>OX155893.1:90102167-95031302 GCA_944588485.1 Phosphuga atrata | reverse complement strand
GTTCCACTGTTGGACACCATCTACTAGTTACTTTGAGGCCTCTCTGCACAATTTCACAGAGAGTTCCCTCAAACCACCTCCCTCTGGATATGATGACTATGCCATCGGCGTAACCTTGACATTTGATGTCTAAGTCGTTCAGCCTAGCCAGTAATTCATCAACTACCAGGACTCCACATCAGTGGTGATAGCACATCTCTCTGTGGGCACCCTCGAGTTGTGGAGATCTTGGTGGTGTCTCTTCCCACGTTCCTCCGCCGTTCTAGTTCTCAGCATTTCTCCCATCCACTTTAAGGTAGTGCTGTCGATATTCCTTCTTTCCAGAGCCGCTTTGCTCCCGCCGTGTGAGGTTTTGTCAAAGGCTCCTTCTATATCAAAGAGGGAACATATCGCTACTTCCTTTGTCTCTAGTGCTGCTTCCATTTCATTTGTCAGCTGATACAGGGCGGTTTCTGTGGATTTCCCTGCTCTGTATGCTAACCTAAATTAACTCAATAGAAGGTCATCAAACACTAGAGTGGTAAACATTGGTATACTACTTGGCAGTGTCTTAGGGCCGATACTGTTCACCCTCTATATCAGCGACAACGAAGTAATAAATAGAACACAACATCAAATAATAAACTACGCAGACGGTACAACTTTATTAACGATAAATAAGAACATACAAGACGTAACGACGAATTTACTTATGACAATGAATAATTTAATGAACCGGTTTACAGAAAATAAGATGGTGTTAAACAAAGAGAAGACAAAACTAATTATATTCAAAACAAAACGGAACACAAGAAGAGACCCAATAGATGTTAAAATAACTAACGAAAAGATAGAGTACCAACAGTATGTCCGACTATTAGGACTAACAATTGACAGAAATCTGGATTGGACGCAGCATACAAACGAGTTAGTGAAACAATTAAACAGAACAGTATATGCAGTATAAGAATAATCCAAAAATATACATGTACAGAGGTACTCAAGACCGTGTATTTCAAAAATCTTCATAGCCAATTAAAATTCTGTATAAGGTTTTGGGTAAGAAGAAATAGCAGCAATACAGTCTTCAAAATCCAAAAACAAGCTGTAAGAATCTTAAAAGGTCTAGCTTAGAAACAGATTTGCAGAGGCGAATTCAAAACAGCACATATACTAACTACTACAGGAACATGAGAGTTTTGTAGGTTTTATTAAAAAAGGCGGGAGTTTCTCAAATCGTACCAGTACGATTTAAGAAACTAAAATAATCTGACTAATACGTATATTTTAACAATTTTGAAGTAATATTTTATTGTTCATTGCAGAAGCAAAGGCTGAAGGCCATGGAGGCATACAAAAATGGAAAATATGGCTTTAAGGAATGTTGCCGGCGATTCAGAATTCCAAAAAGTAAGTTTAAAAGGCATCTTGATACGCAACTAGGTAGAGGAGCACCAGCAGGTAGCTTGGTTCAACTTGCAGACCATGATTTTATAACCAGTGACTAATTTTTTAAATGATTGCAGCGCTTTATTAACTTTGTTAAACCAGACCGTAACAGCAAAGTTATATTATTGCTTGACGGCCACACGACTTATACAAAAAAAATTAGAAGCATTAATTTTAATAATACTTCTACAGTTACCAGGGCACACAGACTACAACCTCTGAATTTTTATGTATTTGGACCCAATCAAACATTCTATGATCAATGTCTTGACCACTGGATGACTAATGTAGGCTAATGCATTACTCAATACAAAATGTTTGAGTTAATTACTAGTACTTATAATAGAGCAGCTACTATTGGAAATGTAGTGAATGCTTTTAAAATTAGTGGTTGTTGGCCCATGAATCCCTTCGTATTTTGGTCCTAGTTTAAGGTATGAAATTGAACCAGTTGAAGAGATTTCAAAACAGCAATACAATTTTTTCCGAGAATGAGTACAATGACGCTGAAGTTAAACTTCCTGAGGTTGCAGAGGGATTCAGGCAACATTGAGGGCACATAAAGCAAAGGAAAATTTGTAATCTATTTCTTCCTTAAATGTTTCCATTATTGAAATACCACCTATTCAAAAAATTGTTGTTAAGAAACGAAAAACGGCTCAACCAGCAACTGCGCTCACTAGTAGCCCGCATAAACAATTTGTTCAGGCTCTTAAGGAAAGGCAGGTAGCAAAGATTGGTGCCAAAAACAAGAAAATGAAAATGTAAAGGATATCCCCAAACGAGAGTATAAAAAACGTAATTGTGACTAACCATCAACATCCACAGCTCCAGACATTGCTATATCATGATCCAATGCGTGCCGTGCAAATTATGGGTACATGAATTTTGCGGCGGGGGTTTGAAGGAAGATAAGATGTATTATTGTCCAAGATGTTAACTTTATTAAAATATATCGACGGTCCCGACGTACATAAAAACATGTCAAAAACCGAGGTTTACATGACAGCGTTATTTATGTTCAAACCACTCTAGAAATAATTCTATGTACAATTATAAATATTTTTTTATATAACGTTTTATTAACTTTAAGAACATTATAATAACTTTACATATTTTCTTTCATTATATTTTCTTCGAAAAAAACTGAAAAATGACAAAATTGAATTTGTATTTTGGATTTTATTTTGTAAAATATGTTTTATATTTTAATATTTAGCGATATTTCAAATTTTAGGAATAAAACTTTCTAAAAGAGTTACTTACTTCAATTTCCTTATGCACAATTGTTAGGTATGATTTTGAAAACCGGCTAGTACCATTTTGGTAGCTGGTTTCCCAAATCGTACTGATTGCAGAGTTTCCAAAAAGAAGCTATATATTTTTTTAATATTGAAGATATAGCAGCAAAAATACAACTAGGAGAAGCAGAATGGACCAATTAATGAAACTAAACTTGAATTTAAAAAGATAAAAACATGTTTTCTTATAAATATATCACAGAATGTCTTAACCATTACGATTTGGACAACTCTCTCTAATATGAAATCTTAAAATTGACATTTAAATATCAACACTTTTCACACAATTCTTTGTCACACAAAGGGTGATAATGACAAAAACGCAGGAAATCAACTAATCTATATATTGACAAGACACAAGCTAACACTCACATAAACAGGCCCACCGTACATAAACCTCAAATTATTTACCACACTCCCACAATACTTTAATAGTATATTAAACGACGAGTTCAGTAAGACCGTTTTTACAGCACGCGTCCAAGTTTGGGACGTTTCTAATGGACAAGTGGTGAAAAACGGCTTACAAACGAGTTTCTTTTGGTATTTTTTCTATTTTGCGCCCTTTTATGCCATTTCTAAATATAAAAATCGGCGATATATATTGAGAAAATTGTATCGCACTTGGTGCGCCAGAACCGCACGCATATGAGTGTTGTTATGAGTCTATTACAGACGCAAAATAAAAATAAGCTATAGCAAATTAAATATGGAAATTGTTATTAGATCTAGAACCACATAATGTTATTGCATATTATTTGATTTGACACTATACTATATTGGACTCATTTTACTTAGTTTTAAGAAAATATATGTATTCATTAGAATAAGCTAATATTAGGTAAACTTAGATAGTGAAATAAATTATTTGAATTTGAATATTATAATATGCGATACAGTTTGTTGTATTTTCTAAATATGACTTAAGCAGTGTTAAGGCTTCACCGTTTAAGCCTAGGTTTTTTATCAAGTTTTTGAAAAATAAGGTTGTGTTGTATCTTGTCAAATGATTTAGTTAAATCTGTAGATATCACATTAACATGTCCAGCATGTTGTTTAAGAGATACCAAGATTCTTTCTCGATTATAAATAAGTAGGGAAAGATGATATGTTCTAAATCCACCTCCACCTCTGACATGCGCATGCGCGATGACCTTCAACCCCTAACCTAACCTTGACCTGGACCCCTAACCTTGACCTTAAAACTTCCGGTTTCGACTTCCGGTTTCAACTTCCTGTTTCCGGTTTTGACTTCCGGTTTCGACTTCCGGTTTCCGGTTTCGACTTCCGGTTTCCGGTTTCGACTTCCGGCCGCCATTTTCGGAACTTCCAGATGCGCGGGAAAATTAAACAAATAGACGCGAGGCGGGGAAATTTAAAATTAGATCCTGTTGAGACAAATGAGGTGTGAAGTTGGTTGCATACATCAACGGGGCTAAAATACATGAGACTAGATAGACGGGATTAGATACATGGGGGGCTAGATACATGAGGCTAGATAGACGAGGCTAGATACATGAGACTAGATACATGAAACTAGATACATGGAGCCAGACAGACGAAGCTAAATACATGAGACTAGACAGACGGGGCTAGATACATGAGACTAGATAGACGGGGCTAGATACATCAACGGGACTAAATACATGAGACTAGACAGACTAGACTAAACCATTTTAAACCATTTGATGAGAAAAATCAAATCTAGTGTCAGAACGGCTCTAGCATGTGCCTTAAGCGAGATACCGCCCGACCGCCTACCCCACAGTTGATGACGTCATCCGCCGCGGCATATATTGCTAAACTAATTACCTCGATGCTGATTGGCTGATTAACGAATAAATAATTACAGTTGACCTTTTCCCTCAATTTATATGTAACGGACAGGACTGGACAGACAAGACTAGACAGACAAGACTAGACGAGACTAGTTAGATGAAGCTAGACAGATAGGGGCTAAATACATGAGATTAGACAGACCAAGCTAAATACATGAAACTAGATTAGACTGAACTAAAATATATAAGGGATTGTTTAATTTAAATAAAATATATTTTCGATTGTTTTTCTTATAATTGTTAATAATGTTTATATTATTACTTTCATTTTGTTATCTACATTTTATTTTGATTTACGGCTTGTTGATTAGACGCAACCGGATGTTTTTCAGTCATAACACCAGGCAAGAATAGAGGGACTAGACTAGACAGACTAGATTAGACAGACAGACAAGCGGAGAAAATTCAAAATGAGTTGGGGATGGGTAGCGGACAATCCTGTATGCATAGACCTCACACCCTGTTTAGCGTGGGGTCACATAGACCTCACACCCTGTTTGGCGTGGGGTCACATAGACCTCACACCCTGTTTGGCGTGGGGTCACATAGACCTCACACCCTGTTTGGCTTGATGAAAAGTGGATACAAGTAGATGAAAAGTGGATGCAAGTAAATGAAAAGTGGATTCAAGTAGATGAAAAGTGGATGCCAGAAAATTGAACTCTTTGGTATTTATATAAATGAAAAACATTAATAAGATCTGGTTCACAGACAAGTATAAGAAATTTCGCTTACTCATAGGAAATTATTTGGATAAATATAAGGTCTGTATTGTCTTGGCCGTTCATGTTCAACCTTGTTCGGTATTGTCCGATCTTGTTAGGCCTAAAACCAATAATCTCATTTGAATCAATCCGTAATATGTTTGCAATCAATTATGTATGCATACAGGATTGTCCGCTACCCATCCCCAACTCATTTTGAATTTTCTCCGCTTGTCTGTCTGTCTAATCTAGTCTGTCTAGTCTAGTCCCTTTATTCTTGCCTGGTGTTATGACTGACAAACATCCGGTTGCGTCTAATCAACAAGCCGTAAATCAAAATAAAACGTAGATAACAAAATGAAAGTAATAATATAAACATTATTACAATTATTATTACAATTATAAGAAAATTACAATTACAATTATAAGAAAAACAATCGAAAATATATTTTATTTAGATTAAACAATCCCTTATATATTTTAGTTCAGTCTAATCTAGTTTCATGTATTTAGCTTGGTCTGTCTAATCTCATGTATTTAGCCCCCATCTGTCTAGCTTCATCTCACTAGTCTCGTCTAGTCTTGTCTGTCTAGTCTTGTCTGTCCAGTCTTGTCCATTACATATAAATTGAGGGAAAAGGTCAACTGTAATTATTTATTCGTTAATCAGCCAATCAGCATCGAGGTAATGTGTTTAGCAATATATGCCGCGGCGGATGACGTCATCAACTGTGGGGTAGGCGGTCGGGCGGTATCTCGTTTAAGGCACATGCTAGAGGAACTTAAAGGGAACAATATTGTTCAGATATTCAGTAGGAGCAGTAGCATCAAATGAAGAGAATGAACTTGAGAAAAAGTCAGCAAAAGCTTTGATAATGGCGTAAGACTCAGATAACACGGAATCTTCAATACGAAGTTTACCAGGAATTCTTGAACGATCACGTTTGTTAAATTTTCTTACGAAAAAATTTCTACGATATATTTTCCGCGATCATATTTTCGAATCAGAAATGCGAATGTATGTTCGTCATACTAACTAAACTATTGATAAACTTTTGCTAATTGCGAACTACTAGTCCTAAAATTTTTGATATAAACGGTTTGAAAAGAAAACCGCTAGATCTGGTAATATACATTTAAATTGTGGGTACTTACGTACGTATTGTAGTGGAAAGACATAGCCGTTGTAAAAAATAATTTGAATATATTTTATGAAGGGTCTGTTATATAACTAGAAAGGTTCATATTTTTTCTAATTTTGGTCGAGAGGTCGCGCTACCGCGCGATATGTGGTCTAGATTTATCTGCTCTAATATAACCTAATCTAACCCTTAACCATTTTGCTAAACTGCTCAAATCTGTAGCTGCGGTGGCATTAACACGTAAGTACCAAATTTTGTTTATGAATAATAACAATGAACGTGACTAACTCACTTTTTTTTAACATTTTTATTTATTTTTCAATATTTATTGATATGTAATGATATGTAATGTAATTTTATAAATTATTTTTTAAATTTATATTTTATATATCTATTATATTTATTGCGAAAACATAAATCAGCCAATTGATAAAATATTAAAATTGCCAAAATATAGCTATGGAAAGAAATTTCTGTTATATTATAGGATTCTTTTATTAAATGCGTTCGGAATATTTCAATTTCTAGAAAGTTTAAATTAATTGCCGATTAAAGAAAACGGAGTGTCAAATCGACGAGATGAAAATGATTTTCTCTATTGATTGACATGAATGACTCCACATTCAGCTGGATCATTCAACTCTGTCAAAGACCGTTTATACGCAGCGTTCTCGATAATCCACGTCAATCAATTCTCGAAGTGACCAATATGATTAATTGTTAATAACCTACCAGTATACGACATTTGTACGCTATTAACATAGATCATAAACATTTTTGCATTTTCATATTAAAATGCAGAATTTGCATTTTTATATGAAAGTGTATTAGATTAAGATAGCGGATTAAGAAGTCCAATTAGATTAAGCTAGATTAATCTAATACACTCGACTTTTTAATCCGTTATCTTAATCTAATACACTTTCACATAAGATTGTGAAAATTACAGTTTAGTTATATTAACACATTTAAATGATTATTGAACAAGTCTAATGTAAGAGTAAGCTAAATCCAGCTTCACACATGAAGTGTTAGTCTAGGAATATTTTATGTTTGGGTCATTTCTTATTTTGGTACTTTTCATTAATAATTGTTAAACGTTTATGAAACCGGATTAAGATGATCTCTTCAAATACATAATCAGATAGCATAATATTACAATTGATAAAACAATAATATTTTAAATATTTATATAAAAAATAATTTATATATAAAAATAATTAAATGCTAAAGAAATTTATTTATCCATTATTGCATATTACCATGTATTATAGAACTCGAGGAATGTATTCTAATTCAAACATGAAATGTAAAAGAGAATAAATCAGATTGAATCTTTTACCATTCTAAATGTTCTTTTAAGATATATTTGTAAACTACATTTAAAAGCTTATGTAAGTTCAAGGTGACATTAAAAGGAAAAAGGGGGTTCGTTTCAACTCTGCATCTGCTCCACAAAAAAAATCCTTTTAAATATATTTTTTTGTTGTTGTTAAGATGACTGTCTTGTAAAACATGTTTCAACTCGATTATTGGCACAAGATACGTTTTTAGTCAAATGGAAAATAAAGCTGAGAAATTTAAGAATTTACTTGAAAAAAGTGCAGTTAGTTATTAGAAATAAATAGTTGACGTATGTTATTAGTATACGCGATAACAATGAATAGTAATGAAATTTTAAAAGAGCCATTTTGAAGTCTTTAAAACAAAAATCAATGGCAATAGCAAAATGTTATTAACGATTTATTAACATAACATTTGAAATGATAAAAATCGTAGATTTGTTTAATGCAGTTTTGTGTTTAATGCTGTTTAACCGTAAATTTTGTTTTTAAAGTAAATAAAATTCTTCTTGTTCCTTTGGCAATATTAATATTTTTTTGCAATAATGCAATAAATTAACATTATATGCAATAATGGACAAATAAATATCTTTCGCATTTAATTATTTTTATATATAAATTATTTTTTATATAAATATTTAAAATATTATTGTTTTATCAATTGTAATATTATGCTATCTGATTTATGATATCTGATAAATGGATTTGGCCTAACCTCTTTTGCTTAACCTCCCCTTCCCTAAATAAAATATGATAATAACTAAATTTAAGCCAATATCCATAATTTACTTAATCTAATCTAATTTTCTCTCTAGGGGAATCATCACCTTGTCGTTGGCGAGAGGGCTCAGTAACCTTAGGGCCTTTAGGGCAGCTGCTGGTAGGGCCACCCATGCCGGTAAGGTCTCGAAGTAACAAAGGCGAAGCTAAGAAGATTCCCACTTAGCGTCTGACCCAAAATGGGCGGCTACAGACAGCGTCTGTTCTTCATGTCAGAAGCGGCTGAAACTCGCTAACAACACTCGCTAACCCGCAGCAGTAGGAAGCGTAGCGTTTTAATCCTACATTACCTTCATATGATAAGAAGAAACCAGAAACGGCCCCGAGTCTCCACCGACCTGCAAGTCTCCAACCAAGGTAGCGGTTGTTACAAGACACAGGTCAGGGGTGCTAAGAATACCCGGAAGATAGGTTACTAGAAAATTACGAATAATAAGAAGAAACCAGAAACGGCCCCGAGTCTCCGGCGACCTGCAAGTCTCCAACCAAGGTAGCGGTTGTTACAAGACACAGGTCAGGGGTGCTAAGAATTCCCGGAAGATAGGTTACTAGAAAATTACGAACCTAGCAGTCCCAGCAGTAAATGTTCAAACACTAATGAGAGATGAAGATCTCTATGATTTAGAACAACAGTTAAGATCACTTGGGATATAGTGGTTCTGTGCGAAACAAGGAGAAAAGGAGAAAACTGCATAATACTGAATTCAGGACATACCTTGTACCACAGAGGTGCAGAAAGTGAAAGGCAAAGAGGAGTGGGCTTCCTTATAAATAAGAAAATAACATCTTATTTAGCAGAATATGACAGCACCACATCAAACCCGGACTCGCTTCTCCCTTCATTGGAAGAAGTTCGCCAGATCATTTAACTTCTTAAGAATAATAAGGCAGCTGGAGAGGACTCTATCGTTGCTGAACTGTGGAAAGGTGCTGGAAACAATGCCGTGCGCAAGCTAACCGAGACATCTGGGAAACAGAGAAATTACCACCCGATTGGAAATCTGCTCTGATCCATCCGTTTCACAAAAAGAGAGATTTTACTGATCTAAACAACTACCGTGGAATTTCTCTCGTCCCGGTAACATACAAGATTCTCTCGAAGGCGTTACAAACAAGGGCATAAAATCAGTTGGATAATCAACTGGGAGAATACCAGGGGGGCTTCAGGAAGACCCGACCCTGTGAACCGACCAGATTGAACAGATCCTCAATCTTAAAACTGTACTTGCATACTCCAAGATGAGAAACCGCAAGGTGGTTGTCATCTTTGTAGATTTTAGGAAGGCCTACGATTCCATTGATAGAGATACGCTTAACAAAGTACTCCAGGAACTAGGGCTAGACAACAAAACCCGCAGACTCATCCTAGAAACATTGACCAACACCCATTCCAAGGTATAAACAATAACCAAGCATAAACAAGGTTAAATTTAGAGGCGAGATTTCAGAAAGCTTCGAAATAAAAACTGGAGTGAGACAAGAAAATGGACTTTCCCCACTTCTTTTCAACTGTGTCCTTGAAAAGGTTATGAGAGAATAGCGCAAGCAACTGAACAATTTGGGTGCTCAGAGTGGTATCCACCTAGGACGTAAGAACGATGGACTGGTTATAGATGGCCTGGCCTTTGCAGATGACATGGCACTGTTTGCTGATTCTCTTGAGACGGCAACAATGCAGATAAACTGCCTCAGAAAACAGGCTGCCAAAGTGGGTCTTCAAGTGTCCCTGGAGAAAACGGAATTCTTCGTCAACATAGGAGAAGCAAACAGATAGATGTTACTAGAACAGAACCCAACTTATCCGAAAGAGCATCATTATACAAGAGGGCCAACAAGTTCGAACTAGCCTATCGACTGACTAAGAACACTTACAATAAGAAATGCCTGTCAGGCAATCTAAAACTTAAGCACTACACATCAGTCTTACGACCAGAAACCCTGTATGCCATGGAGTCTTTCCTTGAACCAATGAGGTCTAGTGGCGAAATTGGAAATCATAGAGAGGAGAATCCTCCGGAAGATCCTAGGCCCGGCAAAGGAAGATGGGGAATTTCGAAGGCGGTATAACTCTGAGCTCTAGGATCATATTGAGATGCTCTCTGACTGTGCAAGGAAAAGAAGTGTAGCTTTCTATGGTCACGTTGCAAGATGTCTCCAAACCGACTAACCAACTGTCTGTTCACCTTCTGGAAAAACAAGAAGGATCGTACCACTTGGTTGACAGAAACCGAGAAGGATATTAAAGAACTGGGAATAACAGATCTCCAAAACAGACAGTCTGTGAGACGCACCCTGAAGGAAGTTAGTGTATTTCAGAAAAACCCCGTAGGAAAGGTACCCCCCGGACAGAAGAGAAAAAGAAGTTACACCGTCAGAAGATGCGACAATACTGGGCAAAGGTCAAAGCCCAACAGTTGAACAAGCGTGGCCAAAGTAGGCCTATTCGAAAGAAGAAGAAGAATATGAGAGCATATCCGATAGAGTTGCTGCAATAACACTTAGAATCTCGCCTAAATACACACTAAAATGCATCTAACGCTATGCACCAACTTCGACTCATTCCACCGAAGAAGTAGAATCATTTTATGAAGACATATCAACAATAATGAATAAAAATAAAAGCACACAAACAATCATCATAGGGGACTTGGAAAAAAAACAAGATGACTCAGAAAAGAACTTAGGTAAGTTCAGCTTCGATGAAACGATCGAACGAGGATATATGTTGCTCGACTTTTTATCCCATAAAACAGCTATATGCAATGAATTCATTCTTAATGAAGAGGAAACAAAGAGAATGGACGTGAGTCAGTCCCAACGGACAAACTAAGAATGAAATTGATTACATCATATCCAGTAGAAAACGTAACAGTATGCGTCTAACGGTTGACCCGTACGGACGCATATATCTCTTAAGAATGGCGAATGTTAGTTCGCCGAAACGTCGAGAATCCGGTTCTTTTCAGAGCCAACCCTCAGCATCAACGCGGAATCCCCGAGAAAACAATACAACACAGGTATCTATCCGCGAAAACCTCAAATACAACATATATATATATATATATATATATATATATATATATATATATATAATAAAGCAAGGTCTAAATTTAAACTAAATGGGAACACGAATAAAATAAACATAAATAGAAGGATCAGCCAGGGAGATACTATATCACCTGAGCTGTTCAATTTAGCGCTTGAGGGAGCATTGAGAGTCGCTCAATGGAGAACGACTTACACACTTGAGGTTTGCCGATGATGTGGTGCTCATTGCAGATAATGCGGACGACCTACAGGAAATGATGCTTGAAATGGAAGCAGAGACCATAATCTAAATAAGACCAAAATAATGTGCAAAGAAGATCCCCAAATAACTATTAAGAACCAACTTATTGAAAAAGTAGAATGCTATACGTATCTTGAGCACCAACAGAAACTAGGAAGAAAAAACCAGACCACTGAGATATACCGCAGAAGAAGATTAGCATGGACGGCGTTCGGAAGACTTGCATATATTCTAAAAAAACAGAATATTCTCCTACGATTGAGATCAAGACTATTCGATCAGTGCATTCTCCCTGTGCTAACCTATGTATGTCACACATGGATATTAACAAAACTAACAATGAACAAAATGGCCGTAACCCAAAGATCCATGAAAAGACAAATGCTGGGAATTGCGTTGAGGGACAGAAATGCCAATGAATGGATCAGATACGCTACGAAAATCAGAGATGTGATTGAAACCATTGCCACTCAAAAATGGAACTATGCCGTACACATAGCCAGATATACGGACGCGAGATGGAATTACAGACTGTTGCACTGGAGACCATACCTAGGACGACGAAATAGAGGACGACCACTGATGCGCTGGACAAACGACATAAAATTAACAACAAGATGGTCGTTCTGGACCCTTCACCTCACTTGCGGCCCCCACCACGCCCCCACATCCGGTTTCCACCCGACTTCCGGTTCCCACCCACGTCCGGTTCCCACCCCCACTTAGAGACTCCCATACTCCCATAGAGGACGACCACTGATGCGCTGGACAAACGACATAAAATTAACAACAGGGTTTAATTGGACAAGAGAAGCACAAGACAGAAAGAGATGGTGCCATATGAGGAACGCCTATGTTCCGAAATGGACTGTGTAGTGAGGCGATTGATATTGAGAATCTTATTTGAATTTTCCATTAATGCTACAATGTTTTGGTTATAAACTTCGAAAAATAAAGAAATCTAATACACTTATAACTAGGTTAGGGATCGTAATCCGGAAAATCGGATCCGGTATCACTAAACGTTAACCGGATCCGGTACAATATACCGGATGCGGTGATGCTAAGTTTTGGTAAAATAATCGCGCAGATGCATGAGTCGGTAATTTCAATACGTGGTGGGCATGGCGCCACATGGTTTTTTCAAATTGAAAATTGATTTTGTGATAAATAGTGTATACTTAAAATAATTACCGTATTTGCCGTTGTATAACGCGCACCTTTTTTCCATTTTTCCTCTAAAATATAGGTCCGCGTTATAAGTGCACAAAAGTAGGTTACATTTTAGGGTGCGTCTTATACACCTTTAAATACGGTATTTATAGTAAGTTGATTAAACTAAATACCTAGTTATAATAACTCATTATTGTGATAATTGTGCCATTCATTAGACAGATTCATCATGATGTCATAAATATAAGAATTAGACTTGTTAGCCTGCTGAAATACCTAATGGTTGTGATCTCAGTAGATTAAGTAAAGTTTATTATGTTAGATTAAATAAAGTTAAATATTAAAATTCTATCTGTGAAATGTAACTATTTACCTACACTGTACTAGTTTTTAATTGTTTGGCTAATTATAAATGTGTGCGTAAACTACCTATATAATACACTCACTCTATTATCCTGGAGAGCAAAGAGTGCATTTTAGAACGAAAACCGAATTTCCATCTATCCGAACGGATCCGGCCGGATCCGGCTGGATCGATGGAAATTCAGCCGGATCCGAGCGGATTGAAAATGACACCACATTGCAATCCCTAAACTATGTTCATTAGCTATATGTCTACCAAATTTTTGTTTGCCACATACCAGTTTAGACAACGTTTCTATTTTGAGCTTTAAGTAAATAAAATGTTGAATCCCATTTTACTATTTTCTTCACTTACTCGAGCAGAGAAATCTCAGAAACGAGTATTAGTATCAATATTAAATTAATTTGACTCGGGCAGTGACCGACTGGCATAGTTGGGCAAAAATTAATTGTGAAAACAATTAACAACTAACAATTAAATAGCAAGATTTAAAACAATTAAAATAATTAATTGTTATTGCAAGATAACACAATTAACAATTAATTAATTGGTAATTGTAAAATTTTGCAATTACAATTAATTAATTGTTAATTGTTTGATGCATTTTTACAATTACAGTTAACAATTAATGTCTGTTAGAAGATATGTTTATTATACTCCATTGTGACACTTGCCACAATGCTTAACTGAAATAGTTATTTACATTAGAGTGCGGAAAGTTTGATTTTACAACGCGACAGCTCGTTTGGTTATCCACCTCCTCCTCCACTTCCGGTCATCCATCCCCGAGTTCTCACCCCACTTCCGGTTCCCACCGCCACCCCTGGTTCCAAAAATTCACCCACTTACGATTCCTACTTCCAGTTCCGGAACCGGAAGTCAGGGTGGGAACTGGAAGTGGGAGGAGGAAATGGAAATGGGGTGGGAACCGGAAGTGGGGGTGGAAACCGCATCATCCACCGGTCATCCATCCTCGAGTTCCCACCCTATTTCCGGTTCCCACCCCCACATTTGGTTCAAAAATTTCACTCACTTCCGGTTCCCACTTCCGGTTCCGGAACCGGAATTGAAGGTGGGAACCGGAAGTTGGCGTAGGAAATGGAAATGGGGTGGGAACCGGAAGTGGGGGTGGGAACCGGACGTGGGTGGGAACCGGAAGTCGGGTGGAAGCCGGATGTGGGGGCGTGGTGGGGGCCGCAAGTGAGGTGAAGGGTCCAGAACGACCATCTTTCCCGACTGTTTAAGTTTTTACATTCATCAAATAGTTTTAATTGTAATAATAAACAATTGATGATTAAGTTAATTGTAACTAACAATTAAAATTTTAATTGCAATTAAATTAATTGTAAACCACAATTATTGGATTTAATTGCAATTGATTTCAATTGCATCTCACAAGTTAACACTTAATTGAATTAAATTAATTGCAATTGATTTAGTTGCAATTAAAATTGTAATTGTTTGCTTCTGCAATTAAACAATTAATTGAATTATGCCCAACACTGCCGACTAGTAAGGGCCACTGTGGTACTAAACAGGATAGAGAGAAATAAACCAATATACCCAACCCCAATGAGCTACATAAACATAGGGACGAGTTCCAGAAAGTGCCAAAAGTCAAATTGCAAAACAGAAAAACACTCAAGAAAATGGACAATAACCAGCTATCCAATGAAATCACAAAAAGCATTCAAGTAGCCCCCAGAAAAGAGTGTATGGAACCAAAATCGAAACACGGGAGTAAAAATAAAATTAGTGCAAATACAATAATACTAATAGAACAAAAAAAAAAGAAAATACCTCGAGACTGCGACGAATAACCCTTTCGCTACGGGAACCGCATAAAACCGTAAATTATTTTCGTGCCCCGTGTACGGGAACCGGATTAATACGCAAGCGTTTTTTCTGTACTTAATATGGGAAATCAACTCATCCGCTATATTATAATTATCATATACACTACTAAGAATGTTATAGACATATCAAATTTGATTTCAATGTAATCAATTTTTTCGGCCCAAACTACGAGAATCGTAACCGCTTACATCATTCCACTGCAGCTCCTAAAAAAAACGCATCAACCAGGACTGTCCAGCCTTTCATTTATAATTCCGGACGTATGTTAAGCCCACCAAGAACTGAATTGCGTATTATTTTGGTTACCCAATAAGAAAATAAAATGAAACAAATAAAACTACTACAAACTGCGGGATTTAACCGTATTTAACCGCAAAGAGTAAACCGCAAGACTACGGGAACCGTACGAATCCGCACTGCCCTCAGAGCCCCGTACACAGCACACGACTTGTAGAAAAGGACCCCGTAGCGAAAAGGATAAGGACTACTACGTACTTCAACCATAACATTAAGAAATAATTCCGGAAAGAAATAAGAAACTATAACACCATACTCATACAAAGCGTGATGGGAGACAACATAAACATGAAGGTACTACGGTCAAAAAAGCCAAAGCCAGGACAAAAATAGCTAAGATACTGAACGACCAAGGAATAATAGTCAGAAACAAAGTACAAGTCCGCAGAGGTGCGAACATAGACTCGGACCACTATCTAACAAGAATCAAAATAAAATTCACTCCAAATAGAATATATAAAAAATACACATACATGCAGAAATTCGATACAAAAATGATCAAGGAAACTAACATAAAACAAGAATGGGATAAAGAACAGGTAAACAACTGGGCAGACTTCCACAGGAAAATCATACAGAAGGCAAAAGAACTGATTCCACTTAAGAAGAACACAAAACACCCGTGGTGGTACTCAGAATGTGAGAAAACATTTTAAAAAACGAAAAAGGGCATTCCAAACCTACAACAGTAAAAAAATCACCAGGAACACAACAGAGATTTAATGGAACAAGAAGAGAGGTCACAAAAATTTTCAGACAAACCAATAGAAAATTTATTAAAGAACAGTTTATGTCAACTTCAGGAACTACAACATAAGAGACTTCTACAGAGTAAAAATTCGCAGGTAAAATCAAAGGCTACACACCACGAAACTTATATTTCAGTAGAAAAACAGGAGAGCTGGCACTCACCAATCAAGAAAACTGCAGAGAACTAGCAAGATGTTTTTCTGATCTATTAAACTGCCAAGAACCCGCCTCAAGATTTCCCAGAGAAAAAATAGCAGAAAGACACCCGGATTCACCACCATCCACACAAGAAGAAATCAATAGACACATGCAAAGGCTCAAGAACAATAGAATATTAGGAGAAGATGGAATCATTGCGGACCTACCGAAAAATCAAGGACCAAAATCACTACAAGAATTTACACAAATCATCCAAGAAATTTTGTAAACCGAAAAATTACCAGAAGACTGGAAATGCGCACTCATACAACCAGTACATAAAAAGGGGGACAGAGCTGATGTGAACAAGTACAGAGGTATCTCCCTATTACAAGTCGCCTACAAGGTCATGTGCATGTGCCTCCTCCAGAGAGTAGAGGAACAACTAGAACACAAAATAAAGGAATACCAGGCAGGCATCAGATCAGGTCGCCCTTGCGCAGAATAGATCTTCACACCGAAAACAGTACTCAAGCACAAAGCCATCAGAAACTCGCCAGTTATATGCACCTTTGTGGACTTCAAAAAGCCATATGACTCCATAGACAGACAAACACTTTTCGAAATCTTGGAAGACCAAGGACTGGACTCGAAAACACTAGGACTCATTAAACAAACTCTATCAAACACAACATCAAAAATGAAGTTCATGGGAGAAATTTTCGAAGCATTTCTGATAAAAACAGGTGTCAGTCAAGGCAATGGCCTGTCCCCGCTACTCTTCAATGTAGCTCTAGACAAAGTGATGAATGAATGGGAAAAAGAGTTAAGAGTTCAAAAGCGCAGGAAACTCACATAATTTGCAGACGATATAGCAATACTCACGGAGCAATGAAGCGATAGCAATCAAACAGATAGAAGCCCTCAAAGATTGCGCAGAAAAAGTTGGACTACAAATCTCCTTCACATAAAACAGAATGAAATTGCACAAAAATTGAATACGAAATACAGTGAAATCAAAAGGGTATCCCATTTCAAATTCCTTGGAGAAATTTTGTAACCTAGAGGAGGAAAAAAATAGCGCAAAAAACTAGTCAACAGAAAATGACGATGGCCTTCTTCAAAGACGAGACATCTACAACAAACAATGCCTGTCACTACACACAAAAGTTAAATACTACAACACTGTAGTGAAACCAGAAGCACTGTATGCGAATGAGACGCTTACACTCCACACATTTCGAAAATCTTCTAAAAGAAGAAAGGAAAATCGTGAGAAAAATTTTAGGCCCAAAACAAACAGGAGAAGTACACAGTCGACTATACTCCAGGAAAACAACAGAAAAAATATCCAACCTCGCTTCAGACATCACGAAAATAAGACTCAAATGTAATAGACACCTCCACAGACTACACGAAACCAGGATCGCCAAGCGAGTCCTAACATACATACAGCGAGTCAAGACGACAAGAACATGGATAGTCCAAGTAAGAAAAGATCTGGAAGAAGTACAAATAATCATTACATAAATAGAAAATAGAGAGACATACAGACAAAGACATACAGACAGGTTAACAAATGAGAAGTGATGTCAGAGATTGAAAAAAGATCTGGACAAATTGGACGGAAGAAAGGAAGAGGATCCACGTAGAAAAAAATGAGGAAACCGTGGGAAAATAGAAAAAACGTCACAAAATGAAGTCATGCTTGCTTTGCGTGATCCCATAGAGTCCAAACACTAATAATAATTATAGATATGTATATATATATATATATATATATATATATATATATATATATATATATATATATATATATATATATATATATATATATATATATATATTTCTAGCTGACCCGGCGAACTTCGACCGCCTAAGAATCAATAATTGTTGTGTTTACTTATTAATTCTATTAAATTCAGTTTTTTTGTATTAAAATAAGATAAATGAATACGAAATAAGTTCAATAAATGTAGGCGCAAAAATGCAAATGAAATGTATTTTAGTTGCATGTAATTCACATGGCAGCGACTAGCATTGCATAATGTATAAGAAAATAATTATCTTCATTTTCTTTCGTGAATTTTTCCCATATTTTAATAGTTATTCCTATTCGGATCGGAGACAAATCCTACAAATCAAAGATTATAAAAATCGGTCCAGCTGTTCTTGCGTTATAAATGATGTAACTAACCCGGTTTTTTAAATTTATATAGATAAAATACATTTTCATTCTCCAGGTCTATGTACAAATCATATAACCACCTCTATAGAACAAATGTATACGTAAATTATGTATAGGTAAATGCATATGTAAATAAAATTGTAAATAATGAACGAATTTAATAAATTTAATCATTGCAATATAACTTTAGAAAAACTAGAAATTAAACATCGAAATTAAGTTATAAATCTCTTTGTTAACCCTTTCGCTGCTATGGACTGCTATAGCAGTTCAATTGATTTGACGCCTATGTGCTATGGACTGTTATAGCAGTCCAATTGATTTGGCGGCCAGATGCTATGGACTGCTATAGCAGTCTACCGACTTCATGAATTCATTGGCATTGGCTCAGTGGCTTTTTAAAGATAAAAAAGAGATTAATACACTCTCATTGGAGCGTTGCGTTACCCTCGGTTAAAGATTCGGGACTCACCCCTGCACCTCAAGAAATAAATCTCAAGAAATAATTGTATACTATACCGATAGACATACTTTTATTTAAAAAAAAATTTGTCTTGTCTAATCTTGTCCAATATTGTCCAGTCTTGTCTGGTATTATCCGGTATCGTCTAGTCTTCTCCGGTCTTGCCCAATCTTGTCCAGTATTGTCCAGTCTTGTCCAGTCTTGTACAGTCTTGTCCAGTCTTGTCCAGTCTCGTCCAGTCTTTCCCAGTCTTCTTCAGTCTTGTTCAGTTTTGTCCAGTCTTGTCCACTCTTGTCCAGTCCTGTCCAGCCTTGTCAAGTCTTGTACAATCTTGTCCATCTTGTCCATTCTTGTGTAGTATTTTCTAGTCCTGTCTAGTTTTGTCTCCTTCTTGTCTGTGTCTAGTCTTGTTTCATTCTTGTTTTGTCTATGTACTCTACTAGATTAAAAGGTACTTAATTTAAAGAAGTCTCTACAATGGTAACTGAATTGGACTAGATGGATTAGATTGCGCTTTCCATTGTCCACTTAATTAATATAAGTTAGTAGTCTAATTCAAGTTCTATATGAAATTGTTGCAACTTGAAATTGTCGCAATACGAAGCCGCAACATGAAATTGTTTGAACATGAAGTTGTCGCAACATGAAGTTGTTTCAAAGTGAATTTGAATATGAAATTGAGGATTCGAGGTGAAAGAATCTCGTCTCGTAGTTGAAACTAGATAGATTGTTTCGATCTAGTAGATTTAACATGAAGTTGTCGCAATACGAAGTATCTACTTGAATTTTTTTCAGACAAGACAAGACTAGACAGACAAGTTTAGACGGACAGGACTAGACGGACAAGACTAGACGGAAAAGCCTATATAGACAAGACTAGGACATACAAGAGACTAGGACAGACAAGACTAGGACAGACAAGACTAGGTCATACAAGACTAGGACATACAAGACTAGGACAGACAACGACAGACGGACGAGAATGCACAGACAAGAATAGGCAGTCAAGACTATACTTGCAAATTATTTTGTGGTTTTCGTTCAAATTTGACATAAAACAAAATAATATTACAAAGTGTATCCACTCAAATCAACAAGAAAAGAAAATTTGCTTCGAATAGAGATTTTGGTTTTTGAAAATTTGGCAATTTTTGCAAATTATTTTGACGCTTTCGTTCAATTTTGACACCAAACAAAAGAATTTTGTAAGGTTTTTCCATTCAACAAAAAAAAAATTGCTAGGAATCGAGATTTTGCTTTTTGAAAATTTGGCAATATTTGCAAATTATTGCAAATAATACAAATTATTCCGCACGGGCTATAATGTAATGTTCAGAATATTGAGCACACAATCAGATTCAAAAAAGAAATTCGCAGCGAAAGGGCTAACAATATTATTATCTATTTTAACATCTTTGCAAAACAACTACGTACTATTGTAATGTGATTGTTAATATAAATTCTAACAAGAATAGTCTGAATTGTAAATTATTATTTTTTTGAAGATTTTTAAAATATACATTAATGTTAACTTCAATATATATTAATGTTAATTAACTATTGTTTAACGTTTTATTATTGCATTTTCTAAATTCGATTATTGCTAATATATAATAGAAAAAATATAATAATAATTAAAATATAGAATATTTAGCAAAACTAATATTGAATATTTGTGATAAAACAAAACTGATAAACTTTATTATCACTATATTAAGCTTTAAAAGGATTTACAGGAAATTAAATACATATTTTATATTAGTAATTCAAAATAAGTTTTGATAATTGATTTTAAGATAAATTGCAATATAAATCCTGTACCAACGAGTGAAAATCTGGTCGTATTCGTGTATGTGTCCCTCGGCAAAATTCATCCCATTGTCCAGGAACACCTGGTCTACTCTTTTCAGGCACACTACATCCATCCAGATACAAAATAATACCTGAATAGTTCCCCTACCATAACCAGACCCACTATATAGGGATCCCCAACCTAACCATGGACAGTCATTCTTCAACTACCGTTCGTGGGTGAACATTAATACACACACTCGACCATTTAGTGAACTAAGTTTAGTGATCTCAATAGCCAGACGACAACAAAATATTATTTAGGATCGGATTCGATTTGGATATAACAATAATTTGTAAGTTAACAACTAAAATTTTATTTTTGAAAGTTTTGTTTGGTTTTTAATTAATACGAGAAAAGTGCGGCAATCATTTTTTTTTCAAATTTGAAATGTTGTAGAAACTTTTCCCATATTTTCATTTAATTTAACAAACTGCGAAAACTTTTTGGAAGAAAACATTTATTTTAATGTTGTTATCAAACTAACAAAGAAATATATATTTTATTTCCAGGCGAAACGTGAATTAATTATCGAAAGAGTTCGCGAACTTCTGCCATAAACTGTTGGTTTTTTTAGCCTTTAAATTCTACGGTAGTTTTTACAGTTAACAGTTAATTATGATTCAAGGTGCAACTAATTCGAAAATATTGATTATATACCGGTTATATAACGTATCTCGCAGCAGTTCTCGGCAATCTCTTTATTGCATTTCCTTTGTGGTTATCATTCATTTTAAACAAATCAAGCTAAATCAGCACGAAAAATAACAGCCAGAGATTTAATCAGTTAGAGATATTTCATTTGCTGAAAATATTTATTGAAAGAAAATCATTATTTTGTTGGGAAATATGTAGACATAACTGTTTTTTAACACTAAAGTATTGGCAGTAAAGTTTGAAATATTTTTTACAAATCAAGCTAAATCAGCCAGAAAAATAACAATTTGAGATTTAAGTTTGAAACTTTTGAAATATTTGAACAAATCAAGTTAAATCAGCAACAAAACAATAACAACCGGAAATGTAATTATTAAGAAATGTTTAATTTCAGCGGATGTATGGGAAATATGTATTGGTTTAAAGAAAACGAGGTAAAGATTTTAAACAAGTTTTTTAGTAAGGAAATATGTACACATAACTGTTTATTAGCACTAAATTATTGGCAGTAAAGTTTGAAATATTTTTACAAATCGAGACAGAAAAATAACAATTTGAGATTTAATCAGTAAGAGGCATTTTATTCAGAGGATGTGTAGGAAATATTTACTTATTGATTTGAAGAAAACGAAACAAAGAAAGAATTTAAACAAGTTTTTTTTGTAAGGAAATATGTAGACATAACTGTTTATTAACAATAAATTATTTAAGTATTGGCAGTAAAGTTTCAAACATTTGAATACAATTTAATGTAAACATAAAGTCAAATATTTGTGACTAATTTTTATCTTCAAAATAAAATTAATTGTTGATATTTTTGCGAGACTTACGAACTATTAACAGTTGCAATTAATTTTTGTCGTTGATTCCGGTATTTATTGAAATATTTTTTTTATATATTTCTCTCAATTATTAATTTTTGTGGAAAATAATTTGTTGAAAATGAACGTCAAGCTGGGGCAATGATGATGATAGTGCAGTGACCAGCTGTTCGTTGTTGACCCCGTAGTAACGGCAGTTCTGAATCACTCTTACTACGAGCTCGGCCGTTGCGAGTGTAACATATAACACATTCGATATGTTTCACAGAAAAATATTCGGTTTATCCAAATCAAATTTATAGAGTGTTTAACCGAAACTAATCTTGAAACGGTTTTGTTTGCCGGAATATAAATGGAAAAAAATTAAGTTTGTACACGCGCTATTACCAGCTGCATTGTATATATTTTATTAATCGATACATACATTTGATTTAATTTTTTTGAATAAGATCTGACTTGTAGTTTTTGAAAATTAATTAAAAAAAAACTGAATGTTTAACATCTAGACCAGTGGTGCGCAGACTATTTTCATTTGCGACCCAACATTTTGTGTAAATTTTATCGCGACCGCTGAATAGAAAGTAGACGTTTTTTAAATTTGTTTATATTGACATTTTAGTGCTACAGAATTTTGACATACGTCTATATCTCGAGAACGGTTACTGATAATTATAAACAGATTACGGCATCGTTTTCACGAAGTCGGACGCACTTAGACTTCGTTGAAAATTCTCTGCTCGACCGACCAAATTTCGCGAGATTTTGCTTATTATATTAAGTCATATCTGGCGAACGGAAGTGCCTATCAAAATATAATTTTTATTACCCATGCGGGAGAAGTACTATTTTGACGCCCGTTTTTTAGTGCGACAAATGGATGTTTCTCAATTCAATTATTTGCGTGCGACAAGTATACTTTACGCGCCCCGTGCCGCAGCAAAATTTCAATAAAAATCGAATAGGTAACTAAAAATAAAACCAGTGACAGAATTTTGTTCATTAAGAAATTGAAAATAAATAAAAAGTTTTAGAATAAGCGTACGTTCCATGGTGATTCCGGAGACTGATTCTTATGTTTTTATGACGAAGCCACACACGAAAAAAGGTACACTTTAAAAATAACATTTTCAAATAGTAGCAGCGGCCTTACAATTTTGAAACTGTAAAAACTACAAATTGCTTTTGTTGAAATTACAGTTTCCGCTATTATTAGCAAATAAGTTTTAAAAATTACAGTGCGCTACTGCAATCTTTACAAATTTGTATTCGTAAGGCCGCTGCTACTATTTGAACTGTAATTTTTAAAGTGTACTTTTTCTCCGGAGATAATTGAAACAGCAAAATCTTCGTTATTGATTCTTTTTTTTTTGATGGCCCCTGGACCCTAAACTAGTAAGATACGTCTCCTCGCATGAGTAATAAAAAATATTATGCGGTATTGTCAATTGTCCTCTCTAGCGAATGAGCAATTGAAAATTTACCACACTAGTTGCACTATATACTAGTGTATATTTACAACCAGCAGGGAAAACACTTTCAGACAAACTTTGAAATTTTGTATTCACTTGATAAATAATGATTTTGAGGAAGTACATTTTCTAGCATTTTCCGCAGCATTTCATAACTTTTCAACATCTTAGCACAGGGACTTCTAGTTGGCACCATTCGATTCAGTATGCCAAAATTAATCGGAAAACATATATCATATACCTAGGTCCTACCAGCCTATCCTACCAGCTAGGGCATCCAAACCGGTTAAAAGCAAAACCGGTTAACAGGGTTTTCTGTTAAAATTTACAAAACCGTAAAACCGGTTTTTTTTTCGATAAACCGAAATTCGGTTTATTTTTTATTTTTTTATAATTTAATTTTTTTCTTCAAGTGGAAAATAATTTGATTTTTCTATGGTTATTGATGAAGTATTATATTGTAGAATTATTTGTACTAAAATCAAACCTAAAGGGTCGTCCATTAATCACGTGATGTTTTTTAGCAACTTTTGATTCCAAAAAACTTCGTGCCAAGAAACTCTTCAACTTCTACATGCGTCCTCTCTAGCTGACCAACGTGTCAAATTTACTCTACCCTTTTCTCTTTCCCAATTTCAGTCATTAACTTTTGCCAGCGTTGTGTCGAATTTATAAAAATCTTAGTCTTATTGTTCGATATTCAACATGACTCACTAAAAAAGGATCGAATTCAGCTAACAGTTCAAAAATGCAATGCAATACATGCAATAATTTACGTTATTCGGATCACCGAACTTTTTATTTTTTCCTCTATAGCATACAACGGAAGAAAAAATAATACATATTGTAAGTAAGTTGTAAGTAATTGCATGACTCAATCAACACAGGCGGCTTTTCTTTTCGGCGGCTTTTTCGTTTGTATCGCCGCTCTATATCTCTCACAATCAGACTCAATGCCACTACGGGACGTATGCCCATAACAGCTAGGCCCCGTCGATCTTGCTTCAATTCTTGCTACAATTTGCCAAATAGTGGTTGGTCCACTATTTGGCAAATTGTAGAAAAAAATAATAAATAACAATACGTGGTGAAACATATTACATGTTGAATTGTTTTAAATCCTATTTTAATATTTATATAAATTGTGCCACTTTTTTATTCTTTACGTAAATATAATGAAATAATACACAAATATATATTTTTTTATATATTAAATAATTATAAATGGTGAATAAATATTTATTGTATTTGGTTTACAGCCGCAATTTATTTATTTTTATACTTAAAACCGGGTTTTAACCGGTTAACCGGTTTTTTACTTTACGAAAAACCGGAAACCAGTTTTTGAAATTACATCAGTTTTAAATAAAACCTAACCTACTACCAGCCATCGATCCGCTGGAGGACTGATTATTTTTTTAATATTTCTTAACAAATTGTGAGCTAAATTGCATATTGAATTATATGAGCGTAATGTGTATAAAATTCTGCGTGTTTTGATATATAATATGTAAAAATCGGAGGGGTCTCCAAAATCGCGATTCTTCGAATTCGCAAATTTTTGCATTTCGTGGATATTGACATATAATACATCAAAAGAAGCGGAATTAGTTATAGAATAAACTACTAATAATCTTTATCTGTTTTGGTGAAACGTAAGCTGAAATTAGCGATTATAAAAACGCACAAAATAGCAAGGAAAAGTAGAAGTTGGTAGAATGTAGACGTTTTTTAAATTCATTTATATTAAACATTTTACAGCCATCTGATAATTAAAAAGCCACGAAAAGCCTTAAATTTTTCATGAGTTACGACGATCCTATTCTATTCCCTAATTCTCTCGATCTTAACTATTAATTCTTTAGTTTAATTCACAAATTTTGGAAAAACACGACCTAGGTAGGGCTTCACACGAGAGTCTCGTTTCTGGTCTCGTCGTTGCGCGGGTTCAAATTTATGACGAAAATGTTATGCTCGTTCTGGGCATGAGCAAGTTCGAGTTGCTCGGGCTCAAATTTATGAAGAAAATGTTACGGCTGCCCGGAACGAGATCAGAGACTCTCGTGTGAAACCCTAGACCTAGATATTTTTTAAAGAAAAAAAAATACAAAAATCAATTATGTGTAAGAAACTTGCCCATCAAACTAATGGTGTTACAGTTCTAGACACAAGATTACTTGATCTTAGACACAAGTGTAGGGAGCCCTTACAGTTTGTAACGTGGTTGGCATGCCACTATTAGTTTACCACTAGTTTAGGATATGTTAGGAACTAGGCAAAGATTCCAGAAGACTATTAGGGAAGGTTTTCCCCTTTTAGGGGAGGTTTTCCCCTATTAAGGGAAAACCTCCCCTAAAAGGTTAAAAATTCCCATAAAAGGGGAAAACCTCCCCTAAAAGGGGAAAACCTCCCCTAATAGTCTTCTGGAATCTTTGCCTAGATCCTAACATATCCTAAACTAGAAATTGCTAAAAGTTTGACAATTTTGTCTTCCTTAAAGCTCCCAAGTTTAGAACAATGAAAACACAACCTAGGTTACTAAAAATTGAAATTTGTTCATGAATTCTGGGGGTCGCGACCCACAGTTTGCGCCACTGATCTAGACCAGTGATTTTCAACGACTGTGCTTTCATGTGCCGTCAAATTCTTGATGTGTGCCGCAAAATTTTAGAAGTGCAAACAATTAAAATTATTTAGTTTGTACTTTGATACAGCATGCTTGTATAGTTTTACTACAAATCTGGATTAAACCCAAACAAAACTATTTACTAACAGAGTTTTCGGCTAAAACGTAATTCGATTCATGTAAGCCGTGGCAGAAATTAGAACTAACGCAAAAAGGCAATATCATTGATTTCACTTTCACAAACTTAACCTAGGGGAAGTCATTGGGTAATATTAGAACAGATAAATCCAGATCATATATCACGCGGTAGCGCGACCTCTCGATCCAAAATAAGAAAAAATAATTCAAATAATTTACCTTGAGACTTGGACACCCTCCTTACATGCGCTATAATCCGAGTTTTCTATTTATTCAATTTTGCCTCATAAAGTCATGTTTAATAAACCTTTTTACGGCTAGTTAAGCGCATGCGCATCCGCCAAGTTTGAAGTTTCCGCCATGTTTTGAGTTTTGACACATGTGCACAAAAAAATTTCAACTATGAAAAGGTGTATTCCGCACATACGGATCAATAAAACAATGATTTATTCACTAGTGCAATAAAAGTCTCTCACTCAAAGTAACTCACTTACGTGCTCCGTAAACATCCTAAATGTTCGCTGATGTTCTTTTTTGATCGCCAATCACAAATATAATAAGTTATACCTACATTTTTTGTTGTACAAATTCCATGATTTTTGCCGGAGTAATCTTTCAGCGTCACCATCTAACAATAATTCTTCGGATGTATCCAGATACGATTAATAAAACACAAATTAATTAAACACAATAAATACCCTAAGCTAAATTTTGACGCACGAATCAACAACTTTATCGTTGCCATAAGAACACCGAAATCATGACCAACTTTTCTTGGAATTGTTTCTTGTTTAAACAAAAGCAAAATTGAATAAAATTTTGTATTTCACTCGCGGATAAAGTTAAGGTCTAACTAGCGAATTTAAATTGAATTTATCAATCCGCTCCTTAAACCTCAATTTTATACAATTTCATAATAAATGAAGGTACTAACGTATCAACGCCACCACCGCTATATATTGGATCGAGAGTTCACGCTGCCGCGCGTATTTTGTCCGCTTCGCGGCGGGTATCTTAATCTAACAGGGGTTAAAAAATAAACAAAATTTTGAGTTTAAGAAATGTTTTAATTTTAAATAAAATGTTTAATTTTATGATTTATCATAAAAATGTTAGGCGAAGATTGGCGGCATTTAAAAATGTAGCGGTGGTGGCGTTAATACGCAAGTACCTAAATGACTATTAAACTCATTTTATTATCAGTGTGCCGCCAAATTTTGATGTTGTTTAAAGTGTACCACAAGAGAAACAGGTTGAGAATCACTGATCTAGAACAGGGGCGGCGAACCTTTTTACGGCCGCGAGCCATTTTTTTTAATCTTCAAATTTTGAAATGCTGACGTGCCAGGCAACTTTTACAATGAAAGATAGTTAACGTTTCTGATAGTATAAGAGTATCAGCCTGAATATAATAACACCTCTTACATTTTGCACCTCTGATGTTGCACAAAAGTAGATTGAGAAACTTTCTTTTAGAAAAGTAGGTTTAATTTTAAGGCACGCTTGGGAAATAGTTCGCGTGCCAATGCAACTTTCGCACGTGTCAGCAGTGACACGCGTGCCATAGGTTCGCCACCACTGATCTAGACTATAGGCAATCTTGTTTAAAATATAACTTTTTCTTACAATTGCTAAAGATTAAATACTGACTCTTGTTGCTGATTTTTGTAAAACATTTTTTAGGATTATAACCAAATATTGCATGACTACAAGACACAGCTGTTAGACGCGGCGAGACCAGATGTATTTCTTGCAAACAAATCAAAATACGGAAGTCGGATAAAATTTGCTGTGTTTTAATAATTAACTTTAATAAATAAATTGAGTATATTAATTCATACATTTTATTTTTAATTTTAAAAATTAAACGTTGATGTGCGTGAACAATCTGAAAGGTGTTTAAAATCGAAGATTAATGGTAGAATTTAGTACGCGTGTTTCTATTTTTATTAGTTAATAAATACTTTTATGACCGCATTAACACAACGGTTTCTACGTTCATATTGCTCATGTTTGAATGAGATTAATTAAACGAAGCGAAATATAGTTTAGACTGCTGAATTTGCTAAAAATTGATTACACAAAAAATTGCATATTTATTAGTTCAGTGTGTTTTGATGAACTAAGCACCATATGGCAGGCCAAACAAAGACACATTTCCAGCCCGACAACAACGTTTCTCTTCTCTTTTATTAGATTCACATCAATCAATTTTACTCTCGATTTGTTCATTTAATTAACTTAAGGCTATTGGCTGTAGCTAGATAAAATAGCTCTGTTGAAAAGGTGTGTCGTCGCGGCGCTGTGGGAGTCACAACATGATCGATTATATGAATCATGGTCCGCTTAATTGCCGCGGAAATTATCACTGAACACGTGGCCCAAACTATGCATCACTCACTACTTGCATAACAATCAACTTCGAGTGTGATGCTTGAAAACGTTGAAAAATCGCGACTAAATGTGATTACAGTTAAAAATGGATTAGGGGTTTCAGAAGGGGACAAATCCTTGTTTTTCAGCGAACAGATGTTCGCCAATTTGTCACTATTCGACGTAGGGTAGAAGCACCGGTTTTGGACACAAGTTTATTTTGTTATATTAAGAATATAAAAAACATTATTACCATAGTATGTGTATTAAAAGTCTTAAATTTTATTAGGTATATAAAAGAATATTTGTTAGGTATATATAAGAAGAATATAAAAAATATTATCACAATAGTAAGTGTATTAAAAGTATCATTGAATCGTACAGTAATATATCTGATGTGATTCACATAAAATCCCCGCATAAAATAAATTAAAATCAAAACCTTGTGGTGAAATATTAATGTAATACAAACAAGTAATCTTATGTAATACAAACGAAGTCTTATCATAAGTGTTAAGGATAACCTGAGTAAGTGAATGATCAATTTAATTAATTAAAATTAATATTACCTAATTCTTCGTCACGTGTAAAATTAAAAAAAAAACTTTTCTAATACAAAAAATCCAAAAATTGAAAGTAGGATGAAATTGAATTTAAAAACTGATTTAAAGACTGATCAAAGTTAACCCTACACGCCAGATAATATATTCGGGAGGGACCCGGATGGCCCCGTGTGCCAAGGAGTAACTGAAGATATTCCGGGGCCCTCCCGAATATATTAGCTAGCGTGTAGGGTTTTTAAATCAGTTTTTTTTTCTTTCTTTTTTAATGTTTGCGTCATTTTTTTAAATTTGGCCAACTATGGACCGCAAAAGTTAAGACTTTAAATGTATATTTCAAACAAGACTGCCTATAGTCTAGATCAGATATGGCGAACCTTTTTGAGTAGTGGGTCAAATTTTCTTCATTATGTTTTTCGTACTAGCTCGTGGGTCAACACACCAGTACCATCACTTAAAAGGGAGGAGATAGGCCAAAGACTGATTTCCGACGTTCTTAAAGACGTTCTCAATTTTAAAGGCTTTTACAAAATTCAAGTTTCCTTCTTGTTTTACAACTTTTATTTTGGAAGTAGAGATCAAAAAATAAAGGTCGAAGTCAAAAAAAGTCCAGAAAAATTTCTGATGTATTATACAATGAAATCTAATTAGAGGATGTGGAATATTCTGCTTAAGATATTGAATGTTTCTTAGAACGTTCTGCGCCTACGTGGCAAAAATTGCTAACTAGTTCTCAGTTTTAAAGGCATTTACAAAATTCAAGTTTCCTTCTTGTTTAACAACTTCTACTTTGGAAGTGGAGAGCAAAAAATATAGGCCGAAGTCAAAAAAGTCCATAAAATTTCTGATTTATTTATTATACAATGAAATCTAATTAGAGGATGTGGAATGTTCTGCTTAGGATATTGAATGTTTCCTAGAACGTTCAGAGCCTCCGTGGCAAAAATTGCTAACTAGTAAAGACGCACAATGACGGGAACGCTATTTGGTCGTTGCCGTTGAATCTAATTAAACGTAGATTTAATCTAGATTAGTCTATGGTTAGATTTAGTTATGTTAGAGTCCAGATAAATGCAGACTGAGGGACCGAGACATCTTGAATAACAAAATAGTTTTTGCCATAGTGACAACAAATAGAAATCGTTTAATAATGAAACTCCATTTGATTTACATTTTACTCACGATTTGGATACGTTTATACACGATTACAATAATGGCATCCTTCACATACAATAATTTACTTTACATTTTGGTGTGCGAGTAGATAAACATATTTAAAATTCAATAATTGGAGAAGAAATTTCTTTCTGATATATTTAATATTCATACCTCTGTGGTTGAGAAACTTTAATGAGAAAATGATAAAAGTTCTAAAATCAACGCCTGGGTCACTTAAAAAGCCTGTATGGGTCATTGTCTGACCCGCGGGTCATAGGTTCGCCATCCCTGGTCTAGATATTAAACATTCAGTTTTTTTGGTTTTTCTTATTTTCTCCTCCCGGAACCTCTTCATGCGTTAGCTCCTTTTCTTTCGTCGTCGGAAATGAGCCGTTTGGGCCTCCTCATTGTTGGTTTCTCCTGAAATGCTTTTATACTGTCTACTCTCCTTCCAAACTCTCTTCTCTTGTGGGCCATCTGTATTGTGATTTCAACTTCTGCTGCATCCCTTTTCACCTCATCTACCCATTTAGATGTGGCCTTTAACCCCATGATGTAGTTGAATATCCTTTTGCCCAGTCTGCATTCATCCATTCTTAGTAGGTGTCCATCCAACTTCAAAATGCGGTTCCTCATTGTCTCCGTGATCTTCTCAGTGTATTCTTAGAGTTCCTAGTGTTTCTTCATCCTCCAAGTCCCACCAGTAGTTTTCTGTGGTCCGAGTATTTACCGCAGAATCCTACTTTCTTTCTTTTAGAGTTCTTGATACTCCCCCATTTTATTTAAAATAAGACACGCCGAGGAGTACAATCCTCCGGATTATAGTACCAATTTATAGTGTCCGATTTTGACTTTGTAGGATAATACCCGTTTGTTGTACTTGTTCTACCTCAGTTTGTATTACAGCTTTAGTTCTCTGGGTCTTCCTTTATTTGCCTCCTTATCTAATCCGTTGGGCTGGATCCATTACCCCAGGTATTTAAACTTCTCTGTTCTCTTTATCATCCCATGTTTTACCTAAATTGATTTTGTTGCTTGTACTGCTCTATATATTCTGTCTTTTAAGTTTTTTAGTTTTTATGCGATTTCCTGAAGACACTCAAGCATCTGTCCAGCGTCTTCTCGGTCATTGGCTAATATAGCAAGGTTTTCGGTAAAAGCTAAACATTTGATTTCCAAGTTTTTACTTTCTCTCCCAAGGCGTATTCCTCTTATACTTTCCAAATTCAGGGCCTCTTCTCAAGTTTTCATTATTTTTTCCATTACGATGTTGAAGAGCATTGGGGATAATCCATCTCCCTGTCTGAGTCCTGTCTTAATTTCAAACGGATCCGAATATTTGTTTTAACTTATAAGCGATTGGAAGTACATAGATCCTCTGTAATTATTTGAATCCTAACGATTACCTTTATTATAAAGTGGATGTATGAGCGCACATTTCCAGTCATTTGGGATCTGTCACGATTTCCATTTTTTTTCTATACAGTGATGGATTCTATTTGCAGCGATCAGCGTTTGCGTCACTATAACATTTAGAAAATAATATCCACAAATAGTGACAACAAAAATAAGATTCACTATTTTTTGACATGATGTAGTTTGTTATAATCTTTACTCTTCTTCTTCTTCTTTCCGAAGGAAGCCTAAAGGCTTGCTTTTTACATGCTCATTGCACAAGCTCTTGAGATTCTGACGACCAGCTGCCCTTCCATCTCTTTGGTGGTCGTCATGGTAGTCGACATGATGCTGGTTTTCCGTCTCGCGCAATATTTGCTTGTCTGTGAACTTGCATCCTAGATATGTGTTCATTCCAAAAGCACATTTGCGCGCGTGTCCACCTCACCACGTCATCTGTCTCCCATTCTTCCCGAATTTCTTTACTCCTTCTTTGTTCTTTGAGTGTGTTCCCCGGTATTGCTCTTAGTACCCTCATTTCTTTTTTTTTTAAAGTTTGGTCCAATGGGTATCCACATTGGGTATTAACACTGCGGTCTAGTGGCCTTTTGCCCACATTTTTCACTTATAGGCCCATAAACCTAGATGTTATTATAAATTGCGCAAATTAATCACACATTTGTCTTCTGGTACCAATGCGGCCGACACTGGGGATAGAACTCGGGACCTCCAGACTTGTTAGTTAGCGCTCTAACATGAGACCAAGAGTGTCACCACTATACCACTCGTGCCGACTCCCTCATTTCATTGGTGCGCGCACCAATTCCATTGGTCTTTTTAGTCTCGGCCGTCAATCTTTCTAGATGTATTAATCTAAAATTGTATTTATTATTAATTAGTATGGATGGAGTGCAGAAAACTATATGTCACAATTGTAGCTAAAGATGAAATGGGCTCACGGAAAATAACAAGAAGCAAGAACGGATGACTATGGAGATTCTGGAATTAATAAATTCAAGGAGAAAGCATAAAAAGACCTGGCAAAATACCAAGAAATAAACAGATAAGTACGGAAACTAACAAGGAAAGATAAGGAGCAGTGGTTGAGTGAGAAAAACTAACTACAGCCTTAGAAAACATTGCACAGTACTACCATATAAACCAGTTGAAGGCGAACCCCAGCAAAACCCAGGTATGTGCATTCACCTTTTTTTTGCAACATGCTGGAGGTGAAAATCTGCAAACAGACACCACCCGACCCGTGCCGAGTGGTAGCGTGCGGCTGCCCCCCGAAAGGGGCGACGCACTAAAAAAACCCCACCATTCAGACCCCTTCAGCCAAAACCGAAGAGAGCGTGATAGATGCATGTGCATTTAACCTGAAACATAAGTACGCACGCAAGAAGCTGCAAATCGCATGGAGAGAACAAGAACTCGAAACACGCGACAGTACAAAGTACCTGGGCGTAACGCTGGACTGCATACTATCTTTCCAAAAACACTGCCAGAATACAAAGCCCAAAGTTTGTGCAAGGAATAATATCATCCTGAAGCTCACTGACACAACATGGGGAGCGCAGCCTGGCGTACTGCGCACGTCGGCTCTTGTGTAGTACCACCACTCTTTGTGGCACCAGTGTGGTACAACTCGCAAGACATGTTGACGTGGCCTTAAACGAGACGTGCAGGATTATAAGAGGCTGTGTGAGACCGACACCTGTCGAAAAGCTGTTACATCTATCTGAATTCGCCCCAGCACGCGTCAGACGCAAAGTAGCATCCGGCTGAAACAGAACGGCAGAAGCAGATCGGAGGTAGGCGGCATCCTCTACACGACCAACAACTAGAAATGCGACGACTCAAATCAAGGAAGAGCTTTCTCGAACAATCAACTGCAGACATGCCCAAAACAGCGCCGCATAGACTATGGAAAGAACAACACTCAAACCTGCGGACCGAACGCAGAGAGGAGCTGCGCTTACCATACGCGATATGGAAATCACTGAACAGACTAAGGACAGGAGTGACGCGCTGCAAATCGTATAGGATCAGATGGAGAAGGCCTGTGGATGACGAGCTGTGTGAATGCGGGGGCTTCAGAGCGACAGCCATTTACTCAGATGTCCCGACATGGGAGAGGCATGCATGATGGCGGACCTAATTGTGGCAACTGACAGGGCGATACACGCTGAAAAGTAATGCAAAGGAAGGGTTTGAAACACTGGTTTCTCGGACTCGGAAAAGAATGAATGAGTGAGAAATGTGCAGAAATAGAAAATCTGCCGGCAAAGTATGATACTTTTAACCTGCACAAAAAGATTAAAGTACTAACTAAAAGCAGATAACTAACTATTAAAGGCAGAAGTAGAAGGCATCAGGCAGCTGTGTTAAGAAACGCGGATAATCAAATAATACTGGGAATAGAAGGCAAACTTGAGAGGTAGACTCAATAAGTTGAGAAACTATCTCATAATGATAGACCACTACCGCCGCTGCTGACAGATGCGAATTGCGGCCCGAAATAACCAAAGAAGAGATCACATATGCATAAAGGTGTAAACGCCCCCGGCCCAGATAACATCTTAGTAGAGATCCTCAAAATATTGGCAGAAGAAATTGACTATTAATTGATCAGTATTTAACACAATAAATAAACCTCCCACAATCCCATCAATAAAAATGGGAAAAATCCCACAATTATTATCGTAAAATCAAATTAGGTAAGTGCTACATATTTTCAATTCTTTTATTATGACCGGATGATGAAGAAACTGGAGGCCTTCGAAATGTGGGTATACCGTCGCATTTTACGAATATCGTGGACCGCTCACATCACCAACGAGGAGATTCTGCGCAGAGTCGGCAAACAGAGAGAAATCTCATTCACTGTTAAAAAACGCAAATTGGAATACCTTGGGCATAGAATGCGTTATGAGAAGTATCCTATCCTGCAACTCATCTTACAGGGAAAAACAGACAGCAAAAGAGGACCGGGTAGACGAAGGCATTCATGGCTGCATAAACTGCGTGAATGGTAAGTGAGTCCCTTCAGTAGAATTGTTTCGAAGTGCAGCTAACAAACTTAATCCTTAGTTGCCCAGGTCTGTTCAAAGCTGACTTGCTTTGAACTGTACTTTCCGTGAACTTAAAAGTACCGTCGGTCAACAAAGGGTTAAAATAGCCATGTTATTCGTCAACGTCCGCAACGGATAGGTCACAAGAAGAAGGCAAAAAAAAACCCTTAAGCTGACTAAAATCCACTTTTATCACCAACTCGTCCCAATGCGATGATTACAGAATGATAAGTTTAATGAACTGAACGTACTGACACGTACTGAAAGTGTTCCTACGTATAATCCACACAAGAATCTACCAAAAGTGTGAGTATCATACGGGCCAAACACAATGTGGGTATCGAAGTGGATTCGGTAAACGTCAAGTCTTGTTCTCCCTGAATGTCTTGGCCGAAAAATGCCGAAATATGGATTGCGACCTATACGCCTGCTATAAAGATTACCAAAAGGCAGTTGATGGTGTTCAATATGGGAAAATGATGAACATACTGAAATCAACAGGCATAGAGAGAAGAGACATACAGATCATTCTGGATTTATACAAACGGCTATCAAACGGGAATCAAACGGCTCAGGTATCAGTGGATAATGTACTCACAGATGCTATACATGGTGCGCGGCAAGCGTGCGTGCTATCGCATCTTGCATTCAATCAATACTAAGAAGTAATATTCAACGAAGTACTTGATGAAATTTCAGACGGAATCACGGTAAATGGACGAATAATAAATGACTTGAGATACGCCGACGACACGGTCATCATTGCCAATACCCAAGTCGAACTACAGAAAATCATAGATAACGTGGTGCAGCGAAGTGAAACGGCAGGGTTGCATATAGACATGCTGAAGACAAAAATCATGATCCTCACAATAAAACCAGCAAATGTTTCCATAACCATCAACGGGGAATACATACAGCATGTTGCCTGCTTTGCCAAGTTTAGTTTGAATCAATACAGCAGGTTGCCAACTTTAAATATCTTGGCGCCTCAAGGTAGGCGTATACATTTTCGCATGAAGTATCGGACGCATCGCATCAAACGGATTATTTTTGTACCACGCGTCCACAGTATCAGCAGCCATCGGATTTGCCGTGGCAACTACCAGCAATCGGATTGTCGACGCTACTTTCATTTGGATATTCGTAGTGAGAGGTAGCGTAGTGTTCGTTGAAATATGCAGAAGTGTGAATATGAAACGAAGAAGAAGAATTTGTTGTAATTGCTTGTTTGTTATCAAATGAAGAAGAAGAAACCCAAGCTAAATCATCTAAAAAAAGAAAACATACTATGTGGGTACACGATACATTTAAGAAGAGATCGCAACATGGAGAATATCACACAATATTTCCTGATTTGCTAAACAATGAAATCTTTCTGCAATTTCCTCCCAGATAGTATCTTTTCTTTGATGGTTCGAATAATTGGGTGTTTTAAATCATATGTATCTTTATAGTGTTGCACAATTGCAATTAGGTGTGCCAGGTCCATGCTGGAATAAAACGTGTGAACAGGACGACAATCGAAGGTAAATGGCGGACGAAGCGGACCGTCCACTGATCTGAATTCCCTATGACGTCATCGGCACGCATCGCAAAAGTTGCCCCTCGGAGCATCGGCATCGACATTGACGACGGGTAGATTCGTGCGATCTGTACGATGCGGATCAGAGGACGCACTTGTATGACTTCATATACAAAGAGTACTACGATCCATTTGATGCGATGCGACCCATACTTACAATGCGAAAATTTGGACGCCTACTTCAAAAATTGTCCCTCGGAGCATCGGTATCGGAATTGTCGACGGGTAGATTCGTGCTATCCGTAAGATGCGGATCAGAGGACGCACTTGTATGACCTCCAACACAAAGAATACCACGATCAGTTTGATGCGATGCGTCCGATACTTACGATGCGAAAATGTGGACGCCTACCTTTAGTTAACCAACACTGTGACATGGCGAATGAAATAAAGTCGAGAACAGAACAAGCCCACAGAACATTTATAACCATGCGATATTTCTTTACTAGACCTGAATTAGGTCTAGAAATGACGGTCCGCATGTTCAGATGCAACATGTTTCTGTATGGACTCTAAACCCCGCTATGGAAAGAAAGATCGAAGCCCTTGAAATGTACTTGTACAGACGTATACAGACTGAGAATATCTTGTGTACAAAAAGTGCCTAAGGCTGATGCACTTACCCTCATCGAAAATTCAAAAGAACTACTTCATAGTATGATGAGAAGAAAGGCCGAATACCTGTGGCACATCATGAGAAGGAAGCTTTACGAACTTCTACGATTCATTATTGAGGGGAAAATACAGGGATAGAGGTCGATTGGCAGACGGCAGAAATCATAGCTGAAAGACCTACGCCCTTGATTTAATTGGAAGACTACTGATGTCTTCCGAGCATCCGTGTCAAGAACAATAACGGTCGATTGTATTGCCAACCTTCGGATATCCCGTAAGGAAACGTGAGAAGAAGAAGAAGAAGCTAAAGATGTTTCAAAGCAAAACAAAGTTATTGATTATTTTTAACAGAACTCATGACTAAGGAAAAACCTAAGCCGTAAGACCTAACAGAAGTCATGGAAAGATCTAAGCCGTTGTTTCAATGCCGTTGGTGATGCCTTCCTAGCACCCGTGTCAAGAACAATAATGGTCAATTGGATCGCCAACCTTCGGAAGGAGACGGTGTGAGAAGGGGAAGAAGCTATCAAATGCTATCAAAGCAAAACTATCAAAGCAGATGCTATCAAAGCAAAACAAAGTTATTGATTATTTTCCTACGAATATAAAACTGGTAGAATAAAAGAACCAGTCAAAAAGTTTTTAATTACCATGAGGAAGATTTACAAAATGCTCTTATCATCATTAAAAACGCAGAAAAAATTGCTATAGGAAGCAAATCATTTAATGGTCTTAAGAGAACTTTGCAAAATAAATTTTATACAAAATCTCTAAAAACGTTCAGAGGAGTTGGTCCAATACCTGTACTTGGTAGTGAGATTGAGGAGGTTCAAATATCAATCTTTGATTTATTGTACTGGGTAACGATAACACTCCAGCTCTTAATCTTGACCTAAATCCTTCAAATGATTCTCCTTCCAAATCTTGCAAATTATTAGATATTTATTCTTTTTAACATCGGAATGAGATTGGAAAGAAGCTACAAATGATAGACCGGAATGGAAAAAGATCGGCAAGCAGGCTAAAACTCACAGGCTAAAAGAAAAAAAATATTTTTTACAAAAACAGATAATACAGCTATGCTATCAGACATACACATTGTCAAGGTATAGAATGGGCAGGTGGTGGGTTCCATAGTTCATTGTTGCGAATTGGGGATGTTGTAACGCTCATCAACAGGAAATGTTATATCCTCCGTCTTTACCTTATGGTGTCTTATTCATGTCTTTACCCTCTGAAATTATCTCTACTATCTGGTGATTCCTTTTTGGGTATAACCAAATGAAACACCAGCGGGTAGAGACAATTCTCAGAATCAAAAAACTACCAATCTGCACCGAAATACGACCACCTCCAGCTCCACGCTCAGTCAACCTCGACAAAATGTTAAACCACCGCGTGGTAGCTGATCTTACATATACACAATGTATGTAATAAGCGTACATATACACAAATAATAATCGAATCGTCAAACTCGACCAACCTGAGATAACCCGTCAAAGCTTGGTTTGACGCCCAATGCAAAGAAGCCAAGGCAATATGTTTACAGCATCTTAAAAACAATAAGTACACCGATTACGATACGGCGAGGAAAAGCTATTGGTCATCATCTGTTACGAGATTCTGGAAGCGGACTCGAAATCCTGGAAGATCCTAACGAAACCAAGATCTAGATCGAACCATATAGCCTCTAATGACTGGGTAGCCCACTTCATCAAATTACTTGGCTAACACGAAACCACATCGAGGACAACCGTTGGTACAACCTGAAAATAACAAAGGAAGAGGCACTAGATCAATTCAAAACAAAGAAAGCAACAGAGCTTGATCAGATTACAAATGAACAGATTATCGCCTCCTTCCTACTCTTCTCAACTTGGTGCGTAGAGATTCTTTAGAACACTAGATAGCTGTGAAATACCCCTATTCTGGAAATCCTCGAAAATAACTGTACTATACAAAAGCATGGGCGGCCTCCAAGATCTAGACTCCTACCGAGGCATTGTACTTTTACCGACTTAATTCAAACTGCTAACTAAGATAATCAACAACCGCCTCAATGGACTAGAACAGGTACTATCTCCAGAACAGTTCGGGTTCCGAAAAAAACAAAAGCTGCTACAAACAATTGGCCAAGTAATCTCCGAAATACAAACTGCCCTGACGCCCGCCACAGACGTGGCGCTCTATGCTGCATTTGTCAACATGGCATGTATGCATGGGCCTATGTAAGATTCAGTGGACAGGCACATTTTGTGCAGGAAACTAAAAGAAAAGGTGTCAAGGAGAAAAGTTGTCAAAGATAAAAATCGACAAGGGAAAGGAATTATCAACACAAATTCCCTAAAACTCCAGAGTGGGGGGGGGGGGTGTACTCCAGAGAGCCCCATCCACGATCTACCAGCCCACATCATAGTATCATGCGGTTTTCTGCCTGATGTACGCCGACGACCTCGTTATATACTCCAAGGACCTGACTGCAACCCAGACAAGCTTGAATCATCTAAACACATGGTACCTCCTAAACAAATTGTCTATAAACTATGAGAAATCTTTCTAATAGATCTTTTTACCGTTAGTTAAGTGCATGCGCATCCGCCAAGTTTGAAAGGCGGGAATATGAAAGTTTCTTAATAAAGGGTAAATAATAAGGTTATACGTCAAAAAGTTCGGGCAAAACATAGCGGAAATTGACACATGTGCACAAAAAAAATTCAACTATGAAAAGGTCTATTGAAAGTCAATCTTTCAAGTATTATAATTCAAGAACATTCTGTAAATTTTTAATATTTAAAGAAATAATTTTGGCCAAAGTAAAAAGCTGTGAAGCATTTATCAAAAATAAAACAAGAGAAACGCATTGAAAAATTTACAAAGTTAAAGAGGCGGCAAAAAATGAAACAAATAATAGTATATTTTGCAACTAGGGTGGTAAGTTGTCAATTGGTCACGATAGCGAAATTGGGCGCACAAACGAAATGAGTGCACACATTCGCTCGAGAGGCCAATTGACAATACCCGTGTTGCAAATAATATTTTTTATTATTCATGCAAGGGGACGTATCTTACAAGTTTGGGATCCAGGGACCATAAACAAAAATGTTATTATGAATGATATTGAATATTTGCAATAATGGTAACACAGCCAAAAATGGCATTTATCGCACTAAAAAACGTGCGCCAAGATAATACTTTTAACTCATCAGTAATAAAAATAAAAGAATCGTTTCGCTGACGGTAAGTTATTTCTTTAATATTATATTTTATATGTTCTCTTAGTATTAACAATTGCTTATAATGTGCTTTATGCAATTTTATCATACCTACTTAGAAATTAATTTAAGGCACTGAAAACCTTAAAGCGTCCAAAAACGGTGTGTCTATCCTATACCAACACTGTAAATGAATTCTATTCACGCAATTCTGCATGAACCGACTAAACTCAACAAAGAAAAGCTTTCTAAATTTTACTCCCAAACTAAAAATCGCTTTAATTATCTGCAATTTAATAAATTCCTAAGGGATTCGTTTCAATTATCAACAAAATAACCTTTCTTTCTTTGCAACATATTCTTACGTCATTTAGCAAACAACCAATTAGTTTTTATGGCAGTTTGATGTATATTCGCTTTACAAACTCGTAACTGTAAACTATTTTTATCCAAGTCTTTACTCTCTTAGAGTTCACAAGTATTAAATCTTACAAGATTCCGTGCAATTACGCAAACCTATAAACACCTGCGACAAAGAAAACCTCAACAAAGCGAAGCGAAGTCAAAAAAAGTCTTAATCCAAAACTGAAAGTCTTATAATAAGAAATTCTTTTAATACATTATATTCGAGATTTTTTTTCCGTTTGTGTTGTGCGTAGTCCGTGATGCGTGACAATATTGTTTTTGAGTACAAATATTGCACTAGTCCCGGCCTATGTACGGCATAATCAATGCAATTAAATCTTAAAACTAGCAGTTAAATCAGCGGGTCGTTTACTTCTTGTGTTGGTTACAAAGTAATCAACTTTGTTTATTTATGATTAGTTTCATTTGGGATTTTATATATTTTTTATATGTGTGTCCTCATTAAAACAGTAATAAAATAATTATAATAAAGGAGATGAAAACCGCAAGGATTTGATGTAATAAAAATAGCTATAAGTGGGTTGTACTTAGTATGTTGTTAGAAGTGGATTAAAAGATCGTTTGACGGCGAAATGTAATTTTTATTTTCGCAATTTAGCTGTAGTAGATTAGGTTGTGATTTGTGCACTTTGTCTTAGTAAACGATCAAATTGCACTTGTCCCGGCCTGCTTTACTAGCAGCGGCCTTCAGTAAAATACTTTTTTTGTGCAATGTTACAAGTGTAATGTTAAATATTTTTATATAATTCTTTAGAGCAATTTCATGATATTTGAAGTGTAAAAACTGTTTGATAATGTTATAGTTAAAACAGTTTCAACATCTTTAAATCTATAATTTTAAACTTGTTTGTTGTTAATCAAAAGCACACCAATTTAAATCTGTTGAAAGTTAAATATATGAGTTTTATTGAAACGAATCAATAAGCTGTCAAATTTAATTTAAATTTTCAAATTTGCATTTGTATCTCTAATAAATAGCTCATTTGATTATCTCTAATAAATTTGAATTGGTAATTATGAAAATTTAAAAAATGTTTTACCTTCTAACTAATTGTGAATTAAAATATTACTGATTCAACCAACATCTTTATTTTAATATTTCTTTGTGTCATACAAGTTTTATTTGTTAATTTATCCATAAAATCTGGTATATGTCAAACATTGTGTAAACAGCCGTACGGGCAATGTCCGTGTTGTGTAATGTACTGTTTATGAATTTGGTATTACATCTCTAGTCCAGGGATGGCGAACCTTTTTGAGTAGTGGGTCAAATTTTGTTCATTATATTTTTCCTACTAGCTCGTGGGTCACCAGTAATAATTCTGGCACTGCCATCGCTTGGAAAAGAGGAGGGAGGTCAAAATTACAATTTATCAATATTATCGGTAGGAAACCATATTTCTTTTGTAGATTAATCAATTAAAGCACGAGTCGAAGGCGAGTGAACTTCGCAACGCATGCACAAAATCCCTTCTTCGCACACTTGTATCGAGCGTTAAATACTATATTTTCTCCCATAAAATTTAAGTTTTATTTGATAGATTTTGCAAAATGTCGTCTATCCGATTTATAATTTTTAAGTAAAATTTACTTAATAACTGTCAGTGTGCAAAAGTCGAAAACGACTCTGAAACAACTATTTTTACATTTTTAAAATAGGGAAACCCGAAAATATTTCAGGTAAAATTTGTAGAAACTTAAATTTCCTACAATAAACCTTGTTATTTAGTGATTTCTTGTTGTTGAAATTGGTAGTAATCAACCCGTAATAAAGTCAAAACTTGGTTTTTCTTTTATTTTTATCTTGTCTAAAAAAAATTCCAAATAACTTGGAAACTCAGCGAAATTTGGAAAACTGTATCAAATAAAACTTTTTCCTGTAAGGAATCTTCTTAACTACTAATTTTATCTTTGTGCAGTTGGTAGTAATTAACCTTGAAACAAAGAATACCCTATTTTACATGTTTCTTGTTACAAATTGGGGCACAAGAGTAATTTTTTTTTAATCAAATATATTTTTTTCGGAGCGGGTACTAGGAGGTATGGGGAATAGGAGAGAGAAAATTTGGACATGACTATAGAAGGAGAGTGATGATGTTTGATAGCCAGGTGAAAAGTGTGATGATGTATGGAGCAGAAATATGGGGGTGGAGAGAGCAAGAAGGGCTGGAAAGGGTGCAAGAAAAATATTTGAAATGGGTGCTAGGAGTAGGTTAAGAGACCCCGGGGTATACAGTGATGGAGGAAACAAAGAGAGATGGAATAAGAATAGAAGCAGGAAAGAGAGCAATAAGTTTTGTGGAGAGAGTGATAGAGAGGGGAGAGTGCAGAATTCTGCAAGAGTGCCTCAAAGAAAAAAGGAAAGAAATAGGAAAGGGGGTGTGGAAAGAGAGGGAGGCATATCTAGAAAGAAGCGGATATGCAGGAGCGGAGATAGAAAGAATGTGAGAGAGAGGCAGAGTCATGACAGAGGAATTAGTCCAGAGAGATAGAGATGTGCAAAGACAAGAAAGGAGAGCAAGAATTAGGGAGTTTAGGTACAATTCGAAATATGAAAAAATAATAGCGGAAGAACTGCCAAAGTACCTAGGAAGAGAGAGTAGAAAATAGGGAGTGACAATGGCAAGATTCAGATGTGGAAATGAAGAGAGAATAAATTTTGGATGGAGGATAGGAATAGAGTATGCAGGATGTGCGGAGAAAACAAGGAAACAATAGAGCACTTGCTGAACGAATGTACAGAAATGAGAGAAAGAGATGAGTGTAGGGAAGAGATTTTAAACGAGGATGGAAGAGGGATAGACTGTATGAAGAAAGTTGAGGGGAGAAGAAAAGCAATATTTGGGGCGGGAAGCTGGTAATCGGTTTAGGGATAGGAATTTAGTGACTTTCCTTTGTTTTTGTTTTTAGTTTGATTAACATATGTTTCTTATTTTTTCTCTTTTTATTTATATTATGTACTATATTAGTTTTATTTATATATGTATTGTGTGTTGTGAAAATTTTGGAAGCAATTTATAAACCCGTAAGGGTAATAAATAAACATACTACTACTACTATATTTTTTTTCGGATAAACGCGATGAGTTTAACAGTTGCATGGCCTAATCTCTGGCACAAAATGCACGTTGACTTGTGTTTCAAGCAAAAAATTAACAAAACATTTTTTTTTGTTTAAAATTATCTCATGTTGGATTTTCCCTAAACTTTCAAAAAATTTGTTCGTTAAAATTAATTCGGTCTTTTGTTCGATTCTTATCGCAATCTTTATCTTAATCTTCATCTCAAACCAAAACAATGGAGCTTTTTCTTCCAACTAATTTTATAATAAATTTCTTCCTCCGGTTTTTCCACACAGACTGTTCAAATCAAATCAAATACATTTATTTCATTAATTAAGATACAAATCTAAATGAAATATGTCAACAGGAAAAAAAAATACATAAATAAGTTAACTGAATTCATGAAAACAAGAACAGAATTGACGAGAAATATGAGAAAAAACTAAAATTAAATTACTAAATAATAAAATTAAATTACTAAATAATAAAATTAAATTACTAATACATTAAAATTTCTAATTCGAATAAAATTCGTCTATAGAATACGGTTCAATTATTAATCCAATGATAAAGTTCCCTTTTAAGCTGTTTGATGTGTGTAATACGTTTAATATCGCTATGAAGCTTGTTGTAGAGTTTAGCAGACATATAGGGTTGTTTTTTCTGAGACATTGTTAACATATGTTTAGGTAACTGATAAAGATCTCTATTATATCTAGTTTCTCGTTCTTTGGGCTTATTAAAACATTCAAATAAATGTTTATTTTTGAATACAAATAAAATGCTTTCGTAGATATATGTGCCTGTAGTTGTTAATATTTCTGCTTTTCTGAAATGGCCTCTACAGGACTCTCGGTATTTTAAATTGCATAGAATACGCAGGGCTTGCTTTTGTATTCTAAATACCCTTTGAACAGTAATTCCATTGCCCCAGAATATGATTCCAAATCTTAAATGAGAGTAAAAATTGGAAAAATACAGGAGTCTCAGAACTTTCTTGTCGACATATCTTTGGAGGGATCGCATGGCAAATACTGCTTTGTTGAGGCTCTTGGTAACATGATTATAATCCCAATAGTCTCACGGATTGTTGTACATCTATCAACCCATTTCCTATTCCAATAGCTCGTGGATAATCTGTAGTGCATCTTTTAGTTTGAAATATAATACTTTTTGTTTTGTTCTGATTTAATATCAGACTGTTCTATGAGAACCAAGTAGTTAGTGAAGACATTGCTAGGTTAGCGTTTCCGTTAATATCTAGCATTGACTTATTTATTATTAAAAGGGTAGTATCGTCCGCATAGTTAACCATGGTATGTTGAGGGATGATATGCGTTTTGGGGAGGTCATTAATAAAAATGGTGAAGAGCAATGGACCAATAGTGCTCCCCTGTGGGATACCCATGCTGATACTCCTTTTGCTGGACATTACGCAACCATTCGGAGTGTCTAAACTTGTTATTTGTGATCTGTTGTTTAGGTACGATTTTAACCATTCTAGTGCAACCCCTCTGATGCCATATTTGTTTAATTTGTTTCGTAGAATAGTGTGATCCACTAGATCATATGCCTTGGATAAATCCATTAGCAAACCTAGTGGGATATTCTTAGCTTCTAGATTATTCATAATATCCTTGATGAATTCGTAGCAGGCAGTATCGATATTCTTTCTTTTGATGAAACCGTGTTGCTGTGGGCTTATTGTTTGATATTTTTCAAGGAATGATATTATTCTAGTACAGATGAGTTTTTCGAACACTTTTGAAAACACTGAAAGGATACTTATTGGTCTGTAATTTCCCACATCATTTATATTTCCGATTTTGTGAATTGGAGTTATTATGGCTATTTTAAGTTTCTCTGGGAATTTTCCAACAGTGAAGGAGTTATTTATGATGGACTTTAATGGCGTCAAAATCGATAGGAACACATGTTTTAGCACGATTGAAGGAATCTCGTCTTGACCCGCACTTTTCTTGTTTTTTAAATTCATAATTGTACTATATAGTTCTTCACTTGTTACTGGTGCTAGAAATATCGAATTGTTACTCGCTGTTATATTGTCATTGAATTCTAACGTCGGTATAGTATTAAACAATAGCTTCGCCCTGTCTACGAAGAAATTATTTATCTTTGTAGCACTGGTTTGTGGATCCTCATTACGGTTATGGTAGGTGGTATTTTTCTTTTTAAAATTCGTTAAATCACGAATAATTCTCCAAGTAGTTTTTTGAACATTTGAAGATTCTATTAACTGATTATTTAAATTTTCTTTTTTTCGTTTTCTTAATAGCTTTGTGAAGTTTCTTCGCAGATTATTGTAGAGTTTCTTGCAGTTTGGAGAAAATCTACATAGTACTTGGGCTACTCCCAGATCCTTTTCCATCCGTTTCAAATCAGGATTTGCAAAAACCCGTCGAACTGCCGGTCTGGTGTTAATAAGTTCTTTGGGGAAGGCCTCGTTGAAGTGTCTGTTGAAGATTTCCATGAAAAAGGTCCACTGGTTATCTATTTCATCGCAATCGATTTCAAGAAGTTCGTCCCAGACTACCTCATCCATTAGATACTTAAATTTGTGCATATTGTCACTGTTAAAAATCCTAGTAAGTTTATATTTAGAAGGAATGTCTTCCTTCTCACAAATCGTGGTTAGTAACTGTGCAGAGTGGTCAGATAGATGGTAGTCTTGAGTTTCCGTGCTGTACATTACATTGAGGTTAGTTATAATATTGTCAATACACGTGCCAGACGACTTACTTCTTTTAAAGTCGGTACCGCATTAAAAGATTCTAGCAGAGACAGGAACTGTTGACTAGTTTTACACAATTTGTCGGAGCATTATCATAATATTATCACAAGAGTTATCAGGAAAAACGGTTTAATGAAAATTAAATCTACCTTTTTCTAAAGTAATTTGACCATTTTAATCACTAAAATTTAACAAAAATCAAATAGAAAACAAGAATTAAATATAAAATTATTTTAATTATCAAATGAAAATCGAAGGAAGATAATTAAGAACAGTTTTACGAAAAGAAAATGTTTATTTTATTATTTCTCCAATTACTGAAATAAGCAAACTGAAATTTTTATGACTCATAACTCATTTCAATCAAGATTAAAAAATCCATTGGATATGCAGCATTTTAGTGATAATTTTATAAAAATAGGAATATTTTTAAAATCTATTTAAGCTATTTAATTAACTGACTTATTAAGTGTTTTGGAATAAACAAAATTAACAGCTTACACTGCAAGATTAATTATATCATCACTTAATAAAGTCATAAAACGGCGTTGATTTTTTTTTGTAATTTATTCTACAAAATCAAGTTATATTACAGTTCTAAAGAAACAGCGTTATCCACATATAGACATTTTTTTTAACCAGCAATAAATCATTTATGTGTTGATTTATGTAGAAATTCTTGCTGAAATAACTCATTACTCTAGATTTTTATATTGATCTGCAAGCATTATATATTCCTCATTTTAAGTTTTTAAACATTTAAGCTTTTTCTTCTAAAAATAACGACATGGAGGAGTATATACACTGCCAAGTACAAAACTAGGGTCACTCCGCTATTTGAAGGAATTTTAGAAGTCTTAGTTTTTTTACATGTATTTTCGGTTGTAACACTTAGCTATTTCTAGAAGAGAACTTAAGACAATTCAGAATATTAAGGTTCAGAAAGGCGCCCAAATAGATTCAGATCATTACCATGTTAAAGCTAAAATTAAATTCATCCAAAATTCCTATAAAAATAAAAAGAAACCTAAGTGCAAGAATATTGAAGCAGATATTCAAAGCATCTTCAAATCTAACTTGCAAAGCGAGATATGGGAAGAAATGTGTCAAGTAATGAAAGCTGCAGAAGAATTTCTTCCAACTAAAATTAAAAAGAAGAATGTCTGCTGTAATGTAATGTAATGACAAGTGCAATGAAGCAAAAGTTTTGTCAAAAATTTAAATCGAACTCCACACAAATCAACCTAGAAAGGTGCAGAGAAACAGCATCTTATACAATCAAGAACGAAAAGAGACTCAAATTTTAATATAGAAGTTGTAACGGGTGATTTTTTTGCTATTTGGTTTTCCAGTGTAAAAAGAGATTCGTGGCAATGCTCAGTAGCTCAGTCCCGCGTGTCGCCGAGCGAGATGACGCCACGCAGTCCACTCGATTTCGATCGGCGTGGTCGGATCGCTCCACGCAAGTATGATCACCACGTGGCTACGCGCATTCCGGCGCAGTGTTCAGTACGCGCGCAAGATGTCCGCCGACGAACTTGTGGTAGTGAGTGGTACTTGAGGTAGTAAGAGAGTATAAATTGCTCTTGTCTGATATTGTCTGGTCTTGCCTACTCTTGTCTGGATCTCTTATCTTGTTGCAGATGATAACTACGCTCCGGAGTAATCATTAAACCATCTATTTGTAAAATACTTATATCGTTTTTGTTGAATAAACTTTGTTGAAATCTGCAATAGTGAAGCCGCAATAATTTTGCCCCAACGCCAGGAAATGATATGCCCTGATGCCTTAAGCTCTGAACTTTGCAGCAATGAAATTAATATTTCCTGTGGGCAAATATTGCATGAAGAAAATTGAGGAAATAAGAGCATTACACTCAATTGGCAACAGTCTAAGATATTTTAAACAATTATTCTAACGAATTAATAAAATTTGCTATAAAAGAGTCGCAAGAGAACATTACAAATAGGTGCGGACGATTACGCGGTCGCCACTGAACTGACACAAATATTAATCAGCACGCGCGGCGAAACGACACTGTAGTATAATCGCCTGTTGCGTCCGGCAGCGCTGCGACACGCGGCGTGGCTCTGATATAACCCCGGATTAAGGTTTGCCGTTTCACAATGAATAAATAGTCTAAAGCCGGGGTTCTATTAGAGCCACTCCGCGTGTCGCAACGCGTGGAATTGCAATCGGTTACATAGATTTAGTATGAACGTGGTTACATTAGTAACGTGTTGGCTTGCTCCGCGCTAGTATAATCACCACGTGGCTACGCACATTCCGGCGCAGTGCGTTAGCGAGCAAGCAAGCAGACGTATACCACATATCAGTAGGCGCGCAAGATGTCCGTCGACGAACTTATTGAGCTAGTAAGAGAGTATAAATTGCTCTTGTCTGAAATTGTCTGGTCAAAATTGTCTGGTACAACAAGATAAGAGAGAGAGTTGCCTACTCTTGTCTGGAACTCTTATCTTGTTGTAGATGATAACTACGCTCCGGAATAATCATTAAACCATATATTTGTAAAATACTTATATCGTTTCTGTTGAATAACCTCTTGTCTTGACCTATTGTCTTGTTGTAGATGGTAACTACGCTCCGGAATAGGCATTAAACCATCTATTTGTTAAATATTTGTATCGTTCTTGTTGAATAAACTTTGTTGAAATTCGCAATAGTGAAAAGCCGCAATAATTATGCCTTAAAGCCCGGAAATGATATGCCCTGAAGCCTTCTAAGCTCTGGACTTTGTAGCAATGATATTAATATTTTCTGTATGCAAATATTTCATGAAGAAAATTGAGTAAATAAGAGCTTTACACCCAATTGGCAACAGGCTAAGATATTTTAAACAATTATTTTAATGATTTTATAAAAAGATTTGTTATAAAAGAGGCGGAAGAGAACATTGCAACGTTTAGTGCGGACGCTTACGCGGTCTCCATTGAACTGACACAAAAATTAATCAGCACGCGCGGCGACGCGACACTGTAGTATAATCACCAGCCCGTTGCGTTAGGCAGCGTTGCGAAACGCGGCGCGGCTCTAATATAACCCCGACTTAACAAACGCTTTCAAATCATGAATTTGTTTCGTAAATTTTATGAAATTGTTAACGCATTTTTTATTATTTTTAATTGAATTACGTCCATTTTATGGTCGTCATAATCGACCCACCGAACAGACTGTTCAAGCTGTTGTGACCAAATTTCGGACCAGTTTCACTCTATTGGACATTAAACCACCAACACGTATGCGTAAGAGTGCGTACCGAAGAAAATATTGCTGTTGTCAATGGAGCAAGGTACCGTGCGATGATTACCGATTTTTTGTCCAAAATGGAACAATTGGACTTGGTTGACATGCTGCTTCAGCAAGACAGTGCCAGATGCCACACGGCACGCGATACCATGAACCTATTGAAAAGCAAGTTTGGTGAACAATTAATCCACGTTTTGGAGCAGTCCTTGGGCGCCAAGACCATGCGATTTGACCCCAATAGACTATTTTTCGGGGGATATGTGAAGTCACTCGTGTACAGGAACAATTCCAGCGTAGGAAGACAATATTACAGCTGCCATTGGTGGGATACCGGCCGAAATATTGGAAAAGGTATGCCAAAATATGACCTCACTGATGGACCACCTACGGCGTAGCCTCGGGCGACATTATATGAAATAATCTTGAAAAAGTAAATGGCAGGCATTCATTTATCGGCCCAAATAAATATCTCATTCACTTTTGCAAATTTTCTTTACGCTGCCCCGCGCCGGATATAAACCTCGCGCACATAAAAAATAAAGTCAAAAACAACACCATCCAGTATTCTAGGAAAAAGGTCTGGCCAACACACCCCGCTTTTAACTCTGAAAACTTGATTGACGATTCTTCGGTTGTTTTACAATCTGTTCTAAGTTTGTAAATTTTTTTGTATGTACACGTTTACCTATATGGATGCATATTTTATTCTTTCTGAAATAGAAATGTACATAAAAACTTTAAAATTGTTATAGTTTGCGTTAAATCCTGATAATCAGGATTCTTTTGATAATCCGGCGATTGTCTGGTAGCATATATGTCGGATTATCAAGATTATACAGTAGTTAAGTAATTTCTTTATCTTTAAATTTAAAATTGAATATTAAATTATATATAAAACATTATTGTATAATACAGTATTTATTGATCATATATAGTTGATCATGAAGTTTACAGCCTTCAAACACTTGCCAAGGAAGCAGAAGACTTGGATTTCACCTAATACCCACCTGGGCGCATTCCAGATAGATCAAGTGGCCATTTTACGAAAATCTCAAAAGGAAATACAAAACGTGAAGGTACTAAGAAGCGCCAATCTGGACTCCATCAAGATCAATCAAGATCACAATAAGACTCCAGCCTAGAAACACTAGATTACACAGAACCTCCAAAATGGTAAGATTTGACGTCGAGCGACTAAAAAATAGTCAAGAACTAAGTCAGAGACTGAACAACACCGACCTAAACAACTGGGACCAACTGAAGGAGACTCTCGTCAAGGCGGCCAATGAACTCGCCCTTCTCGCTAGAAGAAGCAAGCATCCGCGGTGGACTGAAGACTGTGACAATGCAATAGCCTAAAGACAGATAGCCTGGGTGAAGTGGAATTCTAAAAAGACCAAGGAAAATTGGCATACATTTTTGGAACAAAGAAAGGTTACAGCCAAGATAATACGAGGAACCAAACAAACCTTCACACAAAACCAACTAAGCCAGATCCTAACCGAGATCATCCAGGACATCTGGGAAACAGAGAAATTACCACCCGATTGGAAATCTGCTCTGATCCATCCGCTTCACAAAAAGGGAGATTTTTATGACCTAAATAACTACCGTGGAATTTCTCTCGACCCGGTAATATACAAGATTCTCTCGAAGGCGTTACAAACAAGGGCAGACAATCAATTGGATAGTCAACTGGGAGAATACCAGGGGGGCTTCAGGAAGACCCGATCCTGTATTGAACAGATCCTCAATCTTAAAACTGTACTTGCATACTCCAAGATGAGAAACCGCAAAGTGGTCGTCACCTTTGTTGATTTTAGGAAGGCCTACGATTCCATTGATAGAGAAACGCTTAACAAAGTAGTCCAGGAACTAGCACTAGACAACAAAACCCGCAGACTCATCCTAGAAACTTTCACCAATACCCATTCCAAGTTTAAATTTAGAGGAGAGATTTCAAAAAGCTTCGAAATAAAAACTGGAGTGGGACAAGGAGATGGACTTTCCCCACTTCTCTTCAACTGTGTCCTTGAAAAGGTTATGAGAGAATGGCGCAAAGAACTGTACAATGTATGTGCTCAGAGAGGTATCTACCTGGGACGTAAGAACGATGGACTGGTTGTAGATTGCCTGGCCTTTGCTGATGACATGGCACTGTTTGCTGATTCTCTTGAGATGGCAATAATGCAAGTCGCTGGAGAAAACAGAATTCTTCACCAATATCAGAGAAGCAAATAGAGAGATGTTACTAGAACGGGGAAACGTCAAGAGGACTGAGAAATTTAAGTATCTCGGCGAATGGATTGAACCCAACTTATCAGATAAATCCAAGAAAGTCCATAAGTCTTTCCAAGAAAGTCCATAAGTTGGAACTAGCCTATCGGCTGACTAAGAACACTTACAACAAGAAATGCCTGTCACGCAATCTGAAACTTAAGCACTACACATCAGTCTTACGACCAGAAGCCCTGTATGCCATGGGGTGTATTTCCTTGAACCGAAGGGGTCTAGTAGAGAAATTAGAAATCAGAGATAGGAGAATCCTCAGGAAGATCCTAGGCCCGGTAAAGGAAGATGGGGAATTCCGAAGGCGGCATAACTCTGAGCTCTACGAACATATTGAGATGTTCTCTAACTGTGCAAGGAAAAGAAGGGTAGCTTTCTATGTCCACTTTGCAAGATTGCCTCCAAACCGACTGATCAACCGTCAGTTCACCTTCTGGGAAAACAAGAAGCTTCGTACCACTTGGTTAACAGAGACCGAGAAGGATATTAAAGAACTGGGAATAACAGATCTCAAAAACAGACAGTCTGTGAGACGCACCTTGAAGGAAGTCCGTGGATTTCGGAAAAACCCCGAAGGAAAGGTACCCCCTGGACAGAAGAGAGAAAGGAATTACACCGGCAGAAGGTGCGACAATACTGGGCAAAGGTCAAAGCCCAACAGTTGAACAAGCGTGGTCCAAAGTTGGCCTATTCGAAAGAAGAAGAAGAAGAAGAATATTATTTATTAGCCGTAGTATAATTTAACGTGCTATTATATTTAGAAATTATTCGTAGTATTATATTCATTTAATTACATATAAAAAAATTATACGCCAATGACTGCAAATGTATGTGAAAAGAGAGAGATGGAGAAATAAATATCGTCAATATGAACTTCTCCTCGATTTAATCCAATCATAGAACAAGATCAAATAAATCCTATCTTCCATGTACTGCATTCTTAAAAAAATGGACTATAGTGTATAAGCATGAACATTCTACATCCATGTATGCAATGATATGATTGATATTATAATACTCTTGATATTATTACAAACATTATTAATATCGATATTATTATACTTTTCGGATTATAATTATATCATTTTTTGTGCTTTACACAAAGAAATATACAATTTCGTTTACACATTTATATACAAATATAAATATAATAGTAGGAACAACATCTGAAATTATAAATGGTAGACAAACGGACTTATTCAAGAAATTAACAAGAGTTGCACGATTTCAGTTTGTCGGAAGAGTATAAACTGTATGTCATCAGTATATTGATGATGCTGTCCATAATTTATTGATGTTTCCATATTTATTGTTTATAGAGTAAGTCTGTAGTGGTCCCAACACAGAACATAGCTGCAAGATCATTTACAATAATACTTTCGGATATATCGTTTTGAAAAATAATCCTTTGGCTTCTTCCCACCAAGAAAATAGCAAACAAATTGGATGTAGGTAGCAAATGGTAGGTAGTAGGTAGCAAATTGGCTGCAGGTAGATCGCAAACAAATTGGATATATTTTGCAAAACGCAATCGAAAATTAATGTTTTATTTAAAAAACCTATTTTCTTTTAACAATTCCATCATTTATTTTTTTCTATTTTGCGTCTTTAATGGACTCATAACAGCACTCATATGCGTGCGGTTATGGCTCGCCGAGTGCTGTTATGAGTTAATATTTTCAAGGTTGGCACTGAAATTCAGAGCTGTCAGGGTCACATTGTCGGCGAGATAGTTTTGAGGAACATAGCTGCAAGATCATTTACAATAATACTTTCGGATATATCGTTCTGAAAAATAATCCTTTGGCTTCTTCCCACCAAGAAAATAGCAAACAAATTGGTTGTAGGTAGCAAATGGTAGGTAGTAGATAGCAAATTGGCTGCAGGTAGATCGCAAACAAATTGGATATATTTTGCAAAACGCAATCCAAAATTAATGTTTTATTTAAAAAACCTATTTTCTTTTAACAATTCCATCATTTATTTTTTTCTATTTTGCGTCTTTAATGGACTCATAACAGCACTCATATGCGTGCGGTTATGGCTCGCCGAGTGCTGTTATGAGTTAATATTTTCAAGGTTGGCACTGAAATTCAGAGCTGTCAGGGTCACATTGTCGGCGAGATGGTTTTGAGGTTATGTGATGTGTGGAAATCGCGAACACACAAATTTAATTAATTAATGGTAATAAACCGTATTCTATGTCATCGACAGACATATCTGTTAATTCCTGACGCCTAAGCCCACCATTATAACCCATTATCAAGACGATCTAAAATGAATACCGTTAGAGACAAAGCTGCAATATACATATAATTTTACCCACCTTCATAGCCAGGTAAGTCTTATCATCTGCGTCCCTTACAAATTTATGAATATCTTCTTCTAAAATCTTCAACTTTTTAGATGCATAACCCTGTATATATATATATATATATATATATATATATATATATATATATATATATATATATATAGAATATAGCGTCCATAAACTTGATGGTTTATTATTTCTTACGTTGTAATTCGTATTAAGCAAGTAAAACATTTTCCGAAATAACTGTAACATTATTTTCATTGCACCATTCGTTATATTTAGTATATTGTTTTTCATATCGTAGACGTGATTTATCCGGCAATAAATTGCTCACCGTATTTGCAGCAATTTGCTGATTTTCAGGTGGAGTACAACATACATTCTCACCCATTTTAATTTTAACCTTTAAATTAATTTCAAGTGTCAGTGAAATGTGAAGTTCTAATATAAAAAAAATAAAATGTCGTTATTTTGAAATGGCACAAAATGGGATAAAAGGACGAAAAATGGAAAAAATACTATAAAAAACTCGCTCGTAAGGCGTGCTTGTAAACTCGTCCTCGTAAACTTGTCCATTAGAAAACTCCTCGCTACGCTCGTCGTTTTCTAAACTTGGACGCGTACTGAAAAATCGCCCTCACTGAACCCGTCCTTTAATATACTATTATTGATTTATAATAACAATCTTACAGATCAATTACCACAAGTAAAAATAATATCGATTTATAATAGAATGTTGTGTAAATAATAATTATTTTCTAGATGACAATAAAATCTAGATTGATATATTCCAATCCAGATTTATATGGCTATAATCTTCGAGGATTGAAAGGTGAGGTCTACAGCCTTTCACACAATTTACACAATGCGGTTTCTTCAACATCTATAATTTTAAAGATAATATCACTTTGAATAAATCAAGTAATAAACGGAAGTTTATGTTGTGATACAAAATCAAAGAACTAGCAGTGACTTACTACCCAGTGATATCATAATCCGATAAAGTTAATGCGTGCCTGCATATTTTATTCAGATAATTTAGTGATTTGTTATTTAAGATTTAACACGTAATTCAGTACAATTAATAATGTTTGATGGATTAAGGCGTAAAATTTGTTGACAGCTTTATATGGTTTTAAAATAAATGCTTGAGAAGCGAATATAAAAAGGTGCGATAAAATCTTTAGAGCAACAAAAAATTTGCATTAATTTATTAATAAAATAAATTGTAGAAATATTAAGTTGTGAAGTTGTAATTTATTATATATACAAACTTGTCAGTATTTAATATTTTATTAGATGACTATTTTACATTTATAAGGATATGGAATTATAATTATGTAATGATTAATTCTTAAGAACTTGAGGTATTGAGATGGAGTGGCATATCAGTGTTAATACAAACAAAAAGGTAATAAAACGCAAGATTATTTTATTGTACTGTTTAGGATGCATTTTATATTTTATAACTTATTAATAAAAATAAATTGTAGAAATATTAAGATATAAAGTTATAATTTATAATATATACAGATATGTCAGCATTCAACATTTTATTAAATGTGTATTTTGCATTTATGATTATTTGGAATTATAATTATGTAATAATTAATTCTTAAGAACATGATGTATTGAATTAGTGAGGCATAGCAGAGTTAAAACAAACAAAAAGGTAATAAAGCGGGAGGATTTTTATTGTTCTGCTTAGGATACATTTAATATCGCATAATTCTATGGGAAGTTAATATCATGTGTAATTTAGCAATAATGTAATATGTTCAACAAGGTTGTTAATTTATGAATTTCAAATTTATTTCTTTATTTGGACATGGTAAAATTTTGTTGGGAAGATACCGTTTAGAAAACCTACTGAAATAAAATACAAATTCACGTGTAATACTGAATTGATAAAATATTTATTTTTCTGTTGATTAACAACAGACTTTTTGTTAGTTCCGATTCGGTGAAGGACAAAATGTTCATTTTGTTGCAATGATGCATGTTTGTGCACTTCTGCACAATATTACTATGCGTATTTCTTTCTTGGTGCACGTTTTTTAGTACGATAAATTGTCAATATTAGTTGCATTTTACATAATTTGAATAACGCACGCAAATATTCAATATAGCTAGGTTACATTAAAATAAACAAATAAAATGAACAATCAAGTCCTCGGTATTAAAAAAGTTACGCGTCAGATGAAGTGTCAGATTTAACAAAGTAAATATAAAAATTAAAGAAAACGTATTGAAGTAAGTGCAAATTCTATGGTGATACCGGAGACTGAGGAGAGTTCTTATGACAAACCCACAAACCCACCCATTGTGATCAGCAGGAAATTGGCGACTCCATCACGACAATGCTCCAGCACATTATTCGCACTTGGTTCATAATTTTTTGGCGAAAAAACAGACTCCTCTGGTTCGACAGGTTCCTTACTTTCCTGATATGGCCTCCTGCAACTTTTGGCTATGCCCCAAAATCAAGAGGCCATTGAAAGGAACGCGATTTCAGACAAGAGAGGACATTGTGGCTGCAACGACAGCCGAGCTAAAGTCGATTCCGAAAGAGGCTTTTAAGGAATGCACCGCTCCCAAGGAGACTACTTTGAGGGTGATTACGTTTCTAGCGCTCCAGGTATTAAGGTATAGTAAAGAAAACTGGCTCTTTACCGGCTAAAAGTCGGATACTTTTCTAACAGACCAGGTATAAGCTTACGTAAGAAAAACATTCATATTTTAGTGTAACAAAATAATCTGGATGTAGGCTAAAATAAATATATCAAAATCTGATTTTGGTTGGCTTCACCTATGAAGGAGTTTTACTCCAGCATTCATTAAAATATGATGACGATCTTTCTTGTATTTTTTTTTTTAGTAAAATGATATTCATGCAAAAAAGTATTAATCCGACTTATACAGTCCAGTCTATACATAGTTCAGAAATGTTTATGATTAATCCTGTTATGTCTTATATTCGGCTAGAGCAGCACTTCATTTATTCAAGTCAAGAATCTGCAAATTTGGTTTTTTTCTGATGCCATAATCTCCGAAGACAGTTCACGATAGAACACACAAAATGAGAGAATATGTGACACCAGTGCAATTTTCTGATTTAAAATCATCGCCTGTATTTTCTTAAGCATGTGACGAGTCGAAAACAAATAAAACGTCATTAAATATCATTAACAGACAAGGGTTGACTTTGTGTTAAAAAACAAAAGATATAGAAACTCACTCATAAGGCACAGGCACCGTATAAGGCCCACTTCCTTTCATGGCCCACATTAAAAATAGTTAAGTTTCGGTGGCCAGAACAATTTTAAAATTCGCGTGAACCTTTGTGAATGCGTTATTAAACGAAAGGCAAACACTAATCGCGCGCGGCCATTTCGAACACAGTTGTCAGTTGTTAGTAACACGCAGAAGTAGTGCACGTGTTATAACCTCACTCAAGTAAGTATTATACTTTTTATAAACTTAATACAGTCGGAACACATATATTCAACCTTTCCGGAGCTCTATAACAATTACTGAGTCTTTTTAGGACTACAAAAACAAATATGTCAGTTATTTAATAGCTTTCAGTCTAACTTTGTGGCACTCAACAAAAACCATAAAAATAACATTACGTTTTTATGTCTTTCCGATAACTTAAGTAAGTAGCCATCTGCAGCCGCGTTTCGAGATTTATCTCTCATCAGTGCAGCTTTGCTTTTATTAATAACAATTTGTAAAACACTCACCTGAAACCCACATGGTGATTAGGGGTTAGATATTTTTAATTTGACCAATTTTTAGTTTAACCAATTCTATGATATTATTCTTTTTTATAACAAAATACAGTAATATTGCGTTTCACCTTGATAAATCTTATTACTAAGAATGTTAATATTTAATTTAACGTTTTTTTAAATATTTTATTGGTGTAAATTCATTTTTAACATGATTTTGACTGTCATATGGCAAAGTTCCATAAGCTGGCACTACATGAACCCCTAAGAAGGCCCGAGCTTTCTTTGGACTATCAAATATTACATTTGTAATAAATTGTTTATATAATTAATTATGTAATTGTTTATGTAATTAATTGCTAGTTTTGTATATTTCTCTGTCTAATGCTTTTATGAAATTTGCATAAGACAAGGAAATTTTTATAAAAACTTATTCAACAAAATGGTAGGGAGGTATTCAACAAAATGGTGCCAACTGAGAAAAGAGCACGAGGCCAGTGGACAGAAAGGCAGCTTTGAAAAGCCATAAAAGCAGTAAAAAGAGGTGAAAAGTCACAGCGAACAGCTGCTACAGCATATAGTATTCCAAGGCGTACATTGAGAAATCATTTAAAATCCGATAAAACAGAAAAGATGCCTGGTAGACCACCCATTCTTAACAAAACACAAGAACAGGACCTATCTAAAAGAATAATAAAACGTAGGTATGCTATTGACCCCCAAACTTGTTCGGAAACAAGCGTATGAATTCTGAAGGGAAAACTACATCAACGAGTACATACAATACAAGAGAGTACTTTCAAGTTTTGTGTTAACATGAATGGACTTCAACTTGGGATCGATTTGTTGCCCTGCACACGTCGAGACAATATTTCACTTCACGCCACGCATTCACCAACGTATCAGGTGTAACTGTCCCAACCACCGCGACGATTCTTTGGCGATTGATATCTCGGATCTTCACTGTACACAACATTTTTTATGTGACCCAAAAAAATACAGTTCAATGTGGTTAGGTCCAGGCTTCGTGGTGGCCAAAAGATTGGGCCAGTTCTGGCTATCCACCTTCCCGGAAAGCGAGTGTCTTGAGCCCCGCACACGTGGTTATTGTAATTAGGTGGAGCGCCATCTTGTTGAAAAACACAAGCCCTTTTCCGCCTCAATATCATCTATTTGGGGAAATACAAAGTCTGTTAACATGTCGTGATAATTGTCCCAAATAATTGTTTGTTCTACAAAAATGAAAGGACCAATCACACGATCTTCCATTAAGGCGAATCAAACATTAATTTTGGGAGAGTCACATTGATGCTGAATAAATTCATATGGATGCTCTGTCTCCCAAATTCTGCAGTTGTGACGATTTAGTGTTCCACTAGCATGAAATCTATCCTCATCAGAAAAGAAAATATTTTTCAACAAAATGTCATCTTCATCAATTCTTAATAAGTCAACAACAAACTCTAACATTTTGTTTTTTATATATAGGTTTTATTTCATGTAACAGTTGCAATTTGTAGGCACGTAAATGAAGTCTTTTAGGCATAACATCATACACGGTAACTTTACGTAGTTTACGTACTTTACATTTAACTTTAAGTCTGGCCAGTGACTTATTTGGGCTCCGAACAAACGAAACACTGTTTAACAATATTTTCAGAAGTTTTTGGTCTACCTGGCGATTTCCGATTTAAAACACTACCGGTTTCCTTGAAAGAAGTAGCCAATAACAGATAGTGTTTGCTGTAGTAGGTTCAACACCATACTGTCCTCTAAAATTACGTTCCACTGTTCTAACAGATTTAGTTTGCACAAACCAAATAACACACTGCGCTTTTTGTTGCGGAGTAGCCATTGCACTGCACTGCACGCCTGAACTTAACCGTTTAATGCACCAATACGAGTTATCTCGTTTTACGTGGTATACCCCTTTTCCGCCGAGATATTTCGCCCGCCATATTTTTATTAGTTTAATTTCTTCCTGGAACAAGATAACTCGTTCTAGGCATGCTTTGTATCCACACCGGAATTCTCCTGTGCCGACTCGCGGCTGGGAGGTTACATTTTGCACATAAGCCATCAGGTAACACAAGTCAACCTTCAACCATCTGTTGAGACTGTTATGTAGGACTATTGTATCATTATGTATAGCGACAACGACGCTGACGACGAAAATTTATTGTTAGATTCTGATTCAGAATCTGATTTGGAGAATGTCATAGAATTTAGCGGGACAGAATCAAGTATTTCAGAAAATAGTGCTTCGTCTTTAGATGGCATTGCTTCAGCTCGTGCGTGGTGCAATTTGACACTGAATTCGCCGTCTCCACCACCGTTTCCATTCACGACTGTACCACAAATAAATTTACAAGATGGTGCAACTGTATTTCAATTTTTTTTCATACTATTTCGACGAAGATCTGGTGAGTCACATTGTCAATGAAACCAATAGATGATGATAGGAAATCAGAGTCTACGTAACGGAAGGTTTTTGCCCTAATTATACTACAAAGCGTCGTTAAAAAAACAAAATATTGTCATTATTGGTCGAAGAATCCTCTGCTTTCAACACCATTTTTTGCACAGTGTATACCCGGGAAATGTTTCGAGATCATAAAGCAATATTTGCAATTTGCAAATAATGAAGATTATGACCTACTAACGCATCCCGCTTCGAAACTCAACAAAACCTGGCTGTTTATAACACTCTAGTATCAAACTTCGCAATGCTTGAATTCCTGAAAAGTTTGTAACGATCCATGAAAGTTTGCTTTTATACAACGGTAAGCTTGTTTGGATCCAATATATTACCCTAAAAGGTGCACGGTTATAAAAACATACCTCTAGTGTTGATCTAAAACTGGATACGTTTGGAAGTTTATAATATATACAGGGAAAAATACCGTTCCTGATGAAGAATTTGGAAACCTATCGATATCGACACAAGTGTTTATAACACTAACAAAACCATTACTCAATAACGGATACTGTTTAACAATGGATAACTTTCAGAATTCTCCCATTTTATCAGACTTACAGATTTCCAAAAAAAACGGACGTTAAAAACGGCACTTTACGAGTGAATCGTATGGAAGTGCTAAAGGTACTAAAAAGCAAAAAAGATCAGAAAAGGAGACATTTTTGGCTTTCAAAGAGGGAAAGTAAGCAATGAAATGATAAGAAGGATATTGCGCTCATTTGTACCATTCATAACTTGGAAGTTATATAGGTGCTAAATAGAAGAGGAAGTGCTGTTCAAAAACTTAAGATAGTGGTGCATTATAACCATACCATGGGCGAAGTGGATTGAGTAGATCAACATCCAGCAAATTACACTATTCCTCGGAAACGCGGCACTTTTTTTCACTTGTTTGACTGGCACTATGGAATTCATTCACTCAGTACAAGAAGACTGAAGGGATGGATACTGCTTTGGAATACCGGTTTAAACTTGTTTAGCTAATGATAGAAAATTATCTTCAACCAGTTTCAGGACCAATCTAAGGAACCAACGTCTCTAATGTTGATCCACTGAAATATATACTACCTGGAACAAACGCTGGTCTCTTGGCTTATGCGGGCCGAGAGAGAGGTCCCTGTATCCTTGTCTAGCCAACAGTGTAGTCGAGAGTAGGAGGATGTGATACAGTCAGAGCGCAAAGCTAGTTGTATTGAGTTGTATCAAGAAAGACAATGAAATCGTTCAATCGGTGAGCATATTATAAACCGAAGTTTATATATTTTAATGAAAGTTGTTTTCAAAAAGACAATGGTAAAATACTGTTGTGTTTGCAAGGAAAAATGAACGTCGGACGTAGGACACACATTTAGTTTTCCTTTTGGACTGTACTAGACGAGGACAGAGCGATACGAGAGACATCTTGTGATGCTCTCTCTCGGACCGCACAAGCCAGGAGCGCTCGTTCTAAGTAGTATATATTTCAGTGGGTTGATCACACGACATTTTCTGGATATCATACTTCCAACACAACAAAAGCAAAATTTCACTCGAAAATGTCGGATTTGCTCCAACACAACGGATAGTCGATGTAAAAAAGTTCGACGGGAGACCAGATATTTTTGCAGTGAATGGAAAGTGCCTTTATGTGTTGTTCTGTGTTTTAGAAAATGTCACATAGAAGCAACTGTTTAGTTTTATTAGTCTTCACAAAATGTGTTTCATTGAAACGTTAATTTATTTTAGGAAATAGCATAGAAGCAATTGTTTAGTTTTTCATTGACAAACGAGATAACTCGTCTTCGCGAAATACGATTCACTGAATTTTTTTGTTAGAATAAAAGTTTTTTCAAACGCAAATAAATCCTAGTATTATCCTTTCAAATGCAATATAAAACATTGAAAAAAAAGTATTGAAAAGCAACACTTTTTGGTAAAAAAAAAAACGGGCATTAAGCGGTTAATTAATCGAACTATGCCCTGGCGCCATTTCGAGGTCAAGCAGGCTTGTCAGCTGCAGGGGAGCAAAACTTGGACAGTTGATGAATCAAACACCACACACTAGCATAGTGTGTATCACTTTGAACCGTTTCTATGACACAATAAAACTAGGGAGTTATTTTTCAAACGCACTGTATATGTATCAAAATCTGATTTTACCTTAATCTTCGAAGGAGTTTTACTCCAGCATTAGAATATGCTAAAGCTTTTCTTTCAGTGAAATAGTATTCATAAAAAAAAGTAATAATCCGATTTATAAAGACCACTCACTACATAATTCAGAAATGTTTATGTTCAATCCAGTTATGTCAGATAACATCATTTAAAGAAGCTATTAATTGATAGATCATCTTAAATGAGCAATTATGGCCAGAAATAATCACTTGTCCCAACGTACTTCAAATCAGTTAATTACTACCTTCGACTAGACCTGGGCTAAAATTTCATTTATTAAAGTAAAGAATTTGAAAGTTTGATTATCTCCAAAGACAGTTCATGATAGAACACACACAATGACATAGAATGTGACATCACAGCAATTTTCTGATTTAAAATCTTCGCATGTATTTTCTTCAGCTAGTGATGAGTCGAAAATAATTAAAACGTTATTACATATCATTAAAGGTCCAGGCACTCATCTACGCGATAGGACAGCACCGGTATTCCGGTTTCCGTGCTATCTGGTACTATTTTGCACGACCAAGCACACTGTTCCGTCATTACAAATATCCGTGTCGTCCATGACTGTTGTGTAAAAATGCTAAAACGACGATGAATAAAACTTAACGACGAAGATCTGGCAATAATAGGCTTTATATTAGAAAACAAACAAACTGAATGTAATTGGGTTCATCCTATGCTTCAATTTATAGATAGTACAAGGGTACCGGAAGTAATCCATTTTTTTTTAATGTTGTAACTTCCAACCTCATATACTGGATTCTGTCAGCAGGTAAACTGATTATGTCAAATAAGTTTGGTTGGCTAAACGGCAATCTATGATTTTCTGCCAAATTTCGATTATTTGACTAAACCGTCAAGTCAATTGGTATACAAAGTTCACCTGCGCCATTGTATGCGATTTCTTTTGATCAAGGTTTAAAGGCTACTGCTACGGCGGAATCAATTAATGCAGTATACGGAAATATCGTAACAGCAAACAAATGCCAATTCTGTTTCAGAAAGATTAGGGAAGGTGACACCAATCTCTCACATGCTCCACGAAGTGGAAGACCTAGTGATTTCAAAGAGGACGCTTTAAAAGACTTGATGGAATCAGATCCGCTACTAACCATTCAAGAGATGTCTGAAAGGCTCTCTGCATACTGGTCAACTGTTCAGAAACAATCAAAAAGATTGACAAAATCAATAGACAGGGTGTGTGGGTTCCGCATGAATTAAACGAAATTCAAAATCAACAGCGTCGAATGATTTCTTCTTCTTTGATTACAAGGAACCATGCCACATTGGCACATTTTCAAACGATAACTGGAGAAGTATACCGACAATAATTGACCAGGTTGAATGAGAAATTAAGTCAAAAACGTCAGGCGCTGGTTAACAGAAAAGGTGTAATATTGCTTAATGATAAGACAAGACCACATTCTGCAAAAGACACCCAAAAACATTTAAAACAAATGGGCTGGTAAGTTTTGCCACATCCGCCATATTCTCCAGACCTGGCATCATCGGAATACCACTTATTCAGATCGTTAGAACATCATATTCGGAACAAAATATATAGGAATCAAGATGCCACCGAAAACGACTTAAACTCATTTTTTAATCAGAAGACTCCTGAATTTTTCAAAAAAGTTATTTAAAATGGCAACACGTTGGCAAGAGGTTATTTCAAACGATGGAAATTATATTTTGAGTTAATAATAATAAAATTTTGTAATACATGATTTTTAACTTTCTTGTAAAAAAAATTATTTTTAAAAGATTACTTTCCAGTACCCCAATAATTACTTAATGCAATAAAGTATAATATAATATTTTTAAAACTCATGCAATAGTACTTTCTTGGGGCACGTTTTTTAGTGCGACAAAATATAACTATTAGTCTAATTACACATAACTTGGATTATATTAAAATAAACAAATAGGTTAGCTGGGGTTATGTTAGTAAAATAGGTTATATTAAAATAAACTAATAAAAATAAAATGAATACAATCAAGATATCGGTATTAAAAAAGTGATGTCAAGTGTCAGAATTTTTTCATTTTTGATTCCATTTTTTTGGAAGGCACTTCAATCCCAAACTTTAAGATACATCCCCTCGCATGTGTGATAGAAAATGTTGTTTGTATCACGGGCGAAATTGTCAATTTCACTCTCGAGCGAATGCGCGCCCCTATTTCCTTCGTGCACACATTTTCGCTATCGAGTAATATTGACAACCTTTCGCCCTAGTACAAAATCTACTATTATTTACTTGGTCAAAACAAAATAGTTATCAAAGTTATGTTTTGTCGCAAAGGTTTTGCCACAAAGTTTCCTTCATCGTTGGAATAATTATTTGACGATTCCGCTAATACACTGGTATTGTTTCTGTTTTCGTCTAGCAACACAGATTCATATATATTTACCGTAGAATAAATTTCTGATCTATCTAAAAACCATACATATGGCGACAATCCTTTTAATATTGGGGATATCCCAAAAAAAAACGCATCAACTGCGTGTTGCATGTAGAGTTTTTAGGCTTATTGTAATAGGGATCAGCCAAATTATATAAAACACTCTTTTTTTGACTGATTCCATTAGAAGTTCGTCGTTCATTTTGAGTGCGAGTTGAAAAATACGTCCGGCTAAACAGAAGAATATCGGCGAGTAACAAAACGAATTTGCCATCCCGGAATCACGGTGAGCACGGAGATGTTCGGAAGCGACCGTTGTCGGAAGTATGTGCGCGGCAAGGTTTGTGTTCAATTCGTTTGTTCACGGTACATTGTCGGAACGAGGATCGGAACACGCCTTTCATCACAGAGATGTGTATCTGGACCTATATATATATATATATATATATATATATATATATATATATATATATATATATACATATATATAAATATATATATATATATATATATATGTATATATATATATATATGATTTGTTAAATGAAAATATTACTTAAAACCAGTTTGCTGACCCCTGGTCATGGAATACGAAGTTTTCTTATCAGATTTTCCTATTCTAAAGAACGTCTTTATGAATTTATCGTGTATTTAAAATATTGCCATGTGCTAGCTACACAAGAAATAATCATTAAAACATATTTTTAACAGTATAAAGAATTAGGTAAAGAATTTATAAAATGCATATAAATATGAGTTTATTAAAATGTTTTCAAGTAACATTTTGATGACATGAAAGTTTCATGAAAGTAACATTTTCATAACATGAAAATCATTAGACATTGGATAACATTTGAAATATCGATATCATTTTTTAATTTCGATATGTATTATTGACGCTTAATACTTTTATACTTGCTAATACTTTTATAATAATTAAGTGTCACAGTCTGTGCCGAATGGTCTGCGGTCGATTCACTAATGCAGAAGTCCGGCTGCTATAGATGAACCCCAAGAAGCATTTAATTTAGAGTGCTCTGGTAAATATTTATTGTAGCCATTTGTCTTATAATCTGCATCGTCTTATATTCAGGTTAATACAGTATGTCTAAAACAGCTTTCTTTCTATAATCGATTCTTCAAACTACTCTAACAATAAAATAATTCGATTAGTAAAATTGCCAATTTATTTATAAAAAGTAACTTAATTTCTTTCCAATTACAAAAATTATTTTTATAGAAATTAAAAACAATTTACAAAGTTTATATGATTATTTACTAGTCGTGATAAAATTAAGAAATCCGAAAAAAAGAAATGTTTTTTTCTTTATGAAAAAACTCATATAATTATGTGTATACAATATTTTCTATGTAATTATGCATAAATCATATTTTGTGTACAGTTTATTGACATAAACTACGGATTGTAAGTTTTATTCATTTATACATTACAACATAATTTCCGTTATGTTTAACTGGAGATGGCAAAAAAGATTTTTGATATCCGACATAAACTACACAAAATAGGATTTTATAACTGGAATTTCCTCATATCTACTTTTATTTTACTATAAATTACTATAATTCATACATAAATTAATTAATCAATACCGAATTGAATTCTTTTATTGTAATTATAGTTAAAGTCTAAAAAACATTAATTTTTTTATTTAAATTTAATATTGCTACAATCGTTAATGTTGCAGTGGAAGTTATGTACAGTAAATGCAAAAATCATTCTTTTAAATTTTATTTCTGGAGAATGTGGTGAATGCATTATTAATATTTCATTATTTAATTTTTATTGCCGGATAAAAATATCTCAAATAGTAAAAGTTTATTTATGGCTATTATCAATTAATGTATGGTTATAGTAACTTCCATTAGCATTAGTATGATATTGCAACATAATAATGGCTGCCGACTTTAAATTATTATATTATTACTTTAATATAGTTTAATTTAATTAAAGTGTATAAACATCTTAATTAACTTAATTTTTAATAATTATTATTATTATAATGATCATGTGTGTCCAGCTATTCTATTCCCAAAAATGGACGCAGGTGGAGATATTGTCTTTGACTGGGTATCGACCATGGACTTCTACATACAAAATATTTATTTTGGTAGTACCCAAGGTACCATCTGTTTCTTACGGGGCAGTGCTCCACAGTGCTCTTGTGCAGATGTATGGGAGTTTCCTCTGCTCAGCTGCAGAATCTGCAATTATAATTTTCCTCTAAGCCTAGGGAGTGTTCCTGTTTAGTTTCAGGCAAGTTTTTGGTGTTTTCTGGTTTAAAGATCCCAGCATTACTTTGGATTCCATTAGCCTCGTGCATGTTTTTATTTATTTATTTATTTATTTATTTACGGGTGGCACCCAATTCAAAAATATGTTTTTATAAAGGTATATGATACATGAATACTTATAACTAAGGGTAAACCTAAAAACTATATGAATGAACATAATGTGATTTTTTTTTTTTTTTTTTTTACAAATTAAGAAGCGACGGCAATCTTCGTTTCAAGCTACTTTCGGAGATATTAAAAAAATCCACTTGAATTTCGTTAGCGTTCGATATAATTCTGGCTAATGGTGAATGTTTTCCATAATTGCATCTGTGGAAATCAATTGCAAAAGTCTGAGTGTCTCGAGTTACTCTAGATGGAACATGTAGGCCAATTAAGGACAGGAGATGTGGACAATCAGCATTATAGTTCAAAATCTTATGCAGAAATCTAATGTCTGCATAAACTCTACGAGTGCTGAGTTTCTCTATTTTTGTTGTATTGCGAACTTCTCTCAGTGAGTTTTGAATTAAAGGTATATTCAATTTATAGGCTAAATATCTCAAAAATTTGTTCTGAGTTTTTTCTATATTATTTATATGGATTTCATATGTTGGTGACCATACACATGAACAATACTCCAATATTGATCTAACCAAAGAATAATAAAGAGTTTTTATGGAATGGACATTAGTGAATTCTCTTGTGGTCCTGCACACAAAGCCCAGTATTTTTGTCGCCTTATTGACAACCTGCTCAAAGTGGAGATGAAAATTAATCTTGTGGTCAAAAAGAACACCGAGATCCCGAACAAAGTTTGCTCTTGTGAGAGGTTCACCTTCAATATTATACCCAAATTCAATATGTTCAAGTGATCGATAAAAAGACATAACATTGCATTTGTAAACATTCAACTCCATGTAATTTTCAGTGCACCATTTGATAATTGAAGTAAGGTCCTTTTGAACATTTTCACAATCTTGTTCATTGTTGACATGGCTAAAGATTTTAAGATCATCTGCGAACAGCAAAAATTTTGAATGTTTAATTATTCCTTCAATATCATTGATGAATATATTGAAAAGAAGGGGCCCAGATGGCTTCCCTGTGGTACTTCTGAAGTGACGTGAATCTCCTCCGATGTGAAACTCTTGACTTTTACATATTGATTTCTGTCTCGAAGATAGCTTGCGAACCAGTTCTGTAAGTTTCCATGAAACACTATCGCTTCTAATTTCTGAAGCAAGACAGTATGATTAACTGTGTCGAATGCTTTGGAAAAATCTGTGTAAATTACATCTACTTGATGCTTCTGTTCCAGGGCACTCAACACAAATTGTGTTATTGTTAACAAATTTGTAGTTGTTGATTTACCCATGCAAAAACCGTGCTGCTCTTGTATAATAACTTGGTTTAGTGGGGTTTTTATTTGATCACAGATCAGACTCTCTAATAATTTTGGGATTGCACTCAGAATTGTGATCGGTCTATAATTTTGTATGTTTGCTTTATCTCCCGACTTGAAGATTGGAGTGATAAAACTAGATTTCCACAAAAGTGGAAATTCCCCTAAGTTCGATGATGAAGTAAATAGATGGAACAAAGGTTTTGCCAAGGTAAATCTACATTTCTTCAATAACAATGGAGCTATTCCATCTGGTCCTGGACCTTTATTGGAGTCTAATTGGTATAATTTATTCAATATGGTTTCCAAGCTGAAATTACAGGAACTCATATCTATAGTTTTATCACATTTGAATCCTAACAAATTTGCATTAGCAGTGTCCTGTTTGTAGACTGATTGAAACTGGCGTGCAAAGCCGTTAGCTATTTCACTTCCTGTTGTACATGATTGTTCTCCTAAGTACATAGTATCTGGTAAGCCATGATTTTTCTTTTTATAGTTTACAAAATTCCAGAAATGTTTTATATTCCTACCTACGTTATTTTCCGTACATTTTATATAGTTATCATAACATTCTTTACTCATTATTTTACACTGTTTTCGAAGTTCAGAAAAAATTAAATAATAATCCCAGCTGTTACTAATTTTATAACTTTTATGAGCTTTTTTCTTTTCAAATATCAAATATTTCATATCGTTGTTAAACCAACAAGAAAATTTAGGCTTGCTAAGGCGAATATAGGGAATGAAATTGTTTATTTCTGTATATAAAATATTATAGAAAATTTCTGTAGCATTATTGATGTCTGTTATACTGCCTAGCTGATTGTCCCAGTCTACAGTGGACAAGTAGAAGTTTAGTCTAATGTAATGTCCTCTTTTGAAGTTGAAATAAGAGTTGTCAAATTTCAGATCGTTGAAATTTTTGTTCAAGGTAATTGATGAGACTGTGGATGGATGATATGGATCACAAGGCAGCAAACAGTCATCAGCAATTTCTACAGTGATAATGTCTTTATCTTTCGTGAATATCAAGTCTAGCATAACACCAAAACAATTTTTAATGGAATTTGATTGAAAGAGATTATGAAATGCTAGAGATTCAACAAGCATTTGAGCTGCATTATTATTGTTATATATAGCAGATACGCCCAATTCGTCATTATACCATTCAACATTTGGTAAGTTATAGTCACCATACAGAAGCAGTTTTGTTTCGGGAAATCTCTCTATCACACTATCTACAGTTGCACAATGATCTTCATATAACTCCTGACGAGAGCTGGGTGGAAGATAGATCCCACCAATAATTAGATCTTCACCATAAGTAGCTACCTTGACAAATATTTGTTCCACGTTATTCACGTTGATAGTTATGACATTACTGGAATAATGCTTCTTCACCGCTACAAGAACGCCTCCGCCTCTGGATTTTTGACTTGTTAGTATTGACCGATCTTTCCTGTATAAATCATATTGCGACAAACCAAGTTCCTCATCATGAATATTTTCGTAGAGCCAAGTCTCAGTGAAAACAATAACATCATAGTCACTGATAGCTGCATTAAGTTCTAATGTCGTAATTTTAGTTCTGATACCTCTAACATTTTGATAGTATACGCGCAATATGTTCTGTTCAATCTGGGAGCTGCCCGTAGAATTTAGTTTTTTCTTTGAGAACTGTTAGAGACAATTTTCGGCATTCCCTGTATGTATCGAATGGTTAGATTGTTTTCTCCTTTCTCAGTCCTATCGTTAAGTTGTTGGCGAAGATTTCTGAGATGGTTCCTCTGATTAAGAGTTAAATCAGAGCTGACTCTAATTTCTGGAAGGTTTATTTTGTTTTTATTTCTCAAGACGAATAAAGCATCATCACTACTGTCGAGAACAACTTTTACAGGTCGGGAAGTATTATTGGTTTTGCCAACACGAAAGACTTTTTTGATGTGTAGTTGTGGATCTAAGGCATGCAATATATCATTGACTTTGGAATTGTCATCATCAATTTTGCCTTTTGTTGTAACTGCATTGGACTCGGGAACGTTGTATATCATTATATTGTTGGATCTTTTTCTGCGTTCTTCCAGTTCATGGACTACTGAATCAAAATCAGTTTGCTGTTTTGGAGAGGTTTTAGCTTGTTTAATTGTGGTGAGTTCATCAGCAAGCTCACTCATTTTTTGTTCAAGAGTTTCAATTTGTTTTTTCATAATTGGCAACAATCTAAGCCCTTCTTGGCAGTCACTGCAAAAATATTTGAGTACTCTTTTATTTTTTAGCTGCATACATCTGACTTCAGAAGAAGTGAGCTCAGCGCATATGTAGTGCATTCTTGTGGAACACCCATCACATTGACAAGAATCATCGTCATTGCACTCTTTATCACACTTGAAGCATTGCATGATTCCTTGTTTAAAAATATTAGGCACGCCACTGCTGAATGTTCGTATTCCTTTTTACAGGTCGTTATTTTTTGCAGAGTGATAAAAAAATGTTTGTGTTGAACTCACTGGATTTTGATACCTGAAATTTGTTTAGATTATTTCACTATTGCATTAATTTTTGCCAATCACTAATCTTCTGATAGCTGGAATTTATTATAAATAAATTTATACTTTAATATACAGTATAAATTATCTCGTTAATTTTGAAGAGCTGATAATCAAATTGAGGTTAGAGCAACTGTTTTTATCCATAGTCTCCTTATTTTTTCATCTAAACTTTTGTGGATTGTGATATAAGTCCAGGTTATATTGTGAACATCTTTCTTCGATTGCCTCATTAACCCTACATTCACTACAAGCGACCTTGCATATAGAACCACACACTGATAAGCCCTTGAGAAGGAGTCGCTCAGCGACCACAAATATATCTTCTATATGGTGGAACAATATTGGGTGACATAATAACCCCGTCACTACGAAACGCTGGATCATTGACCAGAAAAAACGAGAACCTCTTTGGCAGTAATATGACTAAGAAACTAAACAAGCGCGGAGTAAATTCTGTCCACTCGCTGATAGATGCTCTTAGCGTAGCATATGACGCCTCCATAACAAGAAGAAGTAAAAATTGCTGGAGACTCTGTGGAGATTGTGTATTCTGGTGGAACCAAGCCATTGCGCACTCCAGAGCAACATGTATCGCCGCAAGAAAGACATACCTCCTGCATGCAGAAAAGACTAAGGATTTGATTAAATTACAAAAATTTAAGCAAGCAAACACCGATGCTAAAAAACATCTATGAAGATAAATTAACCATATAAAGAAATCCAAGTTGAAAAACCTATGTAAAAGCAACGACAACGTTACATGGGGGGACACATATCAAATAAGCGATTACGAGCGTACTCACTCAGAAGCCGAATGCACAACTTCCGATGGATAAAATGATAGGGGTGACCAAAGCACTATTTCCAATTCCTCCCAAACCATCCTGGGACCAACCTAAAGTTGACAATACTCATTCGTTCACAGAAGAAGGAATAACCGTAGCAAGTAGCCGTCTACATATCAACAAAGCTCCAGGACCAGATGATATCCCCACGGAGGCCATAAAAATAACTGTAAAAATGCCACTTCTCTCGTATTGTTAATATAAAACAACATGAACTGATTGGCACGTTCCTAGCCAGAGAGAAGCAAGCTAAATTAGTGTTAATAAATAAACGAAACAAGCCTCTAGGTGTAGTTTCTTTATACCGACCCCTTTGTATACAGAAGCCTTCTATATACAGAATGGACCAGAACAGAATTACGAAAAAAAAAATTTTAAATTACCTTCAACAGTAAAAATAGGTCCAAATGGGTACAGGAAACTGAAGAAGACCTTAAGCAGCTAAACATCACGATACACGACATGAATGATCGGGTTAAATTTAGAAACACCATAATGCACCATAAATGTAATAAAGAACTGCTCCCAAAGATACCAGGAAAAAAGTGGACGGACGAACGGAAGAAAGAACATCGAATGAAGAGGATTTGGGAAGAACGTCGCCGCATGACTGAGTTGACATGATTTTTGTTCAAGTTTACACGCTCTCTTTAAAGGGAATTTACGATAATAATAATATAGCGTAATAGGCAAAAGAAGGTACAAAACGAAAAATAAAAATTTGTGCGCTTTTAAGGTTGGGCATCAAGAATACCTTTAATTCGGCAGCGGGGCAACACATTATTGATGAATTAACAGAAAGAGATATACCGTTATATCTACTAACAATGGTGCGTAGCTATTTATGCGACCGCAGCATCATCCTTCGTGATGACGAAACAAAGTTCAAACCAGTGACGTCAGCAGTGGTGTGCCACAGGGCTACGTAATGGGATCGACCTCGTGGAACGTACTCTGCGACGGTGTTCTCATGCTAAAGTCACCCGAAGGAGTTAACATCATCGGTTTTGCGGATGATGTGGCACTAATGGTAGCGTGTAAATAGAAAGCCGCACTTACAGCTAACTTGCCGATTGAACAAATCGCCAAATAAATTCATCAAACGTGCTCATTAAAGTTTCTCCACATAGTGCCGAAAAAGATACAGAAAGTTAGCCAGTGTGTCCTATGTCCTATTATTATGACATTATGTCCTATGTCCTTTAAAGTGATGGGTGTGAATTAAACCAAAATACTCCTTAAAATAGCTTGGCACCATGATAGACAAAAGTCTTTTTTGCAGAGCACATTAAAAAGCAGCGGAAACCTGAAGGCAGTAAATGCAAGCTTCTAAGCACTGTGGCTCACTCCGCCATGCTTTATGTGGCTCCCATAAGGGTAAAGGTCCTTAATAGGGTACAAATCAACCAACTAACAGTAAAGAAGCCGGAGGAAAATGAGTCTGCAGTGCCTACCAAAAGTATCTCGCGATGCAGACTTTGATGCGCTTTTTTTTTAATAGTATGTATCCCACCTATCGAACTAGAGGCGAAATATAGGAATGATCGCTATGAGTCAGGCGAAAATAAAACTATTAAAAAAGAGGCCGGTAGCAAACTCACTCAGGAGTGAAAAGTGGAATACCTCCACCAAATATTAGTGGAGGAGGATCCCCATCCCAGACATTGAAACATGGATTACTCGACGACACGGGGAAGTGTCATATTGTCTCACCTACGTCCTCAAGGGCCACGGATGTTTTCGAGATTATCTCCACAACATTGCGTATACTGTGGTATACTGTGGTATGCTGTATATGTATACTATGGTTTGGTGGTCATACCATATTCGAGTGTGCGAGATGGAACAAAGAAAGGGAGATGTTTGGGAATGAAAGACGCCATCACCAAAATATGATGGCGCACTTACTAAAACACCCTGAAGAAATATATTAAGGGGTTCCAGAGGGTTCGGGTTAATTTCAGGGGGCTCACTTGTATGGTTAACCGAAAGGTGCCATGTACATCTCATATGAAACAAAGTGTTGTCGGTCCAGTCTTGTCTGTCTAGTTTGGTCTGTCCAGTATTATCTGTCTAATCTTCTCAGTCTAGTTTTGTCTGTATAGACTTGTAAGTCTAGTCTGCTGCCGACATCAATGCATGCATTATTCTAATATTAATTAAATAAAAATTCAATTAATTAAAGTTTAGAATCATCTTTATTGTCATAATTTGTAATATTAATGTAGTCTTGTCTAGCGCCGAAAAAGTCCGAAGCCGTCTTAATAACGGGATACAGAAAGTTAGTCCCTATATCCTTTAAAGTGGTGGGTGTGGACATTAAACCAAAATACTCCTTAGAAAGTAAAAGGCTGGTTTACACCAGAGGTTAAGCCACTCGCCCAAGAAAAGAAGAAGTCCTACCTAACATACCAAACGAATAAGACCCCAAGGAACTATATCAAATATACAGAAACAAGAAACCGAGTAAATAACAGAATAAGATACTTCCACGGAACTCAAAAGAGAATCTGGAAAATGCTCAGAGCATCAAAAAGGGAAGACAATGAAACCGTTCAATTAAATACCATCTCGGTAGACAAGTGGACTATCTACTTTAAAGACCTGTATACAAACAAGGAGAAAGAACGAAGACCCGCGGACCGATGGCGGCTACGCCGAGAAGAGGCAGAGGACATCGAAGATATAGAACAAATCACGGTGGAGTGGTTCATATCAGAAATGAAACACCTGAAAAACGGCAAATGCCCAGGACCGGATAACATTCCAAACGAACTGTTAAAATGTGGGGGAGCAGTGCTGGCTGAACAGTTTGCAGAACTGTTTACCAAAATACTGAAGGACGGAACAACACCAGTCACCTGGAAAAACAGCATAACAATCCCATTATTCAATAAAGGAAAAACCTCAGATCCTGTAAAACTACCGAGGAATATATCTTCTGAATACATTCTTGGAATTATTTACCTGTATTCTGAAGCAACGAATTCTCAGACATATCATTATAAGCGAAGTGCAGCAAGGGTTTCGGAAAAACCGGTCGACGGTAGATTCAGAAATTGTTGTCAGACAGTTCGTGGAGAAGGCAATAGAATACAATATACTTACCAGCATATCTGTGCTTCATTGATTTGACGAACGAGTACAACATAATAAATTTGGAGGACGTTCTGAAGGAGCTAGAACACAGTGGAACACATCCAAACATCATTGAGATAGTCAGAAACACAAACAATACCACAGAAATAAGAACAAATTCAATAACAACAGAGGAAATAGAACAAAATAAGGAAGTACGATAAGGCGATAGCCTCAGTCCATTGCTCTTCAACATCATAATGGACCGAATTATAAAGCAAGTGCGTAAGGTAAACCATAGATACAAGATAAGAAAACAGCATCTTAAGATTATCTGCTATAGATAGAATAGAAGATTCTATCGCGGAGATAGAAGACGGACTACAATGACACTTGTAGATTATAGATTGTAGATATGGTGGTGACGTAATCTATACACTTAATGGCTCTTTCAGGAATTCAACAAAGAAGCTGCAAATGTTACTATGGAAATATCAACCACCAAAACAAAAAGTATGGTGATTGCCAGGGAACCATGCAGATGCGAGCTAGAACTAAACAACAAAATAATAGAATAGGTCTTCGAGTTTAACTACCTGGGAACTACAATATCACCTTGCAGTGACTTAAAGAATATCGTACTAAACCAGATCAACAATTCAGCCAGATTGGCAGGAACCTTGAAAACAACTAACTGGAAACATCCATGCATATCAACTACAACCAAAGTCAGAATGTACAAAGCATGTGTAAGACCCGTAATGACATACGCAGCAGAAACACGAGCCGACACAGCCCTAGACCAAGAGGATGTCGCGCACCAATGAAATGAAAGTACTAAGAGCAATAACGGGAAACACCGTAAAAGACCAAAGAAGGAGTAAAGAAATTCGGGAAGAATGCAAGACAAAAGACGTGGTGAGGTGGACACGCGCACGAAGGCGCTTCTGGAATGAACACATATCTAGGATGGAAGATCACAGACTAGGAAAAATCGCGCGAGACGGAAAACCAGCACCATGTCGACCACCAGGACGACCACCAAAGAGATAGAAGGACAGTGGGTCGTCAGAATCTCAAGAGCATATGCAATGAGGATGGGAAAAAAACAAGCCTTTAGGCTTCCGGAAAGAAGCAGACTTGCCTGTTTAGTTTTGTTTGTCTAGTCTTGTCTATCTAGTCTTGTATGTCTAGCCTTTTCTGTCTAGTCTTGTCTAGTAATGGAAATTTGTATGGAGCTGTTTACTTCGTTTGATCCTTTTTGCATTTATCTGTTTGTATATGTCGATATTCCATAAATATTTAGTCCATATGTTGTTTGTGTAATATGCATTATATAATGCATGCTTAGTTTGTGACAAAGTTTGCTACTTATTTAGTCTGGAAAATTATTCGAAATATTCGTCGATGAATCTTATATCATACAACAGTAATTATTATCTAATGCACAGAATATAGATGGGGCAAAGTTTCTTGAGAGCAACTTGGAAACTTGGAGGAACATGGTTTTGCACTACTTTAATAATCATATCTACTTCCAATTAAGTAACACTAAGTTATAACTGCAATATAGAATTTCATATAACTGCAATATAGAATTTCATCAATTCGGTTAGGTTGTTGATGTTTAATCCCGAATCAAATATGTTTTTTAAAACAATTAATTAACTTTTTAATAAATGAAAAAAAAAATCTAAAAATATTCACATTAACAAAACAGATTTGATCCTTAGAAATTTGTACTTTTTGAACAATTAAAATAACATTTGCTGTTTTTCGTTTAATACATTTATAAATTACGTTTACGTTTAATTTTATCATTTTAAATTTAATTTAAAATACTTTGAAGCTTCTTAGAAAAAGGTTTCTGAAAAAGTGAAAAACTAAATTTAAAGTATGTATTTAAATACTTCAAGCCTTTTCGTACGAGTTTCAATATGTGAGTTTTTCAATTGTCAGATGTTTTTATAAGCGAAATTCTTGTAATACTTGTTAAAGAAGACACTTATTTCCTTGTTTGATCAAGCAAATTAGAGGAATTTTGCATATAAAAACAACTGATAAACTCACAGACTAAAATCATCCTTGTGTAAGACTATAAAAACTTAAAATAATCAGAAATGTTTTTATTTGATAAAATTGCGTAACACAACATTTTACACAATATTTAATTAATGGCATTAAGACTAGTAATATCTGACTAAGTATTAATCAATGTTGGAAGATTTTATAAAAAAAATCAATTAAATAATTAGCCAAATAAAGATTTTAAAAAATCAAGAATAAAATTGAATAATAATAAAAGGTTTTTCAATAGGCACATAACCATTTTGTTTTGTAATACGGAACAGAACATACAAACTTTTTTATGATCAGTCTAAGTCAAAATGTCAGCCAAGACCTACATTTTTATCATGGTGAAGTTCACGAAGAAGCAACGTTTGGAAATCGTTAAAATTTACAACCGAAAATCTGAGTCGGTAGACACAACTTTAAGAATGCTTACTCCAATTTTTGGTTGCAGAATTGTCCCACCCTACATGCTATGGGTACGATGGTGAATACATTTGAATCAACATTTTCACTATTAAATGTTCGCATATCAAATGTACGCACCGGTCGAAGTACTGAAAATATTGCAGCTGCAACAGCTTCAGTTCAAAATGAACCAAATAAGTCGATTCCACACCGTTCACAAGAATTGGGAATTTCTTCAGTCCACATTATGGCGAATTTTACGAAAAGATCTCCAGCTACACCTTTACAAGATCAAATTAACCCAAGAACTGAAACCAGCGGTTTATTTAAAGCGCAAAAACTAATACGATTTTGTTCTGAAAAAGTTTGAAGAAAATCTTGAAATTTCTTCGAAAAATTATCTTTAGCCGTGAAGCTCATTTTTGGCTGAATGACTTTGTCAATAAGCAGAACATGCGTTATTGGCCAGCAACAAACCCACATTTGCTTCATGAGACTACATTGCATTCACAAAAAGTGAGCGTGTAGTGAAGATTTCATGCTTGAGGTGTGTTAGGGCCGTATTTTTTTCGTTGATGAAAATAATCGCCATGTTATGTTTAAGGAGAGATTTGTAGGAGGTGTCATATTATGGAGTTGTCCGGTCTGCCAAACACTGTGTTTTATTTTGTAGATATGAGGTTTGAAAGTTATTGGTAAGGATTATAAGAGGATGAGTAGTGAAATGAGAGGGCTTAAATCCGGATTGGTGGGGTAGTCGTAGGCAGTGGGAGGAGGCCCAGGTCCAAATAGGACTGTAGCGCCACGAAGAGAAATCCGAATTGGTATTTGGGGTAGTCGTTCAAAACTATGTTCCAGTTGTGTTCCTAGTTTGGATTTTAGGAATTCTTCTAGTATTTTACCAAGGACCGTATGAAGTATGGTTGTGCGATTAGGAAGGACATGTTCCCCGTTTTGAAATCGTTATGATATACCTCTCTATCAGCAATTATGAAAATTCATTTTCTGGTAAAAATCTCTTTATTTGTCCGTAGTTCCAAAAGAAAAATGAAAAAAGTAATACAAAAATTAAAGATATGCACATTTCCGCACAGTCCTCTGAAACACAGAAATCGTCCGACAAACATGAAGATTTGGTCAAAAATAAAGATTTTTATAAAATAAGATAATTAAACAACATCGAGTAATTATTCCATTAACTACAGAAAAGAATGACAAACCTAAAAAATGCTGTTTTAATTTTGCTCATTTTGAGTCTTGCTTGATCTTATAGATCCACAAATTCTCAATTCTTTTTTAATTTTCAAGAAATTGCAGGAGGTTAGCTTCCATGACTTTAACGTACTCTGGACTCTTCATTCTGAACGAAGGGAACCCTAATCGAAGTACACCATCACTGCAAAAACCTCCCCAACTTATTAAGCCACCACCACCAAAATTACGTTTCGAACAATATCTAGGTTTTTTTTTCAAATTCAGTAACAAGTAAATCCATAGGGACCATCTAAATGAAACTTTTGAGTCTTGCCTTTCATCCGAAAAAAATACCTTAAGACCAAAGAAAAGATTCAATAAACTTAGAAAAGAAATGAAATAGCTAGGACAAGTTGCGATTCATATTTCTTTGTGCAAATTCCAAGTAACAATTTACGATTGTCATTGTTATTTATTAAATATTCAATTTTGGTATCTAAACTAACCTATTTGAAAATTTTCCAAAGTTTTACGGTTCTGATCCAAGCGACGGAAATTAAGTCTATCATGCGGGATTCCTTCAGGTCAGAAGGCACTATCGTATACTTGGTCTTTTAGGCTTGGGTCCACGACCACTTTAAAGCTTTTATTATCCATCGATGTTCTATCTTTCAATGCAGCAAAAACACGCGCGTTTGGAATTTGCACAAAGAAATATGAATCGCAACTGGTCCTAGCTATTCCATTTCTTTTCAATGTTTATTGAATCTTTTCTTTGGTCTTAAGGTAATTTTTTCGGATGAAAAGAAGTTTAATTTAGATGGTCCCGATGGATTTGATTGTTACTGGATTTGAGAAAACAACCTAGATATTTTACCTAGATATTTTTATTACATAACTACGAAATAGGAGATTAAAAAGGTTGGGCCTTGGCTTGAGTTACAACATCCTTCCATCTCTCCCTGCTGTTAACCAATTGCAGCCAGTTTCTCACACCTAATATCTTTAGGTCGTCGATGCAGTCACCTCGCCATCTCTTACGTGGTCTACCCCTAGCTCTTATTTCATGTGGACTCCAGTTCGTCAGTATTTTAGTGCCGTTACGTCTAAATGATATTTATCGAGCTCCTCTGCTATTTCCTACATATTTGTACGTACTAGCTGCAACATGGTACGTACATCCCATGTGCCGATTTTTAGTTCCGTTTTCAAGTCCTTGTTTCTTTTCTTAGTCCGTTGTATGTTAATCAATCCGATCCGAGGCTGTTGTAAGTCTTTCGTAACTTGAGTTAGAGGAGATTAAAACTGAACAGACAAGAATAGACAGACATGACTAGACAAGCAAGGCTAGACAGACAAGACTACACAGACAAGACTAGACAGACAAAACTAGACAGACAAGATTGGCAGACTAGACTAGACATACAAGACTAGACAGACAAGACTAGATATTTATAATCATATTCAATACGCTTTCTTTATTCCATTTATAGAAAGTTATTTTGCATGAATCAAAGTTAATTTATAAATCGAAATGAAAACTCCTATTCTTTATAAACGTGTCAGAATTTTCCAGTAAGATGATAACTGTTTCCATAACGAAAAACTACCTGGAACTAGTTTTCTAATGGCGACATTGTTATAACAGATGGAAAAGAACTGAGTAATCGAAATTAATTATCAGTTAACTCGATAACTGGATAAGTAGATAGCTAAGCAATAGATGCACGATAGATCTATATAGGTCGCAGAACAACCACCTACAATCTAGCTAAGGAAAATTAACTTTGAATTTGTAACTATCTATTCTATATTTATTTATTTTAAAGACGAATAGTAATAACAAAATCGAAGTGTGTTGGGATGACGAGCACAAATCAACGTACAACCTCGACTGGCTGAAAAACCGCAGCTTCAAACGTTCGAACCAAGAAAAGTACTTCACCGAAACCTATCGACCCGACAAAATCCTCTGGGACAAAGAAGACTTTTTCAAAATCATGCGGACGTACGATTATCGCGACGTCATGAACAAGTTAGTATTCTTGACCCCGAAAATACAATGTTTTAATATTTTCTTATTTTATAATAATTATCTCAATTTGTAATTAAAAATTAATTTTAATCTCCTGTTCCAGTAGCTATTTTTTGTAGAAACGACCTAAAGTGGTCCTCAATAAGTAGTATAATTGAGTAATATAAACCGGTTATCTGAGGTAACATTATTTGAAATAACTGCTATGCACACTTTAATTAATAATAGGAAATTTATTATTGTGACGGTCTATCGCCCCCCTCATGCCAGCTTTTACACTTCATTAGTAAACTGCATCAACTGCTTATTATGTTAAATATTAACAATACCTAGTTCATTATTGCGGGGGATTTTATTATTGATTTCTTGAAATCTAATAAAAAACAACAACAATTGAAATCTTTTATAAACCCGTAAGGGTAATAAATATACATACTACTACTACTGTCAAAATCTTTTATTGCACTTATTACAATAAAAGAACCTAGTCGGTTAACAGAATGCATCGACAATATAAAAGTAATCGGATCATAAGACACAAATAATAAGCCTATCTTTGAATCAAGAACGTAAGTATAAAGAATATAAAACGTTTAGAGAAAAGTCGGAAAAGAATGAGAACATCGTGGTTAAAGAACTTGAGGCAGTGGTGTGGGAAGTTTACGGTTCAGCTTTTCCGGGCCGCTTCCAACAAAACAATCATCGTCAACATGGTGGCCAACATGATAACCAACGATCGTTGAACGGTCATGAAACCAGAAGAAGAAGAGAGAAAAGTCAGTACAAAATCTTTCAAAATTTAAAGGGATGTTATATCAAGAAACGTGGATGAAAGTCTATGATATTAAAGTAAGCAAAGTTAACAAGCAATGGGATCTGTTCCTAAATTTATTCCTTACTGCTTTCAACTCTTGCTTTCGAAAATCACTCGTAATATAGAATCAAACTACAATTATTTCTACAAAGTTCCGAATATAGTCTTAATGTGAAAGCATACGGAAATTCTACAGATGTCACGTTATCACAAAAAAAACTAAAAAGCATTATAATAGGATAAGTAGAATAGAGAAAATAGAGAATAGAGAAATTGGAAATCAGAGAGAGGAGAATCCTCAGGCCCGGTAAAGGAAGATGGGGAATTCCGAAGACGGCATAACTCTGAGCTCTACGAACATATTGAGATGCTCTCTGACTGTGCAAGGAAAAGAAGGGTAGCTTTCTACGGCCACATTGCAAGATTGCCTCCAAACCGACTAACCAACAGTCTGTTCACCTTCTGGAAAAACAAGAAGCTTCGTACCACTTGGTTGACAGAGACCGAGAAGGATATCAAAGAACTCGGGAATTCCGAAGACGGCATAACTCTGAGCTCTACGAACATATTGAGATGCTCTCTGACTGTGCAAGGAAAAGAAGGGTAGCTTTCTATGGCCACATTGCAAGATTGCCCCCAAACCGACTAACCAACCGTCTGTTCACCTTCTGGCAAAACAAGAAGCTTCGTACCACTTGGTTGACAGAGACCGAGAAGGATATCAAAGAACTGGGAATAACAGATCTCAAAAACAGACAGTCTCTGAGACGCACCCTAAAGGAAGTCCGTGGAAGTCCGTGAAAGGTTCCCCCTGGACAGAAGAGAGAAAGGAGTTACACCGGCAGAAGATGCGACAATACTGGGCAAAGGTCAAAGCCCAACAGTTGAACAAGCGTGGTCCAAAGTAGGCCTATTCGAAAGAAGAAGAAGAAGAAGGATACGCAGAAATTACGATGCAGTTCTGAAAAAAATCAAAAAACTAACTTTGAAAATCAGCTAAAAAATTCAAGTAACAAAATCGGCGTGGAATGCGGTTAATCAAATCATCAATTTAAAAACGAAATGTAGAGACGCACCATATCCTATAGAAAATGGTAACATACAGAAGAGAGCTAATCAATTTAACGATTTTTAGCCAGAAATACCAGTTCTTCTAAGAAATGATATCCCTAATAAGTATGTAATATATGGAGATGATATTAAAAATAATAATTATTTCCTGTACATTGAGCCTGCATTCGCTGAAGAAATCATCAATTTAACACTGAGTTCCAAAAACAAAATAAGACATGGGGAAGACGAAATATCACTAAAGATTCTGGAAGTTTATTCTGAAATTGCTGAACCATTATTATACATAATTAATAATGCTATTGAATTTAGAACCTTTCCTGATATACTATTAACTTAACCGTCATTACACCTATCTTTAAAAAAGGAGACAAGCAATTATTAGAGAACCGCCTTATAAGTATACTTATAACCGTCTTATAAGTAGCCTTATAAGTATAAGTAACTTCATCATTTTCCAAAATTTTTGAGAAAATTATAGCAACCAGAAAACTGACCTTCCTTAATAAATATAGTATCCTCTATGATACTCAGCATGGTTTCAGCACAGGAAGAGGCATCGAAACAGAATGCATCTGTTTCTTAAAAAAACGTTTTAAAAAGCTTTGATGCCCAGCAAATTCCGTATGGAATCTTCTATGACTTGTCTAAGGCTTACGACACATTTGATCATTGTATACTCCTTAACAAACTCGCAAAGTATGGTGTAAGAGGAATTGCTCTCCAATTATTCAGAAGCTATCTAACGGACAGAACTCACAAACTAATCTATAATGCTCAAGATCAGTAAAATCTATGCCAAGAATTATAAAAGTGGGTATACCACAAGGTAGCACTCTAGGTCCAATGCTTTTTTCTTCATCTTCTTCTTTCGAATTGACCTACTTTGCACCACGCTTGTTCAAATGTTGGGCTTTGACCTTTGCCCAGTATTGTCGCATCTTCTGCCGGTGTAACTCCATTCTCTCTTCTGTCCAGGGGGTCTCTTCTGTCTTCTGTACCATTCCTACAGGGTTTTTCCTGAAATCCACGGACTTCCTTCATGGTGCGTCTCACAGACTGTCTGTTTTGAAGATCTGTTATTCCCAGTTCTTTAATATCCTTCTCGGTTTCTGTCAACCAAGTGGTACGAACCTTCTTGTTTTGCCGAAAGGTGAACAGACGGTTGATAAGTCGGTTTAGAGGCAATCTTGCAACGTGGCCCGAGAAAGCAACCCTTCCTTTCCTTGCACAGTCAGAGAGCATCTCAATATATTCATAGAGCTCAGAGTTATGCCGCCTTCGGGATTCCCCATCTTCCTTTACCGGGCCTAGGATCTTCCTGAGGATTCTCCTCTCTCCGATTTCCAATTTCTCTACTAGACCTCTTCAGTTCAAGGAAAGACTCCATGGCATACAGGGCTTTTGGTCGTAAGACTGATGTGTAGTGCTTAAGTTTCAGGTTGCGTGACAGGCATTTCTTATTGTAAATGTTCTTAGTCAGTCAGTCTTAGTAAAACTATGGAAAGGGCCATGTACAAAAAGAGTCATGAAAATGAAGCATTTAAACAAGTAAAAATCTAGTTCCATATCAATAAACTGAACATTAATGAGAACAAAACTAACCTGGTAATTTTCAGGACTAAACGATCTTTTTTTCTTTTCCCGAAGCAAGTAGTCATAGGCGGGGACAGCATTGATGTTTGTAGAAACGTAAAGCTCCTGGGTATTGATTTAGATATGTACCTAAGCCTCGACACGCATGTATGTATACTATACTTATGTTGCAAAAATATGTCCGCATTGAAGTTTTAACAGAGGTATACTATGCAAATTTCTTCTCGCATAAGCGCTTTGCAATAATTTTATGGGGATATGGAAAAACTCCACCGAAATTTTCAGATTGCAAAAGCAGGCAATACGTATTATTTTCAAATTAAACTACAAGGAAATATGTAGAGGCACGTTTAAAAAAGCCACTATCCTGATCGTAGCAGGAATATATGTATAGGTTCCTGCTACGTTCCAGCTTCTTCTTAACGGTTCTTGCTTTTCTTAGCAAAACCCAAGAAATTCTTCAAAAATTACGAGAAACAAAACACATACAAAAAAAACACTCAGACTATAATTTGCCCAAACAGCAATTATCTTATATAGAAAAAGGATCCTTCTATATCTGTATGGAACTGTGCAATAGATTTCCGAAGCACCTCAAGACTACGAAGAACCTCATAGCCTTTAAGAAACAGGTCTACAACTACATTAATGATATTGAACCTTATTCATTAGAAGAATTTTATAAAGCATAGTCCTGTTTAGTTAGGTTATTAATATGTAATTTTGATATCGACACAATTCTTTTTGCCTTGCAATGTATATATGAATTATTTTCTTTTGTAATGTACGGCTTAAGTAAAGAAATAAATTTAATTTGAATTTGAATAGTCCACCGTGACACTACAACTACACCCATGTGCCAATTTGCTGCAACTTCTTGTATTGTTTCTGCTCAAATTTTAAGGCTACGCACACTGGGACGGATTACGAATTTACGGCAACAAAAATAAAATCCAGTTCATTTCAATTTTTTGTCTCACATATTACCTTACGATGACATTCTGATGATTCTAATATAAAATTAGTCTATATTAGATGTACACGATTAATTAAAAATGCAAATTTAAATAGAAAAAAAAAATTTATATGACAAAAGTGAAACATTTTTTTACAAATTCACAACCGATATTCGTCAAAATCATCGTTATCGTATCATCAACATTGTTCATTACACTTTAACCAAGAAAATTTATAAAAACTTTCATCTTTTAATACAAAAAATAGTTCATTTCTATACAACATTCTCTCTTGGAAATGGTGGTCATCACGACAACCCGGAAAAAAAGGTGTAATTCTCAGTAAGGTGGAACGATGTGGACGGGATTTTTGCTTTTTTAGAATTGTCAATGTTTGTTTTGTTTTACAAAATTTTTAATTTAACGGAACTATGCGGAACTTTTTTTAAAAATCTATTTATTGCAGTTTGATACAATTTTTTTTTAATTTACGATAGTCGTTAACAAAACTTTTTTTAACCGTATTTGATATTATTAGATGTAAATACATACTTGAAGCTATATTCTCCATATTTAAAAAGTTTACAATTTTTTAACACAAACACAAAACAGATATAGTTACTTGGTAAAAAATCCAGTGCTACTAATTCCTAGTTGGTACCTAAGGGACAAGAGTGATGTTTAACACGTTCCCACAACCAAATTGGAATTGGTTTTTCGCATTTATTTGTTTATAGTATTATGGATGGGTTATCTAACAATACATTTTAAGGGTTTCTGCTTAATTATGAGACATTGTAAAATTCTATTTTTGTCGCCGTAAATTCGTAATCCGTCCCAGTGTGCGACGTTTTGATCTCGAACTCAGTTTCTTTTTTGGACCACCTTTCTTATTTGTGCTATAAGTTTCGGGATATCTTAAGGAAATTGGAACCACTTTATGCGATCTTGATCCGTCCCTATTTAGTGCGATTATTTTTTATTTTTTTATTTCAGATTAATAAGATTCACTTGGCATTTTCTCAGTTTTTAACAAGCAAATTAATGTTGAAAAGTCGCAATTAATAAACTATTTGGTGTTTTGCAAAAACTCTAAGGTATTATTTTTCTAATACATAGTGAAACTTCGATTTTCTCGTATCGTTGAATTAAATGGGACCAGATTATCGTGAAAATTGACATGAATATATAACTAATTGAATTTACCGCGAATGTCTTATACCGATTTTTGGCTGATGTTGTAATTATGCTCTTAGTGTAAATTGGATTTTTTTAATCGTTTTTTTCTGTTTTTCAAAATAATGTGAATTATTCCTGAATGTCAAAATAAAAATGGAATTGTAAAAAATGATATAACAGTTTAATAAAATTGAATACCGATCAAAATTCAATTCGAGAAAATTATTATTTATTACCTACAAGAAATACAATATTTTACAGCACAAAAAGAAATTTAATTGAAATAGTTCTATGCGTCACAAAAATAAATGTATGAAACAATACACAATTTTCCTCTCCGAGATTTCTTTTCCTTAGATCGCACAGGCACATTTAATTTCTCTTCTGAGAAAATTAATGTGAAAAAAATGTTGTTCTTAGCGCATCCGGTTAATTATAATGTAAATTCAATATTCCTAGTAGATTGACTGCGTTGAAAAAATGGAAAAAATTACAGCCCGGAGAAATGATTAAACTCATTGTTGTTGTGCGAAGAGCGTGAAATCGTTGTCACTCTGCAGGCCAATGTGCTGCACTTGTATGTCTAGTAATTGATTTTATTTTAGTATTCCCTCAATTATGGATACCTTTTGTTAGATAATTGCTTTTTTAATCTTTTAATATCAGACAAAAATTGAATCACGTTCTACTAAGATCTACTACATTGAATATTACCTTGATTTAACTTCAAATCTTTTGTGTTACTAAATCTGTACTAACCTAACGAAAACACCGACTAGCCAATAATATTTCAATTTATTTATTTATTTTTTTACCGATAATTATCTAATTTAGCATATTCTTAGGGTAACATGTTCTAAATCTCAGTTGCTATACTTGCCGCAGAGACTCCGTGGAGTGATCACGCGGCGTTCACGTGATAGTTCGTAATGACGTTGTAAAAAGCCTGATTTACACTGTTTTGACAAATTTTACTTAAAAAATTTATATTAATTTTAAAAAACAATGAATTGAAAAAGACTGATTTATGGACAAAATGTAATCACTAATCTTAACTAAGCCAGAAACACCGAAAACTCGAGAGCACGTGGCATACTACCGGACTGGTCGACTGGTTTAAAGTTTCGGCTGCGTGATCTACGCTTCAAAAGCGTTTGCACTGTCCAATAGGGAATCATCCCCCGAAAATCCCGTGAAGATCACGCAAGTTTTTTACTCCATCGGGTGGCTGCGGCAACTATAGTAGTATGCACTTTGCGCACAAGTCACTTATAAGTATTATTTATTTCAATATTTCATTTATTAACTTTTAATTTTAATTTAACCATAAATTATGTTATGGCGTGCGTTACCCAGGTTATGTAGAAAGACAATGCAAAGTGGCATTTCTCGTATTAAAAAACGTGCGTCAGGAAGTACTTCGCACGAAAGAGTAATATATGATTTCTTCTTACAGATAGTACAGATAGAATATATGATTTCTTCTTACAGATACAACTCCTGGATTGAGCCAATATCGCTTAACCAGAAAACCAAACTAATTACAAATACAAATTAAAGTTTCCAACACGCTTTTATCTACTCACACTCCAAAATTAACACATTATTAAATACATTATTGTATGTGAAGGATGTCATTATTATAATCGTCTGTAAAAGTATCCAAATCGTGCGTAAAATTCCAATGTAAATCAAATCGAGTTTCATTATTAAACGATTTCTGTTTGTTGTTACTACGGCAACAACTTGCGTCACTTAACAAAATACATAAACGTAGTGAAAATAAATTTTCTGACGTTTATTAAAATAGAATTATTTTTTCTTATTTTAAAACAAGAAGTCTCGGCCTGTCAGTCTGAATTTGTCTAGCTCTAATATAACTTAACCTAACCATAACCCCCAAAAACATGGCGATTTTTCAAACAAGTGGAAGTGCTGGGGTTCACTTCCACTTGTTTGAAAAATCGTGGGTAGACCACACACTGGCAACTCCCACACCCCTGTCGGTGATCCCCTGTCGGTGTCCTCAAAGATTCTGGGGGAGGCAAAAGATCGCTATTACCACACCCCAACACCAAAATAGACTCAAGGTAGAGTACCAACACCAAAAGACTAAACATCGTAACATACAATGTGAGAACACTACTCTCGGAAGGAAATCTGGCTGAGTTGGAAATTGAAACGCAAAAGATCAAATGGGATGTTATCGGACTCAGCGAGGTCAGGAGACGAGGCGAAAGTTTAACAACGCTAAAATCTGGTCATTTACTCTACTACGCCGGAGAGGACGACACATCAGAGGGAGGCATCGACTTTCTTATCAACAAACGCCTAAAAAACCAAGTTCAAACGATTCAGAAAATCTCAACCAGAGTGGCCTACCTTATAATAAAACTGAGCACAAAATACAGTATCAAGATTGTACAGGTTTACGCCCCAACATCATCACATACAGAAGAAGAATTGGACTTTTTCTATGAAGATGTAACACTAGCCTTAAACAACACAAAAACACGGTCCACCATAATTTGCGGAGACTTCAATGCAAAAATTGGTTTGACAACAGATAAATCGGAGATATGCCTAGCAAATTTAGGGTCTGAAGGAAGAAATGCCCGGGGTGAGACCATGTTGGGCTTTCTACAGCAGCACAACCTATACAATATGAACAGCTTCTTCAGTAAGAAACCCCACAGAAGATGGACATGGGAAAGTCCAGAGAGGTAAAACCCGAAATGAGATCGATTTCATAATCGCGGACAAGTTACAAATTGTGGAAGACGTGACAGTGCTGAACAACTGTAGGACCGGAAGCGACCACAGAATGGTGCGTGTGAAGATCCGTTTAGAGCTCAGTAAAGAACGATACACATTGATGAGGAAAACAAACAAACAGATGTGGACAGGACTAACAGATATTCAAGGATTCGAGACCCACATTACAAATACACTACAAAAAGATGTCCTCCATGATTCAAACATCAACAGTTTGAACCACGAAATAATCGAGGCTTTAAAGCAGGGCCAAGAAATGTTTCGCCCCAAAAACAACAAAGACGAGAAAATCAGCCAAACTACGAAAAACCTTATCGTCGAACGAAACCAAATGAGAGCACTCAGAAATACCAACAGTACAGAAATGAGAGAAAAAAATAAGGAAATCTCTAAAGCAATTAGAAGGGACATCAGAAACTACGACGGTAGGAAAACCCAAGAAACAATAGAGAAGAATAAAAGTATGAAAGTACTTCGCAGAAATCTTGCCGAGGGTAAATCGGAAATAACCAAATTAAAAGATAAACATGGCAACATCACCTCAAATAGAGACGAAATCCTGAACATCGTGGAAGAGTTCTATTACGAATTATACCGGAGCCGCATCCAAGAACCCCTAGACCTACACGGAGTTACACAAGAACGAGGTGTCGTGAACCAGGGATCGGAAGAGATGCCAGACATCATTATCGAAGAAATTAAAAACGCTCTGTGAAGAATGAAAAATAATAAAGCACCAGGAGAAGACGAGGTGGTTGCAGAAGCAATAAAAGCCGGAGGTTTCCTCCTACTAGAGAAAATACGAACACTGTTCAACCTATGTCTACATTCATGCACTGTCCCGGATCAGTGGCACGAAGCGACTACCATACTACTCCATAAAAAGGAAGACAAAACGAACCTGGAAAATTACCGCCCAATAACACTCCTCAGTCATCTACACAAACTGTTCACCAGGGTCATAACATCAAGGCTAGAGAATATACTCGAGCATTACCAGCCAAGAAAACAAGCAGGTTTCGGACCGGGCTTTGGGACAAATGATCACCTACAGAGTATTAAAACCCTCATGGAGAAAACCAAAGAATACAACAGACCACTAGTTCTCCTATTTGTAGACTTTCACAAAGCTTTTGACACCATTGAGGTGAAAGCTATACTAAACGCCCTGGAAGAATGTCGAGTAGATTATAGATATTCAAAACTCATCTATAATATATATAGAAACGCTACTATGTCAGTTAGACTACATGAAACTAGCAACCCCATTGAAATCGGAAGAGGTATGAGACAAGGAGACACCGTGTCTCCTAAATTATTTATTACCGTTCTAGAACATGCCTTCAAAAAACTCGACTGGGACACAAAGGGAATAAACATAGATGGTCGGAACCTAAGCCACCTCCGCTTCGCGGACGACATAGTCTTAACAACTGACGACTTGGGAGAGGCGAGACAAATGCTCTGCGAATTGGAGGAGGCATGCTCCAGGGTTGGTCTGAAAATGAACTTCTCCAAAACGAAGATCATGACAAATCTCGTTATGAGCGAAAGTATAAACATGGATAACACCGAAATCGAATGGGTCGAAAAATATATGTACCTGGGCCACGAGGTAAGAATATCTAGAGACAATCAAACATGCGAGCTGCACAGAAGAATCGGCCTAGGATGGGCGGCCTATGGAAAGTTAAAACATGTCTTCAAGAGCGAACTCTCCATCTGCCAGAAAAGAAAAGTGTTCGGCCAATGCGTTCTGTCAGTGCTCACATATGGCGCAGAAACACTCACCTTAACGACGACATCCGCGAAAAAACTCAAAGTAGCACAACGCAAGATGGAAAGGTCAATGATTGGATTGAGTTTGAGAGACAACGTCACAAACCAGGACCTGCGGCCAAAAACCGGGGTGAAAGACATCGTCGAGCAAATAACCACATTAAAGTGGAATTGGGCGGGACACGTGGCCAGAACGGGCGACGACAGGTGGACTAAGAGGTTGTTGGAATGGAGGCCTCGCACCGATAAGCGAAACAGAGGAAGACCCCCTACACGTTGGACCGATAACCTGAAAAGAATCGCAAATAATTGGATCCAGACAGGCCAAGATAGAAATTGGTGGAGGGCCATGAGGGAGGCCTATGTCCAGCAGTGGACTTTCTAAGGGCTGGTTGATGATGATGATGAACCATAACCTAATCTAGATTACATCTACGTTAACCTAGATTACATCAACAACAACCAAATAGTGTTCCCGTTACTGTGCGTTTTTTCTAGTTAGCAATTTTTGTCACAGAGGCGCTGAACGTTCTAACCTTATTGTGTCAGTGATTTGAAGTATGTTGATTGTGTTCATTTTATTTTTATTATTATTTTGTTTTTAATGTAATCTTAAAAAATTTAAAAAATAATGAATATGTGCGTGCGTTACTCTGGTTATGTGGAAAGACAATGCGAAGTAGCATTTCTCGTATTAAAAAACGTGCGTCAGGAAATATTTCGCACGCATGAGTAATAAAAACTATATTTGATTTCTTCTTACAGATGGCAACTCGTGGGTTGAGCCAATATCGCTTAACCAGAAAACCAAACTAATCAAGACCGCGCAACTCATTAAAGTTTCCAAATAAATATTTTAAGCATTCCTTAATTAATCAACATTATAATTTTAGTGGGACTAACCGATAACCCACGACCTTCCAACAGATTAAAATGTTTTACCTGCTAAGAAATTAATTATTTCCACAGATGAGGTTAGAATTTATTGCGAGACTTAAACGAATCCTTCGCACATAACAATTTTATAATGCGAAACTTTTACCTGATCTCCAACATATAATAAACATTAGAATCGTCTTGAAACGTTGATTAGTATTCTAGCGGCTCGAACAAATTACGCCATAAATGGGAAATTTCAATGCAAAGTTCATTCATAAACGATTCTTTTTTCTCTAAGACATCACCATTAAGGCTTGAATGCGAATAATTAATTTATATTAAATTGATTATGTCTTTGGAAATGACACATTTACAAGTTTAAGAGAATGAAGTTACAAAATAATTCGTTGAATGGAGAGTTGAGAAGACTAGATAAACTTGTAATAGGGCAATAAAAAAGCAGGTGTGAAGCTGTTTTTTCTTCACCGCATTGGCATGGTGGCGATGCCATTTTTCCAAATCGATGTAGATATGACTGAAAATGATCATGGCCATTAATCAGTTGGTCTGCGTCGTACGAGTAACAGATGTCCATATTAATCCACTTGCCAATTGACGAAATAAAGCTTTAAATCCAAAGACCAGCTTTTGACGCATCCTATAGCTGTTAAGGTAGCTCCCTGTTAAGGTAGACGTTAATGCCGTATTTTATTGCCTGGCGTGGCACTTTTTTGGAAGTTACTGCACTATTAAGATGTTCTGGGACTGTGGAGTCTTGAACAGAGGCTTGTCAAACCAGACTGTCTGCTCTTTCGTAATCTGCCAGGCCGAAGCGCGACGTGAGCCCTCGCCCATTGTAATCTTAGTTTTGTTTTTTTGTCCTCCTTATGCCTTTTGACCTCCTTATACCTGCCATATACACAACGGTCCACCAGAGAGGTCTACCTGTGCAGCTTTGCCTGTGCAGGTAGACCGGAGAGTGTGTGGGAATAGATTTGTGCACTTTCTTGCGTACGGTTGACCTGCGCAGGCAAACCTGCACATGTAACCTCTCCGGCAGACCGTAGCGTGTATGGCGGGCATTATTTAGCTGCCATAATTCCAACTGTGTTTCGGTAGGCGAGGCCATATTTTGAAGGGCATCTAGAACAGATCTGCTATCAAAGGGTATACAACAGGCATACATTACGTCTGACTTCGATACAATATATGCTAACTCCTGGCTAATTGCAATTAACTCTGCTTGAACTGTTGAACAGTACTCGGCCAAACAATATGTTTCGATGTTTTGATGAATCTCCTCTTCTTCATAGTAAGCTACAAAAGCTTAGGGAGTTGTTACAAAAGGGAGTTGTTGGGTGAAATAGAGTAGACGAGGAAGCGAAATTAGGTGCGATGGATGAAGTGCTCTAGATGGTAAGCTTTCTTCTTATTCTTTACCTGCCATGCCCTTCGAGGACGTCGGCGATCATCATAATGTTTTTTATTTTATCAGCGGCACGAAAACAGGTTAGTAGAACTGACACCATACCACTCTCTCAGGTTTTCCAGCCAGGACGTGCGTTTTCTTCCTGGACCTCTTCCACCTTGGATTTTGCATGATATTCTGCAAGATACTGTACTTTTCCCCTCTCATAACGTGTCCAAAATATTCCAGCTTGCGTTTTTTGATGGTAAACAAAACTTCTAGTTGCTTCTGGAGACAGGCAAGGACCTCGGTGTTTCGGCCTCTGTCTACCCATGATATTTGCAGCAGGCGGCGGTATCACCATATCCCGAACGCTTCCAGTCGGTCACACATTGCCTTTGTTAAAGTCCATCCTTCCATTCCATTGTAAAAAATTGGAAATACATAGCACCGTAGTAATCGAATACGCAGAGGTATTGACAAGTCTCGGGATGTAAGAACCTTCTTCATATTGCTAAATGCTGCTCAATAGCCTGCTCTTTGCGGGACCTTATTTCCTGCATGTTATCTCACTCACGGCTTAACAAGCATCGCAGATATCTACTTGCTGGATCTGTACTCAGGTTTGCTAGAAGCTCCTCATTTTTGCTAATAACCATAGCTTTGGTTTTGCTTATATTTAATTTGAGCCTTCTTTCTTCGCTTTTGGCCGCAACCTTATCCAGTAGCGCCTGCAAATCATTAGTACTTCCTGCCAGCAGAACTGTATCGTCCGCATAACACAAGTTATTTATTACTTCTCCGTTGACAACAATTCCTTCCCGTGCTTCGACCAATGCTTCGGCGAAGATTTGCTCAGAGTATATGTTAAAGATCAGTGGAGAAAGGACACACCCTTGTCTCACACCTCGCTGAATGGGAACGTACTCAGTGGTCATGTCCTCAACCTTGACAGCAGCGACTTGGTTGTAATACAGATTTTTTATAATGCGGACGTCTCTGTCATCCGTTCATATTCTGAAGGATGCTGACAAGTTTCCCGTGGTCAACACAGTCAAACGCTTTCTGGTAATCGAGAAAACACGCGTAAACATCGGTGGATATGTCACGGCATCTCTGTATTAAGACCTGTATGCCAAATAGGGCCTCTCTGGTCCCCAGCCCGCTACGAAATCCAAATTGAGTATCAGAAAGGTGTTCCTCGTATTTATGGTATAATCGACCATGTATTATTTTAAGGAATATCTTCAACGTATGGCTCATTATGCTTATCATGCGGTAGTCTCCGCATGTTTTTGGACACGTCTTCGTAGGTAGTGTGACGAATACATACTCCAACCAATCCGTTGGTATCTTCTAGACCAAGTTAAACGTTTATCTGTTTGGCCTTTCCACAAGCTGATTTGATGTGAGGTTTAAAGTTTAAGCTTCTGTCGATTGTGGCCCACAGTTATTTTAAAGGATCCCGGCACTTCCAGTTATCTGTTAGTGAAAATACCGGTCTATAATTTTGCCAAAGAATATAGCCTCAATCTTGTTAGCATTACAGATTAGCTTGAAGTTCTTGGCCCACGCTAGCAAAACTAGTGCTTGGTTGATTTTTCCTTTAGGCCCATTATAGTACCAAAAGAAATAACGAGCATAGTATCATCCGAGCACGAGGCTATATCACAACCTACTGGAAGATCACACTCGAAGATTGTATCGTAGAGAATATTCCAGTAGGTAGAGCCAGATTTCAACTCTTGTGGACAACCTTTGATAACTGATCTCTCCTCGCATAGGTCTAGTTCAGAGATTACTGCTTTGCAGTTGCTGAAGTAATCTTTGCTTCAGCTGATAAGATTATTTCCGCATTGTTTGCCAACCAACCGTCTATTATGGACAGCCACCAAGCGTCGTCGAAGGCACCGATTATGTCGTCTTGTGTTGTCTTTGATAGATGTAAACACTTTGCTTATGGTAGGCAAGACTAGACAGACAAGACTAAACAGACAAGACTAGACAGGCAAGACTAGACAAACAAGACTAGACAGACAAGACTAAACAGACAAGACTCGACAGACAAGACTAGACAAACAAGACTAGAGAGACAAGACAAGACAGACAAGACTAGACAGACAAGACTAGACAGACAAGACTAGACAGACAAGACTAGACAGACAAGACTAGACAGACAAGACTAGACAGACAAGACTAGACAGACAAGACTAGACAGACAAGAATAAACAGAGAAGACTCGACAGACAAGACTAGACAAACAAGACTAAAGAGACAAGACTAGACAGACAAGAATAGACAGACAAGATAAGACTAGACAGACAAGAATAGATAGACAAGACAAGACAGACAAGAGTAGACAGACATGACTAGACTGACAAGAGTAGACAAACAAGACTAGACTTAGAGCTATTGCTGCCGGCAGTAGCACAAAAAGGGAAGTGAAGGACGCGGCGGTGCGAGTAAAGAAGACAACGTGTGTCTTATCGCACGACTCAGTCACCCGTTGGCTTGAAGAGCACCGGTTTGAGCCGATCGAGAAGATCGCGTACGATGTGGACACACAAGCAAGTGCAGTATGCAAGGAGACATATGCACGCAAACATATGAGATCGATCACAAGGTGATCTGACGCTGAAGCCGGAGATGTAATTAAAGGATTTCATGTCAATAGAGGCGCGGAAGTGGCCTGAGGAAGTCTTCATAGTGGTGAAGATGGACGAGGGCTCTCATTTAGCAAGGGACAACGATATACTCCTTCTGATTGCAGGAGAGAAAGGGGTAAACCAGCGTGAAAGGCATGGCTGCGAGATGCTTGATCAATTGCTTGATCAGTTGCCCCAGGCCAAAAATGTGTATGAGGACATGGATGTAGTTTCTCTGGCCTACATAAAGAGCCAGAATATGATGTGCATGGGCGGTGGCGAGGCGGTGGTCTCCGCTGAGAGTACGAGATACCACTTCTTTGCCCGTGTGGATGATGCAAAGGCAGAAGAAAGGGGGAAAAAAAGGCAGAAGAAAGGCAAAGAATACCGAACAGAAGACATTAGAAACGTTAGTAAACTTTGTGAAAAGACGTTTAGAAAGAGGTTAGTCATGGCTGGTTCGCATGGCTGCGAACCTCACCAGGCGGCATGTGCGAAAGATGATTCAATGCGTGTTTTTTGGCACAGGAGCTGAGGTAACCCTGTGCTGGATAAACGTGGAAGGTAAATTGAATTGAGACAAAGTTGCCGAAAAGACCAGAACAACCCAAGCTGTTCTGGTAAGGAGAGCAGAGGATGTCTCTTATGCACATATAGTAAATGCCATAAAAAATGAAGTAGATGTAGAGGATATACATGTGAAAGGGATGAGGAAAACCGTAGCTGGAGACCTCATGCTTACAGTGAAAGACGAGGGGGAAAAGCAACGAACAGCCTAAGTGAAAGAGGTTAGTGAGGTCAGAACGGAGGTGGGCTTTAAAAGTGTCCTGGTCCGGAACATGGACGAGGCTATTACCCCTGAGGAAGTGAAAGAGGCTTTGCAGGGGACCACTAAATGTAAGGAGTGCGTGGTAAAGTCCCTCCGCCCGGTCGTTACACTTCCAGTAAGAGCGGCGCGAACCGTGCTGGAGAAAAGAAAAATTAAGGTAGAATGAGTTATGTGTCGGGTGAGTGAGAACAACAAGCCGCCCAAGTGCTACCGGTGCCATGGCTTCGGGCACTTGGCGGCAGCATTCAAGGAAATGGAGAGAAAGATGGTAAGTCTGCGTTGCGGTGAATGTGGGCGCAAAGCACATGAGTGCAATGCCAAGGAGGCCATGTGCGTGTGTGGAGTAAGCGGCACAGGGCAGACTCTATCGGCTGCCCCGTGTACCGAAAATGTGTGGAAAGTATGAAAGGGAAGTCTATCAGGAAATGATTATACTGCAGACAAACTCAAATAGGAGTGCTACTGCAATGGAGTTAATATAGAATGAATTGGAGAACTTGGTCCTGTATGGGTGCTATATCTCGCACAATATTACGCTGGAGCAGTTTGTAGCTTGTAGTGATGAATTGAGGACCAGTATGAAAAACTGGTCCAAAGAGATTGTTGTCGGGGGGAATTTCAATGACAAGTATGTTTGGTGGGGATCCCCCAGAGAAGATGAAAGAGGGAGACTGATGGAAGAGTGGTTGGCAGAGGAGCACCTGGTCGTGCACTATGGGTACTGCGGTGCAAATGAGGACACGGCGGAGCATACAATCTTTGAGTGTGTCATGGGTGCGAATGAGGAGCGATGCAGAATGCAAGGTGGGAGAGGATGTAAGCAAGGTGAGCTTGGTGAGGATTATGCTCCGTAGTGAGTATGAAAGGCGACACCGCCCATGCATACCCTACTCTGGCTCTTTATATAGGCCACAGAACCTACATCCATGTCGTCATACACACTTTTGGCCTGGGGCAACTGATCAAACAACTGATCAAGCATCTCCCAGCCCTGCCTTTCACCCTGGTTTACCCCTTTCTCTCCTCACTCCTGCTGACTGGGATGACAGGATTTATAATGAGGAGAAAGGAGAAGGATGAAAGGGATGAGCGTGAGGCGGGTCGAAGGGTTGATACGCGCGAGCCGTGCGTGCCAATGCGGGGCCCCCCTTAGTGCGAAGGTAAATCTTGATGTGAGGGGGGGCACGGCGAATATCGGCGCGCCCGGAGTGAATGGGGAAGAATCATTTATAGAAATGAGAGAGGGAGGAACGTGATGAAGTTATGCCAACTTTCGGTTCCAACACGTTTCCTCTGGTTTGCTGGCTGGGGGGTATGAATTGTGGAGGTTTTTTTATGGGTCGCCCCTTACTGCAAGCCCACACTACCACTCGGCACGGCCCGGGTTGCGTCTGTGTACAGATTTTCACCTCCAAGCAAGTGAAAAAAAAAGACAAGACTAGACAGAAATTTGAAAAATTTGAATACAGAAAAATTTGAACGGATTTACAATATTTAACCCTTAGATACATATGCTCCGCAAATCTACGTAAAGACCGAAGTGGGGTCATTAGGTCGAACTTGAAAATTTAGCTGCTACATATTGGCAAAATGCATTGTAGGTACACTAAATATCTTCTATAATAATGACTATGGGTGTTATGTTTAAAGTTTTTATTGCATATGCAGTAATAGTAATATAGATTTAAGCATAATAAGTAATAAACTCAAATTTACAACATGTTATAAAATGGTTGGGAAAACAAAAACTGTACTCTTAAATTGTATTGTAGTTTGTTCTTGGGAAAAGGAATTTATTTTAGTAAAACAACTTATCTCATATACTCTTAAAATTAAAAATAAGATATGTAGAATATAATCTATAAAGCAATAAAAATGCAATTATTTGAAGCTCCTGGTTACTCCTTTGAAGCACAATCAATGCATGTAATGGTAGCAACTTTTCTTCGGTGGACTGAGCAAACACATTTTTTGCACGTATCACAACTTACTTTACTTTTCTAGTCTTCCTTTCGGGAACACTTCATCTACCGCGTTTCCTAGGTTCGACGCTCTTGTCCTGGAGAGGTCCAGGCACTAAAACCCGACAATCCAATAGGGTACCTAGCTTTTATGTGTATGTGGAGTTGTTTACTGTTTGTACGAAGCTCCATGTTTCTGCGAGCCAGGTTATCTCCAAGTTCCAATAGAAACATGCGTCGGCAATAAGAACTTATTTATTCCATTCTCTGTGCTTCTCAATAATAGATAATGAAAGAGTTCATGGCACTTATATCTAACATGTTCACGAAGAGCCAGTAAGGCCAGCGAGCAGGTCTCCTAGTACAAGTGTATTCTCTAATCAATTTGTTTGCATTTCCAACTCCACCCTTTAATGGAAATGAATTTCAAGGAAAAAGTGTTAAGGGACTTGAGATTACCGGAGGACGTAGAAGAGGGGTGGAGTATGAATAGCAGTGTTATAAAAAAGCTGGTGAAGACGTGAAGATGTGTAACATCAGGAAAGGGACAGCCAGAAGATAAGGAGGCATGGTGGTGGAATGAGGAGGTCCAACAAGAGGTAAAAGTGAAGAAAGATGTTAAGAAACAATGGGATCTAACAGGAAGACAGGAAGAAAGCGAAGCCTATACGATTGCAAAGAAGAAGGCAAAACGAGCTGTGGCAAAAGCGAAGACTGAGACAATGGAGGAGGCACATGCAGATTATTATATATTATTAGATAAGGCGTCCGGCCGGCGCGAGTGGTGTAGTGGTGACGCTCGTGGCCTCATGTTAGAGCGCTAACTGACAGGTATAGAGGTCCGAGTTCTATCCCCAGCGCCGGCCGCATTTGTTCCAGAAGACAAATGTGTAAAATGGCTATTAGCGCAATTTACAATAACAACAGGTTTCTGGGCCTAAAGTGAATGTGATAGAATACAATAGGCTACCAATAGGCCGACGTGTTCGAAGGGTCGGCAAACCCGGTATTCACATCGAACCAAACTTTAAAAAAAAAAAAAAAAAATAAGGCGTCCAAGGATATAACATCAATGAAGCAAATGAAGGATGAGTCAGGTGAAGTGCTACACGATCAAGAGAAAATACTGGAAAGATGGCTGAAGTACTTTGAAAAACTATTGAATGAAGAAAATCTGAGAGAAAAGTACTAGGATGTGGAGATAAACGAAGGTGTGACCCAAGCATTAAGTAGGGAATAAATAGAATATGTGCTAAAGAAAAGGTAAAATGGAAAGGCAGTATGTCCAGATCAAATCCCAACAGAAGCCTGGAGAAACCAGTGAGATCGGAGTATTTATATCTACTGGGATTTAATGAAGAAGATATGGAACGGAGAAACAATACCACATGCGTAGAGAAGTAGTGTTCTTGTATACAAAGCGAAAGGTGATATTTAAAATTGTGGCAATTATAGAGGTATAAGCTGATCACATAAGCTGTCTCACACAATGAAGACATGGTAAAGTACCATTGAGACAAGGTTGCGTCGGGAAACTGAAGTAGGGCAACAACAGTTTGGATTTATGCCTGGAAGAGAACAACTGACGCAATATTTGCACTAAGGCAACTGATTCAGAGACACAGGGAGGTGCAGGTTGATTTACATATGTCCTTCATTGATCTGGAAAAGGCGTATGATAGAGTGCCCAGCCAAGAGATATGGAGTTGTGTGAGAAGTAAAGGTGTACCAGACAAGTATGTGAGACAGGCGAAAGAAATGTACGAAGGTGTGATGACACAAGTTAAGAGCAGTGTGGTTACAACAACGGAATTCCCAGTGAGAGTAGGGCTACACCAGGGTTCTGCTCTCAGCCCATATCTCTTTACCTTGGTAATGGATATGCTAGTCAAGGATGTGAGAAAAGCAGCGCCATGTTGCATGATATTCGCCGACGACGTTGTACTCTGTGAACTCACCCGAGAGAAACTTCAAGAGAGGCTCGAAGAGTGGAGGAAAGCTCCAGAAGAAAGGGGAATGAGGATCAGCAGGGTGAAACTGAATATATGTGTATGAAGGAAACTCAAGATGTATTAACCTGCAGGAATAAGAACAGCCTCCAACCAAGAAGTTTAAATATGCGGGGTCATATATTCAAAGTGATGGAGGGCTGGAGGCCGAAATACAACACAGGGTAAATAGTGCATGGATGAACTGGAAGAAATTGAGTGGAGTACTGTGTGACAAGAAGATCAGCTACAGAGGGAAAGGAAAGCTCTCCAAATCTGTGGTAAGGCTTGCTCTGCTCTAAAGTGCGGAAACGTGACCAATTACAAAAGCACATGAGAAAAAGAAAGAAGTGGCAGAAATGAGAATGTTGAGGTGGATTAGCGGGGTAACAAGAAAGGATGGAATAAGGAATGATCACATCAGAGGAACAGTGATAGCGGGACCCAAAGGAAAGAAGGTTCAAGAAAGCAGGCTAAGGTGGTTTGGACGTGTGTAGAGAAGAGAAGAGGACTACGTGAGAAAAAGAGAAAAGCTGGAAATAGGAGGGTCAAGGAAGAGAGGAAGACTAAAAATGAGATGGAAAGAAAAGGTAGCAGGGGATTTGAGAGAAAAAGGTTGAAATAGTGAGGACGTATTGGATAGATATTTATGGAGAAAAAGAATCCAACAAAGCAACGCCGACCCTACGTGATATAGGAAAAGGCAGAGAAAAAGATCAACTCCACCCTCTGTGGCATTATAGTCCAAAATAATTATTGGTTTTTCATTATTATTATTATTAAATCATTTATTGTCCTCCATACGAAGAAATATACAATCTGTTTAATTACAAATTCAAAATATTACACATTAAATACATATGTTCAAAAATGTAACTGAATGGAGAACAAAAGGACTTCGACATTGTATTCAAGAAATTAACTAGAATTTCTCAATCTTCCATAAGCCCTTTTAGTTATCTTTAGGTAAACCTTACACCGACTAACATAGGAAAAATAAGTAGACTTAGTCCAAATTAGTTCTAAGTCTAATTAACGTTCATTTTTCTGAATGCTCACTCTATTTTGGACCCTGTATTCTTTGCCTTTTAAAATAATTTTTATACCGTTCAACGCTCGCTAGTCTTAACTCCATTGGTAGATTGTAGTAGGGAAAGATCCTTCGTTCTAGACCCGTCTCCGCCTCTGACCTTGACCTTGCAACTTCCGGTTTCGACTTCCGGTTTCCTGTTTCGACTTCCGGTTTCGACTTCCGGTTTCGACTTCCTGTTTCCGGGATCGACTTCCGGTTTCCGGTTTCGACTTCTGGCCGCCATTTTCGGAACTTCCAGATGCGCGGGAAAATTCAAAATATAGACGCGAGGCGGGGAAATTCAAAATTAGATCCTGTTGAGACAAATGAGGTGTGAAGTTGGTTGCATACATCAACGGGACTAAACACATGAGACTAGACAGACGAGGCTAGATCCATGGGACTAAATACATGAGACTAGATAGACGGGACTAAATACATGGAACTAGATAGACGAGGCTAGATACATGAGACTAGATACACGGGGCTAGATACATGAGACTAGACAGACGTGGAGATACGGTTGTAAAATAAAGAAAACCACATAAAATTTATGGTTTTATTAAATTCTAATAATAATACATTTAAATTTACATCAATACATTTAAATACAAATTGTGGTCATGCTTTGTATATGTTATGCGTTCGGAAGAAGCAGCTTAAGCAATAATGACTTGCACACATATTACAGCGAAACTTTACACAACTAGTTTTACTTGAGGCCTTTTGTCTTCCAAATATTATTCGGTTTTCTTTATAACAACCAACACACCGTCGTTTAACATCCGCTTTCTCGAGGGAATGTTCACTATCTTTAGCATTGGATGAGCAAACAGCTGATTGGTTTATTGAATCAAGAACATGTGCATTCAAACTCTCAACTTTATTCTTTTGACATTTAACATCCGTTTTCTCGAGGGAATGTTCACTATCTTTAGCGTTGGATGAACAAACAGCTGATTGGTTTATTGAATCAGGAAGATGTGCATATTTTTCACTATTATTATCATAGTCACCATTCAAACTCTCAACTTTATTCTTTTGACGTCTAGGAAGCGTCTTATATGATGGTGATAAACTAGTAGATATTCTAAGTGGAGTCCAATAGATGGTTTTATTACGGGCACGCTTCTCACCAAATACAATCCCCATCTTGATAGTAAAACACCAGCGTTAACACTAAATTATAAATGCTATCCAACCCTATTTATATCGTGCAGAGTTCTTTGCATCAATGAGGGTGTGAGGTCTATGTGACCCCACGTTAAACAGGGTGTGAGGTCTATGTGACCCCACGCTAAACAGGGTGTGAGGTCTATGTGACCCCACGCTAAACAGGGTGTAAGGTCTATGTGACCCCACGCTAAACAGGGTGTGAGGTCTATGTGACCCCACGCTAAACAGGGTGTGAGGTCTATGTGACCCCATGCTAAACAGGGTGTGAGGTCTATGTGACCCCACGCTAAACAGGGTGTGAGGTCTATGTGACCCCACGCTACACATATCCGATTAGAGCTGCAGAGTATTATGTGAGGGAGAGAGCGAGAGGGAGAGAGAGAAAGAGAGAGAGAGATGGGAATTAATTTTCACGGAAAACGTATGAAAGCGGTTGTTTCGGACAATTCTACCACTCGACATTTACATCTCAAAGAGTTAACACCTATATTAAAAAATAAACTATTATCTCTAGGATATAAGTTAAAGCGACAGTATGGATAAAATAGATATATTCTCCAAAGTTGACTATGAGGATACTATTACAAAGAGTGAATTTCACACGTATTATCCTATAGCTCAAAATTATGGAAACAATGATGAGATTCGTATTAGGATCCAACACCAGGATATTTACACTTATCCTAGCGAAAGTTATATTTATGTAAGCGGAACCGTTAATTTTCCGAAACTCATTCCACCTGCAACTACACACAGCTTTGAACTTGTGAAAAACGCATATGCGTTTTTGTTTGATGAAATTCGCTATGAATTGAATGGAGTTGAAGTAGATAAGAATAGAGATGTAGGAATTACAAGCACGATGAAAGGATTACTCTCCAACACCAAGCGAGATCAACATATACTCGACCTTTGCGGCTGGGCTGAAAATGCTACAAATGTTACATACTTTGATAATAACAGAAAGTTCTATGCTCTAATTCCATTGCAATATTTATTGGGTTTTGCTGAGGGTTATACAAAAATGTTAATTAATGTAAAGCAGGAATTGATTCTACTACGAGCTAGAACTGACGTAAACTGCTACAAAGGAGATGCAAATATAAGATTCAATATTGATCAAATTTACTGGCGAATTCCCCATATCCAACTTAACGACGAAGCTCGATTGAATGTATTGGATACACTCGAAGAAGATAAACCGATATTAATACCGTTTCGTAGGTGGGAGTTGCATGAACTACCTGCTTTAAAAAATACCGACAGAGATATCTGGTCTGTAAAAACATCTACAACTTTGGAGAAGCCTCGATACGTTATAATTGCATTTCAAGAGGGGCGAAGAGATGCTCATGTAAAAAACGCGTCCGAATTTGATAATGCATCGCTGCGAAATATGAAAATTGACCTAAACTCGGATTCATATCCATATGAAAGCTTAAATCTTAATATGGATAGTGGTGATTATGCACAACTTTATTACATGTATGCCACTTTCCAAAGCAGTTACTATGAAAGCAGAAATGAGCCGATATTAGATATGATTCAATTCAAGGATCATGTTCTTTTTGTGTTTGATGTATCTAAACAAAATGAGAGTATTAAATCATCTGCTGTTGATTTAAAAATTGAATTTGAAGCTACGCAAGCATTCAAACCAAACACTCGAGCCTATTGCCTTATTTTATGTGAAGCTGCCGTTGAATACACCCCTTTGTCGGGGATAGTTCGAAAATTAATCTAAAAATTTAATTAAAATGAACCATTGTATGTATAAATCATATTAGCGACTATTCTATTTGTATTGCAAGAAAAGTTTATATAAGTATTTAAATGTTTTGATGTAAATTTAAATGTATTATTAGAATTTAATAAAACCATAAATTTCATGTGGAGTTTTCTTTATTTTACAACCTTTCATTCTGTTGGAAACTAACACTCGCTCACCGCTGATAAGATAAAAGAAAGTTGTTATTGCTAGCAAACATCCAGTCGAACCTAATCAACAAGTCAGAGCAGTAATCAAAATTAAAACGTAGATTATTAAGTTAAATTAAACAATCCCTCATATATTTTAGTTCAGTCTTAACTAGTTTCATGTATCTAGCCTCGTCTATCTAGCCCCATGTATCTAGCCTCCATGTATCTAATCCCGTCTATATAGTCTCATGTATCTAGCCCCGTGTATCTAGTCTCATGAATCTAGCCCCGTGTATCTAGTCTCATGTATCTAGTTTCATGTATCTAGTCCTATGTATCTAGCCTCGTCTATCTAGTCCCATGTATCTAGCCTCGTCTATATAGTCTCATGTATTTAGTCCCATGGCTCTAGCCTCGTCTGTCTAGTCTCATGTGTTTAGCCCCGTTGATGTATGCAACCAACTTCACACCTCATTTGTCTCAACAGGGTCTAATTTTGAATTTCCCCGCCTCGCGTCTATATTTTGAATTTTCCCGCGCATCTGGAAGTTCCGAAAATGGCGGCCGGAAGTCGAAACCGGAAACCGGAAGTCGAAACCGGAAACAGGAAGTCGAAACCGGAAGTCGAAACCGGAAACCAGAAGTCGAAACCGGAAGTCGAAACCGGAAGTTGCAAGGTCGAGGTCAGAGGCGGAGGCGGGTCTAGAACGAAGGATCTTTCCCTACTGATTGTTAGTGATGGACGTTACTTGGTAAGTGTACGAAGATTTAAACTTTGAGGTATGGTGTATAGGTGGAGTCAGCAAGCCCTTATTACGCATATTAATTGTATGAACGTCCGTTCTGAAGGTTGTTTTGTTGTACAGATACCTGGGTAATTTGCAGTATAGGATTTTTTTTAAAAGACATGTAAGATAAAATTTCCGATGTTTTTCCATATTAATCCATTTGCATCGATTTTCCGTGATTTTTTGGCGAGGTCTTAGGCCATGTACAAATCTGATACACCTGTTTTGTGCTCGTTGTATTCTGGCGCGGTCTGCATTATTAATGAAACTACTATACACCGATTCAGGATAACTAAGCATTGACAAAACATAGGCAATCATTAGTTTCCTTTTTAAGTTTAAAGATAAGACACGCCTACAAGAATGCAACACTTTCAATTTTAAATAAACACGCTTTAAAAGTGTTGATACATGTGATGAAAATTTTAATCTGTCATCAATTAATAGTCCGAGATTTTTTGCTTCATGTGTTATGTTCAGGCGCTGATCATGCATGGTAATTGTCCGTTTTTCCTTAATAGCCACTTGTTTCCTTTTTGAGGCAAATACCATGATTTTAGTCTTGCTCGGGTTGATCGCGAGGGAAGGTCCAGCGGTGAATTTAGCTATACTTCCCAGGTCATCATCTATAAATTGTTCAGCGAGTTCAAGCTTATCAGAAGGGAAAGTATATATTAACTCTGTGTCGTCAGCATACTGATGATGAAGACCATTCTTTATTGATGCTCCAATATTTATAGTGTATAGAGTAAACAGTAATGGTCCCAACACAGAACCCTGCGGCACACCATCATTTACAACTATACTTTCCGAGATATCATTTTGTAAAGTAAACCTTTGACTTCTGCCCCACAAGAAACTAGCAAAAAACGTTATAGAGTTTTTGGACATTCCTATATAGTGCAAAATGCTAAGAAGCATACGATGATTGACCGTATCAAAGGCTTTGCTGAAGTCCAATAGTACTAGTACAGCTACATTGTGGCTATCAAGCGCCCTTGCTATTTCATCAGCTACGTCCATTAGTACTGTAGTGAGCTATGACCTTTTCGAAAACCGGATTGAGTCGCCGGAAAGATTTTATTTACATCAAGAAACTTCCTAACTTGCAGGTCCACCACTTTTTCAAGGTTTTTGGAAATGGTTGGCAAAATAGAAATGGGCCTTAGATCAGTAATTAAGTTAGGGCATGAGTGGACATATGCGTGTTTCCATGCATCCGGAAATACACTGTCTAGTAAGCAACTGTTAACTATATGAGTAATAATTGGAAGTATCTGAGGCAAGCACATTTTTATCATGTTGATATTTATTCCATCAGAGCCCTTAGCACTAGATTTTATAATGAGAATTATTTTGTGAATATCAGTTTCAGTTACAGGCTTTAGATTCAATAAATCTGACATTTCCCTTATAAAAGAATATTGGTAACTTAGAAGAGTATTTTCATGAACTTCTTGAGCGTCTGGGTTAGCAGACCCTACAAAATATTTGTTTAGATCATTGACACTACCCAATGATTTTGGCAGGCCTGGTTTAGTCTTTGGGCAGGTAGTGTTCATGTTTTTTAAACCTTGCCAAATAATCTTTTCATCACCTAAAGTTGTGATACTTTCCAAATACGCTCTTTTTTCTTGTCGTGTGGTAATTCTTGCAAGTTTTTGCAAATCCTTGAAACATTTTCTCACAGAAATGCACCCAGTCTTATTATATTTAGAATGTGCGTCATTCTTCATCTTTTAAATCTTTTTTAAATTTGGTGTAACCCAAGGTTTTTTGGCTTATTGATTATTAATTGTTTAATAGGTGCATGGTGATCAAACAGAAATAATATTCTCTTAGTAAAGATTTTTATTTTAGCGTTTATATCCGGTAGTATATAGATATCATCTAGTCTTAAAGCTGACAACTCCATTTTAAATTGATTCATGTTAATTTTGCTGAGTATACGCCCCATATATGTTGTTTTCGCCAGGATAGTATCACTATACATCAGCTTACAACCTACCAAACAGTGATCCGACATATTTACGTCTCTTACGTAGCCATTTTTCACAATATTGTGATTATTAACCAAAATAAAGTCAATTAGGGACGAGCTTGTGTGACTAATTCTCGTGGGATCACTGATTATTTGGTGAAAACCACATGCATCAATCATGTTATTGAACTTCATTACCTTATTATTTGTGAGCCGTGAAAAGTCAATATTAAAATCTCCTATACACAAGATGTTGTCATTTTGCATCTTCAATCCTATTAGTACATATTCAAGTTCATTAATGGAGTCCGTAATTCTACCACCAGGTGGTCTGTATACACCTCCCACAATAAGTGTACTATTACCCTTTCCAACCCTTATCCATAAAGATTCACAACAATCTTCACCTTTCTTAACAATATTACACGCACACAGAGTAATAGCTACAAGAATTGCAACTCCACCACCTCGTCTGCCATCCTGTCTGTCATGCCTATATAAGTTATCTCCATCGAATTGCGGCACATCATCAGGTACTCTATGAGATAACCAGGTTTCTGTAAGACATATTATTTCGTATCTCTGCTGTTAATTAGGCATTTAAAGTTGCTTAAATTCGCACAGAGTGAGCGTATGTTCAAATGTACAACATTAATTAGTTTGAAATTTTTAGTTCTTTTCACTTTAACAATATTAATATACTACAACAATATAACAAAGAGATTACGAACTTAATAATAGGATAGGTTATGCAGATCATTATCGCTTCTTATTCTGATAGGGTCTTTAGACTCGTCTTTGCGAACATATATACACCCATCCCGATGCCAAATGAATTTATAATTGAAGTCCCTTAGGGCTCTGGCCTTTCTGAATAGATCCTGGGTCTCACGTGGCAAGTCTTCATTTATATAAATGTTGTTGTCAGCACCAGAAATGCCACATTGTGTTAATGTTAACTTTTCAAAGGATTTCTTTTTTTTTAAGGATTTCATTCCTAGGAGCAACTTCTTTGAAGCTCACTAAGGCCAAATGTTCTTTTTTGGAATTCAGTCTTCTAACGTCTGCAATATCCTGGGAGTTTATGGTAGCATGAATACATTTGCTGATATTCATTATTAATTTGACACTCTCATCCTTATTCTGAATATCAATAGGGACACCACTAATAACTAAGTTTCTTTTCCGCTTATTAACCTCCATTTCCATTAATACCGATTAGAGATTGTCAATCTCCTTTTGCAGGAAATTTTGATGCTCCTTAGTTTCTTGGAGCATTTCGGTGAGGACAACATTTTTTCTCCTTTCCTCTTCGAAATTTTCATTAATGAATTCCATGAAGGTCTTCACGTCACTCATGTCTGACTTTAGATCAAGAATTACTTGTTTAAAGTCGATGTCCACCGCATTAAGTGAGATGCTAGTGAGGTTTGGAGAAGCCGCCAGCATCATGTAAGTTAGGATTAGCACCACTGCAACCATTGCAACATCACGATTTCTTATCTTTCTGCATCAACCTGGCTTCAACCTCGGTTAGTTTGACGCATGTTATACGATTCGTTTTCTAATAGCTGAGACAGCAGACCTTGAAAGCTGATTTGTTTATTTTACCATGACAAGTATTACACAAGAGTTTATTGGATCCTGCTTTATATGTGAAGTGTATATGAGCAAGAAAAAAAAAGAAAAACAAAACAAGATAAAAGTTCCGGAAAAATAATAAAATAAAAATAGTTCGCACTATTATGGATTACTAGTTCTGTTTTGTTGTTAGATTAATTATTATTAAACTCATTAGTTTAACACTTAAGATGACGAACGTCTGTTAGTTCTTGATTGAAATTAACGCTGGGTCGCTGCTGTTTTTTTTTTCTTTGTTGATAACGGTGTAGAAAAATTTTATCGCGCTATTTTTATATTGGAGAAATTAACCTGTGAAACACGGCACGGCGCGGCGTGGCGAAGACAAAATCACTTTATAAAAAATGTTATCGAGTCAATTTTCATACCAACTAAGAACAGTGAGACTTGCACAACACTAAACAGTCTTATTGCTTCCAATAAAAAGTTCTGAGATATAGATAATATTCAAGATAAAACTATTTAAAACGGAGCACCCTCTAACACGTCCTACACGAACGACACTCGACTCAAATTTCCTGCTGATATGTATTTATCATGTATATGTAAGGATCATGTAAGGATCATGTATTTATCAAGTGTACCATTTTATTCTTTTTTGATATGTAAGAAACCATTGTTACTCACTTTCAGTTCAACGGGCATATCTTCTTAATTTTTACAAGCTGTCCCTAGTGATGACAGATTTTATTTAGCAAAAAGTTCGCAAAAGGAACCGTCGTGAAAAAATTGTCGGTAGTAATGCCCCGTCCTGTATAATAGTAGGGCTCAACGAAATCTATTACTGTACGCTATCCTTGATTTGTTTCTCTTGCACCTCAGGAAGTTTTTCAGGGTACACTTGCAAATTGCAGAAGTAAGATGTGCTAACGTCAGCAGCTGCCCAAATTTTAATGCCGTATTCGGCAGGTTTTGATTTTAAATATTGCCTGAAAGGACATCGTCCCCCGAAGGCAACTAACTGTTCATCAACTGTCAAATATTCAGATGGATCAAAAGATTTTTTGCTGTTTAACAAATAAATTTCAGACATGTAGCAGATGTTCTAGACATGTAGCATATGCCGATAATTTATCATGTTTCTTTCTTTCGACCCTAGTCAAGATTCGACCCTAGAAAAATACTGGCATTTCTAAAAACCTGCCTCGTGATATTACAGCTGAAAAAAAACGAGCTGCGTGTGCTGCGATTCGTGGTCTACATTTCTCGTACCGATTCTTTTCTGCATCTCAAAGTACCTGCCTTGATACGAATACCCATAAAACTATCTATCTCGGCGTGTTATAATGGTGTCAATGGTTTTTGTGAGTTGACATGCTTTTCAGTCCACAGCACGAAATATTTATTAGCTTCCTGATTAGTGTAAAGGCATATACTATCCTTAATTTTATTAGTTTTGAATAAACTAAATACTTCTAAAATTGAGTCAGCATTACGACTCACTGTGGTTTAAATGACGATTTTAGCGCGAATTAAGTCTATAAACCAACTTAATTTATTTTGCTTAAAATTGTATTTATTTGGAAGAAAATATGTGTTAATTTACGAAGCAAGTGAAATTCATTATTAATTTTGTTTTACAATATGGCAACCCCGCTTGGTACCTTTAAGTCGCGTTACGCGCTTGCGCGTTTATAGACAGTCAGCTTTTTTAATTTGTGTTTTCCAGTGTTTTTCATAAAAGAAGTGAATAGTTTTTCGACAATTTCGCAATGGAGAATGATCGACAAGGTATGTTACCAATTATCTTTTCATTTTTAACTTTTCTTCACATAATTTTAAGAAGAAAGTTGATACATTTTTTTTTAAATGAAAACATTTTAATGGTTAAAAAAATGCAGACATTTGCAGGTCTTTTAACTAATTTTGTTTTAAACATTATGATATCGATTTTTAGAAAGAACAAAAACTAGGTGCTCATACGCGCAACTTTCAATTTAATTTAATTTTCTAGCACCGGTGATCGTAATTACTCATTTGGAGCTCTACAATGAATGGCTGAAAGTGAAAGATTTGAAGCGAAAAGAGTGCTGCTGCGATGCACTTAATTCATTCGTAATTAATAATGAAAATATAAATCCACAAAATAATCACGATATATTGACAACATTTATAAAAAATGTTGAACAGCGTTGGTAAGCATGTTATAGAATTATAACCAGATATTAAGCTAAAAATAGGAATTGGTTAGATTCACCCGTTACATTTTCCGAAAGCACACATGGTGCTCACAGTCCAGGGCCCTCTAAACTTGGTAGACCATTTAAAAAATTTATAGACTGTGGCAAAAGAGCAAAACAAAACAAAAATATTTTAAAATTAGCTAGTACTACTAGTACAGAAGAGCTTTCCTTGGCAACTCAGATGAATTTAAGAAAATGTGGTAAGCGTGCTGCAGCTCAAGTCGTTCAAGACGTTACTAAATCAAACTCTCCAGAACGAGCAAAAAAGTATAAGAGCGCGTATAAATCAGTTTATTAAAAAAAAGGAAACATCTCCAGGTATGAGTCCAGAAGAAGCACTTTCACTGATAATAAATACAAAATCAAGCAAGTCTACCTATTTGGCATACCGGATGGCAGCCAAGAATAGCAATGCAAATATATATCCCTCGTGGAATAAAATATTAGTAGCGAAACGTGAGTGCTATCCTGACACAGAATCGATTGCATTGCTAGATAATGGTGTTGAAATCAAGCTGCAAGCCTTATTACATCTGACAGCACGACGCTTATGTGAGCTTCAGGCTGAGGTGCTTATTTCCATTCCTAGCACTCGTCTTATTCTTCTGTGCAAGTGGGGCATTGATGGTAGCTCTGGACAGTGCAATTATAGACAAGTATCTATAAAAGGAAAAAGTGATTCATCTGTTATAATTATTTCACTTGTTCCGTTACAATTGCGCGACATTGCAAATGAAACAATCATTATATGTTAAAATCCTGTCACATCCTCTACTAGGTTTTGTAGACCAATAAAATTTATTTTTGCCAAGGAAACCAACCAACTAATACTAGAGGAAACCGAAAAAATTCAGGCACAAATCGCGAACTTATGCGACTTTATTTATAACGAGAAGAATATTAGTTTTAAACTTATCCCAACAATGATTGACGGCAAAAAGGTTAATTCGTTGACTGGGACGAAGTCTCCCCAAAGTTGTTATATATGCCAAGCAAAGCCAACTGAAATGAATGACTTCATGAATATGAAATATTGGGAAAAAACTGCCACGGATAGAAAACTATACCTTTGGTCTATCAACGCTTCATGCCTGGATTCGACTTTTCGAATGCTGTTTACACATTGGTTATCGGATGGATATAAAATGCTGGAAGTAAGAGAAAGCAACAAAAAACAAATGGAAACCAAAAAGAAGCATATTATTGATAGGCTTAAGAACTAACTGGGAATTTTGGTTGATCAGCCAAAACCTGTTTATGGATCTACCAATACCGGAAACACAGCGCGAGTATTTTTCAGAAACTCAAGAAGTTCAGCGGAAATTACAGGAATACATGAAGTTCTCATTAAAAGGTTTTATGTAATTCTTCAAACTATATCATGTGGATACGAAGTAGATTTTGAAAAATTTTAAATATATAGCTTAGATACTGCTAAATTATTTGTTTGTAAATATCCATGGTTTTACATGCCTCCAACAGTGCATAAAGTGCTATTAGATGGCCCCAAAATAATAAAATACGCAATGTTGCCAATAGGCCAACTTGGTGAAGAGGCTCAAGAATCAAAAAATAAGGATTTTAAGTTCATTAGATAGCACAGAACGAGGAAAGGTACAACCGTGCATACAAATATAGATATATTCTATTACTTTTTACTCAGTCATCAGATCCAGTAATTTCACATATATCACTAACTAATAAATTCAATAAGAACAAATTGAAACTTGAAATTGAAGCTATAAAGTTACTGAAATGTCCACCTCATAAAGCAAATTATTCCGATTCTGCATCTTCAGATAGCGAATATCTGTGTACTTTTACATACTTTTTGTTATTAACAGTTCATATAATATATTCAATATATACATATGTACAAATGAACATTATTCTTTAACTTTTATATTTTTATTATAAACTTGTTTCGAAAAAATGCGACAAAATATTAATCATAACTTATTACATAATTTCTGATACTTTTTAGAAAATGTTGATGCAAGATTCGGATTCTGCGTAGAAAATTACATAATCAAATTTTGCGGAAGATCTTTTTACTAGTCTGTTGAATTAATTCGCGCTAGATTCGATATCTAGACCACAGTACGACTGTAGGGTGTAATGTCAGGATGGACACTCACAATATTTGTTACAAGACGCTTAGAGCCTCTTTCAGTATTATTGGACCATTTAATTCCTGATTTCGTTATATATACCTCACCTCTGCCTTCAATAATTTTCTGATTATCGTTATCAACATCTTCTTCAACATCTGATTCTTCTTCAGACTGGACTGTTTTCTCGTCAGTATCATTTTCAGAGTCTACTTCATTTTCATAGTCAGTTTCATCTTCACTATCAGATAAACCTCCGAATATCTCAGCTATTTTTGCGAGTTCTTCTTTTGACAAAGGTTTATTTTTATTTGTATAACTCCTTTAAAGAATAAACGTCAATAAAAATAATATTATTTATATATACGTAAATACCGAATATTTCTGTGGTCACAATCACAATGGTACAATTAGGGCTGCTGAAAAAGATATGATACCAAATCCAAGGAAATACGATGGATTAAAAGGCAAAAATAGACATAACGTTCTATTAATAAGAACTATTAAAACGTTTATCAATTTTCAATTCCTAAATATCAATCCTCTGCGCAGAGAAAAATAACTTCAAAAACAACTTCAAAACTTTCATGCGCCATTTCCCAAAAATGTCTAAACTCTATTTATGCCCTTTTAAACGCCGTCCACAGATTTAATAAAAAACGAAACTGCATGAGACAACCTCAAATGTTGCAAACGGGTTAAAAAAAAACATAACAAAATATTTTTGTGGGGGGCCTAAGTTACCTCGCTTAGGCCTCTAAGGGTTCACTTGTTTTCAAAAATTACCGCAATTTCTTGTTAGGCCATCGGTGAGAAATTTAAAGGAAATGTCACAAAATAATAATATTGAGGATACTTAACGAAAATATGTCGATCGCCAAGTAAAGCGAAATATATGGCAAACTATGATTTTTTTTGGGTGATTTGGACTAGTTCAAATCAAAATTGTTATATAAACGAATATTCTATAGAATTCCAAAATAAAAAGGCAAGAAGACAAGCAAAGAAGATCCAGCAAACGAAAAATGATTTTGTCGATTTCCGACATTACATTAGTAATTAGTATTAAAACGAACAATTATAATTTAAAAAAAAATGTTCAGTTTTTAACAATCATTCATAAATTTTTAGAATAAATTTTCTACTTTAATACTAGAATCATTTTAGAATTTTGTAATAAATTTAATTTGAGAAAAAAATTCCGTAAAAAACTGGCCCATCCAATGTTAATTCAATATTTATCATATAAAGTTAATTCAATATTTAACATTATTAAGTGAAATCCGATTTTAGACCGAAGTTTTCTACTGCAGGAAAGGCTATTTCAAACTCGACGCATATGGACGAGTTCTCACCTGGAACAACTCTTTTAAATACCTTATAATTTTGTTCTTCATAGAATAACTACTATTTTTGTTCAAAATATGGAGTTAGCTCGATAAATGAAATTATAGTTTGGAATACTTTCAATCTGATAAAACTGTTTGCTGCATTATTAAATCGAGAATTTCTTTCAAGAACGTGTATTTCCTAGCATGCAAAGTTTTTCAGCGACAAACTTTCGATCTAGATCTCTTTGATTTTCTTTCCAATTAATTCAAAATGGCATATCTAGTGACGGAAATATTAGATAAATATCATGACATACTAGATAATAAAAGTGATCTACGGGTTAGTGATTGGTCAATGATGTCCAGTCCAATCCCAACATTAGCAATATGCATGTTGTACGCGTATTTGTCCAAAGTTTTGGGAACAAAGATATTGAGAAAACAGAAAACCTTTGAATCTTAGAAACGTCTTAATAATTTACAATCTAGTCCAAGCTATATTTAGTGCGTAAAATCCCTGACGAGTAGATGTTGTGGTAGCTACAGCTACAGCTTCAGGTGTCGACCTGTCGAATATTCAACCAGTGCCATGGCATTGAGGATGGCGAATACAATTTTGTTCGTATTACTTCTCAAAGTTTACAGAATTCTTCGACAACTTCCTAGCATTTTTTTACAAATATATTGAGACCAAAATAATTTAAAATTAACGTACTCATTAGATAATATGTTTTGTTTAAGTAGGTTTAGAGGCTTGAAAAATGATGACAGGAAGATAGATGATGACATTATATCAAAATAATGTCATAGTACGTGTAGTCTTTACATTGACAAATAACTCTTGAATACCAGTATGGTTAAAGCCAATCTTAAAATCACATCCCTAACTTTGCCAGAGCGAATTTGTAAATAAAATTTCACAAATCGGATGTAATCTAAATCTGTTCAGTCCTCTACATATACATTATATACATAACAGAAGCAAGTGTTCATGGTCTGCACAAAAATGTATGCCGCTCAAGGGAAAATGCATTCACGCTCCTAAAAAATAATTAGGTATAAAATTCTATAGAAATTAAAATTTCCTGGCATGGAGTAATACACAATTGGTCCATACGGTAGTATTCACAAAACATTTATTTATCATTGTAGTGTTCATTCGTGTGTTCAGTAATGATTGACCGGAAAATATAAATTTTGCATATTTTCTCTAAATGGTCATCTATGATATTTAATTCGGTTTTTTTAGCAATTTCCGTCAGATAAAACGGCATGATCATTACCTACTTATAATATGTTTCGATAATAAAAAATATAAATATGTTAAATTTATTTGATTTATCAGACATTTGTGTCGTTTGCAATTTATTCAAATAATTGATGAAATTTGAATATATATGTTAAAATTATTTATATACATTATTGCCAAGAAAATATATTGTATTAAATTAATTTACATGTATTGTACCAGTTATCCATACCCATTATTACAGTATTATTACCCCTACCCAATATTACAGTAAAATCTAAAATGAAAATTTTCATTTAGTAATATGTTTAACCTTTGAGATATTGATTACTAGGGGAATGTATTTTACAAAAACATTTTTGTATGAAATAAAGGTTTCTAATAGTTTTTCCTATTTTGCGTCTATAATTAAGTCATTAAAGCACTCATATGGGTTCGTTAATTGCTCGCCGAGTGGGAAAAATTTTCTCAATATGTATCGGTATATTTTAATTATAAATGGCATAAAAGAGCGCCAAATAGAAAAAATAGTGTAAAAAACTCGTTCATAAAACGGCGAAAAACGCCGCGCTTGTCCGTTAAAACACTTCTCGCTACGCTCGTCGTAACATGGACGCGTGCTGAAAAAACGCGCTTATTGAACTCGTTCTTTAATATACTATTAATATGACGTCTCTCTTATAAAAAACGTGCACAGCTTTGATTTCATTTCATTTGTACATTGAATTGAAAAATTCACAATGTTTTTAGCACACTTATAATTATAATTACACTTATAATTATAATTAAAAACATAGTGAATTTTTCAATTCAATGTATGAATTGCCACGTAGTAACTGTCGCAACCATCCTATTCATTTAATTCGATTTCAGTAATTTAAAAGTACATGAGGCGGTGTATAAATACTACAAACGACTATTAGTTTTGACTTTTTTTATTGTCATTTTTGTCAAGCGATAGTCAACTTTATTTTTAAATGACAATACTTATTTTTTCGTTGATATTTGGTAGAGATTTTTTTTCTGAATTCGATGTTGTATTTCAATGTGATATTGTAAAATATTCTTGGGAAATATTTCTACTTTTTAACCCTTAGTTGCCCAGGCCTGTCCAAAGTTGACTTGCTTTGAACTGTATTTTCCGTAAAATTAAAAGTACCGTCGGTCAACAAAGGGTAAAACTAATTTCAGGTGTGCTGTGGAATGCCAAACAATGGAAAATTTTATTAGCAACTAAAATAAATTTTCGTAAAAAATCATAAAAAGTACATAATGATTATAAATATTGCTCAAAATGTCTGCCACCTTGCTGAATACCAACCTGACCCATTCTGGTTACCCCAAATGTTGCGTTTGAGATTAAAACTGGAGGTATCTCGCGACAAGTATGAATAATTATTTCCTGTAAAACATGCTCATTCTCAAGGGGTGTTAAATAGACACGGACTTGAACATAACTCTAAAACAAAAAATCGAGCGGCATAAGATTAGGTGAACGCGCAGGCCACCGAACAGAACCGTGTGTCCCAATCCATTTTCGGCCAAATTTTGGCATTCAACCAGTCCACATTTATTCTGGCATTATGTGGTGCAGCCCATCCTTCTGGAAATACACCCTATTTAATTCTGCGAGAGGGAATTTTGAATTAATTGTTGGTGATACTTGCTCTGATTTAGGAAACCATCAATAAAAAAGAACCCAATCATTCTATCGCCCAAATTGTCATTTCTGATTGGTTTCAACAATAACTCTCAGATTTTGCTACTCCAATGACGGTGAATATTTCTATTGAAAACGCCATTATTACTAAAAGTGCACTCGTCTGACCAAATCACATTTCTGTAGAACAGCCCATTTTGACGTAACATGTTCAAATAGAAATCACAAAATTCCTGTCGTCGATTTGAATCGTTTTCATAGAACGCGCGTGCTCTTTCTGGAATGTACGGTTTAAATGTATATTTACTTTCTGTGAAACAGTGTCTTTTGTATGTACCAATATTATGCGCGATTTTTTCTAAGTTTTTGGATTTTCCTGAACACTGAGAAGGACATCCAACTCCACAGTTTCACTAATCTGACGTTACTTTTTCTTGACTTTCTTAAAAGAAACGTAATTTCTCAAATTTAATTCGAGCCTTCTAAATTTGTTACGCTCGGAAATTTCTCTATTGGAAAAACGAGCTCTGTAAACGCGCACAGCTTGATTGACCAGAATTTTTGCGACACCCGAAAAATACTTACAACTTGTCAGTTACAGTTACTTACAGTTACTGAAATCGGATTAATAATAACAGAGTTATAGCGTGACGCGTTTTTTATCAGACAGGGTGTACCTATATCTATATATGTGGGTAAAAATGTCACTTGATACTAAATTATTTAAAATAAACTATTTGATATATAAATTGCATTGTTTATAAAAGACGAATTTATTAAGAAATTTTAATACGAGAAACTATATAACCCATGGGATATTTCAAAATCGGCCTTCTTTTAAGAAAAATATTTAAAAATAATTTTGTTGTTGTTCAGAAATAGTGGCTTTGTTCCTTGTTTTGATGGAGTAAACAAAGACTGGAAACTACAAAATTTAGGAAATTCTACTTCCTCAACAACAAATAATTATTTTTACAAGCTTGCATACAGCTATATAATTTTTAATTACGTCTAAATTTTAGCAATAATTTTGAGAAATGTACAATAGGCCAAGAAAAAAATTGGCGCATAATATATAGAAATCATTAAACGTATTTCCTTTCAACAAACCTTTCCATGTAAATCACTATGATGTAGGTATCACTACCAATTCCACTTTTTATATGTGCCAACCGGTAAAAGTTTCAAATTTTCATTATCCAAATTTTAAGACTTGCTTGGTAATCTTGAACACAAATTGCAATCTAACAGCATGTCTGAATTGGCTCTTGGCCCTATCTGTGTCTATTTAGACTTTGATATAATGACTGAATTTATATGAAACATGACTGAATATTTAAGATCATTTGAAAAGCCTATTTTGCAAAGCTTATATTGAAAAGCCTATTTTGCAGTGAGTTTGCGTTCAACGAGAGTGGACGTGGGAGAGTATTTAATGTTAAATTTAATAAAAATTAAAATTGTGAAGTAAAGTTTATTTTATAGATACTGTGAAACATTATTTATGTTATAATGCCGATGGAATTAAGGTCCAATGTTACTTCCGAAAAACAATTTGATATATTACAAACGTTTTTACAAAGTAAGGATTTTGAAATGTTTATGACAAATATAATTAAAAAACATCTTGATCCGTTACTAGTTTTGATCACCGACCTATCTAATAAAGTAACATATTTGTCCGAAGTGAACGTGAAGTTGTCAAATTCCGTAATTTCTAATGTGCGGGTAAAACCTACAACTTCACAAAATTCTCAAGAAGAACGCGCAGGGACAAGCAAAGTAAGCGATAGTGTACCGAAAAACTTGAAAGATAAGAATGAAAAAGTTAATTCCCGCACTGATTTGCGAGCTGGTGCAGAAAACACAACCAAAACAATCGAATTAGAAAACATAGTGGTCCAACCGATTCCAAACGTAAATAATCAAACCGATTCACAAAATACAGTCGTCCAACATACTGAAAGTGTAAATAACGAAAAATGGGAAACAAAAGGCGAAAATCAAGAAAAACTAGGAAATCAAATATTATCCTTGGTACTAACGACGAATCTAATCAAATAAAAGCTGCCACGCGTTACGCACATGTTCATGCATTTAAACTTGATCCAAAACTTTCAGCAGATGATTTACAGCAATATCTAAAGAATAAAAAATTCAATCAAGTTATATGTACGAAAATTCAGTCCAAACATCCAGATGAGTACTCATCATTCACAGTTTCGGTGCCCGTTGAGGATAAGAATCGAAAGAATAACAGTGAAAACATAACAACAATATCAACAGAAATATATCCGAAACAAACGAAGTGTTTTAATATAGCACATGTGAATGTTCAGTCTGTAAAAAATAAGCTGGAACTAGTGGAACTGTTCATTAAAAAACAAAATATTAAAATATTGTGTACTGGTGAACATTGGTGCACCCAACCTGAGCTAGACATTGTTTCTATTAACAACTTCACTGTAGTTTCGAATTATTGTAGAGGTACATACAAGCATGGTGGCGTGGCCATATTTCTACGTGACGATATACATACTTCTAAACTAAATCTTGAAAACTTTTCTAAAGAAGTTGATTTTGAAGTTTGTGGTACAAACCTGTTATTTGAAAATTTTTGTATTGCATTGATATGTATTTATAGATTTACTTTAGGAAATTTTAATTCGTTCTTTGATGGGCTAAATGACATGTTAGTTGAAGTTTTTAAATCTCAAAACCCAGTATTATTGTGCGGTGATCTTAACATAGACAATACTCCAAAGAAAGAAGTATGTTGCTTAATACTTTCCTTCAATTCAATCTATCCACTATTAACATGGGACCAACAAGAATAGGTAGAATAGGCCAGATGGGACACATTCTCATTGATTACTTGGTCATCAACTTAGACAGAAATGCATTTAAGAGCAGTTTGGTGGAACCAATTCTAGCAGACCATCTAAGTCAAATATTCCATCTAGATTCATATTACATTCTATTAATATATCGAAAGCTAAGAGAATGTATTACAATAACCGCATTAATAATGCTAGTAATAAAAGTAGATAAGCATGGAGAATAATTAACAACTCTATGAATAATTATAAAAAACCTAACCATATTTCTTTAAAAGTAAATGGAATATTGATTTCAAATTCAAGTCAGGTTGCTAATGAATTTGCTAACTATTTTTCGAGCATTGCTTTAAAAACATTAAATGCTTTTTTCCATCACCCTCTTTGCTTCAATGTACTCTGCCGAAAACTAGACATGCATATTCTTTCTACGTGTCACCTATCGATAATACTGATCTACAACACGCTGTCTGCAGTATAGCCTCAAAAAACTCCACAGGAACCGATGCCATTTCAATCAAAATTTTGAAACACAATATTAAAACTTTGGCTCTTCCATTAACGCAGCTATTTAATAAAGCCATTGAAGAAGGAGTATATCCATCGGCGTTAAAAGTGGAATTGGTAGTGCCACTACATAAAAAATCTGACCCTCAGATTTTGGACAACTATAGGCCTATATCTTTAGTATCTATTTTCTCTAAGATATTTGAGCGATTAATATACAGTAGAATGATGGCATATCTCCTTAAAAAAGACTTATTATCTGAATGCCAACATGGTTTTAGATCAAAAAGATCGGTGGAAACTGCTTCCGCCAGCTTTGTGAAATATACATCAGAGAAACTGGATAAAGGAGAACACGTCATGGGACTGTTTTTTGATTTGTCTAAAGCATTCGATACCGTTAATATAGCCTATCTAATGGAAAAATTAGAATGCTATGGATTTCGTGGAATTTTTTTGGATCTTTTAGGATTCTTTTTAAGCGACCGACATTTAATTGTCAAAATTAACTCCACTTTCGAATAAAAAGAGCGTAACAATAGGTATACCACAGGGATCTGTTCTTGGCCCTCTTCTGTTTCTTTTATTTATAAATGATCTTCCAGGGTACATGGACGCTAAAACCATCTTGTTTGCGGATGACACCACAATTGTGGTATGTGCAAATAGTTTGGAAGAATTACATGCAAAGGTAGTGGAAACAATCGTACAATTTAATAATTGGTGTACAAAAAACAAACTAATCTTGAATAGCGAAAAAACTCTGTGTTTATACATGGGCAAAAGAAGAACTTTAGCAACCTATTTTCAGATTGTTGTAGACAACCAACGCTATAAAATTTCCAACTCTGCAAGATTTCTTGGGGTATTAGTTGATTCGAAACGTACGTGGTCGAACCACACAGAGTTAGTTTACAAAAAATTAGCAAGAGCTTATTTTACAATATCTCAATAGAAAAAGTCTATGCATACAAGTACCTTGTTAAGTCTGTACTATGCTATTGTCTATTCATATATATCTTTTAATATTTTATTATGGGGTAATTCAAGACATAGCCACAAATGTTTCGTTATGCAGAAAAGAATTTTAAGACTAATATTTAATTTAAAGAGTCAACAGAGCTGCAGAAATTGTTTTAGGAACAACAAATTGTTAACCGTACCTTCTATTTTCATTTATAAATGTATGTGTTATATAAAAAAAAAACTAGATTTACTCTATATCCTCTAACATGCACACATATAATACAAGGAATGATAAATTATTACAAACTGAAAAACATCACACTACTTTATATGCAAATTCTTTTTTCTGCATTGGTGTTAAATTATTCAATAATATATCGTCAGAAATAAGCACTCAATCATACAATAAGTTTAAAAAATCAATAAAAGAAAAATTAATAGCTGGTACATTTTATGGAATTGATGAATACTTAGAACACCAAATTGGTTAAACGATATCATTGAACAAGTGAAAAATTCCTAAAAGTAGATATGTTGAGATTTAAAATTTTGAATGCAATCAAATGTATGGAATTGTTTTGTATTTATTGTGTTTTTTATATATTGCTTGTGTATTTGTTTTTTTCGCAATTTATTTTACAATTTTCTTTTTTTCGAATGTTGACAATCACATCTGCAAATTATATATGTATATTATTTAATATTTTTTATAATTTCTATATAATTGTAAGCAGCAAAGTGAATAAAGTTTTATTATTTTTATTATTATTTCTGGGCTGATTTTATTCTGATCTATATTGATCAATTTGATCTCGATTGGTTTTACCGATCCTGTCTACACCTGTCAGGTATGGTCTGGACTTGTCTGCTTTGTCTAGTCTTGTCTGGTCTTGTCTGGTCTTCTCTGATCTTGTCTGGCCTTGTCTGGTTTTGTTTGGTCCTGTCTGTTTATGTTAGGTATGTTTAGACTTGTCAGGTCTTGTCGGGTCTTGTCTTCTCTTGTTTGGTCTTGTCTGGTCTTGTCTGGTTTTGTTTGGACCTGTCTGTTTATGTTAGGTATGTTTAGTCTTGTCAGGTCTTGTCTGGTCTTGTCTGGTCTTGTCTGGTCTTGTCTGGTCTTGTCTGGTCTTGTCTCGTCTTGTCTGACCATGGCTGCTATGCCTGGTCATGGCTGTTCTTGTCTGGTCTTGCTTGGTCTTGTCTGGTCTTCTCTGGTCTAGTCTGATCTTGTCAGGTCTTGTCTCATGTTGTCTGGTCTTGACTGCTTCTGCCTAGTCATATTTGACCGTGGCTGGTCTGCCTGGTCTTGTCAAGTCTTGTCTGGTCTTGCCTGGTTTTGTACGGCCCTCTCTGGTCTTTTCTGATTTGTTATGGTCTTGTCTGATGTTGTCTGGTCTTTTCTGCTGCTGTCTGCTCCTGTCTGGTTTTATCTGGTATCGTCTACTCTTGCTTAGTCTTCGCTAATCTTGTCTACTCTTGATTATAATTTTTTGCTTCCTTTTATGGGTTCTCCGACATTGTCTGCTCCTTTCTTATCTTATCCTGTTTTTTCCTGGTATTGTAACCTAACCTAAGCTTGCCTGCCTATGAATACATTTTCCTAATCCTAATAAATGTTTTGATTGCTTACATTCATACATTTTAAGTGTGTCATACATTTTAAGTGTGTCAGATGTCTCGAAGGCTGAGTGGAATGACCAGGAGAGAACGCTAGGGAAGGAATAGAGTGAATGCATTGGCGAAAGCGGTATTCGACTGTCGTTTTTAAGTAATAGTAGAATGAAAAGATGGGAAGAGCAGACGGGCAGATAGATTTAGAGTATTTCTTTTAGTTTGTAAAGTTATTGAGCATTTAGAATACGCAATTACTTGAGATATGTATATGTCTATAGGATAGTACATATATGGTTGTATAGTTCAGTGGTGCGCAAACTATTTTTATTTGCGAACCAACATTATCTGTAAAATTTTATCACGAGCCCCAGATAGACCTAACGTGATCATTGTAATTCCTAAACAGTTCTACCAACATCTTCACAAAAGTTGAAACAAATCTCCAAATTAGTTTATAAGAAAATTAAGTTTAAAAATTTCAATGCATACAAATTTTATTTTCAAAGTGGAATTTACAAAAAAAAAATGCCAATATTTGCTGAAATAAATATTAAAATATTGGCAAAATTTTCTAAATATTCCGGAACAGTTCTAACAACACCTCTACAAAATTGGAAACTAATCCATATATTAGATTTTGAGAAAATTTAGTTTGTAAATTTCAATGTATACAAATTTGATTTTGAAGGTGGAATTTATAAAACAACTGCAATATTTGCTGAAATAAATATTAAAATATTTGTAAAATTTGCTAAATATTCCGGAGCAGCTCTACCAACATCTCCATACAATTTGAAACATATCCCCAAAATCAGTTTTCGAGAAAATTAGGTTTGAGAATTTCAATGTTTCAAATTTGATATTCAAGGTGGAATTTAAAAACAAAACTGCAATATATACTGAAATAAATATTAAAATATTGGGAAAATTTGATAAATATCCCGGAACAGCTCTACCAATATATGCACAAAATTGGAAACTAATCCCCATATTAGATTTTGAGAAAAATAAGTTTCAAAAAATTTCAATGTTTACATATTTGATTTTCAAGGTGGAATTTACAAAAACCGCAATATTTGCTAAAATGAATATTTAAAAATTGGGAAAGTTTGCTAAATATTTCGGAAAAGTTCTACCAACATCTCTACAAAATTTGAAACAAGTGCCTAAATTATTTTTTTAGAAAATTATGTTTGAAACATCAATGTCTTTTTAATTACCTTATATTGACATTCCACTATTTACTGCTGCCCAGTACATACACGCGAAATGCCTCAAATATTTTTTGAATTCGGCGACCCAAAAAATTCTCCATCGTCCCAGGTTTGCGCTCCACTGGCATAGTAATTGTATAGTTTTTATGTCAATAAAGGTTAATAAATAAATAAATACATATATTTAGAAAAGGAAGGTAACATTTGAGAACATAATAAATGTTTTCTGCTAATTCCACAAATCGATTATTCATTGACATAGAAATAAAGATATTGTATCAAGCAATAAATCAGTAATAGATCCAAGATTGAAGATAATCAAGATCTTGAATTCTTTATCCATATATATATATATATATATATATATATATATATATATATATATATATATATATATATGTAAGACTCGGTGGAATAGATTTATAATTTACTGAGCAGTTGAAATTTTCTTCTGCAAATAATTTAAACCATGTATTATAAATACATAGTTTATATTATTTGCCGAAGAAAATTATAAATATTATAAATATATTGTAAAGTACGAATAGATTAATACAAGTAGTACTAAGATAATAAATCTCTATATTAATGTATTCAAATCTGAGATTTGTACATTTCAAGATATTTTGTTAATATATAAAGTGTAGTAAATGTTGTAATATATTTTAAGAGAATGATAATTATTGAAATTTTCCTCGGAAAATAATATAAACTATAGATTAATAATATCTACTGAAATTCGAAGAAATCAAGATAATTAATACGAAGATCATTAATTGCTTGCGAATATAAATAAATCTCAATTTAAATGTATTAAATCCAGAGATTTGTACATTTCAAGCTATTTTGTTAGTATATTAAGTGTTGAAGTATACACTTCTTAAGAGAATAATAATTACAGAAATGTTCTTCGTAAAATAATATAAACTATGGATTAATAATACATTGCGAAATGCGATGAGATTAACGGTTGAAGAAAATGCAAAGTTAGTACCTACCTTCCACATTCAACTTAGATTGGGATTTATGGACATTTTCTATTTTTATTCTCAATCGACTTCTTGTTCGATGCAAGGAAAATATTGACAGATATTAGAGAATTATACTTATGTTAATTCATAAAATGTTTTTACAGCAACAAAAATGTTTATTGATTTATGAAGAAAATCTAAAAATAGTATTACTAAGTATATATTTATCTATAAACATGATCTCTCTGCTCAAGTGCCGACGTTTGAATTATTCTGACAAATAGAAAATTTTATTATTCATTAGTTGTTTTGATGGAAATGAATGTGATATTTAATAGTGGATATTTTTATCTGTAACATAAGATAAAAATCTTAACGTGTCTAAGTTTTCACGCGTTGAGTTTCTATTGCAATTAACATCGATGTACAAAAAAGCCGTTAACGTTTCCATAAAAGTATAAATGCGACACTTCAATTGATAACGATTACGAAATTATTTTCGCATGCTCGCCGCAGAACTTAACCAATTGTAAATTATAGACTAGAGAAATTATATTAAGGTCTTATTACATTACACAAAATAAAAATGTGTAATTACAAAATTGCTTTGGATTAGCTACTTCTACAAAAAATCACTCAATGGTATTACACATAGTTGGGCAAAAATTAATTGTGAAAACAATTAACAATTAAATTGCGATATTTAATTGCAACTAACAATTAAAATAATTAATTGTTATTGCAATATATCACAATTAACAATTAATTAATTGTAAAATTTTGCAATTACAATTGATTAATTGTTAATTGATTGATGCACTTTTACAATTACAATTAACAATTAATAAATGTCGGTTAGAAGATGTTTATTATACTCCAATGTATCACTTGCCATAATGCGTAACTGAAATAGTTATTTACATTAGAGTGTGGAAAGTTTGATTTTACTACGCGACAGCTCGTTTGGGAAACGAGCCCGAAGGGCGAGTTCCGCATTAGCTGGAGCGCTGTAAAATCGTTTCCGCACGAAATTTGTATAATTTTTTTGGCCAACAATTATTATTTAAGAAACAAATAGACCCTCCGCCTCAACTTCCGGTCCCCACCCTGCTTACGGTTCCCGCCCCCCACTTCCGGTTCCAGAACCGGAAGTGGTGTGGGAACCGGAAGTTTGAGTGAGAACCGGAAGTTTGAGTGGGAACCGGAAGTGTGAGTGTGAACCAGAAGTGGGGGTGAGAACCGGAAATGGTGTGGGAATCGGAAGTGGGAGCGAGGTTTGGGGCCGGAAGTGGAGGGTCCATCTAAACTAACCATCTTTCCCAACTATTTAGATTATTTACAACATTGGAAATTATTTTTTGGCCTCCTGAATTGTAAAGCTAGCTTTGACATCGTGTATTCATCAAGCGAAACTAGAATTTTACTCACTATGTTGCAAAGTCCGGCTACAATGCGGTAGTCACTTTCCCGCATTGTAGCCGTACTCTCGCGCATTGTGCCAAACAAAATAATTTCCAATATTGTAAATAATCTAAATAGTTGGGAAATATGGTTCGTTCGGGACCCTCCACCTCCACTTCCGGCACTCAACCTCGCTCCCACTTCCGGTTCCTACCCCACTTCCGGTTCCCACCTCCACTTTCGGTTCACACTCAGACTTCCGGTTCCCACACACACTTCCGGTACCCACCCCACTTCCGGTTCACGAACCAAAAGTGGGAACCGGAAGTAGGGAAATTTTTGGAACCGGAAGTGGGGGTGGGAACAGGACGTAGGGAAATAGACCACTTCGGTTCCCCTACCCACGCCCCTCACTTCCGGTTCCCACCCACTTCCGTTTTCCACCCCAACTTCTGTTTCCCACCCACTTCCGGTTCCCACATCCACTTCCGCTTCCAAAATTTTCACCACTTCCGGTTCCCACCCCCATTTGCGGTAGAAAAAATTTTTACAGTTCCGGTTTTCACTTCCGGTTATGGAAGTGGGGTGGGAACCGAAAGTGTAAGTGGGAACCGGAAGTGTAAGTGTGAACCGGAAGTGGAGGTGGGAACCGGAAGTGGGGTGTTAACCGCAAGTGGCAGCGAGGTGGGGGGCCGGAAGTGGAGGTGATAGGTCCAGAACGGACCATCTTTCCCAACTATTTAGATTATTTACAATATTGGAAATCATTTTATTTGGCACAATGCGGGAAAGCACGGTTACAAGGGAGGGATACACGGTGACAAGAAGGAAAAGTTTTTACATTCATCAACTAGTATTAATTGTTAATTGTAATAATAAACAATTTATGATTAAATTAATTGTAACTAACAATTAAAATTTTAATTGCAATTAAATTAATTGTAAACCACAATTAATGGATTTAATTGCAATTGATTTCAATTGCATCTCACAATTAAACAGTTAATTTAATTAAATTAATTGCAATTGATTTAATTGCAATTAAAATTGTAAATGTTTGATTCTACAATTAAAAAATTAATTGAATTATGCCCAACACTGGTATTACAATATACTTAGGCAAAAAAACTAGCAAAATATACTAGGTATAATATGTAGAATATATTAGTATTGGTAGGTCGAATGTATTAGGTACAATAGGTAGAATATACTAAATAAAATAGATAGAATCTACCAAGTAGAGGAGGTGAAATATACTAGCCATCTTCTTCTTCTTCTGTTGCCTTATACCTATGTGCGTTGTCAAATTATCATTAATTAAATAATTGTTAATGTGGCACTTGTCACCAAACATTTTGATTCAGGTACAGTTCCTGATGTTCCTAAGCTATGATAGCTGTTTACGTCCGATTCCCCTTCTGCCTTCTATCTTTCCTTTGAGTATGATCTGGGGAATTCGATATTTTGGTCCCCTTAGTGTGTGATCCAGATACCCGATCTTGCGCTGCTTTATGGTATTGAATAGTAATATCCACTTCTGCCCTTCTGAGCACCTCCTCTTTCGTAATGTGTCTACCCATGGGATACGAAACATTCTTCTGAGTGTCCACATCTCGAACGCCTTGATCTTGTCAATGGAAGCTACTTTTATCGTCCAGTTTCTGCCCCATAAAGAAGGACTGGCCAAATGTAGCATTTGACCATTATGTGGCGGATTTCTAGATTTAGGTTTTTATTGCATAGCAAAGGACGTAGTTTGTTGAATGTCTGTCTGGCTTGTTCTACTCTACTCTTGATCTCTTGAGTGGGTCCCATTTGTCGTTTACTAGTGTGCCTAGATATTTAGTGCTCCTAGTTCTTTTGATTGTTTCCACTTCTAGCGTGATGGAAGCTCCTGCCTGATTATTACGGCTTCTAACCATGTATTTTGTTTTGGATCTGTTCATTCTTAGGCTGGCTTCTGACCCCTTTCTGTTTCCCTTTTTTGTCGTTGCTTGATATGATCCCTGTGTCGTCTGCGTATTTTATATTGTTTATTGTGGCACCCTTCACTTTTATTCCGATTTCTAAATCATCGAAGGATTCTGAGAATATTTGTTCGACGTAGAGATTAAATAGCATTGGTGACATTATAAATGCTTGAAGTTATGCATACTAGGCACAATAAGTAGAATATACTGGGCATAACAATCAGAATATACTAGGTATAACTAGTATAGACTAGAATAGACTAGAATATATTAATCACAATATGTATAATATACCAGGCATGACAAGTAGAATATAAGGGGTACAATCAGTAGAAAATATTCGGAAAACGATGGATCGTTTTCGCACTACGCAGAGTATAATTGATAATGTGTATCCGCAGAGACGTCGTACAGTGCGCACCGAAGAAGTTGTTGCAGCTGTGGAGCGTGGTATTGAAGAGGACCCGAATGAGTCGATTCGCCATCGTGCGCAGCAATTGGAGCTGTCCATCCACCTTATGGAAATTTACGAAAAGATCTCGGTTTAAGAACTTACAAGATACTGCTTGTGCAAGAGCTGAAGCCGCGTGACCATCGTCGTACGTTTGAAGAATGGGCCGAAAAGAAGAAATTTGGTTTTTGAAAAAGTTGAAAAAGTTTGGCTCATTTTTTGGTTCAAGGGCTAGGTAAACATATTGAGCGCCCGTTACATCCACAAAAGCGCACATTTTGGTGTGTTCTATGTGCTGGTAGACTCATTATCCGATATTTCTTTAGAAGATGCCGGCCAGCACGTGACAGTCAATGGAGAGTGCTATCGATCCATGATTGCTGACTTTTTCATTCCCCAGTTAAATGGCGTTAATGCGGAGGAGCTTTGGTTCCAACAAAACGGCGCAACTAGTCACACAGCGCGCGACATAATCAATTTATTGCAGGAAACATTCGCTGACTACATAATCTCGCGTAACGTACCCATGAATTGGCATACACGGTCGTGTGACATCACAGATATGGACTACATTCTGTGGGATATGTAATAAACCAACGACGCTGGATCAGCTGAAAGTCAACATTAAGTAGTAATGGCATAAGATTATCTTTCCAATAAAGCCTCTACCATGACCATTAACATGATTTTTATGAGTTTCATTTCTGTTCAAATTCTAAAAAACACTCTATATTAGCCACAAAAGTAGAATATAATATGATGTGAAAAGATTGACTCAGAATCAAAATACCTTTTTATATACCTTTTCATAGTTTAAATTTCGGGCACTTTTTTGACGAATAACCAGTGAAAATAACATAAATAATGTTCCCGAAACTTTCAAATTCGACGCGCATGCGCTTAACTAACCGTAAAAAGGTCTAATGTCTAATATAACCTCTGCTTATTAGTAACAATTAATTATTCGATCAAGAAGTAATTGTAGGATTAGTAATTTTGCAACTGACTATAATCTACTGGGTATTTAAATACCCAGTAGTATTTAAATACGCAACAATCTACTGGGAATTTAAATAGCCAATAACAAGCACGTACGTTAAAAAATCTTGCAGTTATAATTTGTTATTTTTGTTTTGTTTTGTAATTCAACAAAAGGTAAAATTTTGTTATGTTTCACGAATGCACATCACATAGTAATGGTTGTTCCGCTGAGAGGTGTACTTAGACACATATTTGATTTTCTATGCCTACTTTCTATGCCTACCAGCCGAGAATAGATTGATCTAGAGCATACAAGGTATGATTAGAAGAGACCAAATATGACCAAAAAGACCAAACAAGAAAAGACAGGATTATAAAAAAACTGATAATCTAGATCAGGGGTCTCCAAACTTTCCAGCCTTAGGGCCATACTGATTACTCCAGTATGTTCCGAGGGCCAAAACCATATTATCATTGTTGCCGGTGGTAAAAAGTGAAATAGTCCACTGATGAAAAAAAAAGTCCGAAAAAGTACGCAACGTTTAAAAAAGGCTGCAAATCGGACTAAAGTCCGCAAAACGGCAACACTGCATATTATTAATTTTCCTGTCATTATCTGTAATTTCTAGATTAGTCGTAGAGTACGAGCCAAGAGGAGTAACGTGACACGACATCTGGTGGACACAAGCGGAAATAGGTAGTACCTTCTATCGCTAACAGATGGCGCTAATAGCACGTACAGAATAATCTCGTTGGTTCGAGAAAGTTCTGGTGTCTTCCACTCACTTCTAGATGGCAGTAATTGGAATATATAAGAAGACTAGTGGCGCAACCACAAGTCAGATCCTATGACACTGTTGTGGAATAAAATATTGCGTACCTCCTTAAAACATGTTTGTGCGTGTTTAAGACATCCTTGTAACAGTATTTTGATTTGAATTGTTGCTTTTGTGTGTGATTTAGTAGTATGGAAAAGAAGCGAAAAATTGATAGTGAATGCAGAAAATTCAAAGATCAGTGGAACATTCAGTATTTCGTAATTGAGTCCAGTAACAAGGCGCTATGTTTGATTTGCAATGAAAGCATAGCCGTTCTCAAGGAATATAACATTAAACGTCATTATGAAACAAAACATTTTCAAAATTACTCAAAATATACAGGAAGTTTGCGGACAGAAAAATTCGATTGGATTGAAATCGCAGCAATCTTCATTTACAAAACTCAAAACTGAACAAGAGGCTGCAACTCGTGCCAGCTTTCGCGTGGCTCTTGAAATTGCAAAACGTGGAAAACCATTCACCGATGGAGAAATGATCAAAGAATGCATAATTGCAGAAGCCGAAGAAATGTGCCCTGAAAAGGTAAATTTATTAAAAACTGTCAGTAACACAGTGACTCGAAGGGTAGAAAACATCGCTGAAAATATATCCTCTCAACTGTTCGACAAAAATAGACATGTTGAGTGGTTTTCGTTGGCCTTGGCTGAGTCAACGGATGTGTCAGATACTGCTCAGGTGTTGATTTATATTCGAGGAGTAGATAAAAGCTATGAAGTGTATAGTATTCATGGCACAACTACTGGTACAGATATTTTTAAAGGAGTTGAAATGGCCATTAATCAAAAGAACCTTCGATGGAAAAACTTGAAATGTATTACAACTGATGGAGGCAAAAACATGAGTGGGAAAGATAAAGGGGTGGTCGCTCTTGTGTCAAAGGCTGTAGAAAATGACGGTGGTTCAAAACCATGTAAGACTAACATTGTATCATTTATCAACAGTATTTGTGCGGAAAATGTTTTGATATGTCTGAAGTACTGAAACCAGTCATATCAACTGTTAATTTTATCAGATCTTTTGGGCTGAATCACCGACAATTCCGACAATTTATTGAAGAGATTGGAGAAAATGACTTACCTTATCATACTGCCGTACGTTGGCTTAGTTGTGGGAAAGTCCTTCAGCGCTTTTGTAAACTTCGAGCAGTGATCGAAATTTTTTTGAATGAAAAGCATTCGCCCTCTTACGCCCAACGCCCTCTTACTGAATTACAAAACCACGCATGGCTGTGGAAGTTAGCATTCAATGTTGATTTGACAAAACATGTGAACGAACTGAATTTGAGATTGCAAGGAGAAAACCAGCATCTTCCTGATTTATACACTAATATCAAATCATTCCGGAAGAAATTTGATACTGTTTCAATCACAACTACGAAGTGAATGTTTTTCACATTTTAAAACATGTGAAATATTCAGCCACACCACTGAGACTGAGTTTCCTATCGATTTTGCAATCGAAACTTTGAGTGCTTTGAAAATAAATTTTTATACTCGTTTCTCGGACTCTCATGTCATTGCGAATCAAATTAAGATTTTTCAGAATCCTTTTGATACTAACATTGAAACCCTAGCCCCGGAACTTCAAATGGAAATGATTGATCTACAGTGCAGTGATATAATTAAGAACAAATATCAAAACTCATCTTTGTTGGAATTATATAAGAGTCTTCCACTGACACAATTTGAAAATTTGCATAAATTTGCTCGTGAGCTGTTTTCTGTTTTTGGTACTACTTATTTGTGTGAGAAGACCTTCTCCAAAATGAAGTACACAAAAAATGTTTACAGATCTAAATTAACTGATAAGCATCTTAAATCTCTTTTAATAATTGGTACAAGTAAAATTAGTCCACAACTACAAACTATTGTCAGTGGAAAATCTCAATTACATAAATCTCATTAGTATTTCATATGTCATCATGCTTATTATAAGTTATGTTTTTATTTAAAATGTATAAAATGTTAGTTGGATTCATTTCAATAATTTGTTAGTTATTATATACTGAAGTTAAATTTTCTGCATATTATACATGTCTTTACTCATTACAAATCTGTGTTTCTTTATCTAACTTATCACAAAAACAATAAGCCTACACCAATGTTATGAGTAGTTAGCCCATGACCATATCAATGTAGATGTCATATTAATAATTATTCAACATAAAATTAGAATACTTCAGTAAACTAAATTTAATTTGTTATAAAAAATATGTTCTCTAAAAGGAGTTTTCAAGTATGCTAGCTCTCCGCGGGCCGGACAAAATCTGTCCGCGGGCCGGATATGGCCCTCGGGCTGTAGTTTGGAGACCCTTAATCTAGATAGTCATTTGCACGGTTTCCTTTCTATAGTTTTCGTAGTTTTCTATAAATTGAGGCATTTAATGAAATTTACGTGCAGAATTAACAGTAACTTGACAAAAATGCATAAACACACAATGTTGGTGCTTATGGGTATTTAAATACCCATTCAGAATCTCAGGTTTGCGACTAAGTCAATGTCTGAAATTGAATTAAAAATTAACATTCTGATAAAATTAATAAAAACCCGCATTGCAATATATGTTTAGAACTAAGCAAATGCATGTTTTTTTATATAGTTTCAATTCACTGTTTACACCGTTATAACATAGTAAAAAATATAAATACTGCTTAAAAATGCTGTAATTACGTTTAAAAAAATATTTAGAATTCAGAAAAATTTTGAGCTGTTTAAACGTCGCCATTTTCGCGCGATCTGTGGATGACGTCAATTACCACTGACAGTTCAGTCCATTCTTTACTACTGCTGTTTACATTTTTAACTTGACGTTTTTGACGTTTTTTTTCTAACCAAAAGACTGCAATGACATACAAATATAAAAAATACAGGCTTGTTTATTTGGTATGTTATGTCACTTTCGTTTTTACCAATGGTGTTTTACAAATAAAAATAAAAAAATTAATAAAAATAAATTTTGTAATTAGTTGTAGTATTATTAAATTAAAAAAAAAACATTATAGCTATTAAGTAAATGAGCAAACTGTTAAATGTAAATGAGTCATATAAAAATGAGTAATTACAGAAATTACTGGGACTTACGTTTTTATATGCCGTCCTTTGGTGATGCTTAAAGCTTGATTTATTTCTTATCGTAAATTGCGCGATCGTAAATTTGTGAAACTTGAAATTCCAAAGGTTCTAAAGGTATACAATCTATTTTCTGTTGGTTGTATCGGATTTCCTGACGTTATTGGAAAACATTTTTTAGATTAACAAACTACACTATAGACCAAAAAAGATCAGACGTGAAGCGACCGGACAAAACCTGTCAAGATTACTATCTAGATCAGTGCTTCTCAAACTATCTAATGTAGCGGAGCGGCATTTTTTGTCCAAATGTGTTGCGGACCGGTATCATATAAAGTTGCAGTGAAATTTTAATGTAACTGCGTCTAGGGACTATTGGTAACATTTATATAAAACGAACACAATTTTTACGTAGTTCATAATGGATGATCAGAGATTAAATTGAGCTTTTCAAGTTAATAACAAATCAAAAAATGACAGCAAAATCAGGATTTTATTTATAAATGTCAGGCTCCTACACTCATTCAACCGTACAGATAAATCTCTTAACATGATCATTTCTCCCACAAAAATGTACATGTGGAAACAAAAAGTATATGTGGAACAACATAGGGGAAAGAACACATTCTTTCGAATCTATATATCCTCTGTTCAATGTTCAATCCTGACTTTAGCTGGCTGACCCCAGTATATATTCGACACATTCTGAATTTCGCGGCGGTCGATAACATGTCTGACATTGTCGAAAGCCTTGCTATAGTCAATAAAATAAGCATATACGTCTTTATTGACATTATAGCACCGCTGAACCAATATCTCGTGTAGCGCTTCCTCAGTACCAAAGCCGTTCACAAAACGAACACAATTTTTTCGTAGTTCATAATGGATGATCGAAGATTAAATTGAGCTTTTCAAGTTAGTAACAAATAAAAAAATGACAGCAAAATCAGGATTTTATTTATAAATGTTAAAAATATAATCGTTTTTCATTAAGGGGATTCATTAAGCCCGTTTCTCTTCGACATCATCATGGACGAGATTATACAGAAGGTTCGCTTATTGAAAGGATATACAATGGGAGATGAAGAGATAAGAATTTTGTGATATGACGGCGACGACATGCTAATAGCAGAGAACGAAGACGACTTAGAGAGGCTCCTACACTCATTCAACCGTACAGATAAATCTCTTAACATGATCATTTCTCCCACAAAAACGAAGTGTATGACAACATCAAAAACACCATTGAGATGTAAATTGGAGGTGGATGGAGAAGTTATTCAGCAAGAGATGAAATTTAAGTATCTTGGCGTGGAACTCTCGGGCTTTGGCGATGTTGCGGCAGAAGTAAGGGAACAAACTACGAAAGCAACAAGAATAGCAGGGTGTTTGAATAGTACAATATGGTGCAATAAAAACATAGGAATTGGGGCCAAGACTAGAATCTATAAAAGAACAATAAGACCCATCATAACATATACGGCAGAAACTAGACCAAAAACATCTAAAACTAAACGACTGTTAGAAACAACCGAAATGATATTACTTTGCAGAATTACTGGTAAAACACTTTTAATCAGGGAAAGAAGTGAAAGTATAAGAAATACATGTGGATTAGAAAACAATGGCTGGGTATCAAACAGAAAAAAAAGTGGAATGTACACATAAATAGGATGGACGTCAGGAGAATAGTAAAAATTACTCTTGATAAATCACCACGGGGGCGCAGGAGCATAGGGCGTCCTTGAAAGAGATGGAGCGACAACCTGAATGCAGAGCAATAGGAAAGTTGACGAAGAACAAACAGGCGATTCGCCTAAATCAAGAAGTAAGAAGAAGAAGAAATAAATAATATTATTTTTAAAAATTAATGGGAACGATAAGTCTGCTTATTTTTGACCAGTTCTTCTATTCTTGGTTGAATTGATGATACGCCATGCGAAATGGATGATGAATGCTCATAATATTTCTACATTTTGTTTTAATTTAGGTAAGTCGTGTCAAAAAGGAAATAGTTTCTTCATGGCAATTTGTGAGAGCTCGGGATATTCTGTTTTAACTTGTAACCAAAAAGATGCAAGTGATTTATTACTATCTTCGAAGCTTGCTTTTAAGCTTCCGTCAGCTCCAACAATTTATTTTCTATGACAACTTGCAAATCGCCTTTTATTGCAATGATAGGCTTTCGTACCCATCCATTTTCTTTTGGGGGATCTTCTTCTACTGGGAAGCAAAATTGGAAACGTTCTTTCAAATGTTTCGACTAATTCCGACAAATGTTCACTAATTACTTTTCCCCGATACTTCTACATCGTGGATGAATGTCTTTAAGCTGTCAAACATGCCATAACAATTTCTTGATAAACCGCCATATACTGCCATTTATCCCGATGGCCATGGAGCTAAATATACCGGGCCAGCCTTAGTAAATCTGGCGCCCAGGCGATCTTGGTTCAGCTTCTCCGTTGGAGGTTGCTGATCATTATGGCAATTTTTATTTTTACATTTTTTGCGCGGAACGGAGCATGCCTACTGTTTAACATAGCCTTGGATAAAGTAGTTCGAGAGGTCCAACTGAGTAATATCCTGGCCTATGCAGATGATGTAGATATTATAACTAGAACCATACGACAGGCCAAAGAAACATTCACAACTTTTGAAGCCACAGCAAACAACATGGGACTACACGTAAATGAACAAAAAAGCTAGATTTATGGCGGCAACAAAAAACCAAAGAGTGCGAGACATTGGACAGAACATCACAATTAATGATTATAATTTCAAAGGGAGTTTGAGTATCTGGGTGCGACAATAACAGTAGATAATAACAACAGTGGTCACAGTGGTGTAGGTGGTCACAGTGGTGTAGTGGCGAACGCATCCGCTCGCTATACCTGAGATCCCGGTTTCAATTCCCGGACAAACCGTGAAATTTTTCACGGAACTATGCTGTTGGTACCTCGTGGAAAGCAATGGCAAACTACCACGAGTAATTCTGCCTGGTAAAACCTCTCAAATAGTGCCGTTCGCAACCGGCGATAAACTGAAGGTCCCGCATATTAGTGTGACGATTCGTTCCACAAGTATGCGCGAGAGTTCGCCCACACTAGAAGATAGTAATGGCACCTTAAGAAGAATAACAACAGTGCAGAAATCAGAAAACGCATTATGTTCGCAAATAGGTGCTATTTTAGCTTTTCAAAGTAATTTCGCAATCGTAATCTATCAAGAACTACAAAAATCAGGCTATATAGAACACTCATCATACCAGTCTTAATGTATGGATCGGAGACATGGACCCTGACAAGAAGAGAGAAATCTCTGTTGATGATCATTGAAAGAAAGATATTGCGAAAAATATACGGGGCAATCCAAGAAAACGGTATGTGGAGACGCTGGTATAACTTCAAAATTTACAACATCTGTAGACAAGCCCTATGTCCTTGTTACATAGTAACTACAATCAAAATGAGCAGATTGCGATTGGCAGGCCATATGAACAGATATGATGACAATAATCCTGCAAAAAAGATCCCTAAAGCAGAACCCATAGGCACAAGAGGGCGAGGAAGACCAAAGCTGCGCTGGAAGGATGGTGTAAGCGAATACGCACGAAAGATAGGTGCACCGATCTGCGCGATGCACCAGACCAGAGACAGAAGCTGGAGAAGGTCGAGACCCTACTATAGGGTTGTATGGCCATTGATGATGATGATCGCGGAACGGAACAGTTCTGCCGATGACCCTCCAAACCAATCTCGCAAGTTTCGCAGCCAAGATATGCGGCGTCGATCAGCACTTCTCTTGCTTTGGAACTTTTCTTGGATTATGAGCTGTTGCAATCCATATTTTTTGTTTCTGAAGATGTTGGCTAAGTATTGTAACTTTCGTTTCTTTATGGTGAAGAGTATCTCAGTTTCTTTGTTCATTCTGTGAAGTACCTGTATGTTCGTTACTTTGTCCACCCAAGGTATTCGCAGAATACGACGGTAGAACCACATTTCGAAGGCCATTATCCTTTTTGTTGATTCCTGGATCAAGGTCCAACCTTCCGTCCCGTATAGCAGAATCGGGAAGACGTAGCAGCGGGACATTCTTAGCCTCAGTTCTAGGCTCAGGCCCGGAGAGATCAGCATCTTTTTCATTTTAATGAATACTGCTCTTGCCTGTTCGGTGGGTGCTAAGACCTCTTGGCTGTTTTGAATCATTTATCCTCACACCCTTTCGATTCTGTATGTTCTCTGTCAGTTCGGTTTCAATCCTGACTTTAGCTGTCTGACCCCAATAGAAATTCGACACAATCTGAATATTTCGGCGGTCCATATCCAGATTCGTCAAGACGTCCATTAGCTTCGCATGTCTGACATTGTCGGAAGCATTGCTATAGTCAATAAAACAAGCATATACGTCTTTATTGACATTACGGCACCGCTGAACCAATATCCGATGTAGCGCTTTCCCAGTAACAAAGCCGTTGCGGAAACCAAATTGTGTATCGCTTATTTCCGACTCACATTTTCGATAGATTCTTGAATGGATGATACGTGACTCATCAAGCTTATCATGCGATGTTCATTACAGTCGAATGCATGTGGTTTCTTCGGTATGTTGACGAAACTTGTCTCTAGCCACTGGGTAAAATGGGCGTTTTATAGATTGTGTTCATTAGCTCGGTTAGAATGTTGATTGTATCGTCATCAACCAGCTTGAGCATCCCGCTATACAGTCCATCTGGTCTCGCAGCCCTGCGTGTTTTGGTGATATTTATGGCATTCTCAATGAAGTGGTCTAAATTATAAAATATCAGGTCTGTCATTAATTAGTTTTATGACATGTTCGCCTACCTCAGGGAAGCGCCCTGGCTCCATTTTACTTCAACATCTATACCAACGATCAGCCACTGTAACCAAACACAAGAAGCTTCTTGTATGCAGACGACCTAGCCCTTGGAGCGCAAGTTTTGATTCAGTGGAAAGGATCTGACATCTGCCCTGAGAAATCTATCAAGTTCTTACAGTTGGAACCAACTCAGCAAATTCATCTAAGACTGTGCATCATACTGTGTATCGGATTGCAGCAGTGTCACACCCCTAAATACTTGCGTGTAACCCTTGATAGAGCTCTTACATTCAAAACCCACTGTAAGAATAATAAAATGAAAATCTCCACAAGAAGCAACCTCATTTTCATACTAGTAGGGACACAATGGGGCTCACATCCAGAGACTATTCGCACTTCTGCAATGGCATTGTGCTTTTCCACTACCGAATTTGTTTCCCCAGTTTGGTACAAGTCACCTCATGTCAGAATGGTAGATACAGCTCTGAACGAAACCTGTCGGTTGATAACAGGTTGCTTAAAATATACCCCAACAGATAAGCTCTACTACCTGGCTGGAATAGCACCACCTTGTGTACGCAGAGAGGTGGCTGCCAACAGGGAGAGGCTGAGAGTGGAAGAGAACAGCGCCCACTGCATTGATATAATCCTCAGCAACGGCTGAGGTGCTGAAAGAGCTTCCTGAGGACAGCTGAGATGCTTACAGTCTCGCCGGAGAAGGCAAGGATCTATGGAAGAAGTCGACCCCCACCCCTGCGGTTGGATGCCAATAGCTGTAGAACTACCAATCGGACACAACGAAAGCAGCTTGCTGTGGAAATCCCTAAATAGGTTACGATCAGGAGTTGGAAGATCCCGAGACAATCTGAGGAGATGGGGCCTCAGTACATGTGACATATTCTGCGAATGTGGACAAGAAGAAACCACAAGGCACATGCTTCATTGCCCTCTGTGCCCTCCATCTTGTGCAGAGTAAGATCTCCTTGTAGCCACTCTGAGCGCCTTGGAGGTTGCTCAGTATTGGATACGTGTTATATAATTAGACAGTTTTACCTTTATATGTATAGCAAATGTACATTTGTATGTTTCCGACAAGAGAAAAAAAAATGACATGTTCTTTCCAAATTTGTAGTTTTCTTTCAAATCTAATACTATATCTGCATTGGAATTTTTTAGTATTGTTGTTCTTCTGGTTTTTGTTCCTGTCATTTCACGGATTTTTTATGCACATTGAAACTGTCATATCTATTTTGCAGGTCCTCGATTTCGCCACATTGTTCCATTAGTTTTTATTCTCTTGCTTGATGTATTTTTCTAATTATCACCATTTGTACGTCTTTTTCGCTTCTATTTTTGTATGATCGCCGTTCATTTATTAATGCAAGAATTTCAGTAGTCATCCATTTCTTTCCCTTTGTATTGTTATTAGAGCCATCATTTTCCTCTGTGCTCTGTAAAATACCCCTTTGACATTGTTCCATACTTCGTTAATATTTCCGGTGTTTCTTATTGTGTCTGCACTGAGCTTGGCCAGACCCTCGTTTGTACTGTCTGATGCTTTCTTCCGTACTGCTGTGTCCCTTAACTGTGAGATGTCGATAGTTTTATTTGTAGGTTTTAGTGTTTTCCTGGCTTCCAGCTTTACATTTAGTCTCATTACTACTGGGTTATGAGGCCACGTCTGCACCGTACTCTGCAGCGTAACTGTATGTTTTTACCGATTTTACGCCGTTCTTAAACTGTTTCCCTATCACTATATAATCTATCTGGTTGCGTATTATGTTGTTTATGTTGCCTCCAAGAGCTGTCTGTGTATAGTCTTTGGGGGTGAAGTTTGAAATGTGTGTTTGTTACTATCGTTCTCGACGCAGAATTGTAACAGTCAATCGAGTCGTTCATTTCTTATACCTAGTCCGTACCCTTTCACCTGACTCTCCTACAGCTATTTTTGCGTTCAAGTCGCCCATGATTATTGTTAGATCTCTGGGTTTGAGAAGGGCGAGGATCTCTCCCATTTGTCTAAAGAATGTTTCAGTTTCGATATCGTGCTTGTCAGCAGTTGGTGCATAGTCCTGTATGATGTTCATTTTACCTAGGACAGTTTGTAGATGGAGTAATATTAGTCTTTCCGAATAGTGTAAGGCATTTAGTTGGAGTTTGTTTATTTAATATTGATCCATAAAACCTATAAATATAATCATTGCGTTTCAACAATAAAGTGGCGGACCGGCAACCTTTTCTTCACGGATCAGCACCGGTCCGCGGACTACTACTTTGAGAAGAGCTGATCTAGATTATCTTGACAGGTCAGTTTAATGTATAAGACATGTCAGTGAAAAGGAGAGTATAATCCTGTCTCTTCTTGTCTGGTCTTTTTGGTCATATTTGGTTTCTTCTAGCCACACCGTGTCTTATCTAGTTCAGTCTATTCTCTTCTGGTCTTGCCTGGTCTTATATAGGTCTTGTCTAGGCTCTAGGCCAAGGATGTCAATTTCCAAGGGCAGAAGGCAAGTTCAATGCGGCGGAAATAGTAAACGTCTAAACATTTTTTTAAATTTATTTATTTCATCGGCATTAACCAATAAAGAAAATTAAATAAATATGAAACCAAGTCGACCAAATCAACCAATTTCCAACCTTGCTTGTTTCAGGAATCTTTGATTGATTTTTTGGACATGCACAAAGCTGTAAAACTTTGTACATATTTTATTTCTGTGTGGAATGGAAAAAATTCAAATACTTTTCATTCAAATCTGTGAATAAGGAAGTAATTGTAAATATAGTTTTTTCCGTTCTTCAGCTATGGTAATACTAATAATAATAATAATAAGAAAAGGCAAGTAAATGCATGCTATGAGATTTTCACCAGACTCCTGTACTACCGAATACTCCACGCTATTAACCCGGTGTATTCGAGAATTTACGAACAGCGAGGCTGTAAAGATTATCGTGAGGCATTCGACAGACCATCTCACGAGCTGATTATTCCCTGCTGGAATGTCTCGCGGTACCCGATACACTAGAGAGATGCATTAAACAACTGATGTCACTTTGGAAGATTCGGTTCTCTATAACATCCCGACTGGACCGAGTTCGGACAGAGTTGATATCATACAGAAGAGGAGTATTCCAGGGAGATTCCTTGAGTCCTCTTCTGTTTTGCATCTCACTGTTGCCGCTGTCCGTAGCCTTGCTGTAGTATACCCGGTAACCGGAAGCATAAGATCACGCACTTGTTTTACATGGATTATTTGAAAGTGAATGAATGCTTCCCGCAAGCAGGAACTAACGCAGTCATTGTGCATGGTACAGGAGTACACGGATGCTATTGGCATGGTGTTCGTTGGGACAAATGCGCTCAGGTTCATCTAAAAAGAGGACGATGCAAGTGTTTCGATGAAGATGCTCAACTCATTGCCGGAAGTGTTCTGGGACATCTGAACGCCGGAGAGACTTACAAGTACTTGGGTGTGGAGCAGTGCCACATCCAAGCGTAACACCAGGTAAATAGGTCTCTCTGCGGCAAGTACAAAAATTTACTCCGACGAATCTGGTCGTCAGAGCTTCCGGGGAAAAAGGAGATTTTTCCCCAAAAAATATGCTGGCCGTTCCGTTCCTGCTCTACTCATTTGCAGCAGTAAAATGTTTAGTGGATGATTTGAAGCAGATTGATCGGGATTCTCGAAAAATGATGCAGCTACAGAGCAGTTTGCATCCAAAATAGTCCGTTATGAGGTTATATCTTCCAGGAAGCAGGGAGGCCGAGGACTTTTGAATTTGAAGAGTCTTCATAACAGGGTAATCTTGGGCATAGCCTGTAAGATCATCCAAAGTTCAGATCCCCTGTTGCTTCTTGTCAGGGATCACGAGAGGAGGGGAATCGGGGCATTTTTGTTTAGGGCGGTACAACGAGCAGCAGATGAACTCGGTCTTGACTTTGACGTTGAGCGAGCTCGACCACAGTATATTACCGAGCTCAGTTTGCTCCGTCTTAGAGCCCACGTCAGAAACTCCGAGCGAGGCATGCTCATGAGTAGGCACATGGATAAGTCAATGCATAGTGCTTTCATCAAGAACATTGAAAACCTTGGCTTATCCAAAAGGCATTCATTTGCATTTCTGAGATCAAGTGCAATAAAGTCTGAGTCTGAGGGATTCATTTGCGCTGCGCAAGATGGTGTAATTAACACCTTACTCTATCGCGGCCACGTAATCGGTATAGAGGTGCCGAATGTGAGCTGTATAGCTTATCACAGGGCCACTTAAACAGCAATGCATATATTGGCGGCATGCCCGGTGTATGCGGTTTCGGCCTATATTCATCGCCACAATGCGGCATTGAGAGTGTTATACATTTATTTAAGATATCATTATGCGATAGACCGGTTACCAGTTCTGCCCTGTCCCGAACGATATTGAGTCCGTTGTGGAGAACGAAGGGTGCCGAATCTATTGGAACTTCTCGATCTCAACCGTCAGGCATATAACGGCGAACAGGCCTGACGTGGTTTTATTGGACCACTCCTCCAAGCAGTTTGTTATTGAATTTTCGGCTCCTGCTGAAAATAACATCTGCGTCAGGTAGGATGAAAAGCGGACAAAATATCAAGACCTGCTTTTTGAGCTTCGGTGGCTGTACTCAGGTTACTCAGTCAAGCTCGTCGTTTAGGTAATTGGGTGCATGGGAAGCATCAAGGACTCGCTCGTCTCCAATCTGAAAATCATTCCTGCCTGCAGTAAACCGGCAGACACCCTTGCGGCTGGGATGCAGAAAGCGGTCATCTTGGGGTCGTTACGTCTGCTTAGGGCACATGATTTACGGGACTCATAGCTACTGACCTCATGGCTTTCAGGAGTGGCTATGATGAACGAACAGGGCCTGATCAGCAAGGAACCTCGTGAAAGTCGGAAAAACGGGGCGATCCTTCTGGTGTTAAAAAAGAAAAGGCAAAACTGTTACTTTGGAGCAACAAGAGCTAGCGGGAATTAGTGAGCTGAGAACAGAGGGATTTATAAATAATTGGGTCTACCTCAGAACAGCAGGATTGATCATCCCCAGATAAAACACCAGTTAGCTGATGAATACAAAAAAGGATTACTAAGCTCTTGAGTGGTAAACTTACTGAGCAAATTATCATAACAGCTGTAAAAACCTGGGCTGTACCATCTCTAACATATTCCTTTGGGTTGGGGTGTCAAATGGTCGAATACTGATCTAGATGCCTTGGATAGAACAACAAAAAGACTTCTAACCAAATTCCGATACCTACATCCAAACTCGATGACGCGATTATTTTTTCTCGAGTCTAATCCATATAAAAGATCAAAAGGGTAGATAAAAGTTTACCGGCGCTTTTGGCTCAAAACTACATGACTTCTAACTCCAAGGTTGTATACCCCATATACCTAAATTTTTCTCTCTATTGTAGTTAGACTTTCAGAGATTGCTTTTTGCATTTATAATTATTGAGCAAAGGTATTGGTAGAAATTGTGACGACAAGGTTTTTTTTAGATGTTTTTTTTCTTCTGTTCCTTTGGATGGTGTAGTTGATTATGACATCTTTATAGAAATCAATCTATCAAAGTATTGACTATAAATTGACATTTCAATACAAAAAGAAAGGTTATGTGTCAATTTTAATTGCAGAGATTTCAGTTTTAGTTGCTTTCAATTTTAGTTGAAGAGATGCAAATTCTTACTTGCACAACACCACCAAATGCTTCGATTTATGAACATCATATTCGAAAGCACATGGTTATGCATAGTGGTGTGACAATGTGCGACGATATCATCCATCTTAATACGAGTGAAATTGTCGAATGTTCGAGGTGGTTTTCCCGATTTTTAAAGCCGGACCCCTCTCAAGAGGAATTGAACCGAGAAGAGCAAGATGAACCTGAGCAACCAGGTGAAGAAGAGAACCAAGAAGGAGGCGAAGACGGAGAGAAAGGTGAAGATCTAGACGAGAATGAAGGTGGTGATGATGATGAAGACGAAGATGAAGACGATGACGAAGATGAAAATGACGACGAAGATGAAGACGAAGAAGAAGATGAAGATGAAGACGAAGATAATGAGGAACAGGATGATGAAGCGAAGGCTTAGGAGACGAAGGGGAAGTAAGCATCTATTTGTAACTACCATGGTACTTTTGCCACAGCTCCACTATTAATTGTAAGAACTTGGAACAAAAACTCTTGCAAACTTAAGCTATTTGAAATATGTGACGAATTGTAGCTTGTTGGAGCCGCAACTAAATTGAAAGCTAATTAAAAGGTCTTATTTTTTAGCAAAAAGGGAAGAGTTTATTTTATGGTTGCCGCATCTCCAATCTTAATTGTAAGAACTTTTGAACACTGAAGCTATTTGAGATATGTTCTAAATGATAAATTATAATTTCTTCAAGCAGTACCATTTTAAAATAATAAAATTAAAAGCTAATTAAAACGTATTATTTGTTAGCAAAAAGATAAGAGAGCTCTTTTGTAGTTTCCCCAGCTCGACTCTTAATTGTAATAATTTAGAACTTTTGAAAATGTGAGCTATTTGAAATATGTGCCAAAAGACAAATTATAGCTTCTTGGAGCAGAACCGTTTGAAGGGCACAGGGGAAAAAACACGGAAGTCCATTTTTTAATAATATTAAACTGGTGCTGCCATATGTTAGTATTCGAAGTGTACTTTACGTTCCACTGTATAAGATTGGGAAAAAGCACCTTAGTCCCTTTAAAACTGACATTTTCAAATAGATATCCAGCCGAAAACAATGTAAGTCCTAACTTTAAATTTTGCTTTTTTCAAAACGAATCTAGGTGGACATGCGTGGTTTTTCCCCTGTGCAAAAAGTGAAGTTTCCCTTGTGGCAAAACCACAAGTTGTGATGAAACCACAAACCATGGCTGTGATCCCACAGTGGAGTGGAGACTCTTAGTTGTAATGTAAATTTTTGAACAATAAGCTATTTGAGATATGTGCTAAATGACAAATTATAACTTCTTGGAGCAGTACCATTGCAAAATTATCCAATTAAAAGCTGATTAAAACATCTTATTGTTTTAGCAAGAAGAGAAGAGTTTCTCTTGCAGTAGAAGCTGTTGTGTCAAATATAATTTGTAGGGAAACAAATACAAAACTTTATACAAATTTCGCCAAAAGGCATTTGGTGTTGTATTGAAATTCGGATAAGCGTGTCGAGTCTCAATTTGATTCGACAGCGGTCTAAGAAAATTTGAGACAACGACCTCACATATCAAAACATTATCGTAACCTTGTCGTAGAAGGTTAGGTTTTTTTTTTATTCAGCTGATTTCTACCCTTTGGGTATAAGCCTCCCTCTTATTTTGCCAGTTGATTTTGTGCCACCTGGTACCAGTTCAGCCCTGGCGCTCGTTTCAAGAAGGTTATGTTAGGTTAGGTTTTTTCAAACAGTATATAACAAAAAGCATTCTACACCCAAGACTTTGCGATTGAGATAGTCATTCTCACAAGGGGGAAGCTTCCGTGCATTATTTAAGAGTTTATTGAGAAAGCTATGAACGAGGTAGAAGGATGGTGTAAGGGAGTAGACCTACGGGTTAACCCTCACAAATCCGCCATAATTCCATTTTCGAAAATGAGTAAATTAGAGGGCCTAAAGCTCCCAATATTCTACAACGAGCAATTTTGTGTAAGTAACGGGGTCAAGTACCTAGGCTTTGGTAAAGTGACATGGAACCAACACCTTACACGAGCGACTAACAAATGTAAAATGGCATTGATGACAACCAGGAGAAGACTTGTCAAATCGTGGGCCTTAAAACCAAACATGGTACACTGGTTCTACAAGGCGGTAGTAAGACCCATCTTGACATATGGGTGGATGGGTGCCCCAACTTGACAGACCAACCTCAAACAGAAGCAAGCTATAAACAAACTCTCCAGTGTAAAGATATTAGCCCGCTTACTAAACTGCCCCAACTTGATAGACCAACCTCAAACAGAAGCAAGCTATAAACAAACACTCCAATGTAAAGATATTAGCCCGCTTACTAATCACGGGATCGATGAGAACCGTACCTTCAGCAGCTCTGGAAGCAATGCTATGCCTCCTTCCCCTGGATATTTGCATCCCAGGTGAGGCTAAGATGGGAGCTTTCAGATGTGAATATTTGATTGCTAAGATTTGCAAATTGTGTACCAGTTTGTGTCCATTAACCGTGAAGAGAATAATTACAAAACTTGAGAAGACAAGGTAGATTATTGATGTCAAACTCAATTGTTTGACAATGTCAAAACACTGGATGGTCTAGGTTGTTCAGGAGAAAACATTAATATATTAGTCTTATTTAGTTTCATTCAAAAACAAAATCACCAACAACCCGAATAGAATACGGTACGTTATGAATATTATTCAAATTCCTCATTTTGGAATGCAATTTTAAATTCCGCAAGATTCTTTCCCTCCAACTTTTCCGCCGCTTAAACTCTTTGAAAATTTCTTCCGTCGACGGTATTACCTTCTTCAAAAACATATTGATATGCTTCCAAACCAAAGGATTCGGACTATCCATAATTAACGAATGAGGCAACAACAAACACTCGACATCTGTTGCTGCTATAATCCGTCTATTCCTCATATTTTCGCCCACACAAAAACGCCTCTGTAAAAGTAGCAATCTCCATAAAAACCGTTTTAACATAGTAATCTTTAATGACTCTCAAGTTGCTTGTGCTAGTCCCGAATTGCCTCAAAGAATATCTCCTGTAAATGTATAAATTAGATTGCAATATAAAATTTGCGATTTCTGATGCGAAGAGAAATTTGATTGCGATATAAACTGGATTTTTGAAAATACTGCGCAAAGTCCTTATAAGTGCTATTCGAGCTATTCGTTTTCGAAGAGCCGGTTGATCTCCATCGGATTTGATCCATCGACTTCTTACTAATTTTCGAGACAAACGAAATTTGCCTCTGGGATGTTCTTGGAAATAGATTGTGAATTTTTTCTTTTAATATTAGGTGCATCATCTTCATCGTCTTCGTCATCTTTCAGAAAAAATCGGGCTATATGTTCTGAGAAACAGACTAACGGATGTGGTGTATCGAATATGTGAGGCTTATAAGTTTCACGCCCTGCCTTATTATACCTTACTTCAAGGTCCATATTTTCGATTAAGTTACAAACTCCGCTTATAACGAAATAAACATAACTCTCCTTCTTATCGAAATCAACCAAAATCGTCTGGCATTTCTTGAATTTCTCGCAGTGACAAAGTAAACTAGTGTTTAATCTTGTTTGGTGATCCCAGTCGATTAAAATAGGATAGACTTTCGAGGTAATTAAGGACGTATCCTTGTTTTCCCTTGAAAGATTCCATCAACACAGATTTGAAATCCTCATCGTCAATCATCAACAATTCAAAAGTCGTCGCGGTTATGACGGTCCCTCCGCGGTTCAATTCGTTTATTAGGGCTATTTCACCGAACATCTCTCCCATCTGAATGGTGGCAGTCGGTAGAAGGGTTGAAATCTTCGAACGGTTGCTTGACATACACTTTAAGCTCACCAGTTACCACGAAGTACAAAGCCATCGGTGGATGGTCTTGCCGTAAAATCGTTCGACCCGCTTCATAATAGCGATAAGTGGCACACGCCGCCAATTACATAACTACGGAATCGAGGTAAGATCGCAGAGCTTTTAGTTGAGCTATAGCTTTGAAAATAACTCCCACCTCTTCCGGCGTTCGTTTTTCTGGAGGTTTAAGCAGTATAGATTTAGTCTTTAGCTTCAAAATACTAGTTAACGTTATTGCAGTCAAGAGGCGGATATTTTTCTGGACATTTTAGGGCATCTTCATTAAGCCATGGCACGTTTTTCATCACCAAACTAATGCTTGGAATCTCCATAGCGCTCGTCTACTCCTCGTCGGTGGGACATCGTTCGATCCTTCTTCCTTATCATTGTCCACTACCAAAACATTTCTGCTGGCCTCTTCCAAAAATTTGTTGTTGGCCTCATCCAAAAAAATGTCGTTGTCTTCGTCCACAATATATTTCTTGGCTCCGTCCATTCCTCCTAAAAGTAAGTAACCCTTCCCTATCCCCAAAAATTAAATTGGAAATTTAGGAACGACCGCCCTTGTGATTTGACGTAATTACATCGCTTCTGTTTGCCAGAATGTAGCCAAGAATCCGAGAACATCCATTTGGAATCGTGCTCAATAATTGAACATTTCAAGAAGCGCTATGTAACGTATTCTTAGTAAAGATTTCCGTTTTTATGTCTACAAAATCCGAGTCACTCAATAACTCAAGCCTACAGACTACACACTTCGAAGAGTATTCGTCAATTCGATCATTAAACAACAAGTCAACATCTTAAGCGATGAGGAAAATTTTCAAATTGATGGCTCCGTAAACAAACAAAATTCTTTCATTTGGAGTAACAAAAACTGTTCGCGCCAATTTTAATAAAACTGTATTTTTAATTCAACATTTGAATCGATTTCGGTACCGATTAACAGAAGGGGAAAGGTGTATCGACCTGGGCCGAAATCGCGCGATTTACTTATCAATTAACTTCGCGAATTTATATTATGAGGGGAGTATGCTTCGAGTGTGAAAAGCGTAAAGACGAGGATCGAAGCGCGAACCAAGCTCGACCGACACGTGCTCGCAATATTAAGTTTAGCGTTTCAAGTCAAATTAACCAGGGGTGTAATCACGAGCCCAAAGGGCTGAAGCGGAATCCAACGTCTGGAAGTCACCGATTTTAAGGGCTCCCTTCACCCATTATCCCCATTTCTTCCCTTAAAAAGACGCCGGAAGGACGATCCACACGTGGTGGAGACGCGAGCGACCCTAACAGGTAAGTGATTAGACTAGCCCTGTTTTAAGAGGGAAAATTTGATTTTCGTGAGACACGGTCCAAACAAAAACCCACATGTGTTTCATGCTAAAGAACTTCATTCCAAACGTGTTACTGTTTGATTGGATTGGATTGGATGATTGGATTTTGGGCTGGAAGTATCATATGAGCCTATTGGAGCGACGAATCCTCAGCATACCACATAGTGCTATCAACTGGTATACGTATGGTTCGAAGACAAGGGAAGGTACTGATGCAGGAGTGTTTAGACCACGTACCAAAATACTTTGAATCCATGGGAATCTACCCAAGTATCTTCCAAGCAGAAGTAATTGCAATCGCAACATGTGCAAAAATTAACCTCGAAAAACGAATTGCTATCCCGTCAGATATCCAAGCAGACATCAAAGCCATTATCGCATACACCATCAGATCCAAACTGGTATGGAACTGTATGGGAAAGCTAAACAAGTTTGGCAGAGAAAATAAAGTAACGATGTACTGGGTACCAGCACACACTGGTATAGATGGAAACGAAGAAGCCGATCACCCAGCAAACAAGGGATCTAGTAACCCCTTTATAGGTCCGGAACTCTTTTGCGGCACGAGTATGAACACCAACCACAAAAGCTTAGATAAAAAAATAATAGAACATTGGATGAAAACCTGGAAAAGAACTTCTAGGGCAAAGACAATCCAAAGAAATGCTGGAATATTTTAACCAGAAAAGAACAAAAGCTTGCCTGAAACTAAACAGGAACAAGCTTAGAATTCTGACGAGACACTGCAGACTTAGAAAACACCTCAAGGCCATAAGCCTAGAGGAAGATGACAGATTCTGCGGCTCAGCAGAGGAGCAAGACTGCGGAGCACTGGTCAGCAAGAGACAGATGTATCTTGGGGCCCACTGCTTGAACGCAGAAGAGTTGCAGTCCTTAAATCCCACCCAGATCCTGCAACTCCTAAAGGAATCATGACTGGAGGAGGCGCTTTAAATAAGTAAGTATACCAACAATAAGAGGAGGAGGGGTACAATAGATCTATGAAGGTCGCAGTACAGGTCATCACCCAAATCTACAATCTACATAATATGACCATTTTTCTTCGAAGACACTGTGGAGAATGCACGAACAGTCAATGACGAAAGGTATCAGGGCATGATAACACAGTTTCTGTGCTTCAAATGGATAACATGCATCTCGAAGAAATGTGATTCCAATGGGATGGTGCCAGTTGCCACACATTAATTGAAACAATGCCATTATTGCATGAGACATTAAGAGCCTAACCGTGTAATCTCTGCTTGGGCAACGCGAATTGGCGGCATAGATCTTGCAATTTTGCCGCTTTCGACATATTTTTCTGGGGTTTTTGAAAGTTAAAAGTTTTCAAAACGTCCACGACCACCCAAGCCTTGAAAGAGGAGACTAGGCAATGTATCAACGAAATTCAGACACAGTTATGCTAAACCTTGATTCAAAATTTCGTAAAAAAATCGCAAAGCCGTGGCAGCAAAGCCGAAGAAGGCAATTTTAGGATATGTTGTTTGATAGATAATTCCCACATGTCTACTTTGTGATTAAATCAAAACTATGTTTTAATTTAAATTTTCCACTCTTCTCGCGACACCCATTATATAAAAATTATCATACTCCTCAATGAAAATGCACGATTATATTATCTAGGACTAGGAATAGCGATGAGGCACGCGGAAAGATCAATTTGAGCCTTCCAAATTGTGGGAAGTCTAATTTTAACCTTGTCACTTAGGAAAACCGAAACACGACATGCCAAAAATATTCCAAACTAGATTGTTATGCGGAAACTCAAGAGAATATCCTAACTTAGACACACTTTGGAATTTTCAACTAACACCTAGTAGTAATGATCGAAGGCATATCGAAGTTAGTTATAGGAAATTCAGATGCTATTAGGAAAGTCGGGGTCATGGCCTAACCTAGACATGTCTTTGGGATTCCTGATCAATTTTTCCATATAACCATTATTTTAAATTTCCGGCCGTAGTAGACATGTGGGAATTATCTATGAAACAACTTATCCTATAATTGCCCTCTTCGGCTTTGCTGCCACATTTGCGACCTTTTTACGAAATTTTTGATCAAGGTTTAGCATAACTGTGTCTGAATTTCGGTGATACATTGCCTAATCTCCTCTTTCAAGTCTTGGGTGGTCGTGTACGTTTTGAAATCTGAAAAATTTAACTTTCAAAAACCGCAGAAAAATCCAAAGTTGTAAAATTGCACGATCTAGGCGGCCAATTCGCGTTGCCCAAACAGGAGATTACACCGTCGGGGTCTCAATGTCTCATGCAATAATGGCATTGTTTAACGATTAATGTTATGTCCTATTATTTTTATATCGTAGTACAGGGTTCAGCAGGGATATGTGATGATTTTCAAATGACTTGCGCGTGCTTGAGAGGTCACACTGTTTCGGAATGATTGATATCTACTCGTCAGCAGATGCCATTTCAGTAACAATGGAGCCTTGGTCTGTAGCACATCATGTGTTTATTTACAATACCGTGCAACAACACATAGAAAACTCAAGCAAGGTCGGGCCATACCTCAATAACGGATGTAATAATAGAGCCAATCCATAACAAGGATAAATCAAAACCTCGATAAATCAAAGGTTTTCTCTCGAAATACCCTTCAAAACACAGCTACAGTGGACAGAAGGGAATTTCCACAAGAAAAAACAAGACCTATTCTGGTACACAGACGGCCCCAAGAAAGACAGGTGACGCTAGGGTGTGTGCTCCGTCACCTAGGTGCAGCATAACTGTGCCAGTGGAGAGACACACTGCTCAAGATACTCCCGCCGAACCACAAATCATGTGGACTCGCCAAAAATGTCGAACACTAAACTATAATATAGCCAATCCTCTGGGATCTGGTTGCTGACAACCTCCTTGCGTAGTTAAACAATAAATTATTCTATAACCAAGGCTATGCGAATGACTTAGTTATTCTCATAAGACGGAAGTTGCCTTGAAATATTTAAGAGCTTATGCAGGAAGCTCTGGACGAGGTCGAAGGATGGTGTCAGGGAGAAGACCTTCGGGTTAACAATCACAACTCCACCATAGTGCCTTTTACGAAATTGCGGAAATTGGAGGGCCAAAAGCTCCCACTGTTCTACAACGAGCAATTAAAGGCAAGTGAAAAGGTCAAGTATCTAGGCTTGGTCCAAGATGCAAAACTGACTTAGAACCATCACCTAACACGGGCGACTAACAAATGCAAAATGGCATTGATGACGACTAGGAGAACATTTGGCAAATCGTGGAGCTTAAAACCAAACATGGTACATTGGTTGTACAAGGCGATAGAAGACCCATCTTGATATATGAGTGGATGGGTGTCCAAATTTGGTGACCCAAACTAAAACAGAAGACGCATACAAGGACGTACAACCTGGTGTGGCAGAAGACAACACAGCTAAGAAAATGCCCCTTGCGGTCATGGCCAGACGTAGCTGCAACTCCCAGAGTGAGAATCCTTTCAAAATGAAGGCACAGGAGCCATTAATAGCAACGTCGGCTGAACACGATAACCTTACAACAATCAATTTAATTCAAACAATAAATGTAATGAAGAAAACCTTCAATATACTAGTACAGGACATCGAGGAAAATAAAATGTTAACAAGTATCAAGACTAGGATGGAATGTGAAACAACTGACCAGCGACGAGGTGTCGACATGGCTATATAAACAAAGCCTCACCGCCAGAAAAGTGAAACCAGGGAGATGGGAACACAGACTACCACGGCGAACACACTGGAAAAAGGGGTGCAGACAGAAACATGGAATGAAAATGTCCAAGTTACCTCGCTGAATGAAGTGAAGTCCTATGAGGACTTTGCCAAAATAGAAAACAGAGACTGGAAAGAAGGACTTTTCCAAAACACTACGGTCAAAGTGGGAAATCCTTTAGAAAACAAAGACGCAGTCACAAAGCTAGTTTTTGCAGAGCAACATGATCCCGAAATGGAGAAAAGCATACAGAAGATGTACAAAGAACGCTTCCTCGACCTAGCACTTTGCGAGGGGAATTTTGAAGTAATAGAGCAGACAACAAGAATACGCTACAAAGAGCAGGCGGCCAAGGTCAAGAAAATAATAAAAGCTTCCTAAATGGACGGCCTGAGGATCTCTGGGAAAATCTAGAGAAAATCAGAGAGGAAACCGCTGGAGGCGAGATAGTGGCCATTCATAAAATTAACGATGTCAGCGTAGAGTGGCTAAGGAAAATAAGGAAAATCGAATGCATATTCCAAACAGGGGGTACTAAGGTGGGTGATTCATACCAACAAGTCCGATAACGGAAATAGCCACAGTGGGGAAAGAACGGAAAGGAGAACAGATAGGAAAACATACGCCCTAATTGTTGAACAAAAAGGCGGAGAAGACTTCAAATCTCTGCTCAACAGTGTAAAGGACAATCTGAAGGACAATCCGGCCAGCAAAGCCGTCACGGGTATATGGAGAGCCAGGGATGGTAGGATGATTATAACAACTGAAAAAATCCAACAGCTCTGGAGGATATAAAAAAGTCAATAGAAGAAGGAGTAAATGACATCACTGCGAAGAAATTAGGCACGAAAAAATGGTGACGGTTATAATCAGGAACATCAGGACGCTGTAACGAGCCCGTGTAAGATTAGTTCCGCCATAGAAAAAATCGTAGGGGATTTGGATGAAAACTTCCTCAAGGTAGCAACGCTAAGGGAGAATGACAGAGGTACACAATCAACAACAGTCACGTTAGGCAAAGAAGAGGCCAACAAACTGTTAAGCTTGGGAACGATAAGGGTGGGGTAAACAAACTGCTAAAAACCGTTTTTTAAGTTTTAAGTTTTTTATCTTATCAAATTGTATTCTGAATTCTTTAAATGCAGAACTGTTGACAAAGAGGAAGAGTCGTTTCTAAACAATTTTATTGATTTCACATTTATTGTAATACTCATTTTATTAACAGGCGACGACTTTAACTATGTTAATATTTAATATTAAATTACCATTACAAACTAATCCATTATCGATTTTATAACAACAAAAAAGCCGATACGAAGTTTTCAAATTCAATATAATGAACACACCTTGTGCCACATATAACATATTAAATTCCCTATTTTTATTACAGAGAAACTCTCACCGAGTTAAACTTCAATTAATTATTATTGCGTGTCCGTTTAGAAATTAACTAATTGTAGATAAATATAGACAATTACTAAAACAAAACAAACATGACAATTGCTAAACATCTTTGTCTTAACATTATCGAAATCGTATACACCTAGTTATTTGCTGCTCTTTTTCTAATAAATTATTCATAGTAGCTCGCATATTCTGAATTAATATCGCATTAAGTAAAATATTTAATAGTATGCACTACATGGAAATTAGAAATGATTTATATTCTGCAATTAATTTCTCATTTAGAATGAAACAAACTGAGTTAAGCTATCGAGACTATTTATAAGACCAACAAATAATGCTAAGCCGACTAGAATAGGTAAATAAGACTAGGAAGGCAACACTAATAAGAGATAATAAGAATCTTTATTGTCACCAAAAGGGAACAAATGGCTTTCGACCATAAGGTCTTTCTGCCAGGGAATAATATATCGTCATAACGTCTTTATGCCAGGGAATACAATATTTTAAGAATAAACTATTTGAAAAAAAAAATGATTTGCTTTGGTATGATTAGTCGTCCTATTCGTCATGGACATCATATAATGATTCCTATAGGCCTATAGGGTCTTTGTGGGCTGTCTGCGAGTACGGTGCCTTAGGTCGCGCTTGATGCAGAGTGAGTCGATAATTGTCCGATGTATGTCTCTGTCTTTAAATTAGGTTAGTAGCTGTTCGTGTCTGTCTGAGATATTTGGAATTTAGGTCAGGTAGTATAGGAGATCATTGGGTGGGTTGTGGAGGATGTTGTTAAGATGTCTTAATTTCGTTATTAAGCGCAACGATGTGGTATCGGCTACTCTGAGTATGTCGGTTGTCCTTTTGTGTGCATTACACATTATTATATGTCCGTAGTCAAGTATAGGCCTGCATATTAATTTGTAAATTTTTGTAGCAGTTTTTTGGAGATTAAATTGTTGCTTGAAGACAAACAGCGGAAATATCTGCTTCTTTCCACAGCTTTTTTCCGTAAAGTAGCGTCAGTCTGGAATGTAAGTATCTAATTTGTGGAGTCGGTATTATGTCCATTTTGCCTAGGTGGAGGTGAGGAGAATTAGGTTTTATTTATTTATTATATTAGGGTATATTCTATGGTTAAGAATAAGGAATATGGAATATGCATGTTTTTTATATTTTTAATTCAGTGTCTACACCGTTATAATATATTAAAAAATATAAATATTGCTTAAAAATGCTGTAATTAAGTTTAATAAAATATTGAAAACAGAGAAAATTTTTGAGCTGTTTAAACGCCGCCATTTTCGCGCGTTCTGTTGATGACGTCAATTACTACTGACAGTCCAGTTCATTGTTTACTACATCATCATCATCATCAATGGCGCTACAGCCCGAGTCGGGCCTTGGCCTCCTGAATGCTCCGTCTCCAGTTTTCTCGGTCCAATGACCGCATCCTCCACGTTGCAAATTTCAGAAGCGATCTGCTGTCTTCGTCAATGGAATCCTTCCAGCGTTTTCTTGGTTTTCCGACTGGTCTTTTTCCTTCCGCTTTTCCTTTTTGTACTCGCTTGGGTATTCTTCCGTCTTCCATTCGCTGTACATGACCAGCCCACTGTAGCTTTCGGAGTTTGATGAGAGTGGAGACTTCTGGGTCCTCAAAAATAGCATACAATTCCTTATTGTACCGAATTCGCCATGCGCCTTGTTCTCTCACCGGTCCGAGGATTCGTCGCAATACCTTTCTTTCCAAAGCATTGACCATTTTTTCTGATGCCTGTATAAAGGTCCACGTTTCACTGCCATAGCAGAGTACAGGTCTTATTATTGTTTTGTAGATTCGCAGCTTCGTTTTTCTGTGCACGTCTTTACATTTGATTATAGGAAGTACCGAATAATATGTCTTGTTTGCTATCATTATGCGTCTTTTTATTTCGTTGATTTCATTGCCGTCTTTGGAGAGATTGGCTCCCAGATATATGAAATTGTCCACATTTTCTATGTTATAGTTTGCTATCGTTAGATTTTGTCTGATTGGCGTGTTTCTTCGTGATTGTACCATAACTTTCGTTTTGTTTCCATTTATGCGTAACCCTACTTCTAGTGCTGCCGTGTCAAGATTAACGAATACTTCCTTGGCGTCTAGTTTTGAGCGCGCCATTATGTTTATGTCATCTGCGTAAGCTACTATTTGGGTTGATTTAAATAATAGCGTCCCTCTGGTGTCAACAGGGAGTTTTCGTACGACATATTCCAAAGCCAGATTAAACAGTGTGGGTGCAAGGCCGTCTCCTTGCTTCAGCCCTGAGAGCGTTAGGAAGCTTGTTGTCAGCTCGTTCTGGATTCTTACTTGGCATGTTGAGTTGGTCATTGTAAGCCTTGTCAGTCGAACGAGTTTCGCTGGTATTCCCAGTTCCAGCATTATCGTGTACCGTACACTTCTGTCGATACTGTCATAAGCTTGTTTAAAATCTACGAATATTTGGTGCACATCGATGTTATATTCCCAGCATTTCTCTAGCACCTGCTTTACTGAGAAAATTTGATCCGTAGTTGATCGTCCGGCTCTGAATCCTCCTTGGTATTCTCCAATTATATTTTCGGCATAGGGTTTAATTCGAGACTCAATGATCTTCGTCAAGATTTTATAGCATGTGCACAGCAATGAAATCCCTCTATAGTTTTCGCAGCACAGTTTGTCACCCTTTTTGTATACCGGACATATAATGCTTTTTCGCCAATCGTCAGGTAGTGTTTCCTGTGTCCATATTTGTAGCAGCAAGGTGTGAATTTTTGTAGCTACGCATTCACCACCGCTCTTCAGGAGTTCGGCTGGAATGTCGTCTATGCCCGGCGCCTTGTTGTTTACTATGCCTTTATTGTTTACTACAACTGTTCTCATTTTTAACTTCAAGTTTTTGACGTTTATTTTCTAACCAGAAGACTGCAATGACATACAAATGTAAACAAAACGAACGTGTTTACATGGTATGTTACGTCACTTTCGTTTTAACCAATGGCGTTGCGTTTAACAAATTTTAATTTCCCTCGCTTAATTTGCACTTTTATTTATTCATTTTAGGCATTTAAAAAGATATTAATTACAAAAATAATGGTTTAGTTCAAATGCCCGGTCAATAAAGATTCGGAAAAAAATATTTGAACCAAATTAAAATTTCATGCATATTCCCTATTGGCATTTGAAGGGGTACGCAGAAAGTCTCATCGGTTAAATCACAGGAGGATTTTGTCTGTGCGTGTTTGGAGTTGGGCAACGCTTTTTTGGAGGTTATTGTGGTGGTATATTAATGCGCTATCGTCTGAGTATTGTAGCAGATATGAGGAACGGTTAATTTGGATTTGATTGTCAAGGTTCAAATTATGCATGTCGGGAAGCCTTGAAGAGGTGTGAATTCAGGAGAATAAGAATGGTTAATTCTGATACGAAGAGATCTACTTTGAAGGAAACTCTGAAGGAATATATGGAGTATATAATATAAAACCTGGACTGTTTGTGCCACACTTTGTCGAATGCTTTATCAATGTCGAGAAAAAGGGCAGTAAAGGATTTATTATATAGGTAGGAAGTTTCAATATTTTTGGCAAGGAGTATTAGAGGATGAATAGTGGAATGGGAGGGCTTAAATCCGAATTGGTATTTGGGGATGTGGTTCAAGACGATGTTCTATAGTCTGGACTTTAGAATTTCACGGAAATGATGGACCGCAAGGACCGCGAGAAGTGTGATGGCGCGTTAACTTTTTGGGAGGGTGTGGTCTTAAACAGGTCTAGGGATGGTTATTACAATACCTCTTTTCCAGCAGTTTGGAAAATATCTTTTTCTGAGGCACAGGTTATAAAGTTTAAGGATGTAGAATTGGTTATTGTCTGGGAGGTTTCTTGTAAGGAGCTTTTTAACGAGGTCGGAACTGGGGAGCTATTTTTGCCGTGGGATAGGGCGGTTTGAAATTCTTCATTAGGTATTTCGCCTATGTTCGTCGTGTCGTTGTGTAAGGAAAAGTTATTGTACCAGGTATTTAATGTGTAATATCGGTGTTACGTCCATTGTGCCTAGGTTTAAAAGAAGAGAGTTAGGGGATATTCTATAGTTAAGGATAATTAATTGGCATTTGAAGGATTGGCAGAAAGTCTTCATCGGTTAAACCACAGGAGGGTTTGGTCTGGGAGTTGATGTGACTGTGTCGAAGATGATTTGGTCGAAGGTGGGGTAAAAGGAGTGAACGATTTGTGGAAGAATCCGGAGAAGAGGAGGACTTTATCGGGGTCGGTTGTGTAGTGTTCATTGTTTATTGTCGAGTCTGGTATTTTCAATACTGATACCACACAGTCTTTATATAGACTAGATCTGACAGACTATACTAGACCTGACAATAAACAACGAACACTACACAACCGAACCCGATAAAGGCCTCCTTTTCTTGACAGTTTATAATTTTGTACCAGAAGGATTTACCTTTGTCATCTTCAATTTCCTTGCACACAGATAGTCACTTGTTGGTACGAAATTGTTGTAATAGTTGGTGAATCGTCTTATCGACCGTCGTGTTGTATTGTCTGTATAGTTTCCTAGGTTTAATCAGTGTTAATCGTTGTCTGTTGGTAGTTGAAAATTGGTTTTGGCTTTAGGAGAATGTTCTGTTAACAAGTTCGTTGGTTTGTCCTGGAAGTGATTTATGTCTCTTAGGGAAGGATTGTCATTGTCTACGGAATTAATGTATTCTGTCATTTTGGTGCTGAGTTTGGGAATGTTGGTTTTATCTAGGTTAATTTTAAGTGGATGCTGTTGGGGAGAAGGGCTATGGTCAAGTAAAATGGAAAAGGAAATTGCTAGGTGATTGGAACCAAGGTCTAGGGAGAGGGCTATATCAACAATGGTGTTCGTGAAGTTGGAGGTATGGAGTATGAGCTCGGGGGTGGTATTATTATTCTGGGGCATTATAAAGACAGGATTGGTCTGTATGTGTATGAAGCGGGAATTATTAATGAAGGACTGTATGTGAAGGGCTTTGTTTTTGTTAACATTGAAGTCTCCAATGATAACAGAATACCTACTCAAAAAACGAGGAACTTACCTGGTGGAGCAAGGAACTTGAAGAGAAGAAAAACAAAACGAGAAAGCTCTACAATAGAGCTAAAAAGACAGGGATGTGGACCGAATATACGGCTACACTCACTGATTATAACAAATTTGTACGGAGTGCTAAAAGAGAGTCCTGGAGGAAGATGTGTGAGGATGTCGAAGGTACATCTGAAATAGAAAGACTCCAGAGACTTCTGATAAAGAACCCGTTAAATCCGGTTGGTACTATCAGAAAACCAAACGGAAACGGAAAACATATGACTGTCATAATCCTGACTCCCATTCTGTACGCTCTCAAACAAGAGGGACGAGGTGTGACTGGCAGGTGTCCAAGAGGGTTGTCACATATGAAAGAATTGAATGGGCCATAAATACCTTTGGCTCATACAAACCACTTGGGCCGGACGGTGTCTTCCCCGCCCTTCTTTGGCAGGGGAAGGAAACGCTGGTGCCAATACTGATCAAGCTATACAGGGCAAATCTGGCATCAGGCTATGTACCAACTCCCTGGAGGCAGGTAAAAGTGGTATTTATATATAAAGCGGGGCGTCTAGATTACACCCAGGCTAAAGCATATAGACCAATAGGCCTAACCTCCTTTCTATTGAAAACGTTAGAAAAACTGGTTGAAAAGCATCTGAGGGAGACCTGCTTGTTAGACAGGCCCCCACACTCTAATCAGGATGCCTATCAACCAGGAAAATCATGTGAATATGCTCTACATCAATTAGTGGTTAGAAAAGGTGCGTTTGAAAACACCTCTTTCGACTGTATAGCCAATGCTTCCCGCAGTCATGGTGCAAACAAAACATCAATCAGATGGTTTAAGGTCATCCTACAGGGTAGAAATGTTGATGCTACAGTAGCGGGTGACACAATGCAGGTAGCTGTCATCAAGGTGTGTCCTCCGGGTGAGGTTCTATCTCCACTCCTTTGGGACATGGTTGTTGATAGCCTACTTGTGTCACTAAATAATAAAGGATTTTACACCCAAGGCTATGCGGATGACATAGTCATCGTCATCAGGGGTAAATTTCCATCTATAATAGCAGCGCTTATGCAAGAAGCACTGAACGAGGTGGAGAGTTGGTGCAGTGGGGTCGTCCTTCGGGTCAATCCCCAAAAATCCACTCTAGTAATCCTGGATGCCAAACTGACTTGGTATCAACACCTAAAGAAAGCTACCAACAAGTGTAAACTGGCACTGATTATGACCAAAAGAACACTTGGAAAATCATGGGGACTGAAACCAAGCATGGTATACTGGCTATACACTATAGTAGTTAGACCCATTCTGACATATGGCTCCACAGTATGGTGGACTAAACTGAAGAAAAAAACAGGCCATCAGAGAGCTCCTATGTTCAAAGACTGGCCTGTTTAGCAATTATGGGAGCGATGAAAACCGCCCCAACTGCAGCTCTGGAGGTGATCCTAGGCCTTCCTCCTCGGGATATCTTTATCATGGGCGAGGCAAGGATGGGAGCTTTCAGATGCATATGCGATGGCACATGGGAATCTTTGGCGAGGTCAGGCAACACCATGATAACGAATGTCATATCAGAATCGTACCTTAATATAGAGGGGGATTCGATGCCCAAAAGGCTGTCATTCCATCTGCCCTTCAAAACACATATACGATGGACAGAAGGCAATCAAATAACCACTTGCCACAGAGGACTGGATTGGTATACAGACGGCTCCAAAAAGCACAGTGGTACTGGCGCAGGATTCTATGGACTGTCCCTGGGGTGCAGCCTATCTGTACCCATGGGGACACATGCCACAGTATTCCAAGCAGAAATACACGCTATCGTGGTCTGTGCCTGTAAAAATTTGAGAATGGACTACTAAAGTAGAAACATCCGCATTTTCACGGACAATCAGGCAGCGATTAATGCTCTAGCGTGTCACGAAATCAAATCCAAGACAGTTTGGGACTGTCTTCAGGACCTAAAAGCCCGGGGGGGGGGGGAGGGGGGCCCAAAGCATAACAAGGTCACACTCGCTTTGGTGCCTAGCCACACGAGACTGGTGGGTAACGAAATGGCGGATAAGCTAGCAAAAGATGGAACCTGCAAGGCAAACATCATTGCTGAAAGCGGACCCTACATTACCACCAAGACCACGACCCGAAATAAAATCTGTAAATGGGTAGCAACTAAGCACCGTCTACAGTGGGTCATTTTGAATGGTCTGACACACAGCAAACGAATGTTAGTAAATCTATCGGAAACTCCAACTGCTGAAATCCTGCAACTGCCAAGGAAGCAGATCGCAATTGTGGTAGGCCTACTTACAGGACAGTGCCCACTACGAGAACACCTGCATAAAATGGGTATCCGGAAGGATGAACTTTTATGCAGGTTATGCTATGAGGAAGACGAAACCGCCGCCTACATAATCTTTCACTGTGAAGCAATTGCACGTAGGAGACACAAGCTTGATATTACAGCTAAGAGAGTCCCCGTCAAAAACATGGTCCTCTTTCCTGGAGGGACTGGATCTATTTGCATGAACGAAACAATGTGGGGAAATACAATAGGCCAATGGGCCCCAGTGTTTTATGGGCTACCCCCTGGACCCACATTGGTTAGAGAAAAAAAAATGGTGAACCAAGTTTTGTTGTCCTAGTTTTGTTGGTCAGTAAGTATGTTTCGTTAGTGTTATCCAGTTTCTAAAGGAGCTGTTAATGTCGGGTTTCGTCTTTGTTTCAACAAATAAATGTCCGTCAATGTTTTGAGTGTCTTTAAATCTGTCTATGAGTAGCCGTTTGTGGGTGTAACTGTTGCTGTTCGTGTAACTGTTTCTAAACCTGATTTGGTAGTAGATTTCTTTTAAAATTCTGTTCTATTCTTTTCAAAGTATGGATCTAGAAAAGCTTGGCAATATTTTTATAATCATACAAACATGTATGGAAAACATAATGATGTCTGGCGGGGCCAACTTGTGCAAGATAACCCACCCTAACAAGGAAAAACTTCTTCTTCAAAACCTTTTTCAGAGCATAATGGCATGCAATCCAAATGAACAAGAAATTCTTTAAATATTTAAATTAATTCGAATTAATCGAAGAATATTCGAAAGATGGATGGAATTTTCAAATAGATACTATATCAACCTCCAAATAGCACCAACTGAAGTACTAGATCTCGGGCTTTTTAAAAGGATTCAACTAGTGTAGCATCAAATGGCGACAGACAATATTCATTAGTTATTTGATGCAGTTAAAGTCGCTTTGCAAAGTGTAGAAGAAGAAAAGCTTGAGGATATTTTTTAACACTACAAAGATGTATGAAAAACATTATGATGTCTGGCAGGCCCAAACGGAACATTGTCATTTGCTGTTGTAAAACTGAACTCATACAAGATGACCCACCTCAACAAGGAAAAACATTTAATATTTTTTATTGCTCATGCGCGAAAAGTACTTCTTGAGTTTTATACAAATACTTTTACTTTTATACAAATTTTTCGAAGCATTTCGAATATTTTGAAAATAATTTGGCATGGATGCTAACTTTATTTAGCTAATGTTAATGATTGATACCACATCAAACTAAAAATTTATAAAATCATCAGTAGCAATAATCAGTAGAAAAGATTTAAACGTAGTAACTAATTTGAGACACAAAAAGTATGTAAATTCGATCAAAATCACATTTCAGCCATATAACCAAGTTTTGCAAATTATTGAGGAAATGGAGAAAGGCATGTGTTTTAAACAAATATTTCTTTGAACTGATGCAAACTCGTATACTACAATTTGAATAATCGAGTTTTCAATTCACATATTTGATTACAAGATGTTGCAACTTAAAATGCGAAACAGAACAAACAAATGCATATGCCAAAACGTAAATTATCCTTCCTTTCTTTACCTACGTAATATATTCCGCATAGTTTCAGATTTCCAACAAAAAATAATAATTTAATAAAATCCTGTTATATTATCAGTTTACGATTAGAAAATAATCTATTATTGCAGACAATCAACAAACACCGTTTGGTAATTATATCACTAGGAATGTATTCAAATAACCAAATGTATGTTTCACACACGTACGTAAGTGTTAAAGTTCAATGTACCGCCCTTCCCCGCCGCCGCCGCCACGCCACAACTTTTCGAACAGTTAACCAAATTAAAGAGATAACATGCGTATTTGAATTGCATGTGTTAAGGGGGAACAGACGTACACCCACGCCGAAAACAAGTTCAAGGAGTCAAAAATATCTGTACGGTTACGATTAATAAACAATCTAAATATTAAATTTACTTGAGTAGTATAGGTAGCTATTAAATAATCAAACATGTTCTTGCAACAGTTTATTGCATTTCTGCGTAGAGGCTGACCCGCGACTCGTTTCTAACCTCACAACGTTTATTCCGATTTAGTTCCACGATGATTAAATAAGAAGTAACTTATAAATTGATTATAAACCACATTAACCAGTTTCTTACTAACTACACGACCGCTGAATATGTAATTATGGTTTTACTTCGATTGTGCGGACGTGGCTGCGATTTAAGGAGCAAAACTGCAGTGATGAATGCCTTTAATTAGTGTTTCAATGGACGTAAATACATGGATATATTTACTATATCTGTCTCTGTGTTACGCTTCTATTTCTTACGCGAGATTATTACGTGTGGTTTTTTCCCAATTGCATAACGAATTTGTAAATGGCGCGAAGGAAATTTCGAATAATTGATGGTCGTAAGAAATATTGAAGCGGTAATTAATGTAATTTATGTCACATGAATTTAATAGAAAATCAGTTAATCGTTTACGATATGTGATTTTAATGAATCTCAAATAATTTTGGTATTTACTTTAAACTGTAATTTGAATTCTAAATTATATCATTTCATATATGAGATCTCAAGTCCGAATCTTGGGAGAATAAAATTGCATCTCGAACAATTTATATATATATATATATATATATATATATATATATATATATATATATATATATATATATTTTACAATTTGAAGTAAAAATTAGATATTTCAATGTTACATCTCGAACAACTGAGACGAGACTTGAACTAGAATTTTTATGTTTCAGTTTTTAGATATTTTGTTTGAAATTTGACGTTCTAGTCAGAATCTTTAGAAGTCATGAATCGAGTCAATCTCGGTTAGAAATGGAATCATGTTTAATTTGAAATATTTAGCCACCTTTTTAAGTAATGAGGACTGTCTATAACAGAGGTGGCGAACCTATTTATCACCGCGTGCCATTTTTCTTAACTTTCCACATTATGCAATGCTGACGTACCGAATAACTTTGCCTATGTTACCATATTAGCCTGAATATTAGCCTTATTATATTAGCCGTATCGGCTTGAATACAATATTTGAAAGTATCAAATTCCATCCCGATTTACAAAAATTAAGTGTCACAGCGGGATTCCTTTAATAACAGACCAATCTGTATTCAAAGCCAATTTTCAAAAATTTTAGAATTTCTGCCTCGATTATCAAGTTTCTTGGAAAATAATAACATGCCGGTAAACAGTGAAAACGGCTTCTGTAAAAGCAGCTCAACTGATACTGCTCTGTTAGACACTGTTAATTTTATAATTACTTCTCTAAATTGTATCAGGAGGTTCTTGCTTTATTTAACGACCTAACTAATGCATTTGACTCCTTTGCTTATAAGCTCCTTCGACAAAAAAATTAAAGATATTAGAGTCGACAAGAACTGAGTAAAATCTTCTTTGCATCAAAGAAGACGAAGATTGACCGTAAAAGGTTCAAAATCGTTTAAAAAAGAAGCGGGTGGTACCCCAAGGCTCTCTAATGGGGCAAATTCTACTGTTAATATTTGTTATGATCACAATATGCTCCACAAAAAATGAGGTAACTGGAAATAGAGGCGTCGCCAAGAACTGGCTAAAATCTTACTTGCATCAAAGAGGACGAACAGAGATTATAAACCGTTCAAAATCGGAAAGAGAATTAAAGAAGTGGGTGGTACCCCAAGGCTCTCTAATGGGACAAACTCTATTCTTGATATTTGTTGTGATCGCAAGTTCCTTACACGAAAAATAAAGTTATTGTAGTTAGAAGCGTCGCCTGAGTAAAATCTTCTTTCAATCAAAGAGGACGAACAATGATCGTAAACTTATTTACGATTAAATCGATTACGATTAAATACGATTAAATTACGGTTAAATATCGTTAAAAAAGAAGCGGGTGATAGCCCAAGGCTCTCTCTAATCTCTAAGGCTCTCTTGCTATTTATTATGATCAAAAGCTGCTCCACAAAAAAATGAAGTTATTGGAGCTAGAGGCGTAGCCAAGAAATGGGTAAAACCTTCCTTGTATCAAAAAGGACGAACATAGATCATGAACGGTTCAAAATCGGAAAGAACATTAAAGAAGTGGTTGGTACCCCAACACTATCTAATGTGACAAACTATATTCTTGATATTTGTTATGATCACAAGCTCATTCCACAAAAAACTAAGTTACTGGAGTTAGAGGCGTCGCCAAGAACTGGGTATAATCTTCCTTCCATCAAAGAGGACGAACAGTTATTGAATCGGAAAGAAAATTAAAAAAGCGGGCAGTACCCGAAGGCTCTCTAATGGGACAAACTCTATTCTTGATATTTGTTGTGATCGCAAGTTCCTTCCACGAAAAATACAAGTTATTGTAGTTAGAAGCGTCGCCTGAGTAAAATCTTCTTTGCATCAAAGAGGACGAACAATGATCGTAAAAGGTTGAATATCGTTAAAAAAGAAGCGGGTGACAGCCCAAGGCTCTCTAATGGGGCAAACTCTGTTCTTGATATTTATTATGATCAAAAGCTGCTCCACAAAAAAATGAAGTTATTGGAGTTAGAGGCGTGGCCAAGAAATGGGTAAAACCTTCCTTGCATCAAAAAATACGAACATAGATCATAAACGGTTCAAAATCGGAAAGAAAACGAAAGAAGTGGGTGGTACTCCAAGGTTCTTTGATGGGACAAACTCTATTCTTGATATTTGTTATGATCACAAGCTCATTCCACAAAAAAATGAAGCTATTGGAGTTAGAAGCGTCGCCAAGAACTGAGTAAAATCTTCCTTGCATGAACAAGGACGAACATAAATCATAAACGGTTCAAAATCGGAAAGAAAATTAAAGAAGTGGTTGGTACCCCAATACTATCTAATGTGACAAACTATATTCTTGATATTTGTTATGATCACAAGCTCATTCCACAAAACACTAAGTTACTGGAGTTAGAGGCGTCGCCAAGAACTGGGTATAATCTTCCTTCCATCAAAGAGGACGAACAGTTATTGTAAACGGTTCAAAATCGGAAAGAAAATTAAACAAGCGGGTAGTACCTCCAAGGCTCTCTAATGGGACAAACTCTATTCTTGATATTTGTTATGATCACAAGCTCCTTCCACAAAAAAATAAGTTATTGGAGTTAGAGGCGTCGCCAAAAACTGGGTATAATCTCTCTTGCATCAAAGAAGACAAACACTGATCCAAAGCGGTTCAAAATCGAAAACAAAATTAAACAAGTGGGTGGTACCCCAAGGATTTCTAATGGGATAAACTCTATTCTTAATATTTGCTATGATCACAAGCTCCTTCCACAATAAAATAAAGTTATTGGTGTTAGAGGCGTCGCCAAGAACTGGGTAAAAACTTCCTTGCATCAATGAAGACGAACAGTGATTGTAAACGGTTTAAAATCGGAAAGAAAATTAAAGAAGTGGGGCTCTCTAATGGGACAAACTCTATTCTTGATATTTATTATGTTCACAACCTTCTTCCACCAAAAAAGAAGATATTGGAGTTAGAGGCGTCGCCAAGAACTGGGTAAAATCTTCCATGCATCAAAGAGGACGAACAGTGGTCATAAACAGTTCAAAATCGGAAAGAAAATTAAAAAAACGAGTGGTACCCTAAGGCTTTCTAATGGGACCAACTCTATCATTGATATTTGTTAATGATCTGGCGCAAACAAATAATATTGCAATTATATTTTGTACGCTGACGATAGCAACATTTTAATATCTAACGCAGACATACAGGATTCAATTACAAGTAGCAATTTAAAATCAAAAACGTTAGGCGATGACGTATAAATCTTTAATGGACTTTAAATTTACACAAAACTTACTTCATGATTATAGCTAACATCTAAGATTTGAAAGGAACCGAATCAATAAAATGTCTAGGGGAAACACTTGATGAAAAAAATGGACTATCATATTGTACTAACAGGTTCGACATTAATTCATGTGTGTTATCTGATTCGAATTCGAAAGAGAATGTGAAAATGTTGATTCTGCAAATATTTTACGCCATCGCTCACTCTAGCTTGTCATAAGGACTGATATTTCGGACAGATATCAGCAGAAAAGATAAATGCGATATTTTTAAAAATTTATACGAGGGATGTTCTTAATGTACATCCTCTTTGTGCTTCATCAAGCACAACATTTTAACGCTACCCTCCTTCCTCCCGCGTGCCAATAAAAATTTCCAGCGTGTCATCTGTGGCACGCGTGCCATAGGTTCGCCACCGCTTGTTTGTAACAATCTAGATTCAATTAAAATATTGAGTCTCGATATTAAATAAAGATGTCTGAATGTATAGACTACTATCATATAAATTACATACAGTAGAATTCACCATCTTTGATGATTTTGTTGTGAAAATATTAATATGGTCAAACATATTATAGTATATTTTGCAACTAGGGCGGAAAGTTGTCAAAAGAGTGAAATTCGCTCGATTCACATTGGCTCGAGAGGGCAATTGACAATACCGCCCGTGTTGCAGATAATATACTCATGCGAGAGGACGTATCTTACAAGTTTGGGATCCAGGAACCATCCAAGAAAATAGAATAAAAAATGAAGAGTTTGCTTTTTCAATTGTCTCCGGTGGTGTGGATTCGTCATAAGAACTTTCATCAGTCTCCGTTATCACAATTTACACTCATTTTAAAACGTTTTCTTTAATTTTAATGTTGCTTTGAAAAAAAACGTCTGTCAATTTCACATCATTTTTTAAATATTGATTGTGTTATAAACTATTTTAATAAACTACTAAAATAATATTTGCGTGCGTTACCCAAGTTATGTGGTAATATAGCCAAAAATGGCATTTGTCGCACTTAAAAATGTGCACCAAGATAGATCCGTTCTCGTAAAGAGCCAAAATTCAGAACCTCAAAAAGTAATTTCATTCAAGTTTCTAAGTTCATCAATTTCTCATGTTACATTCAGTTCCATTGAACAATTGGACGGAATTTTGTTATTAACAATTAAACGATAAATTCGCAATAATTGTAGAGTCGGCGCTCAATTGCGATTAAAAAGTGCCTTTTAAAAAAAGACTTCTTATACCTCCAGCCAAAATAGCAATTCATATAAAACCTTACGCTGGTAATTTTGCCATAGACTTCGTAGTGCAAGCTGACATAATTTTTTCGCAACTCTATAATCTTACACAATCGTATCCAAATAATTCCCTAATTGCAGAAAGGACCCCCCCCCCCCCCCCACCGAAAAAGCATAAATTCTCTAGAAAATGACCTAGTCGAAACTCGAGTCATTTTAGGTGTCGTACAATATAAAAGTGTTTACGGTATTCTGTCTGATATTTGCTGTAGCAGCTCAAACTATTGCCGATGAAGTTAAAACCGACGAGGGGGTTTTAGTTTTAACTAAAGATAATTTCAAATCTGCCGTCACCGACAACGAATTTATCTTAGTTGAATTATATGCACCATGGTGTGGACACTGCAAAGCTTTAGCTCCAGAGGTTAATCTTGAAAACAAACTAGCAGGTTCTATACCCGATCGAACGGCGCCAGTTCCGTACTGACAGCAAAAATCTGCATCATACGTGGTATGATCCCTCAGGTGAAATTCGGGAAACGCCATACATCAGTCGTTTCACAATTGATCAATATGTGTGATTCCGTCTTGACCTGGCGATTTAGGCCGAACGCACACAAGTTTGCATTACAAAAATTTTCACTTTTACGGAGGTCAATTACCACTTTTACGGAAATTCACGAAAGAATTATGGTAGAAAACTTTGAGACGCGTTCATTATTATGCAACAGTAGATAGTAATATTGTGCACCAACTTCTGCAAGAAATGATTTCAATTCACGATGTTTCAGTTATGATTTTGCACAAAGAAAATTTACTATTTTAATCACTTCCTGCTTAATACTGTCAAAGTTATTATTAAGTTTGCAGCCAAGCACAGTTTGGTCTATAATACAGTGGTAGGAAATCAAATTTTCATTACATTTTAAATTGGTTCTCATTAGGTGAACTAGTCCTTGTTTAGCCCCAATCATTGCTGGCGCACCGTCAGTAGTTACTGTTAAAAGCTTTTTCAGGTCTAAATCATCTTTATCGAAACAATCCATAACCGCGTTGTCCCTGTGTCTTCTCCTCGAGTACAAAAATAACTAGTTGTGCCTTATCAGTCACGTCGCATGATTCATCCATAGCCAAGGAGTAATAGTTTGCATTATTTAACTGCTTCTTCACGTCACAATGATTTTGTTCTGGCAAAACGTGTGTATTTCGTGAGTTAGTAGACGCAGATAACGGAATCTGTCGAATAGTGTCAATAATATCTTTTCTGTTCTCAAACAAAACATTGCCTGCCTTAACAAAGCATTCTTTAACTGTCAGCATCATTAAATGGTTTCATATGTTTGGCAGGAGTCGAAGAACCGAAGAAGCCGCAACCCATTTTTCTGCTCAGTCATTGAACGACTCAAGATCTAGGTCGAAGATGCGTAGCTCGATAATAAAATTGCAATTTTAGATATACGCAACTTACTACCAAGTGGAAATTTTTCGACAAATGATTTATGTTTAGTATCATAATGTCGTTCAATAACTGAGCAGGAAAAATGTGGTGAGGCTTCTTTACGGCAGAACAGAAGCATGATCGATGATCCAAAAGACTCCAAGCTGAATTTCCGCTGGACATGTTAGTTGTGTCCTTCAACCGAGAAACAGTGGTTGATAAAATTTATAATATTGATACTATCCTTAACTGCAAATTACAAGGAGAACCAATAAAATCAAATCTCAGTGCAAGCGCTGCAAGTGACCATAGTCTTGGTCACGCGTATAACTATTGTAATAAAGCGCCATGGTGCGTCAAGTGCGCCAAAGACAGGCCATACACGATTGCACAAAATATCCAAAAGATCCGGCAAAATGCATATACTGCGGAGGTAATCATCCTGAATATTATCGCAGCTGCCTCGTATTAAAAGGGTTATAAAAACCCAGAAACGGTTCGACCAAGAATCAACCAGAAACTCGATCTCAAAAAAACAAAAAAAGAAAACAGAGACCGCACGTTTTTGAAGTCCAATATAGCAACGAAACAAGAAACGAATGAGGTCAAAGCCTCGCAATCAACCTCTAGTCAAGCCATAATTTCGAATCGATGTTGCAACCAATATTGCAGCGACTCATTCTCTATCAATAAGAAGAGCAGAATGTGTAACTTTATACGCATTATTGAATGGAACCCTAACGGATTGCTGCAACATAAGGATGATCTGCAAGTGATCTTAAGCACCCAGAACATCGACTGCTAGCAGAGACCCTCTTTACAAATGAATCTTATCTGATTTATGTTTAGTATCATAATGTCGTTTAATATTCGAGCTTTTAATTAAAGCCACTGTTTGTTGACAAATCAAGCACATTACTGCTCCAGCAGCTCCAGCGATTTGGTAGCGTAAAGCAATATAAATCGGTCCATTCTGACAAAAACTGTCTATTCTCGACTTCCACCTTTCTTTTTTTCGGTTCGATGATAGAAAAAAACTGCAAATGTAAGCAGATAATTAAGCTCGTAAGGTAGGCAAAACTTTACTGAAGGTCCGCGCAAAATAGGTCTGCGGTCCGGATCCGGACCGCGGTCCGCTATTTGGTGACCCCTCGTCTAGACCCACTCTTGAAATTTGGTGTAATTTTAGGGAAAATATCTCGAAGCTACATTTGTAAAATAATATTTTCATTAAATTCTGAGTATTAATATTATATTATTTAAAATTTTAGAAAATTATTGGTCTCTTAAGACCATTCCAACTATTCAGACTTCAACTATATATTTCTAGAGATGACTAGACCGACGAGACTGGACAAAAAAGACTGGATAGATAAAACTAAAAAACAACACTAGACATGCAAAACTAAACAGACAAGACTAGACAGACTAGACTAGACAGGCTAGACTAGGCAGACAAGACAAAACAGACAATACTATACATATTAGAGAGGCAAGACTAGACAGAAAAGACTAGACCGGCAAGACTAGAGAGGCAAGATTAGACAGACAAGACTAGACACGAAACTTCCATAGCCTCCTTAGATTTGTTATTAAGTACATTGCACATACTACAAGTGTGTCTTGAAGATACAAAAACAAGCACTGCGTATACTTATAATTTTGAACTACCGTGAATCCTGTAGAGGTCATTTCCGCAATTCGAACATTTTAAAAACTACAGCTACGTATATCTATGCGAACATTGTGTTCCTCGAGAAACACAAACACCTCTTCTAAGATTTTGTTAAACCCACTGAACCGCTAACAAGATGTAACAAAGAGCTGTATCAGCTACTCAAGCTTGTTCTAACGTTGACCGAAAGTAATCCTACTTATATTAGCATAAAACTATTCAATGCTCTGCTTCGAGAAATCAAACAAATTGATAACATAAAAAGTTTCAAGAAACAGCTATTCTAACTCGAACAAATAACATTGAACCATATTTGTATGTCTTTTACTCTTTTACTTTGGTAAAAGTGTTCTTCTCGAAGGTGTAATATATTCACACCAGCTACACATTTTAGAATGTATTTGTAATGTACTTAATTTACTTACTATACTTGTTTAAATAATTATTTTTAAATTTGAAGTTGAATAGACAGACTAGACAAGACAAGACTAGCCAGGCAAACCTAGACAGGCAAGACTAGACTGACGAGATTAGATAGACTAGACACACAAGACTAGACAGACAAAACTAGGCAGAAAAGACTAGGCAGACAAGACTAGACAGACAAGACTAGGAAGACAAGAATAGTCAGACGAGACTAGGCAGACAACACTTGATAGGCTAGACTAGACAGACAAGACTAGATTACACAGACAAAGCTGAACAGATAAGACTATACAGAGAATGCTACGCAGCCAAGACAAGACTAGATTAGACAGGCAGGACTAGTCAGACAAGACTAGACAAACAAGACTAAATAATCAAGACTAGACAGACAACATTAGAGGGATAAGATTAGACAGGCAAGACTAAACAGACAAGAATAGAAAGAGAAGACTAGAGAAGACAAGACTAGACGAAGAATGAAGCATTGAAAAATGTTAAAAGTTGAAGAAAAGAGCCGACAAAAGAATAAATAAAATAATCGTTTCAATTACTCGTGCGGGATAAGTACTATATTGCCCCCCGTTTTTTAATGCGACAAATGTATTTTTTGTCAATATAATTATTACCACATAAATTGAGTAACGCACGCCAATATTCAATAAAAATCGCTAAGTTACAGTTACGTTAAGAAAAACAATTGAAAAAATAAAATAAACACAATCAAAACCTCAATATTAAAAAAGTGACGTGAAAGTGACAGAATTTCTTTTTCATTACAAAATAAAAATTGGACTTCAAACTTGTAATTCACAAATTACCGCCCTTGTTGCACAATATACTATTCTCTAATGGTAAGTTTTTAATTTATTTCGATACAGTTTGATATAATATTTTATATATTATTTTAGTATTAATAAAGATAAGTAAAATCAAATTATTTTTTAATTAATGCTTCTCAGCAATAACTTTTATTCAATTGGATATTTTAATTTCCAGATATCTCAAGAGGAATTTGACATATCTAACCAGAATCTGAAAAAATCTAGGTTGTGACTAACAGTCTAGAAGTTATATAGTTTGATGTCTCGTATAATAATCTAGATTCAATTTTTGAAATATGTCTCACTTTCAAATAAAGACCCCTGAAACATGGACTTATGTTTTTAATTCGTTTATTGCGTTTAAAATGAGATAATGGTCGCATATTCATATAATTTCGAACAATCTAGACCCAGATTTGAAATTTGGAATAATTTTCAAAGCTACGTGGGTGAAATTTTGCGCAGGTAAACTAGTCCCGATACTATGTTATTTATTTATTAGTCATAATCAAACAACCCCTTAAAAAGTTTACATTAAATACAAATTATATCGGACTAATAAATATTTATTACTAAAATAAAGACTTACATTAGATGTTTTTAGTTCTTTTTTAAGTAACATTGTGGTCATTTCTGGTAACAGAGTGCTTTTCCATACAACATTTATGTGTCCCTGTTATCACTCCGTTATAATGAAGATGAAATAATTTCGTTTCCTACTATATCAAACTAACTAAAATAAATTATTACCATAAACAGAGTATTGTTACTATTTATACCATATGTCTTAAAACTGGTAAGTATCAAAATGTAATAAGTAACTATATTTTTAAACTTGATCCCGCGTATAGTGTAAAATGTCGGAACACTATGTTACTGAGTAAATTGCAACTTAAAATCGAGATATCGATGCTTTGACTTTGTACTTGCTTGCTTGGGAGGTCTGCATAGATCCTGGTTGATCGCTAGATCGGGGGGTGGGATACAAGAGGTGACAATCGTCCTGGAAGCGTTGAACAGGGTGCGTATTTTTATTGTGCATCCACTCTGTTACCTACCTATTTACGTAAGTTAATCATTTATCATTACTTTACGTTCAGTATGTTGACAAGGAGGCAAATATTATAAATATGAAAGAAAAAGTGTACTTTAAGCTTTACATTGTGTCTTATGTCTTATGGAATGTAAAATTTAGTACTAAATTTAGTACTGTTACTACACAACTCTATTACTAGGGCGTAGTAACAGAGATGTTAAGATCGTACCAGAGTTGAATATGCCTATATTTTTAGCATATCATGTCATTATTAGGTACCATGAAAGGCCATCATTCACTTATGAGGCGCGAGTCCTAAGGTATAGAAATTTGAGTTGTTTCTGTTAGCGTGTCTTTTGCTCTTGCATGGATCCCACTAGTATTCCGTTCCATTAAAAACTGGAACAATGAATTCCTTCCACTTCTGAAAACAATTGTCCGTCCAATATTTGCAACTTTTGTCAAAAGAGAACAAAAGGGGTTTACTGCATTGCCTACTGCTCGGACTCCGACGATGTTGCCCCTCTATCATTAAGAGAAAAACCTTCTAATACATATTTGGTAGAACGGCGCAGAAAAAATATTCGCGCTAATAAAATAACAACAAGATGTTTATCTCTTGGTTAAAACTTACAATTCAAAATTGGATTACGTACATCTGTGCAGGGCGTTCTTCTAAGTAGAAGAAGAAGGGGAAAGAATTGTAATTTTTAAGTTAATCGTTGGTATTGTAAGTGAATTTAAATTGGTTCAGTATGATTCACCTTATCAGTCTTTTGATAATTTACTTGCTATTGTTCATCCAGAACCTAAGAAGTTTGTAAAGGTCGAAGAATATACTTCCAATTTGGTACTGTTTTAGATACATTTGAGAAATAAGCAACTTTCAGTCTTCAGTTACTTGCTCAAATATATACATATATATATATATATATATATATATATATATATATATATATATATAAATATATATATATATATAAAATACATATATATATATATATATATATATATATATATATATATATATATGTAAAAATTATGTATTTTAAGTGGTGTGGGGTTATAGGGAGAGAGGTTTATGGCGAGGGACAGAGGGTTAACATTGGATTGGTGTTAGTGAGAAGAAAAAATGGTGTAAAAACGATGTGAAAAATTGACTTGGTTTTTATTTCGAAATGTCAAATTAATTTATTGTCAAATTTTCTTTTTATTTGTGGGATTTAAAAAAATATATATAGTAATATAATAATATGTGGGATTCTATATAGAGGAGTAAACACCTCGTTAAAAAACCTGGGTCCATCTGGCTCCGGATGGTAGCACCCTGTAAGGGCCCCTGCCTAGGGTTACTAGGTGAAAAATGGTCAACGGTCTTGCCAGCGGAAGAGGATTCTTAAATTCCCAACGCTGGATGGAGCGGAAGAGCCGGGTGGTTACACCAATAAAAATCCGCTTTGTGTCTGTCTTAGATTAAGCGACAAAGTGGTCAGCGTCTGTTCACCAGTGGTGCGGCTGTCATAACATCTTCTTGATCTCAACAATCAAGTCGTAACCTTGTGATCTTCTTCGTGTTGATCACCTCATCTTTAACTTCAACTTGAAACAAACATGATGATAACAGAAGGTACAATTCCACCACCCCGGGCATCAGTCAATAGACTGATTACTCCTGGTCGTCGGATTCCGGGGGACCAGGAGCGCCATGTTGAGAAGGATCGGAGCTTCTCGAATCTTCTACGCGCTAAGCGTAAGTACTTTATTGGCACGCTCAACTCGAACACTCTTCTAAAAGTTGGTAAAATTAAACAGCTTTTAAACACAATGGACGAATTTAATATAAATATCCTCGCAATTCAAGAAACTCGTTTCCTTGATGAATACCACTTTGACACGGATGATTATCAAATATACAAAGGGAAACCCTCTATAAAAATTAGGACGGGCCCCAGGCAATTTGGTACAGCGTTTGCCATCCACAAATCAATAGTAGACTCACTTATTGACTTTACGTCTACATCGGAACGCATCTCCACTCTATCACTGAAATCGGCGAACAAAGCGTATACTCTCATCAACGCACACGCTCCCACAAACGACTATAATAAGAAAGATCCTAAAACATCGGATACCTTCTGGGAACAGTTAGAAGAGGTCACCAACCAAATTCCACCGCACCACGTCAAGATTCTGTTAGGCGATTTTAACGCCCAGTTGGGTATAGAGAAACAATTTAGGAAAACAACAGGTATTCACACAGCACATAAAAGAACAAATAAAAATGGTGAAAGACTAATAACTTTTTGTGAAAATTTCCAACTTAAAATCATGTCAACACAATTTAGAAAACCGAGACAAAAGCTTTGCACGTGGAGGGCACCCAGCATCAATATGGGTGAATTTCAAATCGACCATGTTGCCATCTCTCATACAAACCAAAAGGAGGTCCTTAATGTAAAAACAAGGAAAGGTTTCTTCGATTCTGATCACTACTTGTTACAAATTAAAATTAAACTCCAACCCAACAGGAGAAGACCACGAATTTTTAAGCCTGACCCTGAAAATTTAAAAATAAACAGGGAAAGTATTTTGCAAGGAATCAACGAAACAAACTCGTTAAACTGGACAGAATTATCGGATGTTCTCAGGAACGCTATAAGGATAGGCCAACCCCCACGTAAACGTAAGCACAGATGGTGGAACAGTATATGCGACCAAGCAATAGAAGACAGACTTAACGCTTGAAAAAAATTTCATAGCAACAAAACGCCAGACAAATGGCAGGAGTTCCTGTACATTCGGAAACAATCATCAAAAATAATTAGAAAAGAAAGACGTAGCTATGAAAAAACAAGACTGGAGGAAATAGAACAAGAATTTACAAAGAATAATACGAGGAGTTTTTACAGAATTTTTAAAGAGAACCTGACGGGATATCGACCATCCAGCCTATGCTTTCGTCGGTCTGATGGTTCAATAGAGACAAACACCAATGCGAATTGTCAAATTTTAGCTGAGTACTTCAACAATCTTCTCAACTGTGACCCCCCACCCAGCAAGTTTATTTTTGAACAATCTGAATCCTTTTCAGATTCCGTGCCGCCTTCCTTCCAGGAGATAACTGACATCATTCATTCATTGAAAAACGACAAAGCCCCTGGGGAAGATGGAATCATTGCCGAGTTATGGAAACTGGCTGAGGACAACCTCATTCACAGAATACACAATATAATATGTGATATTTGGGTGACCGAACAAATCCCCCCAGAATGGAAATGTGCACTTATACACCCGCTTCATAAAAAAGGTGATAAAATGGACCCGAACAATTATAGAGGCATTTCACTTCTACCAGTAACGTACAAAATTCTTTCGAAAGCTCTTTTGAATAGACTTGAACCTCAAGTAGACCCACAGATAGGAGAATATCAGGCAGGTTTCCGTAAAGGGCGCTCATGCACGGAACAAATTTGGAATCTGAAGACAATCTTACAAATACGGTCTTGTAGAAGCACCGTGGTTACCTTTGTTGATTTCAAAAAAGCCTACGACTCCGTCGACAGACCAACTCTCTTCAGCATTGTGGAGGAATTCAAAGTTGATAGAAAAACCAGGGCATTAATTCAACAAATTCTCATTAATACTACATCCAAGGTTAAGTTTGGTGGAGCAATTTCTCAACCTTTTGAAATACATACGGGTGTTCGACAGGGAGATGGACTTTCACCCATCTTTTTAATATGGTCCTGGAAAAAATAATCAGAACTTGGGAAAAAGAGATTGAGGGAATACACATTGGTAAGAGAAGAGATTATAGAGCTAATATCAAATGTTTGGCGTTTGCTGATGGTCTTGCAATAATATCGAATACCAGAGAAGAAGCAAAGCATGCACTTGAAAAATTACACGAAATTTCACAAAAGGCTGGTCTCCTGATATCTTATGAAAAAACACAGTATATAGAACGATCCCCGTCCGACAATCTACCCATCAAGACACAATATGGTTCTGTATCCAGAGTTTCCCAGTTTAAATACTTAGGAGAAATCATCCAACCGTCCGGCCTAAATATAATAGCAAATCAAGAACGAGTAAAAAAATTTCAGAGAGCCTACCGACTTACTTGGAATCATTATAACAAAAAATCAATATCTCTTAATGCAAAATTACAACACTACAAAAGAAATTTATGCCGCAGAAACAACATTAATTCATGGTCACTCAAAAATCAAAGAAATAGAGAAACAAGAACGTAAAATTCTCCGAAAAAATTTTGGGCCGGTGAATATATTGGGAATATGGATTAAGAGACCATCGTCAGAAATATATAAAACCGTAGAACCTATCACTGACACTTTCAGAAAGAGACGAGCTAAATTTTTTGGTCACATATACAGAATGGACCAGAACAGAATTACGAAACAAATTTTCAAAATTACCTTTAACAGTAAAAATAGGTCCAAATGGATACAGGAAACTGAAGAAGACCTCAAGCAGCTAAACATCACGATACACGACATGAATGATCGGGTTAAATTTAGAAACACCATAATGCACCATAAATTTGATAAAGAACTGCTCCCAAAGATACCAGGAAAAAAGTGGACGGACGAACGGAAGAAAGAACATAGTGCACGAATGAAGAGGATTTGGGAAGAACGTGGCCGCATGACTGAGTTGACATAATTTTTGTTCAAGTTTACACGCTCTCTTTAAAGGGATTTACGATAGTAATAGTAATATACATATATATATATATATATATATATATATATATATATATATATATATATATATATATATATATGTGTGTGTTGTATTGTTTTCTCGGGGATTCCGCGTTGATGCTGAGGGCTGTCCCTGAAAAGAACCGGATTCTCGACGTTTCGGCGAACTAACATTCGCCATTCTCAAGAGATATCTGCGTCCGTACGGGTCAACCGTTCGACGCATACTGTATGCGTCGTCAGTATGCGTCGAACGGTTGACCCGTACGGACGCATATATCTCTTGAGAATGGCGAATGTTAGTTCGCCGAAACGTCGAGAATCCGGTTCTTTTCAGGGCCAGCCCTCAGCATCAACGCGGAATCCCCGAAAAAACAATACAACACAGGTATCTATCCGCGAAAACCTCAAATACAACATATATATATATATATATATATATATATATATATATATATATATATATATATATATATATATATATATATATATATATATCTTTTTTATTTTTATATAGTTAAATCTAGATTGGTAAATACCAGTCATATGGTTAATTGTTTTAAATATTTAAATTTATTGTATATGCTATTTTGACCTCAAGCTCTATTGAGTGCAATTTAGTCATCTAAGATACAAAACAAGAACAACTATGTTAATGTGTTACGTCTCTGTCCCAATGATTAAAGAACATACTAAAGATTTTTGTGAAAAGCTAGTTAATATAATATGGTAATAATGCAATACGTTAATTTGTTAGATATGTATACAGTCATATGTTATAGTTAGCAGTTAATATATAAATATTTGGAGGAATTGGGTAGAATTTAATATCCGTCAATATTCAAAAAGTAACAGAGTCGTTGGAATTTAAATTAATGATTGTTCAATTTAAAAAACGATGTAATTCTAAATGTGATTATAAGATAGAAGACTGTAAGCAACAGTAATTCCAATATATTTGTGACTGAAATGTTTAATTTCATAATAAAAAGTAAAACGTAATGATAAAAGTTGTATTTTTTTACACCATAACCCACAAAATGAAGAATTATCCATAAATCATTGGTTAAACATCGCGGCCAACTATAACAGACCAAATTTCAGTTGCTTTATCAGACATGGACAAAAAGAGAAGTCAAGTTTGAATATTTTTATTTGTTTCTAAGTTTATCATTTTAAGTCACGGTTACCTGCTCAAAATTTGACAATGATCAACCTCTGAAAACACAGACTTAATTTTTTAATTCGTTTATTTCGTTTAAAATGAGATAATTGGTCTGAATATTCATATAATTTCGAACAATCTAGACCTAGATTTGAAATTTGAAATAACTTTCAAAGCTACGTATGAAACAATTTCCTGGAACTTAAAATTAGCATTATCATTATTAAATTACCTCGTTTAAAATTTTTGATATTATGAGATAATTCGAAATTTCCAGATTTAAATTTCTAGATATTATGTATAATTTGACATATCTAGTCAAAATCTGAAGAAATCAGAGCTATAGCTAGTTTAATTTAAAAGTTATCAATGATTGAAATTATTTTAAGATGTTTAAAATGTAAGATATCTTGGGAAATGCTTAAGGAACTGAAACTCAATATTAAATTATCTCGTTTACAATCTTAGCTACATAGTGAGAATCTTGAGACATTTAGAACTATCCAGACATCCAATAGATGTTTTAATAGGGAATATGCAAGTGATTTAATTTTAATTGAATTTTTTACCCCCGATACTTTATGATCTTCATTACATCTATATTTTCTCATTTAGTTTGTATTTAATTCCATAAAACTTAAATTAAAGTCCAAAATATGCGAGCGAAATTCAAATTTGCGAAACGCATCACCATTGGTCGAATCGAAATATGCTCTGTGACGTAAACATTATCATATTTATCGGCGCCGATATTCAGTACTGTTCTGTTTTGCTGTAAAATATTTCTAGTGTTTTCCATTGCCTAGTGCGATTTTGGTATATAGTGAGATTATAAATTATCAAGAATAATGACTGAAAGTGGTTTTTTAAAGCACATCGGACAATCTACCAAAAATAGATGCATTTATGACAGTATTTTTGTATCGCATGCGCATGCCCAAAAAGTGTAGTTAGGGTGGACTATACACACAGTTACTTCGATTGGATCTTTATCAAACACTATATCTGGTGTACTTATAATAGTGTTTTTGCATTCCGGTATTAGACAATATGTATAAAATGGTTCTTTAGCAAACAAATTTTTAAAATTACCTTTAACAGTAAAAATAGGTCCAAATGGATACAGGAAACTGAAGAAGACCTCAAGCAGCTAAGCATCACGATACACGACATGAATGATCGGGTTAAATTTAGAAACACCATAATGCACCATAAATTTGATAAAGAACTGCTCCCATTATCGAAATAGCGATTCAAACTGAAAATCCTTAACTGTCTATGCAACGTCATCCAAAGCGCGCGATAAATGGGACCGTTCAAACAGGTCAAATTGAATCGGTATTTTATATAGGTTTTTAACTTAAAATTCATCTTTTTTAGAATTGGTGAAACCATCCTACGTTATAGATTATCATACAAACTTGGAAAACAAATGGAACACAGCCTAAATATATAAATATATTCAGCCTATCCGGAGCTCTATAAGAATTATTGAGTCATTTTAGGACTGCCAGGAAGTAGTAGTAGTTAGGTAGTCCTGAAAAGACTCAATAATTGTTATAGAGCTCCAAAAGGCTGAATATATTTATATATTCTGGCTATGTTCCGTTTTTTTTTTTTAAGTTTGCATCTTTTTTAATTTCAAATCCTTTTTAAATTCAAAAAAACATTTTTAATTTCAAATTAACATTTTTTAAACTCAAATATACTACAACCCATAATATTTTTTCTTCACAAAGTAATATAAATTGGGCTGATGTAAGTTACTTTAATTATATTTATTTGAAGTCTTAATCTAAATTTTCGAATTGAATTTCAACAAATTTGAAACCTATTCACAAAACAATGCGAATTACTTTCCTGTGAAAATTGGCGGGTTTTGCAGTGGGATTGAAACTCACCTGGAACAAAGAAAAAGATAATTAAATCGGTTATTAATCAATGTAAATGTTGCTTTAGTCGTCAAGGTTTACAGATTATTGCAATTAATATTTATATGTTAGATTAGTTTAATAACCCGGCTTCACGCATTCAGACTCATTTAAAAATCGAATAAATATATTATATTTTGTATAATAACATTGCCGAAAATGATTTTTAAAAATAAAAATTTCGTTGTCGATGCCTTTTGCATAGATATAGACATATTTTAGATGTAGATTTTTAACGATCGTCGCTGAAATAACAAATTTTTTGAATGCAAAAAATAAGCGAAATATTTGTTTTAAGCTTTGCGTAAGGACGTTCCCAAGAAAATTAGTTTTCTTTAAATTCTTCTGTAATTTTAAATACATATAGTTAAAAGTACCCTTTACGCGTAGAAATTTGTTTAAATAGTCCTTGTGGTGGAAAATTTGTAAATATTGACGGTTAAAATTTGCATGTTTAACGTGTAAACCATACCCGGATTGAGGTTCTCACACACGTTTTATTAAATATCAATAGTAATTTTCTTGAAATTCTTTTGATAAACTGAGAATAAGTAAATGAAGATATAACAAATATCTTTCTGTAAAAATAACATTAACAAGCGGTATTGGTTTTGTTATAATATTGTTAAAAGCCAAGCACTTTCGATGGTTTTCATGTTTACTCCTATAACTTGAAGAGTGGGAGATGGCGACTTGGCAACGTTACACTGTCTTTTAGCCTCAAACATACTCGCGAGAAATTTAGCTATTGCATCACTAGTCTTTTTTTTAACAAATCTACCATTCTTCAATCGAGAGATCATCATTAATATATTATTTGCAATATTCAATAATTATTTTTTTTTTAAATATCGAAATGCTACGCATGTCAACAACATAAAAATATAGAGTTAGAATGCCATGTTGTCGGATCTTAGAAACGACGCAACGAAAGTATTTTAGAACTTCTACGCAGATAAGCGGCACCCAAAGGAACACTGCACCTTAACTATATTTTATACAGCGGCACGACAGCTTCTTGGGAACGTCCTTAAGTTTATTCTATAACGTACAATAATATTCGTACATTTTCCGAAGAAGAAATTAGAAATAAAACTAGTAATAATTATCGCAGGTTAAGATATGTCATAGAATACGCAGATGAATTACTTGTACTTGAACCCTGTATAGGTAATTATTCTAAATTAAGTTTAGACAAAAACGAGATTTTTATAAAATATTATGAAGAAATAGCAGTTATTAATAAAAACAACGCTAAATCTATAAATAGACGTTATAAGAAGGATGGATTCTAGATGGTTACACGAAATCCTGGTGGAAAAAGGAATAGTGAGTTATCTGAAGAAATATTAAATTATTGAAGAAAATCCATCGATTACTTTAAAAAAATATGAAATTCAAGATATTTGAAAATAAAAACGTCAACTTGACCACAATATCTGCATTTATTCAATGCATTAAAAGCTTTAAAAATAACATTGAAAACCATTACTATTAGTCTGGACCGTTTAAATTCTAAATCAACAATTGGAAAACGTAATAATTATGCAATTTTATTTTCAAAATATGTTCCACAAACAGGAGAATAATTTTGTTTTGTTGAATCCCGTTTCAATTACCACCTCCGGAAAAAAAAGCTCTATCGAAGATAAATACTCTAGCCCATATTCCAACATAGTTCCAATAGTAAGAGGCTGAAATGATTCACCCATTGCAGCCATAAATTTACATGATATTATTCATTTTGTAATAATTTCTAATTCATCAGTAAATTCAAACATTTTTATTACATTTCTTGATCTTGATTTACAGCTCTTGGAGTATTTTCTTTGTGGAACAAAATGGTAAGAAACACAGAAACCGTATGCTAGAAAATTTATCGAACGCTTTCATTGCTGAAAACTGTCAACGACACAGATTAAAATTGTGGCAGGCCTACTCACACGACACTGCTCTCTTCGAGAACATCTGCACAATATAGGAAAGATGAACCAAGATGCAGCCCATGCTATGAGAAAGATGAAACTGCCTCCCATATAATCTTCTATTGCGGAGCAATTATACGTTGGAGACACAAGCTTAAAATTACAGCAAAAGAGATCCTCGTGAAGAATATGGAACGTAGACTTCTAGACCTAATACACGGTCTGGACATATTGGCATGAATGGAACAATGTGGGGAAATACAATAGGCCAATAGGGTGCAGTGTTTTAAGGGCTAACATTCCTAGACAAACATTGGCTGCTGAGAAAAAAAAAACTACTCCCACTAGATATCTAGAGAGATTTTTTAATTCTATCTTGGCTCAAAAAGCTAGTCTTAAATTAGGATATACATTATATTGTCGTCTAATTCCATAAATCTAAACCTTATCTTGAAACACTGGTTGCAATTTCGTGATATTTCATTTAATATTCGTATTTTAGAAAATATAGAGAAATTATAAATTCCGAATGTTAATTTTAAGCGATATCGTTTGAAAAGCTGGTCAGAGTCTTGAAAAATATAGATTGAATTTCGAAAAACCTAGACTCAAATTTGGAATCTTGAAAGATTTAGTAAGCACAATCTTGAGGCACAAAGCGTACATTTCCAATAATCTACACCAATATTTGTAATTTTGGAATAATTGAGTTTGCAAACAAATTACACAGACGCAAAATAGTAATTTGGAATCTCAGTTTTATTTTATCTCGTTAAACTTCAGAAAGTTTGTTAAATTTTCAGATAATACAATTTAAAATAATCTAGAACTACATATGAAAGGTATCTACATAAGTAAAGGTATTGGCAGTTTTGAGAATCTTGAGTAATCCAGAACATGGGTTCTTAAACTAATATAGTCTTGAGAAAAAATTTTTAACTTTGTTTTTGCGGAACTCAACCCTAACCCTAGGCATTTCACGTTGTTCTTGCGTCTTAAATTCTGGCTCAATAATCTTATGGGCACCACGTTATAATAAATATTTGTAAAAATGTATCTCTGGTTTTTCTAATAAATAGTCATTTTTATTAGGACATAAATATTGTTATTAGGATATAGAATAAAAAACATAAAATGAATATAAATGGTAGAATAGAAGAACTAGATTACATATAACTTCCAAAATGATAAGATTTGACGTAGAGCGAACAGTCAAGAAGTAAGTCAGAGACTATACAATACAGATCTAAACAGCTGGGACCAACTGAAGAACACTCTAGTCCAGGCGGCCAATGAACTCACCCGTGGACTGAAGACTGTGACAATATAATAGCCCAAAGACAGACAGCCTGGGTGAAATGGAATTCTAAAAAGACCAAGGAAAATTGGCATAAATTTTTTGAACAAAGAAAGCTTACAGCCAAGATAATTCGAAGAACCAAACGCAAAACCAACTAACCCAAATCGAAGAGAGCTTCGAGATTCACAAGGCAAACTGGCTTTTAACAACAAGGACAACTTCCAACTTTTACCTCTGTACTTAAAAAACTCAACTGTGATCCACCCAGCGACGACTTTGACTATAAACAAACCACACCAAACCCGGACTCGCGCCCCTTTCATAGGAAGATTGCTGAACTGTGGAAAGGTCCTGGAAGCAGTACCGTGGGCAAGCTAACCGAGATCATCCAGGACATCTGGGAAACAGAGAAATTACCACCCCATTGGAAATCGGCTCTATTCCACCCGCTTAACAAAAAGGGAGATCTTACTGATCAAAAGAACTACCGTGGAATTTCTCTCGTCCCGGTAACATACAAGATTCTTCAAGGCGTTACAAACAAGTTCAGAAAATCATCTGGATAGTCAACTGGGAGAATATCAGGGTGGCTTCAGGAAGACCCGATCCTGTGTTGAACAGATCCCCAATCTTAAAACTATACTTGCATACTATAATATGAGAAACGTCAAGGTTGTCGTCACCTTTGTTGATTTTAGGAAGCCCTACGATTCCATTGATAGAGAACCGCTTAACAAAGTACTACATAAACTAGGGCTAGACAACAAAATCCACAGACTCATCCTAGAAACCTTGACCAACACCCATTCCAAGGTTAAATTCGGGGACGAGATCTCAGAAAGCTTTGAAGTAAAAACTGGAGTGAGACAAGTAGATGGACTTTCCCCACTTCTATTCAACTCTGTCCTTGAAAAGGTTATGAGAGAATGGAGCAAGGAACTGATCAACTTGGGTGTTCTGAGTGGCATTTACAGATGACGTAAGAACGATGGACTGGTTGTAGATTGCCTGGCCTTGGCAAATGACATGGCACTTATTGCTGATTCTCTTGAGATGGCAACAATGCAGGTAAATTGCTTCACAAAATACGCGGCCAAAGTGGGTCTTCAAGTGGGTGTTCAAGCTTGGCAAAACAGAATTCTTCACCAACATCAAATAAGCAACTGAGAGATGTTACTAGAGCAGAGAAACATCAAGAGGACCGAGCAATTTAAGTATCTCGGTAAATGGATTGAACCCAACTTATCAGGAAGAGCATTATTATACATGAGAGTCAACAAATTAGATCTAGCCTATTGACTGACTAAGAATACCTACAACAAGAAATTCGTGTCAAGCAACCTCAAACTTATACACTACACATCAGTCTTACGACCAGAATCCCTGTATGCCATGAAGTGTCTTTCCTTGAACCAGAGAGGTCTGGTACAAAAATTTGAAGTCAGAGCGAGGGGAATCCTTAGGAAGATCCTAGGCTCGGTAAATGAAGATGGCGATTTCCTAAGGCTCTCACATAACTCTGAGCTCTACGAATATATTGAGAGGTTCTCTGTCTGTGCAAGAAAAAGAAGGGTAGCTTTCTATGGCCACGTTGCAAGATTGCCTCCAAACAGACTAACCAACCGTCTGTTTACCTTCTGGCAATACAAGAAGGTTTGTACCACTTGGTTGGCAGAAACCGAAAAGGATATTAAATAACTGGGAATAACCGATGTCCTAAATAGATAGTCTGTGAGACGCACCCTGAAGAAAGTCTGTGGATTTCAGGAAAAACCCCGAAGGAAAGGTATCCCCTAGACTGAGAAGAGAAAGAGTTACGCCGGCAGAAGTTGTGACAATACTGGTCAAAGATTAAAGCCTAACACTAGAACAAGCGTGGTCTAAAGTAGGCCTAAATTTTAAGCGATATCGTTTGAAAACCTGGTCACCTGGTCTTCAGAAACCTAGATTGAAAAACCTACACTCAAATTTGGAATCTTGAAAGATTTAGTAAACACAATCTTGAGGGACAAAGCGTATATTTCCAATAATCTACACCAATATTTTTAATTCTGGAATAATTGTTTGCAAACAAATTACAGAGACATAAAATTGAAATTTTGAATCTCAATTTTAATTTATCTCGATAAAAAACTTGAGAAGCTTTATTAGATTTTGAGATAACAAAATTTGAAACAATCTATCTTGTTTAAAATCGGCTATATCTAATTAAAATTTTGAGAGTCTTGAGAATCTTGAGTTATCTAGAACAGGGGTTCTTAAACTCATGTAGTCTGTGTACCCCCTTTTCAACAAATTTTTATTTGCGGACCCCTCTTGAACAACTTTGTTTTTGCGGAAACCACCCTAACCCTAGGCATTTTACGTTGTTCTTTATGAGTCTTAATTTCTGGCTCAATAATCTAATGAGCACTACGTTAAAATAAATATTTGTAAAAATGTATCTCTGGTTTTCCTAATAAATAGTCATTTTTATTAAGACACAAATATTGTTATTAGGATAAAGAATAAAAAAAAACATAAAATGAATAAAAATAGTAGCAAAAAGAACTACTTCTTGAACCATTTCCAACCATCTCCAGGTCACTCGCGGACCTCCAGCAAAAACTACGCGGACCCCAGTTTAAGAACCTGTGATCTAGAATAATCGACGTCCGAATTTAAAATTACGAGTCTCTATTTTTTATGTTCTTTAGGGATAAACTAAGATTTTCTCATTCAAGAATTAAGATTAATCTTTTGAAATTTTCTTCTCTCTCTCTCTCGTCATTTCTTGTTTTTTATTTTCTTGTTTAAAATTTGAAATATTTAACCAGAATCGTGAGAAATATATACATGGCGAATAATTTTGTCTTGAGGTTTGAAATTGCTTCCTTATTTGTAGTGATCGTGTAATTACTGCTTATCAGTTTTTAAGAATCCTCTTTTAAACTTTGAGATATCTCGACAAAATTATAAGCCAAATTATTTTAAGCCATATTTTCAAAAATAAACTTGTATTCATATATCGATATTTGTAAAAGATTGGAAAGAAACGTAGTTCTTTCAAAATAAAAGCTGAATTAAAATTTTAAACAAAAGAATAAGTTTTACACATTCGATATCGATATGTAATTTTGAGTTGTGTTGTATAAAATTCGAGATATCTAAACAGGAATTTTGAGAAATCAAGGTAAAAGCTAGATGAATATCCCTTGAATTTAAATCTAGTACGTATCTTAGACATTCTCAATATTATTCATACTTGCATCAGGAACGATATTTAATCAAATTTATTTATAAAATACAGTGCTCAAAAGAATTAGCGGTTCACATTTATGCCTCCATAAAATTCAAACGCAAAATTACATGGAAATAAAATTAAGAATATCTGAAAGACGCTCTATTTAATTAAAATTAAAAACGTAGAAATTGCTTAAACGTAGAAAGAAATGAAAAGAAATTACATTTCGGTTAATTTCAACAAGAAGTTTCAATTTCAAATATTTTGATGTCGCGTAATAAATTTGAAATTTTTCGCCTCGATATGGAAATATCTACTACAAAATTTGTAAAATATATGTTGAATATTATAACAAATTATAAACCTTATGAAATAAATAATTATATAATAAATAGATTAATAGTACAAATGAAATAACCTCCTTTTTAATAAATTATTAAATTATATTTATGGGCAAAATAAAAGAAAAATGATTTACATGACAGTACATGATTTATAGGTAGATTTTTTATTGATTCTAAAGGAAATACATTTTTTATAAATATACTATGGCAATATTTATTTTGAATAAATTACTGATGACATTATTGCCATTAATTTGATAATTAATAGATGACAAATTGGAGACAGCCAACAACCTGACCAGCAAGAAATTAGAATTACAAATAAATAAACACCTATTTATAATTTCTTACAAGAAGTAATAATTACGAACAAATTAGGAAATTATCTGTGTTTATGAATCGATAAAATACGCCCTAATTTTAAAATAATATGCAAATAAGTTACAAAAAAGGAGATAATGTTAGTACAGCGACTTCGTCATGAATAAAATTTACATTATCTGTATAAATTTATAAACGTTAAAAGAAATGTTGTATACGTTGAAAGAAATATTTTAATTCTACATTTCTAAAATTATTTGCTTATTGATTATAAAACTAAGAAATTCAGTTAATTTTTACATTTCCTTTTGTCTATAAAATGTTACAGATATGTTCAATTGTAAATTGAAATTTGAAATTTCACAGTTTTCACATTTGCCTTCATTTTTAGGGTTCCGTACCGAAAACGGAACCCTTGTAGGATCACTTTGCTGTCCGTCTGTCTGTCCGTCCGTCTGTCTGTCTGTCAAGACCATTTTTCTCTGGAACGCGTAGAGGTAACAAGTTGAAATTTGTATCAAATACTCGGGTCTGCGGTCTCTTTCAGCTGTGAAAAAATCAAACTTGTAAGTCAACGCGATCACAAGATATGACGTTTATGTCGCATATTTTGCTATTTCACAAGGGAATTAAAACCTATAGGGTACTTCCCGTTGACCTAGAATCAGGAAATTTGGCAAGAAGCGGTGTCTTACAGCACATGCACAGGGAAAAATCTGAAAACCGTAAATATGTAGTTTAATTACAAGAAAAATTGCGAATTTACTATTAGAAACTTATGAAAATACACAAATGTGTTATTGTCAGGCAGCAGAAGCATATGGGTTGCATATAGTTAGGTCCGAAGGTTAAAAAGTATGTGTCGGCACCAAGCTGTTTATTCTGAATTTTCTTTGTTTATATTCGTTATGCATTTTATCACATTCGCTCTATATACATAATACATACAGAGTATATATTAAGTCTAAATTTTGCTTGTTCATAACCGACATGCGACATACTCAAATCCTGTAACATCCTATATATTTTCCTGTATTTCGTCTAATTTTTCTTTATAATCTACATATACTTAAATCACGTACGCCCTATATTCTTTGGTAGTCAATTGCCCAAAAGCAGTCAATTGGACAACTGAATGTTAGGAGTATCGAAATAGATCTAGAAATAGTTAATCCATTAGTTTATATTAGATCTAGAAATAGTTAGACCTTAATATAAGTTAGTGAATAAGTGTAATAAAGTTTTCTTTTTATTAGTTTAAAAATATTCGCGCTATTTAAAAAAATACCCAGTATACCTTTATACAGGGTATATAGGTATTCAGGCAAAATTGAGCAGTAAAAACAAATAGTGAAGTTCCAGGACCCCTAAACATTCATAGTGAATGGGGGATGTATGGAAATAAAATATAGGGTAGGATTCCATCGTAGGACAGCCACATCTTGAGGTTATGCTTGCAGCGGTACTAAGATAGTCGTGATTTCAGGAGGGCCACTTGTCAAGTTAACTGAATGTGCTTGCTACGTCCTCCACAAAAAAAGATACCGTACTTACAAGTTTGTACGGAACCCTCGGTGCGCGAGTCACAACACGCACTTGGCCGTTTTTTTTTCAGAATTTGAAAAAAAATTTTTTACTGAAACTAAAAGTTTTCGTTTGTTTATAAGAAAATTATAGATTTGATTCCTGTGCAAAATTATTAAAACTGTTTAAATTTTAGAGTTCACAAACTTTGTATAAATTTGGTTAATAATATGATTAGTTCTTGTTTATTCATAAGGAAATTACATATATGCCTAATTGTTAATGTTTTAAGAAAACATATGCAAAATTTCCAAATTTTAAATTTATTTGTCTACTTTACTATTCGTGAAACCATACTACATATTATAGATAATCTAATAAATTTATTAAAGGCGAAATATAGCCTGAATAAATAAATATATTCAACCTTTTCCTAGCTACATAATAATGGTCCTCGTTTAGTGCCACGAAAGTGAACTGGGGGCTTGTAATAACATTCAAATATATGTTGTATATTTCAATATCCTGCGTGGTATTGGCAAGGGAAGTAGTTGTTTCAAGATGAGATTTGTTTTGTATACTTAAAAAGACTTAATAATATTCAGGCTATATTTCGCCTTTAATAAATTTATTTGTCTACAATACTCCGATTAAAAGTTAAATCATTTTTTTTTGTATATTATAATAGCCTCGCCAAAAATTATTGAGTCAAAGCATTTGAGTATAAATATTAGAATATTATTCCGCAATTTATCAACGAACATTCTATAAAATCTTACAAATTATTTCATACAAATTAAAGATATAAAATGTTCATTTTTATTATATAATATTAGCTTCCCCAAAAATATTGGAATATATTTAATTAACTAGAAAAATAGGCGCAGAAAATAAAAAATATTGTTCATTTTTATCGCAGGTAATAATTACATAACAAACTAACCACAACAAAAACACTATTTAATCTTCAATTGAATCAATAAAAACCACTACTTTTATTCGTTCAAATCAATTAATTTATTAAATTAATTAATAAAACCACAACATTTAATTACCTTACTTTAATCAATAATTTATCGTAATTAATTGAGCATACCATGTAACATTTTCAATAGTAGCACGTACGGTAGACATAAAAGCGCAATCAACATCTTACAACTACAAAAAAACCAGATACATACTATCATGTTTAACCAGTTAGCGGACATTAGCACGTAGTACTGTGCATAATTTTTCCAGGAAATAATCTTTCTTCCTATTAATTTCCTTCTCATATAAATATATAATCACCTCATCTTGATAAATCCATTCTTATTTTATATCAGTAGTCTACTCTTCCTCGCATTAAATGCTATCAGACACATGATACAAATAGAAGTTACAATCTAAGTAAATCAGAGTGTTTCGAGGATTGCTCGTGTTCTCTATTTTCTGTTACCAGACAATGTGCTAAATTGTGCTGGCTACTACGAGACATAAATCGTTGGTAAATTGTCGCTGCCGGACATAAAGTCTGTTATATTACTTGGACTGCCAACACGATTGTTGTCAAACTACAAAAACGCATTAAACATGTTATATAATGTTTTCTTATATACTTTATTTATCATTACATTTCCTTAAGCAATTTAAATTAGATTTGGATATTTAGTCTAATTGTGCTTCTTCTAGTTCAATAGCGTGCTATCCAAGCTTGTCTGACCTTATCTAGAATGTGTAAATTTTAACATGGTTTTGTCTAGTCTGTCTAGTCTTGTGGGTGTAGTCTCATCTGTCTAGTCCTACCTATCAAGTCTTATCTGCCTAGTCTAGTCTGTCCAGTCTTGTGTGTCTAGTCTAGTCCGTCTAGTGCGTCTAGTCCGTCTAGTCCGTCTAGTCCGTCTAGTCCGTCTAGTCCGTCTAGTCCGTCTAGTCCGTCTAGTCCGTCTAGTCCGTCTAGTCCGTCTAGTCCGTCTAGTCCGTCTAGTCCGTCTAGTCCGTCTAGTCCGTCTAGTCCGTCTAGTCCGTCTAGTCCGTCTAGTCCGTCTAGTCCGTCTAGTCCGTCTAGTCCGTCTAGTCCGTCTAGTCCGTCTAGTCCGTCTAGTCCGTCTAGTCCGTCTAGTCCGTCTAGTCCGTCTAGTCCGTCTAGTCCGTCTAGTCCGTCTAGTCCGTCTAGTCCGTCTAGTCCGTCTAGTCCGTCTAGTCCGTCTAGTCCGTCTAGTCCGTCTAGTCCGTCTAGTCCGTCTAGTCCGTCTAGTCCGTCTAGTCCGTCTAGTCCGTCTAGTCCGTCTAGTCCGTCTAGTCCGTCTAGTCCGTCTAGTCCGTCTAGTCCGTCTAGTCCGTCTAGTCCGTCTAGTCCGTCTAGTCCGTCTAGTCCAGGGCTGTCCAACCAGTCGATCGCGATCTACCGGTCGATCGCGGCGTGATTTTGAGTGGATCTTTAGTTGTCTCACGCTTCTATATACTTATTTAAAAATACATTTCGATAAATATAAAGTAAAAATCAAAACACGCTTCTCACTAGCCTACGTTCAAATGTTGCTCCATGGACCACAAGTCGGGCGCATCCACACCAGTACAACGGCTTTCGTTGACTGCCGATGCGCAAGAAACCCTATTTAATTCAACCCTTACAAAATTATTTTCGGAATTAAAGTTTTAGAAAAACAATTTCCGACAAGATTTGAAGATTTTGTTAAGATTGAAAATATTGCACATTTTTTTTCAAATGTGTTTCAAAAAGATATCAACATAGAAGAAATTGCATGTCAAATATCTACAATATTTGAAGCAAATCAGGATAAACTAGAATTCGAAATAATCAAACTTCAAAATGATTTGATTTTGAATTTTTGCCTTGGAGGACCCGTTTTGGCAGTCCTTCATCCATTCTTGTCACATGGCCTGCCCATCGTAACCTCTGTATCTTTGCATATGCGGATACTGGCTGGTTCTGCAAGGTCTTGTCAGTTTCTCTGGTATGCTGAGTTCCTTAAGCGTCGTGTACAACTTTGTGCAGTTGACCGAGTCGTAAGCTTGTGCTGCCATGCTTTTTCGAGCATTTGTTTTACGGTGAATACCTGATCAGTTGTGGACCTGCCTGGTCTCAACCCAGCTTGATATTCCCCAATCAGTTGTTTGCACAGCGGTTTCAATCTGTTGTTTAAGATGGTGTTCAAGATTTTGTATGGGCTGCTTAGCAGTGTAGTTCGGACATAATAGTTTGACCCCTTTCTTTTAGATGGGGCAAATGATGCTTTGTGTCCATTCGCTCGGCATTGTGTCTTCGTGCCATACTTTCGCTATTAGTGCTTTAATTGCTGTTTTTACATCTTAGAGAGGTGGGGTTATTGTGAGTTCATTTTTCTCTCCTTCAATGGGCTCTTCAGCATTTTGGTTGTCCTGGTCTTTGTGCATCGTAGATTCTGTACCGCTATCAGTAGCATTCAACAAGTTTCGAAATGATTTTTCAACATATCCTGGATTTTATCTGGGTCGCTTACGATTTGTCCTGTTCAGTCTCTGCGTAGTGTTGTCCTTGGTTTGTAGCCCTCTCTTATCGTTTTTAGATGTACTTTTACGCATTTCTCATATATTCACTTCTTTTTTCATTAACTTAGGGCCACCTTAACACTCAAACAATCAGAACTAAAAACGATAAAATGGACGAAAACTACAAGTTTAGAGTGAGCTAGAGTGAGGTAAGTGACTGCAATGGATATATACAAGTACACCGAAAAAAAAACATTAGGTATCTTAAATTCGTTGGCGATCAAATTATTATTTGGCTAAAATTGGCTAAAAGTGCTGAGAATAAGAACATAAAAAAAAAAATCCGATTTTCGTATTAGATTATTTTTACATGAAAAACAGATTATATATGGCAATATGTTATTTTATCATTTTCTGCACTACATGGACTAGTCCGTCTAGTCTGACTAGGAAGTCAAGTCTGTCTATTCTGCGGACAGAGGAACAGAAAGAATATATAAGACGTGACAAGATCAGAAAACGTTAGACAAATCTATTGAAATGATGAACAGATTCGGTACATGGAGGTAAATCATGGGAAGATAAAGAGAACAGAGAAGTTTAAACACCTGGGGGAATGGATCCAACCCAACGAACTAGATAAGGAGGCAAATAAAGGAAGAGCCAGAAAACTGGACCTGGCCTACATCCAAACGCAGAACAAGTACAACATGCGGGCATTATCCTACAAGGCCAAAATCAGACACTATATATCGGTACTACAACCTGAAGGATTTTTGGCCTCGGAGTGTTTTATTTCAAATAAAAAGGGGGAGTAATAAGCACTAAAAAACAAAGAAAGGAGGATTCTGCGGAAAATACTCGGACCACAGAAAACCACTGATGAGACTTGGAGGATGAGGAAAAAGGAAGTACTCTACAAATATAATGAGAAGATTACGGACACAATGAGGAAACAGAGGTTGAAGTTCTACGGACACCTACTAAGGATGGATGAAAGCCGACTGACCAAAAGGACCTTCAACTACATTATGGGGCCACAACTAAATGGGTAGATTGTAGATTTGGTAACGACTTGTACTACGAACTTCATAGATCTATTGTATCCCAACCTCTTCCTCTAAATGTTGGTATACTTAACCATTTAGAGCGCCTCCTCTAGTCCAGATTCCTTTAGAAATTTCAGGATCTGGGTGGTATTCAAGGAGTGCAACTCCTGTGCGTCCAAGCAGTAGGCCCCAAGATACATTTGTCTCTTGCGGAGCAGTGCTTCGCAGTCTCTGAGCAGATGTATGGGGGTTTTGCCTGCTGAACCTCATAATCTTCTTCTGTCATCTTCCTACATTCATAGGGTCTTGAGGTATTTTCTAAGTCTGCAATGTCCCGTCAGGACTCCTGTCAGAATTCTAAGCCTGTTCCTGTTTAGTTTCACTTAAGCTATTGTTGATTTATGGAAAAAAGATCCCAGCGATACTTCGGATTGTCTCAACTCTGGAAGTTCTTTCCAGGTTTTCATCCATTGTTCTCTTATTTCTTCATCTAAACTTTTGTGGATGATGTTCAGACTCATACTGCAAAAGGGTTCCGGACCTATGAAGGGATTACTGGATCCCTTGTTTGCCAGGTTATCGGCTTCTTCGTTATACTCTACAATTGCGATATTTTGACCCGCGTCTCTCGCCCTGCGTTCATTTGCGGCAGCCAAAAACTTTGTATTATTTGCATTTATTTGTAGTCCCATATTTCGTGCGGCATTCTCAAAATTTACAAAGATGTCTTTTGCTTTGCGAAGTGTTCTAGAGGTCAGGTCCATATCGTCTGCGTATGCCTGCGCCGGTGATGACTTATTAAAGATAGTACCTCTAGTATCCAGTTCCGCATCTCGAGCTACTTTTTCTAGTGCTATGTTAAACAGGAGACACGCCAGCGCGTCACCGTGCCTCACACCTAGGGTTGTTTCGAATAAATCTGAGGTTTCATTCTGTATTTTTACGTGGCACACAACTTTTGACATTGTCGTTTTTGTCAAAAAAGTTTTTGGAAAGTGTAGCTCATTCATAGTTTGGTATAACTTTGGTCTTAGAACGCTACCATAAGCTGCTTTAAAGTCAATGAAAAGGTGGAACGTGTCGATATTGTATTCGTAGCACTTCTCGAGCATATGGCGTAGTACGAAATCTGGTCAGTTGTCGATCGACCAGTTCGGAATCCGCATTGGTATTGTCCGATTTTATTATCGATTATATTATCCGATTCGAAGTTCTGCGTCTGCGTGTTCTCCTTATGCGAGATATCAGGATATGTGACAGTATTTTATAAGCAGTGTTTTGTAGTGTAATAGCTCGATAGCTACTGCATTCCAACTGACCACCTTCTTTGTGTAAAGGGCATACAACCCCTACGTTCCACTCTTCTGGTATTTACACATTATATACACATTACTGTGTAGTTTTTCTCGAAATGGTATTTGCATACCATTTCGTCTTTAGGTGCTTCCAGCAAGACGATCTTGGCAGCAAGGCTGTTCCCGTCTTTACTCGCGATTATTTTACCTCTGGCTATTGATTCCTTGCTCAGCCTTACAATGCCGATCTGGCGACCCTCTCCACGACAAGGTGCAACGGAGTCAGATCCAGCAGCAGTTCTATTGCCGCTGTCAGGCAAGACCCCATCGTCCCCGTGATGCAGACACGCGTCAGTCTTTGAATCTTCTCGGTGGATGAGGTGAAAAGGATTGCGGCAGAAATTTAAATCACACTACAGGTGGACCACAGCAGAAGAGAGTTTAGAGGGAGAGTAGACAGTAGTACAGAGAGTATTTCAGAAGAAGTCAACAATGAGGAAGCCCAAACTAATCATTTCCGATGACGAGAGTAAGAAGCGAACGCATAAAGAGGTGCTGTGCGGAGCAAAGAAGAAGAACCAAAAAGTCTTAAGTTGCTTGCGGTCCATAGTTGGCCAAATAAAAAAAAATAGATTCGATAAAATAAGACTCGACATTCCTAGACTGGTCAAAGCAAATACAGTGAAAGACTTGTCTAAGACGGAATCTCAAGGGACTGTGAAATATTTCCGTCTTAATCAGGTTTCCGTCTTACACGGATTAATCACTTTTTTATTTTATTCTCAATTCTTAATGTATGGACATGTATGTAATACATTTGGTTTATTAAAATTGGTCTTTTCTTTCCATTCCTTAATTGAAATCGTGAACTAATTTAACAATATACTGCTAGCCATCCAACCCTTCTTATTTGCATGTCATTCATTAGGTAAATAATTTATAATCAGTTGATTGAAGCACCTGAGTTTCAAAGATTTGTCAATAACCAAAGATTCTGAATTTCTCGAATTTTCGTTTCTTCTGAATGCTTACCACCAGTTACCATACCACTTACCACACATTTCTCATTTTTTAGTTGAAAAGTTTTATTTGGCAAAGCACGAAAAAAAGAGCACCGTTTCATCTCCGTTTGCTATGTCCTTAGGCTTCTTCTTCTTCCAATGCGTATCCATTAATGGATGTTTGCGATAACATTTTCCATTGCTTCCTTATTCCTTGCGGTGTGTATCAACGACTGTATATGGCGTAGCCCTGTCCACTGTCTGATATTTCGCAGCCAGGACATTTTTTTCCTTCCGATCCCTCTCCGGCCTTCGATCTTGCCTTCGATCAATAGATGCAAGAATTGATATTTCGTGTTCCGCATTATATGCCCTAGATATGCCGTTTTTCTTTTCTTAATCAGTTCAAACAGTTCACGTTGTCTGTTGACACGTCTTAGAACTTCTTCGTTTGTTAATCTAGCCGTCCAAGGTATCTTCAGGATTCTGCGATACAGCCACATCTCGAAAGCCTCTAATTTGTTAATTGCAGCCGTTTTTAATGTCCAACCTTCCATACCGTAAAGAAGCACCGACCAGACGTAGCATTTAATGAATCTGAGTCTTAGGTTGAGGTCAAAATCGGAACAGGTCAGCACTCTTCGAAACCTCAGGAATGCCTGTCGAGCTTGTTCAATGCGACATTTTATTTCCTTGTCTGATGTCCAGTCTTCAAAAAGCCAGATGCCCAAGTATTTAAATTTTTCTACTCTTTCTATGGGCCCAGCGTTAAATGTTATGGTGGAGTTTTCAAACATATTTAGGTTTCTAGAGATAATCATAAACTTTGTTTTTTTGATGTTGATATTTAAGCCCATTGATTTGCTCTGTTCTCCTACCTGGTTGACCAGTTGTTGTAGGTCGTGTATATTATCCGCGATTAATACCGTATCGTCAGCATAGCGGATATTGTTAATCCACACTCCATTAACTTTGACTCCCATTTCCACGTCTTCCAAAGCCTCTTGGAATATTGTTTCCGAATATAAGTTGAATAGGAGTGGAGACAGCACACATCCCTGTCGTACCCCCCTTCTAATCTGTATGGCTTTGGACATATTATTGCCTAATTTGATTTGCGCTGTTTAGTTCCAATATAGGTTTTCAATGCATCTAATGTCCTTTTGGTCTATATCAAGCCTATTGAGGAGCTGCATTAATTTGTGGTGTTGTACGCGATCAAATGCCTTTTCATAGTCCATAGTTTGGACAAGCAGTTCCTTAGGCTTATATCCCTCAATTTCTATGACGATTCTCTTTTTCTTATACTCGATGATTGTTTGCTGACAGACCCGCGCTTTTCCTACAAACTGTTGGGATCTTCTTTCCGGAAAACGGTTTAGAATGTTTATTAGGTAATCGCTGATCTGTTTGCTCAGATGATACCGACGCAAAAACACAAACCTTGCTTCCTTATTAGTAGACGAATCTTCCAGCAATGAGAATTGCCTACTACTACCATTAAATATGACAAAATCCTTTCCGTCTTAAGAATTATTTTTCATTTTACAAGGGTTGTTTTATATTGGAAAATGAACGGTTACCAAAAAAATTCCGTTTAATGCAGGTTTCCGTCTTTTACGGGTTCCGTCTTAGACAAGTTTCACTGTATAAATAAACACCATAGGACTAAAGAAAACAATATTTAACAATAATTGGTATTGTCTGCTCTTGTCTGATTTTGTCTGGTCTTGTCTGGTTTTGACTGGTCATGTCTAGTCTTGTTTGATCTTGTTTGGTCTTGCCTGGTTTTGTCTGGTCTTGTCTGATCCTTTTTATTTGAATATATTCGAATGTATAGTAATTCCAATTGAATTTAAATTGAATTTACCAATCAAGCCTGAATCCACATATTATATCAACTATATGGCTTAATATTTAAATGCGCATTTTAGGCAGCTCATTAAATTAAATGTGTTTGCTCAATACCCTTAATTTGGGAAAATATATATTTATAATGCAGATTAATCCATGAACGTTTTAATTTGGAATGCATTTATTACAAAAAATGGTTTGTTTCATTTTAAAGCTCTTTTATATATGTGAAACTTGACAAAAAAAAAAAAATTAAATAAATATAATAGATGGATTTTATACAAAAACAATTCGATGAAATCCATATATTATTTTGTAAATGTACGAAACAACAAACAATGCTAATTATTGCTAGAAAACCGAAATAAATACCTATAGGGTATAAAATACGCTGCTATTATTTATATTTCAATTTAGTTTTAAATATACACAAATTACATTTAAGACTTTCTTACGGAATTCAGAACTATCTTTAAAGGGAAATTAGATAATAATAAGCAAAAATTGAAAAGGAGAAAAATAAGGAGACAAAAAAAATAAGCAAGATAGAAGACAATAAATTACACTGCATTAGACCAGGTAAGGCAAGCTTAGACAGGATTATACTAGAAAATACCAGGCAAGAGCAGACCATACCAGCTAAAATCAGAGAAGACCAGGCAAGACATACAAGTCCAGACAATACCAAACAAGACAGGCAAGACTAGACAAAACCAGGCAAGACCAGACAAGACTAGAGAAAGGTAGACAAGACCATATAAGACTAGACAAGAACAGAGAAGACCAGACAACACAAAACAAGATCAGAAAAGATCAGACAAGACCAGACAAAACCATACAAGACTAAACAAGACAATACGAGAGATGATCAGACAAGACCAGGTAGGACAAGGCAAGACTAGACAAGACGAGATAAGAACAGGTAAGACCAGATAAGATCAGACAAGAACAAGACAAGACCAAACAAGACCAGACAAGAGCGGACAAGAGCAGGCAAGGGCGGACAATGCCAGACGAGACCAGACAGGTTCAGAAAAGACAAAACAAGTTTTATTCGAACATTAATCAAAGTGTAGTTTTGACCCTTGTGTGAGTAATGTACATTCGTGAGGAGTCTTATCGAGTCTAGAGGAATCTCATCGTGAATTAACTAGGGCATTTTTATATAATTAATTAGTATTTCTAAATATCTATTTCCTATATTGGTTAGATCCTTCATCGTATGTGAAAAAAAATAACATTTCTTCAAACGGTGGTACAAGAAACGACAGGACGATATGAAGGAGCGGATTTCAGTGATGATTGCTCGAGTCAAAATGAAATTTATGCATATAATTAAAGAAGGAAACTCCAAAATAAAATTAATAGCGATATAGAGATAAGAATAAGAAAAAAACTGTTGCAATAGTTAGTTCAGACATTTCTAAACATCGAACAGCTGAGGAGGAGGAAAAAATTAAACGTCGTAAAGAATATTCCAAACAAAATAGTCAGCAGTACAGAGAAAAGAAAAGAGTTACTACTAATTTGATTAATTTATATACAGATAAATCTTTAAAAGCAGTTATACAGCATGTTCTCAATGAAAAAATGTCCGTAACTCACAAATTGCAGGCCCATCAACAAGAAATGTGCCATATATCCACTAATTCATTATGCTAACCTATCACCATAGAATCAACCAAACATTCCAGATTCAAATTTATATTATGATGATGACATTAAAAGTCATACTCCTTCACAAGTAAATTATGTTCATGAATTACATAAAACAATACTAACAAACTGTGTACCAAATTTGATTAATTTACATATTGATAAATCCTCAAAACAAGTTGAAAGGCATGTTTCTAAATTTTAAAATTTTCATACCTCCCAAATTGCAGACCCATCAACAAGAAATGTGCCATATATCCCACCAATTCATACTGCTGACCTTCAACACGAAATGAATCATACATTCCAGATTAACAATCAGATTATGATGATAACATTCACAATCAAACCAGTTAAAACCGAACCCGGTTAACCGGGTTTTCTGTTAAAATTTACGAAACCGTTATTTTCTTTTTTTCTTCAAGTGGAAAATAATTTAATTTTTCTATGGTTATTCATGAAGTATTATATTGTAGATTTATTTATACCAAAATAAAACGTGCGTTAAAGGGCCGTCCATTAATCACGTGATGTTTTTAGCAACTTGATTCCAAAGTTTTAAGAACTTCGTGCCAAGAAACTCTCTAATTTCTACATGCGTCCTCTCTAGTTGACCAACGTGTCAAATTTACTCTCTTTAGCGTTTTCTCTTTCCCAATTTGAGTCACTTTTATAAAAATAAAATTTATAAAAATCTTTGTCTTAGATATTCAACATGACTCGTTAAAAAAGGATCGAATTCAGGTAACACATCCAAAATCATACAATAATTTCAGTTATTCAGATCATTGAACTTTTCATTTTTCCCTCTAAAGCACACAACCGAAGAAAAATTAATACTCATAAAAAATTGCATGACTCTGATTTTTTGACGCATGATTGCATGACATTTTTATCAACAGAGGCGGCTTTTCTTTTCGGCGGCTTTTTCGTTTGTATCGCCGCTATATATCTGTCTCTCTCAGACTCAATGCCACTACGCGTCGTATGCCCCTAACAGCTCAGCCCCGTCGATCCTGCTTCAGACCAGCCACTACTAGGCAAATTATAGAAAAAAATAATTTAATTTCATTTACATTAAGGTATAGAAAAATGAATCTTTTCAATTTCTGTACAACAAAAAAAATGTTGGTCCCAAATTTGCCGCCCCTAAAATCTGCCGCCCTAGGTTTCAGCCTACTCAGCCTGCCAGTAATCGATGGTGATCGAAAATTTATTTAATGCACTGAAATCGATTCAACCTACCTCAACAGATAGCGAGAGAGTTTTTTCGGTGGGTGGTAGGCAATTTCTGTACAAAATTTCGATCGTCAATATGACCTCTTAGATGCGTTAATATTCCTGAAATATTATTTTATTCAAAAACAAACTTTAAAATTTGTGTTACTTTTTATTATCATAAAATAATAAAATTATGTATTTTTTATAATAAAAATTATTTTAAATCCTATTTGAATATTTATATAAATTGTGCCACTTTAGTATTCTTACGTAAATATCATGAAATGAAACACAAATATTTTTTTTATATATTAAATAATTATAAATGGTGAACAAATATATTTTTTTTTTGTTTACAGTCGCAGTTTATTTATTTTTATACTTAAAACCGGGTTACAACCGGTTTTTTACTTTACGAAAAACCGAAAACCAGTTTTTGAAATTTCATCAGTTTCTTGGATGCTTCAGTCTTGACAAGTTTTGTCGAGTATTCAGTTTTTTTGTCGAGTCTATTATCGCCAAGTAATGTCCGCTCTCTTCTAACTTTGTCTTGATTGTTTACTCCTATATCCATAGTTTTTAAAAGAATTAGAAATGACTTTAATTACTTTATACCTTAATATATAATCTAGGGCTTTCATAAATACTTTATCTCGCAGATTACATATTAATCTTGTTTCGTTAAATCACATTTACCTGTAATCTATTTAAATTTGATCTCTCTACCTTGCAACATGTATGTGTAAGGAAACATATATACAGTTACTAAAATATTAACGGAATCTATCCGAAGAGGAGCAACAAACAGAATTTATCTAAATGGAACATAAAGGTTTTTGAATGAGTAAAAAAAATATAACAGTAATGGTGAGTTTCCTAAGAATTCCGTACGTACTTAATGAAACTTATGCTTATCCGTCAACACCAATTTGATGGATGGGTTCCAAGTGTTCTGTATATCCACTCATAAACAAGTGATTGCGATTTCTATTAATATTTCCATTAAACGGCTAATTGTATTTTGTTTTTAAGATTTTATTTCAATCTGTAATAATGGTATAAAACTAAAGCATTATTTATATTTATAAAACGTTTGAGATGTTAGCTATTCTAAATTAATTAAAAATGAAAAATACTTCGTAAAATTTTTTGGTAGATTCTGAGTAGAATCTAAATGTTTGAATAAAACTAATTTTGTGATTTGTTTCATGTGATAGTTTATTTGACTATAGTTTCACCAAACACAGTGGCATCTTCACCGGTGTGAAACTGGCAATAACTTTCAGCAATAAAAATTTTGCGTAAAATTTTTATTTCAAAAGGCTCTAACTTTCTTATTGGTAGGGATTTTTCAAAATTTTCTTCACAGAACTGTTGCACAGTAAGTCACCTCATATAATATTCCAACAAAATTTAATTTACTTTTTACACATAGGCATAATAATCATATTAAAGATCAACAAATATTCACATTTACTCACTTCTTAAACGCGGAGCGTCAAAGTGTATTATTTTCCAAAATTTTCCAACATAATTTCCACCATCTATTAGGCCACAGTATTACCTTCATTTCTCAAACAGGAATTTTTCCAAAATTCCTAATAATAAGCGCACAGCGATTATTTAAAAAACTGCATTCCATGCAGTTGCCATTTAATAGAAAAATTCAAAGAGGTAGTAACTTTCAACATTTCTCGATTTTTCTTTCAAATATCTCTAGAAAATAAATGTACCTAACAACGAAATAAAACATTTTTCGAAATATAAAAAAACAATCGAATAACGACCAAACTTAAAATGCAGCTGCTCCACTTTGCACCGTTTCATAGCCAGAACGTCAAATTGCAGAAAATTTTAAGTTTTCTCAAATTTTCTTTCATACATCACTAGTGAATAAATGTACCTAGACATGAGTAAAAGCTTTTGCAAAAATTCGCAAAAGTAAATGTATTCCACCCCCCTTTCGTTAGCCGGGCACTGTTTTATTGCTGAACCGTCAAATTGGTCTAAATTTTAACTTTTCTTACATTTTCTTTCATTTTCTACTAGGGTATGAATATATCTACTTAACTGTATAAGCATTTAAAAAACTTCGCAACAATATTTGCATTTGACGATGACTTAAAATGCACTCACTCGACGCAGCACTGTTTTATTGCTCGACCGTCAAATTGCTCTAAATTTTAACTTTTCTCACATTTTCTTTAATTTCCTATTAGGGGATGAATATATCTACTTAACTGTATAAGCATTTAAAGAAATTTGCAACAATAATTGCATTTGACGATGACTTAAAATGCATATGAATTTTTTGAAATGCTTATATTGTTAAGTAGATATATTCATCCCCTAATAGGAAATGAAAGAAAATGTGATAAAATTTAAAATTTAGAGCAATTTGACGGTCGGGCAATAAAACAGTGCTGCGACGAGTGAGTGCATTTTAAGTCATCGTCAAATGCAATTATTTTTGCGAATTTTTTTAAATACTTATATAGTTAAGTAGATATATTCATACCCTAGTAGGAAATGAAAGAAAATGTTAGAAAAGTTAAAATTTAGAGCAATTTGACGGTCCAGCAATAAAACAGTGCCCTACGAACGAAAGTGGGGTGGAATAATAATAATAATTTCTTTATTTCCTTAATAATTATTACAAATATATATATTCACTCATACATTACAATGGAAATTACCCCCCCGCAAAGGCACAGCCAGAGCGCGGGAGGGGCGTTCAGTTCGTTATTTTAAATTCAGTAACTTTTTTTTTTTTTTAATACAGTAACTCGTTTGTTTCTTTCTGGTTTCAAAGTGGTTTCGGTGGTAGGCTCAGTAAGTGGTTAATAATATTACTCCGGATTTGTTTGGAGTTAGCCAGAATGTTGGGAGGGAGGTCAGCGTACCAGACAGGACCCCGGTACGACCAGTGTCTCATGCCCTGTGTGGTTAGTTTCCTGGGAGCCCTGGGCAGACCTCTGCCCACGCCCCTGGTCCCGTGCCCATGATCTACCATTCCCAAAGACTCCCTGCTCTTATGGACTTTCATTAAAACTGTCAATTTATAAAGATTATTTATGGTTAGAACTGATAAGTCCTTGTACAACGCCCCTGCCGAATCGAGCCTTCCTCTCTTTAAAATTCTTCTAAGCAAATTATTTTGTGCAACGATTGCAGGTCTTAATGTTGTGGGACAAGCCCCACCCCAGGATAGTATTCCATAAGTTAGGATCGATTGGGCCAAGGCGAAGTACACGGTCTTTAAGGTGTTTTGGTCCAAAATATTTGTTAGTCTGGAAAACACATAGATCAACTGATTTATTCGTTTAGTTAGAGTTTCCGAATGTGATTTCCAGTTCAGATGCTGGTCTATCTGAATACCTAAATATTTAATACTTTGAACTCTTTCTATCGTATTGTTTCCTAATTTTATATTAAATAAATTACTAGGTTGAGAATTCTTATAGATTGAGAATGTAATATATTTGGTTTTGTCAGGATTTAATGAGAGTCGGTTGAGGTCCATCCACCGTTTCACTCTTTCGATCCCCTTTGAGGCAACATTGAAGGTACTGGGCCATGACGGGGTGGAGAAGAGAAGCACGGTATCGTCTGCAAATAAGTAGGTGTGTCCTTCCATTTCTCGTTCAAGTTTTGGCAGGTCGTTAATAAATGTCAGGAATAATATAGGTCCCAAGACTGTACCTTGTGGGATTCCATAACAAGTACCATACATAGTAGCGCTGAGAACATTCCCCAATCTAACCTGCTGAGGTCTACATGCAAGGTAGCTAATGAACCAACTTAAAGCTGCTCCTTTCACCCCCATACGGCTAAGTTTTTTAATCAACAGGACATGAGACACCGTGTCGAACGCCTTTGCTAAATCAAGGAAGATTCCTATGGTCTTGGTGCTTTGGTCTAAAGATTCATTTATTTCTGAAGTGACTGCATCTAAAGCATCATGAGTACCCTGCCCTGGCCGGAAACCAAACTGTCTAGGGGTTATTAGGCTATTTGTTTCCAGGTATCCGACAAGTTGTTTTTTAACCATTTTTTCTATTATTTTCGCTATGTTGGATAACATAGATATAGGGCGGTAGTTACCAATTAAAGAACGATTTTTATTTTTATACAAAGGGATAATTATAGATTTTTTTAGAATTTCTGGAAATTTTCCTGTACTGAGACTGAGATTAGTTATGTAAGTCAAAGGTGATGCAATGTAGGTTTTAATTAATTTTAGACATTTTACTGAAATGTTGTCCCAACCAGGACAGGACCCTCCTCTTAGTTCATCAATTGTTTCAATAATGTTATTTTCATTAACCTGGATAAACTCAAAGAAAGGAATACCATCTTCCTCAAAATCAGGTTGTTCGTCTGTGGATGTAATTTTTGCAGCCATTTTTTCACCAATATTTCGAAAGAATTGGATAAAATGATCAGCACACCTATCTGGATAACTTTGCATTTCAATAAGATCACCATCAACGTTCAATTTTGATATGTTAGAGTCCCTATCTTTGCTATTAATTATTTCAGAAATAGTTCCCCAAACTCTTTTAGTATCTTTTCCTGCCTCTGAAATCTGTTTTCTATAATCTTCCTCCTTAGCAATCCTAATTAACTGTCTAAATTTATTCCTGTACCTTATATAGTATTCTCTTAATTTTCCATTGAAAGGCTCTTTTTCCAACTTCTTATACAAATAATCCCTCTTCCTTAATGATATCATTAAGCCTTGGGTAATCCAGGCCTTCTTACTTTTGTATTTACAAGGCTTTTTGGTAATTTTAGTTTCAGAGCAAATTTCTAGATTTGATTGTAAAATGTTAATCAAGTATTGAGTAGCTTTATCTACAGATGTGAATGAATAAACCTCATCCCAATTGTGACTTTTAATCTTATCAATGAATTCATCATACCTTACTTTTTCTAAGGTCTGGCCATTGCAGGTGGAGGAGGAAGGGTTCCCTCCTACCCCACCAGCAATAGAGAAACAGACTGCTCTGTGATTAGTGACGTTGGTATTTATAACCACGGCAGTTAATGAGTGCTGATATTGAATATTTGAAGCTATGTGGTCAATACATGAAGGTTGGGTGACACGGCCTTGCCCAGCTGGTCCATCGTCTATCCTAGTGGCGCAAGTGACTCGTGATAGGAATCCCCTGCCAGCAAGAAGTCCTAGATAATCTTCTATTATTTTAGATTTATTTGTACTGATTATGTTTAGGTTAACATCACCAATTAGAATTGTACTGGTGTTCAAGAAGGGTTCTAATTCAGACAAAAATAATTCCCCATTTCCCGACGGTGACCTATAGACGGCTAAAATTGTGTAAGTTAATTTGTTATAGTTAACATTAAGTGACAAACAGCCACATTCAGTCATAATGAGTTCAGATACTTCAATATTGTATATGTATTGGTTTTTAATATAAACAACCAGACCACTGTTTTGGTTAAAATTATTTTTTGTACTAAATTGTGTATAATTTGGCAACTTAAAGAGATTTAGAGGTACCCCCCCCCCCCTCCCAACCAGGCTTCCCCCAGTATTATAATGTCAAAGGAAAATTTGAGATCAGCCAACAAAACCGAAAGCTCGTCAAAATTCTTATTTATACTTCTGATATTAATATAGAAACATGAAAAACCGCTTGAAAAACCACCCTGGGTCTCCACCATTTCCACAAACTCATTACTTGTGAGCAATCGACTTTCTATTCCTAAATTATCAACATTTTCGAATATATCCATGAAAGAAAATTGTTACTTATAATTTCAAAAGTGATTACAATTTTTAAGTTCAAAATTTTAACATACAAATTAACTTTAATCACTACAAATAAAATAAAATAAACATAAATTCTTCTGTACATTTCAATATAAGGAATCAATGAACAATAATTATTGTGAGAAAAAAGATAATGAAATATTAGCCATATTGTGATAGCATATATTAGATTATTAATTAGAAACATATAATACTTTTTTAAGAAAAATAGTTTTGGAAATAATATTCTTCGCATTATTATCTACAAAAAAAATTAGTAGCAATATATTTTGAAGTTTTATTTTATTTTTACTAAATCATCATCTTTAGTAATTCGAATTATGTTCCTGTCCTGGTCTTCTTTTTTGACTAATATTTTACCATCTTTATACCAAGTATACTTATAGTTTTTTTTCCCGACAAATGTTCCTGGTTTTGTCCAATAAACGCGCCATAAAGATAGTTAAATGCTCATGGGCATTTATTCTACCGTGGATAAGATTCTTGTGTAGTAAGACAGAGGCGATCCCTGGTCCATTTTGGTCGGAACGAGCCAGTTTTTTAAAATCTTCCAACCACTGCACTTTGTCCATATGTCGAACGAACTTTACAATGATTGGTTTCACCTTGTTGTTGTCCATGGTAGGCATTCGATGAGTCACACAGATATCATTGATTGTGATTTTATTGTTTATCAACTTGGAGAGTGAAAGAACAATATCCTTTACAGACTCACCTGGAGTTTCAGGGACCCCAGTAATAACTAGATTGTCTCGCCTGCTATATTATTGTAAATCCTGTATTTCTCTTCTTAGTGTTCTGTTTTCAGTTGTGAGATTTTCTATTTTTTGTTTTATCTCTTTTTTATCCTCGTCATCAAGACGCACTTTAAAACCATCAAATATATCTGACAGACCCTTCACTGAGTTTTCCAATTGCTGGATTTCCGATTTAAGAGTGGACTGAACTGTCATTTTAATTTCATCTATTAATGCTAATTTAAGGGTATCCACTATCATTTTAATATCGATTTGCGACAAGATTCTTTGACTACCAGCTTCAGTACCATTATCCTGATCAATATCTTCAATATCTAATTGGGATGTGTCGAATCCAACTATACTTTTCGATTGATTTTTAATGCATGAGGCGCACTTCCATTCATTTAATTTATTGAACGTTTTAAGATAAGTGTAATCTTCGGTTTTCATATTAGCACACTTTACATGCAGTATAGTAGAACAAGCCGTACATTGAATTATCTGCTGTGACCTTTTGGGAGGCTGGTTACAAACATTACAAACCTGCATAATGTAATATATTTATATTTGTAAATATATTAATTATTTTAGTAGATTTGTTTTAAATAGTAAATATTAAATATTTTAAATAATAACAAAAGTGCCGAGCTAAAAAAGCAGAAGACGAATAACTATCACCCACAGATAAGAATATTTTTTGTAGATAAGAGTTCTAGGATAAGATAACGATTTAGGTTTTTTTTTTTCCCACTGCACGGTTTACTCGCAGCACCGCACTACAATGTCGACTGCACTCAATAATTAAATTTTTAATAAAAACTATTAATATTTTTAGCGAGACCGATACACAGTTTTAAAGCCCAAAATTCACTTTATACTTAGGCACTATCCTTTTTTTTAATAACAAGCAACAATTAAGTAAATTCGAGCAAACAAGAGCTACGTTCTCAACGATGCGAGCACTGACATGCTCACAGCCGAACTGAACTGAATACATTTACTTTTGAGAATTTTTGCAAAAGCTTTTACACATGTCTAGGTACATTTATTCACTAGTGATGTATGAAAGAAAATTTAAGAAAAGTTAAAATTTACTTCAATTTGACGTTCTGGCTATGAAACGGTGCTACGTGGAGCAGCTGCATTTTAAGTTTGGTCGTTATTCATTTGTTTTTTTTTACATATTTCGAAAAATGTTTTATTTCGATGTTAGGTACATTCATTCTCTAGTGATATTTGAAAGAAAAATTGAGAAATGTTGAAAATTACTACCTCTTTGGATTTTTCTATTAAATGGCAACTGCATGGATGCACTTTTTTAAATAATTGCTGTGCGCTTATTATTAGGAATTTTAGAAAAATTCTTGCTTGAGAAATGAAGGTAAAACTGTGGCCTAATAGATGGTGGAAATTATGTTGGAAAATTTTAGAAAATAATACACTTTGACGTTCCGCGTTTAATAAGTGAGTAAATGTGAATATTTGTTGATCTTTAATACGATTGTTATGCCTATGTTTAAAAGCAAAATTAAATTTTGTATTTTTTGGATTATTTTATGAGGTGACTTACTGTGCAACAGTTCTGTGAAGAAATTTTTGAAAAATCAATAAGAAAGTTATGGCCTTTTGAAATAAAAATTTTACGCAAAATTTTGATTGCTGAAACTTATTGCCAGTTTCACACCGGTGGCATCTTCAGAATAACTGTCATTTTGATTATTCGGTTTATGATTCGATTGTTCTGAAGATGCCACTGTGTTGGTGAAACTATAGTCAAATTAACTATCACATGAAACAAATCACAAAATTAGTTTTATTCAAATAATACAATATGTCGTTTCATATAGTTAGGGCTAAAACAATTAACTCTTTAAAATCTGAATTGTCAAAGTCTAAGTATATTTTGATTTGGCTAACAAAGTGAATGTAGCCTGCCTGAATAATCTTGTTGCTTAAGTTTAGTTTGAAATAATTTACTCTCAAGTGGTAGATGAAACAGTAAACTACGTACTGATAGTAAAGGGTTACTACATAGGTTGCAAAGTAGCGGCCAAAGGGTTGATGATTTACATTCTAAAAGCATAATTTTTTAACATCTGGTTTTCCTTGGAGTATATATTGGCTAGATATTTTACTATTTCAAAACTATCGATTGCAATATACAAAATCATAAAAAGTTTCTACAATATTGTGCAAAATTTCGAACGAACAAATGCCACTGGACATTTTATATTTGTGTATTTGACCATCTGGAAGTTTAATATTTGTGTTTTGCTTTATATATTTTTTTTATACTTAATTTGCTCCAAGAAAAGGAAATTTCTTTCCTTCCTGCCCAAAGGAAAAAAAGTTTGGGAAACTCTAGTCTAAATCAATCAATGTTTTAAGATCTTTAAGTTCTTAGTACTTGCTATAACTAAATATGCATATTCTCGAGAAATACTATTTCAATTAATAATTCTGTTTAATAAACGCGAATCGAAGAATATTTATGAAATGTCTATCGAGAATTAGTCATGCATTATTTAAATATAATATTAATAAAATATATAACATTGGGAGAAACTACTATGTGAATCTTCAATAATAAAAGTAGATAAATTAATGAATTACTTACTTATAACATAAATTAATATAATTATAAGTACAATCTGGTTTCCTGCAGTTTCGTGCCACGAGAGACCATGTGGGTTTCTAAAAACACCATAACCAGGTAAAATGTTTGTACTTATAATTATTAATTTATGCTATAAGTCATGGGTGAATTGAAAAGAGGTAATTTACTATATTTATACTTTTATTAATAAAATGTAATACGGGGATTCCTCGTTGATGTTGGGGGGTTTGTTGTTTGGGTGTTTATTTACTGTTTTTAGGATAATCGCTCGGATCCGTCAATTTTATTTTCCAAAATACAAAGTTATGCCGTAAAAAATTTCATAGCGCAAACACCAATGACGTCATCGACATTTTTTTTTAATGTCAACCCCCGTTTTTTCATTATCGACTTGGATAGACCTTTTAATTGTCTAAATCAGCGTTTCTCAACTTTATTAGCCCACGGACCAGTAAAATTTAAAAAAATAATTCGCGGACCAGAGATATTTATCATTTACTTACAATAATATTTAAATGTAAAGATATGTAATTATTTTTCTCTTTTTTCTTCAGTGCCATACTAATCATAAATTAAATAGAATTAAAATTGGTTTATATATAAACCTTTATTGGCATTTTAAACACAAACACTTAACAAACATTATACCTTACAAGCTAGACAATCAACATAATAAACAATTTTTTTGTTAACATTACATTTCTCAAACGACACTTAGACTACCCTGATCCGCCTTTGCTGTCTTTCCACTTAACAATTTTAGCCATTAGCGGCCAACCCTGACCGCTTTCATTCATCAACGACTTTCAACCTTTTCTAAGCACAATCTTCTCAGTCGCACTCCACACACAACCACTACAGCTTGTACCCCAATGCTCCCAAAAAATTGGTTTAAGATAATTATATTTCGTAATTTTATAAATAAAAATTTAATTTTTTTTTGTTTGATAAGTAAATTTTTTTCGCGAATAGAAAAAAATTTGCGCGGAATAGAAAAATTTCTCGGCGGACCACTGGTGGTCCGCCGGACCAGCGGTAGAGAATAGCTGGTCTAAATGGTGGTGTAAAAATGTTGATATACTTACTACATTAGAAAATTTACGAAAAGAACTGATTTGAATTTTAAGAAAAACGACATTAGCCAGTTTAGAAAAATGGGTTTGTACTAGCGATGGGTCAACTCGATTTTTTAAACCGGGTTAACTCGAGTTAAGGATAATTCGAGTCAACTCGATTTTCGATTTACCAACTCGAGTAGATATGCTGCATCACCGACCTACTAAACGGTTCGGCTCCTTTACGATCATGGTCAACGGCGTAAACGCAATACATCGTGGTGCCGATATACCGTAATACGTAAAGTAGATATTTTCTACATATTGTAGGGTAAGTTTACCGTAATAATGCCAGGTCCTAGAAAAAGATCAGTGGTATTGGGAAGTGTTTAGTTTACACATTGACGGAAAAGTAAAATGTAAAACTTGTTCTAACACATTCTGGAAATACAACCACATTGATGAATCATATTTAAAAGAAACATCCTAGTGAAAACATTGGCTTGATGGCGCTCGATAGTAAGTAATACAATAAAACCAACAAGTCAATTTAAAAAATCAATTTTAGATGAATCGCCGATGCCGTCGATGGCTGTTCCGGTTTCGTCAAATGATGTCGAACCTCCAACAAAAAAATTAAAATAAAGCCGTTTAAATTTGAATCTATACAATAAATCTGTGCAGAAATCTGGGGACGATGCCCAAATGCATATGATAGTCAAAGATTACCAGCCATTACAAATCGTTGAAAATGAAGGTTTTCGCAAATTTACCAAAACATTAAACTCCGAGTACGAAATTCCATCTAGAAAAAAACTTACAAAAATGATTGAAGAAAAATATGACTTAGAGTCCAGAGCTTATAAAAAGAGATTGGAGGATATTGAATACATTGCAATAACATCTGATATTTGGTCATCAGATAGCAATAAAAGTTTTATAACTGTGACACCTTATTTTATACAAAATGTAAAATTACATTCATTTGTTATTTCCACTTCAGAAATACTAGAAAATCATACTGGTGAGAACATAGCAAATGCTTTTCAACTAGTATTGGATGATTGGAAAATTCAAAAATAGTCTGCATAGTCACTGATAACCTGCACCTATGAAAAAGGCAAGTAGTGAGATTCTTAAAAAACGAAACCATTTATGTGTTGCTCAAACACTTAACCTTGCTGTCAAAGACTGTATAGATAAAGAAAGGGCTGATTTAGAAAAGAATCTGGATAACAGTCAAATATTACAAGTATTAAAAATGTGCCGTCCGATTGTTTCCCACTTCAAGCATAGCAGCAAGTCGTCCTATGCTTTACTTGACATGCAAAAACAAATGAGTATGGATTTACTAAAAGTAAAGCAAGATGTTCGTACCAGGTGGAACAGTACTTTCTACATGCTGGAGCGCTTAATCAAATTGAAGGTACCGCTTTCTGCTGTTTTACCTACATTGAATTTACCACCATCAAATTTAGAGTCTCATGAGTGATTATTGGCTGAAGAAATGGTGGCGCTTTTACATCCTTTTATACAGGTAACTGTCATTTTATCTGGAGAAAAATACCCATCCCTGTCTTCTGTCATACCTCTTGTGTTTGGTCTCAGGAAGGCTGTAAACAGCAAAACTTCACTGACAGAGTCAGGCAAGTTTTTACAACAAATTATACCAGTGTGTCCTGGTACCCAGTATAGCGACACTTTAATATCTTTATCAAGCTTGTTTAGCTTCCCCACACAGTCCCATACCAGTTGGGATCTGATGGTGTATATGCTAATGGCCTTAATGGCTGCTTGGCTGTCTGACAGGATAGCAATTCGTTTGTGCGATAATTCGAGGCTGTCGAGGTTAAACTGTGCACATCTTTCGATTGCGTGTACCTCTGCTTGGAAGATACTTGGGGATGTTCCCATGGATAAGGGGATATTCCCAAGTACTTGGTACGAGGTCCAAACACTCCTGCACCAGTACCTTCCTTTGTATTCGAACCATCTGTATACCACTTGATAGCATTTTGCTCTATGTGGTATGCTGAGTATTCGTCGCTCCAATCGGCTTTACTACTACACATTGCTGTGTAGTTTTTCTCGAAGTTATATTTACATAGCATTTCGTCTTTTGGTACTTCCAGCCAGCGGATCTTGGCAGCGAGGCTGTTTCGGTCTCTGCTCCCGATTATTTTACCTCTGCCCATTCCTTCCTTGCTGAACGTTACAACCGTCGATCTAGTTACAGAGAGCCTCTAGCAGCGGAGGCAGACCCAGCAACAGCTCCATTGCTGCTGTCGGCCACGACCCCATCGCCCCCGTGAATGTGTTTGAATCTTCTCAAGCTGTTTCCTCATAGAGGCCAGCTTGGTTCTACTTCCCTACGCAACTGCTACATAAGTGATTGCAGGTCCTACTATCATGGTGTACATCTATCGCAGGATTGTGGGGGTTACAACGCCACGTTTTTCCTGCCAGATTTCTGCACACCATTAGGGCGCGTTTGGGCTTACGTACCGCTGCCTCGTCATGTCTATTCCATAGGAGTTTTCTATCTAGTGTAATACCCAGATACATTATCTCCAGTTTGCATTCTACTGCCTTCCCATCTAAGAGAATGGGCTGTAGGCAGTTTAGTTTTCTCCTTCTAGTAAATGGTATCACCGTGGTTTTGCTCGGGCTGATTCCAGTCCCACTGTTTTACACCATCTACTAGTTACTTTGAGGCCTCTTTGAACAATTTCACAGAGCATTCCCTCAAACATCCCTCTGGCCATTATGACTATATCATCGGCGTAACCTTGACATTTGATGTCTAGCTCTTTTAGCCTAACCAGTAATTCATCAACTACCAGGCTCCACATTAGCGGCGATAGTACACCTCCCTGTGGGCACCCTCGAGTTGTGGATATCTTAATGGTGTCTGTTCCAACTTGTGTCTCCACTGTTTTGGTTCTTAGCATTTCTCCCATCCACCGATACTCCTTCTTTCGAGGGCCGCTTTGACAGCCTCGTGTGAGGTGTTGTCAAAAGCTCCCTCTATATCTGAGAAGGCACATGTCGCTACTTCCTTTTTCTCTAGTGCTGCTTCTATTTTATTTGTCAGCTGATACAGGGCGGTTTCTGTGGATTTCCCTGCTCTGTATGCAAGGTGACTGCTGTGTAGTGGTGTACCTACCAGCACTATTGTCCTAAGGTAATTATCAATTACCTTCTCCATTGTCTTTAACATAAAATATATTAGACTAATGGGTCTAAATGACTTCGGTTAAGTGCTGTCTTTCTTCCACACCTTCGGTATGAATACCACCTTAGCCCTTCTCCATAGCTCCGGTATATATCCGAGCGCTAAACTACTTCTAAAGATATTTAGAAAATATTTCTACCTTCCTTTTGTAGGTGGGCAGGAACTAGTCCGTCCACGCTGCCCTCCTCCAGTCAGCCCGACTTGGTTTTGCGTGGTTGCATCAAGCTCTCGGTCTCCCTGTATCCTCTACATCCCGAAAAATGGGTTTCTAGTAGAATGCTCCTTCCTCCGCTCAGCTGTCCATTTTCTTCCAAGATGTTGTGATGGTCCATCCTCAAAGTTAACATTTTTTATTTTAATCAGGCAGTCAGTGCGGTCCTCGATATTTTATATGTTGACCTATTGTGAGTCCCTCTGAGCCTCTGTCAGACCTTTAGTGCCACACTTACTCTTTGTTATAAGTTATAACGTTGAGCAATTTCTTCGCCCTTCTGAAGTTTTCCATCCTGTAAATGTGTATAAAACTGTGCTCGGCATTTTCTAATTACGTCCGTTATCGTGTGGATCTCTTAGTAGATTTCATTTTGAGTTCTCTTCATCCAAATACCGTTATTATGAACTGTCCCGTAACCTTTTCTGAGAATTTTTCTTTCCTGATATTCTATATCTTTAATTTTGGAATGACCGTCGATCACCATTATTTCGGCTGCGTAAGTTGCTTCCGGAAGAATCACCATGAATCACCGCCTTAATTTTATGTCTAGCGAGATGCACTTCTTGTTGTAGTAAGCCCACGTTAGTATGTAGGGCTTCTGCAGTTTGGTGATTCTTTGTTCATTGGCGATTCGGTTTTCGTCCCGAGGACTGTATGATTTTGCCAGGGTATTTAAAATGGGGGATTTGTGTTATCTTACCGTATTGTGTGATTAAGATGAGTTTTTTTCTGCTTGTCCTTCCGTATACTGGGTTTATTCATAAGAAATTTGTAGTCCTGTTCTTTGCGCAATTTCATGTAATTTTTCCACTGCACGTATGGCTTCATGTCTGGTGTTAGTGATAATGGCAATATCGTCCGCAAAAGCGAGGCACTTGACTGTAGTAGTAATAACCTTTATTGGCATAATTAAAATAAGTTACACAACCATACAAAACATACAGAATAAGCAAAAAAAGTTATGAAACTAAAACTAAAACCCCATTAAAAAGAAAAAGTTACCACCCTATAAACCTATACATCCACACCTGCATATCGGTCATAAACTTATAAACTAAAAACTAAACCGCAACACTCAAAAAACCACTTGACTGTAAGACGGTTCTCTTTTTTGATACCAATTTGAATGCCTATCACTTGAGGTATCCATTCCCTAATGATCTTTTCTAGAACAATATTGTAGAGCATTGGGGACATATTTCCTGTAAGCGTCTATTCAGCGTCTATTCAATTATTTTTTGGGTTTTTCTATCTATCCCGAATTCTTCCATGATTATAAAGTTTTTCTGACAGAATCTAGTCTACAATCTCAGTCTACAGAATCAAACGCTTTTCTGACGTCGACGAATGTAATTACTGTATTTCTACATTTTCTCATTTGTAATATCGGTTTCAAGCTCCACACCAGTTCAGCATATGATCGCTCTTTTCTGAATCCGGCTTGGTATTCACCAATTAGTGGATCCGCCTGGGGTTCTATCCTATCTAAAAGTGCCTTGGAGAGGGTTTTTTAAACAATCGGGAGCAGGCAGATTCCTCTGTAGATACTGATGGCAGTTTTATCACCATTTTTGTGTAACGTATGAATTAGAGCACATTTCCAGTCTTCTGCTACTCGCTCCATCATCCATATGTCTGAAATGACGTGATGAAGTTTCTGTGTAAGAGTAGAATCGTTCAGTTTCCTGAAATCTGAAATGATCCCATCTTCTCTTGTTGCTTTGTTATTTTTCAGCTTTTGGGTGATCTCCTGTATTTCTGTAGGTCAGGGGCTCGTGAGTCCGGTTGTGTGGAAAATGGAGGGGTGAACGCAAATTTTCTTGGGGTGATTCGCAGTTAAGAAGGGTGTTGAAGTATTGGGCTAACAATTTATAATTTTCTTTCGCGTTAGTCAACGTGCCATCGGGTTTTTTGGAGCACAGGCTGAGCGCCTATTAATATCCTTTAAGATTGATATCCTTTTAAATTTTCTCTAAATGTTATATAGAAGTTTCTAGTATTATGTTGGGTGAAATCCTGCTGGATGTCATTGAGTCTGTTGTCATATCCAGTTTTTCTTTCCTAATTGTTTTGGAAGCATATTTTTGAGTTGTAAGAAAGTTCTCCCAGTTTTCCTCAGTTTTGTGACTGCTAAACTTTTTCCACGCAGTAACCTGGTTGTCAACAGGCCGGTCGCAAATTGCATTCCACCAGCGATATTCCTTGTGCGAGGAGGTTGTCCTAGTTTCATGACTTCCTGAATTTTCTTCGTTATTTTCTGCCAGTCTGTTGATATTTCCTGATTAATTTGCATTATGATTCCTTCTTTGTGGAGTTTCATGCACTCTGGATCTGGTTTGATACTTTTGGATGGACCTTTTTTTCTTTCTATTGGGTTGGAATTTCGTCTATATTTGAAGCAGATGATGGTCTGTTTCAAATTTCTTTTCTATTTTTCTTGAAAACTGCTATATCGTCAATTTGGTATTCACCCTGTCTAAGATTGGGTGATCTCCATGTGGTTAACTTGTATGGAGGTTTCAGAAACTGTATACACATGATTTTAAGTCTAAAGTTTCTGCAGAAGTTAATTAATCTTTCACCATTCCCGTTGGTACGTTCGTGCTTAGTATGGGGGCCTGTGGTATCACTAAATTTTCTTTCCATGCCTCTTCTTCTGGGTGATCTTCACATGATGCCTTAGTATTTTAATAGCTGTTTCTTCGAGAGTTTCCCATAAATTGTTTATAGTTTCAGGGTCGGATTTGACGAGTTGATTTATGGAAGCGTGGACGTTTATCAGTGTGTAAGCTTTATTAGCTGACTTTACTGAGAGCAGAGATACTCTTTCGTTGGGAGAAGAGAAATCAATGATTGAGTCCAGTACGGAATTGTGTATCGCGAAACCGGTTCCCAGGAGTGATAGTTTGCCTCTAATTTTTATGGCAGGTTTGCCTTTATAGATTCTGAAATTCTCCGTATTAAAGCGTTCTTCATCCGTGAATCGTGTCTCTTGAAGTGCGGTGATTTTGAGGTCAAATTTTTCGAGGGCCTTTGTGACTTGTTTTAATTTGCTTGTTTTATTATAAGTGTTCAGATTAATGGTGCCAATCAAATTCTTAGGTCGATGTTTCAGAGTGTGTAGAGTTCTTGAGAAGTTCCGATTCTTCTCCGCGTGGTGTCCCTGATCCCCCAGAATTCGATGATCAGGTTAGGTTAGATTAGGTATAGTCTAGTCTATCAATCTAATCACTCTAATCACTGCTACTGGGGTAGAGATGCTGTGATCGTCTTTTCCATCATGACCTCAAGTTAAGTTTTTATGTTTGTGGTGATCTGGGTTGAGACCACAGGTATACGATTCGAATTTTGAGTTCGAGAAGATTTTAGTGCAGCCGCCTCAATTAGAGTAACAGACGCTGACCACTTTGCCTGGGGTGTCTGGGATTGCATTTTGAGGGTGGATATGATCGGTCGCCATGCTGGGGGCAGTCTCAAGGAATCGAATCGAATCGACTGAATGAACACGAGAGACGATTCCTTGAGACTGCCCCCAGCATGGCGACCGATCATATCCACTCTCAAAATGCAATCCCAGACACCCCAGACTCATGTACGACCAACAAGACATACCAACAACCGAACCGAAGCACCGCACACAACGCGCATGACCCGAAGCCAAACAGCTATAACTAGTCGCATCACACGAATGAGCTTTCAGTATGGGTCTAACGGTTGACCCGCACGGACGCAAATATCTCTTGAGAATGGCGAATGTTAGTTCGCCGAAACGTCGAGAATCCGGTTCTTTTCAGAGCCAACCCTCAGCATCAACGCGGAATCCCCGAGAAAACAATACAACATATATATATATATATATATATATATATATATATATATATATATATATATATTTATATATATATATATATATACAGGGTGGGGCACATAAAGTGTTACAGAGCAATAACAGTCAAACTATTGATTATATTCAAAAAAGTTTCAGACAAATGTTTTAGGGATCGAGAGGGCCGTCATACTGGACCACTCTACTTTTTTATCGGTGGAGGCGCTGAAGCTACGTCAGGGTCCTCTCCACTTTTTTAAATGGAATCATGCATTTTTTTTCGATAATATTATTGCCGATTTTAATACGAATTCAACGACCTGCAACACAAGGTAATTCTAGTCATGCAAAGTATGAAAATTGTCGAAAATATCGAAAAATGTCGGAATAATCACTTTCAAAGGATCGACTAACCTTGGTTTCGGTCTACCTACAGAAGATGCTCGAAGTGGTGACCCTCGACTTGTAAACACTTGTTAATCCACTGGTGGAAAGACCGTCTAACTTCAGCCAACATTTGTGGTGCAATTTCGGTACAAGCTCGGCGGATTCTTTCCTTCATGTCATCAGGCGTGGTAGGTGCTATCGCCATAACGCGATTTTTGATAAACCCCCATAAAAAGTAATCGGGTGATGTTAGATCTGGCGAACGAGGTGGCCAAGCTACAGGACCGCCTCGTCCTATCCACTTTTCGCCAAAAATCTCATTCATCACTTGTCTTGAACACAGAGCATAATGGGGTGGTGCACCGTCGTGTTGCATCCACATGTTCATGCGAACATACAAGGGCACGTCTTCTAGTAATTCAGGCAGTACGTTTTGCAGAAAGTTTGCGTAAACTTGCCCAGTCAAGCAACTTTAAAAAAAATATGGACCAATGACGTGATCGCTGACAATGCCGCACCAACAATTAACGGACCACGGATGTTGAAATGGTACAGCTCTCATCCATCGAGGATTCTCATTTGCCCAGTAATGCATGTTATGCCTATTCACATTTCCCGTATTCTGAAGTTAGATTCGTCAGAAAGAAGCACGTGACTCAAAAATGAAACATCTGTGCGCATTTTTCTACGAAACCAATTACAGAAAGTAACACAATTTAGGAAGTTGTTCCGTACAATTCCTGGTGTAATGACATACGATACGGATGGAACTTGTGTTTATGCAAGATCCTTAACACAGATCGCCGATTAATTACACTCTCTCTTTCTATTTTCCTGCTGCTCGAATGTGGATTTAGTGCAACAAACGCTAACATAGCCGCCGCATTATTTTCATTAGTAATCGGTGGACGTTTCACTCGTGCTTGTTTCACTATACCGATGCAACAGAAATTGTCAGCTAAACGCTTAAAAAGCCGTGTGCGATTTTTGTAGCCTATCCGGATAACGAGCCGCATACAAATCTCGGGCGTTTCTGTAATTTTTACGGCATTCGCCAACACCATCAACATATCAAAAGGTTCTTAAAATTAGTTCATTTTCGCGATTTAATTTTCTCACATTAGAAGGTAAACCGTGACTAACTGATATGTCAACAGAAAACCAAGGTTAGTCGATCCTTTGAAAGTGATTATTCCGACATTTTTTTATATTTTCGATTATTTTCATACTTTTCATGACAAGAGTGACCTTGTGTTTCAGGTCGTTGAATCTTAAAATGGGCAATAATATTATCGAAAAGAAATACACGATTCCATTTAAAAAAGTGGAGTACAATCATTTTCTTCGACGTAGCTTCAGCGCCACCACCGATCAAAAAAATAGAGTGGTCCAGTATGACGGCCCTCTCGATCCCTAAAACATTTGTCTGAAACTTTTTTGAATATAATTAACAGTTTGACGGTTATTGCTCTGTAACACTTTATGTGCCCCACCCTGTATATACATAAAATTGTCTGGGCACAACTATATACAACTACAAAAAGATTTTGCAGTAAATGTTTTATTTAATATATTGCGGACAGAAGGACCTCGTGGTCAGTCGCCCTTTATATATTAGGTAAACTATAAATATATTTCTTCTTCCTCTTCTTAATACATTTTCAAAAATGTTAACTTATATAAACATACATTTTAGAAAATTTTATTTTTCTTTCGTTCTGCAAAATTCTTTATTTTATTCATCTTCAAATATTCGTTTTAAAAATGTCTAGTAACATCCTGTGTTGAAATATTTACTATATCTTATTTGCTTGTGCACATAACTTTCTGGAAACCATTCCTCTGGAATGTACACAATTGTAGCGGATTACGGTAAACCGTAGCAAACAATTTTAGGTATAGTTACGAGATACCATTGTTGATTCATTGCAAAAATATAGACTCTATATAACTAAACTGGATTCTACTCGACATTCTACGATAAAGTATACTACAATTATTGAGCGATTAGAACAAGTGATCGATCTATAAAGCTCGCAGTATCACAAATCATCACCGAAATCTACAATCTATGTAGTGTATGTCAAATCACTACCTCAATTAGCATCAGAAATCTAGATTATGTTATGGCATTTATCATAACTTTTTCACACGTATCGACCGATATTCCATTTATTCCATCTCGGATATTATTTGCATCGATTTATTTTTGCATAATTATTTTGCTGTGAATTGAAAAATTCATTGACTTTTTAACTGTTTTGACTTTTTTATAAATTACCTATTAGATTGATTTAAAAATAATTTTTGTTTTTCAAGATGCTCTTCATATAAAACAATTCCTTAAATCTTCATGAAATTAAAATCTGATCACTGGACGAGCTCGGCAAGTAGTAGCAGTCACACTACTTAAAGCTTATTATAAAGCTATATATTAACTTCTTAAAGCCTGATGGAATAATTACAGAAAAACAAAAATCCGGTAATTGAATAAACGCATGAGAAGCTGCATCGCCTATAGAAGTAAATCAATTACTCTTCATAACAACTTTAAAACAACAAAACTTGGGCATGTGGAAGACTGAGGAATGCTTTATGATACCTCAAACATGTTCATTTGTGTATTTCTCTACTCAATGTTATTGTAAATTTCATTTTCTCTATGTAACTGAATGTACTATGTAATTGAAATACACAAAAAACGATTTAAATAAAATAAAATTGGGTGAACATTATCTCACTAAGCTTATACTGTGAACCTGCTTACCAACAGACCTCATTTAAAAATGAAAAAAATGAAAATGACCGAGTTTCAAAACACATTTTTTTTTCAAAAATGAAACATGCGCTTATTTCATCGATAAATATGCTATTTCCAGGTCTATAGAATTCTATATTGGAGGAATTAATAAACCTGTTTTATATCGAGAGAAATGTTTGCACATACTAGATTGATATACAAGTAATTCATATACAAGCCATTAAATAACATATGTTGATTAGTTATCAAATATTTCCTTTTCTTCAAATAATAAATTCATCAAGACCAATCATTCATTAAATTTAGCATAATAATTGAAATAGCTGTACGGCGTCTTTCAAATCGACGTAATTAATTGAAAGCCGCAGCTTTTGACGAAATTAATTAATCTCTAGTTATTACATTTTATTAATATTATGTTTGAATAATGCATGAATAACTCTCGATTGACATTTCATAAATATTCTTCGATCGGCGTTTATTAAACAGAATTATTAATTGAAATATTTCTCGAGAATATGCATATTTAGTTCTAGCAAGTACTAAGAACTTAAAGATCTTAAAACATTGATTGATTTAGACCAACGATTCTCAAACTCTGGCACATGATACACGAGCAGACGAAACACGGTATATACTTGACTTCAAATAAAATTAATATTGGATGCATTTTATTGGAAATTGTAAATTAACTTGATTTACTTAATTAACTTAACTTATTGCGTAATAAGAAATTGTAAATTTCGTAGTACGGTACAAGTTAAGTAGATATTAACAAAGTGTGAAACTTTTGTTTTTTTACGTGCATGATCTATATTGCACATGAATGGCACGCGAAATCAAAGTTTGACAACCGATGAGTTACACCTGATATTTCCATTTTACGTAGTTAATTAAATAGTCTTTATAAGTGGCCTTACGGTAATCGAACCAACTGAAGTAAAATGGTGAAGTAATTAATTATTAAAACCAAATTCAAACTTACTAGAAACTTACACTGGCAGACTTATCTCAAAAGTAAGAGCTCGAATTTCTTTATTTTCTAAAATTGTACTTCAGCTTACTTTCAGCTGTAGATTTTTGATAAAATTTAATGTCTTTCTTTGCAAATATCTCTTAATTACAAAAAATTTAATTTACTGAAAATATATTATTATTAATTTTATTTAATTATTAATTTATATTATAATAACTATTTCATTGTAATTTTAAGAAGAAACAATAAATAGAATACGAACAACTGTTCTGAATATTATATAATATATTTTATGAATATTTTCAGCAGCAAAACAATCACTAGAGAAGTGTTTCCCAAACCTTTGATCCACATGTACCCCTTCCAAATATTTTTTAATACATCGTTACCCGTAGTTGAAAGTTTTTGAATAGACAAAAATTCCAGAGACAACAACTGTACTCATATTTTTTAATTAATAAACAGTCAGATTGGTGTTTAGAAGATAATATTTTTTTTACAAATTTTATTACAAATTTTGTTCTTCGTGTGTTCTCTTTAAAAGAGTTTCTGCTTGTCTTTAAAAACGTAAAAGGGAGTTTAAAATCAATTATTGGTTAATTTAAAATTACAAAAGAAAACATAACAAAACACTTTAAAAACAGAATGTATCACAAGTAAGTTTTGATTTGTATTATACAGGGTCCGGCACTGAAACTTTATTTTTTCAATAGGACGTGAGGACGCTACTGGAAATAATTGCGGCGCGGCAGTACTCGTAGCGTTGGAGGGGAGACTTATTCCGAACCATCGACAGTCGTTTGGGCGAGAGAAAAATGCATGTTTGCAGTAGAAACGTTCTTTTCACGAGGCCGCTCAATAGTTGCGGTGCAGCGTGCGTTTCGTTTATGGTACAATATTCCCCCTCGAGGAGCTGTTCTTGCCCGGAGATCCATCTTATCCTGGGTGGAGGCTTTTAGAACAGTTGGAAATGTGTTCCGCAGGAGACCAACATGGACCGTTAGAACACCCGCAAACATCGAGGCAGTCCGAGAGTCGGTTTTGCGATCTCCTAGGCGCTCTGCTTCAAAACATGCAGCTGCCCTGCGGTTGTCGGAGCATTCAACTCGCCGAATTCTTCAAAACGATCTTCACTTTCACCCCTACAAAATGGTAGTCGCACAAGAACTTTCCGAACGTGATTTTGTTTCACGACAAGGGGCATGCGAAACGCTGCTTGATAATTTGCCCCCTGAAGCAGTTGTGTTTTTTAGCGATGAGGCACACTTCCATCTTCCAACTCAGGTTGTGTTAATAAACAAAATATGCGTTATTTTAGCAATATCAATCCTAGGGAAGTTCATCAGAGGCCTCTTCATTCGGATCGGGTTAGAGTTTGGGCTGCAATATCAAGTGTGGGAATCATTGGGCCATATTTTTTTGAGGAGGGCAATCGCACGGTTACAGTAAACTCTGAGCGTTATGTGGCAATGATTAACAACTTCTTTCTGCCAGCTCTTGAAAATATGGCTATAGGCGAAGTATGGTTTCAGCAAGATGGGGCCACGGCCCACATATCACGAATTTCGATAGCTGTTTTGCGGGAAAATTTTCCAGGGTGACTTATCTCCAACAGGAGTGACATATCGTAGCCAGCACGCTCGCCAGATTTAGCACCATGTGATTTTTTTCTATGGGGCTACCTTAAATCTAAAGTCTACAATAACCATCCTGCAACTGTGGAAGAATTGAAAAACAATATTCGTCACGAGATAGCCAATATATCGGTTGCAATGCTCGAAAGAGTCCACATCAACTTCAGAAATCGGCTCCAACAATGCATCGACAGCAACGGCTGACACTTGTCAAATATGCTTTTTAAGACATCTTATTTTAAAACTTCCCATGTTAATGCTTAATACTAATAATAAAAAAAAATAAAATGTACAATTTATACTTTAATTTTTTACCTTTAAAAAAAGAAAGTCTGCCAGGAAATGCCAAGAAATGCCAGACCCTGTATTAATTAACCGTCAAAGATGATTGAACTGTCGCAGATTCACAATAATTTCACAGATATTTTGCAATATATGCTTTTATTAATTAAAACATTTTATAAAAAGTAATATTCTCTGCAAATTTTTTTATTAATTTTTTTTTCTTTTTATGCTTTGGCACACAAAAGGAAATTTGTTGATAACCTTTTCGTACCCCTTTCATACCCCTCTCGTGCCCCCTGGGGTACGCGTACCACACTTTGGGAAACACTGCACAAGACGGTCAGCAAAAAAAAAAAAAATCTGAACGAAGAGCTGGGAAGCGTGGCCAGGAATCAAATTATTAATTTCAAAATTAATGCATCAGATTAATGTTAATAACAGTAATAATTTTTCGTAAGAAATGCACCATTAAAATATGAGTTCATTGAATACTTAAATTTACAAATACATTTAACTACTAAAATTAATGCAATAAGGAACCCATTAAATTCAAGTAAACAATATGAAACTTGTTAGCAAATAGAAGGAAATCAAACATATCAGTTTACATAGAAAATTGATTGGGTCGAGATTAGTTGATGAACAGACGCAATAAATGAACTTAAACGGACAACTGTTGAATAGTATACAAACAGAAATTGATGAGAATCTAGAGATTTAAAGATTGGATAGTCAGGTGAGACGATAAAGACGGCAGGTGGGACTAGAGTGGTTGAATAGGGCGTATAAATATCTTTATTAAAATTGTATATATATAATATATATATATATATATATGTATATATATATATATATATATATATATATATATATATATATATATATATATTAAATAATTTTAAATTAATTAATATTTGACATATAAGACAATTTTCAAATCAGATTAGAAGTGAAGGCAAAAAGTAATATTTATAGGCAAAAATAGGACATTTAAGAATTAACTGACAAGAAAAGGCAAAAACAACTGTAGATAAACTATGGCCTACAACAACGTTTTCCAAACTTTTTTGAGAGCGGCCCGGTACGAGTTTTTAAAATTTTTCACGACCCACTTTATGAGAAAAACCCTTTATCTACTTGCACACCAAAATTAAGGTTTTTAGGAATAACACAAAGCGCCAGTATTTATAAAAACGTCGGTAGTTATGCAGCCCCTTTCACATTGATCACTTATTGCTCAAAAGCGGAAAATAGCGCTCCTCTATAATGCTTTACTGCTTTATGCATGATTCTCCATGCGATTACACTGCCGCAAAGCCATCGGTTCAATGTAAAGAACTGCGTTGAAAAATCGCGAGTCTACCGCGGCACGTTGAACGCAGACGGCGGCAAACTTGAAGGTGCACTTTTAAAGTGCTCTCTTCACATTTATTGAAATATTTTCGGATCGGGGGGCCCGATGGAAGTGCCGATCGGTTTTTGAGATTCACGCATCTATCCTAAGCGATGCGAAGTCAAATTTTCGCCGATGACCGTCGCAAATTTCCGGCCAAAGAGGCGGTGCGGATTTTTATCGGCATTTCGGACGCATTGGGTGAAGAGAGCGACGCAGGAAGCCGCGAGTGGTACCGAAATACGCGTATCTGTGGGCGGCATCGCCTTGTGCCGCAAAAGTCGGATTCGGCCGCACGGTGAGGGGGTTATATGTCAAAATATCGATTTATATTTTCCAGCGTCCGCAGCTAACCCATACATACAAAAAAGGCGCGGGCGTCCGTTCCGAATCGAATGCGTGCAGTTTCAAGTCGCTGCGACCAGAAACTGTACCAGTCAGACTAACCGCACCTTCCGATGAAGGAGGGCCGATACGTTTCGAACTGTGGCGGGCGACTCCGTGGTCGCAGCGACGGGACGCTGGTACCAAAATGCGCGGCTCGGCGGGGCCCATGAGGCGGAATGAATTTGGAATTTCAAAAACGTGATATCCTGGTGCCCCAAATCGACATTCAAATTTCACATTTCAAGAGCGTCGCGACGCGAATCCGCGAAGTCCAATTATGGGTGCGAAAAGCCTAAACACCATTCTACAATCCACTGAAAAAATCAGAACATTCACCGGGGGGCTGCAAAAATATCGACGTTTTACTTTCGTCACTTGTTTCCTGCAATACGGCGAGTTTCGGCGGGCGACGCAACGGTTGCAAGCGACGCAGCGCGATGCCGCTTGCACTAAAAGATAAAGCATCCATATATATAAAGCATATCGCGCGAAACCGTTCCCGCAGAGCTTAAGTTGGCGATTCTGCGGGAGTTTTCCTGGACGTAAAAAAACGTCGTTTTTATGGTTCGCGACGCCATCTTCAACGCAATCGGGATTAAACTCCCAAACATACTAACTGGTTCTATGTCCGATCGAACGGCACCGGGCCAGTACCGATTCGTCAATTGGTTCGGACGTTCAAGGTACCACCGCAAAACGCCTCTGCTTTTTTCACTTTTTGCAGACTTTTCTATTTAAACTGCCGCAGATCCGCAAAAAGTCGTCGGGGGAGTTTGACCCTCTGGAGGGGCACGGCAGGACAGAGGACGAAACCTGGGGATGCGCCACGTGCAGACGGATATTCGCAGTTAAGGCATAGAGGACGCGCGGTTAAACAAGTAATCTAAACAAGATCTGCCTCCTCCGGCGACATAAAAAAGTCGAATTTGACCATTTCAAAAACGCCACACGTCGGTCGTCTTAGAATTGATCCATATTGTCAATTCCGTCGTGAACTGGCGATTCAGGTCGAACGCATCCCCACACGGACCCCAAAAGTTTGCATTACAAAAATTACCACTTTTACGGAGGTCACGGCGAAGATGCCCGTGTAAATTGAAATTTCCAAAAGAATTCCGGTAGAAAGCTTCGAGACGCGTCGTCCGATCACTCTCGTCTCTGCACGACTTTTGGCGGCGACGTTATTCACATTTTTCTGCGAATCCGGTTCCTCCGACTAAAACGCCGCCTGCGGCGGCGTCAGCGATGCATCAGATTCGGCGGTATATCAGATTCGGCGGTGCATCAGATTCGGCAGTGCATCAGATTCGGCGGTGCATCAGATTCGGCAGTGCATCAGATTCGGCGGTGCATCAGATTCGGCGGTGCAACAGATTCGGCGGTGCATCAGATTCGGCGGTGCATCCGATTCGGCGGTGCATCATATTGGGCGGTGCATCAGATTCTTATAGCCAAAGAACAGACGAACGACCCCACGCACGGCGATTTTCGATAACGCTTTCGGCTCGCGTCATTTAGACGTTCAAAATGACGATTTTTTTACAAGAAAATGTGAGTTTTTCCCACCAAAAAAATTTAAGTAAAAATCAAGGTACAAATCGAAAAGTCAGGTGACAGTCGCATGAAAGGCGACGTTCCGGACACACCGGCAGCAGAACCACGCCCGTGCGACGAATACTGTCCGAGTTGTGTGCGGAAAAGTGACGGCAGGCCGGTGAAATTATTTTTAAAAAATACCCGTTTCTTTTGCAAATTGGTTATAGGAGATTTCCAATTTCCGTTGTGTAATGTTTAAGTGTTTTTAAAAAATTTTACAAAAAATTGCGATGTTTTCTCTCCCCCTTAAGTTCAGATGCCCCTTTAAGCTCGATACTCGTTTAGTACTCCAGCGCAAAACTAGCTGGCGCTGATAAAAAAAGAAACCCCGGGCTACATCGCCCGGGTTTGGCGGTGAAAGGGTGGCAATGGCGGTGAAAGTGTAAATATAGTAGTTTATAATACAAGTGCACAAAAGGCTTTCACATACGTGTATTGTAAAGAAATAGTATTTTATGATACAGATGTGTGTAAAAGGGCTTTTGTGCAAGAGCTGTGAAGTGAAGTTCATGTGAAGTTCATATCAAATATTTTATTGATACCAATATACATGAAACCACAAGCCCAAGGCGAGCTGCACACGTATAAATTGTGAGAAAAGACATTACAAAATGTATCACTTTTTTGCTTAAGCTTGGATACTCTTTTTGACAGTGCAAACAAAAATTAAATACTTATATAGTTTCAAACACTTTTTTAAGATCAATTAATTATTAGCTTCTTCTTCACAAAGATTAAACATTTCATCCTTTTCACTTTCGACAGAAAAATGATCTTTAATCCATACATTATTTGAAGAAATATCCGGAAAGTAGTCTTTAAAACTATTTATTAGCTCCGAAAGATGTTCTTGATTTGAAACTGATAGTGGTTTTATATGTAAAACTTCTGCATCATAGCTTGCATGCATTTTAATACATTTGTATAATGTTTCAAAAGATTTAAAATATTCTTTTAAAAGTCGTTTCCGCAGAGTAATTTTTTAATTATCGCAACGACTTTTTCCGATACTTAAAATATTTAAACCAATGCCTTGCACATTTAAATTCATTTAATTGAATTTAGCATATATGTCGCTTAAGTAAGCCACTTTTGCAGTGTTCCGCATAAAAAAACAGAAACTGGTGGATAGTTTCGGCGGTTTAGACTTACTCTAAATCATGGAACCTATCCTTAAATGGAAAAATAGCATCATTTTTAGATGGGTGTTCATTCAAAAATACCAAAGCTTCGTTTTCTAGCTCAAATAGACGTTTTCAACGTTTCCTTTTAAAAGCCATCGTGAATTGCAATAGAAAATGTAGTGTTTATGATTACTCATCATTTCCTTGCGGTAAAAAGCCTGCTATTTAATAGACGAGATTTTATGTAGATTATAAAGTTAACACATTCTTCTAAAGTCAGGTTTAAATTTAAGGTCATGAGTATTTCCCCCAAAGCTGGTATTAGATATATTAGATTATGGGTACTACCGTGCATCCATACACAATTTATCGCTAATTCTTGAAATTATTTAAAGAAACCTTTATAACTGCCTGCCATTGCACGTGCTCTGTCGCTACTTAGTCTAATACATTTCATCCAATCAATAAATTGGCAAGACGTTCTCCTGCGTCTGGGACGTTTACAACGATCCCAAGGGCAACCTTATCAAAGACGTTGCGGTACCTTGGTCCGTCGTAAAGCAACTTTCCTACATCGGCGAGCAAGTCTCAAACCATGCACCAGTTTCGGCTTTTTACGCGAAAACTGCAACAAGTGGATCACGTTCAACGCCTATATTTACACCAAGTCGAAATTCCTTCGATCTGCGCGTACAACATCGGTCACGGTATCGTTTCCCTGCTGGTTCACGATGAACACTACATTGTGACGTTCCCGAATGGTTAGGGCAGGTCGATCCTGACGGTGCCGTGGATCGAACTCGGTGGGCCGGTGACGATCACCTTCCCGAAGACCGGCTATTACAGTAACATTGAGATCCGTACGAAACCGTTTTACGGCAACAAGAAGCAAAAATCACGGCGAACGTGTTCGCATCCAACGACTCATGTAATTCAAATGGAACGATAAAGATGTTAAGGAGTTTATTGACGTCAAGAAGCTGAGGATTGCGAAGAAGCGGGTGTGCCGATAAGTCAGCAGAGTGAGAACGAATCGAGGCGGTTGTGCAAGAACGTGACGGTAGTGTTCAAGTATAACGACATAGAGAAGGCGACGCAGCCCAAAGATTTGGCCCAACCGATTTGCAGAGGGAGGAGACCAAGGATAAGAAATCTATTATTGTTAATTGGGAAAATAAATTATTTTCAAAAACTACTGATGAGAACTGGTTGTTCATAAAACCACTGCAAGAAATATTGATAACATCATCGAAAACCTGAACGATAAAGAGCCTTGTCTTACCTGAATTGCAATATATTATTTGATAATGCTATCGCCGAATATAAACTGTTATCCTTTATTCCATAGAAGTGTTGTCTGTATAGTCTGGTCTATCTAGTCTTGTCTGCCTAGTCTAGTCTGTCTAGTCTTGTCTGTATAGTTTTGTTCATGCCTCGAATACACAATTACCTATGGATTGAAACGAGTGGTGGATGGACTTTTCCCAGAATACGAAACCTTTGCCTGGGAGCAGCCAGAGGTGAAGGATATACCATTATCTAAAGAGGAGGAGCACGCCATTGCAGAAAAGCGGATCCACATAGCAAAAGCACCAGGGCCAGATGATATACCACCAGAGATAACAAAAAATGTATGTAGCCACCACACACAATTCCTCCTTAAGACAACGAACTCTGAACTAATTTCTTGGAGCTAGAAGGAGGGCCATAGTGTCAAACCGAGCAAAACAGTAATGGTCTCCTTTACCAGAAAGAGGAAGCTGAACTTGAAAGCTCCGAGCATTGATGGTCAGACGTTAGAGTTCTCCGAGGAGATGAAATATATAGGGGCAACCTTGGATAAGAAACTCACTTGGAACTCGCATCCGAACAAAACGCTCTCAAAAGCCTCAGCGTCCTTGTGGATCTGCTTAATCTTTTTGGGAAAAAATGGGGACTAAAACCCAAAATGGTCCTATGGTCTTACACAGCAGTGGTAAGACCGATTATCACCTACGGTTCATTCGTATGGTGGTACAAATCAAAGGAAATAAAGAACAAAAACATACTACAAAAGCTTCAACGGCTTGCGTGCTTGGTTATAACAGGAGCGATGCAATCTACTCCAACCACAGTAATGGAAATTCTGTTGGACCAACTCCCACTGCACAAACAGGTAGAAAAAGAAGGTCTTCTCGGTGCTCTGAGACCGAGGTGTAAATCGCCTATTCAGAGACACACGAAAATAAGGGAACAAATCAGAGAGAAATTTCTGAAGCTTCCCTGGGACGCAATGTCTACAGAATACGACTTTGACACAGCCGCTGTAGTGGTCATGAATGACCGCCATAGCAGTGTTCAAAGAATCGAAAACCTGAAAGACAAAGCGGCCATGTAGTACACCGACGCAGCAAAAACTGCTAAGGGTACAGGAATTGACATATACAGCCGGAGTCACAGGGAGTCCACGGCATTGGGTCAGGCTCCCACGGTACTACAGGCTAAAATTATAGCCATTGAGAGATGCGCACAAATCTCCCTAAAGAAACGCCTTAATGGAGTGCAAATCTACATCCTAACGGACAGCCAGGTAGCTGTAAGCAATTTAATAGTCCACAATTTTCTAAGTTAACCTGGAACTGTAAACAAACCCTAAAGCAACTGGTGAAAGGTAACAGACTCACGCTAATGTGATCACCGGGTCACCAGGGCATATATGGGAATGAAATAGCCGAAGCACTCGCCAAAAGCGGGGCCGAGGCTCCCTTCTTGGGCCCGGAGCCAACTTGTGGGCTTACAAAAGCCCACTTAAGGCAGAGTGCTAAGAAATGGTAAGAAGAGCAAAAGCAAACCCACTGGAAGAACACGCCAGGACAGAGGCAAGCTAAAATGCTCATAAACTATTCTGCCGCAATAACGCAGCAGATGCTAAGCTTTTCTAGAAGAGAAATCAGAACTTTGGTAGGCGTACTCACAGGACATTGTCGAGTGAGATATTACCTACACAAAATGGGAAAGACAGCGGAAGTTGCCTGTAGATTATGTGAATCAGATGAAGAAACCGCTGAACACATAATGTGTACATGTATAGCGCTAGCACACATAAGGCTTCCCCACTTCGGGATCGCAAGTTTGACCACCTTAGAGCTGAGTGGTAGGCCTCTCAGGAATATCTTAGACTTCGTTCATGGAGTTGAATTCCTGGGAGAGTAATTGTAGTAGGGCCAAGCACAATAGATCAAGTTGGTCGCAGTGCATAAAGGCTTTGCAGCCAAATGACCCCCACAAAAAAAAAAAATCTGGATATTTCCTAAAAAAATGGAAAAGAGCGGGGCTAGACCTCTTACGCTAGGGCAAAAAAATAATGGGCTACCTACTTCATATAGGTCTCTGTGTGCTCTAGATACACCGGGAAAACTCTCAGAACCACGGCTACTGGACAGACTAAAAAGATAACTTGAGACTGAACCGGATTATCCGAAAGACAATACGGCTTCAGAGAGGGCAGATCCACAATCCGTGCGCCTTAATCACCTTCGACGTGCGAAATGCTTTTAATAGTGCAGGCTGGAAGATTATAATGCATGCACTGAAGACCACGCCTCTTCAGTGCATGCATTATAATCTTCCAGCCAGCACCTGCACTCCTTATCTACTAAGCTTGTTGAAGAGCTACCTCGTTGACAAAACCGTATTATTAGAAGAAAATAGAAGTACAGTGGAGAGGGAAATAAGTAGTGGTGCCCTGCAGAATTCAGTTTTGAGTCCAGGTCTGTGCAACAACCTATATGATGGTATCTTAAGACTAAGACTCCCAGATGCTACCATAATTATTGGATTCGCCGACGACCTTACGCTCATAGTCTCAGCTAAAACGGAAACTATTATATTGCAAAGGGCGAACCGCACCATACAACTAGTAACAGAGAGGACGACAACCAAGAATTTAACGCTTGCACCGGAAAAGTCAAAAGCTGTGTTATCTACTGGGCTTCGGAGATTAAAGCCAATAAAATTCCATTGCAATTTGCAAGAGATCCGCATAGCCCCAAAAGATAAAATCACATAATTTGGAGTAGAAGTAGATAAATGACTTTCCTTAGTTCCAGAGCTCATGAAGGCAGCTGCCAAGGGTATTAAGGTAGCTCCAGCGCTGGACAAAATTATGCCCAACGTAGGTGGCCCAAGAAGCCACGAACGCGAACTATTTAGAGGGGTAACAGAATCTACTATGCTTTACGCCGCCCCATCGTCAGCTAAAACCATGGATGTGTAAGGAATATGAAGAGGCGCAGCAGAGAACCAACAGGCTTGTCGAAAATATTATGTCCTTCGAGGAAGATGACGAGAGACTGAAACGAAAGAGAGACAATCAGATAGCTCAATTAAGCTAAATCACCATCTAACAACCAAAACACCAATTAAATTTACAACCATCATTCTGAAGTCATGCTAAACGCAATTCTGGAATTAGGAGTTCTTAGGGGGCACTGTCTTGCCAGGTCCCAGCTGCCAGCTACGTACATAAAAAAGTCTTGCCTGGCTAGTCTTGTCTAGTCTTGTCTGTGTAGTCTTGTCTGGTTAGTCTTGTCTATCTAGTCCTGTCTGTCTAGTCTTGCGTGTCTAAGCTTGTCTGTCCAGTCTTGTCTGTCTAGTCTTGTCTAGAATCGTGGTCGGGGAGGCGACAACTAGGGCGGTTTTCATAAACCGTCCGGGCTGCCCACCCTAAATGAACGCAAAATATAGTATACCGGGGTGGCGCATACTAAAAAGCCAAAGTGGAACAGGGGGTTTAGTCTTGTCTGTCCAATCTTGTGTGTCGACTCTTGTCTGTCTAGTTTTGTATGTCTATTCTTGTCTGTCTAGTTTTGTCTGTCTACTCTTGTCTGTCTAATCTTGACTGTCTAGTCTTGTCTGTCTAGTCTTGTCTGTCTAGTCTTGTCTGTCTAATCTTGCCTGTCTTGTGATGTCCTATTGTATGTCTACTCTGTTTGATATTGTCTCTATAGTCCTATCTGTCTACTCTTGTCTGTCTAGTCTTCTTTGTCTTATATTGTGTGCTTATATTTTTTCGAGTATAGTCTTTCAAGACTTTTTTTAGCAATTTTTATTTCTCGGGCTTGTTTTGCCTGGTTTATATAGTCTAAGTAATTTAATCGTTTTTCTGTTTAGCTTTAGTGTTGAGCTATGTATAACGTGGTGGGCTCTCAACGTCTTAAAAATGTTTTAAACAAAAGGAAAAATAAAAAAGTTCGTAAAATAATCTTAACGGAAAGCACGGTTCCATTCTTTCCTCACAAACATCTCAAACAATTAAGAAAACGAACAAGAAGGAAAAAACCGCTCACAAAACAATTCTCGTTTTCTACATGAGATCTTGTATCGCTTTTCATTTATGAGCTCTGTTAATGCGACCGCGTTCCATCATAAAACTGATTTACACCTGGCAGACAATAATTTTTGGCGGAGAAGACAATTATGTGACGGACGGACGGAGGGACCGTAATGCGAGAGAACGAGAACGAGCACGAGAAGGATGGCCGGGTCCAGTGACACCGACGTGCCGGTACATTGAACCGACCGACGACGACGACGACGACGATCGCGATCTGCACTCTGATCGGTCCCATCCCATGAAAGAGGAAACTGCTTATATGAAACTGTTCCAATTACTACAACATTCATTATAATGTTCGAAAATTTTTATTTCATTTCTAATTCAAGTTTTTTTTAACAATACGTTATTTTATTAAGAGGATGGTTGCGACCGTTACTTCATGTTAATCCATGCTTACCCTGAATTTAAAAATTCATTCAAATTCAATATATTGTTTATGTTCAGTATATTGTAACAAACTATGCTAACTGATTGTGTAAAAATATTATATGACTTGTGAAGACAATTATATAAATCTAAACATATCTTTCAATTCAATAAATTATTTAACTCTGTAATGCTAGCAACTACCATAAGCAAATACTTCTTTAAAATTCTATTACTTACTGCACAATCCTATCTATATGTGATTTTATTCTTCTTACCTGCACCTGGCGATCTGAATGTGCAAATTAAATTTTGATTTCTAATTCGTGTTTTTCTTCTTTAAAATTCTCTATTATGAATTTATAGCATTAAAACCGACAATAAAAATTGATGAATTACAGGGTTAATAACTGTTTTGTAACGTGAATTTATCTTTGAAATCCGTCCAAACAAACAGTGTGTTTACAATACTGAGTTACATCAGAAAGGTGACAGATTTTCAAGCACACCTTGCAACAGATAAGATAATTTCCTTCGCAGCTGCTTGAATTTACAAGAAGTAATTGATTCCTATCTGTAGTTTTTTTTAACAGGCTGGAATAAACGTTCTCTCATTTCATTGTTGAGGAAACACTCGTTTTATAAATAGCTTATTGAAAAAGGAGAAATATTGTAGAATTTATTGATATTAAAATACTAAAGATTATAAACTGTGGCTACTATATAATTTAGTTTTATGAACGTAATTACTTTTAGTTTTATCTTTTACAGATGTATTGCTTATTAACACTAATATTATTATTCACTGCATGCAGTGCATTTTATTTGACTCTACAGGAAATATAAAACTTAATCATATGTTGCAATATACACACACACACACTATATATAATATAAATATATATATATATATATATATATATATATATATATATATATATATATATATATATATATATATATAAATCACCGATACATATTGGCCAAAAAATACATATTGGCAAAAAAATTGTATCGCACTCGGCGAGTCATTAACGAACCCATATGAGTGCTTTAATGACTTCATTATAAACGCAAAATAGAAAAAAATTGTTTATCACTTTTCTTATTATATTTCTGCAAATTGCGAATTTTATTCTCTCTCATAAAAATGTCTCGAGGAAATATAGATTAGTAGTGAACTCGTGGAAACTTTATTCTTGGAAAAGTTCTTGAAAACGATTTTAATATTCAATATTAATAAAAGCAAAAAAAAAAATTCGTTGAAATATGTGGGTGTTCGAAGACCACTTGACACCAATAACGAAACTTTTGTTAAAAAACAAACTTTTAATAAAAAAACTTTTTGAAACCCGAGAAGCGTTCGCGAATTAAATTAAATTCTTTATTATTTACAACTTCTCTTGCTTTGATCAATTAGTCACCTGAATATTAAACATCTGTTTGACAAATCAGTGATTTCAATTGTTTACTCACCAATTTCTGTACTTCTCGCCTTCTCAAAATTAGGTTCATTAAATTAACAAAAAGGGTTAATTGGGTTTAATCAAGGTTCTTTTCGTAAATATTAGCATGGCAAACAAATATCAATTCACACATTTCTCCTTGCATAAAACAATCTCTTAATGTGAATAAAAAATAACGTGCTGATACTGGTAGTTTCTTATAAAACTTGTAATAAATCTTAAAATTTATAAATAACTAATGTTTATCTAATCTAATTAGTTGATATATATATATATATATATATATATATATATATATATATATATATATATATATATACATATATATATATATATTTCTTCTTTCATTGATTCCTTTGTATATTTATCATTTGTGTTTTATCCATGTTAATTTATAAAATATTCAATCGGCAATTAACCAAATTCCGTTTGCTTGTACTCATTTACGATTACAGAAAACTCTGTAAATTACATTAATTTTAAGCATATGTAATCACGTATTACATGATGAATAGTAATGCAAAGTTACCCGAAAGTGAAGTTAATGAGATGGTATTATCGTATTTTGCAAATCTAGATACTATAAATGAGGTAAACATGTTTGACTCGTATTGTTCTCTAGTAAATTGGGATGTAAATATTATATGAACAACACGTCGAGGCAACTTGACAAGTGTTAACAGTTTAAACAATGCGGCTAAGAGAATTCAACAACTATCATTACATCACATTATACATTTATATACGATTATATTTTGTAATTAACGTTTTGTAATTAAGGTATCACAATTCGTTAACGTGACTTTTTTAGGTTTTGCTCAATGCGGTTTATCTCTAAGATTGAATACAAAGTTTCAAAAGTCGAGACTCAATAGATAGTAAAATTATTTTTATCTACGACCAATATTGTAAATGCTCATTATTGTACAGTTCGTGGACTATGTAAACACATCATAACACACACGTATGTAACAGTCCGCGATTAATGATTAGTTATGATTGATAACACACACGTACGTTTAGTTTATGATTCGTTGACTGGTTGAGAGCTGCTACTACATGCTCATACGTTCAGCGCCCCCCGTGCCACATTTCAAACAAACGGAAATTGACATTGCGTACATTGGGTTGCCTATATCTATAAGCACTCTTATTCCAGTTTAACCCAAATAAGTACTAAATAATAAGGTATGTAACCATTAAGAATGTATTTCTTTTCATTTCTATCAAGTTATTTTAATTTATATCAATTTGTATGAAGTTATAATTTCGAGAATCAGTTATATATGAAAATACAATTGTTTGTTTATTATAATGTTAAATAATGTACCTTAATGAGAAGAATGAGAAATAAATTTGTTACATCAAACATAGTTTTCTTATTAAACAGAAACAAATTAGTGTGGTTGCAGTTAAAGTATAACTCGAGTTGTAAGGCAATTACGTACAATTAGGGTTTGGGAATACCCGGTCTTTTTAGACTCGGCGAGTCCGAGTCCGATTTTTCGGGTCTGGGTCCGAGTCTAATCTGTCTCGCAATTTAAACAAAAACACAAAAGGATTTTTTATGTTCACGCATATGGTAAAGCAAGCGATACTGTACGAAACTTGCCGATTAAGTTAAGTTTGTCTTATTGTTAGATTAAAAAGGGATTTGGAGAATGTTATGGTAAATAGGTAAATAAAACAAAACTCCACAAGAGGTTAATAGCGGAAGGCAAATAAATGAATTCCCTTCTAAATTGTCTAAATTTAAATCAACTTGTCCGAATTCTTCGACATTATAAACGCTCTCGTCAGAATAATAATTTTCATCTTGATCATCATCAATACCATCTAGACCAGCGTTTCTCAACCTTTTTTGGCCCGCGGACCATTAAAATTTGTAAAAAAATTTCGCGGACCAGTGTTATTTTCTTAACAACAAAATTTTACTAGGTATTAAAGCACTACTACATAAGTTAATTGTAACATTTTTATTATCATTTGCGAATCGTACTAATCATAAATTATATAGAATTCAAATTAGTTTAAGATATTTGTGTTTTGTAATTTTATAATAATTAAAATAAATAATTGGTTAAAATGCGCTTTAAAACATCACTTGACATTTATAGGCAACCCACCGTACGCATTATGCGCATGCGCATTGGGGGCAAAACACAGGCGTAGGGAAAATAAATTTGAAGGGGGTATATAAAAATTCTTTAAACTGACAATAAACCCCAACAACTCTAACCTAACCGGAGTTAAACCAACGGTCCTTGCCGCTTTGTCCTATATTGAATCGAGAGTTCGCGCTGCCGCGCATATGTTGTTTTGATTTATCTTCACGCTTCGCGGTAGGCAACCTAATCTAACCAAGATAAAACCAACGGTCCTTGCCACTTTGTCCTATATTGGATCGAGAGTTCGCGCTGCCGCGCGTATGTCGTCTTGATTTATCTTCCCGCTTCGCGGCGGACAACCTAATCTAACCAAGGTAAAACCAACGGTCCTTGCCACTTTGTCCTATATTGGACCGAGAGTTCGCGCGAATGTTGTCTTGATTTATCTCCCCGCTTCGTGGCGCGCAACCTAATCTAACCCGGGTTAAACCAACGGCTCTTGCCACTTTGTCCTATATTGAATCGAGAGTTCGCGCTGACGCGCGTATATTGTCTTAATTTATCTGCCCGCTTCGCGGCGGGCAACCTAATCTAACCGGGGTTAAACCAAGAGTCTAATAAGTTTCAACTTGTCAAATAAATTCTTCGTACTAACCTTAAATAATGCGTTATGTTTCGTTTATCCTTAAATAGAATTGTAAAATATTAATAAAACTGTTATATGAATTCGTCGTCGTCACCTTAAATAATACGTATATAATGCGTATCCAACGATTTACACGCCACTGGAGGTTTTATGTCAATTTCCGTTAAAAAACCCACCAATGCGCATGCGCAGAATGCATACGGTTGCCTATACATGTCATCTCGAGTGATGTTTTAAAGCACATTTTAACCAAATAATTTAATGATAATTAAAATTTAGTTATTTTTTTTAGAAGTAATTTTTTTTGCGAATAAAAAAAAATTGTTCGAGGACCAGCAAAATTTCTCCGCGGACCACTGGTGGTCCGGCGGACCAGCGATTGAGAAGAGCTGATCTAGACCATGGTCATCTTCATCTTGCAAGCCGGTAATATTTTTCTTTTTATATACTACATCACAAACAGATGCGTGTATAGTGTGATTCAAACAGAAATTATGAGGATTAGAAGATTCTCGTCCAAATATCATCATTACACTTGCACCGTCGACGGTTGAACCAATTATATGTTTTTTGAATTTTGTATTAAATGTGTTTAAGTGTTGTTCTAATTTTTCGACTAATTGTATAGCAGTACATGAGTTAAAAATTCTCAATAAACCCAGATTATACACTTCAGAGTCAATAGGGAATAGGTATGCATGATTTTTTTTAATATTTTTAATTCACTGTTTACACCGGTATAACATAGTAAAAATATAAATATTGCTTAAAAATGCTGTAATGAAATTTAAAAAAATATTTAAAATTGAGAAAATTTTTGCCATTTTCGCGCAGTCTCTTGATGACGTCAATTAACACTGACAGTTCAGTCCATTGTTTACTACAGCTGTTTTCATTTTTAACTTTTTAACTGTTTTCTAACCAAAAGACTGGAATGACATACAAGTAAAAAATACGGACTTGTTTATATGAGACGTTAACTCACTTTTGCTTTAACCAATAGTGTTGCGTTTTACAAATTTGAAATTTCCCTCGCTTACTTTGCAGTTATTAATTACCAAAATAATGATTTACTTCAAATATCCGGTCCATAAAGATTTGAAAAAAAAATATTTGAACCAAATTTAAATTTCATGCATATTCCCTATTCCATGCAAATTGATATTTAGAAATGTTCGAATTTTCATACTCGTCCATTCATCAAGTGTAATGCTAAATCGTCGATCTTCTTTACGACGCGGTGTACTAGACAATGCCAAACATTCAAGACCCGATACTCGTCGAGTCTTAGATCGGATATCGGTTAGCGGGTATGTACCCTTGGACTCGTTGAGTCGAGGTCCGGGTACTCGGACCCGAAAAACCCTACGTACAATTATGTACTAATATGCTTCTTAAAACTCTTGCTACGTAATATACTATTAAATACTTCCAGGCTACCAGAGTTTCACTGGACAAATCGTACCACAACCGTATAGCAGTTACTACGAGCGAACGCTCAAGCTAGATGGTAATAAAATGAGGTTATTGTACAATTGTGCAGTTCGAATAATTTATTCTGAAAGAGACCTTCCATAAAAGCAACACAGCAAAAGCTGAGAACCGTCGCTAAAGTCACATCAAGCACAAAAAGTTCTGGCCGATTTAACTGGTTTAAGGTTGAAAAATTCAAAACCTTGGTTTTTAGAAATTTACGTAAAAGACAAGTAACATCTCCATCCTGTATATATCAGTCATATCTGTGCTTATAAGAAAAAAGGTAAAATAATAAAATTCGATTATATCTCCTTATTGAAATATCTAGTGAAAAAATACAATTTACTTTGAACTTTTAACAATAATATATCTTTTATTTTCAGCAACTAAATTATGAAATTGAGCAGTATGGCCACAAATATATATATATATATTTAAAATTAAAATATTTAATAGTGCGGACTCTATGTAGGTTGAGCAATAGGCAATATGCAAAAGATATAGATTTACTTGATTTTTTACCACCGATATTTTATGATCTTGCAGTTACACCTATACAATTATTTTCTTATTTAGTTTGTATTTTATTCTAAACATTAAAATCAAAAAGTCCAAAATATTCGAGCGAAATTCATCACCATTGGTCGAACCGAAACTAAGGACTGTGACGCGCACGTCATTTATCGACGTACTACATTTATCGACGTCAATATTCACTCTGATGTCTTGCTGTGCAATATTTCTGTAGTGTTTTTCTTGTGTGTTAGTACCTAGTGCTATTGGTCTATAGTGACATTATAAATTATCAAGAACAATGACGGAAAGTGGTTTTGTTAAAGCACAATCGGACAATTTACCAAAAATAGATGTATTTATGATGTTCTGAGAATAACCAAACTGCATTGCTAATATGTGAAATGATTCATTTAATTTTAATTTCTTTAATGTTTATAGTTGGAAGTGGGATGCTTTCACTTAAAAGATATATTAAATGATATAAATGATATATAGCAGATATTGTACCAATTCGCATAAAATTTTTTAAATGTTTTTCATCCTCCAAATCATCTTGCGTCCAACTTAATTCAGATGAGCTACATGATGCATAATCAGGGGATATCACTGAGAATCAGAAGAAATAGATGCCATGCCACTATCAACTGGGTTATCTGCAAATAACTTCCTAGCGGATTTTATTGCTTACGTATTTTGTAATGAAAGACAAAGAGGAGATAGAGCAACATTTTTCTATTCCATTCTTACATTTACTTGAACATCTTTACTTCTATACTTTGACTTAATATTTACTTGCAGAGCTTTGTCATTAGTATTAGGAGAGGCTTCAATCTGATCTGTTTCAGAGACATCCATGCGAGAGGTACTGGGTCTTGCTCGATAATCATCACTTCCTTCAATATGAAAACTACTTTGTCCGGCTTCATAGTAACTTGTTTTTGGTGTTTCAATTTCTAAAGCATTTGTACTTTTGACAGCTACTAGTGACAATCCTTCTCTTTTAATAGCACATATTCCCTCTTGTGGTGGTAGCATATTTCTTTTTGGTACAGAAATATATGAGGCACAACTATTTCTTTGAACAGCAGTATAATTTTTTGCCCATGTTCTTTCATGATGCATTGAACATAATTTGTTGTATCTTCCTCAATCTGAAATAAATTCAACGTTTAGTAAAACCTTAGAAGAAATTCACACCTTGTAAACTATCGAAATTCAAAATACTTACATTAAAGTTATCTTCACAGCAATATAAACACGATTTTGGAGATATTTCATCTCTTGTTTATAACTTTACACTATTCTTTACGCATTTTCGCATTTCTTGGAACAAAAATAAAACACTTTATCTGGTGTACTTATAATAGTGTTTTTGCGTTTCAGTACAAAATAATATCTATAACATGGTTTTTTAGCTTTTTCCATTTTAAAAATAGCGATTCAAACTGAAAATCCTTAACTGTCAAAAGTGTAAGTAACTGTCAACATTGCAAATAGTAAACAACACTGAATGACAAGGAGAGCTGTGACGTTATTCAAAGCGCGCGAAAAATGGGACCGTTCAAACAGGTCAAATTTAATCGGTATTTTATAGAATTAAAAAAAAAATAATTGAAGCACTTTCAACAGTATTTATATTTTTTACTATGTTAAAACGAAGTAAAAGTGAATTAAGCAAATAAAAAGAATTGATGCATATTCCCTATTGGTTAAATCAATTGAGCTATTGGTTAAATTTAATTAGAGAAAGAAAGAAGATTATAAATTTAGAACTAAACTGACCCGACCACATAAAAATACTAGATAGTCAAGGCAATGGTATTATTATCCAGATCTATAATGTACATAGATCACAATTATCTAATTCATCTAGTCTGAATATTTTATTTAAAATTAATTTGAGGTTTTAGTATTACAGTATTTAAGGTGTAAGACAGACAGATCTTCAGCGCCGCCAACAAGAAAAACTTTCGGAAAGCGTTATTGCAGGAAACGTGGTATGAGATGCACACAAAAACGCATTTGTCGCGACAATCCAACACCACTACTTCTCTTGCTTTCCATTGGCAAAGGCTCAAAAGCGAATCAAATCCTGGGTATCCAAAGAAGTCAAAGTCGCGAGCTACAAACTATAACAGCTTTTTTGCTTCAGAGAAGGTTCCCAATTCTGAAAAAAATATACATGCAAGCGAAGAAAATGCATAATAAACTAACAACAAAGAGAAAAGGAGCCTTGTATGACAACAAAATTCAGCAAGCATCAAGCCATTCAAAAAGCAGCATGGGACACCATTAAGGAACTCAACAACAAATTCAGACAGAGAGAAGACATAAACATCAAAATGAATGGCATTAATTTAACGAATGCCCATAAGATAGCAGATACTTTTAACACTTTTTTATAAATAACGATCATATACCTTGGATCGATAACACTAAGTATCTGGAAGACCACATGACAGTGGAAATGGAAGGGATATTGCAAACACTAAAAAACTAAGCCAGCTGTGGGTCAGATTTGCTACCACGTTGCACCCTTAAAGAATTTGGCAGTGAGCTAGCATCGCCCATTACACAAATTGTTAATTTCTCATTTTAATATGAACAATATCCCACTGCACTTAAAACCTCTATAATAATCCCGGTCCACAAAATTAGAACAAGAAGATATACTATTATAGCCAATCTCATTTGTATCGGCATTGGCGAAAATAATGGAACATAATATGGAAGAAAAGATTGATGCAATTTATAAACAAAATAAACATAATTCCAATCGAACAACACGGCTTGAGGAACGAAAAATCAACTTCTACAGCGAATAATGCAATCTATTCAAATGCGCTGCATGAGCTCACTGAAATATATAGTAACTGGAACGAGCGCTGCCTCTTGGCTTGTGCGGGCCGAGGGAGAGCATCACAAGGTGTGGCTCGTACCGCTCTGTCTTCGTCTAAAATCTCTTTCTCTCATTTCTGTACATTCATTCAACAAGTGCTCTATTGTTTTCTCGTTATCTCCACACATCCTGCATACTCTATTCCAATACTCCATCCAATATTTATTCTCTCTCTCTTCATTTCCACATCTGAATCTTGCCATTGCCACTCTCTCTTTTAAACCCTCTCTTCTTAAGTAATTTGGCAGTTCTTCCGTTATTATTTTTTCATATTTCCCATTGTACCTAGACTCCCTAATCCTTGTTATCCTTTCTTGCCTTTGTACATCTCTATCTCTCTGAACTAAGTACTCTGCCTCTCTCTCGCATTCTTCCTATCTCCGCACCTGCATACCCGTTACTTTCGAGATGTGCCTCCCTCTCTTTCCTCATCCCCTTTCCTATTTCTTTCCTTTTTTCTTTGAGACACTCTTGCAGAATTCTGCACTCTTTCTATCACCCTCTCCACAAAACTTATTGCTCTCTTTCTTGCTTCTATTCCAACATCCGTTTCTTTTGCTTCTTCTCTTTGTATAGTAAATTGTACTTCTTGCATGCTCTCTTATACTCTTGATTAGTTGCTTCATCCTTTTCCAATTTCTTATTTTCTTTCTTACTGCTTGCTTCCAATTCCTGCATTCTTTATCCCACCACTCGTTTTTCCAAGACCCCACCTTCACTCTTGTCTCTATCACTTTTTTTTTGTTGCATTATTTACGTAATCTCCCAGTTCCTTCACTTTTTCGTTTATCTTCTTCTTCGTATCTTGCCTTCGTATCCGTCCAGATATTCTTCACAATTTTTCTTCTAATATCGTTCAGACTTCTTCTGTCTTTCTTCACTTCACTTCTTCACTTCCAATGGCATATGATCCGACTCGAGTCTTTCTCCCTCCTTGAATTCTTCTATTTCAGCCCATGCTTCTTCATTCACCATAACATAGTCAATATATATAATATACGTGTACTCCCCTTTCTCATCTCCTATGCTGTTTCCATTAAGTATGTCCCACCCTCTTTTTTCTACTAAACTTATCAGTAGTCTCCCTTCTGCGTTTTCTATTGCATCTTTTGTTCTTCTGTCTATTTTTGTTTGTTCTTCTTCTATTCGTATTCCTTTTCCTCCAATTCTTGGGTTAAAATTCCCCTGACACCCCCCCCCCCCCAAACGCCAGAGTTTCCACTCCTTGCTGTTTTACCCGCTCTTCAATTATTATCTTCGATTTTTTCATACATCTACTTTATATTGTAAGAATAGAATTTCCTCCATTTTCTCTGTCTACTTTTCACCGTTTTTTCCATAATCCCTCTTTCTTCTTTTGCTTCGGTTCTGTTTTCCTCTTCCAATTCCTTTTTTACTCCCTTCATTATTCCACCTTTAGATCTCCCTTTCCTGCTTACACTCTTTGCAAATTGACACTTCCACTTAAACTCTTTCGGCATTATTTTTTGCAATTTTTCCCACCCCTTCTCTTCCACCCCTTTTTCTACCATTCCCACTAAGTCAAAATTTCTCAAAACTCATAGTCTTTGTTTTTTATCCCCGCTGTGTTCCAGAATACTATTCTTATTTGCTGCTTTTCTTCCTTAATATTCTCCGTGTTTGTTTTCCGTTTTCTGCCCGGTCGTCTTTTTCTTATGCTCTTATTAAAATTTTGTTGTATATAGCTCCCCCTTTTCATCATCCCACTTAAACCCTATTCTCGACTTTCACCCGCAGTCCTTTTTGTCGCTCTTCTTTGGCTAGCGCTCTTAAATCCTTCTGTATGTCTCTTACCTTCTTCGTCAGATCGTCTTCTATGTATACCTTCTTTTTTTTTTCTTCTTAGTTTCCGCTTATTTTCCATAACTTTCCGCTTTTCACCCCAGCTCCCAAGTTCCGCCACCAATAATGTTCCTCCACTTACTTTATACTCTTCCACCGTTACTTCTACCTCTAATTCTGCCTTTATCCATTTTTCCATATTCTTCTCATTCTCACATTCCTCTTCGTCCAGTCCCGTTACTACAATATTCTTTTTTCTCATTCTTTTTTCCATCTCTTCCATTTTCTCCTCCAGTCTTTTCATTTTTTCATTTAGTCCCATCTTTTCTCTTTCCCATTTTTCATCCTTTCACGCATCTTATTTTTCAAATGTTTTAATTGCCGTCTCATCTTCCGATTCTCTTCCATTATCTCCCAGACATCCTCCATTATTTTTTTCAGCATCTTCATTTCCTCACCCATTTCCTGTTTAGCCGGTGATCTTTCCAGTTTTTTAATTTTTCGAAAGGGATTAATTCTTTCTTCCGATTCTCGTCCTTCTTTCTTTTTCTTTTATATTCTTCGTCTCGCTCGCTCTCACTATCTCTTTTTTTCATTTTTATCGCGCGCCGTAAAAAGAAAAAATTCGCGCCACAAAAAACGAAATCCACAAAACCCGCTCCACAAAATATGTCTGTTCGGTTCAACTGCTCGATTTGGAATCGTTCCAGTTAGTATATGTTTCAGTGCATGAGGTCGATAATGGCAGATGTCCAGTTGGCATATTTTGTGATCTGTCGAAGGTCCTCGACTGCATTTCACACTCCATACTCTTAAACAAACTGTTCAGGTGTGGCAATAAAGGAAATACTTGGAGAAAAATCAACCAAAATCAGTAACGGCCTCTCGAAATTAATAGACAGATCCGATATCGGTGTGCCACAAGGGAGTGTACTCGCCCCGACATTATTCGTAACTTATACAGCCGTAACTTATATATTATCAAATATATAAGTAGGAACCATTGAACCCTGTATGTGGATGATATATAATCTCAAGAGGGTCATATCCTCAAACTGTGATTTAGACGGAATTGGAAGCAAACAGGCCACTGCATAATATTCATAACTGGTTCTCAAGTAACAATCTGCATTTAAACAGCAATACAACAAACTACATAATTTTTCATACTGGAAGAAGGAAAATAATGAAAAACCTTTCACTAAAAATTGGTCAGGATAAGATACAAAGAGCGAGCAATACCAAATTTCTAGGAAATCACTTTGAGGAATGTTTTGGATGGAACATCACCACAGAAACAATTATTAACGAAATCAATAGCAAGATCTACATGGTAAAAAGGATAAGGAAAGTAGTTAGCATCCTTGTGCTTATAAACATATAGTTTGCTGAAATACACACGAGAATAATGGGATTCTGGTATGGGGTCCTCCCCGCACATTCATAGAATCTTCATAGCCCAAAAAACTATCGTAGTTATTACAGGAATTTCATAGAAGACTTTCCGTAAATACTTCATATTAACATTTAATTACATTCAATTACATCAATTTAAAAATCCTGACAATCCATTGTATAGATATATATATATATATATATATATATATATATATATATATATATATATATTGGAATTAGCATATCATATACATAAAAACAAACGTAAGTTCCCCACGAGAAAGGATCAACATAATCACGACACTCGAAATCGCCAAAAGCTTATGACACTTAAATAAATGACATTTGAATGTGTGTGTTACAGCTTCAGATATAATTGGCACCAAGGTGGACAAAGTATTTAGAAAAAAAAAAAAAACATATTAATTCAGTAAGCCTATATACCCTGAAGGAATATTTGGAAAATCAAAATCCATCAAATATTGTCTAAGTTAACTAATGTATCGTAATATATTTTATCTGCGACCACTATTGTAAATGCCCATTATCGTACAGTTCGTTGACTATGTAAATACATCATAACATACACGTATGTCACAGTCCGCGATTACTGATAAGTTATGATTGATAACACACATGTGCGTTTAGTAGAGAGAACTTGACCGACAAGTGCAGACACAGAAGGATATATAGACAAAACTAGACAGAAAATATTACACCGACCAGAGTAGATAGACAAGGCTAGACCTACAATACTCTACAGATAGGATTAGACAGACAAGATTAGACATGCAAGCCTACATAAATAAGGCTAGGTAGACAGGACTAGAGGGTTTAGATTAGTGAGACAAGAATAGAAGAACAAGACAAGACAGAGAATGCTAGATGGATAAACCTATACTAATAAGACTGAACAGACAAGACTATTCAGTTAAAACTAGAAAGAAAGACTAGACTGTTAGAACCATAGAGAATAGATTAGAGTTCCAAGACTTGATAGAGAATACTAGATAGACTAGAGTCAGCAGATTAACACTGCTAAACGTAATCAGTCTAAGTAACCATTGCTGCATAAAGAATCAGGAATGGTTAATAAGTCAAGCTAAAGCACGCAAAGCCATAGGTGCCGATTTAATAAAGTTGCAAAGCAGAAGGTTTGGGAATATCTACTTGAAATTACTATCACAAAAAAACTGTTAAATTTATATTTATATGGTATTTATGATTTATAATTTCTGCAACCCATTTTAAAAATAAATCAACAACAGTGTTTGATACTTACGTATTAACGCCACCGCAGCTACAGATTGGAACAAAATGGAATTTTGCCTTCCTTCAAATTAGTCCACTTCCAGTTAGGTCAAATTGAACTAACTTAAAACGTACAGTGCCTGGTAGACAGTTTGGCACTGAACGAATTACTCCTTACAAAATAAGGGTTAGATTAGAGCAGATAAATGCAGACCACATTTCGCGCGTTAGCACGATTTCTCAATCCGAAATAAAAAAAAATATTACACTTTCTAGTTATATAACAGACCCTTCAGGAAATATATTTAAATTATTTTTTACAACGCCTATGTCTTTCCACTACAATGCGCATGCAACTTCTGCTGCGGTGGCGTTAATACGTAAGTACTCAATTTTTTTGTATATTAATAAAAGGCTTGAAAAGTTTTGAAGGCGCCTTTTTAATTCTTGGCTATAGGCGTACAAAATCCTAGTTACATTCATACTATAAGCGATTTTCAATACAGAGATTATAAAAGGTTATAGCTCTGTAATGCGTTTTATTTAGTTATAAAGCAGCAAGTCTTGTGTTTTGAAGGTAACACTATATTTAGTAAACAATCACCGAAATTATTTTAACATTGCAATTCTGATATTTCCATTTAGCCAATATTTCTAATACGAAATACATAAATACAGCCTAACAAAAGCGTTATACAAATAATACCTTGGTTATGAATCGAAATATAATAATTATTTATATTATTACTCTAAATATTTATTACCACCATAATATGTTTTATGGGTGGAGATTATGATGCACATGCTCAAATACCGACTCACTAGTCAGTAGCACGCTGATAATTTATCTTGGTTATAAATCTATATTTCTTCTCTGAATTAGTTCACTCTGTGCATTCTTTATTAGCTAATACTCGTAGATTCCGTTATCGTTCTGAAGTGGCCATTATAATCCATCCAGTAAGCAGCTACACCTGCAGGAGCGCAAAGTACCTATTTAATTGAAAAACTGACACTGAGATTCTTAGATCAAAACTAATTACAACTTGTCTTGTTATAAACTTTGCCTCATTCTAATTACTGAAAGCTATTAATTTTCGCGTAGTGGGATATTTTTAACAATACAGGAAGTGTGCGGACAGCCCGTGGATAACATATTTATTTGTATCAATATGTAAATTTTCTTTGTGTAGTGCGTTATTTTTATTAACTTTGACAAGGTTCCATTTCAAGGAAATTTCATTAACTAACACTTTGAAGCACGGGCGGCGTTAAGACGTTTTATTATATTTCTATTTTGTTTTGTTTATGTTAAGCTAAACCTGTACGTTATATTAACTGCGTTTCTTTCAAATGTTGCGTAAACGCATCAGTCAGAAAATGTCAGAAATTGTGGTTTGTATTATATATGTTACGGTAAAAGTGCGTAGCTAGATAAATGTGAACATTTACCCGTATATGTACACATTTACCTTCTTGGTTGGTAAATGTGAGTTCAACTTACATTTACCAATTATTTCCGCCAAATGCGCATATATGCATTATATTGTTGGCAATTGTTAGAGGTTTACATTAACATACACAACGCATGGGCTGTCCAACAAGACACACGTGATATTGTAACACACAAAAAGTAAACATTTTCCGGTTAAAATATATATATATATATATATATATATATATATATATATATATATATATATATAAAGCTGATCTCAGATTTAAACTCACATTTACCTATCACATTGGTAGATGTCTACATATACCGGTAAATGTTCACATTTGCCGATTTTGTACTTTTACCGTAACATATATTATATATATATATATATATATATATATATATATATATATATATATATATATATATAATATAATATACACCTATTATATACGTATAAATGACATTTTTTACCATTAGCCTGCCACTTAATAATAATCTCAAAATACCTGTTTTTACCTACCTAACTCATTAGAATAAGTTGGACGCTACATCCGCACAGAGTGTTGCTTAATAATAATATTAATAAAAATAATAATAACTTGAAAGAGATAAAATAATTCAATTGAATTTAATTGTTCTGTGAATTACAAGCCTTCTGTAAATTATAATTTAATTGTTCTGTGAATTCTTAATAACTTCTGTGAATTATAAACGTAATGTAGGTTCTACCCTGCGCGTGTCTTGACGCTAAAGTGTTGACACTAAATTTTTAATCATCTATTATTTAACAAATAAATTAAACAAATTAGTTACATTATAAATATTGAATCGAGCAAATGAATATATTTTTTTATATTTTGTCCGTGTATTCAAGGCAAAAAGAGACGCACTGTATATTAGAAATAACACAAAATGATGTTGAACGAATCTATTAATTAAAATATATAACGTTATATTTAATTTGTTCGGTTTTGCTGGAGGTTTCCATTAGCTTTATTTTTCTGTTGAAAAAACGGATGGAATAATTGATGACTTCGTTATTCTCGTAATTATGATGATTAATACATGCCAAACAGTCTCTCGAAGTGAAATATTTTATTGGTGCGGATTTAATTATAAACAAATAACTCATATTAATGCATCCTGCCGGTGTTAATAAGCATTTTCATCATTCGAATTTGATTATTTTCGTTTATATTTCATACGAAAATATAAACGAGAATAATCAAATTAAAGTCTTGTTTGTCAAGTTTTGTCTGTCCAGTCAAGTCTGCCTAATCTTGTCTATCCAGACGTTCAGTCCAGTTTTGTCTGTCTGTTCTTGTCTGTCTAGTCTTGTCTGTCTTAGCAGAATGGCCAACTATACTATAAATGATAGAGTATACATTTGCCGGGACAGATATTGATATAAGAGTGTGTTTTTGCCCCAAGGACCAGCAGAGCCAGAAATAAAAATACCCAATGCACAGGACGGAAACTGCCAGAAAAAGTCGAAACAAGCAAGAAAATCGAGGGAGAAATCCAAAAAGAGGTGATATTTCTAAAATCAGAAGGTAAAGCATACGCTGATTTACTCAGAATGATTAAAAAAGAAATGAACCCTGAAGTTTCAGGAACACCAGTAGCCGGACTAAGGGGAAAAAACAGAGAGCTCCTGCTTGAAGTAAAAGAAGGGAGTGCAAACAAATTGAAAAAACTTTTCTCAAACAAATTTCCAGACATTGATATTCGATCAAAAAATGCGGACACCTTGGTGAATATAAAGGACATAGATGCCGTTACCACACAAGAAGAAGTAGAAGAAGCCATAAAATCTGCACTCGATAATATTGAAGGAGGTATCACAATAAAAAACATCCGACCCGGGTATGGGAATAGTCAGATTGCAACCGTCGCGCATCACAAAAAATCAGCGAAGGCTCTCATCGAGAAAGGAAAGTTAAAGATTGGCTGGCTATACTGCAGAGTCATGGAGAGGATAGATCTGGTAAGGTGCTATAAATGCTGGGAGATAGGCCATGTTGCAAGCAAGTGTAAAGGACCAGACAGACAGAAGATGTGCCTACGGTGTGGCCAAGAGGGACACCAAGCGAAGGATTGCAAAGAGGAAAAGTTCTGCCCAATTTGCAAGTTGACAGGGCATCAGGCGTAATCCGGAACATGCCCAGAATACAAAAAGCTCTGTCGGAGGAACTTAGATTGAGACGGCAAGGAAACAACAATAATGGCTAGTATCATCCAAGTCAATATAATGAGATGTCGTGCAGCTAGCACAACCACAGAACTGAAATCTCATGCGGTTAGCACAATCTGCTAACCGCAACAGCCACCGAACTGAAATCGGATATAATATTAGTGAGCGAACCTAACAAAAAACATGCAGCTAGGGCAAATTGTGTGGATAAAGAACCGAAAACTACCAGTTATAAGAACAGGCCGATGGCCAGGATTTTTCTCGGTCGAGTAGCCCCAATTTATAATCTACAGCTGCTACTTTTCTCCTAATGCAAAACCCGAACATTTGTCCCAATCCCTAGAAGCCCTAAGACATAACATCTGGAGCCAAGGAAAAAGAAAAAAGTTATCGCGGGCAATTTCAACGCTAAATCCCCCTATTGGGGTTCTTCAGGCATGGACAAAAGAGGAAACCTGGTATCGGATTGGGCTGCGGAACTAGATCTATTGGTACAAAACCAGCGAAATGATTACACGTTTGGGCGAGAAAACTCAGTCCATTATAGATATCACGTAACTTATTCGCAAGCAAGCTCCAGGGCTGGATAGTGCTGGACAAGGAATCCTTGAGTGACCACCGCTACATCATCTACAGCATACAAGAAAACGGTCAAAAGAAATAGCACCCCTATCAAGAACTAGGTGGACAATAAAGCACATGAATGAGGAAAAAATTAATGAATGCCTAACTGAAGAACTAAGCAATAGCGACACAAAAAGTGCAGATATACTGGCCCAGGCGATGCACAAAGCATGTACATGTTTTTGTGTCGCTATTGCTTAGTTCTTCAGTTAGGCATTCTTTAATATTTTCCTCAGTTATGTGCTTTATTGTCCACCTAGTTCTTGATAGGGGTGCTATTTCTTTTGATCGTTTTCTTGTATACTGTAGATGATGTAGCGGTGTTCACTCAATGATTCCTTGTAAAGCACTCTCCAGCCCTGGAGATTGCTTGCGATTAAGTTATTGCAGAACGTTATATCTACAATGGACTGAGTTTTCTTGCCCAAACGTGTAATCATTTCGCTGGTTTTGTACCAATAGATCTAGTTCCGCAGCCCAATTCGATACCAGGTTTCCTCTTTTGTTCATGCCTGAAAAAACCCAATAGGGGATTTAGCGTTGAAATCGCCCGCGATATTTTGTTTTCTTTTTCCTTGGTTCCAGATGTTATGTCTTAGAGCTTCTAGGGATTGGGACAACTGTTCGGGTTTTGCCTTTTGCTCAATAATTGAGGCAGGATGACCAAAAATAAAAAAGATAACATACTGGTGGACCGAGGAAATTTCGAGCATAAGAGCAGCTTGCACCGCTGCCAGGAGGAAGTACCAACGCCTTAGGACAAAACATGCTGATAGCGAAGTTACCAGAGAGGCAAGTCAGGTATATAAGAGCCGAAGGAAGGAGCTGCGGCCGTTAATAAACAAAACTAAGCAGGAGCACTTGAAAAAACTATGTTCTGAGTTAGAAAATGAGACATGGGGAGAAGCCTCTCAAATCATAAGAATAAATATGAAAATTTGTTCAAAAATTCCTGCATTTACAATAGAAGCAGTACGTGAGTAGCTGATGTGCTCTTTCCACACCACACTCCTTTCGATTGGCAAGAGCACGAAGTCACCGATATACCTGCCCTTTCCGGCCTGATGAAAAAGGGCAAAGCTCGTTCTCATCAAAAAGGAGATAAAGAAATAGGAAACCCCACATCCTATAGACCTATTTGCCTACTGGATGTGTAGGGAAAACTCTTAGAGCAACTTTTGCTAAGCAGAATAAAAGGAGAACTTGGGATTGGGCATGATTTGTCAGAAAAACAATTTGGCTTCAGGCAAGGAAAATCCACAATTGGCACGCTAAGATCTGCCATAGAGATTGCCGAAAAAGCGAAGTCTGGCACGCAGAGAACAAGGAAACAGTGTGCGCTGCTAACCTTCGATGTTAGAAACGCATTTAACAACGCTAGCTGGAAGCAGAGCATGGAAGGCCTAACATCAAGAGGTATATCACCGTATCTACTACGCATGGTGAGGAGCTACTTTAGCGATAGAACGCTAATACTAAAAAGGGCTCGAAAAACGGAAGAGAGAAGCATCAGCAGCGGTGTTCCACAAGGATCGACATTAGGCCTAACCTTGTGTAACGTCTTATATGACGATGTGCTGAGATTGAGACTGCCATTGGTGGCGACAGTGATTGGCTTTTCAGACGACTTGGCTCTGGTGGTAATAGCCAGAACAGATACAGAATATAATAGGCAGAAGGATTGATGCAGACAGCAAACCGCGCAATAGAGAAAATCATTAACTGGATGAAATCCAAAAGCCTTAATCTAGCGCCAGAGAAAACTGAGGCGGTCCTTCTCATAGGACAAGAAAAGGTCCAACAAAAAAAAATTAAAATTGAGAAACTGACAATAATCCCAAAGTGTGAAATAAAATACCTGGGCATAGTAATAGACAAGGCATTATCTTTCACACCGCACATAGCAGAAGCTGCAGCAAAGGGGATGAGGAAAATGGCAGCAATACAGCAACTAATGTTTAACATTGTAGAACCCAGTAGCAGTAAACGCCGACTGCTCAGCTACGCAGTACAGGCCACTATGATGTACGGATCACCAATATGGGCCTGAGCACTGGGAAGACAGAACAATATCCAAAAGCTCCTTGCAGTGCAAAGACAAATGACTCTAAAAATCGGTAGCGCTTACCGCACAATATCAAGTGAGGCAAGGCAGTCTTTACCGTCGAGGTTATCCCGTCAATTGACTTGCTTGTGGAAGAGCAAAGAAAACTGCAGGAGATAGGTCGCAGCACACTTAAAAAAAATAACAAGGAAACAATTAATTAAAGAATGGCAGAAAAAGTGGCAGCAAGACAATAAAGGAGAGTGGACCAGACTTCTAGTCCCTGAACTTCAACCCTGGATAGACAGAGAGCATAGTGAAAATAGCTACTATCTCACCCAAATATTGTCCGGCCACGGCTGTTTCAAGGACTATCTGCATCAAATTGGCAGAGCCTCAGACGACCAGTGCATATACTGCGGAGAAACTGATACTGTGATCCATACAATCTTTAACTGTTCTCGATGGGAAATGGAAAGGCATCAAATTTCAACCAATTTAGAAGTACCAATCAACCTGAGAACGATAATTGGACATATGCTCAATTTAAATAAGTCACCCGTAACTCCGAGGCCATGCGAATAGAAGTACCAGAGTTCATTGCAGTGTTTTCAGGGGGGGGGGGCACTTGTCTGTTAAGGTATATAATAGCCACCTCCCTCAAACAAAAAGTCTTGTCTGTCTAGTCTTGTCTGTCTAGTCTTGTCTGTCTAGTCTTGTCTGTCTAGTCTTGTCTGTCTAGTCTTGTCTGTCTAGTCTTGTCTGTCTAGTCTTGTCTGTCTAGTCTTGTCTGTCTAGTCTTGTCTGTCTAGTCCTGTCTGTCTAGTCTTGTCTGTCTAGTCTTGTCTGTCTAGTCTTGTCTGTCTAGTCTTGTCTGTCTAGTCTTGTCTGTCTAGTCTTGTCTGTCTAGTCTTGTCTGTCTAGTCTTGTCTGTCTAGTCTTGTCTGTCTAGTCTTGTCTGTCTAGTCTTGTCTGTCTAGTCTTGTCTGTCTAGTCTTGTCTGTCTAGTCTTGTCTGTCTAGTCAAATCAAATCAAATCAAATCAAATCAAATCAAAATAATTTATTTCACTATCTAAGTTTACCTAATATAAGCTTATTCTAATGAATAGGTACATATATTTTCTTAAAACTAAGTGAAATGTGTCCAATATATTATAATATCCAATATTTATACTTTTAAATAATATTCAGTAACATTATATGGTTCTAGATCTAATAACAGTTTCCATATTTCTTTCTTAAATTTATTAAAATTTGTTATGCTTTTTAATGTATTGGGGAGTGTGTTAAATAATTTGAGGTTTATATAAGGTGGACCTGTTTCGGTGAGTGTTAGCTTGTGTCTTGGCAATATATAGTTGTGCTGATTTCTTGTGTTTTTGTCATTATCGATCTTTGTGTGATATTTAAATGTAAATTTTAAGATTTCATATATATATATATAAGTTCCTGTAGTGGTTAGAATGTGTGCCGTTTTGAATTCTCCTCTGCAAGACTGTTTGTAAGCCAGGCCTTTTAAGATTCTTACAGCTTGTTTTTGGATTTTGAAGACTGTATTGCTGCTATTTCCTCCTCCCCAAAACATTATACAGAATTTTAAGTGGCTATGAAAGTTGCTGAAATACACGGTCTTGAGTACCTCTGTAGATATTTATTTTTTGAGTATTCTTAGGGCATATACTGTTCTGTTTAATTTTTTTGCTAACTCGTTCGTATGCTGCGTCCAGTCCCGATTTCTGTCAATTGTCAATCCTAACAGTCGGACATACTGTTGGTACTCTATCTTTTCGTTGGTTATTATAACATCTGCTGGGTCTCTTCTTGTGTTTCGTTTTGTTTTGAATATAATTAATTTTGTCTTTTCCTTGTTTAATACCATCCTATTTTCTGTAAACCAGTTCATTAAATTGTTCATTGTCGTAAGTAAATTCGTCGTTACGTCTTCTATGTTTTTATTTATCGTTAATATAGTTGTATCGTCCGCGTAGTTTATTATCTGATGTTGTGTTCTATTTATTACTTGTGGAAGGTCGTTGATATAGAGGGTGAACAGTATCGGCCCTAAGACACTGCCCTGTGGTATACCAATGTTTACCACTCTAGTGCTTGATTTCCTTTGACCCTCTATTGTGTTTATTTGGGTTAGCTGTCTTCTGTTGTAAAAGGTATGATTTAATAAGATCAGTAACTTTTCCCCTCATTCCATATTTTCCGAGTTTCTTAACTAATAACGTGTGGTCTATTGTATCATATGCCTTTGACAGGTCTAATAGGATACCACAAGGGATATTTTGATGTTCCAAGTCTTGTCTGTCTAGTCTTGTCTGTCTAGTCTTGTCTGTCTAGTCTTGTCTGTCTAGTCTTGTCTGTCTAGTCTTGTCTGTCTAGTCTTGTCTGTCTAGTCTTGTCTGTCTAGTCTTGTCTGTCTAGTCTTGTCTGTCTAGTCTTGTCTGTCTAGTCTTGTCTGTCTAGTCTTGTCTGTCTAGTCTTGTCTGTCTAGTCTTGTCTGTCTAGTCTTGTCTGTCTAGTCTTGTCTGTCTAGTCTTGTCTGTCTAGTCTTGTCTGTCTAGTCTTGTCTGTCTAGTCTTGTCTGTCTAGTCTTGTCTGTCTAGTCTTGTCTGTCTAGTCTTGTCTGTCTAGTCTTGTCTGTCTAGTCTTGTCTGTCTAGTCTTGTCTGTCTAGTCTTGTCTGTCTAGTCTTGTCTGTCTAGTCTTGTCTGTCTAGTCTTGTCTGTCTAGTCTTGTCTGTCTAGTCTTGTCTGTCTAGTCTTGTCTGTCTAGTCTTGTCTGTCTAGTCTTGTCTGTCTAGTCTTGTCTGTCTAGTCTTGTCTGTCTAGTCTTGTCTGTCTAGTCTGTCTAGTCTTGTCTGTCTAGTCTTGTCTGTCTAGTCTTGTCTGTCTAGTCTTGTCTGTCTAGTCTTGTCTGTCTAGTCTTGTCTGTCTAGTCTTGTCTGTCTAGTCTTGTCTGTCTAGTATTGTCTGTCTAGTCTTGTCTGTATAGTCTTGTCTGTCTAGTATTGTCTGTTTAGTCTTTTCTGTCTAGTCTTGTCTGTCTAGTATTGTCTGTCTAGTCTTGTCTGTCCAATCTTGTCTGTTTAGTCTTGTCTGTTTAGTCTTGTCTGTTTAGTCTTGTCTTCTAGTCATGTCTGTCTAGTCTTGTCTGTCTAGCCTTGTCTGTCTAGTTTTGTCTACCTAGTCCTGTCTGTTTAGTTTTGTATGTGTAATATACCGAATATATTAGGATATTATAATTTTAACTATTAATTTATTTTAACCATCATAGAAATTCAGAATAAAATGGGGATCAATGTGAACATAAAGTGAATAGAAAATCTTTTCTAAGCATATAATTTATAGATCCCGTATAAATTACCATATACAAGAATTATAATGAATTTAAATTGTCAAGAACTAATTTAAAATATTCAGTGAACTCATTTATAATTAATTCGCTATTAAATAACCATTTACAATTGAAATTAGGCACCTAGTTAATTACAACATTATCCATAACTTGAAGTTAAAGTTGATAATTAAGTTATGTTTTGTAATTTATTGACGTGAAGGTCAGTTAAGTATATTTAATCTCCGAAAAACCATTTAAATATGTTTATCTACAACCACTATTGCACATGCCCCTTATTGTACAGTTCGTGGACTATGTAAATACATCATAACACACACGTAACAGTCCGCGATTAATGATAAGTTATGATTGATAACACACACGTTCGTTTTGGTTTACAATTCGTTGATTGGTTGAGAGCTGCTACTACGTGCTCATACGGTCAGCGCCCCCGTTCCACAATTCAAACTAACGGAAATTGACATTACGTACATTGGGTAGCCTATATCTACGAGCACTCAGAGCACTTATTCGAATTTAACCCAAATAAGTACTAAATAATAAGGTATGTAACCATTGAAAATGTATTTCTTTTCAATTCTATCGAGTTATATAATGTCGAGTAACTGTTATATATGAGAATAAAACTGTTTGTTTATTATAATGCTAAATAATGTACCTAATAAGAAATACATTTGTTACATCAAACATATTTTTTGTATTAAACAGAAAAAAAATAGTGTGGTCGCAGATAAAGTATAGTACATAACTCGAGTTGTAAGGCAATTACGTACACGCGGAATTACGCACTCCTCGCTACGCGGGTCGCGGATAACTGTTCCGCTCGTAAGTAATATACTTCTTATAATTCCCGTTACGTAATATACTATTTCGTTTTAGATTTTTAGATTGTTGTTGTTATAATCATTAATAAACATGTTGATATATACATTAATAAAGATTTGATATAAACGTTAAAAACATGTTGATATATAAGCATTAATAAATAGACTGTTATATACATTAATAAATATGTTGATATAAACATTAATAAACATATTGATATAATCTTGATAAACATTAATATATATCACAAACAACACAAACATACATATGAATATGTTGATATAAACAGCCAGAAAATAAAAGCTTCCTGGGCTAAGAAGAAACAGCAGACCCATATAAAAAGTCTAAACGAGCCCTGTGGTCTTAAGTAAAACATATTGATATAAATACTAATAAATATTTTGATATAAATGTTAATTAAAGCACGTAAGTATTAGTGCACAAACCTCTGGCATTAAACCCCTGACATATTAGGTCTTGACACACGGGTGTAGTTTGGGGGGGTGGGGGTTGCGGTTTTATGAAAATACAATAACAATGCAACCAATTTACTTTCTAAAACTTCCACACACAAGGCTTCCTAAACCCCGCATCTACCATGCTCTCTTGAAGCGAGTCGTCCATACTCGTCTCTCCTAATTTCTTCTATCTCTCCAAATATAATATTTGTTATATTTTGCATATTTCGGGGGAGGTTTGAACCCCCAAACCACCCCGTCCCTGGCTACGCCCATGTCTTTACATTTCTCATTACTTGCTTTGGCGCAGCGAAAGGTTCACACAATGCAACTCGAGCACAGTGTGCTGAAGAGTAACAGAAGATTTCCGTGTCCCTCCCTTGATTTAATTGGTGAGGTTGTCCCGTAGTGGATGTTATATTTTCACTTTAGAATAGTTTCAAATATGTGACTATATGAGTCGTTATCACTTTGAACATTATTATCTGCTTCCGTGCTGAGTAAATCATTCACTTTCTTACGTACAATTTTCATATTCATATTTCCGCAGACTTTGCAGGGATCCCATGTGCAACGTTAGATAACTAGACACGATTTGTTGTCCAATTTTCAGGCTATGTACGATATACGATTCCTTTGCTTGGTTTGTACACGATACTACAACTGTGAGTGTGGTGGTGGCTCAGATAGCTAAGTACTTGGCCCTTGAGTCAGACAGCTAGGGTTCAAATCCCACACAGAACTAAAGCAGCAAAAATTAAAAACTAATGGCTGCAAACCATCACACTCAATTCCTCAATCCGACTTTGGCAAGTGTGGAGTCTCAATTTCCTATTTCTCAATAATTTTCCCTTCTCTGGAAATTTGTCGTTCGGATTCGACATTAAACTGTAGATCCACCAAATTCAAATCTTAGTGCTGAGGTTGGATATGTGGCTGAGAAGAGGCCGGTGCCCAATGGGTGGGGATATAAAAGGCTGATGCCGACTTCTTCTTCTTAGGACGTCGTCTGCCTGAAGGAACGAAGGCTGGCGATCCAACTGACTATAATAGTGCTTGAGATCGCACTTTTGAAAATCTCTACAGTTGTCCGTCCGCACCATCGACGCAGATCCTTAAGCCATTCTGCTGTCTGCCCATAGATCGTTTGACCTCGATCTTTCTTTCAAACAGTTTTTTGAACTTTCTTTTCAACTCGTACCGCTCCCCTCTCATAACGTGACCGATGTATTGGAGCTTTCGTTCGTTGATGGTTGTCAGCAGTTCTTTACCTTCACCTATTCTCCTTAATACTTCCTCTTTGGTTATCCTGTCTACCCAGAATATACGCAGTATACGGCGATACAAGTACATCTCGAAGGCGTCAATGCGGCTCTCCATTGATTGGCAGAATGTCCAGCTCTCAGAGCCATATAGTAGCACTGGGAAGATGTAACAGCGCAATATGCGTATGCAGATCCGTAGGTTTAGGCCTCTACTGGTAAAGAGGTTCTTCATGGATATGAATGTCCTTCTGGCCTGTTCTATCCTTGATCTGATTTCCATTTTGGGGTCACTGTTCTCGTTGACGAGGGCTCCAATATATTTAATGGACGGCACTTGTTCCACAACCTGGTTGTTAATTTAGAGCGTCGTCCATCTTGGTACCTTGGATAACACAACCACTTTGGTCTTGGCAACGTAACCATACTGTACGCTATGTTCAACGATAAGATCCATCATATTCTGGAGATGTGGGAGGCTGTCGGCGACCACGACCGTATCGTCGGCGAATCGTATGTTATTAATAAGGGTGCCGTTGATTTTAACGCCCTCTTTCGCATTCTCCAGTGCCTCCAGGAACACTGCCTCCGAGTATATACTATAGAGGAGAGCGAACATCTCTTCTGATTTATGTTTCTTCGGATGTTATGCCCTCTATCCAAATCTCTGCAGTTTGATGCCAGTACAGCTGCGTGATGATATTCAGCTCTCCCGCATCGACTCCGGTGTATTTTAGGATCTCAATGAGCTTGTGGTGCGAGACCCATTCGAAAGTTTTTCGGTAGTCAATAAAGCAGGCGATATATCAACATTCGTGTCTCTGCATCGCTGCGTGAGAACGTTGATAAAGAGAGCTTCGCGCGTGCCCACTCCGTTCTTAAATCCAAATTGTGTTTCTCCAGCCTATCCCTCACATCATGACGACTACAACTGTTGAATAGTCCGATGAGGAGGAATTTGAAGAAGAACTCATGAACAAATGTGAGGTTTCTCGTTTTACACAAGGAGTGAGGTTACAAAAATTATATCTATCTTATGTTGCTTTATTAGTACATAAACCTCTGGCTTTCAGGTCTTTACATATTAGGTCTTGACCTTTTTCGTTACTTGCTTTGACGCACCGAAAGACTCACACAATACATGTCGAGCATCGTGTGCCAAAGAGTAACAAAAGATTTCCGCGTTCCTTCCTTGATTTAATTGGTGAGGCTGTCCCGAGGTGGATGTTATATTTTCATTTTTGAATAATTAATTAAAGTGTTGATATAAACATTAATAAATACGTTGATACAAACGTAAAACAATAAGCAATAATAAATTCGATTATTTTGAAACGGTTTTAATATTATTGGATTGTGAAGAAATGAAACAACTTATTTCGTTCACTCTGTATAAGTCGTCTACATAAGTGCGAGAAGTTAAGTGAAAGGAAATTCTATCGAATTACCGCGAACCGAAGCAAATATAAATCATATCAAGAAGATGTGACCTACTACATAGTTTAACCGATCACTACAAATATACCGTTCCAAAAAATTGGTCGAGTGTAGTATATCTACAATATTTTCATTTACAATATTTATAGTAAATATATATATATATATATATATATATATATATATATATATATATATATATATTATATATATATATATATATATATATATATATATATATACACATATATATATATATATATATATATATATATATATATATATATATATATATATTTACATTTATAAATGTGTTATGTTTAATAATGCTATCTATTATGTTCTAATAGAATTAGAATTTGAAAACTTCCTAATTTCTGACAGTAATAAATAACTTAACGCTATTTCCAGTAAAAACCAATTTACAAGCTTGTCTCGCATGTATTTTATAAACATTTTTCACAGATAATATATTTTATAATTGATCGTGTAAACAGAAAAAAATAAACATGTCAATATCTAGCAAATGCAATAAATTAAATTAAACATTTTTAATAAAGACAACATACAAGTGATGAAACATTCGATAGAAAAATGAGTAAATACATATAGACTAGCCATCTGAACAAAACTAAGCATGTCGTAAATATAAAAACAGAACAGGAAATGTCTAGAAAGCAGATATTATAATACGAGACAAATGAGATATTTTGAGATGTAGAGATGAAACAAATTCTTATTTTTGTTACTTTTTAATGACGAAATCTTATCTCATCTAAAGCAATTTCTAAAAAAAAATCAAAGTTTTTGAAAATTTTGTTGGATTTTCCAAAATATTTGATTCCAGAAATGCAGTAACATTTGTGTCATTCATTGTAAAAGTGGTGTAACTCCATGTTTTTAAAATACTTATTTTTTTGCTTAATGGTATCACATTGAGTCATATCTTCCGTTATAAAAGTGAAACAACTTCAATAGTTACATTGAATTGAAAAATTCACTTTGTTTTTTACCACACTTATATTATGTAAAAATATTATATAACTTATTATTCACAGTTATATAAATTTCTACACATATCACGACTCGAGTTTCGACGTTTGACGGTCATTTTCAAGTGACTTAACAAATTGATAAAGTTGAATATATACCCTTATAGTTTTGGTGGGGTGGGGGGGCGGTGTTTGTCCGAAGATGAGGACTTATCTGTTTGAGATTGGGTGAGATTAAAAAGTTGGGAAAAGATTAGGTCAGTTTGCTCGTTTAGGAGATTAACTGAGGGATTACGGGTTTTTTTGAAAATTTCTAATGACTCTAGGAGATTTAGTTTCGGGCCTTTGTTGCAATTATGCAAGATTTTTAGATTATCTATTTCTGGGAATTTATGATTGAATTCGAGACAATGGTTTGAAAAAGAAACCTGAAAGAGAAAACCTCAAATTCAGACAAAACTTTCATCTCCCTGACATATTTTGGCAAAACAAGCGAACACATCGCAAATGTCCTTCGAAAGCAAAATCTTCAGGTTGCATTTAAACCCTCCTCTAAGTTGTCCAACATATTGTTTAATGCCAAAGACAAAATCGATCCCATTAAAAAATCCGGCGTATACGAAATTCATTGTTCCGAATGCAATAGCGTGTACATAGGGCAGACAGGACGAAGTTTTTCAACACGGTTTTCAGAACATTCTCGCGCTTTTCGTCTGAAAAAAGACACTAGTTCTTTTTCAAACCATTGTCTCGAATTCAATCATAAATTCCCAGAAATAGATAATCTAAAAATCTTGCATAATTGCAACAAAGGCCCGAAACTAAATCTCCTAGAGTCATTAGAAATTTTCAAAAAAACCCGTAATCCCTCAGTTAATCTCCTAAACGAGCAAACTGACCTAATCTTTTCCCAACTTTTTAATCTCACCCAATCTCAAACAGATAAGTCCTCATCTTCGGACAAACACCGCCCCCCCACCCCACCAAAACTATAAGGGTATATATTCAACTTTATCAATTTGTTAAGTCACTTGAAAATGACCGTCAAACGTCGAAACTCGAGTCGTGATATGTGTAGAAATTTATATAACTGTGAATAATAAGTTATATAATATTTTTACATAATATAAGTGTGGTAAAAAACAAAGTGAATTTTTCAATTCAATGTAAGTATGGATTACCACGTAGTAACTGTCGCAACCATCCTATTCATAACTTCAATAGTTGCATTAAAATCCCATAACACGAGTTTCTTCTTTTTACAGGGAACTAAAACTCTAAATATTCATTATAAAAATGAAGTAAGTCAAGAGTCACTTTAATAGTGCGGAGTAAGAGTCCGGAGTTGATTCATTTTTATTGCGACCAATGTTTGACACGTAGAGATACGTTATGTGATAAAATTGAAACATACTATTTCCAATAAGTATTTCAATAGTTTATTTTGATGGATTCCGGAATGGATTCGGAATGATTCCGTAAGATGTACGACCTTTATAAAGAAAAATGTGATTGAACCCAAGAACATTAAAATATTACATTAAAATATTCAACACAAAGTTTAATCTGCATTTTAAAACAGCGCGTCAAGACACGTGCAAGACTTGTGATGACTTTATATTAAAAATTACAAGGAGCTGATGAAGAAAACGTGAAGAAGGGGTTTGAGAACCAAAGAGAACTTCATCAACAAAAAGCAGATATCGGAAGAGAAAACTTTCAGAATTCGAATAAGGTTGATGAAGCATACATACCTACTAACTTTTGATCTTCAGAAAGCTTTAGCCTACCCAATATTAACTACCTCAGTAGCATACTATAAAAAAATCTTTATTCATATAATCTGGGAATACATTGCTTTAATAATAATGTTGTGATCTCGTGATATTCTTTTCCAAGAATTTGAGTTTCTCACGAGTCGGCAAAGAACCCTAAGTGGACACCTGATTAGTTTTTGTTTATTTACGACCATTAGTCTGGTTTATCTCAATCTTGCGGGCAGACGCTCGAAGTTAGGGGTCGTGCCGAGACGCCGAGAGGATTTTGTTTTACGAGTTCTGGAAATTTTCCATACAGATTAGGGGACGACTTACACCAAGACCGAGGTGATGAGGTAGAGGGGAAGTTAAAAAGGAGCCAGTCAGAATTGGGGCTCGAAGAGAATGTTTTGAGTTTTGAGAACTAACCTCGGTATTTTCGTCGATTGGTAAATTCCGGGTTTCGACCACAAGTTTCGTAGTAATAAGTGTATTATTATAAGTTAGTGATTATTGTAATAAGTTAGCGTTTAGTTGTACATATTGTAAGGTATTAGTAGATAAGTATACATAATAATCCTTTATTGGCATAAATGTAAATACACGACCGTTCGTACATTAGTGTTGTGACAAGTATAGAACAAAAAATAACAACAAAGAAAACAAAAAAAGACACCAGAATGAAACGGAAAATAAAAATATCCAAATTAATACAGCAAAAACTAAACAGTTCAAAAGTTCTTAGATCACAAAAACAAAAAAAGGAAGCCTTTAACCCTGTCTTTTGCACTTCAATAGTTTCTTCATGTACACAAAACCGGAGTCACTCTCATCCATAACCTTCTTCCAGTTTTTCGCCACTGACTTTTCCTCTTCGCTCCATTCACATATCTTACGGCTTAACACCCAATATTCCCAGAGCTCCTCCCCTTCTCCACATACTCGACAAGTCCTATCTGTTGCAGCCATCTAATATCCACTACCGCACCTAAACCGGGCAATCGCTGCCTGTGGGGCTTTAGGATTAACTAGATACTCTGGATATATGCCAAAAAAGCTTGGATTTTGCTGAAGTCTCTATTATAGGTACTCTCATCTATGTGTCTTTGTCTCTCTTGCAGCTCTATCTCCAGTAGTCTATCTGCCAGAATCCTTTCCACTAACATTCCCTCATTCATCATTCTCTCGATCTCTTCTTGGCTCCATCCCCCTCTTTCATCCATACGCTTGCGCAGACATCCCCATTTTGTTTCCTTATTACTCCCTTTACCCACCTTTCTTACCGCTTTCAGAACATCTTTCACTATTCTTTCTTCTCCCGCACAATTCACTTTCCTTTCAAATTTAGCGACTTTCATAACCGCGGTGTTTGCCACCTTGTTAGAATTTGCTTCTTGTTGAACGATATACCAGGGGGTGGACTTTTCTAGCTGCAGGGCCCTCTTTATGAACTGTAACTGCACTCTCTCTATGTCGTTTTCCTCTTTCACACCCCAAATTTCTGCCCCATACATCATAATACTACGTACGCACGCCTTCCATACAATCATTTTCGCCCTAAAATTTTCCCTCAAGTATACTCTCCATGTATCCCAGAGCCTGTTAGCAGCCACCCACGCTTTTTTTACTACATACTTGATATGTGCAGCGCACGACCCATTTTGTTGGAACATAAAGCCTAGGTATTTAAAACTGCTAACTTGTTCTATCTCACTCGCTTGCCATTCAAAACTCTCTTCCCTTGATCCCTTTCTCTTCCGAAACAGCATCCCCTTTGTTTTCAGCACAATTACCTTTAACATTCGTTTTTTAAAAAACGTTTCCATTCGAAGATAAGTAGTACTTAATTACATATAAAGGACATATTTGTGTATAATCAATTCATCCATTGTCCTGATCCTGGAGCAGCACCATACCAAATTACCAGTTCGCAACAATAACACAGTATCTGGGACGAAGTTATAGGTGGAAGAGTTATCTTAAAGCATAGCAGCATGTCTTGTTGGACAAAACTGGAATATCAAGAAAAATCTTTCCCACTTGAAGCTTGTACAAAACCCTGACACTGGTATTGACACCATAGACCACAAGTTGTTGGATATTCTTATCTTCAAAACGACGAGGAGTATGGAATAATAGAGAGCGCTAGTCGCCGCCGTAGAAAAATTTATAGCCCAGACCCATGGCTCGATATTTTTCTGTAAAGAATATAAGGTTTTTACGAACGAAATGAAAAGTGCCTAAAGCCGGGGTTATATTAGAGGTTTTAGGTTGCGTGTCGCAACCCGTGGGATTGCAATCGATTATATACATTTAGTATGAACGTGGTTACATTAGCTCAGTACGGCGTGTCGCCGAGCGAGCTGATGCCACGCAGACCACTTCATTTCGATCGGCGTGGCATCGCTGGTGGGAGAAGTAACGCGTTGGCTTGCTCCGCGATAGTATAATCACCACGTGGCTACGCGCATTCCGGCGCAGTATATTGACGAGCAAGCAAGCAGACGTCTACCACATATCAGTACGCGCGCAATACGCGCAATACCACATTTCAGTACGCGCGCAATAATTGAGCTAGTAAGAGAGTATACATTGATCTTGTCTACTCTTGTCTGGAACTCTTGTCTTGTTGTAGATGCTAACTACGCTCCGGGATAACCATTAAACCATCTATTTGTAAAATATTTGTATCGTTTTTGTTAAATAAACTTTGTTGAAATCCGCTATAGTGAAAAGCCGCAATAATTGCCCGGGAATGATATACCCTGAAGCCCTAAGCTCTGGACTTTGTAGCAATGACATTAATATTTTCTGTAGGCAAATATTTCATGAAGAAAATTGAGGAAATAAGAGTTTTACACCCAATTAGCAACAGGTTAAGATATTTTAACAATTATTTTAACGGATTTATAAAATTTGCTATAAAAGAGTCGAACATTGAAAAAAATTTTCCCTCTTGAAGCTTGTACAAAACCCTGACACTAGTATTGACACCATAGACTACAAGTTGTTGGATATTCTTATCTTCCAAATGATGAGGAGTATGGAATAATAGAGAGCGCTAGTCGCCGCCGTGGAAAAATTTATAGCCCAGACCCATGGCTCGATATTATAAAAACAGCTAAACGCAAAAATCTTATTTTTCTGTAAAGAATATAAGGTTTTTGCGAACGAAATGAAAAGTGCCTAAAGCCGGGGTTATATTAGAGGTTTTAGGTTGCGTGTCGCAACCCGTGGGATTGCAATCGATTATATACATTTAGTATGAACGTGGTTACATTAGCTCAGTACGGCGTGTCGCCGAGCGAGCTGATGCCACGCAGACCACTTGATTTCGATCGGCGTGGCATCGCTGGTGGGAGAAATAACGCGTTGGCTTGCTCCGCGCTAGTATAATCACCACGTGGCTACGCGCATTCCGGCGCAGTGTATTGACGAGCAAGCAAGCAGACGTCTACCACATTTCAGTACGCGCGCAAGATATCCGCCGACGAACTTATTGAGCTAGTAAGAGAGTATACATTGATCTTGTCTACTCTTGTCTGGAACTCTTGTCTTGTTGTAGATGGTAACTACGCTCCGGGATAACCATTAAACCATCTATTTGTAAAATATTTGTATCGTTTTTGTTAAATAAACTTTGTTGAAATCCGCTTTAGTGAAAAGCCGCAATAATTGCCCTGGAATGATATACCCTGAAGCCCTAAGCTCTGGACTTTGTAGCAATGACATTAACATTTTCTGTAGGCAAATATTTCATGAAGAAAATTGAGAAAATAAGAGTTTTACACCCAATTAGCAACAGGCTAAGATATTTTAAACAATTATTTTAACGGATTTATAAAATTTGCTATAAAAGAGTCGGAAGAGAACATTGCAAATAAGGACGTTTACGCGGTCGCCACTGAACTGACACAAAAATTAATCAGCACGCGCGGCGACGCGACACTGTAGTATAACCACCAGCCCGTTGCGTCAGGAAGCGTTGCGACACGCGGCGTGGCTCTCATATAACCCCGGCTTAATTTTTAAGTACCACTGTCTTAAAAAATTCTATTGCAAATAGAAAAAAAAACAACTTGCGGTTATGACATTAATTGACAAAATATTAGATGGCTGAGGTTTGAGAGAAATTATCAACACTAAATCCCGACACACCCTTTATAAAGTAGATTTAAGCAAAATAAAAACAAGGACGACCATCCCACTTGTACAATATTCGACAAGATCCATTCTATCCATCAAGAAGACTAGATACTAACGCAAACAAGAAAGATATGTTTGTTTCTTCCATACATTCCGTCAATTTACCACCATTACTACAAAAATCTTATCATAGATATTCCAACTCGTTCAAACACACGTAATGCTGATAACCGTTCATCTGATGACGAAATACTACATATGATTAAAACACTATACACATATCACTATAACAGTGATGTAACTCCAGAAAAAAAAGTTAATTTATTCAATTAATTTTATTTTGATTTTCTAAGTTACTTCAAATTATTATATCTTTGATTTGTATTAAACAATAAAAATTAGAAAACACTGAATGAATGATTATATATTTTTTCCTACACTCCAATTCGCAAAAACTTCGTTATTTTTAAATTTAGTTACAAGGAGATAAATCACTTTTACAATGAGCGACACGTTTATAACATCTAGAACCCTTCCTATTTTATTATTGTTTAAGGAAAAAAAATAAACTTATTAAAGACAAAATGTAGTTTGAAAATATGAATATATTCAACCTGTTCGAAGGTCTATAAAATTAAGTCTTACTAAGCCTATGACAAATCTCTTATTGCAACAACTACTTCCCTAACACCATGCAGGATATTGAATCATACAACAGACATTCGCATGTTATTGCTAGTACTAGTGCATTTGTATATTATTCAAAAGCACTAGAAAAATAACACTGCTTTTAAGGTCATTTCTTTGTATTTAACTTAAATCAATAGCAAGCTGCAGATACGTTTCAAAATTTATCTCTCATCAGTGCAGCTTTGCTTTTCAAATTATAAATTGGAATACACTTACATAAACTTGAACACCTCGTGTATGAGACGAAACATTAGTTGTCACCCATGCCGAAGATAACAAGATGAGATTCTTGTCTTTCTTATAAATAGAAAGTAAAGTATTTTTTCTTATTCTTTGATGGCGCTAAAGGTCGCGCTGCCGCGCGATATGTTGTCTCGAATTATCTGCTCTAATATAACCTAACCTAACCATATGTTGCTAGGTGTGAGGTGTGCTATCCCTACTGATGTGGAGCCTGGTAGCTGATGAATTACTGGCTATTTATACTGGAGAAATTCTGAGAACCAGAACGGCTGAGACACATGTGGGAAGAGACACCATTAAGATCTCCACAACTCGAGGGAACTGCCCACAGAGAGATGTGCTATCACTATTAATGTGAAGGCTGGTAGTCGATGAATTACTGGCTAGGCTGAACAATTAGACATCAACTAACAAGGTTGCGCCGATGACATAGTCATAAAAACCAGAGGGAAGTTTGAGGGAACGCTCTGTGAATTCGTACAGAGATGCCTCAAAGTAAATAGTAGATTATCTCAAACAGTGCGACTGACAATGAGACTCAATCCGAACAAAACCACGGAGATACCATTTACTAGAGAGAGAAAACTAAACTGCCTACTGCCCATACTGTTAGATGGGAGAAAAGTAGAATACAAACAGGAGATGAGGTATCTGAGTATAACACTAGATAGCAAACTCATATGGAATAGACAAGCTGAAGCAGTGGCAGGAAAAGCCAAACGCACTCTAATAGTGTGCAGAAATATGGCAGGGAAAACGTGAGGTTGTAACGCCACAATCCTAAGATGGATGTACACTATGATAGTGAGACCTGCGATGACTTACGGGGCAGTTGCGTGGGGAAGTATAATCAAGTGTGCCTCTACGTGGAAGATTCAAAGACTGGCGTGCATCTGCATCACGGGGGCGATGGGTTCCTGCCCGACAGCAGCAATGGAACTGCTGCTGGATCTGACTCCGTTGTACCTTGTCGTGGAGAGGGCCGCCAGATCGGCGATTGTAAGGTTCAGCAAGGGAGGAATAATCAGAGGTAAAATAATCGGAAGCAGAGACCGGAACAGCCTCGCTGCCAAAATCCCTTGGCCGGAAGCACCAAAAGACGAAATGGTATGCAAATACCATTTCTAGAAAAACTACACAGCAATGTGTAGTACAAAAGCCGATTGGAGCGTCGAATTCTCAGCATAAAACAGAGCAAAATGCTATCAAGTGGTATACAGATGGTTCGAAGACAAAGAAGGGTACTGGTGCAGGAATGTTTTGGACCTCGTACCAAATACTTCGAATCCATGCGAACATTCCCAAGTATCTTCCAAGCAGAGGTACACGCAATCGAAAGATGTGCACAATTTAACCACGACAGGAATTATCGCAAAAAACGAATTGCTATCCTGTCAGACAGCCAAGCAGTCATTAAGGCTATTACCTCATACACCATCAGATCCAAACTGGTATGGGACTGTGTGGGAAAGCTAAACAAGCTTGGCGGAGAAAATAAAGCAACGCTATACTGGGTACCAGGACACTGGTATAGACGGAAACGAATAAGCCGATCACCTAGCAATCAAGGGATCCAGTAATCCCTTCATAGGTCCGGAACCCTTTAGCGGTATGAGAATGAACACCATCCCTAAAAGTTTAGATAAAGATATAAGAGAACAATGGATGAAAACCTGGAAAGAACTTGATGCTGGTATCTGTTAACCAGAAAAAAACAAAAGCTTGCCAGAAACTAAACAGGAACAAGCTTATAACTCTGACAGAAGTCCTGACGGGACACTGCAGACTTAGAAAACACCTCAAAATCCTAGGCCTAGACGAAGATGACAGATGCAGATTCTGTGGTTCAGCAGAGGATACCCCCATACATCTGCTCAAAGACTGCGGAGCACTGCTCCGCAAGAGTCAGATGTATATTGGGCCCACTGCTTGGACGCACAGGAGTTGCAGTCCTTGACTCCCACCCAGATCCTGAAATTCCTAAGGAAATCAGGACTAGAGGAGGCGCTATTAATGGGTAAGTATACCAACGTTTAGTGGAAGAGGGTTGGGTACAATAAATTTACGAAGGTTGCAGTACAAGTCGTCACCACCATTACTACAATCTACAACCTAAACATCTTATTTTTAAAGGACTAATTCGCAGGCAGATTCCATCTTTGACACAGGTGTTAGCTAAAGCTACGGTCACATGAGACTGATTTACCAGCCGCTGGACGCTGCTTGCTGCTAACAGCCAGTTAAGCAGCACCGCGTGAACTGTTATGTCCACTGGTGCCAGCAGCAGCGGAGCGATTTCAGTAAGTTGGTGAAGTTGAGACGGTTTAACTTTACTAGCGCTGCTGGCCCATGTCACGTGACGTTCCCGCTGTCACTAGCTTTGTGTGAACCTCCCTAAACAGTCGGCAGCGCTGCAGCCTCTGATAAAAGATGACTTCATCACTTGAGTTGTTGATTATTTTGTTTCACTTGTTTACATTTAGTTTTATTAATTTGAATTTTTCAATATTGCTTTACTAGTAGTAGTGTAATTAAAATAAAATGGAACCAAAAAGTGATGATCCAAAAAGATATTGATGTGACGTGGAATTGATATTAAATTGACATGGAAATCAAAGAATAATTTTCTTTGAAATATATCACAAATATGATTATTTGTGGGATGCTGTGTGAGTAGCTATCTCAAAGTTATTTCTAGTTTTGTTCTGCTTGGAATAACTTGCCTCATGTTGGTATCCTGTTTGCTTATTAAAGGCGAAACTAATTGTAGGAGTTCTTCAAAACTTTTTACGGACATTCTTAATATGTTAAAAAAAGAGCAAAGGTCCTCGGCCCTTAATTCATGCATTAGCCACAATAAAACTCCAAGTATGTTTCTTCTTTCAATCCAATCTCGAACCCATTTGTGTTTTTTTTTAACATTAAATTTAATATTACATACTCTAGTATAACCTACAGCAGCCAATTGACTTCTTAAGAATTTCCGTAACACTTCTTTCCTATGTAAAGACATTTTGTAGGAAACAGTGGCCAAAATTTATAAAACTGATTCAAAACATCGCAGCTGCTAGACAAGCCGCTTTGCACAACACTGTGTGAACCCTCCCGTATGCTGGTTGCTGGTTGCAGCGGCTGGTAAACCAGCCTCATGTGACCGCAGCTTAATGTGTACCGTGTATGATTGACTTATGATGAGAGATAAATCTCGAAACGCGTCTGCAGATGGCTATTCACTTTATTTAAATTGAAAGAAATGACTTTAAAACAATGTTATTTATCTAGTGCTTGCTAAGAACATGAAAATGTACCAGTACTAGTAATAATGCAAATGCCTGTTCTATAATTCAATATCCTGCGTGGTATAAGGCATTAGCCATTGATTCAACAAGAGATTTGCCATAGTCTTAGTTAGGCTTAACATTATAAAACTACGAACAGGTTGAATATATTAATATATTCAAGCTACATTTCATCTTTAATAAGTTTATATGATTTTATTTATAATTATTACGGTTTCAATATTTATAATATTTAAGTATATTATTATTATTACTTTACAAAAAAAATACCACCTCTACCTACATAGCAAATATTATTTACAAATCGTGTACATAAAACTTCTGACGCAAAGATTGTAATTTGTTCTGGGTGTTATAAAAACCATTTTCGGCCATTCCAAGAACATTCAAATGTTCAAATTACAATGGTTTTACTGCCGTGCCTACAAGAGTTAAATGTCCCGACTTATAAATACGCCCGATTTCTAATGATTTATTATAGATATGATTTATTTCCTTGAAATATTTATTTTTTATAAACCATAGAGAAGTTTGTTGAAAAGACCGTTAAAATTCTTCATAAATAAATATTTTTAAACTTGCGACAAAAGTGACTACAAGTTAAAATATTTACTTTAAGTTGCTATCTAGCTTATAATGAACAATCGGTCTTTTCACTCACCGAATATATACAGTACGGGTCTCAAAAAATAACTATAATTGAGTTTGAGTCTCGGTCCCGTACTTCGTTCATTCGTCATATTCTTCATTGGGAGTAGTAGTAGCAGTTGTAAACCCGTCATTTATTATACAACTCAGTACTTAGCTCTCAATTTTTCAAATAATAAGAATGTATAAGCTACATCAAAACTGAAATAAGATCAGAATGGTGCCGTGTAATTCTCGAACAAGGGGTACAATGAACGAGTGTGCCAAAATATTACTTGACTTTTAGGGAATCGTGTAGAGGTAAATTCAGGGAAGCCAACATCCTAACCTCTATGGGTACATATGTATATGAAACAATATTATTTTTATTCAAAAATAAATCCCTATTTGAACAATTCACTATCAACAACAACATGAATACAAGAGGAAACAATATAAATTATAACATTCCAATGCATAAACTCATTATATCGAAGAAAATACCACCTTAGAGTAACATTGATTTATATAGTAGACTACCAAAAAATATAAAAGTTATAATTAGCGTAAAGGATTTTAAGAAACAGCTTCATCGCCTTCTCAACGATATCGAGCCATACTCTTTGCAAGAATACTATATAGGAGTAAAATCTCACCAGGGTTAAAAGCTAACCTGACAAATTTCACTTAGCATACAAAATGTTCACCGTTATATGTTTTTTCTATAATTAGGGTTTCTATTGCAAGCTTATACAGTGAAATTATTAAGAACTGAAATAGTATATTGTGCAACAATAATGTGTTGCAACAAATGCAACACACACTTCTAAAAATTCCTAAATCATATGGTCTCCATCCCAAACTGATAAGACTCATTCAGCTAACTTTAACTAACACAAATTGAAAGGTCAAGTTCAGAGGACAAATCTCAAAAGCTTTTACAATAAAAACAGGACTCAGACAAGGTGATGGATTATCCCCTTTGTTTTTGAATGTGGCCCTCGATTACATCATGACAATCTGGCAAAAAAAAGAAAATCCATGTAATAAGAAAAGAGCAAAACCATCAATAAGAGCAAACAGTCTTGGGTTTGCTGACGATTTAGCTCTCTTAGCTCTTAACATGGAAGAAATTCGTGCTCAGATTACTAGTCTCCAGAAAATTGCTTCAAAAATATGATTACATATATACTTTGAGAAAACTGAAACCATGCCCATGAAACCTTGCATCGATAAAATCTTGATAAATGATCAAGCAATTAACATAGTTTTACAATTTACGTATCTTGGAGAAATAATTTTGCACAACTTTGGTGAGAAAGCTACATGAATAAATAGAACCAACAGAATGAAAAGAGCAAAATTTGTAACCGGGTCAACATATAATAAGAAATACTTGTCAATAGACACTAAGATCGTATATTACAAAACTGTAACTCTCCCGGAAACAACTTATGCTTGTGAAACTCTGTTCCAAATTAACCCTCCGTTTGGCACATAGTCCGCTAACCTTTGGTTTGGTACATGTGGTCTGGCCAGACCCCCGTATATCTCCATACAATTTATACTTTATTTCTGTCTACATTATTTCTTATATACACTTATCGTCTTCTAATTCGTGCAAGTGAAACAAGTATAATTCACTTTTGAGTGTTCTTGGCACAGAGTCCAAACATTTAGTGCAAAAGAAATGTTTTTTAAGCCGTAATTTTTCGCTTCCGTGGGAACAAAGTTTGCATCCTCACTTCTTATCTATTGTATTATCACGAATTGGTGCATATTTTTCTTATTCCATATATCACGAATTGGTGCGGCTTTATCAGTTGACGAAATGCACGTTTACGTCTATCAACAAAACGGATATATCGTAGAAATGCAAGGAATCGCTTATGAGACACAGCTGATCGGAATATAGGTAGGCCGCCTGTATGCCGAAGAAATTGTGATTTTTGCATGTTATTGTTTGAAACTCCAGCGGCCAAAGGTACACCAATAAATGCATCTAATTCAGTGCTCGCTAGCTCTTTCCAAACTCTTGGTTATTATCGGGATTTTTCAGATTCCACCTTTGAAATGTATCTTTCGCATAACAATTCGTTTCGGTGATTCGAATCGGAACTGAATTTTGTTCTTTGGGTCCAGCTCGAAAACGCATAATATTGTGATGACACAAACGACCAACATCATTAGCTGGTTCATTTATATTTCTTTTTGTAGCTCTTCTTGTCTTGTCTTGTCTTGCTCTCTTTGTCCAAAGAAAAAATCATCAGTTGTAGATTGTCGATTTTTAGAATGTGCTTCTCCCTCTTCCTTCCTCTTCGTCACTATCTAGAATTTCGTTTGGTTCGATTACCAAATCCTCTTCAATATCAGACGCATCTTCTTCAGGTACATATTCCATATCATTATCATCGTCATCGTCTCTGAATGGATCATGTTCAACATTTTAATAAATCTCTTCTTCAGGATTACAATCGTGAATGAAAATCAGTATCCAAACTTTGGCTACGTAATCGCTTATTACATTAAAAACACAAAAACACACAAGAATACTTGGGCATTTTTGTGAAACAAACAAAAATTTCGCAAGATGCTAAACTGGTGGCTCGCGAAATAGATAGACAGGCCAAAGGACGATATTCGAGTAAGACAAAAGCTCGAGGGCGCGCCTCGGGCTGGCGTAAGATATAGAGGAACTAAAAAAACGCGGTAAAATGTTATATATATATATATATATATATATATATATATATATATATATATATATATATATATATATATATATATATATATATATATATATATATATATATATATATATGGGTCTGGACAGACCACATGTGCCAAACCTAAGTATATTCAAATATATATTCTTGTAATTACCCTTGTATGACATATCCTTTTATTTTTTCTTTTAAATAGAAGCTAATGAAATTTTAGGAAAAGTCAAGGAAATTTAAGTCGATAGCTCAATTAAAATTATATTAGAAACAGAAATGAAATCGAAAAAGGTCTGGCTGGACCCATGCACCAAACGGAGGGTTAAAAATAAAAGAGGAACCAATCAACTCCTCAAGACTGAACGAAGAATTATCAGAAAATGCATCAATAAAAAATACCAGTTTGATGGGGTCTGGAGAATCCTGTCTAATGAAACTGTCCATCGTAAGATTGATCAAATCACCAGCACAATGAAGAAGAAAAGAATCTCATATTTCTTTCATGCCCTAGGACTGTCCGACAACAAAAACAAACAAAACAAAACCATAGCACTACAGCCCAGGGCGGGCCTTGGCCTCCTCCCGTAGCCTACACTTGTGCTTGGTGTCTTGATCTTAGACACAAGTGTAGGGGAGCCCTTACAGTTTTTAACGTGGATTGTGAGCCACTAATCAGGGGGGTTTCAAGGCAGATTTTTACGGCGATGATTTTGCCACAGAGCCATCTACAGGAGAACGGTGACTTATTTTTCACAATGTCCAGGATTTGAACCTGGGACTTGCGGCTCCGAAGTCTAACACCTTGACTAATGGACCACCACCGTCTGAACAGCTGTCCGACAACATGATTTTAAAACAAGTAGTAATGAGAAGTCTCGGAAAGAAGACAGGAGGACAGTGGGTCAAAGAAATTCAGCAAGATCTTTCAGCAAGAAGCAGTCGGACTCAAAATTACTGATGCAGAGAACAAAAACAAAATTAACAATCCCCTTAAGAATCAGAAATTTTCTGCAGAAATGACACACAGAAGAGCAGTAGAGATTTCAGACGAGTTAAGAAAATTGCGCGCGGAACGAATGAAAAAGTACTGGGCTGAGCGTAAGAGCAAGTAGTCCAATCTTCAAAGAGAAAGTGAACATGGAATAACTGAAGTGGTCTAATGTGACCAATCAAGTTAATAATATTATTGTGCAACTAGTGCGGCAAGTTGTCAGTTGGTCATGAGAGAGAAGTTGGGCGCACGAACTAAGTGAGTGCGCTCATTCACTCGAGAGGGCAATTGACAATACCGCACGAGTTGCAGATAATATTTTTTAATACTCATGCGAGGAGACGTATCTTAAAAGTTTTGGGTCCAGGGCACATTAAAAAAAAAGGAATGTAAAACTCAAAATGAAGAATTTTATGGAAAATTTGCGTGCGACAAGCATACGTATACTTGTCGCACGCAAATAATTAAATTGATAAACAACCATTAAACAATAGGGACATTCATCATAGGATAATATAAAGCAAATTATGACCTGTTGATGATATTTTTCTTGTTCTTCTAGATTTGTTTAATCATCTCGCTATGCTTAGCTCGACGTTCATCGGTCCAAATGTAATTATTACTATTTATAATAATTTTATTATTTAGAATTGGTAAAACCATACTACATTATAGGTTATCATATAAACTTAATAAAGTCGGAACACAGCGTGAATATATAAATATATTCAACCTTTCCGGAGCTCTATAACACAAATGAGTCTTTTTAGGACTATCAAAAGCCCTAAAAAGTAGGTTGTTAATTCTAAAAAGACTCATTAGTATGATAGAGCTCCGGAAAGGTTGAATATATTTATATATTCAGGCGGTGTTCCGATTTTATTAAGCTTATAATCTTATTATAATTTATTTTTGTTAGGTTTCATTAGAAATATGTCGATTGCTATTACGTTATTTCTCTCCCTTGTATGAAAAAAAATTACATTTAAGCTGTTTTGCATAAAATATGAGACTGATATGTTTTATGTTCCTCTTATGTTTTTGCATATATAGAAGAGATCTGGAGGATGATCCCTTAATGAACTTAACTTCATTTGCACATTTCTTGTGACAATGATTCGCTCTACCACATTTAAAACACAACTTAACATTTATCACATCATATACCTTGCAACGCTGATGACCAATATATAACTTAAAGTCATTATTTCTTAGGCTCACATATAATTCAGGTGTCATCTATAGAATTAACACACGCCTGTCCATTCTATTTTTACAATCGGCAATAATATTGCAACCTCCGTCGAAATTCAGAAAATTACGATTGTAAATGTCAGCAAATAGTTCTTCTTTACTGAATTCAGAGTCTACATCAATAACCTTAACTTTGGGCAAATTCAGTCGTTCTAGATCCACACTGAAACTTTTACCCATTTTCTCTGCTAAAACAGTTTTTGTTCTAATAACATCTGCCTTAGGGTCGTACTAAAAAACGGGCGCCAGAATAGTACTTATCCCGCATGAGTAATAAAATATTATATTAAACAACAAGCGATCAATGAACAAGAGCTCAATATTTTTCAGCACTCGATTTTTCGGCACGCGTCCATGTTTAGTCCTAATGGACAAGTGCGAAAAACGCCTTATGAACGAGATTTTGATATTATTTTTTCTATTGTGAGCCCATTGATGCCATTTCTAAATAAAAAAATCTCTCGAGCGAATGTGCCCAATCTCGCTCTCGCCCAACTTACCGCCCTAGTGACAAAATATACTATTTTGCGCCTCTAGGTATATTTTTATTGTAGATGTTATTTTCTGCTGTTTTATTTTCTGTGATAGTTTTTACGTGTTGCACGAGCACTTTTTTTTTGACGAGTCAAATATGTATTTTACTGAACATACAAAAGATAAATAAATATTTTGATTTGATTTGATTTGAACTATACAGTTCTTTTAAACTAGAAATTGATGAAATCTAAAGCAACGATAGCAAAGCATGAAATGCTAGTTCACATAAAAGAGAATCACGAGAAGGAATCAAGAATCAAGAGAAAAAGAAATCACATAAAAGAATCGTTCACATAAAATAATGATTAAGCCCAATATTAGTGAATCTGATGATGAAATGATTGTCTTGTTTTTTTTTAACTTTTATTTTTAAATACTTATTTACAGTATTTATAGGCCTATAAATACTCCTAATTCTAAGCCAACTCATTCTAATATTTTCGCTAGAATATAGTCCTTGACAAACTAATTTTAATCGTTCAATTAAGTAATTGTGCATCACAGAATGCACATCACAGAAATGGTGTTGCGCCAATGGTCAACAGCGAAATCCAAAAATCAGTCCTCAGTTATACGCCAGTGTCCGATCGGGTAATTGTTCTTCAACTAGCAGCTCAGCCCGTAAACTTGACGATGGTTCAGGCGTACGCGCCAACTTGTGACGGTAGCGAGGATGATGTTGAATCAATCTACAACCAACTTTCTCTTGCACTCAAAGCATGTAAAAACTCAGATTTTACTTTATTATTAGGAGACTTGAACGCCAAAGAAGGAAAGGGTGTGTGCGGGCGGACGGTCGGAAGGTATGGGCTGGGTACGCGAAATGAGCGCGGCAGCCGCTTGATAGACTTTTGCGTGGGAAATAGTTTCATCATCATCAACACCTTCTTACAACTGCCAGCAAAAATATTGTATACATGTAAATCAAATGGTGATGGCGTCGACAGGGTAGTGAAAAATCAGATCGACTACAGCATGATCAAGAGTCAGTTAAAAAACAGCATACGTGCAGTCACAACGTTCCCAGGAGCTGACGTTAACTCCGACCACAACCCCCTAGTAGCTAGACTACACTTTAAGCTCAAGAAACAACACCCAAATCAGCAGTGTCGCGGATAGATATAAGGTTGCTTAATACTGCTGAAATCCGAGACAACGTCGGTTTAAAGATCAACGCAGCTATTCAGTCACTGAACCTCGAGAACATGACACGGAGGAAGCATGGATCGGAACGATAACCCCTATCATGTGTATCAGCAGAACAGTACTTAAGCAGTCAAGAAATGACAAGACAAAACCTTGGATGACAAACAAGATCTTAGACCTGATGGAATTACGTCGGAAAATAAAGAATGATAAACCCAAATATTTAGACCTTAAGAGATGAATTCGAAGAGAAATAAAAGGGGCAAAGAGTAGTTGGTTTTCTGAAAAATGTAATGAAATCGAGAGTCGAGATACGAAACATGACACCTTCAATCGATACAAGAAAATCAAGGATGCTGCTGGAACTAAAACCGTAATCGGTACTTCTGCTAAATGGTGATGGGAACATTATCTTAGACCTTAACGAAAAGCTGGAAAAGTGGAAGAAGTATGTCGAAGAACTTTTCGCTAGCGACCGCCAGCAGGTAAACATTTGTGACAACCCCTGTGAGGGCCCAGAAATAACACACGCGGAGGTGGTTTACGCAATCAAGGCAGCTAAAACGCTGGACCAAACGATGTCTATTCAGAAGTACTCAAGCTTTTTAACGACCAATCCACAGATAAATTGGTCAGCCTCTTTCACGCCATCTATGTTTCTGGGAATATACCAAAGGATTAGTTGGAGTCTGTATTCGTCACACTACCTAAGAAGACGTGGCCAAAAACATGCGAAGACTACCGCATGATAAGCATAATGAGCCAAACGCTCAAGATATTCCTTCAAAATAATACATGGTCGATTATACCGTAAATGCGAGGAACACCTCTCTGATACTCAATTTGGATTTCGTAGCGGACTAGGGACCAGAGAGGCCCTATTAGGCATACAGGTCTTAATACAGAGATGCCGTGACATGTCCACCGATGCATACGCGTGTTTTCTCGATTACCAGAAAGCGTTTGACTGTGTTGACCACGGGGAACTTGTCAGCATCCTTCAGGATATGAACTTGGATGGCAGAGATGTCCGCATTATAAAAAATCTGTATACAACCAAGTCTCTGCTGTCAAAGTTGAGGTATTACCACTGAGTACGTTACCATTTGGCGAGGTGAGAGGCAAAGTTGTGTCCCTTCTCCACTGGTCTTTAACATATACTCTGAGAAAATCTTCGCCGAGGCATTGGACGAAGCACGGGAAGGAATTGTTGTCAGCGGAGAAGTAATAAATAACTTGCGTTATGCGGAAGATACAGTTCTGCTGGCAGGAAGTGCTGATGATTTGCAGGCGCTACTGGATAGGGTTGCGGGTAAAGGCAAAGAAAGAGGGCCCAAGTTAAATATTAGCAAGAACAAAGCTATGGTTATTAGCACAAATGGAGAGCTTCCAGCAAACCTGAGTACTGGTAACCAACAGATCTAGCAAGTCTCGAGCTTCAGATATCTGGGATGCTTGTTGAGCAGTGAGTGGGATAACAAGCAGGAAATAAGGTCCGGCATCGAGCAGGCTAGAGCAGCATTTAGCAATATGAAGAAGGTTCTTACATCCCGAAAAAATAAATTGTCAATACCTCTGCGTATTCGATTACTACGGTGCTATGTATTTCCAATTTTGTACTATGGAATGGAAGGATGGACTTTAAGAAAGGCAATATGTGACCGACTGAAAGGGTTCGAGATGTGGTGCTAGCGCCGCTTGCTGCAAATATCATGGATAGACAGAGTCCGAAACACCGAGATGTTTGCCCGTCTCCAGAAGTAACTAGAAGTCATGCTTACCATCAAAAAACGCAAGCTGGAATATTTTGGATGAGAGGGGGAAAGTACAGTATCTTGCAGAATATCATGCAAGGCAAAATCCAAGGTAGAAGAGGTCCAGGAACAAAACGCACGTCCTGGCTGAAAAACCTGAGAGAGTGGTATTGTGTTAGTTCTATTAGCCTATTTCGTGCCGCTGCCGATAAAATAAAAATCATTATGATGATCGCCGACGTCCTCGGAGGACATGGCACGTAAAGAAAAAGAAGTATATAATTCTTTAAAATTAGAAAAAAGAAGAGATCTAAAACAACGATAACAGAGCATGAAACGTTTATAATATATTCGCTTACATAGAAGAATGATTTAGCCAGACATTAACTTAATCTTATCAGATGTTGGATACATCAACAAAGACGTTAATTTATAAGCCTTATATTCTCACCAAAATATTGTCAAGGAAAAAGTAATTGTAACCCTTGAATAATGTAATTCTTTTAAACCTGAAAAAGAATGAATCTATATCAACGATAGTGAAGCATGAAACGTTAATAAAAGAATCGTTCACATAGAAGAATGATTTAACCCAACATTAAAGGGAATGGGTATTATTAGATGCACAGACAGACGATGCGAAAAACGTTAAATTTAAATATCAATAAGTACAAAAGTTTATATATTCCTTACATTTATACATATCCCTCACATTTATATATTCCTTTACATGCTACATTTAGTTCAGTCGGAAAGTAAGATTTTTTTTTAAAGACCTCTCCAACAATGTAATTCAATTTTTAGTGCGATTTGTGCGTTTTTATGTAATGCGTTGTATGTCTTTTAAGTAATTTGATACTATTTATTAAAAATACGAATAAATATCTCCAAAACCAAGTAAAGATTAATAACAAAATGAAGCGGACTATAAAGAAAAAATCCCGAAATACAGTGGAGTCCGTTATTCTAGATTCTTGAACACATTCTTCGGTCGGACGGTCATCCTCACGAAGTAAAAGGCCGAAAACTCGATGCAATCTGGGCCAACAGGTGTGCATTATATATATTTAAAATAGATAAATGATAATCAGGATTGTTATTTAATTTATTAAAGTGCATAAACAGAGGAAAGAAAAGTAATGTTCATATATTTCAACCGCAATTTTTGGTCAAAGTTTTAATCAAACCGAATAACCTACCAAATATATTATACATGGAGAGATTAGGCAAAGAACACCAAACAAACATAATTCGAGGGATAAAATAACATAGACATGATTTATGTAGTCTTGTCTGACTAGTCCCTTTTACGATATCTTTCCTTGCTACTCTGGTTATCAACTGTTTAGTCTCATCTGTCTAGTCTAGTCTGTCTAATATAGTTTGTTTAGTCTAGTCTGTTTAGTCTAATCCGTCTTGTCTTGCCTGTCGAGTCTTGTCTTTCAAGTCTTATTTATTTAATCTTTTCTGTTTAGTCATACATGACTAATCTTCTCAGTCTAGTCTTGTCTGTCCAGTCTTCTTTATATAGTCTCGTCTTTCTAGTCTTGTCTGTCTAGTCCTTTCTGTAGAGTCTTGTCTGTTTAGTCTTGACTAGACGTCTTGACTGTCTCGTCTTGCCTGTCTAGTGTTGGGTGTTTAGTCCTGTCTGCCTAATCTTGTCTGTCTAGTCTTGCCTGTCTAGTCTTGTCGGTCTAATGTTGTCTCTTTAGCCTTGTCCTCCAAGTCTTATCTGATAATCTTGTCTGTCTTGTCATATCTGTCAAGTCTTGTCTGTCTAGTCATGTGTGTCTAGTCTTCTCTGTCTAGTTTTGTCTATCTTGTCTTTTCTGTCTTGTCTTGTCTATCTAGTCTTGTCTGTCTAGTTTTGTCAGTCTAGTCTTGTCTGTCTAATCTAGTCTGTCTAGTCTTGTCTGCCTAGTCTTGTCTGTCTAGTCTTGTCTAGTTAAAAATTATTTTTATTCAAGAAACACATTTTTCGTGGGAAGGATATGAGATTTCCTGCTCTTTACAGAGAAATACTAAATAATAAATCTGAAGACTGTACCATTAAATCTACTAACATAATAACAGAACCACGAACCTATGTCATGTTCATAGTAGCGATGTCTACCAATCTTTGGGCCGTAGTCCAATTGATTTGTGGCAATATAAAATTTCTCGCAATACCTTTATATTTGCCTTAAGGAAGGCCAACTGAAAACGATAAATTTGAAGAAAATATAGGAAATACTGAAAAAGTAATTGACGAACTATATTTGAAAAGGGATGTTTTAATAGCAGTCGACTTCAATCCTAAATCGTATTCATGGGGCAGAGGAACGGAAGATAAAAGATGAAGAATGGTAGACAGGATATTATGTAAATATAATTTTCAAATCCCAAATCGTGGCTCAGAACCAACATCCGTTGGACCTAATGGTTCTAATTTTATATTCGTAACAGTAGCAAACGGTAAGCTGAGTGGCTTAATAGAAGATTGGCATTTAACAAAAGAATGCAATTTATCACACCATAAATATATCGGGTGGACTATTGGTTTACGAAAAGAATTACCGGAACTTCCTTGTGGATTTTGTACAAAAAGAGCAAATTGTCAGGAATTTTAAAAACTTTTTCTGATCAATATCAACAAAATTCATCCCAACCTTAAGAAATTACAACGTACGCGAAAGTTTTAAATTATTCCTTGATAAATGCAGCCCGAGACTCTATACCACTTCACAAATCTTTTCCAAACTCAGTACCATGGTGGACCCAATGGTGGAATTAACTATTTTTAGAAGAGGGATGTCAGTGATAGACTATGTAGTAGCAAACGAGACAGCAACAAGTGATATAATCAGCATGGAGGTAGGGAACAGGATAGAGTCGGATCATTTCCCGCTGGAAGTAACGGTAAAAGAAAAAACGGTGGTTAGTGGACAGACGGAGAAGCAGAAATCAGTAGCGATATGGAATAAAGAGGCGGTACAAAGATTTAAGCGCAACCTGGAAGACTGTCAGCTAGAATCAATAAATAGCCTAGAACAACTGGTATCTAAAGTCCATGAGGCGATAGTATGGAAAAATGTCAGGAGTGAGCATTATAACAGCGCATGGATTGATAAAGAATATATCTCCAAGAAAAAACAGTTGAGAGAGGATGTCAAGAGATGGAGACAGAGCGGAGGAACTCCAGGTAAATTAAAAAATATGAAGGACCAAATGAAAGAACTTGTGAAGAACAAAAAAGGAACGTGGCAAAGAAAACAAATGGAGGAGGCTAGGAAGCTCAATAGTGAAAGAGAAATATGGAAGTTTATTGCCAAAAATGTGGAAAAAGCAACCCGGAAAGTTAATGAAATTAAGATGGAAAGATGGAGAGCACATTTTATTCAGTTGCTGGACGGAAAAGAAGATAAGGGAGCAGAGGAGACAGTGGAAGAGGACAGAAAAGAAGAAGAAGGCCATCGACCAGAAATTATGTGGGAGGAAATGGAGCAAGTGCTGGGTGGGCTGAAAAGAAGAAAAGCGACAGGTCCGGATGGAATCCCAAATGAAGCATGGAAACTAGCGCCGGTGTCAATACAAAAAAAACTCCACGAATTATACAACAAGATTTTCAAAGGACAGCAAGCAATTCCAGAAAGCTGGAGGGAAGGGGACATCGTACCAATTTTCAAAGCAGGAAATAAGGGAGAAGCAGAAAATTACAGAGGCATCACACTGATGGATACATCATATAAGATATATGCAAAAGTAGTGGAGATGAAAATACAGGAAGAAATTGAGGAAAAGGAAGTGATTCCGGAAGTACAAGGGGGATTCAGAAAAGGAAGGGGAACAACGGACCAGCTGGTTACCTTAAAATACGTAATAGAGCAAGAGCTGGCACAGAAAGGTGGAAAGGTGTATGCTGTATTCATAGATCTTGAAGCGGCATATGACACAGTAAACCGAAACATGCTATGGGAAATGATGAGAGCAAAAAGAATTAGTGGGTGGCTAGTGAAGGCAGTTACAGATCTATATGGCAAGACAAGCTGCAGAGTTAGAATAAGTGAAAAAAAATCCGAAAGATTCTGGGTTAGGAAAGGGTTAAAGCAAGGGTGTCCACTTAGCCCTGTCCTATTTAATGTTTTTATAAATGACTTAGAAAAGGTTTTAAAAAATGGGCAGGCAGGAGGAGTGGTAATAGGTAGGATAAAAGTGTGGTCTCTAGCTTACGCGGATGACATAGTTGCTTTAGCAAGAACAAAAGGGGAAATGAAAGAGATGATTGGAAGGATTAAAAGATATTTTGAGAAAATAATGTTAAGTGTGAATGTAGAGAAGACTAAGTGAATGGTGTTTAGAAAGAAAGTTGGTAAGAAAGAGGAAAGCTTGATGTGGGGGGAAGAAGTTATAGAGCAGGTTAGCAGGTTCAAATACTTGGGATTTATGTTTGGTAGTAATGGGTCCAATAATGAGCACATTAAGTTCGTATGTAAGAAAGCATGGGTGGCTGCTAATAGGTTTTGGAATGCTTGGAAAGATAAATTTGAAGATAGTTTTGTGGCAAAAATGACAGTGTGGAAAGCGTGTGTTCGGAATATTTTGTTGTATGGAGCGGAAATATGGGGTATGAACGAAATGGAACAAGTAGAAAAGGTACAACTTCAGTTTATAAAAAGGGCGTTGAAATTAGACAGGAGTACGCCAGGGTACCTGGTGCTACAAGAAGCGAATGTATATAAAGTTGCAATAGAAGCATCAGTGAGAGTGGCAAGATACGAAAGGAAAGTGAATAGGTTAGGGAATGAAAGGATAGTGAAAGAGGTGTTCAATAGTTTAAGGAAGGAAGGTGTCGGAGGGATTAGACTAACAAAATGGGGAAATTAATGGAAAAAAATGTATGAACGAGTAGGGTTGTCGAAAGAGGAGGTAGAAAGGATGAAAAGGGAAGGCGTAAAGTGTGAAAAATTGTTGGGTGAAAGGAGTAGGGAGATAGAGCTGCAGATACGACAAAGCCGTATAGACGAAAGCAGGTACAATCGGGAGTACAACAAGGTACAAGTGTACGGCAGACTCCCTTTGTACCTAAGCAGAGGGTCCAGCGGTAGCCAAAATAGAATAGCCAGGTTTCGGTGCGGCAACGAAGAAAAGGGAAGAAGGTACTGGTTGAATGAAAGGGAGAATTTGTGTACCATATGCGGAGAGGGTACTGACAGGTGGGCACATTGGATGGAAGAGTGCAAAGGGCTAACATGGGAAGAAGGAAAGAAAAATAAATGTAAAGACTGGGAAGCGTGCATGGACGAGTCAGGTAGCGGGTGGCCCATAATGCGGAAAATTTTAGAGCGGAAGGGAGTGATTGTGGAAAGAGTTTAGGGAGGGAGATAAGTTAGTGCGGGCGAAGAATTATTGTTTTTTTTTTGTTTCTTTAAAGTGTAGTATTTTTTTTAAGTTTGAGTATTTGGGATATTTTTGGGTCGGGTTATTAGTTATGTTCTGTTTTTTGTTCTTTTTTTTTTATTGTTTCCATGTGTTTTTTTGTTTTGTTTTTGTTTTTGTTTTGATATGTTGTATTGTTAGTCTTATAGTAATTGTTGTAAATATGCCAATAAAGGTAATAATAATAATAAAAACTATTTTTAGAAAGAAAAACAAGCGACTTAGACGCATTTGGTATATGTTCCAAAATGTTATGCGTAGTTCAGGATCAAGGAGGGAAGAAAATAGTATATTATACAAGAATAAAACGCATGAATGTAAAGAAAAATTAAGGATACAAAGAAAGAAAAGTGGCGTGAGCTTTGCACTCACTCTTCAAAAGAAGATCTTTGGGGACCAGTGTATAGGATTTTGAGAGGGAAGAAAACTTCAACGAGATATCTACCAAGTTTGAAGAAGGGAGAAAAAGTCTTCACTAGACATGTTATATACTACTAAAGAACTTCTTGAAGCTTTTATTCCGGAAGACAACATTGTTGAATCCATCACACAAAAAGAAATAAAGCATTACTGGGTAAAGGAGGGGACTGATGATATGGAATTCGAAATTTCTGAAATAGAATGACCTATCAGTCATATGAATCCGAAAAAGACGAAATTTCTTCGGACAAAGAAAAAATTGCCTTTTATACTACTCCGAAAATATAGCAAAATCTTTTAAACAAATGTTTGAGTAAAGGAGTTTTACATCCTGCTGGGACAAACAACTTATAAAAATAATTCCAAAACCTATCAAACAAGGCTTAACCTCAGAAGACGAAAGGCCAATCAGTTTACTCCCGGTGGTGGGAAAAGTTTAGGCTAATTTGTCGAATAGAACATTATTTTAGTACTAAGAACCCATTGAATGGAAACCAATAAGGTTTCAGGAAGGGTCTGAGCATTATTGACGCTATATAGAAGTGGTACGCTACATAGAATCTTTTATTTAGAAAAAAACAATATTATGCAACTATTGCTCTAGACCAGTGTTTCCCAAACTTTCGATTCACGTGTACCCGTTTCAAATATTTTTTAACAATTCGTACCCTTAGTAGAAAATTTTTGAGATATATTATTAAAAATAAAAACTATAATATAACTCATGCACAAAAGACCTTCTTCACACACTTGTATCATAAACTACTATTTTGATTTGCTATAATTGGTTAAATATCAGGTTTTAATTCTTAATTTATAACGGAAAAAGCGTCATTTTTGTCGGAACGAAAACCGGAGCTGCATCGAAAAATATATCGGTTTGTTTCGGTTTGGGACCTATACAAACGCTTAACACTATTTAATGCCACACAAAGACGTACAGTTAATTCCATAAAGGCGCGTCCCCACTATGTCACTGTCTGCCAGTTTGCAATGTCAATGTATCACGCTAATGGCGAGCCAACAAGAATCGGTCAAGTGTCGGTCTCCTTCAAAGAAATCCAATAATAACGGAGAGTCCATCCACTGGCATCACGCGGCTTCAGGCTTCAGTTGTGAACACAGATAGGGGCATTATTACAATCACTAGCTTTGCCAATTTGATTTTCTAACGTTGAAAACAGCGGCTTAGTGGGGACGCGTATTAAGTAACACTATCCTATGCGACGCACAAACGTACAATTTATTCTATAAAGGCGCGTCCCGACTATGGCGGTGTTTCCCAGTTGGCAATGGTAGAAGTAATGTATCGTGTCAATGGCGATCCAAAAAGGATCGCTCGAGTGTCGGTTTTCTTCAAAGAAAGCCAATAAGAAGGGAGAGCCCAAGCACTGGCACACGCGGTTTCAGGTTTCAATTGTGAACGCAGACAGGGATATTTTTACAGTCACTGGCTTTGCCAATTTGATTTTCTGACGTTCAAAAGGCGGTTTAGGCTTGTCGCACACTCGGTCCGCTTGTCTCCGTTCAGCTCAGCTTTTCAGCCCAGAAAAATATAAAACCCGTGTATTTAAATAGAAACGCACATACTGCGTCCATTCAGCTCAGCTTGGCTCCGTTCCGCTCCTCTCCGCTCCGCATCCTCTGTTTGTCAAGAATGCTAGGCCGGAGGTCGGATGCTGGCGGATGGTTCACGCAGGCGTAATACTAACGTTTCCAAATATGCGCTAAGGCATTTATGCAACCAGGATAGCAGCACATATTTAGCTCTCCTGCAGGAGAGGTGGGAGGGGATTGAGTGTGTGGAAAAGTGACGTAGCTGAGCGGAGGCAATATATGGAAAAATTACGGAGCTGAGAGGAGCGCACCCGATCGGATCTAATATGAGCTGAGCGAAGCGGATCTAGTGTGTGACAAGCCTTAGTGGGAATGCGTCTTTAGTTACACTTTCTTATGCCACGCACAGACGTACAGTTTATACTATAAAGCCGCGTCCGCACTATGCCACTGTTTGCCAGTTTGCACTATCAGAAGTGTATCGTGCTACTGGCGAACAAACAAGAATAGCTCGAGTGTCGGTCTTTTTTAAAGGCAGCCAATAAGAATAGAGAGCTCAGCTACTGGCCTCACGCGGCTTCGGGTTTTAATTGTGAAGGCAGACATGGTCATTTTTAGAGTAACTGGCTTAACTAATTTGATATGCAAGCGTTCAAATAGCGGCTTAGTGGGGACCCGCCTTCAGAACACTATCCTATGCCAAGCACAGACGTATAGTTTATTTTATAAAGGCACGTTCCCACTATGTCGTTGTTTGACAATTGGCAATGCCAGAAAAAAATGTTTAGTGCCAATAGCGAGCCAACAAGAATCGCTCGAATGTCGGTCTCCTTTTGTGAACACAATTATAACATTTTTATTACAGTAACTGCCTTGCCAATTTGTTTGACTAACATTCAAACCACGGCTTAGTGGGGACGCCCCTTTAGTACCCCTTTCGCAGCCCTATCAAACCAATCGCGTACCCCTTGGGGTACGCGTACCACACTTTGGGAAACAATGCTCTAGACAATAGTGTGGCGTTTGAGAATGCTTGGTGGCCTCTCATTATCCAACGGTTAATAGGTAAAAATTGTCGAAATAATCTTATTAATTTAACAAGAGACTGTTTTTCAAAACGCAAAGCGACAATATTGGAACCATGTATTCACATCGATCAAAATGTTAACAAAGGATGTCCACAAAGATCCAAATCAGCTACTAGTTTTTGGATAGTTTTGTACCATACAATACTTGATTTGGAATGTGGTTCAAAAGACCAAATTAGGTGGACAAAAACAACCCTTTAATTCATGGAATATAATTATCACAATTCACAGAAAACATTTTGGTAACGACAATTCTAGATTTTTTTCAGATTTTTGCCTATTTTTCAACTTTGCCACAAAAAAGTCACATGTCAGAATTACAGAACAGAACATTACAGAATTAATGTATAATATAGCTGCATTCATCTACTTTATAATGATATGAAACATGCCTGCGACATGTTTGCACAACTTTATATTTTTTATTTTTTTCCAGATGTAGTATTCGCCATATCGAAAATTGATTTATTTCAAGAATGGCTGAAACATGGAAATGAAGCTTTGTTTCGATTTATCAGTACAAGACAGGATATTAGGGATGCAAACAAACAATCTTTAAAGCACATGAAGGTCATCTTTTCGCAATTTTCGTCCAAAATTCTTGAAAAGTGGAGGAGCTGTGGAAGGAACAGAGAGCGGTTTTTAAAGAAGCACTCGGAGTGGCTAATGGGTTCAAATATGTCTTTTGAAATGTCTATTGCCAAAATGTTGCCAACTACTTCTAAAGAACGCTTACTAGGCCCTCCGAGGCCTATGAAAGAATTTTCGGAATCAAGTCTTAAAACAAAGCGAAGACGGGTTTATGATCTTATCCGCACCAGAAGTACTAATGAGCTAACTTACGCTGCTGAGGTATCAACGCGGTAGTCAGGTTGTAGAGACATGACAAAAGAGATAAAAATTGTGACGAACGGTCTTACGCAGAGAAAGGAACTTAAAAACAGTTGTGCATCAAATGAGCCATGAGCTATGACCAGTATCGAAGCTTTGGCGTACTATGTTGAAAGTAAATCAACAAGTCATGCCTACAAGCAGACTCGGAAGTGGAGCATTAAACTTGGGCATAAGATATGTCCGTCACTGCATAGCCTTAGTAAAGCTAAAGTAGCTTCTTATCCTCGAGAGGAACTGATTGTTGTGACTAACACGCCAGCCGATATCAAATTTCAATCAGTTTTGCATAAAACTGCAGAACTTTGTTATTAGCACAGGCAGAGGTTGTCAAAAGTCTGCCTCCTTGCCGTGATGGAAGTTCCGGTCACAGCACATACAAACAAAAGTTTACGAAGAGTGGAGTGAAGAGTTTCATTCGTTCCCCTTCAATTAAATGATGAAAGTGGCAATATAGTCTGGCAGAATCCTCGCCCATCTTCTACAATGATTTGTCGTCCAAAAAAGTTTATCTTTTCCAAAGAAACTAAAGCTTTTACTGTGGAAGAAACTAACAATGTTTTGGAAGAGATACATAATTTATTACCGACAATATGCAAAGCAAAAGAAGGTCCGGTTTCGGTAATGCATGAAATACTTCTGACCATGCCTTCCTCATCACAGAAGTGCTTCATATGTGGGGCAACCCCAAAAATCGTGAATGACGAATCAAGGGAGTTTGTAGCCAACAAAGACAATCTTGGTTTTGGTTTATCTACATTGCATGGCTGGATTAGGTGTTGCTTCATATTAGCTATTGTCTTGATATTAAGAAATGGCAAATTAGATCGGAATCTGAACAAGTTAGCGTGAAGCAACGTTCTGAGGACAAAAAAATCCGTTTTAAAGCTGAAATGGGGCTAATTGTAGATAAGCCAAAACCAGGGTATGGCAAAACAAATGATGCTCGAAATTTTTTTGATAATCCAGAACTAAGTGCTGATATTACAGGATTAGATATTACAATAATATCAATAATTGGAACTATGCTTCGGGCTCTATCTTCAGGAATTGATATTAACATTGAGAAATTTCAGACTTTTGTAGGAGAAACAAAGAAACTGCACATAAATCTCTATCCGTGGTATTACATGCCTGCTACAAAATTCACCTTGTTCATAGTTCGCAAGTTATTGCAGCTGCTTTGTTGCCTATCGGCCAGCTTTCCGAGGAAGCTCAAGAAGCGCGAAAGAAGGACTGCAGAAGGTTTCATTAACACAATACTCGTGTACAACAGTCACGTATTGCCACGAATAGAGATTTACTTAACATATTATTGATAACATCTGACGCTGTAATATCAAGCTTAAGAGATGTCCCGCGAAAAAAGGCTTCAAAATTCTCTTCTGAAGTCCTAGATTTACTAATACCTCCTAGTATTACTCGAAAAGACAGAGTAAATGCAAATAGTTCCGAAATTACTGATCATCCTGATCCTGATCATAAATACTCAGCAGCAGATTCATCTGAAGAAAGTGATGAAGACAACTAATAAGTAGCTTTACATAAATATATATATATTTTTTAAATATTTCATTTAGTTTTTTTTGTATTATTACAAATGCTTGATTATTGTTACTGTAAAATTTAAACGTTCCTACTTGTCTTTATTAAAAACCATGAAAATTAATGCAATTTGCAGTCAGTACGATGCATATTAACAAAATTTTGATCTCAAGACGCGCAAAAATAATTTTGTCCAGCTAAAAGTGCTACGCGAACCACTGTGCACGGGTGCGAAATTATAGCGTACGCAGATAATAGAATGCTACTTGTAACTTCAGGAACTATCGCGGATTTAAAATTAAAAGCAAATAAAGCATTACAAACACTGAACAATTGCGCAACTGAAACCAAGTTAAGTTTTAATGCGATGAAAACAGAAGCCCTTTTCTTTGGGAAAACCTTAACACAAAGAAGACCTTTCTTTAACTTAGCGGGAGATAAAATTAAATGTTTAGATAACATAAAATATTTAGGGGTCATCATTGATAGATGTTCAAAGTTCAAAGCTCATAAGTCTGCGGGAAGGCAAAATAAATAAGCTCCAGGGCTTGGCCAGTCAGGACAGGTGCACATCTATAGGAGTGGTGTTCAACGTGGTCTATTGTACTCGGCACAAATTTGGTTCAAATCTTGCGGTGTTAGAGAAAAATTAAATCTACTTAGTGTTCAACGAATATGCGCTTTGAGATCTGCTTAAAGCTTATTGCACGGTCTCTACAATGGCAGCCTGCGATATATCTGTGTTACTACCGGACATTAAATTAGAAGAATTGACATACAAATATTTAGCTGGCGACATCGATGTGTTAACATTAAAAGAAGTTACAGGATTCACAGTATCTCCAAAATTATTAGAGATTATATTACAGTACAAAATTCACCCTTCTGAAATAAATTTCATGAAGACATCGAGACATAGACATCGTGTCAGTTTATATACAGACGCTTCAAAATCTGTTCAGGGAGTGTTTGCTGCTTTTGTGCTATACGTTGATAATGAAGAGAGGCAACATAAAAATTTCATTTAGCAGAATATTGTACAATATTTCAAGCAGAACTCGTAGCCATAAACTAGACGTTCATTTATATTAGGAAGAACGCCTGCTCAATTCTTTCTGTTCCAAAAGCGTTGATGATAGTGACTGAACCGACAGAGTTAATAATAGATATTTGGAAATTGGCAAGAGATGTTTCTCAACATATAAACCTGCGCTGTCACTGGATAAAGGCTCAAGCTGGCCATAAAGGAAACGAAAGAGCCGATGAGTTAGCTAGACAGGCCTCTGGTTTAGATTTAGAGGAAGATGGATCAATATTCGAGAATGAAATTATATACGACAAAATTTCAATTCAAGTTGTAAAACGCAAACTGTCTGAGTTGGCAAAAACAGGTCGTTGGACAAAAAAGATTATCCCTTGCATTGAACCTTGCATCAGAATACAAATTAAGCTCTCTCACCATGCAGTCTGACTAATTTCCTCAAACGGTAATTTCAAGTCTTACTTCCATAGATTTGGAAAAATTAATTCTCCGACATGTGAATGTGGGCAAGAAGATACGACAGGACATGTCCTTTTTGAATGTCCAATGACTGTCGACTGGAGGCGACAACTTATACAAGACAAGCTGGTTCTCTGCGAATAGACTCCACCTGTATTTGGACAAAACGGAATTAATCATCTTTCAGACGCAGAGAAGTGATTACGCCACTAATGTTTCCATTCTATTAGGAACACTTACTCTAAAAGAAAAAACTTTCACCAAATTCCTGGGAGTCCATTTTGAGCAACATCTATTATGGCTCACTACAATCGACAGCATATGCCGGACTATCAACAAGAAAGTTTATTGTATTAGACACCTACGAACATTCGTAACAATCCAGGAACTGATAAACTTCTATTACGCTGAAATTCAGTCGATCTTGATGTATGGCATTATTACATGGGGAACTAACAAAATTGCTGAAAGTCCAACATAGAATTGTACGTTCCATGCCAGGTCTACCAACATTTGTCTCCTGCAGACTTCATTTTGTAGCACTTAATGTCCCTAGCTTACATATATTAGAAACAACCAGCTATATCCACCAAAACAAACATCTAATACCAAAAAATAAAGATAAACATAACTATCCCACCAGAAGACGTCTCAAATTGTGCACGCCTCAAACAAGATCTAGCGTATGCAGCAAGGCTCCTGACGTTCTTGGGATCCAACTGTATAGCTCGCTTCTACTGGAAATAACTCAAGAACATTCATATAGAATTTTTAGAAGAAAAAATAGAAATATTCTCGTGGCCCAATGTCCATACAAAATGAAAGAATTTTTAGAATTATGCAAACTTATTTAACAATTTCCTGACTTGCCTATATTTGTATTCTGTATGCATCCAACTGGCTAATAAATGAATTTGAAGTTATTTGTTTTGAAGTTAAGAACATAAAATTTAATTATAAATGTACAACAGTTATGGCCAAAAAACGTAAAAGAGCTTGAACAAATTGCTAAAAATAATAAATGGTGGCAAATATTTATTACCTCAACTAACTAAAAAAACTGAAAAGAATTGATAATAATATTTTTTTTAGTAAGAAACAGCAATATGGATTATTAAAGTATAAACTTATAAAACTTTTTATTGGAGTATTGACTTTACAATTTAAACCTAGAAGCAGCATACAGAAAAAAAAAGTACGGAGGGACAATAAATACATAGTACAAAATGGCCCTTCTTGCCATTGGATATCAATAAATGAAACACAACGGGAACGCGAGAACAATAAATCAATGCGAGAGCATAAAAGTGTATTGTGATGTAAAATTGTGCCCGTTTCGATAGCTGCCGGTCGTTTTAGCGAAATAACAAACTTAACCGGATAATAATTTTCATTACGTGCGAAAGTCGTCCAAAGCTCTTCTATAAACGTAACAAAGTTTCGAATGAAGCCCCTACAAAAACGAGATAGAAGAAAATTGTATTGTCACAAAGTTGGGGAGTTAGAGCCTTGATTTCTACACGCTTTGCTATCTTTAATAGAAATAAAAAAATCAGTCCTTAATGCACATACCATCTCAAGAATTGAATAAAAAGGTGTTTTACATCACTGTTTCATAAGTTAATAGGTTAATACATAATACTGATAAAAATATAATATGTTTGCTTTAATACCTACCATCTGTATACGTACTAGTGATCTAACGAATGTCAATTCTTAAGCATTCGCGAACGCGAATGCGGATGCGAATATCAGTTAAATTTATGGTTAAAGTGTGATGAGTGATTTGTTAAAATTAGTATATTAGTTTCTACTTCTAATGAAATATGGACTTATTTTATACTTTGCGATGCTGAATGTGCTAGATGCAAGTTCTGTAATAATAAAAGCTCCTTCAGACCGGCGTGGAGTGTATGTATCGCGAAATTCCCGCAACGAAAAATTCGCCAGCGGCGCGGCAGAGATATGGCAATGCCCACACCAAAACGCGAGTTTTACGTGTATATAGTGACAATGTCCTGAGAGCAAGAAGCTATGCTATTTTCAAAATTGATTGCATAAGATGTAATATGTAATTTTGTATTTCTTTTGAATTTCTAAAGCACATAAAACTCATTTGAGAATTAAACATGGGTTCATAAAATTAATGTGATTACAGAGCCGCCAGAATCAATGTGATTACCAGAACCGCGCACGCAGCGTCCTTGCCGTGCAACACTGCACTACCGCGACTATGACGGAAATCGCGCTTTTTGATCTGAACATGTACATAAGCCGCCGTGTCAGTCGGTCCGCTGTGTTATCGCACCGGTTGCGGCAGCGAAACTTCCGTTCCGGTGTGTGAGCACCTTAAATATTCTCTAAGGAAGAACTACAACGGCTATGAGAAATATTTTGAAGTCAATGCATAAAACCGAGTTTGCTGAATTTCCAAAATGCGAAAAAGATAAGAAGAATACAATTAGTAGACTTCCATCATAGACCCACGAAAGTACTGAATCTGACACTAAACAGATGTCACTTCGAGAATGTGTTGAAAAGACGAAATAGTGGGATAATAAATCTGTAACGTCCTTGGTGGTTGATAAGTGAAATGATTGCGTTGGAAGACTTTCCATTTAGTTTCGTGGAATCTGTTAGATTCGTAAGACTAGTGAAGCATCTATGTCCATCGTATAATTTAAAGTCTGGTCAGTATTTTACTTCTATCATCTGCGATGAATTTTATGGTAAAGTGAGCCAAAAATTCCACAAATTACTGAAGTCCTTTGCAAAAATTTCATTTACTAATGACATCTGGTCAGATTTTTATTCTGGGGTTTTCACTACTGAGCCTTAGTTAGAATGTGTTTACAGAAAAATTCGAAAGTAAAATTAAAGCGATAAGACAGATGTGTTCAATGAGAGCCACCATACCGGAGAAAGCATTGCTCATAAACTTAAAGGTATGTTGTCGTCATGAGAAATATATAACGAAAAAGGGAAACATGTAGTTCGGGTTGGAGGCACAAACATGAAAAAAGTGTTTGTTTCCTTAATAAATGTTAAATACAGCGACTGTGCTTAACAGAAGATACAAAACTTGTTAAAAGAGGGGATGAGAGCTCAAGAAACTGCTGTGGCTGCCATAACAAAACGCAAGTAGATGGCAAAACATTTTCATCATTCGAACACCGCTCAAGACAAGCTTAGAACTTTAGTGAAAAGGGTTAAGCAAGCACTTCACAAGATTATACAAGAGTGTGCAACTAGATGGAACGGCACCTTTTATATGTTAGATTGTATTTTGCAAGTAAAGGAGTTTTTATGTTTTTATGCATACATGAATAATAAAATCCCTCAACTGACTACCAAAGTATGCACGACCATTGAAAAACTTCTGGGTTTACTAAAACCATTTGAAGAAGTAACCAAAGAATTAAGTGTTTTATATCACCAGTGATTCCCTTAATCGTTTATATATACTAAAATAGTATACCCTTCTGGGAGGAGGCGGGAAAAATACGTCAAATCGGGTTTAGAGAATGAAAATGAACGTTTTGAGTGAATTTTCTAAAGAAATTTTGCCGAGAAAAGTATTTAGAAAACTCCAGACAATTGAAAAATCATTGATACAATGTGGTGCCGCCGGAGGCGGCCGTGTAAGCGGCGCGAAATCGAAATTTCTGTTTCTTGGCCGCCGAGCGGCCGTATTTGGACCAATCGCGACCCAAGTAGTGGTATCGGGAGCGCCGATTCTTTCCGCACAAAACTATCATCTCGAATTTTCGATTCTTCGCTGAAAATTTGGAGATAATTGCGAAAAAACAAAAAAAAACTGCAAAAAACGATGTCCTTTGACGTTCTATTGAGAGCCGACAAATCAACAAGTAATTTACTTATCATGGGTGAAAAATCTACATCTTTGACCACGTTTTTCATTTAAATTGATTGCTGGTTTCATTAAAAAAAATATTTTAGTAGGTTCTACACCATGTGGAACAATAAAATTGTACACGTTTTTAGAGATATATTAGCATATTACGCAACAAGAGTTGTAAGAAGCATATTACGTACGAGCGGAACAGTTAGGCACGATTATACGATGGACATAGATGCTTCACTAGTCTTACGAATCTATACCGAGAGCCCCATAGCATATACTCTCATAGAAGCAATGGAAACACTCACGAAGCAAATGAGTACCTTCGATAAACTCACCGCTGATAACCAGGCCACCAAAAGAGAAATCAGGGACTTTGTAGTTAAAATGAAAAAGAACATCGACACAATGAATAGAAGCTCCGTCCAAGAATGGCTACAGACACATAAGTGGGAACAGGTAGAAATACCAACGTACAACCAGGACGTACAAACGGATATGGACAAAATCCCATACGACCCGCGAAAAAATAACGTTGAGACGTAGACCTGCAACGCAAGTACGCAAACTGATGAAAGCAGCCTAGAAACGACCGAAGAAAGAGACCTGAGGAAATTATGGAACGAGATAGAGATGGGAAATTCATATGAAGCTTTCAAACAAGTAGCCTCAAAAGACTGGCCCTCAGCAGCCTTTAGAAAAGTAAAGGAAGGATTAGGAAACATGCCACTGGCGCCTCATGACTGGTATCTAGCATGGTTCGTTTCAGACGACACCCACCCTGACTCAGGAGTGCCCACTACGCTATGCCAGGCATACTCGAGACCACTGCTGTTCGGAGCTCAAGAAAAAAAACCCGACAATGTCTTATACCTCAAGCACTCTATCGACGAACCAACAGAGTCAGGAGAAATCAACAGTACAGTACGATACATATACAACCTGGTAACACGAGAAAAGTCGGATGGCGAACTTAACCCAGAAAAAATGTACGGCAGCCTTCAGAAACTCAAAAACCTTATGACGCAACAAGGCAGAACTCGACTCGCTTTTGCAAAGTCCATGGTCCCAGAATGGCCAACAATAAAAAAACAAATTGAATTTACATTCGCCAAGACAGAAGTAGAAATACGAATCTACTCACCACCAGCATAGAAGAGAGAGTCGCCAAATGAAAATACTGAGGAATGGATAGAAACCACAAGACGGAAAAACAAGAAAGAAAAGGAGGAAAAGCGGGAAAAAAGGCACACGGATGCAGTCCTCATAACAGCAAATGGAAAATCATACGCTGACCTGTTAAGGATGGTTAAGAACGAAGTCGATATAGAATCTTCAGGAGCTAGTATTACAGGAGTCCGGAAAACTAATAACGGAGAACTACTTCTGAAAGTAGAAGAAGGTAAGGCTGAAGGTCTCAAACAGACTATTGAACAAAAACTGCCGGACGTCGAAATCCGAGCTAAAACCCAAAATACCATCGTTAATATCAGAGACCTAGACACAGTTACCACGAGCGAAGAAATAATTGCTGCATTCATAAACACAATTGAGGTTAGGAAAGAACAAATAAACATTAAAAACATAAGACCAGCCTATGGAGAGACCCAGGTGGCGACTGTATCGCTCCCACAGAAACAGGCTAAGGAACTTCTAGAGAAAGGCACTTTAAAAGTTGGATGGGTTCAATGCAGGGTGAGGGAGAGAATCCAACTGGTGAGATGCTATAGATGTTGGCACCATGGGCACCATGGTAGTACGTGCAACGGCCCAACCAGGCAGAAAATGTGCTATAACTGTGGTCAAGAAAGTCACAAATCAACTGAGTGCAAAAATGAAATGTTTTGTCCAGTCTGTGATATGAAGGGACACCGGGCAGGTTCAGGAACATGCCAGGAATTTAAAAAAGCTCTAGCGCAGGCGAAACGAGCGGAATGGCAAAAGAAACTATGACTAAGATCGTCTAAAACTGTACAAGTTATTGCCAAGGATTGTGGGAAACAATCACACAGCCCCATCTGTGGCCAGGTTGGACGCCGAGAAGACAATGCATGCCCAATAATAAAAAAAGCATGCCCAATAATAAAAAAGCGTTATCGGAAGCAGGACGAGACAAATCGGAGCAATGATTAATATAATCCAAATAAATGCCATGCGCAGCCCGGCTGCCCATGACCTATTAAGGGCTACCGTCCACCAACTAACAATAGACATTGTCATAGTCAGTGAACCAAACAAAAAAACCATGAAGAACGGCTGGATCACGGATGATAAAAATGATGCGGCAATCTTTATATGCAACAAGGACCTAGCGGTCTTAAAACAGGGAGGTGGACCCGGTTTCGCATGGGTCGAGCTAGAAGAACTTGTGATATATAGCTGCTATTTATCACCAAACAGTAGCCCCCAGGAATTAGAGCTATCCTTATCCACCCTCGGCCAGGACATTCGGTGCCAAACCAAGCGCAAACTAGTCGGAGGAGACTTCAATGCAAAATCCCCCTATTGGGGCTGCTCAGGTGCAGATAAACGCGGAGAAATTATGTTGGACTGGATCTCAGAACTCGATCTATATGTGAGTAACGTAGGAAACTCACCCACTTTTGAACGCAGGAGCAGCTCCTCCATACTAGACCTTACTCTTGCTACGGCCTACCTCGTGCATAAAATTCAAAACTGGCAGGTGCTAACGAGAGAAACACTAAGTGACCACAGGTACTTGTCATACCGTATAGACGTAGGTACAATAAAGCCATCTGCAAAATATTCACTCGCAGGGGGTGGCACGCAAAAAATATAAACGAGGACAAATTTGCAAATAAGCTGGACTACTGTGTACTACGGAAAACTTGCAATGATATCCTTATGCCAAAAAAGCCTTCGAAAAGAATACAGGTATACTGGTGGAGCGCGAAAATTGCTGAGATGAGAAAGATCTGTTTTGCTAAAAGACGTGCCTACCAACGGAAAGGGAAGAGAAACCCAAACCCAGATATAGAAGCTACGTACAGAAATTCTTACGCCACAGCAAAAAAGAACTTACGCACAGAAATCAACAGATCTAAAAGGGACCACTGGCGTCTACTCTGCGATAAAATAGATGAAAACGTGTGGGGTGACGCATATTCCATTGCTACCCGAGAACTCAAAGTAAGATCTCCAAATCTGAAAATGACCATGGAAAACGTGCGAAAAGTGGTGAAGGTTCTCTTCCCCAAGCACCAAAAACTACATTGGGTTTTACCGGAAGTAAAAGACACTCCTAAATTTTCTATTGAGGAGCTGAACAGCGCCAGCCAACGTCTTCGAAATGGCAGAGCACCAGGACCCGACAATCTCCCACCAGAAGCTATAAAGATTGCCGTAAACAGACAACCAAAATTTGTTCTAGAAGTCATGAACAATATCATAGCAGATGGCAGATTCCCAGATAGGTGGAAGATAGCAAGGTTGGTCCTCCTCCGGAAAGGTGTAAAGCCCATACACGAACCATCCTCTTACAGACCAATATGCTTGCTGGATGTCCTTGGGAAACTACTTGAACAACTACTTCTAGCCAGAATTAAAGCGGAATTGTGCAAGGGTGGAGGTCTTTCCGATAGACAATATGGGTTCAGAGAGGGAAGGTCCACGGTCGATGCCGTTCTGAGGGTGATCAAAGTGGCAGAGAAAGCCACAAGCGGCACACGAAGAACACGTAAGATGACGGCGCTGATAACCCTAGACATAAAAAATGCTTTTAACTCTGCAGCCTGGGAATGATTATGGAAGAGCTAACTAACAGAAAGTTTACCCCATACCTGATGCGGCTGGTGCGCAGCTACCTCTCAAATAGGAGAATACATATGGAATCCGGCGATGAGGTCGTCGAATGCGAAGTAACTAGTGGTGTTCCTCAGGGCTCAGTGTTGGGCCCTACTCTATGGAACATTCTATACATTCTATTCTATGGAAATAGTAGGATTCGCCGATGACCTAGCCTTAGTTGCAACAGGTAAAACTGAAGAAGAACTAATGAGAAAGGCAAACATCGCCATAAAGCAGGTCGATGAATGGCTAGAGCGAAAAAACCTTAAGCTAGCCCCTGAAAAAAACAGAAGCTGTACTTCTCACTGGCAATAGGAAAATAGGACCTATAAAATTCAAAATTAAAAAAGTGGACATCATACCGAAACAAGAAGTCAAGTACCTAGGCATCACTATTGACCGGAAATTGTCTTTCAAAGCACACCTTAGGAAAGCTACAGAAAAATCCCTAAAAATTACATCGGTCCTAGGAAAATTATTGCCTAACACCGGCGGTCCGAAAAGCAGTAAAAGAAGACTACTGTGCTCTGTGGTTCACTCGACCATTCTCTATGGAGCCCCGGTCTGGGCTAGAGCAATTGAAAAGGGGTACATGAAACAGATGCTCACCTCTGTACAGAGAAAAATGGCCATCAGAGTATGCAGTGCATACAGGACTATCTCTAGGGAAGCTGTGTTGGTGATTGCTGGCATCGTCCCGATAGAGTGCAAAATCCACGAGATAGTCCAATTATATAAGACAAGGAACTGGGCAAATAGGACAGAAAGACAAAAAAATGCAAAGAACCAAATACATGAAGACTGGCAAAAGTCATGGAGTATGTCCAAAACAGGACATTGGACCAAACTATTGATCCCAAAACTTAAACCTTGGCTAACACGGAACCATGGTGAGATAACTTACCATCTAACACAGGCCCTCAGCGGCCACGGATGCTTCAGGGAGTATCTACATAGTTTTGGCAGGGCAAGTGACGCAATGTGTGTATACTGCGGCGACGTGGACAGTGCACTTCATACTGTGTTTGAATGCAGTAGGTGGATATCCGAGAGGGACAGATGGAAGGAGCAGACCGGCCTCGTCCTAGAGGTGCAAACACTGGTAGACGCGATGCTGAGATCACCAGAGGACTGGACATACACGGAGACATCCTGACACAAAAAGAACAAGACGAACGGACAAAAATCAACTACAAAAAGGAATACCAAAACTATAGAGCCAATACTATATAGCCAGATTCTCGAACAACTAGGGCGGCAAAAAACCGTCCGGGCTGCTCACCCTGAAGGAAAGCGCAAGCGATACCGGGGTGGCGTACTTTTTTAAGCCAAGTGGAAGTAGGGGTTTAGTGAGTGAGAGCCTCACACACAGGCTGGTAGAGCTAACTCCAAATCATATATAAAAAAAAAAGTCTTACGAAGCTAACAGATTCCACGAAACTAAATGGCGGGGTATGCATAATTCCGCGAGAACGTAATTGCCTTACAACTCGAGTTATGTACTATACCTTATCTACGACCACACTAAAAAGAAAAATATATTTGATGTAACAAATATATTTCTTATTAGGTAGATTATTTAACACCATAATAAACAAACATTTGTATTTTCATGTATAACTATTACTCGACATTATTTAACTTGACAGAAATGAAAAGAAATACATTCATAATGGTTACATAACTTATTATTTAGTACTTATTTGTAGTTTTCGTTAGATTTAAACGTGAAAAACGAAATGAATGACAGCTTTTATGTGAATTATGTGACGTTTGATGATTGTTTGAAAATCACGAAGTACTATATTTAGAAATAATATCGACGTACAGTTCTCAACCAATCAACGAATCGTAAACCAAACGCACGTGTGCGTTATCAATCATAACTTATCATTAATCGCGGACTGTTACATACGTGTGTTTTATGATGTATTTACATAGTCTACGAACTGTAAAATAATGGGCATTTACAATAGTGATTATTTAGGATTTATTAAAAAAAATATTTTAGAAAGTTTCAAACAACGTGGAATAATAAAATTTTACATATTTGTAGAGAATTAGTCATTCTATGATAGCCCTCAGTTTTACAAAATATTTTATCCGGCGGGAATCGCCGCCTCACAAAGTCAAGACTCTATAAGGTAACACATTCAAATAAGTAAATTTTGAAAACAGATTTGATTTTGCCGCAGATGTATTCAAAAATCTTTCAGTACTAGATAGAGCATACACCTAAATGACCTAAATACAACCTAATGAAATTGTCAATTTTGGAATCCTCGTGACCGATAGCCTTGACACAGTTAAAATTCCCGTTTAGTTTTTGGAGACTTTCTTAAGCTACAAATATTTGGATCCGATGAAATCAAAAGCTTATGTAGCAGATCTTGATTGGTGTGAACGCGAGATGTTTTTCGTGTGTATTTCAATCGATAGTGCCTAACGTCGTTGTTTCTTGCCTCTTGAGCCTCTCCTGACATTTGTCCTATGGGAAGGATGCAGTGATCAATGATAACTTTTCCATGGTAAAGAACTTTGTGTACAGTAACTGGCATATAGTACCAGGAATATTCATTTAAAAAAAGTTCTCTTGTACATGCTGCATATTTGTCAAAGGCATCTGAATTTACAGCATATCCAGATCCCAAACATTCCAATCAAATGTGAAAGCGCTTAATGAGGGATACATTTATCCGGTAATTACTGCTGATTTTTCTGCATTCCTAAATAAAGAGCGAGCTGTGTTTCCGTTGTTGATTTTTTTCAGTATTTTGCTTTGGCATATCTACAAGCAAACTCATCTCTTGCTGAAATCTTTTTTGTATTAAGTTTTTTTTAAGGTTTTTCTTGCGCTTTAACTTTTTGTTTATTTTCGACCAACCTAACTTGCCAAGTTTTGACCTCTAGTCTATATGCTATATGTAGCAAGCACTCCATGAACCTAATCCAAGAATGCAAAGAAGACAAACCGAATTCAAGCATGTTTTCATCAACATTCTTTGTAGAGAGAACAGAAGGATTATTCATTTCTTTAGGTTTAGCGCCACATATATAGCACGTCTGAGTAGACTTATAGGTGGATAAAGCATTGCATATTTTTCCGTCAACCATACACAAAATTACCGTTGGTTTTATTGAAACTTCGACTTAGCCTATCTTTATTATTATGGGACGTATATTTCGAATTTTATTCTTTATTGCCTCCACTTCTTTTACAATTTACTTCTTTTCAAGTCTGTAGTTTCTTTTTCAAATGTAAACTTAATGGGGCGACAATATCTTGTAGAAGACGGTGCAGGATTTTGAAAAATAATAACTCGCTTGCCATTCATACTGCTGAAGTATAGACGCTAAATAAGCTTTCATCACTCTTGAGCTCTTTTGACCTTGCTTGTTTATAACAATTTTGAGTCGCTCCATCACAACCCCATTTAAATATCGCATTCATTTCACCGCAATTAACGGACTTCAAAACTTCCTCCTGCGCACGACATAGCATTTTAACTGTATGTTCAATTAACGAGTGTAAATTTATTTCGGCACATGATTCCGTCACAGTTATGTTTTCAGGGTAGCATGAATGCTTTGATTGATATAGCAGATCATAACTAGGAAATAAATAAGGGTTTACGTGTTAAGTATGCTGCCTGATCAAATTGCATTGATGTGTTGACAAACCAGCATCTATTATCATCGCATGAGCTTCATCTGGAGAGAGTTTTTGCGGAGCCACACTATCGATTCTTGATTTTTTAACAGAGTTACCCCTTTTTTGGAGATGCATTAAATAATTCCTTTACTATGCCTGCTGAATCACGTTTCCCTGTTGATCGCAGTTTCACTTCAGCCGCGATAAATAAGTGTTCATCATTTAGACTCTCGTGTAAAAAATATCGGCTATAATCATCAAAGTTTTTAATTGGCCTGCCAGCAGCTCTTTTAACAGTTGAACTTATGACGAACAAAGATATGTCTACTTTAGATTTGAACCACTGGCTGTTATTACGACAAAATCGATGCTTTGTCCGATACGACTTAGTCCATCTGGTATCAAAATTTTCGCATAGACGTTTGCTAAAAACTTGCAGTTTTTTATAATCAATTTTTGATTGCGATCCACCGGATATATTACTCGATATGTAGTCAATAATTCTACCACATCGGTCTTTTTTGGTAGAAGCTAGCCATATATCCAAAAGTTGAAAGTTTGTAATTTCAGATGGCATTTTAGAAAATTTGAAAAAACAATCGGGGATGCGAACGGCTGCAATTCTTTTTTATTGTTCCTTAGACTCGACACTCTTATGTTCCTTTTCATCCAAATACGACCCCCGTACTCTACCGTGTTTAGAAGATATAACCTAAAAGAAAATTTGTTTTTCAACAATTCTAACACAAAAAGTGATCTTGAAATTATTCAAAAAGAATATTACCTTCACGTTTTTTTTTTAATTTGAAAACATAAAATTAGTTATTTAAACAATAATACTTTATTTGAAAATGGAATATCACAAGAAACTTTACACACAACTATACAATATGTATTCAAATCACATTAATTTGTTTCAATAATAAAACACAGTTTTTTCTGTTTTTAAAATTTGACAATCGGAATACCGTTATAATTATAGTGTATTCAAGGGTGTATCTTTTAATACATTTTACACTTATTAACATATATTTTTATTATATTTAAGCGTTTTTTCTATACTAAGTACTTTTTTTTCAAGATTAAGTGCAGCCAGAATATGAAAATCGTTCCAATTTGGTCAGTGGGTACTTCTGACGGATACCCCTATTCAGTAAAACTGTCATTGAGATCATTCAAGGGTTAATACATTTTTTCCCTAATTTTAAAAATTTTGAATTTTTCGAGTTCGCTTTTGTTCGGTCGGTGATTGGCAAGTCTGGATTCATTTAAAAAATTATTTTTAATAATAGTTTCGCACAACGTGGAACAATACATATTTTTAGAGAATTACTCAGTCTATGATATCCCTCAGTTAGTTTTCCAAAATATTTTATCTGGCGGCCACCACCTGCGTTGACTTTGCCTGCTTTTCCGCCTGCGTTTCGTGCTGCGTTGACTTTGACAGGCAAGTCAACGCAGCACAGAAGTTTTTCAAATAACTATATTTTGAAGACTGCAGCAGATGTATTCAAAAATATTTTAGTTCTAAATACCGCATACATTTATCTATTGAAATTGTCATTTTGTAATCTTCGTGGACGATAGCCTTGACACAGATTTTTTAATTCAGAAATTTGTGTTGAAATTCGTATTTCGTATTCGTATTTCTTCAAGTATTTTTTGAACACCGCTGAACATGCATTTAAGACTGTTCGATAGAGCAGATTTTCTCCTAAAAGGTACTTTTGTGACTAAACCGAAGGATTTTCATTTCAAATATCACTTTTTTATTCTTAATATTGTAACTTTGATTGCCAGCAGTTAGTAACATTGTAGGAATAAATTAATTTAAAACTGATTTTGTTGTTTTAATAACCTGACACCATTAAATTTATTTGAACTTAGTGAATGTTAAAAAAAATATTTTTGTACATCAGGAGTCGTCGAATTTGCAATTTCTCTTAATTTCACACATTTACAACCCAGGTGGCACTAAAAGCGCCACAAGAGTCGCAGATCCTTCAAATCTGCTTCAAGCACATACCCATGAAAAATCATGTCACAGGCACTTCAAGATTCTACATACTATTCCACCATTACAACTATTCCATCTACAAAAATCGTTTCACCCTCATCAACTTTGCCACCCTATTCAACTATTCCATCCAGAACAACTCTTCCGTCCAAATGAATACGATGCGCATATACTAGTCATTTTGGAAGGAATTCTTAATGATTTTGATACATCCGATGGACACATTGGTGAGATGATAGCCGTTTTGAAGCAGGGGCTTATTATGAGATCAAATGAGATTTTAGATATACTTACGAAGAAAAAGGTTTTCTAATAAAAAATATAATAAATTCATATTGTTTTGCTTATTTACCTAATATTATTTACGCATTTGTATTTTTTCTGATGTTCGTGTTCGCACACTACTCGCATTAGTTTTGCGAATGAGAATGCGAATGTCAAGAAATATGCGAATGCAAATACGAGTAGGTATACGTTACATCACTAATACATAGCATTCAAAACTAGATAGAATTTTTTTGAATAAGAAAATATAGTATAGTATTTTTGTTAGTAACTTTAGTTAATATAAATCAATGATTCCCAAAGTGGTCTATATCGACCCCCAGGGGTCTGTGACAACCTGAAAGGGGTCTACGTCAGCGAAAAAACTTTGGGGCCAATGAAACGAAAATGGGGGTCCACGTTAGTGGATCGCAACATACACTGATAGTACCTCAACATATACTGATAGTACCTCAACATATACTGATAGTACCTCAACATACACTGATAGTACCTCAACATACACTGATAGCTTTGTGGTCGCAATACATTTTGAACTTGTAAAAACCTGCACTTGTTTAATTCGTCACTCCGTGAATCGTTTCCTGAATCTTGAAATGGAAAGTGCTAAGAAAATATTTAAAAAAATATAAACTGGTAGTTTGTCACACAAATTATTGTGAATCTGTTATTGTGAAACTGTTATTTTGTTTGAGAGTGCCGGAGAAAAGTAAGTACATTATTTTTTATTAAATTATAGTTTTGTACTCGTAGTTTGCAAAAATTGATAAATTACGCCAATCATGACTTCGGTTATTAGTAGTTTAATATTCAAACATACTTCTACATACTTCTCAATATTAAAATTAAAATTTTGTATTATTGCTAAAGTGGAACCAGTGATTTTTTTACACATGGCAGTCGAATGTACGTAGAGATAAAACGCATAACAATTTGTTATTATTATTCGTTGTATAATATTTTATTTTAACATTTTTGTCATTTTACTTTCAAATTTCCTTAAAGTTCCATCATATCAAAACCTTAAGTAACATTCATATCATTCCCCTTCTCACATTCATTTAAAATGGCTGTACGCCAATGTCTGCCATAAAATGTAAGACCATACGATTTAAACTTGACTTTGATTTTTTAATATACAGCTGCTGTACTTTATGTCTTAATTAAATAAATTAATTTTGCCTACAGATGACTGATGCTATGGCCGGATCTAAAAAGGAATGTAGACAGTACATTGTTGATTATTTGAAGCTTGGCTTCATTCCATCATTGTGGGACAAACAATTGCCTATGTTCCTTTTATATAACAAAGTTTAGGGCAATAACGCTTTAAAACCATCTAAGCTGCAGGATCAGTATCTGAGAAGATATCACCCTGATAATACAGATAAAGATTTGAAATATTTTCAAACACTCAAAGATAAACTTCAGAAGAGACCCACGCTGGACAGAATGTTCGCATCGAATCAAATCAAATCAAATCAAATATATTTTATTTCATTAACTAAGTACATTGTAAGAAATACAAGATACTAAATGAAATGTGTCAAAGTAGAATAATATGTATAGAAATATAATACAATTAAAAATAACAAAAAATTAAAAATAATAGTGATAATAACAAATACTAATAAATAGTAGAGAGAATAAGTATTGAATGTATACAGATAAACTTAAACTAACAAAATAACAATATAATAAATATAAAATATAAAAAATGAGATTAATAATGTAAAAACAATACAAACAAAAAGTTAACTAACTTATTTACAATTAGATTAAAATCGATTCCTTTATTAATGCGAAGCCACCGAGGACCAGTATTCGTCCATATTATATGGTTCAATTTCTAGTATATACCGGAATAGTTTATTTTTCAGAGTTTTTATTTGCAGCGATTTGAACTCTATTGGCAATTTATTATAGAGTTTTAGTAAACTGTAGGGTGGATTTTTCTCCGACAGTGTCAGTTTATGACGAGGAAATGTATATAGATTTCTGATATGCCTTGTACCCCTCTCATTGTTTTTTTCGTACTTCTTAAACAGATTTTTATTTTTAAAAATAAACATTAAACTTTCGTAAATATATGTACCAGTCGTAGTTAGTATAAATGCCTCCTTAAATTTTCCCCTGCAGGACTCTCTGTACTTCAAGATAAGAAGTATACGCAACGCTTGTTTTTGTAGCGTGAATACAATTTTCATATCTCTGCTGGTACCCCAGAATGTGATACCGAAACGGAGTATGCTGTGAAAATTTGAAAAGTATACCTGTCTTAGTGTGGTAACATCTATGTATGTTTTCAATGTTCTCAATGCATATATGCCCTTATTTAGTTTGGTTTTCAGTTGTAGTATATGAGTTGACCACTCTAGACAACTATCAACGTGGATACCCAAAAAACGAGCAGATTGCTTCAATTCTATTGTATCGTTTCCAACTTTGTATTTCAGTGGGTGTTCTATAATACTTCGTTTCGTCTTGAATAATTAGTAAGTTTGACTTAGCTTTATTCACCAATAATTTATTTTTCGTAAACCATTGGTCAAGCATGTTCATAATCATGTTTACATTGTCACCAATATCCTCAGCAGACTTATTAGTTAGTAAGAGACTGGTATCATCAGCATATTGTATAATATCGTGTTCTGTGTTTACTATAATTTGAGGTAGGTCGTTTACGAACAGCGTAAACAGCAGCGGACCTATTACGCTACCTTGTGGGATCACAATATTTGTTGTTCTGTAATTAGATTTTACATAACCTTGTTTCGTCTGTATTTTTGTTATTTGTTCACGGTTTCTTAAGAACGATGCAATTAGATTTGACGCCACTCCTCGTATTCCGTATTTTGCTAGTTTTTTAAGTAGTAAATTATGATCGACTAGATCATAAGCTTTTGATAGATCTAATAGAAATCCGGTCGGGATTGTGTTATTTTCTAATTGCTCCAATATATTTGAAATAAACTTGAAACATGCCGTGTCTGTATTTTTCCCTCTTATGAAACCGTGTTGTTTGTTATTTAAACAATTGTACTTTTCCAAGAAGCCATTTAATCGCAATTCAATAAGTTTTTCGAATATTTTTGAGAAACTAGATAGTAGACTTATTGGCCTGTAATTGTCTAAACTCTTGGTGTTTCCGGATTTAAAGATCGGAGTTATTATTGATTTTTCAGCCTATCGGGAAAAATACCATATTGTAATACGTTATTAAATATGTGCACTAATGGTTGTGATATCTGATCACTGACAGTTTTTATAATTGAGATTGTCACTTCGTCGTAACCTGAACTTGTATTATTATTTTTCAAACTTTTGATTGTGTCACTAAGTTCTTCTGCTGTTGTAGGGTATAAAAAGATTGAATTTGTGTTCTCACATATATTGTCATAATATTCTTTTTTTGGCATCCCTTCTTGTAAAATTCGCGCCCTATCTGCATAGTAATTGTTTACCTCTGCGGATTTGATATTTGGCTCTTCATCTTGACTTATGTACGATTTCGGAGGTTTTTTTAATTCAACTATTTGTCTAATGACCTTCCATGTTGTTTTTTGAGGGTTTGCTGCCTTTATAATCTGATTAGCATAATCCTCTCTCTTTGCTTCTTTTAACATTGATTTATACTTCCTGCGTAAATTGTTGTAAACTCTCTTATAGCTGTTGTCCATTTGAGCAATAATTTGAATTAGCTTAAGATTTCCCTCGATTTTTTGCAGCTGAGGATTTGAGAGAATTCGTTGCTTCTGATGATAGCTGTGGCTCCTGATGCGAGGGAAATATTCATTAAAACCAGAGAGGAATATACCCATAAATGCGTTCCACTGTTCATTCACTTCTTCACCTTCTATATCTAGGACTTGGTGCCAAGTTTCTTTTGCCAAGTAGTCAAATTCAAATTCAAATTAATTTATTAACCAAAAAAAGATGTATATATAAAGATACATATTGGTAAGTCAATACAATGATTAAAATAGTTTAACATATTCATCAATCGTATATAAACATTTTGAAATAAGAATGTCTCTCATTTTTTTCCTGAACTTTCTGATCGAGACTTCCTGGGTAAGACTTGTAGGTAGCTTGTTATATAAGTAGATTCCAGCAACAACGGGCGCTTTACTGCAGACAGTCAATCTTGAATAGGGGGTATATAGTTTCATGCATCCTCTAGTATTATAATTATGATTATCCTGATGTTTAGGAATTAATTGCTTATTTGGGTGTATATAACAATTGGTTTCAAGAATGAAGAGACTTAATACAGTTAAAATTTTTAAGTTAGTAAAGTGAGGCCTGCACGATGTATAAGCCAGTAAACCAAGAAGGGCTCTTAGTATCCGTTTCTGTGCTTTCAAAACTTTCGGCCACTCTGGTGAAGTCCCCCAAGCTATTATACCATATGAAAGAATTGACTGAATTTCAGCAAAGTAAAAGTGCAATAATTCTGGTACACTCAAAAACCTCTTGAGGTAGCGGAGACAGTAGGCTTTCTTACTGAGCGTCTTACACACCCTGTCGATGGTCATGTGCCAAGCTAAGTTTTCTTCAAAACATATACCAAGAAATTTTGTGAAATGTACACGTTTTATCGCACATTGGTCCGTTTGTATAGAAATATCCTTGGCGTATTCACTACGTTGAGTTTTGAATAAAATGAATTCAGTTTTTTCGATGTTGAAAAATAATTTATTCGCTGAAAACCAACTGAATAAGTCCCGCACTAAGAGATTTGCATTTCGCTGTGTATCTAATAAAGTTTCATTAGAAATGAGAAAGCTGGCATCGTCTGCGTATAAGGTGCAGTATCTTCCTTGGATAAACGGAATTAGATCAGCTAAATATAGGATGAACAAAGTTGGGGCAAGAACACTCCCTTGAGGTACCCCTCCAGAATTAAAAGCCATATCTGATGTCACACTTTTCCTTGAATGGCACTGTATCAATACATATTGCGCACGATTTTTTATGAATGAGTGGATCCAGTTTCCTGCTATTCCTCTTATGCCATACGAAAATAATTTGTTCATTAACTGGGCGTGATCGACACAGTCAAAAGCTTTGCTTAAATCACAGAATATTTCCACAGGGAATCTGCCCTTATCCACTTCTGACAGAATTTTATTATATAAGCCTACAATCGCTGAAGTTGTGGACTTGCCCCTTTGAAAGCCATGTTGTTCCATCGGAATTAAATTATGTTTAGAAATAAACGGTGCAAGTCTGTACAGAAAACAGTATTCCAGGATTTTCGAGAGTACAGATAGCAAAGCAATAGGCCTATAGTTATTCAGAGAATGTTTATTTCCTTTCTTGAAGATAGGTAGTATGGTGGCTACTTTAAGAATATCGGGAAACTTCGCTGATTTAAATGAGCAGTTGACTAGACTTTGCAACGGCTTGAGCAGATGCAGAACGTTTTCTTTCAGTAAACGGCAGGGAATACCATCGGGACCGTGCGAATTTTTGTTTTTTAATTTCTCAGTTAGTATATTCAACAGTTCCGTTTCACTAATGTCGTCGACATACATAGTTTCCTCTATGAAGGGAATATGGTAATTCGTTATTTCCGTAGGTGTGATGTCCTTCATTATTTCCCCCGGCGCTTTTATAAAAAAGTCATTAAAAAGCTTCGCAATTTTATTGCTATCCTGGATCCGGGCGTCATCAAGATCTATAATAAAACTTTCCTGTTTGGGCGATTTGTTTGTTTGCTGATTAATAAGTTTCCATAGATCTTTCTGCTTATTATCGGAATTAGCAAGAAGGTTACGAAAATAATTTCGTTTGGATTCGCTTATTAATTTGGAATGAGTTCTTTTATTTCTTAAGTAGTAAGCGCGTAGTTGGGGAAATTCTTTTTGTAGGACAAAGAGGTCTCTTAAATTTCTACTAGAGATTCTGGCTTCCATTGTTATCCAGGTTTTGTTGTGCACGTTGGTCTGCGTTAGAGGGAAACTACTGTAGTAATGGTGTTGCAGCGTGTTTACCAGTGCAACTGTTTTCTCATTACAGTCATCTGTGTTGAGGACGTCGGACCATGTTTCACGTTTTAGGCACTCTTCAAAATTTAGTTTATTTTGAAGAGTGTGTTTGCGCATAAGTCTCTGTTGTATATTTCTGTTGCCGCTGCTCAAGCCGCTCAGAATTAACATCCAATGATCTGATAGTGGGCAGTCTTCTACCGAGGTTGTCCAATCTTGCTTGAAATTAACAAAAATATTGTCAATCATTGAGCACGAAGTCCGGGTAATTCTAGTGTTTTGATTTACTAGCTGTACAAGACCAAAAGAAGACATCAAATTTACCAGGCCTTTACTTTCGTTTGAATTTTGTGCTAAATTTATGTTGAAATCCCCAACGATAATAAAATAAGAGAATTTTGGAAATAAACTATGCAGGAGATTTTCGAGTACTATCATAGATAAATCTACCGAGCCCAAGGGGGAGCTATATATATATTAATTAAAACTGTAGATCGCTCTTTTTTTCTCCATACCATAGCACAGAGTTCTATCTGCTTCTCGATAGCACAGCTGTCTAGAGGCAGTTGTTGAGCACTCATGGATAGTAGATTGAGGGTATCTCTTGCCCATATTGCAACTCCTCCACCACTGGACTCTTGGCGACAATATGAGCTTATTAAGGTGTAGTTTTCTAAGTGGATTTGTTGGACAAACTCCTCTTTCAACCATGTCTCGGCCAGGCAGATGAATAGGGGTTTATATTGTTCTAGTGAAATTTCTAATTGGTTAATTTTTTGTTTCATACTTTGAATATTCATAAAAATAAGAACATTATCACAACCAGAATTAGCTTTCGATTTCTCTTTTTTGTTACTTCCGCTTAGAAGCTTATTTGTATTACGGGACGGATGAATTTTTAAACCAAATTTTTCCGATTTTCCAGTCTCAGAAAATAACGGTTGACGCAAGTAAACTTAGGCCAAGTTTCTGGAGTTTGCAAAATATTTAGGTAATCGAATGGGGCCGATATTTTAAAAGAGGAGTACTCCTCTGGGCGTCTTGACTGAAGCTTCTTACATGTGGCTTCCATGATTCCTTTTTTGTGCAGGTAGTCTATTATGTCTTTTTCTGTTAGACTCGGTTCTAATTTAAATACATGTAAATGCGCGTATTTATTAGCGGCTTTAATATCAATCGTTTCTGAACTTCCAATAATAATATTTGAATTCCTTTTTTTCTTGTTGTTTCTATTTTTTTGAATTTGCCATGTTTCTGTATTTTTAACTGTATCAGTCTCTCCCGAGCAGTTTTTTCCCATACCGACGGCTTTATCGGTTTTTAGATTGCTTTTTACTTTCTCGTGCTGTCTTTTATCTGACTTATCAATGTCCTCAATATTGTTTGACTCGATGCTAACAGGTTTTAGCAAAGTGTCGGAGGATTCTTTATTGTCTCGAGACGAAATAAACTGTAACAATTCTTTGTTCTGTTCGCCCAAAACTTCATCTTCATCTCATCTCATTAGTGAGTTGTGTAATACGCTCTTCGAAAATATGGGTAAGTGATTCCACTTCCTTTTTAATAATGCCAGTCGAAAGGTTATGAAATTCACAACCTGTTAGATATGACATTATTTTCTCACATCCAGCAGAGGGTACATTAGATCTGAGTTCTCTCGCCATTGTTTAAACAATGATAAACACTTGATTTGTAGTTGTAAATAACTTTGAGCACTCGACTACAACTTGCACGACCGCTCGCTTGGACGACTCACACAAGACTGAGGATAGGAATTGTTTAATGCGAAATTCGTTGAAAATTCGGATAATCTGCGAACTCGGTGCTATTGTATTGGCTTTTATTTGAAATATTATTTTCTGGGCACAATGAACGACGTCACAAAGAAACGATAAAAAAATCCAGAAAACCGCATTCTATCGGAGAGAAGTTAATTTTGCAAGCCTTTGAAGAGATTTTAAAAACTGTTTAAAACAAACCTGCTTCTGATATCATGAAAATAATTCCGTTAAGCAACAATACTGTTGAAAGACGTATTTATGAAATGAGTTCTGATATTGAAAGCTTCTTGTGTAATTATTTGCAAACGACCCATTTCTCTATACAACTGGACGAGTCAACTTTACTTGGTAATGCAGCATTATTATTGGCATATGTTCGGTTTATTATGAATCAAATAATCTACGACGAAATGCTCTTCGCAAGAACTTTAACAACCGACACTAAAGATGAATCAATATTTCATGTTTTGAAGGATTACTTCATTGAAAAAGCAATCCTTTTATTAAATATAATATCAGTACCTACAGATGGAGCACCTGCCATGGTTGGACGTTATCGTGGATTTATAAGCTATTTAAAACAAAATGTGTCAGAGGTGTTAGCAATACATTGTGTCATCCATCAACAACATTTAGTTGCTAAAATTTGGAGTGTTGAGATTGGATGAATCTCTTCAATTAGTCATTGAAGCAGAAAACCGAATTCGAAGCAATGCATTGAATACGCGGTTATTTGCGCAGTTGTGTGAAAAAAATGACGAACACTTTTATCAATTACTCCTTCACACTGAAGTAAGCTGGCTGTCGAAAGGCTTATGTTGGACAAAATTGTTTGCACTTTTTAAGACTATTTTAGAATTTCTGGATACTGAAGTTAAAATTTTAAAAGACAATTTAATGAAGTTGATAACAGACATCGCCTATTTAACAGATTTGTTTACAAAATTTAATATGGTTAATTTGCAGTTCCAAGGCGACAGTCTAAATTTGATTAAAACAAAGTCCATCTCATCAGCGTTTCTTGCCAGAGTTAAACTAATGAAGCAAAATATTTTACGGCGCGAATTTTCCCAGTTCCCCAATTTGTCACAGAAAAACTGCCAGGAAGACGACGTTTCAACCTACGTTCAACATTTAAATGCCCTCTATTCAGATTTTGCAACTAAGTTTGAGGAAGTTTTGACTATGGTAATACCACCGTGGATAATTAACCCATATGGTGACATAGAAGAAACGAATGTCATAATACAAGAGGAACTGACTGAACTTAGTTACTAGTACAAACTAAGAACTTAAGGTTCAGATTAAAAACGGATATCAGCAATTCTGGCTGCAAAACAACATACCCGTTTCTTATCCCGTATTATGGAATATAGCGAGGAAATAATTAATTTCCTTTCCATCGTCATACCTAGTGGAAAGGGGGTTCAACGCTGTTACCAATCTCATAACGAAAAAAAGAAACAGACTGGACATCATTAGCCGAGAAGATTTAAGATTAAACCTTACAAAATTGACGCCAAATGTTGATAAATTATTATTAAGGCATTAGGTTCATTCTTCTCACTAAAAACATTTACTTATTGCTTAGTTTATTTTATGTTTATGTTATGTCACGTATATTTTATATAACAGATATAAAATTTATATGATAGATTAGATATTTATATAACAGATACGAAATTTGAGTAGTTTTAATTTAAATGCAATTAATAAATGTATAAAACTTAAAATGTGTTTTTACTTTAAGTTTTTAAAACTAAACTTCACTACAGTTAGAAATTTACAAGAAATCAATATCAGGTAAGTAGGGGGTCTACCCAAAACCGAAACACATGGCAAGTGGTCTTCGACACAAAAAAGTATGGGAACCTCTGATATAAATAAACAATTTTAACTTGATTTTTTCTCCACTTTCAACTGGCACTGTATATCGTACGGGTAAGATGAGATGATTTAGTTGGCAAATCACCCACATAATTACAACACACCCAATGGGTAATTGCATCTGAGTCATTCAATATGCGAAGACTGTTGAACCAAACTATCATCTTTCACAGAAACAAGACGAAAAAAGATTCTACCACAAGAAAAAAACACGTTTATCAAAAGATTATCGTTATAATTATTTTTTTCTTGCTTCTTGGTTTTATAAATTATTTTTATCTAATAAATATATAGATCTATATATTTAAAGCTTGTTTATACAAGTACAATGACCTTGTTGATAGGCTTCTAGTACGGATCATTAAGTATATGGTATAGCAGTCACATTGTTTATAATAATATAAAAGCAACAGTTAATGATCTATTTGCAAACGTGACAATCATAATAGAAAAGGTTCATATAAAACTGTTTTACTGTTTCCTCTAATTGATCTAATTTTTGAGGTACTTTTATATTTGTTTGGTCACGCCTTTTCACAGTAGCGCTCGTTAAACGATTAGCACGAATAAAAAAATTAATATAACACTTATTACAGGTGATAAAAAACCAATTCACTATAAATTAGTAGAATTAAATATTCACAAATCAGTCAGATTTATTACATCCTGGAGCTACATTACTTTATTTGGTCCAGTTCGAATATCTGCAGTGTAATATATAGACCTACCGTTTGCGATTTCCGATTTAATTTGCTTTTCGTCTCAATTAATCTCGACGCGCTATTAAATCAGTTTGCGCCGTGTGTATTAATTTCGCATCTTTGTGGAGGAAAACACGTTTGGTTCGGGTTGCATGTCTTAACGACAGTTGGCAAATTGGAGCCCGAATGCGAAAGGTGTTGCCGTTCTCGGAACGAAAAGTATTTTCGTATGTACGAAACGCAAGCTGCGTAATTTTCTAAAACCCTTCATTGTGCTAAGGTCGATCAACCTGAGTCAAATGTATATTATTTTCGGTTCTACCTGCCTTTACTACATAATGTAGTATGTAGGTACTAGAGGTTTTTTTTTAAAATCTACAGCCATTTTCAAAATGCGAAATATTGATTTAATATATAAAGATTTGAAAGTTTTTGAAAAACTCGTATATTATATAATAAACTAATAAATTTTCTGAATATTTCTAATATTACTTATTACAAACAATTTGTATTTATGAAAAATAGGAGCACTAATCAGCTATTGTAACAAATGTTTTATTTTCCATAAGGAAAATGTGTTACAAACCCTTACGGAGAGAAATTCAAAATATCTTTCTTTAGTTATTTTGAGTTATTATAACAGTATATTCCAAACCATATTCCAAATTTAAAGGATCCTACTTTAACACCTATATTTGACCTTTGTATTGATAAGTCAAACAGCTATCAGACGAGAATCAACTCACAAACGACTAAAAAACAAAAAAGCCCCTGCGCCAGACCAGAGTCATGGAGAAGTCATCAAACTACTGTATCCAGAACAGGCAAAAATTGCTGACCAACTTCTTCTTCTTCCTCCTTTTTGCAAGGCATCTGCCTTGTTCTCTAATTTTCAACATGATCTCTTCATTCGCGACGTCTGTTTCGGGACCATCTCACTATGTCTTGGATATCGCAAAGTTCTCGGATGTCTTCGTTTCTTTTGTGGTCCGTTAGTGTGTAGTCTGCTATGGATCTTAGAGACCTCATCTCTGCTGTACCGATAATCCTTTTTGTTGTGGAGTTTTCGGCTCTTGTTTCTATAGCGTAGGTCATAACGGATCTCAGACAGGTCTTATATATGCGCACCTTGCTTTCAATGGACATGTACTTGTTTCGCCATATTATATCTCTAAGGAATCCTCATATTGAAGCTGCTTTGGTTGTTTGAGCCTTTACTTCTTCTTGGAGGTCTCTGCTGCTCGTGATGTTGACGCCGAGATATGTGAAACTCATAACCTGTTCTACGAACTATTGTATATAGCTAATTTATATCTTCTGGGCTCTTTGATGGTTAACGCTTTTGATTTTGCTACCGATATATCCATGTTGTATTTGGCAGCTGTCTTTTCGAACTGATAGAGCATTCGCTGTAGGTTGTCTTCATCTTCTAAGACCAGCATGGCATCGTGCGCGTTGCAAGTTACTTTTAGTTCTTTGTCCCCTAGTAAGTATCCCTTTCCAACCTTTATTACTTCCGTTATAAGTTCGCCCATAATCAAGTTAAAGAGGATGGGGCTTAGGCTATCGCCTTGTCTTATTCCAGTTTGCAATGGTAGTCTCCGTGTCTTTCTGCCTTCTACTTGTATTTGGGTACAGTTGTTAGTATTTAACTCCACAACAATGCTTGAAATATCCGGGTGCACGTTTTGCTTTTTGAAAAGTTTGACAACGTCAGTGAATCTTATGCGGTCAAATGCTGACCAACCTCTTCAACAAAATTTACACAGGCGATCAAATGCCAAATGACTGGCTGCTGTCGACATTCAAATTCAAATTGCTTTATTTCATTACACTGGTCAACAAAAAAATAAAATTGTTTGTTTCCTCTGATTTTTTTTATGTTTCTATCTCAAATTGACGCGTATTTTTTAAATATGGCAACAATTTTTCTCTAACAGCTTTTGCATTTAAGTTATAGCTACAATTTTTACTTAGATTTTCGTTTTTTATTGTACACTAAAATATATTTTGTTATATTTTTTCGATATGGCTTCGTCAAGAAGATGTTGTGTGTTTAATCCCGATTGTTTTTGCTACATTTATGGTAAATATATATATATATATATATATATATATATATATATATATATATATATATATATATATATTTGCAAAATATCGAAAACCTATATCGGACTTGTAAAAACTGAGTATCATCAATACTTTACTTACAACAATACTACATCAGCTAGGTATCAACATGAGCATAAAAATCCACTTCCTGTGCTCGCATATAGACCGATTTCCACAAAATCAGGGTGATTTTAGTGAGGAACAGGGTGAAAGATTTCATCAGGATCTTCGGGCAATGGAAGAGCGTTATCAGGGGCGGTGAGGCTTACATATGATGTACGCTAAACCTAAAGTCGTTCATTCAAGGAAATCTTATAAAAGATCATTTGCTAGTGTTCAATAGAAATTTTGTTATCATAATGTATTATTTTTCTGTATTTTTTTGTCAAAATAATAAAGCTGTATATTTCAAAAAGTAAAGCTGTTAGCAATCTCCCAGTATTTTTTTCATGGTCAGGGTCATAGAAATACCCAATAACAGAAAAAAATAAAGGAAACAAAACTTGTGTTGACCAGTGTTATTTAAGCCTATACAAAGATAAGAAGATATACGTGGACTGCACCCGGAGACAGATCACGATACCAAATAGATTATGTAATGGTAAGAGGAAGATGAAACAATGTGACCGAAACCAAGTTAAACAATGTAAAAGTTATCCAGGCGCTGATGTAGCTAGTGACCACAATCTAGTACTGCTAAAATCTGGGCTAAGATTAAGAAGAAAGAAAAATAATGCTAAAGAATACCGCAAATATGATGTCAAAAAGTTAAGACAAGACAGTGTTAAGGAAAGATATCAAGATCTGACGCATCAGAAAGTTAAAGAAATACCAAATGGTACAGTAAATGAGAAATGGATTGGTCTGAAACACTCAGTCCTAGAAGCAGCTGGTCAAGAAATAGGAAAGACAAAGAAACAAGTAAAAGAACCATGGATTACTGAATATGTATTAGAACTTATGGAAGAACGGAAAAAAATTAAAAATTCAAAAAGTGAAGAAGGAATTAAAGACTATAAAAGACTCCGAAACATAGTCAACAGAGAGACAAAGAAGGCTAAAGAAGAATATATAATAAAACAATGCATGGAAGTAAAAGAAAATCTAAAGAAGGGAAATATAGAAACGGCCTATGAACTGATTAGGAAGCAGTTCAAGAAAGTCAATGGCCGTAGTAATAACATATTAGATGAAAATGGAAAACTGGTAGCTGAGAACAAGGAAGTGGGACAGAGATGGAAACGTTAAAAAGAAAAATTATATGAAGATCCAAGTGAGATGAGTAATCTGGAAAACGAAGAAAATGTAACAAATGATCAGTTAGGACCCTCACTAACAAAAGAGGAATATTCAAAGGCTGTGAAAGAACTGAAAAACAATAAAGCACCAGGATGTGATGAAATAACTGGAGGAATGATAAAAGGTTTCGATGATGAAACACCTTGCTATATAATTAAACTAATCAAAGAAATATATGAAACTGGAGAAATACCGAAAGACTTTAGAAAGTCGCAGGGGGCCATATCAGGAGAGTAAGGAGGCTATCAAACCAGAGGAGTCTGGTTTTTCGCCGGAAAATTGTGAACCAAGTACGAAGAATGTGCTGGAGTATTGTTGTGATGGTTTCGCCAATTTCCTGATGACCACAACTCCAGTCGCTTGCGCCGCACAGCATCACGTAGATGACGTAGGACATTCCTCATTTCACTTGTCGTCATTTTACTTGCATTGAAAAACGGACGAGAGCACTACACACTACGTCACTCGAACACTGCTCGACAGCAACTGACTCTATCTACAGGCGGGAAAAAATTTACGCATGCGCACGAAGGTTCAAGGTCGGCTCATGCAAGGTTGAGCTTGATTCAAATCCATCAGGATTTCAAAATAAAAAATAAGGTCGGATACTTTTCTAACAAACCACGTATTCTCCATACAGGTCTTGATTCAACGAAGCACGGGACGTCAACGTAGAAATATTTGCATGCTTCCTAGATTTCGAAAAGGCCTTTGATAAAGTCCAATATTGTAAACTTATCTTAATCCTACGTGAGTCAAAAATTGACGACAGGGAAACAGGTATAATATCAAAGATATACTTAAAAAGCCATTGTTCGGGTCGAAAACATCGGAAGACTTTAACATAAGGAGAGTAGTGCGTCAAGGTTGTATACTGTCGCCCCTCCTATTCAACGTGTACTCGGAACATCTATTTAAAGAGGCATTGGACAACATGGAGGATGGAGTTGTAATAAACGGAGAAATAATAAATAACGTAAAATATGCTGATGATACCGTCCGATTTACTTTTGCTTGAGGAACGAAAAAAAGTTCGGAAATAATCGCGAAAGGTGGGACACTTTAAGTACCACCGCGTTGTAAAGAATTAATTCTTTTGTTAGACGCATTGTCTGAAACGAATCAAGTTTTGATCTAAAACAGTTTCCAGATTTACTTTTGCTTGAGGACCGAAAAAAAGTTCGGAAATAATCGCGAAAGGTGGAACACTTTAAGTACCACCGCGTTGTAAAGAATTAATTCTTTTGTTAAACGCGTTGTCTGAAACGAATCAAGTTTTGATTTAAAATAGTTTCCCGATTTACTTTTGCTTGAGGAACGAAAAAAAGTTGGGAAGTGATTGCGAAAGGTGGGACACTTTAAGTACCACCGCGTTGTAAAGAATTAATGCTTTTGTTAAACGCATTGCCTAAACAAATCAAGTTTTGGTCTAAAACAGTTTCCCGATTTACTTTTGCTCGAAGAACGAAAAAAAGTGGGAAGTAATCGCACAAGGTGGGACACTTTAAGTACCACCGCGTTGTAAAGAATTAATTCTTTTGTTTAACGCATTGTCTGAAGCGAATCAAGTTTAGATCTAAAACAGTTTTCCGATATAATTTTGCTTGAGGAACAAAATAAAATTGGGGAGTAATCGCGAAAGGTGGGACGCTTTAAGTACCACCGCGTTATAAAGAATTAATTCTTTTGTTAAAAGCGTTGTCTGAAACGAATCAAGTTTTGATCTAAAACAGTTTCCCGGTTTACTTTTGCTTGAGGAACGAAAAAAAGTTAGGAAGTGATCGCGAAAGGTGGGACACTTTAAGTACCACTGCGTTGTAAAGATTTAATTCTTTTGTTAAACGCATTGTCTGAAACGAATCAAGTTTTGATCTAAAACAGTTTACCGATTTACTTTTGCTTGAGGAACGAAAGAAATTGGGAAGTAAACGCGAAAGGTGGGACACTTTAAGTACCACCGCGTAAAGAATTAATTCTTTTGTTAATCGCATTGTCTGAAACGAATCAAGTTTTGATCTAAAACAGTTTCGCGATTTACTTTTGTTTGAGGAACGAAATAAAATGGGAAGTAATCGCGCAAGGTGGGACACTTTAAGTACCACCGCGTTGTAAAGACTTAATTCTTTTGTTAAACGCATTGTCTGAAACGAATCAAGTTTTGATCTAAAACAGTTTCCAGATTTACTTTTGCTTGAGGAACGAAAAAAAGTTCGGAAATAATCGTGAAAGGTGGGACACTTTAAGTACCACCGCGTTGTAAAGAATTAATTCTTTTGTTAAACGCATTGTCTGAAACGAATCAAGTTTTGGTCTAAAACAGTTTCCCGATTTACTTTTGCTTGAGGAACGAAAAAAAATTGGGAAGTGATTGCGAAAGTTGGGACACATTAAGTACCACCGCGTTGTAAAGAATTAATGCTTTTGTTAAACGCATTGTCTGAAACGAATCAAGTTTTGATCTAAAACAGTTTTAAGATTTAGCTTTGCTTGAGGAACAAAAAAAATTGAGAGTTAATCGCAAAAGGTGGGACACTTTAAGTACCACCGCGTTGTAAAGAATTAATTATTTAGTTAAACGCATTTTCTGAAACGAATCAAGCTTTGATCTAAAACAGTTTTCTCGATTTACTTTTGCTCGAGGAACGAAAAAAAGTTCGGAAATAATCGCGAAAGGTGGGACACTTTAAGTACCACCGCGTTGTAAAGAATTAATTCTTTTGTTAATCGCATTGTCTGAAACAAATCCAGTTTTGATCTAAAACAGTTTCGCGATTTACTTTTGTTTGAGGAACGAAATAAATTGGAAAGTAATCGCGCAAGGTGGGACACTTTAAGTACCACCGCGTTGTAAAGAATTAATTATTTAGTTAAACGCATTTTCTGAAACGAATCAAGCTTTGATCTAAAACAGTTTTCTCGATTTACTTTTGCTCGAGGAACGAAAAAAAGTTCGGAAATAATCGCGAAAGGTGGGACACTTTAAGTACCACCGCGTTGTAAAGAATTAATTCTTTTGTTAAACGCATTGTCTGAAACGAATCAAGTTTTGTTCTAAAACAGTTTTAAGATTTAGCTTTGCTTGAGGAACAAAAAAAATTGAGAGTTAATCGCGAAAGGTGGGACACTTTAAGTACCACCGCGTTGTAAAGAATTAATTCTTTTGTTATACGCATTGTCTGAAACGAATCAAGTTTTGATCTAAAACAGTCCCGATTTAATTTTGCTTGAGGAACGAAAAAAAGTTTGGAAGTAAACGAGAAAGGTGGGACAATTTAAGTACCACCGCGTTGTAAAGAATTTATTCTTTCGTTAAACGCGTTGTCTGAAACGAATCAAGTTTTGAACTAAAACAGTTCCCCGATTTACTTTTGCTTGAGGAACAAAAAAAAGTTGGGAAGTAAACGCGAAAGATGGGACACTTTAAGTACCACCGCGTTGTAGAGGATTAATTCTTTTGTTAAACGCATTGATCTAAAACTTTTGATCTAAAACAGTTTCACGATTTACTTTTGTTTGAGGAACGAAATAAAGTGGGAAGTGACCGCGAAAGGTGGGACACTTTCAGTACCACCGTGCTGCAAAGTATTAATTCGTTCGAAAAAAAAAGAAAATTTAACTAAAAAAATGCTTTGTTTCTCTCTCCCACCCGTACAAAAAACATCATGCTATCTCATCAAACATCATTTGCTTAATTAAATTGTAATTTTTGTGTAACGAATTTTACAGGTAACATCAAGAATCCAGGTCTCACGAATCCATCCAATAAACTTTGTACAATAGACTACATAAAAAACGCGTTAACTAGTTATAATAATTATCAATAAAATTTGGTTTGAGCTGAACAGCCTTTCGTCGTCTAAAACTTACATATCAAAGGAAGTTATTCAAAAAAAATGAAAACACCTAGCAAATACTGCTGAAGGACTTCCGAGACTTATAGACCCTGTAGAGACCGCATGCAACAGATATGGCATGAAGATAAACTGTAAGAGAACATACATATTGATAATCAGTAAAAACGCCATCGGCAACCTACAGTTTACCGCTAACAATATAGCTCTCACATTAGCCCAGTTACATACCTGGGCTGCACCTTGAATAAAGATTGGTCACTCTGGAGAAACAAGATGTCGAATCGAAAAAGCAAGGGGTACATTTAACAATTTGCGTAACATATTGTGCAACCTATCCCTCAACATCCATACCAGAATAAAAAAAATTAAGTGCTATGTACTCTCGACCCTTCTATATGGAGCAGAAGCGTGGACCCTTACCGATACCTCATATTGGCGCATAGATGCATTTGAGATATGGTGCTATCGCCGGATACTCAGAATCGCATGTATACACCACGTTCCAAACGACAGGGTACTGCAACGCATCGGTGGATAACTGGAATACCAAGCGCAGAAAATTTGAATACTTCGGGCATATTATGCGAGTTTAAAAATACCACCTTCTTCAACTCATCTTACAGTCGAAGATATAGGGTCGAAAGTGAGCAGGACGCAGACGAATATCGTGGCTGCGAAATTTACGAACATGAACCGGAATGACATCAACAGTTCTATTCAAAGCGGCAGTGAATAGAGGAACCAACGTAATAGCCAACATCCACAGAGGATAGGCACTTTAAGAAGTTTGATGAGTCGTTCATTAAGGATACTCCTTCTATTCACAAAAGATAAGCATCAGAACAAGGCTAAATTGTTTACCAAATTTTGTGTGAGTTCAACTCATATAAACCACCATGAAATATGTAACGAAACTAACATATTTACCTTCACAATTATGGGGCAATATAAAGGATTCATACCAACAAAGTACGAACCAAACTATTGCTTTTAAAACTAACAACTCCATACAAAATTACATTAAAAATAACAAGGACAATATATAGAAAAAGTGGAACTATATTACAGAACAACAATTTAGACACTATAGAAGTCTATCAGTTAATATGTTAAGAATGTAATAAAGTCTCTATAGGACAAACATTCGAAACAAGAATCAAGGAACTCGAAATAAGCTAGTACTAAGTCCTAAAAATCGGCTCTAGTTTTGCTAACCATTGTTTAGAATAAAATCATAAATTCAATAACAAATTTGAAATACTACATGTGGAGAAGTAAACAACTAATTTATTAGAAAGTTTAGAGAGACATACATTGTATAAAATATGTATTATTTTGGATGATCAATTGTATGTAAACAATTCTCACCTACTTAATCTAAACCTGTAATACAACCCCACTTCAGTTCACAGAAGATGAACACATCACCCTTGTGGTTGATGCTAAAGACCGTTTGACATTTAAATCAGCAGTATGGAAACGCGAATACAACCCTGATTTGTGTTTTTGTCTCGATTGACAATATAGGCCAACCCATGGAAGCCTCACGGAACTTTTTCCCCGACTTCCCACACAGCCAACATCGTCCCATCATAATAGAGGTAGGAGCACAAATCCCCCTAATTATCTTTATCCATGTTCCAAGGTGAAATTTCAAAATGGACAACATGGAAACGTTTTCCACGGAACAAGACAAATGCCTAGGCTGGATACCCCTTCCCAGCAGAAACTACAATAGATTTTCTGGCGCCGTAATCTCTCCTCGGTCCTATTACGCTCACAAGGGTTTGTGCTTCACTATGCAATATATATTTTAAAGCAATTTTCCACTTCTCTCTGCTCTTGGCTAGTTCTGTGGCCTGAAACCCTGGCCTGAAGTGGCCTGAAGTCCTGAAACAGTGACGAGTTTTACCAAAATTTTCTTGAAACTAGTGACCTGGAAGTAGCAAACGAACTAATTACAGCCTGGATGCCGCGAAGCGGTAAAAGTGGACGGAGACTTTACTTCCAGACCTCGAGCAGACAAGCGTGTGCCCTACTAAAGAAACTAGAAAGCGGAGCCAAAGATAAAATACAACTGTCAGCCCAAACTGAGTTGCTTCGCACATAGTAGCCACAGCCAGAGCACCCAAGGAAAAAGAACTCAAACTTTAGGCCAAACGAGAACCTAGAACCTTAAAAGCTCAAGCCACAGAAACAGAACACTCTCGCCCTTACACATGCGAGGAATTTTCGAACGCTCTTAAAGATCTCAAGCCAGGAAAGGCTCCAGGGTTTGACAGTATCCACCCGGAATTAACTGTGGAAAGTACGCAAAAGTCTGGATGACGCATCTCTTCACAGACATTCAAACCGGCAACCGGCAACCGCTGAAAGTACCAAAAGACGAAATGGTATGAAAATACCATTTCGAGAAAAACTACACAGCAACGTGTAGTAGTAAAGCCGATTGGAGCGACGAATCCTCAGCATACTACACAGAGCAAAATGCTATCAAGTGGTATACAGATGGTTCGAGGAAAAAGGAAGGTACTGGTGCAGGAGTGTTTGGACCTCGTACCAAATACTTCGAATCCATTGGAACATTCCCAAGTATCTTCCAAGCAGAGGTGCACGCAATCGAAAGATGTGCACAATTCAACCTCGACAGGAATTATCGCAATTAACGAATTGCTGTCCTGTCAGATAGCCAAGCAGCCATCAAGGCCATTAGCCCTTACACCATCAGATCCAAACTGGTATGGGACTGTGTGGGAAAGCTAAACCAGGACGCATTGGTTATCACACCGGTTAAGATAATCGCTATATTAAAACCAGGCAAACCAGCTGACAGCCCCATGAGTTATAGACAACAGCTCTATTGTCTAGAACGGCTTATTTATAACAGAATTAGCGCAAGAATACTTAAAGCGATTCCAATCGAACAGGCAGGCTTTCGGACAAAACGAAGCTATGCGAGATCAGGTCCTATCACTCACCACCTTCATCGAGGCAGGATTTCAGACAAATCTTAAAACCTCAGCTGTATTTATCGACCAATCGGCAGCCTACGATACTGTGTGGAGAGAGGGCAAGATATAAAAGATCCTGCGTGTAATCCCCTGCAAACTAACAGCCCGACCGATAGATAATATGCTAAACGACGAAAGTGCTTCAGGTAGCTATGGGAGCCGACCTCAGCTCCCCAAGGAAACTAAAGAACGGGCTACCACAAGGTTCGGTCCTTGCCCCGCCCCTGTTTAGCCTGTATATTGCCGATATGCCAGAAACTAGATCAAGGAAGTTTGGCTACGCTGATGAATGGGTATTTGGGGCAAGGTGCAGCTGTATTAGCTGTATTAGATAGGACCCTAACGACACACCTGGAAGTAAAGGGAAAATATTTTTGCAAATGCTCCAACCCAATGCCACCAAAACAGAGGTTACCTATTTTCACCTAAATAACAAACACGCCAGAAGAGAAATTAACATACAATTTGGAAACACCTCACTTACCTAGAACAAAACACCAAAATATCTAGGCATAACTCCTGATAGAAAACTATATTTTGGAGAGCATCTATCGAGAAGCGAAAAATTAAAAACAATAAACAACATAATTCAAAAACTCTGCGGCACAACTTGGAGAGCATCGGCTTCTACTCTGCGCTCCTCTGCGCTGGGCATCGTCTTTTCAACTGTTGAATACTGCGCTACAGTTTGGTTAAACAGATAACATGTACATAAAATAGACGCGCAGCTACATAACACCATGAGATTGATTGTTGTCATCAAACTAACTCCCGCGCAATGGATTCCAATCCTAAGCCACATACCACCCCCAAACTTCGACGAACAAATGCTCTTATGAATGAGTAGAAAAATATCGTGGACAACAGAAACTTACACATCCATCAGGACATCGAAGATGCCAACTATAACCGAACATTACGGCACCACCAACAAGAACAACACCACCAACAAGAACGGCACCACCAACAAGAACGGCAAGGGTGGCTGTAAAAGACGAATTCAACCTCAACAACGCATGGACTCAAGAATGGACTGCACAACAAAACAACAACACACCGTGCATTTTTCCCCCTTCTCACTTCTATTCCTTTTCCTCCACAATTTTCTACTAAACACACAATTTTCACTAAACACCACAATTTTCGTTTCTTCCACATTCACTTCTCTGTTTTTCTTCCTCACATACCTCCCTAGGCTTTTCATCCTTTCTTTCATCTCCCCTTCGCTCTTTGAAGCCACTACCACATCATACGCCAGGCTCCATACTTTCTCTCTACTTATATCACACCCTCCCGCTTGCGCCCACTTAAACATTCTCCCTACATCTGACACATATATCGTAAATAATAGGGGTCTGAGGGGACAAATTTATCTAAGTCCTTTTGTCGTTTCGAACCAATCGCTCTGTTTCTCTCCCATTCTCACCTTGCTTATTATTCTTCCATATATCTCTTCCACCATCCATACCAACCACTTATTAGACAATTTAGAATAAAAGTCTTAATTAGAAATAGACTATTAGAGATAAGAACTAATTAGACTAATAAGAATAGACTATTAGAGAATTTAATATAATTTTTCAAAATTTATTCCACTCATATTTGTTTTTTCAGGCACAATTAAATTGAAAACCATATTTTTTTGTTAATATGATAGACATTCGAATATTTATATAATACATACATACATACATAATTGAATTTAACTAGATCTGCGTACTTTGTATGATGTAAAACCGATTTAAAATTATTCATGTCGAACGGAACTGGGCAGGGCGTAATTGACAGGGCTCGTCTCCAGTAAACCCTGACCCAACCCGACCCTAATTCAACCAGAAAACAGAACAAACGCAAAGCTATGTAGCGTTTCAATACTCTTATTACAAACCAGTAACTAACTAAATACATTTCGTTGATTTTTTTTGCTTTCAAATATAGGGGTTGAAATGAGATATGGAGCAGGTAATACCTGCGGAAAGGGATTAGAAAAAATTGCATAATAACGGGAATACTTTCTAATATCAATTCCCATGGATTATCACTTTGTTCTGTATTTCGGCGGTTTAAATTTATAATCGAATTGCGGGATGGCGATGTGCATTTACTGGAAGTGAATTATTACAGTAATTATTCATTCCGGCGATTACGTTTTATGTGATAATATTTATTATTAATAATATTATAAATTAAAGCACGATATAATAAATGTAATATCGTCGAGCTTAACTATCTATATACTGTTTAACGATTCAATAACGGGTTTATTAATATTTTCGGGTTAGGTTCGATTTTTTTAATTGAAACCTTTATTCGATTATTTTGTTAATATTTCGGTTATAAAAATTTATTGTATTAAGTAATTTTATTCTATTAAGTAATTACTGTCTATATTACATCAAAAATCTGTCAATTTCTCAATCAAAAATAATTTCATAAATTATTGTCGTGCATTTTAATTTTGCAGGTGATTTGTGTTAAATAAACTATACATTTTAACACAATTTCCGCAACATCCCTAACGGTTTCACTAATGTGATGTGACAAGTCTTGTCAAAGCAGCCGGTAACAATTTGTCTTCCTCGCTAAACTAGACTTTCTTAAACATACATGTCTGTCTAGCCTTTTTCAAAGACGCTTATAGTCTAATCCAGTGCTTTCCGAAGTGTTGGGCCGCGGCCCCCTAAGGGGCCGGGGCCTACCCGCAAGGGGGTCGCGAATATATCAAATAAATATATATATATATATATATATATATATATATATATATATATCATACACCACCTTCAAAATAAATGGTCCATATTATCGTGTGTAGTAGTTTCTATAAATTTTTATTTCTAGACTTGCATGTTTAACTCTTACTTCCCTGAACGTAAATAATATTGCAGAAATAGAATAAACCTCATGTTTTGTTAATAGGTTTCTAAATAAACACAATATCTTAATATATAAAACACAGTCGAATTTGAATTTTGGCTTTTAAAAGCTCAAGAACGGCTGGACCGATTTTTATGATTCTTGATTTGTTGCATTTGTCTCCACCCCTGCTATTATAGTTAATACCAGTACATATGGATCGATTTTTTTGGAATAGAATAGTTATTGTGAATGGAAGAGTTGAAAAGAATGGAACTGCCGCTTTGCAGTATGCAACCCAACCTAAGTTAGGCTAACAGACTTTGCCACTTTAACTTATTTTAGAAAGAGGTGTTCTAACCTAACCTAGGTTTAACAACACCTCTTGTTACTTTATTTTACTATGAATCGAGAGGTCACGCGGAGAAATTTAAATTAGTGTCTATTGTTCTTAAGAGCTAATGTTTTTAGCAATTAAATTTGCTTTTGGTTAAGGGGAAACCAAAATTTTTTTAATTGTTATTGATTTTACATTATTAGTTCAATTTTTCATTAGTTTTTCTTAATTAAAGTCGGGTTTCATTATTTCTTAAGTTGTTTAGAAATTCTTAAGCTGCCACAAGGTTTGATCTGGAAGGATACAAATTTCACACTTAAAAAAAAATCTGCTTTATCGAGCAGTGTTATACGCAAGTTTGGTATAATTCAGAGAAAGCTTTAAAGAATTTCAATATATTTTTCTTAAATAAATCCTGCAGCAAGTCTATCGGTGGTGTCAAGGATAACAAAACGAAAATAAAAAATGTATAATCTATATAGAACTGAAAGATTTTTTAATTTACCACTTAAACTTTTCAAGCTATAGTCTAGGGTTTCTGAATATCCGCACTTTTTTAAAACGGCGGTTTTCGGTTTTTGAAAATTAAAAACCGCGCTTTCGGTTTCGGGTTCGGTTTTTAAGTACTTTTGGTATTTGTCTGTGTCTGATCTTAGTAGTGATCAACGAGATCTTAGTTTTTTAGAAAAGTCATGGCTTAGGAAAAATGATTTTTCGGCGTAGGTGTATGTAGCTTTAATTGTAGAGAGTGCGGGAAACAAAATATTTAATCTTTTTGTTCTCTCTTATAAAGTTCTCTACATATAAAGTTCTCTATATATAAAGTTCTTTTATATGTAGCAACCTCCTGCTTCAAAGAATTAGGATCGCGATTTGTTTGCATATAAGTATTTTTGTTTAATACATCTTGAATAGCTTTTTGAACTTGCCTTGCAAGGAATATTTTGGATTGGTCAGTTCTTCTAATTCTTCTGAATTTGCCGAACATTCACCTTCGACTTTAACCTTATTGTTGTCTGAATAAAGTCGTTCAAAAAGATTTTCGGCCAATATTAAAACAGACTTTGTTGGAACAGACTTTGTTTTCAAAGGATCTAATAAGCATCTAGCCAATTCTGTTAATTCCAGATTTTAACGGGTCTTCAAACGTTCCATGATATTTTTCATTGAAGCTTTCCCTATATCAGAACCAATTACCTAATTTCTTTTTCAAGAATCCTATTACTTCTTGTGCGTTCAGCAGGAAAAATTTGTGGTTCAGCAGGACAATCTGTATTTTTTTCAATTTTTTCAATTACCCTGGCACCGTCATGTGTCACCGTCACGGGCGCCCACAATATCATTTATGAAACTGATATTAAATGAATCTAAATGTTTTTCAACACTTATTGCGATATTATTTGCGAAACAAGTTCCTTCAATTCGCAGAAAGCCTAAATTGCAATAAAAATTTGGCAAGATTTGGTTGGGAAACCGGCAGCTTTCCGAATAAATTCAGAATTGGAAATTGCTCGAACAGATATACCGTCGATGGTTGCCATTTTTGCAAAAACAGTTTGCAATGTTTGAAAGAGCACTAATTCATTGTATTTTATTTATTTTTATAAACAAAAACGAAAACCGCGGTCCTTTATGACGGTTATGCGGTTTCGGTTTTTGCCCATAAAACCGCGGTTTTGCGGTTCGGATATATTCGAACCAGAAACCCTACTATAGTCATTTGATAAAAAGTATGGTATGCGACTGTTACTACATAGTATCTATAGTTACTCTGAATTAAAAAATTAACTACGTTTTTAGCACTAATTGCGTGTAATTAGTTGTAGAAACATACCAAGTAAATTTTTCAATTCAAAGTTTTATTATTAGAATTTATTACTCTCTGTAATGGTATGAATTTGAGGGCAAAAGTCTGAGACCAGAATCGCTAAGATGTCAAAATATCAATTTCTATAGAAAAATGTATGATTTTTATAGAAAACTTATGTAAAATTCTGTTACAGTTACCAACCTATGCCTAGATATTCGAATTTATTGTTTTCTCTTCCGGTTTAGTTTTAATAAGGGTTTTGGTTTTATAGCTCTGTTGCTATACATCCGAGGAAGATGCATGTTGTAACATTGGAATCTAAATTCAATTTAAAAGCTCCAATTAATCTTTAAAAAACTTTATGATTGTTTATGAAATAAATTTTAGAATTCAAATGTGAACGGATGCAACTGTTTCTGATGTAAAATGGTCTGAATTTTAAGAATCTTCTAAAAGAAAAGTATAAAATTTTCGTTTTCTTGAAGAAATTTATGAAAAATTTCAGGAGCCAGAGTCGCCGAAATCTGAAATTTTGAGATTTCAAGAAATCTCTTTGAATTTGATTTGAATTTCAACCTAACAATGATCGAAAGATCAGAATTTCGATTTAAATTCTTTTTTTTTAATTTTATATTCTCATAAGCACACGAATAATCATAAAAGGATAAACTTCAACAATAACACTTGCATATAACCGGAGCGAAAATAGTGTCAAAATGATCAGCTGTAAGTGTAAATTGGCGATTCAGCGGCAAGCAATGGTGTTAGATTTTTTGACCTGGAGTGCGAATCCGTTGATGGATTTGAGAAATTCAAACGCCATACTGTTGGCATTTTGGCAGGGCATGTACTTGTCAGACTGGAAAAGTAAATTTTCTTTTCGCGTTTCCGTTCGAAGAGGTGAAAAAAAGCGACTTTGCGAATTGGGGCCTGCGGAACGTCGCCGTAGGTGAAATGCGCCGAGAGAGGTGTCGTTCGAAAGTAGACACGTGGGGCTATAATCCCTGAAAAGAGCAATACAATTCTAAAACATTTCACTGAATATTGCAATGAGGGTTGCAATTTGCTCCATTTTGAAAAATTTCGAGTTGAGACGGGCGTCGAGAGAAATGCGATCGACGAGGCGCCGTTCCTATCGCCCTATAGACCTTTCGTTCTCTATTTAGAAACCGCGACGCCCTGCTCTTTAATTTAGCGAATCTCGGAGAATTCTCGCGTACGTCTGAAAAACATGGTTTTTGGGGCGTCTCGGCGCCATCCTCCGTGTAATCGCAATTAAACTCCAAAACAAACTAAAAGGCACTATGCTGAATCGATTGGTGCCGGTCCGCTCCCGATCCGACTGTTGGATATCCCAGGAAACGGATCCCCGCAAATTAGATGAAAAAAACACGGCGTTTTTACGATCTTTGTGTTAAAATTGACCCAGAGCGGGATTAGGATGACGCGGGTAACAGGTTTTTCCACCGCCCGTTGTGGGTAAACATCTCGTATCGAACGAACCGATTTGGAGACACGGCGCTCTTCAATCAAGAGAACGGCGTCCACAGATGTGATGGAAAAAACGGTTCTTTTTCGCTTACATTTTCCGCTGCACCCGGTGAACCGACGGTCCCGTACTTTTCCGCATGACGTCTAAAAACGTGAAATCGACGCGGCAAGAGGACGCAGATAAAAAATTCGAGCCGCTGACCAAAATTGCTCCTCAAAGGTGCTAGAAAGGATCTCCTGTTTTTAGCACCTGGAGAAGGCCGTGTGGGACTTGCGAACGGCAGACAGAAGATGACAATTTCCCGTTTCGACGCGTAAGAGGAACAGAGTTTTTGAAGAAAAGATGAAAAATTTAAAACGCACCTACATCCGCCCCCTGCGGGGGCGGACCTTTTTAATATAAGATTTATAATATGAGATATTAAGATTCTATAAAGATCGTCTAAAAAAACCTATTTTTTGGTTTTACACATTTTTACACAATTTTTCGTAATTTAAAAAAAATCTTGATTTTTTTCACCCCTTTTTTTGGTCAGGGAAGGCGCCTTACTCGATTAGTATGTTGTAATTAAAATATTGGAAAAAATCACGAAAAAAGGTAATTATAATGAAAATAATTGAATTTTTTCGATTTCGATTTTTTATCGAGTGCCACATATATTCGCACAGTCGAAACTAATTAAGCTATAACTTAAGCTATGCCAACAGATGGTGCTATTCAATGTTCCGCAATAAATATAGAACGTGTGCTAGAGAGAGCAAGTTTTTTGCCCTACAATGGCGGACACGTGACAGTTACCTGACTTTGTTGACATCTCTGACAAGTTGAATACAGGTTATAATAATACAGGTAGTAATACACGTTTACTTCTTCTAGATTTGTTTTTCTAGTGTGTAAAGGTGTTTTGGACAATTTTATTTGTGGATTTGAAACAATGCCAGGTTATTGTGTAATTAATTGTAAAATTAGAACCCAACTGGGCTTCAGACTTTTCGGATTGCCGTCAGGTAAATACAATTTTTTTTAACGTGCTTAGGTAATTTTTATTTTGATGTTCTTAGGTGACGCTACAAAAGTTAGACGAGAATTGCGGAGAACACTTATTGGAAGAAACGATCTTACATCGAGTTCTAAAATTTGTGAGGTTAGTATTTAGAGAAATGGTGAAATAAAGATGTAAGAAAAACTTTTTTGAATCTGTTGTATAGGTCCATTTCTCAGAAATTCAATTTGAGCAGAGGAGAGCTAATGGCCGGAAATTATTACGTCCTGATACATTTCCTGATTTATTGCTAGAGAAGTCGTACCAGTGGGTGAAAAAATGAATATTGTGGAAGTTGTGAATCAAGTTAGGGAACCTGAGGAAAGGATTGAGAACAGTAATGGCAAAAGAATACGTTTGGAATTGGAAATTTGCAAAGAAAAGGTCGTGAAACATTTGCTACAAGTTGAGCTAAATAAACTCCCATGTGAAATCCTTTTTTGCCATGGGATTTTACAATATTTAGTTAAAATGGTTGTAAATAGCAGATCTTATTTTTCTCTGCGTGAGGTGAATAAGCAGAACAAACAGATTTTAAAATTTACTTTAGACAGCCGTAGTCTTGCAATGAGAGAATTTGTTGGTAGAAAAAAAAGTAAGAATAATTGTTTGTATTTCTGTTGTATACCTTTGTAAATAAATAAATGTATTTATATTATATTCGTACTACTTTTAAACTTGCATTTTGCACTTTCTTTGAAACATTGACCTGGACATCCTTTGATGTACCAGAATGTATGATTTCTGTACTAAGCATAAGCAGACAGCAATGTTAATCGGGAATAAACGTTTCAATTTCCCGCTCGCTGGTTGCCCTACAATGAGCGCCATCATTGCGGTACTTTGTATATCCAGTTACTTTACATTCATGAACGTCATCCACATGTTATACATTTGGCGGTGCATCTAGAAAATGATCAACGAGCTTATTTCAACGCATCAAATGTTGCTTAACGTGCTGCAAAAACACCAGCGACAACATTGACAAGTTTCTTTTTTATATGCCAAAGCGATCCATTTGCACGAACGTATCTCTACTGTGTATGCTCGTGGGCCGACATCCTTTGAATCACTTCGAACTGTCAATGGTGCAATGTGCCCAACATTTCGTGCTGCATGTCAACAGCTCAATTAGCTTGAAAACGAAACTCATTGGGACATTACAATAGCTAAGTCAGATCTTTCAGCATCTCCAAATCAGATACGCACATTATTTGCTATCATTATTTCGACATGTATTCGAACTTTTGGATTTCGGGCATTTGCACTTATCGACTTTGGACTTTCGGATTTTGGGCTTTTATATTTTAAACTTTTGCACTTTTGGATTTTGGCCTTTTTGACTTTTGGATTTTGGACTTTTATATTTTAAACTTTGGACTTTGAGATTTTACAATTTTGAATTTTGGTCTTTTGGATGCACTTTTGGGTTTTTACATTTTGCACTTTTGGATTTTGGGCTTTTGAAGTTTTGGATTTTTGACTTTTCTATTTTGGAATTTTGAACTATTGGGTTTTGGGCTTTTGGATTTTGAACCTTTGAATTTGGCTTTTTCCTATACGTCGTACCTAGGGTTTTTGATGCGGATATATCCCGGTTTTTGATGTTTTGATTTTGATTTTTTTGATGCGGATATATCAAAACCGCGGTTTTCTGTGCAAAAACCGAAACCGCATAACCGTCATAAAAAAACGCCGTTTTCAGTTTTACCTAAAGATAAATAAAAATAAAATACATTGAATTGGTGCTCTTTTGGATATTGCAAACTGTTGTTGCAAAAACAGCAACAAACGATGATAAACGTGTTCGAGCAATTTCAAAATCAGCATTTATTCGGAAATTAATAGCTGGTCGATTTCTCAACCAAATCTTGCCAGGATATTCTTCAGGTGTTATGACCTTAATTCAAAAGGAATTCGAAGAAAGAAGGAAATGATTTTAAAGTTTCCAGAATTATAAACAAATGGACAAAAAAAAAGTATTACGCAAGATGAGTGGACTAGTTTGAGACGCCGAAGATGCTTTTTCTTCTTCTTCATTTTTGTAAGGCATCTGCCTTGTTCTCTAATTTCTTAAAGTTGTAGCTGGGATGATGAATTCCAGCGTTCATACCAACGTATGGGTGGACGTCCTGGTAGTCTCCCGGATCTTGGGAGACCATCCCTTGAAATTTTCGGCAATCTGTTGCGACGTCTGTTTATACGACGTCTGAAGATACTTAAACATTAATATTCATGGAAAAATCAATTTTTATTACAATTAAGGCTTTCTGCAAATTGAAGGAGCTTGTTCTCCAAATAATATCGTAATAAGTGTTGAAAAACATTTAAATTCATTCAGAAAATTAAAGTTCGCGGTGATATCGCGTCGCCGTTGTCAAAAATTTTGCAACGCGGTTTTTAGTCGCGCTTTACCACAAGCTTTCCCTTCAGCAACACATCAAATTTGTTTCGCTATCTGCAAAATTGCGAAAACTACAGCGGAAAAACTACCGCGAGTTGCCGAAATTCGACCTAGATTAGCAAGTTGAATTTTGCGGCGACGTCGCGACGCCGCTGTCGAAGATTTTGCAACGCGGTTTTCATTACCGCTTCCTGACAAGCTATCCCTTCAACAAAACGTCAAATTTGCTTGGCCAGATTGAAAGTTACGAAAACTACGGCGGAAAAACCAGCAGCTGCATTAGGAAATTGAACTTTGCGGTGGTGTCGCGGCGCCGCTGTCAAAAATTTCGCAATGCGGTTTTCGGTCTCGCATTCCGACCATATTGTGCTCTAACAAAACGTCGAATTTGTTGCAGCAGCTGTGAACATTCGAAAAAACAAATGCAAACAATCCTCGATAGATCGAACTTTGACGGGCCGTCACGGCGTTAATTATCGAGCGATTTCAACGCGGTTTTTAAATTTCTGGTCGAAAAAACCTCAAAGTTTGATTGAGACTGGGATTTATTTCCGTAGGATTATTATTGAGTGAGATACTACACATGACGATGCCCGGGTAATTAAAAAAATGGTACAAATTGTTCTGCTGAACCAAAAAAATGCATTAACCATACATTTCATTTCGCTGTATGTGACACTTTTTACAAGAAATCATCTTAAGTAGTAAACAGCTGCAGCAGTAAAGATGAAGATTAATTTCCTGAAGAATCGCACGTAGAAAATGTGGATAAAGAGTATTACTTCGAAGAAGATGCTGAAATTAAAAGTAATTTCCAAATGGTAAGAAAACTTATTTTCGTTTGAAGTTTGCTAAATACAAAAGAACTTCTGAGAGAACAAAAAGACTAAATATTTTGTTTCTAGCACTCTCTACAATTAAAGCTACATCCACCTACTCCAAAAGTTCACTTTCTCTAAGCGCCAACTTTTGTACAAAACTAAGATCTCGTTTAAATATCATCAGGGATACTACTACAAAAGTTCTTAAAAACCGAATCCGAAACCGAAACCGCGGTTTTTAATTTTCAGAGAACCGAAAACTGCGGTTTTGAATAAGTGCGGATATTCAGAAACCCTAGTCGTACCTCATGCGAGAGAGAGGATAGACAGAATTATATTCCCATCTATTATATAATCGTGTACGATAATGTTACCAGATATCGATACGCGAAACATTTGACTGACTTTAATTTAGCTAATAAGATATTTTTTAATGATTATAGATTCTGAGGCGATTCGAAGTTGGCGGGGTCAGCTAGTTTCAAAATAAATCGACCTGAATTGCCCCAAGAGATGAGTGGTACACATATCAAACCTGATCTATTCTTCTTGTCTAATTTTGAGATTTTTCTTGACATTATCCAATCATATCCAATGTTGTCCACTCTTGTCTCAATGTTTGGCCAAAATTTTGCCCAATTTTAAAGAGTTTAGTTTAACATTGTCCAGTCTTGTTTTGACTAGTCTTTCCAGTCTATTATAGTCTTGTATAGCTTGTTACAGTATTGATCCATGTTGTCCAACCGCAAGAACAATATATGTTCGGTTTTGTCTGGTTTTGACTTGTCTAGTCTTATTTAGTTATCTAAGCGCATTATATTCTGTTCCAGATTCTGATCCATTATATATGATAAACAACTATATTTATAACATATGCAAAACTAATGCCAACAAAAATATTTATAACCGTTATAACGGTTATGTGGCACTCGCAAAAATAATGCCTGATAAATTTTCCAGAAAAGTACAATTTTAAATACACAATTTAAAGTTTAGAAAGATTAAATTTTAGTGGGAGATATGTGTACCACTGGAGGCGAAAGCGTTAAAGCTGTACTAACTTATCTATCATATTTTTAGAATTGGTAAAACCATACTACATTATAGATAATCATACTAATTTGATAAAGTCGGAACACAGCCTGAATATATAAATATATTCAACCTTTCTGGAGCTCTATAATACTAATGAGTCTTTTTATTACTACCAAAAACAAATCTCTGGCGAAATTTGTCAGTTATTTTATTGCTTTCAGTCCACCTATGTGGTACTTGACAAAAACCAGATAACATTGTTTTTTAATATCATGTCTTCTCGATACCTTAAGTGGATAGCCATAACGGTAGAAGCGTTTCGAGATTTATCTCTCATCATTGCAGCTTTGCTTTTATGAACAACAACTTGTAAACCACTTACTTAAAACCCATGTGGGTGATTAGGGTTAGATATTTTTAATTTGACATTTTGTGAGTGAGGAGACCTGAACTTAGCAGGTTATTGCTTTAAATGTTATTTTTTTATTTTTGTAGAGTGCCACGAAGAGTCCGCCTTCTTGGCACTCAGAAAGCTATAAAACAACTGACAAATTTCACATGAGATTTGTTTTTGGTGGTCCTAAAAAGACTCATTAGTGTTATAGAGCTCCGGAAAGGTTGAATTTATTTATATATTGTGTTCCGATTTTATTAAGTTTATTTTTATCATCTCTTTATAACTTGTCAGTATAAATGTTCAATAAGAACGAGCTCAACACTATTAATGATATTGCTAGTTTATTTTCACGATTAATTCCTACTTTTTAGATGCAAAGAATGTACAAATAATTTATGACCAACTACAACTTGTGAAATAAATTATGGAATATATTCCAAATAGACAATCTCTCTAATCTCAAATTATTTGTTAAATTTGTATATGAAAAATATATTTCTGTTAATAACTATTATTACTCAGTTATTCCAGCTAAAATTACTATAATTGGCTAATATAAATAATGTAACACGGCGAGTGATAAATCTAACTGTTCATTTAGCACGGAATATATAACAACAAAATAATTCAATGTCAATTAGGCTGATAATGTGGGCGATTATTTCTTGCCGGTTTTAATATATAATTAAAAATTAATATAAGATGGTATCAAGTTGGTTCAACAAATTGTTTTTCCTTGTCTTTTGTCAAGTTTCATATTTTCGTATGTCAATGCTCAACTATGAGTCGTGTAAAGTCGGCGCCCGAATTTTAGAAAAATATAATTTTTTTAGAGTTCTGGCAAGATTTAATAGGAATAGTTCTAGAGTTCTTGCTTGAAAATTGCAATAGTGCCGGGGAATTTCGGACACAAATCGAGAAAAACAATTTGGTGGCCAACTTAATGCAGCCCCCTCTTTCGCGGGAAAAAGAGTTCTGATGTAATATTTGAGTTCTTTATATAGAGTTCTCAATCGATAATGTATACAGTTCCACTTTTCAGTTACACAATTTTCTAATTTTTGAAAAATTAAAAAAAAGGTTTCCGAATGTATTACGGCAGATATACAAAAAATGCTTATTAGACAGTTTTGTACAATCAATATCTATAAATTTATTTATAAAAAACTTTCGATGAAAATTAAAAAAAAATAGAGTACTGATAAGATTTCTGAGTAGCCCCCGGAGAGTTCTCAACAAATAACCTATACAATTTCTTTGTCAAACCAATATTAAAGAAGTTTTAAGCAAAAACGAGGCGCAAAATTTTTCAAAATAACAGAATTCCAAAAAAAAAAATCCATGATTTCTGTTAAGAGTTCTGGGTAGCCCCTCGAGAGTTCCGAAGAAATCTCTTTTATAATTTCCATGTCCCACCAATATTAAAGAAATTATAAGCACAAATACGGCGCTAAGTTTTCTGAACATTAAAGAATTAAATTTTTTTTCATGAGTTTAATATATAAATTTAGGTTCTGGGTAGACCCGCGAGAGTTCTGAACAAATTACCTATACAATTTCTTTGTACAACCATTAATAAAGAAGTTATAAGCAAGAAAGGGGCGCTAAATTTTTGATCTTTAAATTTTTGAAAAAAAATATTGTTCATGAGTTCTGTTAAGAGTTCTGGTTAGTTTCTGGTGTCTCCTCGAGAGTTCTGAACAATTTTTTTCTTATAATTTCTATGTCGGACCAATATTAAACAAGTTATATGCAAAACCGAGGCGCGAAGTTTTTTGAACATGTGTAGATTACAGAAATTGAGATAGTGTTAATAAACATTTTTGTTCTCTTACGAAATCGGATTTAAACATAAAGAGCATGATCGTTTGAAAAAATTGTCGATTATAAATATAGGCTCTAAACGTATTCAAATTCTGCGTTTATGTTTATAACTTCATTAATATTGGTTGGACAAAGAAATGAATAGGTAATATGTTCAAAACTCTAGGCGGGTTACTCAGAACTCTTAACAGAACTCATGAAAACAAATATTTTTTAGAATTCTTAAATGTTCAAAAAATGTAAGCGCCGCATTTTTACTTATAACTTCTTTAATATTGGTTGGACATGAAAATTATAAAAGAGATTTGTTTAGAACTCTCGAGAGCTACCCATAACTGTAATTTACCTTTTTTTCGTAATTTTCCTGGTTTTTGCTTATAACTTCTTTAATATTGGTTTGACAAAGAAATTGTATAGGTTATTTGTTCAGAACTCTCCGAGGGTTACTCAGAACTCTTGTATTTTTTATCTTCGTCGAAAGTTTTTTATAAATAAATTTATAGATTGCCTTAGCACAATCGGAAACCGTTAGAATTTTTTTTTAATTTTTCAAAAATTACAAAACTGCAAAGAAAAAGTGGAACTATATGCATTATCAATTGAGAACTCTAGAACTCTATATAAAGACCTGAAATATTACGTCAGAACTCCTTTTTATGAAAAAGAAGAATTTGGTACCCAAATTGTTTTTCTCAATTTGTGCCCGAAATTCCCCGGAACTATTGCAATTTTCAAGCAAGAACACTAGAAAAATTCGAAATCTTGCAGGAACTTTTAAAATTTAAATTTAAATTTTAAATAAACATTTAAATTTTTCAACAATTCGGGGGCCGACATAACAAGAACTATGTCCTCAAAAAAAAAATTTTGATTTTTAATTTAAGATTCTAGTTAAGGTTCTAGTTAACATCTAGTCGAACAGCTAAAAATTCTAATTAACAACATACTCACGCAAGAGTTGATCCCCGATGAATGGCGAACTAGCATTTCAATCCTGTTATTTAAAAAAGGAGACCGAAAGATGCCATCAAACTACAGAGGAATAAACCTACTATCGACTACCTTAAAATTAACAACGAAGATTATAACAAACAAAATAAATGAACTAACCACAGTATCGGACGAACAACAAGGATTCCGATCAGGGAGGTCATGTACAGACGCCACATTTGTAATAAGACAAATAGTAGAGAAGTCCATCGAATACAATAAGCCCGCATTCCTCTGTTTTATAGATCTGGAGAAAGCCTTCGATAGAATCCGTCTTGAAGACATCATATATCTGCTGCATGACAGACAAATACCACACAACATAATTAAAACCATTGAGAACATATACACAAATAACCACATACAAGCCAAAATCGACAACGAATTCACGGAACCAATACCTGTGCAGAATGGTATCCGCCAAGGGGACTCCTTGAGCCCATTACTTTTCAACATAGTAATGGATGTAATCATAAAAGACGTTCGAAAACTAAAAGGCTATAAAATGGGAAAACAACAAGTAAAGATATTATGTTATGCCGATGACGCGGTACTGGTGGCGGAAAATGAAGATGATCTTCAGAGATTACTATTTCAATTTAACATCACGGCAAAAAAGCTAGGAATGACAATAGCAACATCAAAAACAAAATGCATGACTACATCAAAAACACCAATTAGATGTAAGTTAGCGGTAGACGATGAAATCATCCAGCAAGTAATGCAATTTAAGTACTTGGGCATAGAAATATCAAGCTTTGGAGACATTGAAAACGAAGTCAGAAACCAGGCGTCAAAAGCAGCAAGAACAGCGGCCCAACTGAACGACACGATATGGACAAACAAACACCTACAAACAGTAACCAAAACCCGCATCTATAAGGCAGCTATAAGACCTATATTAACATATACAGCAGAAACAAGACCTGAAACGTGTAAAACTAAGCAGATCTTAGAAACAACAGAGATGAAAGTAATTCGCAAAATAACCGGCAAAACATTGAGAGACCGGGAGAGAAGTGAAAACATTAGACGAATAAGCAATATTAACAATGTCAACGATTGGGTGTTGGGAAGAAAAACCGAGTGGAACGAACACATTAGCAGAATGTCAGAGGACCGAATTGTAAAAATCTCAAGAGACAAATCGCCGTCAGGGAAAAGGAGTACCGGGAGACCACGAAAACGGTGGAACGACAACCTCAACGTACAATAAAAAAAAGGACCGGGCAAAATCGACGAAGAACAGGCGATTCGCCTATTTAGAAGAAGGAAGAAGAAGAAGAAGAATTTAAGATTTTGTTTTTAGAAAAATCCCTTGTAAAAATATTTTTAAAAAGATTGTCTGACAACGCTCTTGTCTCTTCTGACTTTCGCTTGACATCCATGCCATTGTCTGGCCATGTATAGCTTTGTCCGGCCTCGTCTGGCCTTGTCTGGGCTAGTTTTGTTTTGTCTGCTCCTGCGTGCACTTGCCTGCTCCTCTTTGCACAATTCTGCACTTGTCTGATCTAGTCTAGTCTCGTCTGGTGTTGTCTGGTGTCGTTTGGTCTCCTCTGGTCTCTTCTAATCTCGTCTGGTCACGTCTAGTCTCGTCTGGTCTCGTATGGTCTCGTCTGATCTCGTCTAGTCTCGTCTGGTGTCGTCTGGTCTCGTTTGGTCTCCTCTGGTCTCTTCTAATCTCGTCTGGTCTCGTCTAGTCTCGTCTGGTCTCGTATGGTCTCGTCTGATCTCGTCTAGTCTCGTCTGGACTCGCCTGGTCTCGTTTGTTCTCGTCTGGTGTCATCGGGGTCTCGTGTGGTCTCATCTAGTCTTGTTTGGTCTTCTCTGGTCCCATATGGTCTCGAATGGTTTCGTCTGATCTCGTCTTGTCTAGTTTTGTCTTGTCTGATCTCGTCTGGTCTCGTCCTGTTTCGTCAGGTTTCGTCAGGTCTCGTTTGATCTCGTCTGAACTCGTATGGTCTCGTCCGGTGTCATCTGGTCCCATTTGGTCTCATCTGGTCTCGTCTGGTCTCGTATGGTCTCGTATGGTCTCGTCTGGTCCTGTCAGGTCTCGTCTAGTATCGTCTGATCTTGTCTGTTCTGATATGTTTTTGTATGGTTTATTGTCAAATAACATCGAAGAGTTCCGCAGCTACATCTTACGATATTTCCCAATAAGAGCAAACAGCAACATCAATTAGTGATATTCCCCAAGAAAAGGAATCAGCAACACCAGCTAACAACATGTTTTGTATGGTTTATTGCCAAATAACATCGAAGAGTTCCTCAGCTACATCTTACGATATTTCCCAAGAAGAGCACACATCAATCTTCTTTAGATATTCCCTCTTCTTGGGGAATATCAATTAGTGATATTCCCCAAGAAGAGGAATCAGCAACATCAGCATTAGACCGTAAAGAATACCCAACAAGCACCGACAATATCTAGGTCAGCCACGGTGCCCTCGTCACGAAACAGGTCGACAACCATTACAGACAATTATCGCAGAAATAACCAACTACCTATATCAAATGAAGTAAGAAAGAACTCACCACAAAGACACTAGAATGAAGATAATGTATACAACGATTTCAAGATGGTTAGAAGAAGGAGGAGTAAGAACCATTATATTGGAAACTGTAAGGTCTCGGACGAAGAAAAAATTTCGGGCTTTTCGAAAAGAGAGTTACAACCCAAGAAAATCTGGATGTTGTTTCAAGAGACCGAAACCACGTTACAGTATATAATCGCTCGTTCCCTCTACGAGCTCTTGAAACTCATTTCATGTGGTCAGTTACTCCACCTGTTTCTGTCCTGTACTTACTCTGTCCAGTCGCTTGTCTTTGCCTCCTCTGTAAATTTCCCCCAAGTGGCTCGGTCTAAAATCTTGCTCCTCCATGCCTCTATTTTTAGGTTCTTAATGTCTTCTGGTACCTGATCCTTCCATGTGCTTTTCGGTCTTCTTCTAACTCTGCTAATCTACTCTGTTGTTTTCCATTCGATATATGTGGCCATACCATTTAGGATAATTTGTATTTTGGAGTTCATTAGTCTTCTGTGTTCCCCTTCAGTAGAGAATCACTGAAATCCATCACTTAATCCATATATTCTTCTAATAATATTTCTTTCGAAGATTTTTAGTTCCCTGTTCTACGTTTTGTTAGGTTCATCATTTGGTCTCGTCTGGCCTCGTCTGGTCTGGTCTAGTTTTGTTTTGTCTGGTCCTGTCAAGACTTGCTTGCTACTGTTGACAGTTGTTTGGTAACGTTTGGTCTCGTCTGGTCTACGTTTGGTTTCATTTGGTCTCGTCTGACCTCGCCTGGTTACGTCTGATCTCGTCTGCTCTGGTCTGGTCTCGTCTGGTCCCGTCTGATCTCGTCGGGCCGCGTCTGGTCCCGTCCGGTCTCGTCCGGTCTCATCTGAACTCGTCTGGTCTAGTCTCGTCTCCTCTCGTCTGGTCTTCTCCGGTCTTATCTCGTCTTGTCTGGTCTCGTCTGGTCTTCTCCGGTCGCTTCTCGTCTTGTCTGGTCTCGTCAAGTCTCGTCTGGTTTTGTCTGGCCTCGTGTGGGGTCATATGGTCTCGTTTGGTCCCCTTTGGTCTCGTTTGGTCTCGTCTGATCTCGTCCGGTCTCGTTGCGTCTCGACTAGTCTGGTCTCGGCTAGTCTAGTCAAGTCTAGTCTAGTCTAGTCTGGTCTCGTCTGGTCTTGTCTGGTCTTATCTGGTCTTGTCTGGTCTCATCTGGTCTCGTATGGTCTCTCTAACCTAACTAGGCCGGCGCGAGTGGTGTATTGGTGACGCTCGTGGCCTCATGTTAGAGCGCTAACTGACGAGTATAGAGGTCCGAGTTCTATCCCCAGCGCCGGCCACATTTGGTCCAGAAAGGCAAATGTGAAAAATGGCTATTAGCGCAATTTACTATAACAACAAGTTTCTGGGCCTAAGTGAATGTGATAAAATACAATAGGCTACCAATAGGCCGCAGTGTTCGAAGGGTCGGCAAACCCGGTAATCACATCGAACTTTAAAAAAAAAAGGTCTTTTCCGGTATCGTCTCGTCTAGTATGGTCTCGACTGATCTTGTCAGGTCTCTGCTGGTCTCGCCTAGCCTCGTCTGGTCTTGTCTGGTATTGTATGGCCATGTATGGTCTTGTATGGTTTTGCCTGGTCTTGTCTTGCCTTGTCTGGTCTTGTCTGATTTTGTCTGGTTTTGTCTTGGTTGGTCGTGTATGGTTTTAGCTGGTATTGTCTGATCTTTTCTGGTCTTGCCTGGTCTTCTCTGTTCTTGTCTGGTCTTGTTTGGTTTTGTCTGGTCTTGTCTGGTTTTGTCTGCTCTTCTCTGTTCTTGTCTGGTTTTGTCTGGTCTTGTCCGGTCTGTTCTGCTCTTGTCTGGTCTTGTCTAGTATTTTCTGGTCATATCTGGTTTTTTTTTTGTCTTATCTGGACTTGCCTAGGCTTGCCTGGTCGTGTGTGGCTTTGTTTTGGCTGATATGGACTTGTCTGGGCTTGTCTGGTCTTGTCTAGTCTTGTCTGGACTTGTCTGCCATTGTCTGGTTTTGTCTTGTCTATACTTGTCTAGATTTGACTAATATTGTCTGATCTTGTCTTGTCTTGTCTCGCCCTGCTTGGTTTTCTTTGGTCTTAACTGGTCTTGTTTGGTTTTGTTTAGTTTTATATGATTTTGTCCCGACTTATGGTCTTGTCTTTTCATATCATTTTTGCTTCTTACCATATCCTTTATTTAGTCCTCCTTGTTAGTGTATGCAATACTAGAGCACTACCTTTGCATAACTATTCTCATCTAACTCATTATATCACCCTATTTTAAATTTTATAGCCGATACTAGTAATATATTTCTTTTAAAACGCGTTTTACTATAATCTTTTGTTGTGCTCTCAACATCCGTATGTAAATATTTTTGAATGACAAGTTAAAGTGAACATGAAAAACTAAATAAAATAAAATATACTATTATTATTACGACCTAATAAACGAACACGTGCAAACGTACACGTGTAGAGCTAGATCTTTTGAGCATCGAACAGTCGAGAACAAGTTTATAATATACACGTTTTGTGCGCTCAAACAATGCAGAAATTGGCAACGAACGAAAAGAAAACGGAATGAAAGCAAAGCGTTCAGTTACTTCATAAGAAGCAACAAATTCCGTTCAACACTAATTAAGTTAACTGTCGGTTGTAAATAAAGTATAAAGGAAGTAGAACAGTTCTATATGTTTAGTTTTCTTTTCGCTTTTAAACTGGAAGAAATCTAGTCTATAACAATAGTTAGAACTAGTATAGTTTTTTTTCGTGTTGTTGTAATATAATGGGAGTTTTTTTGTGATGGTTAAGTCCTTGGCCGAAATATGATCTCCACAGAATCGGTCGTTGGTCCTTTTGTTTGGTGCTCGGTGTTTATCCCCTTTAAGTTTTTACTTGCCTCCCCCCTGCTGCCCCGCATAACGACGCAGTAAAGTAAAGGGGAGAGAGCTTCGGTCTTATATTTGCGTTTGAAATCTCCTTGATTACAAAAGAACTTATAATCTTTCCACCTTACTACTTCATGCGTACAATCACGTTGAATGGACGCGCTTTGTCTCCTATATATTATTTCATCCATGTAAGAAAACAAAATAAAAAAAGCGTTTCCTCGCACTGCGTATAAATATTTTTTCGGGATAAAGATTTTTTTTTCACTTCTTTCACGTGTATATATAGACAATCATTCGGTTTGTCGTTGGGATAAAGTTTGCTTTTTGTTTAGCTTTTAACGAAACCGTTTGCTTCGCTGAATTTTCAACTTGTATTATGCTCTGTTTTTTTTTTGCTTGTGTTCGTTTTGGGTAAAGTTTACCGACGATGTTCCATAGAGCAAAAAAAGTAAATGATATTAGCGTCTATATGCCGCACGATAAATCTCGGAATATATTTCTGTGATTCATTTCTGCTCGTTTTTCTTACGATAAAAAATATTACGACAAAAAGTTAATACTTTATGGAAATCTGAATATTCTGTATATTTCGTTTTAACGATTTAGGTTTATGTACTTCAGCTTGGGACACTGCATTCAAAAAACAATTCAAGCCAACATTGTGAAACTAATATCATTCGTGTTTCTGATTTACTGAAAACATTTTATTCAATAAACCAGTGAGTCTCAACCTTTTTTATTGTTATTGTTAATGTGATTGTTATTTAACAATTTCAGTATTTTTCCGTAAAAAAACCGTACTAATTATAGATACAATCATATAGACTTATTAAAAGACGAAATGTTGCCTGAGCATAAAAATATATTCAACCTGTTCATACCTCAATAATATTAAGTCTTCTTTTTTAATATCACTAAAAACACAATTTGCAATATATACATACAACACAATACACAATTTACAATATACATAAATAACAATGTTAGGAAGGAGTGAGTAACAGGCTCACGAGTAATCGGAGCTCAATAACAACTCAACACCTTAGATATTGCAATACATAGAAATGATATCCAACGATGACCGACAGAAACAAATGCTTAGAGGCTTATTTCACCCAGAACAGTGAGGTGTAATTTAAGGAGCTTAAATTTAAAGTGCTGCTTCAGGCTAAGAGAGGAACAATTGAAAATATCAGGACAGTCTGAAAGGAAGCGTTGGTATAGGTAATTGTATTGCGCTGAGAGACGTGTGAGGGGTGAATGTTTCGCTGAATTCGTATGGAAACGCGTCACACGGTAGATTCGGGGTATGCGGGAAATTATTGTGGGACAGTTAAGATTTAATCGAAATAGTAGGTAGGGACAATCAATTTGATTGTTATGTAATTTAAATAAAATAACATATCGCGCTCAGGACATGTAATGGGGTAATACATGGTACCTCAGAGGACGGAAACCTACGTGATAGAAAATTAAGGAATTTTCGTTGGATTTTTTCGAGACGTTGCGTGTATACATTATTATGAGGGGACCAAACACAGGATGCAAATTCCAGTATCGACCTGATCATGGTGTAGTAGAGGGTAAGTTAGCCATTTATCGAACGGAAACTCGCAGTTGCCCTGATTATAAATCCCAGTGATCTGGTTGTTTTTTTTTAAATTGCGTCGATATGTTCAGAGAAACATAACTTCTCATCAAATAAAATGCCCGGGTCCTTAATCGAGGTAACCCTCTTAATTGGAGCACCACATAAGCCATAGCTGTATGCAAGAGGTGTTTTTTTCTGGTATAAGATATCACCGAGCACTTTCTAACGTTTAGACTTATTAATATCTAGACTTATTAATATTGGTATACCTCAAGGAAGTGTATTAGGGCCGCTGCTGTTTACGCAATATGTTAATGACCTTCCAGAAAATGAGTAAAACACGGAACATAAAATGATACAATATGCCGATGACACCAGTTTGTTGCTAATAAATAAGTATGTGGAAGATATCGGTAATAATGCGAATTGGGTAATAAATGTGCTGGACAAATGGTTTAGTAAAAATAAATTAATTGTAAATAAAACAAAAAACAACCTAATTATATTCAAGACTAGACGGAGTAAAATAAATTATCTACAGTAATACAAAATAGGGAAAGACAGGTTAGATATAAAACAATTTGTTAGGTTCTTAGGTATATACATTGATAATACGCTGGAATGGTCTACACATATACTCAACGCCAACTTAAAACCAAACTAAACAAGGCCGTCTATGCGTTGAGAACACCATAGCCCTACATAGCCAGTACAACACTAAGACTGGTCTATTTTTCTAATTTTCACTGCCATCTCCGTTTCGGTATTGCATTCTGGGGAAGTGGTACAGACATTAAATATGTACTCAGGATCTAAAAACAAGCATTACGGATACTTCTCAATCTAAATTATAGCGAGTCATGCAGGGGAAGAATTAAACAAGCGAATATATTAACTGTTACCGGCACATATGTTTTCGAAAGCTTGTTGTTCTTATTCAAACATAAGGAAATGTTTAAGAAATTTGGGAAAAAAACAGAGAGGGATACCAGATACATCAAAGAACTCTATACTATTCCCCGAGACAGACTGACGATGACAGAAAAAAATCCACCGTATAGCCTAATTAAACTCTACAATAATTTACCGAAAGAGTATTAAGAAATGCATATCAACCATATGAAAAAGAAAATACCCATTCAGTACCTATTCATCATGAATATTGAACCATATGATATGGACGAATACTGGACTGCTATGAACTCGCCTCATTAAAAAAAAAATAATAATAATAATGTATATATGGATATGTGCATATTTTATATATAATATATTTTTTCAAGTATGTATTTTCAAGTATGGTATAAGTTTTCATTACAGATTTATTATGTTTTATATTGCAGTATTATGATATTATTCTTTTTTCTTTTCTTTTTCTCTCGACAGATTTCATCTAGTGTATTGTATATCCTTTGTTTGTACATTATTACTTATCTTGAGGAAATACATTATATTTGATTTGATTTTGATTACTTTCGTCGATTACCACGCAGGGTAGCAGGTAGGTTTATGTCTTCTTAATGGTAGGTACATGGGTGTCAATAATATGGTTCAGAGTTTTATAAAAGTCTTTTTTTAAGCCTTTATAAAAGTCTGATTAAGACTATGACAAATCTTAAGTTGACACAACTACTTCCAGCTTAATACCACGCAGATATTGCATTATACAATGTACCGCACTCGGACAGAGAAATCTATGCACCAACAACTGACAAACCGGAGATAAATATCCGATTTCTATGCGCAATTAAAAGAACTAAAATCATATACGAAAAAAAACGAAATTACCATAATTATGGGAGATTTCAATGCAAAAGTGGGCAAAGGAAGATGTTGTCGGTAACCATGGCCTAGGTTAGGGATCTCTTCATCGGTGGTGTAGTTGACAGCATTCCCGTCATTCAATGCGGGAGACCCGGGTTCGAATCCTGGTCGAGAAGATAACAACTAGGGCGGTTTTCCAGTAAACCGTCCGGGCTACCCACCCCGAATAATTGCAAAATATGCGATACCAGGGTGGCGAATACTTATAGCCAAGGTGGAATAGGGGGGGGGGGGGGGGTTAGTGAGAGCTTCCGAAGCTCCCGAACCACTTAGTAAAAGGTCAGGGATGTCGACCTGGAGAAAAGGTCCTGACCTGTCGGTCCGGACCTTTTTGAGTAGCGGGTCAAATTTTGTTCATTATATTTTTTGTACTACCTCGTGGGTTACCAGGTCGCTGGGATCACTAGGAAAACAGGATGGAGGTCTTTTTTATTGTTCTCACTTTTTAATTCAAGTTTCCTTCATGTCTTACAACTTCTCCTTTGAAAGTGAAGAGTAAAAAATAAAGGTCGTAGTCAAAATTTGTTTTTCAATGAATAAGTCTATAAAACTTCCTGATGTATTATATAATGAAATCCAGTTGTAGGATATGCAATATTTTTCTTATATTATATTTGCTACTTTGATCGATGTTATCGTAATAGTATAATAATTAGTTGTAAGACAGTGAATTAAAATAAGTATTAGATGTCAAGTAAAATAATAATAGGTGTTTTACACCTCCTCTGCCTTTGTTTGTTTTTTAATTAAAAATCGAATTAAATGATAAATGGGAATGTGATAGATACGTTACACTGTTGCACAAAGTTCCTCTAAGATGTATGGAAGGATCTAAAAGAATCGTTTTGTTTATTGTAGCATAATGCTACGCCACACTTTTTACACACTGTTGGTATTACGCCAGCACACTGAGGATACTTGCACGGGATCCTCTCCCCAGCCCATACAGGCCTTGGTCCTGTCGCAGAGCTGCTGGAAGGATATATTGAGCTGGACCACTTTTAACGCTTTTTGACTTCCATTTCCTGTTAAATCTATCACAATGTTATATTTGCTTTTTTCAGATCTTGCTTTACAGGGGAGCAATCTCTTCGCGGAAATCGGTTGACAACATCATGTTCCCTTTCATGTTCTTGGTTTTGCGTAGTCTGCCATCTTTTTATTCGGAGTTTGATCTTATATCTCCCCATGATGCTGTCGATCAAATAACCGAGTCATTAAATTTATGAACAGTAGGAAAGCGCCAGGTATAGACGGCTTGACAGCGGATATAGTTCGCATCGCTTTTGAGGAAAACTCGTCCCTCTTCAGAAATATCTATAATGAATGTCTCGAAATAGGTGTCTTTCCAGCTTGCTGGAAAGAACAATTAGTCAAGACCGTCCCCAAACCAAACAAGAACGGAACATGTGCAAAAGACTTCAGACCGATCTGCCTACTCCCTGTAGCCGGTAAAATCCTAGATTCGCTCCTAATCACTAGATTGGAGCACCACTTGTCCCAAAATAAGCTACTCAACAACAATCAATTTGGCTTTCGTAAGGGAGTAGGAACCACAGACGCCATCAAAAAAGTAGTTACATTCGTCACAGAATGTAAATCGACGGGTCACTATTGCGCGGCGGTCGCTCTGGACATCAGCGCGTTCGACAACGCATGGTGGCCACTCATTATTGACAGACTTATTTCTAAGAAATGTCCAGACAACCTTATCAGACTAGCCAGAGACTACTTCAACAACAGGACAGAAATTATATCAGAGCCCAATATATACGTGGAAAAAGCTGTAGAAAAAGGTTGTCCGCAAGGATCCAAATCTGGTCCTGGCTTCTGGAAGATCCTGTACGATTCCATCTTCGATACAGATCTCCCGGAGGGTTGCGAGATAGTTGCTTATGCTGATGACACAATGCTATTAGCGAAATCCACCACTTATAAAGGGCTCCGAAACTCAGTAAATTGCGCGCTGGAGACACTTAGCGAATGGTCCGCCGAGACCAAACTTAAATTTAATGCGGCAAAAACAGAGGCAATTTTCTTCGGAAAAAAGCCTAACCAACAGAATCCAGTCTTCAAGATAGGTGGCAAATCAATTTACTGTTCTCCCTACATTAAATATCTGGGCATACATATTGATAGGTCTTTGAAATTCAAAGAACACGTCACTCAGGCGTGCGGGAAAGCAAAGCAGATCGGTTTCAGATTTAGCGCCGCGTCCATGAAAGAGTGGGGTCTTGGTAGGTCGGCCATGTCCACTATATATAAGGGAGCTGTCGAACCCTGCCTGCTTTACGGGGCACCGGTATGGTACAGCGCATGCGGAGTTCGAGAACGGAAAAAGCTCCTTAGTGTGCAACGCGCTTGCACACTAAGGGCCGCGAAAGCGTACAAAACCGTCTCGGGCGACGCTGCCTGCGTCATATCGGGGCTCTTGCCGGCAGACTTGCGAGCGGCAGATCTAACAAAGAAACATCTGCTGCGCGAACTAAATGAGGTTGAGATTAGAGAGGCCACGGGCCTCACAATCTCTCCGGACGAAATTGAATCTAGAGTCTGCATTCAAGGGGTGGTGCACCCCGCGGAGATCGGGTTAATAAGATATACACAGGGCGAGGAAAATGCACAAGCTATTACGATATTCACAGACGGCTCAAAGTGGGAACAGGGAGTCGGTGCGGCTTTCGCGGTGTACTCAGACGAAACTGAAATACATTGCGAGGGCTTGCGGCTCGCAGACCACTGCTCTATATTCCAGGCCGAATTAATCGCGGTAAACCGAGCGCTTGTGTATGTTAGAACCAACATCAACGACTTCGTCGGATGCTCCATCCTGTCTGATAGCAGATCCGTTATAGAAGCTCTACAACACCTGTCAGCTCCCACGGAGCTGCTTCTGGAAACGTGGGAGATCGCGCGCGAGATAACGCAGCAAATAGAACTGCGCTGGCACTGGGTGCGAGCTCATAAAGGCTCAATCGGCAACGAGAGAGCAGATGCGTTGGCTAGACTGGCCTCGGGTATAGATCCTCCTCAGGAGCCAGGAACTCAGCTTCCTGTTATGTTTAATAAAGTATCCCACAGAGATGTGAGGAGCAGAATCTCTCTCTTCTTTTTCAGGAAATGGCAGATACACTGGGAGAACACCCAAAACGGAAGCTGGACCAAGAATTTCATCCAATCGATCAAAGAGTGGATGGAAATGGACCTGGCCCTTTCACACCAAGCGGTCCAACTCATCACGGGACACGGGAACTTCAACTCCTACCTCCATCGCATTGGAAGGAGGGAGTCGCCGGCCTGCGGCTGTGGTGAAGTGGACTCCGTTGCCCACGTATTATTCAGCTGCCCGATGACCAGAGAATGGAGAGACCAGACAGAGATCGCCATGTTCAACGCCGGATGCACTTGGCCCAGAAGAGAAGAAGAAATCAAGGACGCAGAGCTACACAGGACCTGGTGGAAGACCTTCGACAGCTGCGCCCGACACCTCACACGACTGGACCACGACCTGCCCTGATACCCGCCCCACAGAAGAAGCAAACATCACGGACCCCACCAGCCCCCCCCCCCCCCCTAAGCCCTCCACAGATTGTATATTAAATAAACACACCGGCGTCATTTATTTACCTTTCCGATTTCTTTTAGGTTCTCTCTAGGCCACACCAAACGGCGATAAAACTGTACATAATCTGTCTCCATTCTGCACACCTTCCCCACCTACCTCCCATCATACCCATCCTACCCCATCCCATTATCCCCCCCTCACCTTTCCCCATAGCTTAGGTTAGTTTAGGCTTAAGTTAGTTAGGCCCCTTAGGTTAGTTTAGATAAACTATGTTAGTAGCATGTTACCCATAAGAAAAATTAGATTAAGATAACCGGCTCAGTGCGAAAGCGGAGAGCCGGCATTGTATTTCACAATTAAATAAAAATAAGATGTCGATCAAATCATCTCCGCTCGTATGACGGTTGTATTCTACGACTATGTTTGGTCGATCAATGGTAACGTATCGTTTATTTACCTTATCATACTTAGAAACCTGAGCCTTGGGTACCTCACCCACAAAACTGTTATAACAAAGCAATTGTGACTATTTTATAGCCTTTCCAGGCGACTATAGTTATCTTTGTGCCTTCAACACTGCCAACATACTCAACAGAGTAACCACGTTCATTTTTGAAGATCTCTTTTTCCATCAGTTTGCAATCAGGTATACGATTGCGTCTCATAGTCACAAGACTAAGAATGCCTCGTTTAGCCTGATATTGCAAGAGCTACAATGACGTGAAATAATTATCGAAATAATGGCGATAGTTTTGGTTGCGCGGTATTTCCCAAGAGAGTCTGACGACAAAATTTGATGCAGCTTCCAAGTCCGGTCACCTCTTTTACTAGATGCGTTCATATGTTTTCCTGTCGTGAATATCTGTCTCAGTTATACAAAAAATCTTACTAGGATCTTTTTGCACAATTTAATGATTCGTTTGATTCGCCATAGCTTCAGCCAAGCTTTTTAGAAACAATAAGGATTTTGTAAAAAAACTTGATGAGAGTGTCAATGTCTAAGAAGTCCGGTGGGAATATATTACCGCCCAAGAAACGTAGTTGTTGTTCATTCAGTTCCAAGTTCCTCTTCCTCCACCTCACATTTTTTTTCTGATTTGACGGCGGTTTACAGATACTCCTGGCTCGAGGCGACAGTGTTGTATGGGGAAAAGTTATATCTGTCGCCGCATCTGGGGAAAGATTATCGTCTTCAAAAGGGATGTCCAGATTTGGAATCAAATCTGTATCCGCAACGCTGTCATCTTCTTCGTCAAGTCCTAAAAGTTATAAACTTATCCGGGTCACTTAAAAAAAGCCTGTGTGGGTCAATTTCTGACCCACGGGCCATAGGTTCTCCATCCCTGGCCTAGGTGATGAAAATGACAGAGGCGACTTGTTGGTGCAATTTTGCCAATAAGAGAACCTTATGATTAGTAACATTTGGTTCCTACCTAATAGAAGACTCCACACTTGGACATCCCCACAACATCAGCCACACAACATAATACGAAACCAAATAGACTTTATACTAGTCGACAAGAGGGGCGGACATTGATTCAGATCATAACCCCGTAATAACTCAAGTAAGATTCCGCCTTACAAAGATAAAGCGTGAAATCAATAGGAGGTCAAACATGGAGGCACTCAAAGATCCAAAACTACAAGAGAAATTAACGACGAAGCTCAACAGTGAACTTAAAAAGATCTGTTCGTCAGAAGAGCAAACGATAGAGGCCGTATAGGTTCAACTTACGCAAATATTCTTATAAAAATATCCAAGAAACATTGAAAACACCAAAGAATGATAAAAGAACGCAGTGGATGACAGAAGAAATCATGAAATTAATGGATCAACGAGGCAAATACAAAAATGTGACAAATTTCAAAAATGTGTTCATTGTTTTACTTGTATTTTCCATATAGGTAAATACAAAAAATAAACAAACAAAACCATTTTTTAAATTTTCCTGATTTTTTTTTTAAGATAATGATTTTTGAAAGTCACAAATGGCGTTGGAGCTTGCTCGGAACCATAGCAATATTTGATAATTTGCAACCACAAAGACACGCAGACTACCCATGCAAACTGGAATAAGATAAGGCGAAATTATAACGCAAGTAAAAAAGGTTGGAAAGGGATACTCACTAGGGGACAAAGAACTAAAAGTAATTTGCTACGCGGAAGATGCCATGCTGGTCTCAGAAGATGAAGACAACCTGCAGAGAATGCTCTATCAGTTCGAAAAGACAGCTGCCAGATACAACATGGAGATATCGGTAGCAAAATCAAAAGCGTTTACCATCTGAAAAGAGCCCAAAATATGTAATTTGGCTATATACAATAAACCAGTAGAACAGGTTATGAGTTTCAAATATCTCTGCGTCAACATCACGAGCAGCAGAGTCCTCCAAGAAGAAATAAAGGCTCAAGCAACCAAAGCAGCTTAAATATCAGGATTCCTTAGAGATATAATATGGCGAAACAAGCACATGTCCATTGAAAGGAAAGTCCGCATATATAAGCCCTGTGTGAGACCCGTTATGACCTACGCTGTAGAAACAAGAGCCGAAAATTCCACAACAAAAAGGATTATCCATACAGCAGAGATGAAGTCTTCAAGATCCATAGCAGGCTACACAGTAAGGGACCACAAAAGAAACGAAGACATCCGAGAACTTTGCGATATCCAAGACATAGTGAGATGGTCCCGACACAGACGTCGCGAATGGAGAGATCATGTTGAACGGATAGACGACAACAGATTGCCGAAAATTGCAAGGGATGGTCTCCAAAGATCCAGGAGACCACTAGGACGTCCACCCATACGTTGGTGTGAAAGCAGGAATTCATCATCCCAGCTACAACTCTAAGAAATTAGAGAACAAGGCAGATGCCTTACAAAAAGGAAATAGAAGAAGAAGCAACCAGACACCCGGGAACAACTATATCATTGGTTTGAAAGGTTGAAGTAACCTTTAGGTTGAAGTAACATCTTCCTTTCTGCTATAAGTTAATGCACAATTGATTAACACAGAAAATATATATTCGAAGTTCGAATTTGAAAATAAAAAGCAATTGTAGTTTGTTGTCATTAAGTTAAGTCTTAAATATTAGACATTGATATAACAGTCATACAAGACTGAATTGTAAAACTAATAACATTTTTGATTTTTCATTCAGATTTGTTTAATTCACAAAAAAAATTATTCAATAAATAGTTAAGTAATATATTTTTCAATAAGAAAATAAATTCTATAGAAATTAATTATAAGTTAATGTACAAATAATTGACACAGAAGATATAGATTATAAGACGCAAAAAGTATTAAATATAGTTATTAATAACCTATTACATATTATTACTGAAATGATAAATACCAAATGGTAGCTAATGTAGATATTCTAGGATTACGACTTTAACAACTAGCGACATCTTAATACGACGTATCAATCTTTCACGTCCAGAATTTTAAAACGTTTTTGGTTTAGGAGTATGTTTACTTTTCATCCACGCGCTTGTAGTGTTGCCTACGTACTTCAAGTTAATGTGTTTTATTCCTTGTTTTTAATTTATTTTTAGAATCGAGAATAGATTTTGTAATAGAGTTTGAAGATAATCTCATTATTTACTGCAGATTCGTCTGCCAACTTGATAATAATCAACTTTGAAACATTTATCTTGTCTCAATGATTCGGAGATGACTAAAGGAATTTTTGAAAATTGTTTGAAATAAAACTCGTGGAAAATTAAGTTTTCTGTAAGGAAACTTATTACTAGTGATTTTTAATTTATCATGATGGTAGAAATCAAAATATAAAAAAGTAAAAACTTTGTTTCTGTGTTATATTCTTCTTGTCTTAAAAAAACAAAAATAAATACAAATTTGTTCGGATTAGTATCGACCTTTCGAAATTACATACCCTAACCGCAGGCACACAATTCACGTTGACTTGTCTAATTAGGAGGATTGTCTACTGTGCCATCCTATAGTCCATTTTTTTTAAGAATGCAGTTCAGGGAAGATAGGGCTTATTTGACCTTGTTCTCTGATTGGTTTAAATCGAGGAGAAGTTCACACCGACGATATTTACTTCTCCATATCAACCTCTTTTCTCTCTTTCTTTTCACATACATTTGCAGCTGTTAGTTGTCAATGGCAATTCACAATTCCCAATTCACAATTATAATTTGATTTGTTTGTATCATTTAGATTTCTTGCGTTTTTCTCCATTTATTTGTTTGTATTTTATTACTATTGTTGCCATTTGGTGTATTTAATCAATGATAATAAGATATTCAATGAAACCGTTAATAAATTACCAATTCTATATTCAAGTAACTATATTTGAATTTAGCGCCAAATTTTGTAACTAGATTGAACATTTGTCATAGTGTAAATCAGGTTTCTAGTTACTGCATTCTTAAAAAAATGGACTATAAGTATATACTGGACGGACAACATGCTTCTAGTCTAGTCTGAAAGGATATGTCTAGATTAAAGAGGGAAGAAGGGAAGCATCTAGATTATATACACGAGATATTGGTGATGTATCGTACGAGAATCAGTGGGTTAAATTGCTACAGATGCGCAAAAAATCTCTCTCGTATTGAAACGAATCTGAAAATTAAATGAATGGAAAAGTTGAGCTTCTGGTCGCATTTTTATCAGAAGTGAGAATTTTTTTTCTGAAATCCTGTTGAAAGAAATAGTCTTAACGATTCAAAAGATAGTTCGAAAATTAACCGACAAGTTAAACTAGTTAATGTCTTCAGACTCTTAAGAGACAAGTTTATCCACAAGAACGCTTTTGTCCGTCATAACAAGATATGTATAGACTATAAAGATACGATTTTTGTTATACCAGTTAACCATTTTATTAGATTTTAGACTTTAGACTCGTGAGCGTGCGTGCAAAAAGAATTAAGTCAATTTGGATAGTTCGGTTTAATTTATTACTACAATATTAAAAATCTGTTGAATATTGAAGAGCCATTTTACAACATGGTTTAAGATGAAATCAGGAAAATATAGAGTTAACCCTTTGGGTCCTAGTGGTTTCAAGGTGAAACCGTCTTTTATAAAATTTATTATTATATTCCTATTGGATTAATAGTGAAACCACAGGCACTGAGTACAGGTTATGCCTCCAAATACACACATAACTCATTGCTATTGGACGGATGTCGCGCGTCATCCTGCGCAAGCACTTTTAGCCAACTGTTCAGTTATTGAGAGTACGTGTACGAGTATGAGAGTGTATGTGTCGAGTGTTTTAGCCATCCCATGTTGTTGGTTACTTCACAAGACGAATTGCTTCGCTTGGGATATGGTCTCTCAATGAACGTACTCGTTCTCTCATTTCGATGGCGATAGCACCTTTCGCTGGTTTCTGTTCGAGTTTCCGTCATGTATGTTAACATTTTCTAGCCCGTTGACCGTTAGTAATACGTCTGTCTGTCTGTCTGTCTGTCCGTCTGTCTGTCTGTCAAGACCTTTTTCTCTGGAACTCGTAGAGGTAACAAGTTGAACTTTGTATCAAATACTCGAGTCTGCGGTCTCCTTCAGCTGTGAAAAAATCAAACTTGTAAGTCAACGCGATCAAAAGATATGACCGTTTATGTCGCATATTTTGCGATTTCACGAGGGAATCAAAACCTATAGGGTACTTCCCGTTGACCTAGAATCATGAAATTTGGCAAGAAGCGGTGTCTTACAGCACATGTCAAGGGAAAAATCTGAAAACCGTAAATATGTAGTTTAATTACAAGAAAAATGCGAATTTACTACTTGAAACTTATGAAAATTCACTAATGTTGTCGTAGTGGTATTGTCAGGCTCCAGAAGCATATGGGTTGCATACAGTTAGGTCCTATTCTATGTTTATTCTAAATTTTCTTTGTTTATATTCGTTATGCATTTCATCACGTACGCTTTATATACATAATATATACAGGGTATATATTATGTCTAAATTTTGCTTTTTTATAACCGACATGCGACATACTCAAGTCCCGTAACATCCTGTATATATTATATTTCGTCTAATTTTTCTTTATAATCTACATAATATGTTGATAATCTACATAATAATATTATAATATACAAGTTTGTACGGAACCCTCGGTGCGCGAGTCACAACTCGCACTTGGCCGTTTTTTTTTATTTGAAACTTGGATGAAACAACCAACTTTGGTTTTGTGGGAAATTGGAGTTTTTACACGATTTTCGGGAAAACTTGAGCTACTTGGGCTATGGACAAGACCATGGGAAATTGAAGAAGTTTGGAGATTTCTTTGATCTTTGGAAAAATCTTACAGTTCCTCGGAAATATTTTACTCTACAGTTTAGAGCAGACCATGAAGAATAGAAGACGTTTTTGGAAAAATTGAATTTTGCTTTGTTTCTGGTCTAAATTAAGTGAAGCGACAAGATTTTCAGAAATATCGTTATATTCATTGTGGACCAAACTTTGGGAAGTTGTTTAAGATTTTGAGTTTCCACTTGAGTTTTGGAAAAATTGATACTTCGATTTTGAACCAGACGATGGAAAACCGAAAAATTGTGTGAAAATTCTTAATAACACCTTGATATTTGAAAAAATGACAGCTCGGATTTTGGACCGATTTTTGTGAAACAAAAGAATTTCCTGAAATTTTTTTTGGAAAATTTGACATTCTTTCCCGAAAAAAATAAGCCTTGCAGTGTGTATTTTGTACCGGAAAATTTATAACTTTTTTGGCTTTCCTTACAAAATTAGTTTGTATTTTTCAAAACTTTTTTTTTAATTCTTAAAAAAAGGGACTGACTTGAGTCATTAATAAATATGTTAAATAGCAAAAGACCTAAGTTGGACCCCTGAGGAACTTTATTTTGAAGGATGATGTAACCTTTCGCTATAATAATTTTAAAAATATATTATAGCAATGTACTTGGCATACTTTCAGTACTAATATTTAAGTATTATTTGCTTAAACTTTACTTAAAAACTTGTCGGTTCTGGGATGAAGCCAATAGGAATCTAGATGTTTCTTTTTCGAGGGAAAAATGAATTCAATTACAAAGAACTTTGTGAAAAGACACCTCATGAGATATTTTACATTTAGAAGAAATATCTACAGGTAGCGAATCAGATGTAGATAGCATTAATACGGACGAATTAGAAAAATGTCTTACGCAGGAAAATATATTTGATATAGATTAAATGCCCATACTTTTTGAAAATGATATGAATCAGGATGTGATAAAAGCCTAAGAATTAGCGAAACTTACAAAGGGGATCCGGGGGGTCCCCTTGTTGGTTTGGACAATTGCTATTGAAAATTGCGTTTAGAACAAGTAAAACTTTACCGAAGCAACTGGCCCCAATTTTGAAAATAGCTTGGAGTCTCCTTTTGATGCGTTCTTTCATATTTTCCCTAGTACCCCCATTGAGAAAATTGCAGTCCAGACAAACTTCTATGCATAACAAAAAATGGTGGATATACAAGTTTACAGTTCTAATACATTCTAAGTTCTAATACATATTAGATTCAATTGAAGCTTTTTCTTCGACCTCCCCAAGAATGGCACTTCTAACAGTTAGAGTAGAGAATAAAACATATACATTGATAAATGTCCATGCCCCAACAAATGACAAAAATAATATAGAAATGGAAGAAACAGAAAAATTTTGGGAAGAATTGGACCAGCTCATATCAGATATCTCTGATAGACATAAATAAAAAAATTTTACTTGGTGACTTCAATGGTAAAATAGGAAAAGAAAAACGATTTCGTACAGTAGGGGGTAAATGGCCAGCGCATAAGTTTACAAATAAAAATGGTCAAAGATTAATTGATCTTTGTATAGATCATGGATTAATTTTAGAATCAACGAGGTTTAAAAGAAGACCACACAAACTAATGACCTGGAAATGCCCTAATGTTAAATTGGGGGAGTTCCAGATTGACCATGTGGCCATGGACAAGAATTATCACAAGGAAATTTATAATGTGAAAATACTCCGAGGGGTAGACATAGATTAAGATCAATATATTTCCAAGATTAAAATAAAATTAACGCCTAAAAAGAAACACAAATCAACCAAATCCAATAGGAGGAAGAAGTATGACCCTAGTTATTTATTTAATAATAAACTGTATTTTGAGAGGTCCAAAACTCCTCTAAGAGACAATTTAGGGACGCTAATTAAAAAATTAAAAACCATAGCTGAAGAAATTGCGCCCTTTCAAAAACAAAAGAAACATGCTTGGTGGAATGTGGAGTGTGACACAGCAATTAAAAACAGGCACAAAACAGGCCATGGTTGGCTGATCAACAAAAGAGAGCAGAAAAATCTCGTGAAGAACTACATAATGCTAGAAGACAAACAGCCAAAGAAATTAGTAGGGTTAAAAGAAATTATCACAAAGAATCATTAAACACCATAGATGAAGCATTCATGCAACATAAGACAAGGGATTTTTATAAAACATTTCGACAATGCCAATCAAACTATACTCCACCAACACTTATGATGAGAAATGCAAATGGAAAACTGGTACATAGTAACCAAAAGAATGCAGAAATTTTAGCTCAATACTTTCAAGAATTGCTTAACAGTGAGGAACCAACACAATACCTAGAGTATGTCCTTCATTCAAAAAATAAAACACCATTAGAAAAAGATATACCAGCAGATTACAATGAAGTGCTGAAAGCCATTAATTCACTTAAAAATCACAAAGCGCCAGGGGAGAATCAAGTAACTGCAGAAATATGGAAGAATGCAAATACACAAACCATTCAGAATTTACATAAATACCGGCGATAATACACCCTTTACATAAAAAAGGCGATAGATCAGATCCCAACAATTATCGGGGAATATCACTGCTGGATGTCATACAAGATATTATACATGCGAATTCAAGAACAACTGGACTATAAACTTAGAAAATACCAAGGAGGCTTTCGTCCAGGGAGAAGTTGTCCAGATCAAATTATCAGTTTAAAGTGGATTATGAAGCATCCTAGGGTTAGAAACAAAAAGTTAGTTATCACTGTCGTTGATTTTAAAAAGGCGTATGATAGTATCCATCGTGAGTCACTATTGAATATCCTAAAGGAATTTGGTTTACATCCAAAACTTATTCGCCTTATTGGAATTACCCTAAAGAATACTAAAGCTAAAGTCAGATTCAGAAATGAACTCTCAAAACCATTTGACATTAACACTGGACTTCGGCAGGGAGATGGACTCTCACCATTATTGTTTAATTGTGTGTTGGAAAAAATCATGCGGGAATGGAATAAGATATCTCAACCTAACATCAAGATTAGCAAAGAAATAAGACTCAATTGTTTAGCATTTGCGGATGATCTTGCACTACTGGCTAATGATATAGAAGAAGCTAAATTGCAAATAGAACAACTTGATAATATAGCAAGAAAATGCTGGATTGCAAATTTCATATGAAAAAAGAAATAATGCCAATCTTCCCTGCTACATCGCCAACTATTACCCTAGCAAATACTAAACAAATTAAAATTGTAAATAAGCTTAAATACCTTGATGAAATTTTAACTTGGAACTCCAATGAAAAATTATCAATAGAAAGCAGAACATTTAAGTTAAAAAGAGCAAAACGAATTACATGGGCAACGTACAAGAAACAATCTCTTTCGATAAATGCTAAACTTCAACATTACCTGAAGCAACATACGCTTGTGAAACACTATTTAAATTGAACACCAAAGCAACAACTGATACACAGCAAAAGGTTGACAGAAGGATACTCCGAACAATCATAAATAAAAAACATCAGGTAGATGGACAATGGAGATTGTTGCCTAATGCAGTGGTCTACAGGGAAAGTGAATCTATAATAGATACGATGAGAAAAAGAAGAATTGCATTTTTCTGTCATCTATCTAGATAAAATGATAACAGGATAATAAAACAACTATTTAATTACTTTTGGCAAAATAAAACTAAAAATAATTGGTTGAAAGAAATTCAGAGTGATTTAGAAGAGTTGAATATTACAATGAAACAAATTGAAAATATAGAAGAAAAACGGATTCTCAAGAATAAACAAATAAGTTTTTAATTAAAAACTGTTCAAAGGAAACAATATGTCATATCTGATGAAGAAAGGGCAGCCAGATCAGCCAGAATGAAGAGGTTTTGGGAAAGGAAGAAGATGATGCAAAAGGGTTTGATTTAAGTGCTCCAATGTGGGTGTAAACTATGTAAAAAAATAATAAATATATAAAGTATCGATTATACAAGAACTTACTCTGTTACATCCTGAAACCATGGTCTAAGTCAGGGGTTCCCAAAGTGCGGCTCGCGGGCCAAATGCGGGCCGAAAAGACTGTGAATTCGGCACGCGATTTCGATACGATATATTATATTTCTATTAAAAAATAAATAAGTAAATAGTTAAATAAATAATAAATATTACAAATGAGATGCAATAAAATATTTTAATATTTTTAAAAAAATCTTACAGAAGTTTAACCATAAGCGCTTGTATTAATAAAATATTTTTTAGTTTATATTTAAAAAAAAAATGTAGTATGTCTAGCCTAGTTAATACACATTTGTACAGAAATATAATATAGTCTCAAATAGATATAGAACTGTTAATCATTTCTGGCGCATCTAATGCAACACACAATTTCAAGCAGTTAGAAACGAATTTATCGTTTTTTTTCAATGATGTGCGCTGTGCCGCACACTACAACTGTGACCATTACTCGTAGAATTGAAGATATTGATGAGAATATTTTACATCAGATACAAGAAATTTCAAAATGGTTTACTGCTTTTTCTATTGCTTTGGACGAGAGTACCGATATCTGCGATTTGGCAAAACTGTTAATATTTATTCGTAGAGTTTGAAAATTTTATGAGTTTTGAAGAGTTATTGTCAATGGAAAGTTTAAAAGACCGTACAAAGGGATGTGATATATTTTCCGCGGTAGAACATGCTTTTGATTTGAACAATATTAATTGGGACAATTTGGTAGGAGTAACTAGAGACGGTGCTCTATCTATGATGGGCCACAAATAAGGCTTTATACATTAAAAAAAAAACAACTTGTAGAACTCACTTGCAATACAACAATTGCAATAAACTGTATTATTAGAAATAATACAGTTTATATCAGAAAAATCTTATAGGTCAGGTGTTGAAAATGAATAATGTTATGAATGATTTTATTAAGTCAGCTAATTTTATCAAAAGCATCAATCAAAAGCGTCAATTTAACTCTTTTACAAGAGTCTAAATCTCCATTTGGAGACGTTATATATTTTTCAGACGTCAAATAACTTTCGAGAGGACGAACATTAAAAAGGATCTTCAGTTTAAGAAAAGAAATTACAGTTTTTACCTAAAAAAATCGTAATGTTGCTTCATTACAAGATATTAACTGGTTAAGCGACTTCACATTTCTAGTTAGTTATGATCGAAATTTAAAACTAAAATTTAAAAGAGAATGGTAAAGCTTATTTATGATCTTCTTAGATATGTAAATTCCACGGAAAGAAAATTTCATTTATTACAAGAACAGCTTCAAATTGGTAGTCATTTTGGAAGATGTGGAATGGAAGATTTGGAGATGTGGAATTTGGAAGGTGTGTTTGGAAGATGTAAAGGAAAATCCCGCGGCATCAGTTATTGTTGAATCGGAAAAGAATTACGAAATCATACAGTTCTTTAGAAGATTTTGACAAAGGTTTCGATGAAATTAAGATTCACGCGGACAAATACATTTTATTTTCATATCTTTTTTCTTGCAATCCGCGTGACGTTTCTGAAGACATGCAATTTGAATTGATAGAATTACAGGAAAATATCGATGCTAAGAATTCTTATCGGAACAATTCCTTAATTGATTTTAATAAAGGATTATCATGCGTGAATTATCCGAAAATACGAAAACATGCTCAACATATCTGTTCATTATTTGGAACGCCAAAAAATTCAGTAATTTTAAATTGGTAAGAAAAACTTTGGAAACCCATGGTCTAAGCCATTCAATATATTCCTAATTTTGTTTTTCTTCGTTTATATATGGTTTTTCAATGCCAAATAACCTCATTTTCTTATACGTGTTCAGATATAAACAAAAAAGTTTCGCGGGAACAAAGGGTTAAAGTAAAACTGTTTGATAAAAAATATTGTATTTTGGAGGTGAAATAAAACTTTCTTTTGGATCTTTTGGATTTTAAAAAAAAATTGGAAAAAAAATTTTGAAAAAAATTATTTAGGTACTACCAAATGGCTATTTTTTTCTTAATTAATGCTAGAAAATGCATAAATTATTTTTCGATAACATTTTCAAGTCAGTAAAATGAAAGAAATCTTATGTTTGAAATTTGTCGTTTAAAGAAATATTTATTTAAAATTAAATCAAAAACTTCAAACTTTCATTTCACATAACATATTCTTGCACATTATGTAATCTTCGTACACGCCTTGAATAAAGTTTGCAGATTTTAAAATATATTCTTAAGCTAGATATTTTATAAAAATAACTAGATAATACTTAAATTTTATCTCAACCTTCAAACGATTCTAAATCTTCAAACATCCTGTTTATTAATTTGGAAATACTTTTGCAGGTCGATATTGAAACTGTAAATATGACAATATGACACGAATTCCTTCCACAGTTCTGTGAGGTAAAATAAATAGGCGAGAAAATTTAACTGCAACGTGCTTCAAAACAGAAACCTGGATTGCGTTCTTAAACAGAAACTTGTAAATCGTGTTAAACGTGTCAAAAAGTAGTTGGAATTTCTGCCAAAATCATCTATTTATATGAGTTAAATATAGGGTGAAACTCACTAATTACAGATACAATCATACCAACGATTTGTTTTATAGTTCTAAAAAGACTTAAGAATATTATAGAGATTCGGACAGGTTGCATATATTTATATATTCAAGCTGTGTTTCGCTGTAATAATGGCTATCATAGTTATAATAATAATGGTAATAGTCTATAATTATTTTAGTTACCTAGGTGTAACATGCCAAAAACAAAAGAATAAGGTTGAAATTATTATAGAGTAGATATTAATAATCTTAGATATTATATATTATAATTGTAAATATATTTTATTAATAAAATATTTGCTATATAAATTCCTATGAACTATAAATATCCGTGTAGTCGAGGTTGGTTTATACCCTTCGGAGAAACCATTTATCCATGCAATTATGATATATCAAGTAGAAAATACGTAAATATCGATCAAGTGCGCCGGCTGGCGTTTGAGTAAAACTTTTCTCGGTCCTAATTGATTCAATAAAATATATTCAATTTATAGAAATGTGCGGCCGCGTACAAATTATTGACTGGCCCCAACCCCCCGCGCCGCATAACCTTGATCGCGCTGAAATGAAGCGATAAATCAAAAATTCAATCGGCCTCCGGTCCCAGATGTTGCCCGCATTGTCTCACAAACAATATATTACGACAAATATTTTTGGTGTTAATATAATACCTATCACATCTATTTCCTTTTTTCCTTTATTCTTGGATTCCTAAATGCTAGGACATAAATTTATTTAAAAAAATTGTGATTTATATTTTATTTGGTATTTACATCCAATTTATTAGATTAAATTTATTAAACAATATACACCGCTCAAAATAATTAGCGGTTCACTAATTTGCGCCTTCATAAAATTCAAACGGGAGATTACATGCAAATAAAATTAAGAACATCTGAAATACGATCTATTTAATTGTTTTATTGGCACAAATGGAAGTGTCTGCATCACGTAATTATTAATTAACAAAAACTACCAAAACAAAAGTTGACGAAGATCATTGACTTCGCCGCCTCCGCTCATGGGTCTGTTGGTGGTTCCAGAGACGATGCGAGATCGGATGGTACGTTGGCATTGAGAACTTACAAATGTCTCTATGCCGCATGATCTTATGGTGGTGTTGCGTGTAGCAAATATGCCGGAATTATTGTGGCAGATGTTACGCCGGGAGCCTCTGTTTTGACACAGAGATTCCCAGGTGTCGTCAATTCCGGCCTTCCTTACTACGGAGTGAATGACATCTTTATACCTATTCAGCTGGCCACCATGATATCGCTCACCATGGGATAGCTCTCCAAAGAGAATTTGTGCTGGCTCTTTCTCGAATTTCTTTGTTGGAGATGAAATCATGCTATTGATGCCATGACACAACGCAACTGTCTCATTTGGAATTTCTCCAGCGCCTCAACGTGCTTTTTGAACACAATCCAGCACTCACTAGGGTATAGTAGGACGGGTAAGACAACTAGGACTTTCGTATGTATGGTCAGGTCACTACAGCCAAAGACTCTCTCCCGGAGTTTAAATAAAGCATGCAAGGCACACCGTATCGTGGTCACCGTATCATCCAGGTCGTAATTCGCTGTCACTAGACTTTCGGATCAGTGCGAGATGTATTTTCTCTCACATAAATAAATAAGATATCACTAGACTTCCCAGGTAGTTGATTTTTTCAACAGTCTCGATAGGGGTTCAATCTACAGATATATATCTACGTGTGGCAGATGCTGCTGGTGGATGAAAGCTCATAATAAGGAGTTTGGTTTTGTACATGTTTACCTCCATCCCAAGAGAGCCATATACACATGAGAAGGTGTCTATCATACGTTGCGCTTGTTCTGCTGTGTTGATCAAAATAACAAGTTCATCTGCATATTGCATCTCAGTGTAGGTTCTCTTGCGAACATTTTTCTCGACCTTAAAACGTGCAAGCTTATGTAATTCATTGTCAAAACGATATGGGACGTCAATACCACGGTGCTGAAGCACTCGGTCCAAGCATAAGAGAATCGCAGTCATTAAAATATTGAAAAGAAGAGGTGCTAATACGCAGGCTTGCCTTACGCCTTTAGAAATATTAAAAGAGCTGGTTATATGGCCACCTGCAATAACTTGTACCTCGTTGTCCACATGGAGATCAGCAATTATATTTCCTAGCTTTGCAGGACTGCCAAATCTTATTTAGAGTATGTTTGAACATTCCCTCTTTATTTTTATTGATATGGTGATTTTTGGTTACATTTAGTTTTTGAGGTTTATTCCACAGAGTGAGTTGGTACCTCCGGAATGAGTGTGAGTTAAGTTAGAAGAACGAAAGACACCGCTTGCCGAGCTCTGCAATATTGTTTGTTTTAAGAACCAAAGTGACCCCTCGCCGAGCTCTCCATTATTGTTTGTTTTTAAGAACCAAAGACACCGCTCGCCGAGTTCTCCAATATTGTTTATTTTTATGCCGCGAAAAAATAACCGCACGCCGAGACCTCCACTTTATTGTTTGTGTTTTCACGCCATGAAATTGTATTTACCGAATTTGTTGCTTCATTTGTTTGTATTTTTTTGTGGTTTAATAAAATCACTAAACTATTGTTATTTTTTTAATTAAAACTAACAAACTTTCTTTTCAACTATCAGTTAAGAAAAAACATGGTCCTTCGAACCGGATATTAAGTAATTAAATCATTGTGATGAGTGATTAAGTTGTGAATAGTACCAAAGACTATAACTGAAGACATCAGTGCCAAAGAACTTAAGAATCGTCCAATCCAAGCAACAGTCGAAGAAGTCAACAACGAGAAAGTTTACTTACATTCAACTCCAATTTTAGCAGCTATTGGTAAGTTGGTCTCGTATGCTTCACCAAAAATTGGCCAATAACCGTCTGTCTTTATTATCCCGAAGTACTCATTCAGTACTCATTAAATGATTCAATATGACTGAAATCATTAACTTAGAAGACAACGTAGGCATATCCAAGCTATAATTACCTCATTGAGAAAAACATTGGACGCTGCCGATGCAGCCCCAGCGGACCGCAACATTCATTTAATCAAATCATCATTAGAATCTACCGAAAAATCCTTTGAAAAATTTGAGATCAAATTCAGTCACACTTGGAAGAATTAGATGTTAACGAGATAGATTCTCATATTATTTACATTCAAACGTTTAATATTGAAAAATCTCGCGCATTAGCTATTATACAAGAGCTTATTCCACCACCTGTAGCAACAAATGAGCGAACCCTAGCAAACAATACTGCAGTTTTTACAAATGCTGCTGTCTCATTACCTACAATACCTTTACCAAAATTTGATGGTCCACCAGGGAAGTGGTCCTGGTTTTATCAGTTCATTTTCCACTATTCATTGATCATGAAAATTTACCTCCTGTTAATAAAATAAATTACCTCATGCTATCACTTACTAGAAGCGCAGCAAGTGCAATTGGATCTATTGAACAAACTGATGAAAATTATGCAGTTGAGCTAAATATTTTAAGATATTAATTTGAATCAACACGGAAAATGACTCGTCGCCACTGGTCTATTTTACAAGAATATCCACGTCTAACAAAAGATACAGCGTCGTCAATCAACCAGCTATTCCATAATTTTTACCAACATACGAGAGCATTATGAAATTTAAAGGCACCAGTGTCGTTTTGGGATATTCCCCTTATTGATTTAATTCTCTCAAAACTTAACCAGGGCACAATATGGCATTGGGAGCTTACATTAAACAAATGATAAAATTCCATACTATATAGATCTCTTGTAGTTTTTGGAGAAAAGAGCCACGTATGGGGATAGTCTACAATACAACTCAACTGCACCACCAAAACGAGATTATCAACAAAAGCGACCACATTTACAAACGCTTTTCACTAACCACAACGCCAATCAACGGGCCACAAATGTATCAATTAATGCTTCACCTAAGGAGCAAGACCTTTATCTACAAAAGATACTCCTCGGTTGGATTTTGGGTGGGGCCCACGGTTGAGGAAATATCGAACACCTCATCAATGCCATGTGACAAGCACAAACGAATTTGATCTAAAAGAATTTTGTAAAGTGGAAGAATGTCCAAATACTAGCAAACTCACCCCTGAAGAAAAGGAATGTGAACTTCATTTCCAAAAACACGTTACCAGAGATTCAACCGGGCGATATATAGTAGCGCTGCCATTCAATCTAAAAGGACCAGAACTAGGAGAGTCGTATAACCAGGCAGTCAAACGATGGTTTAAGAATGACCCAAATTTACAAAATCAATATAAGAAAGTAATGCAAGTGAAAGTAATGAAAGTAATACATCGATTTAAATCACATGTCACCAGTCCATGAACCACCTTCAAGCTCAAAAGGTTATTACATTCCACATCACGCCGTGATTAAAGAAAGAAGTATGACTACAAAAATGAGAGTTGTATTTGATGGCTCTTCAAATACAACAACAGGTGTATCCGTGAACGATACACTCTTTACAGGACCCACAATTCAATCAGATCTCTTTTCTTTATTACTTCGTTTTCGAAAACATCCGATAGTAATAACTGGAAATATTGAAAAAATGTACCGACAATTTTTAATTAGAAAGGAAGACAGAAAATACCAACGTATTTTATGGAAAACTGATGATTTAATGCAATGCTACAAGCTCAATACAGTAACCTTTGGAATAAAGCCCGCTCTGTACCTGCTATTCGTTGTTTGCATCAACTTGAGGGTTCCTTGTTTCCAATTGCAGCTAATATTCTATTAGAGGATTTTTATGTTGGTGATTTACTTAGCGAAGCTCAAAATGTACAAGAAGCAATAAAAATACGGCAAGAGATGACACAAATACTTTTGAAAGCTGGATTAACTATTCGCCAATGGGCTTCAAATGACATTGCAGTATTGAAAGGCATATCAAAGGAAAATATTAATTCTCAGTTACAATTAGGGGACACTACGCTGAAAACTTTAGGTATCTGTTGGGAATCTAGCTCAGATAACATAATATATACCGTGAAACCTATGCCATTTGCTGAAGAGACCAAAATAACAAAACGACGTATTTTATCGGAAATTTCAAAAATATTCGATCCTTTGGGTTTTGTTAGCACCAGTCATTATTATAGCAAAAATAATTGTACAGAAACTTAGAGGTGCAAAACTTGATTGGGAAGCGGCAGTTGAGAGCTTCAAAAGACTTTTACATCATGTTGCCGGATTCACCTATGAACAATTCAACACCTTGTTATTGAAATTGAAGCCATATTGAACAAACTCCCATTTCTTCAGATCCCAACGATCCATTAGTTCTCACCCAGGCCATTTTTTAAGTTGCGATTCGTTGGCCAACTTTCGCGATCGAGACTTGGTAAACTTCCAACCAACCGTCTGTCTACCTCGGAACACATTTAGAGAGTCAAACAAGACTTCTGAAATCCTTGCAGACTTGAATATTTAAATGAATTGAGTATAAGGACCAAATGGACTAAATCTGAACCTAATATTCTGAGCGGAGCAGTAGTCATTTTGAAAGAGGACAACCTTCACCAGCACAATGGGCAATGGGTCGAGTTTTTGAGCGTTTCCCTGGCCATGATGAAGTCATTCGTTTCACTATAGGAATGAAAAAAAAGTGAAAACTTCAAAAATACTTTAATCCGTAATGTCAAAAAATTGGCAATCCTACCCATAAGTACCATTGAACAATTAAAAGTGTATAAGATTTTAGAGACTTTAAGTATAATCATTTTAATTTTCATACCATGATTATTCTTAAGAATTTATGTGTAAACTTTGTTGTTCGGTCTACCCTCTCAACAGGGAGAGAATGTTTGAACATTCCCTCTTTATTTTTGTTGTTAGGGTAATTTTTGGTTACATTTAGTTATTGAGGCTTTTTCCACAGAGTGAATTGGTACCTCCGGTCTGAGTGTAAGTTAACCTAGAAGAACGAGAGACACCGCTCGCCGAGCTCTGCAATATTGTTTGTTTTAAGAACCAAAGACACCGCTCGCTGAGTTCTCCAATATTGTTTGTTTTTATGCCGCGAAAAAGACACCGCTCGCCCAGTTCTCCATTTTATTGTTTGTGTTTTCACGCCGTGAAATTTTATTTACCGAATTTGTTGCTTCATTTGTTTGTATTTTTTTGTAGTTTAATAAAATCACTAAACTATTGTTATTTTTTTGTCTTTCTTTTCAACTTGTGAAGAAAAAACAAAGTATTTTCCACAGGGCTTGCCTGTTCACAATGTAGAATGCCTTACGTAGATCCAAAAAAATAGCAAACATAGAAGAATGCTGCTCCCTTGCTTTTTCTTGGAGCTCTCGAACTGTGAAAATCATATCTGTTGTCGTCCTTATTCCATATGCCACAGGGATAACATGTTCTCCTAACACAATGTCAACATAGAGACTACTGTGCACTCTAATCTCACCCGAAACCTTAACTGAACCTTCCAAATCTTCCGACTTGCTGGACAGCAGCAGCTGCATAGCGTTCTCCTGGGCGCCTGTAAACACGTACCAGGCCATCACAACGAGTAATGCGGAACTTTGATTCCTCCCTGAAGAGCACATAATTAAATTGTCGAAATAGCCATGCGATGTTCACGAGCAAAATTCATCGTTCCTATTTTGTGGCGTCGTGTCAAAGAGGGTTTTGGGACGGGTCGTCTTGCCCTCTAATTTGATTCCCTCAATCTATTCCTAATTGTATGGTCTGATACAGTGACCCCATGCATCGTCCTGAGAGAAATTAAGCGGTCTTTCGCTTCTATTGCAAAAACTCGAAATCAATCAAAATCGGTCTTGAGTTGTTTCCTTTTTGATACCTCGCCCACCGCGGCTGTTATATTGACCTCTATCCAAGTATATGTTTCACAATCGCTGAATAACTTACAGGCTAACGTTGAAGTTTCCTGAAACTTGTCGAAGGCTTTCGCCATTTTCAATTAATGTTATAGCACGAATAAATTCAACTTCGTTGAGCTGCCTCATTTTCACTTAAGTCAAACTATCACTTGCAAACATTTTCGTCTGTATATTGATCTGAACAAGACCTTTCTAGCTTTTTGAATCAAACTTGAGATTCATTATTTCACTTTAGTTTTGGTAATCGATGAAAAGTTAGTTAGAAAAGAATAAGAAAATAGCTGCAATATGCGAAAAATAAAAATTCACTTCATTTTAAATCTGAATTTCTTTTAATCTAAATGGTGCATGCGCAAGGCACAGAAAAATACGATAAATTTATGATTCCAGTTCAGAGACTGACAAATTAGTTAAAAGAATAAGGAAATGTCTTCAATATTCGTAAGCTTAAAATAAAAATTAACCTAGTGTATTCATCGCTAAAATTAACTTGTACTCTGTTTCGACATATAGCCATTTATCGATTGGCAAACATAATAATGATCGTCGATTTGCGCAAGCATGAAAATTGGGGGGAATTTATTATCTTTGTAAAATATTTGCAGTTTATTATGCATACAATTTAGATTTTAAATGAAGTTATAGAATTAATACATCCTGACAAGACAAAATTATTATATAAGAAAAAATAATATTTGTAAAAAATTATCCTAACAAAAATGTGTCCTAAAATATTTGCAAACTTATTAAAGCGAAATATAGCTTAAGTATATAAACATATTCAACTTGTTCGTAGGTTGCAGTATAATTTCGTATCGTCTGCAAAAAACAAATATTTGACTTGATGTTGACTGACATGTCACTGATGTTGGTTAACTGCTCTGATATCTGACAACGATCCACCAACTCCCAACTCATGGCTTGAAATCTGCGTTCGAAGAGAAAGACAGTTTTCCAGCGCAGCAAGGAACCCCTCACGTCTTAGTGCTTCAGCTTTTGCAACAGACGTCTAAGAGGGACTTTATCGAATGCCTTCAAGTCCAAGTAAGTAGTGTCGACCGGACAACTTTGGTCGTGAAGATTCGTGAAGAATGGAGTCCAATCCATTGAGGCAGGAGATAAGATTGGTGTCAATTTACTGTATGGGTAACAAACCCATGCTGCTTGATTGGAATGATGTTGTTTTGGAGAAGGAAGTTAGTTAGCTTTATTATAATGATTTTCTTCATGCACTTTGATAGAGTCGATGTCAGATTAATGGGTCGGTAATTTTGGAGACCGGGGTACTTGTCTCCTTTTTTAAAGATGGGCGTAATTACGGCGTGAGACCAAATCTTTGGTACATATCCATTTGCAAGGGCTCGTTACATCGAAGCAGCCAGTGGGGCGCTTATTATCCCAGAGCAGTTCTTCAGGAAGATAGGCGGTATGTCGTCGATATCGGGTGATGCGTTGTTCTTTAGTGCAGCAATTGCATGTTGAACCTTTTTTTTCTGTGAAATCAATTGTGTCCAGGGAGTTAGGATGTCGAGTATTCGCTGGAAGGGACGACAGGACTTCTTGGTAAATACATTTCTGGTTCCTTGGTAAACTCTTGCTACTCCTCTGGTTCCCTGATAAACTCTTGGTACTTCTCTGTTTCCTTGGTAAACTCTTGGTACTCCTCTGGTTCCTTGGTAAACTCTTGGTACTTCTCTGTTTCCTTGGTAAACTCTTGGTACTCCTCTGATTCCTTGGTAAACTCTAGGTACTCCTCTGGTTCCTTGGTAAACTCTTGGTACTCCTCTGGTTCCTTGTTAAACTCTTGGTACTCCTCTGATTCCTTGGTAAACTCTTGGTACTCCTCTGGTTCCTTGGTAAACTCTAGGTACTCCTCTGGTTCCTTGGTGAACCCTTGGTACTCCTCTGGTTCCTTGGTAAATACATCATTAAACTGCTGTGCAAATATTTCAGACACCAAGTGTTGGTTGTAGACAATTTCACTCTAAGCTCCGTCTTATAGTGAAAAGTCTTTGGACTTTAGGGATCTATTAATGTAGGAGTAAAAACTTTCGTCGGTAACCAGCGCCAAGTCGTTCTCATACCTTCTTCTGGCCTCTGTTATTAGTCTTCTCACTTTATTATTCTAAATTTTGTACTTGCCATAATTGGTAGCAGTACTATTTCGAGCGAATGCATTCCATAGTGAGCTCTTCCTTTTTAGGGTTAATTTTGACTTTAATGGAATACAAGATTCGATGGAATGATTAATAATCTCATATAGTTTATCGATGTTAATGTTGCTCATACCATCACAGACAGATCGTTTAACTTCTCCGTAATCTTTCTGCCAAAAATGCCTTTTTACTTTTGTGAGTTGGTTCTTCCTTTAGTTTGAGTTGGGCGGTAGCTGTTGTTACAATGTGGTCCCTGTTTCCTAGCGGAGGCCTGCCCGTTGGCCTACAAACCAACTTCGAGTCGTTGACAAGCAATGCATCCAGGAGGGATTTTTGGGTGTTTCTATATCGTGTTAGAAACTATCGTGTTAGAAAGTTGTTTTGCGTTCCTCTCCTTATATCCGTCTAAAAAGTCGCGAGGTTGACGTTAGGCGTAGTAATGACCAGTCAACCTCAGGAGAGTTGAAGTCGCCAAAGATGTACTGGGGAAGATTTTTGCTAAATGCTGTTGTTAAACTTCTAATCAGTGACATATTTTCCAGATCGGTCGTATAACTGGGTCTATAGATAAATCCCACAACAAAGCGGATGCTCTCGACTGTTACTGTTTTAATAAATATTAAAATAAACAAAGATTCAACAAAGATTCGATGGGAGAGTATATACAGTAATCCATCTGTTTGGAAACATATACGTGGTCTGTTAGAAAAGTATCCGACCTTATTTTTTTTTAAACCTGATGGATTTGAATCAAGCGCGCTTGCATAAGCCGACTTTAAACCTACATGCTCATGCGTGAATTTTTTCCCGCCTGTAGATAGCGTCAGTTGCTGTCGAGCAGTGTTCGAGTGACGTAGTGTGTAGTGCTCTCGTCGGGTTTTCAATGCAAGTAAAATGACGACAAGTGAAATGATGGATGTCCTATGTCGCCTACGTGATGAAATTGGCAACTACATCACGACAATGCTCCAGCACATTCTTCGCACTTGGTTCGCTATTTTTTGGCGAAAAACCAGACTCCTTTGGTCCGACAAGCTCCTTACTCTCCCGATATGGCCCCTGCGACTTCTGGCTATTCCCTAAAGTCAAGACGCCATTGAAAGGAACGCGATTTCAGACAAGAGAGGATATTATGGCTGCAACGACAGCCGATCTAAAGTCGATTCCGAAATAGGCTTCTTCGGAATGCTTCCAACAATGGCGGCGTCGCTGGGAGAAGTGTGTGGAGTCCCAAGGAAACTACTTTAAGGGTGATTAGGTTTCCAACGCTCTAGGTATGCCAGTTCTTTTTACCGGCTAAAGGTCGGATACTTTTCTAACAGACCACGTTTATCCATGTTATTAAGTTTGTTTCTCTGTGTATATGTGTATATTCCTCCACCTCTTTTATTTGCTGTGTCCTGCCGAAATATCCTGTAGTTGTTTATCTTCATGAGGGGGTCCAGGATATATTCGTGCAGCCAAGTTTCGCTAATAAGAATAATACATGGGCTTCGTTTGTGAGCAATTTCACGTGCAATAGCAGGTCTATTTTGGTCGTTGAATATGAACGGCTTTAGTTGAGATACAAACAAATACACATTTTGAATCATCAATTTCCTACGACGATCAAGTTTTTCGGAATTACGAATGACGAATATTTCAATTTGATTTCAGAGAAAGGGAAGTTGATGCGATAACCAAACACAATTATCTCTTAGTCAAACACATTGTGGAGTATTTAAATGTAACCGAAACTTACATTTTCCATTCAACCTGGGGAATACCCGATCCGAAAACGGGAATATTTAATGGAGAAATCGGCGATTTGCAAAGACACATTTCTGAAATCGGAGGTAAAAACGTCTATTACAAACCAGCACCTAAACAAAATTGATTAGTTTAATCAAAATATTTATTAAATAATTAATTGCGCGTTGAAATCATTCAATTAATTATTCAACAAAGATTTGATTGCGTATTCAAATGTTGATTTTATTCAAGAAAACTATCAGTCCGACGTTGAATTGTATCTTGTGGTTTTCTTTCAAGCTACCTGTTTAAGTCACTTGGCACTTGTGTAAGCCAATTAATTATTCAAGCCAATTAATTTTAACATATCATTTTTAATTAACAAGCAACTTGTTAATTAAAAAGATTAATAAGCCACTTGCCCAAACGCAGAAGTTTATTACATAAACTACATGTAAAAGCTACTTGAACAACCCACAGTTTTTACAAGTACAATAGCTACTAGTATTAACCACATACAGAAGCTGCTAGTATTGTTAAAAGTTACCTGCTTATACTTCTATGTCTCAATCGCACCTATCTATACTCTGTCTGGCGACAGAAAGCAGCTGTACTGCGCCGAACAAATCTCATGTTGAAACTACTACTTTCTTGCTAATATCATACGGAATATTGATTTATACAACGGAAATTTGCATGTTATTGCTAGTTCATTTTCATGGCAGTAACAGAAATAGAGAAATAACATTGTTTTTAAGATCATTTCTTTGTATTTAAGTTAATCGAATGGCCAGCTGCAGACGCGTTACTTAATTTAAACAGGAAATGATGACAACAGAGATACCAATGACAACAACAATAACCAGCATCAATGAACACTAATGACAACAGAGATACGAACACTAAGAGCCATCAGTGGACACACACTTAGGGCTCGAAAACGAAACACCGAAATCAGAAAAGAATGATGGGTGGAAGACCTTGTACGCTGGGCTCGGAAAAGAAGAAGAATGTGGAACGAACATGTCGGGAGAATGGATGAGCACAGAATTACGAAAATCGTCAGAAACGGCAAACCAATAGGCAGAAGAACAACATAAAAACAAACAACAAAAGGTGGAAAGATAGTTGAACATCTATGTCACCGGAGAAGCTTCAAGATAATAAAGGCGATGCTGCCTAAAATAAGAAGTAGAAGACATATTATAAGTGTGGTTAAAACATAGTGAATTTATAAATTGGGTGGAAATATGGATTACCACGTAGTAACGGACGCAATCATCCTATTCAAAGAGAAGTTTCTATTAACTGTGTTAAACGAGAATTACATTTGCTTATTTTAATTTTAAATGTTTACCAAAGGTAGAAATAGTACACAAAAGAAAATTTGTTTATTATTTTCCAACTGCAGGTAATTTATGTTCATGATTACTTACACTAAAATAATTGAAACTATATTTTATAATATTTAACAAAATCATATTTAATATTTCTAAGAGGTAAATTTTAACATAGAAACAGTTTCCTTTAAATAACTGCCACCCCTAATTCACTGCAAACTATCTTACTCTTATCCCGTTAACTTGGTTTAATTGAATTTTATTACATGTAATTTGAGCTACGTACGTGTTACATAAAATATTACATTCGTTTCATACGCGAGTTGAGAGAAGACTACATATAATTATAACTTAACAAGGGGGCTACGGTTGAGAGATGATATCGTTAATTAGACAGCAACTTGATGCGACAATATATGCTTAATTGGGGACGAATCTCTGCAGAATAACGACTTGCCTTATACATTACTTTAATGGTGTTATAAACGTCAGAAATCGCGGAATGGTTTTATAAAAGACTGTTTAAATGAAGATTTTTCACAACTTATATATAAATGGTAATGTTAATGAAACTTTATTTCAAAATCTAAACTTATTAAATAATTAATTAGCTGACCCGGCGAACTTCAGAATCTATAATCTATACTATAACCTCAGAATCTATAATCAATAAAAAATAACTTATTTGCTGACAATGAATTAAAGTCAGTCCAATGTTTCGCGTAGCAATATCTGGTAATATAATCGTACACGCTTATATTAACAGATGGGAATATAATTGTGTCTGTCCTCTATCTCGCATACGGTACACTGTATAAAAAATCCGAATCCAAAAGTTCAAAATCCAAGAGCCCAAATATCAAAATGTCCAAAACCCAAAAGTCCAAATTCAAGTCGATTACCTTCATTGAAGCAGCTTGTTATAAACAACATTTTTCGTTTTGTTGTCTGGCTCGAGAATGAACAAAGCTGCTTGCCGGTTTTGCCGACACGTGAACTTGCTACATACAATTGACCGTGAGAGAAACATTGATTCTCGAGATTCAGGCCACAAACACTGTAGGATAGGCCTTGTGATTTATTGATCATCATGCCTAATGCAAGAAGAATTGGAAATTGAATTCGTTTAAACTCGAATAGCATGTCGGTTGGGATCATCGGAATTCTTGGAATGAGAACTTCCTCACTTTTTAATTTTCCTTTGATTTGAGGCAAGCGTTTATTTCATCGGCAGCGGTGGATCTTGGAATTACTGGTAGTGTTTACCGGAAATCGCCAGACAGTAGAATCATTGCGCCTCCAAAACATCTTGAGTCATTGCGCAGATTTTTCATGGTTCGATTTAATGCTTCCGTTTTTGCGCCATTGTGCATTCATCCCATATAATAATTTTTCTTGCTATAAAAACTTGGGCCATTGCCGAGTGCTTCGAAATATTGCATGTGGATGTTTCAGTCGTTTGAAGGTTTAACGGTAAATTGATCGCTGAATGAGCCATGGTGGAGTCTACACAAATGTAATACACACAACACCATCTACTGGCATGGCTTAAGTAGTTTCGGCTTTGCAAAAATATGTGGCGTTCCATAAAAAAAATGAGAAAGTGAATTATTTTCATTATTTCCTTTTTTCGTGATTTTTTTCCATATTTTAATAGTTATTATAGTTTAATAGTTATTATAGTAGTAGGGGTGCAGACAAATCCAACAAATCAATAATCATAAAAATCGGTACAGCCGTTTTTGGGATTTTAAGAGTTTAACTTCAAACCCGACTTTGTTTTATATATTAAGATTACCAACATTGGTAATATATTACTTACATTAGATAGATTACTATCAATATTATTAACAATAGATTACTAACATTGGTATTACCAACATCGCTAGTGGAAAGGGAAGATTTGAGATGGGATTAGCAGCTCGTGGCGAAATAGTGGAAACATCAGTTGCAAAAATGGCGCAACATTTTGCGCCATTTAGTTTACAAAGAATCGTTGGTCGGGTGAACATTGAGGTACACAACATTGAGTAGTAAAGCATAATATCAAAATGGCGAGATTTTAGTGCTAGCGCAATGTGACCTTCGACGGAATTTCAACATAATTCAACCAACTTATTCCGTCAGATAACGCTATTAAAAAGTGGATAAACAAACTCAGGAAAGTGGATCGTCGTAAAAAAAGTGGGAAAATCGTTCGAGCATCTGACAATATCGAAGTTGTTTGATAAGCGAAGTTAAGAAGTCCGCTCTGATTAGCCATCCGTCATGCATAGGCCTTGGCATAAGTGAAACATCGACGGGAAGACGATCTTGGATTTAATCCTCACAAAATGCAGGTTGTGTAATCTCTTTATCGGGGTGATTATTAACTACGTGTCCGCTTTAGTGAAGTTATGCTTGGCAGACTGGAGGAAATGATGAGGCGCATTTCCACCTTTCCGGTTTTGTTAATAAAAAAAATTCAGATACTGGGCGAGGGAAAACCCTCGTTTACTTCATGAAATAGCTCTTCTTGTTCAGAGAGTCACAGTATGTCGATATCGGCCAATGGAATTATCGGTCCTTATTTTTTTGAGGACGAGGATGAAAATGCAGTGACGGTTAATGCGCAGCGGTATGTAGCAACGATTCGGAACTTCCTCACACCAAAACTCGTTCGCCCTCCAGGGAATGAATACAGATTTTTCAGCAAGACGGATCAACAAGCCACACTGCCCGAGTCTCAATGAATGTTATGAATGCTTTGTTCACGGGGCGGGCGATTCCTCGAAACGGGGATATCCATTGGCTTTATCGGTCTCCCGATCTAACAGTCTGCGACCTCCTTTTATGGGGATACCTGAAAAAACAAGTGTTCCAAATTTATCCACCCCTCAAACAACAATCCCAGTCCTCAAACAACGGATTCAGGATTGTTAATACGCAGTACCTGTGAATATATTGAGAAGGGTTATGCAAAACTTTAAGCCTCGACTCTAAGAATGTTTAAATGCCAACAGAAGACATTTGGCGGATGTAGTGTTCAAAAAATATATTTTTTCATATGGTAAAACGAATGACTCTTCTTGTGTTTTCCATTAATATTTTAGAAATTGTTAAAAAAATAAGTCTTTCACAATAAAATTAGTTACGATATCTTCCCGTTTCACTTTCGGATCCTTTAGATTGTACAATAAAACTAAATAGTCTGTTAAAAACCGACGTCAATATTTTGACAATTCATCTGCAAGAAGACTTATTAACCCTCAGACTTATTAACTCTCTAATTCCCAACTCCGCCTCATGGCGGACAACACTAAATCCCATATAATACTAAATTCAAATATTATATAGGGCCGATAACTAACGACGATTATACACTAAACAACACGTGCATCGCAAGAAATATCTCACGCAGAAAAAATATGTGCAGGTTATAAGCGTTAGTTTGCTGCGAAAAGTGCTACTACACCGACGTACGCATTATTCAGGAATTATAAGAACATCTATAAGAATCACTGTCATGCGACCAGAAGTCATCATCATCAGTACCATGGTATATATAATATATATATATATATATATATATATATATATATATATATATATATATATATATATATATATATATATATATATATATATGTGTGTGTGTGTGTGTGTGTGTGTGTTGTATTTGAGGTTTTCGCGGATAGATACCTGTGTTGTATTGTTTTCTCGGGGATTCCGCGTTGATGCTGAGGGTTGGCTCTGAAAAGAACCGGATTCTCGACGTTTCGGCGAATTAACATTCGCCATTCTCAAGATATATATACGTCCGTCGGGTCAACCGTTAGACGCATACTGAGAGCTCGTTCGTATATATATATATATATATATATATATATATATATATATATATATATATATATATATATATATATATATTATATATACCATGGTACTGATGATGATGACTTCTGGTCGCATGACAGTGATGCAGACCCTACTTTTACTCCCATCTGCGAAACGGCAAAATACTGTCCTATTGCTTTTGATCCTGATTTTGAGTCAAATGATCAATGTTCCGCAGAAGCGCTATCCACTACACAACTGTCAAACAAATCGAAAATCGACATGAAGAAGAATCTATACCACTTAGTGCATTTATTGGTTCTGCTCTTGAAATAGACATAAAAAATCAAGCATTCAAAAAAATATATGGCGCAAGGACCATATCCAACTTGATAAAAAACAAATATCATTTAAAGGAAGCGAAGAGTTACCAGATCGTTTGTATTAAACGCCGTACCAATGTTTCACATATTTTGCTGATGAAGATTTATTCACGCATATTGCCGACCAAACAAAATACCCACATCAAATGAACATTTCTATAAAGTTTATAAATTGAAGGAAACCACTAATATACCCAAAAATAAGAAGAAGGAGATTCGGCATTGGAACTTGACGATAACAGTGACAACACTCCGCGCTATCACGCCAAAAGAGCGAATTCGATCGAGATTGGCGAGGGCACCACAAAAAATCTATACAATAAACCGCAAATAGATAAATCTACTCGAAATAATAAAATCAATGGAATTATATCTCAAGAACAACCATGGGCGGCACAGCGACATAGGAAAAGGGATACACGGAAATCTAGTGTAATACATGAATGACGTAACTGAGATAAAAGCAGCAATGCGTTATAAACATCTTCATGTTTACAAGCTAGACCCCCAATTAAGTGAGGAAGATATTACCACATATCTCTCAAATAAAAATATTGATCAGTTGATTTGTAAAAAGTTGCAGTCAAGGCGTGTCCAGATGAGTACTCGTCATTTAAGGTGACAGTAACTTTTAATGATTTCGAAAAGGTGAAAATCCCAGATATTTGGCCACGTCATGCCTGAATCAATAATTTTTTATTAAGATTAGAAAGGGCCCCAGCGAAAATGCTAAAATAAATATAATATCCCCAACAGATACTCAAATAATGAAGGAAGCTGAGAACTATCTCTTGAAACATTCAAAACAAAACCAACAGGTGTCCAACAGTGCATCAAAATCTGAGATATGTTCAATTTACTATCAAAATGTAAGAGGTTTGAACTCTAAGATTGATAATTTTTATTGTAACTCCTGTAGCTCTGATTTTGATATTATTCTGCTGAGTGAAACGTGGCTTAATGATTATGTATTCGATTTTGAATTATTTCCGTCTAATTATCAGATAGTGCGCTGCGACCGCAAATTTAAGCAAGTTAGTCGAACTAGAGGTGGAGGAGTGTTAGCAGCATTTAGTGATAAAATCAAGATCATACCAGTGGATATTTCCAGGGTTATTAATATTGTTCCCCTCGTTGATATTGTATTATGCAAGTGCTTCATCGGCTCACTGAAGCTTATTATTGGTGTAGTTTACATACCCCCTGATATTCAAAATGAAGATTTCGAAACGTTCATGTCCGCCTTGGAAACACTCCTTGTTAATCATCAGTTAATTATTGTTGGCGATTTTAAAATTCTTCATGTTTCAAGAGCTGGTACTCCAGCTTCGAATGAAGCTCACTGTTTGCAACAATTTAACAATGCTCTCGACATTACCCAATATAATAACGTCAGTAACTTAAGCAATAATTTGTTAGATTTAGTGCTAGCCAATATAAATCACAATTTGTCTGTTTTACACTCATATCTCCCCTAGTCAAGGAAGATAATTATCATCCTGCGCTAGACATTAATTTATGTATTCTCGAATCACATCATTTTCGTTCGTTTCCGTCTAATAGCCAAATGGCGTATAATTTTCGTAAATAAAATTTAATGTTATTGTATCAATCCCTTTGCGATATTGATTGGTCATTTTCATTGGAACAGTATGATAACATCAATGATGCTGTTGATTCCTTTTATACCACATTATATCACTGCTTGGATGAGTTTGTGCCTAAGAAAGCTTACTCTGTTTCAAATTATCCTATTTGGTATTCCTCTGAAATTTGGTCTCTCTTACGATTGAAAGAAAAATATAGGAAGCAATGGTCAAGAACTGGTGATCGCCTATTTTATGACAAATACAGTCAACTACGCAGACAAAGTAAAGCTAAAATTGCGAATTGCTATAAAACATATCCTTAGGATGGAAAGGAATATTAAGAAAAATCCAACTGACGTGTGGAAATATTTAAATAACAAGCTTGGTCACTCAAGAATTCCTGGTACGCTTCATAACGAGGATTCCGAGTTTTCTCAGCCTTACACCATAGTTAACGCTTTTGCTGACTTTTTCTCAAGTTCGTTCTCTTCAATTGATGCTACTGCTCCTACTGAATATTTAAATAACATTGTTCCTTTTAACTTTCCTGAAGTTAATGAAGAGAACCTTCTACTAATTATGTCCCAATTATCTAATGAATTTACAGCTGGTGATTCTATACCTTCATTTTTAATACGTGATTGTAGACTTATTAACATCTAATTTACATTCCATTGGAGTGCTAGCAACTTTACAATTTAACATACTAAATTTCTGCAATAGTTGAACTATATACTGTTCCTGATCTAAAGTAATAACATTCAGCTCTTTATCAATTTTAACTCTCATTCCCATGCATTGTTGAACCTGACCCAAATTCTTAATCTTAATTTTAGAACTCAATACAGAAATTAACTTGTCAGTTTCTTCTTGATTATTTGAATAAATAAAAAAATCATCAACATACAATGCGATGACAATTTTTACCTCATTATTTATTTTTGTAAAAACACATGGCTCTATATGATTCTTTTTGAAGTCTAGGTCACCCAAACATTGTTCTACTCTCTCATACCAAGATCTAGAAGATTGCTTTAAACCATAAATTGCTTTCTTCAATTTAACAATTACCTTATTCTTATTTGAATCACAATCAATATCTGGTTGAACCATATACCATATACCGTTTAAAAAAGCTGTCCTGACATCTAATTGTGTGACATTTAAATTTAACTGGACAGACAGTGCAAACAATAATTTCAATGTAGAATGTCTGACAACAGGTGAAAACGCCTCTTCATAATCAATACCAGGCCTCTGGGTAAAATCTTTAGCCACCAGACGTGCTCTGTAACGTACACTGTTATCACTATTTACTTTCCTTTTAAAAATCCACTTGCACTGTACTAAAGTTTTATCAGAAGGTAATTCGTGCACTGTAACCCACGCATCATTTTCTTCAAATGCCTGCAGCTTGTCCTTCATTGCCTCTATCCAATTGTCTCTATCTGGGCTATCAAGAGCTTCTTTGACACTGACTGAATCACTCGTGACATCTGCTTCTGACGTTGCACATAGGTTTGAATATCCATAATGCTCTGGCTGCTTCCTAATTCTTTTCAAGACTGCTGGTGGTTCTGGTTCCTTATCTGTTTCTTCAGATTGCTGTAACGCAAAATCCAGGTCGGTCATTGTGTTAAGATATTCTGATTCTGAAGGCGAACTTGTATCCACGAAGGGACTCAAAATGGGTTCATCTTTTATTTCTTTTGCATCATGACCATCTGACATTTCTGGTTCAATATCCCCAACTGAAACTGACACAACTGCTTCATTTGTGCAGTTTCTTTCTATATTTTCATGGATAATTACATCTCTACTAATTACAACACTTTTCTTGATCGGATCATAAACACGGTAGCCTTTCACGTTCTCAGAAAAACCAACTAAAATATGTTTCCTCGACTAAGTGTCCCACTTAAGCCGTTTCTGTTTTGGCACGTGTACCATCACCTGACTGCCAAATATGCGGACATGACTTAAATCTGGTTTTTTATTTGTCCAGAGCTCATATGGAGTTTTATTATCTAATCCTGATGCAACAGATCTATTCCTAAAATAGACAGCACTGTTTGTCGCCTCTGCCCAAAACTTCTTATCTAAACCTGCATCAAATAATAAACAACGAGCCCTTTCAACAATTGTTCGATTAATCCTTTCACTCATACCGTTTTGTTCTGGGGTATAAACATTAGTTTTTTGGTGAACAATACCTGCGTCTTTCAAATAACTTTCAAAATCATTACTGCATAACTCTAAGTCATTATCTGTCCTTAATATTTTAATTTTTTTTTGTTGCTGGTTTTCTACCATACTTTTAAACTCCTTGAAGTATTTAAAAACTTCACTTTTGGTTTTAAGAAAATAAACAAAGGCCATTCGAGTAAAGTCATCAACAAAAATTAGGAAATAGCTGGACCCACCGATTGAAGTAGACTCCATTGGTCCGCAAACATCAGCATGGATTACATTCAGTGGATCGCTACTCCTTGTACCAGTGTGACCAAATGGCAAGCGCGACTGCTTCCCTTCACAACACACTGTACATGTATTTTTGTTGATCATTTCCTTATATGTGTATGATATTGCTGTGACTGCTCTACTCTCCATTTTATTCTGGTCGTTTATATTTAAATGGCCCAATCTCCTATGTCACACTTCACTGCTAACTCTTGAAGAAAATGTAAACAAACATTGTTTACGTTCCATAACCATCTTATAAACACCATCTTCTTGGTTTGCTAGAGCCACTAAACAGTTTTCTCTATTGTAAATATAGCAGCACTTTTCCTTGAACTCCACATTGTTTCCATTCTTGATAAGTTGACTAACGGAAATCAAGTTAGTTGTGAGGTTAGGAACACACAAAACATCTTTCAAAGTAACCTCATACTTGCAACTTGGAGTGACCGTTATGATATCCACATCACCTGAACACAACATTGGTATAACATTTTGATTTGCCGCCATAATTTCCTTGATACTCGGTGAATATGATGTATTTCGTAACATGTTTACATCTGTCGTCATGTGAGCACTTGCGCCGCTATCCAAATAAAAGTCCTGTTTACTATACTTTCCACTCAAGAAAACGGCAAAAAAAACATTAGTTTTCTTCACTTGCTGCTGATCACTTTGCTTACACTGAGATTTTAAATGCCCAAATTGTTTGCATAGATAGCATTTTACGTTTGTTTTCTTCGACGAACCTGACATAGACCATCTGCGGCTGTCATTATTGCTGTCATTCTTAGCACTGTCACCAACCTTATTTTGGCGATGGTGCTGCCCTCTGCTCGAAAAAGCGTTTCTTGGCTCGGAATCTTCATTACCAACTAGATCAATTAATTTTGTCTTCACTACATCCGCTGTAATGGCTATTCCCGAATGTTCTATAGCCATTATCATAAGGAAGTATTTTTCAGGTAAACCTGGCAGCATTAAGCACCTACTCCACTCGTCATTCACTGAGAAATCTGTTCCTGATAATTTCTGAGCTGTTTCTATGATTTGAGTAACGTAGTTTGTCATCGAATCGCAGTTGTCGAGACGAATCGATATTAGATTCCGCAACAAAGTTATTCTTCGAGAGAAACCAGAATCATCGAACATATTCTGTAATTTCGTCCACAAATTCCTTGTGCTCGATGCATCTTTGATGCGAACAAATAGTGAAGAGTCAATCGTTAAAATTAATTTGGCTTGCGCTTTTGCATCTTCTGTGGCTGCTTCTTGAAGACCCTCCTGCTTTATAAAATTAGCTGTGTCCTCCAAAACTAGCAGATTCTCCACGGGAAACGCCCACTCATGATAATTCTCGCGACCCTTTAACTTTGGCACGTTATTCAAGAATGCGTTAGAAGCCATTGCTATTAATTTAACACTTTTTTAAACACAACACCTGCACTTAAGCTAGCTAAAACTTAAGAATGAGCATGCCTGGGCCCGTAACCTATTAAAACAACGTGTTTCTTTAGTGGCTAACTATCAAAAACTAAACTTTATTCTCTACATACGTCATACATATGTTATACAGGGATACCACCTAAAATAGTACCCCAAGACAACAACAGATGTCTCTTGGATGTTTATTTGATGTTAGAGCTGGTAAATAATATTTGTAACATTTTTGTTGTATTGACTACTTTGTTATGAACTGCGATTAATATGGGCTAGGAATATCGAGGAATAATTTAAGTAACCTCAAAGCTTTAAGTCACAAAAGGCTTAAGTTGACATGGTATGTCAACTTACCCTGAATTTCTCGAAGTGTAAGAATACTTTAAAATCCTGTTGAATTGAATCGCCAGAGCATTAGATATCGAAAATCGCCAGAGTATTAGAACTTGAAACCAAGTGAAGCGTGCTAACCTTCGGGATGACTTCGATGATGTATGCCTTTATTGCAACGAATTATATAGCAAATCGAAGTCAGGAGAGCATTGGTTATGTTGCCAGTTATGTAAGCGATGGTGCAAGCAAGAACTAAGCTATTCAAATGTGAATTGTGCACCGATAATTAGGTATGTCATAGACAGACGTGTGTCAACTTACCTACTTGAGCATGATTGAGGTTTTTGTTATATAATTTCAATTCTGTAATTTTTTTGAGCGTCAAGATAATTTTGTGTTCTTCTCAAATAAACGTTTTTAATGTGTACCCTTACATTTATATTTTATCGCCTTTGAATAATCAAATATTGGCTTCCAAACAAAAAGTATGTCATCTTAAGCATAATTCCCCTAATACCGACTATACGGATATATGATCGAGAGACCGAGTGCAATCTGTCGGTTGTCAATCGCCTATTTAGGTTATGTCACGATTGCAAAATAAAATCGAATAATCCCTTACTTACATTAACAGTGTTCACAAAGTGCTACTATTCGGTCATAGTGTTGGGTAAAATTCTTATATTCGGTTTGTTTTTCGGGATACGTTTCAACAAATTGTTCGTAAGCTGAATGCTGTGAATACAGCCAATGGTCATTTTCATGTTGCAACCCACTTCCAAAATAGACCACTACAATAAATGTATTGTGCTCTGTTGTAAAAACCGTTTGAGACTGATAGTTTGTCGTCTGATAGACGAGAAGTTTGAGACTGTTAATTTTAATTTCTTTTGGCGTTGGTTTTGAATTTTGAAAATTAAGTATGTTATGCTAACGATGTTGCCAAATAAAGTATTCATATAGGCAACCAACCTAACAAAATAATTTATATAGTTACATCGCAAGAGCATATCGATATTTATAATAATCGATTATCACAGGCCGACATGATATTTGGTGTTTTGAATTTGATAAGTGTCCTTAGCTAATACGGGTACGTTGATTCTGAATGTGAATTTGGCTTGACCCCATCACGTCAAGATTTTTCACAAAATTAGAAAATCCTTGTGAGATATTTTGTAGTAGAGCAAAGAAGTACCTTATTGATATTTCCTAAATTGCATTAAAATTATTTCTTTAAAATACTTGATACATCGATAGAAAATATTTTAGTATAATATTATGTTTATTTCATTTCATTGACAACAGTGTTCCATTTTCGCATCTGTCAAGGTCAACTTGATAGCATTAGCAGTTGTTTACGAAATTGTTAGTTAGCGTCTGTTGTTTGTATTATCGAGTTGTGTTTTATTTTCTGAGTGTTTAGTGCGTCATAATATCATCAAGAAAGTGCAAAAACAGTCCTGATATATTTTGTTACGTGTGTGGTGATTTAACGATAGCAAAGCATCAACGAAACATAACAGAATTTATCAAGAAAGCTTATCACGCTTACTTCGGTATAAAGCTTGGTGATCAGGACGAAACTTGGGCTCCACACAAAGTGTGCTTTCAGTGTGTCGAGCTACTGAGAAAATGGACAAAAGGTACACGTAGCTCTTTACCCTTTGGCATTCCTATGGTATGGAGGGAACAAAAAAACCATGGAAGCGACAGTTACTTTTGCTCCTGCGATGTCAAGGGTTTCAATTCGAAAAATAAACATACTATTCAGTATCCTGATTTACCGTCTGCTAAACGACCTGTACCTCATGTACCCGGAATTCCCATTCCTCCACCTTTTCTTCACACCATCCAACATCAATCATCAGATGAAAGTTCAAACGAAAAAACTGATGAAGACGAATTCAATCCTGGTATAGACCAACCTCAACAGTTTATCCAAGCTGAACTAAATGACTTAGTGAGAGACTTGGGCCTATCGAAGGATGCTGCACAAATCTTAAGATCACGACTGTAAGACAAAAATCTGTTGGTTCCAGGAACCACATTTTCGTGGTATAGGCATCGTGAAAAAGAGTTCGCGGAATATTTCTCTCAAGAAGGTTCACTGGTGTATTGTAATAATATTCCTGAAGTAGTCATGAAACTGGGAGCTGAAAATTACGATTCCAAATCATGGAGGTTATTTATTGATTCTTCTAAGAGAAGTCTGAAGGGTGTCTTGTTGCACAATGGTAATACTTATGCCTCGGTGCCTGTTACTCACTCCGTGCATCTCAAAGAAACGTATGAGAATCTTGAGCTGTTGCTAAATACAATAAAGTATAGCGAAAATCGTTGGCAACTCTGTGGATACCTCAAAATAATATCCATGCTTTTGGGTCAGCAGTCTGGATTCACAAAGTATCCATGTTTTTTTGTGCGAGTGGGACAGTCGAGCACGAAATTTACATTACGTTAAGAAAGAATGGCCACTCAGAGAAAGACTTGTACCGGGACAAAAAATGTGCTGCGTGATGCATTAGTTGACCCAAAATTAGTTCTTTTGCCTCCCCTTCACATAAAGTTAGGATTGATGAAGCAGTTTGTCAAAGTTTTAAATAAACAAGATGACTGCTTTAAATACCTGTGCGACAAATTTCCTGCACTTTCTGAAGCTAAACTTAAAGAAGGAATTTTTGTAGGCCCTCAAATTCGAACCATAAAATCGTATAGATTGTTCCAGAATACAATGACCCAGGATAAATTTGAAGCATGGAGTTCTTTCGTAGAAGTCATAGACGGTTTCCTTCGAAACAACAAGTCTCTAAACTACAAAGAAATTGTAGCCAACATGGTCGTAAATTATAAAAAAACTGGGATGCAATATGAGCGTCAAACTTCATTTTCTGGATTCCCACGTTGACTCTTTTCCCGAAAATCTTGGAGCTGTCAGCAAGGAACAGGGAGAGAGGTTTCATCAAGACATAAAGGAGATGGAGAGACGTTACCAAGGAAGATGGGATATTAGAATGATGGCTGATTACTGCTGGACCTTGAAGAGGGACTCGCTCACAAAAAACCACAAAAAGAAAACTACAATACGCAGTTTTAAAGGAAAAATAGAACGATTTTATTAAAAAAACCCCAACGATTGTCTAAAGTAGATTATACTGCATTATATTTTTAATGAATAACTCAATTTTGCAGTGTAATTTTCTATTAAACATAGTTTCAATAAATATTTTCTCAATATTTTTGGCAGTTTCTATGAAAAATTTCAAACACACTTTTCCTGAAAACCTGACGTGCTGGAAAAAAACTAAGCACAGATTGGTGATCAGCACACCCTATTTACTATAGGACACCTATTAAACTTCAAACACTTTTTCATGAAAACAAAAATGTAGGCCTGTGTTATTTTACGAGTAACGAGACGAAATCTGCGAAGAATCTACGAGAGCGTACCTCGAGTGGTATTTTAAGGATTATGTCGAGTTAGGAGTGAAAAATAATCATTATTTTCGATTGCTCGAGTGGTATTCGTTACGATGATATAACAAATAGACCGATAATAATAAATTAATGGATTTATAACAAATTAAAATTCACATTTGTTAATAAATACAAAACTTTGTTCTCATCATCTCTTTGTTCTCTCAATTATTAAATCATGGCTCTAGATTTACATTATTATTAATTATTTTCGCTTTGTTTATTTTCGCTTTATTATAAAAAAAAAATTGAAGTAGGGGTCACATAAGAAAAAAAAAACAAGAAAATTAATACAAAACGAAATAAACTTAATTTTAGTAAAAACTTTTAAATTAACTAAACAGTCCATTAAACCAAAACTATTTCTGACAGGAATTTCATCGTAATGTTCAAACTGTGTCCCATTCACTACCTGACATAGGCCAAGACGATGGTAGACCTGATTTACAGAGTTTTCGATCATCATTAATGCGGAAGGCATGCGGAGTTATACGACTCATTTCATGTCTCATTCGTCCCATTAAGTCTTCTAAATTGCCTGGTCGGTTAACGTAGACCCAAATTTGTAAATGTCCCCACAGAAAAATCAAGGGGGTGAGATCAGGTTACCTAGGTGACCACTCCATTGCTCCACGTCTTCCAATCCACCTTCCTTCAAACTGATTATCCAGAAACCTTCGAACATTAAGACCACAATGTGGTGGTGCAAAATCCTGTTGGAACCAAATACTGGGATCCAAGTTTTCCCTATTATTTGGAACCGGAAATGTCGCAATTAGGTCCGGAAGCACTGCCATATGAAGATGTTCCAAATATCGCTCAGCTGTTAAATTCCCGCGAAAGAAATGAATAAATCTGGACCAATAAATCTTCCCCTGACAATTCCTACCCAAACATTAATTTTTTGGGGGCGCTGGGTGTGTTTTGTCTGAATCCAGTGGGGATTTTCCCGAGCCCAGTAGCGACAATTGTGTCGATTTACTGTACCACTTAAATAAAACGTTGCCTCGTCTGAAAATACTACACGATGAAGCAAATTTAAATTTTCGTCACAATGCCTCATGAAGATTTCCCAAAATTCCGGAAACGTCTGTCCGGATCATCCTCTGAGAGTTCGTGAACAAGTTGAATAATGGTTGCAAGTTTTGTATGGGTGCAATTTTTTTTTTTTTTTAACTTTACTAGAAACGACCGACTAACATTTTATTGTAAGGCAATTCCTTTTGTAGTTACGTGAGGGTTGTCTTCTAATGACAGCAAAATATCTTACTTTGCTTCGTCGCTTATTTCTGGTCTTCCAGATTTTGGAGCATCCCTCACGCTTCCCGTTTCATTAAATTTTGCCACAATTCTGTTTACTGTGCTTCTAGCAATTGGAGGTCTTTCAACATTTCTAGATAAATAAAGCACATGCTTCTTCATGACTTCGAAGTCTATAGCTGTAACTTATCATCATTAGAATTTCTATACTTTATCTTTCGGTTAAAGGAGCCATCATAATAAAATTGGTATGGCGCTAATTGTGAGACAGATACTGACAAACAGTTGTTTTATTGAAACAATTGAAAAAATGATAAGAACAGATGTTCTTGCTAGGTAACTTTATGTTTTAATTCTTTTAAAATTTAGTTTTTTTTCATAAATTAAAAAATCAACTTTATTTTGTGTTTTATTAATTCTATGAGTTTTTTCTTATATGACCCCCACTTCAATTATTTTTTTATAATGCAGAAAAACAAGCTTTATCAAATAATGTAAAAAGTGACTTCCTATTTAAAAAAATATTGATGACGTCATAACTTTGACAAATTTGACGTTTTATTTTTTTGACTTATGTTAAAAGACGCGGAATAAAATAAACTGTTTGACGTATTTTAGCATTTTTTTCAAAAATGAACATAGTGCGTTTTATGAATTTTGTGCATTACTTTATCATAACCCTGTATAATCTTCATTTATAGTTACTTGGTATGTTCTATGAAAATCTTGGCTGGCTACCTTTGTCCATATATATTTGTTTTCGTAAAAAAACTCATGGAAAAACTTTACCTATTAAACATAATTATAATTGAATAAAAAGTTAATCGAATATTACGCAAACCATGTATTGGTAATCTCGGAAAATAATGGATGTTCCCGGTGAGCGTTAATGATCGTTCATCAATAAAATCGATTAGGTCCTTTGTATTTCGGATTTTCTCATTGTAAGCGAAATGATGCATAAAAAATAAATATCCCCGTCGAAGATATTACGCTCACGTCGTTACCTCCACAGAGTTTGTTGCCGCGTTCCACTAACACACCGAATAACACGCATCGCTTATGGTAATTTATCCGGAAATAGATAAATTATCTACCACTTTCATCCTCTATAATGGGTATTGTAATAGCAACAGATGTCACGATTACACAAAAGCTTATAGGTATTATAATAAGATTCGAAAACTAAAGATTAAGTTGGAAAGATGAAATAGAGAAGGATGTATAGGCAAGATTAAATAGACAAAGTTAGATAAGCAAGATTAAAGTGACGAGCTTAAACGGATAAGGATGAACAGGATTAGACAGATAAGATTGGGGCACCGACATTTATGAAAGTATCCTGTTTATCATCCGACACAAAGCCTTATTCGCAAGTTACAAACAAATGCACAAGACACACAAGTATCAACACAGAACTATATAATCTACCCAAACATAATCTGATTATGTAACAGAAAGAAGCACAAATTGCCAGCACATTTAAAAGTGTCTAAAAAAGTAGTTTATGATACAAGTGTGTGAAGAAGGGCTTTTGTTGCAAAAAGTTGCGAAATTTGAATTGCAAGTTGCGCTTTTGGCTCGTGCTTTAAACTGCACAAGAGCCTCTCACACACGTGTGTCAAACAATATTTTATCTACGAAGCATCTTAAAATACCGTTGAATCTACAAAAACCTAATTGTTTCTTAACGATAATATTGAAAACTTGTAATTTTGACAAACAACAAAATACTGCAAATCACTGACACAATATAAATAGAACGTTCAGCGCCTCCGTGGCAAAAATTGCTGATATTATTATTGCTTCAAAATAACAAAAAATAATTGAATTTCGCCAGAAAATTTATTTTCACTACGCCTTTGTTTTCAACACATTATGAGCGGAGTGGGTATTAGTACCCGTTTCACGGACTGCCGTCTATCAGCGGGCCGGGTACTAGAACCCGTTTACCCACGTTAAAAGCGGAGAAAACTACTAATACGTGTTGTGTAATGCACGGATTTGCGCTAAAGGACAATACATTTGGTAAACAAAGGTAGTCACCATAAGACAGTCAGAAGATTGACAACACATCAAGGTAACGTTTCGTAAAGTTGCGTAACGTAAGTTGCAGCTCAGCTATTTCAGCATTATATGTTACTTAGTATATTTGTAAATAAACTTTTCATGATTATTACATGACGTGAGTGATATATTTGAACGTATTACCCATAATGGATTGCGATAGTGATAGTAATATCTGTGCAGAGGGTTTTTCACAAATTTTAAGTGATGCTGAGTTTCGTGAATTTGATAGCGAAATTGACGAGGAATTGTTTTGACCAAGAAGGAATGGACCCTTGCCAATGCCATCTAGCGACTCTAAATAAAGTAATGGTGAAGTACAGAACTGGTCGGAAAATGATAATGTGCACCTCAATTTACTCCTATTTTTTGCTAAAGTAATGAGCAGGGATCGATTCCGACAAATTTTGTACTCATGGCATTTTTAAAATAATGATGACATAGATAGATAGAAATCGCCTTAAAAAAAATCGCCCTAATATTTCTTATGTTCTAACAAAATTTTGAGAAGTTTACAAGCAGCAGAGAGCAATATCGCTTGATGAAAGCGTCATACCATGGAGAGCTCGTCTATCCTTTATTAAAGTTAAGTTTAAAGTTTATAATGCTTCAAAAATTACCAAATATGGAATATCCATAAGAATAGTTTGTGAAGCTAAAACCCGCTACACTTGTAATTTTCGTACTGTGGAGAAGGAAGCCGATTGATTACAAGACACAATTTTAAATCTTCTGCCGCCATATTTCAACTTATGACATCACATATACATTGATAATTATTATAATAGTGTTAGCGCCAATTTTAATAAATCTATATTTTAATTCGAAATTTAAATCGATTTCGGCATCGATTAAAAGAAGGGAAAAGGTGTATCGACCTGGGCCAAAATCTCTCGATTTTATTATTTACGCCGCGAATTTATATATTTCTGGTAGTATGCTGTGTTAGGTTTAGTGGTAGAAGCGAAAAGACAGGCAATCGACACGTGCACGCAGTTTTAGTTTCCAGTTAATAAGAGGGTGTAATCACGAGCCAAAGGGCTGCAGCGACCACAAACGTCTGGAAGACAACAATTTTAAGGGAATCCCTCTACCTTTTATTCTTATTTCCTCCCTTGAAATAGGCGACGGAAGGACAGTCCATACGGCGCGGAGACGCGAGCAACCCTAAAAGGTAAGTGATCAGACCAGCCCAGTCTAATTAAAATTAGAAAAATTTGATTTTCGTGAGATACAGTCTAAACAAATAGTGTTGACATTTGCGAAAACTATTATCTCCTCTATTTCCTCTTTGTTTGAAAAATGCGCAACTCAAAAAGACCAGCCGATATTGTAGAAAGGCATAATATTAACGTCTCGTTACGGCTCACATCATGGCTGAGCAACGAAAAAATTTGGTTTGAAAACCTGAAGTCTGAAGCCAATCTGCGTTGTTGATTACTACAAATTATATTTGTCATATTACTCGATAGTACGTCGTACCAACAAATGGACAAAAAGGGCTGTTATGTTTTTAATCAACAGTGCACTATTTAATGCGTTTAGAGTTTTTCAAACTTTAAATCCTAATTCTAAAAACTAGTACAAAGTTTTTTTACACGACATAGCAAAAGAATGGATAAGCGTACCCACTCCGGAGAATGCAGATGATCCTGTGCCAAGTACATCAATTATATCCAGAATAAATGATCCTCCAGCAAGATTGTTATAGGATGCAAAAAATACAAATAGAGTAAAATTGATATAAAACTCAAAACTAAAATCATAAAATCATAAAACATAAAACTAAAACCCCAGAGACAGTGCCATGTTTGAGCTGCTCATATGAAAAACAGTTTAACCTGCTATATGTGCCAATTTTGCGACGTTCCTCTTCATAAGAGAGATTGTTTTTTAAATGCCACTTCTTCTCGATGATCCTCTCAGGACGTTGGCGATCATATTAGCCTTCTCACTTTATCCACTGCAGCTCGGAACAGTTCAACTGAAGTCATATTCGTCCATTGTCGCAAGTTTTTCACCCATTCTTCTGCCTGGCCCCCTTTTCCCGTCTATTTTTTCCTTCAATTATGAGTTGAAGCGCTCTGTATTTATCGCTTCTCATTATGTGTCCAAAGTAGCTTGTTTTTCTCTGTTTGACAGTATTTATTATTACTGTTTGTTTCTCCATGTGGTTTTCGACCTCGATGTTGGTAGTATGGCTTGTCCAAGGAACTCTCAGCATCCTGCGGTCGCACCACATTTCAAAGGCCTCCGGTCTCCTTTGCGTTGTTTCTGTTAGTGTCCACGTTTCCACACCATAAAACAGTGTGCTAAAATCATAACACCTCAGAACACGGAGCCTGGTTTTTAGGTTAAGCCTGAGATTACTCAGCACATTACGTATGTTGTTAAATACTGCTCTTGCCTTTTCCACTCTAGCCTTTATCTTAACCGAATGATCCCAGCTATCATTGAGCACGCAGCCCAGATATGTCATTTTCCTCACTCTTTCCAGAGTGTTCCCGTTTACAGTTATTTCTGCGCTAGCATCTGGGTTTTTGCCGATTACCATTATTTTAGTTTTATTTATATCAAGTTTCATGCCATATTCTTAAATGCCACATTTTAGAAAAATATTAGTGCGTGGTTTTATTACGTAAGTTCAAACGGCGAGACATTTTATTGGTTAATAAATTTTTTGCTCTTCCGTGACCTGACGTACACCTGCTCATCCACCATGAAGCATCCATCCGGCGCATCCACCATCAGGATCAGCGATCCTGACTCAACCTCTTAAAAATTTGCCTTGAAAATTTTTAAAATGAGGTCGGTTTTAGCTCACAAACATTTGTATTGTAACTTAGGAAGAACCTAAAGCATCCTCTATTTTACCCATCATCTTTCATATTTCATCTCCTATTTCATCCCTTTGAGTTTTTTTTTCCAGAATGCCCTTTTTCTGAATGCAATTGTTTGAAGACCCAACTTTTGATAAAACAAGGCCTGGAAAATTACGCCCGCTACGCAACATAGTTGCATATCTTAAGATACCCGCTCAAAATGTGTTAATTGACGTGAGCTAATGGTAGTGAGGCTATGGCTAGTTACCATAGTAACAACCGACAGAAGTTGTTTAATATTCAAACTCCATTTGATTTACATTGCACTTTTACGCACGTATTTGGATACTTATTTGTGTGTTCATTTTGGTGTGCAAGTAGATAAAGGTAATTTATTGTTTAATTCATGAGATGGAACCACATAATATGGACGAATATTATTTTAAAATTAATAAACCTTTAAACGGGTTTCATATCTAAAATATACAGGGTGGGCCATTTAACGTGACTACCCGAAATATCTCCGTTGCCTTTAAAGTGACGAAAAAAATGTCAAAAGGGAATTTTATTGATATCGTACAGCTGACACAGTGGTTAACCTTACGAACAGCACGTGGGGTCGGCAACGGACCCCAGAGCAAACTTTTCTCGACTTTTTTTTACCAGTTTGAGCGGAGCGGCTGAGCTTCTAAGACATTTATTTCTATTGTATTTTATATGTTCTGAACAAATTTGGCTTTATTTCGACTATCACAGCTTGAAATATATCACATCAAAGATAAAAGTCACGGGCAGCAGCACTTGAAGCCCGCTAAGGACCCCATGCGTTTTCAATGGATTTTGGCCTAGAAGGAATCATCAAGATCGAGGAAAGGAACTCAAGGCCCTTTAGGATAGGACGAGGAGCTCAAAAAGGATGCGTCATCCTTACTATTCCACATATACGGTAAGTTTATACCAAGAAGAGCTCTGGACAGGGAACTGGTAAGGCGGTAATATTCATTGGCGGTAGGAAATTAAACTTACGGTTTGCCGACGATACCACAATCATCGCACAAAACAAAGAAGAAATGACCGAACATCTGGGAAGAGTCGAGAGAGAAAGATCAAAATTCGGGCTTGAGCTAAATCGCCAAAAACCAAAACTGAGGATAGTAGATCGTGGCAACAGGAGAGAAAATCCACTTAGACTCCTGCATAAATAGTGACGGCAATACGTCCACAGAAATTAGAAGACGCATTTCAGACAAATCACATTTCAATGGACCACATTTTATCCAGAGAGCTTGCCAAAAACAACCGCCAAAAGGAAAATATTTTTGCTACGACTTAGTCGCGAATTAATCGCTCAAAGCATCGCAGTACGTTTATAAAACCCCGGTTCCCTGCAGAAGGGAGTAAGATCGGGTTTAGTTTCATTGGGCTGTACTATAGAAACACCCTTTACAGTAGTACCCCAAGCAACTAACATAGATAACAAAGCAAGATGTTTTTTATGTCCTAGATCTATGAATCGAAGAGTGAAAACAAAATGCTCAACATGCAAAAATCATATTTGCCCCCTACATTCAAATAAAGAAGTGATTGCATACTGCAAAGAGTGTATCACGAATAATACGACATAACTCTTTTAAATCTTAAATATATTATATTTTTACATATAAATTTCTGTTTTCCTATTTTTAAATAAACATTTTGGTAGAAAAATATAACTTTGTTTTCTTTAATTCACCAAAGTTGTGAGGTAAAATAAGAAAAAAACTACAAAGAACCATATGAATGCATGGGATCCGTGGCGGACCCCAGGTGCTGCTTAACGTGGGTCACAATGACGTGCTGCTCGGAAGGTTAAAAATCCTTTTTTGTCAAGGTTTTGATGCGTCCTCTAGGTCATGCATGGTTTTTCAAATAGGAATATGTTATTTTTTTATTAAGACATTGTAGCCAGTATTAAGACGAATCCAGCGACTAATGATATCATGACCTTGAAATGATTTGACAAGTATTTCCTTTGAAATTAACTTTGAACAACCGTATCGAAATGGTATTGTACAGTCGAGCAGAGAAAGTTGATATGATTCTGATTTATGGTGAGACGACAGAAATTCTGTGCGAGCGCATGGACTTTATGCACAACGTTATCCTGACAGAAATGCTTCCCGTCGATGTTTCGATCAAATTATTCATTTATTCCGTGAAACGGGCAGTGTTAATCCACGCAAAAAGAAACATCGCAAGGCTAAAATAAACGAAGAAGCAGAGATTGTCGTTCTAGCTGCAGTAGTTCATCATCCGCGATTAAGTAGGCGGGAAATTGAGCAATTTTCCGGAATTTCCAAGGCGAGTATTTTAAGAACATTGAGACGTCATAAATTCCATCGGTACCATATTTCCTTGCATCAAGAACTTGATGGTGCTTATTTTCGTAATAGGGTTTAGTTCTGTGAATGGGCTCTGCGTCAGTTATAGGCGAATCCGAATTTTTTCGACGACGTTTTGTTTACTGACGAGTCAACTTGACGAGTCAACGAGTCAACCAAGTGCTCATCGGGCACTTATAGCTCGTGAAGTGATAAACTTAAAATTTTACAGACACTGGATTCGGAGTGGTGCAGTAATCCCTTGGGCTGCTCGTTCGCCGGATTTAACGCTACTTGATTTTTTCCTATGGGGAGTTAAAGGATCGTATTTACCATGATGTTTCGACGACGCCGGCGAACATGCGAGAAAAATATTCGAAGTTCAAGAGAATCATTTATCCGACGTCTTTCAAAATGTGTCGAGGTTAATGGTCATCACTTCGAACAACCAGAGCTCTTTAGGGGTGCAAGGGGTGGTGACAAAAGGCTACCCAAATGATAACCTCACCTGCTCGGGGTGTACCCTGCTAGAAAACCAACGAGACTCTGTCGACCGAATCTCTGCCGGAATAAGCAGATAATCTCTTGCTAGCCAACAGCTACGGGTGGAGGAGCTGGCAAGAGTAAGGGTACCCCCGTATCCTTGGGACAAGAAAAGGTTCCTAAAGGCGGATGAATCTAAACAGATCAACGGCACGAGGATATGGTAGGCAACGGAAATCCACCACATTAAAGATCCTTCGGGATATTCCTAGTAGAACCAATTACATGAATACAATAGTAACGGAAAACCGTACCGATCATGGATCTCGGAGTCCAAGATCCGGCAAGAGACGAAACATCGCAAAAGAAGAAAAGTGTAAGGCCTCGGGTCGTCATCCGGCGAAATTCTTACATGGCAAGTGCAATACACACAAAGCAAAAAACTCCAGAAACCAGGAAAATGTCAACAATTAAAAGTATCGGTACCTGGAATGTGCGTAGCTTGTTCGAAAGTGGAAAAACTCAAAACCTATTAAGGGAAATAGACAGACTAAAAATAGACATCCTCGGAGTAAGTGAAATGCGATGGAGAGGGTCTGGCGAATGTCAAGTCGAGGGATACACTATCTACTATTCCGGGAACGACGACCCTAAACATTGGAATGGAGTAGGCATAATCGTCAGTCAAACTTTAAATAAGGCGGTAAAGAACGTCATAAACATATCTGATCGTGTAATTATAGTGCAAATAGAAACAAGACCAACAGCGTGCAATATAATTCAAGTATATGCACCCACAGGAGATGCACCAGATGATGTTACCGAGTTGTTCTACAACGATCTAAAAAGGGCAACTGATACAGTTAAACCGCATGAAATAAACATAATTATGGGTGATTTTAATGCCAAGGTGGGAAAGGGAAGACGAGAACGTATTGTAGGCGATTACGAACTGAGAAACCCAAACGACCGTGGAAACAGACTGGTTCAATTCTGCTTGGATGAAAACTACGTCATCGCAAACACATTTTTCAAACATCATCCAAGGCGCCTGTATACGTGTACGTCTAATGCAGACAGATGTGTAAGAAATCAAATAGATTTTATCATGATTAATAGTAGATTCAAAAATGCAATAAAAAACGCCAAAACATATCCCGGTGCCGATATATATACAGATCATAACCTACTAACGGCATCTATAAATCTAACACTGAAAAAATGTGTTAGAACGCAAAATGTACTCCGTATAGACACACAAAGGCTAAAAGATCAGATCATACGCTCAAAGGTTAGGAATGAAATAAACGAGAAACTAACAACATGGAGTAATACAACAGAAAATGCAGACATAGAACACACGTGGAAACAGCTGAAAACCACAGTAATAGAAGTAGGAGAAAGGTATCTAAGACCAAGCGAAAGGCCGAAAAAACAAGCATGGATGACCGAAGAGATACTATTACTAATGGATCCCAGAAGAGCATACAAAAACAAATGCGCACTAAGATATTAAGAAACCCAACGAGAAATCAGATCGAAAATAAGATCAGCAAAAGAGGTGTGGTTGTCTGCGCAATGCGCTGAAATTGAAGCTCTTGAAATAAAGCATAACTCCTTTAACTTGCACAAAAAAGTGAAGCAGGTCGCTGGTAACCACAAGCCTATAAGATCCCAAATGCTAATGGATGAGCAAAACACTATATTAACATCAACAGAGGATAAACTAAAAGAGTGGAATAGATACATAAAGACTCATTTTAAGGACAACAGACATGAACCCTATAATATCGAACTACTCGGAAATGACGGAAGTGACATAACAAGATCAGAAGTCGAACATATTATTGCGAGAATAAAGAATGGGAAGGCACCTGGCCCAGATGAAATACACGCAGAAATTTTTAAGATCCTTAAAGATGATAGTTCTCTCTCAACAATAGTAGACCTATTTAATAATATATATAGAACAGGTGAAATACCAAGAGATTGGTTAAAATCAACTTTCATCACCTTAGCAAAGAAATCAAATGCGAAACAATGTAAAGATTATAGGACCATCAGTCTCATGAGTCAAGTATTGAAACTATTTCTGAAGATCATCCATAATCGTATTTACCGCAAATGTGAAGAGTCGATCAGCGAGTCCCAGTTTGGCTTTCGGAATGGGTTCGGCACAAGGGAGGCACTTTTCAGTGTACAAGTTCTGGTACAACGATGCCTTGATGTTAATGTGGATGTTTTTGCCTGCTTCTTAGACTATGAAAAAGCATTTGACACCGTAAACCATAATAAAGTAGTAGATATACTTAAAGAACTAGGATTAGACGGGCAAGATATCCGCATTATAGCCAACCTGTATTGGAACCAAACAGCAGCGGTGTTAGTGAACAAAGAACTGTCTGAAGAGGTCATGATTCAAAGAGGGGTGCGACAAGGCTGTGTTCTCTCGCCATTACTTTTTAACCTTTATGCAGAAAAAATATTTCGAGAAGCATTGGATGGCAAGAACATAGGAGTAATCGTAGGAGGCATAGTGATCAATAACCTGAGGTATGCCGACGACACCGTTCTATTGGCTACGAACATAGAAGACCTACAAGAACTAATGACAACCGTTACAGAGCACAGCTTGTCCATGGGTCTTATACTCAACGTTAATAAGACAAAATGGCTCGTCGTAAATAAAACCAGCGTAAATAACCAGCTGAATCTAAGAGTTGGAAATGAGGTGGTGGAACGTGCCAACTCCTATAAGTACCTTGGCTGTAATGTAAACGACAAATGGGACATGACATCAGAAATTAGAAGCCGCATCGAACAGGCAAGAGGAGCTTTCACCAAAATGAAGAAAGTGCTGAACAACAGGCACTTGGAAATCCCCCTCAGAATCAGATTGTTAAGGTGCTATGTGTTTAGTATCCTGTACTACGGCGTCGAGGCTTGGACACTTACGGAGGCTATGTGTAAGAAGGTGGAGGCTTTAGAGATGTGGACTTACCGTAGAGTGCTGAGAATTTCTTGGGTGGATCGAATTACTAACGTCGAGGTCTTGCAAAGAGTCAATAAGCAAACAGAAGTTCTCAACACAATAAAGAGAAGAAAACTGGAATACCTTGGTCATGTTATCCGAAATGATAAGTACAGGTTACAGCAGACAACAATACAGGGTAAAATACAAGGTACGCGCAGTCCAGGCCACCGCAGAACATCATGGCTCAAGAACCTTCGCCAATGGTTTGGACAAAGTACAAGATCCCTATTTCGAAAAGCTGCAGATAAAATTCAAATAATGAAATTGGTCGTCAACGTCATTGGAGGGCATGACACATGAAGAAGAAGACTTCGAACAATCGTTAGGGTAGGGCAAGGCTTAAAGGTCCACGGGTATAAAGGTCCACCATAAGTATCTAAAAAACTAGTGACGTATCGTTCTTTCTAACTGTATAATCGCTCAGAAGAGGGCGCGGGAAGTGTAACGAGGCACATTTGATAGTCGAGCGACACCGCGAGCCGGAGATTCACGATCGCGTCTCAAAATTATAACGTAAGTAGATTTTTTCATCATTATTCTTCTTTTTTTTGCGCAGTGTTACTTCGTTAACAATGCCTAAACATAGTTTATTAGTATACGTGATTTATTTGTTTTACACGATGTATGATTACTTTTTAGCTAGTTAGAACGGTGATTTTTTTATAACCCATAAAAACACTTACACGTGGTTGGGATAAAAAGTTCCAAAATGGACCTTTTAGCCCACATTAAATCTTTTTATCCCATCATTTATATATTGCTTATTAAAAACTTAAAAGACAAGAAAATCTGATCGTGGCACTAAATCTGTAGAGTTAATGCAACGTGCAGCAGATTTAGTTATCAATGAAAATAAACCATTGAGGCAGGTATGCCGTGACTTTGAATAAAATAGAACCTCATTGTCAAGATTTATTAAACGAATGAAGAATGATCCTGTCAACTAGAGATTTTGCTATGGTACTGTAAGGCAGATATTTAAAAAGAACAAGAAGCCAGTCTCGCAGAATGCTTGCTTAAAGTTGAACAAATTTGTCACGGTATAGGTCCTAAAGAAGTTCTTAGCATGGCTTATGACTGTGCCATTAAATACAAAATAAGTGTACCGGAAACATGGCATACCAACAAAATTGCCGGTAGAGATTGGATGTGCTTTTCTTAAACGAAATACAAGTCTCTCCATTAGAAAACATGAAGCGACAAGCCTCAGCAGTGCTACGTCGTTTAACGAATCTAATGTGCAAGATTTTTATACAAAATTAGCAGAAGTTATGGACCGATTTAAATTTACAGCTTCTTCTATATGGAATGCAGATGAAACTGGCATATCGACTTTCACCAAACCATCAAAAATAGTTGCTGCTAAAGGAAAGCGAAATATTGGTTCAGTAACATCAGGTGGAAATACTGTTATCCTATTAGTAGCGGTTTCAGCTACAGGTTCGTCGATTCCACCCCTGTTCATCTTACCTCGCAAAAAGTTTCAAGACTATTTCATTCGGGATTCTGATTGCATTGGTGCTCGAAATTGTACAGCATTTTATCAAGCACGTTAGGCCTAGTAACAAATCCCCTGTGCTGTTGGTTTTAGACAATCATTCTTCACACTTATCTGTACCAACACTAGATCTAGCTAAGGAAAATGGAGTGGTGATGCTCTCTTTTCATCCACATTGTTCCCACAAATTACAGCCACTTGATGTGTCGGTATATGGACCTTTTAGAAGATATCTGTCTTCCACTCAAGATGCATGGATGCGGGAAAAACAATGACTATATAATATATCCCTGGACTCGTCCACGTTTCTTTACCTTTAGCCTTGACACCCAGTAATTTAATGAGTGGATTCGAAAAAAAGTGGCATATTTCCCTTCAACCAAGATACATTTAACGACGTTGATTTTTCACCTAGTTACGTAACGGTTCTCCACATGGAAACTGACAGTAATGAGCCACGCTCGTCGAAATCCTCTACTCCTTTGCCTACAGTGTTGTCTAATCCACAGCCTTTAGCGTCGTTGGACCAGCAGCCAATAACATCGTATGATGCACAGATACCAATACTAGTTGATCCACAGGGAGTTTTTTCGCCCGAAATCGTACGATTGCTACCTTTAGCCGGACCACGTAAATCAACTATTAAGGGGAGGTTCTACCAGCAATTGACTATTTTTTTTTGCTTCTTTTTCATCCTTAGGTTCTTGAAAATATGTAGTCAAAAGGATATTTCCCTATCTAATTTATTTTACGAGTTACAGCGTATTAGGCGAGAGAGTGCGTCGGCCGAAAAGCAGGTATAAATGCGCGCTCGGACCGGTTCCGAGGGACGGGCATTTTTGACTACCTAAGCGGTGTTTCTAGTACAGGTAGTAAGTTTGTGACTGTCTCAACGAATTTGTGTACGTTCCTGTCTATTGTGTGCTCGCATACATGCGTACCCTCGGTCGGACGAGCGTTGTATACACTTCTATTTGCCGTAACGTATTTCAGTTGTGCTTCGAACGTCTGGCAAGTAAGCAGTGTTCCAAAAATGTGAAATATGCTACATATATCGGCGACGGTGACACAAAAACTTTCCAAGCTCTCTTCAACTGTGACCCTTACGACGACCTTATTGTTCAGAAGAAGGAATGTATAGGTCATGTCCAGAAGCGAATGGGCATAAGATTGCGCGCAGCCAAGAAACAACATAAAGGAATTGGAGGTAAAGGCGCAGGAAAATTGACAGACAAATTAATAAAAGATTTGACTTTGTACTATGGACTTGCCATTAGACGACACCCTGATTCGGCCGAAGAGATGAAAAAAGCTGTGTGGGGAACGTTCGATCACAAATGTTCCACGGATGAGGAGCCGAAACATGAAAACTGCCCACCAGGTGAAAACAGTTGGTGTAAGTGGCGTGTTGCAGAAGCCAAGAATGAACTCGCCGATTTCCACCATGAACCTGCCCTTCAAAAATCGGTTCAAGAAGCAATTCGACCCGTATATGAAGCTCTTTCAAGTGATAATTTACTGCAAAGATGCACAGGTGGAAACACGCAAAACGACTTTGAATGTTTTAACTCTTGTCTGTGGAAACTGGTCCCCAAACAACTTCATTGGGCGAACAAACATCTATCTGAATAGCAGCATATATATCTTCCGGCATTTTTAATGAAGGCTATTCATCCATATTAAAAACTATGCAGACATTAGGAATCGTCCTCGGGACAAACTCCGTAAACTTCGCTGCGAAAACTGACGACCGGCGTGTGGATTCAGCGGAGAACAAACTCTCGGAGTTAAACAAAAAAGCCAGAATTCAAAAATTTAGCGCCGTGGTGCACCAAAACATGCTCTTTGTGGATGAGGAAGGGACCCTGTATGGTGCTGGAATAGCTGAGTAGATGTAAGTGTCAAAAAACAAACATTACTTACGATTTTTTCTTTGTCAAACTTTAAACGCGTTTTTCTCGAAACACCTTTTATTTCCGCGCCGTACACGATTCCGCTTCAACGACTTGACCGATTTCGATGTTTCACGGCTCAAATTAAAGCTTATTCGATTTAGGGGGCCTTGACGGAGCGTTTTTTTTCAAAAAAATTCATTATTATTATTTTTTATTTAGAAAACGCCGTAAAACTGATATTTTGACGTATACACCGGAAAAAGAAAATCTGCGTAAAGAACAAGAAATCTTGAATAAGATAGGCTAAAAGTGTAAACAAGAAAAGCAAAGCAAATAATAAAGTTGAGTTAGTAAGAAAAGCTATTTTACAAGAGGTTAATAGTGATTCCAGTTCCGATGATGAATACTTCTGTTTGATTTGCTGCGAGAAATACAGTGACAGCGTTCCAGGCGAAGGTTGGATTCAATGCAATCTTTGCAATAATTGGGCCCATGAAAAATGTATTTCAAACAGGGGTTGCATTTACTTTGTTTGTAATAATTGTGATACAGGAAACATGCGTCTGATTAAGATAAAATGGAGATACACAAAAATGTTACTTTAGATACTATGTTCGATGTAGTTATAATTAAAGAATTTTATGTTTGTGTTATTGTTGTTTGTGTTTTTGTTTAAGATTTTAAAGTCAGGCTAAACTCTTTTTGGATTCTATAAATAAACTTTTGAATTTCATTGAATCAAATATTGTTATTATTACCTTTTTAAAATTGATGTTAAATACTGGACCTTCTTGCCTCCTGGCTGCCCCTTTTTACCCCTACTGTGGGGCAAAAAGAGACAGACGACAAGGTCTAGAGAATTTGATAAATGACATATTTATAATATGATAAATCAACCAAAAATTTTGTGAAACATGGTCAGATAACTGTTTGTTTGATTAGTGTATCATATTTTGATATAGTAAGCCCAGTTTTCATAGCAAAATTCGAAATATTAAAATTGGAACTACAATGTCTTGATAAAAAAATAACAAGTTCCCATTTGAAAAACCATTCATGACTTTGACGAGGTATAAACTTTGACCATGACAAAAAATAGTTTTAACCACTGTATCGGCCCTTCGAAATCAATAAAATTACCTCTTGACATTTTTCTCGTCACTCTATAGGTAACGGAGATATTTGGGGTTTTTACGTTAAATGACGCACCCCGTCATCATCATCAGTAGTGCTACAGCCCTACAGGGCCACGACTTTCTCCAACCTCGTCCGCCATTCTTTCCGGTCTCTGGCACGGGCCTTCCAGTCAGCTGCACCAATTTTTCTGGCATCCTCAGAAACGCCGTCCATCTATCAGCCTTGGTCTGCCTCTGCCTCTACTGCCGGTTGGTATAGCCTCAAAGTTTCTTTGCGTTACCACGCTGTTGTCATAGCGTGCTAAAGCTCCTGCCCGTCTTGACCTGCCTATCTTGATTGTTGTTATTATGTCGCTGTTTCCTGACCCTCTGTATAAGCTATAAAGCTCAAAATTATATCTTCTTCTCTAGACGTTATCCTCTTGGATAGCACCACAAATCTTTCTTAGGATTTTTCGTTCAAATGTTGATAGTAACGTCTCATCTGCTTTTGTTAGGGCCAGGTTTTCGAGCCATAGATTAAAACTGGTACAATTAACTTCTTATAGATTCTGATCTTTGTGCTTCTTGAAGGCTCGATTTACGTAAGTATTTTGACAGCCCAAAATAACAGCGATTGGGAAGCGTTATTTCTTTGCTGACATCATCACTCGGGTTTATCAAGGCCCCTAGATATACGAACTCATCCACTGCTTCGATGTTATATTCTCCAATTGTGATATTTTGATCCGCGTCTCTCCTCCGCGACCCACCCTGTATAATAACTAGTAGAAGTAAAATATTATACTATTCTTTATTCTAAAACCATTTTTGTTTTGATCTATGTGTTCTGATTTCTTCAGAAAAACTTTTTCGTGTTATTATTATGATTAGTTTTTTCTGTTACGATATATTTACGACATATTTCATTTAGCAGTGTTATTTTCTTAAATAATGAAATAAAATTATTTGAATTTGATTTGAGAAACAAGTATTTACATATAAAACACACAAGATTAAAGCTTGTCTCTTTACTTATATTGAATATACCAGTTACATTGAATATGCTAGTCAGACAAATCTAATCTGATATATAAAGGTACACGAGATACGGTTTCAAGTCGACAAGCAAGAAATTTAAGCGGACAAATCTCGACGGACCATGTAAACAAGAAGTTCCTCCGAATTCAATATAGTTTTTGCTATTAATATGTTTCTAAAGCGAATATATCGGGTCAATTTTCTGTTTGTTCTGGGACAGTTGGGGCAGATGCAGTTTGATACAGTAGAAAAATGTGCTCAATTTTCCAGGATATCGACATCAAAAGAGGCAAGATAGCGAGGAAGCGAGTCGTCAGTGGCACATTCCACGGTTCTGTTTTGATCCGTAGACAGGCGGACCGATGCATGCATGCGCTTCGCCGCGGATTGTTCGCAGAACTAGAAGATTCAAATTAAAATACACACGCATTGAACCCGTCCATTCCTCACAGTCATACAGATTTTCGTTTTATTACGCTGACAAATAACCAATATTACATTATCTGACAAGATTTTCTTCAAGAAATAATATTGACACCAAAGTTTATTTAATATTTTTATACAGGGTGTTAGGTAAACACCCTAACACCCTGTTAGGTTGGGTGTTAGGTATACAGGGTGTTAAGGTATAACTGCGTAAGCAGCAGAATAATGTCTATAAAACTTAACACAACACCTACAAAACTCAACATCCTCTAAATATATGCACCTACTTCAGACGCATCCGATGAAGAAATTGAGGAATTCTATTTGGACATCCTAAAGGAAACAGCTAGAATTCCAGAAAGAGAGATCACAATAATAATCGATTACTTCAACGCGAAATTTGGTCCCATTCAAACAACGGAAGACCACTTTGAAAACATACTAGGAAAATGGGGCCTTGGAGACAGAAATGAGAGAGGGGAGCGCCTATTGTCATTCTGCGCTGACAAGAATATGACCATCATGAACACAATGTTCACACATTACCCACGGCGAATATATACGTGGAGGACACCCGGTGATAGGTATAGAAATCAAATAGATTTCCTGCTGACACCACAAAGATGGCGAACAAGTATAAAAGATACCAAAACCTATCTCGGCGCTGACTGCGGATCCGATCATCAGCCACTTATAGGAGAAATAAAATTAAAACTGATAACTCCAAAACCTGCCTCTATGTCTCAAAATAGGTGGGACTTACACAATAACACCGAATATAGAACCAGACTCTCCGAAAAACTCCAAACACTAAACAGCGAAAACACCAAACAAATGGACGAGAACCAACTTTGGAAGAGGATGAAATCGGAAACGTTAAAAATAGCCAATGAATTGCACCACAACCACAACAGAAGAAAAACGTGGATAATAGACAGAACATGGGAGGCTATACAGGATAGAAAGGAACTAAAACAAAAAGGCTTGAACTACGAAGAACGACGTGAAGACTACAGGAAACTATCCAAATATATAAGGAAAATGTGTAAAGAAGACAAAAACGGCTATATATCGACAATATGCAGAGAAATCGAAGACCATCATCAAAAAAATGCATCCAGAGAGCTTTCTTCCAAAATCAGAGATATAACAAGAGACTTCAAATCGCGAAGAAAAATTGTAGAAAACAAACAAGGAGAAGTAATAACGGAGAAAACAGAGGTTGCAAAGAGATTGAAAGAATACTGTCAAAACTTGCTCGAAGATCAACCAGGAGACAACCTGAAATCCCTAACTCAGAAGATCAAGAACCAGAAATCCTTAAATCCGAGGTGGAGTTGGCTCTCAAAAAGCTGAAACCTAGCAAATCTGCAGTACCTGACGGAATAGTGGCAGAAATAATTGACGTGTCTGATGAAAATATGATAAGTCTCGTGCATACACTCTGCAACAAGATCTGGCTATCAGGAGTCTGGCCGACTGATTGGGCAACCTCAGTATTCTTGCCAATCTATAAAAAAGGAGCAAAGTCCCAATGTTCGAAGTACAGAACGATATCCTTAATATCACACGTCAGCCAAACATTGTTACATATACTTCACGACAGGTTGAAAGCATACATACACCCCCAAATCCCACATCCCAGAGCTGGCAGGTTTCATGCCGGGACGAAGCACGCGAGAGCACATGAACATCAGATAGATAATTTAAAATCTAAGGTTCAGACAAAGTTCAACAAACCTGGATACCTATGTTTGATTGACTACAAAAAGGCATTCGATAAAGTAAAATGGAGCAAATTATGGACCGTTAGGTCAGAGATGGGAGTACTTAGACATCTTATTAGCCTCATCGCCAACCTATATCAATCTGCAGAAGCACAGGTCAGAATAGAAGATTGCCTCAGTGATCCCTTCAGAGAATACAAAGGAGTTCGTCAGGGGTGCGTCCTTTCACCTATTTTATTCAATCTATACGGACAATGGATAGTCCGCAAAGCAAATCACAACTAGAATGGAGGAATATCTATAGGAGGCAGGAAAATATCAAATTTACGGTACGCAGATGATACAACGTTGCTGGGAAGTACGAAAGAAGAGATCAAGAACTTGCTCCAGAAGGTGAAAGAAATCAGCTGAAAGGTGGGCCTTGTGAAATAAATAAAACAAAAACCAAAATAATGATAATAGACCGATCCCAAGAAAGACTGCACAGACCAACACATATTGATGGAATCGAGGTAGTAATGGAGTTCGCGTATTTGGGCTCACAAATTTCAAGAAATGGCAGCTGTGAAATGGAAATAAGGAGGGAAAATGGACGGAAAAACGTACTAATGAATCCATTCTACGAGAACTTAACATCGTCGATAGACTGAGCAAAACTACCCAAAAGTATATCCTAAGATATTTTGGTCACATAATGCGAAGAAAGGACGACTCACTTTAGAAATTGATAGTCCAAGGAAAGATAGAGTGTAAGAGACCACGAGGAAGATCACCAATGCGCTATCTGAATCAAATATCCAAAGCCACATGCGCAACTGTACACGATTGCACAAAAGCTGCTGAAAACAGGGAAGACAAGAATGGAGACAATAAGTACAACAAATATGATCCCTAGGTCATGCCATTGCCACGATGCTCGGAGACGAGCGATACGATTGAGAAGAAGGCAAACATGAGGCAAAAATACAAGGAGTTATTCCTCGGCCTATTCTAAGAATATTTTGTGCTATGATGATTTCTGTAAAAACCAATTGTTTTCGAAAATACAGGGTGAACAAAATTTGCGACAACCATATTCGATATTTGTTGAAATCATTAATGTAAATAAAAGTTTGCCGTAGGACCATTAGTTTATCAAGTATGAAAAATTAATGAGTTTATCAAGTACAAAAATAGTTCACGATAACTTGGAACAGCTGTTTTATCTACTACGTACAAATGGATTTCATTTGAATACGTCTCGCCAGTGATCCTGTATCAGTTACAGTTGTTTACATTGAATTTGGTTTGGCTGTTTGACGTGTCTTTAATGGTTAGTGAAATCCTTTACCATATTTACGGACGCCGAGATGACTGACATGCATTTCATGTGTGAACTTGCTAATTGCAATTCATAACAAGCTGGACCATTGTACATTGAACGTTTTCCTAGCCGTAATATCCCCGAAAAATATTCGAAAACATTCATCCAGGTTTTCGTAAGACAGGCACTTTGAAAGGAAATGAAGGATCAGGAAGATTATTTAAAGTAGAACGGTACAACTGGAATAGAATGTGATGGACATGAGAGACACGAGAGAGGAAGATCCAAGTATTTCTAGGCGATAAGTTGCCAATATTTTGAATGTAAGTCATTGGACAGTTGGAGAGTGGAAAATTCTTAAGGGCAATTTGTTGTATCCATACCATATTCAACGTATTCAGGCACTAATTCCAGATGATTATCGTCCACGTATTGCGTTCTGTCAATGGCTTTTGCAAACATTAGTTCTAATCTCTCAATTCCTGACACAGATTATTTTCACCAATCTAGCCACTTTCTCAAGAAATGCAATAAGGAATTTTTATAACAACACTGTGTGGGCAGATGAAAATCCGCTTGAGGTATGTGAAGATCGATTTCGACATCAGTTCTCCTTGAATGTTTGGGTTGGAATTGTGGGTCCCCATCTAATTGCAGCGGTATTTCTGCCAGCAAGACTTACTGGACAGATGTATCGCAACTTTTTGGAAGAAACACTACCCGAGTTTCTGCAGGCTGTAACATTGGCGAAACGAATTGCAATGTGGTTTATGCACGATGGTGCACCACCACATTTCAGTTTGGTTGCTCGTGATTTTTTAACTAGATCGCTGGATTGGGCGAGGTGGGTCACACACATAATCTGCTCGATCCCCAGACTTAAACGCCCCTTATGGGGCTATCTGAAATCATTAGTTTACGCTACTCTAGTGTAGAATTTGAACGAATTACGAAGTCGGATATTTGCTGGGTGTAACTCAATAAGGAACAACGCAGTTGTGTTTGAAAGAGTTCGGCAAACAATGACGAGAAGATTGAATGCTTGTATCAAGGCTGGGGGAAGTCATTTCGAACATTTATTTTGATTGAGCAACTTTACTTGTACTTTTTGATAATAAATTGTTGTTACTGTCGCAAATTTTGTTCACCCTGTATCTTCGAAAAAAAATGATTTTTCGGAAATCATCAAAAGACAAAATATTCATAAAATAGGCCAAGGAATAACCACTTGGATTTTAGCTGCATGTTTACCTAACACCCTGTATAAATCAAATCGTCAATCGTTTAATCAAGTCAATTAGTATTAGTATTGTTGTTCGGGACACTTTTGTTGGTCTAGTTGATTTCCGGCCTCTATCCAAAGGAGGGAATAGAATAGAGGAGGGAATCTTCCCAGACTGTCTAAAACTGTCTAAGGTGATCCCCGTTTCCAAGACTGGAGTACGGTCGATAATAGGTAACTACCGACCAATTTCGCTCATCCCAGTCATATCAAAAATCTTAGACAGTATTCTCAAAGTTCAGCTTTACCAAATACTTTGAATCTATTGACATATTTATTAAGAACCAATATGGATTTCGTAACGGTAGATCAACATTAGGGGATGCTTTGGAAGGGGTCATTATGTCGGCTCTGTCTTCTGTGACCTCAGCAAAGCCTTTGACTGTGTGAACCACAATACATTAGCTGATAATCTCAAAATATACGGGATCGGTGAGAGGACTGCGGATTTTGACTAATTACACTGGTCAACACAAGTTTTGTTTCCTTTATTTTTTTTCCTGTTATTACTATATGGGTATTACTATAGTCCTGACTATGAAAAAAATACCGGGAGATTGCTAACAGCGTTACTTTTTGAAATATACAGTTTCATCATTTTAACGACTTTAGGTAGAACTTTGTAACAAATATCAGCAGACCTTCTGTGGGGGTGATCTGTCTAAAAGGAAATTGGTTAAGAGTGTACTACCCCAGGGTTCGCTTCTTGGGCCGTTACTTTAACCCATTTACATCAATGGCCTGTCTACTGCTACATTCCAAGATGAGTTGATTTTCTTTGCTGACGATACAACGGTATTGTGTACTAGTGAGCATCGCGACAATGTAGTGCTATGTATAAACAACATTATTCTGGACCTAGAGGATTGGTTCCTGGTTAATCACTTATGTTTAAATCACAATAAAACACACAGACTGGTGTTCCCACTAAGGCAGCAGCAAGAACAAGAGATCTCAACTGTAAAATTTCTGGGCATTAAATTTCATACCAAGATGAATTTTGAATCACATATTGACTACAGTGCGGGAAAAGTCACATCCAAAAGATCGCAAATCTATGCTCTGAAACGTTTGACTGAATATGTTGAAATTAAAATATTAACCCTAGCCTTTCACTCTCTTGTGTATTCCTTACTCACATACAGTATACTCACTTGGACGTCTGTTAAGTTGGCAGGAACAACTAGGAACAAAAATCCGCGACGGCACATAATAATCCGCTTTTTATCCGAAAACGAATGTAAAAAAAATTATTTCGGGCACTTCCCATTTCCCGGGAAAAGAGGGTCCGCTAACTTAACAGAAAGTTAGCGGGACCAACTCTAAAAATGATTATTTTGAAGAAATTAATTCACCGGTACTATCCGATTTTTATCCGCAAACCAATGCCACCGGAAAAAAAAATTCCGCACTTCATCATTTCTCGGGAAAATTCGGGAATTTTTTTTTCCGCGGAATTTGTTTGTGGATGAAAGCGGATAATTTCGGTGTATTTTTTCCTTATAATAATTATTTTTAGGGTCCTCTTTTCCACGGTGGAAAAGTCCATTTTCCGGCGTCGCTATCTTTTTCTCTATGCAACACATTTTAAGGCTACTGATACGTATGTAATTTATGAAAGAGATGTTTCATCATCGGATGATTTTGTATCCAAGGAGAAAAACAACGATGGAATGATTTTTTCTCGATTCCTTGATTCTTGAACAAAGCTAATGTAAATTATATTTAACAAGAAGCAATTTTGCAGTTTTATCACCAGATAGTGAGTCTATTTCTTAAGGGTTCGTAAATTAACCCAGGAATACTGAAAAGCTGCTCACTCGGTACACTTCGAGGAGGTAGAGAGAGGTACTCTCTAACTACATTACTAAAGCTATTGTACTTGGTGTAAATTTTTCACCATAAAAGGAGATCTTCAATGAATGTCAAAACCAATTCTCTCTATTGTATTCAATTAGTAGTTAAATTTTGTATTGATTTAGTAGTAGTTTAGACCTCAAGTAGGTCTAAAAGTAGTAGTTAAAAGTAGTAGTAGGTAAAAGTAGTAGTTTAGACCTCAAAATACTGCATCTAAAACAAGAAAACAAGACGACGACTTCTATAGAAATCTATTACGTAAAAAGATATTGGCAAATGGGATAAACCTAGATGAACCAAAAAGAAGAACAGGTACCATCTGGACAGCGGAGCGCAAGCTGGCCTACTCACAGAGATGTGGAAATTCTGGGCTCAGAATAAAGCCACAAATTGCCAAGTGAAACCAGACTTAACGTAGTACTAGATGGCTTAAACGAATAATAATAATCATATTTTTTAAATGTAAATTCTTTAAAGGGGCACTCGATAAAGTGAATGGGGAGAAGGGGCACTCGAGAAAGGGACCATATACGGTCCGCGGGCAGCAGGTTACTCAACCCTGCCTTAAAGAGCAACAACTGTTTGAGACAAACATGAATTAGTGTTCGAGTTGGTGCAAGTTTGTCGGCGTACTTTGAAAACTCTCCTAGTTGGTACAGAAATTGAAACTTATTATTAGTTTATTTATATAATATGTTAGCTTCTCTGGATTTTAAAATTTTCTTGGTATGTTGATAAATCAAGAATTACAGGAAGAAAAGTCAAATCACTGTATCAATAACTCTAACACAAACCAAACTTATAAATAATGTATTACATTAAAAAAGTGTTTTAAAAAAGCGCAAGTGCAATTTCCGCGTGTCGAATGTTAAGCGAATTTTGTTTTTCCTTTGAGATTCCATCTCTCAATGGAAAACTCTGTTTTGCAGAATTCATTGCGAAAATTCCATCTATATACCACAAAGAGGAATCAAAGAAAACTCTTTAAATAATGCCTACATGGTTTTTCCACTTCATTGATAAAACATACGATATGTATCATTTACATCAAGAATTACACAAACTATACAGTAACTCGTATAAAAAAACTCATACTAGATCTGTTAATTAGATCCTGCCTTGTATTGTCTGGTTGTCTCCGGTTTACGAGATATATCCAACAGCTCTTATAAATCTCCGTGATTATTCCCTTCCATAAAAAGGGCGACAAAACAAGAGTTGAAAACTACTGGCCAATATCTCTAGAATCTGTAATTGCTTAAATACTGGAATACTTCGTGGAACGAAGATTAGGAGCACTTCATTAACAAACACAACTTAATACCGCTGGCACAACTTGGCTTCAGAAAAAATAAATCCACATCCACAGCTATACTCGCCTTCTACAACAGAGTACTTAGTGAGGTAGACAAAGACAAATCTCCGGTCGGGATCTTCTGCGACTTTTCGAAGGCGTTCGACTGCGTGTCTCACGATGTGCTAATGGCAGATGGTTCCGTTCGTTCTTAAATAATAGACAATCTTATATAAAATTGTACAAACTAATGAGAATGGCATATATGAATCATCGTATCTTAAAAGTGGTGTTCCGCAGGGCAGTGTGCTAGCCCAGACACTTTTCTTTATATATAGCGGACATTATAGAATATATATATATACATATATATATATATATATATATATATATATATATATATATGTTTATATATCGAGGCTAACCAATTATCGAAAATGGTCTGTTATTATTGAAATTATTGAAAACGGTAAATTGAAATACCTATCCCTGGCAATTGGTAGAGAATTCAATCAAGAATTCCTCTTCATTACCAATTACCAGGGATAGGTTTTCCGCGACCTTTTTGTCCAGCACACTGCCCTGCGGAGCACCACTTTCAAGATACGATGATTCAGATATGCCACTCTCATTAATTTGTACAATTTTTATTTAAGATTGTCTATTATTTAAGAATGAACGGAACCATCTGCACACCTTTCCTCTAATCCCATAGATGTACAGCTTGTCCATCAGCACATCGTAAGAGACGCAGCCGAATGCCATCAACAAGTCGCAGAAGATACCGACCGGAGATTTGCCAAAAACATACAAGTCAACAAGTCTTCTCTGGGTTTCTCTGTTCCTGTCTACAGTTGTCTGTTCTCGTCCGCTCTCGTCCACTCACCTCCGCTCTCGTTCGCCTTTGTCCGCTCTCGTCTGCTCTCGGCCGCATTTGCCCGCTCTCGTCCGCTATTGTCTGCTCTGGTATTATCTGATTTTGTCCGGTCTTGTCCGGTCTCGTCCGGTCTCGTCCGCTCTCGACCGCTCTCGTCCATTCTGATATGTTCTCGCTTGCTCTCGTCTGGTCATGTATGATATAGTATGGTCTTGACTGGTCTTGTCTGGCCTTGACTGGTTATTTTTTGGTCTCGTCTGGTCATGTCTGGTACCGTCCGCTCTCCTCCACGCTCACCCGTTCTTGTCAGCTCTAGTCCGCCCTCCGATACTCGACCGATTGAAAACTTATCTCATCCAAGACGTAAAGTATTTAGAAGATAATGAATAATTAGATGCTTTTCAGTCTGGATTTGGCAAACAACACAGAACCCAGTGAAGGATTTTACCGGTTACTGATGATATCCGGCATATCAAGCATAAGAATCATTTGCCCTTATTAGTTCTGTTTACGTTGGCCCCAAAGCTATACAAACTGCAATGTTGAGAATTGTTTTTTTACTAGGAATAATAGATCTTCTAGTGGTTCTTCTCTTACTTATCAGAACGGTCTCAATCAATATAAGACGCATACTGTATAACTTCTCCAGGAATGATCATGCCTCGCAGATACTTAGTAAAGCTTTGTAAAGTAAAGAGATGAGCACATAACCCCTTATCAACAAGTGCCAGCATGGCTATCCATAAAACATCTTCGATGGTACTATATGGCCTATTACTTTTATAAATAATTGAATGTAAGTAAACCAAGTTATTTACGTGAATTATTTGTGCAGGAGACTAAAGTTAGACTGGTCTTATCTGGTCTTGCGTGTTCTTGTCTGGTATTGTTGGCTTTGTCTCATCTTGTCTGGTCTTGTCTGGCCTTGATTGGGCTTGACTGGGCTTGTCTGGTCTTGCCTGGTCTTTTCTGGTCTTGTTTGGTCTTGTCTGATCTTGTCCGGTCTTGCCTGGTCTTGTATTTTCTCGTTTTGTCTGGTTTTGTCTGGTCTTGTTTGGTCTTGTCTGGTCTTGTCTGGTCTCGTCTGGTCTTGTCTGGTCTTGTCTGATCTTGCCTGGTCTTGTCTGGTCTTGTCTGGTCTTGTCTGGTCTTGTCTGGTCTTGTCTGGCCTTTTCTGGTCTTCTATGGTCTTGTCTGGACGAACATCATTCTCCATGGCGCTGCTTTTCTTACGTCCTTGATTAGCACATCCATTACCAGGGCAAAGAGATATAGGCTGAGAGCAGATCCCTGGTGTAGCCCTACGCTCACTGGGATTTCCGTTGTTGTACAAACACTGCTCTTAACTTGTGTCATCACACCTTCGTACATTTCTTTCACCAGTCTCACATACTTTTCTGGTACACCTTTACTTCTCATACATCTCCATATCTATTGGCTGGGCACTCTGTCATACGCCTTCTCCAGATCATTGAAGGCCATATGTAAATTAACCTGCACCTCCCTGTAACTCTCAATCAGTTGCCTTAGTGCAAATATTGCGTCAGTTGTTCCTCTTCCTGGCATAAATTCGAACTGATCTTCTCCTACTTCAGTTTCTCGACGCAACCTTGTCTCAATGATCCTTTCCCATGTCTTCATTGCGTGAGACATCAGCTTTATACCTCTATAATTGCCACCATTATGGATATCACCTTTCCCTTTGTATATGGGGGCAAGAATGCTACTTATCCACGCATGTGGCCTTCCCGGTCTCCAGGCTTCCGTTGGGATTTGGTCTGGACCTACTGCTTTCCTATTTTTCATTTTCTTTAGCGCATATTCTACTTCTTCCCTACTTAATGCTTAGGTCACTACTTCGTTTGCCTCTCCGTCCGCGTACTTTTCTCTCAGATTTTCTTCATTCAGTAGTCTTTCAAAGTAGGTACTCCAGCCATCTTTCCAGTATTTTCTTTTGATCGTGTAGCACTACACCTGACTCATCCTTCATGTGCTTCATTGATGTTATGTCCTTGAACGGACGTTACTTTTTCTTTGGCTTTTGTAATTCTTATGAGATGTCTGTCATCTTGGTTTCTCTACAGCTCTACATATGCCTCCTCCACTGCCCCAGTCTTCGCTTTTACCACAGCTCGTTTTGCCTTCTTCTTTTCAATCTTATAGGCTTCCATCTCTTACTGTCTTCCTGTAAAATCACATTGTTTCTTAGCATCTTCCCTCACTTTTATCTCTTTTTGGACCTCCTCATTCCACTACCATGCCTCCTTATTTTCTGGCGGTCCCTTTCCTGATGTTTTCCCTTTGTACAATAAGTAATCTAACTGACTTTAAACTAACTTTTTGGTCTCCGCTTTTATAAGTTATAAGTTGTTCACTTCACTGGCTGAAGATGGTATTGGTAATCGTTAAGTCGAAAGTTGCTGCACATTCTATGCATCTTATCTTATGTCCGAGATGATTCCGAATGCTTAAGTCGTCATTGTTTTCTAATTAGTTATAATTAGCTAGGAAGTTTCTAATAAGTTAGAATGGCCTGTCTTTTAATTTTTAATAGTTCTTCTGGAAACTTCTATGACATTAGCGTTTTATATTAGCGTATGCTAGAAAAGTAAAAAAAAAACAAAAATTAATATCTGAATCCTAAGTGAAGGCAATCTGTTTCCAGCCCTTTGATAGTAAAACTCAGAGAGCTAAGAAACTTCTTATAATCCTAAAAAACTATTCGGTTTTTTAATAATTAATTAGATAATTATTAAAAAACCTAATATTATTAATTATTAAGTTAAATGAATGATATTAAACGAGATAACAATTTCAACCAAATAAATCAAGAGAAATTGCAACATGACATTCATTTATATTTATTTCACAAAGAAAACTTAGTAAACACTTGTGATATTAGATTTATAAATATTATATAAGTTAGTAACACTTTTATCCCACGAGTAAGTTTCCGAAAGTTTTTCAGCCACATTGTGTATTTGTAAGATAAATAAACTAATAAAATACTCGGAAGGAGAATCACTCTCGTTATCTAACGCATGTCCGTTCCAAGCGTAAAAATTTAATGTCCCCTCGGGACGTATATTGGGAAGTTAAGCAGCGGAAAACCGACGCGAATAGATTTACATGAGTTCGCCGCAATCACAACACCGGCTTGAGTGTCTCCTATTATAAGCAAACTGGCTGGAGATAAATCTGGTTTTTAAAGCACAGAGCGTGGAAATGATTTGCATAATTGGGAAAAGTGGAAGCTTGAATTAGACGTTTGATAGCGCTAACAGGCTCTGAATGTGAAGATTAACTGGTAATAGTGAATTCAAAGGGGTTGTAGAAATCAAAGTTGCGGTGCTATTTCTACTAGAAATAAACACGATTCAGGAATTCACTGATACTATTTCGTTAATAATTTGATTAATTTATTTGAATGCTTTAACGATTTCTAAATCTATGTCTAACTATTCTCATAGTTATACTAAGGCGAAATGAATATAACAAAACTCATCAGAATCTATACATATTTAGGCTTAACGCGTCTTGTCTCGTTTTGTCTGTTCTTGTTTTGTCTGCTGTAGGGTATTGTAGGGCTTTTCTGGTATTGTGTATTGCCAGACAAGTCAAGACCAGATAAGGCCAGACAAAACCAGACAAGACCAGACAAGACCATACATGAGCTGTCTGGTCTTTTTCTGATTTTGTCTGATTTTTTCTGGTCTTGGTATTTAATTATTGTAAATTTCGTAATTGTCAAAGATTTTTGTTAAGTCTGATCTCTAGTACTATCTATATCTGATGAGTGATATTTTATCCATCTAGTCGTAATATAATAACAAGAACAGATAGACGTAGACAAAACTATATAGCACTCGACTTGACACTTGAGACTCTGTAAAAACAGACTAGATGAAGCTCAGACAACCAAAGAAAGAATTTACTTTGCTTGATTGAAACAATTTGTAAAGTTGTACGTTTAAATAGAACAGTAATAGTATATTACGTAACAAGAGTTGTAAGAAGCATATTACGAACGAGACGAACAGTTACGCACGACTCGCGTAGCGGGGAGTCCGTATTTGCGCGAGCACGTAATTGCCTTACAACTCGAGTTATCTACTATACTTTATCTATGACCACACTAATTTGTTTCTGTTGATACAAATGAGAGGAAATACTTTCTTAATAGATAAATACCTTAGTATTTAGTACTTATTTGGGTTAAACTGGAATAAAATGGCTCACAGATGAAAGCAACCCAATGTACGAAATGTAAATTTCCGTTAGTTTGAATTATGGCACGGGGGGCGCTGAACATATGAGCACGTAGTAGCTGCTCTCAACCAATCAACGAATCGAAAACCAAACGCACGTGTGTGTTATCAATCATAACTTATCATTAATCGCTGACTGTTACATACGTGTGTGTTATGATGTATTTACATTGTCCACGAACTGTACAATAATGGGCATTTACAATAGTGATCGTAGATGAAATAATAAAATGTAGTAAAGTGAGGTCGTAACAAATATCGTATTATATATGAATTGATTTTAGATATCTTTTGTGAATTGTCAAGAAATCGTAAATGTATCAAATCGAAATTTGATTTGTCGAGATCTCGGGGTGAGTTCTGCGAGACGGCGGTGATGTGATAAATGGCCGTGGGCATTTCATCGAATTGTTTTCCTTTCGTAGTCGGGATTGTAAATATATTAGGAGATTTATTCGGGGACGATTTCGCTCGGAACGAAATTACCGGCGACCTCGGCCGCAGCAAACACACTTAACGGTGATTGTATCACGGTCCGGTCGCCCCTTTCGCCCCGGAACATTCCTTACGCGGAATTTAATAAAAACGAATTATTTTCACTTTACGTTTGAAAATTCAATTTTCACAGAGATTATTTGAAAAGTTTCTTTCGATGCGGATTTCATTGCGTTTCGCTGTTTCTCCCATAGATCTCGAATCACTTATATCTCAGTCCTTTTTTATAATTCTCTTACGCAGAATTATTTTCACTTTAAGTTAAACTTAAGTTATAATTTAAAAAGTTTCTTTTCATGAGAAATCTTTTTATGCTCTTAATTTTTTAATGTATAATTTACTAATAATATCGTGTATTGATTTATGTAACAATTTTTTAGTGGCCTAAAGGCTTTTCTTGAAATGTAGTATATTCATGTTAAAGATTCGTATTTATGATCAACTAACTACAGCCCGTGGCATTGCTCGCTTGAATTGTTATCAGTCAAATTAATTAGGGTCAGTTATGTTTACTAAATATGTATTATCTTGTAGTTAATATAAAGACTAATTTATATTAATTTACAACGTAAGAATGATTTGAAAAATGGAGAAACTCAAGTCAAAATAAAATAAATATTCGCTTTTACAAGCCTTATTATCTTATCAGGAATGGCGAAGCTGTACATTGCTTTGTACAGGTTTTTCCTTAGCACGCAGTTATAAATTGCTTTAAAATCAATAAATAGATGATATGTATCGATGTTGAACGCGCTCGATTTTTCTAACATCTGTAGTAGTACATAGAATATGTCTTAAGATATGTCATTGTTATAAAAAAAACGTCTAGTACATGAGTGTTATATATTCTCTTTATGAAATGCTTTATTTTATTTATTATGACTTTTTCTATACAATCCGAACATTCCAATAATCGGGCACCACCTAGTTCTTAATAGTGCCGGATTAGTGAGACTACTGTATTTACAATTTTTGAAAATGGAACCTATGTCATTGAAAAAAATGTTAAATAACAGGGACCCCTGTGGAACACCGGATGTGACAAGAACTGAATTTGAAACAAAATTCTTAATTTTGACCATTTGATGTATATTATAAAAATTGCTATGCAGCCAGTTTGTTAACCATGGCAGAAAGTCAGGTGCGGACAACTTGCTGACCAATAAGTTGTCGTCCACTTTATCAAAATCTTTGCTGAAATCGGTATAAACTGAGTCAATTTAACCATGTTGTTCTAATGCATGGATAATATCATTTTCTTTTTCTTTCTTCGAATAGGCTTATTTTGGACCACGCTTATTCTACTGTTGGGCTTTGATCTTTGCATAGTATTGTCGCATCTTCTGCTGGTGTAACTCTTTCTCTTTTCTGTCCAGGAGGTACCTTTCCTTCAGGGTTTTTCCTGAAAACCACGGACTTCCTTTAGGATGCGTCTCACAGACTATCTGTTTTGGAGATCTTTTATTTCCAGTTCTTAGATATCCTTCTCGGTTTCTGTCAACCAAGTTGTACGAACCTTCTTGTTTTGCCAGAAAGTGAAGGATAGATGAGATGAAGAATAGACGTTTGGTAAGTCGGTTTGGAGGCAATCTTGCAACGTGGCCATAGAAAGCTACCCTTCTTCTCCTTGCACAGTCAGAGAGCCTCTCAATATGTTCGTAGAGCTCACAGCTATGACGCCTTCGTAATTTCCCATCTTCCTTTACCCGGCCTAGGATCTTTCTGAGGATTCTCCTCTCTCTGATTTCCAATTTCTCTACCAGACCTCATCGGTTCAAGGAAAGACACTCCATGGCATATTGAGCTTCTGGTCGTAAGACTGGTGTGTAATGCTTAAGTTTCAGGTTGCGTGACAGACATTTCTTGTTGTAGGTGTTCTTAGTCAGTCGATAGGCTAATTCTGACTTGTTGACTCTCATGGATATTGATGCTCTTTCGGATAAGTTGGGCTCAATCCATCCGCCGAGATACTTATATTTCTCAGTCCTCTTGATGTTTCCCTGCCCCAGTAACATCTCTGTGTTTACTTCTTTGATATTGGTGAAAAATTCTGTTTTCTCCAGCGACACTTGAAGACCCACTTTGGCAGCCTACTTTCTGAGACAATTTATTCTCAAGAGAATCAGCAATCAGTGCCATCTCATCTGCAAAGGCCAGGCAACAACCTTTACAAGCTGGTACTATAACCATTCCATCGTTCTGACGACCCAGGTAGATACCACTCCGAACACCCAAGTTGAACAGTTCTTTGAGCCATTCTCTCATAACCTTTTCAAGAACACAGTTGAAGAGAAGTGGGGACATTCCATCTCCATGTCACACCCCAGTTTTTATTTCGAAGCTTTCTGAGGTCTCGCCTCTCAAATTAACCTTGGAATGGGTGTTGGTCAAGGTTTCTAGAATGAGTCTGCGGGTTTTGTAGTCCAGCCCTAGTTAATGTAGTACTTTGTTAAACGTTTCTCTAGCAGAGGTATCGTAGGCCTTCCTGAAATCAACAAAGGTGACGACCACCTTGCAGTTTCTCATCTTGGAGTATGCAAGTACAGTTTCAAGATTGAGTATCTGTACAACACAGGATCGGGTTTTCCTGAAGCCTCCCTGGTATTTTCCCAGTTGACTATCCAGCTAATTTTCTGCCCTTGTTTGCAACGCCTTGGAGAGAATCTTGTATGTTAACGGGACAAGAAAAATTCCACGGTAGTTGTTTAGATTAGTAAAATCTCCCTTTTTGTGAAACGGACGGATCAAAGCCGATTTCCAATCGGGTAATAATTTCTCCGTTTCCCAGATGTCCTGGATGATTTCGGTTAGCTATCGCACGGCGTTACTTCCAGCACCTTGCCATAGTTCAGCAACGATAGAGTCCTCTCCAGCTGCCTTATTATTCTTAAGAAGTCGAATGATCTGGCCAACTTCTTCCAATGAAGTGGGCAGTGTGTCTGGGTTTGGTGTGGTTTGTTTATAGTCGAAGTCTTCGCTGGGTGGATCACAGCTGAGTAGGTTTTGAAAGTACTGAGCTAAAAGGTGGAAGTTGTCCTTGTTGTTAAAACCAGTTTACCTTATGAGTCTCTGAAGTGTAGGCCTGGCGGAGCGTACTTTCTGGGTGTTTGCTTGAAGGTTCCAAAGAAATCTCTGGAGTTATTCTTAGTGTTTTTATTCTTGATAATATCATTTTGATATAATAATAAGTTTGTTACCATTGATCTACCACCAACAAAACCGTATTGTTTGAACCGTGTTCAATTTTTAAATTTTTGAGAAACAGAAGACACAGTTCGGAGACTTTAATTGTCACAGTACATCATGGGGCTACTGTAAAACTGACGCAAATGGGTAGCTCCTAGAAGAGTGGATAGAACCCAACAACCTCTTCCTTCTCCACGATCCATAATTGTCCTGCTTGTTCAATAGCAAAATCTGGAAAAGCGGGTATAACTCCGACAACTGCTTTGTAAGCCAAACAATTCAAGACTCGTGCATAAAAACGAATATGGCGCAATACCAAAAACACAACACAGACCTATTGCCGTTAAAGGACACTCAGTTACCAAAGCAGCCGAAATACCCTTTCGTATAATATACGATTTAATTAAAAAAAAGCAAACTGGCTCAAATACTCCGCCAATTTAGATGCCGAACTCGAAAACCTAGATCCAACACCAGAAAATTACCAAACCTTCGAGCAAACCTTACAGAGAATATGAAAACGGTACATACCAAGGGGGCTGCAGACAACTTTTCACCTGGTCTGTCAGAGCCCTCTAAAGAGACCTTAAACAAATACGAAGAACTTTTTAACGAAATAAACTTTTTAACGAATTAAACATCCGTTTAATGAAGAAACCATAGCTTACGGCAACACAATATGGTAGCACTTAGCGAGGCCCGACACAAAAAATGGATAGAAACCCTGGAACGAATGGACATGTCCCACAGCAGCAAGATCAGCTGGGACCTAGTAAAAAAACTTAATGGGGACCCGAAGCAGACTAAAGCTCCCTAAAACGTGACTCACGACCAGATCCAGCTCCTCCTGAACGGAAAACCAAACAAAAAATTCAACAAAATATATCATTCGGACGCCAACAACTGAGAAAAAGCATTTGGATGCTCCCCTTGCTATCAAATAGCTTAACCCCTTGACATACGAATAAAATGCGCGTTGACGTGTCCATTTACATGTGATCTTATCACATGTATATGAACATACATGACGTCTTAGGGACGTCATTGTATGTCAAGGGGATAATAAAGGACTAAAATCTCTAACAAATGGCAAAGCAGAAGGCGTGGACGATATCTGCGCGCAAATCAAACATTTAGGAATAAATGCAAAAAAACTGAATTCTTAAACTCTTTAATAAATGCTGGGTCACATTCCAGATCCCAAAACTATGAAGGAAGTCAAAGGTTGCAGCAGTACTAAAGCCTGGCCAAAACTCCGACTTACCACCCAGATACCGCCCTATATCAGAAGTCAATCACAGAAGCTAGCTGTATAAAGTGCATAACACATTGAAAGACAGCCCAACTAGAAAAAAACCGATGGCGAACCCAAAAGAACGGCTTGGCCCAGGGTAGTTTTTTTTTAAGTTTGTTCCGATGTGGATGCCGGGTTTGCCGACCCACTTCGGCCTACTTGTCACCCAGACCTAGCCCAGAAACCTAGTTGTTATTGTAAATTGCGCTAATTAATATTTTTCACTTTTGTCTTCTGGTACAAATGCGGCCGGCACTGGGGATAGAACTCGGGACCTCTATACTTGTTAGTTAGCGCTCTAACATTCCGCCACGAGTGTCACCACTACACCACTCGCGCCGGCCCAAGGTAGTGCACTAGCACTAATTCTTTTCAATCTCTACACTAAAGACCAGCCTACACCCGCTTTCAGCACTATCACCAATTCCGTATACACAGCTCAAGACTCAAATTTTGAAGAAGTAGAACAAAAGCTAGAAGCTGCTATGAACAAGATGTCTACGTACTATGAAAGCAACTCCCTGAAGCCAAATCCGTCTAAGACTCAAGTCAGCGCCTACCATCTCCACTCCCTTCAGGCAAACAGAAAACTGAACCTGGAATAACACCACCCTACAGCACAATGAAAAACCTACATACCTCGGAGTTATACCGGATCGCTCCTTAACATACAGGGCCCATTGCGAAAAAACCCGGAAGAAAGTGGAAGCGCGAAACAGCTTTGTGGGGAGCGAAACCGACAGTGCTGAGAATGTCAGCGCTGGCGTTATGTTTTTCAACTGCGGATTATGCCTGTCCAGTGTGGAACAGATTCAGGCACGCCAAAAAAGTAAACACTAGCCTGAACGAAACATGCAGGATTATAACAGGGCGTATAAAGGCAACGCCTCTGGACAAACTGTATAATGCCTCAGGTCTATCAGACCCTGACTCACGTAGAACAGCGCATGAATTCTCAGAGAGAACTAGACATACAGCCATGTTCAGCCATGAAGCACATCTAGGCAGACTTAAATCAAGAAAGCGCTTCATAAACGTTCCACTAGATGAGCCTTCCACCTGTTATTCCGCCTGACCAATATCATAAGCGCGGTATATCAAGCGACTGGACAAAATGGTGAATGCTGAATTGCAATAGAACTGGCGTGGGCCCCTTCAAGACCAACCTCATCAGGTGGTGCCTGCTGGATAGAAATGACGACAAGTGCGACTGTGGAGCCATCAAACACCTGTTTACCTGCCCTAACTGTCCATAGAGCTGTACCCTCGACGATTTATGGACACACAACCAGCAAACATTGGACATAGCCCAATAATGGGCTCAGAAATTATAGTATATACGAACAAATTTTTACGATAAAAGGAAATATGAATTACAAAGAGTTAATATAATTAAGAGTTAAAATAATTTGGATACAGCGGAAAGTTCACTAATTGGTCTATAGTTTTCGATTTGTTTCTTAGAACCATTTTTGAAAATTGGTGTGATATAACTATATCGCCAGATGTTAGAAAATATTTGTTTTTTGAGTGATAAATTAATTAAAATATATAATGGTTTACTCAAGGAATAAAAAAACCTTATCAAACATATGAGGATACCCATATGGACCAGGACGAAAATTGTCTTTTAATTCCATTATAACATTAAAAACTTCCAGATGGCTAATTGTCCATTAAATTTCAATTTTTATAATCAGTTCCAAACACAATATTGCTACATACACTACCAAAGTGTTCATCAAATAATTTTATAATATCTGTGCCACAGCTGGCACTTGCTCTTCATCAACTGGGACCGGCTCTTCATCAACAGCTTGTCAACATCTGGATTCAATAAAAGCTACCAGAACACTTCACTACAGCTATCACCCTATTCACCCAGTACACAAAAACCAGACAAAACAGATCCTAGCAACTACAGGGGACCCTCACTCTTAGACATAACATACAAAATCTTTTCAAGAATCATTCTTAACCCTTAAACACCTGCCATACGTCTCAGGTGAGAAAATTACTGCTACTTTGGGTCGAGAGACGTATGCCAGGTGGTTAGGTGTTAACAGAATCAGATTACAACTTGAGAAGCTATCAGATCACTGGACCACAGCCATCATTCACCCAGTACACAAAAAGCAGACAACTTCATCTTCAGATTACTTCAAATTTGAATGTCATTATATTAGGCATTCCATTATCAATTCTTAAGGAATTGATATACTTTTAAAAATAACTAAAATTAGTTGAGGTGTTGTTGTCAACCATAGCTATGTAGTTTTCATAACATTATTTGGACAAGTGTTTGCACCGGGGGCCCAATAAGTTGTCCGTTAACAAATACGGCATAAATGTTTATCGAAATTTCTTGTAACTTGAGAACTAAGCTACAGAAATTTTGCGATAAACAATCGGGCCGTACTGGACAACGGACAACTTATTGGCCCCCGTGTGTTGCTAAATTGATTGACTGTAAAAGATTATATCTTCTGGAATAAACCAACACCGTACCGTATTTACAGCATGTACACCGTTGGTATACACCAACAAAATAAATGAATAGATGCTCTTCGTAACCGAGTTGAGGTCGCTGCGGCGACAATGCGATAGCAAGAAGAACGGCTAGTGAATTATGCCAATTCATGAATAAGTAGGGTGAGACTTTGCGTTCAAGAACACGGCGATAATTTAACTAGTGTACAAAGGATTCCAATTCCATTTCATGTAAATAATGTTTTATTTAATATACTTAATCCCCTCTTACAAAAAAAAAACACCATTTTTAGGACATTTTTACTTTTAAGACCTTCTTTAAGATATTTAATCGCCCCTTAGAAAGTTTAAAGTCGCAAGACCATAAACACCCTGTACAATGTACAATATATATATATATATATATATATATATATATATATATATATATATATATATATATATTATTTCCATAGGTAGGACTATTTTTTGTAAATTATGAGTGCATAAAGAAGTTAATTAATGAATTCACATTCATGTTATGTATAGAAGGTTAATTGCTTTAGGCTATTTGTTTGTTCATCTCGTTTGTATTTTCTTTTTGTAGGGAGAGAAAAGTCATTAAAATATTAAAAGAACATTGTAAAGGGCAAGGGTGAGCCATTAACGAAGGGCGAAACGATAATAATTGCCGGGTTTTAATGGCTGTAGGAAGGGTTGAACGCAGAAATCTGCTAAAACGATTTCAATTAACAATTGCTCCTTGTTACGACTCTTGTTTTCGAATTAGTTATAACAACGAAAACATAAATAAAGTTGAGAACGAATCGATTAAGGTTTCGGATAAATCTTGATAAAAATAGATTACGTATTATTTGGTCATATTTTTTAAACTAGTTAATTTATAAATTTGACAACAAATTCATGATTTAAAGATTGATAAGCTCCGCTTATTATTATTTTTTTTATTTTAAATATTTATTTAAAAACGAAAATTACTATGACTAGGGCTTCACACGCGTCGAGATAAGACGGCGCGGATAAGGTGGATAAGTCATAAGCAAGATCTCGTCGTGGTCTCGTTAGTTGAGAAAAAAATTAATCTCGTTTCAGTCTCGCTCTTGTTCTCGCACTCGAAACCGTTTGTCTCGCCTCGTTTCGTTTCATCTCCGCAAATATCGTTCGTTTCAGTCTTGCTCTCGTTCTCGCACTCGAAACCGTTTGTCTCGCCTCGTCTCGTTTCATCTCCGCAAATATCGTTCTTCTTCTTCAAGTAGCACTACAACCCTATGTGGGTCTTGGCTGCAAGCACAATTTGCTTCCAATAACTTATATCTAGCATTGCTTCCTGTTCATTTTCGTTGCCCATCTTCCGCATATCCGATAGAACATTGTCTATCCATCTCATTATAGGTCTTCCCGGTGGTCTTCTGCTCATCGGTGCCTCTTGCCATGCTATTTTCAGCATTCTGTCATCCGGTGCTCTGCATAGGTGACTTGCCCATCTCAATATTTGTGACTTTGCTTCTCTCACAATATCTCCCTGGTAAAATTGTTCTAACTCTGCGTTTGTTCTTATTCGGTATTGCCCTGACCTCGGGTCCTGGGTTGGTCCAAATATCGTTCTTGCTAGAACTTATTATTAAGATAGTCCAAAATGAGGTAGGTAATCATTAATTTGATTGCAATTAATAAATACGTGATTATTTTGTATATAGGTAATTGTTATTCAGGTCTTCCGATGAGCAGTTTATATGGTCATTTCTAGTTCTTCTTCTTATTTTTCTTATTCTAGATTTTTCACATAATTAAACATATTGCTTTTTCCTCATCTTAAATTATGTAAAAAAACATTTGACTATTCTGATGTCACTGATGTCGTTTTTATGAAACACAGTTAATAAACTGGTTCAATTTCATTTAACGCGAGCAAAATATCGTTCTCGTGTGAAGCCCTAACCATGATCTAATGTTTTCACATTACCAATATATATATATATGAGGGTTGGCTCTGAAAAGAACCGGATTCTCGACGTTTCGGCGAACTAACATTCGCCATTCTCAAGAGATATATGCGTCCGTACGGGTCAACCGTTCGACGCATACTGAGAGCTCGTTCGTGCGATGCGACTACTTATAGCTGTCTGGCTTCGGGTCATTCGCGTTGTGTGCGATGCTTCGGTTCGGTTGTTTGTTTGTTTTGTTGATCGTACATGAGTCTGGGGTGTCTGGGGTCACCCATGTTAGGGGGTATTGTTTTCTAGGGGATTCCGCGTTGATGCTGATGGTTGGCTCTGAAAAGAACCGGATTCTCGACGTTTCGGCGAACTAACATTCGCCATTCTCAAGAGATATATGCGTCCGTACGGGTTAACCGTTAGAGGCATACTGAGAGCTCGTTCGTGCGATGCGACTACTTATAGCTGTCTGGCTTCGGGTCATGCGTGTTGTGTGCGGGGCTTCGGTTCGGTTGTTTGTTTATTTTGTTGGTCGTACATGAGTCTGGGGTGTCTGGGATTGCATTTTGAGGGTGGATATGATCGGTCGCCATGCTGGGGGCAGTCTCAAGGAATCCTCTCTCGTGTTCATGCAGTAGTCTCGTTTTTCTATCTCTATGGCTTCTCTATATGCTCTTGACAGTTCGTGGCTAATCTGTGCAACAGTCCTTGAATTTCTAAAGTCCATCCAGTGACCGGTGTGTGTGTGTAGGACAAGTGCCGATGAAACTTTGTCTCTGTGTCTGATTGAAACTACATGTTCTTGAATCCTAGCAGATATTTTTCTATTGGTACGTCCAATGTAGGTTCGTTCACATGTTCCGCAAGGTATTTCGTAAATTCCATGGGATTCTAACGGGATGGTGTCTTTAACGCTGCGTAGCATGGAGGATATTTTCTGGTTAGGTGTGAAAATGGTGTCGATGTTGTGTCTTTTAAGTATTCTGGCGATTTTGTCAGTTGATCCATGAACATATGGTAGGTATGCTGTGTCAACGGGTTTCTGGCGTTCTTCAGTTCTTTGGCTACTGTTCTCTGTACGACGGAAAGCTTTGGATATTAAGCTGTTTGGATATCCATTTGAAGAAAGAGCTTCTCGTAAGTTCCTCAATTCTTTCGGTAAGTTAAGCTGATCGGCTAGTGTTTTGGATCGGGTGGTAAGAGTGTTGACTACAGATGCTAGTTGTTTGGGATGATGGTGCGAAGAAGCGTTCAGATATCTGTCTGTGTGAGTTGGTTTCCGGTACACAGTGTGGCTCAAAGTGCCGTCAGGTTTCTTCTGTACCAAAACATCCAAGAAAGGAAGTTGTTGATGCTTTTCCATCTCCATTGTGAATTTAATTTGGTCGTGTTGGGAGTTAAGATGGTTACGGAATTTGTCCAGCTCTGGTCTGCCGTGGGGCCAGATTACAAATGTGTCGTCAACATATCTTAACCAGAGTGTAGGTTTAAGTGTGGCTGATGAGATTGCCTTTTCCTCAAAATCTGTAAGAAATATGTTGGCTATTACTGGGGATAGAGGTGAACCCATTGGTGCTCCTAGGACTTGTTTGTATATTTACTGAACTAAAGAACGCCAGAAACCCGTTAGCACAGCATACCTACCATATGTTCATGGATCAACTGACAAAATCGCCAGAATACTTAAAAGACACAACATCGACAAATATACAAACAAGTCCTAGGAGCAGCAATGGGTTCACCTCTATCCCCAGTAATAGCCAACCACCCCGACCATACCCGATCCAAAAGATTAGCCGACCAGCTTAACTTACCGAAAGAATTGAGGAACTTACGAGAAGCTCTTTCTTCAAATGGATATCCAAACAGGTTAATATCCAAAGCTTTCCGTCGTACAGAGAACAGTAGCCAAAAAACTGAAGAGCGCCAGAAACCCGTTAGCACAGCATACCTACCATATGTTCATGGATCAACTGACAAAATCGCCAGAATACTTAAAAGACACATCATCGACACCATTTTCAAACCTAATTAGAAAATATCCTCCATGCTACGCAGCGTTAAAGACACCATCCCGTTAGAATCCCATGGAATTTACGAAATAGCTTGCGGAACATGTGAACGAACCTACATTGGACGTACCAATAGAAAAATATCTGCTAGGATTCAAGAACATGTAGTTTCAATCAGACACAGAGACAAAGTTTCATCGGCACTTGTCCAACACACAAACACCGGTCACTGGATGGACTTGAAATGATGAATGATGAAATTCAAGGACTGTTGCACAGATTAGCCACGAACTGGCACGAGTATAGAGAGAAGCCATAGAGATAGAAAAACGAGACTACTGCATAAACACGAGAGACGATTCCTTGAGACTGCCCCCAGCATGGCGACCGATCATATCCACCCTCAAAATGCAATCCCAGACACCTCAGACTCATGTACGACCAACAAAACAAACAAACAACCGAACCGAAGCACCGCACACAACACGCATGACCCGAAGCCAGACAGCTATAAGTAGTCGCATCGCACGAACGAGCTCTCAGTATGCGTCTAACGGTTGACCCGCACGGACGCATATATCTCTTGAGAATGGCGAATGTTAGTTCGCCGAAACGTCGAGAATCCGGTTCTTTTCAGAGCCAACCCTCAGCATCAACGCGGAATCCCCGAGAAAACAATACAACACAGGTATCTATCCGCGAAAACCTCAAATACAACATATATATATATATATATATATATATATATATATATATATATATATATATATATATATATATATATATGTATATATAGCCCAACTCATTAAGGGTTTGTAACCAATATAAACCAAATTAATTAGTCCATATAAAATTCACTGTGTTACTCTAAAATGTAGTTTTATAATAGATTTATGCTTTCATACAGTATTAAATAGTCATAAATATAATTGTAGACATAAAATAAAAACTTAATGAATACTTTATTTTAATTTGAGAATTTTTAGTTTAGTTATTTGGTTTAGTGGAACATACGAATTGTTTACTTTTGCAGAGAGGGCGAACTGAATATTTTCGTTTTGAGTGGATACAATTTTAATAAATAATAATAATAACTTTATTGTACAAAGTACAACTGTCTAATGACCTGGGGTCTTTCTGCCATTTGATTGGATATTTTATTAGCATTATTTTTTTGTTAATTAGAAGTGAAAAGCCATTATTATTATTATTATTATTACATCCCAATTATATTTGGTTTATTCTATTTGAAATTTCTGTTAATTTAATTAGCATTGGCATAGGTAACCAGGAATTACCCAACCAACAATTTCGGTGTTTGTTGAGGATTCGATTCGAGCATAGATTCCGAATCATTTGTTTTGTGGTCATTTGGATAAATCGTTGAGGTTGAAATTGCGTGATTTGAATATCCTAATATATTGCAGAGCTTTTCCCCGTTCTTCAACAGATAACTCTTTATTGATCCTACGTATAAAACGATTCTAATAACAAAAATAATGGACTAATATATTTCTTCGTTTTAACTTATGTATTTAATCTAGTGTTATATTACTTGTTAATTTACTGCACAAATAAAATACTCCTAAATCAATTTGAAAACTTGACATTTAGTGGACGTCGAATTTAGAGTAGTTATAGTTAAAGCAAAACTAAGCAGGCAACAGTAGAGAGACAAGACTAAATAGATAAGACTAAAGAGACTATACTGCACAGTCAAGACATGTAGAGAAGACTAAAGATACTTTATTGGACAGACAAGACTAGAAAGACTAAAAAGAGTGTATTGTGCAGGAAAGAGCATAAAGATAAGCCTAAAGGAAGGTACTGACCAGATAAACTAGTCTTGCCTGGTCAGTACTAACAGATTGTAAGGGACAAACATAACTAAAGTGACTGTACACAACATAACTAGATAGACAAAACGAAAAATACTGTACTGGACAGATAAAACTACATAGTTAAATCTAAAGAGACTGTACTGGACGGTAGGGTGCGTCATTTTTATTTTTTTTCGTTTTTCAAAAACGCTCAGCGTTAAAGTGGTGCCGTTAATTGATATGTAAAGTTTTATTAAGTTTTATTGCCTCCGGACTACCATAGAACGATTTAACTAAAGTAGTTTTTTAATTTCACTTTACTAATACTTCACTCAAGTAATTGTTATCGAATTCTATGCGTAATAGTCTTTAGTAATGATAAGTACGAAATTGTTTGGTTAATTTAAAATACAAAGTAGGACGGAGGGGTGCGGGAGAAGTTGCGGGCTTCATGCACTGAATCGGTGCATAATACTAAAAATGCAGTTGATTATACTTTGCTATCGAAAACATCGCGAATAGATTTAGAGTGCCAGACAGGGCAGAAGCAGGGCAATTGCATCAGCAGTTCTACATGCATCAAGTTCTCAAGTAATAGACAAGAGTAAGCTTCGCCGAGAACGAAAAAAAACAACTGTAGAAAATGTAATTTTACAACAAACAGTTTCACAAATCCAGAATTATACTTCGATGGGAGAAAGGATCAAAGATTGATTATGTGTGAAAAAGATGGGAAAAATATGCGACGCATACTTGAAGAGCATATTTCTTTTATAAAAATGTTTTTAGGTTACATTACACCTGCTTCAGGCACTGTAATGTGTATAGATCCAGAAATATTCAACTTTTTTTGAATGTGGATGTGTTAATGGATCATATGATTGAAATTGGATGTGATGGGACAAATGTAAATGTTGGCAAAGACGGCGGTATTATATGGATGTTTTAAAGAAGATTATTTGTTTATTAAACATGAATGAACTGCCATTTAGACATTTGTTTCAAAATACTGACGGCACGTCTCGGCCATAAACATTTGCAGAGACAATTGGCTAAGAACTTGAGAACTGTGAGAAAAGACCTATAACTCAGTTTCAACCTATTCCGGCGAACTTACCGGAGCTTTTTGCTAAAGATATTAGAACAGACCAAAAATACTTGTACAGAATAGTTGAAGCAATTTCAACAGGCACATTTCCTAGCGAATTGACTAACAACATGATCAGTCAAAATGTCCCTTGCCCAATGGCTAACTCGAGCCAATCGAAATCTCCGTCTGTATGTTTCAGTAGAAACTACAACTGAAAATCTAATAACTCCTATGTTGTCAAGGTTTGTTCAACGTGTGTGGTCAAGTTTATGCTTCGATGTGGTTTTCTATAAAAACTCACTCTAGCTATAAAGATGGATCTTCTAACAGATATTTACCAACAACTTTAAAAACCGTTATCGACTCAGTAATTCAAACAAACAGCTATTTCACACACCCGGAGAACTTATTGCTTGTAATGTTGACAGATTTTGACCAGCATGAGCTCCCCAACCAGCCGCACGTTCGTGAATTAGCTGTACGTCTGTACTGTAAAAAAAATGCATCTGTTTCAGTTACCAAAGATAAACTTTAACGCATCAACATATTACGACCTTTTCAATTGGCATAAAAATTTCACTGACAATGAGCCACCGTTATTAAAATCGGTAACCGAAGAAAATGTCCGATTGTTAATTCAAACAAAAGTAGAAGGAAAATTGGATTTATTACACCTTCCGTGTCACATACAAGCAGTATGTGAGCAGTATAAAGAGCAGTTGAATCTGTGACTGAAGCTTCAGCCACTCTATGCAATAAAACAATGACGGAGGGTTTCATCAAAGCCCAGATAGACTCTAGAAAAGCAATGCCGAAATTCGACAGCAAAATGGATTTGGCCTCTAACTAAACCCACTTACTTTAATAATCCCATCATTACTATTGATTTAAGACTTTTAATTATAAATAGTGTTCATTAGTGACACTTTGTGTTTCATGCTCTTAGACCTCTTTTAACCATATTTGTTGACAATTTCCACATGACCCCGGAGGCAGAAGATTAATTCCGATTGCAATGAAACTTCATAATCTTTTTACACTCATGATTCAGCACCGTTTTGTCACTGTGCCCGTATAAAAACGAAACATTATTTTTTCTCCATATACAAGATCCACCCTACCCACCCTACTGGACACTCAAGACTATTTATACAAGACTAAAGAGACTCTACTGGACAGACAAGCCTAGATAGACAAGACTAAAAAGATTGTAGTGGCCAGATAAGCCTACATACAAAAGACTAAAGGACTATACTGAGCAGACAATACTAATTCGACAAGACTGAAGAGGGGGTACCAGAGATGCAAAACTAGAGACAAAACAAAAGAGACTATACTGGACAGATAAGACAAGATTGACAAGACTAAAGAGACTGTTCTGGATAGACAAGATTATATAGACAAGACTAAAGAGATTGTACTGGACAGAAAATACTAGATAGACAAGACTAAAGAGACTGACCTAAACATCCAATCGCTACAGCGCAAAATTCCTCAACTAGAACTGATACTTGAAGAACAAAAACTCTATTTCTTATCTTTAACCGAATCTTGGATGCCTAACGACGAAATCCCGCTTCTACACATTCCGAATTACGATCTAATTTGATATTATTGTAGATCCGACACCAGTGGAGGAGGAACAGCAATATGAGCTAGGATATTTATCGGCTCTTACTCAATGGTAGACGACAAACTGCTGGTGGAGAACTACACTGTCGAAAAGCATATCGAAATCTGTGCTATGGTATGGAGAAATAAAGATCGTTCGACTATTATAATTAATGTGTACAGACCACCCTTGGGATCCAAAGAGACATTTTTTAGAAACCCGGAAAGTCTCTTAGCCAATAATCATTACTAGAGGCTTTAATATCAATTTCACGGAGAATTTTATTGATAAAAGTAGTGTTAAATTTGCTGATCTCGTTTGGTACAGTTGAACAAGTTCTAAATCAACAGACTAATATTACACGTCTTTATAAATCATCTTTATAACATCTTTATAAATTTCAATAGACCACTGTGATCGACAACAATAGAAGACTACCTGATATCCGACCATTTTACTAGACTAATTACCTTAATTTGTGTAAATAACCATATTAATACTAGACATCAAAAGAGCTATGTGAGGAACTTTTCTAAACAAAACAAAATAATTTTTGGGAACCATCTCATGGAAGAAACGTGGTCTGATGTTCTAGATTTGAAACAGACAACATTGATGATAAAACGAGGGCATATATAAATACCCTATAAGTTTACTATAATATCAGTTTCCCTGTTTTAGATATAAATATGCTCTGCAACAACTGCCGGAGTCTCTACCAGAAAACTTAGAGACTTATTTCTTCTGCAAAAAAATACCCTCAACTGCTCCCTCAGTATTTAAAAAATTAAAAAATACATACAAAACTAATAAATAACTGCAAAAAAACATTTCAGAAATTTTATAAACAATGCAGATTACAAACAAAAACAATTTGGGATCTAATCAAGCAGGAAACTAATAAACTTCACAAACAAAACCCAATCGAAATTGAGATAAACAACTCTCAAGTTCAAGATCCCCTCAAAATAACATCATTTTTCAATGAATTATTTGCCAAAGCACCTGAAGAAATAATGAAAAACATCATTCTTAACAACTAGAATGGAGAATCACATTCAATTTGTAGATGAAACAATATTCCTGGATGACCTCCCGGAAAATGAATTGAAGTCCATAATGGATCAAAAACTATAAAACAAAACTCCCACGGACCAGATGGATTGCCTTGCCGCCTGATAAAATAGAACTCTCAGCACCTTATAAAACCTTTATTAAATATGGTAAACTGTTCACTCGAGGCTGAGGAATTTCCAGACATTTGAAAGGTAACTACCATCGTGCCCATTTATAAGAGAGGGGATAAAAAGGAACTCAACAACTACAGGCCAATTTCAGCGTTTCCAAGATTTTCCCGTCTTCACAAAAAATATAACGTGGGATACATCAATTGTCTTAAACTTTTTGAATCAATGGTACCCGAATGAAGAGCTGTCACTGGAAAAGCTCTCAAGGAAATGCGTTAGTCTATTAGCCCTAGGGACGGCTCACAGAGTACAAACATTGTCCAAAATAGATATAAGAAATGTTGAGATCAATTAATCTCAAGTTTTTATAAAGATACCAAATTCAATTAAGACATAAAGAGTAGGAACTAACCAAAGAATGCTATGTTTACCTTTTTTCCATGAAAAGCTAGAAATTTTCCCGGCTAAGACCCTAATTGATTACATTAATAGGACCAGGGAGCTACGTAACACGGATAATCTATTTATAAAACACCGCAGTCATAAAAAAAAACGCACAAGGTGGTAGAAGGATCCATCTAAGAAAGTTTTAGGTTTTTCTGGTATAAAAGCTGATGTTGCATTAAATTCATTTTGATTACATTCAAATTACATTACATTCAAATTGAGGGTTTTCAGCATTATTCTTGACTAAAACTTCATCACGCAAATATTTATCCAATTTTTTCACAACTTTCTTTTGAGACTTACTAGCTTTAAATCGTTCAATATCACATCTATTAACAATAGAAAGATATTACTTATATTTAAGTCAGTTTTGTCTAGTTTAATATAGCCAGTACATCTAACCCAAGTATCTTGTTCATTGAGTTTTGTCTGTCTAATTGTAACAAGTTAGTCTAGGCAAGTAAGTCTTAACTTTGTATAGTTGTTTGCCTAATTGTCTGCCTAATTATGACTAGTAAATCCTATCTATTTAATCTTGCATGTCTAGACAATTCTGTCCAGTCCTGTCTTTCTAGTGCAGCCATTTTTTGTGAACCTAGACTTTGTCTAGTTCGTCTAGTTTTGCTTGTACAACCTTAACTAAATAGGGCCAGCAAACGCCTAAAAAATGGTAGAGCGCCAGCACTAGATAACCTCCCACCAGAAGCCATAAAGTTGCATCAAATATGTAGCCAGAAGTCATCCTGAAAACTATGAACAAAATTATGGCAGACGGCAAAATTCCAGAAAGTTGGAGAAAGGCAAAGCTGGTTCTACTTAGGAAAGGGGATAAACCCACAGACCCACCTTCATCATTCCATCCATATATGTTTACTTGATGTAACAGGGAAACTACTGCTCTCAAGACTAAAGGAAGAACTCAAAAAAATGCAAAAATCTTTCAGATGGGCAGTATGGGTTTCGAGAGGGACAGTCTACCGTGGATATGGTTTTGAGGGTCTTAGAAGCCAACAAAAAAATTTCAGCTGGCACACAGCAAACAAGGAAAATGAGTGCGTTCATAACATTAGATGTTCAAAATTCCTTCAATTCAGCAGCCTTCAATTCAAGGAAGAAAAATTTCCAAATACATCTTGCGCCTTTCTCTCAGTTACCTGTCTAACAGAAAAATAGTAATAGAAACAGGCGGCGAATCCGCAGAATGCGAGGGAACCAGTGGTGAGCCGCAGGGTTCCATTATGGACCCTATGCTTATATGATCCCTATGGTATAGAAATTGTTAGCTTAACTGATAATTTATCCATTGTTGCAACCGGAAGGACAGACGACGAGTTGATTGATAGGGCTAACATGGCAATCAAAATTGTGGGTAACTGGCTGAAGGGCAACTGGCTGGTGGGTAACTGGCTGCCTTGGTGCAGGAGCTTTTGGACCTTATACCAAGTTGAATCCATGGGAACATCCCCAAGTATCTTCGAAGCAGAGGTACACACAATCGAAAGATGTGCACTGTTTAACCTCGACAGGAATTATCGCAAAAAACGAATTGCTATCCTGTCAGACAGCCAAGCAGCCATTAAGGCCATTAGCTCATACATCACCAGATCCAAACTGGTATGGGACTGTGTGGAGAAACTAAACAAGTTTGGCAAAGATAATAAAGTAACGCTATAATGGGTACCAGGTCACACTGGTATAGACGGAAACAAAGAAGCCGATCACCTAGCAAACAAGGGATCCAGTAGCCCCTTTATAGGTCCGGAACCCTTTTGCGGCATGAGTGTGAACACCATCCACAAAAAACCTGGAAAGAACTTCCAGGGCTAAAAGTGATGCTGGGATCTTTAACCAAAAAAGAACAAAAGCTTGCCTGAAATTAAGTAGGAACAAGCTTAGAATTCTGACAGGAGTCCTGACGGGACACTGCAGACTTAGGAAACATCTCAAGGTCTTAGGCCTAGAGGAGAATGATGGATTCAGATTCTGTGGTTCAGCAGAGGAAACCTCCATACATCTGTTCAAAGACTGTGGAGCACTACTCCGCAAGAGACAGATGTACCTCGGGGCTCACTGCTTGAACACAGAGGAGCTGCAGGCCTTGAATCCCACCCAGATCCCGAAATTCGTAAAGGAATCAGGATTAGAGGAGGCGCTCTAAATGGATAAGTACAACAAAGCTTGGTGGAGAAGGGTGCCAAAAGGACGGGCCAAAGGAAGATAGGACCCATAAAATTTAAAGTGAAAGGGGAGACAATAATCCCAAAAGAATTTGTAAAATATCTAGGGATAATTATTGAGAGGCAACACTCCTTCAAAGAACACATCACACAGAGGACGCCTAAGCGGTTGAAACAACCAAGGCCTTAGAAAAATTAATGCCTAAAGTAGGCAGTCCAAAAAGCAGCAAAGGACGAATCATAGCTTCTGTAGTTCACTCTACCATCCTGTATGGCGCTCTGGTATGGGCCAACGTCATATAAAAATCTAGCATTAGGAGAATTCTAACTTCTCTCTAGGGAAAAATAGCAATAAGAGTCTGCAACGCGTATAGGACGATATTAAGAGATGCTGTACTTGTGATAGCTGTTATCCCGCCAATAGAGTTTACAATTGAGGAAAGAGTCCTGCTTCACAAAGCAAGAAACGACCAAACAGTGACCAACAAGAAGGAAAGAAGATAAAACGCCAGGGCGCAAACGCTTGAAAAAAGGCAAAGAATGTGGAGCAATGCTAAATTCGGGTCGTAGACTAGGCTTCTTATCCCACAGATAGAACCATAGGCTACAAGACAACAAGGTTAGCTATTATATAACCCAGGCACTCAGCAGCCATGGTTCTTTTAAAGAATACACCTGCAACATCGGCAAAACAGCAGACAATCTGTGCATGTACTGTGACTGCACAAATAGTGCCCATCACACTATTTTAAAGTATGACTGATCTTTCGGGCCCCGAAAAGAGATACATGGATAAACCAGACAGGATCTGAACTGAAAGTGACAACATTATTTAAAATAATGCTGAGATCACCTACCAACTGGGCGTATTCCAAGGCCATGTTACAAAACATAATCAGTGGTGAAGAGAATGACGAAAGAACGAAAGAAGACGTGGATAGAATCAAATTCTGAACCCCTAAACACTGATATGAATAGGGGATGTAGAGCTGTTCCTGTAAGAGTGGACCCAGACTTTAAGCCGTTGGATTAGGTGCACACTAGGTGACAGTGGAATAGGCCTATAAGCTAGGAGTACATATAGACGAAATAGGAGAACTGCGGGCGGGGCTGGCACCTCTCGTACATTCGGAAAATTCTACAACCGAGCAATTTTAGAAGAAAATTGTACTTCATTAGCGAGTGCAATAATCGGCAAATTAGTTCTTGGTTCCCTTAATAGATTATTATGAATAAACGGATATTAGTGCAATGCGATGGTTCAATTTCAAGGATATTTCCTGAACCTGTACTCTCAAAATGTACGGGTAGTTTAAACTTTTCAGGTACTAATCTTGAGGACGAAGCACGACTATAATTAATAATTAAAGGAACTAATCTAAGTGAAGTCCTATTATAATTATACGAAGTTCTTCCCACCAGAACACAAATGGTTCCCAACATTACGGAAATTTGTCCGGAAATATCAGGGCTAAACTGTCTCTAAACTAAATGATGGGCCTGTGGCGGAAATAGACGGCGTCAGGGAGTATACAGAGTTCTTTAATTTTTTACTCTCAAATTTAGTGGAATAGTGGCAACACTGCGTGTTACTACAGTTAGTTTAAACTTTTCAGGTACTAATCTTGAGGAAGAAGCACTTTGTTTAATTATAATAGAACTTCACTTAGGTAAGTTCGTTTAATTCTTAATAAAATCTGACAGTTTCTTGTAAAGCCATTTTGCATTTACAAATCATAAGTTCCAAACATTTTTTTGAATACCATGAGTTCAACTGGTCTATGCTATTTTGCAAAATTAAACAATCAGATTTGACACCAACGATCTTGGCTATCTTGAGACCATTAGCACAAATAAACACTACAGTATATATACAGAATATACAGTAATACAATATACAGAATACTACCAACAACATCATTGTAAAATATTATAAAAAGTACAGACCCCAAATTGGAACCTTGAAGAACTTCACTGGTATTCAACAAATATTCAACAAATTGTGCCCTATCAGGCAAAAGAGATTATAATATTTTATTCGAAAGACATCGACATAATTAAAAGTAAAAATTCTTTTCACCATTTGCTTCACTATTTGCTTAAACTTAACGAATTTGCGATTTTTCGTCCGATTCAGAAATATTACCAGCACACAGTTTAGTCTTCGAGAACAAGTCTAACCTGAGTAATCAGATCTAATCTGAGTAAATCAAAACTGTATTCTCCTATACATCTAATCTAGTTAACCTAATATTATGATTTTTAGTCAAATTCTATTAGTCAGTTCTTGCTCGTTTAATTTTGCTGACTCTAATTACAAATAATTCTAATAAAATTGTTGGATACTGTTTACAACCTTGCATCATCTTTTGGTCAGGTGAGGTTAAGGGCTCACATATACCCGAGCACCTAAAAGTAGGGTCATGTTTAAGATTTTTTTTCGTGTATAAAACTGCGTTTTTTTAAAAAACCATAATATACATTTTAATATTAATAATATTAATATACCATAATATACATATACAAGTATGGCATTTATTACAAATTGTGTGAAAATTGGGTTCGCAAAATTTCGAATGGTAAAAAAATTACAGTCGTTTTCCTGGGTGTGTTTTTGTCGACAGCGTTCACGATACCAAACGTGCCTCTGCCATTTTTTATCTGAGAAAAAGGAAATTCTTAAAGTAGATAGAACTTGTACTTATCGAGCCGCAATTTGCGAATACATTTTTTTCGGGTCATGGCAGTCATTTGAATAAAATTGGCGGTTTTACGCCTTAAAATTGTTGAGTAATTATGACAAAAGAAAAACTTTGCCAAATTTCAAAAAAACTCGATCAGTACTAGATTATTGTGTAAAGCATAACTGTGCAAAACTTGATGCCGATGGGTCCAGTAGTTGCGGAGATATTTCTGGTACCGATTTTGAAAATACTGTTTCGAGTAAAATGCGTTTAAAGTTTTGATTCCAGTTTATAATGGAATAACTGGTTTATTTTTAAACTAAGATGAAATCATCGATTCCTGGCCTATATGACGGATCTTCCCGAGACGTTGATGCTTCCATTAAATATTTTTTTGCTGTGTCAAACTCGTTCTTGCTTCTTTTGACGCCCTTGTCGCAGAGCGCTCGGCAAACCGAATGCGGTGTGTATCTACAGATTCAGCCCAACAATGTGCGTTTCTCCTTGTCTTGACGTCCAATATTTGCATTATTTACAATACACTTCACGCCCTCATTAAAGATACATGCACCGATATTTGCAGTAATTTTGACAATTTTAAGGCCGCTGTGCACTTCTTTTGGCGAAATTTTCCAGATGACGTGATTTATACTTTCGTTATTGTTCTGTGTGAATCCGCCAACACATCGTTCCAACAAATTATCATCACTGAGGTCGTTATAAATAGGCTTGATTGCAGTCAGAACAACTTCAGGAAGTGCTGTGTAATCGTGCGTGTAGTCATCAAATTTGTGATCTGCATTTTCCTATTGCCATGAGCACCAAGAATCTGAGCCCTGAGGACATTTCTCGTGTTGTGGTTGTTCGTTTGTAGAGCTATAATGGTAGAACGTAGCCCATATCTGCCCAAATCTCTGGGGAGTAATGTTGGTTTAGGTCTCAGTGTTGCGCGCCGACGCCAATAGGATCGCAACGCCAAAATACTGGGAAATAGCTTTGAATATTATTCAGCCAACGAATCCTATCTCTGGCCTACTCGCGGCATCCCTGGACAATGGGACGATGTTGTAGCAAATAGAGAGGGGTGACTGGCGAATCTCCGGCGCCACAAAACGGGAACCACTTGGCTAAGAGAAGGAAAACTCCGACAGAAAACCAGGGTAGGTTCGCTTGCCTAAAGGTGGCAGCCCCACCGGCGAACTAGGGTACTGAAGGTTGATAGCCTACATATCCGAAAACAAATTATCACCGAAACTTCAACCAAGAAAATTAACCGGACGGATCTACGATGCACGACCTTTAGCATGAAAACACGGACACGAATTGGATGCTGGAATGTCAGAACGATGTTTGGGGGAAGCAGACACGCACAAGTTGCACAAAACATGCAGCAATATAACATCAACATCCTCGGACTTAGTGAAACGCGCTGGAACGGGTTTGGTGAAACCAAATCAAGCAACGGAATGACATTCTTGTATTCTGGAAAATAAAATAAAGATGACGTACATGAGCACGGGGTAGGATTTCTTCTAAGCCAGCAAGCCAAGCACGAACTTCTTGCAATGGAGATCAGTGACAGAGCGAATTATACTAGCCAGATTCAATACGAGGGCCAGAAAACTGACAATTGTACAATGCTACGCACCCACAGAAGCAGCGGAGACAGAAGTCAAAGAATCATTCTACGGAAAATTGTCAGAAACATTCTTGACAATCCGGAAACAAGACATTGTCATATTAATGGGAGATGTCAACAGCTAGGAAGCAACAACGTTGGTCTAGAAAATATCATGGGAACACATGGAATCGGAAACTATTCGGACAATGGACAAAAGTTCATTGACTTCTGCAGCCAACAGAATTTGGTAGTAGGTGGAACGCTCTTCCCGCATAAACGATGCCACAAGGTCACATTGATATCCCCCGACGGCCACACCCAGAACCAGATCGACCATATTGCCAATAGTCGAACATGGCGAGGCTCGCTTCTTCAAGTAAGGAACAAGCGAGGAGCCGACATTGACAGCGATCACCACCTATTGCTGGGGGAAATAAGACTTAAAGTTGCAGTCCTTCCCAAACAATTAAACCGCACCAGCAAAAGGTACAACGTTAAAGAGCTAAAAGACCCAGAGATTAGAGCCCAATACACCGACGAGCTAAGAACGATAACAGCAAAAACAAATTTGCAAAATCTGGGAATAGAAGAGACATTGCACCAGATAGACCAACTTTACTGAAACCAACAATACTGTACTAGGTTTTACCGAGAAAGGCATGAAGGACTGGATGTCGCCAGAAACTTGGAAGCTAATCGCCAACAGAAAGCTGTCAAAAAGAGTATCTTACAAACCCATTGCCCATTGGATAAAGTTCTACGAAAAGAATTATATAAGCAGGCTCGACTTAACATCAAGCGGAGAGTAGGATCGTATAAAAGAACGTGGGTGGACAATATTGCAGAAACTGCTCAACGTGCCGCTAACCAAAATAACCTGAGAGAATTGTATAAATCCACCAACCTGCTTTCGAACAAGAAAACTACAAAAACAAAGCCAATAAAATTAAGAGATGGGAAACTACTGGTTACAACAGAAGAACAACTCACTAGATGGCAGGAACATTTCCAGGAGATACTCACAGGAATAACTCAAGAACAAAACAACAACGCAAACCATCAAGCAACACGGGCACAACTAAACATAGACACAATACCTCCAACCAGAGCGGAAATAAGCAAGGCCATTAAGGAACTAAAGGACGGGAAAAGTCCAAGCATCGACAACATCACATCTGAAATGATGAAAGCTTACTGCATGACCACGACCGAAATGCCGGAACCTCTAATAAATAAAATCTGGGAATCCGAAACACTACCGAAAGAATGGAACAATGGCCTTCTGATAAAGCTCCCGAAAAAAGGAGACCTGAGCGATTGCAACAACTGGAGAGGCATAACTCTATTAACAACTGCATCGAAAATACTCTGCAAAATAATACTCACCCGAATGAGCAAAACAATTGAACCTACGTTGAGAGAAGAACAGGCTGGTTTCAGGCCGGGAAAATCCTGCGTAGACCAAATCAATACGTTGCGGATTATAACAGAGCAAGCAGTAGTATGGAAAACCACGGTATTTCTATTATTCGTAGACTTTCAAAAAGCTTTTGATACCATTAAATGGGAAAGCATTTGGGCGGCTTTAGACCGGAGAGGCGTCCCACCCAGAATAGTAAACATCATAAAAGCATCGTATGCGGACTACTCTTGCAACGTGGTTCACGAAGGGAATCTTTCAGAAGCGGTCAAAGTGTCTGCTGGCGTCCGACAGAGTTGCGTGTTGTCCCCGCTTTTATTCCTAATAGTACTAGACGAGGTCATGACGAGCGCTACAATACAACCTCGAAGAATATGCTGGGGACTATCAAGCAGTCTAGAAGATATTTTCGACTACGCCGATGATATCTGCCTCATATCCCATACACTCACCGACATGATGAACAAAACAGCTAAGCTGCAACAAGAAGCTGAAGAGATAGGCCTGCACATAAACACCAAAAAAAAGCAGAGGATATGCGGATTGGCGCTACCACTAGCAGGGACATACAAGTAAACGGCGTAACAGTAAAAAAATGCGAACAGTTCTGATACTCGGGCAGCATCATAGCAGTGGATGGAGGGGCCGAACTAGACATCGCCAGAAGAATCAACAAAGCGAAGGGAGCGTTCGCCCAACTGAATAACGTTTGGAGCTTCAATACTTTCCCGTGAAACGAAACTCCAACTATATAATAGTAACGTCAAATCCATCCTGTTCTACGGCAGTGAGACGTGGAAAGTAACTAAAAGCAGCACAAACAAACTGCAAGTTTTCGCAAACTGGTGTTTGAGACGGATCCTTAAAATCGGATGGCCTAAAGTGATATCGAACCACGATCTGCTTCGTTCTACAAACCAACTTCCAATAGACGTGGAAATAAAGAGAAGAAAGTGGGACTGGATTGGACACACCCTACGGCGCAATCCACAAAACATTGCAAAACAAGCATTGGACTGGCATCCACAAGGCAGTAAGCGAAAGAGACGAAGGCCAAAAACAACATGGCGACGCACAATTGAAGCCGAAATCAGCTCCACCGGCAAATCGTGGAATGAGCTGAAGGTCATGGCTCGAAATAGAGTCAGATGGCGGCATTTGGTAGAAGCCCTATGCCCCACTGGGGAAAAGGGAACTAAGAGAGAGAGAGTAGCCGATATGGCATCTTTAATTTTTTTTACTAAATCACAGTTTCTGAAGATTGTTAAGCCATATATACTCACTCACATATAATTTATCAATCATTCTTCGGGCCAGTTTATTCCTACCACCAATGCCTTTATTTTTTTCACACATTGCCAAAGTCGTGTACCCATCCGCTTCTGCACATGGCAAATGCACTCTTTCTTGTTTATTTGTATCGACTCTCCATATGGTTTTGCGTCGACCTACGACGTCGAACCTTGCGTAGACCCTTTGCGTATACCTTTATACGTTTTTGAGTAGCCATCTTCGATATAATTGGTATGCATTACACCATAACGCTGCATAGATCGTTGAAACATCTCTTTTATCCCGTCTACTTCCATTTTCCCAGCAGAGCCCTCATGATTCGTCGAGCACTGATCTTCGTGGCTTGCTTTTCATTCTTCATACTCAGCGGTGTTTTCTTTTGATGTCCAATATTCGCAAGCTTTACAATAGGAACATTTTACAATGATATCCACAACCTTGCTCGTGTACAGTCCAATAAGCGTCGCTACTCCCAATAAAGACGTGAATCCACGTTTCTTCCACGTTCCGTCACCAGATACTGTGAGTTGCTTATCGTCATCAATGCCATTATCTCTCATGGCTTCTCTCTCTTCATTGATAGCATTTTTACTCAGCAAATCAAAAACTGCAGAAGAAGCCGTACTAATATTTTTGACTATGATGAGGTACAAAGCTTGTGCCACGGGAGGAGGCAAGTCCATTATGCCGAAAATTTTTTGAGCACCATTGAAACCAATTCCTAACAGTCTTAGAGCAAAGAAGAATCGTCTATTGATTTCGTAGGCACTCGCAATCAACGGAGAAGCCGGAATCAAAACAGGATCATTAACGACGAACATATTATCAAATTTTGAGTCCCCGGGTACTTTCGCTTTTGAATTTCGCGGCCCCACTACACTATTTACATTTTACGTATTCAGATATAGCACGAAAACAGTGAAACAAATGAGTATTCTGTACCCAATAGTTTCCTCTTCAGGAACAAACATCTGGTGTTTAATTCTCAATTTCTTCGCAGCTGTACACGTACTCATTTCCTCTTTTTCCGCCTGATGTTGATTTGATGGTTGCTTCCTCTTCTTATTCACATCTTTTCTGAGTTTCCCAGACTGATGATCCTGTCGCAAACTCTTTCGCCGTTCCATTTTTGTAATATTTCCGCACTAACAGCGATCAATTTTAATATTAATATTTAATCGTCTCGACGAATATCGAACGACTGCGCACTAAGCGTCGTAAAAGCGTCGCATACCTAAGGCCTACCAACTTCTCGGAACGTGCTCTTGCTATATAATGGGCGATAAATACGTAGAATACAACAGTGGACACCCGGATCGCATAGCCAAACAGATGGCAAAGGCCGCGTCTACCGGCGCCCCGACCGTTAATCGTTGCTTACCCGGTAAGTTACAAAACGCTATAACTTCGTCATAAGTGCGAATTTCTTTAAGAAATTTTCAGGGTAAACACTCGAAGGATAGTCCTTTCGAACGAGCACCTTTTTGTAAAATCGATTTTCTCGATTTACCCAGGTATATGTGAGCCCTTAAGTAAGATAAGGTTAAACACGCATTAATGTTAACCAAGTTTAGCGTTACCCAGGTTGCACAAAAAAACGTATCTACTTATATGGTTGAACTAAATAGACGTGTAGTTGAATGGAACATTGTAGATTGTAGATATGGTGGTGAAAACTTGTACTGCGACCTTTAAAGATCTATTGTACCCCACCCTCCTTCTCCAAGCGTTGGTGCACTTACCCATTTAGAGCGCCTCCTCTAATCCTGATTCCTAAAGGAATTTCAGGGTCTGGGCGGGATTCAAGGCCTGCAGATCCTCTGTGTACAAGCAGTGAGCCCCAATGTACATCTGCCTCTTGCGGAATAATGCTTCGCAGTCTTTGAGCAGATGTATGGGTTTCCTCTGCTGAGCCACAGAGTACTTCGTGCTTAGTTTCAGGCAAGCTTTTGTTCTCTTCTGGTTAAAAGAGCTTTTGTGGATGGTGTTCACACTCATGCCGCAAAAAGGTTCCGGGCCTATGAAGGGGTTACTGGATACCTTGTTTGTTAGTTGATCGGCTTTTTCGTTTCCGTCTATACCAGTGTGTCCTGGTACCCAGTATAGCGATACTTTATTATCCCTGCCAAGCTTGTTCAGCTTCCCCACACAGTCCCATACCAGTTTTCTGGATCTGATGGTGTATGACCTAATGGCTGCTTGGCTGTCTGACAGGATAGCAATTCGTTTTTTGCGATAATTCTTGTCGAGGTTAAACTGTGCACATCTTTCGATTGCGTGTACCTCTGCTTGGAAGATACTTGGGGATGTTCCCATGGATTCGAAGTACCTGGTACGAGGTCAAAACACTCTTTCGCCAGTACCTTCATTTGTCTTCGAACCATCTGTATACCGCTTGATGGCATTTTGCTCTATGTATTATGCTGAGGATTCGTCGCTACAATCGGCTTTACTACTACACATTGCTGTGTAGTTTTTCGCGAAGTGGTATTTGCATACCATTTCGTCTTTTGGTACTTTCAGCCAGGGGATCCAGCCAGGGGATCTCTTAGTTGAATTGATTTAAACAATCTAAATTATATTTACAATTATGCTTCCTGTTTTAAATGATTCGTTATTTAATCAATATTACAATTTCCGAGATGGAGCTAGTTTTTGGTATTTATTTAAAACAGGGAAGAGAATAATTGTACAAGGGCAATCAGCAATTCTATTTACATGCAGATAATTAGAAACCAACCGTGCGTCGTCTATTCTAATTGCCTTAGCGTAAATAACTAAATCGTCTCTGTATACACACACACATACACGCATTATGTTTCGTAATTATTTAAAGGCGGCAAATTAGCAACACGAAGGGCGAGGGCGAATATAATTTGTTATCCTTGGCGAAATAATTCCTTCTATAGAAATTCAATTGGTGGAGAAGAAGAAGCAGTAAAATGAGGAATGTCTATCTATTCAATTATCATCGCTCGGTATTCGAACTATTTTCTATACGGGGTAAGTCGCGCCTTGCATACGAAATATTCTCTGTTCCGCTCGGCTTTCTATACCAATTAAAACTGTAAATAACTACTTTTGCAAATTGCCTCTATTCCAAATAATTTCATTGGTAGAAGTTGAATTTAATTTGTCAGGGGAAAAGAACCGCAACTTAAATTACTTCTCTTTTGTGCATATATACCCTGGGATTAACATAGTTCTAGATCAAAAGTAAAAATAAAATAGAATTTAATTAATACACATAGAATTTAACGTATTTTGGTGAATGCTAGGTGTACGAGCTGTTGAGAGCTGCGCTTTTTTCGTTCGTTTGATCCCTTCACAATGCATGTTAATTAGTGATATTTAATTGAAAACGGATTTAATATTTTAATTTAGGCTTTTATTTTGCTTGAATTTCGTTTGATGTAATAATTATATTTCACAATTTGTATGAATCCGCGCGTTTTCATATAAAACGCGTGTTGTGGAATCTATAGTGAAATGAATTCTAGCGTCCCCTCAAAAGCCTATATTTCACATTCAAAAGGTTCGATTTTAAATTCAAATAATTCTTTACAAATATTTGTAATATTTTGCTAAACACAAAACCTTCAATAAAACTGTTTTTTTGGATTGGATTATTAAAGCCATTTTAATTAATATGTGATTAGATATGATATGAATTTTTATAAAGTTAATATTGATTGCTCGTGAAAGATGAAGCTCGTCTAATAAAGATTTAGATCAAGAAGTTGGAATGAATAATACTGATTGAGAACTAAATATACATGAATACACTAAATACAAGTTTATAGCCTTGTACAACTTGTGTATTTAGTTCTCTATAAAGTTGTGTATTAGGGCAAATGAACAAGTAGATAACTAAATACAAATTGTATTAATCTGTAAGATTAGGGTTTATATGCTTTGTTAAGGCCAAACGATTTTATTTTAATTATATTTTAAAAACTATTTTCTTTGTTAAGTGTATTCCAAAGTAGATAAATAATAATTGCATTGCATTAATTCGTGAATATTTCACGGAATTGACTAAAATACCAACTGCTAGGTGGGCAGCATTTTTACCTTTAAGAAATATTTATTAAGCCTCTAAATTAGTAAGATCCATCAGAACCACTGGACGAACGGATGGCGAGTTATTCGAAGACATGTTGATTTATCTAATTTCATCAAAACTTGATACACATGCAAGATATAAGTGGAACGAATTTAGCGAGGAGACACGAGCCCCAACTTGGGCTAATTTTAGACAGTTTCTGTCTAAACAATGCAACATTCTAGAAAAGATTCCTGGGAGTCATACGGAGGTCAAATGAGAGAACTCTAGACAAAATTATCAAGGCGCATCCCAAAAGACCAACCCATCCTAGCACAGCCCACACGTTCGTTTCAGCATCAGACGCTCAGAAGAGAAATAATAATAGCAACAAGCAGTGTAACTTTTGTCCAGAACATCACTTTGTCAACAGCTGCACGACGTTCACGTTCATGCCCCTACAAGAACGTCTAGACATGGTCAATAAGAAGGGATTATGTGTGAATGGTGTACAAAGTGGACACTGTGTGGATGAGTCCAATTTCAACTGTCTCTTGTGCAGAGGACGACATCACACATTACTTCATTTGGACGATATCACGAAGAAAGAAAAAATCTCTAATAAATTTTAATCCGAAAACTCGTAGATTAAGAGAGAGAAGGCTGACCTCAGCGTGCTAGTCATCCAACTCTCCGAACGCCTTGAAGAAGCCGAAGGTTTGCTGAAAGTCAGCTCGTAATCATCAAGAAAAGTGATACTGAACTCCTCAAGCTCCGAAAGCTCTTGGAAGATATCCATATCGAGCCCGATGAAACCGTCTCCCTACACAAGAGGTAACACCAGGAAGTTGAAAACGAGGAACAATGCAGCCAACGTCTATCTTCCAAATTGAACAGTTTACGCCATGAAGCCGAGAAGCGTCTCCATGAGAAGGACGAAGAAATCGAAGCAATCCGTAAGACTACCAGCATTGAGATTGAGCGGTTGAACGCCCGCGCGGTTGACGCCGAGACCAAGTTGACGGTTGAGGTGACCCATATTAAGAAGAAGTTGCAGATCCAAATCACCGAGTTTGAAATATCCCTCGACTCCGCCAACAAAATCATGATCGACCTCCAGAAGACCATCAAGAAACAATCCTTCCAATTGACCGACATAACCGACCACTACGGCGGCATCCATCGCCAGTTGCAAGTCACCATGGACCAATTGAGCGTGTCCCAAAAACGCGTCCGAGCTGAAATCAATCATACTTTTGGGATCCTGCAAGTGGAACAAGAACGCGTCGTCCACGTCGAAACCATCAAGAAGTCGCTCGAGATCGAAGTAAAGAGCTCCGTCTCGAGGAGGTCGAGGCCAACGACATCGTTGGCGGCTAGAGCATCATCAGCAAGCTGGACGAGGAGAAGAGGCGCCACGCCGAGAACGTCAAGATCTTGCGCAAAAATGAACTGCACCAAAGGTCTGTTCCTTACCAATGGCATAGTTCAGGAATAGTAGAAACTCATTATGTAAGCTCTGTTATAGCTACAATTCAAAGTCGAGACTTTCAAGTATGTAAAGACCAAAAAAAAATATTTTATTTTTATTTTAAAAACTATTTTCTTTGTTAGGTGTATTCTAAGGTAGGTAAATAATAATTGCATCAAGATTATCTTAAACCGACCAGTAGATTCCCAACATCTGCTCGGTAGGGTAGTAGATATTTGTTGAATGCGTTTGGAGTTTGTTTATCGCCGCTACGCATCTGAAAGACCATTTGTAATCATTAATCCTTTGTAAATACGCTTCGGCGGATGTTTACGATCGCTAATGGTTTTTAGTAATTTAGTAAGTATTTAAAGTTTGAGTAGTTTTAAGATTAGCAATAGACATTACCACGTGCACTTCGGGTTGGAATTCTTCTTGGTTCAGTGGGGGCAGGCAAATGGGATTGAGTTTTCCTGGTTTTAACAATATTTAATCACACCCAGTTTAATGGTAACCCTCTTGCCACAAACATACCGAGAAGATTCCAAACTCCTACAGTGCACGTCGTTACAAGTGCTTCAAATAGAGTTAAATATAAAATACATGTTTATCGAGGCTTTCAAGTTTTATTTGCCCAAACATATAATTTCCAGTGCCGACCAAATCTATTGGCCGCCTTGGAATTAACCGCCTTAGGTTTGATCACGCGAACGTTAGTCCAAAGACAACAACCACCGCGACTCAACATTTAGTCCTACGAACCGGATATAAAACCAGTGACTTGTGAATAGTAATACACCGGATAGAGTCAATCGGACATCAAAAAGAAACAGGAAACAAACAAAACATATTTGTCCTTCGATTATATGAGTAAAAATTAACTTCAAGAATGGAATAATAGGGAATTAGCACAATTCTTAAAATTCTATAACATTAAGAAGTGGACGCTTAAGACGTCAATGATAAATCTGTCCAAATATGTGGAGACAAACAGCCTTGATTCTCTAGAAAATGGAATTAAAAGAACCAATAAGTATTTTGATCATTATAAACAGGCGTTGGAGCAATTAGAAGATTTAGACTAAGACAACGATTACAAGGATCTCCATTCTGAGATTGAAATGAGATTCGATACAATAACCTCAATTGCACGCAGAATTATTGAAAGGAATCCAACACAACACAATACGGCATGGTGGAGTTCATTTGTTCAACCACAGTCTAATATTCAAGTAAGTCTGTCTCCAATTGACCTTCCAAGGTTCTCTGGAAATAGAAAAGATTGGGCTTCATTCTATAATACATTCAAGATACTAATACATGAGCCTAACACTCTGAATGCCATCTAAAAGTTTCATTACTTGAAGGAATCTCTAAGACCAGGCAGTGCATTCAATTTAATTGATACTTTAAAAATATCACCGGAAGATTATGAAATAGCATGGGAAATGCTTAAGGAACCTTATGACAATAAGGCAGAGTTAATTCGTGAATATTTCATGGAATTGACTAAAATACCAACTAGTCGTAAGTATTTCTTAAAGGTAAAAATACTGTCCACCAAACAATTTTATCTTATATCTATTTTAAAAACTATTTTCTTTCTTAAGACTATTCTAAAGTAGGTAAATAATAATTGCATCAAGATTATCTTAAACCGACCAGTAGATTCACAACATCTGGTCGGTAGGGTAGTAGATATTTGTTGAATGCGTTTGGAGTTTGTTTATGGCCGACACGCATCTGAAAGACTTTTTGTAATCACTAATCCTTTGTAAATACGCTTCGGCGGATATTTACGATCGCTAATGGTTTTTAGATGCTTGGTGGTCGTATACAATTGAAAATACAATGCAATGTTTATGTTTAAGGTTTATTAGAATAAGTATTTAAATTTTGAGTTTTTGAGAATTTTGAGTAGTTTTAAGATTAGCCATAGACATTACCACGTGCACTTCGGGTTAGAATTCTTTTTGGTTCAGTGGGGGCGGGAAAATGGGATTGAGTTTTCCTGGTTTTAAAAATATTTAATCACACCCAGTTCAATGGTAACCCTCTTGCCACAAACACACCGAGAAGATTCCAAACTCGTACAACTCGTCTTCGTCAGTGCAGGCTTTCAAGTTTTATTTGCCCAAACATATAATTTCCAGTGCCGATCAAATATATTGGCCGCCTTGGAATTAACCGCCTTAGGCTTGATTACGCGAACGTTTGTCCAAAGACAACAACCACCGCGACTAAACATTTAGTCCTACGAACCGGACATAAAACCAGTGACTTGTGAATGGTAATACACCGGATAGAGTCAATCGGACATCAAAAAGAAAAGGAAACAAACAAAACATATTGGTCCTTCGATTATGTGAGTAAAAATTAACTTCAAGAATGGAATAATAGGGAATTAGCACAAATCTTAAAATTCTATTACATTAAGAAGAGCACGCTTAAGATGTCAATGACAAATCTGTCCAAATATGTTGAGACAAATAGCCTTGATTCTATTGAAAATAGAATTAAAAGAACCAATAAGTATTTTGATGATTATAAACAGGCGTTGAAGCAATTAAAAGATTTAGACCAAGACAAGGATTCCCATTCTGAGATTGAAATGAGATTCGACAAAATAACATCAAGTGCACTTAGAATTATTGAAAGAAATTCAACACAACACAATACGGCTCCACCATGTTCATTTGTTCAACCACAGTCTAATTTTCAAGTAAGTCTGCCTCCAATTGACCTTCCAAGATTCTCTGGAAATAGAAAATATTGGCCTTCATTCTATAATACATTCAAGATACTAATACATGAGGCAAACACTCCGACTGCCATCTAAAAGTTTCATTACTTGAAGGCATCTCTAAGACCAGGCAGTGCAATCAATTTAATTGATACTTTAAAAATATCACCGGCAGATTATGAAATAGCATGGGAAATGCTAAAGGAACGTTATGACAATAAGCCAGAGTTAATTCGTGAATATTTCACAGAATTGACTAAAATACCAACTGCTAGGTGGGCAGCATTTTTACCTTTAAGAAATATTTACGACAGTGCCTCTAAATTAGTAAGATCCATCAGAACCACTGGACGAACGGATGGCGAGTTATTCGAAGACATGTTGATTTATCTAATTTCATCAAAACTTGATACACATACAAGATATAAGTGGAACGAATTTAGCGAGGAGACTCGAGCCCCAACTTGGAATAATTTTAGACAGTTTCTGTCTAAACAATGCAACATTCTAGAAAAGATTCCTGGGAATCATACGTAGGTCAAATGAGAGAACTCTAGACGAAATTATCAAGGCGCATCCCAAAAGACCAACCCATCCAAGCACAGCCCACACGTTCGTTTCAGCATCAAACGCTCAGAAGAGAAATACTAATAACAACAAGCAGTGTAACTTTTGTCCAGAACATCACTTTGTCAACAGCTGCACGACGTTCAGGTTCATGCCCCTACAAGAACGTCTAGACATGGTCAATAAGAAGGGATTATGTGTGAATTGTGTACAAAGTGGACACTGTGTGGATGAGTGAAGTCCAATTTCAACTGTCTCTTGTGCAGAGGACGACATCACACATTACTTCATTTGGTCGATATCACGAAGAAAGAAAAAATCTCTAATAAATTTGAGTCCGAAAACTCGAAGATTAAGAGAGAGATTAAGGCCAACCTCAGCGTGCTAGTCATTAAACTCTCCGAACGCCTTGAAGAAGCCAAAGGTGGTGCTGAAACTCAGCTCTAAATCATCAAGAAACGTGATACTGAACTCCTCAAGCTCCGAAAGCTTTTGGAAGATATCCATATCGAGCCCGATGAAACCGTCTCGCTACACAAGAGGAAACACCAGGAAGTCGAAAACGAAGAACAATGCAGCCGACGTCTGTCTTCCGAATTGAACAGTTTACGCCATGAAGCCGAGAAGCGTCTCTATGAGAAGGACGAAGAAATCGAAGCAATTCGTAAAGCTACCAGCATTGAGATTGAGCGGTTGAATGCCCGCATGGTTGAGGCCGAAACCAAGTTGAAGGCTGAGGTGACCTGTATCAAGAAGAAGTTGCAGATCCAAATCACCGAGTTGGAAATGTCCCTCTACTCCGCCAACAAAATCATGATCGACCTCCAGAAGACCATCAAGAAACAATCCTTTCAATTGACCGAAATCACTGCGCACTACGACGAAGTCCAGCGCCAGTTGCAAGTCACCATGGACCAATTGAGCGTGTCCCAAAAACGCGTCTAAGCTGAAATCAATCATACTGTTGGAATCCTGCACGAGGAACAAGAACGCGTCGTCAAGGTCGAAGCCATCAAGAAGTCGCTCGAGATCGAATTGAAGAACTTGTCCGTCCGTCTCGAGGAGGTCGAGGCCAACGACATCGTCGGCGGCAAGCGCATCATCAGCAAACTGGACGAGGAGAAGAGACGCTACGCCGAGAACATCAAGATCTTGCGCAAAAATGAACTGCACCAAAGGTCTATTCCCTTCCAATCGCATAATTCAGGAATAGTAGAAACTCATTCTGTAAGCTCTGTTATAGTTACAATTGAAAGTCGAGACTTTCAAGGCGGGGAGTATGTTAAGACCAAACAATTTTATCTTATATCTATTTTAAAAACTATTTTCTTTGTTAAGACTATTCTAAAGTAGGTAAATAATAATTGCATCAAGATTATCTTAAACCGACTAGTAGATTCACAACATCTGGTCGGTAGGGTAGTAGATATTTGTTGAATGCGTTTGGAGTTTGTTTATGGCCGACACGCATCCGAAAGACTTTTTGTAATCACTAATCCTTTGTAAATACGCTTCGGCGGATATTTACGATCGCTAATGGTTTTTAGATGCTTGGTGGTCGTATACAATTGAAAATACAATGCAATGTTTATGTTTAAGGTTTATTAGAATAAGTATTTAAATTTTGAATAGTTTTAAGATTAACCATAGAAATTACCAAGTGCACTTCGGGTTGGAATTCTTCTTGGTTCAGTGGGAGCAGGCAAATGGGAGGCGGGATTGAGTTTTCCTGGTTTTATCAATATTTAATCACACCCAGTTCAATTGTAACCCTCTTGCCACAAACACACCGAGAAGATTCCAAACTCCGACAGTGCACGTCGTCACTAGAATCCATCGTCACCTAATCGAGGCGTTCAAGTTTTATTTGCCCAAACATATAATTTACAGTGCCGATCAAATCTATTGGCAACCCTGAATTAACCGCCTTAGGTTTGATCACGCGAACGTTTGTCCAAAGACAACAACCACCGCGACTCAACCATGCTTATTGGCAGTAGCGCTAGCTAGTAGAGTACAATAGTTCGAAGTTTATAGAAACGGAGGAAGTCGAGAATAATTTTAAAGTTCGGAAAACGAACAAACAATATAGAAATAATTCAAATAATTAAAAAATAATTTACATAACTGATAAATTAATTGTGTATAGCTAACGATCACAATGTCAACAATGCAAGAGATCCACAAAACAATTTGCAAAGAAATAGAACAGCTCAATTTTCGGTGCAAGTAAATTATATTTAACAGAAAGTTGTGTCGGAATATAAATATAATAAAAATAATAATACTAGGTGAAACATTATAACATATACGATATATTATTTCTGTTATAATGTCCTACAGCTGAATCTTTAAGTTTTATAAATATAATATTTTGCTGGAAAAACTCTTGAATATTTGAAGGGATGATTAGTTTATGGCTGAGCCAACGTTTAGGAGTTATCAGTAGCTATTAGCGCATTTGAACCTTAATATTTCACGACTGGGCCAATGCTATTAGAGGGCTTAGATGGGCCGTAATAAAGGTTTTGGGTTTGGGTCTTGTCCGAGGCGAAATTTGTAGCCATAAGTAAACACACCCGTTTCGTTTCACACAAATTTCAATATTAAAGCGCACGCTTCTCTATAATTTATCTATAAATAAATTGTAACAAACTCAACAATTTAACAATAATTTTAATTTGAAAGTTTTTGACGATATTTCCTATTCTAGTTTCCATAAATGACGTTACGTAGATATCTGCACAATACATCAATAAATATATAAAACCAATAATATTTTATAACTTCGTGTGATAACTTTGCAAATTTGTACTTGCAAAAATTGTATCTGCGTATAATCTTGTAGCGGATTCACGACGAAACTTGTATTATTTTTATACCGGAAACTATGAGCGTTCGTTGAGATGGAACGTCTTTGTTATACCGAAACTCATTTGAATTCGTACACAAATCCCAAACATTATTTGCCAAGCATTTTGCTCATTAAATTCAGCTATTTTCCATAACAAAAATGAATAACATTTTAAATACATTCGGTGATTATTAAAAGATGATAAACTTTATAAAGGGTAACAAATTAAGAGGGCCCTCTTTTACTTAATAAAAACAAAAAGAATTAATAACGTATTTACCATAATCTTAATTGTCTAATATTCAGTGAACCTTCAAGTTTTTTTTTTAATTAAGCGATGGCCGTTCTCCATTATTCAAACACAGAGGTGGTTCTGATAACAGTTTAATTTTCCAGCGCCGCCAAATTGCTGGACAATTGCAAAATGGTTCGAATGGATATCGTCCAACGGGTTCCCTTAAGGATACTAAACTTGCAGAGAGAAAAAAAAAGTGCTAGAACTGAAGTGAGTCCCTTGCAAGGTAGGAGCAGAATTGAGGAAAATTCCAATCAATCCGTACGACGTTTATAGCAGCAGGTAGGAATTTTACGTGAGTCGGTAAGAACAATTGTAAAGAAAGATCTTTCGGCCTTGCAAATGGTAAAAAGCCCAACAACTTCTTCCAATAGACCGAAACTTACGTTTAGAATTCAACCGATGGATTTTGAGCAGAGGCGATAACTTTGTCAACAAAATAATTGTGTGACCAAGCGTATTTTAAATTGCATGGGAAGACCAACAACAAAAATTTATGTTACTAGTCTGCAGAAAATCCTCAAGTTATATTCGACGAAGAGAATATGCTCAGCTGGTGTATTGGGACCTTATTTCTTTGATGATGAAATTGGAAACGTAGAAATTGTGAATGTTGTGTAAGGCCAAGGCCGCACTTCGGATTTTTACCGCGAGCGGTAAAAACCGCTATAACCACAAAACTGCTCGAGCCCACAGTGCGCTATTAAAATCAGTCGCAGGAAAAAGCCGCAAGTTAGGCCGCTTGTATTTGTTTACTTGACTCACAAAATCACACGATTAAAAACCCAGGCGGTTTAGCCGTAGTGCGGCCTCGGCCTAAGAGTGAATGTTATATGAAGATGCTATATACGTTCATAAGACTTTAGCCACAGGTCCAGGCCTTATGAACGTATGTGGCACTACGGCTAAACCACCGCGGTTTTTAATGGCGTGATTTTGTGAAGCTAATACAAGCGGCCTCATTTGCGGTTTTTTCCTGCGACTGGTTTTTCCCATAGCGTACTGGGTGTTTCTCGAGCGGTTTCGCAGTTATAGGGGTTACCGCTCGCGGGAAAAAACCTCAGTGCGGCCTCGGCCTAATGGATAACAGCAACCTACAACTCCGAGTACCAATAAATCTATTTGGTACCAGCAAAATGATGCAAGGTCTTATGTACCAAACATGTCTGTAGGAGTGTTACGAGAGTTCTTTCCAGGTCGTTTGATTTCCCAGCGTGGGCCATTGTGGCCTCTTCGCTTTCCGGCTTTGTCGGCTTTGTATTATTTCTTACGGGGTCATATAAAGCTAAAGTTTATCAGAACCGACCTGAAACTCTAGAAAATATGAAATGAAACATTCGGCAAGCTATTGCCGAGATTTCGGAATAAATGTGCCAGAGTATAATGCGTTAATTGTTGCATCTATCTCAGTCATGCATCGACGCAAACGGAGGCCATCTAATCCATGTAATTTTTAACGCAATATGAGCGGGCGTAATGATTCGTTTGCGGACTGTCGTCTATCAGCGGGACGGGTATTAGTACCCGTTTAAAAGTACCTACGTTAAAAGTACTACTACCCGTACAAGATTGACAACACGTCAAAGTTATCAGAGTAAGTTGCAGCCCCGCCATTTCAACATTATATGTTAGTATATTTGTAAATAAACTTTTCATAATTATTACAAAACGTGAGTGATATATTTGAAGCCCATATCACCCACAATGGATTGCGATAGTGAATCACAATCACTATTGCAATCCATTGTGGGTGATACGGGGTTAAAATATATCAATGATTTGTAGCAAATTTCAAGTGATGCAGAGTTTTGTGAATTTGATAGAGAAAGTGACGAGGAATTGACCAAGAAGGAATAGAAAGAACCTTTCCAATACCTTCTAGCGTGTCTGAAGAAAGTGATTAGGAAGAACTGGACTGGTCAGAAAATGATAATGTGCCAATTATCGAACCACTCTAAGGACAAAGTGGTGTTTTTGTGTTTTCAAATTTGACGTTTTGAAATTGATTGAATTCATGATTTGTCGCGCAGGCGCTATAGACTGTCATAGTAGTCCAATTGATTTGGCGGCCAGATGCTATGGACAGCTATAGCAGTCTACCAACCTCATGAATTCATTGTGGCTTTTTTAAACATGTCAAATAGATTAATAAATATTAACACTCTCATTAGAGCATTGCATTACCCTGGATGAAAGATTCGGGACTCAGCCCTGCACCTAGGGTCTTATCGTTGGGAAGATGAATATTTCAAAAAATCCCAAAAAATAATTGTAAACTAAATGCGGATAGCCATATAATTATTTTTTAAATTTCTGTGTCTAGTCTTGTACAGTCTTGTCTAGTCTTGTCTGTATCTAGTCCTGTGTATCTCTTCTCTTGTCTATGTAATTCACTAGATTAAAATGTACTTAATTTAATGAATTCTTCAACAATGCTAACTGAATGCAACTAGGTGAATTATATTGTGGTTTCCATAGCCCAACTAATTATTATAAGTTAGTAGCCTGATTCAAGTTCAGTATGAAGTTGGTGCAACTTAAGGTTGTCGAAATACAAAGCCGCAACATAAAGTGTCAAACGAAGTTGTCGCAACATGCAGTTGTTTCAACGTGAATTTGAAGATGAAATGAGGATTTGGATTTAAAAATATCTTTTCTCGTACTTCGATTTAGATTGTACTCGTACAATCTAAACTAAATAGATTGTTTCGATGAAGTCGGTTCAACATGAAGTTAAACGCTACATGAACACAATACGTCACAATACGAAGTCGTACAAGAACATAAATTCTTCGCAACAGAAAGTTGTTTTTACTTGAATTTGTTTCAGACAAGACAAGACAAGATAGACACGCTTAGAAGGACAATACTAGACGGACAAGACTAGACAGACAAGAGTGGATACACAAGACTGGACGGACAAGACTATACAGACTATATTATACAAACATAAAAGACTAGGACAGACATCAGTAGGACACACAACTCTAGTACATACTGGACTGCGATATACAAGACTAGAACAGAGAAGACTAAGAAATACAAGACTAGGACAGACAAGATTAGGACAGACAGGACTGGGATATACAGGACTAAACAGACAAGACTAGGAGAGACAAGACTGAGATAAACATGACTAGGACAAACAAAACTAGGACATACAAGACTAGGACAGACAAGACTAGGACATATAAGAGTAGCACAGACAAGGCTGGGACATACAAGACCAGGACAGACAAGATTAAAACATACAAGACTATGATAGGCAAGGCTATGATAGACAAAACTAGGACAGACAAGACTATGGCATACAAGACTAGGACAGACAAGACTAGGACTGACAAGACTATGAGAGACAATACTACGACAGACAAGACTAGGAGATACAAGACTAGGACAGACAATACCGGGACGTGCAAGACTACGGTAGACAAAAGTAGGACATGACAGACAAGACTAGGACAAACAAAACTAGGACATACAAAATTAGTACAGATAAGACTAAGTGAGACAAGACTAGGACAGACAAGACTAGGGCAGACAAGGCAAGGACCGACAAGACTAGGATATGCAAGATTAGGACATACAAGACTAGGAGAAAAAAGACTGGTACGTACAAGACTAGGACATATAAGAGTACGATAGACAAGAATAAGTCATATAAGACTGGGACATACAAGACTAGGACATATAGGACTAGGACAGACAAGACTTGGACAGACAAGACAAGCACATACAAAAATAGGATATACAAGACTAGGACAAGAATAGACTGACAAGAATAGACAGACAGATTTATTTTGTCGAATTATTTTGTCGTTTTTGTTCAATTTAGACATAAAACAAAAGAATTTTGCAAAGTGTCCATTGAAAAAAAAAAAAAAATTGCCTCAAATAGTGATTGTGGTTATTGAAAATGTTTGTAAATTATTTTGACGTTTTCGTCCAATTTTCATATAAAACAAAAGTATACCACAAAGTTTGTCCACTCAAATCAACAAAAAAACAAAATTTGATTCGAACAAAAATTTTTGTTTTTGAAAATTCGGTAAAATTTGCAAATTATTTTTACGTTTTCGTCTAATTTAGACACGAAGCAAAAGAATTTTGCAAGGTTTGTACATTCAAATAAAAAAAAAAACAAATTTTTGCTTCGAATAGAGATTTTGGTTTTTGAACATTTTGCAATATTTGTAAATTATTTTGACGTTTTCGTCCAATTTTAACATATTTTAACATAAGTTATAAAACTATTCCGCACGGGCTATAATGAAATAATGTTCAGAATATTGAGCACACAATCATCATTTCAAAAAAGTAATTCGCAGTGAAAGGGTTAAAGATAGTGTTTAGTTTAGAATCTGTAAAGTGGAAAGATTTGTAAGTGTTACAACTAAAAAAAAATGCATGGATTACTTCTAATAGGCAGAGATAGCAAAGACAAGAGGGGTGAATACAGGTCGACAGACAATACAATTCAAGCATCGATTTTTGCTGAAGTAATGAGTAAGAATCGATTTCGAGAAATTTGGTATTCAAGGCATTTTTCAAATAATGATGACAGACATGAGGAGAAGATCGCCTTAAAAAAATCGACCCTATTATTTAAATTGTTATTTTTTGACAAAATTTTACCGTCAACAGTCAACAGCTTGAAAAACTTGACAGCACACCTGACGCTTCGACCATTACGTATCATCCGGCCGGCGCATGCACCATCATCAAAGATCCTGACTTAACCGCCAGAAAATTTGGGTTTAAAATTTTGAAAATGTAGCCGGTTTTAGCTTCAAAAATTATTCTCAAGAGAATTTTTTAAGCATTCTAAATGTTTTTGATTAGTTTATAAATATATCTAATTTTATCAATAATGAGAAAATTAATCAAAATATGAATAGGATGGTTGCGACAGTTACTAGGTGGTAATTCATACTTACATTGAATTGAAAAACTCACTACGTTTTTACCACACTTAGACTATGTAAAAATGTTATACAATTTGTTATTCACAGTAATATAAATTTCTAGACATACCACGACTTAAGTTTCGACGCTTGACGGTCATTTTCAAGTGAAAACTCACTTGTGAAAGTGAGCTTAAGTCGTGGTATGCGTAGAAATTTATATTACTGTGAATAACAAGTTGTATAACATTTTTACATAGTCGTGTAAGTGTGGTAGTCGGGTAAGTGTGGTAAAAACATAGTGAATTTTTCAATTAAATTATCAAAATATTATTGATGGCTTTATTACAAACTCAAACTGTTATCCGCGACTTTATCCGCATTGAATCCTCTACTTTCTAAATTTGTATTGTAACTTAAGGACCTAAATCATCTCTTCTTATACCTTCTTGAGGGATGGTGAAGGATTGCAAAAAACGCCGAAATACGTATTTTTTTAATTTCTTACCAAAAGTCTAAATTTTAATTTTCATATCCCGAACTTGAAATAATGGGTTGCCCATACAATTTCATCCCCAATTTCATCCGTTTTAGTTTTTTTAGCAAAAAGATAGGGATATGAAAATTTATATTTATATTTTTATTTTGAAGTAGGTATTAATTTAGGATTAAGCATTTCAAGCAGTTCAACAAAAAATTTGGTGTATTCCTGTATTCTAGTTTTGTTGTATGGTACTTCGTTTTTCGATAATTGCAGCTTAAAATCAGGAGTCTCTTAATTTTTCATCTTTATAAATATAAATTCTTCTTCGCCTTTTTTTCTGACGTAGAAGCTTCTGACGAAGCCGTTTTTATTTTCCTCAGTCCAAAATGTTGTTTTCTGTTAACTGCTTCTCCCGGAGATCATCCTGCACGCAGTCCACTCATCCTCTTCTAGGCCTGCCATTTTCCATTTTGCCTTGCACCTCCAGATCAAGCATCATAACTCTTATCCCTGCGCTTAATGTGGCCATACCAGAGCTAGCGCTTTTCTTCCATCTTTTTTGATATTTCAGTCAGTTTTATGCTGCCTCGTATGAAAGGTTTTAATGTGATCGTTTCTTGTAACACCACACATCCATCTTAGCATCTTCGTTTCAGCTACTTCCAGTCGCTTGCACTGTGACTTCACTGTTAGCCAAGTTTCTGCTCCGTATAGCATTGCAGGTCTCACAGCACATTTATAGACTTTATTCTTTACTTGGATGTTCAGTCTCCTGTCACAGAGAATACTAGATAACCTTTTCCAGTTTAACCAGGCAGCCTGAATTCGGTGGGTAATTTCCAGATGTAGATTGCCATCGTCAGATACAAGGATCCCAATTACTTGACCCGGTCTCCTGCCTGTAGCTGGCTACCATTCATCTGTATAATTGCATTTCCAGTTACTCCCAGGTATTCGGTCTTATTCCTACTGATTTTAATGCCTCTGACCTCTATGGCTCTTCTCCAGCATTCCAGTATATATTCAAGCTCTTCTCAGTTTGTGCTTCAGAAAACAGTATCATCTGCAAATATCATAAACCAAGGAGCTGGTTCTCTTAAGCTTTTAGAGAAGACATCTATTATAAGATCAAAAATATAGGGGCTTAGTGTAGATCCTTGGTGAAGACCTACTTGAACCGGTATAGTATCTGACAATTCTACACTGCTTATAATTCGTTGCCTTGCTCCACGGTGCATATCCTCAACAATGCGCACATACTTGTCCGGTACTACCTTGCATCCATACCTTCTGACGAGAAACCCGATCATAAATTTCTCTAGGTCTATGAACAACATATGTAGTTCTTTTCTCTTCTCCCTGTGCTTTTGTATGACCTGCCTAAGTGCAACAATAGCATCTGTTGTTCCCTTTTCCGGCATAAATCCAAACTGTTCATCTCCTTTTGTCGTCTTCACCCGAAGCCTACTTTCAATAACTTTCTACCAGATCTTCATTGTGTGCGACATAAGTTTTATTCCTATGTAATTTGCACAATCCTGAATGTCACCTTTCTCCATATAAATGGGAATTATGGTACTCGCCCGCCATTCATTGGGCATTACATCCTCTTGAAGTACCTGTTGGATAGGATTCCGCAACATATCTATGCCCTCTTTATCCCGACATTTCGAAGCCTCTAATGGAAATTCATCGGGGCCGGTTGCTTTTCCACATTTCATTTTCCTAATAGCAGTTACAACCTCTTCCCTGCATATGCCAGTTCTTACGTTGTGATTTCGGATACCATCCTCAAACACAAGCCGGGCATTTTCCTCATTTAGCAACTTTTCAAAATCTTGAATTGCAATTCCTTGTTCACTGTTCATCTGCCTGATGTGTGTGATCTTTTGAAGCCATGTATCGTGTCTTAGCGATTCTGAAAAGCTTGGCCTCCTCTTTTGTGGTCTCTAGTTCTTCATAGACTTCCTTCCATGCAGCTGCCTTTGCTCTCCCTACAGCACTTTTCACAACTTTATTTGCCTGTCACTATCTTCGTCATTTCCATACTCATCCCATTTCTTTTTTGCTTGTCATTCCACCACCATGTTTCTTTATCCAGTGGAGCACCTTTCCCAGACGTCTTCCCCAAAACTTCCACACTTGCTTTTCTGATTGCTTCTGCATTTACTGTCCACCATCTCTGAACTCCTTCCACTAGCCGTGTTCCCTGCAACACCTTTTCCTTGAATTCAATTCTCAAAATTGGATCATTCAATTTCCACCATTTTATTCTTGGAGTAATTTTCCTTGCAGTTCTTTTTTTAATGCCCATGAATTCATAACCAATAACTAGCACTGTGTTGTGGTGGAACATTAGGATTATATTTATCATAAAGATCATATTTATATTTATCTTTATAATAATATAAACGTTATTATGTATTATGTATTATTACGTATTTGTGTTATTAAGTTCTAAAACATATTATTTCGAAACCTTCTCCTTGGCGCTTTTATTAAATAGGTGCATATGGCGAGGACCACGTTGACCATACCCTAGTTAAGGCTCTGTGAATTACTATTAATAATACTAATTTTGATTATTGCTTTACTCGTGAATTGACCAAATAGATTTCATCAATTGTAGATCATATTTTTCAAAATTTCCTGTTTTTTATGTTTAATGCTACTCCATTAGGATTTTTTTAAATTGATTAGCAAGATTACATCAAGAATGGACCAAATTTTTGGGATTTTGTTGACATATTCAGTTTTGAACAATTTACAAGAAAACTGGTAAATTGTTTACTTACACTAGTAAATGAGTATTTTTGAACGTTTCAAATTATGACACTTTTTATTAAGATAATAAAAAATCAAATTTGCTAATTGAATTGATTAACTTATTGTTAGTTCGATATAGTCGGCCTTAAACTTTCCTCCAGCACAAATCCGCAGAGTAATAACTCATGGAATAACATTTTTTTGTTGCGCTTTGATCTCTTAATTTGAAAAATTCTATATACAATTTTACTTTTTTGGTTTTATTTGCAAACACAAGGGCGACTGGGTATCTGTACATCTTACTGATACCCACATCAAATACGTGATAGAAATCAATACTGACCCGATAGATATTAGTTTCAGGAGAATAACTATTTACAAAGTGCACGCTTTGCAAAGTCGTTTGCCATTCGATATAAAATGCTACGTCGAAATTCACCCCGTCTCTGTTGGCGAAAAAGTTATATTAGGAGCAATAAAAATCTCTAATATGTTATTTGCAGTACGTAGAAAGGAAGAATACGTATTTTTAGTTTTTTAGTCATTACGAAGTTTTATTATTCGAATGGGAAGAGTATTAGAAAATATTAATTTGCAAAAGTAGATTACATTTCTAAATAATATCAAATATAATATAAATATGTACCATCGTTTGTCCGATTTTGTATGGTCATTTATGGTCTTGTCCAGTTTAATTCGGTCCAGTCCCGTCTTGCATTGTCTAGTTCTATCTGCTCTAGTGGTTCTGGTCTTGTCTGGTCCTGTCTCGTATTGTCCGGTCTTTTCTGGTTTTGTCTGGTTTTGTCTGGTTTTGTCTGGTTTTGTCTGGTCTTTTCTGGTTTTGTCTGGTTTTATATGGTTTTGTCTGGTTTTGTCTGGTTTTGTCTGGTTTTGTCTGGTCTTGTCTGGTCATGCTTGCTAACGTCTGGTCTGGTCTAGTCATGTCCAGTCATGTCTGGCCTTGTCTGGTCTTGTCTGGTCTTGTCTGGTCTTGTCTGGTCTTGTCTGGTCTTGTCTGGTCTTGTCTGGTCTTGTCTGGTCTTGTCTGATCTTGTCTGGTCTTGCCAGGTCTTGTCTGGTCTTGTCTGGGCTTGTCTGGTCTTGTCGGGTCTTGTCTGGTCTTGTCTGGTCTTGTCTGGTCTTGTCTGGTCTTGTCTGGTCTTGTCTGGTCTTGTCTGGTCTTGTCTGGTCTTGTCTGGTCTTGTCTCGTCTTGTCTGGTCTTGTCTGGTCTTGTCTGGTCTTGTCTGGTCTTCTCTGATCTTCTCTGGTCTTGTCTGGTATTGTCTGTTCTTGTCTGGTCTTGTCTGGTCTTGTCTGGTCTTGTCTGGTCTTGTCTGGTCTTGTCTGGTCTTGTCTGGTCTTGTCTGGTCTTGTCTGGTCTTGTCTGGTCTTGTCTGGTCTTGTCTGGTCTTGTCTGGTCTTGTTTGGTCTTGTCTGGTCTTGTCTGGTCTTGTCTGGTCTTGTCTGGTCTTGTCTGGTCTTGTCTGGTCTTGTCTGGTCTTGTCTAGTCTTGTCTGGTCTTGTTTGGTCTTGTCTGGTCTTGTCTGGTCTTGACTGGTCTTGTCTGGTCTTGTGTGGTCTTGTCTGGTCTTGTCTGCTCCTGTCTGCTCTTGTCTGGTCTTGTCTGGTTGTGTCTGGTCTTGTCTGTTCTTGTCTGCTCTTGTCTGCTCTTGTCTGCTCTTGTCAGGTCTTGTCTGGTCTTGTCTGGTCTTGTCTGGTCTTGTCTGCTCTTGTCTGGTCTTGTCTCGTCTTATCTGGTCTTGTCTGATCTTGTCTGGTCTTGTGTGGTCTTGTGTGATCTTGTCTGGTCTTGTCTGGTCTTTATTGGTCTTGTCTGGTCTTGTATGTTCTTGTCTGGTCTTGTCTGGTCGTGTCTGATGTTGTCTGCTCCTGTCTGGTCGTGTCTGGTAGTGTCTGATCTTGTCTGGTCTTGTCTGGTCTTGTCTGGTCTTGTCTGGTCTTGTCTGGTCTTGTCTGGTCTTGTCTGGTCTTGTCTGGTCTTGTCTGGTCTTGTCTGGTCTTGTCTGGTCTTGTCTGGTCTTGTCTGGTCTTGTCTGGTCTTGTCTGGTCTTGTCTGGTCTTGTCTGGTCTTGTCTGGCCTTGATATCTTGTCTAGTCTATTATTTTCCAGTTTTACTTAGTTTTATTTTTCTTTTATAGCTTGGTTGTGTGAAAGGAATAGAATATTCAGAATGTACACTAAAGGCACTTTTGTTCGTGATTGTATTCAGTGTGGACAAAGTGCAAAGTCATAGTTGCGAGTTATGTCCTCTGGGGGGTGGTATATAGCCAGCCGATAGATGAGGTGACGATTTTCCGCAAGTCTCGGAAGGCTTATAACCGTCGATTCCTTTGACAATCAGAATACTATTTCAATTTACCCCTTTGTTGTTTCAAAAAGAAACTTCTTTTCATGATCGTCCGGGACGCCGAATAGGGAGGCGGCTGGGGATTTGACCCTACGCGGTCCAGGTTAAACCCGATTGGGAATTTCATCTCGCACAGAACTGACAATACAAATAGAACTATACAATTAGAACTTGTCAACAAATTTAGAACAAAGAAATGTTACGGTCGCATTTTTATTTAGATTATTTCATGCTCGTCCATACAAGGATTATTACCTAGTACTAGTAATAATATAGACTCTTGGGATTGTAGTTTTGAATTCTTAGCTTACGTTAGGTTAGTAATTGACGCATAAGTAACAATTTCGTAAATTCGCATTATCTCCGAAAATATTAATAATATTTAACTGAGTTAGCAATTTGCTAAAACTAGATTATTTTTTTTACCAAATGATATATTACAATCGTGTTTAAATAAGACTAACAATAAGATAAAATAGTGTTACAAAAAATTGCAATATTTTTGAAAATATAAATATTTGTTTCCGCAAAAAAACAACTGGCCAATTAACACACACTCTTAATCAGATTCTAGATGCACCATTGGTCAAGGCATTGCCACTACAGAGATTGAAAAACACTGATTTAGGAAGCAAGATTAAATAAAACTAGACGCTATAGAGCTAAGCAATATTAGCAACTCGGTTGCATTTTATTACATACGTTTGTGTATAAGTATTCAGTGCCCGTTGGCACTAGAGTCCTAGGGGATCATCGTCTGCTGAGTTATCTTAGACGTCGGTGCTGTTATATATTCCTTTATATGTATAAGCCGTGCCGTTATATCACCGTATCCGCATCGGAATCCCAAAGATAATTCACTTTTACCTCACACCAGGCACTAGTAAAGTTGAATCCATATGCACGCAGCCACTCAACCTTTTTACGCCAATAAGTACGTCAAGGAAAGAGTCTGTGTGAAATATTTGATACATTATGATCGATTTACGTGGAAAAGGAAACGTATATGGAGATGACAAACATAGTTGAGACCACATTTTAGTGAAATAGTATGTAAATGTGTATTGTTGGGTGTTTATGTGTCTGAGTTATTTTTGGCAGTAAAGTTGGTTTTTGTTAAATATATAAATTTGGTCTGTAAGATTATAACTTTATTTATCTTCTTGATAAATAATAGTTTCACGAGAACAACTATTTGCAAAGTGCAGGCTTTGCAGAGTATATTGTGAAATTGGATATAAAATGCTACATCAAAATTTATCCGGTTTCTGTTTGGGAAAAAGTTATATTAAGAACAATAATAGTAACGAGTTCAATTAACGCGAGTTTTAGCACGCGTCCATATTAGCGATGAGTATTGCACTCGGGTGTATGCATGTATTGGACTCTGCGAACCATTAACGAACCCATATAAGTGCTTTAATGATTTCATTATAGACGCAAAATAGAAAAAAAATAATAATCTGTTATTTAGAGTACGTAGAGAGGAGTACGTATTTTTAGATTATTTTTAGGCAGTTTTATTATTACAATGGGAAGGGTATTTGAAAAGATTTGTTTGTGAAAGTAGATTAGATTTCTAAATCAAATCATATAACTTGAATATTTAAATATTACGGTAAACTTGTTTTAACCTTGCATCTCAGAACTTAACTTTAACTTGCCAGTACTTCCAGGTGATGATCCATTAGCTCCAATATTCAAAGTCCGTTTCTTTCAGTCTCCTTCTTCTCTAGTTTCATAATAGGTTAATACTATTGCTAGTAGTCATATAGCAATTAAGATGTCTATGTAGCATAAATAGAAAAAAGCATATATAAAAATACTAAGTTATAATAATTCATTATTTATTTTTTCCCCCCATTTTTATTCAATAAAAAATATAAAAATGTATAAGAAATCGATAAAAAACTACAAGCTTCAATACTTGAACTAGGTAAGTGCGATGGAGTGTTTCATGTTTGAAGAGTCGCAAATGAAAATGCAAAGAGCCACATGTGGCTTGCGAGCCATGGTTTGCCCACCCCTGGTCTAGTTGATTTTATATACAGGATGTTTAATACAGTTTTTAATAATACAAAGTATATATAATAATATGTGGGATGCAAGAATTTTTTTGTAATGAAGAAGGAGGAGCGGGAGGAGTAACAACCTCGTTAAAAAAACAGGGTTTAGCTGGCCCGGCTGATAGTACCCTGTGAGGGCCCCTGCCTGTGGTTACAGGTGAAAACTGGTCAACGGCCTGGAAAGCAGAAGAGGAAGAAATTCCCAACGGTGGACAGGGCGGAAGAACCCTAAAATCCAGGCGCGTCTGTTCTCGTATTGAGCGGCGTTCTGCTCAGCGTCTGTTTTCCCATGTGAGGGGCGGCTACTTCGATAGCTCTAGGGTTTATAATCTTAGTTCTAATCTCGCAAAGTATAACCTACCTTGCCAAGTCTAATGGTTAGAAAGTTGTTGCGTTAAGGAATGTCTATACAATATTAAAACTACTCCAGGTGGTAGCTCAATAGAGGAATCCACCATCACGACCAGTGACGCAAGCGGGCCGAAAGGTTCTGGAGAGCCTGCACTAGTCGGAGTCCCCTGGAAATCACAAACTCAAGAAAAAACGCCGTTACTGGTTAGGAACTCTAAATGTGCAAGCACTTATTAAAGTGGGGAAACTCAAAGAAATAACGAAAACTATGGGAAAATGGGATACCAAAGTCATGACCATTCAGGAAACACGGTATAGAGATGAGAACCAATTTGAAAGTGGACAATACATGATATACCTACAAAGGGAAACCAGCGATCAGAGAAGCTAATACAAAATCCTTACAGCTTTTTGGAACAGCGTTTATAGTAGACAACTGCTTAATAGAGTCTGTGATAGGCTTTGAAAGTTCATCACCAAGACTGTCACTTCTGCACTTAGGGTGTGGCAACAAGACCTACACTCTCATTAATGCTCACAGCCCGATCAACGAAGATAATCGCAAGAATCCAGACAAAGTCGAACAGTTCTGGGAAGAGCTAGAAGATCAGATGTCCCGGATACCAAAGAAGAACATCAAGGTACTAACGGGTGACTTCAATGCGCAGATCGGAAAGGAGAGAAAATATCGGAAGATAGTAGGAGAATATCCCGCACATAAACGTACCAATAGAAATGGCGAGAGACTCTTAGAAGTTTCTCGATCCTTTACTCTACAGCTTATGTCAACGACTTTCAAGCATTTACCTAGGAAACAAAAGACATGGCGATCCCCCAATCCTCTATTGGGAGAATTTCAGATCGACCACGTCGCCATTTCCACGATGGGAAAGAGATAAATCATGAATGTGAAAGTAGCAAGGGGAGCAGAAGTAGACTCCGATCACTACCTGACCAGAATTAAACTGAAGTTTTTACCAACCAGGAAAAGAACACGGAGAGAAAACATCCCGCGATATGATGTCGGAAAATTAGAATCCGATAATGCGGCAAGGGAAAGTTACCGAGATGAACTGAAGTGCCTTGCGTCAGGAAATTGGGATGTAATCCGAGACAAGATCCAAGGTGCTGCTGGAAGAACGATTGCTCAGACAAAGCGAACAAGACCAAATTGGTGGAATGCAGAATGTGACGACGCACTGAAACGCTGGAAAGAGGCATGGAAAAAATGGAGCTCAACGAAACGAGATCTGTTATTATGATCTACAGCCCGGACTTCCAGAAGGACTAAGGGACAATATAAACAAAATCAACTAAAGAAAACGCAGGAAGATTTCCAAATGAACAATACACGGAAGTTTTATCGGACGTTTAAATCGCGCTTAAGGGGTTATCAGGCACCAGGATTGTGCTTCAAGAATGAAGAAGGGACGATAGGAATGACCGATAAGCAAAACTGTGACATCCTTGCCAGATATTTCGACTTACTGCTTAACTGTGATGGTCCGCAAGAAAACCTGAAAATGAAACCACCAGAAGTATCATCTCGGAATTAATTGCCCCCTAACGAAAACGAAATTCTCCGGGTTATTCAAGGACTTAGGCAAACAAAGCTGCTGGTGCAGATGGTATCGTCGCTGAACTCCTACAACTCGGGTCTGCGGGAGACGTAAAATCTTTCACTCGGTTACTTGAGAACATATGGATAACTGAGAGGATCCCTGCTGACTGGAAAATTGCTTTGATCCATCCACTTCATAAAAAAGTGACAAGATGGACGTTAATAATTATAGAGGCATCTCTCTTGTTACGGATCCTTACAAGATTTTATAGAAAGCGTTTCTAACAAGAATAGAAGGGTTATTGTATTCTGAATTGGGTGAATACCACGCAGGTTTTCGGAAAGGAAGATCTTGCGCGGATCAAATCTTCAACCTGCGGAATATCATAAAGTATAGGATGTTGGGACAGAATAAATATGTCGCCGTCTTTGTGGACTTGCGGAAGGCCTATGACTCCATTGACCGAAAAACCTTATTGGCAATTCTCGAAGAATTTGGAGTGGACATCAAGACGAGGAATCTAATTCAACATACGATAAGCAATACTTTCTTCAAAATAAAGTTCCGGAGGGAGCTGTTAGAGCCTTTCGAAATCAAAACTGGCGTACGACAAGGCGACAGGCTTTCGCCAATATTATTCAACTGGGTATTAGAAAAAGTTATTCGAGAATGGACAAAAGGAATTTCGGATAAAGAGGTTTTCAGGTTAGGGAGAGGTAAAGAAAGTATAAAAACGGATTGTTTGGCATTCGCCGACGATGTTGTGATACTCACTACTGGTGTTGAAACAGCGATTAAAAGAATTGTAGAACTCCAGATAATTGCCACGAAGACTGGGCTTCAAATTTCTGTGGAGAAGACTGTCTTCATAACCAACATCAAAAACGCTCCTCTCCATTTGGAGTTAAGAGAAGCCAAGATAAAGCGAGTTAAGTGTTTTAAGTATTTGGGAGATAAATTACTGGACAATGGGTCGGATAAGGATGCCATCAAAAAACTGGGCGAGTAGAATGGAAATGGCTTATCAACTTACGAAGGATACATATAACAAAAAGGGTCTATCGTTTGGGGCTAAATTCCGACACCTAGATACTGTTGTCAGACCTGAATGTCTATATGCAGCAGAAAGACATGATTGGTAAGGGTGGCCTCGAAGACATCCGGAGGGAAGGAAGGAAAATGCTCCGAAAAATCCTAGGCCCAAATATCAAGGATGGATGACTAAAGGTGAGAATGATGAGGATGTAATGGAGAGAAGACTAAAACCTAACAAAGAATTATATATGAAGACAGAAGGAAGTGTAGCCCAGATGAGAAAAAGGAGAATACAGTTTTATGGGTACTTAGTGAGGATGAACAGTACCAGACTGACGAAGAGGATTTTTGAATTCTTCAGGAAGAGAAAGACGGAGCCGAAATAGTTTCGGGAAGTAAGATTGGATTTGGATCGGATAGGGGTAAAAAAAGAAGACATAATGGACAGAGAGAGATTTAGGCGACTAATTAAGGAGTTTAGAGGTTTCCGGGAGACAGGGGAATTGTCAGTGAAAAGGAAGATCTTACACGGAGGAATAGAAGAAGGAAGTGGGAGAAAGGATGAAGAGATATTGGCAGAGAGTGAGGACAAAAAATATAATGTAAACACTGTCAAACGTGGTGTATAGTTGGCCGTAACGAATATAAAAAAAAATACACAGTAATTTAAGTACATGGTAATACTATCAGAATAAAGGAAATAAAAATAAAAATAAAAATTTTAAACTCAATATATAGTTTTAACACACTTTTCATATTATTCATATAAGTTACTTTTCACAAAGTTATTTTTCGTATTAGTATTATGGGACAGATGGTGTATTTACCCACTGTCCCATAATACTTGATAGTTTTCTACTTATTTTTTGTCAGATATATGATGTCCCATACTGGATATGTTCCTTTAAAATTATTTTTTTGACAAAAAAAGTTAGTATTTTTTTATTTAAAAGTAGTTTAGTTTTGAAAAATTATAGTTCTACTACATAAGTGCATCAATGTTTGCTGTTTTTGTGGACCTACGAAAGGCATTCGACACGGTGAACAGGCAAGCCCTGTAGCAAATACTCATAAGATTTGGCTGTCCTGCAAAGCTAGTGAATAAAATTACCGATCTTATCAAATGTACAACGAGGCACAAGTTATTGCAGCTGGCGATATCACCGGCTCTTTCAACATTTCTAATGTCGTAAGGCAAGGCTGCGCATTAGCAGCATTTTGGATAAATCATTGTTGGCTTCAATTTCATTTTCAGTCGTTGAAGTTCGTCATGAATGTTAAGTCGTCAGCATATAAAATGCATCGACAGTTCTGCATAAGGGGAGTATTTATATAATTTTTTCAAAAAATCTTTTTTTTTTAATTACAGAAATCAAATGCTACAAGGCGATCCGTGAATTAGTTCCTTCGCTACACGGCTTTCATTGTCCTGAGCGCTGACCGGCGCTAAGGTACAAAATTCGCCGCGCGCTCTGCAACGAGTTTGTATACCGACCAAAGGTGATTTGAGTATTATACATTCTTTCTATAGGTGGCAGTAGTGTGCAAAGATGTGTTTTGAATTTGCCGGTATGCTATAACCTACAAATTCAGATTTATCCTCGTGGGGAACACAACGAGTCGTCTGTCCACAGCGAAAGGGGAGGACCAAAAAAACATGGTCGTGCGGCCCGAAGTCGTCCTTCGACAAGGAAGTCTAAAAAGTTCCAAGGCTCTATCAATCAATTTTCGGCGGAAACGGATACGGAGCTCGCGAGCATGTCCGCGAAGAAACTAAAGACTGCCGATCATATGGACATCGACGTCGACATAAGCAGCAACTACGTCATTTGCCACTTCTTGAAGATTTTTACCTCTCTGAGTGAATGTCTGGTATGCAAATCGTGTGGCAACGACGTCCAATTTTCTCGATCCACCGGAGCAGGAGTAGCCTTCCACTTGGTCATCACGTGTTCCTGCACATCGCGCCGAGTACCGTCAAGTTCCGACGTGAGTCATTGTTTTGAAATAAATCGACGTCTCGAAATTGTTTGGAAGGCGGCTCTTAGGACTCGGACTGAAAAGCATGAAAACTTTGTGTGCCATAATGAACATTTCGAACACCTTCAGCCAAACGATGTATGACGCATTTATACGAAACACGCTAGTTGCTTCGAAGGCCGCGTTCGAGTTCACCGAGAAGAACGCCGTCCAAGAAATAAGCGCTAATACTGCAGCCGACAATACTCCATCACATTTATCCGTATCCGTAGACGGCTCATGGAAGAAACGCGGATATTCGTCACTTTTTGGAATCTCAACTTTGATTGCAAAATACACCGGGAAAATCGTAGACGTTGTGGTAAAATCTTTGTTTTGCCAGGCCTGCGAGCCTGTCAAAGATTTGGAATTCGAAGAAAGGCACCCCAAATTATCTCACATGGCAGGTGCAACACGAGAATGACTGCACGGCTAACCACAAGGGCAGCGCGGGAAAAATGGATGTGGATGCTGTCAAGGAGATTTTTGGACGATAGGAAACACTAAGGGTGCGTTACGAGAATTACATGGGCGACGGAGATATAAAAACCTTCACAGCTATGCTCGATTTGGAGCCTTACGACGATTTGGAGGTGAAGAAGAAGTAATGTGTGGAGCCAGTACAGAAGAGGATGGGCGCTCGACTGCGGAAGGTTAAAAAGGATACAAAGGGACATGGCGGGAAAGGCACTGGGAAATTGATGGACAAACTTATCACCGACTTGACACTGTACTACGGATTAGCCATCAGGAGGCACCCTGGTTCTGCGGAGAAAATGGGGGAAGCTGTATGGGCCACATTTTATGACAAGATATCGACTGACGACAGTCCGCAACATCAGTGCTGCCCACAAGGTCTGGAGAGCTGGTGCAAATGGCGTGTAGCAGAGGCTGAAGGGACGCAAGCGAATTTTAAACACGACCCTCCTCTTTAGGTAATACCGAAATAATTTTGTATATTTTCAGACGCTGTTCATTGGCGTATTCAAGCGAGAACAACTCGGCGAGTTGTTCCCGCTTGCTATGCTGTTTTAATATGCTGTTTCATATTTAGTAACGAATAATTGCATTTGCGGTTTGATTCAGAAAAAGGTCCAAGATGCCATAATACCGGTGTATGAAGCTCTTTTGAACAAGGATCTGTTGCAACGCTGCACCGGTGGGAATACGCAAAATGCTAATGAGTCATTCAACTCGACGGAAGCTGGGTTGCAAACACTGGTCGGCAAACTATTAAACATAGCTATTGTGGTCGGCAAACTGTGGAAATCGCCACATACATCGCCGCCAATGCGTTCAACGAGGGCTGGCGAAGTGTGTTGAGGATTATGGACACCTTGGAAATTCCCGTCGGCTTCACAGCTTCCAACTACGCCGAAGCGGTAGACAACACCCGGATCAACAATGCCGAATTTCATATGAGCAGCGCAGCGAGAGCAGCGGCCAGCGCCCACCGGATAGAGCTCCAGCACAACTTCGAATAGAGTTCGAGGAAGAAGAAGGCATATTTTATGCAGCCGGAATCGCGGATTAATTGTAAGTTTAGTTCAAATTAATTTTTCAAATTCGACCTCAAATTCTTGTTCAGTGAGCCCAAAAACACCTATATTTCAAATTTTATTAACATTGATGAATATTAATTAAAAATTAAATATTAAATCAATATTTGGTCCGCCATCTTTATTTTTCAAAACCGACCGGAAATTCGTGTTCAGCGACCCCAAAAACCCTTAAATTTAAAATTTCATCTACATTGAATATTTTTAATTTTTGGTCCGCCATATTGGATACGCCATTTTGAATTTTTCAAATCCGACCACAAATTCGTGTTCAGCGACCACAAAAACCTACAAATTACTTTATTCTTGGACACATTTATCGAGCTAATCAAATTGTACAAGGAAAAACAGTTGTTCAAACTTCAATCGCGTTTTTCTCGAAAAAAGATTTTTCGAATCTGCGCGAATTGTAACTTTTAAACCGTTCAACCAATCGACTTCGCGTTTTGACTGCCTAAAAGGAAATTGAATTCTCGGGCATCTATACCTATAAATTTGCAACATTTGGATGATTAACGATTTTTCACAGCAGGCCAAAGTGGCAAAATCATGCGACACAACTGTACCCTATTTTCAAAAGGCCGCCATTTTGTTTCTATAAATGAATTTTTTCAAGTTGTTTGGTACAGATGCCTCCTTGGAGTGTAAAATTGAAGTATTTTTTGGTTTTATGCTTCTAGGTGACGTATTGCAGCTTGAATCCCTCGCGCAGGTAACATTTATTTTAAAAACATTACTTCCCGGATCCGCCAATTTGGACGCCATTTTGTAATATTATATGTTGAAAAAATCCCAGTTTTCAGACAAAAGATGAATAAACATTTTGCCAAAAACCGGAAATGTCTAAGTCATTTCAGTTTCTCAAAAAAATGCCAAACATCAGGTAGTTTTGGCACATTTATAAAAATACTCCTCAATCAATGAGACTAGGTCCGCTGAATATAATAAAAACAAGGTAGGAGCCAGAACACTTCCTTGAAGAATACATATGTTAATATTCAGAGGCTCCGATATACCAGTTTCAACATTTGAAGTAACTTTTCCTGTGGTTTTCTGTTTAATAGGTAGGATTATATTAAGTTGCCCATCTTTCCACGCATACCAAGTTGAAACAGTTTATCTGTAAAAGTTGTGGGTGAGACACACAATCGAAAGCCTTTGATAGACCTTTGACAAAATGCCGATGGGATGATTTGCTTTATTTGTTTCATTTAGAAGTTGAATGTAGAACTCCGAAATAGCTGTGGCTGTAGCTTTGCCCTTACGAAATCCATGTTGTTCTATGGGTATTAGATTATATTTATCGATAAATGAATTTATGCGGCGAACAATACTGAATTCTAAACTCTTTGGTAGTGTGGAGGGAAGAGAAATCGGCCTGTAGTTGTAAAGTTTGGTAACTAAAAAGTCATGGTAATCCTTGAAAATTTTGCCTGGTATTTCATCCAGGCCAGCAGATGATTTCCTCTTTGGTGAGCTATCTCATGGTCAGCGATATCCTGGTGTAAAGCAGAAGAGGTATAAAGATGTAAATCACTGCGTAGTAAAGAAGGCCAGAATAGAGGACACCTGGGAATCTCGTGAAAACAGAGACTCCTGGCGTAACATCTGCCACAATAATTCCGGCATAGGGGGGGTAGGGGAAGGATGGGCAGTCGGGAGACATGGACCACCTCTTAATTATTTTTTAATTGTAGTTTTTATTTTATCTTTAGGTTGGTAGTTTATTTTATTCACATTTGTATTCACTTTTATTCAAAATATCTAACAAAAAAACTTCAAGACAGAGTTAAGTTGAAAAAGTATGCAGAGGGAGCAATGGGCACATCTTTTGTGGGAGGTTTGGGCATGCCTAATGCTCCCATCTTTAATTACCTGATTTAATTAAAATGTTCAAATTAATTAAAATTGCAGAAACATGCCGTTCGTCTATAAAAATAAGGCTAAGCGACCCGAAATTCCAAGTACCATGGAAAAAGTGACAAAAGTGGTAAGATAAAAACAACTGCTGATAAATATAACATCCCTGATCAAACTTGCAACTTGCAAAAATCAACATTGTTGATTACATTTGTGATTTATACACTGTTTAAGATTACACCATGCCCAAACCTCACACAGGGAGTGCCTGAACCTCCCTACCATTGGGAGCATTGGGCACAATTGACATGTTTTAGAAATTCTTTTGTAATTTTGAGACTGACTATAATTTGTAGACTGTAATTTGCAAACAATCTTTCCAAATATATGGTGCACTTGAACTAGGCAATACATATTTGATATATTAAAAAAGCTTTTTTATTACCTATTATGTGAATAAGTGCCCATATCTCCCCTACCTCCCCTATTCCCTATACACAACACCACCATAATATCAGGCGGCATCGAGACATTTGTATGTTCTCAATGCCAACGTACCATACGATCTTGCATCGGTCTCTGGAGCCACCAACAGGCCCATGAGTTGAGACGGCGATGGCAATGAGGGAAGGATCTTCGGCAACGAAGAAATCCTAACGACAACGATATCAATAAAACTAGTATTTGTGAAAATACTATTTTTTTAATTTATTTAAAACAGAAAGAGCATTTGAGGAAAGGTACCCCCTGGCCAGAAGTTTCTCTCTTCACAGTTACACAGGCAGCAGATGCGAGATGGAGTTATACTGGCAGAAGATGTGACAATACTGGGCAAAGATCAAAGCCCAAGAGTTGAACAAGCGTGGTCCAAAGTAGGCTCTTTCGAAACAAGAAGAAAAAGAAAGGACATTTGCTAGTACTTCTGCTTTTACTTCTAAAGATACAGGTAACGTGCCATTGTTGATTTGACGATCCTTGGTCATATGTGGTTGCTTGTAATTATTTGCTTTTGTAATTTATAAAATATGAAGTCTAGCGTTGTCTTGTTGAATAAAAATCGTTTTACTTCGTTCTATACGATTTCAAGCCAACTTAGACTTAATAGCTGGAAGTACTTATTCAAACACCACTTTGCGGTACTCATTTTTATCAACAACAAGCTGTGTAGAAACGAAAGCGCCTCTACTGCGATTTCTGCTATTCCTTTCTGCAGTTTCCATTTTTATGACGGGCGAAATTCCATTTTTTTCATCAAACCATTCATTGCAATGTGAATCAAATGTAGGTCTAGTAACGTCTGCAAGAAATACTTTTGATATGAATATTTTTGATTTCGCCTGGCGATGCGGTTCAACCTCGTCTGGTTCAAAGTAATAACGGCTTTATACCTCAGTTAGATTTTTCAAAACCATTTTTCATCAATGTGAACCATATCACACATATCCGCGAATCGAATATTGTCATATTCAAAGAATTGCAAATGACGGAATATAAACACAATTCGCTTCATCTTTATTTGCATCCGTCAACAGAGGCTTTAATATTGCCGTGCACACTCGTAAATTTCCAGCTTTTATCCGACGATGCAGAGACGCTTTTGGTATAATGAAGCCGCCAGCAAGTGATCTGGAGTTTTTCTTTTGTTTAATAGCACATTACGAATTCTGCCAATTAACCCTCCGATTGGCAAAATGGCCAACCAGGCCATTTCGATTTTCAAAGTGAATAATTTTTTTTTCGTTAACTTTTCGGTAAGCGGCTTTGATATACTATACAACTTGGCAACCTGCGTCGAATGGTGCTATTTCCGACAAGTTTAGAACAAAAAAATATTTTAGAACAAAACTTCAAGGACTGTACCACATGGCCTAGACAGGCCACATTGCATTTTATATTTCCCTTTGTCTGAAATGTCATCAGTCTCGACACAAACTCTCGGACTCGGACTGTTGGACTCTCGACACAAACAAGTTCAAGCATATTTGGATCTTATGTATACTGGGTGGTCGGTCCATTTAACATGGTCATCCCAAATATCTCTGTTGCCTTTAAGTAACGAAAAAAATGTCAAAAGGAAATTTTATTGATTTCCAAGGGCTGACACGGAGGTTAAAAACTCTTTTTTGTCAAGGTAATAGTTTATGCGTCCTCAAGGTCATCAAGAGTTTTCCAAAGGGGAACATGTTATTTTAGTGTCAAGATATTTTAGCCACTATTTAGACAAATACAGTGATCCATGATATCATGACCTTGAAACGATTTGACAAGTGTATCCATTGAAAATAACTTTGAATATCGAATAGCGTATCGAAAATGGTATTGCACAGTCAAACAGAGAAAGTGGATATGATTCTGATTCATGGTGAGACCGGTAGGAACTCTGTGCGAGCGCAGGAACTTTATACACAACGTTATCCTGACAGAAATCATCTTTCCGTCGATGTTTCGATCGAATTATTCATTTATTCCGTGAAAGGGGCAGTGTTAATCCTCGCAAAAAGAAACGTCAAAGTTCATGATATTATGGATCGCTGGATTCGCGTGAATAGTGGCTATAATTTCTTCTTAAAAAAATCACATGTTCCCAATTGAAAAATCATTGATGTCCTTGAGGACGCATAAACTATGACCTTGACAAAAATTATTTCTATCCACTGTGTCAGCCCTGTGAAATAAATAAAATTCCCTCTTTTTTTCCAAGGGCTGACACGGTGGTTAAAAACTCTTTTTTGTCAAGGTAATAGTTTATGCGTCCTCAAGGTCATCAAGAGTTTTCCAAAGGGGAACATGTTATTTTAGTATCAAGACATTGTAGCCACTATTCAGACAAATACAGTGATCCATGATATCATGACCTTGAAACGATTTGACAAGTGTATCCATTGAAAATAACTTTGAATAAGCGTATCGAAAATGGTATTGCACAGTCAAACAGAGAAAGTGGATATGATTCTGATTCATGGTGAGACCGGTAGGAACTCTGTGCGAGCGCAGGAACTTTATACACAACGTTATCCTGACAGAAATCATCCTTCCGTCGATGTTTCGATCGAATTATTCATTTATACCGTGAAAGGGACAGTGTTAATCCCTGCAAAAAGAAACGTCAAAGTTCATGATATTATGGATCGCTGGATTCGCGTGAATAGTGGCTATAATTTCTTCATAAAAAAATCACATGTTCCCAATTGAAAAATCATTGATGTCCTTGAGGACGCATAAACTATGACCTTGACAAAAAATTATTTTTAACCACTGTGTCAGCCCTTTGAAATAAATAAAATTCCCTCTTGACATTTTTTCCTTGACTCTAAAGGTAACGGATATATTTGGGGTGGTTACGTAAAATTTCCCACCCTGTATATCAGAGAGCATATAATTATATGCAGCCGCTTAGTTTCACTCAGCTATTCGGTGTGTACGTACGTAAAAAAGTAAATTTTGTGTATTTTTTTGATTGTTTGAAGTTTTATTTTTATTTTTTAAGTTTATTTTTCTTGGATTACTTTTTGGTGTTTCGCTTGCGTTAGGTAGGTATATTTTTTGCTTACAGTGATTACTTTGTTTATATACAAAAATGGCATCTATAGAAGAAGTAGATATTCCTATTTTGGATGCTAGACGTCTGCCTAGTAATCGCGTACAAATTTGCGAACAAGACGAATTGGCCGAATTTTTTACGGCGGATAGTGAGGAAGATGTGGATTATGTTGACGATGAGAAAAAGTAATCTGATTTTTTACTTGAATTGGAGGTTGAAGAGAATATTGAACCTAACGACAACGTACGATAAACATGTAAAATACAACCAATAACGGAATGGGTAAACGCCAGACGACAGGAATGGGATAGCCTCGTGCAAGAATGGAAAATGAAAGATTAGTAAGGATAGCAACCCCACGAGGCAGCCGACCCTAAGGAAGAGGAAGTGTTGGACGCCCCAGCAAGAGATGGAAAGACAGCTTCTGAATGTTATCGAAGTAGAACAGACAAAAATTGCCCAAAGCAAAGAAGAAGAAGAAGGAGAAAAGAATATTGAATTGCCTGAAACTGAAGCAGATTCTGAGTCCGTTGTTGGGCCAGCAGCTGATGTGCCAGTTTCTAGTCCAATTGATGTGTTTGCTTGGTTAGTCCGAAGAGCATTATGTATGTAAAAACGCGAATATCTTATGGAAAAAGGAGCAGCTTACTCCAAGGGCACATTGGAATTATTGGAATCGGTTTACCAGCACCAGACCCATCGGGACTGCTGATAAATTCCTTTCAAATCCAGTTCACATTTTCCGACGAATAATCACTCCGGAAATGGTAGATATAGTAGTGCGGGAGACGAACCGGAAAGCAGCGGAGGTAACGGCGGAATGAAATGCCGCCGTTAGAAAATCCTACACTCCCGGTGCAGCAATAACAGTCGATGAAGAGCTGTTCCTATTTCGTGGACGAACTAAATTTACGTAATATATTGCATCTAAGCCGGCAAAATATGGCTACAAGGTCTGGTGGGTATGCGATTCAAATACCAACTACCCGCGAAAAGGTTAAATTTACACCGCTCACCCTCAAAATAAACCAAAGGAATGGCACCCAACCGATGATATGGAAATATATGCCTGGATTGCTTTGCTCTTATTCTCCGGGACACTTCGTTGCAACAATATGGCTGCGAAGCATTAGTGGGCATCTCGCCACTTTGATATTTTCAATGTTACAATCCCATTTAAACTGTTTTATGTTCTCCAACGGTTTGTTCGTTTTGATCGGGGTAATACTAGGGGCAGCACTAGTATTACCTCGTCTGTTGTTGAGTAAATCTGCAACAATCGATGATTTATGAATCATGAAAAATCATAACCTGCGAGAATCCTACACACCCGGTGCAGCAATAACAGTCGATGAAGAGCTGTTCCTATTTCGTGGACGAACTAAATTTACGTAATATATTCCATCTAAGCCGGCAAAATATGGCTAAAAGGTATGGTGGGTATGCGATTCAAATACAAACAACCCGCTAAAAGGTTAAATTTACACCGGAAAACATGCAGGTGCAGATCGTGAAATGAATCAAGGGGCACGAGTGGTGTTCAATAAGTATCGCAATACCGACCGAACAGTATACTGTTGCTATCATTTTTTAATTAATTTAGCTGCAATTGACTTGTATGCACCTCTCGTAAGAATGCTATTGTCACTTATAAGATCAATATTAGCCTATAATTGACTATTAAAAACTTAATTTAGTCATGCTGCACAAAAAAATGAATTTTATGATTGAATTTTTTTTTAAACCATTACATATTTTTTAATTACCCCCCAGCGACAGAGATTTAACATAAGAAAATAATTCCCCTCATTATTATCTTATGTCTACATAAGACGGCCTTTTAACATTAGTCTAGATATGTAATCTCTTTTTTTCTTCTAAAAATTTATCATGTTCTTGTCGGTAACTTCAGCGAGTTTTCTTTGCAAACTAATATTTGTATAATCTTACCTGTATAAGCTAGCTTATAATGCTCAGGTTCACAATTCTCGAACACTGTGAATCTGCTTTGTTTATTTTAATCTGTTTGACTAATTATATTCGGCTTAAACCCACTCAATCTGTTAATGACTCAAAATTATTTCAAATACTCGGTTTTACTACTAACATCAAGGACGGATTATAGCAAATAAGCGAAGCAGTACAAACAATAATTTATCCGAAAATATATTCTAAAGCTTAAAACATTGCTTCTTAAATAAATAAATTAAAGTCTCATATAAAATTACCGCATGCAACGTAGTTTGTACCAGTACAGTTTTTTATTATCTTATAAAATTGATAAGAAAAATGTGTTAAAAACAGAGATTAGGTTTAAAGGTTCTGGTTTTATTTTTAGTTTATTCATTTTGATATTTAAATTATTGTGTATTATTAAAATCAACATAACAAAGGATCTGAGAAGTTACTTATGAATTATGTGATCAATCGAACGTTATAAACCATTTACAAAAGATTCGAAGTATGAAGAACGTAGAAAATGTAAGTAATAATTCCATCATGTTTCATCAAAATGCAAAACCCTCTACAGAAAAGATTTAATCTAAAGACCAGAAGTGGTCAGACTTTTTGCAGCGAAAGCCAAATTTAGGCCTACTGTCATATGTCGACTGCATGAAAACTTACAAATGACGAAAGGCGTCATTTGCATCTTAAATACGTCCAATCCAATCTTGAAACAGTCGTCACACAAACTACAAAACGGTTTATTTTAGCTCTCAAGTTTAGCAACGCGGAAGCACGTTTTAATTACACAGTCCTTTTTTGGCCCAGTCTAATCTACATTACTGGAATTTATCCTATTATAAAAGGAATCACGTTTTGGGCTAATTTTAAAAGAGCGACATATAATTTTTTTGTTAATTCTTTAGTTCACAGAGAACTAGTTTTTTCGAGTTTTGTATACTATACAATTTGAATTTAACACCTAACCACCTGACCTACGTCTCTCAGACCCAAAGTAGCAGTAATTTTCTCTCCTGAGACGAATGGCAGGTGGTTAAGGGTTAATGTTTTTGTTGACTTCCATGGGTTTGTATTTTATTGAATTATATTTAGTTTGTATTATTTATGGTTATTATCATTGTGGCACAAACTATTGAACTTTCCATTATTCCCGAGAAAATATATTAAACCCTCTAGTCGCTACACGTGTTTTCGCGTCTCGCAGCATGGCTTTTGTAGTGGCAGGCTGCAGTACGAGCTGCCTGATGATACGCAAATGCGACGATGCTGCACCGTGGACAGTTTCGTTCCTTTCTACGCAAAATACAAGCCAGCTGCACAAAAGTGTAAAATGACGATTTTGTGCGTATTGCGTGCGGCTACGAGGACAGTAGGCATTACTTCCCTGAAAATCTTTCATAAACGGTGTAGTTAATCACGATGAAGTTTCGCAACAGTTATTGCGAATATTTATGCCGCTCATCTGAATTTAATGGAAATTTTTCCTACACTATATTCCGAGAATATAGTGTGCTCATAAGACGGCGTGTAAAAACTGTCGAATTGCAATGAATATTAAACGTCTTAGTAAATTAATCTGATTTTTTTTCTAATATTTCCTAACAACACCCTTAACCATCTGTAAAAGTTTAATAACTTTCTGTGCATATTAACCAAACTTCATAACATTCTTAACCACTTACGCAGGAAAGACGTTAAAAACTAACGCTATCTTAAACCAACAGTTCTTAAAACTTTAATCTTACTTTGGATCGAGAGTTTGCGCTATCGCACATGTGCAGTACTTCAGTAATAGTTGTACTTGTTGAAGTGAGCCACAATAAACCGCTTGAAGAGCCGCATGCGGCTCGTGAGCCACCATTTGGCCACCTTTGCTATAGATAGTGGTATATTCTGTCTATAGATTTAATCTTTTCTATGCACGCATAATACAGCGATGAACCAGTTCACCTGTTATCGAGGAAGCATCCACATTATTTCAGGGAGCTATTGTAACCTTATATCATGTTAGCTGTCCTGAAGCGAAGCGTACTACCTGGAGGAAGGTAGCCTGGTGGAGAAAAAAACTTTAACAGAAAAAAGTAAAACTAGGAAACTCCATAATAGAGCTAAAACGACAGGGGGAAGGTCGGAATATGCGACAGCTCTCACCAAGTATAACAAGTCTATTCGACTGGCAAACAGGGTCTCGTGGAAGATGTCCAAAGCACATCCAAAACAGCAGGACTAAAAAACATAGAATAAATACCGTGGGCACGATTAGGAATCTTGACGGTGAGCACACTACCAATGCAAAATAAACCATGTTAACTCTTCTCCAAGCTCATTTTCTGCGCTGCCAACTAATTGAACCAACTAGGAACAACTTGGGCAGTCATGCTGTCAACTCAATACTGAGAGGATCCAGGCAGGACTGGCAAGTGGCCAAAAAGATCATTACCAACGAAAGAATTGAATTGCCCATAAACTCATTTGTCTGGAATAAAGCACCTAGACCAGATGGAGTCTTTTCGTCCTTAATAGGGCAAGGAAGAGAAGCACTGGTGCAGTAGTGAACAAACTATTCAGGGCAAGTCTAGCAACGAGTAACGTTCCGACTCCCTGGATACAGGTAAAAGTGGTATTTATACAAAAACCAAAGACAGGCTACCCCTCAGAACGACCAATACGACGAACGGCAAGCTATGCACAACCGAGGCACAGCAAATAACCCGCTGGACAGAACACTTCCAAGAGCTCCTAAACACACCGTTGGAAGAGGTACCACAGAGTCCTATGACACCAAGCGGAAATAGAAGATTTAGAGATGACCCGCCAAGCAATAGGACAATAGCCAAAGCATAGGACATCAAACACCTTAAATACGGCAAGGCGCCTGGCGCTGACGAGACATACTCGGAGATGTTTAAAATAGACATAAAGGGAATCACCGAGATTATAACACCTATAATTCGAGAAGCATGGGAAACAGAAGTAATACCATCCACGTGGAAAGAAGGCCTAATTATCAAACTGGCGAAAAAAGGAGACCTAAGTATATGCTCCAATTGGAGAGCAATAACTCTCCTTAACACCATTAACAAATTAGTATCCAAAATAATTCACGACCGGATCAGCACTGTGGCTGAACCGACACTACGCAAGGAGCAAGCTGGATTCAGGCCTGGCAGGTCCTGTATCGACCAGATAAACACCCTCAGAATCATCGTTGAACAGTCGGTCGAGTGGCAGTCACCACTCTATCTAATGTTCATCGACTTCAAGCAAGCGTTCGATAGTGTGGACAGGGAATTTATGTGGATAATACTAGCCAGCTACGGGGTGCCTACAAAGTACATAAACATAATCAAATTACTATACAAAGAAGCAAGCTGCATGGTAATCCACCAAGGACAACGCGGCACATCTTTCACAGTGCATTCGGGAGTAAAACAAGGATGCACGCTCCCCCACTTCTGTTTACCATAGTCTTAGACTGGGTCATGAAGAAAGCAAATAAAAAAACAAGGGGAATTCGATGGACGCTCGTGAGGCATTTAGAAGACCTAGATTTTGCCTATGATATCTGTCTCCTGTCCCACACCAAAGTAGATATGGAAAAAAAAGTTGGAGGCTCTCAAAAAGTACTCAATGCAGGTGGGAATGAAAATCAATGTCGATAAAACCAAGCTGATAAAGATCAATGCGACAGCCCCCTGCAACCTGGAGATAGATGGCAGGCAAGTACAGGTAGTAGATAGTTTTTGCTACCTTGGAAGCCTTATTTCACAGGATGGTGGTGCTGATAAAGACGTAAAACAACGGATACAGAAGGCGCGACAGGCATTCGGAATGCTTAACAATCTGTGGAATTCAACAAAAACTTCCCGTAACTTAAAGCTCCAAATTTTCAAATCTAATGTGGTATCAGTTCTTTACGGTAGCGAAACGTGGAAAGTGACTACCACCATAGTATCACAACTTCAGGTATTCATGAACACTCAGTGTCTGAGTGTCAGTGTCTGAGAAGAATACTTAAAATATTTTGGCCCAATACCATAGCAAATATTGAACTTTGGAAAAAAGTAAACATGGAGCGTCTTGAAACCCAAATAAGAAGGAAGTGGAAATGGATCGGCCACACACATAGAAGGCCGGAGGGGGATATTGCAAAAGAAGCTCTTGACTGGAACCCCCAAGGTTCAAGAAAGAGAGGCCGCCCAAAAATCACGTGGCGGAGGACAGTCGTACAGGAAGCCAGGGCAAGCGGAAAGGAGTGGCGCGAGGTAAAGGCCCTGGCTCAGAATAGAATCAGATGGAGAGCGTTTGTTGATGCCCTATGCTCCAACGAGGAGTAAAGGAAATGATGATGACGATGATACAAAAACCATGGCGTCTAGATTACACCGAAACAAAAGCGTATAAACCCATCAGTCTAACATCCTTCATATTGAAAACCTTTGAAAAACTAGTTGAAAAGCATCTGAGGGGGACATATCTGATACAGAGGCCCCTACATCCATCTCAGCATGTTCATTAACTAGGTAAATCGTGTGAATCAACAAAGTTTCCATCAAAGTTTCTCCTCCAAACCTCCCAGATACGACCCGCCGCCACCCATGCTTTCTTTGTAACATACTCTATGTGCTCTTTATTACTGAATTTAGTCCCAAAGACGTACCCCGAAAACTTAAATTTACTCACTTCCTCTATTTCAGTACGCTGCCATCAAACCTTCCCTTCCAATATCCAACCACCACCCTTTTTAAACCGCATCCATTTGGTTTTTCCAACATTCACCCCTAAATCCCTCTTTTCGAAATGCCTACAGAGCCTTTCAATCACATCGTTCATTTCTCTCGCCGATATTGCAAATACCACCATATCATTCGCATATGCCAAGCTCCACCTTTTTTTTCCCAAACACCACTCCCCCAGCTTGACCGGACTGTAGAACCTTCTCCATATCCCCCACATACAGATTGAGGAGTGTGGGACTCAAAGGGCAGCCTTGTTTCAGGCCCTTCCTAACCTCAAGATAGTCAAATTACCAATCGTTCACTACTACCTTAGACAGTTTCCTAAAAAAAAGTACAAATCTCTGATGTTCCTTCTTACACTTTCTGAGATTCCTAACTTGCCCAAACATTCATCCAACCTCCTCCTATTCACCGAGTCATGTGCAGCTTTTAAATCAATGAAAAGAGCAACCAGGCATCCCTTTCTGATTTCCTGGCCAATGATGACTCCGAAGGTCACCAAGTGCTCCACCGTGCTCCTTCCCTCTCAGAATCCCGCTTGAATTTCCGGCAAAAGATTCCTTTCATTGATTTCTTACCTCAAGCGACAATCCAGGATTTTAGCAAATATTTTGTGTGGAAGTTCATCAAAGTTATCCCTCTATAATTTGCTAGCGCGTCCCTTGTTCTACTCTTAAACACCGGTTGAATTATCCCCAGTTTCCAGCTGACTGGTATCCTTTTGTCTCCCCTCCTTATCCTTCTTAATTCCTCCGTTAATTTCTCCTTACAGATTCCAAGTGCTTCTTTCCACGCTTCATTTCCGAGCCCATCCAATCCTTCCGATTTTCTTGGCTTGGGAATTAATAACTTTCTCTACCTCCGTCACCGCTATATATCTTCGGCGAGCTCTTACTGCTTTCTTTGTAGGTCTTTTGAATTATCTTCTCTTCGTGACCGCTTCTCTACCCCTCCTAGAATCATCATGAAGTGGTTCTGCTACTCCTCTATCGCCCTGCTCTTGGGTATTCTTTCTTTCCTTCCTCTATTCTCTCTCACGTATTTCCACAGCTCAGCTTCTGTCTTAATTTCCTGTACCCGCTGCTTTTCCTTTTCATGCAAAATCTCCCTTTTCTTCTTCTCTACTTTTTGCAGTTCTGTTTTTGCTTTCTGCACGTGCACTTTAAGCCCTTCTCCCTTTCTCCATTCTCTGATAGCTTCTCAAAATCTTTGCTTTACGTTCCGCACTACCCAGTCGTAACTTGCTCGGCCTGGATACCCCTCCTTGATTTTCTTCCTGACAAATACTGAATCCATTTTCTTTACCACCATGTCTATATCATCTATGATGTTCCACTCTACTTCTTCTAATTTCCTCCTGTATTCTTTTGTGGCCGCCTTATCCCATCCGCCCATTTCTCCAACTTAACTTCCTTCTCGCTTTGCTGCTTCAACGACACCGTTGCCGGCATGTGATCCGACTCACTTCTCATTCCTATTTCCATCAGTTTTATTTGCCGTTCTGCCGCATCATTAGTAATTATAAGGTCAATAACTGAGGTACCCATTGCACCAACACACGTAAATTCTCCCTCCCAGTCGCCCTAAATGCACCCATTCAAGTCGTCTTGAGTCGTTAAATAAAAAACAATTCTACACCCAAGGCTATGCGGATGAGATAGTCAATCTCATAAGGGGGAAGTTTTCTTGCATTATTTCAGAGCTTATCCAGAGAGATGGTGTAAGGCAGAAGACCTTCGGGCTAAGCCCAACAAATCCGCCATAGTGACTTTATGCCATAGTTACGAAAAATGAGAAAATTGGAGGGACTAAAGCTCCCAATTTTCTACAAAGAGTAATTAAAGGCAAGTGTGTCTAGTGCCTAGACTGCTTCCTAGATGCAAACTGACCTGGAACCAACACCTCACACGGGCTACCTATAAATGCAAAATGGCATTGATGATGAAACACTTGGCAAATCGTGGCGCTTAAAACCAAACATGGTACATTGGTTGTACAAGGTGGTAGTATCACCCATCGTGATATATGGGTCCACAATTTGGTGAACCAAACTAAAACAGATTCAAGTTATAAACAAACTGTCCAGTGAAGAGAGCTAGCCTGCCTACTAATCACGGGATCGATGAGAACTGCACCTTTAGCTCTGGAAGCAATGTTAAGCCTCCCCCCAGGATATTTTCATTACCGGGGAAGCTAGAAAGGGATCATTCAGATACAAAAAACATGGCAAACCCTAACAAGTTCAGGCCAAACCTCAATAACGGATGTAATAAAAGCAACAATGTTTAACAAGGAAGGAGACTCGATGCTTCAAAGGCTTTCAATCGAAATACCCTTCAAAACACAGCTATAGCGAGCAGAAGGGAATTAGCACAAGAAAATCCTAGCAGACCTTTCTGGTGTATAGACGGCTCCAAGAGAGACAGTGAAACTGGCGCTGGAGTCGGTGGTCAGTCTCCTAGGTGCAGCATAACTGTGCCACAGTACGGTCTTTTAAGCGGAAATTTTTGCAATCGATTCATGTGTGTGGAAAAATTTAAGAATGGATTACAGAAGTAGAAACATCTATATTTTCACGGAGCAGTCAGGTTGCGATAAACTCCTTGTCACATGTCAAAGAATAAAATCTAGGACAGTTGCCTTCAGAATTTAAAACGTCTGGCACAGCACAACAGCGTTACGCTTGAGTGGGTGCCGGGTCATATAGGTCTGGAAGTGAACGAAAAGGCAAACGCACTTGCAGATGAGGGCGCTGCTGCAGCGTTCCCGATTGCAAGGGTGAGGTCCTACGACACCAAAACCATGGCCCGTAAAAAAATAATAGAGTGACCAACCACAAGTGGCCAGCAACATAGCAAACGGATGATAGGTCCCTTATCTAACACCCTAAAAGATCAAATCTTGCAACAGTCCAGGAAGAACAGCGCACCAAGAGGGCACCGGCAGAAGATGGGCATCTAAACAGATGAACCACTACACAGACTCTGCAATGAAGAGGAGGAAATACTGCCTCCCATATAATATTCCATTGTGAAGCAACCGCGCGTAGGAGAATGAAACTCAACATTACAGACGAAGGACTCTTCCGCCGAACCACAAGTCACGTACACTGCTGGAGCTAATACATGATCTGGATCTATTTGCTGGAACAATGTGGGGAAACACAATAGGCCTATATGGCCGATATGTTTTCAAGGGATTTAGGTTTATAGTTAAGTCTATAGACTGAACGTCAAGTCTAGAATCGGAATAGATCATATACATAGACAGAATATACCAAGACAGAATAGATAATGTCTATAGACAGAATAAATCAAGTCTGTAATCAGAATACATCAAATCTATACACAGAATATAGCAAGAGAGAATAGATTAAGTGTACAGACAGAATAGATCAAGTCATAGTCATATTCATAATCCAAATAGATAAAATCTAAAGACAGAATATACCAAGTCGGAATAGGTTAAGTATATATACATAATAGATCAAGTCAATTGAAAATAGTGCAACCTTATATAAAATAAAATGTTAAATATTGCTAGCCGAAACGGTCGCATAATAAAGTATACACTCCCCAACTGTAAGCATCCCCAGATCTAATTAAAACAATTTAATAAAATTACATTTAATTATTTCCCATTTGCTCCACCTTTTATTTATTTTAATTCCGGGCACTTCTGAATGCCTGCTCGGCAGTATTTATTCTATCCTTTTGTAGGAGAGTGTGTATATTACATGTGCGCCGGCTGCTGCAGCAGATGTTTATTAAATTTATTACAGAAGAAAGATGCTTGATGAGAGCAAAACGTTCATGTGTGTGCGCGCCCGCGCGCGTTTCCATTTATTTCTCTCGAAACAATTAATTTCCACGGAATTCATGTTTTAATAATGAAGAGGAAGGGCCCCACAGCGCAAATGGGAATGGAAAAAGTTTTCGGTTTCGTACAAACGCGTGTTTTCCCTCTGTGTGAATTAAACGAGAGAAAAAAAATACTTCCGGAATTTAATAATCTCTGATTACAATGTCACTGTAAAACTTGCTCTTCTTAGGTCGTGTGTATTAAATTCCTTGAACGTTTGTCAAACGACTGAAGTTCTTTCTTAAATACTTTAAAATGTTGTATGTGACTTCATAGCAAATTTTAAAGGAGAACTCAAGTAAAACAGATTTATATACCTACAGAAAAACTCTGTTATAAATGAAAAATGCAACGACACAAATTTGCTACGTATCCTATGAATTCATATTTGAGTTAAATCCGTTTGATTCGAAATAGATTAACTGCGGAGTTAAGTTCTAACTGGCGGACTTCCGATTCTCTACAGACGGACAGTTTAGCAGCTTGAAAGATCGATATCCATTGAAAAGTAACAATAGAATTAATAATAATAATTTGGGATAGTAACATTCTGACAATTTGGAAGCAAACAATAAAATGAGGATTATAAAATGATTAAATAAATTATAAAACAAGAAAGGTTAAATGAAGAAATAATAATTTACCTGCTAAACATATCTGCAGAGAACAATTGCAAACATGATTTTTTTTATTTCAAGAAAAACTACAAGAAATAATTTGTTTTACATTCCTCCTATTAAGTCTAATTCATAAAGTAATTTCTCCGTTAATAAGATTAATGACAACGTGCAATAATCATTATGGCATTCCGACTTCTTTAGTTTAAGTTTAAACAGACAGCTTCATGTTAACTGAATTAATCACGTCTTGTATTTTTTGTTTATTTTATTGTACTGTCTCACTACTTCCTTTATGTTCTTTACTTTGTCCTTGATAATGTTAATGTGAAAAACTATATGTATGTTGGTTATATTATTATTTATAGATATAATATCTTGTATTAATAATCTGTACTTTGAACTAATAAAAGTACTCTTGTATTCTACATTTTATAATCCATTGTTGGTAAGTGTGTGCTTACAAGTGGGCAACCGGTAGCTTACACTGAAATGTAAATAAATAAATAAGTCTGCCCTCTTGGCCCTCTTGGGGCCAGAATTATCCCCCATTCAATAAACTTCCTAATAGAAACTTCGTTTTAGTTTCCCGCGCTTACTAATACACTATGAAAGATAATTAGCAACAATTATACCAGATAAAAATCCGTCGTCCCTAAAATTGAGCTACACCCTATTCTTGACCTTACCCACAAACTGTTCAATTAAAACTTGTCACACTAAACAAATTCGATATATAGGAAAACCTGGTTGCAGAAAAAAATTACCAGGAAGAACAAGCGATTGATTAAGCATCTCACGTAGTGAAGTTACACGTAACTTCGTCAGTAACAAGTAAAGATAACGTTTAGCAATTTATTCTGTGTTGCCGGTGCTCGGTTGTGCAGGAGTGAGAGTAAGGAGAATTGACGTCTCGCGTCAAAGCTCTGGGGTTGTACTGCAAGGAGCAGCAACCAGACTAGACGAGAAATCTCCGGAGAAATTGCAAGGCGGCTGCCGGCTTTTGTTTCTCCATTCGTCTCAGTTAGCGGGAAGATTTATTTGCCGGCAAGGTGTGCGAGTAGTGAATCTCTGTGTGTGAGAGCGTCCTATTCTTGATCCGGTGCACTGAATGTATTTATGAATTCAACAATTGAGAGAACAAAGCTCCGCCGGATTATTGAGATATATTTCGGGAAAGCTTTAGATTCGCTATTCGTTAACAATGAAAGATGATGTATTGTCTTCTTTAAATTGCACCGCCTTTCGTTTTTATAACTTTTCTCACGGCTCGGAATCACGAAGAAGAGGAGACTAATTGAACCCGAATTTATTAATTGAACCCTTTTCTTTCACAAATGCTTTTATTATTGATCGAATTATAATTAGCCATACCATTCTCAACTAAAATTACTGGGTTCAATAAAATATTTGTTTTAGAGAAAGTTATTTTGGTGTAACATACAATTGAAACAAATTCTGAAAGATTACAATATGAAATGAGATACTTCAGACTCAAAATGTGTAAACTTAAAAATATTTTAGTATATTTTCTATATACACCAAATAACACACTGAATGCTGAAAATATCAAGCCGGTTTTCATTTTCATTAAAAAAAAATGAAATTGATGGAGGTTTCTAAAGCCATTACTAAGTTAGTTAGGCCTTTTTTAATAGTTTAGGCCTAGTCTACTATTAAAATTTTGAATTTGTTGAGTTCAATGAATATGTTAAGTCCACCAGCGTTTGCACTGTAAAATTTGACGTATCCAATTTCAAACCAACATTTTCTTGGTAAATAAATAGTTCAGGATTTTGTTGAATGTCCGTCCACAAATTATCATTCGGATTTGATGTTGTTGCTTGGGGTTCATCATCATTATCATCGGGATCGGGATCAACTTCATCTTCAGGTTCGGGAACAACTTCATCTTCAGGTTCGGAGACGACTTCATCCTCACTATCACTTGAATTCTCAGAAGGTTCATAATCGCTACTGTCGTTACCATCCTCGCCGAAAATCTCGTCAAATTCTGAATCACTTAGATTAGCGTAGTACTCAAGTTCATTTTCAGTCAGTGGTCTTTTCTTATTTCCATATTGGTTTCTTGATAATTTAATTATAACAATAATTATACACTCAACAACACACTCAAGAAAGACGTAAATGTGAAGCACTCGACAATATCTGATATACTACTGACGAATATGGACGCATATATCTGATTCAGCTTTAGCGAAGCGACAGGTCTAAACGTGTCTGTGTACGAATTAACTCGTAGTTGGCTTCCGCGAAGAGATTTCTGTTACATAAGCCAACTACGAGGCTCAAGCTCGAGGTAAGCAAAATACATTTTCTATGTTTTTGATGATTACTATGTAATATAATTAAAGTTTTTAATAATATAAAATGAATAAATGAAATTCGCTTTTTAGACCGGAATTCTGAAAATTGCCGTGGCAGTCAACGTGTTAAAGAACTACGTTTCCTCGCCAGAAATATATATTACAAGCGAAATCTGTCAATCAATGCAAAATTAAGACACTATTGCGAGACCGGTACTTCCATATGGTACAGAGACTTTTAATCTCAGTGGTGTGGAAGGCTTGCTCAAAATAGATAGAAAATTAAAACGGGGAGTATAGGCCAAGAGCAAATAGGCAAAAATATGAAAGGATAGAAGATCGAGAAATCACGATCAAGAAACGTAGGCTTCAGTCCTATGGACGCATGGTACGAATGACTCCCTAACCATCTACACGAAGCAGATCAAAGAAGACCTATAAACATTCAAATTGACAGAGGAAGACTGTTTGGACCGAGAAAAATACAGAAGGGTGATATATGAATTTAAACGACCTGTGGGTGTACAGCAAAGCCCCAACTGAGAGGAATGGACTGAAGAAGGAAGAAGGGATCAGTCCGAAAAAATAAAGAACTACTGGCGAGTAAAATAAAGACAAAACAGCGAATGAAATGATATTGGCGTGGTCCAAGATGGCATATTTAACGTTTTCTTAATTCTACTATTTTAAGCAATTATTTTCGATAACAAGACACTAAAACATACCATAACCAAAGAGAAAGTAGAACATTTTAATATAGAAAATAATAACTAACAACAATTTGGTTAATCATAAATAAAAAAGCCAAATATTATTTTAAAACACAGAAATGACGTTTTATACCTTGTTTTATTGATTCGTCTTGTCCGGTCTTCTCCGCACTTGTCCGGTCTTATCCTGTCTTGTCCGGAATTGTCTGGTCTTGTCCAGTCTTGTTCGGCGTTTGCATAGTTCTGGGTCTTGCATAGTCTTGTCTGGTCTTCCCTGGTTTTATCTGGTGTTGTCTGGTCTTGTCTGGTCTTTTCTGGTCTTGTATAATCTTGTCTGGTATTGTCTGGTTTTATGTGGTCTTGTCTGCTCTTGTCAAATTTAAATTAGAAATTCAAGGTATATTTAGCGATAAAGGCATATACATTAACCCATATTTCACTACTGTACACAAGCAGAATATTTTATCATTTCTACGGCATTTAATAATATGTAGCCAAAACTGGATTGCGTATATATGTTTTTCTAATTGCTTGGAACTTTACCACACTCAATGAATCCAGATCTTCCCAGTGTACCTACCCACTTGAGTACACCCCATTCTCGTTTATGTTTTTGAAAAAAAAAAAAAAATTCTGTAGCATTTACTATTTTTGAATAAATTAATAGTTTTTTACTATAAAATCATTGTATCAACATATTTTTTTTCCTTCGTGATTGGGCAAAAATGGTTTAAGACAACGTCAAAAAGAGAAAACAAATAAAGAATAAAATACATACAAGTTATCATGCAAAATAAAATATGACACTATGACTAAGATTATTTTTGAAGGAAATCATTTATATTGTAGCAACATTCTTGAATTAGGAAAGCTTTGAGCCTTGTTCTAAATATTACAAAATTAGTTATTTCTTTGAATTTCATTGGTTTCTAGTTATAAATTTTTATACCAAATCTTAAGGTAGACTTCCGAGCAAAGCGGCTCTGGCGTCACTAACGCAGCGATACTGACGCGGCGACATAGCGATAGTATTATGCACTATGAAAACGTATGAGGTGCTATTCGAGCGAATGAGGTGCTATTCGACATCAGCACTGATGCGCTGATGTCCCTCCGCTCGAATTGCGCCTTATACGTTTCCATAGTGCATAATAGTATCGCTATGTCGTCGCGTCAGTATCGCTGAGTTACTGACGCCAGAGCCGCTTTGCTCGGAAGTCTAACTTTAGGGTTGCCCATCTCTTCCCTTTTGTTACAATTATTTTAATTGTTCTCTATTTTTTTTTTATATACTCGAATAGTTCTCATTTTCTAATTTTATAAGTTACAATGAATTTTGAAGGATTCTGTCAAAAGATCAGCTCCATTATATTATAGCTATACATTATACTTAACATAGCAGTACTGCTATCCAAAATATTAATTATTAAACTAAATTACAAATATCGGGAGACTATAAATGATTGAACACATTAGCAACACTGAGCAGGTATGCAGTAGCTTTTTGCGTTGGTTGTGCAACCTGTCAGTTGTCAATCGTCTTTATTTAGATTATGTCACGAATGTTGTGTATCGACAAACTTTATTAGGTAACACGGACTATTACAAATAAATCTGAAGAAGGTCGTCGAAGTGTTGAACGTCTTGCTGTAAACAACATTGAACTACGTTTGATAAATTATTGGAAACATTAATTAACATTTCAATTGTCATTAACTGTCAATTTTAATATTTTTGACGTTAGTTTTGAATTTTTAAAATTGTGTGTGCTATGCTAACGATGTTGCCAATCAAAGAATTAAAATATGTTACCAACGTAAAAAATAATTCTCAATCATTTATACACTTGGTATATTGAAATTAAATAGAGAAACATAACCTTTCTTAATCAAGTTAGTTTAACACATTTATTGAAATGATCTCTACAATGTAATACCTCTACATAATCATGGAAACTTTATAACATCAAAATTTATAATCTCACTGTTTTTTATTTATTTATTTAGATAGGGAAAGTTATAGCCTTGCCAGGGGTAGCGAACCTTTTTATGACCGCGAGCCATTTTTCTTAAGTTTCTATATTATGAAATGCTGACGTGCCTGATAACTTTGCCTGAATATCAGTTACCGTATTAGCCTGAATATAATATAATATGAATATAATATAAAGTCCATCCCGATTTACAAAAATATAGCACCACATAGGGATTCAGTTAATTAGAGAGCCAAATATTCAAAGCCAATTTAAAACAAAAATTAATTCAGTATTTCTAAATCGATTATCAAGTTTCTTGGACAGTAATAACAAGCTTGCAAACAGTAAAAACTGCTTCTGGAAAAGTAGCTCAACTAATACTGCTCTGTTGGATTTACTTCTCTAAATTGTAATCTGGAGGTTCTTGCTTTCTTTTACGACCTAAGTAAAGCATTATACTCTTTTGATCACAAGCTCCTTCCACAAAAAATTGAACGTATAGGAGTTAGAGGCGCCGCCAAGAACAGGGTAAAATCCTGCTTGCACCAAAGTGGACGAACAGTGATCGCAGACGGTTCAAAATTCGGAAAGAAAATTAAAGAAGTGGTCCCATTAGAGAGCCTTGGGGTACCACACCAAGGCTCTCTAATGAGACAAAATCTATGCTTGATATTTGTTAATGATCTAATGATTTTCTAATGATCTCTAATGACGATACCAATATTTTAATATCTAACCCAGATTAATACATACATGACATACACGATAATTACCCAGATAATGGCATACACGATATATTTAAAAGTTATGAGGATGACGTATACATCTTTAATTGACTTTAGATATACGCAAAATTTACTTCATGATTATAGTTTACTTCTAAGGTTTGATCAAAAATCACCTAAAAGGTCCGAATCAATAAAATTTCTAGGGGTAACACTTGACCAAAAGCTATAATGAGACTACCATATTGTACTAACATGTTCGACATAAAGTACTGTGTGCTATCTGAATCGAAACCTAAGAGAATGTGTCAAAGTTCATATTCTGCAAATATTTCACGCGATCGTTCAGTTTAGCTTGTCATGCGGTCTGATATTTTAGAGTCAGCAACAAATATTGATACGGTACTTAAAATGCACAAAAAGATATTAAAAGTTCAATTTACATCCTCTTTATGCCGGTCTTTGTTCATCTAGCACAGCATTTTAACGTTACCCTCCTTCTTCCGAGTGCCAATAAAAATTTTCAACGTGTCAGTTGTGACACGAGTGCCATAGGTTCGCCATCGCTGGTCTAGGCATATAGAATGATGACATTTTAGATACCTTTTATGAGATACACAAGTCTGAGCGGAGAAACAGAAGAGCGACGATTTAAAGTTTGTACGTAAAATATTCTATTTTTTGCTTAAAAAATCTCTTTTCGTGATCAACAGTTGTCAACCCTACCAAATCTGTCAGGTGGAATTGTTAAATTACTAGCTCTTATAAAGGTTCACAAAATGTCTTGTATTATATCCGTAGCGGTCTTCTCTTAATCCAGATTTCTTGTATATAAATATTTATATATATATATATATATATATATATATATATATATATATATATATATATATATATATATATATATATATATATATATATATATATATATATATATATATATATATATATATATATATATATATAAATATGAGAAGGTAGCTACGAAATATATACTATGCACAGTTAAAATTTATAATCTAAACAATAATGCCTACAGGACATATTGCTTTTTATGTGTGTCATAGATTTTATTATTCTTTTTAGAACACTCCTTGAACTTGTTAAAGTTCCCCACACTAGTATGCCATACAATAAAATGGATTGAATCTCGGCATGGTACACATTGAGGGGACAACCCGCACCAACAGTATGTCGCACCTTTCGCATAAGGTACACCTTGCTATTTATTTTTTTAATTAAAGAGTCTATTGTAGTATTTCTTTTCAAATTTTATTCCCGGTATATTGCTAAAAAATTTGCTTTTTTGCGTCGTTCTAGACAAACATTTCCAATCTTTTTTCTGGCATATCTCCAGTGATATTAAGGCATATCTCCAGTGGAATAGGACATAGTTTGTTTTGTCAATGTTAGTATAGTAGCTTATTAGCACAGAACCACTAGTGAAATTTCTCTAAAGTCATGTTGGCTTGTGATATGGTTTCCGCCCACCAACTCTTCGAAATAAGTATAGGGTACTTATTTCCAATCATCCGCATAAAGTGTGCAATGTTGTTGCCCGATATAATTTATCGATGTACAGGGAGATGCGAGGACAATGTAAGGGGAAAATAGCACAGCTCCTATAAACTGCCTTACGGGATACTTCGTTTTACCACTATCTCACTTGATACAACCATGCTCTGTTTTGCATCTATTTTTATATGTTGTTTTCTATTGCTCAGGTATGACTCAAACCAACGACCTCCCTTGCCTGAAGGCAGTTGTTTTAAAAGAACTATTGTTTGGTGGCAAGTACTAGATGTCTGGTCTTGCCTGGTTTTGTCTGGTCTTGTCTGGTCTTGTCTGATCTTGTCTAGTCTTGTCTAGTCTTGCTGCCTCTTGTCTGGTGTTGTATGGTGTTGTTTGGTCTTGTTTGGTCTTGTCTGGTCTTATCTGGTCTTGTCTGATCTTGTCTGGTCTTGTCTGGTCTTGTCTGGTTTTGTCTGGTCTTGTCTGGTCTTGTCTGGTCTTGTCTTGTCTGGTTTTGTCTGGCCTTGCCTCGTCTTGTCTGGTCTTTTCTGGTCCTGTCTGGTCTTATATCTGACAAGACCAGTCAAGAACACTCGTCTTCTATTAGACTAGTTTTGGTTTATCTTGAATGTATGTGTATAGTTTAACTGTTCTTGCATACTCTTGTCTAATAATGTTAAATTTCATGTTTCTTTTAAACACCTCGTCTGACTGTTTTGGGCTTCTAAACCCTTACCTGGTGTTCTTAAAAAGAAATTATGTAATGAAATTAGAATAAAGTACGAGACATTTGTTGTAATAAATCAATAGATTTCCTTCAGATGATAAATTCTCTGCGTACATATGTCAGCGAATATTTCAGCTCGCAATTTATGTCCGCCGTGCTGCGTTTTACGCGCCGATAATTTATAATTCAACGAATAAGCGTCATTTCTGCACAATGCCATAGATCATTTTTACACTTTCACAAAAAAAAAACAGAAGTAAAAATAATTCAGTGTTTCGCTAATTACTGAGATTTCAAAAGATTTAGTATTCTATGTGTATATTAACATCTATAAAGAGTTACATTTATTTAAAAAAGAAATTGTTTTGATTGTTATGTGAGAATTGAGGGTAAAAAACTTATTGAAATAGTAGATATGGAATGATGAAATGAAATGAAATTGAAAATATAAATTGACAGATATTCCATTGAAATGCCGAACAGTATTTGGATATTGAAATTCTATCTGTAAAATGTTTCCGCTTAAAACTAAAATGTTTAGAGAAGGACGATGCTACAAGTTCACAAAACTACTCCAACAGGACATTGTATATGGGTTGAATATATTTTTACGCCCAAAAAATACGTGGAATTCTAGCTTTATGTGAGCACATAAAAAATGAAATAAACTATCCGGAGTATAAAAGCTGGCAGTAATATTTCACAGATAAAGTTATTTGTTGTGTAGGTTTAACAAAATAATGGAAACAAAATTACAAATAGTTTTTATAAATACAAAAATTAGCAATTCTTGCAATGACGTACAAAACTCTAAAAAAAATTAAAATCTATGTGGTTGGGTTTATTCTTTTTTAAGTTTTTATTCATCATGCAGATTTTGTTTTACATTTTTTTGTCTCAAAAAATGCGAAAATAACACGGAAACTGGGCGAAACTTTGAAAAATGTTTCGTAGAAAACTTGAAGGTAATACATTTTTTTTTATTACTCATGCGGGATAAGTAATATTTTGGCGGCCGTTTTTTAGTGCCATAAATGGCTGTTTGTCAAATTCAATTATTACCACAGAACTTAAGCGCATTGGAAATATTAATTTGACACGCAAATTATTAAACAGAACTTAAGTGAATAAATATAACAGAACGCATTGGAAATATTCATTTGACAAGCAAATTATGCTAGGCGCACGTAAATATTCAATCAAAATTGCTAAGTATCAGTAAAAAAAACAATTCTGATTAAACACAGTCAAAACCTCAATATCAAAAAAGGGGTAAGGTGCAGAATAATGATTTCATTACAACTTAGAGTTGTGCACTTTTTACTTGGTGTAACTGTTGTTAATCGCCTTTGGCACTATTTAACTAAGATAGGAAAGCAAATATGAAGCTACTATGCTGCCTGGTTCAATAAATATTCGAGTTTTTGTTGTCATAAAAATTAACACATTTGACGCAACGGCTCATAAATTTATGGTCAAGTGACAAAAAGTGTACGTATGCCAATCATTTTGGCGTTGCCTCTTTTCTCACAGAAAAATTACAAAGGGGCTGGCGCGCGTATGTGGTCGCGTATATTGGTAAGAAATAGGATAATGTTGCAAGGACTGTTGGTTTAACCCAGGTTAGATTAACTTGCACACCGCGAAGCGGCAGATTAATCAAGACCGCATATGAGCAGCAGCGCGAAGTCTCGATCCAAAATAGGATAATGTGGTAAGGACTGTTGGTTTAATACAGGTTAGATTAAGTTGCACATTGCGAAGCGGCAGATTAATCAAGACCACATACGAGCAGCAGCGCGAACTCGCGATCCAAAATAGGATAATGTGGCAAGGACTGTTGGTTTAACCCAGGTTAGTTTAGGTTGCACACCGAGAAGCGGAAGATTAATCAAGACCGCATACGCGCGGCAACGCGAACTCTCGGTCCAAAATAGGATAATGCGGCAATGAATGTTGGTGTAACTCAGGTTGGATTAGGTTAGTCTAGTTTAGGTTAGATAACAGTTCCGCCTTGCTTTTAAGAGTAGCAAGGAGGCCTGCTGGAGAGAAATGCAAGAAGCTGCCGATAAAGACCCCTGGGGACTCCCCTACCGTATTGTTACAGGACGACCAGGACGCAGATTACCACTTGTAACAAAAGATCCTATTGAATTGGAACGAATCATTGATAAACTGTTCCCGAATCATGAAGGACAAACGTGGGACGCTGCGGGCGAGGTCGAAGAGGATCCCCCAGACTTCACAGAAGAGGAGCTGTGGACAGCAGCGAAGAGATTTCCATCTGGCAAGGTATCCTAAATGAGGCGGTCGTGGCTACGGTAGTTAGTGCTCAGGAAGTCCTCCTTTCAGCTTACAACGTCAGCCTGCATAGGAAAAGCTTCCATCCCCGGTGGAAGAGACAACGCCTTGTACTTATACCTAAGGGCACAGCGGACTCGTATCGACCACTGTGTATGATTGACACGATGGGCAAGCAACTTGAGCGCATGATACTTGCGAGGCTCAATGAGGCCATTGAACATACAGGGGGATTATCCGAAAGACAGTTCGGCTTTCGCAGGGGCCGATCAACGATGGATGCCATGGAAGCGATTTTGAACATAGCGCGTATGGCGAACGCAGGAAAGGGCCGTTTCGCGACGCCCTGTGCGATGACTACGCTAGATGTACGGAATGCATTCAATTCGGCGAGATGGTCGGCCATAGTCGGGGCGCTACAGCGCAGAGAAGGAATGCCTGGCTATTTAGTCGAAATGATTAGAAATTATTTATCGAACAGACTACTAATATACAATACAGCAGAGGGACAGAGGAGTCGCCGTATAACCGCTGGTGTGCCACAGGGCTCGGTATTTGGGCCGACCCTGTGGAACATTATGTATGATGACCTTCTACGAGTTAACATGCCAGATGGTGCAACTTTGGTGGTTTTTGCAGATGACGTTGCTGTCATAGCAATGGCGTGGACGCCTGAATTGTTAGAGATGGTACTGGGAGAGGCGGTGAATACTGCATTACATTGGCTCGCGAGTGTGGGATTAGAAGTTGCGGTTAATAAAAGCGAGACTATACTACTAAGTAGAAGACGTACCATCCGTGCACCAAAAATAACAATTAATGGAGGGGAAATACAAATTAAAAAAACCATTAAATATCTCGGGGTTATAATTGACGAAAAGCTAAATTTCAGTAAACATATCGCGAAGACTGCGGAGAAGGCCTTGATGAAGGCACAGGCGCTGGCGCGAATAATGCCGAACGTGGGGGGAGCAAAACATTTCAAACGACTCTTGTTGATGAGTGTGGTGCACTCGGTATTATTATACGCTGCGCCTGTGTGGTGCGGTGGCCTATCTGTGGCGAGAAACAGACAGACTATGATATCTATACAGAGGCTGGCCGCTATTAGAGTAACTTCAGCGTACCGCACAGTGGCGACCGGGGCGGTCTTAGTGCTAGCCAGCATTCCTCCATTGCACCTTCTGGCGAGTGAGAGGAAGCGCATTCACGAGCGACAAAAAGAGGTGAGAGTAAAGGCCAGACTTAAGAAGGAAGAGCAGGAAAGAACCCTGGAGACATGGCAGCAAGAGTGGCAGGAGGACCAAAAGGGCAAATGGACACGTGAGATCATACCAGATGTCAATTTATGGTACTCGCGCAGACACGGTGAGGTTGATCACTATAAGACGCAGGCACTCACAGGTCATGGGTGTTCTGGGACATATTTACACCGCATTAAAAAGGAGATTACGCCGGGGTGTCATCATTGTGACAACGCATTAGACGATGCTTGTCACACACTCACAAATTGCGTAGCTTGGTTCACAGAAAGAACAATTATGGAACAAACTACAGGCAGATGCAGAAACGGCCGAGATATCGGAAGAACATTACTGCGAGGCCCTGCAGAGTGGGATGCTGTCCGCCTTTTCACAAGAGAAGTCTTGACGAAGAAGATCGATGCGGAGCGCTCCCGTGAGAGTGAAAGAGTCCTGGTTGACTATTGAAATTGAAAAATTTTTATGGACAACCAGACCTAAACTTTTTAGTTAGATATTAATGCTACTAGTTATTATGTGCGCTTTAAGTTAAACTGTTCTTTATATACTAATGTTATTTGTGCGCCTTATGTTAGACATATTTTAAATTGTTATTTTTGCGTGTTCTATTTGTTTTACAGACAGTAAACTACTCGAAGCTGAATCGTGGTCAGACATTAACGTAATAGTAGTGAAATTTATAAACTCAAATATAGTGAAACAAACACGGAAGCTAATTGAAAAGACAATTGAATGGTGGCGGATCAACTGATCAATACCTCAGAGCCGGTACATAAGGCACAGGGTGAAGTAATGCTCGCGCGGTTCCGCTCTGTCTCAGGCGAAAAGGGGGGTGGTTTTAAGTGGGTAGGACCGGTGCTAACATCAAGCCGGTTGAGAAAAAAAAAAGGTTAGATAATGAATTTAGGTTAGGATAGTTAGGTTAGGTTTAGGTTAGCAAAATAAGATAATGCGGCAATGAATGTTGGTGTAACTCACGTTAGATTAGGTTGCACACCGCGAAGCGGCCGATTAATCAAGACCACATATGACCAACTTTCGATCCAAAATAAAATAAACGTGGCAACGTCGAATCAGTTGCGTTCGCATCTACTATCTCTCACTTTGAAAATGTCTACAATTTTTGGACAGCAGAAAGAGGAATATTGAATGAAAAAGGCAATGTAGAAGCTTCATTTGTGTTTCCGATCTTAGTTAAACAGTGCCAAAGGCGATTAACAACAGTCACACGGGGTAAAACTCCGCAACCCTAAGTTTCAATCAAATCAGTATTCTGCACCTTATCCTTAAAAAAGTGACGTCAAAGTGACAGAAAATTCGTTACAAAATAAAAATTAATGAAAAATTTGTAAAATGAGTGTAAATTCTATGGTGATACCGGAGACTTATGACAGTTTTTTTTGTTTGTTAAGGTGGTGATAATCAACTTTGAAACAAATACAAATTTTGCATTTGGTTTACATTTCTTTTGTCTCAATGATTTGAAAATATTGGAAAACTAAGCGAAATTTTGTTTCGGGCAAATATTCAAGCCAAATTTTTCAAGAACATTTTCTACAAGAGTCTTTGTTATTAAGTGTTTTGTGTCTGTGAAGTTGGTTATAATTAAATTCGAAACAAAGTTAAATCTTGTCTTTGTTTCACATTTTTCTTATCCCCAAAAATTCGCAAATAACACGGAAACTAGGCGTAATATTGAAACATATTTCAAATAAAACTTCTACAGATTTTAATTTACCAGAGAAACCCTGTTAATAGAACCCAATATAACCCAATAGAAAGTTACTACTGAAACCACAAAAATGTTTTCTAATTGAAGATCAGAGAAAAAGTGATTGTATTTGTAACAAATATTGCGCCTAGATCTCTCAAAGATAACAATTAAATGAACTATGGGAAATGATCAGTCACAGATGTCTAAGATGCAAGTGGAAGAATTCAGATTTCTGGTCGCATCACACAGCAACTATTAATTCCGGAAACGCCACAGTCGTTTCCGTGTTTATTAGAGAACGGTTTATCGGAGGCTCATTCTGGGTCTATAAAACTTCATTTGAAAAGTCAAGCAAGAATCTTATGATTGCATGTATTTTGAAATATATCTCCCCTCTTGGAGCAAGGGTTCAAAATTGTATCTAGCAGTAGAAAACGCAAAACCAATTTAGAATTAGCTTTCAGTCCAAAGCACATTGCATATATGTGTGGGGATGCATCACATATCCTTTTAAAATCATTGGTATTTCTACATGACAAAGCATTGGCACCGCATAATAATGTGTGCATTGCTTCAATTTATATGACCAAAGATGGGGCTTGGAAATTTGGTGACATGGAATATTTAAGTAAGTTTAAGGGTATGAATGTGAAATATAAGTAGATCGAACACACATAGATACAAAGGCTATTTACCCAAATGAAGATTAAACTGTTGAAGATGCATGCGAAAGAAAGGATACCATTGACATATATGCTTCGCTGTATTAGTAAATGAAGTCTTTAAAAGTACAAGTGATGATATGGTTCCTTCATTGGAGAATTTTATAGATATGAGTAAAAATGATTTACAAAATGTGGAAATATCTGAAAAGCCAAAATTATTTAATCTATTTGATTATGACTTTTTTAATTATGAATTTGTATTCATCCATTCGTCCACTCTAACAGAGTTACAATTAAAATCAGATACTGAGAAGACTGATTTCTTTGGAAGGCTTATTAACTGTAGATAGCCAGTACGGTGCTTCATTACTATCCAGAATTGTACTTTTAAATAAAAGTGCCCAAACTGAAGTTATTCCATTTGTTTTAGTCCCGAGAGATGCTAAAAACTCAAATTTATTGTTCTGCATAGACACATTTCAAAAGTTCATAGTTCCAACATTGTAAGAAATATTTTGTGTGAGAAATTTCCAAATAAGGCTGCTGCTTCTTGGATACTTAAATGATTTTATTTACTTTTTTACCAAAGATGACCTACAGTCTCAAATTCTACTAGAACTATTAGTTGGTAATAAAAATACAGATAACCATTTGATAGCTAGCATTACAGCTCGTTCTTTATCTGATTTGATTCCGGTTCTTGGATCAGCCAATGATGAGCTAATTTCACTAGCTACATGGACTACCAGTATGGCGCTCAAAGGAAAGTTTGGAAAATGCTTCGGAACAGAAAAAAAAAGTAAACGAGTGCCAATAGAGACATGGCTGTTGCATTTTGAAGAACTCTACGATGCTGAAGAAACGCTGAATACAAACGAACACGAAACAGATATAAGTGGTACAGTCACTGAGGAAGGGATAGGAGCAAAACTCAAGAAACCAAAAAACAGAAAATCACCCGGGCCGAAGGACATCCCTAAAGAGCTGTTAAAATATGGAGGCCCCGAACTAACTATCGCAAGCAAAGTATCGCAAGCAAACTATCGCAACTATTTAACAAAATCTTAAACGAAACGGAAACACCAGTTGATTGACATAATAGCATTACCATACCCATATTTAAGAAAGGACTAAAAACCTGCCCACAAAACTATAGAGGAATAACCCTCTTAAATACAACAATGAAACTATTCACGAGAATTCTCAAAGACAAACTGGAAACGCAAATTAAGCATGCTGAAGAACAACAGGGCTTCACAAAGGGACGGTCAATAATATATTTATTCATAATAGAACAAATAAAAGAAAAGGCTACAGAGTATGCCGGCGTATATTTGCTTCATTGACCTAACAATGGCGTTCGACAGGGTTCGTTTCGGAGACATTCTACATATATTAATAGAAAACAAGGCACCGGCGAACATAACAAAGATAACCCATAATCTAAATAACAATAACGTAACGTAGGGTAAAGCAGGAGATCAATTCACTGAAAACATCCCACCACCGGGAGGAATCAGACAGTGTGATAGCCTAAGTCCCTTTATGTTCAATCTCCTCATGGATAAAATTATAAATAAAGTAACAGATCTTAACCTCGGATACAGACTGGGCAACAAAAGAATTGGTATGATGTGTTACGCCGATGATGCAGCAAACTCTTCTTCCAAGTAAGCTGCCAACTCAATATGAACATCTCGATCAACAAAACCAAATGTATGACAATCTCCAAAGATTCGCTCAGATATAAGCTAGTGGTGGGGAACAATCCCATAGAACAGGTGATGCAATTCAGATACTTGGGCATAGGCATATCATGCACCCACGACCCAGCTAAAGACCTGAGGAGCCAGATTAACAAAGCATCCGCACGGTTACATATCAGGATGCCTAGGCGATATAGTCTGGGCAAACCCGTACATGCGCAAAGATAGCAAAATTAGAATCTACAAGACTTGTATCAGACCGACCATGACATACGGTACAGGAGCCCGCGAAGACACTAACAAGACGAAAAACATGCTAAGGGTGACCGAAATGAAAACACTGAGAACAATAGTGTAGAAAACAATAAGAAAAACAATGCGAAATACATGACATTGTGAGATGGGCAAGACAACGTAAGAGGCAGTGGTACAACCATGTAAGACGTATGGACGAGAACAGACTTCCGAAAATAGTCCTAGGAAACAACCTGCTCGGCTCAAGACCTCCCGGGAGACCACCATAAAGATAGACAGATAGTTGGCAATCTACTTTTCGGCGGCTCCAGAATTAACAGATCGACAGATCTCCAAGAAGTAGAAGAAGATTCCCGTTCTTGGATCAGCCACAGTAATAGGTCGCAAAAGAGCAATATTCTTGAACGATGGAAGACTACACCTAATTATACACGTAAATAAACCTAGGTCTAGGAGGAGTTCTAAACGCACTTTAGAACTGTTATCGACACAAACAATGCCAATAATTACTTTAGATAATGATATTTTAAGCAATAGTTCCACGGAGTTATCTGATTTACCCGAAAGACCTACGGAGAAGAAGGCGAGACTTCAATTGATAAAGGAGAAATCACATTTATATCATGGCTTCTAGGCCAACACACTTGAATAAATATTTTCAAATGAAAACAAAGACTTAATCCATCGGAGCAGACATCTACTATTTAAACAACTGCAGAAAAAGTAGTTTTTCCAAAATTTATTAAATTAAAAACCGCAAAACACAACAAAGACCTTACAAAATTAAATCATAGAATAAAAGTGGACTGGAAATATCTCGAAATCGGCAACATCAGTTAATCTGACGATATTAACTTAGTTAACTAAATGCATACATTTATATTACAAATATATTTTTTTGAAGAAAAGATCAGTTACATACAAGTTACATTGAATTGAAAAATTCACTGTGAGATTTGTTTTGGTAGTCCTAAAAAGACTCAATAATTGTTATCGAGCTCCGGAAAGGCTGAATATATTTATATATTCAGGCTGTGTTCCGCTTGTCTTAAGTTTGTATGATTATCTATAACGTAGGATGGTTTCACCAATTCTATATTATAAGTGTGGTAAAAAACGTAGTGAATTTTTCAATTCAATGTAAGTATGAATTACCAAGTAGTAACTGTCGCAAGTATTATATTTATAGAGATCAAAGTGTTTCATTCTTAGGTATATTTTGTTAAAAAAAGAGATAATTTGAGATCTCATTCAGTAATTATATTACCATTAAGTTTCCTACTTGCGGCTTGCACAACATTTTTAAATTTGAAGCTGGCCCGATCTAAAAAAGGGTTGCTTACCCCTTTCATAATTGCACATAATATGCGAGTCAAGCTGTATATAAAACGATAGAAGTTATTGAAATTAAAATAAATAATCCATTTGGAAACATTTCGCGTTCGTTCCATTCCCGACACTTTATAGTTTTACGTGTGCACTCTTCGACGTAATACAATATTCATACGAAACATAACTTTATCCTTAAACATAATATTAATATTACTTTGAAACAATGCGAGGAAGATGAGCGTCGTGTCATCGAGTCGCGATATAAACATCAAGGCGAAAGCTTTATATTAACCGTGACATATGTAGCTAGAATATAACTTCGTTATTCCGTCAGATATTCATGAAGTTTGCATTCATTGCAGGTACTTGGTGGCCCGACAACGGGCTTCTACGAGCTTGTCTTCGTTCTCCACTTCACTTTCCTGTCACCCTTAACGCAGATGCATGCATATAATTTTCCTACTCTTTCCTACATTCCGTAAATGGCAAATATCTTGGCTTGCATACATTTACCACCACGGGCATGTTTATATAAAACGATGCTATTTATTTTGATTATGATAAATTGTTTCGGGGCTCGGCTTCGGGCTCGGGACGCGTAACTGTGAAAGATCGCAACGCAACGGGATGCCTGAAATAGTCCTATTGACTTTACAATGTTAAAAAATTCGCATTCCTTCCAGTTCATGTGTGTGTGTGTTATCGCATTCCTGCAGCATCACGTTCGGAATGCTGTTGCTACTGATCCTACTGCCGTCTGGGTCGAAACACACAATCATATATATATATATATATATATATATATATATATATATATATATATATATATATATATATATATATATATATATATATCTATATCTATATATATAAATATATATATATATATATAAATATATATATATATATATATATATATATATATATATATATATATATATATATATATATATATATATTGTATATTTGGAAATGTGGTCCGGATAATAAAGTTTAAATGTATTATTCGTGTGTTTTATATTGTTGTATTATTTGCTTGACTGATAATACAAAATTGGTAATTTCTTAAATATGCAGGTTTGATAAGGAGTTTTTTTAAATACCCTATATTTATGTTGGATCACTATTGTGCAATGTATTTAATGCCCATTATTGTACAGTTCGTGGTATATGTAAAAACTACTAATATAACACACACGTATGTAACAGTCCGCGATTAATGATAAGTTATGATTAACAACATACACGTACGTTTGGTTATTCGTTGATTGGTTGAGAGCTGCTAATACCTGCTCATACGTTCAGCGCCCCTCGTGCCACAATTCAAACTAACGGAAATTGACATTGCGTACATTGAGTTGCCTATATCTATGAACACTCTTATTCCAGTTTAACCCAAATAAGTACTAAATAATAAGGTATGTAAACATTAAGAATGTATTTCTTTACATTTACTTCAAGTTAAATAATGTCGAGTAACAGTTATATATGAAAATACAACTCGCGGGCTTAATGAGAAACTGGCGTAAGTCAAAAATATTGATTTTGAGATAATGGCAAATTTGTGTTTGGAATAATAATAAGGGGGACATAATGCTACATTTTTGTCTCGTTCGCCATATATTTTGTATGTTTGGCATGCAAAAATGTACAATTTAGCTTTATCCTACATTTTGAATAATGCAAGGTCATATTTTCATGAATTATTCATAAATTTATATACGACAGTTTTACATTAATATTTATAAACATACGTCTGTTTTTCATTTACTAAAATTTATTTTATTAACATACTTACGTCTGTATTAATTAAGGTTCTTCAAATGAAAATGCATACATTCTTTAAAAAAGTACTTTATTTGAGCAAAAGTTAAAAGTTAAAATTGAAGTTATTATTTTAGATACCTATATATCAAATGTATTATTTAGCTTAAGTTGATTTTTTCTGTTTTTGTGTATTATTTTTTTTCTTTTTTTTATCATCACTAACTACAGTTACTTTAGATTCGGACTCAAGGTCATTGTAGAAGTAATGATACTGAGAAGGTATCAAACCTGACTTACACAGCTGCTGTAAGTCCTTTAATTTTTCTTTATTAATTGGAATGTTTTCTTTGTATGCCTTTTCAAAAGTGAAAGTGACATGATTTTTTTCAGAACTGCTTAAGCTATTTCTGTTTTCGTTCATTACATCAAAAAACAGAAAATTGTCTTCGTAGTGGTACTTAAAAAATATTCTATTTGGCTGCTCTTTTCTATATTCTAGCATTACAATTTTAAGCCATCTAATTGTTTCACCATTGCTATCAACACTTCTGTTAGAGATTATCTCACTCCGTAATTGGACAAAGTCAAAAAATTTGTCTTGGTCCATTTCAATCACCTGATATTTTTTTTGTTTGGACGCTGCTCTCACTATAGTGTACCAGCCGGATGCGTCATAGAGATTAACACCCTTTGCTGCCTGTTCTATATGACCGTGCACACTGTCACATTCCATATAGGAGTGCCCAGGCTCAAAGAAGGCGTGCGTGATAATTGGAACATTTAAAGTGCGTACTGCGTACAAGAACATTGCAGCCACATTGATGTTTCTGTTTTGGCCGGAACAACAGTCTGACATAAAATTTCATAAAATTTAATGACAAGTGATAAATTGTGACAGATATTGTCTCTGTTGGTCTAAAGCTCCAATTTTCCAGTACCCCCCATGTAAAATTTGTTCAGAAAAATGTGAACTGCAAGCTCTGGGACATTTGGAACAATCAATTTCTTTTACCTTTCTTTCAGAATAATTAAGAAATTTAAACTTTAAAACATAATCAATTCAATTAAGTTGTTAAACAAATAACCAAAAAAGATAAGCATTAAAAACATAACACACACAGAACACAAATCAAAACGCTGAAAGTAAACAAAATGAAGAGACGGAAGAGGGGAGTGTTTGTAGTGGGATTGAGTGTAGTACCAACGTAACAACGCATCCGTCTAGCCGCGTCTAGCGCCAAATACAAAATATCAAACAGAAAGAGACGTAACAACTCTTCCGACTTTTTTACATTCACTAAAAAAAAAAGTGTAGATACGTTACATACATTTACGATGTTCCCTAATATTTTTTCATATACGTTAGTTTCACACTCATCTGTAATACCCAAAGGAAGTGAAATAGCCAATAATCAGGAAATCATAAAAATTGTAGTTTCGTCAGTTTCTCATTAAGCCCGCGAACTGTTTGTTTATTACAATGGTAAATAATGATAATTAAATAAACATAACCTAAAAAGAAATAAATTTGTTACATGACACATTTTTTTCTTATTAAACAGAAACAAATTAGTGTGGTCGTAGATAAAGTATAGTACATAACTCGAGTTGTAAGGCAATTATTTAATCGCGGAATTACGGAATCCTCGCTACGTGGGTCGTGTTTAACTGTTCCGCTCGTACGAAATATACTTCTTACAACTGTCGTTACGTAATATTCAATCATATTAAATCTAGTCATAAAATATGATATATTTTTACACGAGGGTATTATTTTAATAATATTGTATATTGCAAAAGGCGAAGGTGTTGCTCGAGATATATTAGTAACAATTAGGCTATTTCCTCCGAAATTTAAAAAGAATACAGATGCAATTTACGATTAATTTCATACATAAGAATTATTAAATAAAAGTAAGGAATGAATTATTATTGCATTTGACGATTCGCTATTAATTAAATCAAAACATTTATTGATCTTTGGATGTATAATAGTAGTTTATGATACAAGTTTGTGAGGAAGGTATTTTGTGCAAGATTTGCGAAGCTAAAGCACGGGCCGAAGGCGAGTACTTAATACTCGCAAAATGGGTGCTAAACGAAATGGGTGCACGAAAGCCTTTCACTCACGTGTATCATACATTATTTTTCATTACTCGTGCGTTAAAACTATTGTCTTGGCGCACGTTTTTTAGTGCGACAAATGCCATTTTTGGCTGTATTACCATTTTGGGTAACATACGCTAATATTTAAGGATGTGGCTATTTATACATAAAGTATGTATACGCAATTGGCTATTTATATATACAGTATGTATACGCAATTGGCTATTTATACATACAGTATGTATACGCAATTGGCTATTTATACATACAGTATGTATACGCAATTGGCTATTTACACATACAGTCTGCATTCGCAATTGACTATTTGCACATTATGACTGTATATACAAATATTATAGTTACAATTTTGGTAATAACTACACAACTATAAGTAATTATAGTTTTATTTATTAAAGTTCATTTACAATCTTGCGCAATAAACTCATAAATAAAATTCAAAGTATCACAAAATCAGTGAAATATAGGTTTAAATTACATTTAAAGTAGGTAAAATATGATATAAAGTAAAATAAATACAGGTATATCATTTTTTGTTCTGTATTTTCTTTTTTTGTAAAAAGTGGTGTGCTTAGTCTTTATCTTTGGACGTGCGTTGAATTTTATTTTAGATTTGAATTTTAAGTTTTTATTTGATTGATTTGTGGGGCTGGCATGGCTCAATTGACTCGGTATTAGACCGAATTTGTTCTTCAGATTCTTCTCGTTCAATTGCACAAAGCCCACTAATCTCAAGTTCATTTTCAATATAGTCATCAATGTTTACATTTATAACATCTGTATCCATATTTAGTGCATTAACAGTTGAAATATATCCTGCATGAAAACAATTTTTTGAAAATATGTAAAATTATTAAATTTTCTTATCAAAAGAATATGACGACGTGGTGCACTAAAAGAATTCCAAAATGGATACAAACATGTTTCCACCGATGTATTATAAAATTTTGATATTTTGCTATCAAGATTTTCCTGAATGGCATTGTTTTTAATTCTCATTTTGGACTCAGACAAAGTTTGAAATAATTTTAACTGTCTATGAAAAATTTGATTCCTGTCTCTGTGAGGGTTTCAGAACATCCTTCAAGTATATTTCTTATTTCGATATCACTATCCATTATTTTAAAAACTTTTTGTTTATTTCGCTAATATTATATTTATTCTTGAATCAATACAGTTTATGATTTCCATAATACATTTGTAAATTATTGGCAAACTATGATATTTAGTTTGTATTGTTTAAGGGGCCAAAATGATCCTTCAATTCTGTTTGTTGTAGTGCCTCCCATTAATGGTAAATGTATTCTGCAACAATGTACCCACATTTCTTTACAAGTATCCCAATTTTTAAGGAATTGTTCCTTAAGTGTTACATATTTATTTTTTGTTCTTATAAAAACTTGTACATATTTACAAATTTCCAAAAATTCTATTTGCTGCTCTTCATATTCTTCACATGATTGAGAATACAAGCATTTCTTGAATTCATACAATAATTTATGCTTCTCATCAATTATTATCATCAACAAAATCACATCACCGAACAATAACAAAAGAAGAAGGAATTAAATACCTAAGTAATAAAGGGTTCACCAACATACAATGCATGAAACTGAATTCAAAATTTCCAGAAGCATACTCTCACGAAATCACGGTTCCCTTTGAACAACTAACTGAAATAAAATACCCTGAAACATGGCCCAAATACGTACGCGTCAATCGTTTTTTTTTCCAAAGGTAAGAAAACCATCGACTACATAATAAATAAGCCCAATATACAAATAGTTCCAGAAAAAAATCACAACTTATCATTATACATGAATATTCAAAGCTTAAAAGAAATAACCAACCAAATCGAAATTGTAGGCGTTGATTTGAAACCAAATTTTATATGTTTGACCGAGACATGGCTAAATGACATCATGTTCACACAAATAAGAATAGATTACTAATCACTTATCAGCTCATTCCACCGCGGAGTTACCACGGGGGGCGGTGTAGCAATCTGGGCCAACAAAAATGTAATTAAATGTAAAGAAATTTCAAACCTAATGTCAATAGAAAAACAAATAGAAATATGTGGGATCCAATCGATAAATTCGACAAATAAAAATAAAATGCAACTAGTTTGCTCATACAGGATATCCCCCGCAAGGATCCTTAACCACTTTTATGACATTATTGGAAAAGAGCATAAACAAAATTTTCAACATGCATGACGAAATAATAATAGTAGGAGATTGCAACATCCATTTCGAATCCAATACCAAAGAAAGATTCTATCGACTAGAACTCATGAGATCATAAACTTACTTAAAGAAAGATCAAATTTTCCAACATACACGAGTAACGCAAACATCAAGCAGCATTATTGACAATATTTTCAAAAAAAAACCAAAAGGAATCTCAGTTCATTATACAATATTATCAGACCACAGATTCATTCTCCTTGGCGGAAACATACAAAATCATACAGACAGAACACAATATGAATTCAAAAGAATCTTTAGCGAAACGAAGAAATCTAAATTTAAGTTAGTCTTACAAGGAGAATCTTGGGCAAGCAACTTAAATAAAGACGACTGCAATGAGAAAACAACAGAATTCATAAAAATCTTCAAAAACATGTTTATAAAGCATTCTCAAATAAAAAGTTAAAATTATTACAAAACCATGGATAACGGAAGAAATAAAAAAATTATGCAAAGACTTTCAAACGCTATACTCCATACAAAAAAAAAATCAGTTTTAAAAAGTGACTACCAGAACGCGATGAAAAAACATAAAAGACAGTTCATTTAAACAAATTGAATTGAATTGAAGTTCAAATTGAAGATAATTCAAACAAAAAAGAAAATTTTATAATGATAGAATCAATAACGCCACAAATAAACAAAGAGCACTATGTCGTATCATTAATAAGGTAGAGAACAACAAAACCTCGAAGAATCAATCACATTAATAGATAACAACCAAATCATCTCCCATGAGGAAGATATAACAACAAAATTCAACGATAAAAAAAATGCACCGATACAAATAACGAAAAACACCGCTAAACATTAATTATGACCATATCCCCAAATTATATAATAGCATGTTTCTGGCAGAAATGACCGACTCAGAAATTACTCTCATATTTCAGAGATTAATAAACAACAGTGCAGGATCAGACAATCTGCCATTCAACATCATAAAAGAAGTTCTACTAGAATTGACACCATCAATTTTAGACATTGTGCATTGTGTTCATTCAAAGCACTTTGAAGACACAAGACACTTTTCCCGAATGTTTGAAAAAAATTTAATGTAGAATCACATTCTTCAGATCAAAATACAAAATAATTTCGAATCAACAACGTGGCTTTCGTAAACAAATGTGGCTTTCGTTGACAAATCAACAATAACAGTAATGGAAAATGCACACACAAAATTAATTAATGAAATAGACAAAGGAAACTGCGCAGTGGGAATTTTCTGTGATTTGTCAAAGACATTTGACTGTGTTGCTAGCAATATACTACTACAGAAACTTTGGACTATGGATTTAGAGACAAAACACAACGCTGGCTCCAATCATATCTAGCAAACCGAAATCAATTTATAAAAATAGGGAATACTAGATCGAGTACAACAAACACATCCGTTGTGGTACCACAAGGAACCATATTAGCCCCACTACTATTTGCGTTATACACAGTTGAACTTATCCACTACATTGGAGCAAATAACTGTATTATGTACGCAGACGACACTAGCATAATCATTACGGGCTCTTCAATACAAGAAATCGAAAGTACAACCAAGCAGATATTAGACAAATTATATCAAAATAAATGATTATGATACATGGCGTTGCTGTATCATAATCTTTTTTTTTTGCTTTGCTATAATATCCATATTCATTTTTACACATTGTATAATTACGATTAAGTGACATTTTTATTAGTGTCTATTTTGTATTTTACCTCTATAAAATTTCAACACTATATCTGGTACAGACTGAAAGCAGACTGTATGTATAAATAGCCAGATGCGTATACATACTGTATGTATAAATAGCCAATTGCATATACATACTGTATGTATCAATAGCAAATTGCGTATATATACTGTATGTATAAATAGCCAATTGCGTATACATACTAGGGTGGAGCACGGATGTATGCAAAAATATTTTTTTCGAGATTTAAAGTTGTAATAGGGGGGGATTGGTTATTAAAGTTAAAATAAATATAATTTTTGAATTAATTTGATGAATATCTTCTGCCTCCACCCGGACCTCAAAAATTAAAATTTAATTATACAAGTCTAGTACAGTTATAAATGGGTGATAAATGATATGCAATATATAATTCAGTTATATATTAATCACCTTTAATCTAAAATACAACAATTTTTTATAAAAATATTAAAAAAAAAACAATTAATTTGCTAGAAAATCTCTTTTTGTGTCAAATTCGTTCCATGATTCCAATTTAGCTTTTATTGCACCTAATCGTGACTTTTTTGTGCATTGAGAAGTGGCAGCTATCGTCGTCAATTTTACAGCCCGTTTAACAGCTTGAGTATCGAATGGAAGCTTTAAAAACAACACTTCGCCCTTACTCAGGTGGTAAGGTTCAACAATAAACTGAATTTCTTGGTCAGGCAAGTTTTTCAGAATCTGTGGTTCACTTAATATTTCTTGCCAATTTATTAAATCAATCAATATATGTTGCATTGAAGCATTGCAATTTATAGGCGGACTTCAAACATTCTAGGTGTTGAAGGTTGAGGCATCCTGCGTGCCTTTAATATGCGCCGGGCTGCAAGTTCTCGAATGTGTTTTCTGTCATCAGTTATCATTGCAAGGAGTATGCTCTCGGGATGTGCAAAATAACCATTGCATTGAATCACAGAAATAATAACTTTTTTAGATCCTCTGACAGGTAACTGGAGGCCTTAATTATGTTAAAATGTTCTGGCATGGTGGTTTATTTTTAATGTAGAACGAAGCTGGTGCGTAAAATTTTACAACAAATGTAGCCAAAGTTGTCCAGTTTTCTGATAGTGTCTCTGTTGTTACATAAAAAATGTAGTATTCGGTTAGCACGTGTGTTGTATGAGCCAACGGGCATGTGACATTTCACCTGGAGATTTGTTTGCGAAATCTTCTGGGAAATCACCTGAAAGTACTGTTAATCTGTAATTAAACCTTGAGGCATTTCTGGAAGCAAATCTCCCTCAATGTGCTGCAATTTTTTAACAGGCAGTTGTTCAGTTGTTCAAGTCTCGAGTGCTTTCCCTAGTGTCCCAGTGTAAGCCCCAAAGTACCCCCGTCAAGATGAAAAATCAATTGCCTCAAAGGAAGTTAGTTCATGGGAGCAAACACTGTTATGAAACTGTTATGTAATAAAATTATGCACTGGAGTGGTTTTTGTAGCCTTTTTCAAGCATTCTTATAACACCCCCATACCTGCCAGTATTTACATTGGTACCACCACAACCGATTGCCATAAGATGATGTTTGGGAATTCCTTCATGTGATAGAAACGTTGTCATCGCAGTTTCTATTGCTTAGCTGAATTCTATTTTTTAGCTGAACCAACGATAAGTACTACGTACACCATGTAAATAGATCCTGGCTCTTGAATTAGTGAGAAGTGCTCCTCAAATGTCATAGTTCTGTAGCATTTACCACCTTTTTGAATAATCTTTAACGTTTTGTCTTTTCTCCCATCAAAATATAAAGCAGACAGTTTTGGGGTCCCCTTCATTAACTTTTGTCTAGTTTTAGTTCTCTCTCCTCGTACTTTATGTCTGTCAATGCCCTCGATGTCAGACTTAATGTCGAATAAAACAGATGACGCAATCGCTGCTGTTGCTCTATCTGATACACCATACCTGTCGCAGGTCTTCGATAACGTAGGAAAATCGACCGCCCAACTACAGCCTTAATACTTCGTTATCTGTTATAGAAGTTAGTACTCTCCGGTAGCGTCAGCGTCTGAAAGTCGTAGTAGTTCAGATAATTCCACTAACCCCATAAACAAAAGCATCCCGAAAAAAAAAGAAAAAGATTATTTTCTTTCTGAACTACGACTTTACAGTAGCAGTATAGCAGTACAGGAGCAGTACTAACCTCTATAACAGATAACGAAGTATTTAAGGCCCAGTTTTCTCGTTCCTGTTTTCTCTTTTGGGTCTTTTGCAACTTCTTCGTAGCACTGACGTCGATTCCACCTATTATCATACTTCGAGAGGTTCTTTGATCAATTAGAAAAGTATGTTCTTGTTTGGGAACCTTTTTATCCTTGCTATTATTGTTTTCTATCGAAAATAAACTGTAGTTGTAATAATTTCTGGGAAAAAAATACGTCTGTTTATTAAAATTTCAATTAGTCTAAAAAACATTTTTTTTCAGAAATTCAATGACGTTGCGAAGGCTATTACTATAAATAAAATCAAATAATATTTTGCACGGATTAATTTGACTCTAAAAGGCACCCATTTTTCCCTATTAGATCACTCACAACCCAAAAAAAATATTTCGCTCCACCCTAATACATACTGTATGTATAAATAGCCACATCCAATATTTAATATCGTTATATCAATAAGTTACATAAAAAAGACAATAAAATAAATAAAATAAACACATTATTAAAAAAGTGACTTGAAAGTGACAGATTTTTTCATTACTAAATAAAAATTAAAGAAAGCGCGTATTGAGTGCAAATTCTATGTTGATACCGGAGACTGATGAGAGTTCTTATGACGAAGCCACAACGCCGGAGACAATTGGTAATGCAATTTTTTTATTTTTTGCTTTATCAATTGTCTCCGGCGTTGTGGATTCGTCATAACAACTCTCATCAGTCTCCGGTATCAACATAAAATTTACACTCAACTTACTTTTTTTTATGAAACTTAGTGATATTGAATATTTGCATGCGTTACCCAAGTGGTAATACAGCCAAAAATGGCTATTGTCGCACGAAAAAATATGCGCCAAGATAGTAGTTTTAACGCACGAGTAATAAAAAATAATGTAAGATACACGTGAATGAAAAGCTTCCATGCACTCATTGCGATTAAAGCACTCGTGCCGTTCTTCTTTTTGATTCTATATTTTTTTGGCCCCTAGATCCAAACTTATAACATACGTCCCCTCGTATGAGTAATATTATCTTCAACACGGACGGTATTGTCAATTGCCCTCCCGAGCGAATGTGCGCACGCACATCGTTCGTGCGCCCAGCTTCGCTCTCGTGACCAATTGACAACTTACCGCCCTGGTTGCAAAATATGCTATTATCTACAAAGCATGTTAGAATAATGTTGAATCTACAAGAAAATGATTGTTTCTTACCGATAATATTGAAAAATTGTAATTTTGACACACAAAATGCTTCACTGTCACAATTTACTGACACAATAAGGTTAGAACGTTCAGCGCCTCGGTAGCAAAAATTGATAACTGGTAAAAACATACAGTGACAAGAACAATATTTGGTCGTTGTCGATGTAATATAGGTTAACTTAGAATTAAGCTAAATAAGGTTATGGCTAGGTCAGGTTATATTAGAGCCAGATAATTAGATCCAGACTGAGAGGCCGAACTAGATTCAAAATAAGAAAAATTAATTAAATGTTTGTTTCATTCAATTCAATGCTATGTTTTTTGTTTAGTGACGCGAGTTGTTGCCAAGGTGACAACAAAGAGAAATAGCTTAATAATGAAACTCAATTTGATTGACATTTGACTTTTACTCACAATTTTGATGCTTTTATACACGATTATAATAATAGCATCCTTCACATACAATCATTTGTTTATTAATGTGTTCATTTTGGTGTGCGAGTAGATAAATATGTATATTCGATAGGTCATATATATTAGGGGAAGAGTGGCATGAAAGAGCCATGTTTTGAAAGAGCCGTTATCATTTACCTACTAATCATATATACGAATAAAACTACCATCGATATGGTTATACAATAAATGTATGAATGTATTATGCCTTCCAATAACATAAATATTTTGTAGGCGAAGCTTTAATTTCGTACTAGTTCGAAATTGCATTCTTAATGTGCTATGAAAGAAAAGCTATATAAATATGCTATGAAAGAGCCGGGCTACGGTGTAATGAAAACGGCTCTTTCATGACTGGATCTTTCAAGGCTAATTTTTGAATTTCAAGCCCGGAATTTGAAGCCCGGTATTAATTCATTACATGGACAATTAAAGTATTTTATTTGGATAATTGATAAAATTAGACTGTTGTTTTAGAAAACAATGTCACCTGAAGAAGCGAAACCAAAGATGCGTAAAAAAGCTGTTGTAAAGCTGTGATGTAATCAAGAAAGGCCAGTCTATAAATAAAACTGCCCTTTCCCTTAAAGTTTCAAGAGCTTATATATTCTTAGCTAAAATATTCAAGAAGTTAAAATCTCCTAGCGAATCAATTACATACTCCTAATATAGGTAACAAGCGTATTTTTGCTGTGGTACAAGAGGGTTTGCTAGCAGATTATTTGAAACCTGCATCTGAAATGTGCTATGGGCTTACAAGACATCAAACCAAAAAAACTGGCATTTGATTATGCAGAAGTTAATTCAATGTGTCCAAATAGGTAGAAGGACTCTCAAGGTGCAAGCGATGATTGCTGGGAATGGTTTGATGAGCAGACACAAAGATTTAGCCGTTTGAAAACCCAAAAGTACCTCACTTTCCATAGCAACTAGTTTTAATAAAACGAAAGTAGGCACGTTTTTGAAAAACTTTCTGATGTTGTATAGCATAGATATAGTATTACCCTGGACAAGATCATTAACGCAGATGAAACAAGCTGCAGCACTGCAACCAATCTTCCTAAAGTGATTGCTGAAAGATGATCCAAACAAATCGGACAAGTGACATCGGGTAAACGAGGTACTTTGGTGACAACTTTGTTTTTATTAATGCTGCTGCTGGTTTTTAACCACCAATTTTTTGTGTTTCCACGAGTAAATTACAAAGACATTAAGTTATCTAATGGTCCACCAGGAGCTCTTGAATTGGCAAATATTTCTGGATGGATGAATGAAGAATGTTTTATTAAAGCTCTGGAAAAATTTGTATTACATGTAAAACCATCCCAAGAAAGTCTGGCAATGATCATAGCTCACATGTTAACCTCAGAGTGGTTCAATTTGTTAGAGAAAACTCTATTGTAATAGTTACTTTTCCACCACTATGTAGCCGTTTTTTAAGGCAGAAAGTTAAGGCAGAGAGTTCCACAAAAAAAAACACGGTTCGTAAAAGTCAGAAAATAGTCATCTGCCATTGTACCGGTCACTCCTGAGACAAACAGGATAGAAGAAAATGACTCAAATTCAAGGCAAAATACAAAGAACTATTGGCAAAAACCATAGCACATTATAGATAATCATATAAACTTCATAAAGTCGGAACACTGCCTGAATATATAACTATATTCAACCTTTCCGGAGCTCTATAATATTTTTCGGTCTTTTTAGGTCTACCAACTTGGTAGTGTAAAGAAACAGACTATAAAAAAATCTATACAAGCGCTTACTAAGATATCTAAAACAGATTCAGATACTCATATGAATACAAGTGGAAGAGAACAGGATAATTGTGTCGTATGCAATGATAATTACGCTATCAGCACTCAAGTGCTACCAGTGCAAAATTTATTCCGGTTGGACACATGCATTCTGTGGTGTAAAAAGGAGAAGTATTTTTTTGCCAAAAGTGTTTTTGAAGTTTTTGAATTCGGCAACTTCATAATTACATTCTTAAGAAGACTATACTTAGATTAAAATGATTGACATTTTATATAGTAATAAATATATTATTCAATGATATCTTTTGCTAATTTACAGTTCAAGTGCCTGCCTGCACTATGAACTAGGCTCTTTCAAAACTTTTGTTGGCTCTTTCAATGCGTATGTGTTATAGAGCCGAATTTCATTCTTTTTATAAATGGTTAGAAGTCTAAGTAAATTATTGCTTTTGGAAAATGTTTTAGCACATTATCAACATAAAGAAAAAAAAACGTATGATAGAAATTTTACAGTTTATTTACTTTCAATTGTATTTTTTCCCCTTTCTTTCAAAACTGGCTCTTCATGCCACTCTTCCCCTACTTTATAAGGATAAAGGTAAATCAATTTAACGTATCCATTGTTTTGAACACGATCAAAACCATAATTAGTTTATAAATCGATGAAATCTTTAGTGCCATAAATAGCACACTTTCACAAGAAACTTAAAAAAATAATACATTTTTACCTAAATAACTTGTATACCCTTTGTTTTTAATTTTTTCCGGTATACAATTATAAATTTTGACTCGAATTCCATTTGGTTCTGTGGAACATAAAGTGAAGTTGCTCCTTGGCCTTTAGAGCTTTAAGCGATTTCTAGTATTATGATTATGTACATTGATGTTCATTCTGAAAGAATTCACGTTTTTGCGGTTGTAACCAAGCTACTTCCTGGTTATTATAGGTTATTCCTTGGCCTATTCTAAGAATATTTTGTCCCATGATGAAAAAATGCAACAAGACGAGACAAAGCAATACAGAACTAAACGAGATATTAGACTCATGATAACTAGACAAAAATAGATAAGATTAAAGATCGATCTATAAAAGATTAGGTACTTACGTACTAACGCCACAGCAGCTACAGTTTTGAACAAAATGGATGGTAGATTACGTTATAACCGAGTAGATAAATCCAGATCACATACGCGCGGTAGCGTGGCCTCTCGATCCGAAATTAGAAAAAATATTGGATAAGGGTTAGATTAGGTTATATTAGAGCAGAAAAACCCAGACCACATACCGCGCTGTAGCGCGATCTCTAGCTGCGGCGCCGTTAATATAAGGTAAGGTAAGATTTTTAACCGTTTTATTAACACTTGGAAATACTAAATAGTGTCAAGAACATTTGTTATCAATTTAGTTATATTCTGTGTAATCGATTTGTATTTCCAGCTAATGGCATTGTTTAGTATTGTAATTCTTGCGCGTGCGCCACCCCCTAAATGCATCATGTAGGGGTGGAACCCTAAGTCTGCTTAAGTTTCTTCGAGAAACTATTTTATTCATTCATTCATTCACATTTTGGTCATATTAAGTAAAACATACAGTCCACTAATTAATAAAGGTTATGTAACATTGCATTTTTTATTATATTAAAGATTCTAATATTAATCAACTATTTTAAATTTATTATTAACCCAACATTTGGTCCATTCGAACCGGATTGTAGTAAAATTATTATAAAAGGTATTAAAATTAAGTATTCATTGGTCCATACAAACCGCATTGTAGTGCAATTATTATTATTATTATAATGATTATTATTAACAATTAAGTATTCATTGGTCCATACGAACCGTATCGTAACAATTGTGCAACGATTAATATTAGATTTATTAAATTAAAAAAAAATATTAAACGTGAGTGCAAGCGAGAAAGAAGATAGAAGAAAAGAAATCCACAAAGAAACGTGCCACATCTGTAAGCCCGAACTACGTAATCCGATATTCAAGGTTACACTCTATTTGTTTGGGACAGATCTGGTTAAAGACGCAAGTAAGTTTTCCTTCTTCTAATCCCTTTACCTGTTTGTACAAATACTGTTTCATAGTTTCCATTGTTCATTTTTATTTTTTAACATGGCAACTAACCAGTTGAAACTATTTATTATTAAAAGAAAGCAAATTAAAGCAGCACTCACAAGGTTTCAGAATTACGTATTAAAATTTGAAAATTCAAATAACATTACTGAACTGAAGATTAGACTTGAAAAAGTTGAACACAACCTTTTTTCCGAATTTAATTTAATTCAATTAGTGATTGAAAACATTGATGACGAAACAGATTTTTATGATGAAAGGGAAGAATTCGAAAATAAGTATTTTTATTGCGTGTCATTGGCACAAGAGATTATTCAAAAGGATTCACAATCGAATTCTAATAATTTACAAGCAAATTTATTTCAATCAACAAATATAGGTCGCCTGAGTAAATTGGGAAAAAAAATTGTTAAAAGCAATCAACTTCCAATAATAGCTTCAGATAAAATCTCAGAAGTTGTTGTAGCCAAGAAAAGAATAGCGTTGTTGAAATCTAGTATTGATAGGAAGAATGAACAGGAAAGTCTTCAACTTGGTAGTATTATCAGTGATAAAACGGTTATAAATAAATTAAAGTCAACTAACAATTGGGAGAAAGAAAAGAGTTGTTTGAATGAAAAGTCTGGGAATAAAGTTAAAACTGCTGTTTGTAAAATGGAAAAGTCTGGTATTCAAAGTGGCAGTGGAGACAATAAAATTCAGGATTTGGATATTGATATTGATAGTAGAGTAGAAGTGCGCCATCTAGTATTAAAACAAACCATAATTTTAACTTTGTTGGTCTTGTTAAAAATCTCGAAGAAAAATCGAAGAAGCAAAATAGTTTGACATTATTTGATGAGATCACAGGACATAAAATCGATGAGAAGCTTCAAAAAAGTTTTAAAGATCAAACAAGGTTGAGTATTAAGTTAGAATGTACACAAGTTGAAGAAATTGATAAAGTTTTGATAAATTGTAAGAAAGAAATAGATGAAGAAAAACTGAAAACAGATAGTGTAGAAGCAAATGATTTGGGGAAAGAACTGGGACTTGATAAGAGTGATGGTGAAGGAAAGCTAGTAATATCAGATCTTATATCAGGTGCTCAAATAACAGAAGATACATTTCAATTAAAAAAAAATATTAGCGCGATATTAGAAGGAGCGGGATTTGAATTAAGACAATGGTCCTCCAATAACAAACTTATTTTTAATGATTTTGATATTAAACGCGACATCGACAAATATTATATAACTGATGATGAGAACTCAAAGACATTAGGTTTGATATGGGATTCTAATTCGGAAACATTAAAATTTACATTACACTTTATTAGTAGTGATCAGAGGGCTACAAAATGCTCAATATTGTCTAAGGTGGCAAAAATATTTGACCGGTTAGGTTTAATAGGGACAGTAGTTATTAAAATTAAACTTATTTTACAACGTCTTTGGAAGGAACGGTTGGGATGGGATGAGTTTTTATTAGTGAGTCTTATTAAATTTTTTTTTTATAAACCTGGCTGTACCCAGACAAGTAACAATTAGGGATTACGCTGAATTAGAGTTGCATGGATTTTGCGACGCCTCTGAGTCTGCGTATGGATGCAGCGTTTATATTCGCAGTAAAGACAGTTCTGGTAATGTTATCAGCAGATTATTATGTGTAAAATCCAAGGTGTTTCCGCTAAAAACGATTACAATGCCTAGGTTGGAACTGTGCGGTGCAGTTTTGTTAGAAAATTTAATGAACACGGTTTTGCAATCGTTTAAAGAAAACTTTGTAAAAATTTATTACTGGTGTGACTCAACAATTGTCTTCGGGTGGTTACATTTAGAGCCACAAAATTTGCAAATATTTGTAGCGAATAGAGTTACACAAATACATGGGTTAAGCGATACGTCAAATTGGCATCACGTCCGTTCAGTTGACACTCCAGCGGATATAAATTCGCGTGGTCTAAGTCCTGAAGAGCTGATGAACAATAATTTATGGTGGAAGGGCCCGAATTGGCTTCTGACAAATTCCTACTATTTAAGTAATGTAGCAGATATTTCTATTATAAGTTGTTTACCAGAAATACATAAGTCGTGCATGATAAGTATAAGAAATAATGATTGCCTCGATTTAGAGAGCAAATATTCCAGTTTTGTAAAATCACAAGGAGTTGTCGCGTATATGTTAAGGTTTATAGAAAACGTTGGTAGCGATAGGTTAAGTAAGTGTGCAGGCAAATTAGCGTTAGTTGAATTAAATAATTCTACAAGAAGGTTGATTTCATTGATTCAACAGAAATATTTTCAAAGGGAGATATGGTTATTGAAAGCTTCCAAACCTATAAAGCCGAGAAGTAAAATTATTTATTTAAATCCATTTCTGGACAAACATGGTATTATGCGAGTAGGTGATAGATTAGTAAAATTATTATTAAATTTAGACCAAAAGCACTCACCCGACTTATTGTAGAGCAAGAGCATAAGAAAAATGTACTTATTGGCGTAGAAGGCAAATTAGCAGCCATTCATAGAAAGTTTTGGCCAATTCATGGTCAAAAATGTGTTAGATTTATATTAAATTCGTATCCACCTTTAATAGGAGATTTCTCCACATCGTCATTTTTAAATGCCGTTAAAGGATTCTGCGGTAGAAGAGGAATTTGTAAATTGTTGTATTCCGATAACGGCACTAATTTTGTTGGTGCTAATAATGAATTAAGGCTGATTATTAAGTTGTTATCTGACACTATATTTTGTAATTATTTTAAGTCGAATTCCATTAATTGGAAGTTTATACCTTCGAGGTCCCCTCATTTTAATTGGCTTTATGAGGCTGCAGTAAAGTCAGCAAAAAACATTTTGAAAAAGGCAATTGGAAATGCCTTTCTTACATATGAACAATTAACAACAGTATTTGTGCAAACAGAGTCAATACTCAATTCCAGACCTGTTATTCCCATTTCCAATGACCCTTATGATTTACTTGCGTTGATACCCGGACATTTCGTTATTGGTGATGCTCTAAATTGTGTACCGCAAGAGGACGTATGCCACACCCCAGAAAATAGATTGAACCATTACCATAGGTTAAACCAGATGATTCAACATTTGTGGAAGAGATGGTCCACGGAATACATCAACACATTGCAGCAAAGAAGAAATTGGCATAAGTCAAGACCAAATATTGAAGTTAATACTTTAGTATTATTAAGGAAGGTTTTTTTTATTAAGGAAGGAAGATACACCACCGCTATTGTGGCCTTTAGGCAGAATTGTGAAAGTGCATCCTGGTCATGACAATGTAGTGCGAGTGGTAACTGTAGAAACGGCATCTGGACTCTTTAAGAGGTCCGTAGTGAATTTGCTTATATTACCAGTAATTTAGTGTGTATATTAGTTATTTCATTATTTTTAAGCATTTATTTTCTTGTATATTTATTATTGTTAGTCTAAGTCTAAGGCATTGTATATTTTAGTTCTTCATGTAATCTTATATTAATCTTGTTGAAAGCAATTCTTTCAAGGGGGGTGTATGTTTAGTATTGTAATTCTTGCGCGTGCGCCACCCCCTAAATGCATCATGTAGGGGTGGAACCCTAAGTCTGCTTAAGTTTCTTCGGGAAACTATTTTATTCATTCATTCAATCACATTTTGGTCATATTAAGTAAAACATACAGTCCACTAATTATTAAAGGTTATGTAACATTGCATTTTTATTATATTAAAGATTCTAATATTAATCAACTATTTTAAATTTATTATTGACCCATCAGGCATCTAGTAGGATGTATTTAGTTTCCAAGCAAACTACACTTGTTAAGAGTGTTCGAAATATTATTATAATAAATATCAATCGATGTGCAATACTTACACGTTACTAGTATTCAATAACAAGAAGTTGTAAAGGTACATACCTGCAACAGAAAGAAAAATATAATAGAATCATTCCAATAGCAAATTATGAACATAATCAATAACACAATAATATTTATGAAATGAATAATTCTACCTTTGTCGGTCTAGTCATGATTGTATAATCTTGTCTGTCTATACTCTGTCCGGCGAGTTAATTTAGCTGTACCGCGCCGAGGTATGAGGGATACAAAATCAGCACATTTTGTCTTATGATGATTTCTGAAAACCCCCTCGTTTTGAATATACAGGGTGAACAGAATTTGCTACAGTAACAATATTTTATTATCAAAAAGTACATGTAAAGTTGCTCAATGTATAATAAATGTTCGATAAAACTTCCTCCAGACTCTTTCAAATACAACAGGTTTGTTTCTAATTGAGTTACACCCAGCAATTATCCGATTTCGAAATTTGTCCAAATTCTCCACTGTAGTAGTAAACTACTGAATTAAGATCATCATCATCATTAGCCTTTTTCTGTTATGTCTCACTGCTGGGCACCGGCCTCTTCTCTGCCACATTCAACCTCAGCACAAAGATTGGATATGGGGGACCTAGCGGTTTAACGTCGAATCCGAACGACAAATTTCCAGAGAAGGTGATAGACAATGAGACCCCACGGTTGCCTAATCCGGATTGGGGAATTGAGTGTGGTGGGTTGCAGCCATTACTTTTAATTTTTACTGCTTTAGTTCAGCGTGAGATTCAAACCCGCGCTGTCTGACTCGAAGCCAAGTGCTTAACTATCTGAGCCACCACCACCTCTCCGCCCCGTACGAAATAATCCAGGGGGTTTAAGTCTGGGTTCGAGCAGGCCATGCGTGTAGCCCACCTCGATCAATCCAGCAATCTCCTTATGCTGCTGTTAAAAAATCGCGAGCAATCAAACTGTAATGTGGAGGTGCACCATCGTGCATAAACCACATTGCAATTCTTGTCGCCAATGGTAAATCCCCTGCAAGAAACGATAGTGTTTCTTCCAAAAATTTGTAATGCATCTCGCCAGTAAGTATTGCTGGTAGAAATAGCGGTCCAATTAGATAGTCACCCACAATTCCAACCCAAACATTCAAGGAGGATATTGAAATCGATCTTCACATACCTCATGCAGATTTTCACCTGCTTACACATGGTTGTTATGAAGATTCTTTATTGTATTTTTGGCTTCATCGGTGAGAAAAAAAAATTGCAAATATTAGTGCTAATCCCTCAATTCATGACGAATTGAGGAAATAGCACTAATGTTTGCAAAAGCTGGTGACATACCAGCGCAATATGTGAACGATAATCAGCAAGTAGTAGTGCCTGAACACGTTGAATGTGGTGTGGATAAAACAAATTTCCTTTAATAATTTTCCAAACTGTCCAATGATTTGTATTCAAGGTATTGGCAATTAATCGCGTAGAAGTACTTGAATCTTCCTCTATCATTTACATTCTATTCCAGTTGTACCATTCTTTCTAGCATTAATCTTCCGGACCCTCCATTTCGTTTCAATGTGCCTGTTTTATGAAGACGTTCATCGGATTACATTTCATCGGATAGCATTCATCTGAATGCTTTCGAAGATTTTTCGGTCGGGGATATTACGGCTAGGAAACCGTTCAACATACAATCATCCAGCTTACTTATTAAAATTTTCATTGTAATGTCCTATGGATAACTAGCCATTTTCTTAAGTATCAAATCAATATATTTATATCAAGCATTACATATACATTACATACCATTCCATTTTGATTAACATAAATAATAATATTTAGTAAGCTAAATGTAATATGACGTTGGAAGGGTTTCACTCCTCTTTAACAACTCCAATAGTGTTCCATGCCAATTAGTAGAGGATCAAATTATTTTTTAGATAGATTTTTTTTTAAATAATAATATTTATAACATTTTTCTTATTCTATTTTTTTCTCGAATTATACAAATCTGTTGCAAAGTCATTGCAAAAGTCTATTGCGTTTTCTAATTAACTGTCACTTTTATTCGTATAACTGTATACGCCTTTAGAAGTAAAAATTTCTTCTGGATCATAATTGCCCTTTTTATTTTCTTTTAGAGATCTAATTTCTTTTACGCGATGAATTCTATCTGATGATAGTCTGCCAGATTTAGTACTGAATAACCAACTTAGGATTGATTTTAGGACTGTTTTTGAAAAATCGAAAACGTTCTGTATAAGTTGTATTAGTTCATATTTGCCATCAAAATTTGATATGCCAATCGTCCAGCAGTAATGAAATGGTGCAAAGTAGAGATGCGCATGGGACAAGTTTCTCGTTCCAAATCCCATCCCGAGGGATGGATCCCTGTCACTGTCCCATTCCATCACATTTTGGTATCACTGTCCCATCCCATAAACTTAAAATTTTCGGCCCATCCTATACCCATCCTATCACGGTCGCGCGGCCCCGTCCCATTCATCCCATTTTCCCATACAGCAAACTTTCTTTTCGGTTCAGACTCTCCTAACGATAATTCGTTCGAATTTATTGTTTCCGTAATTTCTTTATCTGATAATGAGTAATCCTTTTTCGTCGCAATCGGATCGAAAAACTTTTCAGGAACAACATCGTTATCACAAAAATCTCCAGGGCTGGACCTATTATGCAAGATTTGCGTATTGGTACGATAAGCAATTTATTATGCACGTAAACTCGATTTACTAGATTATCAAAACTCGTCTCACTCCGTCCCATACAAAATTGTCGTCCGTCCCATCCCATCCCTCGCGACGTTCATACCACTCGTTTCATCCCATGGGACGATGGGATGGGATAATCGATGTGATCCCATGCTATGTCGATGTGATCCCATGCTAATTTCTAGTGCAAAGCCATTTTTTTCAGTTGATCCTAATATCGATTTTCTGCTTTTGATTTTTCAAAAAATTTCAAAATATGAAAGTTCTTCTACTTTTTAAAAAAGCATGTAATATTTTCTATGCTAAATCATTTGAATATTTATGTCACCAACGATATTTAAATTAGTTGAAACTCTGCAAGTTCTAGAGGTTTTTTATAATTGCGCTTTCTACTGTTTCACGAGTTTGAAAAAAGTAAATTCTTTTATATTCCATAACGTCAAAATTATTTATTACTTTAGATTATAACTTTACATAGAATCCTGTTTCTGAAGAAATATATTTTTTGCCGCAGGATTATCATCGTCTTTAAGAGCTTCCTCGGGAGCTTCTCTAAGAGCTTCCCCAATAAGAGTTTAGTAGAAGCTCACTGTCCTACTGCGGGGCGGCGCATGACGACCCGCATGATGAGCTCACGCGGGTGTAGTAGACGTAATATGGACGTAATGCCAATATAATGTAAACGTAATTCAGGAAATGCAAATGTACTACTTTGTGTAAGGTGGTGTAATACTTACGTACTGCTAAAGAATGCAAAGTAATGTGCAGTAATGCATCTAAATATTAACATGAATTGCAAGAGTGGACGAATCCTCGAATAGAGTCCAATTTAGTATAATCTAATCAGGTCTAATCTCATCTGGTCCCATCTGTCTGACCAAATCTCATCTAATCTTATCTAGCTTTATTTAATCTCGTCTAGTCTCCTCTGTCAAATTTTATCTTGTCTCATATAATCTCATCTAATCACATCTTGTCTCATCTGTACTTATATATTCTCATCTGGTCTTATCTCGTCCCATGAAGGCCCATCTAACTTCATCTAGTTTCATATTGTATCATCTAGTTTAATGTAGTCTCATCGAGTATATTGTAGTCTCATCTAATCATATCCAAACTGATCTAGCATCATCATGTTTCATCTAACCACACGTAGTCTAATTTAGTCTAAGCTAGTCTAATCTAGACCAATCCACTCTAAAATAGTCTGATCTAGTCCAATGTAATCTAATTTAACCTAATATAGTCTAATGTAGCCTCATCTAGTCTTAACTATCTATAGTCATATAGTCTAACCTATTCTCATCTAGTCTCATCTTGTTTCATCAAGTCGCATATATCCCTCAACTCATCTTATTTAGTCACAGCTAGTCTCATCTAGTCTTATGTAGTCCCATAAATGCTCACCCAATTTCATCTAGTTTAATATAGTCTAGATAGCTAAGAGTAGATGGAGCAGACTAGACAGACAAGACTATAGAGACAAGAGGAGATAGACAAGACAAGATAGGCACTTCTGCACGGACAAGTCTGGATACACATGTCTAGTCAGATAAGACTAGTTAGATAAGACTTGGCATACAGGACTAGTCGGACAAGGCAAGTAAGACACAACTAGACCGGCAATACAAAACATACAAGAGTAGACATACAAGACTAGACAGACAAGACTAGACAGACAAGACTAGACAGACAAAACTCTTCAAACTCATCTATATTGTGGATTGTAGTAGTAACAACTCATCTAATCATATCCAAATGTCTGTCTAGCCTTATCAAGTCTAGTCTGGTTTCATAGCCTAATATAGTCTAATCTAGTCTAATCTGTTCTAATCTAGTATAATCTAGTATAATCTAGTCTCATCTAGTCTCAAGTGGTTTCAACAAGTCTCATCTAGCGTCATCTAATCTTATCTTGTCTTATCTAATCTCATACAAACTCATCTAGCATTATCAAGTCTCATTTCGTTTCATATAAATGCATAGAGCCCCCCTATCTAGTCTAATCTAGTGTAATCCATTCTAATCTATTCTAATCTATGCTAATCTAGTCTAAACTAGTCCAATCTAGTCTGAGCTAGTGTAATTTATTCAAATCTTATAAAATCTCGTCCAATCTAATGTTATTCATACTCATCTGGTTTCATCTAGTCTCATCTAATCTCATCTAGTCTTATTTGGTTTCATCTAATCTTATTTAGTCTAATCTGTATTCATCTAGTATCCTCAAATCTCGTCTAGTCTCGTATGGCTACATTTAGTCTCATATAGTCTCATTTCAAATTCATTTACTGTCATAATAATAATTACAATATTTATTTATATTAAATTAAATTAAAAATTCACGTTAAATCGGGTGAAATTAGAAAGGAAATAGTTATTTACATTAGAGTGTGGAAAGTTTGATTTTACAACGCCACAGCTAGCTTCCCTATCAGCTGGAGCGCTGTAAAATCATTTCTGCACGAAATTTGTATACATTGAAATTTATATATTTGTATATTTGTATTTTTTTGACTGACAATTATTACTTAAGAAACAATTAGACCTTCTCCCGCCTAATCCCGCGGGGGACCGCCTCCACTTCCGGTCCCCAATTCCCGCTCCCACTTCCGTCCAACTTCCTTCAAAATTTAGTAAATTACAATATATCGGGGATAAACTAACCTTTGAGTTCGAATTAAGATTAAGAATAAATAAACTAACATTTGAGCGCAAATTTCTCGAATCTCGGCACGGTATTTCCGGGAATTCCTAGCGATTTTACGCGAACGAAACACAACATATCTTTTGTACGGCGAGCACTGAGTAAGGGTACACACATGCGCATCAACAAATCAAAGCCTACTTTGATTTAAAAGTCTTGTCTGACAAAACTTGGCCAATATAATCCTGCTTAGACTTGGCATACTGGACTAGTCGGACAAGGCAAGTAAGACAAGACTAGACGGGCAATACAAAACATACAAGAGTAGACATACAAGACTAGTCAGACAAGACTAGACAGACAAGACTAGACAGACAAGACTAGACAGAGAAGACTAGACAGACAAGACTAGACAGACAAGACTAGACAGACAAGACTAGACAGACAAGACTAGACAGACAAGACTAGACAGACAAGACTAGACAGACAAGACTAGACAGACAAGACTAGACAGACAAGACTAGACAGACAAGACTAGACAGACAAGACTAGACAGACAAGACTAGACAGACAAGACTAGACAGACAAGACTAGACAGACAAGACTAGACAGACAAGACTAGACAGACAAGACTAAACAGTCTTGTCTGTCTAGTCTTGTCTGTCTAGTCTTGTCTGTCTAGTCTTGTCTGTCTAGTCTTGTCTGCCTAGTCTTGTCTGTCTAGTCTTGTCTGTCGAGTCTTGTCTGTCTAGTCTTGTCTGTCTAGTCTTGTCTGTCTAGTCTTGTCTGACTAGTCTTGTATGTCTACTCTTGTATGTTTTGTATTGCCGGTCTAGTCTTGTCTTACTTGCCTTGTCCGACTAGTCCTGTATGCCAAGTCTTATCTAACTAGTCTTATCTGACTAGACATGTGTATCCAGACTTGTCCGTGCAGAATTGCCTATCTTGTCTCTATATCCTCTTCTCTCTATAGTCTTGTCTGTCTAGTCTGCTCCATCTACTCTTAGCTATCTAGATTTGTCTATCTAGTCCTGTCTCTATAGTTATGTATGTCTAGTCTTGTCTGTCCAGTTTTGTCTATGTAGTCTTGTCTATCTAATCTTGTCTGTATAGTTTTGTCTGTCTAGGCTTGACTGTCTAGTTATGTATATATAGTATTATCTGTCTAATCTGTCTAATCCTGTTTGTCTAGGCTTATCTGTTTGGTCTGGTCTGTCTATCTAGCCTCATCAAATCTTATCTAGTCACATCTAGTCTCATCTGGTCTTATCTGGTCTCATAAATGCTCATCTGATTTCATCTAGTTTCATATAGTCACATAGTCACCTAATCTTATCCAAAGTCATCTAGCCGTATTACGTCTCATCTGGTTTCATTTAATTTCAAATAGCCCCATCTAGTCTAATCTAGTCTAAGCTAGTCTAATCTAGTTTACCCTAGTCTATTCTAGTCTGATTTAGTCTAATCTATTCTAACCTAATGTAATCTAGTCTAATCTAATCTTATCCAGTCTCTTCTGGTTTCATCTAGTCTCATCTAGTCTTATCTGGTTTCATCTAGCCTAATTTAGTCTCATATAGTATCATCTAATCTCATCTAGTCTCATATGATTTAATCTAGTCTCTTCAAATTTTGTTTGGTCTAATCTGGTTTCATTTAGTCTCATTGTAATTTCGTTTCATATATCGCAATAATAAATACAACATTTATTTATTTTAAATTAAATTATTTTAAATTTATTTGAAATCGGGTGAAATCAGAAAGGAAAACCATATTGCTAAATAAATCGCCAGTTCAAATTACGTGAATTATAGCGTATACTCAATATTTATTTCCACTGATATCGGGAGAAGATGAATTTCTAAGAATTTCTGTGGTCGTGTGAGCAATTTGTTACCGGTAACCATGACAACATGCATAAATTAACTTCGCCGGCTGTTCACGCGATACGCAAGGACCAATCAAAACGCAATTATAACCAGAATTTGTATTTGTTCAAATTACGGAAAGTATTAAAAAAACATTAGTTCAAAATATCGGGAATTAACTTACTTTTGATTTCTGGCAGTTTTCCGGAATCCCCGTTCCGTTTTCCAGGAATTCCTCGCTATTTTTCAGGAATGAAACAACACAGCTCTCACACGACCAGCTCTGAGCTGAGTAGGGGTTCACACATGCGCACCAACCAATCAAAGCCTACTTTGTAAAGAAAGTAACTAATCTTGTCTATCTTATTTTATTTGTGTAATCTTGTCTGACTAAACTTGCCTGTCAAGTCTTGTCTGTCTAGTCTTCTGTGTCCAGGCTTGTATGTCTAGCATTGTATGTTTAGTCTTGTATGTCTAGTCTTGTTTGTCTATGTTTGTCTGTCTAGTCTTGTCTGTCTCAACAGATAGACGAACAAGACTAGACGGACAATACTAGATAGACAAGACTATACATACAAGACTAGACAGACAAGATTAGTTAGACAAAATTATACTCCATTTTTTTAAGAATGCAGTACAGGGAAGATAGGGCTTATTTGACATTGTTCTCGGATTGGCTTAAATCGAGGAGAAGTTCACACTGACGATATTTACTTCTCCATCTTAACCTCTTTTCTCTCTTTCTTTTCAGCTGTTAGTTGTCAATGGCTGCCATGTAATTTCACAATTATCTTCTGATCTGTTTGTATCATTTAGATTTTTTGCCTTTTTCTCCATTTATTTGTTTGTATTTTATTACTACTGTTGCCATTTGGAGAATTTAATCAATAATAATAAGATATTCAATGAAACCATTAATAAATTACCAATTTTATATTCAAGTAACTATATTTGAATTTTGACAATCGACAAATTTTGTAACCAGATTGAACATTTTTCATAGCGTAAATCAGGATTCTAGTTACTGCATCCTTAAAAAAATGGACTATAGTTACTTTTTTTTTTACAAAGTAGGCTTTGATTTGTTGGTGCGCATGTGTGAACCCTTACTGAGCTCAGAGCTCGCCGTGTGTAAGCTGTGTTGTCTTTCATTCCAGAAAAATTGCGAGGAATTCCTGGAAAAAAACCGGACCGAGATTCCAGAAAACAGCGGGAACTTAAAGTTAAGTTAATTCCCGAAATTTTGAACCAAAATTTTAAAATTAATTTCCGCAATTTGAAGAAATACAAATTTTGGATATAATTGCGTTTTGATTGGTCCTTGGGTAGCGGATAATCAGACGACTAAGTTAATTTATGCATGTTGTCATGACAACCGGTAACAAACTGCTCACGCGACCACAGAAATTCTTAGAAATACATCTTCACCCGATGTCGCAATTTATTTATCAATATCGTTTTCCTTTCTGATTTTACCCGATTTTACATGAATTTTTAATTTAATTTAAAATAAATAAATATTGTAATTATTGTTACGATAGGAATAAATTAAATTAAAATGAGAGTAGATGAGACTTGGAACCATATGAGACTAGACGAGATTTAAAGATACTAGATGAATACTGATGAGACTAAATGAGATTAGAAGGAACCAGATAAGACTAGATGAGATTAGATGAAATTAGATGAGATTAGATGAGATTAGATGATACCAGCTGAGGCTGGATAAGATAAGATTAGATACGGAATTACATAAGATTAGAATAAATTACACTAGATCAGACTAGATTGGACTAGTTTTGACTAGATTAGCACAAATTAGATTACATTAGATTAGACTAGACGGGGCTATATGTGTTTAAATGAAACGAAATAAGGCTAGATGAGTTTGTATGAGATTGGATAAAACTAAATAAGATTAGATGACGCTAGAGGAGACTTGTTGAAACGAGTTTAGACTAAATAAGACTAGATTATACTAGATTAGAGCAGATTGAAACCAGACGAGACTTGATAAGGCTAGATGAGTTTGTATAAGATTAGATGAGACTATATTAAATTAGATGAAATTAGGTGAGCATTTATGGGACTAGATAAGACCAGATGAGACTAGTTGTGACTAAATAAGATGATATGAGGCTAGATGCGACTTGATGAAACAATATGAGACTAGATGCGAATAGATAAGACTTAATGAAACTAGATTAGACTAGATTAGGCTAGATTAGATTAAATTTAACTAGATCAGACTACTTTGCCTCTCTAAACTCTAGATTAGAGTAGCATAGACTAAATTAGACTACGTCTGGCTATATGGGATTAAATCAAATCAAAATCAAATCAAAATTAAATTTATTTCATAAACGATGTACACTAAAATGCATATATGATAAAGTCAACAAAAAAAGAAACAGAAATTTAAAAAGATATATTGAAAAATTTCCTCCCCCATCTTTTAACAAAACATATTTCAACTTCTTCTTTAAGTTTCTCCATGAAACTTCATCTTCAATACTATTTGGTAGCTGGTTGTAGATGGAAACTCCAATGATAATTGGAGATTTACTGCAACATTGTAAGTTACACTTAGGGGTATATAGTTTCGTACGTCCTCTCGTAAAGTGATGGTGGATATCCATGTTTCTGTTCAAACCTAACTTTATTTAGTGGATGAAACAAGCTACTTCCAAAATGTATAGGCTAGTGACTGTTAGTATTTTTAGCCTTTGGAAATGCGGTCTGCAGGTGGCTGTAGAAGGAATACCTACCAGAGAGAGTATGGCATTTTTTGTGCCTTGAGCACAAATTCTATTTTACTAGAGGTTCCTCACGCTAGAGTTCCATAAGTTAAAATTAACTCAACCTCGGCATAGTAGAAATTAAGCAGTTCATGTGGGTTGGCAATTTTTCGTAAAGCTCGAATCAAGAAAGCCTTACTATTTATTTTCTTTGATAACGTATCCACTGCCATGCTCCAGGTAAGGAACTCGTCAAAATAAAGTCCCAGGAATTTTGTTGCTTTCGTTCTCTGAAGGTTAACACCATCGATCTTTAAGTTCAAGTTCTCCGCATACTGACTTCGCTGTGTTTGAAAAATGAGGTACTCAGTTTTATCCTTGTTAAAGAATAGGTTCTTCGCGGAGAACCACACTAGCATTTTGGATAAAACATTGTTAGCTTCAATTTCATTTTCAGTCGTTGAAGTTCTAGATGTTATGAATGTGAGTCATCAGCATATAAAATGCATCGACAGTTCTGCATAAATGAGACTAGGTCCGCTGTATATAATAAGAACAAGGTAGGAGCCAGGACACTTCCTAGGGGAACACCTATGTTAATATCCAGCGGTTCCGATATACCAGTTTCAACATTTGAAGTAACTTTTACGTGTTGTTTCCTGTTTAATAGGTAGGATTGTATTAAGTTGCCCATCTTTCCACGTATACCAAGTTGAAATTGTTTATCTAAAAGTTGTGGGTGAGACGCACAATCGAAAGCCTTTGATAGATCGGCGAAAATGCCGATGGGATGATTTCCTTTATCAATTTCATTTAGAAGTTGAATGTACAACTCCGAAATATCGGTGGCTGTAGCTTTGCCCTTACGAAATCCATGTTGTTCTATGGGTATTAGATTATATTTATAGATAAATGAATTTAGGCGGCGAAGAATACTGTATACTAGAATCTTTGATAGGGTGGAGAGAAGAGCAATCGGCCTGTATGAATCCGGATGAAACTTGATGAGGCTAGAACACTTTGGATATGATTAGATGAGACTACAAAATACTCGATGGACTTCATGGGACTAGATAGGACCAGATAAGTCTATATAAGAACAGATGAGACAAGATGCGATTAGATGAGATTTGATGAGACTAGATAAACTTTGACAGATGAGACTAGACGACATTAAATGAAACTAGATAAGATTAGATGAGATTTGGTGAGACTTGAGATTATAGTAGATTAGATTATACTAAATTAGACTCTATTCAAAGGGGTCATCTACTTTTGCAATACATGTTAATATTTAGATGCATTACTGCACATTACTTTGCATTTTTAGCAGAAAGTAAGTATTACACTACATAGCACAAACTACTCTTTGATTGCTTGAATTACTATTGCATTCCGCGAATTACGTTCACAGCATATTCGCATTACGTCCATATTACGTTTTCACTACACGCGAATGGGCTCATCATGTGCATCGTAGTAGGAGTAGAGTAGGGAAGTAAACTTTTACTGGGCAAGCTCTCAGAGAAGCTGCTAAAGAAGCTTTTAAAGATAATGGTAATCTTGCCACAAAAAATATATTTCTTCGAAACAGGAAAAGATGTAAGGTAATAAATAATGTTGACAATACGCAATATAAAATAAATGACTTTTTTCAAACTTGTGAAAAAAATGAAAAAAACTTCTAGATCTTGTAGAATTTCAGCTAATCTAAATATCGTTGGTGACATACAAATATTCAAATCATTTAGCTGGTGACTTTGTCACAAGAAACCCAACGTATAAATCAAAAGCAGCAAATCGATATCAGGATCAACCGCAAAAATTGGCTTTGCACTAGAGATGAGCATGGGATCACATCGACTTATTCCATCCCATCGTCCCATGGTATGGAATGAGTGGTATGAACGTCGCGTGGGATGGTATGGGATGGATGACAATTTTGTATGGGACGGAGTGGGACGAGTTTTGGTAGTCTAATATATCGAGTTTACGTGCAAAATTAATTGTTTATCGTGCCAATACGCAAATCTTCCATAATATGTTCAGCCCAGGAGATTTCTGTGATAACGACGTTTTTTCTGTATAGTCTTACGATCCGACTGCGACGAAAAAGGATTACTCATTATCAGATAAGAAATTACGGAAACATTTAATTCGAACGAATTATCGTTAAAAAAGTCTGAACCGAAAAGAAAGTTTGAGGTATGGGAAAACGGGATTAATGGGACGGGCCCTGATGGGACAGGACCCATTAAATTTATAGGATGGGACAGTGGGACGAAAATGTGATGGGATGGGACAGTTACAGTTTGTCTATGTTTGTCTGTCTAGTCTTGTCTGTCTCAACAGATAGACGGCCAAGACTATACAGACAATACTAGAAAGATAATACAAGACTAGACAGTAGAGACTAGACAGTAGAGACTAGACATATAAGATTAAACAGAAAAGATTAGAAAGACAAGAGTAGGCAGACAAGAGTAGACAGACAAGAGTAGGCAGACAAGAGTAGACAGACAAGACTAGACAGACAAGACTAGACAGACAAGACTAGACAAACAAGACTTCTTAATTGGTTTATTGATAATAATTTTTACAATTTTATCAACCGCGATACCGCCGTTAGGCACTGTTCCAGTGTCTACCTGATTTAAAACTAAGTTAGTACTGCATAAATCTATCGTTCTATTGTTCTATATATTATATAAAGTAAATAAGGTTAATTCTAAAAATCTACATATACAGTAGGAATATTATTTAAGATAAGATTTAAAATTAACTTAAAGATTTGAAATAACTTAAATTTTATTTACTATTTACGATTTATTCTCCTTGGTAATTGGCTAATCGCTGTTATTTTTTTGCGCAGCTATCGAAAGTTTTCCACCATAGGTGAGCTTTCTCCAAAACTTCAAGATCTTCTTTCTGGTGTGACCAGGTGCACCCAGCCCTAATCATTTTTGTTTCAGTTTGCTGTCTCCATTCCTGGGTCCTTGGGCAATCGAACAGTACATGGTTAGCTGTGTCCTACGTTCCACATTCGCAATTTGGTGATTCTATTTTTCCGATGCGGTGGAGGTAATAGTTGAAGTTGCCGTGTCCTGTGATCAGCTGGACTGCCTGATGATCCTGTGAGAGATCTATGTTTATCTTCTGCCACTCCAATATGGATGGTATATTTCTTTGTCCATACTCCGGTCGGTGCTGTCTGCCATCTAGACTGCCATTGCTGTAGAAATAGCAACGAAACGCTGTTCCTCACAAGTCTGTGGGATATCTGATTAAAAACGATTTGTGGTTCTAGCGTACATACTAATTCTAGTTCATCTAACCCACATGCATGTCTGGCCAAACTATCCGCTCTTCATTTCCCCGATCTCCCGCATGAGCTTTAATCCAATGCCATCGCAGGTCGATATTCAATGAGATCTCCCGAGCTAGTTCCCAGGTGTCGACCAGTAACTTTGTTGGTTCGGTCATATATTTTACTGCTTCCAAAACTTATTTACTATCCGATAGTATTGAGCAGCCTGATAAGTTCTGAATTTGCGACTTAATGTCAGTTAAGCATTTATAAATTGCAAGTAACTCGGCCTGAAATATTGTGCAATACTGCGCCAATCTAATTTTCTGGAAGTAGGTTTCCCTGTCGTGGAGAAAAACTAGGAATGCCGCTCCTACTTCCTGGTCAAATTTTGACCCGTCCGTATACACTTTCATGTTGAGTTCTTCAGTTGATCCGATATAATAGTTTATGAAGTTCATCAGGGTGTATCCTACCCTGGATGCACAATCTAGTTTCCATTATTTGAGGAGTAACAAGTAACCCTGTCAATTTCTGAAATTCGATCGCATTCATACTGTGCAGAAGATATTTGGCCTAGGCCTCTGCCAGTCTCATATCCACAGGTAATAGGACAATTATAGCGCAGGCAGCTTCATTAGAGACAGTTTTATATGCTTTCGCAGTTCTTATTGTGCACATGCGTTGCACGCTAAGAAGAATTTTCCGTTCTCTAAATCCACAGGCACTAGACCATACCGGCGCTCCATATAACAGACAAGGTTTGACAGCCCCTCTGTAAATAGTCGACATAGCACACTTGCCCTAACCCTACTCTTCTCCAAAACTGACTCTTTTGACTTTGGCACATATTTGTCTGATATGTTCTTTGTATCGGGATGCCTCATCAAGTTTCATCGCGATTTTTAATTTACTGTCTATTAGGATTACCAGATATTCAATGTGCTCAGAACAGTGTATCGAGTTTCCGTTAAGTTTAAAAACTGGTTTAACTAGGTTTGGTTTCTTACCGAAGAAGAGAGCCTCCGTTTTTTGAGCATTGAATTCTAATTTTGTGTCATTGGCCCATACGCGAAGTGTCTCCAGTGCAACAAACAGAAACTTGACAAACAAGACTAGGCAGAAAAGACTAGATAGACAAGACTAGATAGACAAGACTAGACAGACAAGACTAGACAGACAAGACTAGACAGACAAGACTAGACAGACAAGACTAGACAGACAAGACTAGACAGACAAGACTAGACAGACAAGACTAGACAGACAAGACTAGACAGACAAGACTAGACAGACAAGACTAGACAGACAAGACTAGACAGACAAGACTAGACAGACAAGACTAGACAGACAAGACTAGACAGACAAGACTAGACAGACAAGACTAGACAGACAAGACTAGACAGACAAGACTAGACAGACAAGACTAGACAGACAAGACTAGACAGACAAGACTAGACAGACAAGACTAGACAGACAAGACTAGACAGACAAGACTAGACAGACAAGACTAGACAGACAAGACTAGACAGACAAGACTAGACAGACAAGACTAGACAGACAAGACTAGACAGACAAGACTAGACAGACAAGACTAGACAGACAAGACTAGACAGACAAGACTAGACAGACAAGACTAGACAGACAAGACTAGACAGACAAGACTAGACAGACAAGACTAGACAGACAAGACTAGACAGACAAGACTAGACAGACAAGACTAGACAGACAAGACTAGACAGACAAGACTAGACAGACAAGACTAGACAGACAAGACTAGACAGACAAGACTAGACAGACAAGACTAGACAGACAAGACTAGACAGACAAGACTAGACAGACAAGACTAGACAGACAAGACTAGACAGACAAGACTAGACAGACAAGACTAGACAGACAAGACTAGACAGACAAGACTAGACAGACAAGACTAGACAGACAAGACTAGACAGACAAGACTAGACAGACAAGACTAGACAGACAAGACTAGACAGACAAGACTAGACAGACAAGACTAGACAGACAAGACTAGACAGACAAGACTAGACAGACAAGACTAGACAGACAAGACTAGACAGACAAGACTAGACAGACAAGACTAGACAGACAAGACTAGACAGACAAGACTAGACAGACAAGACTAGACAGACAAGACTAGACAGACAAGACTAGACAGACAAGACTAGACAGACAAGACTAGACAGACAAGACTAGACAGACAAGACTAGACAGACAAGACTAGACAGACAAGACTAGACAGACAAGACTAGACAGACAAGACTAGACAGACAAGACTAGACAGACAAGACTAGACAGACAAGACTAGACAGACAAGACTAGACAGACAAGACTAGACAGACAAGACTAGACAGACAAGACTAGACAGACAAGACTAGACAGACAAGACTAGACAGACAAGACTAGACAGACAAGACTAGACAGACAAGACTAGACAGACAAGACTAGACAGACAAGACTAGACAGACAAGACTAGACAGACAAGACTAGACAGACAAGACTAGACAGACAAGACTAGACAGACAAGACTAGACAGACAAGACTAGACAGACAAGACTAGACAGACAAGACTAGACAGACAAGACTAGACAGACAAGACTAGACAGACAAGACTAGACAGACAAGACTAGACAGACAAGACTAGACAGACAAGACTAGACAGACAAGACTAGACAGACAAGACTAGACAGACAAGACTAGACAGACAAGACTAGACAGACAAGACTAGACAGACAAGACTAGACAGACAAGACTAGACAGACAAGACTAGACAGACAAGACTAGACAGACAAGACTAGACAGACAAGACTAGACAGACAAGACTAGACAGACAAGACTAGACAGACAAGACTAGACAGACAAGACTAGACAGACAAGACTAGACAGACAAGACTAGACAGACAAGACTAGACAGACAAGACTAGACAGACAAGACTAGACAGACAAGACTAGACAGACAAGACTAGACAGACAAGACTAGACAGACAAGACTAGACAGACAAGACTAGACAGACAAGACTAGACAGACAAGACTAGACAGACAAGACTAGACAGACAAGACTAGACAGACAAGACTAGACAGACAAGACTAGACAGACAAGACTAGACAGACAAGACTAGACAGACAAGACTAGACAGACAAGACTAGACAGACAAGACTAGACAGACAAGACTAGACAGACAAGACTAGACAGACAAGACTAGACAGACAAGACTAGACAGACAAGACTAGACAGACAAGACTAGACAGACAAGACTAGACAGACAAGACTAGACAGACAAGACTAGACAGACAAGACTAGACAGACAAGACTAGACAGACAAGACTAGACAGACAAGACTAGACAGACAAGACTAGACAGACAAGACTAGACAGACAAGACTAGACAGACAAGACTAGACAGACAAGACTAGACAGACAAGACTAGACAGACAAGACTAGACAGACAAGACTAGACAGACAAGACTAGACAGACAAGACTAGACAGACAAGACTAGACAGACAAGACTAGACAGACAAGACTAGACAGACAAGACTAGACAGACAAGACTAGACAGACAAGACTAGACAGACAAGACTAGACAGACAAGACTAGACAGACAAGACTAGACAGACAAGACTAGACAGACAAGACTAGACAGACAAGACTAGACAGACAAGACTAGACAGACAAGACTAGACAGACAAGACTAGACAGACAAGACTAGACAGACAAGACTAGACAGACAAGACTAGACAGACAAGACTAGACAGACAAGACTAGACAGACAAGACTAGACAGACAAGACTAGACAGACAAGACTAGACAGACAAGACTAGACAGACAAGACTAGACAGACAAGACTAGACAGACAAGACTAGACAGACAAGACTAGACAGACAAGACTAGACAGACAAGACTAGACAGACAAGACTAGACAGACAAGACTAGACAGACAAGACTAGACAGACAAGACTAGACAGACAAGACTAGACAGACAAGACTAGACAGACAAGACTAGACAGACAAGACTAGACAGACAAGACTAGACAGACAAGACTAGACAGACAAGACTAGACAGACAAGACTAGACAGACAAGACTAGACAGACAAGACTAGACAGACAAGACTAGACAGACAAGACTAGACAGACAAGACTAGACAGACAAGACTAGACAGACAAGACTAGACAGACAAGACTAGACAGACAAGACTAGACAGACAAGACTAGACAGACAAGACTAGACAGACAAGACTAGACAGACAAGACTAGACAGACAAGACTAGACAGACAAGACTAGACAGACAAGACTAGACAGACAAGACTAGACAGACAAGACTAGACAGACAAGACTAGACAGACAAGACTAGACAGACAAGACTAGACAGACAAGACTAGACAGACAAGACTAGACAGACAAGACTAGACAGACAAGACTAGACAGACAAGACTAGACAGACAAGACTAGACAGACAAGACTAGACAGACAAGACTAGACAGACAAGACTAGACAGACAAAACTAGACAGACAAAACTAGACAGGCAAGACTAGACAGACAAGACTAGACAGACAAGACTAGACAGACAAGACTAGACAGACAAGACTAGACAGACAAGACTAGACAGACAAGACTAGACAGACAAGACTAGACAGACAAGACTAGACAGACAAGACTAGACAGACAAGACTAGACAGACAAGACTAGACAGACAAGACTAGACAGACAAGACTAGACAGACAAGACTAGACAGACAAGACTAGACAGACAAGACTAATCGTAGCGATATACCGCGCACCACAAACGAGCCACGCTCAATTCATAGATAAACTGCAACAGCTACTGCTTAAAATATTCAAAGAAGATAAACAATACATTATCATGGGTGATTTCAATATAGATACAATAAAACCCACACGCCATCGCCAACAGTTCGACTCGATTTTAAGATCTTTCAATACTGAACTAACAATGAACGAGCCAAGCCATCCCTCAAGTGGATCTTGTATCGATAACATAGCTGTAAAATCAGATATGCCCTACTCAGTGCAAACTATTGAGTACTACATATCTGACCACAATGCCCAGAAGATAACGTTCACAGAAGAAAAACAAAAAACAACAACACTCAAAATCATAAGGTTATTTAGCCCAGAAAATATAATAAGGCACAAACAATTTCTACAAGAAGAGTCATGGGCTGACCTATACACCTTAGACGAAACAGATGTAGACCGTCAATGGAATGCGTTTATGAAGATTTTCATGTCTCATTTCAACGAATGTTACCCTAGAGTTTCTCGCAATGTAAACTGCCTAAACAGGAAACGCATTTTTACCAGCCCTGAAATAGACAAACTAAAAACACGACTTGGAATACTACAAATTTTGTCTCACCATAACAAATCTTTCAAGACACAATACAACAGGACACGACGGAGGTACGACTTTCTACTAAAACAAGAAAAAAAGAAGAAACTAGAAAACAAATTAATAAATTCAGAAAATCCCATGAAAACAACATGGGATATAGTGAGGGATATTACATGTCTTAAAATGTCAAGCAATAAACAGTACACCATCGAAGATCCGCATAACGAAGATCCACAGGATAAAGCCAACGAATTAAACAATTTTTTCACTGACTACCCCCGACTTCTATCCGACAATATACCTCACACTCCATACGAAGACAAAATAATAGACACCAAATCATCCATATTCCTAGAACCAGTATCAAATGAACAACTTCACAATATAATAACGTCTATAAGGAACAAGAAGAGCGCCGGTGACGACGAAGTGCCAGCTATATTAATTCAAAATATTTTTTGGGAAATTGTAGAACCGCTAAAATACATAATAAACAACTCCATAGAACGTGGAATTTTTTCAAACTCTCTCAAACATTCCATCATAATACCGCTACACAAAAAGGGTGATAAAAAATTAATAGAAAATTACAGGCCAATAAGTACACTATCTGCCTTCTCCAAAATATTTGAAAAAGTTATTGCATCCAAGACTATCAACTTTCTTGAAAAGTATCACTTAATTAGCAACGAGCAACATGGTTATAGAAGCGGGAGGAGCATCGACACAGCATGTTTTAATTTTATAAAATATATACATCAAGAATTGGAAAATAAAAACATACCATGTGGAATTTTGATCGATCTTTCCAAAGCTTACGACACCGTAGATCACACGATTCTTCTGGATAAATTATTCAAATACGGAGTGAGAGGGATCGCTCATGAGTGGTTCCGCTCCTACTTATCTAACCGTACACAGCAAACCAGAGTAAATACCACACTATGTCAAGAAAAATCAACAATCAGGGACACACACATTGGAATACCTCAGGGTAGTATCTTGGGACCCCTATTATTCACTCTATATATTAATGACCTACCTTCAACAATAAAATCTACACCACATAAAATGGTCAATTACGCAGACGACACTTCCCTGTTATTATCCAACACCAGACTGGATGACTTATATGCCAATTTAAATATTACCATGGCGAGAATAACCGAATGGTTCAACATAAACAAACTCACAATCAACAGCCAAAAAACCAGCGTAACAATTTTTAAAACAGGTAGATCATTACTTGACTATCCCAAACGAGTTACAATAGGAAAAGACGATATAGCCGTTAAGAAGACTGTGAAACTTTTAGGAATGGAAATCGACTGCTGCGTAAATTGGAATGCTCACATAAATGCACTAGAAGAAAAATTAAATAAAACAACATATGCCATAAGAATTTTACAGCGAAGCGTAAGTCAAGAAGTCCTAAAAATTGTATATTACGCTAACTTTCACTCCCATTTACGTTTTGGGATTTTATTTTGGGGTTGCAGCAAAGATGTTTATCGAACATTTAGGATCCAAAAACAGGCAATAAGAATCATGTACAAAATGAAGTACTATCAATCTTGCCGTGGAAAGTTTAAGGCTGCAAATATTTTAACGGTCACCGCACTATTTATATACGAAACCATAATTTTCTTAGTGAAGAACAAACATCTCTTCACAGAACACATGAATTCCAACCACAGAAACACTAGAAATCAAAACCAAATCGTCATTTTACCAAAACATAACTTGACAATGACGGAAAGAGCACCACCTTACATAAATTTAAAACTATATAATTCATTGCCAAGACATATAAAGCTGATACAAAGCCAAAGACAATTTATAAAAGAAATCCGCAACATCCTAGTAAACATGGAACCTTACAATTTAAAGGAATATTATGAAAATATAAAAACCCATCCAACCTAATTTTTTTATTATTATTATTAGATTATACTATTATTCTGTCTGGACATATTTCATTAAGTTTTACAAATGTATTTATATCTGTTATGTATAACTTTCTATAATGAAATAAAATAAATTGAATTAAATTGAATTGAATTGAATTGACTAGACAGACAAGACTAGACAGACAAGACTAGACAGACAAGACTAGACAGACAAGACTAGACAGACAAGACTAGACAGACAAGACTAGACAGACAAGACTAGACAGACAAGACTAGACAGACAAGACTAGACAGACAAGACTAGACAGACAAGACTAGACAGACAAGACTAGACAGACAAGACTAGACAGACAAGACTAGACAGACAAGACTAGACAGACAAGACTAGACAGACAAGACTAGACAGACAAGACTAGACAGACAAGACTAGACAGACAAGACTAGACAGACAAGACTAGACAGACAAGACTAGACAGACAAGACTAGACAGACAAGACTAGACAGACAAGACTAGACAGACAAGACTAGACAGACAAGACTAGACAGACAAGACTAGACAGACAAGACTAGACAGACAAGACTAGACAGACAAGACTAGACAGACAAGACTAGACAGACAAGACTAGACAGACAAGACTAGACAGACAAGACTAGACAGACAAGACTAGACAGACAAGACTAGACAGACAAGACTAGACAGACAAGACTAGACAGACAAGACTAGACAGACAAGACTAGACAGACAAGACTAGACAGACAAGACTAGACAGACAAGACTAGACAGACAAGACTAGACAGACAAGACTAGACAGACAAGACTAGACAGACAAGACTAGACAGACAAGACTAGACAGACAAGACTAGACAGACAAGACTAGACAGACAAGACTAGACAGACAAGACTAGACAGACAAGACTAGACAGACAAGACTAGACAGACAAGACTAGACAGACAAGACTAGACAGACAAGACTAGACAGACAAGACTAGACAGACAAGACTAGACAGACAAGACTAGACAGACAAGACTAGACAGACAAGACTAGACAGACAAGACTAGACAGACAAGACTAGACAGACAAGACTAGACAGACAAGACTAGACAGACAAGACTAGACAGACAAGACTAGACAGACAAGACTAGACAGACAAGACTAGACAGACAAGACTAGACAGACAAGACTAGACAGACAAGACTAGACAGACAAGACTAGACAGACAAGACTAGACAGACAAGACTAGACAGACAAGACTAGACAGACAAGACTAGACAGACAAGACTAGACAGACAAGACTAGACAGACAAGACTAGACAGACAAGACTAGACAGACAAGACTAGACAGACAAGACTAGACAGACAAGACTAGACAGACAAGACTAGACAGACAAGACTAGACAGACAAGACTAGACAGACAAGACTAGACAGACAAGACTAGACAGACAAGACTAGACAGACAAGACTAGACAGACAAGACTAGACAGACAAGACTAGACAGACAAGACTAGACAGACAAGACTAGACAGACAAGACTAGACAGACAAGACTAGACAGACAAGACTAGACAGACAAGACTAGACAGACAAGACTAGACAGACAAGGCTAGACAGACAAGACTAGACAGACAAGACTAGATAGAAGACAAGACTAGACAGACAAGACTAGACAGACAAGACTAGACAGACAAGACTAGACAGACAAGACTAGACAGACAAGACTAGACAGACAAGACTAGACAGACAAGACTAGACAGACAAGACTAGACAGACAAGACTAGACAGACAAGACTAGACAGATAAGACTAGACAGACAAGACTAGACAGACAAGACTAGACAGACAAGACTAGACAGACAAGACTAGACAGACAAGACTAGACAGACAAGACTAGACAGACAAGACTAGACAGACAAGACTAGACAGACAAGACTAGACAGACAAGACTAGACAGACAAGACTAGACAGACAAGACTAGACAGACAAGACTAGACAGACAAGACTAGACAGACAAGACTAGACAGACAAGACTAGACAGACAAAACTAGACAGACAAAACTAGACAGACAAGACTAGACAGACAAGACTAGACAGACTAGACAGACAAGACTAGACAGACAAGACTAGACAGACAAGACTAGACAGACAAGACTAGACAGACAAGACTAGACAGACAAGACTAGACAGACAAGACTAGACAGACAAGACTAGACAGACAAGACTAGACAGACAAGACTAGACAGACAAGACTAGACAGACAAGACTAGACAGACAAGACTAGACAGACAAGACTAGATAGACAAGACTAGACAGACAAGACTAGACAGACAAGACTAGACAGACAAGACTAGACAGACAAGACCAGACAGACAAGACCAGACAGACAAGACTAGACAGATAAGACTAGACAGACAAGACTAGACAGACAAGACTAGACAGACGAGACTAGACAGACCGGCCCGCGGGTCGCATGCAGTCCCTGGCAACATTTTAGGCGGCCCACGAAGCATTTTATAATCTACTTTAATTAAAAAATTATATATATTGTGTGATATCCCAAGTACAATACTTGGGATATCATTAAGAGATAGGAAAACAAATGAATGGATCAGGAGAAGAACAAAGGTTCATGATGTCGTGCGACGCGCCGCCGCTTAGAAATGGGACTGGGCGGGACACGTAGCAAGAGACCAGGATAAGTGGAGTGGCAAACTAATTCGATGGAGACCATGGAGCCACAAAAGGAGCATAGGAAGACCACAAATGAGATGGAGCGACGACTTGAAACGAGCGGCAGGACTGAACTGGTACCAGGAGGCACAAAATCGTGGCAACTGGCAAAATAAGAGGGAGGCTTATACCCAAAGGGTAGAAAACAGCTGAATTAAAAAAAAAATGTATTGTATGACGACGCGCATGGTGAGCTCATGCGGGTGTAGTGGGGACGTGATATGGACGTAATGCGAATATAATCGAAACGAAATTCAGGGAATGCAAGAGTAATTCAAGGAATCAAAGATGGCTTTGTTGCGTAATACTTACGCACTGCTCAGGAATGTGCAGTAGTGCATCCAAATATTAACATGTATTGCAAGAGTGGATGACCACTCAGGTTGCAGTTTCCTCTCAAAGTATGTTTAGCAATGGCTATAAATAAGTCCCAAGGGCAGTCATTGAAAGTGGCCGGTATAGACCTAAGAGAATAAACTTAATAAAGACGGAACAAAGCTTGAATATATAAATATACTCAACCTTTCCGGAACTCTATAATACTAATGAGTCTTTTTAGGACTACCAAAAACAAATCTCGTATGAAATTTGTCAGTTATTCTATAGCTTTCAGTCCACCTTCGTGGCACTCAACAAAAACCATAAAAATAACATTGATTTTTAAGATCATGTCTTTCCGATACCTTGAGTGGATAGCCATCTGTGGACGCGTTTCGAGATTTATCTCTCATCAGCACAGCTTTGCTTCCATGAACAATATTTTGTAAATCACTCACTTAAAATCCCATGTGTTGATTAGGGTTAGATGTTTTTAATTTTGACATTTTGTGAGAGAGACATGAACTTAGCAGGTTATTGATATAAATGATAAATTTTGAATTGGTAAAACCATACAACATTATAGATAATCAGATAAACTTAATAAAGACGGAACAAAGCTTGAATATATAAATATACTCAACCTTTCCGAACTGACAAATTTCATACGAGATTTGTTTTTGGTAGTCCTAAAAAGACTCATTAGTATTATAGAGTTCCGGAAAGGTTGAGTATATTTATATATTCAAGCTTTGTTCCGTCTTTATTAAGTTTATCTGATTATCTATAATGTTGTATGGTTTTACCAATTCAAAATTTATCATTTATATCAATAACCTGCTAAGTTCATGTCTCTCTCACAAAATGTCAAAATTAAAAACATCTAACCCTAATCAACACATGGGATTTTAAGTGAGTGATTTACAAAATATTGTTCATGGAAGCAAAGCTGTGCTAATGAGAGATAAATCTCGAAACGCGTGCACAGATGGCTATCCACTCAAGGTATCGGAAAGACATGATCTTAAAATTCAATGTTATTTTTATGGTTTTTGTTGAGTGCCACGAAGGTGGACTGAAAGCTATAGAATAACTGACAAATTTCATACGAGATTTGTTTTTGGTAGTCCTAAAAAGACTCATTAGTATTATAGAGTTCCGGAAAGGTTGAGTATATTTATATATTCAAGCTTTGTTCCGTCTTTATTAAGTTTATCTGATTATCTATAATGTTGTATGGTTTTACCAATTCAAGACCTAAGAGAAGACTGTTTCTCATACGGACAGTTCCGACCAGTTGTGACCTGTTCCAGACTGAGTTCTGCGAGTCGTTTGGTAATCCTTGCACCGAAAAGAGTTACTGAAAACGTTGTGTATAAAGAGGTTCTGCACTAATTTAGAAGAACAAAAAAGGCGATGTAGTGTATAATGACAGCACCGTATTTATTATACGCTCACTAACTCGAGGGCATCAGCTAGTATAAATAAAAGACATATTATATTACTAGTTCGGAATAGTTTTACTTTAATTGAAAAATATTTTATAAAAATGTTTCAAAAAATCCACAGATGGTAGTAAGCCGGTGAACATTATTTCTTAAAAAATAACATTCAGCCGAAATATCCTCATATGTATCGATGCAAATTAGGATATATACAACTCAGTTTTCCATTTGTAAAATTAGATGCTAACATTGTTAGGAAAATGTTTATGTACATGAGTATTCTAATATATAATTTTTGAAGAAAATACTCTTTCATTTAGGTATAATAAATCTTTCATTTCAAATTTATCAAATTCTTCAAACTCAACAATTCCAAATAATTGTATCTGTTTAACATGTAGTTGACATTTTATAAGGCGATAATTATACTAAAAGATGAATTAAAACGGAGTACAATGAATAGATGAAATTAACGGTTTAGACTAGCCCTTTCGGCCCTGTCGGTTGCATTTGCCACCGTAATATTTGCAAGCCTCTACTTACTATATCTATCCATTTTTTTACTACAATTTATTACCGTGTATTTATTACCAATTTATTACCATATATTTATAACCGTGTCTCGACGGTTTTTTGCCTAGTCATGTAAATGTTTTCTTGTCAAATTGGACAAGGTGTTTTAAACACTTTTGACAAAACGTAAAACTTTCTGATTTGGACAAAAAGTAAAACTTTCTGACAGGCTTTTGCAGCCTGCTTAAAATTAATTGATCTATTTTTTCTGCTTACAATTAATTGATATATGGAAATAGCATTAACTAAAGAATTAAGATTTTATAGAACGTAAAACTTTTCTGATTCTTGCAGTCAGCTTGTAATTAATTGGTATATTTTTGTTTTTAAATTACTAATATTATTCTTTGGGAATTACAAAGTCATCTAAAATACAATTTTGTACCAAAATTTGAGCTTTTACTTTTGTAATTTCGTTTAATAATAAAAATTCAAATATTTCTTCGTTTCTCTTATTTTATCGCACCAATAATAAGGTTATATAAAAGTGCACAATTTTATTAAAAGCGAAATCGAAACTGAGGAAGGAAAAAGTGTCGAGCACAAATTTATTCACAGTTTTTTTCGTATATACAAATGTCTGTCCTAACATATTCAGGATCACATATTCAGGCATATTTGTCCCGCGGGTACGAAATGGTATTTCTGTCCGTAGACTTCTTCCAAGTATGTCGATTGAATTTCTATTTCAAGAAAAAGAAATCCCATTTGAAAGAATAATATATTTTGCCTGAAGTGAAATATTGCTAAGCAAACTACACAGGCAATTACTTTCAATACTTTCGTCGATAGATGCTAGATGCGAAAGTAATTCATTATTTATAATTGGAAAATATTATACAACTTGGATAGGTTAGTCATAAAATAATAGCCTTAGTTAGGCAGAAAACACAATTAAAGAGTAATAATGAAGACATATCAGATAAGTAGAAAAATAGACAATAAAGTGAAACGTTACTTCCATGAAATTTGTTATGGATTTGGAAGACCTTGGGAATCTGCAAATATTGCAGAAATGCTTTTTACACGTTTTGCTTTTTTATGTCCACTTTGTATTTGATTGTAATATTTTATGGACGTCTTTACAAAAAGACAACAATAAAGTGTTAGTGTAAATCAAATTTGTTTCTTAGGGTGCGTAAGTGTTATGTGAATAACCTTAGCGGATGGGAGGTTCAAGTTCTTCCTCAATTTAGATTTCCAGAACCAAAAATTCCGCATAAAATTTATTCATCCAATATTCGATTAGAAGTATACAAAACTCAACATACAATAAATGGATGAAGTTCTACAATAAATAGCTGGATTAATACAAAAAAAAATTAAACAATCCAAAATTCGGTTACTTCGTACAAAATAAATTACTTCATCCAAAAAAAGGTTAATTCATCCAAATTAAAATGTAATCATCCAATAATTGATTTTTTCTTACAAACTATGATTTTTCCTTACAATAATCGATTGAATCGTTCAACATATTCGAAATTCACCCAAAAAAGTTTTTTTATTTTACTTAATAAGTGCAAAATGCAAATTTACGAGTGTTTTTAATAAACTTCACACTTTTATTATATGCATAAAAATACTGAAAGGAAACAACTGTTCACCTTATTGATGAGTGGATTAGCTCGGAAATAAATTGCATTATTCTATCTGCTTATATATAGTCTACATAGTGCTTCTTATATATAGTCCATCTATCTTCTTCTTCTTGTTTCCAATAGCCCTACTTTGGACCACGGTTGTTCAACTATTGGGCTTTGATCTTTGCCCAGTACTGTCGCATCTTCTGCCGGTGTAACTTCTTTCCCTCTTCTGTCCAGGGGGTACCTTTCCTTCGGAGCTTTTCCTGAAATCCACGGACTTCCTTCAGTGTTTTTCCTGAAATTCACGGACTTCCTTTAGGATGCATCTCACAGAAGACTGTTTTGGAAATCTGTTATTCCCACTTCTTTAATATCGTTCTCGGTTTCTGTCAACCAATTGGTACGAACCTTCTTGTTTTACCAGAATGTGAACAGACTGTTGGTTAGTCGGTTTGGAGTCAATCTTGTAACGTGGCTATAGAAACCTACCCTTATTTTCCTTGCACAGTCAGAGAGCTTCTCAATATGTTCGTAGAGCTCAGAGTTATGTCGTCTTCGGAATTCCCCATCTTCCTTTACAGGGAATGCCTAGGATCTTCCTGATGATTCTCCTCTCTCTGATTTCCAATTTATCTACCGGAGCTCTTCGGTTCAAGGAAAGACACTCCATGGCATACAGTGCTTCTGGTCGTAAGACTGCTGTGTTTGCGCTCTCTTTTTCGTTACACGCCGCGTTAGTTAGAAATAAAATTTGAAGGAATCAAGTCCTTGTTTGTAAAATTCGTTTATTGTGAAGATATAATTGTAGTTTGTATAAAAAAAATTGTTTGTAAAGAGCAATCAAATTTTGGATGGACCAACCTTTTTTGTACAGTTAAACCTTTTTTGTGTGAATTGATTTTATTTTGTACAAATCTATCAATTATTGTACTAAACCATTATTATTTGTAAGATTCAATCGATCATTGGGCGTTTATATTTTATTTTGTACGAAGTAACCTTTTTTGGATGAAGTAATCGTTTTTTGTATGAATAAACCGAATTTTGTATTTTTCCAGATATTATTTGTAAAAAAGCATCTATTTATTGTACGCAAAAAATTCAAGCCTTTTATTTTGGACGAAGTAACCTTTTTTTGGATGGAGTAATCTATTTTTGTATGAATAAATCGAATTTTGTATTTTTGCAACTATTTTTTGTAAAAAATCATCTATTTATTGTACGCAAAAAATCCAAGCCCAAAAATTCTCATTTTTGTGCGTATTGCACGTAGTAGTGCATATTATAGGCGATATTCGTCGTGTCTAATATCAATATTTTGGAAAGTTTACTATAAATTATTAAATTTGTTATATGAAGTATTTATTAAGTCATATTATGGGCATGTACACTATTAGAAGTTATTTAAGAAAGGCAAACTATATTTAACATGAATTTTGTTTAAATTAACTTTTTCAGATGTAAAATTCCAGGAAATTTGATTTTTATGTGTTCTAGAAAATTAGAATTTTTGTTAAAAACACAATTTTGCTGACACTTTTCGATGTAACATTTGACTCAAAAAGAGATAATTACATGTTTAAAGCTATACCAAACTGTACTGTAAATTTGACGATTCCAATGAATTGAGATTTTGGGCTGTTCAAGGCAACTTGCATATATATTATTTGTAGAAATTATTAGAGGACCCTAATAATGTAGTATCAAATTTGACTACAAAAATAACTATTTACTGTTAATGTAACAAAAGATAATATCGAAATATTTGGAAATTTTCCAGATTATTGAAGAATATATAATACCAAATATACAATCTTATTAAAGCGAAATATAGCTTAAAGATATAAATATATTCAACCTGTTCGTAGCTCTATAATATTGAGTCCTCTGGAGACTATGAACAAATCTCATGTTCAAACTACTCCCTGGCTATTATCACTCGGAATATTGTATTATACAACAGAGATTTGCATGTTATTACTAGTCCCAGTCCAATGTTCGTTGCACCAACCAAACTAGAGAAAGCTCTGGAGCTACGGACAGGTTAAATATAGTAGCATTAGAGCTACGAACAGATTGAATATAGTAGTTCTAGAGCTACGCACACGTTAAAAGCTAAATGTCTCTTTAATAAGTGATATTTCGCTTTAATTATAATTTTAATCAATAACTGAAAGTTCATGTCTTTCTACACAAATGTCAAATCAAAACCTAACCTCGCCAGTCATCCACGTAAGTGTATTCCAATTTATAATGCAACTGGAAAAGCTGCACTAATGAGACGCGTCTGCAGATGGCTATTCACATAATTTACATAGAAAGAAATGATCTTAAAAACAATGCTATTTCTCTAGTTCTGTTAGAGCCAAGAGAAAGGACTGGGGCTAGTAATAACATACAAATCTCTGATGTATAATTCAATATTCTGTGTGATAGTAGCCAGGAAGTAGTTGTGTCAATATGAGATTTGTTCCTAGTCCTAATAAGACATAATATTATAGAGCTATGAACCGGTTCAATATATTTATATATTCAAGCTATATTTCAATTTATTAAGTTCGTATAATAGCATTTAATCAAATCAAATCAAATCATTTATTAATCTTCCGATGTATAGTCATACAAATAAGATAAATCACAAAGTTATGAGTAATAATACAAAAGAAGGAACATATGCACAAAAGAAAAAAAAAGTAAATAAATAAATTACATTATAACTTTAAATTAAAGAAAAAGCACTAATTGTTGTTGAATGATTTAAGTCTGTACAAGAAATGCATCTATTGAATAAAAACATTTTTTAATTGGGAACTCTCGTTAAGTTTCGAAAGGCTTTGTATGATTTTTGTTCTTTCATTTCTGTAGATAATTTATTAAATATTTTGACCCCCAGCCTATTGGGCGTTGTACTCCAAAGAGTAAGATTGTTCTTCTGACTACGTAGTTTGGACGCGTTTCTTGTATTAACGTTATTTATATCTTTATTTGTAGAGAACTTAAATTTATTTTTCAAGATATGACGCGCTGCCTCCCATAGGTAAATGGATGGAAGGGTTAAAATATTTAATTCTACAAATTTAGATTTACACGATACATTTGAATTTATTCCTGTAATTATCCTAATAATTCTTTTTTTGTGCTAAAAACGGCCTTTTTGAGACTGGAGATGATCCCCAAACTAAAATACCTTATGCAAGAATAGATTCCACTTCCGCATGGTATACTTGCATTAAAACTGTTTTTCCTATTAGATTTTTCACCCTTCTAATTAAGTATGCTTTTCCATTAAGTTTTTTTAATAATTAATCATGACATCCCATTTAAGATGTTCTGCGATGAATACACCTAGAAACTTTATGTTCTTTGCTCTTTCAATTTTGGTATTATTAATTTTTAGGTCAATGTCATCATGATATTTTTTCTTGTTGGTTTGGAAACTAATATATTTAGTTTTCTGTAAGTTTAAATATAAGTTATTGGCAGCAAACCATAAGTGTATTTTTGATAAGATATTCTGTGACGTGTGCTTCGTTTATTCTATAGAAGAACCTGAAATAGTCACACTAATATCGTCAGCGTACATAGTGCAGAAATCGGATCCGATATAATAAATAAGGTCCGCTATGTAAATGGAGAAGAGTATTGCAGCTAAAATTGTTCCCTGTGGCACACCAACAGATATGGATGTTATTTTTGAGGTAGCTTTCCAACTCTTACGTATTGACTCCGGTTAGATATATATATTTATATATATATATATATATATATATATATATATATATATATATATATATATATATATATATATGTCGTATTCATATAGCGAAATCCGTCAGATTGTGTAAAAGCGAGTGTATGCATAATCTGACGGCAGTTAGTGTATTCTTTTTCAACTACACGATTTGACTAGGTAGTTCATGAAAGCACCGTTTATATGCGTCGCTTTATATTTAACTGCAATGTACACAATCTGACTAACTTAACGTTTGTTTACTGTTTTGACGCTTCGTGAAATTTTCAAAATTAGTTTAATCAGTACAAATAAAAAGTACAAATTTGTAATATTTAGCTATGGATGAAATTAAATTTTTTTTTTATAAAGAATTTAATAAATATTATAGTAATTTACCATCGAAACGACCTTATACTTCTATTGAATTAGAAAAAGTAAGTTTTATTGCAGATATATTTTGAGGTTAAAGCTGTTAAGGCGGTCGGGCGGTAACTCCCTTAGGGCGCATGCTAGAGCCGTTCTGACACCAGATTTGATTTTTCTCATCAAATGGTTTAAAATGGTTTAGTCTAGTACGTCTAGTCTAGCCCCATGTATCTAGCCCCGTCTATCTAGTCTCATGTATCTAGCCCCGTCAGTCTAGTCTCATGTATTTAGCTTCGTCTGTCTGGCTCCATGTATCTAGTTTCATGTATCTAGTCTCATGTATTTAGTCCCGTCTATCTAGTCTCATGTATTTAGTCCCATGGCTCTAGCCTCGTCTGTCTAGTCTCATGTATTTAGTCCCGTTGATGTATGCAACCAACTTCACAACTCATTTGTCTCAACAGGGTGTAATTTTGAATTTCCCCGCCTCGCGTCTATTTTTTGAATTTTCCCGCGCATCTGGTAGTTCCGAAAATGGCGTCCGGAAGTCGAAACCGGAAACCGGAAGTCGAAACCGGAAACCGGAAGTCGAAACCGGAAACCGGAAGTCGAAACCGGAAACCGGAAGTCGAAACCGGCAGAGCCAAGGTCAAGGTTAGGTTAGAGGTCAAGGTCAAGGTTAGGTTAGGGGTCAAGGTCAGAGGAGGTTTGAGGAGGAGGAGGATTTAGAACGAAGGATCTTTCCCTACTGAGTGGATATTGTCTGGGAGGTTTCTCTGGAGTAGCATATTTACAAGGTCGGAACAGGGGAGCGAGTTCTGCCAAGAAGTAGGGCTATTTGAAAATCGTCGTTGGTTATTCGTCAATTGACAAAATTGACAAAACAAAAAAAATTGTCGTGTTGTCTGGAAAAAAGTTATTACACCCTCGACTGATAACTTCGACGCAGTAACATCCTACAGCGTCGAAGTTACTTTGGGCCAAAGAAGAGTAAGTAGATGTGGTGAACGTTTTTTTGGAAATGTCTTGAGAAAGGAGGGTTTTGTCGGAGTCGGTTGTGTAGCGTTGGTTGTCAGGTATTTGAAATAATGTATGGTATTTCGAGAGTTTTTTAACCTTAAACCAAAAAGATCTTCCTTTTTCGTTTTCTCTAATTTGTTTTTCTCTAACCTAACTAATTTGCAAAAAAACTTACATTTTTTTCATCACAAAGAAAAAATGTTAATTTAAAGAACCAACTTTTAAAATTACTGAAAATCTCTCGGCGTACTGAAACTCTGAAATTGGCGAGGAATCAAAGACAAGTTTTAAGCTAGAAATATTCATAAAACTAAAGAAACTACTACGAGGTGGCCCAAAATTAGCGAAAGGGTTTGAATTCCTTATAACTTTTTTATTATATATTTTTTGTCTTTTCAGTATATTGTAAAGAAGACTTGGGGATTTTAAAATGGAACAGTGTTTCATATCGTCGTTATTTTAAGGTGCGGGATGGATCCTGAGAGTTAGCAATAAACCGTCTCGTTGCAAATTTTCGAAAATAGGGGCAGTAAGGAAGCCTCCTGGTGCCGGCAGATGGCGAACGGTGCACACGGATGACAATATTAAACGGGTACAGGTTAGTATTCGAAAATAAACACAGTGCCACCGTTTCCATCACTGGTATTCGATAACCATTATAAACTATCAAGCATGTACTATCGCACACTGCAAGAGACACAAATGCTCTTTTACGCGACATCTTTGGTGAACGAATTATTTCGCGTACAAGCGATTTTAATTGGCCTCCGCATTCACCGGATTTAATCGCTCCAAACTGTTTCCGTTGGGGTTATTTCAAAGGAAAAGTCTATATTAATAAGCCTAGAACCATCCAGCAAATAAAGAACAATATACGCGACGAAATCAATAACGTAACACCTGAAGATCTTCGAAAGGTTATGGAAAATGTTTTGGAAAAAGCACGAATATGCGAAGCAGAAAATGGCCACCACTTGCGACATATTATTTTTCATAATTAAATTAAAAATATTCTTCATTAATATCTTAAGGCGGCGTACTCTGTAAGAGCTTAGGCAACCTCTCACGCATACTTGTGAAACGCATCATCCACTAATATACGGGACCTAGCAGCTTATCGCCGGTTCCGAACGGCACTAGTTGAGAGGTTTACTATGCAGAATTATTCGTGGGAGTTTGCCCTTGCTTTCCACGAGGTGGCCACAGTATAGTTCCGTGAAATTTTTTTATGGTTTAGCCGGGTTGAAGCCAGGATCTCATGTATAGCTAGCGGATGCGTTCACCACTACACCACCGTGACCTCTTCATTAATATACTGTATTATAAAAAAATTAATAAATAGCCTATGTCTTAAATAAAAATTTAAAATGACCATAAACCCCTTCGGTAATTTTAGCCACCCTGTAGAAATAGTTTAACTACTTCAGGATAGGAATTATCATTGCAATATATGAACCCAAAAAGAAATCTACATATAATATTGGATAAAATATACTAAATAAAAAGATTACCTTATATTAAGACGAGACTATTGCTAGTTTTGTAAGCATATAAGCCAAAAAGTTTTTGACGTAAAAATTATGAGAAACCTCTGCTGACACCAGAGTAAGATTTGTAGAGTTAACGAACCAGTATTAAATCACTCGCACGACCAAAGCAAGAGAAGCTAAGTTAACATAAGTTTTAATTGTGAGTAAATCTGAGCAATTAGTTTGCACCCAATACTGATTTCCATATTATATTTAAGACTGAAATCAAAGATGAGACAATTCACGTTTAGATCTAAATTACAAGGGTCCCTACAGGCAATAATGCTAACTCACCAGCCTAATCTTTGAGCAATTACATCCGCCCGAGGTGACAATGGGTTGCTAGTACACAAGTGCGGATACCCTTCCCATCCATGTTTCTAATATTTTAATGTAAACTAAATGAGTTGAAAGTACGAGCAAGTCAGTATAATTACTTCGATAAGCGGAGTTATTCAGCATACACGTTGAGCGAATGTAATTAATTAAATTTTCGCCGGAGCCTTTGCCGAGTGTTCTCTCGACGAAAGCTTCTTTATTTCGCGCCGCCGACGCCGACGGCTGGATTTCCGTTTTAACGGCACCGTTCCTTAATAGCAACATGAGTGTTGGTATCAAGAAACGTTAATTAAAAGATAATTTTATAAATATAATAACTAATATCCGTTTTTATGCGAAGCAATTAATATTTATTAGATTTAGTCGCAGCGTGAAATAATTTGCAGTATATTATTAAAATTTTCAGGATGTCAAGAAAATTTGTTTTACAAACTAATAATTGCAAGATGTAATTTGAATAGGAACAGAAGTAATATGATAATGTATAGATGATAGGAAGATGTGAAGTAATATTCAGAAACAATGATCAAGCATTTATAATAAATTTGTTCTTACTATTCTGAAACTAGGGAAACCAAGCGACGACCCAGTTAGCTATGGAATCTATGGAGTTAGCTAATCGCACTGGACAGTGTTTGTTATAAATTACGGAGAGGCTAATATACAATAGAATATATCAAACTATAGACGATATTATTCCGCCAGACCAGGCTGGTTTCAGATCCAACCGAAGTTGTTGTGAGCAAGTGCTAGCCCTAACGTCATACATCGAATCAGGATACTAAAGGGGACTAAAAACGTCAGTAGCATTTGTTGATCGGACGGCTGCATACGACACCGTATGGCTGGATGGTCTAATACTAAAACTAAAGAAAATGATACCCTGCTCCAAGTTATGGGAAACATGTTAAGAAACCGATATTTCAAAGTCACTCTTGGGCAATCAACTAGAAAGTCATTCACCATCAGAAGTGTATTGCCTCAGGGATCAGTGCTAGCCACTATACTCTTTAACCTTTACACCAGTGACTTGCCGGCAACCAACTACCAGAAGTTCTGCTATGCTGATGACATCGCTATAACCACTCGAAGCAGGTTCCTTGAGGATGGTGAGGAAACTCTAACGGCGGACTTAGAAAACCTCGGGAGATACTACAAACAGTGGCGACTATGCCCAAATCCAAGCAAAACCGAGGTATATGCATTCCATCTTAATAACCGCCTTGCAAATAAAGACCTGAATGTCACATTCTGTGGTTAAAGAGTAAAAGAGAACAGCCACCCCAAATACCTTGGCGTACAACTAGATCGTTCCCTAACATATAAAAGACATTTGGAGATAACTGGACAAAAACTAAAAACCAGGAATAACTTAATTATAAAACTGGCTTGGACTACCTAGGGAGCAAAAGCAGAAACACTACGAACGGCAGCTCAATCAATTCTTCTTTCAACGGAAGAATACTGTGCACCAGTGTAGTACAAGAGTTCTCGTACTAACAAAGCCTATGTGCACCACAATGATACCATCAGAATCATATCAGGAAGGCGGACCAATCTGCCAACCCACATGAATTGGATAATATTCTAGGCCGCCGTCTAACGTCCTGAAAACTCTGACAAGATGAGGCAAGATGAGGAAAAATCTGGCAAGATGAGGTACTAACCCATCACGAACCATTTCATATCAGTGAAGCTTGGAAAGCCAAATGGACATTCAATCATGATTTTAAACATAATGACCATGAGGATCCTTAGAAATAGCGCTACTGGAAATAATATTAAAAGTATGGCATCAGCAACGCATGCCGGTCAAGTGGCAGGTTGGACTGATCTGCCCAATACACAAGAAAGGGATCTACATGAGTGTGGTAACTACAGGGGCATAACACTACTAAACACCATCTATAAAGTCCCCTTCAGTACCTTGGTTCCACGCACCTTGGTTCTAACGCCATAGAAATCTGCCAACCCACTTAAATTGGATAATATTCTAGGCCGCCGTCTAATGACCTGAAAACTCTGACAAGATGACGCAAGATGAGGAAAAATCTGGCAAGATGAGGTACTAACCTATCACGAACCATTTCATATCAGTGAAGCTTGGAAAGCCAAATGGACATTCAATCACGATTTTAAACATAATGACCATGAGGATCGTTAGAAAAAGCGCTACTGGAAACAATATTAAAAGTAAGGCATCAGCAACGCATGCCGGACAAGTGGCAGGTTTGACTGATCTGCCAATACACAAGAAAGGGATCTACATGAGTGTGGTGACTACAGGGGCATAACACTACTAAACACCATCTATAAAGTCCACTTCAGTACCTTGGTTCCACGCACTAATGAATTTAGCACCACCAGACTTGAAGAGACAACAAGCTACTGTTCGCGAATGGTACAAACTACACGACCATAACGGCATAGAAATCTGCCAACCCACATGAATTGGATAATATTCTAGGCCGCTGTCTAATGTCCTGAAAACTCTGACAAGATGAGGCAAGATGAGGAAAAATCTATCAAGATGAGGTACTAACCCATCACGAACCATTTCATATCAGTGAAGCTTGGAAAGCCAAATGGACATTCAATCATGATTTTAAACATAATCACCATGAGGATCCTTAGAAAAAGCGCTACTGGAAATAATATTAAAAGTATGGCATCAGCAACGCATGCCGGACAAGTGGCAGGTTGGACTGATCTGTCCAATACACAAGAAAGGGATCTACATGAGTGTGGTAACTACAGGGTCATAACACTACTAAACACCATCTATAAAGTCCACTTCAGTACCTTGGTTCCACGCACTAATGAATTTAGCACCACCAGACATGCAAAGACAACAAGCTACTGTTCGCGAATGGTACAAACTACACGACCCTAACGCCATAGAAATCTGCCAACCCACATGAATTGGGTAATATTCTAGGCCACCGTCTAACGTCCTGAAAACTCTGACAAGATGAGGCAAGATGAGGAAAAATCTGGCAAGATGAGGTACTAACCCATCACGAACCATTTCATATCAGTGAAGCTTGGAAAGCCAAATGGACATTCAATCATGATTTTAAACATAATGACCATGAGGATCCTTAGAAATAGCGCTACTGGAAATAATATTAAAAGTATGGCATAAGCAACGCATGCCGGACAAGTGGCTGGTTGGACTGATCTGCCCAATACACAAGAAAGAGATCTACATGAGTGTGGTAACTACAGGGGCATAACACTACTAAACACCATCTATAAAATACTATCATACGTCATCGCAGAACGTATCCAAGTATATGCGGAACCCAAGCTTGGACATATCCATGTGGTTTAAGACCTGGACGCTCTACAACGGATCAGCTCTTCATTTTACATCAAATTCTAGAAAAGACCAACGAATTCAACATAGATACCTTGCATTTCTTCATCGATTTCAAGGCAGCTTATGATAGTATATTATGGCCGAAGCTTTATGAATCCATGAATGAGCTTGAGATACCATAAACTCTCATAAACCTCACAAAAATGTCAATCTCTAGGGTAGTATGCTGTGTCAAATTACAAAATGATATATCGAACCCGTTTGAAACGGAGGTTGGCGTGAAACAGGGCGATGCGCTAGCATGCCTACTGTTTAACATAGCCTTGGCTAAAGTAGGTCGAGAGGCCCAACTGAATAATAGAGGCACTATCTTTAACAAATCTACTCTAATCCTGGCCTATGCAGATGATGTAGATATTATTACCAGAACTATACGACAGGCCAAAGAAACATTCCAAACTTTTAAAGCCGCAGCAAACAACGTGGGACTACACGTAAATGAACAAAAAACTAAATTTATGGCAGCAGCAATAAACCAAAGAGTGCGAGACATTTTACAGAACATCACAATTAATGATCAAAACTTCGAAGGGGTGAGGGAGTTTGATTATCTGGGTGCGACAATAACGGTAGATAATAACAACAGTTCAGGAATCAGAAGACGCATTATGTTGGAAAATCGGTGCAATTTTGGCCAATCAAAGTACCTTCGCAATCGTAATCTATCAAGAACTACAAAAATCAGGCAATATAGAACACTCATCATACCAGTGTTAATGTATGGATCGGAGACATGGACCCTGACAAAAATAGATGAATCTCTGTTGATGATCTTTGAAAGAAAGATGTTGCGAAAAATATACGGGGCAATCCAAGAAGACGGTATAAGGAGACGCAGGTATAACTTCGTAATTTACAAAATATATAGACAAGCCGGTAACAAGGACATGGTAACTACAATCAAAATCGGCAGATTTCGTTGGGCAGGCTATGTGAACAGATATGATGACAGTAATCCTGCAAAAAGATCTTTAAAGCTATACCCATAGGCACAAGAGAGCGAGAAAGGCCAAAGCTGCGCTGGATGGTTGGTGTAAGCGAAGACGCACGATAGGTGCACCGAAATGGTCGATGCAGACCAGAGACAGTAATGAATGGGAGCAAAAGAAGCTGGAGAAGGTCGAGACCCTACTATAGGGTTGTATGGACATTGATGATGATGATGACCATGAGGATCCTACCGTTCCTCTCCAAAGAATGCAAATGTCTAGGAAAGCATGGTATAGCCTTGCATCAGAACAGACCACGGCAGATGTAAGTCCATGTTGTAGAAGTAGGGACTCTCGGACATCCAGGAATACGACTGTGGAGCGCCAGATCAAACCGTAGCTCATATAGCCCACGAGTGTCCTATAAGAAGATTTGTTGATAAGAAGGAGAATGGAACGAGATACTGAATGCCACACCTGCTGCCATGTATTGGTTGACCTCGCTAGATATCGATTTACAACTCATAGCCAATATTTCAAATGTATTCGTATAATATATTTATCTTGACTGTTAGTCATTAGATCTGTAGAAATGATTGTTTTATACACATATATGCATTATATACATACTTTATCTATATTTATAAGTGAATTTTTAGATCGCCATACGATAAATAATTATAAATAAATATGTGAAGAGCACATAGCCCCTAATCAGTTTGGGTTTATTAATGCAGTGGGTACGAGAGGGCCATTGTAAAGATGGGTAAATCGATGGTATTTTTCAGTGGCAACAAAGATGGCGTCCATCATTTCGGAACTGGCTTTGTAATACAGGAGTACCCATTAATAAAATAATATGTTACATTAGACTAAGAGGTCGTTGGTACAACCAAACACTAATATCGGTACACGCGCCAACAGAAGAGAAGGACGATGATGAGAAGGACACTTTCTATGACCAACTTACCAGAATTCTCAATTCGACCCCCAAGCAAGATATGTTAGTTGTACTGGGCGACTTCAATACAAAACTGGGTAGAGAAGACTGCTTAAGACCACATGTTGGACGACATAGCCTACACGATATAAGCAACAACAACGGACTACGGGTAGCAAATCTAGCATGACTCAATAATCTTATGGTCAAATCTACTATGTTCGAACACAGAGACATAGACAAACAGACATGGGTATCCAACGATAGTGTCACAAGAAACGAAATAGATCACATTCCAATAGATGCCAGGCACGCAAATAACATCATAGACGTCAGAAGTAAAAGAGGAGCTGAAGCGGACTCGTACCACTTTCTAGAATGTGCCAAAACAAGAATAAGGATCAACAAACAAATGTCAGGTCTACAACAAGCAAATAAGACAGCTAAATGAGACAAGGAGAAACTTAAGGAAGAGGAAACCCTAGCTGACTACAAATCTAAGATTGCAACTACAATGCGGGATATACCGGAAACATGTAAGGATAACGCCAACAACATGTGGAATGCTATACAGACGATCATTCTGGAAACAATGGAAACAACAATTGGAAAGCGCGATAGAACAAAGAAAAATAACTGGTACGATACGGCTTGTGAAGACATAGTGAACCAAAGACACCGAACTAGGGCTCAAATGTTACAGGATCCTTCACAGGATAACATAGATAACTTGAACAATGCTAGACATATTGCAAGAAAACTCATTAGGGGAAAAAAGACAGAAGAGTACATCAGAAGAAAATAATACAAGATATCGAAGATAGTAGAAGACATAACAACAGCAGGGCATTCTAAAGAAACATCTCGAATGAAAATATGCTTTAAACAGCAAACAAGTAACACAATACGGAAAGATAATGGTGAACTCATCACCGGTACTACAGAGATATTAAAAACATGGAAAGAACATTTTCAGAAACTCCTCAAGGACGACACAACAAATATACCGGTGTAGCTAACCGCCGAAATAGCAACCGAGAAACCAACACTAGAAGTGACGAAGGCCATACAACACCTAAAAAACATTAGAGCGCCAGGAAATGAGATGTTGACAACTGCTAAGAGTTCTGCATAGGTTGAGGATTGGAACGCTTTCAAAGAGGGTAAGGATAAGTGTTCGAAAATGCTTACTGCTGCGAGGCTGGAGTATATAGGACAGCATCCTGAGGAGGTGCGTATTCCACAACTCATGCCAGCCAATAAGAAAACGGTTGTTATCACAGCACCTATCGATTACACGGTTGAAGTTGTTCTATAGAAACAAGAATCAGAGTCTTCATCTGAGGAATCGCAATAAGAAAATGAACAACAATCGGAAGAATACAAGTATTGTGAAACTTGTGATAAAGAATTTTACAATGAATATTCGTACATGACACATATTTCGCAACATCAAACTTGCGGTATTGATGGTTGTAAATTTACAGCTCACGAAAAAATCATTACACTGCACATCAAAATGCAACATTCTACAGGATTGTACGACAAATTGCCACGTGTTTCAATCCCTGAGGACATTGCGAAATGGGTAGAAGAAAGGAAAAGGAAATATTCCAATAAAGAAAACGTTGAATTAAGGTATAAAAAGCAGGAAGAGATGTTGAAACGCGGTGAGAGAATTTTAGACAGAAAAAGAAAGTTTAAGGAAAAGAAATCTAAAGTTTGTTTAAAGAATAAGAAAACAAGGAAAAACGTTCGAAATCAAACTAAGAAAAATCTGCCAGCGGTTTCTTTAATTGATGAAAAATCCGATTGGAATGGTGATGTTGCTCCATTTAGGGGAACTGCAGACATATATGATATCAAAATTGATGTCTACGATAATTTTTCTGATGAAGAAGAATGGGCTGAAGTACAAAAAAAGGTTAAAAAAAAAACCTAAAGGAATTGAATTGTGCAACGCGTTAGGGGCTTTAATTGGAGCGTATGATTAAGATTCCGAAAATGAAGATGATGTACAAATTGAGAATGAAGATGCAGTTCTTGAAGTTAAGATTTTAAAAGAACCTATACCAGAGGTTCTCGTTGAAAACGCAAAACTTGAAGTTAAAGAGATAAAGGGTGGTTTGCGAAAAGTCGAAGGTAAAAGGAAAAGAGAAAATAAAAATAGGAAAGGGAAGAAGGATTCGCTGTGAAAGTTGAGACAAAAACTTCCGCCTTTGATAATAAAAGGTTTGTGAAGAGAAAACCGACTTTGCTGGAGAAACTATTGGAGAAGGAGATACGACATGAGAGTAATGTTTTATTACAATGTGTTCGTAACGTTATAAATAACAAGTTTTTTGATAAGAACATAAGTGAAGAGGATTTAGAAAACGATAAAAATGAAACTGAAAGTAAACTTGTGTTGGAAATTCATAAATTTTCGGAAGAAATTTTATTGAAAGAAAATGTTGCAGCAATTGAAGAAATATGTGATAATAGCAGTAATCAAGTTAATTTAGACCAAGGAATGTTAGAGGTTGGAGAAAACTTTGATAAAAGCAGTAAAATTGAGGGAGAAAATATTTTTAGTCCTACAGAAAAATATAAACTTGAAACATTTGTTGTGACAAAGTTCCATAATTTAAGAGATAACAATTAATTTAATTATTGCTCATAATTTTTGTTTTTCAATATTAATTGCTTACGTTTTATTTGTGATAAAATATCTTCTCTTTTTCATATTATTATTGAATAATATTATTATTGAGATGATACTATCCCCCTGAATGCCTGAAAATGCCTGAAAGTTGGAAGCAGAGTGTTATACCCCTACATAAAAAAGGAAGCTATCAGATGTGCAAAAACTACAGAGGGATATCTTTCATCAACACCGCATATAAAGTGCTTGCTTGCTAACGTAATTCTAACTCGCATAACACCATACGCAGAAGAACCGATAGGTGACTATCAGTGCGGCTTTAGACCGGGCAGGTCAACGACGGATAAAATCTTCACTATCTGCCAAATCCTCGAAAAACACTGGGAATTTGATAAGGACCTCCACCAACTATCCATTGACTTCCAACAAGCCTATGATAGTTTGATAAGAGATCACTTATGATTTATTGTTGGGTTAGGGAGATCACGTATGACTTAGTATGTGGAATTCCAAATAAAATAATCAATATTACAAAAGTGTGCAGGCAGGGCAGCAGGTGCTGTGTTAAAGTTGGGAACAACATGTCAGAAAACTTTCTGGTAGACTACGCCCTGAAACAGGGCGATAGTTTGTCTCCAATATTGTTCAATATCGTTTTAGATGCAGCGATCAAACGGGCTAACATCGACGTTGAAGTTTTTCCAAACAGTGGACCAAACCTGATACTGGCATATGCAAATGATGATAGACCTTGTCATTAAAACCAAAAAGTGGTTTGGAAAATAGAAAAGAAAGCAAATATAGTACGATTACGTATTAATGAAGACAAAACAAAATATATGTATAACTCTCGGAGACAGGGAAGAGATCTACTAGGGCAAAACACAACCATTGGCACCTACAATTTCGAACGGGTCTCAGAAATCAAATACCTTGGCGCAGTCATCACAGCAGACAACAACATGAATATAGAAATGAAGGCCCGTATAAAGAGCAGTAATAGATTCTATTATGCACTAAGAGAACTGTTCCAATCGAGAATAATGTCGCGAGTCTCAAATCTAAAATTATACCATGCTACTTTAAGGCCGCTATTCACATACGGATGTGAAGCGTGGACCCTAACTAAAGCAAACGAAGACAGGGCGTGAAGGTTCGTGCGAAAAATACTTAGAAAAATATATGGACCAACCCAAAATCCGAGGTCAGGGCAATATCGAATAAGAACAAACGCGGAGTTAGAACAATTGTACCAGGGAGATATTTGAGAGAAGCAAAGTCACAAAGACTGAGATGGGCAGGACACATATGCAGAGCACCGGATGACAGAATGCTGAAAATAGCGTGGCAGGAGGCACCGACGAGCAGAAGACCACTGGGAAGACAGAATGAGATGGATAGGCAATGTTCTATCGGATATGCGGAAGATGGGCATTACAAATGAAAAGGAAGCAATGCAAGATGTAAGTCGTTGGAGGGAAATTGTGCTTGCAGTCAAGAGAGAAGCCTTGTACAGTGTGCAAGTACTGTTTCAGAGAACTAAAGATGTAAATTGTAAATTGTAAAATGTATTTGCTTGCCTAATAGAAAACCAGAAGGCTTTTGACAGCGTAAAACACGAAAAATTGATGGAGATTTTGAGGAATATGCAAATGGAAGAATGAGATTTGCGAATCATCAAGAACCTGTATTGGAATAAAACAGCGGTATTACGTGTTGATGAAGAACACACCGAATCAGTCAAAATTTTCAGAGTAAGACAGGGATGTATCTTGTTACTCATCATCATTCAGCTCTCTGTGTCCACTGCTGGACATAAGCCTCCCCCATTTCTGCCCATTCCCTACTGTCTTGAGCTCTCTGTATCCAGTTGCCTGCACATCTTTTTAGATCGTCCGTCCAAAATGTAGGAGGTCTTCCCTTACTTCTTTTATCCAAGCGCGGTCTCCACTCGAGCAGCCTTTTCGCCCATCTTCCGTCCACATTCGTGCCACATGTCCTGCCCGCTTCGACTTGAATTTGTGAATTTGGATAACTACATCTGTGACGCCGGTTCTTCTTCGTAAATCTTCATTTATTTTATGACCCCGCAGTGATACTCCGAGCATGGACCTTTCCATCTTGCGCTGTGTTACCATAAGTTTCTTAGTACTTGCTGTGGTTAGTGTTAAGGTTCCAGGGTCTCCATAGGTTATGACGGGCAACGCACACTGATCAAACACCTTCCTCTTTAAACATTGTAGTATGTCGCTTATACAGATTTCCGCAAGCTTTCCATAGGCTGCCCAAGATAGAGTAACTCCTCTTTTCATTTCGCACGATTTGTTGTCTCGTGAGATTTGGATTTCATGACCAAGATAATTGTACGTATCCACCAGAACTGCTTGCTCATCGCCAATGAGAATTTGCTCACTGGGAACTAAATTTGACATATATTTTGTTTTCAAAATATTCATTTTTAAAACTACGTCAGCACATACCTTTTGTAGTTCTTGTAACATATCTAAATGTCTTTAAGGTTATCTGAGAGAAAACTATATCATCCACAAAACGTAGATTTGTTGAGTTTCGACCATCTATGTTTAGACCTTTATTTCCCCAATTGAGTTTTTTAAAAGCATACTCCAAGACTGTGATAAAGAGTTTGGACGATATCGTGTCTCCCTGTCTGACACCCCTGTCCATTTGCATGCATTTAGTATTTTCATGGAGCTTAACCATTATTTTAGCATTTTTGTAGATATTGTAAATCAGCTGATATTGCCAATCAGAGTATCTGTAATCAACTCGACACTCCTGTAATGCACCGAGGACCGTATTCAGCTCTACCGTATCAAAGGCCTTTTGAAAGTCTACGAAAGCAAGAACTATTGTATTCGATGCTTTTTTCAATCAACGTTTTTATGCTTTGCAGATGGTCGTTTGTTCCAAATTTAGCACGGAAGCCCGCCTGCTCTAGAGGTTGATAGAAATCCAGATTTTTCTCATGTCTAGTTATTATTTTGGTGAATAGTTTATGAAGATGGCTCAGAAGGCTTATCGGTCTGTAGTTCTCAAGTTCCGCTATACACCTTTCTTATGGAGTAGTATTGCTATGGCATTTTTTCATTTATCTGGTATTGTACTATTGTATTTACAATTCAAATTATCAACTATTGTATGCACAAATTAAATAGCACTGTGATCTTTTCTAGTAAACGTGGGCCACCGAATTTTATTGTATCTGCAACTACATTGTCCTCTCCGGGAGCTTTGTTGTTCTTTGATCTCCTTAACACGAGCTTTATTTCATCTATTGTGATGCATGGTAATTCTTGTGAACCTTGATTTACAATCCCTTTTTTGGCTGTCACTATGTCCGGTCACTATGTTACATATACTTACTATATAACATATATTAACATATAAGAATACGCAGGGAGATGGCTCTCAGAGTATATAGGGGATACCAAACAGTACGGAGACAGCATTGGTGTTGGCCAGAACCCCGGCAATCCATTTACTTATCCAGAAGAGGCAGAAAGCATACAAGGCGTGCAAATCAATGTACAAAATCAAGCAAAAAAAAAGACGGAAGGCAAGACGACGGCGCGTCAAAAACTTGTAAAACGATGGCATGAGAGGTGGGATTCGACCACAACTAATACCGAATATGAGCATATGGTACGAGAGAACACATGGAAAAATGAGTTTTTAACTCACTCAAGTTCTCACCGCACATGGTTGTTTCACGGCGTATCTGGAAAGATGTAAGAGAAGCGAAACATTGACTTGCTTGCTATGCGGACACACCAACGACGATGCATACCACACAGTTTTTAAATGTCCCAGCACCGAAGAGGTAAAAAGAATTCATTAAGGTTGATTTCCGACAAAGCGGCTCTGGCGTCACTAACCTAACGATACTGACGCGGCGACATAGCGATAGTATTATGCACTATGGAAATATATGAGGCGCCATTCGAGCGCAGCAACACTGACGCACTTACGCACTGACGCTGGGCGAGTCAATTTCGCTGCGCTCGAATGGCGCCTCATACATTGCCATAGTGAATAATACTATCGCTGTGTCGCGGCGGCTTTGACGCTGCGTTAGTGACTCCAGAGCCGCTTTGCTCGGAAGTTTACCTTTAGAGAAAAAAATGGAAGAGAAAATAAACTTAAATGGACTCGTTCCAGCAATGCGATAATGAGAATACCTGGGTGTTAATGGCGGCTTATATACAGCACGTCATAGAGCAGAAACGAGCAGCGGAAGAGAAACATTAAACAACCAAAAACCGTCCTCTAAACCCGTCATCTCAAGAGAAGACGGCGGAAGTAAAGAAGCGGCAACATATAACGCCACCCTGAAGAGATGTGGAACGGTTCCGATGTGGTCAGGGATGTATCTTGTTACCTATACTACTGAACATATATTCAGAATTCATATTTAGAGAAGCCCAGGAAAAATCAGAAGGAATTTTGGTAAATGGAATGAGATTAAATAACATCAAGTATTAATGGATAGAATGGATAGATCAATTGTAAGAATCAGTAGTCAGTATGGGCTTGAAATAAAGACCACAGAGACAAAACTCATGGTCATAAGTAAGGGAAATAATACAGGAGTAAACTTAGTGATAAACCAAAGAATTATAGAAAGGGTAAAACAATATCCGTACCTTGGAACTATAATAAACGAAAATTGGAATAGGTCGCAAGAAATCTATTCGTACAAGTTTCGTATCGGCAAAGCAAAAATGTGTTTCAGAAAACGAGTGATGTTTTGAAAATCCACAACCTAACTCTAAGAACAAAAATCAGACTTTTGCACTGCTATGTATATTCTTTCCTCTTCTATGGTGTAAACCTAGAGATGGACCTTAAATAAAAACACAGAGAAGCAGCTAGAGGCTTTTGAATTGTGGCTTTATAGACGTATCTTAAGAATATCTTGGATCCAGAGAGTGACAAACATGGAAGTAATGAGAAGATTGAACACTACACCTAAATTATGCAAGATAGTGAAATGCTAAAATTTGCAATAACTAGGACATATGATACGAAATAAACAGAGATACGAACTACTCCAAAAAATATTTTAAGGGAAAATTAACAGTTAAAGAGGTCCTGCAAGAAGACGAATATCTTGGTTCGACAACCTTAGATGCTGGTTCAATATGTCTTCAGCTGAACTGTTAAGTGTTGCCTCCAACAAGAGAAGAATAGCCTTCATCATCGCCAACATCCGAACCGCATAGGCACCCAGAGAAGAAGAACTCTACATTAAGTTTTTGTGGAATTTGAAAAATAGTGTACTTGTCAGATTATCACGGAATATACAATTCTTAAAATACAATTCCAAATTATTTCTAGTTTTTGTGGAATTAATATAAATAAGATCAATGTAAAGGCCGGTCTAGACGCTCCGTTTTGCGAAACCTTTTGTCTGCGCAGTTCAACACGTGGCAGATAAAACGTTGCGTGTAGATAGGAAAACTGCGCAGGGACGGTACAGTTGAAGCGATAACTGAAGTAAAGCCCGGTACAGACGCTCCGTTTTGCACAAACTTTTGTCTGCGCAGTTCAACACGTTGCAGATAAAACGTTCCGTGTAGATAGGAAAACTGAGTGGTTTTGAAAACTGCGCGGAGATGGTACAAAACAGGGATAACTGAGCTAAAGAGCTTAGATATCCATGAACTGTTCATACAAGTCGACGCATGTAGACAGTAGCTCCATTTTCCGATTCATTTTGTTCAAAAATGACCAGACAAGTACCTCCTCCATGACGATTTCACTAAAACTCTGCTAAAACTGTGCAAAATATACAGATATATCTGCACCGTGTAGACGCTCTAAAAATTGCAATGTTTTCATTCCGTCTTAAGACTCAGCAGACAAAAGGTTGTGCCAAAGAGCGTCTGAATCGGACTTAAAGAGCACAGATATCCATGAACTGTGCAGACAAGTCGGGGCATGTAGACGGTAGCTACGTTTTCCTATTCATTTTGTTAAAAAAAATGACCAGACTAGTACCTCCTACATGACGATTTCACTAAAACTGTGTGAAATATACAGATATATCTGCACCGTGTAGACGCTCTACAAATTGCAACGTTTTCATTCCGTCTTAAGACTGCGCAGACAAAAGGTTGTGCAAAACGGAGCGTCTGCACCGGCCTTAAAATAGAATTTCTGATTCTCGAACAGTCAAGCCGACAAATCAGTAGACATAAACACGATTAGAAAAGTGCAGACAAGACCAAAAAAAACCAGACAATAATATGCGATACTCAACAAGACTAGACAATATCAGACAAGACCAGTTAAGGCCAGCCGAATGGGTAAATTGGCACGTTTATCATAAAACAGCAATTTTTCAAATCGACTTTCATTCCGCTTTCTTCCATTTTCCTCGCTCCCGAAATATATAAAAACTAACTGGATAAAAAAGCCATTCATTACACAACTTTCAGCAATCCTCACCTAATTCTAACACTACATTAATTTGTGGAAAGTCGAGACAATGAAAAATGCTCGAAAAACTATTAAAGAAATGTCCAACAAACTTTTCCCCCACTGTTTCCATCTCGGACACGACTTTTCGTTTCGGTTTATAAATGTCGGTATAATAACAGCGCTGCGCCACAGCGGCCACCGGATAGAATTTTTTCAAGATTTAAACTTTTTTCTTCTCAAACAATTTATAACCAAAAAGTCTATGTTTTATTTATTAACATAATTGATTGGAAAGGCGAAGGTAAGTATTAATGCAATTTACACACTTCAATTATCTTTGATTTAATAAAACCTAGTTTTTTATGCTATAAGAATTTAAAAAAAAATATCATGTAGTAGAAATATTGTACTATGAAGACTATTTAGAAGGTATATACCTTATATAAATAGTCTTCATTGTAAAATATTTCTACTACATGATATTTTTTTAAAATTCTTATAGCATTAAAAACTAGGTTTTATTAAATCAAAAATAATTGAAGTGTGTAAATTGTTCATCGCAGAAGCTGCTTGAAATCATCTCCTCCTCTACATAGATAATATCATCTTTCACTACTGAAGATTTATCTAAATCTGTACTTCCTGAATTGTGTTTGAATATGCGTATCAGAAAACAGAATATTGTAATTATTGTAGATTATGTGGGTTTTGTAGAACTTTTGTTAAAAATGGTATATTGTAAGGGCATGAGTACACCAATGGAAGTATATACAAAACTTGAAAAGGATATTCCCAGATGCAGTTAGAATCCTTATTAGCAACTTAATGGAAGTTTACTGTACTTGTTTATTCTTACCCGTCATGATATATCTCTTGCTGCCTGCTACTTGAGTCAATTTAATAATAGCTGCAGTGAGTTCATTGTAAACGTGCAAAGAAAGTTTTAAAATATTTACCAAAAATTTTTGTATGAAATATGTATAAGATAATTTATATTTAAAAGGTAACAGTTTGAATAAATATCCTATATCTTATATAGGATATTTATTCAAATTGTGCGGTAGTGTAATTTCTCATGAATATCGAAAACAATAGACTATTGCTCTGTCCAGTACTGAAGATGAGTATATAGCCATATGTGCGGCAATTAAAAAAGCAATTTACCTAAAAAATCTTTTAATTGAATTGAAGAGTGCGAAAAGTTAACTAAAAATTGTTTATCTTGTAAGAAAAGGAAGCATATAGAATAGGGTTTCTGGTTCGGATATATCCGAACCGCAAAACCGCGGTTTTCTGCGCAAAAACCGAACCGGCATAACCGTCATAAAGAAACGCGGTTTTTGGTTTTATCTAAAAATACATTGTATCAACTAATTACCGCGGAAGACAGCTTGAATATATACATATATTCAACCTTTCCGAAGCTCTATAATATTATTAAGTCTTTTAAAGACTAAAAATCAAATCTCATGCTGCAACACAACAGATATTTGTTTTATTCACTAGGACTTTAAAACTCTTCGTGACACTAAAACAAGAAACTAGATAAATAACATTGTTTTTTAAGAACAGATCATTCTATTTAACCCAAATCAACAGCCGTCTACGACTCATCAGTGCAGCTTTGCTTTTTTAAATTATAATATAGAATAGGGTAAAAGCCGGATAGTTTAGAGCTTCGGAAAGGTTGAATATATTTATATATTCAAGCTGAGTTCCGCTCTAATAAGTTTGTATGGTTGTATCTACAATTAGTTTAGTTTCACCCTACATTAAAATACATTGAATTAGTGCTCCTTTGAGGTACAATGTTTACAAGCTCTAAAAGACTAAACTTATGTATTTGGTAGTTTAGGTTTTAAACATTTACTCACGTTTTGGTATAAAGACAATTTTATGACAATTTATTGTTTAGTTTGCATCGTTGTATCATTGAAATATAGCATTTAATTGAAAATGATAATTTTCATTTGTTATGTAACTTAAAAGAATCTTTATCTCGAATAATCGTAACAACATTAAGCCGCGATGATTCTAACATATTTACAGCACAAGGTGTAAACTAATCTAACCTAACCTATCATATTTACGGTACTAGGTTTAACAGGATTCTTGGAAAAGATTAATTTGTTCTGATTTAGCAAAAGCTTGAATGAAAATTATTATAGACCGGTGAAAATGTGGAATTAACAGAATTGGCTAGAAGCTAATTAGATCCATCGAAATTTCCAATAAAGTCTGTTTTAATATTGACCAAAAATCTTCTTGAACAATTTTATCCATTCAAAATAAGGTTGAAGTTGAAGATGAATGTTCGGCAAATTCAGAAGAATTAGAAGAAGTAACCAATCGAAGCTATTCCTTCAAGACGAAGTTTAAGAATCTATTCAAGAAGTATTATACAAAAATATTTATATGAAAACAAATCGCTATCCTAATTCTAGGAAACAGAAGTTTGATAAATAAAAAAGAACTTCTGAACAAAAAGATTAAATTTTTTGTTTCAAGCACTCTCTAGAAATCAAGCTACATCCATCTACGCCGAAAGAATGTTCCCTAAGCGCCAACTTTTGTATAAAACTAAGATGTCTTTTCAATATCAGACACTACTACCAACATTTCTTGGAAACCGAAACCGAAACGGAAACCGTGGTTTTGGATTTTCAAAAAACCGAAAACCGCGGTTTTGAAAAACTGCGGATATTTAGAAACCCTAATATATAAGAAATATAACTTTTTGTTGGAAAGGTAGTTGAAGATAGCATTGTAAAAATCTATTGATGATATGCCTGAAAATATACTTTATATTATTTTGTATTATATACTATTAAAAGTTTAAGTTCAGTTATTATTTTTATGATAAATTCCCTTAAATTTTTACTTCAAATGCTGCTAGGAAATCCAGGTTCCGGCCTTTATCTACGATATGTAAAATTTAGTTTAGTTTTATCACAGGTATGATTCATCTCATTGAAATATTGAGAATTTAATTGAAATTTGAGTATAATTTCTTATTTTTGTAGGATCTCATATGATCTTTGAACCTTATATTAAATGTCATGCCTGCTAGACCTATATAAGAAGCATTGCAGTCGTTAATTCCGCTGCATTCATTTCGATCTGTAAAATTTAGATTATAATTTATTAGAATTTAAAAGTTTTAATAACATCCAATTTGGGACAGCTTTACTAATTAAATCAAGGGAGGGACACGGAAATCTTCTGTTACTCTTTAGCACACAGCGCTCAAGATGCATTGTGTGAGCTTTGGCTACGACAAAGCAAGTAACGAGAAAGGTCAAGACCTAATATTGACCTATCTCGTTACTTGCTTTGACGTAGCGAAAGGCTCACACAATGCATCTTGAGCGCTGTGTGCTAAAGAGTAACAGAAGATTTCCGTGTCCCTCCCTTGATTTAATTAGTAAAGCTGTCCCAAAGTGGATGTTATTAAAACTTTTCAATTTTGAGTAGGCATTGTCTATGTGACTGTTATAAATAGTTGTCAATTAGAACATTTATTAGAATGTTTTTGAATACATATTTATTATAAAAAGCTGTAGTTATGTAGTCATATTACATTTATTCAATTCATGTCCTATTTTTTAGACTGATATCGCGAATATAGCTTATAGCTTAATCCACGATATCTAATCTACTTATAGCTTAATCTACGATATTGTTTCATATCTTGGTTTTCTTATCTTTTGTTATAAATTTTGTTTAATAACAGTTTCTTATTCTATCTATATAAGTTTATCAATGATACCAGGATTGTAACCATTATTTTTGGCAATTTGTTTAAGGGGCTTTAATACTAAATTCTAGTTTTCTTTTGTTAATGAGATATTTAGCAATGTATGATATTTGGCCAGCCATTGTTAAATGCTATTCTTATGTTATCAGGATGATTACACAGGAGTATGCAGAAATAACAGCATCCTAGTAAGTAGGTTTTCGAAATATTTCAAATTCATAGGTTTTATTAGTTGTAATTGTTATGTCAAGAAAATTTATTTGACGATCAACTTCTCTTCTTTTCAATATTATTAAGTAGATTTAGTAAATGGTCTAATTCTCTATCTGACCATGTGAATAAGCAGATGATGTTATCTAAATATCTATACCGAGAAGTGATGAGTTTAATTAGGTTCTTATCTAAGTTAAGAAATTTGTTTTCCAGATTATACATAAAAATTTAATAACGGAAATAACGGAATCAAAGGGGACCCCATAGGTAAGCCTTCATTCTACTTATAGCGGTTATAACGTTTATTGAATTAGAAATAATTTTGTTCTAAGCAAATATCTAATAGTGTAAGAATTTCTGATTGTAAAATACTATATACCAGGGATGAGCAGCCCGCGGCCGCTTGCGGCCCGTTAAACACGCTTACGCGGCCCGCCAAGCATTTCTAAAATTGAATTTATTTTATCGACTTTCTCCCATCAATATATTGTTATAAAAATAATTATAATAAAATGGTAGTACATACTAAACCGAAACAATTTTTTGTGACTAGTTACTCATTTGTCGGCGACTTTTTAAACATGCAATACGAACGCGCTGCGTCTGTGCGATTTTTTGTGACGAAATACTCGCTTGTCGGCGACTTGTTCAAACATGCAATACGAACGCGCGCCGCGTCTGCGCTTCTTTGCGTTTGCTCTGTCACACAATCAGTCAGACTGGTAAGCTGTTAACTAGCAATTTTAGCACTTCTTGTGTTTCTTGAAAGGCGTGAGTGCAATATTATTGCCAAAAAGGTAATATTAGAGTTTTTTTATTCAATTAAGTTTTCCTACAATTTTTTTTAACTTTTAATCAAAAAATTTTAATCCATAATAGCATGTCGGAAAATCAAACAAAAAAACGGAAGGTTGCGGATGAGCACAAGCAATTCCAAGAAAAGTGGAAATTTGATTATTTTTTCACTTTCGTCAAAGATAAAGCTGTATGCTTAATATGTTCAGAGACTGTGTCGACATTAAAAGAATATAACCTAAAAAAGCATTACGATACAAAACATGAACAACGATATAAAAACATAACAGGACAACTCCGGATAGATAAGTTTAATCAAATGGAGAAAAATTTGGGAAAACAACAGGCTATTTTTAAAAATCAAGCTATTTTATCAAATTCGGCAGTAAAGGCTAGTTTTGTTGTCAGTCAAATACTGGCAAAAAAAATGAAACCCTTTGCGGATGGAGAGATGATAAAAGAATGTCTGACTGCTGTTGCAGAAATAGCATTTCCTGATAAAATAAATATTATTTCAAATAAGAGTTTATCAAGATTCACCATTGCAAGAAGAATTGAAGACTTGTCCGAGAACATAGCAACAACGCTTCGTGAACGTATTGCAAAATTCGAAAACTGTTCTTTGGCACTTGATGAGAGTTGTGACATTAGCGATACAGCACAACTGGCTATATTTTTACGTGGTATTGACACCAAATTTAATATTACCGAGGAATTGTGTTCACTGATTCCAATGAAAGGGACTACAACCGGCAAAGACCTGTACGATGACTTAAGTCTGTGTTGGAAAAGTTTTCAATTTTATTAGAAAAGATTATTGGTATATCGACAGATGGAGCACGAGCAATGTCAAGCATGGAGGTAGGAGTATCGGGAAGGCTATTTCAAGACATTAAGAAGGCCACAGGAAGGGAAATATTCGTTAACCATTGCATAATTCACCAGGAAAATTTGTGTGCGAAAAGATTGAGTTTGCCACATGTCACAGTACCAATAATTAAAGCAATCAATTTTATAAAGTCGCGCGCGTTAAATCACCGTGAATTTAAAGAATACCTGAAAGAATTAGAAACTGAATATGGCGACGTGGTTTTTAATACCAAGAAGTACGTTGGCTTAGTAGAGGTGTAATGTTAAAGAGAGTATACAACTTAAAAATCGAAATACAATTGTTCTTGGATATGAAGGAATATGCCTTTCCTCATTTTGGTAATAAAGAATGGATGTGCGATTTTGGGTTTCTTATCGACATGACTCAGCATCTCAATGATCTTAATGTGGAACTTCAAGGCAAAGGACAGTTTATTCACAATTTGTATGATAAAATTCAGGGCTTTGAGCGCAAATTAAAATTGTGGAAACAGCATCTTTTGCAGAATAAGGTGTCTCACTTTCCACATTTAGAAAAAGAAAACGTTACTACTTCTAAACTTCTAAAATACGCAGAATATATAGACATTTTAATCAACGAATTTCAATTACGATTCAAAATGTTTAAAGCTGAGAAGATAGCGGTTTCTATGAAAATGTTTTCCTCGCCATTTAATATCGATGTGGATACAGTACCCGAAGACTTTCAAATGGAAGTAATTGACCTACAGAATAATACCGATTTAAAAAATATATTTTTCTCAGTAAGCATCGAAAATTTTTATAAATCTTATGTTAGCCCTGAAAATTTTTTTCCGCTTTTGACTAAAAATGCAAAGCAAATGATGTCTCTGTTCGGAAGTACGTATGTTTGCGAACAATTATTTTCAACCATAAAATTAATAAAAAATGACTACCGATCAAGACTAAACGATGCCCGATTAGAAAGCTGCGTACGTGTGGCTACCTCTTCAATTCCGGCTGATATTGATCAGCTTGTATCAAAAAAACAATGTCAAATTTCGCATTAAAAATTTCAAGTAAATTCGTTTTTCTGTTCTTTTCTTGTTTGTTTTAATTTTGTATTAAAATTTGTATATGAAATCTTTACCTTTTTTTTAAATTTGTTTTTTTATTCTAATGCTTATTATAAATAAAGTTTTGTAAAATATTAATAAGTGTTACTTTATGTGCGGCCCGCCAAAAATTTTTAAAATTTAAATTGGCCCGCTGATTAAAAAGGTTGCTCACCCCTGCTATATACTAATTGGGATTGAAGTAAATATGAAGGCAATGAAGGCATTGTTAATAACCGGAATAATTCTGATAAATAAACCTTCTTAGACCTGAGTAAAGCCTTTGACCTGGTGGGTCATTCTATCTTACTAGACAAACTGTGGAAATTAGGAATAAGGGAAACACACATGAATGGTTCAAATGCTATTTAGAAAACAGAGAGCACCACGTAGTTATAGAAAATCAATCATTATCATATTTATTATCATTAGTCAATCATATTAACAATAAATAGGGGTAATTTACAACACGGGTCAGTATTGGGACCCAAAAAAAATTTAAAATATATGAAAGAAGCCAACTAATAAAATAAATGATTTCGAAAAATATTACTATCAAAATAAAATACATCTTAATATCCCAAAAACTAAATTTATAATAAACCAAAAAATTTGATAAAACTAATTATTCAAGAAATATGTGAGATACTTACGTACTTACTACGTACTAACGTCACCGCAGCTACAGATTTGAACAGTGAGTATATATAATATAGTGAGTATATATAAGATGTATTGTAATATATTATATTACTTAAAATTCGATGTATAAATGTGAAATTCCTTGTTCTATTGTTTCTATTTTTATGTATCTTTGACATACTCTATACAATAATTATATTTTATAATTGTATAATTATATTAGATTATTTCACTAAGGGATTAAAGGTAATAAAATAAGTTTAAATGGCGTTCCATATAAATTTGTTTTAATAATTTTAACCTCTGTAACACATAGAAAATAAAACTATTGAAGCTTGTCTGTCATAAGCTACAACAGTGTTTTAATTGCAACTTCAAATGAAATTGATAAATAATTATTAGAGATTTGTAACTTTGGATAATTATTTACAAATTATATAGAAGCAAATGTTCAACAACAATCTAAGTAAACGAAATTTATAACGAGTTAATTCGGTGTATGAATTGTCAATACACCCTTAACACACCCTTAGTTAAAAACAGACATTTACGGTTTAGTTTCATTTTAATTTGTATACTCATAAAATAGCTTACAGTCAGTATTTTCCTGCTGTTAGGTAAATGTACACTCTTAAAGAACGAGTTAATTCAATGTAAGAATTATCAATACACCCTATATGTCTCTATTTGATTTTCTCAAAAAATTTGTAGTGAAACAGTTAAAAATAGAAATTTTTGATTTGGTAACAATTTAATTTGCATACTCATAAAATACGTGAAATTTATCGAGTTTACGGGTCTATTGAAATTTAGTGTTATGGACTTTTTACCTGGTGTAACTGTTATTATTCGTCCTTGGCACGGGTTAACGGAAAGGTGGCAAAGTTCGGAAAGCAAAAATGAAGCTTCTAAGTTATCTGGTTCAATAAATATTCATGTTTTTCTTGAAATAGTTGTAAACATTGTCAACGTGACAGGTAGTCACAGATAGTCTAACCTAACCTAACCTAATCTAACCAAGGTAAAACCAACGGTCCTTGTCACTTTGTCCTACATTGGACCGAGAGTTCGCGGTGCCGCGCGTATGTTGTCTTGATTTATCTTCCCGCTTCACGGCGGACAACCTAATCTAACCAAGGTAAAACCATCAATAAAATCCACACGAGACATTGTACCGTAGCTGTTCGTTGAAATCTGGTTGAAATATGAATGCAAATTCAATACGACGCTTAAAATAATATATATGTTGCCATAGTTACAGTTTTTCATATAAAAGCAAAGAGGATCGGATCCTCTTTGATATAAACGGACAAGAATAAACGTGGCAACATCCAAATAATTGCGTTCACATATACTGTCTGCAATTTTAAAATTGTCAAAAAAAATTTCAACAGAAACAACATAGAGGCTTTATTTTTGCTTGCGGAGCTTAATAAAGGAGTGTCAAAGACGATTACAACAGTTACAACAGATAAAAAGTACAGAAACATATTTTCAAGACAGACCCGTAAAACCTATAATACCCAAATACGTTTACTGGTACATGTACACATTCTGGGTCATCTGGATTAGTAAATGTGTTTGACGTAACATTAATCAACCAATTTTAGCATTTAATTTACAACCCATTAGAATCTTATTTCATAACATTTAAACTATCAACCAATTTTAACTAATTGTAAGAATGTAAATATTTTCATTAAATTCCCCATTAGCTTTGAGAAACTGTTTCTGATTCCTCGAATTTATTAAAAAGAAATATTAATAATGAAAAATACCGAAAATTTATCTTATTTTTAATTAATTTTCATCTAAGTTATGTCATAACTTTATTCGCAATAAAATCGCAACTAGATTTCAGATCTAGACTAGATAGAACTTCAGATTTTTAAAAATTATGAAGAAATTTCCTGCAACAACCTTTAACCTTCTTTGTGAAATTTAACAAATCTACCTTAAATCTATTTAATAAATCATTGCAAAAACTCACCCACCAAAGCTGAAATTTCAACAACAGCTTCATAAACAGACTCACAAAATATTGTATAGCAATCTCACAAACTTTTAGCACAATTTTCACTAAACCTCCGCAATTTTTGCTTACACCAAAATTGATTCACACCCAACGACCGCACTCCAATAACTGAAATCAATTCAGAATCGTGCTGAGACTCACCTTCTCTGCACTGATTACTCTTACTTCGACCATTTGTTTACATTTTTTTGCATACACAAGGCCCATAAATAAACGAAACGATACAAATCACTGGCGTTTACTGTTTACATAAATAATCGCTGCTCAAATTAATAAAACAAGGGCATATTCGACTTTTAATCTTGTCCATCCACCAAGTTCACTTTAAATTGAGTGATTAATTTGGTTCATGAGGTGATAGCTACAGATAGTGTTGACTTTCTAATTAATTCATTTTTAATTTGAATAACTATATATTAATAATTACACAACCTTAACCTTGACACCTTAAATATTGACGTTTATTTATTCTTTATTACACAGACAGATTTCATTATTATCGACATTATGCATTTGTTCAAACAAGATGGTAAGGCGGGAAATTTAAACACTTAATTCGAGAGATAGCTTTGAACAGAGAGCTAAAATATTAAAAAAAATTGTATAGATAAAACATTCAAGTACAAGTCTTGTGTTCACAAATAGACTAGATTATTAAGAATTTAGAGTAGATGAAACTTTGAAAACCAAGTTTAGCTTAGTTAGAAAAGATTAGTTATTTTTTTTACAAAGTAGGTTTTGATTTGTTGGTGCGCATGTGTGAACCCCTACTGAGCTCAATGCTCGAAAGTTATATTGTCTCATTCCCGGAAAATCGCGAGGAATTCCTGAAAAAACCGGACCGAGATTCCAGAAAACTACGAGAACTGAAAGGTAAGTTAATTCCCGATATTTTGAACCAAACTTTTGAAAATAATTTCAGCAATTTGAAAAAATACAAATTTTGGTTATAATTGCGTTTTGATTGGTCCTTGTGTATCGCACATAACGGCCGGCGAAGTTAATTTAAGCATGTTGCCATGACAACCGGTAACAAATTGCTCACGTGACCACAGACATTCTTAGAAATACAGCTTCACCCAATGTCATTGGAAATAAATATTGAGTACAAGCTATAATTCACGTAATTTACACACGATTTATTTATCAATATTGTTCTCGTTTCTGATTTCACCCGATTTCAAATAAATTTTTAATTTAAAATAAATAAATATTGTAATTATTATTGCGATAGGACGAAACAAAATTACAATGAGACTATATGAAACCAGATTAGACCAAACGAGATTTGAAGAGACTAGATAAAATCAGATGAGACTAGATGTGATTAGATGAAACTACATGGGACAAAATGAGTCTAGATGAAACCAGATAAGACTAGATGAGATTAGATGAGACTAGATGAAAACAGATGAGACTAGATAAGATTAAATTAGACTTTAATCTAATTTGAGTAGATGAGGTTAGAATAGATTATAAATAGGTCTAGATCAGAATAGAATAGTCTAGATTAGACCAGATTAGACTAGATGGGGCTACATGAAATTAAATGAAACCAGCTGAGACTTTATACGGCTAGATGAGTTTGGTTAAGATTAAAAGAGATTAGAAAATACTAGATGAGACTATATGAAACTAGATAAAATCAGATAAACATTCATTAGACTAGATAAGACCAGATGAGACTAGATAAGATTAGATGAAGCTAGATAAGACTAGACTAGGCAAGACCAAAGAGACCAGACTAGACAGACCAGAACAAGCAGATAAGCCTAAACAAACACGATTAGTCAGATACGGTAAAACTAGGTAGACATGACTAGACAGACTATAACAAGACTAGACAGACAAGACTAGACAGACAAGACTAGACAGACAAGACTAGACAGACAAGACTAGACAGACAAGACTAGACTGACAAGACTAGACAGACAAAACTAGACAGACAAGACTAGACAGACAAGACTAGACAGACAAGACTAGACAGACAAGACTAGACAGACAAGACTAGACAGACAAGACTAGACAGACAAGACTAGACAGACAAGACTAGACAGACAAGACTAGACAGACAAGACTAGACAGACAAGACTAGACAGACAAGACTAGACAGACAAGACTAGACAGACAAGACTAGACAGACAAGACTAGACAGACAAGACTAGACAGACAAGACTAGACAGACAAGACAAGACTAGACAGACAAGACTAGACAGACAAGACTAGACAGACAAGACTAGACAGACAAGACTAGACAGACAAGACTAGACAGACAAGACTAGACAGACAAGACTAGACAGACAAGACTAGACAGACAAGACTAGACAGACAAGACTAGACAGACAAGACTAGACAGACAAGACTAGACAGACAAGACTAGACAGACAAGACTAGACAGACAAGACTAGACAGACAAGACTAGACAGACAAGACTAGACAGACAAGACTAGACAGACAAGACTAGACAGACAAGACTAGACAGACAAGACTAGACAGACAAGACTAGACAGACAAGACTAGACAGACAAGACTAGACAGACAAGACTAGACAGACAAGACTAGACAGACAAGACTAGACAGACAAGACTAGACAGACAAGACTAGACAGACAAGACTAGACAGACAAGACTAGACAGACAAGACTAGACAGACAAGACTAGACAGACAAGACTAGACAGACAAGACTAGACAGACAAGACTAGACAGACAAGACTAGACAGACAAGACTAGACAGACAAGACTAGACAGACAAGACTAGACAGACAAGACTAGACAGACAAGACTAGACAGACAAGACTAGACAGACAAGACTAGACAGACAAGACTAGACAGACAAGACTAGACAGACAAGACTAGACAGACAAGACTAGACAGACAAGACTAGACAGACAAGACTAGACAGACAAGACTAGACAGACAAGACTAGACAGACAAGACTAGACAGACAAGACTAGACAGACAAGACTAGACAGACAAGACTAGACAGACAAGACTAGACAGACAAGACTAGACAGACAAGACTAGACAGACAAGACTAGACAGACAAGACTAGACAGACAAGACTAGACAGACAAGACTAGACAGACAAGACTAGACAGACAAGACTAGACAGACAAGACTAGACAGACAAGACTAGACAGACAAGACTAGACAGACAAGACTAGACAGACAAGACTAGACAGACAAGACTAGACAGACAAGACTAGACAGACAAGACTAGACAGACAAGACTAGACAGACAAGACTAGACAGACAAGACTAGACAGACAAGACTAGACAGACAAGACTAGACAGACAAGACTAGACAGACAAGACTAGACAGACAAGACTAGACAGACAAGACTAGACAGACAAGACTAGACAGACAAGACTAGACAGACAAGACTAGACAGACAAGACTAGACAGACAAGACTAGACAGACAAGACTAGACAGACAAGACTAGACAGACAAGACTAGACAGACAAGACTAGACAGACAAGACTAGACAGACAAGACTAGACAGACAAGACTAGACAGACAAGACTAGACAGACAAGACTAGACAGACAAGACTAGACAGACAAGACTAGACAGACAAGACTAGACAGACAAGACTAGACAGACAAGACTAGACAGACAAGACTAGACAGACAAGACTAGACAGACAAGACTAGACAGACAAGACTAGACAGACAAGACTAGACAGACAAGACTAGACAGACAAGACTAGACAGACAAGACTAGACAGACAAGACTAGACAGACAAGACTAGACAGACAAGACTAGACAGACAAGACTAGACAGACAAGACTAGACAGACAAGACTAGACAGACAAGACTAGACAGACAAGACTAGACAGACAAGACTAGACAGACAAGACTAGACAGACAAGACTAGACAGACAAGACTAGACAGACAAGACTAGACAGACAAGACTAGACAGACAAGACTAGACAGACAAGACTAGACAGACAAGACTAGACAGACAAGACTAGACAGACAAGACTAGACAGACAAGACTAGACAGACAAGACTAGACAGACAAGACTAGACAGACAAGACTAGACAGACAAGACTAGACAGACAAGACTAGACAGACAAGACTAGACAGACAAGACTAGACAGACAAGACTAGACAGACAAGACTAGACAGACAAGACTAGACAGACAAGACTAGACAGACAAGACTAGACAGACAAGACTAGACAGACAAGACTAGACAGACAAGACTAGACAGACAAGACTAGACAGACAAGACTAGACAGACAAGACTAGACAGACAAGACTAGACAGACAAGACTAGACAGACAAGACTAGACAGACAAGACTAGACAGACAAGACTAGACAGACAAGACTAGACAGACAAGACTAGACAGACAAGACTAGACAGACAAGACTAGACAGACAAGACTAGACAGACAAGACTAGACAGACAAGACTAGACAGACAAGACTAGACAGACAAGACTAGACAGACAAGACTAGACAGACAAGACTAGACAGACAAGACTAGACAGACAAGACTAGACAGACAAGACTAGACAGACAAGACTAGACAGACAAGACTAGACAGACAAGACTAGACAGACAAGACTAGACAGACAAGACTAGACAGACAAGACTAGACAGACAAGACTAGACAGACAAGACTAGACAGACAAGACTAGACAGACAAGACTAGACAGACAAGACTAGACAGACAAGACTAGACAGACAAGACTAGACAGACAAGACTAGACAGACAAGACTAGACAGACAAGACTAGACAGACAAGACTAGACAGACAAGACTAGACAGACAAGACTAGACAGACAAGACTAGACAGACAAGACTAGACAGACAAGACTAGACAGACAAGACTAGACAGACAAGACTAGACAGACAAGACTAGACAGACAAGACTAGACAGACAAGACTAGACAGACAAGACTAGACAGACAAGACTAGACAGACAAGACTAGACAGACAAGACTAGACAGACAAGACTAGACAGACAAGACTAGACAGACAAGACTAGACAGACAAGACTAGACAGACAAGACTAGACAGACAAGACTAGACAGACAAGACTAGACAGACAAGACTAGACAGACAAGACTAGACAGACAAGACTAGACAGACAAGACTAGACAGACAAGACTAGACAGACAAGACTAGACAGACAAGACTAGACAGACAAGACTAGACAGACAAGACTAGACAGACAAGACTAGACAGACAAGACTAGACAGACAAGACTAGACAGACAAGACTAGACAGACAAGACTAGACAGACAAGACTAGACAGACAAGACTAGACAGACAAGACTAGACAGACAAGACTAGACAGACAAGACTAGACAGACAAGACTAGACAGACAAGACTAGACAGACAAGACTAGACAGACAAGACTAGACAGACAAGACTAGACAGACAAGACTAGACAGACAAGACTAGACAGACAAGACTAGACAGACAAGACTAGACAGACAAGACTAGACAGACAAGACTAGACAGACAAGACTAGACAGACAAGACTAGACAGACAAGACTAGACAGACAAGACTAGACAGACAAGACTAGACAGACAAGACTAGACAGACAAGACTAGACAGACAAGACTAGACAGACAAGACTAGACAGACAAGACTAGACAGACAAGACTAGACAGACAAGACTAGACAGACAAGACTAGACAGACAAGACTAGACAGACAAGACTAGACAGACAAGACTAGACAGACAAGACTAGACAGACAAGACTAGACAGACAAGACTAGACAGACAAGACTAGACAGACAAGACTAGACAGACAAGACTAGACAGACAAGACTAGACAGACAAGACTAGACAGACAAGACTAGACAGACAAGACTAGACAGACAAGACTAGACAGACAAGACTAGACAGACAAGACTAGACAGACAAGACTAGACAGACAAGACTAGACAGACAAGACTAGACAGACAAGACTAGACAGACAAGACTAGACAGACAAGACTAGACAGACAAGACTAGACAGACAAGACTAGACAGACAAGACTAGACAGACAAGACTAGACAGACAAGACTAGACAGACAAGACTAGACAGACAAGACTAGACAGACAAGACTAGACAGACAAGACTAGACAGACAAGACTAGACAGACAAGACTAGACAGACAAGACTAGACAGACAAGACTAGACAGACAAGACTAGACAGACAAGACTAGACAGACAAGACTAGACAGACAAGACTAGACAGACAAGACTAGACAGACAAGACTAGACAGACAAGACTAGACAGACAAGACTAGACAGACAAGACTAGACAGACAAGACTAGACAGACAAGACTAGACAGACAAGACTAGACAGACAAGACTAGACAGACAAGACTAGACAGACAAGACTAGACAGACAAGACTAGACAGACAAGACTAGACAGACAAGACTAGACAGACAAGACTAGACAGACAAGACTAGACAGACAAGACTAGACCGACAAGACTAGACAGACAAGACTAGACAGACAAGACTAGACAGACAAGACTAGACAGACAAGACTAGTCAGACAAGACTAGACAGACAAGACTAGACAGACAAAACTAGACAGAGAAGACTAGACAGACAAGACTAGACAGACAAGACTAGACAGACAAGAGTAGACAGATTAGATAAGACAAGCAAGATTATATTGTTCAAATTTTGTCAGACAAGACGTGACTTTTAAATCAAATTAGGCTTTGATTTGTTAGTGCCCGTGTGTGAACCCTTACGGGGCTCAGAGCTCGTCGTACAAAAGATATGTTTTGTTTCGTTTCCGGAAAATCGCGAAGAATTCCCGGAAATACCTTTTATATATACCCGAAAAATAGAGATTCAGGAAATGTGCGCGAACTCGATGTTTAGTTTATCCACGATATATTGTTGTTTTAAAAATTTTGAAAATACAAGAAAATGCAAATTTTGGTTATAACTGCGCTTTGATTGGTCGTTTACATGTGATGTGATCGGGCAACGAAGTTAATTTATGCATGTTATCATGACAACCCGTAGCAAATTGCTCATGTGACCACATACATTCTTAGAAACTTATCTTCACCCGATGTTATTGGAAATAAATATTGAGTACACACTATAATTCACGAAATTTGAACACGTGATTTACTTACCAATATCGGTTTGTTTTCTGATTTTAACCGATTTTACATGAATTTTTAATTTATTTTAAAATAAATAAATATTGCAATTATTATTACGATTGAAGTAAATTAAACTAAAATGAGACTACATGAGACTAAATGAAACCATATGAGACTATACGAGATTTGAGGATATTAGAAGAATACAGATGCGACTAAATGAGATTAGATAAAATCAGATAAGACTATATAAGATTAGATGAGACTAGATGAAACCAGATGAGTTTGTATAGGATTGGATTAGACGAGATTATATAGGCTTAGAATAAACTACACTAGATCATACTAGATTGGACTAGTTCTAGACTAGTTCAGCATAGATTAGCAGAGATTAGACTAGATTAAACTAAATTAGACTAGATGGGACCATATGCGTTTAAATGAAACGAAATGAGACTTGATAAGGCTAGATGAGTTTGTATGTGATTAGATAAGACTAGATAAGATTAGATGACGTTAGATGAGACTTGGTGAAACCAGTTGAGACTAGATAAGAGTAGATGAGACTAGATTATAGTAGATTAGATTAGACTAAATTAGACTAGATTAGATTAAATGAAACCAGAGGACACTTGATAAGAAATGAGTTTGTATAAGATTAGATGAGACTATATTAAACTTCGGTGAACATTTATGGCACTATTTAAGGACGTTCCCAAGCAGCAGTCGTGCCGCTTTATAAAATATAGTTGAGGTGCAGTGTTCCTTTGGGTGCCGCTTATCTGCGTAGAAGATCTAAAATACTTTCGTTGCGTCGCTTCTCCGATCCGACAACATGGCATTCTAACTATATTTTTATGTTGTTGACATGCGTAGCGTTTCGATATTTTGAAAAAAAAAAAAATATTGGATATTGCAAATAATATATTAATGATGATCTCGATTGAAGAATGGTAGATTTATTAAAAAAAAGACTAGTGATGCAATAGCTAAATCTCTCGCGGGTATGTCTGAGGCTAAAAAACAGTGTAACGTTGCCAAGTCGCCATCTCCCACTCTTCAAGTTATAGAAGTAAACATGAAAACCATCAAAAGTGCTTGGCTTTTAACAATATTATAACAAAATCAATACCGCTTGTTAATGTTATTTTTACAGAAAGATATTTGTTATATCTCCATTTACTGATTCTCAGTTTATCATAAGAATTTCAAGAAAATTACTATAGATATTTAATAAAACGTGTGTGAGAATATCAATCCGGGTATGGTTTACATGTTAAACATGCAAATTTTAACCGTCAATATTTACAAATTTTCCAGCGCAAGAACTATTTAAACAAATTTCTACGGGTAAAGGGTACTTTTTACTATATGTATTCAAAATTACAGAAGAATTTAAAGAAAACTAATTTTCTTGGGAACGTCCTTAAGACCAGATGAAACTAGTTGTGACTAAATAAGATGAGGCTAGATGCGACTTGATGATACAAGATGATGATAGATAAGACTTGATGAGGCTCGATTAGACTAGATTAGGCTAGATTAGATTATATTGGACTAGATCAGACTAGTTTAGAGTGGATTAGTCTAGATAAGAATAGCTTAGACTAAATTAGACTACGTGGGGCTAGATGAGAATAAATGAAACTGAATGAAATTTATTAAACAAAATACTCGATTAGACTATATGAAACTAGATGATATTAGATGGGCATTTATGGGGCTAGATAAGACCAGATAAGATTATATAAGAACAGATGAGATAAGAACAGAACAGATGCGATTAGATGAGAGTAGATGAGAATAGATAAATTTTGACAGATACGACTAGACGAGATTAAATGAAACTAGATAAAATTAGATGAGATTTAGTGAGACCTAATGAAATCAGATGAGTCCAGATGAGATTGACTAGATTAGATTATACTAAATTGGACTCTATTCGAGGGTTTTATATAAAGAAACAACCGGAAGGGTAATATCAAGAACTTATAAGTGAATATCAAAAACAGAAAAAGCCAGGCAAGGAAGAAGAACCAGCAAAAGCAGCCAGATATATTAATGCAGGAACAAGTATTCCGAAAACATGTCAGATAAGATATTGCAAAAACAATAAGACTAACAAATTCGGTCTAAAATGTAAGAAGTACGTATGCGGAAAATGTGCGATTGAGAAGCCATTTGTAAAAAAATGTTGTATTACGGAATAATATCTAAACGATTTATTTTTAAATAAAAGAAACTATACTTTTTAAAAATTAAATAATTATTATCTTCATTTTATATTAAGAGTTATAATCCTCTGTTAAGTTGGCAGAACCAACTCAGAAAAAAAAATCCACGACGGCACATAATAATCCGCATTTTATCCGCTAACGATTGTAAAAAGAAAAAAAATTCCCGCTCTTCCCATTTCCCGGGAAAATGGGGTCCCGCTAACTTAACAAAAAGTTAGCGGTACCCATTCTAAAAATAATTATATTGAGAAAATAATTACACCGAAATTATCCGATTTTTATCCGCTAACGATTGTAAAATGAAAAAAATTTCCCGCACTTCCCATTTCCCGGGAAAATGGAGTCCCGCTAACTTAACAAAAAGTTAGCGGCACCCACTCTAAAAAGAATTATATTGAGAAAATAATTGCACCGGAATTATTCGCTTTTTATCCGCTAACGATTGTAAAAAGAAAAAAAAATTCCGCCCTTCCCATTTCCCGGGAAAATAGGATGCCGCTAACTTAACGGAACGATATCGGGACCCATTCTAAAAATAATTGTATTGAGAAAATAATTGCACCGGAATTATCCGCTTTTTATCCGCTAACGATTGTAAAAAAAAAAATTCCCGCCCTTCCTATTTCCCGGGAAAATAGGATGCCGCTAACTTAACAGAACGTTAGCGGGACGCATTCTAAAAATAATTATATTGAGAAGATAATTTCACCGGAATTATCCGCTTTTTATCTGCTAACGATTGTAAAAAGAAAAAAATTTCCCACACTTCCCATTTGCCGTAAGTTAAGTCCCACAGTAAGTTAGCGGGACCCTATTTTCCCTATTTTTTTAAAATGGGGTTCCGCTAACTTAACAGAAAGTCAGCGGGACCCACCCTAAAAACAAATATTTTGAGGAAATACATGCACCGAAATTATCCGCTTTTTGTCTGCAACCGAATGCCGCGAGAAAAATAATTTCCAAACTTTTCATTTCCCGGAAAAATTTTAGAGTTTTTTTTTCGCGTAATTCGTTTGTGTATGAAGTAAAAGTTATCAGGTGCTATCGCGGAGTAATAAAGATATCGGGGAAAAAATTTGCTGAGAGGTAATTTTAAAGAACAAAGAAAGAGAGGGGTGGCAATAGCTCCACTAACTAAAACTGCCCTCTCACCCCACCATAGGTGGGAGGAGGCAGACAAGCAAAACCAAAAGGAAGAGGAGGCAACCAAAAGAACATTTCATTTTTGAAAAGACCTAACATACCGCTTGCGTCTTTGAAAGTGCCTTAACATGCCGCTTGCACCTTTGAAAGGTCCTAGCATGCCGCCCGCATCTTTGAAAGGCCCTAGCATTTCGCCGCCGCGCCGATGCCTTTTTGAACGGGCCAATAGAAATAACATGTGACGATTCGGCCGGGGAAAAACAAAAACATTTAGACTCCTTCCCTTTCCGAAATCCGCTATATATTTCCGGGTTGGAATGAATACGATGGGTTTCATGAATCACCGATACCTGTGATGGATACGAGGAATCGTGTCAGCCCGAAATTACTTATTTATTCTCGTTGCGATTAAGCTTTCACTATAGAATTGTTTTCAGAAGTTTATCAGAATTTTAACAGAACTTAATAAATCAAATTTTCCTCGAAATAATCGTAGATTCTTCTCTTCGTCCTCATTATCTCTTTTCTTTTCTTTCTTTGTTCTTTAAAATTACCTCACAGCAAGAGGAACAGAAAAAGCCAGAGAAGATTTTAGAATGGGTCCCGCTAACTTTTTCTTAAGTTAGCGGGATCCTATTTTCCAGAAATGGGAAGGGCGGGAAATTTTTTTCTTTTTACAATCGTTAGCGGATAAAAAGCGGATAATTCCGGTGCAATTATTTTGTCATATAATTATTTTTACGATGGTTCCCGCTAACTTTCTCTTAAGTTAGCGGGATTCTATTTTCCCGGAAAATGGGAAGGCCGGTAAATTTTTTTCTTTTTACAATCGTTAGCGGATAAAAAGCGGATAATTCCGGTGCAATTATTTTCTCAATATAATTATTTTTAGGATGGGTCCCGGTAACGTTCTGTTAAGTTAGCGGCATCCTATTTTCCCGGAAAATTGGAAGGGCGGGAAATTTTTTTCTTTATACAATCGTTAGCGGATAAAAAGCGGATAATTCCGGTGCAATTATTTTCTCAATATAATTATTTTTAGAATGGGTACCGCTAACTTTTTGTGAAGTTAGCGGGACCCCATTTTCCCGGGAAATGGGAAGAGCGGGACATTTTTTTCTTTTTACAATCGTTAGCGGATAAAAAGCGGATTATTATGTGCCGTCGCGGATTTTTTTTTCCGAGCTGGTTCTGCCAACTTAACTGAGGTGAGTTATAAGTTATTTCAAAGACCGGTCATTTGACCGGACACGATAGATTATCATATATGCATTGCTGGTAAATTTAAGTTAGATTATTTGGTGCTTACGTATTAACGCTACCACCGCTATATATTGGACCGAGTTCGCGCTGCCGCGCGTATGTTTTGATTTATCTGTCCGCTTCGCGGCGGACAACCTAAAATAACCGGGGTTAAAAATACAGTATTTTGAGTTTTATAAACGTTTTAATTCTAAATTAAATGTTTCATTTTATGATTTATCATACAAATTTTAGGTGTAGATTGGCGGCATTTAAAAATGTAGCTGTGGTTTCGTTAATACGTAAGTACCGGTTATGTTAATAAGGGGTTAGATATATAAAATAAGTTTATATGAAAAACCATCTGTATCACAGAGAAAATAACTATTCAAATGTGTCTGTCGCAAGCTGCAATATTGTTTTAACGGCAACTTGGCAATATGTTACTGATAAATAATTATTACAAATTTGTAACTTTAGACAATTATTTACAAATTATGTAGAAACAAAGGTTCAACATGATGACATTCGGAACGAGTTAATTCAATGTAAGAACTGTCAATACACCCTATTTGACAGTATTCGATTTTCGCAAAAAGTTGCAGTAAAACAGTTAAAAACAGACATTTTCGATGTGGTTACAATTTAATTTGCATACTCATAAAATAGTCTACAGTCAGTTTTTTCTTGCTGTTAGGTAAATGTACACGTTTACCGGTAAATGTACGCATTAGCAATTTTTGTTAGTAAATGTGAGTTTGAAGTAGCATTTATCAACCATTTCTCGCATTTAATTTACACAATCCTATTAGAATCTCATTTCATAACATTTAGACTTTCAACCAATTTTATCTAAGACTGTAAATATTTTAATTAAATTCCACATTAGCTTTGAGAAACTGTTTCTCATTGCTTGAATTTATTTTTATAAAAATCAGTTATTTTGTTTTAATTTCCTGATGGTATATCTTATTTTTAATTAATTTTTATCAAAGTTATCTGTCAAAACTTTTTTAGCAAAAAAAAATCGCAACAAAAATTTTCAAAAAATATGAAGAATTTTCCTACAACCTTCAACCTTTTTTCAGAAATTTAACAAAGCTACCTTAAATCTATTTAATAAATCAATGCTAAAACTCACCCACCAAAGCAGAAATTTCAACAACAATTCCATAAACCGACTCACAAAAATCTCACAAACCTTTTACAAAATTTTCACTAAATTTCCGCGAGTTTTGCTCACACCAATTTGATTCACACGCTACAACCGCACTCCATTAACTGAAATTAATTCAGAATGCTGCTTAGACTCACCTTGCTTACACTGATTGTTGACATTTTTTTGCATACCCAAGGCCAAGAAACAAACGAAACGCTATAAATCGCTGCCATTTACTGTTTAAAAAAATAATCGCTGATCAAATTAATAAAACATAGGGCTAATTCGATCTTAAAACTCTCAATCTTGTCCATCCACCAAGTTCACTTTAAATTGAGTGATTAATTTGGTTCACGAAGTGATAGCTACAGATAGTGTTGACTTTCTAATTAGTTCATTATTAATTTGAATAACTATATATTAATAATTAACTAACACTTGTTGACACCTTAAGTAATGAGGTTTATTTATTCTTTATTAGACAGACAGATTTCATTATTATCGACATTATGTATTGTTCAAACAAGATGGTAAGGCGGGAAATTTAAATACTTAATTCAACTGATAGCTTTGATCAGAGAGCTAAAATTTTGTAAAGATAAAACATTGAAGAACAAGTCAAGTGTACACAAATAGACTAGATTATTAAAAATTTAGTGTAGATGAAACCTTGAAAACCAAGACTAGTCTATAGAATCAGACTAAATTACTAAAAAAATATTTATATGAAACAATGAAGAGCAAGTTTAGTCTAGAAAAAAATCTAGATTTTTAAGAATTTAGTCTACATGAAACTTTGACGAACAAGTCTAGTCTATAAAATCACATTAAATTATGTAAAATCTAGTCTAGATTAAACATTCAATATCATGTCTAGTCTATACAATTAGATTAGATTATTAGTAATTTAGCATAGATGAAACCTTGAGAAATAAGTCTAGTCTATATAATCAGACTAAATAATTAAAAATCTAGTCTAAATGAAACATTTAAGATGAAGTCTAGCTTACATAATCAGCTTCAATTATTGCAAATATAGTCTATGTGAGAAACATTGAAAACCATAGTTTTTCATAAAACTATTTATGAAAATAGTTCACACATATAGTTTACACAAACAGACTAATTAAGTGTTTAGTCTAGATGAAATCTTGAAGACCAATAGTCCATATAATCAGACTAAATTATTAAACCCTAAACTATACCAAACATTGTAGACCTAGTCTAGTTCAAACGATCAGACTAGTTTATTAAAACTTATTATTAGACTAGATGAAACATTGAAAACTAAGTGAACAAAAACAGACAAAGAATTTAACCAAGATGGAATGGTAAACAACTTGTCTATTCTATACAATCAGACTAGATTATTATATATCTAGTCTAGGCGAGAAACCGTGAATATCAATACTAGTTATCAATACAAAAACAGACTAGATTATTAAGAGTTTAATCTCGATGAATCTTTGAAGATCAAGTTAAGTTCATGAGTGGTGCCCCCGGGCAGCATTTTTGGACCAATAATTTATATATTGTTCACGGCTGACGTGCCTATTGCCCACAATTCCCTGGTACATATACATGGTTTCGATAGCTAGTAATTAGAGAGCAAAAGCTATTAAAATTATAGACAATAGTCAATTACAGGTATCCCTCGAGGCTCTACAATTTTCACAAATTACTAGAGGAAAGTAACCAAATTTGGAATACCGTTTTGATTTTTACGCATAAAAAAACAAATTTAAAAAACAAAAACTTTTAATTCGCAATCAATTTGCGCTTTCGATAGTAACAGTCTTGTATTATATTTATTAATTATAAGTATTAAAATTTCTCTAAAACAAAATCAACACAAAGCTATATAATTATGGAATAGATACCGCAAATATAGAACACTAGAAAAACTATCTAAATCAACCTTAATTTCTATGAGATACTTTAGGAACTTTGGTCAAATACAAAATATATAACTTAAACTACTTGCAATAATCGCAAATCCAGGTGTCTAATTCTGCATCGGCGCAATCATTATGTGCCCAGAGTTCGCACATGAGGCATTTGATCCACTTTTCAACTCGAGTATCTTCAAAAAACATCATATGACAGAACATACATTCTGCATCTTCCGAGGCAGCAGCTTCATTTCCTATCAAGGTATCGGGATCACTGTATGTGTCAAACAGTAATATCTCATGATCATCTGAATCCGCTGGATTATTCTTAGCATTGGTTTTCTGTTTTTTTTTTTATTTACCTATCATTTTTTTTTCGAACTGTTTTTTATTCTAAGCTTTACTCAATCTATTTTCTTTTTATTCTTTCTTCTTCCTTTTGTCAATGAGGTCGTTTTTGTAAGGTGAAGACGTGATGATTGCTGCAACAGATATTTTTCTTCCCCTGTTCGATGTTTTCTTATCTACTACTGGGCTGATATCACAGGGAGAAACTAGATTTAGACGGCTGCGAGAGAGCCCAGAAGATTTCGTTGGAGTAACATTGACTATGCAGCTATGTTTAACTACATCCTGTTGTGCAGATAGATAGTCGAACCCGCTAAATGTGTTTTTTTCAGTAGCTATAGTCTTGTGATACGAAACCCCTTCGCTGTAATCTCACCTGTTTGCACTTTTAATTAAGCCTTGCCAAATAGCTCGACGATGTCATAAGGACTTAGTGACCTTTATCATTTCTAATCCACGTTCGTATTTCTTCACTGTAATGAGACTTCAGTGGTCCCATAAAAGTTTTGTCAAGTGGCTGGAGCTTATGGCTTGTGTGTTGAGGTATAGACACAATTTTCTATCACATCGATGTTACGAGTGTGATTATTATTGTGGGTGTTAGTAAAGTGACCATCTAAATCAACAAGACTTTCGATTCTGCGATGAGGTTTGTGTGTTTGATTAAATGTTTGAACAAATCAGTAAATATATCCATTTGTATCTACCCTGATGGATGTGCAACGACAACAGCACCTGGGGAACTCCTCTCATTACTGTTCACTGTTGGCCGACGACTTGGGGTATCTTGCTAAATAAATTTAAATAGTTATCCAGTCAGTTGATATTTTGGGATCCAAATATGGAATGGTCCATATTTGGATACCGGGAACTGTCCATATTTGGCATTTCTACCGAATTTATATCTAAATCCATATTTTTAAACTAAACAAAACAATGCAATCAAACACCTCTAATACTTACAAACAAACATTTAGGCAATACATAGATGCAATAAATATAATACTACTTCCAATTACATTACAAAAAATACTTCATTTTTAGGAACCCGGAAAAGTTTCCTGACAGCGGCAAAACAAAACAGTCTCGCCGCGGCTAAAGCATTCCCTCTGCTGTCGAGTTGAAACCTATACGCGCGCATAGTGTTAGAGAGAAATGAATGACCAATGATTTTTGGGTCTAGCTGTATTTGTTTCCGAGAAATGCCGGTATTCCACATTAGGGATACTATTCCATATTTAGCTACTTTCCTTTAATAATAAATTTCAACTTGTCTAATACAACTAATGAGTTTTGATTGCTAGTCATTAAACAATATATCTATTAAAATTATGGACAATAGTCATTTATAAATGTCCCTTGAGGCTCTATAATAGTCACAAATTACTTATAATAAATTTCTATTGAATATTCAATAGAACCACTCTAGAGTTTTAATTGCTAGTAATTAGACAGTATAGCTATTAAAATTATAGACAATATTCAATAATAAATGTCCCTCAAGGATCTACAATAGTCACAAATTACTAATAATAAATTTTAATTTGATATTCAATAGAACTAATGAGCTTTGATTGCTAGAATTTAGACAGTAAAGCTATTGAAATTGTAGACAATAGTCAATTATATGTTCCTCAAGGCTCTACATTGGTCAAAAATTACTAATAATAAATTTTAATTTGATATACAATAGAACTAGTGAGTTTTGATTGCTAGAATTTAGACAGTGAAGCTATTGAAATTGTAGACAATAGTCAATTATATGTTCCTCAAGGCCCTATAATAGTCACAATTTACTAATTATAAACTTTACTTTGATTTCCAATAGAGCTAATTTGGAAGAGTTTTGATTGCTAGTTATTAGACTGTAAAGCTATTTATAGAGAGTACTCTATTACAGATGTTCCTCAAGGCTCTAGGATAGTCACAAATGTGATATTAATGTGTTTTGATTGCTAGTATTTGATTGATAAATGTATATACTTGCTACATTTGCCGACGATACCGCCATCTGGACAACTCATGAAAATCCAAACGCAGCCTCAAAATCACTACGAAGTGATAACAAAATACGATCAAGATCAGAACATACGTGGGCCTGAGAGGCCTAAGTGAATGATAAAATCAAAATAATAAATTGGAACTGTTTAAAGAAATGTGTTCATATCACATGTAGTCTTCAGTAATATTGAAAGGGACAGAAGTACATGTAGAAAATGTAAAAAGTTTTGAGCTAGGAGTCCTACAGGCTCAACTAAAGTGTGTTAAAAAACTTCCAGCCCAGTAATTGAATAGTTTAATAAAATATTTATATAGAAGATGCAATTAATTTGAGCATTTATATACAATTATATCCTTCTTCTTGTTTCGAATAGGCCTACTTTGGACCACGCTTGTTCAACTGTTGAGCTTTTATCTTTGCCCAGTATTGTTGTAGCTTCTGCCGGTGTAACTCCTATCTCTCTTCTGTCCAGGGGGTATTTTTCCTTTGGGGTTTTTCCTGCAATGCACAGACTTCGTCTCCAAGACTGTCTGTTTTGGAGGTCTGTTATTCCCCGTTCTTTAATATCCTTCTCGGTTTCTGTCAAACAAAGTGGTACGAACCTTCTTGTTTTGCTAGAAGGCGAAGAGACGGCTGTTTACACGGTTTGGATGCAATCTTGCAAAGTGGCCATAGGAAGCTACCCTACTTTTCCTTGCATAGTCTCTCTGACTCTCAATATGTTCGTAGAGCTCAGAGTTATTACGCTTTCGGAATTCCCCATCTTCCTTTACCGGGCCTAAGATATTCCTGAGGATGCTCCTCTCTCTGATTTCCAATCTGTCTACCAGACCTCTTCGGTTCAAGGAAAGACACCCCATGGCCTACAGGGCTTTTGGTCGTAAGGCTCATGTGAAGTTTCAGGTTGCGTGACAGGCATTTCTTGTTGTATGTGTTCTTGGTCAGTCGATAGGCTTGTTCTAACTTGTTAACTTTCTTAGATAATGATGCCCTTTCTGATAAGTTGGGTTCAATCCATTCGCCGCGATACTTAAATTTCTCAGTCCTCTTGATGTTTCCCTGCTCTGGTAACATCTCTCTGTTTGCTTCTTTGATGTTGGTGAAGAATTCTCTTTTCTCCAGCGACACTGGAAAACTCACTTTGGCAGCCTGTTTTCTGAGGCAATTTACCTGCATTGTTGGCATCTCAAGAGAATCAGCAATCAGTGCCATGTTATCTGCAAGGACCAGGCAATCTACAACCAGTCCCATCGTTCTTACGTCCCAGGTTGATACCATTCTGAACACCCAAGTGGAGGAGTTCCTTGCGCCATTCTATCATAAGCTTTTCAAGAACACAGTTGAAGTGAAGTGGGGAAAGTCCATTATCTGTCTCATTCCAGTTTTTAATTTCAAGCTTCCTGAAATCTCGCCTCTAAATTTAACCTTGGAATGGGTTTTGGTAAAAGTTTCTAGGATGAGTCTGCCGGTTTTGTTGTCTAGCCCTAGTTCCTGGAGTACTTTGTTAAGCGTTTCTCTATCAATCGAATCGTAGGCCTTCCAAATATCAACAAAGATTACGACCACCCTGCGGTTTCTCATATTGGAGTATGCAAGTACAGTTTTAAGTTTAAGGATCTGTTCAACACAGGATCGGGTCTTCCTGAAGTCCCCCTGGTATTCCCCCAGTTGACAATCCAGCTGATTTTCTGCCCATGGTTGTAACGCCTTCGAGAGAATCTTGTATGTTACTGGTACGAGAGAAATTCCACGGTAGTTGTTAATATCAGTAAAATCTTCCTTTTTGTGAAGCGGATGGATCAGAGCAGATTTACAATCGGGTGGTAATTTCTCTGTTTCCCAGATGTCCTGGATGATCTCGGTTAGCTTGCGCACGGCATTGTCTCCAGCTCCTTTCCACAGTTCAGCAACGATAGAGTTCCCGGCAGCTACCTTATTATTTTTAAGAAGTTGAATGATCTGGCCAACTTCTTCCAATGAAGGGGGCAGCGAGTCCGGGTTTGGCGTGGTTTGTTTATAGTCGTAGTGATGGTTTGGTGGGTCACAGTTGAGTAAAGTACTGAGCTAAAATGTGGCAGTTGTCCTTGTCGTTAAAAGCCAGTTTGCTCTGTGAGTCTCTAAAGTGGAGGCGGAGCGTATTTTCTGAGTGTCTGCTCGAAGGTTCCAAAGAAATCTCTGGAGTTACTCTTAACAAAGCTCTCTTCGATTTGGCTTAGTTGGTTTTGTGTGAAGATTCGTTTGGTTCCTCGAATTATATTGGCTGTAAGCTGTCTTTGTTCCAAAAATGTATGTCAATTTTCCACCTTACCCAGGCTGTATGTCTTTGGGCTATTACATTGTCACAGTTTTCAGTCCGCCACGGATGCTTCCTTCTTCTAGCGAGGGGGGCGAGTTCATGGGCTGCCTTGACAAGAGTCTCCTTCAGTTGGTCCCAGCTGTTTAGATCAGTATTATTCAGTCTCTCACTTACTCCTTGACTGTTCTTAAGTCGTTTACGTCAAATATTACCATTTTGGAGGTTTTGTGTAACCTAGTGTTTCTAGCCTGGAGTTTTATTTTGATCTTTAAGAGGTTGTTTGTCTGAACTATTATATAAACAATAATGAGATATATTTAATTATTGATTAATGCTATAGTTAATAATTATTAATAATTATTCTATATAAATTATAATATATAGATATTAAATACATTAATTAAAATAAATATACTTCGCTGTAGTTTACTTAAAACAAATATAAATAAGTTTTCAAAGCTTTAGGACCTTACAAGAAATGTCCATTAACATTAATATACTCCACGCTGATCATTTCTATAGACTCTGCAAGCATATCGATTTATAGACGCGTGAGAGTGTGTACTTTTCGAGGCGGATCATTATGCCGCACAAAAGCCGGCAAAATATAAATAAAATATATTTTTTCTTCATCTCTCCATTCAATTCAGCAGCGACTCTTGACTCGCGTATTGAAAAAGCTTTATGCTTTTCAGCTCTTAATAGCGATAGAATATATTGATTATAAAACGACCGTAGAGACCTTTCAAAGCTTCATTTTAATTTCCATTCAGGGGAAAAAATTAGTTATATGAGATGGGAAATATTTGTTGAAAATACACGCCCTACAATTCAAATAAAAATAAATACAAAATAATATTTGTTAAATACAAAATAGTATTAGTTAAAAATAATATTTGTTGTATTTTATTGTTGGTGCGATATCAGCTTTCTATTCAACTCTGGTTTTCTGTTCAGCGTGCCGGCCTATAGTAGGATTTAGTTCAACGAGACAATCAGTTAATCGTGTAAACTCAACAAGCTAGCACTAGCGCAGAGAGATAATTCCGAGCATTTGTTACATCCGACGTCGTCCTTGCAATAGGACGCCGTTCTCTGTTTAAATACATTTCGGTGCTAACACACAAATTGTACGTTTAATTTCAAATGTCTACATGGAATAGATTATGGCGTTGGTTTTACTACTTTTTAAAGAGTTTCTTTTCAACTTTTAATATGTAGTGTTTCTACCTCTTTTTATACATGATATTAAAAACTCGTAGTATTTTCTACTTTCCGCCTAGGTTTGCTAGGTCTCTCGACTGTTTAAATAAGTATAAATCCCTGTTTTTTCTTTAATTCGGTAATGAAATGGGCAAACACTAATTTATACTAGTCCGCCTAGGTTGCCTGCATACCATAGGCAATATCCACCTCTTTGAACAATAAATAAAGGGAATCAAATGGAGTCACTACTTGACTCTGAAAGTAGCTACGAATATTTTCATAATACACTACAGTACAATTATGCCTTTTCCTTCCCTTTACAAATATATTATCAAAACCCGGAGCTAGTGAGGGCCTAAATAGGTTGAAAAATCTTTTGAACGCGACATATACAGTTGCGAAGATCAAAAAGACGAGCACTACATATGTATTTAACCCTAAAATGAAAATACAAGCAAGAGACAGCAAACAACTTCAGAACTAGAAACCTGCAACGCATAAATAATATAGAGAAATGTAAAGAGATATGGAATATAATCAACACAAATTCGAAAAAGCCAAAGAAAACCGTTAATAGCTGCTTGAGTGCACGAGAGATGAACACACTCCTCGCAAATGTGGTAAAGCAACTTGCATCAAGGAGTTGCAAGAAGCATAGAAACTATTAACAAGGTTTCATTATAACTCGACTAAATCAATGGCCTTATATAAAGCTCAAGCTCAACGGCTCAAGAAATCATAACAACTACTCTAAACCTTAAATCTAACACAACTAAAAATCGCCTAAGGCTTGTCGCATACTGCATCCGCTCCGCTCCGTTCATCACAGCTCCGTCATTTTTCCACAAATTGCATCCGCTCAGCTCTGTAACTTTTCCACACACTAAACCCCTCGGACCGAACCCTTTGTCATCTTATTAGTTTATTTATAGGGCAGTGATTTTCAACGACTGTGCCGCGGCACTTTTATGTGCCGAAAAATTCTTGATGTGAGCCGTCAAATTTTAGATGTGCAAACAATAAAAATTATTTGGTATGTACTTTGATACAGCATGCTAGTAGGGAAAAGGCGTGTACCTTGGGACGGTTTTACCTTGGGACAATCGCTATTACGATTTTGGTACTGTAGCGGCAAATCTAGGAACTACATCATATGTCGCAAGCAGTGTTTGTGAGTAAACAAACACATTCGATTGGTTGTCAAAATTCATTTATGGTGGCAAATGGCGGTAGTGTGTTTTTGAAACCGTGAGGTATAATTTACGAAAGTACGTTGTAAGTTGTAAAAAGTGCAGTAAGTATTGTTACTCATATATTTTCACACCGCTTCATTGTTATATGATTGCTGTACACAATATGAAACATTTTGATGAAAATCTCTGCAGTTGTGATTTGGAGGTTATATTTTATAAAATATGTGCATGTTTGTACCTTGGGACACTGTTTAGGTTGCACCAAGGGACGCGTCCCAAGGTGCAACCCCAGATCTTTACCAGCAATCCGTCTCACTGGTAATGACATAATTGCAGATGGGGAGGAGTGCTACAGGAAAGAAACAATTAAAACCAGATGCAGAAGCGTTGGAGGCCTCTGCTAACGAACTTCTTGTAAACAAAGGAACGTTACGACAAGTTACCAGCGCCTCAAACGGAGTTTCAAAAAGCACGCTCGCTAGACATATCCAAAAATATAAATTATCTGGAGAAACTAACTTCAAGTATACTGCAAACAATGCGACACATAAAGTATTCACCACTAATCAAGAGGAGGAATTGCTCTCATATATTATAAAAGCAGTACAATGGAACTATGGTGAGACCGTCGAAGAAATGAAAAAGTTAGCTTTTCAATATGCAAAAGGTAATAACATTAAGATGCCTGACTCGTGGAATGTTAATGAAACTGCTGGTCGACAGTGGTACAGGCACTTCAGAAAATCCCACGAAAGAAGAATATCTCTCCGCAAACCTGAAGCCACTAGCTTAGGAAGAATGGCCTGTTTTAACAAGGCAAATGTGACAGTTTTTTCGATAACTGAGGGATATCCATTCAAGATTTAAACTCAAAACTCAGAATGTGTGGAATCTTGATGAGACCGGTTGTTCCACTATTTACAAGCCTGTTCGTGTGCTGAGCGACATTAAGGCGAAGCAAATAGGAGCGGCCACTTCTGGTGAAAGAGGACTAAACGTAACCATGATAGCCTGCGTTAATGCTGCAGGAACATTCATCCCACTAGGTATTATTTTTCCGCGCGTTCACTTCAAGGACCACTTGATCAATAATGCGCCACCTGGAACCATTGGCATGGCGAATCCAAGTGGATGGTGTAATGCGGAGTTGTTTTTGCAATATCTTCAGCATTTTATTTCCATCGTAAAGCCTTCTGTGGACAACAAAGTGTAGCTTATAATGGATAATCATGAGAGCCACCTTTCAATAGCTTCCATAAATGTAGCAAGGAAATATGGAATAATATTCTTGACTTTTCCCCCACACACGAGCCACAAGCTGCAGCCGCTTGATAGATCAACCTTCGGGCCGTTTAAAAGCTACTAAAATAGGGCCAGCAAAGCCTGGATGCTCATCCATCCTGGTGAACCCATTTCAATTTATGATTTCCATTGGCTTTCACACCGAACAACATCTCAGAGGGATTCAAAGTTTCTGGTATATGGCCATACAATGCAGATGTGTTTGAAGACTATGAGATCTTGCCAGCTGAAGTGACAAACAGACCGTACGAACCTCATGATGAAAGCATAATTCAAGAAAAGGAGCCGAACGTAGAAACGCCATCAACAAGAAGTGCATGTATCACAGCGAAGACTCCTGAGGAACTGCGTCCATTTCCGAAAGCACCACCTCGCAAGCGTGGTGTAAAGGGCCGAAATCCTGGAAAATGCATGATTGCGATCGACTCATCAGAATTTGAAGAACTCAAGCTGCAGAAAATGAAAAATGACAAGCCTTTTGCTCCGCCAAAACAGACCGTTAAAAGTTTTAGTTCCATCGCCATCTAAAGATGAAGACGAACCCGAACTTTAAGACAGCTCCAATGGAAGTCGTTTCGCTGACAGCTCTGATAACGAAGAACACGAGTTGGATTTCTTCGACGCGGCTCCACTGAACTATTCCAAGGACAGTTGGGTGTTAGTCAAGTGCGATGTCTCTGGGAAACCTTCGTCGAACAGTGTCTATTATGCCGGTATAGTCGAAGATGTTACAGAATTAGAGGTTATTGCGAAATTTCTGCGAGTGCGGAAAGTTCACTTTGTATTTCCTGAGGTTGAAGATGTCGCTGTCGTTAGTAAGTCCTGCATAGTGAAGATATTGTCTGAGCCTACCATACGTCGAAGACAGCATTCCTTCAACATCAAGTATTCCTATGAATATTTACCTTAAATAATGTATAGATTTCATTATAAACATTTTTGTACACTATTTTTTATAATTAAAATGAATTCAATGTACATACTTATTTATACAATATAATTCTATCCCTGTCCCAATGTACAACCACCCCTGTCCCAAGGTACAAGGCCTGTTTGTACCTTAGGACAAATTGCACTGCATTGTTATATGGTGAGTACCGACTTCTTTACTGATGTATTCGTCGTGGGTATTGACCATTTACTAGCCAAAACTACATTCTTTCACGGGGAATAATTACAATTCAATTTTACAAACAAGCCAAAAATAAAAAAAATGAAAAGAAAATTCTGTCCCAAGGTACACGCCTTTCCCCTATAGTTTTACTACAAATCTGGGGCTTGGTAAAAAATATGGGTTTCTTTGAAACTTAGTGTTGCGGACTTTTTACCTGGTGTAACACAAATATTTATTGAACCAGGCAACGTAGAAGCTTAATTTTACTTTACGATCTTAGCTAAAGAGTGCCAAAGACGATTAACAACAGTTAGACTTTGTAAAAAGTTCGCAACACTAAGTTAAAAAAAAACCCGTATTCTTTACCATGCCCCGAATCTGGATTAAACCCAGACAAAAAAAAGACAATATTTCACTGATTTCACGTTTTTAACCTAGGTTAGATCAAAGCTTAGATTCGGTAATATTAGAACAGATAGATCCAGAGAAAATATCGTGCTGTGGCACGACCTCTGGATCCAAAATATGTAAAATTAATTCAAATAATTTACCTTGCGACTTACATGAGCTCCTTAGATGCGCTACAATCCGAGTTTTCTATTTATTCAATTTTGCCTTAAGGTAAACTTCCGAGCAAAGCGGCTCTAGCATTACTAACGCAGCGATACTGACGCGGCGACATAACGATAGTATTAAGCATTATGGAAAATTATGAGGCGCAATTCGAGCGCAGCGAAACTGACGCTGTGCGCATCAGTGTCCCTGTGCTGGAATGGCACCTCGTACGTTTCCATTAGCCGCTTTGCTCAGAAGTCTATCTATATAGTCATGTTTAATTCCTTGCATACGGATCAAAAAACATTATACAGGATCAAAACCGATTATAATAAAAGAAAAACAGATATAACTGATTTATTCACTAGTGCAATAAAAGTCTCCGTGGCAACGCATCAAAATAACGCATCAAAAAACCTCTCTTACGGGCTCCGTAAACATAATCCTGAATGTTGGCTGATGTTCTTTTTTGATCGTCAATCACAAAACTTATTATACATATACTTTTTTTGTATAAATCTCATGCTTTCTGCCGGAGTAATCTTTTCGCGTTACCCTCTAACAATAATTCTTCGGATGTATCCAGTTATAATTAATAAAACACAAATTAATTAAACACAATAAATACACTAAACAAATTTCTGACGCACGAATCAACAATTTTATCGTTACCATGACAACACCACACTCATAGCAAACTTTTCTTTGCATTATTTCATAATTTTTTGAATTCTTGCATAATAAACAACTATTAAACTCATTTTATTGTTGGTGTGCCGCTAAATTTTGATGTTGAAGGTGTACCGCAAGAGAAAAAAGGTTGAGAATTACTGGTATAGGGCTAAATATGTGCTGCTATCCTGGTTGCATAAATGCGCATATCGCACACCTAGATCTAAAGAGAGCTAACTAAAAAATTGTTATTTTTGAGTTATGCATACCATAGAATTCCTTAACTAAGTACCTAGCGACCAATAAAACAGATTTAAAAATAATTCCAATACTCAACGCTACATGACGCTAGAAGCCCCTTTTGTTGAACGAGCGAGCCCCACTCCTCTCCACCAAAACAGGGACATCGTTAATTGCATCGCTAATGTCAGTATTTCAAGCGGAACACACGTGTCTGTCTTAAACAAATTAGAGTTATTTTGAGTTAATTCCGTGTTGTTGAGTTAAACCAGGAAATTGTAGTTCATATTTTCGAGTTGTCACCGTTTTGCTGGTTAGTGCTGAGTAAATTAAAGCTATATTTTGAGTTGAACCAGTGTTGATTGTAAGGTGAGTAAAGTTTTTGTTTTTATTTAGAATCGTTACCGTAATGTTGAAATTTTTTTAAATTTGTGGTTGGGTCTGTTTTGATGAGTCAAATATTTCTAATATATCTTTAAAAAAAACAAATGAAATTGAACTTTTTTGCTAGTGGTGATTGGAGTATTTTCATCTTAATTATATTTAATTTTCATACCAGTAAACACAGTTTGTTATGTTTTTACTGAACAGTTTTTGAGTTGGAGCTGTGTAGATGGTTAATTGAATTTTACATTTTATATTTCAGAAAAAGAATGAATCGTGGGGGGTTTTCAGTAATTATGGTTGAAGAAAGAGACAAAGAAAACATCAGCCCTAGCTTAATGACTCAATATTAAAATATACAACCAGATACTAGCCCTTTAGAACAGAAGTTTGCACACATAACTCAAAAGGAGACGGTAATAGTAAACAGGCCACAGCTAGAAGATGACCTCAACATCTCATTAGGTGATGAAGACTCACCTTAGGAAATTCATGCCGCCTCATCTTCTTCTTCTTCTTCTTATTAGCCTTCATACTTCCATTGTTGGATATAGGCTTCTTTCAATTTTTTCCATGCTTCTTTGTCATTTGCTGTTCTCATCCACTGTTTTCCTGCTATCGTCTTTATGTCATCTATCCATCTTGTTTGGGGTCTTCCCGTGCTCCTTTTTGTTTCCCGGGGTCTCCAGAAGGTAATCTTGTGGCTCCATTCTTCTGTATTCTTTCTGGCCACGTGTCCTGCCCATTGCCATTTGAGATCCGCTGTTCTCTCCATGACATCTATTATTTTTGTTTTTGTCCTGATATCTGTGTTGCGCATTTTGTCTCTTAGAGTGATTCCCAGCATCGCACGTTCCAATGCTTTTTGAGTCACTCTAAGTTTTGCTGCTGATTTTTTAGTAATAGCCATCGTTTCCAGGCCATAGGTGGCAACGGGGAGGATGCAGCTATTGTAAACCTTACGTTTTAGGTAAATTGAGACGTCTTGGCTTTTTAGTATTTGGCTGAGCTTTCCAAAGGCGGCCCATGTCAGTTGGATTCTGCGTTTGATTTCGGCAGTTTGATTTTCTTTGCCAATTTTAATTGTATGCCCCAGATATGTATATTGCTCTACTTTTTCTATTATGGTGTTATCAATCGACATTTCCTGAGGGCTACTAGTTATAATTTTTGTTTTGTTTAGATTCATTTTTAAACCTATTTGCTTGGACAGGTTGTTTAGTTCTTCTACCATTGTTTTTAATTCTTCGATATTAGTGCTTATTAGAATTATGTCGTCCGCGAATCTTAAGTGACTTAAATATGTCCCGTCGATCTTCATGCCCTTCTCGTCCCAGTTTAGTTGTTTGAAAACCTTTTCTATAGCTGCGGTAAATAATTTGGGGGAGATCGGGTCCTCTTGCCGTACCCCTTTGCTGAGATTTAATTTCCCCGTGTGTAGGTCGTCGTTTATTTTTACGTGAAAGGTGGCCTCTTTGTAAATGTCCTCCATTACAGCGGTATATCTCGAGTCTATTCTTGGGTCGTTCATTGCCGACAGGAAAGCCGAATTCTCAACACTGTCGAACGCTTTGTGGTAGTCTATGAACGCTATATTTATTGGGATATTGTATTCTGTTGTCTTTTCGATAAGTGTTCGGATTGTTTGTAGGTGGTCTGCTGTGCCGAAACCTTTCCGAAAGCCCGCCTGTTCCAGTGGTTGGTAGAAATCTAGTATCTTTGTGAGTCGGTTTGTGATAATCCGCATCATTAGCTTATATAAGTGTGACAACATGCTTATTGGACGGTAGTTTTCTAAGTTTGTGGTGTCACCTTTTTTGTGCAGGATGATGATCTCTGCGTTCTTCCATTTTTTTGGTATTTTCCCCTCGATCAAACATTTGTTTGTTAGTATCCGCAGAGTTTCCAGTAGTGTTCCGCCTCCCGCTTTTAGCATTTCTGCTGTTATCTGGTCCTCTCCTTGGGTCTTCCGGTTCTTCATTTGTTGTAACGCATATGTAATTTCAGCTGTCGTTATTTCCGACAGTTTTTCCGATCCTACATTTGTAATAGTTTTTATCTACATTTGTAATAGGATGTCGTTGGGTTCGGTATGGATGATGTGTATAGGCTGGCGTAGAATCTTTGGACTTCTGCGACGATGTCTGTTTTGTTGGTAATGATATTGCCATGGCGGTCTTTTAGTCTAACAATATCTTGTTTTCCATTTGAAAGCTTTGATTTGAGTACTCTCATGTTTTTGTTCGCCTTTATGGTTTCGATGATTTTTTGGGTTTTATAAGCTCTGATATCTGTGCGTATTTTCTTTTTTACTTTTTTGTTTATGGTGTTGTAATTGGGTGAGTCCCGGCAGGTTTCTCTTCTCTTCTTTACTGATAGTCTTCTTTACTTCACTGATAGTCTGGTTTCTTTATCGTTTTTTATCTTGCTACAGATCTTCCTTGTGGCTGATTGAATTTCCTCTGTTATGCTTGTTGCAATATCATCTATAGTCATTTCTTGTAGATTTTCTGCAAACCTCATCTGTGGTTGGGAAATCTATACCAAGCACGTCTAAACAACAGCAGACCGGTACACCAAATTATTACATTTCACCGATCCGTAGTGACGAGAGTGATATTGACGACTCAGATGAGGATCCCAATTTTCGGTTGATTCATAAAATTAAAACACCATCTAAAGTCGTACCTTCTATTTCATCGTTGTCCTCGACCAACACTAGCAGTAGCAGCTGTTCAAGTTCTAGTAGCTCGTCGGACACAGAAGATAACAGCGCACATGAAAAACTTGACTCCCCAAAACGCTATGGTTGTTGAAATTAATGGCCACGACCTCGCGATAGAAGAAAAAAAGGTTAAAAAGAGAGTACGAAAAATAACGATGTGGAAATCGAAAGTTGCAAAGGTGCTGAGAAATTCTGGTAAAGCCTACCAGTCTTTGTCGAAATCGAAGATACAAGTGTCAGAGAGAAAAGTGTCGGAGAAAAATGTCGATTAAAATGTAAAGAGAAGATCGATCAAATATCAAGGCAACAGCTTTTTGATGTGTTTTTGGGACTTGGCAATCTTGAAAGGCAGAGAGAATTTATAGTGCGACACTCACAAAATAAAGCCTAAATATCGATACTCAAGCACACAAGATTTTAGAGCTCTAACACCGCCTTTTATTTTGAAGTTGATGGATCCAAAATTAGGGTATGCAAGGCGTTTTTAAAATCCACTCTTGACTTGAGTTATAAAGCTATACAAACGGCACTTTCCAAAAAGTCGGAATCAGGAGTCATATAAGCATGATTTGAGAGGAAAACACGGCCATCAACCAACGATTAATCCACAAATTAAACAGGGCGTTTCAAGAGATGATTTATTCACTAGTGCAATAAAAGTCTCCATGGCAACGCATCAAAATAACTCAAGAGCAAGAGAATTCAAGAGCTCAAACGAGAAGAGAATTTATTTCAAGTGATAAATCGCTGGCCGATATCTACAGAGATTATAAAGATCTTCGTGAAAAGGATGGTTTAGCTTTTGCCGCCTCTTCCACATTCAACAGGATATTCATCACCGAATTCAATATTTCATTTTTCGTACCGAAAAACGATCAATGTGATATGTGCGAAAGGTACAAGAACTCAGACGTAGAAGAAAAATGCAAGATAAGCAAAGAATATGATCATCTGAAAGAGCAATCTCACAAGAACTGGAAAGGAAAACGACAAAAATAGGACCGATGCTACTATCGTAGCAGTTAACAACTTGCAGGCAGTATTGCAAATTCCAAAGGCATAAATATCACTATTCTTTTAAAAATCCAGGATCAACTGCCTCAATTTTACTATCACCGATTTAAGAGCAAAAGAAGTTGTGTGCTACTTTTGGGATGAAACCGAAGGAAAGAGAGGAGCTGTTGAAATTGGCAGCTGCATACTCGACTACGTTAAAGCTCAAGTAGACCAAAATCCTAATAAAGAAATTGATATAATTTTCTACTCGGACAATTGTGGCGGTCAACAAAAAAATAAGTTTCTGTTGTCTGCCTATGCCTATGCTGTCAACAAGTTGAGAGTCAAGTCTATTACTCTTAAGTTTCTAATACGTGGACACTTACAAAATGAAGGTGATAACGTTCATATTGTCATAGAGAAACAAATTAAAAGATACTTGCAGTCGGGTCCAACCTATATACCAGAGCAATATAAAACTTTGATTGGTACAGCAAAAAAGACGGAAAAACCTAACAAGGTTGTAGAAATGACGTATGACAAGTTTTATGACGTCAAAGCTTTGCAAGAATCGTGGGGCACAAATTTCAATATAGACGAGGAGAGAAATCAAGTCAAGTGGCATGACATTAAGGTTCTTAAGGTTGAAAAAGAACGCCCTGAAGGGTTTTTCTACAAAACATCATTTACAGAGGAAACGTATAGGAATGTTTGTGTGCGAAAGAGGATTCTCCACGTAAGTGGATCCAGATCTATCATACATCCGTCGTTACTTTTAATTAGTTTAACACATGCATACACTGAGAAAATTGCACTGTCTGATGCAAAAAAGAAAGACATACAAGAATTGATTGATAAGAACGACATTCCAAAATCTTATTATGATGTTTATTATAAAGACGTTTTGGGCGATAATGATAATTGACTGTTTTATTATTTTTGTGTTTGTGTATTTAAGTGTTTGCATCCTGAACTACCGAGATTATAAAACAAAAATTACTAAAAAAATGATTAAGATGAAAATTTAAGTTCATAAGTACCTAATTCGGATTTTTAATAACGATGATCTCAAAGTGCCATTATTAGTATTATGCATAAGTATAAAGTTCATTTAAAATTGTTTTTTATAGAACGGAAGGTTCTATGCTGATCTTTTTTATGCTGTGTTACTTTACTGTATTTACGGTGTTACATTGTTTTTAATGCTGTGTTACTATTTTATAAGATAATTTTATTTGAAGTACAAATTAAGTTTTAATATTTTTAAGTTTCATTTGAGTACTTAATTCAGTGTTTTCTTGCTAATACATCTACCAATGTACCCTACTTTTGGTCTCAGACCACTCTATGAGTTCGATTATTATAAATAAATTCAAAATGCTGTTAAATTTAAATTTATATGGACTTCAAAAGAGAGCCAACTAAATTCACCAATACAGGTTCAACTTCAAATATCAAAAAAATATACACACATTTGTTATGCAATACGGGCATAACAACAAAAATCAAATTTTCATACCCAATATATAATTAAACTGCACTTAAAAAGTATTGATCAATACAGAAAACTCATGCAATACATAGGGACACGGTAATCAGTTTTTCACCTTTTCTGAAAAGTGTTTTTTTGAGTTCTTTAGATCTTGAGTTCTTTTTGAGCTCTTTAGATCTCGGTGTGCGATATATGAAAAGTGTTGCACATGCGTGAACCATCCGCCAGCATCCGGACTAGTATTCTTGACAGAGGATACGGAGCGAACCGGAACGGAACGGAGCCGAGCTGAGCTGAGCGGACGCAGTATGTGCGTCTGTATTTAGAAACACGGGTTTTATATTTTTCTTGGATGAAAGGCTGAGCTGAACGGAGACGAGCGTGTCCAGTGTGCGACAAGCCTATCATGCCTATCATATACATGTCAAGCCATGTCATACCTATCCACAAGAAAGGCGACTCGAATGTCTGCGGTAACTTTAGGCCAATTTCAATTCTAACAGTAGTCTCAAAAATTATTGATTCTTTATTAAAACATCGGTTAGTAATTTTACTCGGAAAGCACATATACTATGCTCGGCTCTACATGACCTTAGAGAAAATAAATCCACAGCAACAGCACCTACAGAAGTCGTGGAATCGATACTCGAAGACAGAAACGAAGCAATGATCTCCTGACAATTTTGATTGCGCACACCACCAGATACTAACAGAGAAATTGTACTTCTACGGAACCAGAGTGAAGGCAGAAGCAATACTTAAATAATACTTGGAGAACCGCAAGCAAATAGTCGATTGGAAGAAAAGACAGATCTCAAACTTGTGCTCCCTATGCATAAATATTGGGTCCCATATTGTTCGTTATCTACATGAAGGTGACCAGATTTTTTAAAAGCGAAAGCAGTACATTGTACGAGGCGGATGGAGGGCTAATGTTTGTGCATATGCTTTACAAAAAAAATGGAGAAAGGAAATGAGTCACTTTTAGGATTCCGTTGTTATCAACACGGAACCCTTAAGGTATGTCCACACTAGGCAACAAATTGGTGGCAACATGTTACCAACACTTTGACATGGCAACATGAAGTTGCTTCAATTGTATCTGGATACATGTTGTCTGTGATGTTGTGCGTCCACACCACAAACAGTCAAATGTTGAAAATGGGCATGAAAGCTGCTGGTGTTTGTGCTGCTTATGTTGTGATAGCTGCCGGTTCACAAAAACAAAATAGACGATATTGGCAAAGAGAATTTTTGAAAAATGGAACGTTCCATGGCGACAATTTGATGTCAGAACTACTACTAAATGATGGTAGTTTTGAATTATAAACTATAATTATAATTAAGAATTAATGAATATTATTATAACAAAAACGAAGTAGGTAGCTAACCTGCATAAATGAAACCTCAACCACTGAGATTCACGCAAAATGTTGTCAACACTGTCCACACTGAGCGATGTTAACCATATAACAGCTATGTTACCCGTATAAAACGGGATACACGGATACAAACAACAAATTTCTTTGATATATGCCGCCAAATGTTGACGAGGATCCATCAACATGTTGCTTGTTTGCAGCAACATATTGTCAATATTGTGTTGACAACATGTTGCAATAATTTATTGCCCAGTGTAGACCTAGCTTTAGAGTGTCGTTATGTCTGTCCGTCCGTCCGCAGTTTGGCTCAGAGTCTATTAGAAATATAAAGCTGTAATTTGGCATGGATATACAGATTAGTCACGCCGACAAAGTGGTAAAATAAAATATTGAAGAAATTTTTTTTGGAGTACCTCCTTTACCCTAAAGAAGTGGGGACGTTTTTTTTTTCGTCTACCCCATTGTGTAGGATGTCGTTGGATAGGTCTTTTAACAATATTACAGGTTTGTGAAAACAATATTTCGATTGAGACATCCTTTTGTGAAATATGAAGCTTTAAAATGCTAATTTTTGTTAGAGTCAAGTGTTAGAGTTCAATGTCAAGTGTTAGAGTTTATTAATTTTTAAATTATATTTTTTATTGAATTATTATTTTTTAAATAATGTTTCATTTTCTCGTAACTGAAAACTTCCTAGGGAATACTATATGCGTTTTATCGACTAATTTTGAGACGCTGAATCGATTGGTGAACACTAGCAATCTCGGTGGTGAGCCGTTCAAAAATTATGACCGTGTCAAATCAGTCGGAAATGCGAAATTATTTACAGCGAAAAAATATATAAAACTTGTTTATTTGTAACTTTAGAGCGAAATCAACTGGAAAACCGTTTTGAACACTTCTATTTCCTTCAGGTAACCAAAACAAAATCACGAAAAAAAAATCCAAAATTTTTCAACAAAAATTTTCCATCATTTCGTTCGAATAATATGTGCTTTTCCGTTTTTTTTTTTTGATTTTCTCGAGAACGGTAAAAAGCAGCGAAATCATTTTCGGCACACAGAAACTACACGACAAGGCGAACATGTCCATGTGTAAATTGTCCGGCAAGATTCAATAATTCGTCGAGATATTTCAAATTGAAATTTACCCGATTTTCGATTTGCTAAGTGGATGTCTCGGAAACAGTTGCAGATAATCAAAAACGGATTGCGGTATAGTTTTTAGAATGTCGTTTTCCTAATAATACACTAAGTTTGTCCTGGGGAAATTCACGACTTTCCGAGATCTCTACTCAAGCGCCAAAATTCCTTAAAAATTTTACGTCTGTAATCAGCAGCAAAAATGCTTTCAGGAACGTTTTTAATTTTGCTGTGAGTCAAAAAGTAACAATTTTGACAAAATCGATTTTCTCGCATCGTCGTTTCGTCGTTTCCGCGGTCTAGACCGTCGATGGAACCGTCTAGACCGTCTAGACCAGCTATTCTCAACCGGTGGTCCGGCGGACCACCAGTGGTCCGCGGAGAAATTTTATTGGTCCGCAGACAATTTTTTCTATCCGAGAAAAAATTTTACTAATTTTAATTCTATGTGATTTATGATTAGTACGGCACTAGTACGGCAAGAAAAAAAAGAAAAATAATTATATATCTTTACATTTAAATATTATTGTAAGTAAATTATAATAAAAATGTTACAATTAAATTATGGGTTAATTCCTAAAATCAACCCGAATGGTGCGTGGCAGAAAATGCAACTAATGTGGCAGCTCAGTGGCGTTGCGCGGGAACACACTATAGAATACATCCCCAAGTTTAACTATTTAAAGAAAATTCCTTATTTATCATAAGTTGAATTAGATAGAGACATTTTTAATAGGTTTAAAATGGAATTTTGTATTTTTAAATTAAGGGAGATGCAAGAGAGTGGCAGAATGATTGAATGGTTGATGGATTTAGTATTGTTAGCGAAAAGGTATATTCGTATTGAGTAAGGAGATGATATGAAATTGGTGAAAGCAAAAAGTCTAAAGGATGGGTGGGTATGGCGGTGCGATAAAAGCAAGGCGAAAGTGGGTATGCACAAAAGGGTTACAAGGAGTGTAAGGAAGGGTGGTTGGTTTGAATGTAGTAATTTATCATTAGACCAACGGTTGTTGCCACATTGTTCTATATTGGATCGAGAATTCGCGCTGCCACGCGTATGTTGTCTTGATTTATCTATCCGCTTCGCGGCGTTCAACCTAATCTAGCCAGGGTTAAACCAACGGTCCTTGCCACATTGTCCTATATTGGATCGAGAATTCGCGTTGCCGCGCGTATGTTGTCTTGATTTATCTGTCCGCTTCGCGGCGGGCAACCTAATCTAACCGGGGTTAAACCAATGGTGCTTGCCACATTGTTCTATATTGGATCGAGAATTCGCGCTGCTTCGAATTACGCGATTACCTTACCCACTTTAATATATAAAATATATTTTATTACTCGTCACAAAATATATTCAACTTATTTTCACTACGCCTCTGTCTCCCATTGTAATGCGCATGTCCGAAATTGTTATGCGCATGTAGGAAATTTAAAAAAACCACACCAGCGCCACTATGTACCAGTCGGGTTGATATTAGGATTTAACCAAATTCTGTAGTAGTAGTTTAATACCTAGTAAAATTTTGTTAAAAAAATATCACTGGTCCGCGAATTTTTTTTTTAAATTTTACTGGTCCGTGGGCCAAGAAAGGTTGAGAAACGCTGGTCTAGACCGTCTAGAGATGTCGATGGTATTTCTTAAAACATTACAAAACTCTTCTCATGTCCACTGGAGATGAACCTTCACTAAAATCACTGCTGATAAGTTTTTTTAATGTTTAATCTTGTTGTTCAACTGCTCCAGAAATCATTGATGATTGAAAATACTCGTTCAACTGTCGCATTGCAAATTCAAGAAGCAACTTTAAGTTTCTTGTAGAATTATGCTGGTCTTTAAAATATTTGTATATTTCTATCCACTATAAACTAACATCTATTTGGAGATTGGTGTAACCATCCCATGTTATAGATAATCATACAAACTTAAAACAAACGGAACACAGCCTGAAGATATAAATATATTCAGCCTTTCCGGATCTCTATAACAATTATTGCGTCTTTTTTAGACTACCAAAACAAATCTTAGTGAAATTTGTAAGTTATTTTATAGCTCTCAGTCTACCTTCGTGGCACTCAACAAAAACCATAAAAATAACATTGTTTTTAAGATCATGTCTTTGCAATACCTTAAGTGGATAACCATGTGTGGACGCGTTTCAAGATCTATCTTATCAGCACAGTTTTGCAAACCACTCACTTGTAAACCCATGAGGTGACCAGAGCAAGATGTTTTTAATTTTGACATATTGTGAGGGAGACATGAACTTAGCAGGTTAATTGATTGAACTGATAAAATAGAGATTGGTGTAGCCTTATGTTATAGATAATCATACAAACTTAAAACAAACGGAACACAGCCTGAATATATAAATATATTCAGCCTTTCCGGAGCTCTATACCTATACATTCCTATACATATATACCATATACATTATACCATACTATTACTTATACATATTTTTTTTCTTTCGAACTTTTTTAACTTAATCGAAGAGTTCATTTTCATCGATAACAATTTTGTGGTTTTCTTTCACATAATGAACCGTCCTCAAATTCCCTTCCCAATTTATATTATATTTTAATAATAGCCATCCAAAAAATGTGAAAATCTCTTCGAAACAATCAGTCCTTTTTTTTAAATATCCAAAAGAATTTTAATAAAATCATTTAATTTTTAAATAAATTTCGCCTCGCTTCCAAGGCTTCACTATTCGATTGTATCGAGTTTCTTCTGCGTTTACTGCGTTAACTTTATTGGAACAAATCCAGTATTATATCTAGCTACTATTTACTCCAACACATTATTTAAGTCAGTTTAAGATCTTTCAATTTCTTTAATAGTAATATGAAATACAAGAGCTTAACTATGAATGAAATAATAATAATAATAATAAAACTTTATTCACTTTGCTGCTTACAATTATATAGAAATTATAAAAAATAAAAAATAATATACATATACAGGGTGCTTCAAAAAAATGTATACACACTTTAAACTATTGTAGTTTTCCCGCTCTACAAGGCTAATGTTATATTTCTTCGCCAGGTGCCAGCATAATCGTCCCTCTATGTTATATTATCAGTTGGAATTTGTAATATCAACATGGGGGACGTACGTTTGAGTTTTGAAGAACGTAAGCAGGTTATTAAGTGGTACTGGAAGTTTGAGAATGTAAATGAAGTTCAAAGACAGTGGAGAAGGGAGTATGATACAGAACCACCTTCAAGATTAACAATTACACGCATACGAGACAAATTCGAAGTTCATGGAACAGTGTGTGATGTGCATAAGGGTCATTCAGGTCGGCCTCGAACAGCTACAAGTGATGAGTCATCAACGGCAGTCTTGGAACTGTTTCAACGCTCTCCTAACAAATCTTCAAGGCAAGGGACACGTGAAAGTGATGTTAGTGCTAGCAGCGTGCTACGCATTCTGAAGAGAGGCAAGTATCGTGTTTACATTCCAAGGCTGGTGCAACAGCTAAATGACGACGATCCAGATCGAAGGTTGCAATTTTGTGAATGGATTCAGGAGATGGTGATACGTGAACCGTGATTAATGGGTAGCATCATTTGGTCGGATGAAGCCCAATTCAAACTTAATGGAACTGTCAATAGGCACAATTGTGTTTACTGGGGTGAAGAAAATCCTCACATTACAATTGAAAAAGCTGTAAATTTGCCTGGTGTAAATGTGTGGTGCGGTTTGTCTTCAAGGGGACTCATTGGACCTTTTCGATTTGAAGGCACTGTAACTGGTATTAATTACCTAACAATGCTTGCTGATTCTATATTTCCTGCCATTCGTGCATTATACGGTAATGATGATTTTTATTTTCAACAAGATGGTGCTCCGCCGCACTATCACAGGGACGTACGAGCTTACCTGGATCAAAATTTGTCGGGACAGTGGATAGGACGCAGGGGGCCAATCGAGTTTCCAGCACGCTCTGCAGACCTTACACCACTGGATTTCTTTTTGTGGGGCACAGTAAAAGATGAGGTGTACAAACGTAAACCACGTAACCTAGACATTCTTTGGAATGAGATTCAAGCAGTGTGTAGAGAAATCTCATTGGACGTTTTGTTACGATCTACAGAATCAGTGGTGACTCGTACTCAGAATTGTATTGATGCTGCAGGTCACCAATTTGAACAGTATTAACATTTGTTATTTATGTTTCATTTACATTGGACTTTCAGCTTTCTATTTTCCTGAAATTTAACTTTGTAGAACGGTAAATAAATTTTCTATGGAAGTTCAAAGTGTGTATACATTTTTTTGAAGCACCCTGTATAATTTGCAGATGTGATTGTCAACATTCGAAAAAAAAGAAAATAAATTGCAAAAAAAAAACAAATACACAAGCAATATATAAAAAACACAATAAATACAAAACAAATCCATACATTTGAATACATTCAAAATTTTAAATCTCAACATATTTACTTGTAGGAATTTTTCACTCGTTCAATGATATTGTTTAACCAATTTGTTGTTCTAAGTATTCATAAATTCCATAAAATGTACCAGCTATTAATTTTTCTTTTATTGATTTTTTGAACTTATTGTATGATTGAGTGCTTATTTCTGACGATATATTATTGAATAATCTAATAAACACCAATGCAGAAAAAAGAATTTGCATATAAGGTAGTGTGATGTTTTTTAGTTTGTAGTAATTTACCATTCCTTGTGTTATATGTGTGCATCTTAGAGGATATAGAGTAATTATGAGTATTTTTTTTTGATATAACACAGACATTTATAAATGAAAATATAAGGTACGGTTAACAATTTGTTGTTCCTAAAACAATTTCTGCAGCTCTGTCGACGCTTTAAATTAAATATTAGTTTGAAAATTCTTTTCTGCATAACGAAACATTTGTGGCTATGTCTTGAATTACCCCATAATAAAATATTAAAAGATATATGTGAATAGACAATAGCATAGTACAGGCTTAACAAAGTACTTGTATGCATAGACTTTTTCAATTGAGATATTGCAAAATAAGCTCTTGCTAATTTTTTGCAAACTAACTCTGTGTGGTTTGACCACGTAAGTTTCGAATCAACTAATACCCCAAGAAATCTTGCAGAGTTGGATATTTTATAGCGTTGGTTGTCTACAACAATCTGAAAATAGGTTGGTAAAGTTCTTCTTTTGCCCATGTATAAACACAGAGTTTTTTCGCTATTTAAGATTAGTTTGTTTGTTGTACACCAATTATTAAATTGTACGATTGTTTCCACTACCTTTGCATGTAATTCTTCCAAACTATTTGCACATACCACAATTGTGGTGTCATCCGCAAACAAGATGGTTTTAGCGTCTATGTACCCTGGAAGATCATTTATAAATAAAAGAAACAGAAGAGGGCCAAGAACAGATCCCTGTGGTATACCTATTGTTACGTTCTTTTTATTCGAAAGTGTGGAGTTAATTAAATGTCGGTCGCTTAAAAAGGATCCTACAAGATCCAAAAAAATTCCACGAAATCCATAGCATTCTAATTTTTCCATTAGATAGCCTATATTAACGGTATCGAATGCTTTGGACAAATCAAAAAACAGTCCCATGACGTGTTCTCCTTTATCCAGTTTCTCTGATGTATATTTCGCAAAGCAGGCGGAAGCAGTTTCCGCCGATCTTTTTGATCTAAAACCATGTTGGCATTCAGTTAATAAGTCATTTTTAAGGAGATATGCCAACATTCTACTGTATATTAATCGCTCAAATATCTTAGAGAAAATAGATACTTAAGATATAGGTCTATAGTTGTCCAAAATATGAGGGTCAGATTTTTTATGTAGTGGCACTACCAATACCACTTTTAACGCCGATGGATATACTCCTTCTTCAATGGCTTTATTGAATAGCTGCGTTAGTGGAAGAGCCAAAGTTTTAATATTGTGTTTCAAAATTTTGATTGAAATGCCATCGGTTCCTGTGGAGTTTTTTGAGGCTATACTGGAGACAGCGTATTGTAGATCAGTATTATCGATAGGTGACATGTAGAAAGAATATGCATGTCTAGTTTTCGCCAGAGTACATTGAAGCAAAGAAGGTGATGGCAAAAAAGCATTTAATGTTTTTAAAGCAATGGTCGAAAAATAGTTAGCAAATTCATTAGCAACCTGATTTGAATTTGAAATCAATATTCCATTTACTTTTAAAGAAATATGGTTAGGTTTTTTATAATTATTCATAGTTATTAAATTATTCATTATTAGTCATAATTGTTAATTATTCTCCATGCTTCTCTACTTTTATTACTAGCATTATTAATGCGGTTAGTGTAATACATTCTTTTAGCTTTCGATATATTAATAGAATGTTGCTTTTTCATAGTTTGATATGTGTTGTAGAGATGTGAGCTTCCTGTTTTCCATAATGTCCAATACATATTCCGTAATGACCTACCTTCATTTATGATGGCATTCGATATCCAATTGTTGATAGGTTTGGAAACTATTTTCCTGAGTTCTAAAGGAAGAAATCGGTCCAAACTATTTGTTAAGATATTAAGGAATTCTTTAAAGCCAAGCTCCACATCGCTCGCAGATATAAATGAAAAGTCTGTTTTTAAGAAACAGTGATGCAATTTTAGGATGTTGTCGTCAGAGTATGTCCTACTTAGTTTATACATCATCCTACTGTTTTTTGATTTGGAATATGATGAATCTAGATGGAATATTTGACTTAGATGGTCTGCTAGAATTGGTTCCACCAAACTGCTCTTAAATGCATTTCTGTCTAAGTTGGTGACCAAGTAATCGATGGCTGTTTTAGAATGTGTCCCATCTGGTCTTCTACCTATTCTTGTTGGTCCCATTTTAATAGTGGATAGATTGAATTGAAGAAAAGTATTAAGCAACACACTTCTTTCTTTGGAGTCTTCTAAATTGTCTATGTTAAGATCACCGCATAATAATACTGGGTTTTGAGATTTAAGAACTTCAGCTATCATGTCATTTAGCCCATCAAAGAACGAATTAAAATTTCCTAAAGTAGATCTATAAATACATATCAATACAATACAAACATTTTCAAATAACATGTTTGTATCACAAACTTCAAAATCAACTTCTTAAGAAAAGTTTTCAAGATTTAGTTTAGAAGTATGTATATCGTCACGTACAAATATGGCGACGCCACCATGCTTGTATGTACCTCTACTTTAATTCGAAACCACAGTGAAGTTGTTAATAGAAACAATGTCCAGCTCAGGTTGAGTGCACCAATGTTCACTAATACACAATATTTTAATAGTTTGTCTTTTAATGAACAGTGTAACTTCAGATAACTCATACAATGTAACTTCAGATAACTCGTTTTCGAAAAATTCTTTTAATATTTTGGGACACTGGTATAAACTTAAAAATAAAGTAAAGATCGCAAAGGCTCAAACATTTTGATTACCCGTTCCACAGCAGGTGTTAGTGAAAGCCATCTCGTTGTGGAATATCCCAACATATTTTTTTATTCCATTTCTGCTTCCTCACAAAAATCTTTAAAATTCGCTCCAACACATTAATTCCACCATGCGTCATACTAACTAAAGAACTGCTTGGCGAATGTGATAACAGTGACTCGGCATTCGCTTTGATAATGCATAAAATCACAGTTATAATTATTTAGTTTTACAACAGTATGCAAAGTAGTACAAGCAGTACATCTTATAAGAAAGGCAGTACAAATGCAGTGCTTAAAAATTGGACAGTACAGACTATCTCAAAGAAGAACTGTACTGCCGAAAGCAGTACGTCTGGTCACCTCATACAGAAACGACTTCTCACTCAATGTTAGTACCTATAGGGCATGCATCTTCGCGGAAGACACATATATCAATATCGATAACGACACAAACATCCTCAAACAACGATTAGATTCAGCTTTAGATGATGCTCACTCCCTCCAGAATGGGCTGAACATATAGCCCGAGAACGTGTCCAAGAACGTGAAAAAACGTGTCTTCTCCCATAACAGCTGCACGTGAATTTAGAGTCCACAAAGAACATCCACCTTTCTGGACTCTAAATTCACATGCAGTTCTCATGTTTCATAGAAATTTTAATAGTAGTCCATGAGAGTCAACTGCGGTTAACACACCAGTTTCTCTTCTATCTATAAAGACATGTATTAATGAGGGAGAATTTAAGTTGCCTAATTGTAACGACCTGCAGTTCATGAAAAAGTTATCTAGGCCTTAAAACGTTATTACAACGAACTTCCTTATGCTGCAAATGATAAAGAACCAGAAGTTAATTAAAGAGTCTTTTGGACAACTACCATTTTTGACTGTGAACTCAGGGTGGACAGAAATCAGTATAGCTCAGGTTTTTGAAGACCGATTTTAGAACATGTAACTTTTACTTAGTTTAAAATGCTCAAAAAGTCATTTTTCGCCAAAGGAATATTGCTAGAAAACGTATCCCTCAACTAATAGTATATATTGCAACTAGGGCGGTAAGTTGTCAATTGGCAGAGAGAGCAAAATTGGGCGCACGAATGAAGTGAGTACGTATTTTCGCTCGAGAAGCCAATTGACAATTCAAGTTGCAAATAATATTTTTAATTACTCAAGCGACGGGACGTATCTTACAAGTTTGGGATGCAGGGGCCATCCAAAAAAAAATAGAATCAAAAATGAAGAATTTGCTTTTTCCATTGTCATTTGTGGTGGTGTGAATTTGTCATAAGAACTCTTATCAGTCTTCGGTATCACGATAGAATTTACACTAATTTTAAAACGATTTCTTTAATTTTAATTTTAATTTTGTAATGAAACAAAATTTCTGTCACTGAAAAAGTGACGTGAATCACTTTTTTTATATTGAGGTATTCATTGTGTTTATTTTATTTATTTAATTGTATTTTTTAATGTAACTTAGCGATATTGAATATTTGCGTGCGTTACCCAAGTTATGTGGTAATACAACCAAAAATGCCATTTTTGCGTGAAGAAACGTGCGCCAAGATAGTACGCATGAGTAATAAAATAGTATATTTTGAACCAGGGGCGGTAGGTTGTCAATTTGACACGAGAGCAAAACTGGGCGCACGAACGACGTAGATATTGAATATTTGCGTGCGTTACCCATGTTATATAGTAATACAAAAAAAAATGGCATTTTTTGAACTAAAAAACACTTCAACGCACATATTCGCTTGAGAGGGCAATTGACAATACCGCCCGTCTTACAAACAATATTTTTTATTACTCATGCGAGGGGATGTATCTTACAACTTTGGGATCCAGGTCAAATAGAATAAAAAATGAAGAATTTGTTTTTTCAATTGTCTCCGGTGGTTTGGATTCGTCATAAGAACTCTTCTCAGTCTCCGGTATCAGCATAGAATTTATACTCATTTTAAAACTTTTTCTTTACTTTTTATTTTTATTTTGTAATGAAAATTTGTCACTTTTACCTCACTTTTTTAATATTGAGGTCTTGATTGAGGTCTTTTTAATGTAAACTAGCGATATTGAATATTTGCGTGCGTTACCCAAGTTACGTGGAAATACAACTAAAAGTGGCATTTCTCGTACTAAAAAACGTGCACCAGATAATACTTTTAACGCATAATAATAATAAATATTATTATCATGTTTTTAAATCCTAGTTTTCTTTAGTTATTTATAAAATTAGAAAGCGAATTTGTAAAACAAAGTAAAATCATTATTGCAGTGCACCCTTCATATATAGATCTTGTGAATGTTAAGTCAGTAGTTAACTCCAACCTTATCAGTTTAGTCTCTCAGGTCTTATTGTGATTGCGTTTTGTCTAGTCTATTCTACCTACTTAGTGTTCAGTGTTTACTTTGGGCTAATTCTCAAAATTATAAAAATGTGTTTATTATATTAAGTACCTATTTTGTGGTTCCTCAAAATTATACAATTACCGTAAAATTTGAAAGAGTTTAAATTAAAACTCTTTCAAATTTTACGGTATTTTATTGAATTCAATTTTTTCTTAATCATAACGAAGCAAATGTTTTCTTCTATCTGATACAGAAATTTAAAAACATTACATTCAATGGTAATTGGTTGAAATTTAAAAGATTTTAGTCTTGTTTTGTGATTGTTGAATTGAATTTATAGAAACTAATAATAAAAATTATTCATGATTTATGATTTTAATGCATTCTGCATTTTATAAAATAATAATTGTTAAACAATGTTTTAATTAAAACTAAATTCATTGATCGCTAATAATTTTTATTTAAAATCATTATATTGTCTTTAATTTTCAATAATTAATATTCCCAAAATTTTATTTTGACTACAAACTGATAATATAGAAAATATTGAATAATATCAACCGAAAAACGGGACACTTAACTTATTATTTTTCGGAAATTATTTATTTTTTAGATTTCATAAAATAGCTTTTAAAAATTTTTGTGATTTTACAATAGTATATTAAAGGACGAGTTCAGTAAGCGTGATTTTACAGCACGCGTCCAAGTTTGGAAAACGACGATGATATGGGGAGAATATCAAAAGGCATTGCGACATTTCTCAAGTTACCAAACTCCAATCTTTATACTGGACATTGTTTCCGAAGAAGTAGTGCGACACATTTGGCCAACCATGGTGGTGATTTGTTGACAGTAAAAAATCATGGTGGATGGAAGTCTTCTACTGTTGCGGAGGGGTATGTTGACGCTTCATTAAAAAAGAAGATTGATATATCCAAAATGCTTGGATCCGAGCAAGCAAATATAAACTTACCTGGATGTTCTTCTAGTGCCCCACATTTGCAATTTGATGGCGACAGTAGTAGTAGCACTGTATATAATGTCCCTGGTGTGAGTGTTACTGCTCAAGAATCCAATGTAACTATAAATGTATTTAATAATTGTACCATTGAAAAGAATTTAAAATAAATATGTGTTATATCGTTTATTATCATTAATTAATTAAATTTGTGTATTCATGATTTCCACACATCTTCTTCAAGTGCCATCTCCTCTTAGAAGGTTGGCTATCATCTTAGCTATTTTCACTTTTGATATTGTAGCTCTTAACAACTAAACAGAACAATATTTGTACCATTTTCTTAGGTTATTTAACCAGAAAATGCGTCTTCTCTATCTTACATTCATCTTAGCTACATTCCAAACTTCCCGTTGCTTTCCTAATTCAATGCCGTTGACTATATCTTATAGTTTGTCCGCCTTCGGGGGCGATTTCTCACCCCCAGTACAATAGAGTGCCCTTCCGATATCATTTGATATAGGTTGATTTCTTATACCGGCGCACATTTGGTCTATTACTTAATATTAATATATTACTTTTCTTTTAAGTCCCATAAAGAAAGAAAAATAAAATTTGACACTAAAATAATTTGACGTTTCGAATGATAATTTTCTTGAAACCAAATTCACTTTGTTTTTAACACATTTCTTAACACTAACACCTATCTAAAATTTTTTTGATTTTTCACTGTAAATTTCTCTATATAAACTTTATACCACTCAAAAAATACATAATTTCAAGGAGCAAATTTTTGTTGTGATTCCACACATCACATAACCTCAAAACATTCTCGCCGAAAATTTGACATCACTGACAGCTCTGAATTTCTGTGCCAACTTTGAATAAATTAACTAACTAACTATATTACAGCACTCGGCGAGACATTACAGCACGCATATGAGTGCTGTAATGCGTCCATTACAGACGCAAAATAGAAAAAAAAATTTAATAAAACTTGAACTTTTATAATTGCAACTAATTTTATTGGAATAGAAAACTAATGTCTATTTTACATTTAGTTTTTGTTAATATTAAGTCTGCATATTTCAGCCTAGTCAGTCTAGTATCTTTAGACTTATTTTGATTATGTTGACTATTCTGTCTACATCAGAATTTCCCAACCTATTTTATGCCATGCCACACCTAAGCCTTTCTAAAATTCTTATGACCCCCCCTATGTAACATATACAATTTGTAACATTAAAAATTGTATTGTTCACTTAAGAAACTTAATTGATACGTTTTAGGAAGAAATCACTAGGAAATTGTTACGAAACAAGAAAATTTCCAAATATATTGAAAAACTGAAATTCAAATTCGAAATAATTTTACTTCCCAGTGGCACTGGCGTTTATAAGCTATAGTATTATGCACTATGAAAATGTATGTGGGCGCCAATCGAGCGCAGTCACACTGACGCACTGACGCTGAGTGCGTCAATGCCGCTGCGCTCGAATGGCGCCTCATTCATTTCCATAGCGCATAAAACTATCGATATGTCGCAGTATTGCGCTCGAATGGCGCCTCATTCATTTCCATAGCGCATAAAACTATCGATATGTCGCAGCGGCTTTGAAGCTGCGTTAGTGACGCCGGAACCGCTTTTCTTGGAAGTCTACCTTTAGGTTCCAATTTGGTTAGCTTCAGTCTCTAGTCTCCCCGTTGTGTTATATCCAGACGATTTCTTTTTTATACCAATAAAGTTTTTACAACAGTAAAGTTCTTCTTGATACTGCATATTTGATATATCAGACAAATCCACTAACATTGGCTGCATCATCCATGTTAGAAAAGCAATTTGCTTTAAATCTTTCTTTTAAATCAGCCGATAATATTCTAATAGAAGCAGCTAAGGTAACTGGAGTGACATTTGTTGATTTATCGGCAGCCTACGACATCAGCTCCAGCAAGAACTCCAGCCTAATCAGATTCATTGCCACTCCCCTACAGAATCGGAGGTATTTTGTGGATTTCCAAGGGCAACATAGTCGATGGAGACTACAGAATGGTCTACCCCAAGGAAGTGTTCTCGCTCCATTTCTGTTCAATGTGTATTAGGGTGGAGCACGGATGTATGCAAAAATATTTTTTTCAAAATATAAAGTTGTAATAGGGGGGGATTGGTGCATTATATTAAAGTTAAAATAAATATAATTCTTGAATTAATTTGATGAATATCTTCTGCCTCCGCACTGACCTGAAAAATTAAAATTTAATGATAAAAGTCTAGTACAGTTATGGCCAAATATTAAGCTTGATTTAATGATAAATGGGTGATAAATGATACGCAATGTGTTAATCAGATATTTTTTAGTTAATTCTTGGGCAAAGGAATTTAATTTAATAAAACAACCGATATTTTGCCAACGTTTCGCTCTTTTTAATTCTGACCTTCTTCAGGGCTACAAGAATTTTTGTTATTACAAGATATATATTCTTTAAAAATTACCAAGATAGTAATTTTTATCTCGTAGCCCTGAAGAAGGTCAGAGTTAAAAAGACAGAAACGTTGGCAAAATATCAGTTGTTTTATTAAATTAAAATCCTTTGCCCAAGAATTAACTAAAATATACTAAAAAAGGATGAGATCTGAAGATACATTATTTAGATTCAAAAACAACACATCATCCTCACCACCTGATTCAACGATAGACTGAAGTTCTTGGTCAAGCAAGTTTTTTATAATTGGTGGTTCAATATTTTTTGCCAAATGATTATATCAATATATGTTGAAGCTTTGAAATTTATAGGCGGCACTGTTTGAAGTGCCGCCTATAGTTCTAGGCTATAGTTCTAGGTGCCTTTAATATGCGCCGGGCTGCCAGTCCTGGAATGTGCTTCCTATCATCAGTTATCATTGCAAGGAGAATGCTCTCGGGATGTGCAAAATAGCCATTGCGTTGAATTACAGGATCCATAACCTTTTTTAAATCCTCTGGCAGTTACCTGGAGGTCCTAATTATGTTAAAAAGATGTCGTGTGCCATCCTTGCATGGTTTATTTTTAATGTAGAACCAAGATGGTATAAAGTTTTACAACAAATGTAGCCAAAGTTGTCAAGTTTTCTTTTGGTGTCTCTGTTGTTTCATAAAAACGTAGTATTCGGTTGGCACGTGTGAGCCAACGGGCATTTGATATTTTACTTGGAGAATTGTTTGCCAAATCTTCTGGGAACTCACCTGAAAGCTCAGCTGAGACAATCTTGTGCAGGTACTGTTGATCTGTACTTAAATCTTGAGCCATTTTTGGAAGCTTTCTCTTTCAATGTGCTTACATTTTTTAATAGGCAATTGTTCACAAGTCTCGAGTGCTTTCCCCAATGTCCCAGTATAAGACTTACCCCCGAAGTACCCTCGTCGAGATGAAAAAACAAGTGTCTCAAAGGAAGTTCGTTCATATGGAAAAAACAAATTATCCACTGTAGTGGTTTTTGTAGCCTTTCTTCAAGCAGTCTTATAACACCCCCATACCTGCCAGTATTTACATTGGTAAATTTTCACAACGGATTGCCATAAGATGATGTTGGTGAATTCCTTCATATGATGGAAACCTTGTCATCGCAGTTTCTTTTCCTTTAGCTGAACTAACGTTAAGTACTACGTACCTCATGTAAATAGACTTGCATGCTGCAATATCACTTTGTCGAAAACTTTCCCGGAGAGAGCCTTTCGACTTTAGTAGGTTTTGCATTTTAAATGTTATGTTTTCAACATATCGGAATAGGTGCAGTTTGTCATATATTCTCAATTCTGGATGTCACTACATCTGCTATTTCTGAAAATGTGGGCTCTTTTGCAGTTTCCAATTGCAACTTTTGTTGATGTCTTGTCCATTCATAGCATTTTGTTACATCTTAGTAAGTAGGTAGAATATTGTCTTTTATCTCACAAATATCACAAAAAATATGACAATTAAAGACACTTCGTGTTCTTTGCATGTACCTTGCGAAACAAAATTGAGGTTAGGTTACTTGTTAAATGACTAGCGCAAGTCTAATTCTAGCCAAAACCAATAGTCCACTGACGACGCGACAAGTGTTTTAAAAAGTTCTAATAAGTGCCCCCCTTATTTTATATTATAAACTTAAGATCATGTATTTTTTCTTATATATTTTTATATATTTATTTATATATGTATTATATATTTTTCTTCGAAAATAATCTGTAGTTGTTATAATTTCTGGGAATAAAATACGTCTGTTTATTAAAATTTCAATTAGTCTAAAAGCCTTTTTTAAATTCAATGACGTTGCGGAGGCTATTACTATAAATCAAATCAAATAATATTTTGCATGAATTAATTTGAGTCTAAAATGCACCGATTTTGCACTATTAGATCACTCACAGCCCAAAAAAATATTTCACTCCACCCTAATGTGTATACAAATGACCAACCCATAGCTCCCAACACCAAGAGTTTCTTGTACGCTGACGATCTCGCTCTTGCTGCAGAGTGTAAAGATTTTGAATCAGTGGAGAATAACCTCACGAGGGGTCTGTCCAAATACTATTTCGCAAACAAACTGAAACCAAAAAAGTTAAAAATAACTCAATATGGATAATGAAACCAAATATCTTCGCTTTTGCATCGACACGAGTTTTAGTTGTTCCTTGAAGTTGCTTTTTGAATATATTTAGTTTCTCAAAGATATCGTCCAAATTACTCTCAAATGCTTTACCATCGACTGTTTACAGATACTTCATTTCAGGTTTGTCGCTTAAAAAATCACTAACAGTATCAAATGGTCCATAAATCTTTTCAAGGGAACTCCTTTAGAGAGCCGTCTTACTTCAGTGTCAAGTAAAAGTCTCACATGTTCTGCATTTTGTTCTTCACAAAATAGCTTGAAGAGACACTCGCATTTGGCATTAGCAATAATAGCATTGATACACTTTATTACTGAATCTAGTATTTTAAAATAAATAACACAATGCACAAGAATCATTTCTTCTATTAATAATATATTTATTTCTTTAATAAATCTTCTATTTATAGATGTTTCATCATATTAGGAGCACCATCAGCAGCACAAAATGTTATATTTTTCATTGGTATATTATTGACATCTTAGTTTCAATCTGAGTAAACTAATCATCTGAGTAGTTTTTTGGTGCTTTATAATCTTTTTCAGAACAACATTTCTTCAGCAAAATGCCCAATATCAATATATCTTACGTAAGTTTTCAATACTGCCTCACTGTCTCCCAAAGTTGATTCATCCTTTTGCACTGAGTGAATTTTCATGTTTTCTGCTCTCCAATAAGTTGTTTTTCAATAACTTCACTCATTTCGTCTATTCTTTTGCCAACAGTTTTGTTACTGAGTGGCATATGATATTCTTCGCAGCAAATTTCGCAGCATACAGTTGGCTTCACCGAAACACCATAGAAGTTGCGACAGGCCATTCAAATGCGAACAACTGCGTTGTTTAACGAGATTTGAAAGTGTTCGGGGGTTCTGAGTTTATTGCCCAATTATTTAAGAATTTGCTTTTTTCTTTCAATTTTGGTACCGAAATTCATTCATTGCATTTAAATGGCCCGGAGCAAAAGGGTTAAACTCGTGTCGAGTCCATTTTCGAATTGCCCCCCTTAACAATTAAGTTGCCCCCCTGTGGGACGTGGGCCCCACGTTGGGAAATACCAGTCTATATATTCTTATATATTATTAATTTCTTATATATTCTTAATTTCTTATATAATGTTATAATTTCCTATATATTCTTAAATTTGGCCTAACTCTTAAATTTGCGAATTGGTGAAACATTGGTGAACACAGCCTCAATATATAAATATATTCAGCCTTTCCGGAGCTTTATAACAATTACTGTGTCTTTTTAGGACTACCAAAACAAATTTCGTGTGAAATTTGTAAGTTATTCTATAGCTTTCAGTCCACCTTCGTGGCTATTTTTCTCTTAAAATAGCAATAAAAGATTTATTGATGTTAAGTATTGATAGTATGATTTGTTAGATAATATAGTTCCTTATTAAAATTCTGCAACAATTACCGAGATTAGTATTAGGATCAAAGATGATAATGAATAATAGGGCGAATAATCTAGGTTCCGTTTAAATATTCGAGAGGTGCTAGAGAGAATCGAGAGCTAACTCTCCTCGGTATAACGTGCCGCGTGTATGTAAAGTATTATGTCCCCCTCGAGACTACTTCATAATCGCATTATCGACTCATATATTCATTATTCCGGGAAAGCTTCCCACGTATCGCGTCGTAATTGGCCGTTCGATTAATATTTAGCTGTATTTTTGGAATGCCCATTAGAATTCAAAGACCATTTAGACAAACCAAACGGGTATTCTGTAATAATCATATTTTAATTTTAATTTGAAATAATAGAAATATAATATATAAGGAAATGTATTGTGTAATAGATCAAGAGAGTCAGCAGTAAGATGTTTAAATATTTTGATTTGTAGAGGTTGATGAATTTGATAAATATAAAATGAAACACTCACACACACTCACACTTGACTCTCCTTGTAAAAAAATTAGTAAGATATTTTTTAGGAATAGATATTCTGAAAATGCTTGAAAAAATATCTAAATTTATATGAGATATAGTCAGAAATATTTACGTTTTCACTTTTTAATAATCTAAATATAAAAAAGATTCAATTACAAATGATAAAATTCTATCACAACATTACAGTCATTTATGTTGTTACCCAACTTTTTATAAGAAAAGTTTTATATACAAAATTTAATAATCGTTGAGTTTCTGAGACAATTAATGATTTTTATGAATAGGATAGTTGCGACCGACACTATGTGATAATTCGTACTTACACTGAATTAAAAAAATCAGTATATTTTCCACACTTATTATGTATAAATATTATATAACATGTTATTCACTGTTATATAAATCTATAGATTTAAGACGACTCAACTTTCGACAATTCAAGGTCATTTACAAGTGATTGATGAGTTTGAATATATAGCTACAGTTTAGCTTGAGAGGGGCGGTGTCTATCTGTAGTTGAGGACTTATCTGCTGAAGATTGTGCGAGATTAAAAATTTGAGAAAGGATTAGGTCGCTTTGCTCGTTAAGGAGATTAAGTGAGGAATTACGGGGTTGTTTGAAAATTTCCAATGACTCTAGTAGATTAAGTTTCGGGCCTTTGTTGCAATTATGCGAGGTTTTAAGATTAGCTATTTAGGGAAATTTGTGATTACATTCATATATATATATATATATATATATATATATATAAATAAATATATATATATATATATATATATATATATATATACACATTAGGGTGGTTTTTAGGAAGGAACTAAATCGGTTCCAAGTAAATAAATTCATGGCAAGTTAAAGTTATAGCTCTTAAAATTTTTAAATAAAAATTTTTATCCGACCCCCCGACAGTCAATGTTTTTAATGGAAATAATACGGGGAAAATTCTTTTCTTTCTTTGGAATTTTATAGAGCGCTCGCAAATGATATGATCATAATAAACAATACACATGCTTGTAGGAAACTTGACGCTCTACAAAAAAGGTTTGTAATGATTTTCGTTACTTCTACTGAATCAAAACTAATTCGAGGTCAAAGTTAAAGTTATAGTCAACTACACGTTTTTTTTATTTTCATCATGATATAATGATTTAAATATAAAAAAAACATACTATAGGTAATAATTCACATTATATTTTCTTTGAGAAAGCTTCCGGGGCATAACGCTCACCCTTAATAGGTATTGAGGTGGTCCAGTGGGTGTCCAGTAGAGAGGTATATAAAACAACTATATAGGCTTAATAACAGATATATTAACAAGACTAAGCGCTTAACCGAACTTCGAACGAAGCAGACGTTAAACTGAACAATTTATTAAGACAAAATAAATTCCAAACCCCAAACGTAAAACATGAACCCAATAATGAAACAAACCAGCGCCAACGGAACCGCCGCCGCCCAGGAAATCCAGGACTTCACCTTCCTGGACTCCATCAGCGAGGACGGGTTCAGGAAGCTATTTAACCAAATAGCGAAAAGGATGAAGACCACCGCCGCCGAACAACCCCAGGACACCGCCGCGACCACGCCGAAAATGAATGAATGACGCCGAACCCAAGAGAACCACTGAAGCCGCCCCGAAAATGAATGAATGAAATGAATGAATGAATGAGAGCCACCGAAGCCGCCTCGAGGAGGAAACCCACACCGATGGACACGGACAGAACCACCGAGGCCGCCCCCAAGCGCAAAACCGACTCGGAGGACGAGGAAACCTTCCGGTTTCCAAAGAAAACCGCAAAGCTGAGGAGCCCAACCACGTAAAGCCTGCGAGGACCGCAGGTGGGTATGAACAGTTATGCATGCCTTAACACAAGGGACAGTGACGACGACGACGATGACGACGAAGTCACTGAGACCGATAGCCTCACCGAAAACAACGTCAACAACAAAAGGACAAATGGGCAGGGCTTTCAAAGAAGCTAAACAGGAACAACATTAACTACACCAGGGCAACGTCTACCAGGGACGGGATAAGAATCCAGCCCCAAACCATAACGGACTACCGGAACATGTACAAGTTGATGAAAGAAGACGACTACGAATTTCACACCCACAAACTGAGCGCGGAAAGTTACCTGAAGGTCGTAGTGAAGGGAGTTCCCTGCGGCCTGACGGAGGAGGAAATCAAAGAGAGCCTTAACGACAACTGATACCCGGCCATGAAAGTGACCAGGATGAAAGGAAGAGAAGCCACGCCAATCCAAATGGTCCTAATCGAAATAGGGAAAGAGTATAAATCCATTTACCAAATGGATCGGTTCTACAAATTGTGCGTGAAATGTAACCATTGAAAAGAAGAGGAGAAACCGTATAATGCCACCGATGCCAGCTGTTCGGCCATGTGCAGAGGCACTGCAACGCCGAATACAAATGCATGAAATGCGGATAGAACCACAGCACGCACCTGTGCGAGAAACCGCTAACACACCTCTATATGGAGAAACTGCCCGGCGAGACCGGAAATAGCTAGACAAACGGAACAAAGACAGCAGGAAATGAGACCCCCACCGAGACAAACAACCCAAACACCGAGACAAACAGCCCAAACACCGAGACAAACACCGACAACCAGCGAAATACCGAAACCAATAAGAAGAAACAACAACCCCAACCCGGAGACAAAACCTTCAACAAGCCGAAACAAAAGGAATAGCAACGAAGTAATCAGAGCTGAATTGACGGAAATGATGTTCGGCTTTGCCGAAATGGGACACAGCAAAGAGGAAACAAAAAAGTTCACTAGAAGAATCACAACCATCATGCTCACACTCAACAATGACCAATAGAAGAACTAGAGACAATCTGAAACTTTGGATTTTTGAAACTTTTGGACATTCTGGAACGCAAACGGAATACAAAACAAGAAACAGAAACTGGTAGCACACCTAAACGAACACAGCGTCGACGTGGCCCTGATCAAGGAGACGCACCTCAGACGTTGCAACCAACTGAACATAGCAAACTACCAAGTCTATAGAAAAGACAGAGGCGAGAAACCCGGAGGTGAAGTCGCCATCGTCATCAAAAGAAACATAAAACACCACGAACTGCCGGAAGTTGAAACAACCACGGACACGGAAACGGTAGGAGTAGAAGTACAGACAACCGACGGACCCATAGCCCTCTACGCACTGTACTCGCCGCCACAGAAACAAATAAACGCCGACGACCTGGACAAAATATTCGACAGAAATATAGGTACCATAGCCGCAGGAGACTACAACGCAAAGAACTCGCAATGGAATTACAGAGTGACAAATACCAAGGGCCGACAATTACTAAGGTTCACGGAAAACCGGAAGTTACAAGTAACTGCACCGAACGAACCAACACACTTTCCAGGAGTTCAGCGAATGCCGGATATTTTGGATATAGCCGTTATGAAAAACATCACAGCAAACGTGGAAATAATCGGCATCTAAGACTTGAGCTCAGATCACAACCCAGTGCACATAAATCTCCAAGCAAAAACTGCCAGGAAAACAATCGAGAAAACTATCATAAATTGGTTAAACTATCAACAAATTCAAAGATAATCTGACGAACGTCACTTGTACAGAAATTACAAGCCGCTCGTGCCTAGAAGAAGCAGCACGGACGATAGAAAACGAAATAAAAGCAGCACTCGAGGCCGCCACAAGGAAACGGACAGCCAACACGACAACCGCCCTCCCAGAGGAAATCAGAAACCAACTAAGAGAAAAGCGCAAAGCTAAAAGTATGCTGGCACCGACGGACAAGAACGTCTTAAACAGACTGACAAACCAACTGAAAGCGGCACTGCGCGAACAGCACAACGCCGAATGGGAAGACAAACTAGAACGCATCAACGAAGCAATAGAGGAACCATGGAAATTAGCCAAGAATCTGAAAAACAAGGAGAGGAGAACGATTCCGCCACTGAAAACAACAAACGACACTGTAGCAAGCACGGACGAGGAGAAAGCGGAGGAATTCGCAAAGGCGCTTGCACAACAGTTTAAACCGAACGCCGGCACACACCCACTCTGCAAAAGGCAAAAAAATACGCGAAACTGTACTGAGTGTACTAAACAGCAGTGTAGAAAACACGGAAATGGAGGAAACAACGCCCGAGGAAATAAAAGGAATAATTAAAAACTTATAAACCAAGAAAGCACCAGGCTGCGATAACATCAACAACGCCCCGCTAAAAAACCTAAACACCGAACGCATTAGACAGAATAACACAAATCATAAACGCCGCACTGAAACTTGGAGTGTTTCCGACCCAATGGAAACACGCAACAACGATTCTAATCCCGAAACCGAACAAACCTCGAAACCTCACCTCCAGTTACAGACCAATAAGTCTGCTGACAGGTCCTAGTAAAATCACAGAAAAAGTAATTCACCAAAGACTGACAGAAATAACTGAAGACAAACGTATTCTACCCGACGAACAATACGGCTTCAGAACAGAGCACTCTACCACCTATCAGACGACAAGAATAACAGAAGCAATAATCGACGCTTTCAACAAAGGGCTTTCTCTAAGGCTTTCGACAAGGTATGGCACCTAGGTTTAATATACAAACTGCACCAATTTAAAATCCCAACAGCAATGATCAGACTAGTGACCTCCTTTATCTGTAACAGAACTTTCCAAGTCAAAATAAACGACAGCATCTCCTCAACTCAGATAATGACAGCCGAAGTCCCACAAGGATCTGTCCTGAGCGCCCTTCTTTACAGCATCTACACCGCAGACATCCCAAAACTAAACGACATAGAAATTGCGCTATACGCAGACGACACGGCAATTTGCACAAGAGGATACTCGACCGAGGCCATAGAAAAACGGCTCCAAAATCACCTGGAAAAGATTAACGACTGGTGTAACACCTGGAGGATTAAACTAACCGTAGAAAAAACACAGGTAATTATCTTCACGAAGAAAAATTTAAGCACAAACCCAGTAGTTGCCTGAGAATTATCAACACGGACCTAAAATGTCAAAACCGAATTAAATACCTAAGCGTAATCCTAGATAAAGCTCTTACATTTTCAGAACACATCGATCAGACAGCAAAAAAAGCAAAACAAATCACTGATCTTTCTTTTTCACAGGAAAGCCCAAGCCCACATCCCCGAACCCAGCGAAGAACACAGGAACAAAAAGAGGCAGGAACAATAAGAACAAACCCGAGAGACACAGCAACACCACGAGGACGAGCAAGGAACCACCACGAGGACGAACAAGGAACCACCACGATGACGAAGGACGAACCAGGAACCACCAGGAGGGCGAACCAGGAACCAACACCAGGACGAACCAAGGACCAACAGCGAGAAGAAGAAAAAGAAAAAAAAACAGAACAAAAAAAAAACAACAAACAAAAAAAAAGAAAGAAAGAAGAAAAGAAAACCGGTCGTTAGTGGAACACAACAGAACAACAAACAAACCGACAAAAAAAAGGGAACAAACAACAAGGCGACCGAAGAGCTGAGCGGAAGGCTCAATGACCGTCGAAAAGCACATGACCCATGACCTTGTACGAGTACGTCTTGACACTACGATGGGTCAGAGCAGAGAGCGCGAAGTCTCGTCTGCGATCACCTGACTGTAATTTCCTAAAATACAATATACTCTGGAGGAGGACAAACGAACAATACTACTGGTTACCGTACACCACATTTCCTACCTTTTACAAAAACATACAAAATACGGAATAAAATACAAAAATTTCAAACATTAAAATAATAATTGATTAAAATAAACAGACTAAAATAATGATTATAAAAATAATACATAAAACAATGAATACAAAACACAAAACACTATTAAAAAAATGAACTTGACACAGGTTGTCCGCAAATCTGACTGGAGGTCCAACAATTCTACCCGAACGCGTTTTAATTTCACTAGGATCAGGACTACTGCGGCAAGATGGAGCAATTGATGATCTTAGCGGTAACGGTTGATCAACTGTGACTGCTGGTCTGTAAAAATCAAAATCCACTGTTCGATTATCACGTGAACCACTCGCAGTAGCATAATTTAGTGAACTTAACTTAATTTGTTTATAGTGAACCTTCCTTATATCTCCTCCGTCGGATAACTTTACTAAATAAGTCATTGGACTGACTCTCAATTTTATAACTGCCTTTAACCATTTTTTTGGATTTTTTTAAATGTCTTAGGAAAACTAACACATTAGTTCCTTCTTCAAAATCTATCGACGACCTATCCCTACTATGACGTTTAAAAACTTTATCCTTTTTAGACATTAATGACAAAGGGGTACATAAGACAATAGGGACATAAGGCAACAAACTAGCCATTGGCGAAATACCTGTCACGGACGATGGCGTTAATCTGTAACTAAACAATCTGTAAGACGTTGCTGAATAGTAAGATGTTCACCACCTTCTGATAACAGCGATTTTACCAACAACTTTTTAAAAGTCAGAACCAACCTTTCGGCCAACACATTAGACTCTGGGTTATATGGCACTGTAAATAACAATTTGATACCTTTGCTATCACAAAATTCTTTAAATTTGAACGATGAAAATAGACGACCATTATCACAAACAATAGTAAAGGATATGCAAATCGCGACAAAACTTCATCTAATTTACATTTTAAATCGAAAAAACTAGTTGATGACATAACAAAACACTCTACCTATTTTGAGTAAGCATCACACATTATTAAATAACGATTTCCACGCCAATCAGAGAAATCTAAATGGACTCTTTCCCAAGGCTTCCTTGTTTTGGGCCATGGCTGCCTAATTTTTCTTGAATTAGACTTTTGAATTGACTGACATAGAACAATGAGATATTACTCTCTCGATATCTTGATATAAATTTAATCACCAAACATATGACCTAGCTAATAATTTAGTTCTGACCATACCTTCATGACCATGATGTAATAATTTAAGTACTATATCTTGTAAAGAACGTGGTATAACCACTCTATTACCGAAAAAAGACATCCGTCGCGCACTGCCGGAGTTTCTCTTAATTTATGATAACGTTTATAAACATCTTCCGTTGGAAACGGAGACCAACCTTTTAAAATTAATTCTTTGACCTTGCAAACATGGAGATCTTTATCTGTATGTGATTTAATTTCCGAAAACGGGACAATTGGAGTAGACAAATAGATAAAATCACAATCTGGTACATTTACTGCTTGTGCAGGCAGTAAACGAGACAACATATCTGCTTGAGGAATTTTAGTTCCATTCTGGAAAACCATGTCAAAATTATAAGCTGACAAAATAATAGACCACCGAATCAATCTAGATCATCGATTCCCAACCGGTGGTACGCGAACCCCTCGGCTTTCGCGAGGTGTACAAAGGGGGTTCGCGAAAATAATATTGTAATGGAGACATTTTATATTACCGGAGAAAGAGAAACTCAAAAAACATAATACCCAAATAAACATGCAATACTCAACAAACAAAAAGTACAAGTTCTATTTTTGATCGCTTTAAGTATTATTATATATCTACTAGGCAACTTCTCTAGACAACCTAACTAGGTAACCTAAAATACTTTACAAAACTTGAATAATTTTGAATATCCTCGTTTGTTGGGTAAAGATTGCCTATCAACATCGTTATGTTGGTAGGCAATGCCTAGACACGTTAAAATCTGATCAGGTGTCTATAACTCGTATATATAGGCGTCTATAACATATGTTCGTACAGAGAGTTATAAACTTGTGATTAAGTTCTAGATTAGTGGAATAGGTATTGTGGCTTTGTTTGTTTAGTGCCATCCTTTTCAATATTCATTATTTCTTTTTTGGGCGAGTAGAATTAATAATTTTGCAAATAATGTGGAACTGGAATGGAACTTTTGAAGAGATTGAATGATTAAAAATGAATTATTTTCCGATCCAGCTTCACGAGTCGACCGATGTAGCAAACGCCGCAGTATTGCCTGGCTACGATAGATATATTTTGGCGAATATCGTTCAAGAAGGCGTACTATTTGCAACCTTTGAAAACCTATACAACTGGAGAAACAATTTTCGATCTGATCAATGATTATTTTGAAAAAATGGAATAAATTGGTTTGATTTTGATGGTGTGGTACAGAAGGTGCAAAATCGATGACAGGGAAGTTTTCTGGTTTTATGGCACGAGTAAAAGAAGATAAACGAGAAAATTTAATGGACTCATTGCTGCATTCATAGATAAGCATTGGCATACAAGCGTATACCTGCAGCATTATCTACTACTTGGTGGTGCTGTAAATATTGTAAATGCCTGAAATTGAATTCAGTACGAATGTTTTGGTTCTCTGAAATATATCTGAAAAAACTTTTAAAAACTTAACAATTATTTTTCGATGACTATTATCCCAATAGATCCAATATATGTCTCCCAAACAACTGGACACGTAGTCCTTTTCAACGAGTAAGTAAGAGTAAGTTTAGAAATCTCTCTAACTTTACTGGATAAAGAAAAAAGAGTTATCCTGTGACAGTTCTCAAAAATCTATTTCTAAAGAACATAAAGGTCTCTTTAATTGCCTTCTGGCTCAATAAAAATGAATATCCTGTTATGTGAAAAAGCAATTGAAGTTCTATTACCCATTTGCGCAACATATCTATGTGAGAAAGGATTTCCAAGATATACCTTTCCGAAAGATGAATATAGAAACAGGTTAAATGCGGAACCTGATCTAAGACTGAAATTGTCAGATATTGTGCCAAATTTGATTATATTTTCTATCCTTGTTAAGAACTATTGTTCAATATGGAAAATAAATCTTCTACACGGAGAAAGGTACATTTTAAAAATTACAGTTTCAAATAGTAGCAGCGATCTTACGAATTTGAAACTGTAAAAACTGCAATGAGAGCTATCATGCTACAAATTGTTTTTTTGTTAAAATTACAGTTTCAGATATTGAATTTTATTTTTTTGCTGTTAAGTTTCACTCTACTAAAAATAATTAAAAAAAAAAACACAGTATAGAGATGTAATATTTCGGCGTTCATTTCTCATACTCAACGAGTAACAGCTCAAACTGTAATTTTTAGTTTGAAAATAATAAAAAAATATTATATTATGAAGTAATAAATTCATCAGAAGAAAATCGTAATTGTTACAGTTTTGACTAATAATGAATACATATTATATGATGAAAAGTTACAAAATAATAAGTATAAAATATTTTAAGTTTCCATTTAACTAAAAGTAGTTTAAACTGTAAAATTCAAACTGTAAAATTCACAGCTTATAATTGTAAGATATTTATTAGTAAATAAGTTAAAAATTACGGTATGCGAGTGCAATCTTTACAAGTTTGTATTCGTAAGGACCGATTCGTAACGTTACTATTTAAACTGTAATTTCTACAGTGTACTTTTTTCCGTTTATCAGATTTTATTACTTTTTACACGACAGTATAGGGGGTTCGCCAAATTCTTTTGAATTTCACAGGGGTTCGCGAGGAGAAAAAGGTTGGGAAACACTGATCTAGATAATGCCAAAATTGTAACTTTCCTATTCTGAGCAAATAGGAATTTTAATGGTTCATTATCAATATAAACAGTGAATGGTCTTCCAAATAAATATTTGTGGAACGCTTGTACACCAAATATGCCTGCTAAACCTTCTTTATGAAGTTGACTATAATTCCCCCGAGCTGATGGTAATGACACAGACTCAGAAGCTATTGACTAAGTCTATTGCTGCGTCTATTGACTAAGCTATTGACTAAATGACTTGAAACAGCACCTACTCCGTAAGCGTTGGCATCTACAGTTAAACTAACTGGTTTTGATGGATCAAACAAAACTAAAAGTGCCTTTTCAGACAACACTTTTTTACTTTTTTCGAAAGCAATCTCCCTAACAGAATTCCATTCCCACTGAACATCCGTTCTTAACAACTCATGTAAGGGTTCTAACCAAGTGGGACACATTCTAATAAACTGTCTATAAAAATTTAACATAGACAAATATGATTTTAGCTGCGTGACATTTTGTAGAGGGGGTGCAGACATCATTTTTAACTACTTTTGAGGGTCTTTTTCCTCGACTTGACAAAACGTAACCTAAAAATTCCAACGAATCTACAAAAAATTCGCTCTTAGTGACATTAATTTTTACATTAAACACTTCTAAACGGGTCAGTACCCTAAACAAAACTTTCTCACATTCTTTTTTTCTAGTACTACCAATCAAAATATCATCAAGATAAGCTGCACACTTACCGATATCTTTCAAGATGGTATCCATGACTAACTGAAAATTGGCTGCAGCCGACGCTAAGCCAAACACTAAAGGATTATACCTATATAAACCATTCGACGTATTAATTGTTAAAAGCTCTCTACTACTTTTCTTAACACCCAACTGTAAATATGCATTCGTTAAAACTATTCTACAGATTTTTTTAAAACCTACAAATTTATTAAAAACATCATCCGGTCTTGGAATTGGATACTGATCAATTCTCAACTGAGGATCTACTGTGCGCTTGAAGTCAACACACACACGTTTTCCGTTTTTCTTAGGAACACAAACAATGGCTGAGGCGCATCGACTGGTTTTTACCTTAGAAAAAATCCCTGTGTTTCTAATCGAGACAATTCCTAAGAAACTTCTGACCTTAAGGCATACGGAACTTCGTCCGCACGGTGATATATTGGTGTGGTATCCTCTTTTAGAGTGATATCTACAACCGTATTCTGCATTGGCAACTCATTGTCTTTAATAGAAAAAGTTCTTGGAAACTTACGTTTTAGACTTTCAATAATTTCCTCCTGTTGTGAAGACGCAACAACAGTATCTACATTAGGTGTGTGACTTTCATCCAAAACCAATCTCCATGAGGGGTATAGAACATCTAACCAATTTCGACCGAAAATAGCTGGACACAACAAACGCTTAACTACAATTATTGTCAATTCTCTGTTAGCTACTTTAACAACAATATATCTACAAACATTCAACTCTTCTTTGTTTGCAGCTCTCAACATCCCAATAAAAGTTTCAAACGGTTTATGACTAAATTTGGATAAGTAACAATTTTCACTAATAAAGGTGGTTGAACTACCCGAATCTAACAAAAAATTAACTGACTAATTTTATCAAATAAAATACTGGTCATTAGAGGACTAGCAAAAAATCTGACGTTACAGAACAAGATGAAGAAATTAAATTCTGAACTTGCTTAAAACAAAATCTAGAAATATGTGCTTTCTTCTGACATGTAAAACATTTCTAACTCCTTACTGGGCAATCGGCTGGTTGATGACTTTTCCAACACTCGTTGCATCTTCTGCTTGCTGAGTCCTGACGTCTTCGGTGAGCTGAGTAATTCTTTTTTGAAGAACAGCTAGCTGAACCATTACGGCTACCAGATGGTGAACGACCGTCGGATCTTATATGGCTACTGGAAGTACTACCAGATGGTGAAAAACTGCCGAAACTTCTATGGCTACTGGGAATTCTAAAACTTGAATGGGTACTCACTCTTGACGAACTTGGGTTGCCTTCCACCTTGAAGGTTTTCTCTGGACTATTGTTTGGACAATAGACATACACAATTGAAACACTTTTTCTTCCTCTGAAAATTTAATGATGAACTTTGACTATTTTTTTATATATAGTACGATCAAATGGCAATCGAAACTTACATCTTTATCCATCCTCTTTTAAGGATAATTTTTAATCCTCGTCGCCTAATAATATGTATTGAGGTGGTCCAGTGGGTGTCCAGTGGAGAGGTATATAAAACAACTATATAGGCTTAACAACAGATATATTAACAACACTAAGACCTTGTTCGAGTACGTCTTGACACTACGATGGGTGAGGGCAGAGAGCGCGAAGTCTCGTCTGCGATCACCTGACTTGACTGTAATTTCTTAAAATACAATATACTCTGGTGGAGGACAAACGAAGAGTAATACAGGTTACTGTACACTACAACCATAAAAAAATATTAATTAATATTTCAATTCACTGAAAAAAATATTAATATTAGCATCTTTTTACTTTTCATACGCCTTTTGATGACATTGTTACATTAGTTTTTTATGATTCTTAACCATTTTTAATACATATTGCAATTTTTCATCTTTATTATAATAGTTAAACTCTAATCTTTCAAAAAATTTGATCGATTCTGGGCTTACAACAAATTCAATACCGTTGTATAATAAATCATTTATAGTTTTACATTGAGAGCGTTTTGCTCTATAATCTTTACGAGGCAGCTTTGTGGTCAAAAAGTCAGTAGCATACAAAATGGATACATTAATTAACTCTATTTTTTCATTGTACTTTTCATGGTCAATATACTTTTTATTTTCGGATCATCTAATCCTGTTTTGTAATCAAGTTCCGAGTTCCTAAGACCCGTTTAACGAAGAAACCATAGCTTACAGCAACACACTTATGGCAGCACTTAGCGAGGCCTGACAGACAAAAATGGATAGAAACGCTGGAACGAATGGACATGTCCCACAGAAGCAAGATCGCCTGGAGCAATGGACACAGCCCAATACTGGACTCAGAAATTATAGTTTCTGGACAAGAAAAAGTAAAAGTAAGTGTAATCAAGTTGATCTAAAGTGTTCCCCTGTTTTTCAAATCTGACAGAAAGTGGAAAATTCGTTTCAACAGTATTTGGAAAAATAGCTTCGAATACATATCCCAGTACGATTTCAAAGATATGATGCCTACACGGAAGATATAACAAATCTCTGTCTAAAATTTTTTCTAATAATACAGCAGCACCATTAGGAATACCCGCATTTGAAGGAGTTGTATCACAGCATATCTCAAAATGCATGTATCAAATCCCGAAACAAGTAATGTCTCTTGAATAACAGTTGCTCGCGCCATTCCAGTATCTTCACTCGTTGGTACACCTAACACAATTTCTTTATCCTCGCAAGTTATTATTACAAAAAACCTAACCTAACCTAACACAATTTCTTTATCCTCGCAAGTTATTATTACAGGTAACCGACGAACAGTATTAACAGTTTTGGTATTTAATAGAGTTGGTAATAATTTTTCGTCCCAATGAATAACAATGGATGATAATTTTAAATCTTGAAAATGTTTTTTAATCTCAATTGATTTTGACTCTCGTAGAGCCTGTCAATGCCATTCAATCGACAAATATATCGATTATCTGATCGATTAATAATTATTGAGCCAATATCAATCTATACAGTATAGTATAGTAACGTACTATAGTACTAATAGTATGCTATTTATTTTTAAATCATTAGATCATGATGAATATAAAAGAAACCGTGAAGTTGACTATAACTTTAATTTAGATCTCAAATAACTCTTAAACCAGTAGAGGTAGCGAAAAATCATTAGAGACCTATTTTTAGAGCGATAATGGGTATAATGGGTATAACTCAAGCTTTTTGGAAAAATTGATTTTTTGTTTTTGATATTGGGGTTCTTTCGTGTATTGTGAATGCCCCTGTAAAATATTTTCTTGAAAATGCCGATATAACGCTGGGTACAGCGCTTACAAGAGCGCGCCGGCAGCTGCATCGAGCCTGCGGAAGAAGAGAAAGGTCGGCCAAAATTTGGAGTGGCTATCACAACATCTCAACGGATTCGAATCCTCAACATCATCTGTGTAATGAGACCTGGTCCTGGATGAGGCCCAGCAAAACGGGACTACTCATATTCACAAACCTGCGCTCGATACAATTGTTCAGAAGTACGTGAAGAAAATTTATGAGGATTTAACAGAAGAACAGCTCTTGAAAATATGTCTGGGCAAGAGCACTCAAAACAACAATGAGACCTTCAATGCCATCATTTGGCAGCTTGTCCCGAAACATCTGTTCAACGGGAAAGAAATTGTCGATATTTCTGCCAGATTGGCAGCCTCCATTTTCAACGAGGGCTTCACGACAGTGCTAAAAGTCATGAAAGGGCTCGGAATTGACGTCGGTCAACATGCCGTGTATTATGAACGAGATGCGGAGTGTAGATCAAATGCTGATCGCCGCGCTGTGGAAAAATCGAAAAGGCGTCGATTAACCCAGAGAGAAGACCAATCTGAGCTCGAGAAGAGCTATGAAGTCGTGGAACGATTGCTATATGGTCCAGGAATCGATTCATAGAGGTGGGCGAGAAAGAATCATAATAATGTTTAATTTTCCCTCGAAAATGCCTCTCCGCTGCTTTCGACCGATTTTCACCGATTCTCGTTTTCCGTTGCTGGACCGTAAATAATTTCAGAAGTATTCAATATATTTTCAAAATTCATTTTTCCTCTTATTCCCAATACCTCAAGGTACGAAAACCCTTCCCCCCATAATTTTGAAATTGGTCCGATTTCACTATGGGATAGCTACAAGTGAACTTTCAATCGCGTTTTACTCGGAATCGTTTTTTGCAATAAGTTGCGCATGATTACGGATAGAGTTCTTGATCGATTTGAAAAAACCTTGCCGAGTTTTGTTCACAGTATGAACAGTTTCCCATTGACGGACGGAAATATTGATAAAATATTTTTTCGCGATTCAGTGACTGTTTTTTCAGTGAGCGTTTTCGAGGCTTTTTTTCGTAGATGCGCAATTTCTTTAAAATCGATTTGTTTTTTATTTCCCTCCGTCAATGGGAAATTTCAATGGGAAATGTGACTCTTCTACTTTAATAATAAGTTTGATTTTTTGTTCTATGTGGTTCCGAAAACCGCTGATTGTGCACACCATATAGAGACTTTTTTAATTGTCTCCCGAGATGCAGACAGCTGTGCGCATGCGCGAGGAGCGCACGCGTAAAAAAAAAATGGACATATGGTCGAAGGATATGTAAATAAAATTAAAAAAAAAACAATTTTCTATCTGCCTTCCTCTTCTTTTGGCACCCGTTCAAAATTGTATCATTTTTTCGGAGAATTTGAGCGAGTACCCCCTTAAATTTCCTACAAGAGTATGTATGGTTCATTATGATCGTATTATTTGTCAACGCCCTATAAACTTCCAAGGAAAGAAAAGAATTTTCCCCATATTATTTCCATATAAAACTTTGACTGTCTGGTTAATATTAATATTAATATTAAGAGCTATAACTTGTCAGGAAATGATTTATAAATCAATTGTATACCGAAGCTTTGAAAATTAAACGCACAATCATAATAATAATATGTAATTACATAATTATATAATTGTTTATATAAATAATAATTTTTTTTCTCTTGTAAATTAGGTTAGTCAAAAGTCAACTGAATAAAACTTAATGATACTTTTTATAGAATGTTGAGAAACTTAGCAATTTGTTGGGCAAGCTGAATACATATAATACTGAAACAGTTCAACCGCAAAACCACGAAACGTTCGTCTGCGCTTACAGCAGATGTAATTGACTAAAATTATGCAACCACTGCTATTGTCTTGGTTATAATATATTGTTCTTCTTCTTCGCTTTAAATACGTTTGAATGTAAATCTTATAAGATCAAAATCCTTTAATTCTCAATTTTCCTCAAATTAAAATTAAAAACATTTAAGACACAAATTAGTTTTTAACACCCCAAACAGATAAATCTAATTTAAATATCGATTACATAAAAATATTTGATATTATTTTTTAATATCTGTTGTTAACAAGGCAAGACAAGACCAGATAGATACGAACTAGACAGTCAAGATCATACAATAAAACTAGATAGACAAGACCAGACAGATAAGGCTAGACAGACAAGACTAGACAGACAAGATTAGACAGACAAGACTAGACAGACAAGAATAGACAGACAAGACTAGGCAAATAAGTCTGGACAGACAAAACTAGATAGCAAGACTAAACAGACTAGATTAGATACACCAGACAAGACAGACAAGTCTAGACAGACAATACTAGACAGACAAGACTAGACAGACAATACGAGACAGATAAGTCTAGACAGGCGAGGCTAGACAAATAAGACTAGTCAGTTGAGCGCTGACACTGAAGGAGTGCACCTCGCGAGAGGAATAAAATTTATTAGTGAATTTTAAAATCTATAGTTTAACCGCTTTAGTTTATATTAATTCTATCTGTTATTTATAAAGAACTTTAATCATGGGTGGGAGGAAGTTAATATCTAATATCCCTTCCGATAAACATTTTGAAATCTTAGGCACTTTTTTAAAGAGTAGTCAGTTCGAAAATTTCATGTCAGGAGTTATAAAAAAGGAGGTTCAACCATTATTATCAGTTATCTCTGACCTAACTAAGAAAGTGGAAGCCCTAACCGAAAAAACGAGAAGTTATTTGGACCCAGAGTTCGCGCTGCAGCGCGTATGTTGTCTTGATTTATCTTCCCGCTTCGCGGCGGACAACCTAATCTAACCAAGGTAAAACCAACGGTCCTTGCCACTTTGTCCTATATTGGACCGAGAGTTCGCGCTGCCGCGCGTATGTTGTCTTAATTTATCTTCCCGCTTCGCGGCGGACAACCTAATCTAACCAAGGTAAAACCAACGGTCCTTGCCACTTTGTACTATTTTGGATCGAGAGTTCGCGCTGACGCGCGTATATTGTCTTAATTTATCTGCCCGCTTCCCGGCGGGCAACCTAATCTAACCGGGGTTAAACCAAGAGTCTAATAAGTTTCAACTTGTCAAATAAATTCTTCGTACTAACCTTAAATAATGCGTTATGTTTCGTACATCCTTAAATAGATTTATAAAATAATAATAAACTTGTTATATGAATTCGTTGTCGTCACCTTAAATAATAATGCAATATACAACGATTTACACGCCACTGGAGGTTTTATATCAATTTCCGTTGGAAAACCCACCAATGCGCATGCGCAGAATGCGTACGGTGGGTTGCCTCTACATGTTATCTCAAGTGATGTTTTATAGTACATTTTAACCCGCATTTCCTTTGTGCCAGAAAGGCGTAACAGCCCAGATACTATGCAAAGTCGGTTTAACTAAGCTGTTCAGTATAACAGAATAATGATTGACAGAGAAAAAATATTTTTTATTGATGAATTTGGAATTCAAGTGAATTCTAGGAGATCGTATGGAAGATCACAAAAAAATAATAGAGCCAACAAAGTCAAGGCCCAAATTAAGAGGTCGTAATTATTCGATTGCTGCTGCAATGTGTATGAGTTCACTATATTTGTTGACCATTCAAGATAGGTCTTACAATGGAGAACACTTTGTGGAATTCTTGACAACTTTAATTGACCACTTAGGCGAATATCATATAGGAGGAGCATATTTTGTAATGGACAACGCCAGATTTCATAGAACGGAGGAAATTCAACAATTGATAAGAGCACATGGACATGTTCCAGTTTTTCTGCCACCGTACAGTCCTTTTTTAAAACCCATTGAAGAGCTATTTAACCAATGGAAAAATAACATAAAGAGAAGTCAGCCCACGGATGAAGATCAACTGTATGCACAAATTCATAATGCTTCTAAAGCCATAATTCAAGAGCATTGCCAAAATTATGTTCGACATATGGAGACATATTTAGGGGATTGCCTCAAGAGAACTGAAATTTTGAACTAATTATGAAACATTTCTCAAGTATTACGTTAGTATTAGTATAGTTATTATTTTTGTTATCCTCTTTTTTTCTAATAAAATTATGTCTTCAACTGTTTTTGTTCTTGTTTGTTTAAATTTGAAAAATAGAAGAAAAACATTTGCAATAACGAGAAAAAGTTTTAACAAATAGTGAATTTCATTTGACATATTGCTGTCAAAGTGACGTAAATAAGAAATACTTTTGAGAAATAGTGAAATAATACATTTGACACAAGAGGAAAATCAAAAGAAAAACACTGAACATGACATTACAGAGTCAGATGGATGCCTGGCAGACTCTGCAGCCAGTGTTCACCTTTGTAACAGAAGAGACTGGATTGTGCGTTATGAAGAATTTGTTTACCGCAAAGAGACACAAGTTGGAAATGGACAAATCATTTTGTCATATAGTGGAGGTGTGTTAAATGTAGAAACCATGGCTGCATACAATAAGTGGGGGAAATTCAAGTTGCTCCTGCGAGGGAAAATCCACAAATTATTAAAAATGTATCACAAAAACAATGTTCTACGCCGACTGTGGATGATATCGGAAAGTCTTATCAGCCAGATAACACCGAAATAGTAATCGCTGACAGGGAAGGTCGTGACAACTCAAAAAAGTTAATAAAACACAAGTGAGAAATAAAACACAGATCAAGGATGCAGCCCAGACAGAGATAAATAAAGCCACCGACACATGGGAAATCCAACGTCGCCGTTCAAGAGGATCCAGGAAAACGAATACAATTTATGGTACGAACGATGACGCAACTGAAATTAGAGCGGCCGTGCGTTATCAACACCTGCACGTTTACCGTCTTCATCCGCAGCTTACAGAAAATGAGGTGATCGCATACTTAGAAAAGAAAAACTTTAAACAAATAATTTGTAAAAAACTGTTATCGAGGCACCCAGAGAAGTACTCCTCATTTAAGGTCTCGGTACCTTTTGAATATTTTGATAATGTCAAAAATCCAGAAATCTGGCCTCGAGACACGTGTTAACAATTTTTTATTAAGACTAGAGAAAATTCCACAGATAGTCTAAAACACAAAATAGTAACACGAAAATTGTCGGATGAAGTAAAAAATTCATCTGAATAAATAAATAATATTAAAGAATATATAATTTTATTTTTAAATTCTCAAAGCGTCAAGGAAAAACTGCTTCATCTTGAGATATTAACAACGGAACATGCCCCATGCTTCTTATACTTGGCAGAAACTTGGTTGTCCACTGATCTAATCCAACAAATCGCTCTGCAAAACTACAAGATAATTAGCCCATTTTGTAGAAGTGAGTCAATTGGAGGAGGTGAAGCTATTTGGGCCAAGGCATCTTGCCTCAATAGCTGCTAAAGGATTGACATTTCAAACAAGTCGATTGAAAAAGTTTTTGAAGTATGTGGAGCCTCCTGGACATCAGGAAGAGAGAGTAAGGCAATAATAACTATATATAGACCACCTGCGGGTTGTCCTACCTTATTCATATTAAAACTTGAAGAAATCCTAGATCAATTATATCAGAAATATGAAGATATCCTTGTTGTAGGTGATTTCAATATACATTTTTAATACGAATCTGTAGTAAATGAAAAACAAATAAACCTACTTCAAGCGTATGGGCTGGAATACAAAGTTAAAGTGCCAACCAGGGTTACTAAATCATCTTCGAGTACTATTGACAATTTACTGACGAAGCTAAAATCTACAGCTCCGATTACTGCAGAGGATTTGCAGAAGTATTTATTGATAGGTGATTCTTTAAACGGTGGCAAACAAAAACAATTGTACCGCTACGCAAGAAACTTCTGCGCAGAAAATAAAGCCAATCTACAAAAAGCCCTACAAAAAGAATCATGGACAAATATATACAATGTAGCTGACTGTGATGATAAATCAACTGCCTTTATAGAAATGATGCAGTGTTATATAAACAAATTTTGTCCAATTAGGAAAATTAAAATAAAAACCAAATCTTGGATAACAACAAAAGTTAAACGGTCTAGTAATCAGCTAAAAAACCTGTATGTTATCCAAAAGCAACATCCTGCATTAAATGATATATACATCGCACAGAAAAAAATGCATCAGCGACTACTGCTTACAACTAGAAGAAAGTCATCAAATAAACAAAAAACTCTATGGCAAACGATTAACGAATTGGATAATAAGGTAAGATCCATGCAACATATTTTCATAAAAGATCAAGATAATCTAATAAAAGATCCTGACTCAGTTGCATCGCTGCTGAACGAACATTTTATTACCGGACCTGAATTGATAATCAAAGATATTCCCTCAATTGATCCAATTGATGAACACATAATGTTTAACGACAAATCTATATATATATATATATATATATATATATATATATATGTATATATATATATATATATATATATGTATATATATATATATATATATATATTTATATATATATATATATATATATATATATATATATATATATATATATATATATATATAGTTAGTTGCGGTCCGGATTCTATTTCAAGTAGTTTACTCAAGGAATTGCACAATGAAGTTATTGAGCCTATTACTGATATTATTAACTACTCATTTTCTACAGAAATAGTGCCAGACATTTTAAAAATTTCAACAGTTATTCCCATTTTTTAAAAAGAAGATCGTACTGATCGAAATAATTACGACCAATTATAGACCAATTTCGTTAATGTCATGTCTGTCCAAAATTTTAGAATATTGCATGGAATACAGACTAATGCCATTTATTTTCAAATGCAATTTAATTCCACAGCAACAACATGGATTCTGTAAAGATAAATCAACGACTACTGCTTTAACCGAGTTCTACGAAAATGTTATCAAGAGGGTGATGATGGAAAGTGTCCTGTCGGTATTTTCATTGTCGGTGATCTTAGCAAAGCATTTGATTGTGTTGATCACAACAAATTACTAGAAAAGTTATATTCATATGGTATTAGAGTTAGAGGCAGGTCGCTGGTTCCAGTCTTTTCTCAGCAATAGACAACAATATGTCAAAGTTGATAATGCAGGAATAACAAGTTTATCAAAACCTAAACATATAAAAATTGGTGTTCCGCAAGGAAGCATTCTAGCACCCATATTATTTTCTTTATATACGGGTGGTCTGGTTCAACACTTCGGTGGTAATCATTGCACTTTGTATGCTGACGACACTATCATCGTAATCTCGAAGAATTCTTAACTAGAAACTATATTTGAAGCAAATATAACACTAAAACAGCGACATAACTGGTTTAGCGCAAATAACCTACATCTAAATTTAGCAAAGACCAGCTATATGGTTTTCCAATGTCACCAAAGGAAACCTACCGATGATCTCCAATTACAAATTGGTAACGTTCGATTAAAGAGAACCAAGGGAGTAAAGTTTCTATTCGTCCACTTAGAGGATCACATGATGTGGAAAATAATGACCGATAGTATCATCAGAAAATTAAACAACAAGGCTTACCTAATTAGAAAAGTGCGTCAAGCGGTGGGCGAAGAGGCCCTTCTGTCTGTATACCATGCCGAAGTCCAGTCGGTTTTAACCTTTGGCATTTTACTATGGGGAGCTTCTTAACTTATACAAAAGGTTTTCCCGTCGCAAAAGCGAGTCATTAGAGCTTTAGCTAATATCAATGTATTCACATCATGTACTCCATTTTTTTAAAAACTAAATATTTTAACCGTAACCTCCATATACATATATGTAGACCTGGCGTGCCACATATTTATAAACAAAAATAAACTTTTCACCGCAGAGGAACGACATAAACACAATACGAGATATTGTCATAATCTCAGACCAATAAGAAGCAACTTAACTATATGCAAAAGTGCACCAAACAGATTGGGTATACAAATTGTCAATTGAATACCAACTACAATATGAAAAGAAAAGACTTCAGAAGGAAAGTGTTCAGAAGGAAAGTGTTGGAAAGTGTTTCTATACTTTAAAAGACTTTTATTCAGATTCATACTTTCTGTATATTTGCAAATATATATGTATATATATATATATATATATATATATATATATATATATATGTATATATATATATGTGTGTCTATTTGTTTGTCTATAGGAGGATATATCTATGTACTAAGTTTAAATTTTTATTATTATTTTTTTAAATTCAGTATTCAGTATTCACTTTATTTGCTATATTTCTGTGACGTGTCCTATATGTAAATTACTTATATCTAGGGATAAATAAATGTATTTGAATTGATTTGGTTTGATTTGACTAGAGAGACAAAACTAGACTGACAAGAGTAGACAATTAAATGAAACTAATTATCTAGGAAACAAGAATGGCAACTAGGAACACTTTTAGTATTTATTTAAATTTTGCAATTTGTTTTGTTATAGTCAATAAATTTAATAGGGGGCTCGTAATTCAGCGGGTTGTATTTTAATTAAAAATGTGCGGCTGCCGTAAAACGACACCGAAAAAAGGAGGCACAATAAACGAACCGACCGGCAGAAACGGTTCCCGTTTTGTAAACCGAATTTAATTCGCCATTAACATTCACGAAATTTTAAAATGCTAATTTCGATGCGGATCAATGGATTGAACGTTATATAATGTTATTAGGCGTTGGGTATTACTTCCCTTTCGCCAAGTCGTATTACATTTTATGTTGAATTATTACATTTTTGGTTTATATTTACTTGAATCGGTGAACTCGGTGAAAGTATTTACATTTATCTAATATCAGGATTCGCATATTATTATGTGTAATACGTCGTTATTAATATGTGTTATAAGTTAGTATATGTGTAATGAGAAAGATATGCTTTTAAACCGAGATGGTAAGCATGCTAATGAAGTTATACAAGTTACTATTTATCATTTTGGTTCAGTATATTCTAAAAATCTATTATGGCTAAATAAGTGCTTCAAGAACCTTTGGTTATTACCTAAATATTTAATGAATATATTTTTTGCCACAGCTCCTTTATATAGGCGTTCTTGTAAAGGAAGATGCTAAGACACAATAGGATTTAACAGGAAGACAGGAAGAAAGGGAAGCTTATAAGATTGCAAAGAAGAAGGCATCTTCTTTGCAATCTTATAGGCTTCCCTTTCTTCCTGTCTTCCTGTTAAATCCCATTGTTTCTTAGCATGTCTCTTTACGAGAACGCCTATATAAACGAGCTGTGTTAAAAGAGAAGACTGAGGCAGTGCAGGAGCATCTGAAGAACTGGATATAAACCAGGATGACAGACAAGTCATAAGAATTGCAAAAGCCAGAGATAAAGCGTCCAAGAACATAACATCAATGTAGCACATGAAGGATGAATCAGGTGTAGTGCTACGCGATTAACAGAAAACAGTGGAAAGATGGCTGGAGTACTTTGAAAGGCTATTGAATGAAGAAACTCTGAGAGAAAAGTACGAGGATGGAGAGGTGAACGAAGGACTGACCCAAGCATTAAGTAGGGAAGAAGTAAATGCACTGAAGAAAATGAAAAATGGAAAGGCAGTAACTCCAGAACAAATCACAACAGAAGTCTGTAGAAGCCTGGAAGACCGGGGTATTGATATCGTCTGGGATTTAATGAAGAAGATTTGGAACGGAGAAACAATGCTACATGCGTGAACAAGTAGTGTTCTTGTCCCAATATACAATGGGTAATGTGATATCTAAAATTGTGGCAATTATAGAGGTACCAAGCTAACGTCTCATACAATGAAGACATGGGAAAGGATCATTGAGACAAGGTTGCGTCGGGAAACTGAAGTAGGGGAAGATCAGTTTGGATTCATGCCAGGAAGAGCCGAAAATTTGAAGCAATATTTGACGCAATATTTGCACTAAGGCAACTGATTGATAGACACAGGGAGGTGCAGGTTGATTTACATATAGCCTTCATTGATCTGGAGCAGGCGTATGACAGAGTGCCAGGCTAGAGATATGGCGACGTATGAGCAGTAAAGGTGTACCAGAAAAGTATGTGAGACTGGTGAAAGAAATGTACGAAGGTGTGATGACACAAGTTAAGAGCAGCGTGGGCACAGGAACGGAATTCCCAGTGAAAGTAAGGCTACACCAGGGATCTGCTCTCAGCCCATATCTCTTTGCCCTGGTAATGTATGTGCTAGTCAAGGATCCAGCTGTGAGGAAAGCAGCGCCATGGAGCATGAGGCTCGCCGACGACGATGTACTCTATGAACTGATCCGAGAGAAATTTCAGGAGCGGCTCGAAGAGAGGAGGAAAGCTCTATAAGAAAGGAGAATGAGGATCAGCAGGGTGAAAACTGAATATATGTTTATGGAGGAAGCTCAAGATTTGTATTAGCCTGCAGGAAGCAGCTCCATGGAGCATAATGTTCGCCGACGACGTTGTACTCTGTGAACTGACCCGAGAGAAACTTCAAGAGAGGCTCGTAGAGTGGAGAAAAGGTCTAGAAGAAAGGGGAATGAGGATCAGCAGGGTAAAAACTGATTATATGTGTATGAGGGAAGCTCAAGATCTTTTTACTAGTCTGCTGGAAGAAGAACTGCCACCGACCAAGAAGTTTAAGTACCTGGGGTCATATATTCAAAGTGATGGAGGGCTGGAGTCTGAAGTACAACACAGTGTAAATAGTGGATGGATGAACTAGAGGAAATTGAGTGGAGTACTGTGTGACAAGAAGATCAGCTGCAGGAAGAAACGATAGCTCTGCAAACTTGTGGTGAGGCCTTTTTTCGTTATTGGAGGGGGAAATGCTTTATGCACACCATACGTGTCTCCAGTAGCCTGGCATACCCAATAAAAGCCCCTCCTTGCCTGCTACGACCTCTCGGTTCCGTTTTCCACATTATTCTCAGGTAGTCGCCGGCTGCTTCTTTGCTGTTCTTTCATGTCCTTTCTTTGCCTCCTGCTTTTTCGTTTGTTTCATGACTTTTTCGTTGAAAGTTTTCGTTGCTTCCCAATTTTCTTTTGTATCTAACATTTTTTGGACAAGGTATTTGCTATTTATTTCTCCTATTATTATTCTGAGCTCAGTTCTTTCTCTTTCGAAGCGTTCAGACAATGTATGCTCAGCTGTGTCTGGTTCTCTGTCGTACATGCAGGTGTCTATTTTATTGATTCTCTTCAGGTATGCCATGAAGCAACCGTGTCCTGTGAAGAGTTGCGTCATGTAATATGTTATATTTCCGTGTTTTCTTGTGCTCCATGCTTTTAGGTTCCGTATAAGTGTTTTGGTCCATTGAGCTATGTCTTGGAGACTATTCTAGCTAATTTGCCATGCCTCGAGCGTCTTTTCGCGCTCCTCTTGCATTATCATTGTGTTGAGGCCTGTTATGCTCTATAGTGCGGAAACTTGGTCGATTACAAAGCACATGAGAGAAAGATGGAAGTGGCAGCAATGAGAATGTTGAGGTGGATGAGCAGGGTAAAAAGAAAGGATAGAAAACATAAGGAAAGAAGAAGAAGGAAAGAAAGATAAGGAAAGATCACATCAGGGGAACAGTGAGAGCGGACCCATAGGAAAGAAAGTGCAATAAAGCAGGCCAAGGTGGTTTGTACATTTGTAAAGAAGAGAGGAGGACTACGTGAGAAAAAGAGTTGAATAGCTGGAAATAGGAGGGCCAAGGAAGAGAGGAAAACCAAAAATGAGATTTAAAGACAAGGTAGCAGGGTATTTGATAGAAAAAGTTTGGAAGGGCGAGGACGCATTGGACAGACATCTATGGAGAAGAAGAATCCAACAAAGCAACGTTGACCCTACGTGATATAGTAGAAGGCAGAGAAAAAGAAGGAGTATTTCGCGAAAACTTAGGCCTAAATAAGTGTCATTTTTTGCTTGTTATTCGTCATATCATTGAAAAATTTGGAAATAATTTTACTCTTCACGATGCAAAAACACCAACAAGACGTCAAATTTCGTGAGAAGTGAGAATATTGCTGCTGCAGGAGCTAGTGTTGCTGAGGATCCAAATTTATCAATGCCTCGTCCTGCTCAAGAATTTGAGCTTAAAAACGCAACAACTTGGCATATGACCTGAAGTTAAACCTGTCTAAGATTGTTTGGAAGAAACAAGAAGATGGATTGAACTGGCCGCAGCGAAATGTGTAAAACAAGAGCCCAAACAAATAAGGAAACGTTGGATGACGGATGAAACACTGGAACTGGTAGAGAAGGGAAGAAATACTAAGTTCTCTCACACGAACCCAATAGAGAAAGCTATAAAAACTCGACAGCTCAACAGACAAATAAAAACGGAGTCACGCAGGGACAAAAACTAATACATACACAATATATGCATGGAAATAGAAAACCATGCGAACCAGAACAATACGCATGACTTATACAACCGAGTGAAATATCTATCTCGTGATTTCAAGCAAAAAACGCAAATAATCCAGGATGACCAGGGCCAAACACCAAAGCACCAAACATTACAACCGACCTAAAGGGAATAGCGGAAGCATGGAAAAATTACTGCACCAAATTGTACCATGAGAAAACAGTATGAAATGGAGCCGGCTATTCTTAATACCGAGGTAGAGAAAGCTATAAGAAAACTTGGAGATAGAGAGGCAAAGGGACCAGACAACATACATGCTGAAACAATTATAGCAATGGGAGAAGGAATAGACAGTATGCATACTATTTGCCACGGCATATAGACATCCGGGAAATTACCAGAAGACTGGGCAAAATCTCTACTAATACCCATATACAGAAAAGGTTCCCCTGTAGACTGTGCTAACTATAGAACCACAGCGCTGGTATCACATGCCAGCAAGATTATGCTACACATACTTAATGCCAGACTAAAACAAATCCTGCTGCCAGAGATTGCAGACGAACAATCAGGATTTGTCCCAGGAAAGGGTACACGGGAGCAGATCCTAAACGTAAGGCAAATAATTGAAGTGAAAACATACCTATGCTTCGTGGATTATAATAAAGAGTTTGATAAAGTGAAGTAGCGCAAACTATGGCAAATAGTGGAGAAAATGGGAACACCACAGCATATAATAAGATTAATCAGACAGCTCTACGAGACCAGTACAGCATGCGTCAGCGTTAGTAACACATGCTTCGAACCATTCGAAATACTAGCCGAAGTGCGGGAAGGATGCATATTGTCGCCAATTCCGTTTAACATTTACACATAATACATTATGAGAAAGGTACTAGAAGATTGGAATGGAGGGATCTCTGTTGGAGGCAAACGGATAACGGATTTGAGATATGCAGATAATACTGTGATTCAAGCTTCGGAGGAAGCCGAATTGGAGGCCATAATGGCCAGACTCACAGAAGGGAGTAGCTCATATGGACTGGAGATTAATGGAGCCAAAACAATGATCATGATAATAGACAGGCAAAATGAAAACCCTCTAGGATAAGTAGTTACCAACAAAGTTAAATCGGAGGAAGAAATCCGCAAACGAATAGCGATTGCCAGAATGTCTATGGCAAAACTGGTGAAAATTTGGATAGATCGAGCAATTATTAAAAACACAAAACTTTGGCTGATACATAGCCTGGTCTTCTGCATTGCAACTTACACCTGCGAAACGTGAACTATTCGGACCTAAGACCAACGCAGAATATAAGCGTTTGAAATGTGGTGCCATAGAAAAAGGCTGCAAATACCATGGACAGCCCTGAGCACAAACGACTCTATTATTCAACAACTCGGTACAAAGACCAGACTATACCAGAGAATAAATTTTGTATTCTCTGGTATATTCTCTGGTATAGGGTATTTGGGATACCTGGGTCATGTGGCAAGGAGGTTCGACAATATTGAATGACTCATAGTAGAAGGCAAAGTCCAAGGCCGCCTAAGAGGAAGATCGCTGACACGATGGACAGACTGGAAAAAAATCTGACGGGACAAGGGATGCAGGAAGTAATGAGATCTGCCCAAGACAGAGAGCGCTGGCGTGGAGTCATTGCGAGCATAGCAAATTGATGTCACCACATCCTGAAGAAGGGTTATGGACTGAAGAGAGAGAGAGAGAAGAGCTAGTGTAGCTGAGGATCCATATTTATCAATTCTTCGACCTGCTCAAGAATTTGGGCTTAAAAATGCAACAACTTGGCGTATTTATAAGACCTGAATTTACACCTGTCTAAGATTGTTTTGATGAAAAATTTGAAAGGTATCCTAACTTTGTTAAAAAAATATCTTTTCAGGTTAAGATTATTTGTGCAGAAATGGATATGTTAGCAAGCAAGATTGCCCTCTATAGTGTGAAACGAATTCACAACAAATTCATGAGAAGCCTTTGTGGCATGTGGAATGGTGGCATCAACGGACATTTTTTTTCGTTAATAAGGAAAGAGATGCAGTGGAATAAGGAAGGAGGAATAAGGAAGGAGATGCAGTTATAGTAAGTGGTGAATGATATCGACAATGTTAAGAATTTTTTGTGGCAAAATTAAGAAGCATTTGATTTGGAGGATATGTGGCTCCAACAAGACAATGCCACATGCCAACACTACTTATGAGACTAACGACATATTGCAAGAAACGCTTGCAAATCTCAAGGAATGCACTGTTAATTGGCGTCCAATAAGCTGTGATTTGACTCCTTTATATTACTTCTAGTGTGTCTATTTGAAATTTGAGGCCTATGCAAACAAACACTTGCTGCATAGAGTTTGAACCTTGAATGCTGCATTAGACAGGTAATGCATTATTTATTGCACGAAGTCATAGAAAATTGGATTCGTCGAATTCGCTCGTGTAGAGGAAGTCCTTACCAATTTAGTATATTTGTCTGACCGAATAATAATGATACAGCTTCAGACTACCACAATGAGATTTAACATCATACAAGTTTATGCACCCACTGCAGAATATAACGACGAAGAAATAGAGGGCTTCTATAATGAATTAAATCAGGTGTTAAATTTGACAATGGATAACGAATTCTCTTGAAAACAAGAAACCATTATAGGAGATTAAGGCTTGGGTATCCGGAATGACAGAGGTGATAGACACGTAAATTTCTCTATAGAAAAGGGACTTGTAATCACAAACACATTAAATAAAATTAATTTATAAATTTTATAGATTACCAAAACGACGGTTATATACATGGAGATCACTTTCTGATCCACCTGAAAAAATTGTTAGGTAACAGATTGATTTCATCTGTACCAACAAAAGATTTAGAAACTCGATACTATCTGCAAAAACATATCCAGGTACAGATGTATCAACGGACCATAGCCTTCTATTAGGGAGACCAAGACTTCGTCTAAAGAAGATCAAGAAGCCCAACAGAACAACCACGCTAAATAGGGACAAGCTGACAGATGAAAACACGAGAAGACACATAACAAGTATCTTAGAAGGAAGATGTATGACTTTGAAAAAGGCGTCGAAAAAGAGCAAGGTGTCATAGAAGAAATGTACAGAACCAGAGACATACTGAAAGAAACGCAAGAAAGTGAATTGAGAGAACCCAGACAAACGAAGAAGGAAAGCTGGATGACTGATAACATTCTGGGCCTTATGGAACAAAGACGTAAGTGTAAGTATAGAAAGTCAGACGAATATAAGAAAATAAACTCCGAGAACTCAGAGAATACAAGTAGAATTGCATACTAAAGAATGTAGGGAGATTAAAGACTATGAGGCGAAGCACAATCTCTTTAATCTACATAAGAAGATGACTGGTGAAAGAAATGTACAAAGGTGTGATGACACAAGTTAAAAGCAGTGTTTGTACAACAACGAAATTTCCAGTGAGAGTAGGGCTACTGCAGGGATCTGCTCTCAGCCCATATCTAATATCTCTCCTATATCTCAGCCATATCTCTGCCCTGGTAATGGATGTATAAGTCAAGGATGTGAGAAAAGCAGCGCCATGGAGCATGATGTTCGCGGACGACGTTGTGCTCTGTGAACTAACCCGAGAGAAACTTCAAGAGAGGCTCGTAGAGTGGAGAAAATCTGTAGAAGAAAGGGGAATGAGGATCAACAGGGTGAAAAGTGATTATATGTGTATAAAGGAAGCTCCGTATGTATCCGTCGTATGAAGGAATATAAGAGAATACACTCCGAAATAAGACGCAAAATATGTCAAAGAAAAGTAGAATTGCATACTAAAGAATGTAGGGAGATTGAAGACTATGAGGCGAAGCACGATCTCTTTAATCTACATTAGAAGATAAAACATGTTAGTGGCGGTAATCGATTGAGTCCAACTCAATATATGGAAGATGCAAATGGAAACAAAATAATAGACGTAGCCCAACAACTTGACAGATGTAGGGAAAATATTACAGAGCTTTTTGAGATTGAAAGTAGGGATGCATCCGATACCGATATCGATACCGATATATCGGCGATAGAGTTGGTTTTCCGATATATCGGAATCGCCGATATTTGTTTGCCGATACACCGATAAATTCCGCGCTATAACCATCCAACGTGTAAATGGCACGTTCAGTTCGTTCATGTAAACGTTTCACCATTTATTTACACACGGGCTTTATAATTTCATCCCGCTAGTGGCACTGACTTTTGAAAGGCATTTTTTTGACTAAATACGTATATAGTAGCTACGTAAACGTAAGCGTGGTATAAAACAAAAGTTTATCAATTATTATATCAACCTCTAAACAAAAAAGTTCAATATGGAATCATTTTGAAGTATCCGCATCTGAAGATTCTAAAACAATATGTATGTATTGTAAAGAATAAGTGTCCCGTGGTACCAATTCAAAAAATTATAACATATCGAACTTGTGGCTCCACATGAAAAGACACCATCCGAGTGAATTGGACAACAGTACCGAAGACAACAAGGAGTGCTGACAGTGGTTCACAACCTAAGAGACAGGCAACTCGAAGAGAGATGATCGATAAAAAACATTGAGAAAATAGATGACGATAGTAGGGCAAAATAGATAACTCATACCATTGCTGAGCAAATATGCGTCGATATGGAGCCATTCGATTTACTCAACAAGGTAGGCTATCAACTGTTCTTAATGAAGCTATGCCCGAATTATGAAATAGAATCACGTTTCTATATTACGGAAAAAGTTATAGCAGAAATATATGATCGAGTGAGAACTAAAGTAGTAGATGTGTTAAAAGAGTTGTTGCACATTGTGATAACCACGGATATATGGACAAGTAACTCTTCTTCGCAATCTAATGATGTTATTAGCTGATTTTAACAACTCATGGGATAGATGCTATCTTCGAGTACAAGCTTTATTGTCTCGAAGTATTTCCATTCGAGGGCCTTCAGCATTCAGGATTCAACATATCATGTAATCTAAAGAAGGCTTTTCAGTATTGGAATATACAGGCCAGAGTTTGAGCCATACTTTCCGATAACGCTGCAAATATGAGTGTCGCTGTCAGAGAGATTCAACAAATATACAATTTAGTGTCCATAAAATGTTTGGCTCACTCACTCCAATTGTTAATTAAAGCTAGCGTTTTTAAACAGGATCAGGTGAATGTCATGATTACTAAAGCACGGTCTATGATAGGTCATTTTCAATTTTCTACTAGCAGCAGCAAGACTAGAGCTGCTGCACTAGCAGCAGCTTGACGTTCCGAATCATGTAGGTACTTATACTAGACGTATCTACGCGTTGAAATTCGACACTGCAATTATTAAGGCGATTGCTGGAATAACGAGTTGCAGTGCAAGCTTATTTGCCTAGTATAAAGTGCAACGTAGAACTCACAACGGAAGAATGGATAATGATGGATGAGATGGTAAACATTTTACGTTATTTCGAAGGGGTTCCAAAATCAATCAGCAAAGCCACAGCTGTATTATCCGACGCTATTCCGTTAAATAACAGGCCAGGAATAGTGCTACAGATTATACAAGAAGTTGACGGTTGGTCTTTGCAATAGCGAATGTGTCGAAACTTATGGCGGCTGCTATGATATTGGGTCTTAATGAAAGATTTGATCATTTGTAAAATGAAGAATAGTATTATTGAACCACCGCAATAGATCTGCGTTATAAACTTCGTAAAACATTTCATGAACAATCAACTATTAGTATGGTAAAAAGACGGCTTCGAAGGTTACTGAGTTTACAAACTATTTCAGAATCGGAAATGCTATAACCAAGTATAACTTCTGAGTCATATCTACAAGATGTGAGATATGAAGCATTTGTGAAAATATTATTGAAAAGTCTGAAGAAGATGATCAGAAGATCTGTCTCTTTTGAGCACAGATTCCCTCAAAGAAGAACTAGAGAGATATTTGAGATCCCCCAATATATCAAAAGCAGCAAATTGTTTCCATTGCTGGTGCTGTGCTGTTTTATATCCAAATTTGAAATAATTGCACAAAAATATTACAGTTTCCAAATGAATTATGTCCCATCTGGAAGGTTATTCTCAACAGCACGTCTCATCCAAACAGACTTACAAAATCCACTTTCACCTAACCTAACCTAATAATTTTAAGATGTTGTATTTCCTGAAATTTAATTAGGTAATAATGTTTACAATGAGATATCATGGTTTTAACCTAATTAATAATAGAATTGAAAGTAGGAGGCTATCACTACGACATCTTCAAATCTGTCAATAGCTGGAATTACACTGATATCTTCCGTTACTCTTTGGTACACTTTGCTCAATATATAATATCTGTTGTCCTTCAGCCCCGGACAAAAGTTTGTCTTGACCGTTCCCGTTACTTGCTTTGACGTAGCGAACGGCTCACACAACGCATCTTACGCACAGGCGCTCTAAATGGGTAAGTATACCAACGTTTAGAGGAAGAGGGTAGGGTACAATATATCTATGAAGGTCGCAATACAAGCCGTCACCACTAAATCTACAACCTACAATCTATCTGAACTTTATTATTAATATATATATATATATATATATATATATATATATATATATATATATGTATATATATATATATATATATATATATATATATATATATATATGTATATATATATATGTATATATATACATGTATATATATACATATATATATATATATGTATATATATATATATATATATATATATATATATTGATATTAGGTTTAATTATATTTAAAAAAAAATATTCTGTTAAATTACAATTTTCAAAATTTTGTTAGTTAAGATTTTAAATAAATATTGTATAAGTAAATATTGTCGTCTGTTTCTATATTTACTATGCTAAATCCACAGCCTTTTACACGTTTTGACTGCACTGTCTGCATCGGTATCAGTATGGTGATTTTTTCTATAAACATCGGAATGGGTATCGTATCGGCAAAGGTGCGTATCGATGCATCCCTAATATAAATTATAACTTAATTTTGACAAATACTACTACTACCAAAATTTTCAATCCATATTTTTGTCAAATGGAAAAAATAAATTAAGTTTTAGTATTACTTCATCAGTGAAATGGATTTTAGGAAGGGCGTGGGAACAAGAAAAGCGCTCTTCGGACTAAACGTACTGATACAAAGGTGCCTAGATATGAATCATGATATGTACACCTGCTCTATCGACTTTCAAAAGGCATTTTAATGGAGTGCAACACCAAAAAGCATCGATATACATTCTCTATTGGCACCAAACAGCACGAGTCAAAGTCGGAGAAGATCTGAGTGAGGAGATTAAGATATGTCGAGGTGCCCCTGTCTAACACCTCTGTATTGTCGCATGTGTATTGTCGCCTCTCTTGTTCAATATATATATATATATATATATATATATATATATATATATATATATATATATATATATATATATATATATATATATAGTGCATTTTCTGCAACAGATATGGCCTAGATATGAACCTAATAAAGTAAACCAAAGTTATGGAAACTTCAAAAACCCAAAACACAAATCACATTAGACCAGTGTTTCCCAACCTTTTTTGTGCCATGCCCCACCTAAGCCTTCCTAAAATTCTCATGCCCCCTATGTAACATATACAGAAGTTTTAATATAAAGAAATTGAACTGTTCACTTAAGAACATTAATATATATGTTTTAGGAAGAAATAACTAGGAAATTGTTAACGAAATAAGTAAATTTTCAAAACATACCTATAAAGAAAAACTGAAATTCAAATTCCAAATAATTTTAAGAAAGACTTTTGTATATTAATTTATTATTTAAATTTAGTGAGATCCTTGCGCTTGATGCTTTCTGCACAGAGATTTTATGTTAGGTTCCAATTTTGTTAGCTTCAGTCGCAAGTCGTTGTGTTATATCCAGATGATTTCTGCCATGCCATGCCATCGCTCCTTTTATATTAAATAATGTTTTAAGTTACTTATTTTGCACTCATCAGTTTGCATTTCTGCGAGTTCTTTTTGATACTGCATATTTGATATATAGAGAAATTCACTAACATTGGCTGCATAATCCAAATCCTGGATAATCCAAGTTATAATCCATGTTAGAAAATCAATTTGTTTTAAATCAGAAAATCTTTCTTTTAAATCAGCCGATAATATTTTCAGATGATCGATTAAAAAGTATAGCTGTATCATTTACTTCATATTTTTGGAGCCAAAGAAACTGTTCAAAGTTTTTGTTGTTAATATATTTCTAACATAATTCAATAAGGGTAATGAAACAAAATATCTTCGCTCTTATTTTCATAAATCTTTTCAAACAGTTCCTTTTAGAGAGCCATCTTACTTCAGTGTGAAGTAAAAGTCTCACATGGTCTGCATTTTGTTCTTCACAAAATAGCTTGAAGAGACGCTCATATTTGGCATTAGCTTTAATAGTATTGATACACTTTAATACTGGATGTAGTCCTTCATTTAGAACAGGCGAGATGTTTTTAGCTACCAAGTTTTCCCTATGAATAACACAATGCACATGAATCAGTTCTGGATTCTCGTCTATCAACAATTTTAAACAGCCATTTTTCTTGCCCATCATAAACAACATTTCTTCAGAAAAATGCCCTTTATGAATATATTTTACGTAAGTTATCAATACTTCTTCAGTGTCTCTCAAAGTTGATTCATCCATTTTCACTAAGAATTTTCTTTTCAGCGGTTTTCAACAAGCTGTTTTCAATCTTCACCCATTTCATCTATTCTCCTGCTAACGGTTTTGTTACTCAGTGGCATAGCTTTTATATCTTTGTCATCTGACATTGACGGTTTTATTAAATTCTCTCATATAGTATGTTTTTTGCAGATTTACTTTAAAGTTTGAAAGTAATTCAAATCTGAATTAATATGAGCACCTTTACAACATGAATACGTAACAGAACAGGTTACCGGCTTCAAACACTCAGGCTTCATGTTTTGTAACAATTGGTCCAATAATAATGAAATTGTTTATAAGCAGGAAAGCATGGGTAGCAGCTAACATGTTTTGGAATGCAAAAAAAGGTAAATTTAAAGAACTTATTAGAGGGAAACCCGGCTCCTGCACCATTTGTGTTTTTAATAAAATATGATTTGAAAATATGAAATGCCCTTCAAGACGACCTTGTTTCATTGATTCGTTGGTCAACCAATGCTGGCATAAAATACAAAAAGGAAACAGCTCATCGTGGTCAGTGGATATGAACCCAAATTTAATTTGGGTATGAACCGAAAACTGTGTTGTATAGCGAGATTTTATAGCGCCCGGGAGTCCTCGCGGAGCATGCAGTCTGCCGTAGGAATGTTAAGTTGACGACGCCAAAAATCCAGTTGATATTTTGGTCTCGTCAAACTCGAGTTTATAATATTTATTGGCCGCAACTATTTAAGAATTTGTTTTTTCTTTCAATTTTGACACCGAAATCTATCATTACATTTAAATGGCCCGGAGCAAAAGGAGTTTGCCTCGAATTGCCTCCCTTAACAATCAAATTGCCCCCCTGTGGGGCGTGGGCCCCACGTTGGGAAACACCGCATTAGACCATCTATAAATATTAATAACGATAACCTGGAAAGGGTATCCTCCTACAAATATCTTGGCACATGGATAACTAAAACAGCAGAACACACAAAAGAAATGAAGTGTCGAATTGAAGTAGCTCGCAGCGCTCTCATAAAAATGAATAAATATGTTACGTTAATAATATATACGTTATTTTGAAGAGGTTACAAAATCAATCAGCAAAGCCACAACTGTATTATCCGACGCTATTCCGTTAATTAATAGTCTCCGAAGAGTGCTACAAAACATCAAAGACACAGACGGTCAGGCTTTTTCAAGAGGAAATGTATCGAAACTTATGGCGGCTGATATGATATTGGCTCTTAATGAGAGATTTGATTATTTTAAAACTGAAGAATCGTATTATTTTGCTACCGTAATAGTAGGCGTTATAAACTTCGAATATTTCATAAACAATCTACTATTAGTACGGCAAAAAGACGGATTGAATTCACAAACTATTTAAGAATCGACAATGCTACAACCAAGTACAAGTTCTGAGCCATCTACGAGATGTGGGATATGGAGCACTTGTGAAAATATTATGAAAGAGGCTGAAGAAGATGAGCCTCTCTCTATTTTGAGCACTGATTCTCTGAAAGAGAAATTAGAGAGATATTTAAGATCCCCCAATATATCAAGAGAAGCAACTCCTCTCCTTTTCTGGCGCAGTGATATTTTATATCCAAATTTGAAAAAATAGCACAAAAATATTTCAGTTTTTAAATGAGTTCTGTCGCATCTGAAAGGCTATTCTCCACGGCAGGTCTCGTCCAAACAGACTTATTAGTTTGTAATCTGAACTTTATTATTAAATTGATATTTTGTTTAATCACAATTTTCAAAAATAACTAATATTTTATTCAATTACAATTTTGAAAACATAATTGACATTTTGTAAAATTATTTTTTTCTAAATTTCGTTAGTTAAGATTCTAAATATGTAAATATTATATACATAAGTAATGTCGTCTGCTTTTATATTGTCTTTCCTAAATCCACAGTTGTTTACACCTTTTAAATTCTGCTCTGTACGAATCGGTATCGGTATCTTTTCGATACCGTCGATATTTTTTTATAAATATCGGTATCGGTATCGTATCGGCAGAAGTGCGTATCGATGCATCCCTAGTTGAAAGATCTCAATGTGATATTGATGCTACATCAGGCCCAACAATTACCAAAAGCGAGATAGAACAAGCAATAAAACTCGCAAAAATGGGAAAGCGACTAGACCGGATCAAGTGAGAACGGAAATTTTAAAGCTACTAGGTGATAAAAGAATAACAGCTCTTACAAAATTGTTTAACTCTATCTATGATACCGACATATTACCGTCCGATTGGCTAAATTCCACTTTTGTTATGGTACCAAAGGAGAGCAAAGCTACTAGATGTAATGACCATCGAACAATTAGTTTAATGAGCAATGTTTTAAATATATTTCTGCGAGTAATTATAGGTAATAGCAGGATATATAAAAAGCTAGAGGAAAGGGTCGGGAACAGTCGGTTCGGTTTCAGAAACATCCTGGGAGCTAGAGAGGCATTATTTGGTCTTAATGTACTCATCCAAAGACGTCGCGACGCAAATCATTCCTTTATGCGATCGACTTTGAAAAAGCGTTTGACAAAGTACGCCATGATATAATGATTCAAATATTAAGACGAAAGATATTCGACTGATTGCCAATTTGTACTGGAACCAGATTGCTGAAATACGAGTGGAGCATCAATTATCGGAGGAAGTCATTATAAAAAGAGGAGTGCGACAGGGCTTTTCAATCTCTATTCGAAAGGGATCTTCATTCAAGCTCTTGAGGATGCCAGTGAAAGAATCAATATAAATGGAGTTAATGTTAATAATATAATATACGCCGATGATACACTAATTGTAACGAACAACGAAGAAGATCTACAAAGATCTCCGACACCTGTACCCAATATGGCTTAAAACTAAATGTCAACAAAACAAAATATATGCTCATCAGTAACGCACGGGACTTTAGAGGCAATTGTATCATGGTCCAGGGCGCACATCTGGACAGGGTGTATAAATTGATGTATCTGGGTAGCAGCATCAACGATCAATGGGACCTGAGCATCGAGATTAAAGCCTGAATAGAAAAAGCCAGAGCCGCATTTATAAAATGAAAAAGTGCTAAACAGTCACGAACTTTAAAATTAAGAATGAAAATGGCACGCTGCTATGTGTTTCCAGTTCTCTTGCATGGCATGGAGGCATGCAAGAACGGAAGTAATGCTTAAACGCCTCGAATCATTTGAAATGTGGGTGTACCGACGATTACTAAAGATCAGTTGGGTGGACAAAGTCAACAACAATAGAGTTCACAAACGCATGGAAAAAGATCTGGAAATAGTAGAAACTATCAAACGGCGAAAATTAGAATATCTTGATCATTTTATAAGGCACCCGGAAAAATATAAAATGCAACACCTTATTATATATAGAGGGAAAAATACCAGGCAAGCGGGGCTCAGGAAGAAGGAGAACATTGTTGTTAAAGAACTTGAGGCAGTGGTATGGGAAGTCTACGGTTCAGTTTTTCCGGGGCGCTGCCAAAAAAACAAATCATTCTCAACATAGTAGCCAACAAGATAACCAACTATCGTTGAACGGTAATAGTACCAAAAGAAGAGAGAGGAAGTGGATGTGGACATTTAAAAGATAAGTTATTTATAACATAAATGTAATCGACAATGTTTAAAGATAATATGAAATGTGAATTTTATGTGTTTGAAATAGTTTTAACTTATTTAATTTTAAAATCGTATCGTTCTTATAGGAAAACTTTGCTTTGCAATTAGGTAATGAATTAAATTTTGCGTTTAGCTAAAATAAGTTAGTAAGTTAGTTAGTATTACAAATGATATAGATATATCCAGTATTTGTATTAGTTTCAGTATTATTAATGTGAGGTACATTCAACAAGTTAGTTTAATGCTAACAATAACTCGTGACGTTAGAGTGAGTGTGTCGAAGAACACGCGAGACCCTTGTTATGCGACACATAACTCTTTGGGGTCGTGTAAAACGACTTGGCCGAAGTTGTAATTATTTCGGTTCGCGGGTCCTCCGTCCAGCCCTAATTGCACGGGACCGTTCTGTTGGGCGGCGGCTCATTCGTCAGCGACCAATTTTACTAATTCCCCAAACTCTCCGGGCTCGTGCTCGGGCTAATTACGATTGTTATTACTGATGTCCACTGGACACATTTCTAATTAATTCCATTCCGGCGGCAATTAATTCAGACTCAATGGAAACATTTTATTGAGAAGTGTGTGTATGGTGGATGCGCCGGTGTTATTATTCTAACTTTGAAATAGTCATTGAAAGAGTCTTTTCTTCAAAAGTAATAGTTTTATGATATATGTATATATTTCGTTGACACTGTTAACTTCATCAACAGTTAACATCATTAACATAACAGCAGTATAACTCATTTTACAAAGAAACAAAGCTTATATATCCTAATGGGCATAGATAAGCCTTGGGTACTTCGGATGAAAAGAAAAAAAAAGGAAATAATCACTTGATTAAAACTATTTGAGGTTTTTTACAAAAAAAAAACAATTTTGTGAAACTTGTTTTTTTATGATAGAAATACCTATTAAATTAAGGATAATACAACATGCTGGTCTGTTTTTATTTTAGAATTTCAATTTAGAATTCTTAAGAATTGTAAAAGAAAAACTTTTTTAGATTCGACTTCTCTCCATCAGAAATGTTGCTGCTTCACAGAAATAAGGTTAGATTAAGTCATATCTACATTAAGATGACCAAATGTCTAGATTTTCGCAGTATAGCCCCGTTTTTTGGAACAAGATCACAACAATTTATCCCCACGCCCAAAGTTCTAAGCTACGCGGGTGGTGTGTTGCTTTCTGCATCCAATTTATTCATAATTTTATCTTGTTCATCATTTTATTTTATTTTATAAGATAATTGCATTCAAAACTATATCCTAACTCTATTGAACGGAGTGTTGTGTTTGTGAAACCATTTCCCTTTTTAGCAGAAGTCTTTCCTTATCTATCAAATCAATTGTACATTATTACTGAATCATAAAATGTCATGCCATGGCTTTTAAAGCTGCCACAACCGTTAAAGAAGATTCACTTATTTACTACTAGCATAAAGGTTTTTTTTAGTGTAGGTAATAAAGTAAATTGCATTTTAATTGAATTTAAAATTAAAAGTAAATAAATTAGTGCGATAGACTCGCAGTTAGTTTGTCTTTTGATCGTCAGCGTTCCCTTCAGATTAGTTGATGTGTCCTGATTTCTGGAACTATCTCCGTAGTGGCTTTTGATTTGATAAGGTTTCGACTGATTTAATTAGCCGCTTTGATGTGGGCCGTCAATTTCCCGGAACTCGAATCTATTTTCTCTGCCATGTGCTCTAGATAACGTAGATAGTACAGCATTTACTGAAATGAACATTTAAGAAAATAAATGAAAATTACATTTTTAAACGACACAGAGATGTTTGAAATCAAATTTGCTTCGTGTAATATTGATAACTCTAAAGTGTAACCAATAAACTCTAAAGTTTAACCAATTTATAAGAAATACAATCTAATCTGGAAACCAAGGAAAAATATACTTTTCACTGTATAAATAGTTTTATTAAAACCGAACAATGAAATCTACATGGTAATGCATATCAAGTGTGTAGATTTATATAACTTCACAAGTTATATTATATTTTGACAAAATTAGTGCTAAAGAACAAAGTGAATTTTTCAATTCAGAGTAAAAACAAACAAGATTAATCTTGATAAATTACAACTAGAGACCTTTAAAACGTTTAATCAAAACGTTAAAATATATTATAATCTGGAAATCAAGTAAATATATATTTTACTGTATATCCTAACATAATTACATGCATAATTGTGTCCAGAGGATAGTGCCTTTTTCTGTGTTTACCATGGTTTGGTCCGGACAACATAGCGCCTTTCTCGTCTTTTTTTTAAATAGCCGTTCAGTTCCCACCCGGCGTGCGTCCGGAACGCTCGCTGTTTTTGAACGCATTTGAACTGATCTTACCCGTCGTGATACCGCCCCTCACCGTAATTTTATCGCGAGATGGGCTCGCACATTCGCAGAAACTGGTTCCACACTAAGACCTAAGGGTTTAAGAAGACCCAAAAACGGCAAGAACACCCGAAAATGCAATGAAAGTGAGAGAAGCTGCTTAGCATCAATTGCCTATGCACTCTACCCGGAGCATTCAATTGAATTAGACATTTTTGATTGCTCACTAAGGACGATTTCGGATAGTGATTTATCATTCCACCCCAAAAAGGTTATGTTTGCCCCAGAATTAAAGCCTCCTGACTATGAAAACCGCATGAATCGCTCCCAAGAAATCTTGAATTGGATCTACGGTCAACTTTTTTCAGAAGTGACGAGGCCCACTTCCATCTCTATGGAGCGGTGAATAAACAAAATTTTACTGGGCTGAAAATCACGCGGGGCAACTTCACAAGAAACCTCTTCACTCCCCAGATGTGACCGTGTGGTATGCAATTTATAAATTTGGTGTGATTGGGCCTTATGTTTTAGAAGAATGGACTGTCAATGCTAAACGTTATTTCCATTTGGAAAGTTTTTTAGACCTAAATTGCAAGAACTAGCGGAGGAAACTGATCTGGGAAAAATTTGCTATCATCAGGACGGTATTTTGCTCGAATTTCAATGGAGAAACTGCAACAGATGTTCTCCGCGCGCCTCGTTTCTATAAGGGGTGTTGTGGAATGGCCGCAACTCACTTGATTTTAGCATTAGCGACTTCTTCCTCTACGGCTACCTGAAAGAAAATGTTTTTAACCATCGGCTTCACACCTTGGAAGAACTCAAGGATCGGATTCGGAAAGATATTACCGGCATACTCGTCGAAATACGCCAAAATGCGGCCGTAGACATTAGAAATCGATTTCATGAATGTATCGCTGCCGGAGGCCATCATCTTTCTATGTAAACTTCAAAACTTCTATGTCAAACTTCAAAACTTGATGCACGAAACGGCGTGATGTACCGAATAAAATAAAATAAACCCCATTTCCGCCAGTTGTGCCGTTTGTTTTTTATAGCCCCTCGAAACTGCACCACTATCTGTTTTGGTGCACCCTTTATAAATAGTTTTATTGAAACCCAACAAGATTATTCTTTCTAAATTACAAAAAAGCTTTAACTTTGAATTGAAAAATTTACAGTTTTCAGCACTAATTTTGTGAAAATGTTACATACATGAAGTTATATGAATAGAAAAGTTATATATAATTTAATTAATTATTAATTAACAATAATTCGTTTGTCAATAAAAACTAGAGAAATAATAGTTTTGTTATATTAGAATAAAACTTAGTAATAATATAGTAGATTTTGTAACTAGGGCGAAAGGTTGTCAATATGACTCGAGAAAAAAAATGAGCGCACATCAATAGATTATTAACACTTAACACGACTCGAGTTCTCGACGACCTTCTCATGGATTATCACGTAGGAATGGTCGCAACCACAATTTCACATCATGGTATTTTTGTTCATTATAGTTTGACATTTCATCATGGAAAGACTTAGCCCGCCAAAACATTTACAAGTTACTCGGCTGTATTAAGAAAATCAGCGATTTACGAGAAATGTATTTCGAGCACTTAGAGCAACTTATGCTGTATATAATCGGCCTACCGAACGTATGATTGGCTATACCATCCAAAAGTTGGAAAGCCAATTTACATTGTTAGATAATGCACGACCAAATAGATCACATCCAGCATGTAGTGCAGAAACTATTGCGGCGGTAGTTGAGAATCGATTCGGCGCCGTTCGCAAAAGCTTCATTTTAGCATACAAAATTCAACTTGTGCAAGAATTGAAGCTGACTGAGACTGAGCTAGCGACTGAACAACGAGTTTTTGAGTTCTTGAAAAGCTTGAATAAAATCCAATGTTTTCGACAAATGTTTCTGGTTTTGTGATCAGGTACATTTCTGACTTAAGGGATATGTCCATACTTTTTTTTCACGAAGCCGGCGAGAACGTAGCTGTTAATGGCGAACGTTATCATGGCATGATAACGTGCTAAATTTGGAACAAACGACCATTTGTAAAGCATAAAAAAATTAAAAAAAGCATCGAATACAATAGATCACTAGTCCTTGCTTTCGCAGACTTTCAAAAGGCGTTTGATACGGTAGAGCTGAATGCGGCCCTCAGTGCATTAAAGGAGTGTCGAGTTGATTACAGATACTCAAAGCTGATTTACAATATCTACAAAAATGCTACAATAATGGTTAAACGCCATGAAAATACTAAATGCTTTCAAATGCGCAGGGGTATCAGACACATGTCGCCCAAACTCTTTATCACAGTTTTGGAGTATGCTTTTAAAAAACTCAATTGGGAAAATAAGGGCCTAAACATAGATGGTCGAAACTTAACGAATCTACGTTTTGCGGATGATATAGTTTTGTTCTCAGAAAACCTTAAAGACATTCAAGGTATGTTACAAGAACTACAAAAGGTATGTGCTGACGTTGGCCTAAAAATTAATATTTTAAAAACGAAATATATGAAGAATATCTGGAGCTCTGGTGAATAAGTACAACTATCTTGGTCATAAAATCCAAATCTCACGAGACAACCAATCGTGCAAAATAAAAAGAAGAGTTACACTATATTTTACAGCCTATGGAGAAATTGCACAATGTTTAAAGAGGAAGGCGTTTGATCAGTGTGCGTTGCCCGTCATGACCTATGGAGCTGAATCCTTAACACTAACCACAGCAAGTGCTCAGAAACTTATGGTAAACAGCGCAAAATGGAAAAGTCCATGCTCGGAGTGTCACTGCCGGATCATATAAGAAATGAAGATTTACGAAGAAGAACCGGTGTCACAGATGTAGTTATCTAAATTCGCAAACTCAAGTGGGAGTGGGCTGGACATGTGGCACGAATGACGGAGGGGAGATGGGCGAAAAGGCTGCTCGAGTGGAGACCGCGCTTGTATGAAAGAAATAAGGAAAGACCCCCTACACGTTGGACGGACGATCTAAAAAGATGTGCAGGCAACTGGATACAGAGTGCAAGACAGGAGGGAATGGGCAAAAATGGGGGCGGCATGTCCAGCAGTGGACACAGAGAGCTGAATGATGATGATGATGATGGTGATGCAGTGTTTTTCAACCCTCATGGACGTGATATCTGTTAAGAATGATATCTCAATACAATGATAAGAAGTGATATCTCTTAATAATGGCGAATGTTATTTCGGCGAAACGTCGTGAATCCGGTTGGTGTTGTATTTTGAAATTGTTCGAAAATATTTGGGTAATTATTGTAATGCCCTCGTAAACTAAGAAATAAAAAGGGAACGGCTCGTTGCCGCTATATCACCCCCTTGGCAGTGATAACGCTATGTAGCGTTTGTTGCTGTTGTTGTTTGCTTGTTCATAGACGTCTGGTAGACGGTTGAAGTCGTCATCATAATCGCTGTTGCGGGGTTTGCTTGTGGACGTCTGGTAGACGGTTGAAGTCGTTACTGTAGAAGTTGTTTGTTGTTGCAACTTTGTTGCAAGGTGTTCTGGCGGACGTCGTTTGCTGATAGGTGGTTTCCTATGCAAAACGTTGCACCTATTAGTCACTGTTGCGGCATTTGTTCATAGACGTCTGGTAGCCGGTTGAATGCGTTACCGTAGACGTTGTCTGTTGTTGCAGGCGACCTGGTAGACGGTTCTTGCAACTTTGTTGCAAAGCGCCTTCGTGGACGTCGTGCGCTGATTTCCTATGCAAAACCAGCTTGCACCTATCAGTATGAGTCGATCCGGAAGGTTAACAAGTCGATAGCGGCCTCGTAAACGGTAGAAGGCGTTGTCGTAGACGTTGTTGTTGCCGGCGTCATCGTATATAGTTGAAGGCGTCATCGTAGAGGTTGTTGTTGCCTGCGTCCTCGTAAACGGTTGGAGGCGTCATCGCAGACGTAGTTACCGGCGTCCTCGTGGATGGTTGAAATAGTCATCGTAGGCCTGCCTGTAGCCGATCGGGAAACCGTACTCGATCTTGCCTGATCGACCTTGTGTTGTAATTGGGTTGTGATGATGGTGTCGGTATATTTTCTGGCGTGTCTTCCACGAGGGTCTCCCTTCCGTCGTCGGGAAGTTTTTTCTCTCCGTTCATGGAGGTTCTAATTTGGTTTCCTTCCCCCGTGTCCGTTACGTATGCCGGTTTAAAACGGTCTGTCGATATCAGCATTGTTGTGTATCGTATTAATAATACAAGATTTTGTATATCGTATTGAAAATAAGATATATTTATAAAACACAATAAAAGTTAAAGGTTAATATGTAACGTAAAATAAAAGGTGTACATTGTATGTTAACAAAACTCCGAATGAATCCGGAAAAGAATCTCGCTTCTGCGCCCATCGCCTAGGTGGCACCACCAACTCCGGTTCCTGTACACAACAACTCTTCCCTTTGTAAAGAAAAAAAAAAATAAATAAAACAGAATGTATATATATAATGACCAAAACATTAATGACCAAAACGAGAAGGTTGTTTCCGAATTCGTGTGGATCTTCGCACGGTGCAAGGTTCAACTGGGTTAGGAATTTGTTTGTCTGATTCACAAGGTTTGTTGTCCGGGTCATGTGAATCAGAGACGGGTTCATTTTTAAAGTCGTTGTTCGGTAATTGACTCTCGATTGCAGGTATTAGTGGTTCTGATATTATCGGGCTAGATGGTGTAAAGTTAATCTTTAATGGGGTATCATTACCAATTAATCTAATCTGATCGACATGGCGTTTCCAAAGTCGTAAATCATCTAACTGAACTAAATATATCAGATTACCTAATTTCTTTTGTACTCTACCAAATTGCCATTTACTTTGGTTTAAATAGTCTCTAACAGCAACTCTTTCCCCCTCTTTGAAAGTTCTATATACAGAATTTGTAATGGGTATATTTTTAGGAATCTCCATAGGAAAAATTAAATCAAGTCTGGTACGTATTTCTCTACCAAACATCAGAAAGGAAGGGCTAACTCCTGTAACAGCATGTGGAGTTTTCCTGTAGTTTATTAAGAATTTGCATAAGTTTGTTTCAGTATCTTTTTCATTTCCACTCAAGGTTTTTAATGCGTTTTTAAAAGATTGTACGTAACGCTCTGCTAACCCATTTGTTGCAGGATGATATGGTGGAGATAATTTGTGAGATATTCCATTAACTTTTAGAAAATTTTTAAACTCAAAAGATACAAATGTAGGTGCATTATCACTAACTAAAACAGCAGGAAGACCAAAGGTACTAAAAAATTTTCGAAGCAGTTTAACTGTAGTATGCACTGTCATATTTTTCACTACGTGAATCTCTGGCCAACGTGAATATGCGTCCACCAGTATTAAGAAATAACAGTTCATAAATGGTCCAGCAAAATCAATGTGTACTCTTTCAAAGGGTTTAGTGGCTCCCATGGATGAAATTGATATTTTTGAGGATTATTCTTAAACTTGTTACATTGTAAACAATTTTTAACTTCATTTTCAATATCTTCTGAAATACCAGGCCACCAGCAGTAACTTCTGGCTAAGTGTTTAGTTTTTACTATGCCTGTGTGAGTAGAATGTAATTCATCCAAAATTCTTTTTCGTAATGTTTTTGGTATTACAACTGTCTGACCACGCAATAAACAATCTTGCTGTAAAGAAAACTCTGTTTGATCTACATTAAAACGATCTTCTTTCTTTTTAACAGATTTTCCAGCACGTAATGATTTAATCAGTTTTGAGAGATCATTATCAAGTAATGTTTCTCTTTTTAATTCGTTGAATGTAATTGGTAAACTTTCTATTTGAAATATTTCAAAAACATCAGGTTCATCGTAAGTATAAATTTGTTCTGAATTTGTAGGTAGTCTAGACATAGCGTCGACATTTGAATGATCTTTGGTATTTTTGTATTTGATGTCATATTTAAAAGTTTGTAAAAATAATGCATAATGTTGCATTCTAGTTGTAGTTAATGTAGGTAAATGTTTTGAAGGAGAAAATATTTGTACAAGAGGTCTGTGATCAGTATATAATATGAAATTCCTACCGTATAGATAATAAAAGAATTTTTTTACACCGAATATTATACCATATGCTTCTTTGTCTATCTGAGAATATTTTTGTTGAACTTTTGAGAGAGTTTGTGAAGCAAACTGTATGGGTCTCTCCGTACCATCTGGGTAAATGTGGGATAACACTGCCCCCACTGCATGTGGACTAGCATCCGTAGCTAAAATTAGTGGTAGTTGTGGGTCAAAATGTGCAAGTACTCGGTCAGACATCATTTCTTTTTTTACCAAGTGAAAAGCTTCCTGACATTTTGAATCCCATTTGAATGGTACCTCATCTTTTAATAAATTGTACAGTGGGTACAATTTTGAACTAAGGTTCTTTAGAAATCTACCGTAATAATTAATGAGCCCTACAAAAGCTCTTATTTCAGTTTTATTTGTAGGTATTTTAGCATTTTGAATAGCATCTACCTTCTTTTTCTCTTTATGTATGCCTGACTTATCGATTACATAGCCACAGTAATTGATTTTATCCATCATAAAATCACATTTTTCTAAATTAATCCGAATATTATGGCTCGATAATCGGGACAAAACTTCGTTCAGCCTCGCGTAATGAGTAACATCATCAGGTGCAGTAATTCTTATGTCATCCAGAAATACTGAAACTCCCTGAATATCTTTGAGAATGTTTTCTATTTCACGCTGCCAAATTGCAGGTGCACTAGCAATACCGTACATTAGTCGTGTACATTGAAAAAGACCTTTGTTTGTGCTTAATGTTAGGTATTTTTGATCCTCAGGGTGGACTTCAAGCTGTAAATATGCTTGCTGTAAGTCCAATTTTGTGAATTTATCCCCACCTGCCATAGATGAAAATAAATTTTCTATTGAAGGTAAAGGATATTCATCAATAACTAAATTTGGATTTAATGTGACTTTAAAGTCACCACAAATACGTATCTTTCCATTAGATTTTACCACTGGTACAATGGGTGTAGCCCATTCAGAGTTTTTGACTTTGATTAAAATTCCTTCTTTTTCTAAATATTTTAATTCATCATCAACTGTTTGTTGTAATGTATATGGAATTTTTCGAGCTTTAATAAATGTGGGTTGAGCAGTACTTTTTAATTTTAAACGAGCTTGAATATTTTCAATTTTTCCCATAGATTTTTCCAAAATATTGGGGTACTTTTGTAACATTTGAGATAAATTATCCATTGTAGAAATTTGAGAAATGTTCTCCAACTTTACATTCAATTGTCGTATCCATTCACGACCCAAAATTGGTTCCCTATCCGTATCTACTATATACAAATTCAAAACTTTTGTAATCCCCATGTATGTGCTACTTACTTGTAAATAACCAACAACATCTAGAGCCCCTTTGCAATATGTAATTAATTTTAAATTTGTCTCTAGCAATTTCAGATTAGAAAATAATTTTTTAAATAATTGAAAATTTATAATGCTAACTGCAGCACCACTGTCTACCTCGAAATCAATAAAGTGGTTTCCCACTTGAACTTTTATAATAAATTTTTGTCTGTGACTCACATGTTCCGACTCGCACTGAATCTCCAAAATTTCCTCTATTTGGTTAGCACTCTCAAGATTTTTACTTTTCAAACAAACCTTCGCCAAATGACCCTTGACCTTGCATTTTGAACATATACTTGAAATGTGTTTACATTTATTTGCTAAATGAGAAGCAGATCCACATCTAAAACAAAAAATATTATTAGAGTTATTTGAAAAATTAAATTTGAAAGGAGTCTTTTTCTTATTTGTTGCACTTGGAACATGTGGTTTAACACTTTTGACACTGTTTACACTAGCACTGGTAGTGTTGCTGCGGTGTAGTTGAGCAGCATCCCTTGCAGAAGTTTCCATGCTTATAGCTACCTCAATTGCCCTCTCAATTGTTAAATCTTTTGTCTCCAGTAATCGACTTTGGATCCCTTGTGTCCGAAGTCCAAAAACAAACTGATTCCTTAAGGCTTTTTTTAAGTAATCACCGAACTTGCATGTTGTAGCTAAACGTTGAAGAGCAGTTAAATATTCTTAAGCACTTTCCCCATCGTATTGTTTACGTTGCAAGAAACGAAAGTTTTCTGCTATTTCCAACGGTTCTGGGTTATAATGCGATTTCATTTCCGAAACTAAATCATTGTAACTTTTATTGTTTGGGCTTTCTGGTGATAATTTATCACACAGCACATCGTAAGCATCAGGCCCCATGTAATGTAGTAGATAAGCGGCTTTTTTATTATCTTGAACTTGAAATACTTGAAACGCACTTTCTAATCGCATAAGCCAGCGGTCGAATTTCTTTGTAACATCGTATGTTTCGATGGAAAAAACAGTATGTATTGCATGTGTAGTAGTTTCGCCGGAAGTAGCCATTTTTTTTTGTAAATAATGTGAGTAAAAATCACAGGTTTTAGCAGACTTAACCTCACTCACTTATTCCTTTGTAGGTTCTTTATTTTGCCTCGTCGCCAACTGTTGTGTATCGTATTAATAATACAAGATTTTGTATATCGTATTGAAAATAAGATATATTTATAAAACACAATAAAAGTTAAAGGTTAATATGTAACGTAAAATAAAAGGTACATTGTATGTTAACAAAACTCCGAATGAATCCGGAAAAGAATCTCGCTTCTGCGCCCACCGCCTAGGTGGCACCACCAACTCCAGTTCCTGTACACAACAAGCATGTTGTGAATATCTTTGTCGATAGTATACACATACACCTTACTGCCTCTTTTTATCACCTGAAAGGGCCCGTCGTATGGAGGTTGGAGCGGTTCCTTGACCGCGTCATTTCTTAAGAAAACGTAAGGTGTTGATTTCGTGTACGCGGTCGGCCATGGTCGAGAGTTCGTCGACGTCTCTATCCAGCGAAACGGATAGCACACGTTGCGTTGATGACGGCACCCTTTCCATCCACATTGTCTTTATGAAATTGTCTGCGATTTGACCTCCAGCTAAGGATTTCATCTGGCGTAACAGTTGCACGGGGTTTGATCACCGATGTGGACATTTTCGAGTTATTGTCGAACCTTCTTACTACTTGAAACTGATAGGCGTTCAATCAATCTTTATCAGCTCGTATTTTCCGTCGTGGGCGGGGTTGTCCAATAAGTCTTAAATTTCCGCGATGTATTCTTGGTCCAAGGAGGCGATGCTGTGGTTATATCACGTATTCTCGCTAGTGATTCCGTTGGTTTTGAACATGGCTTCTACACGGCGAAACCAACGTTCTGGTTTCTGTGGCCAGAACGGAGGGAGTTTTCTGAAAATGCGGCAGAATGCGGGCGCGTTTGCTTCCATATTTGAGTGCGTAGTTTTCTCTTTTCGATCACGACGACCAATTTGTAGATGATCGCATTCCTCTTGTCGATCACGTCGGGGTCACCAATTTGTGGTGGTACAAGTAAAGGAATAATGTATATATATATATATATATATATATATATATATATATATATATATATATATATATAATATATATATAATATATGTGTATATATACAAATGTACAAGAGATACAAACACTGTTTAGGGAATGAGTGGAGCTGGACTCTCTGAACTGGACTCGACAGCTCTGGTAGACCGACTGCTGGTTGAGTCTGGTTGAACTGGCTGCTGGCTGAGTCTCGTTAAACCTTCTGCTGCCTGTGTCTGGTTGAACTCGCTGGACTGAACTAAACAAGTGTCACTCGCTGACTGTCTTGCTTGACTGTCTTGTTTATTCGGGGGTCCAGGTATTTATATTATGTCCAGGTATACTGGTACCTCATCTGGGGGTGATTATTTTTCTATATTCGGCAATTTGTTGTTATGGCGGTTACCGATTCTCGGGAAAAACATCTTGTCGTAATTTCCCCGGGGATTACACCATTGACCCAAACAAAATATTTTCGGAAATTCGTCCGAAAATATTTGGGTAATCACCGTAATGATCTCGTAAAACGAAAAGTACAAATATATCTTTATCTGCTAGAGGATTATATTACGGACCCTAATAAAATATTTTCGGAAATTGTCCGAAAATATTTCGGTAATTATTGTAATGCCCTCGTAAACTAAGAAATAAGAATGGAACGGTTCGTTGCCGCTACAATACTGTGTCAACCTTCTTCGGAGATGGAAATTTGAAAACTCTGGATTACCGTTGGTCGGAGATTGTTGCTTAACTATATAACGTAGATCAATAGATATTATATCCTCCCCTTCTCTAGATAATGGATGAATTTTGAAAATATATGTTGATAAATGAAACAAATGACCGAGAACGGATGCAAGAAGAAAAGTGAGAAAACAAAATTTCAATTGAAATTCACTGAAACTCACAATGTTAGGTCACTTTTGTATTCAAACTATTTTTTAGAGGACATTATGACGCACAACTTTGCTAAACAACAGCTAGTGGTTTCACGAAAACTTGAGGCCATTCGTGTAGGGCAAAACAGCTTTGAAAAACAACAAAAAAACAAAATTGGCGCTACTGTAGTGTCTTTGAATAGGTTTCATGTCTATTCAGACTGTATATTATGACAAATATTATAACAAAATAAAACAAATAAAGTATTCAATCAAATTTAATGAATTTTCTTTAAAAGAATTTGCTTTTTAGTACTTGGTATTCGCTGAATTTTTCGCCTTACGATTCGAAATAAAAATATTTTGTACTATCAATAAATTATTATAGAATGGTGATTTGGTGTCTCTACATGGCTTACCCTTCGAAAGGGACTAGTTGGTCGTTATGGGGCACTCAGAGCAATAATCTTGAGAATCCCTAACGGGCGGTGTAATTTAAGGGCGCTCGCGGTGCATTCACTCACTTAAATATATAGTATACACACGGGTTGTGTTTGCCCTGTTTGGCTATAATGTAAATTTATTCGGCAGCAGTTAGAAAGTTCTGATTAAATTTGTGGGCGCGGCGGTGGGGATTGCTGGATTTATGTGGGAAAGTATTGGATTTATTATTTAACGTCAACTATATTTAATCTTAATGTAACATCCGAAACGAAGAGTTATTTACTAGACGTTCTCGCGAAACAATTTAAATCAAGTGCTAATTGCGTTCGTTACACTATATGAGTTTCGCAATCAGTGCATAATTTAAGCATGTAGAGTGGTTATTTAATTCATATATAATTGCATAATTAAAATTAACTAATTATAATAATATTAAGAGCGTTGTCTGCAAGACAATACCAAAAACAGTGTGTAGTAAACATAATAATTTCGAGAGTCTAACTTAGAAAAGTCAACTTGGAATATTTTTCGTCAAATATCCAATACAAAAAGATGAACTGAAGAATTTTGATACCCCAGAGTGGATCCACATAAAAGCGATACGTATTTTAACAACTCTTCTTAATAGAGCTGGTAACTTTGGCTTCCAACCCAATGTTCAATATAAAGACAGTATATTGAATAGCGTTAGCACGATGTTTCTGTTAGCGGTCAGCAGTGAAGAACTATATAATATATTTATAGCAAAAATGTGCAGGATATGATGAAATTCTTTTAATTTTCATAAAAAAATCGTTTCAATACACACTGAGTCCGTTAGAGCAACGTTAGTTACTCAATGAAAAGTGGAAAATTCCAGGAGGAGCTAAAATTACCGATAATCACTCCAATATATAAATCAGGCAATAATAGTGACATTGATAACTACAGACAGACAGTCGAGCCTGAACTCTCAACGCGACTGTGCTCTCAGTTCTGACCGAAAACTTTTATTCCTTATTAATTTTTGGCAAAGTCGGAATATTTAAATAACTAAAATGTCTAGATATCTAAGATCTACAAAATAGCTACAGCTAATCACAGTAATATAATAATCACATTCTTAAGAAACGCTGATTTTGCAGACATTTTAAGTGCATCGCAAGTAAGCCCTCTTCAAGATTACATTCCTGAATTAACTGATCAAATCAAGGCTCTTATAATGGATAATAAGAATCTAAAGGAAAAATTAACTAAAATACAATCGCAGCTATTCAAGATAAGAAGAGCAGATAATATTCTTCCTTTAAAGTTTCACTCCCTCTAGAAAAGCTTGAGGATATAAAGAAACCAGATCTATGGCCCTGTTATACGCACATAAACCGTTTTTTTCTGAACGTGGAGAAGAACAAATTAACAAAATAATTTTCCTGTAAATAGAATAACTACAAATACTGTCATGTACATGAATATCCAATCTATTAACAACAAAATCCCACATTTGGAAATTATAATTGATGAAATAAATCCGTTCTTCATCTGCCTACAGAAAATTGGGCCAGTCACGAAAATCTGAAACATCTACGTGGTCTGTTAGAAAAGTATCCGACCTTATTTTTTATTTTGAAAACATGATGGATTTGAATCAAGCGCGCTTGCATGATCCGACCTTGTACCTTCGTGCGCATGCGTGAATTTTTTCCCGCCAGTAGATAGCGTCAGTTGCTGTCGAGCAGTGTTCGAGTGACGTAGTGTGTAGTGCTCTCGTCGGTTTTTCAATGCAAGTAAAATGACGGCAAGTGAAATGAGGTATGTTCTATGCTGTGCGGCGCAAGCGACTGGAGTTGTGGTCATCACCAAATTGGCGACTCCATCACGACAATGCTCCAGCACATTCTTCGCACTTGGTTCACAATTTATTGTCGAAAAACCAGGTTCGGCTCTTTACTCTCCTGATATGCCCCCCTGCGACTTATGGCTATTCCCAAAAGTCAAGAGGGCATTGAAAGGAACGTTATATCTCACAAGAGAGGACATTGTGGCTGTAACGACAGCCGAGCTAAAGTCAATTCCGAAATAGGCTTTTTCGTAATGCTTCCAACAATGGCGGCACCGCTGGGAGAAGTGTGTGGAGTCCCAAGGAGACTACTTTGAGGGTGATTAAGTTTCCAACGCTCTAGGTATGCCAGTTTTTTTATCAGCTAAAGGTCGGATACTTTTCTAACAGAACACGTATATCTGCACTGTAGCTTCACGCTGATTAGTTCCTTTTGCAGATCCATATCTACCGGAGGAGGTGTCGCAATCTGGACTATAAATAATTTGGATAAAGGTGCAATCACCGTAGAAGAAATACCAATACAATCAATCGAGAAACACATAGAAATCTCTGGAATCATTTGGAAATCTAAACGAGAATCGACCATAATAATTAATTTATATATGCCACCAAATGGCTGTATAGTAACTTTTATACTTACATCACCAGTATTTTAATAGGATACGTATTGTGGGCCATTGAAATTCTGGAATGCACCAGAGTTTTAATTTTTGCTCCTCCCAAAAAAAAGTGCTCTCAAAGGAGCAAAAGGGTAAACGGAGCAAAAGGAGATAATAATAATGCCAAATACTCAGCCTGTGATGGGGAAGAGTGAACTGAGTAGCTCTGAGCCATCACGGCCGGTCCCAAGCCCGGAAAAAGGAGGACGTTTGAGCATAGGGCTAACAACCTGATCTTGTAAAAAGAGATACTGTTATAACAGACAACGATTCGCCTCGGAACAATACGGACACAAGACGACGTCCATGGCTATGTTAGAAGGATATGAGTATTGGAACCCTGAATGTACAAAACCTAGCACAGGCTAGGAGTAGCGCAGAGCACGATTGAGCAGTTAGAGAAAATCGGGATGGATATCACGGCAGTACATGAGATCCGATGGACGGACTTAGGACACCAGAGAATCGGAAAATCTGCGGTATTTTATAGCGGCAGTTTGAAACCAACGCCACGAATTTGGTTTTGTCGTGCAAGACAAACTGATAGGATCTGTTATCGAGTTTAGACCTGTGAATGAAAGGATCTGTCAAATCAGATTTGCAGGCAAGTGGTATAACTATTCGATGTTATTCACAGACGCCTCAACTTATGAAAAAGACGACCTAAGTAACGAATCCTTCTATGATGAACTAGGAAGAGCTATAGACGGAATACCCAAACAAGACACGGTAATAATGTTGGGAGACTTCAACGCTAAAGCAGGAAGAGAGGAGGCTTAAGGCCAGTAATTGGCAAGCATAGCCTGCATGAATACTGTAACGATAACAGAACCTGACTAGTGGACATGGCAGCATCCAACAACCTAATGATAAAATCAACAATGTTCGTACACAACAATATCCATAAGCAGTCCTGGATATCCAACGAAGAGTAACAAGTATCCAAATCGACCATATATTGGTTAATGCAAGGTATAGCAGCAATGTAACCGACGTAAGATGCCTTAGAGGCGTGGACGCTGATAGTGATCATTTTTTGGTTAGAGCTAAGGTGCGAGCAAGAATATCTAGCCAAAAGTACCAAAACACAGTCAAGCCCCCTACATGGAATACTGAAACATTTAAAGACGACAAAAAGAGATGACAAAAAACAAGAATACCAGGGGAGTTTAACTGCACAACTGGACGCAAAATCCAGACAAGAGGATGTTGCGAAAATATGGACGAACATATGGACGAGAGGTCAATAATCGTACACAGACGTACACAATATGTAAGTACACAAACGATAGTGGGGGGAGAGTTTAAAGGAAGGAACTCGTCGTACGACAAGGAGTGTGACGAGAGGTTAAGCGCAAGAAACATAGCTAGAATGGACGCAGAATGGACGCAGAATGGACGCGCTGACCCGCGAAAAACTACAATTGCTTAAAATTGACGAACTCTCAAACATTGGTTTAACTATAAGCAAACATTAATTAATATATACTAGACTGCACTAATAATTTCGACGAGATCTCGACTTGTATACTACGTAGCAAATTCAAAATTGGTGAGCTTATAGAAAACAGAATTAGTTAGCAATAACTAAAAACTACAATATTCTATCTAGATTTGGTCCAAAGCTAAGAGGCATCAAAGTTGAATATTCATTTAAAATAGTCTTTGCGAGCTTTAGTCTATATCCCATCTTCTAGACTAACTAGACTAACCAAACTTGGTACGTAAATAGTCAACTAAATAGACTAGTCATAACTGGAAACTAGAAAGTTCTAGCTATAATAGTTTAAAATTTACAAACTCTCAAACATTCGTTTTATTATAAACAAATATTTATTAACTTATAATAATTTCGACGAAATCTTGACTTGTAGTCTACGTAGTCTATTGAAAAAAGGTGAACGTATAGATAACTAAATTAGTTAGAAATAACTGAAAACTAGAACATTTTACCTAGAATTAGACCAAAGTTAAGAGATATCAAAGTTGAATATTAATTTTAAAATAGTCTATGCGAGCTTTAGACTATATCTCAACTTCTAGACTAACTAAACTAATAAGACCTGGTACACAAATAGTCAATATATTGTGATTTTAATTGTATTTGGCGCCTGCTCCTCTGATCACTTGGTAGTACCACTACTTTGTGCAGTTTCCTCCTCATGTTTACAGAAAACTTTTCAACCGCAGCTCCACCATTCCATATGACGTAGCGTTCGGTCGGTGACTGATTCGCTTTCTTGTGCAGAAGAGTCCACATTGGAAAAAAAATTACGAGAGATAAAATTATAATAAAAATGGGACATAAGAAGAAAAAACACCATAAGGACCAAGAAAATGAGTTTTCAAGGTCACTAAGACGAATGAAAAGAAAATTACGTGATCAGGAGGAAAAAATTAAACGCCTGGCAGTAAAAAGTAAGCATTAACCTTGTTTCTTGACTTTTCTAGTTAGAAATTGCAACATTCAGGTCAAGTACCTATGTTAACCCTTGAGGCACTGAATATAAAACACAAGAAACCTAATTTGCACAGCAAACGGGCTAAAATAAAGGATGCATTTGTATATACATATATATGCATTCTGCCCATTTAAGCATAAAAAATGGCGGACACCGTTTTTATTTTATTTTTTATACCGCCCTGCCTCGGAGATCTTAAAGCGTGAGAGAGGCTCACCTTACAAATAAATGTCAGCTAATAATTTAATTATAAAAAAAAAAAAATTATGTGGTCAAGTACCAAGAAAGCTGAAAGAGTGGACAAGTTCCACCTTATAAATAAAATGTGAGTATAATTATTTATTAATATTGAAGATAAATTACTTGGTCAAGAACCAACAGAATTGAAAGAGTGGACAAGTTTCATCTTATAAATGAAGGTTAGTTTAATAATTTAATTATTTAGAAGACTAATTATTTGATCAAGAATCAAAAGAGTAAAAAGGGTGGACAAGTTACATCTTATAAATAAATGTCAGTTTTAATAATTGATTTATATAGAAGATAGACTATTTGGTCAAGAACCTAGAGAATTAAAGTAATGAACAGGTGTCATCGTATCAATAATGTCAGTTTAATAATTTATTTATATTATATACAAATTAATATTAATAAATGGTCAAGTACCAATAGAGTTGACAAGTTCTCTCAAATAATACTGACAGGTAGACAAGCTCTTTTAGATGTAACCGTAATTAAAACTTTTGTTAGAGAGGAAATACTCATCAACTGAGTCATCGGAGAGTGACAGATCGGCAGATGAAAGTTTACCGAAGAAAAGGATGCCATTAATTCCAATAGAGCAGATTTTAAGAGATCTTCCCAATCTTAGCCAGGCACTACAAGGTCCAGGGAATACGGGTAACTATAAGTGAAGCTGAAGATCAATCGGGAAAGACAGCTCCGGAGAAAAGAAATCATGAAACAGTTCCAGAGATAGCAGAAGACCCTGTACTAGATGATAGGATGCTAGAGGCGATTGGGAAACCGTTGGATTTTGTTAAGAAACCGGCTCCAGCAATCCATAGTGTTTTAGGTTCATGCTGGAAGGAAGTCCTGAAAGAAGGCCTTCCAACAGAGGAACGCGACCGGCTCTTCAAGAAATATCCGACTCTAGAAAATTGCTCAAAATTAGAGCCTCAAAAGTTGAATGCTCAGGTACAAGCCTTACTTCTGGAGCAAAAGAAAAATCAAGATAAGAGGCTTGTGGCAAAACAGCAAAAAGTTTGTTTATCTGCCTTGGGCCCCTTAATCTCGGATCTTTTGAAGGGCAATTTTTACCGGAGACTTCCGAAATGGTAAAAACCGTAAGTGACACGGCACGTCTCTTAGTGGATTTACAAAGAGATGAATCGCTCACTAGGAGATTGATTATTACGGCTAACATCAACCCTGCCATGAAAGAGACACTAAATGTCACAGTCATGGATGAATGGCTCTTTGGGAAAGATTTAGAAGAGTCGTTAAAAACTGCAAAACTAATTGAACGGTCCTCGCAAGATCTAAAGCCAACAAGTAGGGCCAATTACTCAACAAAGCCAAAAAACGTCCCTCCCCATCGGGCCTCTCGAAAGACAAAAACGTTGGACGGAGGCGACACGTCCCCGGACGTATGCGACAAGTTACAGTCAGAACTTGAGCCAGAAGAGACCATTCTATCCAAAATCGTCAACGAACAAGAATCAGAGACGATACAAGAAATAATTGACATGGTGAGTACAAGTAGACTAGCAGGTAGATTAAAACATTTCTCGTCAGTTTGGGAAGGCCTATTTGATGATAAAGTCGTCATTAACTGGATAAAAGGGTACAAGATACCATTTGACCAGGAAGTCACTCAAACCTCTCCTCCTGCAGAGCAATGCTGGTCTGGAAACCAGAAAAAGATAATTACCAATCATGTCACGAAGTTATTGAAAAAGGGTGCTATTAGAGAATGTCAAGATTCATCAGGTCAGTTTCTATCAAAAATTTTCCTTGTTCCGAAAGCGGACGGGTCGCAACGTCTTATTTTAAATTTAAAAAGTCTTAATAAGTTCATTACAACGGAACACTTCAAATTAGAAGATATAAGGACGGTTAGGGACTTAATAAAGAAGAATTGCCTTATGGCAACACTTGACTTAAAGGATGCGTACCATTTAATTTCAATTAATAAACGGGATAGGATATATTTGCTATTCAGATTTGACGGAAAACTCTTTGAGTTCACATGTATGCCCTTTGGGCTTAACACAGCGCCTTACGTTTTTACAAAAATCCTAAAACCAGTTTTTTCCAGGCTGAGAGCACAGGGTTACATCTCTGTGAGGTACTTAGACGATATATGGCTCATGGGTGAAATAAAAGACGAGTGTTTAGATAATAAACGACAAACTCGCATACTGTTAGAAAGCTTAGGCTTTATAATAAACAAAGTTAAAAGTCAGTTATTGCCGAAAACAAAACTAAATTTTTTAGGTTTTATTCTAAATTCGGAAAAAATAGTCCAACTTCCAGAAGAGAAAAAGATCAATATGCAACAATTAGTTAAAAGATATAAAAAGGCAGAATTTTGTAAAATTAGGGACTTTGCTTCGCTAAAAGGCACGTTAAGCTCGTGTTGCCCTGCAGTAAAGTATGGTTGGGTTTATTTGAAGGATCTAGAATACGAAAAGACTCATGCCCTAAGACAAAACTGAGACAACTACGAATCTCGAATGAGGCTGTCCCCTATATTGCAGGAAGATTTTTCCTGGTGGGAAAACAGCATAAAGACCGCGTTTAACCCTCTAAAAACTCCTAGTTTTTGTCTAGAAAATTTTACAGACGCGTCGTTAACGGGGTGGGGAGGCCATTGTGATGAGCAGAGCACAAATGGTTTTTGGAGTGAAGCCGATAAAGAGTCTCAAATTAATCACCTTGAATTACTAGCGGCCTTCTTTGGTTTAAAATGCTTAAAAAAATGCTTTAAAAAGGTTTGCTAATGAGAGGCGAGATTGCGATATTCTCTTACGGATTGACAATACAACGGCGATTGACTATATCAATCGCATGGGTTTTACTCAATCTACAAGATTAAGTAGTACGGCAAAATCAATTTGGAAATGGTGTGAGGAAAGAAACATCTGGATATTTGCCTCATATATCCAATCCAAAGAAAATATAATAGCAGATTTTGAATCTAGAAAATTAGAGCCAGAAACCGAATATCAGTTAAGCCAGGAAGCATTTATAAAAATCTGCAGTAGGTTTGGTAACCCGGAGATAGACTTGTTCGCGAGTAGAGTAAACTCAAAGAGCAAAGAGTACATTTCGGGTTCCAAAAGATCCGGGTGCCATGACAGCTGACGCGTTCACTGTCAATTGGGACCCATGGTTCTTCTATGCGTTCCCGCCCTTTGCCCTCATTTCAAAAATATTGAGAAAAATAGCAAGTGAGAATGCAAGAGGTATTTTAGTGGTACCAAATTGGCCTTCTCAAACTTGGTACCCTCGTTACATAAAGATGTTTGAATCAGAACCAATTATCTTCAAGCCTAATAAAAAGCTTTTATACTCTTCCGACAGGAGCCCACATCCTCTTTGGCGACAACTTTCCCTGGTGGCAGGAGTCTTATCCAACAAGCATACATAACAAGAGGAATGCCACCTGAGGCACTAAATATAGCGATGGCATCACTAAGCGACTCATCACTACGTCAATATCACGGTGCACTCAAGACATGGTGGGAATTCTGTCGTCGAACACAAACGGATGTTTTTAAAGCAGAAATTTCAGACGTATTAAGATTTCTGTCTAGTGAATTCGAAAAAGGAGCCTCGTACGGATCTATTAATTCGTTCAGGTCATCTGTGGCTTTGATTTTTGGACCAGATATTGGACAAAATGCTGCTATTAAACGATTTTGCATAGGCGTCTCCAGACTAAGATCGTCGCAACCAAAATACGACGTAACGTGGGATCCAAAAATAGTATTGGAATGTCTGGGAAAATGGGCCCTTATGATATATTATCATTGGAGAAATTATCATTGAAGGCAATCACATTACTGGCACTAACAACGGAACACAGAATATAAACCCTGGCTTCAATTGACGTCAGGAACATAAAAAGGCAGGAGGATCAATTAGTAATAAAGATTCCTGCTCAATTAAAAACATCTAAACATAATAAAAAGCAACCGTTCCTGGTACTACCGATTTTCGAAAGGGACCTGTCTATATGCGTAGTCCACGCCATAAAACAATATTTAACAAGTACAGGATCATTGAGAGGTGAAGAAAATAAATTATTTATATCTTGGAAAAAAACCGCATAAAACGGTGACCTCTCAAACGTTAAGCCGATGGATAAAATCGGTACTAAGAGACAGCGGAATAGACATAGACATATTCACAGCTCATAGCACGCGTCACGCGTCAACGTCAGCCGCAAAGAGGTGTGGCATTACCAATGACCTCATAAGAAGCGCAGCAGGATGGACTGCGAATTCAGCAACTTTCGCAAAATTTTATGACCGAAAAATTGTACATGACAAAAAGTTGTTTGCCAATGCGATTCTAGGAAAATAAATCATCTATGTAAAAAATGATATTAATAATAATAATTCCCATTCAACGTAGAATTATTAGAGAACTCTGCCGTATAAGCTTTAAACATCTACCAAGTGATCAGAGGAGGAAGCGCAAAATACAATTTAACGATTAAACGAACTTACCTTAAGTGAAGTTCTATCGTAATTGTATGAAGCGCCTCCTTCGAATGATCACTCCCACCCAGAATCCCTTATTATCCTGGAAGAATAGTCCCAGAAAGATATACGGCAGGACTTTAAAACTAATGAGTCACCGACCGAACGCCACCTAATATGGAATGGTGGAGCTGCGGTCTAAAATTTTCTGTAAAGATGTGGAGGAAACTGCACAAACTAATGGTACTACCAAGTGATCATTCGGAGGAAGCGCTTCATACAATTACGATAGAACTTCACTTAAGGTAAGTTCGTTTAATCGTTAAATTATTTGATCTCATGGAACCAACTAAGTTTGTTTGTTTCTAGTTTATATATTTATTTAAATGTGTGAGAAGTTTTTATATTTTTGTTTGTTTGAAATTTTTTTATGCTTTTGGAGGGTTTAGATTTTTTTCTGCAGATTGTGTCCAAAGATAATGATCGTACTTTTAATTACATAGAAATAAATGTCCATTGGTTAATAAATGTTTTATGTCATTGATATATCCCATAGGTCTTTCCTGTTACCCGCGATCACTGCCGTTACGAATTACCGCGCGACCGCTTGAAGGTTAAAGCATAATTTATAAAGCATGAACCACACAAACACATATTTATTTATGTACCTGATTTTTAATTGTGAAATTGATTACAGGCTATGCACAAATCTGCAGATGTAGAAGAGTGGATTGAGTATGTAAATAAAAGAGGCACAACAGAATTGCAAGAATCAGAGAGCAGTGAGGATAAGGAAAACGAACAAATAGTCATCAAAATAGCCAATGTTACAGCTATAAAAGCATTGGATACTGCAATAGGGTGGTCTAAGCTAAATGCAATCCAAATTAGAGACCTAATGGCATTAAAAAGAATCCATAAAAAAGCGGTAATAGTGAAAACATTATAGAAAAGGCAACAAATGAAAATATTTTTTTTTTCGAAAATATGTATCTGCACAAGTGATTCTTCATGTTTTTAATGAAATTTATTGCAAACAATAGTTTTACTATTATAAACAACTTTTTTCAGTGACGTAATTAGGGTATGGCTGGCATGGCACGTGCCATGGGCGCCAATTGAAGGGGCGCGCGAAAAAGCACCTAACGTAAAAATATTTATATAGATATAAATATGTGTATTAAAAAACTACGTAGGCAATGGGATTGAAAACGGCATGGAAACTGTGTTTCCCAATATGCGTCCAGCATTGCAAATATTGCTGTGAATCGAGGTTTCAATTGCCAGTTGTGAAAGATTATTTAGCAAATTAAAATTGATACTCTCATAGTTAAGAGCCTCGATGGGCCAAAGTCTATTATATGACCTTGCTTTACTGAGCATAGAACGAGTAATGGCCGAAGAAGTTGACGTTGACAATATGATTAAAAAAATTGCGTCAGCTAAAGCAAGAGAGATAAATTTTTAATAAAGTGTTAATATATTTAATTTGTTTGATTTTCTACCCAATTTTAAAGTTATTTTCTTTAGAAAGTAAAACACAAGCAACCTATCGCCCGAGAGGGGCGCAAAATCGGTGTTTGCCAAAGGCGCCGTTTACCCTAGGTGCGCCTCTGCCTCCTTTACTATGAACAATCTCGATAATGTGAACGGCCGGGATTTTTGTTCACATTATCGAGATTGCACTGCACCACAACAATCTGAGTATTGCTACCTTATAGTTTTTTTAACACCTATTGAAATATCGAACATACATCCCTTACATATGCCACAGATGCGTCTCATGAAGCTCACGTCCAAGGAAATCACTCAATATATAGGTGCTATATTATTCTCGCCTATAAAATATTACTGCGAAAAATGACTTGATTTTAAAACGATTTGAGAAAAACGACTGAACTATAATACACACACAACAGAGACTTACCAAAAAGCTCGAAATTAAATTAATTAAAACATTAAGAACTTAGTTTAGTTAATAAATTCAGTCAGAAATTTATATGAATATTATAGTGTATAAATAAACTAACGAGAGTAGTAAGAAGCATATTACGTAATTGCCTTACTACTTGAGTTATGTACTATGCTTCATCTACGACCACACTAATTGTTTAATAAGAAAAATTTGTTTGATGTAACAAATTTATTTCTTATTAGGTTATGTTTATTTAATTATACTTATTTAAAATTATAATAAACAAACAGTTGTATTTTCATGTATAAATGTTACTCGACATTATTTAACTTGATATAAATGAAAAGAAATACATTCTTAATGGTTACATACCTATTATTATTTAGTACTTTTTTATTTATTTTCTTTAGTATTTGGGTTAAACTGGAACAAGAGTGCTCATAGATATAGGCAACCCAATGTACGCAATGTCAATTTCCGTTACTTTGAATTGTGGCACGGGGACGCTGAACGTATAAGCACGTAGTAGCAGCTCTCAACCAACCAACGAATCGTAAACCAAACGCAGGCGTGTGTTATCAATCATAACTTATCATTAATCGCAGACTGTTACATACGTGTTTGTTAAGATGTATTTACATAGTCTACGAACTGTACAATAATGGGCATTTACCATAGTGGTCGCAGATTAAATAAATTTTAATATTCATAGCAATAAATCATAATATTAGTAAATTCGTAGAAAATTCATAGAAATAGTATTAAGTAGAGGGCGGATTATATGCACCAGAAAAACGAAATATGTTCGCATATATATGCATCTATTTTTGAAGAAACGTGCACTCAATTTGACCATATATGCAGTACAATATGCAAAACTTTGACAAAAATTGACGAAAAAAAGGTAGAAATAATTATGGTCATCTAATATATTTATTCACACAAAATTTTCTTAATTCTAATCAACAATTATTAACTAAACAAAAATAACGGTACACTAAATAGTGTACCTCTTCAATCTATATCTTAACTTGGCCACTAATCAATTCATAAACGATACCGTTTTTTTACAACATATTTATGTAACAATTGATAATCAAATGTTCAAAATTTTCTAACAGAATTTTTTGTCTCCTGTCTGAAAACATTTGTTTATAAACCGCAAAATTTCTTTCACCATCTGCAGAAGTTATTGGTGCATTTTTCATTTTTACAATTATGTCTAAATCAAAATGAATATTCTCAACTATTCCGCCTTTTAAGATTTTGTTGATATTTTTTAATTTTAAAAATTCCTCATTTTATTGTATTGCCGCTTTAATTTTTATGTGTATAGATTGCTATAGATCAGGGATGGCGAACCTTTTTGAGACGTGGCTCAGTGGGGCCGAGTGTATGATTTCTTGGCAAAAATTATTTGAGCTAAATATTGACTATAAAATGATGACTATATAATAATAAGTACAAGACTTTTTAATAATAGTACAAAGTTTAATATGTATTTTTTTCTGAACTATATACAAGTATGTATTTTTATGGAAGTGTCCAACCAGTTTTTATAAGAACCTGTCATGTTTTCTGTTAGCTTTCCGCCTTTCTTTAAATAAGTTACAAAAAATGAAATCTTTTTATCAAGATCCAGAATTAGGTCTTTAGGAGACTTTGTACGTGTTTCACGTCTAACAACAGTAGCGTCTGACCCAGAGTGGGCGGCTGCAAACGGCGTCTGACCCAGAATGGGCGGCCGAAAACCAAACTCACCAACCCGTCTTGCCAGCGTGGTGTTTTACGGCAAAAAACCCCTTATTTTTACCAATGAAAATGATAGATGTAAACAAACAAATACCCCAGGCGGATAGGAGAATATCTCACAGTTCCGCAATGATAACCAATCATTCTGTCCCACGGATTCTGGGGGGGGACAAACATCTAATGAAGCAGAAAACCTACTCAACAAAGAAGCAGAATATACACATGTATATCGCAACCTACAACACAAGATCGCTACAATCATAGGAAAGACTCACCGAACTCGAGCGAGAATTAGATCATATAAAATGGGATGTTGTTGGTCTCAGCGAGATTAGAAGACGGGGAGAGCAACTAATAAAACTAAAATCTGGGCATAGCCTATATTATGCGGAAAACGACGAAAATTCCAATGGTGGAACCGGTTTTATAATACATAAACGTCACAGCAAGAATATAATTTCCATAAAGAAAATCTCCCCTAGAGTGACTAGCCTAGTCCTGAAACTAAATACAAGATACCACATAAAAATCGTACAAATCTATGCACCGACGACCAACTACAGTGATGAGGAAGTAGACATCTTCTACGACGATATATCTACGGCCCTAAGAGAGCAACCAGTCCAATTCACCATTGCGACAAAAGCGACGATACGGAAATTTCTTTAGGAAACTTTGGACTGGAAGGCAGGAATAACCGAGGTGAGACGTTGTTGGGCTTCCTACTACAAAACAACCTATTTCAAATGAACAGCTTCTTCTATAAAAAACTAAATCGAAGATGGACCTGGGAAAGTCCAGACGGCCGCACAAGAAATGAAATAGACTTTGTAATAACGGATAAGAAACATATAATTAAGGACGTAACGGTATTAAATAGATTTGATACTGGGAGCGACCATAGAATGGTGCGATCAAAAATAACCATTGATATAAAGAAAGAAAGACACAAAATGGTTAAAAAGACAACCAACCAACAATGGCACAGCCCACTAGATGTAGAGGAATACCAACAGTGCATCGCAGACCGGTTGACGAGTGGAAACACGGACAAAAATGAAAACATCAACAACCTAAACGACCGAATAACAAATGCCATAATAGAAAGTCAAAGTACATGCTGCCCTAGAACAAAACAAGAAGAAAAACTCAGCCAAGAAACAATACAGCTGATGCAAAGTAGAAGAAACATGAGAAGTGAAGAGACAACCTCCATCGAAGAACTACGAGAGATAAATAAACAGATATCGAAGGCAATAAGACGCGACATAAGAGCACATAATAAAGATAAAATTCAACAAACCATAGAAAACAACAAAAGTATGAAGGTCCTGCGTAGAAAACTGGGAAGCGGGAAGAGACAAATAACTAAACTCAGAAATAAACAAGGAAATATAACAACGAACAGAGAGGAGATCCTAAATGTCGTTGAAGAATTCTACCAACTTCTATATACAAGCCAAAAAGAACCAATCCCGGAATCTGAACCAGATATCGTATCAAATAAAAAGGGCATCATAAACCAAGGGTCTGAAATACTACCAGATATTACTTTAGATGAAATAGAATTAGCCTTAAGTAAAACGAAGACAAACAAAGCCCCCGGAGGTGACCACGTCACCGCAGACGCCATCAAAATCGGAGGTGTCTACCTGCTAGGAAAAATCAGAGACCTGTTCAATCTTTGCCTGTTCAACAGTACAGTACCAAATGAATGGAACAACGCTATTGTGATCTTAATACACAAAAAAGGAGATATAGCTGACCTAGAAAACTATAGGCCGATAAGCCTTCTAAGTCATCTCTACAAACTATTTACAAGAATAATAACAAATAGACTTGAAAATAAACTGGACTTCTACCAACCAGTGGAACAGGCAGGATTCCGCACAGGATACGGAACCAATGACCTTCTACAAAGTGTTAAAACAATAGTCGAGAAGAGTATTTAATACAACAGACCACTCGTACTGGCCTTCATAGATTTCCATAAAGCATTTGACACCGTCGAGTTAGATGCAGTTATTGAAGCACTACAGGAATGCCGTGTGGACCATCGCTACACGAGAACCATTTACAACATCTACAAAAACGCCAGTATGACGGTTCAACTCCATGAAAACACCAAACCCATTCCAATTGGTAGAGGCGTGAGACAGGGGGATACGATATCGCCTAAATTGTTCACCGCGGTTTTGGAACTCGCTTTCAAAAAGCTCAACTGGGAAAGAAAAGGCTTAACCATAGATGGCAAAAATCTATCAAATCTGCGATTTGCAGATGACATAGTGCTGCTTGCTGACGATCTTAACGATATAAAAACAATGCTATTAGAACTCCAGGAAGCATGTAATACCGTAGGCCTAAGAATAAACTATTCCAAAACAAAATGTATGACAAATGATGTAGGCGATAGAGATATTGATTTCGTAGACAAATAAACCTATTTAGGTCACGAAATACGCATAACTAGAGACAACCAAACATGCGAATTTAAAAGAAGAATAATCCTCTCTTGGGCCGCATATGGAAAACTTCGGGACGTATTCAAAAGCGATCTGCCAGTCTGCTTGAAAAGGAAAGTGTTTGATCAATGTGTATTGCCAGTTATGACCTACGGCACTGAAACCGCAACACTCACCGTCGCCACTGCAAAAAAGCTCCAAATTGCACAACGAAAGATGGAAAGATCGATGCTCGGCGTGTGGCTACGAGACCATATCACAAACGAAGACCTACGCCGAACAACAGGTGTCACAGATGTATTTAGCGTTGTGCGTATGGCGAGGCTAAAGTGGAACTGGGCTGGACACGTGGCCCGAATGTCAGATGGAAGATGGACCAAGAGACTACTGGAGTGGAGGCCAAGAGCAGATATACGAAGCAGGGGGAGGCCCCCCACACGATGGACAGACGATATAAAAATAACAAGAGGAGCCTGGATGCGAGAGGCTCAGGATAGGAGGAAATGGGCGAAAATTGGGGAGGCCTATGTCCAGCAGTGGACGCAAAGGGCTGTTTGATGATGATGATGATGATGATGATGTACGTGTTTCAACGAATTTTTTCCTAAATTTTACTTTACTTCGGTTCTGCGCTGGCAGCAGACCAAATCAGTGAAAAACACGTCTGCCGCCGATGCAGATATCTTGACCACTTCACATTGCTTTGCTATATAAAAACTCAATTGTAATTTTAACATATTACTAAACATCATACAATTAAAATAAAAAAAAGTTATATATAGCAACCTGTAGGTAAGGATGTCATAAGGATGAAATGAACTTTAGCTTCAGTAGCTTCAGGCAAGTCTAGTCGCTGAAAACAAATGCTAGATCTCGGCTGCTTGATAGAATGTGGTAATTTGTTGAAACAGGATGACCCGTGTCGTGTGTACGCATGTATACCCTCGCCGAGATCTGAAATAATTTTTCGCAAACCTTGTGAACGTGTTAATTCTTGATATGTACATATATATATATATATATATATATATATATATATATATATATATATATATATTGTTTTAAAAAATTACATATTACAATTTGAATTATTATTCACAAAAGTTGTATTTATCAATTAATATTCAAAACTTAGTTAAAATATTTTGTTTATTTATTAATATTATTTATGTTTATTTTGTTTATTTTGTTTATATTTTGAAATATTCAATTTTTTTTTAGTACTAGCTCGTGGGTCACTGATGCACATTTGCACCAGAGTTAAGTAATTTTTTTTTCAAATTTTGCGTCTGTAGTGGACTCATAACAGCACTCCTATGCGTGTGGTTATGGCTCGTCGAGTGCGATACAATGTTCTCAATCTGTATCGGCGATTTTTTTTTATATAGAAATGGCATAAAAGGACGAAAAATAGAAAAAATAGTTTAAAAAACTCGTTGATAAAACTCGTGGTGCTGCAAAACCGCGCTTACTGAATTCTCTCTTTAATATACTATAACTGGGTATTTTTAAAACTAAACATCTTTAAAATCCAGTTGGTTTAACGGGTCAAAATGGGCGTGATTTGATTGATTTTACAAAGCTCATCGAAGAAAACATTTTTTCACACGAATAGTTGGAACCAAACATCGTTAAAAGAGAATTAACTAGTTTTTTCATTGATATAAAATTATTTGGTAATGAATACCATACTTTTAATACTTATTTAATACTTAATCTGTACTACTTTCACACATTCTTTCTACTTCAGAAATCATGTCTCATGTTAACAAATTTTGTTTTCCACAATACGCTGCTTCGAAATTCAACTAATTCCATTTATAAATTATCGATACCTAGCCACAAAAATTGCATTAACTCTATTTTTTCAAATTTTGTTTTGCAAACTTTTAAATTTATTAAATCTCTCCTCAAAAGCTTGTTTTATTTCTTGCATAATCATTAAATATTTTTGAATTGCATTTTCTTGAATGTCTACCGAGTTTGCACAAATAGTGTTTTGAAAATGTTTTTGTAATTGAGGAAAATATTTCATGATTTCCATATCCAAATCCTTAGTAAAGATGTCAAGTTTCGTCATAAATATTTTAATATTTTCAAACATCGTTGAAAGAATTAGTCCATGCCCTTGGAGTTTTTTATTCAATTCATTTAAATGATGAGTGAGGTCGCATAAAAACTGCTTTAACTAATTAGATTATTTAACTAATGTATATTGGATAATTCATTGAAACTATTGTCTTTTTCAAATAAAAGAGCTTAATTCCTTCTATAAACGTTACAAAGCGATTAAGGACTTCGCCGAAACTAAACCATCGCACGTCAAAATTCCTGAATATTGGCATTCAATTTCCTCTAAGAATTGTACAAATTGCCGTTTAGAGCTCTTGCGTATATAAAGTTGATTATTTTTATTACAACTGACATTAGACTGGAAAGCGTTTTTAAACTTGCTTCGCATATAAAACTTGCTGGTGTATTATACAATGAAATTCAAACAGAGAATGTAAAAATGAGAATGAGAAATATTTTGCTTAAGATACTGAATATATCCAATGTTTTTCTCTACCATACTAGGTGCACCGTCTGTTGTTACAGAAACTATTTTCTGAAGGTCGATATACATTTTTAAATGCAATAATAAATTCTTTAAAGATATCAAGATCGGTGCACTTCCCTTTCAGCGTTATGAGTTTTCTCACTTTTCTTTCTAACTCTTCTTTTGAACAGCCAAAACTGCCAATTTTGCATAATGTGCTCTCATCTAAAGCAATTGAATACATTTCTGCATAATTTAAGTCGTTATGTATATATATATATATATATATATATATATATATATATATATATATATATATATATATATATATATATATATATATATATATATATTGATTCCTATGGCTCCAAGGAGGAGCAAAGGGCCTCCACGAAACATCTCCATCTTGTCCTGTTCGACGCCAAGCACTTGACCTCATTCCAGGACTTTCCATTTCTCCTGGCTTCGCTATCCACTGTGCGTTTCCAGGTAGAGCGAGGTCTATCTACCCTGCGTTGGCCTTGAGGGTTTCACTCTAATGCTTCCATGGAGATATCTGAGCTGGGTTTCCTTAGCGTGTGGCCTATCCAACTCCATTTGCGCCTCTTAATCTCCTTGGTAATTGATTGTTGGGTTACAAAACATTTGAGACAACCTCCGGCTAGCGTATGCCAAGAATGCGCCGCAGGCACTTGTTGACAAAGGTCTGAATCTTGGGAGTAACGGCTAGAGTGTCTTTCCAGGTTTCGCAGGCATAGAAAAGAACTGATTTGACGTTGCTGGTAAAGACCTTGATTTTGGTACTTCTTTTGATGCATGGGTTATTCCAGAAATTATTCAATATAGCAAATGCGTATCCTGCTTTACGAATTCGTATTTTGACATCCTCTGAAGCTCCTCCGTCTGGAGTAATCTGGCAGCCCAGGTAGCAAAAGTTGACAGTATTATCGATTGGGATGTTATTTAAAGAGAGAGGGGTGTTATTACGAGCATTGATACGCATTTCCTTGGTCTTAGAGATGTTTATTTCGAGGCCAGTGAACGCCGCGTTATAGTCCAGTAGGTTTAGTTTCTCCTGCATATCTTGGTAGGTGTGCGTGAGGAGACAAAAATCATCAGCGTAATCCAGGTCTTCCAAACGAGAGTTCAGACGCCATCTGATGCCGCGGGGACGCTCGTTAACTGCAGTCATTATGTGGTGCATGACGATTATAAATAGGAGAGGCGATAATGCACAACCTTGTTTGACCCCCGAGGAGACAGCAAATTCGTCACTTAGTTTGCCTTTGTGTTTGATTCGGCTAGAGCTGCTCAAGTACAATGCCCGGATAATGTTAACAATCTTTTGAGGGACGTCGTTCTGTGATAGGACTTTCCAGATGGCGTTGCGGCTAACAGAGTCGAAAGCTTTCTCGAAATCCACAAAAAAGCATGTAAAGTGGAGAGCGCCATTCCACGGACTGCTCAATAATATTTCGGAGCGAGTTGATCTGGTCGATACATGATTTTCTAGGCCTAAAACCGGCTTGTTCGCTCCTAATTGTAGGTTCGAGTGATTCTGTCAGTCGATGGAGGATTGTTAATGTGAGCACCTTCCTGGCTGTGTTGAGTAGAGTAAGACCCGTATAGTTGTTGCAGATCTTTTTGTCTCCCTTTTTATGGAGTTTGACAATTACCCCTTCCCTCCACTCTTTCGGAACGTATTCCGTTTCCCATATTTGCTTAATAATTGGGTATAATAATTTTGCTGATGTTTCAGCATCGGCTTTTAATATTTCTGCGGGTAGACCATCTGAACCCGTAGCCTTTTCGTCCTTTAGCTTCAAAATTGCATTTTTAATATCCTTGATGTTTTAAGGATTGGTATTCATTCTTAGAATGGGAGGGACGGAGTTTTCATCAGTGATGGAGTTGTCAGGCGATGGGTTATTTAGGACTTCTTGGAAGTGCTCCTTCCACCGTATTAGTTGTGCTTCGTCCATAACTAGTAATTCTCCGCTTTTGCTTTTGATGGGAGTGTCCCCCAAAATTGATTTATTGGCTAGGCGCCTAGTGATCCGGTATAAAGCACGCATATTGTGACATTCACTGGCTGTTTGGGCTTGTTCGGCAAGGCCTTGAGCCCATGCTCTCTTTTCTTTTCTGGCACTGTTCTTTGCCATCCTGCCGTGTGTGTACATTAGCTGACCTAATTGTTGTTTTTCTTCGGTTGTTTTTGCTTTATTTAACCTGGCTTTGGTTTCTTTCCTAGCTTTAATCGCGTCCCATGTAGTTGCAGATAGCCAGGACTTTCGTTGGTTTTTGGACATATATCCCAGGGAGTCTTCACCAGCCTTTATATATAATTCTTTGACTCTGTTCCATTTCATATATTAGTTGTCTTCCTCGTGATGCAACGAGTTTAAGTAGCCACTTCTCAGGGACTCTATAAAACGTGATTTAGCAGAAAGATTGGCCAGATTGCCTAAATTGAACTTTTTTGGGGCATTTTGGAGTTTGCTATGAGTTGAGGCAACTTTCATGCGCACTATCGCAATTACCAGGTGGTGGTCACTATAAATGTCTGCTCCTCGTCGGGTTCTAACATCCAGCAGGTATCCTCGACAGGTTTTACTAAAGGCAATGTGATTTTGAGTGAGCCCATCGGGGGAAACCCAGGTTGCTTTATGGCAGTCCTTATGAGGGAACAGTGACCCGTCCACAATCAGATTGAAGGATCTGCACGTGTCCGTAAATCGTTCACCATTGTCATTAATCACTCCCAGGGCATGCTTACCCTTGATGTCTTTGTATCCCGTGTTGTCAGATCCGATCTTGGTATTGAGATCGCCAGTGATTATAGTCACATCGCCTTTTGGAATGCCCCGTATGGTCGTATGTAGTTGTCCATAGAATGCGTCTTTATCTGCCTCATCCGATGTTTCAGTTGGAGCGTAGCATTGCATCAGGGAGACGTTTCTGACCTGGGTTTTCAGACGAATAGAGATTAGCCTATCTGAGATAGGTGAGTAAGCTTCTTCTTGTTTGTTTATCTAGTAGTATTCCAACCCCACTAAAGCGAGCCTCACCCGCCGGCTTGCCAGAGTATATAAAAGTACAGCCGTCCGGTAAAGTATGCTCCCCACTGGCCGACCAGCGTACCTCGCTTAAACCCAGAATGCTAATGTTATAAGTGTGCATTTTCTTGTGTGCCTGCGCTAGTTTTGAGGGTTCCAGTAGCGTCCTAACATTCCAGTATCCAATTCTAGTCTTTGATTTCATGCCAAATGTCGTCATCGTATATTTCCGTCCGGCATGTTTCGTATAAGTTTCATTAATCAGTTAAGTCAGATATGCAGGTGATTAGCCCACAGTATCCTATCCTAGTGGCGGGGCTGCCACCTATGCCTCCAGGCCGGCAGGTTTTCTGTCAGGGTGTCCGTCCCTATTCTCATTTTTTTCTCGTCGTTTTCTAGTCATTATGTATTTGCGAAAAACTATTTTTGCTATTACTCGACCTTTAATTACATTGCGATTTATAGGAAACTATACGCTTTATAATCAAATCTTTTCTTTAAAATCAGCAAACAATGTAGGACTACAATCTAAAAACGCTCTTTCAGAAATTGCTGGTTTTGTACTTTTGAGAGAGGTTTCCCGTGGCGAGCAATGCAATGGGTAACTTGGAAACTAGCAGCTGTAATGTTATTTTTTGGAACCAAAAATTTTTTGAAAACACTGCTTTGAGAAAAGTTCTCTTTTTTCTTTTGTTAAAAATACGTTTTTCTTACTTCATCTTTTGACATTCCGAGATTAGAATTCAGCGTTTCAAAATGTCTTTTTTAATTAATTGTACGTGAAGTCACTTTTTCATTACAAATTACACATATAACCACTTTATTCCTTTCAATCACACCATATTTAGCAAACCATTCAGCATAATATGGCCTGGATCGACTTGTATCGCTAGTTTTTAATTGAAGACATCGGTGCAAAAAGTAGGCAGCTCCATTTTAGCATTTTTTTCAGGAGAAACAAAAAACTGTTCTACTACGAATTCCTTTAATTTATATGTTTTATTCTTATGCAGGCTTAAACTTTAGTACCTAATACATAATATACTAACAAACTACGCTTTTTGGAAATTAGATTGAACAACAATATCAAAAAGAAAACGTTGGAGCTGCCCCCTTTTTGCACCGAAGAGTAAAAAAAATTCAAACACAAATTTCAATGAGATTTATTTACAAAATTTTATCAAAAGTAATAAATAAACAAAAACTAATCATCCGTAAAGCTATCTTCTTCTGGCTGAGTAGGTTATTCTTCTCCTTGACATTTCAGCCGATCATAAAACCACATACAGTCAGAAGGCACATATTTTGTTGCAAGTTCTTTCACTTGTAGGTGTTTAGGGCGCTTAAGTGGTAACAGTCCAGAGTATGGGAGTAATGTAGAAGGAGGTAAGGTCAAAGTTACGCCATATTTCTGAAGAGTAAATAGTACAAAATTTTCAAGAAAATAATGTAAAAAGCTTACTACATCATTAGCTCATTTCTTGGCTATGGTTTCATCGTACATGAAAAAGTACGATTTCCCCGAACTGGCTGCAAAGACACAAAAGTTGTATTCCCACAGTTGCCGTTTATAAAAAACATCTCCACTAGGTACGTGGGGAAGAGGCATATTCTGTTGATAATCAAAAGCTAACAGCTCCACCTCATCTTTGTTCTCCGAAATTTCAGCAGTATCTTCTTTCATTTTTGTGTAAAAATAATTTGCTTTTTTCTCATGTACTTGTTTTTCAGTTAATAGATTCCTTTTTACTTCTTCATTCTTTTCCGCTGATATGAGGTTGTCCAGTATATCGCAAGCCTGGCAAGTGTCCGACCGTGGCTTTCCAAATGAGTAGTTATAATTTGAAATAAAGTACCGATTAAAATAATCGTATGAAACTTGAGGCCTTACTTTTTTATCGTTCAGGATGGCAACGTATATTCACGGGTTCGTACTTTTGAAGATAAAGCCTATGCATTTTTTGCATATTTAGTTCAGGTGACAAATAAAACTTATTTTCATTTTTAGTGCTGCTATAGTGTGACGATCTTTTTGGAAATGACTGTATATGCGAATCAATTTGATGTAATACATCCTCACGTATCATATTATGGCGATTGGTGTGTTTTCCACGCATATCTTTGGGTGCCGGAATGTTCTCTTTCAAGTGCTTCATAAGAAGTTCTACTCTTTTCTTACTAACACCATATAATGAACAAAAAGCATTTTTACAAACCCTGGTTACAGTTGTGCCGATTTTTATAGTATATTCATAGGAACAAGAACGTTTTCGTCCTCCGCCCAATTTAGGTCTAGATCTGGCAACCTTTTTTATAACTATTTGTCCTCGTAGAAATATGTCCTGTTTCTCTTTGTTGGCAATATTATTAAAGATTGTCAAAATATCTTGCTTAGCAGTGTCGTTTATTTTTGTGAAACATTTGAATTTACAGTTACAGTTTTTGCCAGTTTTCCTTTCACCTTTCAGACATTTATTTTGGTTTTTAATGCCGATGTAAGATTTTCCTTCAGCGTTTCTTTTCTTAGCAATATTTCTATTCCACTTACTTTCATCTCTTGCTCGTTTCTTGCCAACTTGTTTTTTTTAACTGTATGTTTCTGTTCACCGTCATCACTTTCAGAATCACTTTGGACCAGCGATGAAATTTTAGCACTTGAATTAAACACAGAAAAGCGTCCAACACTAGGTCATCTTGAGAAAAATCAGGATCTCTGTCCGAATCGTCAAATTGTTCGCTTGAACTATTGGTAGCCGACATATTATGCGATAATCTACTAAATATAACGGCAACGTCTTCCATATTGCATGTGTTGCATCCAAGGGGCTAAAGTATGAACTATTCATTCCGTGCAAAAACGAGGTAGCTCCGGAGCTGTCTCCCTTTTGCATCGAATCTAACAAGGAGGCATCTATATATTCATTATATTTCCCTTACGAGTTAACGAAGCTACTTCGTTTTTGCACCAATTGATAGAGCGCCTTTGAATTACCTTATAGCGATTAAAAACGAAAAATCGTAAATATATGGAGCTGCCTCCTTTTTGCACCGATGTCTTCAATTGTGTTACTGCCGACATAGTACAAGGCTACAATTAACAATATTTATATTTAGAATACAATAATTTGAGAAGATTTTTTTAATTAATACACCTAATACACATACACAGCAATACACATTATTGATGTCACAATAAATAACAAACTGTCTTTTCTAAGAATACTTTCTTTCTAGAAACATAACTGAACAGAACCTCAAAAAAACACTTACAATACTTTCGCTTTATTTCAAATACTACAAACGCATCTGCGTAATTTTAGAACTGTAATGATCAAATTGAAGGATATAGGCAGCATTCAAATGCTTTTGTGTCAATGCAGTGCTTGAAAAAATACAAATAGAATATAAATTATCCACACAAATTAGAAAATCTAAATAAACCCGCGTAAACAAGCAAATGGTTGCCAAGCAATCGTGAGTCAGTCAAAAAAGCTTGCGTGGGTCAGTGTCTGACCCGCGGGACATAGGTTCGCCATCACTGCTATAAACTATAACCTGCCTTTAACTTTTTTGAAGGATTTCTTCTATAATTCCAAATTCTCAATTAAAATTCTTCCATAATTTCAATTATTTCTGATAGAGGCAAACCTTTTGTTTCCACTCTGTGAATAGAGTCTGAGATGAAGCAATAGTTTGCTTTAAGAAATTCAAGATGCTGGGTTCGTACTTTTACAATTTTTTTTTTGCAATTTTCCAAAACGGCGCTGGAATAACTGATTTCGAGAATTATATCAGTAGGGAAAGATGATATGTTCTAAAACCACCTCCACCTCTGTCATGCGCATGCGCGATGACCTTTAACCCCTAACCTAACTTGACCCCAAACCTTGACCTTGCAACTTCCGCTTTCGACTTCCGGTTTCGACTTCCGGTTTCGACTTCCGGTTTCGACTTCCGGTTTCCGGTTTCGACTTCCGGTCGCAATTTTCGGAACTTCCAGATGCGCGGAAAAATTCAAAAAATAGACGCGAGGCGGGGAAATTCAAAATTAGATCCTTATGAGACAAATGAGGTGTGAAGTTGGTTGCATACATCAACGGGACTAAATACATGAGACTAGACAGACGGGGCTAGATACATGAGGCTATATACATGAGACTAGGCAGACGAAGCTAAATACAAGAAACTAGATACATGGGGCTAGATACATGAGACTAGATAGATGGGACTAGATAAATGAAACTAGATAATACTGAACTAAAATATATAAGGGATTGTTTAATTTAACCAAAATATATTTTCGATTGTTTTTTGATTACTGCTCTGGCTTGTTGATTAGGTTCTACTGGATGTTTGCTAGCAATAACAACTTCCTGTTATCTTATCAGCGGTGAGCGAGTGTTACTTTCCAAGAGAATGAAAGGTTGTAAAATAAAGAAAACTCCACATAAAATTTATGGTTTTATTAAAGTCTAATAATAATACATTTAAATTTACATCAATACATTTAAATACTTATTTAAACATTCAACATTTCTTACAATACATATAGAATAGTCGCTATTATGATTTATACATACAATGGTTCATTTTAATTAAATTTTTAAATTAATTTTCGAACTATTCCCGACAATGGGGTGTATTCAATGGCAGCTTCACAGAAAATAAGGCAATAGGCTCGAGTGTTTGGCTTGAATGCTTGCGTAGCTTCAAATTCAATTTTTAAATCAACAGCAGATGATTTAATACTCTCATTTTGTTTAGATACATCAAACACAAAAAGAACATGATCCTTGAATTGAATCATATTTAATATCGGCTCATTTCTGCGTTTATAGTAACTGCTTTGGAAAGTGGCATACATGTAATAAAGTTGTGCATAATCACCACTATCCATATTAAGATTGAAGTTTTCATATGGATATGAATCTGAGTTTAGGTCAATTTTCATATTTCGCAGCGATGCATTATCAAATTCGGACGCGTTTTTTACATGAGCATCCCTTCGCCCCTCTTGCAGTGCAATTATAACGTAACGAGGCTTCTCCAGAGTTGTAGATGTTGTTACAGACCAGATATCTCTGTCGGTATTTTTTAAAGCAGGTAGTTCATGCAACTCCCACCTACGAAACGGTATTAATATCGGCTTATCTTCTTCGAGTGTGTCCAATACATTCAATCGAGCTTCGTCGCTGAGTTGGATATGGGGAATTCGCCTGTAAATTTGATCAATATTGAATCTTATATTTGCATCTCCTTTGTAGCAGTTTACGTCAGTTCTAGCTCGTAGTAGAATTAATTCCTGCTTTACATTATTTAACATTTTTGTATAATCCTCAGCAAAACCCAATAAATATTGCAATGGAATTAGAGTATAGAACTTTCTGTTATATCAAAGTATCTAACATTTGTAGCATTTTCAGCCCAGCCGCAAAGGTCGAGTATATGCTGATCCCGCTTGGTATTGGAGAGTAATCCTTTCATCGTGCTTGTAATTCCTACATCTCTATTCTTATCTACTCCAACTCCATTCAATTCGTAGCGAATTTCATCAAACAAAAACGCATATGCGTTTTTCACAAGTTCAAAGTTGTGTGTAGTTGCAGGTGGAATGAGTTTCGGAAAATTAACGGTTCCGCTTACATAAATATAACTTTCGCTAGGATAAGTGTAAATATCCTGGTGTTGGATCCTAATACGAATCTCATCATTGTTTCTATAATTTTGAGCTATAGGATAATACGTGTGAAATTCACTCTTTGTAATAGTATCCTCATAGTCAACTTTGGAGAATATATCTATTTTATCCATACTGTCGCTTTAACTTATATCCTAGAGATAATAGTTTATTTTTGAATATAGGTGTTAACTCTTTGAGATGTAAATGTCGAGTGGTAGCATTGTCCGAAACAGCCGCTTTTATACGATTTCCGTGAAAACTAATTCCCATCTCTCTCCCTCTCTCTCTCCCTCACTCTCTCCCTCTCTTTCTCTCTCTCTCTCTCGCTCTCTCTCTCACTTAATACTCTTCAGCTCTAATCGATTATGTGTAGCATGGGGTTACGTTGACCTAACACCCTGTTTAGCGTGGGGTCACATAGACCTCACACCCTGTTTAGCGTTGGGTCACATATACCTCACACCCTGTTTAGCGTGGGGTTACATAGACCTCACACCCTGTTTAGCGTGGGGTCACATAGACCTCACACCCTGTTTAGCGTGGGGTTACATAGACCTCACGCCCTGTTTAGCGTGGGGTCACATAGACCTCACACCCTGTTGAGCGTGGGGTCACATATACCTCACACCCTGTTTAGCGTGGAGTTACATAGACCTGACACCCTGTTTAGCGTGGGGTCACATAGACCTCACACCCTGTTGAGCGTGGGGTCATATAGACCTCACACCCTGTTTAGCGTGGGGTCACATAGACCTCACACCCTGCTTAGTGTGGGGTCACATAGACCTCACACCTTGTTTAGTGTGGGGTTACATAGACCTCACACCCTCATTGATGCAACGAACTCTGCACGATATAAATAGGGTTGGATAGCATTTATAATTTAGTGTTAACGCTGGTGTTTTACTATCAAGATGGGGATTGTGTTTGGTGAGAAGCATAATAAAACCATCTATTGGACTCCGCTTAGAATATCTACTAGTTTATCACCATCATATGAGACGCTTCCTAGACGTCAAAAGAATAAAGTTGAGAGTTTTAATGGTGACTATGATAATAATAGAGAAAAATATGCACATCTTCCTGATTCAATAAACCAATCAGCTGTTTGTTCATCCAACGCTAAAGATAGTGAACATTACCTCGAGAAAACGGATGTTAAATGATATAACCGAATGATATTTAGAAGACAAAAGGCCTCAAGTAAAACTAGTTGTGTAAAGTTTCGCTGTAATATGTGTGCAAGTCATTATTGCTTAAGCTGCTTCTTCCGAACGCATAACATATACAAACCATGACCACTATTTGTATTTAAATGTATTGATATAAATTTAAATGTATTATTATTAGAATTTAATAAAACCATAAATTTTATGTGGAGTTGTCTTTATTTTACAACCTTTCATTCTCTTGGAAAGTAACACTCGCTCACCGCTGATAAGATAACAGGAAGTTGTTATTGCTAGCAAACATCCAGTCTAACCTAATCAACAAGCCAAAGCAGTAATCAAAAAACAATCGAAAATATATTTTAGTTAAATTAAACAATCCCTTATATATTTTAGTTTCAGTATTATCTAGTTTCATGTATCTAGTCCCATCTATCTAGTCTCATGTATCTAGCCCAATGTATCTAGTTTCATGTATTTAGCTTCGTCTGCCTAGTCTCATGTATCTAGCCTGATGTATCTAGCCCTGTCTGTCTAGTCTCATGTATTTAGTCCCGTTGATGTATGCAACCAACTTCACACCTCATTTGTCTCAACAGGATCTAATTTTGAATTTCCTCGCCTCGCGTCTATTTTTTGAATTTTCCCCCGTATCTGGAAGTTCCAAAAATGGCGGCCGGAAGTCGAAACCGGAAACCGGAAGTCGAAACCGGAAGTCGAAACCGGGAACAGGAAGTCGAAACCTGAAGTCTAAACCGGAAGTCGCAACCGGAAGTCGAAACCGGAAGTTCCAAGGTCAAGGTTAGGGGTGAAGGTCAAGGTTAGGTTAGGGGTTAAAGGTCATCGCGCATGCGCATGTCAGAGGTGGAGGTGGTTTTAGAACATATCATCTGTCCCTACTTATATCTTTAATACCTGCAAAATTATCACCATAAAAATTTGCTGCGTCTAACCACGTACCCCATCTGGTAATTATAGGTTCAGGAGGCAATTGAACATTCGGTCACCTTATAAAATTGAACTCGCAAATGGGGTTTAAAAAATATTTTTTGACATTACTAATTAAATCGAAAACAACGAAAAATCTAGAAGATTTTAGCAACGAGCAAAATTTAGCAACGAGCTAAACAGCTGTGTGAATAATGTTACAATAAAAGAAAAAAATAATAACTCCTTTATCATGTAGGGTGCAGCGTCTAACAACATAAGTAAAAAAAATTGACACGGTAAAAGGAAATTTTATAAATCCTCTTGTAAACAAATCGGGCAATTGTTAAATGATTGGTTTATTCAAGTTGTTTCGATGATATTAAATATGATTTCCCAAAATGGTCTTCATGAAGAATTCCTATTAACAAATGGGCAATTTTTGCCATTATATTATATTTGTCGGTACTCTGCTGTCTAATTTCTAACATTGTTTGAATATTATAAGAATTTAAATAATTTTTTCTTAAGGTACTCTCGTCAGGAATATATTATGTTCACAATATTTTTGTAAAAATGATTTTAAATTAATATTATTTAAATTTTTCAATGGTATATTAATAATTTTGTGGGTGGTCGGTAAGTATTTCCAGATATAAAAATTTAAAAAAAATAACCACTTAAATATGCAAGAACATGAAACTTTTGATGAAATATGCATGAGCATGTCCAAATATGCAATATATGCAATTACTAATTAGCGTTAATTAACTCTAATCAATGTAATTTGTCCACATAATTAACTATATTTATATATATGCAAAAAATAAAATATATGCACATTGCATATAATCCTCCCTCTAGTAATAAGTAATTGAACTAAGTAATATGAACATATAATTTTTCTATATACTTATTAGTTATTTTTACTATTTAATTAAAATATTTGCGACAGTTCCAAATACAGGAAAAACTATAAAAGCGATTGCGTAAAATACTGCCTTAGCATTGATTTAAACATTTTTGTTTTATTCTAAATTCTACATATTAATCTTTGCATTTACATATTTTTACTAATCTTTGTGATGGTAATTTATTTTATAAATGTTAGTTGAACCCGTTTAATCAAGTTTTATAGAAAAAAAGATAAAATAAGAAAGCACTCACGGTTAGTGAAGCAGAGAGTCCACAGTCCCGAGACGGTCATTTTGGAGAGATAATCCTTGTCTCCCGTTCCATTGTATGAGGGATTGTTCATCTTCTCTTCAGTGTGCAACCATTGGTTGGTTAAGATGGCGACCACAATCACTGCAAGCGAGACCGTAGCCGTTAAAGGAGTCAACACCCAGAGACACGATAGGGCACTCTCGAGGGGACCCATTTGCTGGTCATTACTATGTCCCTGATTTCTACCCAAAGAACGCTGCATTTTATAAACTAGATGAAAACACAAAATTTATGATTTTATATTTTGATTTAAACACTGTTGGATTTAATTCAGTCAAATTTTTGATTTAATATTTGTTTTATATTAATATTGTATTTTAACACAAAAACTAATTTACTAGATTTATTTAATTTCGCTTTAAATATAAATATACAGTTACCTCCCTATCCTTATTATTTTCAGAATTCAGTTTTTAAATTATTTACTTTGAAATAATTCAATTTATTTCAGTTATTATTTTTCAACATTCAGTTTTTAAATTATGTAATTAAAATAATTTAATTTATTTCAGTTTTATTCTTTTATCGATTTATACAATAAAATAAAATGACGGGTTACGTCGAATTGTGTTTTAGCAAATATCAAAACGAACTGTAAAAAAAGTTTTATCAAAAATATCTTTAATTGAGCATTACTTGGCAGTGATTTAACTATGTCATAGTATCATCTTGGGTTTATATCGTTTCTCTAAAGTCAAATTAAACAAGATGCGCGTTGTTTGTTTTAATCGATTGACGTTTCACTTCCATCGTTGATCTGAAATAAAACAAGGAAATTAGTTATACGATTTAATCATTAGTAATATTTACTTTTTCATTAATAATATTTACGTTTACAATTAATTGATTGTATTCGAATTATTTGTACTAAATATGATTATTTGTTTCTATTAAACATCATTTTACAAAAATAAATTAAATTAATTTAGTTTCAAGTAATCAATCAAATCATAACTAGAATATGCTAACTGAAATATGTCCAACAACTCAGACTAGAAAGACTAATTAAAGCGATAGCCTGTGAATTGAAATAAGAAAGTAATAAATAGTATCAGTCAAAAAATGCGGGAAAGATTCGAGATTGAAATAAAATCAGTTTATCGGGTTTTTAATTTTCAAATAAAACTCGTCCACATTATATGGTTCTATTTTAATAAATAAGCCGTACAGTTCCTTTTTAAACTTTATAAAGTTTATTAATTGCTTAATATATGCTAGTAATTTCAATCATATCAAAATCATAGAGATTAATAGTGCTGCACGGTGAATTCCTTTCAGTCATCACCAGATTATGCTTGGGTATGTTATAGAGTTCTTTGTTCTTTGTGTAGCGTTCACTCGGTTTTTGAAAACATAAATAAGTGCCTGTGACTGACTATGAACTACTTTCTGTGTCTGACTACTTTCATATATGTAGATGCTCGTATTTGTTATTATATTAGTCTTTTTAGAAATACCCCTCCATAATTCGCGGTATTTTAAGTTTTCAAGAGTACTGAGAACGGATACTTCTGTAACCTGAACACGTTCCTAATGTAAATGCTGTTACCGCAGAAGATATTTCCAAATGTTGTATGTGATTGGAAGTTATAGAAGTATACGAGCCTCAAAACTTGATCATCTACTTTGCGCTGAAGGACTCGCAATGCAAAAACTGCCCTGTTCAGTTTATTAGTAACATTGTCTACATGCCACTACCACTACCACTCTAGTAGGGTGGCGAACCATTGTGAGTAGTGGGTCAAATTTTGTTCATTATTTTTTGCGTACTAGCCCGTGGGTCACTAGGCCAGTGGCATCACTTGGAAAAGAGGAGGGAGATCAAAGACTACTTTTTTGTTCTCACTTATAAGGATTTTACATAATTTAAGTTTCCTTCTTGATTTACAACTTCTACTTTGGAAGTGGAATGCAAAAAATAAAGGTCGAATTAAAAAAACGTATACAGTAAAATCGCGGTAATTCGGCCGTTAGTTAATCAGAGGATACGGTTCAGTAATCCGGCGGTCTAGAGACCGCGCGCGCTCTTCCCTCCCACCACTTTCCTATAATCGGAAGCTTGTCTGGTCCCATATATGTCGGAATATCGAGATTATACTGTCTAAGAGGCCTCCAGCGGATCGATGGCTAGTTCGATGGTATTTTTGAATTAAAAGCTTCTTCTGAATATGATATATATTTTCCGACTAATTTTGAGACGCTGAATTCATTAGTAGAAACTAGAAGTCACTGTAATAAGCCGTTCAAAAGTTATGCCATCGTGAAATCGGACTAAGTTTTGAGTTTGATTGATTGTAACTTAGTAATTAGGCAAAAGAAATGAAAGTGGCTTAGATAAGTATTTGTAGAAAATTCCATTGTCTGTACAACGTAGTTAATTTTGTTTTGAAAAATATTGGTGTTGAAATTTTGCAAAATTCAGAGGGAAACAAGGTTTGGGTTTGATTCTTTGTAACTTGGAAGTTTTAACAAAGTACGGAAGTTTAAACGAGTTTCATTGTCTAGGAGAAAATTAGTTTGGTTTTATCACTTGTTTGGTGATTTTTGGAACGATTTGAAGGGAAGCCTAAATAGGAGAATTTGAGAAAAATAGACAAAAGTGGTTTAAACAACATTAGTAGAGAATTGAATTGTCTATAACATATTAATGTTGCAATAGTTTTTAACTATTTTGAAAATTTTCTTACAAAATTGAAAATCTAATTTTAGTAAAAGTTGAAAGTTTGGAAGACTATAACTCAAAAACTAGGAATTTAAGGCAAATTATTCTTTATTTTCTTGGATAAAAGTTGTAAAGATTTTATTTCTCTATTAAAGATATTTTTAACATTTTTTTGTTATTTCTTGTTATCATGCAGAAAAAATTTGGAAAAAAACGGAATGAAGCTTGTAAAAGCTGCTTTGGGTTGTCAAATTTAAGGGATGATATCCAATTAAAAAAAATAAAAATTTTAAGCAACCCCCGACACAAAAAAACCTCTAAAAAGCAAAAAAATAAAATTTCTTTCTTGCCCATTTAACTCCATTAAAAGTACCTATTAATATTTTAATGACGAGCGTCGCCGCGTCGGGGGACCGCTATGTGAAGAAGTATAATTATTTATACCTACACAGGAATAAAAAATAGAAAATACGTATGAACTTAGATGTATCAATCTATCTTACAAGATCTACTAAGTTCCTGCAGAGTTTCGATATGGTATGCGTCACGTTGGCTTTAAAGAGAACGCGCAGACAGGTGAGAGCAGACGTCGTTAACTGTTGTCTTTATTTTTCGAATTTTTCTGAGCAAGCGAATCAAAACTGAAAACAAAACGATTGAATATTACTGTTTTGTTACTTAAGTACGTTGCTTACACAGAGTAAGTATAATCCACACTTTATCATTATCAATCTTCGTTTTATTTCTTTATATTCTGGTTTTATTACTTGATTTACTTAGCAGTTCCCCGACGCGGCGACGCTCATTATCAAAATAATAATAAGTTAAATAGGATCCTTAAATGCCTGAACAGATCTTCATAAACTATAGCTAAGAACCTTTTCGATCACGAATTGGTTAATTATTGGAAATACGTGTGTCAAATTGGTTGCAGATTAATTTTGTCAAGAAGGAAATGAGCGGATGATTATCATGCACATGAACAGATTTTCATATATTATAGATTAGAACCTCCTCCCTCACGTCAGCTTTCAAATAAAAAAAAAAAGGCATCAAAATCGGTCCATTTGTTTAGGAGCTGCGATTCCACAAACAACTACATATAGGGACACACGGACAGACTGACATACAGTAAAGTAAGGAATTTAGAGCAACGTTTTAGACAAAACTTGTTGCAAATTTAATGTTGTCTAAGAATGTTTTTAAATTTTGCAAAAATGGCGCATGGCGTTATAAGAAATTAATATTTAGATCACAGGTTTAATAGCAGGTTATTTTGAAAAAAAGCTGAATGTTTGACAGCTTATTACACAAAATCTAGATGAAATAGACAAAAGTGTTTTAAATAAGAGTTTTAGAGAATTCAATTCTCAATAAAAGTTGTTTTAACCGATTTTCCGCAATTTGTTTTTTTTATTAAAAAAACCCGAGTGAAAGTTCAATTTTTGCCAAGTCAAAACTTTAAGGGATGATATCAGGAGAAGTAAACAAGTTAGGTTTTATAAGAATTTACCTCCTTTGGTGTCGTATTAATGAATATGGCCATACAAATTCCTGATGTATTATTCAATGAAATCAAATTAAAGGATGTGGAATATTCTGCTTAAGATATTGAATAGAACCAATGTTTCGTAGAGCGTTCGGCGCCCCTGTGGCAAAAGTTGCTAACTAGTAAAAACGCACAGTGACGGGAACACTATTTGGTCGTTGTCGATGTAATCTAGTTAAATGTAGATTTAATCTGGATTAGATTAAGTTATGTTAGAGCCAGACAAATCCAGACTGAGGGGCCGATATTTAAAATTAAGTTAATTTTCAGAGGTCAGAAAATTTTCAATACGTCTATGTATTTTATTTTGTGACGCGAGTTGTTGCCATAGTAAGAACAAACATAAACCATCTAATAATGAAACTCCATTTGATTTAGATTGGACTTTTACGAACAATTTTTATACTTTTATACACGATTATAATAATGGTCCTTCACATACAACAATTTACTTATTAATGTATGCATTTTGGTGTGCGAGTAGATAAACATATTTAAAATACAATAATTGGAGAAGAAATTTCTTTTTGATGTATTAAATATTAATTTTGATAAGAAAATAATAAAAGTTAAGATAATAAGATAATAATATATTAATAAGAAGATAATAAGATAAGTTAATATTATAATAATAATAAGATAATAAGTTTCAAGGTAATAAGTAATAAGATAATAATAAGAAAATCAATGCCCGGGTCATTTAAAAAGCCTGTGTGGGTCACTGTGTGGGTCATAGGTTCTGCATCCCTGCTCTAGTGTATTGTCGATATACAGACCAAGGAGTCTCACTGATTGATCTACCTTTATTACTTGATTCCCCATTCGGATTTCTTGACAAAGATTCGAGAGACGTGCTTCTACTAGTTTGGAAGTTGATGGGCTTTCAAAGTCTTATTTTTGCTTAAGGTTTATTCTTGCTTAAAACCCTTTACTGCATTTTGATGCATATGTGCAACAGTAAATACATTTTGCAATAAAATTCTATTGAACATTCAAAATAATGAAAGACGCTATGGTACGTACAGGCAACACAATCATCTACATTATTTCTAGTGGTGGGATTAATGGACATAATATTTTACGCACTATTCAGTGGCTAAAGTGGTTGTGCCTAAATAGACGGTCTCGCTTCCTTTGAGTTGCAGCAAAACTATTTAATTTATTAATATTATTACTGTTGTTGTTTCAATTCATTCACAATATCGTATAGGCAAATCATGATTTTTAGGAACACACATACAACGTCTTTGTGGAGGCAGTATGAAAAACGTAGGCCCCTTGCACAAAAAGAATTAGTTGACGCAATTGCGACTTTTCCGAAAGTGAGGATGGTCTTCAGATATTTTCAGATGAAGAAGATGCCCTTCTTGAAAATAACCATTTTTCTCTTAAAATTGAAAATATTTCTGATGATAATGAGAATGAATTACACTCCAATTGCGTCCAATTATAAACTATTTATTAGAGCGATTTCAAACTGTGCCACATGAACGTGAGTTATCAGTTGATGAGCAAATTTTTTCAACTAAGGCAACAAGTTATTTGAAGCAATATATGCCTGCAAAACCCAATAAATGGGGTTACAAGTTTTTTATTAGCAGGAGTTTCGGGATATACATATAATTTCGAAGTTTATACTGGTCAAGAGAATTCCGATGACAACAATTACCTGAAAAAGTTAACCATCGAGTTTACTTTAACAATTACTACACAACACTCCTGTTATATATATATCTTGCTCAAAAACGTATTCTAGCCTTAGGCACAGTTCGCAGAAACAGACTACCAAATAGTAAATTACCAGACTTTGAAAAATCAAAAAGAGGAAGTATATATGAGTACATAATTACAGTTGATAGTATATTGATATAACATCTGTTGTCTGGAAGGACAACAAAGTCGTAACACTTCTGTCAAACTTTTGTAGAGTGTTACCAGTACAACAGATCCAACGATATGATAAACAGCAAGGGAAAAATATATCAGTAGATTGTAAGTTGGTAAAGGAATACAATCGACATGGGTGGGGTTGACCTAACAGTAAGCTAGGTCACAAAGAAGTGGTATTTTCGAATGTTGTACCACCTTATAGATGTATCATTAGTAAATGCTTGGCAACTGTACAAGCGCGTATATGCACAACAAAAAAAGCACATCAAAATTACTAACATTATCAAATATTCGGGTTGAAGTTGCTATGGACCTCAGATTGGCGAGCTTAGAAGTTACCAAAAAACGAGGACGAAGGTCAAATCTTGAGCAGCAATTACAAAATAAAAAAACAACGCCATCCGGCTTATTATATTCCTCCTCAAGGTCTACGCCAGGACCAGTTAACACATAGGTCTACGATGTAAACTTCCAAAATGTAAAGGCTATTCGCACGTTATGTGCAAGAAACGTTATGCATCTCCAGGTTTTAATGCAATAATGCCAGGTTTTAAAGAATTTCACTAATAAATAAAACAAAACTAATATATTGTTATATTCTTCAGATAAAGTATACCTTGTAGCATACATGCAACATTTTGTATTTTGAGGGCAACTGAACATAGACTCTATTTGCAAAATGATGCATAAGTGCATCCTTTTAAAATTTAAGAATAAACCAACAAAATTAAAACAATAGATTTTCTTACTATTTTTTTCCGAATTCTTCCGAATTACTATTTTTTTCCGTATAAATTTACATATAATAAATTTACATACAATAAATATTCTTTTCGGGAAAATTAAAAAAATTGCGCAGTAAAGGGTTAATAATAATTGATTATTAGTAAACCATGCGGTCCATGGCGTTCCGACTTATGTCCTCTACTGACTTGATAAATAATAGAACAGTCGTGCCGTCGGAATAATTTACGCTTATGTATTCGTGGTAGGTCATTAATAATTAATGTGAATAGTAGTGGTTCTATAATACTACCTTTTGGTTTCACCACGTTGGTAGTTCTTGCGTAGGAATTCACATATCCACAACTTAATTTTTAGATTTGGTGTACTGTCTCTTTAAATAATATATTTTTAAAGAAGCTCTAGAGGATGTTGAGTTGGGGTGCTCTTAAATGGTAACTGGATAAATAACATTCGATATGCCGATGACACTGAGATTTTTGTGAATAGTCAAGCAATGGAAAGGATTTGGTTTAGATATAAACCCTAAGAAAACAAAAGTGATGGTCATTACTAAAAACAAAGTCTCTGCATGTAAACTAAATATAGACCAGAAATCTATTGCACAAGTGCATAAGTATATACCTTGGCACTACCATAAGTGATCAACGGGACCCTTCTAATGAGATGAGGTCTCGAATTGGTAAAGCCCGGATAACTTCTAATTAGATGCTGAATTTGTTCAAACATCATGGGCTGACAATGACTACCAAAATCAGGCTTTTGCGTTGTTATGTATTCTCTGCTCTTTTTTTACGGTGCTTAGACGTGTACTCTGTGAACAGAGCCTTCACATAAACGGTTAGAGGCCTTTGAAATGTGGCTTTACAGAAGGATAGTGCGGATACCATGGAAAGATCATGTCACAAATAATGAGGTTCTCCAAATAATGAAAACTAAACTAAGGAAGTATTAACCACCGTGAAAATCAGGAAAATACAATACCTAGGATACATCATGAGGAATACCACCAAGTACCATCTCCTACAGTCTATTTTTCATGGAAAAATACCAGGAAAGAGAAGTATTGGACGAAGAAGAATATCCTGGTTAAAAATCTCACAGCCTGGAACTCAAAAATATCTACTGAATTATTCCGAGCTGCAAGTGATAAGAACAACACAGTCAAGATATTGTAGCCAACATACGGAACGGATAGGAACCAGAAGAAGAAGAAGAAGAAGGGCTTGTCTCTCAAAAATGATCTAAGCTAGTCTTGCGCCACCCCTCTGAAACCAAATTTAGATATTTTGTCCGCTAGTATGATGCGATCTACAAGGGCGCATGCTTTTGATAGGTCCATTAACATCCCGCATGGAATATTTAGAGCCTCTAGCTGGAATCCGATGTAGTTGTTGAATTAATAGCAGGCCGTATCCACGTTCTTACCTTTTATGAAGCCGTGTTGTTGGTTGCTGATGATTTTTCTCTTATAAACTAATGCACAGAGTGATTCTTTTGAAGCATTAGCAGACATGTTATTTAATAAATAGCTCAGTCACCATTCGCATTTGAATCGTAGATTAATAATAATAACAATCTGTATTGTCACCAATAGGAAACAAATGGCTCTTTCTGTCTCGGTGCTACAGTCCTAAATAGAACCAGGACTTCTCATAGCCTACACTTGTGCTTGGTGTCTTGATATTAGACACAAATGTAAGGAGCCGTTACAGTTTTTAACATGGTTGGTAAGACACTATTAGGGGAGGTTTCGTGGGAGATTTTTACTGTGATGACTTTGCCACAGCCGTACATAGGAGGACAGTGGCTTATTTTCCCATACCCAGGATTTAAACCCGGGACTTGTGGCTCAGTAATCTGACACCATAACTACTACCATATAATCGTAGATTTGAAAAACATGCTAGATTTTGTTGTTAGCTCAGGTTCTGTTTTCGTGTTGGATTTTCGTGTTGGATTTTGGAAAAGTTTCATGTGATTAACTATAAAGGATATATAGCTTGTATAGCAACAAAACGAGCAGCAAAAAATGTCTCGTGTGTTTTTATAGCTTGATGAACTGCTTGTGCGAGAGTTCAAAATATCACGTGAATCGAGCTTTAGTCTACTATCTGCTAGACGAATAACTTTTATTGCAATAAATCGATCAACAAAACTGTGTTTTTACAGCTAGTTGACCTGTTAGTGCGACAGTAAAACATTTCATGTGAATGGAGTTTTAGTCTAATATCTACTTCCACAGTCAAGTCATCAAAGTTATGAAGCCAAATTAATGTTAAAAAGAAAACAAACACTGATTTGAGTACGTAAAAAAACCGGCCAAATGCGAGTTGTGACTCGCGCACCGAGGGTTCCGTACAAACTTGTAAGTAAGGTATCTTTAGGAGGACCTAACTCTATGCAACCCATATGCTTCTGGTGCCTGACAATACCACGCAACCCATTAGTGTATTTTCATAAGTTTCTAATAGTAAATTCGCATTTTTCTTGTAATTAAAATACATATTTACGGTTTTAAGATTTTTCCCTTTACTGTTTTATTTATGTGCTGTAAGACACCGCTTCTTGCCAAATTTCATGATTCTAGGTCAACGGGAAGTACCCTATAGGTTTTGATTGCCTTGTGAAATCGCAAAATATGCGACATAAACGGTCATATATTTTGATCGCGTTGACTTACAAGTTTGATTTTGTCACAGGTGATAGAGACCGCAGACCCGAGTGTTTGATACAAATTTCAACTTGTTACCTTTACGCGTTCCTGAGAAAAATGGTCTTGACAGACAGACGGACAAGAAAGTGATCCTATAAGGGTTCCGTTTTCGGTACGCAACCCCAAAAATCAATGAAAAATGTCAATAGTCAAAAATAAGGCAGACGCTTTGAATACAAAATAAATGGCAACATAAAAATGGCAATATAACTAACAGGACATATGAAAAAAACAACGGATATCTAGATTTGTATAACTACTTAGTCCAATCTAATCTTGATCGTTTCATTTCCCTAGCTGCGTCTGCCTAGAATTCTCTACCTGGACTTAACAACAAATATACAAATATACAAAACGTTGCAAAGACCCCACAAATGTAAAAAACTACGTACCATGTTATTTATTACAATGTCGCTCGTGGTGTTTGCCAGTGAAGTAGTTGTTTTTAAGAAATGTTTTTTGTGGAAAGATTAGTTATACTAATGATATCAACTTTGTTGACGATATGTATACAATGATTTCCAAGAAATTATAATCTTTGAAGAAAACATACAGATGTTACTATTTAATAATATCTAAATCTTCAAACTAAACAATAATTATTTATTACATTTAAAAAATAACAAACACAGAAATTACACTGAATTCACTATGTTTTATCCACACTTAATTTTAAGTGTGATTAAAACACAGTTTTATGAATTCAGTGTAAATATGGATTACCACTTAGTAGCGGTCCTAACCTTCCCATTCAAACACAGAAATGTTAAAATTGACATAACAAATGAGGCATTGGGCGCAAAAGCGGTATAAGCCACATATTTTCTGAAATTACGTTTGTGGCATTAATGTACTTTATTTTACCGCATGAACCATGCAAAAGTGAATGAACCCACATTTTACTAATAAAAATTGAATGGCAGCAGTGTTGGGCATAATTCAATTAATTTTTTAATTGCAGAAAACAATTACAATTTTAATTGCAATTAATTTAATTCAATTAAGTGTTTAAATGTAAGATGAAATTGAAATCAATTGCAATTAAATCCATTAATTGTGGTTTACAGTTAAATTATTTGCAATTAAAATTTTAATTGTTAATTACAATTAACTTAATCATCAATTGTTTATTATAAAAATTAAAACTATTTGATGAATGTAAAAATTTAAACAGTCGTGAAAGATGGTCGTTCTGGACCTTCCACCTCCACTTCCGGCCCCCACCACGCCCCATTTCCACCCACTTCCGGTTCCCACCCATGTCCAATTCCCACGCCCACTTCCGGTTCCCACTCCCACTTCCGGTTTCCACCCCATTTCCATTTCCTACGCCAACTTCCGGTTCTCACCCTCACTTTCGTTTCCGGAACTGGAAGTAGGAACCGGAAGTGGGTGAATTTTTCGAATCCGAAGCGGGGGTCGGAGAACCGGAAGTGGGGTGGTAACTCGGGGATGGATAACCGGTGGATGATCCGGTTTCCACCCCACTTCCGGTTCCCACCCACGTCCGGTTCCCACCCCTACTTCTGGTTCCCACTCCCACTTCCGGTTCCCACCCCATTTTCATTTCCTATGCCAACTTCCGGTTCACACCCTCACTTCCGGTTCCGGATCCGGAAGCGGTAGCCGCAAGTGGGTGAATTTTTGGAACCAGAGGTGGGAGTGGGAACCGGAAGTGGGGTGGGAACTCGGGGATGGATGACCGGAAGTGGAGGAGGAAGCGGATAACCAAACGAGCTGTCGCGTTGTAAAATCAAACTTTCCGCACTCTAATGTAAATAACTATTTCAGTTAAGCATTGTGGCAAGTGATACAATGGAATATAATAAACAAATCTTCTAACCGACATTTATTAATTGTTAACTGTAATTGTAAAAATGCATCAATCAATTAACAATTAATTAATTGTAATTGCAAAATTTTTCAATTAATTGTTAATTGTGTTATCTTGCAATTACAATTAATTATTTTAATTGTTAGCAATTAAATCTGGCAATTTAATTGTTATTTGTTAATTGTTTTCACAATTAATTTTTGCCCAACTATGGATGGCATTATAAAAGGAGTTGTTGGATTGCATGTCTTTTATATTGTCTCTGCAATATTAAGATCACAAATGTCAATAATAATATCGTCTATATTAACATAAAAATATCAATTAAGTAAGAGTAAACTAAAATAATTCCAACAAAAAAATTTAAGAACTGATAAATATTTCAAAGAAATGCAAAAATATTTTTTTTCTGAATTGGTTTGTGGCATAAATGAATTTTATTTTACTGCATGAATAAGTACATGGCGCAAGCAGAAGTGAATAAAAATTAGGTGGCAGAATAAAATGAGTTGTATTTATATTTATAACTTTGTTTTTTAGATCATATCTTTCAATTAAATTGGGGGGTTAAGCCACTCTACAAATATCAAATAAATCGAGATTAGGAAGTTGTAAGTTTTTTGTACGTATATGATTAACGGTAAAACAAAATTTTTATAGAATCATTTATTTAAAAATGACGCCTGTGTAGCGTTTCTCAAATGGCCTCTCTATTTTGGAAGGGTCCACGGCCTTTACCAACAGCCACTGTAAATTTTGAATTATGATGAAACAAGAAATTTTTCTTTATTGCATATTACAACAGCTAGGAAGCACATGGGATATTTTTGATATATTGATTATTGACAGAATGGCGCACTTCCAAAGACAACTTTCAAAATTCGCAGAAAAATCGCCAGAAAATTGTTAATAACAAATGAGCTATGCCATATAAAAAAGAAATTCTACGTACTTATTTAGACAATATATTTTTAAAGATCTAGTTAAAATTTGAAGTGAATTGGTTGAAAATTCTACGAGTCATGGGTACGGCCAACATGAAAATCCAGTTTTGAAATAAACGCGGTGCTAATAGTAATAAAAACATCAACCGCATACTTAGTTTCAAATCAAATCAAATAATCATTGATAGAACGATGCACTAATGTACAAATTGAATATGTAGAGGATATTACATGTTAAAAAATAAGAAAATAGAAAGATTAATGTAAAAAAACAATTTGCATTATACAAGTTGTTTAAATTTACTTGATGCGAATCTTTATTCTTCGAACTTATGTTTTATGAATACTTCGATGCTGTAGAATGCCTACCGTATAAGTAAATCTTTGAGTTTCGCTCTAAAAACCTTAAAGGCAGTTACTTCTCCTAGCCTAAGGGGTATCATGTTGTACATGTGTATGCCTATTTTGTCAGTGGCTTTACTGCATATTGTCAGATTTACTTTAGGAGCAGATTTGTTCAGTTTCTTGTGTCGCAATTGTGTTTGCTCTTAATTCTGTGTTTGGCCATTTAACGTGGCCGTAACACATAGAGTGACGGAAAAAATGTCGAAAGGGAATTTTATTGATTCAGAAAGGCTGACACAGTGGTTAAAAATACTTTTTTGTCAAGGTCATAGTTTGACACATAAACTCAAGGTTATCAATGGTTTTTCAAATGGGAATATGTTATTTTTTTAACAACAAATTGTAGACACTATTCACACAAATCCAGCGATCCATCATATCATGACCTATAACGGTTATTTTTGGGTGGATTAACACTCCCTTTTTTACGGAGTAAATTATTAATTCGATCGAAACATCGACGGAAAGATTATTTCTGTCAGCATAACGTTGTGCATAAAGTTCCTGCGCTCGCACACAGTTCCTACCGGTCTCACCATGAATCAGAATCATATCCACTTTCTCTGCTTGACTGTGCAATGCCAATGTCGTTATTTTCAATGGATACACTTGTCAAATCATTTCAAGTTGATGATATTATGGGTCACTGGATTCATCTGAAATAACTTTTAATCATCTTACCGTCGATGTTTCGATCGAATTATTCATTACACATAACAGATGTCATGATCACAGTGGTGTAGTGGTGAACGTATCCGCTCGCTATACCTGAGATCCCGGGTTCAATCCCCGGACAAACCGTGAAATTTTTCACGGAACTATGCTGTGGCTACCTCGTGGAAAGCAATGGAAAATTACCACGAGTAATTCTGCCAAGAAAACCTCTAAAAAAGTGCCGTTCGGAATCGGCGCAAAACTGCTAGGTCCGGCATATTAGTATGACGATGCGTTCCACAGGTATGCGCGAGAGGTGGTGGCCTACACTCTCGTAAGAGAGTACGCGGCACAGATCGAAAGATGACAGATATAAGACGTGATAGGACGACGGTTCGTACTATGACATTAGAGCATAGGTTTTTAACCTTTTCAATACCATTACCCCTGTGACCTATAAGAAAAGTGATTTTACGCACACTATAAAATGTTATCAAAACAAACAATTCAAGCAAATACAAATCTTTGTTAATCATAAATTATACTAAAATCTTACAAATTAAAAATATTTTAATAATCACTATGAAGATTGGTATTGTGTTGCATTCACAAGTCTTTTTATGTTAGGTTTAGTCTTACTTAAATACTATCTCAAGTCATGTTCCACATTGAGAAGGTTCCTGGCCTTCGTTTTCAATGTAACTAAAGTTGAAAAACCACTCCCACATATATAGGTGGTGGCAAAGGGTATTAATATTTTTAAAGCTCTATTAGCTATAACAGGATATTGCACTTGCTTCACGCCGAAATGTTCCGAGACCATAATCTTGAAATTCTACTTTTGTAAATACTATTTGAAGTACTATTCTCGCGCAGTCCGAGATACTCCACTTTGTCCACCACAGCTTCATCTGTAATAATGTCATCATCTGTAGAAAATGGTCTTAATATTCAAGAGTTGAACTGAAGAGTATCCATGTGCGGAAAATATTGCTTCAGTGAGTCTATTGTTGCAGATAAATGCTGAACCAAGGAAATTTGAAACGTAATTTTGGTTGGTTCGGTATTTACCGATTGCTCATACAGTGTGAGAACATCGACATATCGCCAACTTGCATTGATAAAGTTCCAATTTACGCACAATTATTAAAGGATATAACCTTGCACCTTTATCCTGCGCTGTCAAAATATTCGTCATATTTGCTTGCAATGTGACTGTTAATTTCACTGAAAAATCATCAAAATAGGCCAATTTTTCGATAAATGTTTTTTTGTGAAATTTTGAAAAAAAAATCTTTTTGTGTTCTTCCAAAAATAATCTCTGTTCTCTCTGTTCAGAAGTTTTCCTCAGGATATCCAGGTTACCTCTGTGTGATACAAAAGAGAATTAAATCAGGCACCAATATAATTCTCATCGCATAAAACTTTGAATAAACTCGAGTTTGTAGCACTGCCACGAATATGATCCACAATTTTCACATTGTCATCCAATGTGCTTAGCAAATCTAATGGAGGCGCTTTAACAGCTAAAGCATAACGGTATATCAGGCAACTTATTTCACGAGTGCTTGAAATCTAGAACGAACACCGTTCATGGTCTTTAAAAACGCCAACCAACTTTGACCATGTTGACCAACTTTGACCTTTGACTTGTCCGTTGTCTAAAATAAACTGCTTTAGCGTTTCGAATACGTCTTCACCACGAGTAGTGGTAAGTAGAGACTTGCAGAACAAGTATTCCTCTTTTACATGGTCATCTTTAATACACCGAGTAAATACCAGTAATTATGAACACGAACGCTACATCCTTTGACTCATTTAATTGCACCGCAAATATAGGACTTTCATTAATTTCATTAACAACAGTATTATATAACAGTTTTATATTATAACAGTAGTACCTTCTGGCATATCGCTACTCTAGTCTGAAATGCGACTTTGAACTGTTGTATTTAAATGTGGCATTTGTTTAATTTTAGCCAAATGTTGCTCACCAATAACGATCGATACCACGTCACACAAACAAGATGAGCTCCTATAGTGTGCGGATTTTTGTTCACGGCAAAGCGATAACAAATCTGATATGAAGTTTCAAGACACGATGCATTTGCCTTTTGCATATTTCCTGTGGAATCCAACCGCGAAGACATCAGAAGGCTCTCTTTTTTCTTAAAATAATCTCTATCTTTTCCTACGAACTCTTTGTGAACCTTCTCGCAATGTTTCAGTTTCTTTTAATTTGCTTGGTTTCATGCTCTCTGGATTAAGCACTTTATTAGATAAAACATACAAAGTTTTGCATATTCCTCTCTATAATATACGTAAAGCCTGATTGTAAAAATGCTTCTTTATAAGAGCGTTTTTTTTTTCCGGATGTAGAAGCCATGTCAATGTTTAGACTCGCGATTGGTTTACGGCAAGTATTAAGAAGTTACGTGCAAGACTAGCAATAAGTCTTGATCCAAAAAAATATGTAACACAGCGTTTTTTTAATTATGTATTTTTTTTATTATTATTATAATGTATTGATGTGACTGTTCAGTAAGACCAACAAATTAAGTAACTTAAATTAATTTTACAATATCAAGGAAGTTTGGTAAAAAAGGGGTGGCCATCACAATATTTCATGAAGGGAAAATTGGTAATCAATTGCCGGGAATTCAGATAATTAGAGGACGAAATAACTAGCAGATAAGTGTTTTGATTTGCTTGGATAGAAAAAAAAATGCAATAATAAAAATAACGTACAATAATGATAATCCGGCGGTTGGTTAGTCCGGCACATTCAGTAATCCGGCTGCTGTCTGGTATCATATGTGTCATCATATGTGATTATCGGGCGGATTGTCAACTTACATCAGGCAACAACAACACGGCTGCTAAAAAGACTACTGTGCGTAAATACTACTGCACGATTTATTTGTCATTTTTGTTTAAATTTTCAGTAACTATCTATTCTATTAATTAATTAGTATGACATAATAATTAAGCTCTTGTTTACCTTCGCAGAAAAGCTGATTTACCCCAGTGGGGGTAATTACACCTAGGTTCGGAACCTAGGCATTAGATGAAAATATTTTGGATGCTCTTGCCAATAATCCAGAACCAGTGCTTCAAGGGTGTGGCGAGTTCTTCGCGACCCGATCTTACAACTATCTATACACCTGTACACATCTTATAGATTATAATATATATTGGTATATAAAATGAGATTCGCATAAAGTTCGCCTTTTATATGAAGTTGCATTGTAGACGCAAAATTGAATTTTCGTGTTTTCCATAAGTTTAGGAAAAAAGTTTTGAATAAGTTTAGTTTAAGATTTAATTTTTCCCAGTTTTCATATTATTTTCGCCCACAGAATATATTGGAAAGAAGTTTGTAGAGATTCACTCGAAAACGGTATTTATAGTCATAAAACTATAGCCACTCCATATTTGGTATTTATATTATAAATTTGTCGTCTTACAAAAATTTCTGCAGTTTATACAATAACAAATTGTTAATTGTTATTATCTCCTCACAAATAATTCTTTGCAAATAATAAATTTATTGTAAACGCTGATATAATTTAATTTTTTGTAGAATATAGAATATTCAAAACTTTTTATCTCAAAATTAATTGCTCTAATTACTTTGATTTAATAAACTTTGAGAAACATTCTCAATATTTGATGAACAACCTTAATTTATAAATATATTTAATCGGCTCGTAGCTCTATAATATTAAATATTTTCATGAATACAAAACAAATCCCATGTTGAAACAACTACTTCCCTGGCTAATACAATGCAGGATATTGAATGGTAAAAGTTATTTTATTTTCATGTTATTACCAGCCAGTATATGTTAATGTCACTAAACGAGTACTAGATAAATAAAATTGTTTTTAAGATCATTTCTTTCTATTTAACTAAAGTGAATAGTCATCTGCAGAATTGTTGTATAATTCAATATCATGATTTACATTAGCCAGGGAACTAGTTGTTTCACCATGAGATTTGTTTTGTAGTTTTAATGAGATTGGATATTATAGAGCTACGGATAGCTTGGATATTTGTATATATTCAGGCTACATTTGACACTTAATAAGTTCATCTTTTACGTTTAAATTTTGTTTTACACATCAACCTACTTCAACAGAGGGAGTAAGTTTAACAAAAAATAACACAGACTGGGCAACAAAGTTACCAACTAGTTACAAATTAAGGAAAGAAATTTTCAATTTTACTAACCACGGTACAAATTGTGGCACTAAAATTGTTATTTGACCCAACAAAAAAGTATACTTGGGAAGTCGATTGTAAAACCCTGCACTTTTATGCTGAGAGTTTCATGGTAACGGATCTTTCATCTTCAATATTTTATAATTCAAAAGCAATTAAAATATCTTGTGTTATGAAAAACTACAAATAGAAAATCAGAAAAAGTTATACTTCTCATCTCTAATTTTGGATAATTTGAAGGAAAATGACTTTACTAAATACTATGAAATGCTTTTTTATTCCAAATGCTTTTATGATGCTATATGAAATGCTTTTTTATTTCAAATTCAACATTATATGAAAAATCATTATGAAACATCATATGAAGAGTCATTAGAAAAATACTCTTTAGCTAAAACATTGTTCACAGCGGCTTTCTTCTTTTTGACTAATTTTTACTGATTACTATATGTTTATTGTTTAGTTTAAAGTGAGTCAAGGTAAGCTAAGAACGATTTTGTTTATGTTAATTTTGAAAATTGGAATTCTTGATTGATTTCTGAGAATTTTATTGCTTTAGCAATATAATATAAAACAGTGTCGTGTATTTTATCAGTGTGTATAAGAAAAAATATGTATTTCAACATAATACAAAGGCGTTTATTCTGTTTAGATGGTCTTTATGCGGGATCAAGATAAAATTCTGCAGGTTTTGAATAATTCTTTCTAGTGTTACCCGATGAATGATGACCAAGCACTCGCCTGACTATCTGGTGAGCTTTCAAACTCTGAATAAGGAGATAACTTAGAGAAAGATCTCTACGTAAACACCGACGCAAGCGATGAAGGATCTTTGGCGTCTTCGGATGATGAGCTAAACATAGTCAGAGGTAACCGAAACAGAAATATGATTTTTCACTCGGATTAAGCCTCACCCGAGCGGTCGCCGCCACATCAACCCGCGACTTTAGTTCAAAACCCGGTAATACATCCAGGTAAAGCCCAGATTTAGAGAAAAAATAAATATAAATGGACAGCAACTATACGCAGCTCAGTCACTCGTACATCAGCTCGAGAAATTATTCATTTTATACCTGGACCTGTAAATGAAGCGAGAGATATTGTAGATCCAATTCCATTATTTCATTTATTTCTGATGACATGATTGACCAGATTCTAATCCACACGAATGCTGAAATTGATTTGAAAAAGGAGTAAGTACAAAGAAGTAAGTACAAAGAACTATCTCATACTAATTCATCTACATCAGATAAGGAAATTAAAGCTTTGCTTGGTCTTCCCCTGCAATCAGCTGCTATAGAAAGTAACTATTCAAAATGTAATAAAACATAACCTACAAAAATGTTATTTGACATCAAACGAAGCGGCAGCGTTTTCAAGGCGTGTATGGGTTAACCCTTTCACCACTGTTTTGACGCTCGTGATGTTGAAAAAAAGTATCAAAATTAGTTGAAATAAAATGTATTTTATTAGCCACTTCCTGGACAAAAAATTTAAGTATTGTTGGTTGCCGAACATGTTAATCTTTTTCAAACATGCCCCCGCGTTCGACAACTGCGTTGACGAAATTATTGTCCTACGAGATTGGAGAGAGGAACACGGAGAGTTTTGTAATTGGTCGAACAAGAGTGGTTGTTGCCGTTTTGATTGTTACTACTCTGGTGAGTCCGTCCGATCCAGAGTGAAGAGATACGACCCTCGCAAGTGTCCATTTTGATGGTAGAAATCTTTCGTCCGGGACAAGCACCAATGATCCTTCTTTGATATGATTTGAGGGATGATGCTACTTGGAAATTGAGAGATGACGTTGAAGATACTTGGAGGACCATCTAGACCAAAATTATTGAAATTTTGCTGAACTCGTTGCCATCGTGAAAGTCGTGATATTGGTACAGATGAGAGAGATTGTTCCGGCATGGTAGTGAGGGCGTCACCAATGAGGAAATGTCCAGGAGTAAGAGGCGAAAAAGCTTCGAATCATCTGAAAGGGGACCCAGGGGTCGTGAATTCAACACTGCCTCTAATTGAACCAAGAGTTGACATGACGATCTGTATCTTTAACCCCGCGTGTAGGATAACATTAAGACATATTCCGGATGTAGTTTTATTTGATCCATAAAGAACGACTCTCAATTTGGTAGTTAGACTTCGTTCTTTCAGAATACCATGGTGAGTTTCTGGATCAGAAACTCACAAAACTGGAGAGAGGGGGGTGGATTTAAGTGTGATAGCTCTTCGTACTCCTTAATAAATTTGGAGTAGAGTTCATCGTAATAAGGATCAGTTGAGAGTCGACGTAAAAACCGATTAAGGTCGCAAAAGCTATATGTCGAGAGTCTCTGAGATAACATGCTTCATATTTAAGAGGCAAACGGACGATGTAACGTCCTGGTTCGCCCAGTAAGAGAGTTGAGCGAAAGTGAGCTGAGTTGAGTTGAGCCGAGTTGAGTTGAGACGAGTTGAGTTGAGCTGAGTTGAGTTGAGTCGAATTGAGTTGAGCTGATTTGAAATGAGTTCAGCTGAGTTGAGTTGAGCTGAGTTGAGTCGAGCTGAGTTGAGTTGAGTTAAGCCGATTTGAGTTGAGTTGAGGTGAGCCGTGGTGAGTTGAGAGTGAGCCGAAATTTGAATTGTTTTCCCCGTAAGTGAGTTGAGAGAAAGTGAGCTGACTTTAGTTGAGCCGAGTGGTGTTGAGCTGAGTTGAGTTGAGTTGAGCTGAGTTGAGTCGAGTTGATGTGAGGTGAGTTGAGATGTTGTGAAAGGGGAATTTTCTATGATTGCAGTTTGAGGTGTGGAGGTACGGGGCTGAGGAGAAGTATTCGATTGCAAGGGTTCCATGGGTGTAGTGTAATTTGGATGGCTTTGGAATTGATGAATCAGTGTGTGATGATTCTGTTGCACTCCTTGCAACGGTTCGGCAGATGATAACATTATTTATGATTCCCAAGGCAATTATAGCAAAGACGTAAAAGCTCGACAGCTTCTTTCCGTTGTTGAAGAGTCTTTTCGGGATTCGTCAGCTACTGGCTTGATATAATGGAAACAATTAAGAGAGATCCTTGATTCGGTATTCGACATAATTATCTTTCACAAGTAAAGATTGTTCAAAAGAGTAGAAACCGCAATTGATCAAAAGAGTATTGCCATTCGAGTTGTTCAGAAGAGTAAAAACCGCACAGATTGTTGTTGTAATTGTTCAAAAGAGTATTGCCGTTCGAGTTGTTCAAAAGAGTAAAAACCGCATTGAGTGTTGTAATTCAAAAGAGTAGAAACCGCTATGATTTTTCTAGTAATTGTTCAAAAAAAAGTAGCAACCGACAGGCAGACTAAAGAAAAACACAAATATTTTACTTACTGATAGTTTGCTGCACCAATGTACACCAAATCCGGGTCGAAGGACAAAAAATGTTTGAGATAAATTACTAATTTTGTCTGGTGTTGGTGGAGATTGGAATTAATTAGAGACACGTGCCGAAACAATAAAACTTTTAATTCGTTCACTACTTTAAATACACTACAATGGAAAAGTAAACTTAAAACTAAGAACAAATTATGAAATATAGTCAAGAAAAACACTGTGGAACTACAACCGAGCACAACGCACAAAAATCTATGATAAAACTGTGTAAAGGAAAAGATGTCTATCTTTTCTGTTCTCAAACCGATATGCACTTTTTTGTTAGTAGTTGACGCTCGTGATGTTGAAAAAAAGTATCAAAACTAGTTGAAATAAAATACAAGGTAGAGCTACTTCCTGGACAAAAATTTAAGTATCGTTAGTTGCCTAACATGTTAATCTTTTTCAAACATGTATATTCTAGAGCAAAGAATAAACTACTATGAGACAAATACGTCCCGAAATCTCATTTAATATGAGTCATCCAGTAATCTTGGGCATATAAACGAAATATAGGTTAACAAATTCCCGCAAATGTGTAGTGTGAGTTTAGTTATACACAGATATTGTTAGTGAAGTATTTGCGAAATTGTGAAAATTGCGAAATATTGAAACATTTACTACCTAGCAATATTTTTTCCACAAGAAAAGACTTGCGGGTCATATATGCCCCAATGGTAAGGGACATAAAATCCCAATAGTATATGCGATACTAATTTCTTTTTTTGTTTCTAGGGACGTGCTGACGTTTTCTGACACAAAAGGAACTAAAAAAATGCTCAGGAGATCATTTTGTCATCAAGTGCCGAAGAAGATCCTTTCCATGCTTCTGATGAAGACAACGATTTTATTGCTACCGATAAGATAGAATCCCAAAAAGCAGATGAAAGAGACGGTTTGCTAGAAACTGATGGAGAAGATGGAAACTCAGAATATGACGACCCAGAAGATGGAAACGTAGAAGATGATGTAGAAATTGAACAAGAACAAGTCGTTGATTTTCGGTGGATGTCATTTGTTCAAAATTTTGTTCCAAGACTCCTTGTTGAAAAGGAATGAGTGCTTGTTGATATTGACAGGTTAGCAACGGAGCTACAAGTTTTTTTTTTAAACTCTTTCCTTGAAGTTTACTTATTCACATAACAGACTGCCCAAACGATCGCTTGGGCATGTTGAGAAAAAAAAAACAAAAACTGATCAAGAGATACTGCTTGTCCTTGGATGTAAGTAACCCTAGTAATGAGTTACCTTCATGAATTTTCCAATTATTGGTCTTGGAATGAATCTCTATCTAACTCTTTAATAAAAAAACCAATAAGCAGAAAACGTACTTATTCTTTTAAAAGAAATATTCTTTCAAAAATTATTTTATAAAACCGGAGAAACCTGGATCATCATCCAAAACGTATCATCCAAATAGATTCACCCAAATAGACTAAATCATCCAAATAGATTTAGTTGAATGTACGAAGAAGAGGTTCGAAAAAGCTAGAACTGAAAGTTCACATTAGTCAATAGATGAAACGATGACAAAATTCAAAGGACGATATAGTCTTAAACAGTATCTTCCTATAAAACCCATAAAATAGGGAGTCAAGTTGTGGCAAAGATGCCATTATAAAACCGGATATGTATACAACTTCAATATATACTCTGGTAAAGATGTCGAGAAAGTAGATGGCACCCTCGGGACTTATTACTAAAGGGACACTTTCCCAACCATATTTTCTATTGGGACATATTGTCCTAGGACATTTTCAGGATAACTAAAAAGAACGATCCTTCAATGAATTCCTGGAAGAGAAAAACATTTTGCCACCCTTCCAGTTTGGATTCCGGAAATCACACTCAACAAACCATCAACTGCTTCGCCATACTGAAACTAACGAAAAAGGATTTGAGGACAAGAATTACACCATTGTGGCATTTGTAGACGTAGCTCAAACATTCGATCGAGTGTGGATCGACGGCTTAAAATACAAGCTAAAACAGCTAAATCAACCAAGCTATCTACTAAAATTATTATATTCCTTTCTCACAGACAGAACCTTCGCAGTAAATATCCACGCTTAACTATAAGATGCCAGAACCATTAAAGCTGGGGTCCCACAGAGAAACATTCTTGGACCAACTTTATTTAATAAATACATGCACGATATTCCCATTGCTCGTCAAGCGCTAATCTCTATGTATGTAGACGATACTGCTATTAAAACCCAACACCACGACTTTGCCGCAGCAGAACAACTCCAGCAGAAGCCGCATCAGAACAATTCCAAATAGCTTTGAACTTCACCAACGACTGGTTTTCTCAATGGCGCATAACAATAACCTTTAAGAATGAGATAAAAGTATTCACACTACGACGAACAAAAAACATAACGCCAATCGAATTAGGAGGAAATGTAATTAAATATAACTAAGAAGCCGTAAAATACCTGGGTGTACATCTAGATTCTCGCCTAATATGGAGCTTTCACGTAAATATAAAGATCTACCAAGAATACGCCAGACTGTCTCAATAATACTGTTTGTTCACGCTGGAACGCGCGGGCGCGGAGGCGGGTGCAGGCGCGGTAGACGTGGCGAGTTCGTGTTCACATTGGCCGGCAAGAGTTTACGCGGGCGTGACCTGATGTCAGGTTAGGTTAGGTTAGTATACTAAACTAAGTTCAAGTTTTGGTTAGTATACTAAACTGAACAGCACTAATAAACTCTTCTTTATTGAAAGACATGTTGAAAACATGATATGGTTTCTAGCGAAGTTCGTACTGGTTGAACTTACAGACGTCGCGGGTGAATCGCGAGTTCCGCTGCTAGTTTGACGTGAACACGCACAAACATCTCACGCGTTTGATATAGCTTGTCCGCTACTTAGACCGCACATGCGTTTCGTACGTAAACACTTCGATATAACCATCATATGTTTGATATTTCGTGACCACGCCCGCCACTGCGCCCGCGAGTCAACGTGAATGAGCACATACTCTCTAATAAATAGAAAATCAGCCCTACAACAAAAATCTTCTTTACTCCTCTATAAATCTCTTATATGACCCTTAATAACATACGCATGCCAAATTTGGGGCACATCAAAAACCAATTTCAAAAAACTACAGATAGTTCATTATAAAGCTCTACGAACAATTCTAAATGCCCCTTGGTTTAGCAGAAACAAGCAGATACATCAAAAATTAAATGTACCCACCATCAAGGAGTATTTTACAAAAACAACAGTAAATTTTTTTGAAAAAATCCACTAATGCCCTAGTGCCATCTTGAATCAACTCGGAAAACGTAACATGCACACCAGACTCAAAAGAAAACTCCCACAGGACATCACCGATCCCGACTCAGAAAACAGCGAAAGTGATGAAACAGTGATAGTGATATAAACAGTGTCAAATTACCATCAATAGAACTCTCTGCGGACAAAGCCGGCTTACGGTAAATACCAAAGTCAAAATAATGAATTGTTAACACTACTTATAATAAAAAAGAGGATAACTAAAATATTTTTAAAGAATTTATTACATTATAGATACTTTATCTTTCATTATAGATACTATTTAATTCCAAAATGTATATTTGAAACGAAAATTTATTAAAAATGTATTCAGTGGTGAAAGGGTTAAGGCTAAGATGCTGTCCGTTTGATAATAGAGCTACCAGACAAGAAAGAAGAGAATCAGGTAAGTTCGCGCTAATAAGAGCCCTGGGAAAAGTTCATAGTAAATTGTAAAAAATGCCACGAACCCACCTCCTATCTGACAATAGATGAACAAATAATTGAGTTCCGAAATGCCCGTTTCGAATGGATATACCAAGCAAGTCTAATAAATATAGTATCAGGATTGTAATAGTCGCTGATTCTAACTCAAAATATGTTTGTAATGCCTTATTTGAGCAAAGGAACAAACTGCAACAAAAACCCTCCTCTAGTAACATATTTTGTAAAACAAATGAACCTGTTTACGAGACACACAGAAACATGGACAACTGTTTCATGTCCCTGCCACTTCAGAAATACTGAAATATCCTTACAAACTTGCAGTTCTTGACACATTGCGCAGCAATAAACGAGAGATACCACAAGAGATGAAAACACACAAACCAAAGGAATATCGGCACTCTAATGTTTGGCTTCGATACTGAGAAAACCTAGGTGTCCTATAAACCGAAGTCCAACAAAATGGTTTTTCTTCTATTTACAGTGCACGATCAGTCGGATTTCTACAACATTACCAAATGAGCCGTTGATACTGTCGAACAAATTTGTTCCGGTATGAGCTTCATTCGCAAACCGAATAGATAGCCTCAATGCATATTTTATAATATGCTAAACTTATGCATCATCAATGCGTATGTCATTTATGTATCTAACATGGTAAGGCTACGATAAAGACCGTTTAAACGCAGAGCATTCCTGCAAGAATTGGCCGTCTCATTAAGCTGTGGTTGCGGGATCAGTACAACACTAACTTTGAAAAGGAATATCAACGCCAGTATCAAAGATATCCTGAAGATGTTTTGATGAATTAAAGATATCGTGGCTAATGCTTCTCAAGCACAGCTAAACAAACGAAGAATTTAAGCATTTTGCCTATATCAGAAGCACGGGATGACCAAAGTGAGTACGAAAAGATGTTATGTTTTAGGTCACTCCTCGCCCCCCACCATAGCCCCCAGCAACAATCATTGCCGGTTGCAGTCAACAATACCCAACAAGGTTAAAATTTGCAAGAGATCTACGATCACAGAAATACCTTCAAGCAACAGTGAAGCCGGTCCAGCAGAACATCATCCTAGCTTGTGTCAGCTATAGAATTGATGGTTCAGGGATTGATATAGATAGCTCTATTAGTAAATTAAACAACCGTTGCACGAAAAGCCGCATTCTCTCCATCCACTTTCCGTCCACTTTTTTCCGTCCACCGTCCACTTTTTTCCGTCCATTTTTTCAGTCCACCGTCCACCTTCCGTCCACTTTCCATCCACTTTAATCAGCTTTTAAACAGCTTTTAAGCAGCTTTGAAACAGCTTTCAAACAGCTTTTTAATCAGCCTTTAATCAGCTTTTAAATCAGCTTGTAATCAGCTTTTTTTAATCAGCTTTTTAATCAGCCTTTGGCCAGATTTTAAGCAACTTTTAATCAGCTTTTTAGTCAGCGTTTAAACAGATTTTTAAACAGCTTAGAATCAGCTTTTAATCAGCCTTTAATCAGCTTTTTAATCAGCTTTTAAATAGCTTTTTAATCAGTTTATTTTACATATTTATATATATCATAAACATATTTTAATCAGCTTTTTAGTCAGCTTTAAATAGCTTTTAATCAGCTTCTAAACAGCTTTTGAATCAGCTTTTAAACAGCTTTTAAACAAAAAGCTGATTAAAGTGGACGAAAAGTGGACGGTGGACGTAAAAAGTGCACGGAAAGAGGACGATGGACGGAAAAAGTGAACGGAAAAAATTGGACGGTGGACGGAAAAAAGTGGAAAGAGTGGACAGAAAGTGGATGGATAGAAGCGGCTTCTCGTAGTGTGGAGTTAGGAATCGACTAGAACAAGACATCTTTCCCTACTAAAGTGTCATGCCGCTATTGCAGGAGGAGATGATGGAAAAAGTAGTAATCAAGTAGACTTCGTACTCATTAATAAGAGATTTACAAACATCAGAAACAGAAACTTCAGAATCTTTAGCAACATTAGAAGCATCAGAAATATAAAAACTTATCTAGGAGCGGATGTAAGATCGGATCATAAACCGGTTATAGGAATAATGGGAATCAGGCTGAAGAGAGTAGGGGAAAAACATGTAGGGAGATATAATTTCAGAAGACTAAAAGACACAGCCACAAACAAGTTGGTAAAAAGTCAACTTTTCACAGAGATTGAAGAGCAGGAAAACGATGGAGATGTGGAGGAATGCCTTAAAATGCTTCGAGAGAGTATACATAAAGTCAAAGAAAAGTACTTAAAGCCTAGCAAACAGATGAAGAAATCTTGGATGACAGACGAAATCCTGGAACTGATGGGAAGAAAGAGATTGTTTAAAAATAAAACGAGACAATACATGAACATACAGAGAGGAATAAGGGCGAAAATAAGAACAGCTAAAGAAAAAGAGAGACTGGAAAAATGTGTGGAAATCGAGGAATGTCAGGCCAATTTTGAAAGCTTTAATCTGCACAAGAAAGTAAAGGAAATGGCAGGAACAGTTAAGAGAAGAACAGCTAATGTACTTAAGGATAACCAAGGCCGGGTTATAGTAAAGAAGTCGGCAATTAAGCAAACCTGGGAGGAATACATTAAACAACTGTTTGAAGACATGTGAACCAATATTGATAAAACAGATGGTCCCCCAATCTTAGAAGGAGAAGTACAGGCAGCTTTGAAAAATGCTAAAGAGCAAAAGGCCTTGGGTCCCGATGGAATTCCAACTGAAATATTAAAGTTGATGGCGGGGATGAATCAAGGATGGCTCACAAAAGTGTTCAATGTGATCTATGGTACCTGAGTCATACCCACAGCTTGGCTGAAATCTGAATTTGTTACCCTCCCCAAAAAGCCTAATGCTAGGAAATGTAGCTAGTTTCGTACAATAAGCTTGATGAGCCATCTACTAAAGATATTCCTGAAGATAATTCACGGTACAATATTTAAACTATATTGTAATTATGTGAGGAACATATTGTGAGGAACAGGTATCGGTGACCGAATTTGGCTTTAGAAGTGCTGTAGGGAATAGAGAGGCTCTATTTGCGATCCAGGTGTTGTTTCAGCGAAGCAGGGATGTAAACTGCGATGTGTACGCATGCTTCGTGGATTATAAGAAGGCGTTTGATCAAGCGCGATACAAGAAAATGATGGAAGTGCTGCAAAAAGCTGGCCTGGATATGAAGGACCTCAAAATCATCAGAAATTGCTACTAAAATCAGACGGATTGTGTCAGGGTAGACATAGAGACAACGGAAGAGACACAAATATTAGGTGGTGTAAAATGGTGGTTGCTCCTGTAATTTTCAATCTGAACTCGGAATACATCTCCAGAGAAGCCCTTCAAGATATTGATGCTGGAATCCTGCTAAATGGAGAACGATTCAATAACATAAGGTATGCAGATATTGCCGTTATTTTTACAGACAACCTAGCTTCCTTACAACTCCAAATGGACAGTGTTACATCGTACAGTCGACAATATGGTTTGGAAATGAACACCAACAAGACAAAGTTCACGATAATTAGTAAAGACCAAAACACCAGTGGTATTTTATTGGTAAACGGAACTCCTTTAGAAAAAGTCAACAAATACACATACTTGGGCACGAACATAAATGATAACTAGGACCATTCTGTGGAGATCAGAACGCGTATTGAAAAAGCCAGAACGGCAATTATCAAGATGAAGAAAGTCTTTACCAGCCCCGACTTGTCGACGACTGTCAACGAAAATTCGCCTACTGCGATGCTACGTGTATTCGACCTTTTTTTATGGGGTCGAATCGTGGACGCTTACGGAGGCCTCCCCAAAAAACTTGAGGTATTTGAAATGTGGCTGTACCGAAGAATCCAACGAATACCTTGGACAGAGAGAATAACCAATACGGAAACTGGAGAAATTTGTGAAAATCGAAGAATGTCAGGCCAATTCTGACAGCTTTAATCTGCACAAGAAGGTAAAGGAAATGGCGGGAACAGTTAAGAGAAGAACAGTTAATGTACTTAAGGATAACCAAGGCCGAGTTATAATAAAGAAGTCGGAAATTAAACAAACCTAGGAGGAATACATTAAACAACTGTTTGATGACGTGAGAACGGTGCCACCCAATATTGATAAAACAGATGGTCCCCCAATCTTAGAAGGAGAAGCACAAGCAGCTTTGAAAAATGCTAAAGAGCAAAATACCTTGGGTCCCGATGGAATTCCAGCTGAAATATTAAAGTTGATCGAGGGGAAGAATCTAAGGAGGCTTACAAAAGTGTTCAATGTAATCTATGATACGGGCTTCATACCCACGGAATGGCTGAAATCTGAATTTGTTACCCTCAAAAAAAAACCAAATGCTAGGAAAAGTAGCGAGCGTCGTACAATAAGCTTGATGAGCCATCTACTAAAGATATTCCTGAAGATAATTCACTGTAGAAAATATAAACTATGTGAGGAACAGATATCGGAGACCTAATTCGGCTTTAGAAATGCTGTAGGGACTAGCGAGGCTCTATTTTCGATCCAGGTGTTGTTTTTAGCGGTGCAGAGATGTAAACTGCGATGTGTACGCATGCTTCGTGGTTTATAAGAAGGCGTTTGATCAAGTTCGACGCACGAAAAAGGTGGAAGTTCTGCAAAAAGCTGGACTGGATGGGAAGGAAAAATCATCCGAAATCTCTACTGGAATCATATAGCTTGTGTCGGGGTAGACAGAGAGACAACGGAAGAGATACAAATATTACGTGGTGCGAGGCAGGGATGCAACTCTGCCTGCAGTGGTTGCTGGGTGGACTGAGTAGCCCAGTGATTAATCAAGCCCGGATAAAAGAGGAGGGTTGGGCGTGGGGCCAACAACCCCACCCCGTAAAAAAACCACCGTTATGAAAAATCAAGAAAATGAAGCCGGACGGAACTCAAGACGACGAAATAGCAAACGGAACAAGGACAATGATCCACGAATAGACACGTGGAATGTGTTAACCCTATACAGACCAGGAGCGCTAAAAACCCTCCTCGATATCCTAGACACATACAGGGCAGACATTACAGCCATCCAAGAGATGAGATGGACAGGGAGCGGCATAATCCAGAAAAGAAAACACGATATATATTATAGCTGCCACAAAAATGAACATAAGTTTGGGACAGGGTTTATTGTTAGCAAAAGGGTAAAACATCTAATAATAGGATTCACACCAGTAAGCATGAGAATATGCTGTATACGTGTTAGGGAAAATTTCTTCAATATAAGCATTATAACGACGCACGCGCCAGCAGAAGACGAAAAAGACCAATTCTACGACGAATTAGAAAAAACCTATAATAAATGCCCAAATAATGACATCAAGATAATAATAGGAGACATGAACGCAAAAATGGGTAAGGAGAACGCCCTATACCCTCAAATAGGAAAGTATAGCCTGCAAAATGGATCTAGTGCAAACGGGCTAAGATTAGTCAACTTCGCAGCCTCCAAAAACATGGTAATAGGCAGCACCAAGTTCGAACATAAAGACATACATAAGGCAACATGGAAGCACCCAGATGGCAATACGTTTAATCAGATCGACCACCTACTCATTGATGGGCGGCATGGGTCAAACCTTATGGACGTGAGAACATATAGAGGAGCAAATATTGATTCTGATCACTATCTAGTAGAAAGTAAAATCAGGGCAAGAATAGCGGACGTAAAAAAAGTACGAGGTGAGCGACAGAAAAAGTATAATACCGAAAAGCTGAAGATACAGGAAGAAGCAACTAAATTCAGAGAGAGCATCAATAAACGAATTCAAGAGGAACAACCCACAGCAGAGACCGAAGTTAACCAACAGTGGGAAGTATGTAAAAGGATAATAAAAGCGTCCGCAGAGGAAGTGATAGGAGAAGAGCAAACACGTACAAGGAATAACTGGTTTGATAAAGAATGCCAGGAGGCCACAAAAAAAAGAATGAAGTATATCTAAAAATGCAAAGCAAGTATAGAACAAGAGTGATGATAGAAGAATATAGAGAAAGGCGTAGAGAAGAGAAAAAGATACATAAACAAAAAAAGAAAAAACACGAAAACGAGCAGAGTAAGGAACTCGAAAAACTACGGAACCAAAATGAGAGCAGAAAGTTCTATAGGAAAATAAATAATACCAGGAAAGGGTTCAAACCAAGAATATCAATATGCAAATCCAAAAATGGACAAATCATGAATGAGAAAGACAAGATATTAGACAGATGGGCAGAATACTTCAACGAATACTTAACGGAGTTGAGGAAAATAACCCAGAAGATGAAGAAAACAACAATAATCCTATAACAGATGAGAACCAACTACCTCCCACATTGGAAGAAGTTAAAAAGGCATTTGAAATGTGGCTGTACCTAAGAATCCAATACCTTGGACAGAGAGAATAACCAATACGGAGATGCTGAGAAGGATGGGAAAGGAAAAAGAAGTCCTGAATACAGTTAAGACTAGAAAGCTACAACATTTATGACATATAATGCCTAGCCAGAGCCAATATGTCTTTTTGCAGAAGATCCTCTAAAGGAAGGTATATGTAGCTAGAGGAGTGGGCAGAAGGAGAATATCGTGGTTGAAAAATTTAAGAACGTGGTTCAACCATTCAACCACTCAGCTTTTCCGCGCTGCTGTTAACAAAGTTCGAATGGCCAACATGATAGCCAACATCCGGAACGAATAGGCACTCTAAGAAGCAGAAGTGGTTGCGGAAACGGTACAACACTGTATCTTTGAGAAGGAATATTAAGGCCCGTATGAAAGATATCCTGCAAATGGTAGATGTTGTACTTTTCTAGTACTTCTAGGGTAGTACTTCTCAAGCACAGGCAAACAAACGAAAAATTTGAGCATTTTGTCATCAAACACTCCTGCAGGAAGGCCATTTATGCCGAACATACCTTTATTGTTTGCTCAGTCTGCTAGAATTAACATTTTGAAATTGTTTAATAGTTTATAAGAAATCTTAATACATGTCCTCTCATATTACCTTTTTTTTAAATTAATAAATGTAATTTAAAAAAAAATAGTCGTTTCGTTTTGTTAGTCAAAATGACTTCTGTTTATCGACTATATTACGGCAAAATATGTTTAGTGAGCTAGGGTTAAAATATTTTAGAAAAAGTTAAATAAAAATTAAATATGCCGACATGTATTGAAATATTTAATAAATTGGAGTTACAAATATAAGAACATTTAGAAAAGAAATAAAATATGAGGAGTAAAAACCAGAAAAAGTAATAACGAACTTATTGGTTGGGTCGAAGATTTATATGCAGACAACTCGTTCATTCCTTAATAGTTCGAGTTGATTTCATTTGAGTGCGAAAGAAGTGAGTAAGAAGAAACAAAAAGAAGCAAAACATTCTGTGTAACTTTGCTCCGTAGTTGATTTGGTAAATGAATTTACCGAGTTCACAGCGAGAAAAAATAGACGGAGTACAGGAATCGTACTTAATATCCTGCGCTTCGTTTCCTACATTAAAAATTTTCCTTTTGTGAATTTTACGAGTCATTTTTCTTCGAGTTCCTCACTCACTCCTCAATTTTATTTTATTGATTTTTCCATAAAATAAGATTACTTTCGTTTTATATTCAAAAACCGTTACCTACTTTACTTTCGTTTTAATCTTCGAACGCAATAAATTTATTTTACAAGTATTTTTCTTAGATACCATTTGAATACAAACCACATAATAATTATTCGTGTTTTAATTAAAACTTTCCGAGTATAATTAAATTTATGTCACAATCCTGCTTCTATTTTGTATGCAGATTGTACAAAGAATATGAAAATGATGTAAAATAATCAAAACTGCTTAATTAACTTAATCTAAATTGAATCAAATATTTACAAGTTCACAACTTTTCCGCAACGTATAAAATATAAAATATTTAATTTTTTATTAACTTACTATCTTTGTGGAACATTATTCATTGGAGATTCTTCCAGCAATTTTTTTAATCTTGTTCTCCAATTTATCATAATGCTGAGGTTTATCGATTTGTTATACGACTATTCGGACGAGGGATAGAATTGGTCTTGGAAGAGTAATCAAACCGCAATAACAAAATAAACACGCGTTTATTGAATTAAGGCAATGGAGCGTTCTTATATACGTCCGTCCGCTATATCAATCCACTTATTAAGCTATTTGTAAACGTTGACGGATGGAAATAAACTATAACTAGATAGAAATGTGTGAGGGATAAGCTCGTAAGTTTTCCTTATAAGTTTCCCGGATGTGGATTAGTTTATTTCGGCGAACGGTGAAAACTGGGATAAAATATGACGTTGATGTAGGCCGCATATGACATGGATGTTTAGTGTAAAGCTGCTGGTTTTCCATGTTTCCAAAAAACATGGACGTTTCGTCAGGGATTTACCCAGCTTTACACTAGTTATTACCAGGATTATATGTTTCAATTCATTTTCACAATCGAATTGAAATCACATCAGCAATTTAAACAGCAAATAAATTTGGGAATATTTTAATAAAATAAGTTGTTTTTTTTACAAACAAGTACTTCTTTTAGATATAAAAAAATTAGATATATATTAGATTTTAAAACAAGCTAATATAACGAAATATTTTTATTTAAAAAAGGACATCCCATTTGGAGCGTTGTTACAGTTTTCTCTCTAACAGTACAGGATTTGTTCGGTTCCGTTTGATCGTTTCAAACATGACCAGGTTTTCCCAGAACAAAATAAAATATTTTTTATTATTTCGTCATGTTCCTTTGTGTCTCTTGAAATTGACTGTTGTTCACAACGTAAAATCAAAGCTATAGAAACTAATTGTTTATTTGAGTTTATTTACATTTACATTTTAACACGTAATAATTGTCACTGAAAGTGCTGCAAAGAGACAATAATAAACAAATTAGTCTCCAAACACACAAAATTCTGATCCTGATTAACTAATTATGTATTGCAAGCATACTCGGAGATCTAAATGCACGGATTGGCAACGATGTCATACCAGGTATAAAGCAAAAACATAACGAAGCCATAGTTAATGGAAACGGCGAAACACTAACAGACTTCTGCGCTAGAAATGAAATGATGAGCAACAACACGTACTTCCCATTTAAAGACCAACGCAAATACACCTTCAATAACAATCGAGGCTAGCGGTCGATGATAGACTTCATACTCACAAACCATCCACTAACCTGGGGCTGACCAGAATCTTGTTTTATGCAAGATACAACTAAAACGTCCTCAACAAAAGAGAAAACCTCCACAGTTCATCGACAAGTACAATATGTAATCGCTCACAACGGAGAGCACAAAACTCCTCTATGAGAACAGGATTACCAACAAATTAAAAGACTGGGGAGTAGAAGAGAGCTGGAAAAATATTGAGAAATGCAACAAAAAAAAGCAGCCGAGGAAGCGATTGGAAAGCGTAAAATTAATATGAACGCGACAAACCATACCAAACCGTGGTTCTGTCAAGACGTAAAAGAACTCTCTGAATTAAAACGGAAATGCTACCTAACATACAAAAGCGCACCGTCGGAAAAAACTCACGCAAAAGATGTCCAAGTAAGAAAAAGAGTAAACGCAAGAATAAAATCAAAAGAGACCATTGGGCTAAATTCACTAGCGACATGGACTACGACCTATATGGCGCTCAAAGGAAAGTATGGAAAATGCTTGGGAACAGAAAAATAAAACAAGTAAACGAGTTCGTGCAGACTAAAGGAGTGCCAATATAGACATGGCAACAGCATTTTAAAGAACTCTACGCTGCTAAAGAAACGCTGATAATAAACGAATACGAAACAGATATAAGTGGTACAGTCACTGACCAACAAAAACCGAACGTTGTCTCCCCAACGAGCTGTTAAAATATGGAGGTCCCGAACTCGCAAGGAAATTATCGCATCTATTTATCAAAATCTTAATCGAAACGAAAACACCAGTTGAATAGCATAATAGCACCATACCCGTACCTAATCCAATTATTACCATACCCAATCACTATACCCGTATTTAAGAAAGGACTAAAAACCTGCCCACAAAACTATAGAGGAATAACCCTCTTAAATACAACAATGAAACTATTCACGAGTATTCTCAAGGACAAATTGGAAATGCAAATTAAGAATGTGGAAGAACAATATTGCTTCACAAAGAGACGGTCAATAACAGACGCAGTATTCATAAAAAAGCAAATAAAAGAAAAGGCTAGAGAGTACAGTATGCCAGCGTATATTTGCTTTATTGACCGAGCAATGGCGTTCGACTGGGTTTGTTTGGGAGACATTCTACATGTATTAATAGAAAACAAGGCACCGGCGAACATAACAAAGATAATCCAGAACCTAAATAACATTAACGTAACAAAAGTTGCATGAGATCAATTCACTAAAAACATCCTAACACCAAGAGGATTTAGACAGGGTGATAGCCTAAATCTCTTTTTGTTTAATCTTCTCATGGATAAAATTATAAATAAAGTTACAGATCTTAACCTCGGATACAGACTGGGCAAGAAAGAATTGGTATGGTGTGTTACACCGATCATGCAGCATTTATTGCCGAATCAGAAAACGACCTACAGAGACAACTCTTCCAGTTATTCCACGTAAGCCGCCAACTCAATATGAACATCTCTATCAACAAAACCAAATGTATGACAATCGCGAAAGATCCTCTCAGATGTGTAGTGGAGGACAATCCCTTAGAACAGGAGATGCAATTTAGATACCTGGGCATATGCATATCAAGCACCCACGACCCAGCTGAAGACCTGAGGAGCCAGATTAACAAAGCATCCGCACTCTCAGGATTAATAGAATATGGAGATATAGTCAGGGCAAACCCTGACATGCGCAAAGATAATAAAATTAGAATCTACAAGACTTGTATCACACCGATCATGACGTACGGTACAGAAGCCCGCGAAGACACCAACAAGAGGAAAACATGGTAAGGGTGGCCAAAATGAAAACACTGTGGACAACAGTGAGAAAAACAAGGAGAGACAGAGTAAGAAACACAGATATGAGAGAACAATGCAAAATACAAGACATTGTGAGTGGTACAATCATGTAAGACGGATGGACGAGAACAGACTTACGAAAATACCTAAAAGATGGGGAGATAGTTGACAATCTACCTCTAGGAAAAGATGCAGAGGCGGCTCCAGAATTAACAGATGAGCAGATCTCCAAAAAGTAGAAGAAGAAGTATTGCAATCCTTCTAGGCTACTCTTGCATAACCAGTACCAACTCAGATTTGTTCAAATTCACGTTTGTTCGCCTAGCTCTATTAGTCTGGATTCGTTTGTATAATATTTCCTGGTGGTATATCTTTGCAAGTCTAGTATAGAGTTGCCTCTATAATCTTGCCTGTCTAAGCTTGTCTATTTAGATTGGTGTGTCTAGAAAGTTAGTTCTGAAAGGGGTTCGCAAAACGAAAAAGAGAGCAGTAGCAGCAGCGGGCTCCACATGGATCGACTTTAGGCCCAACCCTGTGGAACGTCCTATATGACATGTGCTGAAATTGGGTCGACACTGGGTCCTTCCATTCCTTCCACTGCTTCCATTGGGTCGACACTGATTAGCTTTGCAGACTACTTGGCCGTAGTCGTAACAGCCAGTACAAAACAAGGATTGATGCAGAGGGCCAACCACGCTATAGAGAAATTCGTTGAATGGATGAAATCCAAAAACCTCAATCTAGCGCCGGAAAAAACTGAGGCGGTTGTTTTTATAGGACAGAAAAAGGCCCAATCAATAGAATTTAAAATCGAAAAAATTACGCAAATCCCAGGCATCACATAAAATATCTGGGCATAGTAATGGACAAGGCATTGTCTTTCACACCGACAATGGCAGCAATACAGCAACTCATGCCCAACATTGGAGGTCCCAGGAGCAGTAAACGCAGGCTGCTTAGCTACGCAGTACAAGCCACTATGATGTACGAAGCACCAATATGGGCCAGAGCATTGGGAAAAGAGAGAAATACTATAAATCTCCTTGCAGTGCAAAGAAAAAATGGTACTGCGCATCTGTAGCGCTTGTCGCACCATACCAAACGGGGCAGTCTTGACCATCGCGGGTATCCCGCCATTTGACTTACTGGTGGAAGAACAAAGAAAACTGCTTTAGACTGGCCACAATAAACTTTATAAAAAATCGGCCAGGAAACAACTTTTGGAAAAATGGTAGTAAAGGTGGCAGCAAGGAATTAAAGGAGAGTGGACCAGACTTCTTATCACTGAATTTGAACCCTGGATGAACAGAGAACACGAGGAAAATAGTTACTACCTCACGCAAGTATTATCTGGACACGGATATTTCAAGGACTACGTGCACCAAATTGGCAGGGTGGTAGACGACCAATGCGTGTACAGCGGAGATACCGATACCGTGAGTCATACAATCTTCGACTACTCTCGATGGAAATGGAAGGAGACACAAATTCCAACTAATGCAGAAGTACCTATATACCCGAGAATAATAGTTGGACAAACAAAGTTTTAGTTGCTTAAAACAAAGTGGATAGTTGCTCAAAACAAAGGAAAACTGGATTCAAACGGAACAACATATTCATTATATTATGGAGTCCAAAATAAGTGATGAAGCGAGGGCAAAAAAGATAAAGAGAACTTGTCTATTAATGTTCCCAAGTGCTTGATCTGCTCTTTTGGGAATATTAATGCATTTTATAGCGATCAATTTTGTGGGCTGTGTTTCCTGAAGCCAATGAGGAGAACTGCCTGGGTTTTCTCTCGAGCTAAATATAAGTTTTTAGACTGCATTCAATCGCCGATACCATCAGCCCCTGTTGTGATCTAGGTCGCCAGGGCACTTGTCTGGTCAGGTGCATAACCGCCAGCTACGTCCTTCAAAAAAAAATTGTGTGTCTAACCTTTTCTGTCTCGTCTTATCTGTCTAGTCTTGTCCGCTTGTTTAGGTCTGTGCTAAACATCGCAAAGTCAGCAAGTTCCGGAACGCTAAGAACTTAAAAATTGTGCGCTCTCCTTACATACGACGCAAGAAACGCTTTCACTAGCGCCAGTTGGACTCATATAATGAATAACCTAACAGCGAAAGGGATATTCACCTACTTAACAAGAATGATTAGAAGCTATGTTAGTGCCAGGAGTCTGCAATGTGGACGGCATACTGAAGTGCGTGAAGTTAATAGTGGTGCTCCATAGGGATCGATACTGGACGGGATCTAAGATTGAGACTTCCACTGGGAGCAACGACTATTGGTTTCGCTGACGACGTAGATCAGAACAGGGGCTGATGGTATTGGCGATTCAATGCAGTCTAAAAACTTATATTTAGCTCGAGAGAAAACCGAGGCAGTTCTCCTGATTGGGCTTTAGGAAGCACAGCCCACAAAATTGATCGCTAGAAAATGCATTAATATTCCCAAAAGAGCAGAACAAGCACTTGGGAACATTAATAGACAAAAAGGCTCTCTTTCTCAGCGCACATAGCACAAGCAGCAGCGAAGGGTATGAGGAGGATAGCAGCTATGCAAAGATTAATGCCCTACGTGGGGGGAGCTGAAAATGGTGAACAGAGCTTGCTGGGCTCGGTCTAGTCTACTATAACGTACGATGCAACTCTGGACTTCAAAAAGAAAGTAACGCACAAAAACTCGCAACTGTCCAACGGAAAGTGGCCCTACGTGTGTGTAGCTCATACCGAACAGTCTCTGGACAAGTCGCCTTGGTAATTTCCAGCATTCCAGCATTCTCCCGATGGACCTAGTGGTACAGGAGCGGAAAAAGCTTCGCGAGGCAGGCCACAACATACTTGAAAAAAGCAGGCTAAGAGAAGAACTGCTGCAAGAATGACAACAATGATGGGTGTCCAGCGAGAAGGGCCAATGCACTAAACTCCTTATACCAGACGTAGCCACATGGGTAAACAGAAATTACGGCAAAGTTACCACCTAACCCAAGGGCTAACAAGTCACGGCTGTTTCAGAAACTATCTGTAAGTGGGGAAAGATAATTCCTTCTGGCTCCACCACCACCGCTTCCGGCGATCCTGATCACATTCGGTGACCTTGACCACTTCTGGTTTCATCGGCTATAATCAGCTTTTAATCAACTTCTAATCAGGTTTTAATCAGCTATAATTAGCTTTTATCAGCTTTTAATCAGCCTCAATGAGCCTATAATTAGCTTTAATCAGCTTTTAATCAGCTTTAATCAGATTTTAATCTGCTTTAATACCCTACAAGAATGTGAGGTCTATGTAACCCAACGCTAAAGAGGGTGTGAGGTCTATGTAGCCCTACTCTACACAAGGTGTGAGGTCTCAGTAACCCCACGCTAAGGAGGGTGTGAGGTCTATGTAGCCCCACGCTAAACAGGGTGCGGGGTTTATGTAGAAATCGCGTTCCTTTCAATGGCCTCTTAAATTTGGGGAATAGCCAGAAGTCGCTGGGGGCCATATCAGGAGAGTAAGGAACCTGTCGAACCAGAGGCGTCTGTTTTTTCGCCAAAAAATGTGAATCAAGTGCGAAGAATGTGCTGGAGCATTGTCGTGATGGAGTCGTCAATTTCCTGATGACTACAACTAAAGTTGCTTGCGCCGCACAGCATCACGTAGGCGACGTAGGACATCCCTCATTTCACTTGTTGTCATTTTACTTGCATTGCAAAACCGAGCACTACACACTACGTCACTCGAACACTGCTCGACAGCAACTGACGCTATTTACAGGCGGGAAAAAAATCACGCATGCGCACGAAGATTTAAGGTCGGCTCATGCAAGCGTGCTTGATTCAAATTCATCAGGTTTTCAAAATAAAAAATTAAGACGGATTTTTCTAACAGACCACATTTATAGTTACTTTACCGATTTTATAAACCAAATTTGAACATTAGTAAGTCAGTTATCTTTTAAAAACAATTGGAAGTTAAGTTATATTAACAATAAGAAAGTCTATTTTAATAAATGTCTGTTCTTTTAGATACCAGTCTTTTAGTGTCGATTTGCAGCTAGCACTTATATAAAATTTGTCCATTCCAATAAATCCCTGATAATGTCAGGCGATTTATAAAAAAAAATAATTTGCAGCAATTTATTCTACGAATTAATCCCTACTCGAACAAGAAAAACTAGGTACAGTTTCCCAAACCGATAAATATCGGTAGTGAACAGTTAAAAGTGTCATTTCTTCGAGTCGTAATTTGCAGCTTCGACAAGAAACCGTGTTTTAAGTCACCCACAAATCACAGCCCTTTGAGAGGGCAACGGCTTTTTTCCACCCCATTTTCAAGAACTCGATTTACCGATCCTGGTGGAATAATTCCAATTCCTCGACGGACAATGACACGGTTCCTAAATTTCTTTAATATCTTTTAAAAACTGAACGGCCGTAATGATTTTACGTGCCCGCAAAAAACGACCGGACAGAGAGACAATGGCCCCTGGTGTCATTAGAGCGGACACACGGATATAATACTTCCGGTCTTGTACTTTACTCTGCCCGTATTTACCCTCCATTCAATTCCACGTACGCCATTTACCTCCTGCAACATCCAGATGGCCTCGATATTTGAGATTGGACACACTAAAAAAAAAAAAACTAAAAAAGACTACTACTTAATGCTATTTGCTGTTTGTCTCGTGCTACATTTCTAGATAATGTTACCATTAGAGCTCTCTGTATTTATTTTATTCTTTGTGTCCTTATTTTAAAGTTTTATGTAATGCATTCAGTTTAGAACGATCGCGTATATTGTATGTTAGAAATAGAATGTATGTACCTGGTATTTTCTGCAACAATTCCATTCCTGATAGCATCAAATTTCTTCAACAATCTATCAATATTTTTATAATTATATTAAATTTACAATTATTAATCTAAAAATGAAATACGTCTTAAGTTGATGTTTAATAGTTGATTTTTAAAATTGAAACTGCTAGTACATAGTATCACATAAAAACTGCAAATTTGCACATCGCAAATGTGCTATAAACATGTTTTTAAAACTTCAGGGAGTACCTCAGCCGCTATGGCATCATTAACAAAATTACAGCATAGGATATTGGTTGGTTGGTTAATACTATTCCAAGCCATTTTCTACTTCTTTTTTGAATGTTCTAAAATTATGTTTTATTTTATGTTATGTTATATATGTTGTAAATTACTAAAAAACTTCCTTTTTAGAGAAACTAATAGCTACTAATATAATATTGACGAAGAATTGGGTATCGTTTATGTGGAGTATATAAATCCCTTTGGTCTCTAGTAGAAGGTTTCGTTTCTTCAATGACCGAAACTTTATTTTCAGTCAGAACTTTCATCAAAGGAAAAGATATACAAAAATGTAATGTTAAGTAATTTATAAAGTGTATGAATGTGTCATTAGTGTTTCTAGCCTCATACTCCATGGTGCAGGATTCTTTCTTCATTCTCGACATAAATTATATTTTCTGTTCTGGAGAGCATTTTCGCATATGATCTTGATTGAGTTATCTTATAAGTTAGAGATAATAATATACATAGTCTTATCTGTCAATTCTAGACATACTAGACAGACAAAACTAGACATACAAGGCTAGACAGAAAAGACTAGACAGACAAGACTAGACAGACAAGACTAGACAGACAAGACTAAACAGACAAGACTAGACAGACAAGAATAGACAGAGGACACTAGACAGATAAGCCTAGACAGACAAAACTAGATAGAAAAAACTAGACAAACAAGACTAGACGGACTAGACCAGACAAACAAGACTAGGCAGACAAGACTAGACAGAAAAGACTAGACAGACAAGACTAGACAAACAAGACTAAACAGACAAGACTAGACAGACAAGAATAGACAGAGAACACTGGACAGATAAGACTAGACAGACAAAACTAGATAGACAAAACTAGACCGACAAGACTAGACGGACAAGACTAGACGGACAAGACCGGACAAACAAGACTAGACAGACAAGAATAGACAGAAAAGACTAGACAGACAAGACTAGGCAGACAAGACTAGACAGTCAAGACAAGACTAGACGGACAAGACTAGACAGACAAGACTAGACAGAAAAGACTAGACAGACAATACTAGACAGACAAGACTAGACAGACTAGACTAGACAGACAAGACTAGGCAGACAAGACTAGACAGTCAAGACAAGACTAGACGGACAAGACTAGAGAGACAAGACTAGACAGACAATACTAGACAGACAAGACTAGACAGACAAAACTAGATAGACGAGACTACGCGGACCAGACTAGACAGTCAAGACAAGACTAGACGGACAAGACTAGACAGACAAGACTAGGCAGACAAGACTAGACAGACGAGACTACGCGGACAAGACTAGACAGTCAAGACAAGACTAGACGGACAAGACTAGACAGACAAGACTAGACAGCCAAGACAAAACAGACAAGACTAGACGGACAAGGCTAGACAGACAAGGCCAGACAGATAAGAATACACAGACAAGACTAGACAGACAGGACTAGACAGAGGAGACTAGACGGACAGGACTAGACATACAAGACTAGATAGACATGACTACACAGACAAGACGAGACGGACAAGACTAGACAGACAAGACTAGACAGACAAAACTAGATAGACGAGACTACGCGGACAAGACTAGACAGTCAAGACAAGACTAGACGGACAAGACTAGACAGACAAGACTAGACAGCCAAGACAAAACAGACAAAACTAGACGGACAAGGCTAGACAGACAAGGCTAGACAGACAAGAATACACAGACAAGACTAGACAGACAGGACTAGACAGAGGAGACTAGACAGACAAGACTAGACATACAAGACAAGACTGGACAAACAGACTTGTCAGTCTAGTATTTCCTGTCTAGTCTTTTCTATCTAGTCTTATTTGTCTAGTCTTGTTTGCAAGACAAGACTAGGCAGACAAGACTAGACAGTCAAGACAAGACTAGACGGACAGGACTAGACAGACAAGACTAGACAGAAAAGACTATACAGACAATACTAGACAGACAAGACTAGACAGACTAGACTAGACAGACAAGACTAGGCAGACAATACTAGACAGTCAAGACAAGACTAGACGGACAAGACTAGAGAGACAAGACTAGACAGACAATACCAGACAGACAAGACTAGACAGACAAAACTAGATAGACGAGACTTCCCGGACAAGACTAGACAGTCAAGACAAGACTAGACGGACAAGACTAGACAGACAAGACTAGACAGACAAGACTAGACAGACAAGACTAGACGGACACGACTAGACAAGCAAGACTAGACAGACAAGGCTAGTCACACCAGACTAGACAGACACGAGTAGACAGATAAGACTAGACGGACAGGACTAGACATACAAGACTAGATAGACAAGACTACATAGACAAGACTAGACGGACAAGACAAGACTGACAAGACTAGACAGACAAAACTAGATAGACGAGACTACGCGGACAAGACTAGACAGTCAAGACAAGACTAGACGGACAAGACTAGACAGACAAGACTAGACAGCCAAGACTAAACAGACAAGACTAGACGGACAAGACTAGACAGACAAGGCTAGACAGACAAGAATACACAGACAGGACTAGACAGACAGGACTAGACAGAGGAGACTAGACAGACAAGACTAGACATACAAGACAAGACTGAACAAACAGCCTTGTCAGTCTAGTATTTCCTGTCTAGTCTTTTCTATCTAGTTTTGTTTGTCTAGCCTTGTTTGCAAGACAAGACTAGACAGATACGACTACACAGACAAGACTAGGCAGACAAGTCTAGACAGACAAGACTAGACGGACAAGACCGGACAAACAAGACTAGACAGACAAGACTAGACAGAAAAGACTAGACAGACAAGACTAGGCAGACAAGACTAGATAGACGAGACTACGCGGACAAGACAAGACAGTCAAGACAAGACTAGACGGACAAGACTAGACAGACAAGATTAGACAGCCAAGACTAAACAGACAAGACTAGACGGACAAGACTAGACAGACAAGGCTAGACAGACAAGAATACACAGACAGGGCTAGACAGACAGGACTAGATAGAGGAGACTAGAGAGACAAGACTAGACATACAAGACAAGACTGAACAAACAGCCTTGTCAGTCTAGTATTTCCTGTCTAGTCTTTTCTATCTAGTTTTGTTTGTCTAGTCATGTTTGCAAGACAAGACTAGACAGATACGACTACACAGACAAGACTAGGCAGACAAGACTAGACAGACAAGACTAGACATACAAGACTAGACAGAAACGACTAGACATACAAGACTAGATATACAACACTAGACAGATTAGACTAAATAATAAACTAAAGACTAAAAAAGACAAAACTAGACACAGAAGATTAGACAGACAAGACTAGACAGAAACGACTAGACATCTGGCCAGCAAGGCGTCATCTCGTAGTGGTATTCGTCGTCCTCTGGCACAGACCGTTTATCATTGTTATCTTTCAAGCTATCGGAATCTTTGGTGGGTTTGTTATCGATAGCTTGCATATAAGCCTTCTTGTTATGGGTCTTGCTAGCGTTCTTTCCGATGTGATCATGGTAGGTGGTGAGGTTAGTCTTGCAATTGTCGGGGTTTATGTAGTCGTAGATTTTGCGGGAGGTGCCCAGCGGTCCCAAAATCGGTGCGTCTTCGTTCTAGTAGACGCGCACTCGGTGATCTTCTTTTTGCCAACTTCGCCGTGGGCCTTCTCCTTCTGGCACCGGCAGTATTTATTTATTTATTTATCGTATGGCGTGGCGTACACATGGTTTATAATTGAAATAGACAAATTAATATAAGTATAGATCGACAATTTAAGGGATATCACAGTGCTATATGTCCAAGCCCTCAATCAAGTCGGTTGCATCTGGCGACGTCAGCATGTCCACCATGTCCCCTCCGTATGCCCTCTGCTCGCACTCTTGCACTCTATTGGAAACAGTTTGGCATGGGGCCCCACAATCGCATCTGGTAGACGGCAGCTTTCTTCATTTGTGCAGCGTGTCAGCACATCTGCCATGGCCGGTTCGTATTCGGTTCGCAGTCTACCAAGTTTGTTGAGGGAGGTCAAATCCTTTAGGCTTTTTGTCGGCTGGTAGATTCCTATGAATGTCCGGGGCTGTTCATCACATGCATTGCTCCGCCTATTTTTCATTTAGATTGAAGTTTTTGGCGTAGAGTTCTTCTGCCGTCCTAATCGCTGGATGGCGGGATCTCAGTCTACGGGACGTTGTGCTGGTACACGTCGACGTGTATAGACAGTTGTACGTTTCTAGCAATCTTCTTGTATTGGCGAATTATGGCTTCCTGTCGTCTGAGCCTTCAGCGAGGGATAATGCTGAGTATTGGGAGCCAGTATGTTGTTGCTGACCTAACGCATCCCGCGATGGTTCGAATTGTAATATTAAGTTGGGTGTCAATCTTAGCGATGTGGTGGCTATTCAGCCACACAGGGGCTCCGTACTTTGCCACACTATAGACGAGACTCAAAGCGGCACCGGCAGTAATCGCGAACGTCGGTGCTAGCCTATCGCTCCCTATACATCTCGTCGACCAGCTTCTGTTTGGTTTCTAGGTCTTGGACCGGCTGGTATTGCGGTTGAATCCGATGCTCGTCGTATTCAGGGAACTCCAGCCGGATAGGCTTCCGCCGCGCTGTCACTGGAGGCTTCCGGCAACAGTTCTCGTAAGTCGTCTGGAAGGCGTTCGTTATTCCCGGCAAGCAAAGGCAATTTTGATATTCACTGAAAATTTTATTAAAAAAAATTTGACTTTTTATGCCATAAATTTGCGAACTTTCAATCTTGTCTTGTCTGTGTCGTCTGTCCAGTCTTTCTTGTCTTGTCAGTCGAGTCTTGTATGTCTAGTCTTGTCTCTTCTGTTTATTCTGGTCTATCTAGTCTTGTCTGGCTAGGCTCTTCTGTATATTCTTGTCTATCTAGTCTTGTCTGTCTAGTCGTGTCTGTCTAGTCTTCTCTGTGTAGTCTTTTCTGTCTCGTCTAGCCTTGTCTTGTTTCTCTGGCTAGTTTCATCTGTCTAGTCGTTTCTGTCTAGAATCTGTGTAGTTTTTTTTTTTTTTTTGGAGATTTAATCGGTTATTGCTCAAACAGTACATACAAGACCAAATTAAAGAGCAACAATACAAAAATAATATAGCAAATAATTACATATAAATACAAATTATAGACATAAACAGTGGTAGTCAATGATATATAAACTAAATCAGTCAAAGAAATAAAATAATACATTGATAACAAAAAAAATAAATAAAGACACAATACATTAAAAACATACAAAAAGATGAGTTTTAGATTTCAAAATTGAAAATGGAAATAATAGAAAAGCATATAAAAGCATATATGATGAAGGTTTGTCCGATAAGCATTTAGTGCCATGGATCTGAAAGTTTGAAACTTAACAAAAATGTCACACTCCGAGCTAATTTCATTGTAGGAAGCACACATGTCATTAAGGGGTGATACCAACCTAAAAGGACCCTTAGTTAATTGGTTATAAAATGTAGCAGTTTGACGGGTAGCGATTCTGGGGACCTGAAAATTGAGTAGTTTAATAATAGAGGGCGAGTCAATGACACTATTTGCGGCCTTAAATAAAAAAACTAGACCAGCCACTGTACGCCGCGATTTAAGTGACATATACCCAAACTCCTCCAGCAACAAAGGGTGCTCAATGTGTAGAGGTGGAGAGCAGCCAAAAGTTTTATACCAGAGGAATTTTAAGAATTTCCTCTGTATGATCTCCAAAGCATGAATATTCTTGATCGTATGCGGGTTCCAGATAATAGAGCCAATATGAGCCATAGAGTTTCTAGGATGGTTCTGACGAAGCTGTTATAAAGAACAGATATCGCCAAGTTATTAGAGAAACCACGACTATTGCGAATAATGAAACTAGTTGCCCTGGAAGCCTTGGATATTGACGACTTAATATGATGATCAAAGGTAAGGCGAGAATCTATCAAAATGCCTAGGTCCTTAACTGATTCACAATGTTCAAGGCAAACATTGCCCAAACTGTAACTGAACTCGACAGGGTGCTGTAGCCGGGTATAGGTGAGTACCTTGCATTTACCTAGGTTGATATCCAACCGATTGCCGTCGCACCACCTCTGTAAGATATTCAGGTTCTCTTGAAGAAGATGACAATCACCAGGATGTCTAACATTCATAAATATTTTTAGGTCGTTCGCAAAGAATAAATGAGGAGCAAATAGAGATTATCCTAAGTCGTTAATAAAAACATTGAAAAGTAACGGACCTATGTTAGACCCCTGTGGAACACCAGATGATGCAATGAAATTCGAGGAAGAATAACCACTGTGGAATACGAATTGACTTCTATTGACCAGGTAAGAAGATAGTAAGGATATCAAGTTGTTAGATAACCCAAAAGAATAAAGCTTTCTAATAATTAGAGCATGATCTATGGAGTCAAAGGCCTTAGAGAAGTCCGTATAGATGCAGTCTACCTGACTCCTGTTACCAATAACTAAAGAGACAAGATCTGTGAAGGCTACTAGGTTGGTGATTGAGGAGCGACCTTTCATGAAGCCATGTTGGTTCGGAGAGATCAGGTGCTTAATGAAAGAGTAGATGGAGTTATATAGGACGGACTCAAAGATTTTGGAGAAATTGGAAAGTATAGAAATGGGTCGATAGTTTTTTATATCGGATTGATGACCAGATTTATAAACAGGACAGATCTTAGTTAATTTCCAAACTTCGGGAAAAGCGCCTTCAAAAAGGATCAGGTTAAAGAGTTTAGTGAGAGGAGACACAAATATATGGGCACAATTACGTATCAGAAACGCTGGAACCATGTCAGGACGACTGGCGACAAAACCTTTGAGATAGTTTTGTGTGTCTAGTCTTTTATGCCTAGTCTAGTGTGTATAGTGTTGTCTGTCCAGTCTTGTTTGTCTTTCTTTTTCTTTTTTTCCTGATCCTAATTTTGGTTCAGGAACCTACATCCCTTGAAAACATTGCGGCTTTAGGCTTATTTTATTCCCCTACATTGTCTCATTGAAGCAAATAGATACAGATCATGTATTAGGTCCAGCAGCCTACGTGACTTGTAGTTCGACGGGAATCTCTCAACTGTGAGATTTTGAGATTTTTTCTCCTGTGCGCGATTGCTTCGCAATGGAAGATTATATTAGAATCAGTTTCGTCGTCTTCGTTGCAGAGTCTGCATAGTGTTTCATCTATCCAGATGTCCATATTCTGCAGATGTCCTCTTAGTGCGCAGTGTCCCGTTAAGAGACCTGATACAATTGCAATCTTCTACCTAGACATTGCCAGATTTCAGATATTAGGGTGTTAAATATGGGACCTATCATCCATTTGCTGAGTTGCCGGCCACTTGTGTGGATCCATTGTAATTTGTGACTTTTATTGATTCACTCTGTTATTATTCTAGGGCCATGGTTTTAGTGACGTAGGATATCTCCCGGCAACCATGTAAGCAACGCTGTTGTGCTGTGCCAGACGTTTTAAGTTCTGAGGGCACTCCCAAGCAGTTCTAGATTTTACTCTATAAGATGTTAAGAAGTAAGGCTGCGATAGCCTGACTGTCCGTGAAAATAAAGATGTTTCTACTTTTGTAGTCCGTTCTTAAAATTTTCCGGACACATGTCTCCATTTCGAGAATTTCCGCTTGGAAGACATCGGTGTGTCTCTTCAGTGGCACAGTAATGTTGCACCTAGGAGACGTACCACAGACTGCAGCGCCAGTCCCACTGTCTTTCTTGGAGCCGTCTGTGTATTAGAATAGGTGTCCATGGTTTAACTTATTTTAATTTCCTTCTGTCCACTGTAGCTGTGTTTTTCGAAAAGAAAAATTTCCTTCGCAAGGCATTTCAAATGAAAGCTTTTGAGGCATCAAGTCTCCTTTCTTGTTAAGGATTGGCTCTTTTATTACATCCGTTATTGAGGTATGGCCCGACCCTGCTAGGGTTTTCCATGTATTGATGCACTTGCTTTTGAAAGCTCTCCCATCCTAGCCTAACCTATTATGAAAATGTTCAGGGTAGGGAAGCTTAACAGTGCTTCCAGAGCTGCTAGAGGTGCGGTTCTTATCAATCCCTACTAGTAGGTAGGCTAGTCTCTGTATACTGGAGAGTTCAGCTTGCTTGTGTTTTAGATTGGTCCACCAAATTGTGGACCCATATGTCATGATGGGTCTAACGATCGCCCCGTACAACTAATATATCATGTTTGGTTTTAAGCCCCACGATTTGCCAAGTGCTCGCGTCGTCAATGCATCATCAATGTCATTTTGCATTTGTTGGTCGCCAATATGAGGTGTTGGTTCCAGGCCTGATTTACTACTGGAATCAAGCCAAAATTCGGAGCTTTAGGCCCTCCAATTTCTTCATTTTCAAAAAAGGCACTTTAGTGGATTTGTAGGAGTTAACACTAAGGTCTTCTGTTTTAGACCATCCATCTATCGTGTTTATAGATTCCAGGTTTGTCTAGTCCAGTCTCTATAATCTTGTATGACTAGTTTGTCTGTCTAGTCCTGTTTGCCTAATCTTCTAAGTTCCCTCTCGTATATCTACTCTTATCTAGTCTTGTCTGTCTAGTTTAATCCGTGTAGCCTAGTCGGTCTAGCCAACTTAGTCAATATGCGTACATAGCACATTAATATAATTAACCATTATTCTGATTGCTTATTTAATGTTGGTTTAAAAAGGAAACTTCGGAAAATTTGTTTTAGTTGCAATTTTATAATAATTGAAGAGATTTAATGGAATTTTATGTACATTTCTTCATTTTATACTAATCTATTTATTTTCTCGAGGTTGAGAGGAATTTTAATTAGTTTCTGCCTCTGTAATTCACCTTTCAAATTCAAGTTTTATTACAAAATTTATAAATCTTTCATCTACATATAGTACAATCACACGAATGAAAGTCAAATATTTCTTTAGCCGACGATTCCATTTATTATATAAAATCTTTTTCAAGGCCTACAAAAAGTTACTAAAAAGAAAGGAAAAAACTTTTTTACTTACTAAAGAAAGTTATGGAAAACTTTTTTGAGGATGTTACATCATTGAAAAGAGAAAAATTGTTGTAATTACACTAAAACATATACAGCATCGGCAATAATTGCCTAACCAGCATTTTAATTTAAAATATGTTTGAAGTTTCTAGAGGAAATGTCGTTTATAAGGCGACCAACGTAGCACCACAAACAAAAAAAATATTTGTATCACTTCTGCGGGTAATCTTTGCGCTCGTTTTTTAGTGCGACAAATTGCTATTTTTGGTTGTATTGCCACATAATTTGGGTAACTCACGCAAATATTCAATAGAAAAAGTTATAATAAAAAAAACAATTGAAAAAATAAAATAAACACAATTAAAACCTGAATATTAAAAAATTTACTTTCACAGTGACAAAAAAAATTTATTACAAAATAAAAATTAAAATTAAAGAAAACGTTTTAAAATGAGTGTCAATTCTTTTGTAATACCGGAGATTTCTTATGACGAATCCACACGGCCGAAGACAATTGAAATTCTTCATTTTTGATTCGTTCGTGTGCCCAATTTCGCTCTCGCGGACAACTGACAACTTACCGCCCTAGTTGCATAATATACTATTTAAAAATTTTGAGTATAAAAAAAGGCAAAGTACGGTTCACAGCGGAATGGTAACAACGTCAAGATCATAATGAACCTAAATTAAAAAGTTAATCAATTTAAAATTAACACAACCAGCCACTATGGAATTAGAAACAAAGCCATTGTCAGGAATGAGAAATATTGTTAGATATGGCAAGAGCCAAAATGATAACAAAGTATTTTTACAAAGCAGTGTCAAGAAGTGAGGGCATTACATGGACGTTAAACTCGTTCCTGGAAGATCTGGACTACGCAGACGATATCTGTTTCTTGCCAGACACCCACGCCGACATGCAGAGCAAACTCGACCGTCTCTCTGCAGAAGCATCCAAAGCAGGTTTAAAAATCAACATTGGCAAAACCAAATGCCGCAACGAAGAGTACCCGCGCCTTCCGCATTTATGACGTACAAATAGAGGATGAAGATGAATTCACGTACCTGGGAAGCATAATTACTAATGAAGGCGGCACCACCACCGATGTCTCATACCGAATAAAAAGAGCCAAACAGGCATTTGGTATGCTCAGGCCGGTCTGGACCTCCAGACTGTATTCCACACGAACAAAACTAAGAATAATCAAATGTGAAATCCGTCTTGCTGTACGGGTGACAAACATGGAAAATCTCCACAACAATAGGAAATAAGCTTCAGGTATTCATAAACAAATGCCTGCGAACTATACAGCGCATTTTTTGGCCATATACAATACGCAATGTAGACTTATGGCACCTGACAAACCAACAAGAGATACAAAAAGAAATAAAACACCGCAAGTAGAAATGGTTGGGCCATGTATTGAGGAGAGACGAAGGAAACATCACTAGGCAAGCCTTACAATGGAACCCGCAGGATTCTCGCAGAAGGGGACGTCCAGCTAACACGTGGAGGAGGGCCATAGATGCAGAATTAAAGATCGCAGGAAAAACGTGGAACGAGGTGAAACGCCTCGCTCAGAATAGAGCCTGATGGAAGGTCTTTGTAGAGGCTCTATGCTCCGCGTAAGAGTTAGAGGACAACAACAAAACGATAACGAAAAATTATTTTTATAAGTGAAAAGGTAATAGGTTTTGGTTTCATTATAATTGTCATTACAATTATATATAGGTTCCGGGTCTAATCCGTCTGGCAATTTCAACAAAAACACGAAAGGATTTTTTATGTTCACGCATATGGTAAATCAAGCGATACTGTGCGAACTTGCCGATTAAGTTAAGTGGGACTTAGATAAACAAGGGATTTGGAGAATGGTATGGTAAATAGGTAAATAAAACAAAACTCCACAAGAGGCTAAGAGCGGAAGGCAAATGGATGAATTCCCTTCTAAATTGTCTAAAGTTGATTCAACTTGTCCGTATTCTTCATAGACGCTCATAGACGCTCTCGTCAGAATAATAATTTTAATCTTGAGCGCCATCAATAACATCTAGACCATGGTCATCTTCATTTTGCATGCCGGTAATATTTTTCTTCAAACACGTGTAAAGTAGCCACGCGTACATATTGCTCAAACCGTGTATATCCTTTCTCGAGTTCCTGGCAGCTCTATCCTTGTAAATGAAGCATATTTCCAAATAATGTCTCTTTTATAAGGGTGACTCCAATGTAAGGAAGAAAGAAGAACGTCAGAAACCCGGCATAACAGCATACCAAGCATATGTATATGGATCAACCGATAAAATCGCCAGAAAACTAAAAAGATACAACTTCTAAACTATTTTCTAAACAAACCACAAAAATCCTCTATGCTACGCAGCGTTAAAAATAATAATGGGATGGTGTCACATTATAATCCCATGGAATTTACTATATACCCTGTGGACGCACGTACAAGGCGGTAGTAAGACCCATCATAACATATGGGTCCACAATTTGGCGGACCAAAACTAAAACAAATCCAAGCTAAACTCTCCAGTGTGCTGAGACAAGCCTGGTTACTAATCACGGGATCCATGAGAAGCGCACCTTCAGCAGCTCTGAAAGTAATGTTAACAGGCGCACGAACCTATATTGGACCTGCCAGTAGAAAAACATCGGCTAGGATTAAGAAACATGCAGTATTAGTCAGACACAAAGAGAAAGTTTCGTCCGCTCTTGTTCAACACACCAACATCGGCCATTGGATGCATTTTAAAAACTCAGGGTCTCATCGAAATATATCGGACATACAGAGAAGCCATAGAGATAGAAGAACGAGACCATTGCCTGAACACGAAATATGATTCCTTGTTCCCACCAGCATGGCGACCAATTATATCCAGCCTCAAAATCCAATCCCAGACACCTTACCAAACCAACCTAACATCCGAGACACATATACGGCCAACAAGACGAACAAACAAGGGAACCGACGAACTGCAAATGACGCGCACAAACTGAAGCCAGAGAGTTACAGATAGACGCGACATTTTGTATGGCCCCTGGATGCCAAACTTGTAAGATACATCCCCTGGCATGAGTTATAAAAAATATTGTTTATAACATGGGCGGTATTGTCTTGCGTTGCTCTCGCGTGAAATTGACAACTTTTAGCCCTAGTTACATAATATACAGGCCGCCGCCCTAGAGGAAGATCGCTGACAAGATGGATAGACCGGACAAAAACCCTGACGGGACAAGGGATGCAGGAAGTAATGAGATCTGCCCAAGACAGAGAGCGCCTGCGTTATAGCGAGCGTAGCAAATTGATGTCACCACACCCTGCAAAAAGGTTATGGACTGAAGAGAGAGAAATATTATACTGTTTCAAAGTTTAATTTTTTTGTGCGCATGCGTCAATTTTTTAGGACAATATACATATATAAACGTCTTTTGGACGTATAACTAGTGAAAATAACAAAATATACCCTTTCATATTCCCGCCTTTTAAACTAACTGTAAAAAGTCTACTAGCTCATCAACATGGTTTCGTAAAAAGAAAATCGATTGAAACGGCATACTTTTAATTTATAACAGGTATTTTTGATAGTCACGGACAAAACCCAGTTGGAATGCTCATGAACCTCTCTATGGCTTGCGATTTAGTTGACCATAATCTACTAGTAGAAATCCAAAATATGGTATACTTAAGAGAAGTCCGTACTGGTGTTCATCACATTATTCTTAACTAATCGGACACAAATTACCAGGCTCCGAACTCCACAAGGATTTGTATATTCTCATCCGAGTAAAATCAAGATGGGTATTCCGCAAGGTAGCACAATGGGGCCTCTACTTTTTTTCTATCTATAAATGAGCTTCATGCAATCCTTGTCAACTAAACTCACATTATGATCAACTAGCGGGCGACATATCATTATTGATATTAAATAGTGTAGCCAATATTATTACCACCAATGCAAGAAAAGTTGCTGAGTTGATGAAAGAATGGTTTAAGATTAATATACTTATAGACTAAATAAGGAAAAAGCTCAAACAATAATCTTCAAAGCGAAGCGGAATACATCACTATACCCTGATGAACTGGCAATAGCGAATCGCGTATGTACCAGCAAGTAACAGGTGCAGTCAAAATTGCGAGTCTGGCTGCAGCGCGGTTTGCGAGGTATGAATGTAAGGTAGAAAGAATGGGAGATGATAGGATCGTAAAGGAAGTGTTCAAAGCTGCGCAGGAAAGAAGGGACGGGTAATGCTAGGATAACTATATGGGGGAGTGAGAGAAGGAAGATGTATGCAAGGGGTGGCTGGTCGGGTGTGGAAGTGGAGAGAATGATTAAGAGAAGTAGCAATGTAGAAAGTATGGTAGGAGAAAGAATGTTTGAGATAGAGATGCCGGAAAGGTTAAAGGGCATTGAAGAGGGATCGTACAACCCCGAGTACCAAAATATACTCGTTTTGGGAAAGTTACCAGATTACCTCCGAAAATCTGACGTTCCCCAAATAATGATCGCCAGATTTAGATGCGGCAGTGAAGAAAGGAGCAGGAGGTACTGGATGACGCCAAACGAGAGAACCTGCCGTATATGTGGGACGGGCATAGAGAGTTGGGAGCATTGGGGTACAAGCTGTAGTGGTTGTGTGTGGAGTGCGACTGAGAAGATAGAGCTTAGAAAAGGTTGTAAGTCGTTGATGGATGAAAGCGGTCAGGGTTGGCCGCTAATGGCTAAAATTGTTAAGTGGAAAGACAGCAATAGCGGATCAGTGTAGTCTAAGTGTCGTTTGAGAAATGTAATGTGAAAAAAAAAAATTGTTTATTATGTTGATTGTCTAGCTTGTAAGGGATAATGTTTGTTAATTGTTTGTTTTTAAAATGCCAATAAAGGTTTATATATATACCAGCAAGTAATTCTGTAAGACTTTCGGACTTAGCATAGACCAATCTTTGGACTGTGATTTGCATACCAACTACGTGACAAAGAAACCCGACAAGCTAGAGATCCCTCCAACGATATGTTGAGACCGACGTCCTGACGACGGTGTATTTTGCGTAATCTTCCACATCCTCCTTAGATTTGGAAGTTATGTTCTGCGAAAATGGTACACACTACAAGTGTGTCTTCAAGATACATGAACATGAACCACCGTGAATCCCACCAAAGACATTTCCGTATGGAGAGCATTTTAACAACTGCAGCCACGTATATCTATGAGAACATTGTGTTCCTTAAGAAACATAAACCTCATCATAGATTTCGATAAACCCACGGCTAACAAGATATAAAACAGAGCTTTATCAGCTACCCAAGCATGCTCTCAAGCCCGGTGCGGACGCTCCGTTTTGCACCTTTTGTCTGCGCAGTCTTAAGATGGTATGACAACGTTGCAAATTTTAGAGCGCCTGAACGGTGAAGACATATCTGTATATTTCGCACAGTTTTAGTGAAATCGTCATGGAGGAGATACCTGTCTGCTCATTTTTTAACAAAATAAATCGGAAAACGAAATTACCGTCTACATGCGCCGACTTGTCTGCACAGTTATCACATGGATATCTATGCTCTATAGCTTATCGCTGCAACTATACCGTCTCAGCGCAGTTTTCTAAACTGCGAAGTTTTCCTAGTTACACGCAACGTTTTATCTGAAACGTGTTGAACTGTGCAGACAAATGGTAGTGCAAAACGGAGCGTCTGGACCGACCTTTACGTTGACATGACCGAGCGCTTAGTATACGTATAACGCTTAACCCGCACGGGCGTGTATATATATTTTAAATAAATATATAATAAAACTAGATGGAGAAATAAATAATTTAAACAAGCAGGACAATTGATGATAAATGAATTTAATACCTACAGTTTATATTGGTGATCGTATTACTGATGTTAATATATGTTCCAGAGAATATTTATTATCGTATAATTTTATAAAATAACAGTTGAGAATGAACGTTGTGTAATAAACTTTAATATCAGTTTTAAAGGATGGAATTTAAAAATATGAGTTTTAATTTTGAAATATGAGAAATGATATGAGCACCACTAAAGCCTCCACGGAGAGTTTTGCATTCCCTTCAGACGAATATGTAAATTTCCCAAATCATAAATGTCCTTTTCTCCGTCACCGCATTTTTGTTGCGTCCCAGAAACAATATTTGGTTTATAAATATTTTGTGTATAACAATTCGAGATAATATTCGAGATAATATAAGAACAAAGAATTTTTCTCTTTACAATACTAGATAGAGGTCAGTCATTCTTTGATGCAAAGCTCGCTTCCCTCGTTGAAACTTATGGTTTTACATAGTAACAAAACAAAGCAAATCCTCAACTTCATTAACGTTTCTTACAAAAATATTTGCATGAAATATACGATTTTTCTGTTTCCACAAACAGTTTATTTAAAAAATTCACTATGTTTTAACCACACTTATATTACACGCTTATAAGTGATAATTCAGGTGATATATAATAACATGATAATCTAAAACACAAAAGATCATGGTTCTCTCCGAATTAATTACCACAAAAACCAGGTTTACATCCCAAAAAGGCATTTTGGTACTTACGTGTACACTCCACCGCAGCGAGAGGTCGCGCTACCTCCTGATATGTGGTCTTGATTTATCTGCTCTAGTATAACCTAATCTAACCCTTATCCAATATTTTTTATTATTTCGGATCGAGAGCTCGCGCCACCGTGCGATATTTGGTCTGGTTTTATGTGCTCCATTATAACCTAATCTAACATAATCTGTAGCTACGGTGGCGTTAGTACGTAAGAACCGTTACTTTTGTGTGTTTGGTGGAGTATTCTCCGAATCATTCTTTTAAGGTGCCAAAACCTGGACAAACTATTAATGCAGACCTTTACTGTGAACAATTGTATCAAGTAAATCAACTGAAAAGTATACTGCAGTTGTCAACAGAAAAGTTGTCATTCATTGAAAAGAACATAATAAACAACTCATCCATATAAGAGACCACTGTACAACAATGAAACAGTTTTAAAGAAAACATACAAACAGCTACAAAGAAAGTGCTAGGATTTAAAAAGACACAAGCGAAGAAAGAGTGGATGACTGACGAGATCCTTGAGATGATGGAGGAAAGGAGATTGGCAAAGGGTAACATACAATATGATCCACAGGAACATTCGCCGTAAAATCAGAGAAGCAAAAAACATATGGATGTCAGAACAGTGCACAGAGGCCGAGGATCTACACGCATGACAACTTTCACTTTCACAAAAAGTTAATAGAGATAACCAACACTTTCAGAAAAACGAATGCCTCAAAAATCATTAAAAATAATCAGATTCTAAGAACCCACAGGAAATCTGCAATATATGAGAGGAATACATACATAACCTGTTTGAGGATGTACGTAATACAGCGCCGAATAACGACACAAGCAAAGTTTCGGGACCACCTATACTAGAATCGGAAGTCATATATGCGTTGTCAACACTAAAAAACAAAAAAAACACCGCGCCAGGATACTATACACACATTTCCTGGGTAGACCACGTATCAAACTAGCAGGTTTTACAAATAGAAAATATGCATCGACAGCTATTGGATATTGTAAAGCAAAGAATAACATCGTACTTGGGGCATATCCTGCGAGGTCTCAGATACAGATTGCTGAAAACTAGACTTATAGGCAAAATCGAATGTAAAGGAGGACCGGGACGAAGCCTTAACTCATGGCTCCGCAATATTCGGAACTGGTGCAATATCGCAGATGCCGCAACGATATTTAGAAGAGCCGAAGAAGGCACACTTAACATTACTCAATGAACACATGAACGCTAACGCGCTAGACAGCATATGGCACCACAAGAAGAAGAAATTCCCGGACGCCCTTAAAATAGCCGCAACACAAAGCCGGTGATTAAATATAGTTTTTTTATATCTATAGCTCCTTTTTTTTTAAGATTTTTGAAAAACTTTTTTGTGCTCGAATATCTTCATTTTTAGAGAAAAATAATTAAATCAACGAAAACCAACATGGCTTCATAAATGGGAGAAGTATAAAGACGGCATGGTAACAATTTATAAAACAATTAAGAAATCAAATGGAAGAACATAATATCCCACTTTGCATGTTACTGGATTTGTCTAAGGCATATGATGTTGTGGACCACACCATTTTACTAAAGAAGATTCATAAATATGGTATTAGAGGAGTGGCATTGGATTGGATAAAGTCATATCTGAATAATAGAAAATACATTACTAGGCTTGACACTCCCTGCGGTCCCGTGAAATCCAGTACAAGAGAAATAAATATCGGTATTCCTCAGGGAAGCATAATAGGACCGATGCTATTCACAATTTTCATAAACGTTCTGCCCCTAACAGCCATCACTCAATAGCTTATGATGGTTAATTACGCGGACGATGCCACACTTTTAATAATTTACAAAACTAGTGATGATATAGGTCGGAATGCAATTTCAGCACGAATGTCATCCACGAATGGTTCCGCAAAAACAAACTAATTGTCAACAAGGATAAAATTTATGCTGATCATCTTTAAAAAAAAAAACGGTGTGCAACTATTTTCCCACATGAAATTATAATGGGTAAGGAAACAATGATCTTAGAGAAATATGTAAGACTGTTGAGACTATATATCGACCACACTCTGGACTGGATAACACATCATCTCACAGAAAAACAGAACAAAGCAGTTTATGCGATCAGCGATTTTTAGGCGTGGATTCTCTCCGATTGGTGTTTTTAGGGTTCCGTACCGAAAACGGAACCCGTATAGGATCACTTTGTTGTCCGCCTGTCTGTCTGTCTGTATGTCTGTCTGTCCGTCCGTCTGTCCGTCTGTCAAGACCATTTTTTCTCAGGAACGCGTAGAGGTAACAAGTTGAAATTTGTATAAAATACTCGGGTCTGCGGTCTGTTTCAGGCGTGAAAAAATCAAACTTGTAAGTCAACGCTATCAAAAGATATGAGGGAATCAAAACCTATAAGGTACCCGTTGACCTAGAATCATGAAATTTGGCAAGAAGTGGTGTCTTACAGCACATGTAAAGTGAAAAATCTGAAAACATTAAATATGCTTTTTTAATTTTACAAATTACAAGAAAAATGCGAATTTACTATTAGAAACTTATGAAAATACACTAACGTGTTGCGTGGTATTGTCAGGCACCATAATCATATGGGTTGCATACAATTAGGCCCTCCTCGGTTATGTCCTCCTCGGTTAGGTCCCGCCGAGGAGGCATTTTCAACCAGGGAGGCACTAACCGTTCGGGCAACCCATCCTGAAGGAATGCAAAATACCCGTAACCGGGGTGGCGCATACTAAAAAGCCAAGTGGAAACGTTAATAATACGATATATAATGCGGTACTATTCATTCCTTTTCCAGTCACCACTTACAAATCTGGTTCAGATTTAAAACTTAAGCAAGTTATAAAATAACTTTAATTTCTAATTTTAGTAACACTGTTAAGAACTAACCACAATAAAATTGCAGCTACACTATAATAATTGGAGTATACGTTTTGGATAAACATCTACCAGGGATATTATGCTTAAACCAGCACAATACTGGACATACACAGAGAACATGACAAGAGAGATTATTACACAAAAAGAACGAACAACGGCGGATGCAGAGGCAAAATTGAGCAGTAAAAACAAATAGTGAAGTTCCAGAACCCCTAAACACTGATAGTGAATGGGGGATGGTACGACAGCGACATCTTGAGGTTATGCTTGCAACGGTACTAAGATGGTCGTGATTTCAGGAGGGCCACTTGTCAAGTTAACTGAATGTGCTTGCTACGTCCTGCACAAAAAAAAAGATACCTAACTTACAAGTTTGTACGGAACCCTCGATATTTTCACACCTAGCAGAAGTTTGCAATTATGTTCTGTTGTAATCGAATACCTGCTGCCATTGTTAGAATATAGTATTAACAATTCTCAATAATCTACATTTCAGAAAATCGTGTAGAGGTCATTTCGAAGAGCCAATATCCGTATGACGACAAGCACACACACAAACACACACACATTTCCACACACCAAACGGCAAACGAGGTATAATAAGGATCTGTATGAACTACCAAAGCACACGATGACAATGACTGCAATGAACCCACCCTGCATTAACATTAAGTTATACAATATTCTCCTAACCGAATACAAGCACAACACCACACTAGACCGTTTAAAGAAGAAACTATATAAACTACCTTAATGATATAGAACCATACACCATGGAAGAATTCTATGCTAAAGTAAAGTAATCTATGACCTGTATTATTGTATTAATTTACTTATTAATTTAGTTACTCGCTTTTCTATCTGACATATTTCAATTAGTGTATTTTTAGGGTTCCGTACCGAAAACGGAACCCTTATAGGATCACTTTGTTGTCCATCTGTCTGTCTGTCTGTCTGTCAAGACCATTTTTCTCAGGAACGCGTAAAGGTAAGAAGTTGAAATTTGTACCAAATACTCGGGTCTGTGGTCTCATTCAGCTGTGAAAAAATCAAACTTGTAGGTCAACGCGATCAAAAGATATGACCGTTTCTGTCGCATATATTGCGATTTCACAAGGGAATCAAAACCTATAGGGTACTTCCTGTTGACCTAGAATCATGAAATTTGGCAAGAAGCGGTGTCTTACAGCACATGTAAAGGGTAAAATCTGAAAACCGTAAATATGTAGTTTAATTACAAGAAAAATGCGAATTTACTATTAGAAACTTAAGAAAATACACTAATGTTGTCGTACTGGTATTGTCAGGCTCCGGAAGCATATGGGTTCCATACAGTTAGGTCCTACTCGGTTAGGTCCGAAGGTTAAAAAGTATGTGTTGGCACCAAGCTGTTTATTCTAAATTTTCTTTGTTTATATTCGTTATGTATTTTATCACGTACGCTCTATATACATAATATATACAGGGTATATATTATGTCTAAATTTTGCTTGTTTATAACCGATATGCGACATAATCAAGTCCCGTAACATCCTGTATATATTATATTTCGTTTAATTTTTCTTTATAATATACATATACTTAAATCCCGAACGCCCTATATTTTTGGTAGTCAATTGCCCAAAAAGCAGTCAATTGTACAACTGATTGTTACAAGTATCGAAATAGATCTAGAAATAGTTAATATATTAGTTTATATTAGATCTAGAAATAGTTAGTTCTTAATATAAGTTAGTGAATAAGTGTAATACTAAAATAAAGTTTTCTTTTTATAAGTTTAAAAATATTCGCGTTATTTAAAAGAAAAATACCCTGTATACCTTTATACGGGGTATATAGGTATACTGCTAAAATTAAGCAGTAAAAACAAATAGTGAAGTTCCAGAACCGCTAAACACTCATAGTGAATGGGGGATGTGTGGTAATAAAATATAGGGTAGAATTCCATCGTACGACAGCGACATCTTGAGGTTATGCTTGCAGCGGTACTAAGATGGTCGTAATTTCAGGAGGGCCACTTGTCTAGTTAACTGAATGTGCTTGCTACGTCCTCAACAAAAAAAAGATACCTTACTTACAAGTTTGTACGGAACCCTCGGTGCGCAAATCAGAACTCGCACTTGGCCGTTTTTTTTTATAATACTCTTAAATAATGATATAAATAAATTTGATTTGATTTGATAATCTCCTACCTTCAATAATTATTATTTTTTAAACCGTGATAGCTGATTTTCAATATGTATTAATATTCCTAATTCCTAATTCAACTCGAATTAATATTATTATTATGTCGCTGGTTAACAATGTGGAAAGTTTTGTAAACAACAATGATTCAGAAAATGCATTAACGCATTCAGTAAAATGCATTACTAAACATGATTAATACTGTCAACAATCGTTTTATAAAATATATTTAAGCCATATGCGCCATCAAATATTCAAATAACTCATTGGAATTTGGATTATTTATAGTTAGGATAATTTATTTATCAATTGGTCCCAATAATCTACAGACTGATATGGTACATTGATTTTACAAAATCATGTTGATTAAGTTAAATCAGCCAATTAATTTACTCCCGATAACAGGTTGTGCGATATGACGAATTAGCACGATAAAACGAATAATTAATATAATATATAAGTCAAAATTTAAAAAAATGAGTTTATCGGTTATTTCACACCACATTATTTTTAACTAAATTTATTCAATGTAATTTTTACGATATCGTCAAAAAAGGACTATTATATCGTGGTTGTAATTTCAACATTATATGGAATTCATTTGGTGTTAATTATGAAAGTGGTCTAAGTCAAAAATTTAAAGAAATTATATAAACCTGAACTTGAAAATGACGCGTGGCTGATTTAGATATTCGTAAAATGTATAGCCTGCATGTAAAGAAATGTAAAGAAAATAACCAAACCTATGTTAAGGAATGGATCTACAGGAAAATATTTAATACTGAATTTAACTTACATTTCCATGCTCCTCGAAAAGACACATGCCAAAAATGCGATTTACTGATTGGAAAAATCGGGGCATGCAATAATGAGAAATAGAAATTGCATTAAGATGTCATCTTCTCTAAGGAAAAAGTCATGATGTACATTTACAAAATGTCGAACGAGCTAGGAACTGTCTTATAAAATGCTCTATAAAACTTCTTTAGATGGATCTAAATTCCAATTTTTTGATCTTTCACTTTAAAAAGGAAGACCAAAAATATACGAAACTATTAAATTATTTCCATTATTATACCACCACTAGACCAATAACGAAAGAAAAACATAAAGATATTAAGTGTTTACTATCACACATCCTTCCAGTTTTTCAGAAACATTTTAAGAATCTTAAAAACTCAAAATGGTAAAAAGGGATTACCTTTTAAAAATAATTAATAAATGTTCATGAATTATTTCATTAAGTTATAGTTACAAATAAAACTCATAGTTCTTTATTGCTTTAAGTCATTTATAGGGCATTCAGTTAATTTTGAAAATGTTAATTCAAACTTTAAAAACAACGTTCTCGTATGAAATTCACACAAAATTTCATATGCATAATAAATTTCAATTAATCAAGACTAATAAAATTATATATTAAAATGTCGCATTATGTAAAAATATTTTTTAATTTATTCAAATGCAATTCATTAAATATCTCGAAACGAGAAATATATGGCTTAGACCACTTTTATAATTATGGGCACATATTTCAAATGTAATATATTTACATTACGTTTTTTTTTTAGGGATTATTTTATTATATTCAATACACTAACGCTATCATCTGAATATTTTCTTCTTCTTTTTCAGACTTTATTCTTCCAATATTGGACATAGTCCTCCCTTTTAACTTTCCATTCTTCTCTATTCCTCGCCAGACTTAACCATTTCCTTCCTGCTACTTCCCGGATATCGTCACTCCATCCTTTAGGGGGACGGCCTATGTTTCTCCTTCCGTATCTTGGTCTCCATACCAGGATTCTGTGAGACCACCTGTCTTCAGTTGTTCGTAGGATATGCCCAGCACAACTCCATTTGTGTTGCGCCACTCTTTCCACCACGTCCGCAACACCTGTCTTCTTCCGCACCCATTCGTTCCTTTTCTTGTGGCGTAACGTTATACCTAGCATTTTCCGTTCCATTGATCGTTGCGTAACGGCCAGCTTCTTGATGTTCTGTTGGGTAAATGTTGTGGTTTCTGCGCCATATGTGAGAACCGGTGCAACACTTGAATCAAATTTTCTCGCTTTCAACTTTCTTGGGAACGTCTTGCGGGTTAGAATAAAATCCAGCTTCACAAATGCTGCCCAGCCTAGTCCTATTCTTCTTCTGGTCTCCGCATCTTAGTTTTCTTTGCCCATTTTTAGTTTATGTCCCAAGTAGATGTAGCTCTCTTCTCTTTCCACCGGGACACCATCGATGACAATATCAGGGCGGTGTGTAACATCAGCTGTCCTGATTTTTGTCTTGCTCATATTCATGTGCAGACCAGTTGATTTTTGGAGATGTTGTTTAGCTGATTCAGCATTGTTTCAATATCAGACTCTTCAGTGGCCACAAAAACAATATCATCCGCACAGCGCAAGTGCGTCAACCTTTTGCCATCAACATTTACTCCTTTATCCGCCCAGTCTAAGTTTTTAAAGATATTCTCTAGACCTAGTGTAAATAATTTGGGGGACAAGGTATCTCCCTAGCGCACTCCACGTCTGATGGGTATTTTGTCGGATAAATCTTGTAGTACCGGCCTTTATAACGAATACGAGGAAGAAGGAGGAAGAGTGGGAATAGAACGTATACGAGGAATGAGTATATTCATTGTACTTTTCAATCAATGGCTTCATGCATTGTAGATGCTCGTTGGTTCCATATCCTTTTCGGAAACCGGCTTGCGCGATGGGCGTCATAGTGGCGAAGTCGTAGATGGTTTTAATTAGACCAGAATATCTCGAATCTATGCGATAGTCATCCAAAGCCTCCAAAATAGGCAACATCTCGTTGGTATGGAAAGGTTTCTCGTAAGCCTTCATAACGAATACGAGGAAGAAGGAGGAAGAGTGGGAAGAGAACGTATACGAGGAATGAGTATATTCATTGTACTATTTAATCAATGACTTCATGCATTGTAGATGCTCGTTGGTTCCATATCCTTTTCGGAAACCGGCTTGCTCGATGGGCTTATATGCATCTAATTTGCTGCTAAGTCTGTTAGATATTACCCTTATAAATGTTTTGTACAGGTGGGAGAGTAGGCTTATTGGTCGATAGTTTTTAATTTCACTTTTATCGCCCTTCTTATGAAGCAGAATTACTACCGCAATGTTCCAGTCCTCCGGGATATTTCCCATCTCCAGGCACTTGTTGAAGAGTATTTGGAGGACTTTAAGTATTGACTCACCTCCTTTTTTAGTTGTTCGCTTATTATTCCATCTTCAGCAGGTGCCCTAAGATTTTTACTTTGTATGAGAGCCGATCTTATTTCATCTATTGTAATTTCGGGTGTTTCTTCAGAACCTACGTTCATAATTTTTGTCTGGTTGAATTTATCCGGTGTTCTTGACGTGATTCATACAGTTTACGATAAAAGTTTTCTGCAACTTTGATTATTTCCTTCTTTCCGGCCGTTTCGCTTCCATCTGGCTTACAAACCTTAAGTATGTGTTTCTTTCCGACTGAGAGTTTTGTTTTCAGAATCTTCATGCTGCTATTTTCTTCTATTACTTTCTCTTTGCAGTTATAGATATTTATCGGATTTCCCTTCGGATTTTCAGAAAAAAAGAGCGGTTTCACCCTTTCCACATTTCCTCATCTCTCTTCTTCTAGCCATTAGGTCTTTGGTGTTTGCTGTTAGCTTTTCTGGTTTCTTTAGGTTTGTTGGCAATATTGCTTTTGTAGCTCCTTTGATAATATCAATAAGGGCTCTATTTATGTCAGTTGTATTTTTATTTGCTATTCCCAGCTTTATTACTTTTTCTGTTCTTCTCGTTACTTATTCTTCGTACTTTATATTTTGCGTTTTGAGTATCTCTATGTTAATTTGTTTGGCAGTAACGCTTCGTAGAAGTTTATTCCGTTCTGTTCTAATGTTAATTTTTATATGTGCTCTTACTAGCCTATGGTCACTATTTGTTGTAAATGCATTTATAGCAGATACATTTTGTACTATGTCTTTACGTTTGGAAAAGATGTAATCAATTTCATTCTTGACTAAACCATTAGGGCTTTGCCATGTCCATTTGTTATGCGTTTTTTTTCTTAAAGAAGCTATTCATATTATAGAACGTATTTCGCATGAAAAACTCCATCAGGATATTCCCTCTATCATTTCTGTGGCCATGTCCGTATTGTCCCATGCATGTTTCATACTCATCTTCTTTTTTACCTAGTTTTGCATTTAGGTCTCCCATAAATAGGGTATAGTATGTTTTGTCTTGCCGTAAGCTTTTGTCTACATCCTCGTAGAATTCTTCTACCTCTTCGTTTGTGTAGTAGGAAGTAGGTGCATAGCTCTGTATTATTTTCATCTCATAGCGGTTGTTAAGCTTTAGGATGAGATATATCACTTTACTTGATATAGCTTCTACTTTAGTTATATATTTGGCAATTTTCTGCTTTATTATGAATCCTACACCTCCAAGTGTTGTGTTTTCTTTTACTTTATAATGTAGGATATTGCCACTCTTGAGTTCGATGCAATATTCTCCTTTCCGTCTCATCTCGAATATACACATCTGAATATACACTACACTACAATACACACTACAATTATTATTAGGTATATGTTACAAAATGTTGCAAATTTTAAATCAGTAAAAGTTAGCAATTATAACACCAGAAACGAATATAACATACAAATCCCAATACACAAAAGGGATTTTTTTTTAAATATTCCAATTTCTAGGAATATTATAAGTTACAACAAATTGCCAAATCTATTTCAAAATCAACACTTAAATTCGTTTTAAAATAAAATAAAAAATATGTTGTAACGCAAGGCGTATTACAGTCTTAGTGAGTATATAGAAGATGAATTGTAGTATATTATATTACTTAAAACTCGATGTATAAGTGTGAAATTTCAAGTTTTATGTTTTCTGTTTTTATGTACCTTTGACATATTCTATAGTCTGTCTACAGTCTGTCTCAACGTTCAACGATGGAGGATATTTTTCAGGAATTGAACGCGGTGAGAAAACAACTAGAAGCTGTAAACGAGAGCCTAAAGGAGGAGAGGACGGAAAATAACAAATGGAAAAAGGAAGTGATGGAAAAACTAAATGAAATGAAAATGGAAAATGAGAAAACTAAAGAGCGGATGAATAAAATCGAAGAGGAGCTGGTATACATTAAAAACCAAGCTAAGGAGGATAAAGCCGCATGGGAGATAAAAGGTTTAGAGTTGCAGAAAACCATGGAGAAAATCGACAAAGCCGAAGAGGACAAGGATAAAAGGGAAAGAAAAAACAATATAGTAATTAAGGGAATCAAAGAAGGTGATAAATGGGAAGATGAAGTCAAAAGCTTAATTACCGAGAAGCTTAATGTAGTCCCAACATATAGGGAAATGTTTAGAATGGGGAAGGAGATAGGTGGAAGGGATAGAGCAATCATTGTCAAGTTCGAAAAATGGGAAGAAAAGAAACAATTAATGAAAATGAAACATAAACTGCAGGGGACTACTATATATATCGATGATGATCTAACAAAAAAGGAAAGAGAAATGCAAACAATCTTAAGACAGAAAGCAGTTGATCTTAGGAAAGCAGGCAAGGTAGTAAAAGTCGCCTACAATAAGATCCTCATAGATAATAAATGGCACAGGTATAACCCAGTAACAAGTTCGCTGGAAGAGCTGTTTTTTCACTAAGCATTAAAGGAAGTACGGGGGAGCATAAAGGGGGAAGGGAAAACTTTAAAATAATAGCATGGAATATAGCAGGGCTAAAGAAAAGATTAAAAAGAGAGGAGTGCAAATCTATTAAGCAATACTTACAGAAATTCCACGTGATAGGGCTAACGGAAACATGGGTTGAAGAAAAGGACTGGAACGAAGTAAGAAACCTACTGCCAGCGGAATACAGATGGAAATGTCAATCTGCAAAGAGGATCTCCAACAGGGGAAGAGCAAAGGGAGGGATAATTACCGGTATAAAGCTTGTAGCGGAGAAAGAATACAATATGGATATGGAGAATATCGAAGGGGTACAAGAGAGAGCAGTACGAGTAGGCGAAGATAAGTGGAGAGTAATTACTGTCTATAACAACAACAATCTAGAGAGCATTATGAAATACATTGAGAAAATCCTGGCAAGGGATTCAGGAGAGAAAGTACTGATCATCGGAGACTGGAATGTGAGGATCGGTGAACTCCAAGCTGGAAGTCTCGATGCAGAAGGGGTGGAAATAGCTAGACTTTCGAAAGACAAAACAGTTAACAAGGAGGGAAAAAAATGGTTAGACTGGGTTGAGAACCATAACTGGTATGTGCTAAATGGGTGCACAAAAGGCGATTGGAAAGGGGAGTTAACGTATATTGGTGGAGGCGGTACCTCGGTCATTGACTTCGGGATCGCCAATGAAGACGCCATAAGATGTATCGATGTTTTCAAAATAGGAGAAAGGCTGGAATCGGACCATCTACCACTAGAAATTACCCTGTATGGTGAGATAGACAGCTGGGGGGAAAGCAAGGGTGTAGTTAAACAAATGGTGATGTGGAATGAGTCGGCTATTGCGCGATACCAGGAAAACTTAGACAGAATAGATGGAGTGGAATATGCGGAACTACCGAAACTCACTGCTATGATAAAGAAAGCACTCATTGTTAAAATATCACACCCAAAGAACAATTGCGGAAATGCTTGGATAGATGAGGAACTAATAGGTATAAAGAAAAGAACTAGAGCCGAATTTAGAGCCTGGAGAGAAGGAAGAACAACTCTCGAAAAGCTCAAAAGACAGAATAAAGAAATGAAAGAAGCAGAGACGAGAAAGAAACGAGAGTGGGAGGAATGCCAAATAAAGAAAATCAGCCAGCTGAGCAGAGAGTCGGATATTTGGAAACTGATTGCTGCAAGGAAACCAAAAAGAGAGGTCTCATCAGTAATTAGCACAGAAAGGTTGAAAAATCACTTCTGTGAGTTGCTGGCCGGAGAGACAGAAATTAGGGAGCAAAGATTTTAGACCAGTGGAATCGCAATCACAAGAGATTACAGAGGAAGAGGTTGAAACGGTTATGTCAGCACTCAAAAGAAAGAAAGCTCCAGGCCCAGACTCGGTGCCAAGTGAGGCGTGGTGTCTAGCCACACCAATTGTGAAGGAGAGACTTCGTGGTGAACTTAACAGCTTTTTCAAAGGTAGCAAACAAATTACGGACAGTTGGAGGGAAGGAATTATTGTAGCAGCTTTTAAGCAAGGTAACAAGGAGGAACTAGGAAGCTATAGGGGGATAACTCCAATGGACACGTCATACAAGATCTATGCAAAGATACTGGAAAAAAAGTTACAAGAAGAAGCAGAGAAAAGGAATCTAATCCCAGAGGTACAAGCTGGCTTCAGAAAAGGACGCGGAACAACTGAACAGATATATATATATATATTGAATTATATCATACAAAGAGAAATAGATAAACCTAAGGGGAAATTGTACGCGGTATTTGTTGACCTCAAAGCTGCATATGACTCAGTAGTGAGAGAGAAAATGTGGGAATATATGAGGGAGAAAGGTATATCGCAACAGATCAGGGAGAGCATTGAGCATCTTTATGAGAGAACATGGTGTAGAGTGAAGATAGGTGAAAGGCTATCTGAAAGATTTGAGGTTAGGAAAGGGTTAAAACAAGGGTGCCCGTTAAGTCCACTACTATTTAATCTATATACTGCGGACCTCGAGAGAACGCTAAGCTTGGGTCAAGCGGGAGGGGTAGTAATAGGGACGAAAAAGATTTGGAGTCTAGCTTATGCGGACGACGTCGTTGTCTTAGCAAGTTCGAAAGTGGAAATGAAAGAGGTGTTGGTACGAATGGAAAAGTTTTTTAAAAAACGAATGTTAAAGGTAAATGTGCTGAAAACAAAGTGGATGCCGTTTCGGAAGAGAAAGGGATCAAGGAAAGAGAGTTTTCAATGGGAAGCGAGTGAGATAGAACAAGTTAGCAGTTTTAAATACCTAGGCTTTATGTTCCAACAAAATGGGTCGTGCGCTGCACATATCAAGTATATAGTAAAAAAAGCGTGGGTGGCTGCTAACAGGCTCTGGGATACATGGAGAGTATACTTAATAAATTTTAGGGCGAAAATGATTGTATGGAAGGCGTGCGTACGTAGTATTATGATGTATGGGGCAGAAATTTGGGGTGTGAAAGAGGAAAACGACATAGAGAGAGTGAAGTTACAGTTCATAAAGAGGGCCCTGCAGCTATAAAAGTCCACCCCCTGGTACATCGTTCAACAAGAAGCAAATTCTAACAAGGTGGCAAACACCGCGGTTATGAGAGTGGCTAAATTTGAAAGGAAAGTGAATAGTGCGGGAGTAGAAAGAATAGTGAAAGACGTTTTGAAAGCGGTAAGAAAGGAGGGTAAAGGGAGTAATAAGGAAACAAAATGGGGATGTCTGCGCAAGCGTATGTATGAAAGAGGGAAATGGAACCAAGAAGAGATCGAGAGAATGATGAATGAGGGAATGTTAGTGGAAAGGATTCTGGCAGATAGACTACTGGAGATAGAGCTGCAAGAGAGACAAAGACACATAGGTGAGAGTACCTATAATAGAGACTACAGCAAAATCCAAGTTTTTGGCAGATGTCCAGAGTATCTAGTTAATCCTAAAGGCCCACAGGTAGCGATTGCCCGGTTTAGGTGCGGTAGTGAGGAAAGGGGTAGAAGATATTGGATGGCTGCAACAGATAGGACTTGTCGAATATGTGGAGAAGGGGAGGAGCTCTGGGAACATTACGTGTTAAGCTGTAAGAAATGTGAATGGAGCGAAGAGGAAAAGTCATTGGCGAAAAACTGGAAGAAGGTTATGGATGAGAGTGGCTCCGGTTTTGTGTACATGAAAAAAATATTGAAGTGCAAAGGACAGGGTTAAAGGCTGCCTTTTTTTTGTTTTTTTTGAACTTTTAAAGAACTTTTGAACTGTTTTGAACTTTTGAATTTTTTGCTGTATTAATTTGGATATTTTTATTTTCCGTTTCATTCTGGTGTCTTTTTTTGATTTTTTTTGTTTTCTTTGTTTTTATTTTTTGTTCTATACTTCACAACACTAATGTACGAACGGTCGTGTATTTACATTTATGCCAATAAAGGATTATTATACTATTATACATATTCTATACAATAGTTTACATTTTCCAATGAATAAATAGTATTATTAGTATTATTATACATATCAATTCAAACATAATTTGGGTGTAGACTCGAAATACATTAATATAATATATTCTGTTTATGAATTAAAATAATATATAAGCAATAGTAGGGTGGACAGGACTCCTTAGCCGTAGTGAAGGCGAGCTGTCCAGGGGTGACAACCCCGAATAATAAGCCTCCCAAGCTAACAACTTGGGTAGTATCTTGGACAGCGGCTCTCCACTGTCCCACGAAGAATATTCTTCAACTGAGCATAAAGGAAAATTTCGTTAAATACACTACCCTAGGTGGTAACCAATCCACAGTCACCTATGGTGACGTTAGCGGGCTTTCAGACCTTCTGGGGACTCCGCACCAACATGCTTTAAAGATGAGTTATCCTGAAATTACTGGACGTAAACTAAGACCAAGACGGCAAAGCTTCTTCGCAACACTGCTAAAAGTGGGTAAACTGAAACGTTTGACTGATTCACTAACACGACACAACATAATGCCCGCCATTCACAGTCAGTTTAATCTGATCAGTTAAACTGACGTTTAGAACTGATCAGTTAAAACTGATCAGTTCAAAATGATTTCTCCACTCACTGGCTCAAAACCGGCCTTCAGTTTTCGATTGTCCGCAACCCGTGTTGTATCTGCCTAACCAATTTTTCAACGCGTTTAAAAAATGGATTCGGCTTCTAAAGAGGATATTCTACTTTTAACGGCTGCTGCTTGTTGTTATTTAATCAACAGAAAACCAAAAAAGAAATGGAAGAAAGAATGGTTAAAAAAGAGAAATCAGTTATCTCATATTAATTTATTAAATGAGAACACTGGAACCGAGTGACTGGCGTAACTATTTGAGAATAGACGAATCAACATATATCAAGCTACTTGAACTTGTGACTCCGTATATTGTGAAACAAGATACAAATATGAGACAAGCTGTTAGCCCCAATGAAAGACTGACTGCCACTCTTCGTTTTTTAGCATCGGGAATGAACTATGAAGAACTGAAATTTCCAACTGTAATATCTCCACAACTTCTAGGAGTCATAATTCCAGAAACATGTAAAGCAATACTCAGGGTATTAAAGGATTATATGAAGGTATTGCATTTTTAAAAGCATTTGTAACTAGGGTAGATGGATACTGGGCGGAATAAAAAAATTTAAACAGAATTGTGTGTGTCCTATTTATTCGAGTTCAATACCAAATAGTCAGTCAATGAATGATTATAATCGCCTTCTGCAACACTTTTCAATGAGGATGAACAATTAGTAACAACATGTGATGCTGATAGTAGATTATTAAGGCAAGGGATTGGGATGAATTGAGATGGTTGGTATTGAAGTTGGGCAAGTGATTGATTTTGTGTGCACGGTGATGCGAAATGTTGATTTGATGGTGGTGAATGCCTTTGAAGAGATGGTGATGCTAAAGGTAGGTTTTGATGTGGTGGTGGTGAATGCGTTTGAGTAGATGGTGATGTTGGAAATATATATCGTTGGTGAGAAGACTCATTGGGTAATTGTGTTAGAATGGATGGTGACTGAGGATGTTGCAGACGATCGGTGACAATACGGGATGTATAATTTAAGTTATTGAATTCGGCCAAAAAAATTGCGTAATTTATTATTTTATGACAATACTTGGCAGCATATTTGTCCATACTTCTTAACTTTTCAGCCACATGATGACGCCAAATGCACAAAATAGTTGCTTCGATTTTGTAAGTGTTGAATCCAGCCTGTCGAGATTTTGGACAATACCTCTGTTGTAACATTTTTTACTTTTTGTTTTGTAGATTTTTTGATTTTGGGTAGCTGTTATATGCTTGTGGATGCACTGCTTTCTACTTTATTACTCTCTTCCTCCAACTGATCCTCATTAGTTGTGTCCATATCATCCTAAAAACTACCCATGCTTTTATTTCAGATGCCAGAAACGGCGGCCGAGTGGCGAGAGATTGCGAGAAGATTTGAAGAAAGATGGCAATTTCCTAATTGTCTGGGCGCTATCGACGGCAACACGTCCGGATTGTACCACCACCTGCATCGGTTGCCACTTACTACAACTACAAAAAGTTTTTTAGCATTGTTCTAAGGGCTTGTGCCAATGCAAACTATGAAATTATATTAACTATGTAAACGGCAGAAGATATGATGGTGGGGCTATTACGGAAACACGTTTTTATGAGAAGTTAAATAATCACGAAACTAAATATTCCCAATGCAAACAAGTCCCAAAATAGTATCAAAGATTTTCCATTTGTATTTGTGGCAGACGAAGCATTTAAATTAGCACCCAACCTTATGAAGCCTTTCGGTAAAAATGCTCTAACTCCAGAGAGAAGAATATATAATTATAAATTGTCACGAGAGTATATAAAGAATCGATATTGTTGTTCTAACGTGCTGTATTCTACATAACTTCTTGAGGAGATCAGTACCTAATTATTCAGAATATGAATTGTTTGATATTGACGACAGTACTATAGAAGAAAATATACCAGTACAAGGTATCATTCCATTAAATGTAGTTAGTGGTAATGTTAACAATAATTGAAAATGGGTAATAGACAAATACGTACAATATTTTAATGGTGCTGTTAGCTGGCAAAATGAGAGAGCGTTCATTTAGTTTAGTTCTACAATAAATATAATGAAAAAGAAAGCTAATGAAGTTTTATTTTAACACATCATATCTAATTATCTTACAATACAAGCTATTTTTACCACTTCGTTGAATATAAGTTCAAATTCCAAATAAACACCTGTATATCATTAATATTTCATAGCAATCAAAGCCAGGAAAAAAGTAGATTAATTTGTTCTTTACCTGACTATTAGTAGTGGCAATTTCATTTAGTATGTCATCGATGTCTTTTGAACTCCTGGCCGCATTCTGACTTTCTGACAAAAACAGCATTAAATCATAATACCACAATTTCGGTATGTACAATTCGTCGGTACCAACCCCCAATCACTTCGATGCTTTTAGCTTTAACAAGCCAGTGAATGTTAGTCAGGGTGAGTAGGTAAGTAGCTGCTCGATGTATCGGTAAAGGGACAATCTCAAAATAGCAATCTAAAATGATGAGTAACACCTATCACATGATATACATCTTATTGTACTCCTTATTAAAAGTACTTCTTAAACTGTTGATTTTTTTAGAAACAGAATCAATATTTGCATTTTTGTCTTGCTTGTGCAATATCTGCAACAACTCCTCCAATGCAGACTATTTTTTGTGTTTGTTTTTATAAAACTAGTCGTTTCTTTTCCACAAACATTCGCACTCGTGGTATTTTTCAATAAACTCCTCAGTTGGCGGTTAAACTACAACTGACTACGCGCATGCGTGGTCAGTTTGGCGTGATGAAAACCAACTGAAACCAGTGGATTTATAGTGCGCCCGGTAAATCCGTGGGTTGCCGTCAGTTTAAAATATTACGTTAGGATTTCACACTCACGGTCAGTTTTTGGATGTACGTCAGTTCAACTGATCAGTCGAACTGATCGTGAATGGGGACTATTAGGGGCTTAACACCCACAGCAGTACAGGAAACCAGATTTTCGGACGAACATGCCTTCGAGTCACGAGGCTGCACAATCCTCAAAGGCAAAGTGGGTCAGCGGGTAATGAAGAACGTACCCCAGTTAGGTACAGCATTTATAATTAGTCACAGGATACTGGATTCAGTCACCGACTTTACCTTCCCGAGCAGTCGTATATCCATCCTCTCTCTCTCTCAAATGCGCACACAAGCGCTACAGTATAATCAATGTAAATGCCCAAATCAACCAGGAAAACAGACGCAATCCAGACAGAACTGATAAATTCTCTGAAGACTTAGAAGATATTATCTCTAAACTTCCAGAGAGGCACACCGTCATACTGCTTGGTGACTTCCATGCTCAATTGGGAAGACAGAAAAAATATAGAAACAGTGGGCAATTATCCGGCGCATAAGCGAATCAACCGGAACGGAGAACGATTGGTGGATCTGTGTAGGAGTTTTGGGTTGCTTATGAAATCTACAGCCTTCAAAAACTTGCCAAGGATGCAGAAGACTTGGATTTCACCTAATACCCACCTGGGTGAATTCCAGATAGATCATGTGGCCATTTCACGAAAATCTCAAAAGGAAATACAAAACGTGAAGGTACTTCGAAGCGACAATCTGGACTCAGACCACTACCTCTCAAAGATCAAAATAAGACTCCAGCCTAGAAATACTAGATTACACAGAACCTCCAAAATGGTAAGATTTAACGTAGAACGACTCAAGAACAGTCAAGAAGTAAGTCAGAGACTGAACAATACCGCCCTAAACAGCTGGGACCAACTGAAGGAGACTCTTGTCAAGGCGGCCAATTAACTCGCCCCTCTAGCTCGAAGAAGGAAGCATCCGTGGTGGACTGAAGACTGTGATAATACAATACCCCAAAGACAGACAGCCTGGGTGAAGTGGAATTCTCAAAAGACCAAGGAAATTTGGCATACATTTCTGATACAAAGAATGGTTATAGCCAAGATAATTCGAGGAACCCAAAGAAGCTTCATACAGAACCAACAAACCCAAATCGAAGAGAGCTTTGCTAAGAATAACTCCAGAGATTTCTTAGGAACATTCAAGCAAACACTCAGAAAATACGCTCCACCAAGCCTCCACTTCAGAGACTCAACAGGCTTATAACGACAAGGACAACTGTCAACTTTTGGCGCAGTACTTTTAAAATCTACTCAACTGTGACCCACCCACCGAAAACTTCGACTATAAACAAACCACACCAAACCCGGACTCGATGCCCCCTTCATTGGCAGAAGTTGGCCAGATCATTCAACTTCTTAAGAATAATAAGCCAGCTGGAGAGGACTCAATCGTTGCTGAACTTAGGAAAGGTGCTGGAAACAATGGCGTGCGCAAGCAAACCGAGATCATCCAGGACATCTGAGAAACAGAGAAATTACCAACCGATTGGAAATCTACTCTGATCCATCCGCCTCACAAAAAGTGAGATTTTACTGATCTAAACAACTACCGTGCAGTTTCTCTCGTTCAGGTAACAAAGAAGATTCTCTCGAAGGCGTTACAAGCAAGGGCAGAAAATGAGCTGGATAGTCAACTGGGAGAATACCAGGGGGCTTCAGGAAGATCCGATCCTGTGTTAAACAGATCAGCAATCTTAGAACTTTACTTGCATACTCCAATATGACAAACTGCAAGGGGTTCGTCCCCTTTGTTGATTTTAGGAAGACCTGTGATTCCATTGGTAGAGAAACACTTAACAAAGAAGTCCAAGAACTAGGGCTAGACAACAAAATCCGCAGAATCATCCTAGAAACTTTGACCAACACCCATTCCAAGGTTAAATTTAGAGGCAAGATTTCAGAAAGCTTAGAAATAAAAACTGGAGTGAGACAAGGAGAAGTACTTTCCCCACTTCTTTTCAAAAGTGTCCTTGAAAAGGTTCTGAGAGAATGCCACAAAGAACTGATCAATTTGGGTGCTGAGAGTGGTATCTACCTGGGACGTAAGAACGATAGACTGGTTGTAGATTGCCTGACCTTTGCAAATAACACGGCACTGTTTGCTAATACTCTTGAAATGGCAAAAATGCAGGTCAATAGTCTCAGAAAACAGGCTGCCAAAGGAGGTCTTCAAGTGTCGCTGGAAGAAACAGAACTCCTCACCAATATCAGAGAAGCAAACTGAGAGATGTTACTAGAGCAGGGAAACAGTCAATAGGACTGAGAAATTTAGGTATCCCGGCGGATCGATTAAACCCAACTTATCAGAAAGAGCATCATTATCCAAGAGAGTCAACAAGTTAGAGCTAGCCTATATACTGTCTAAGAACACTTACAACAAGAACTGTCTGTCACGCAACCTGAAACTTAAGCACTACACATCAGTCGTACGACCAGAAACCCTGTATGCCATAGAGTGTCTTTCCTTGAACCGAAAAGGTCTGGTAGAGAAATTGGAAATCAGAGAGAGGAGAATCCTCAAGAAGATCCTAGGCCCGGTAAAGGAAGGTGGGGAATTCCGATGTCGGCATAACTCTGAGCTCTAAGAACATATTGAGATGCTCTCTGACTGTGCAGGGAAAAGAAGGGTACCTTTCTATGGACACTTTGCAAGACTGCCTCCAAACTGAATAACCAACCGTCTATTCACCTTCTGGCAAAACGAGAAGGTTCGTACCACTTGGTTGACAGAAACCGAGAACAATATTAAAGAACTGGGAATAACAGATCTCCAAAACAGACAGTCTGTGCGACGAACCCTGTAGAAAGTCCGTGGATTTCAGGAAAAACCCCTTCAAGAAAGGTGCCCCCTGGATAGAAGAGAGAAAGGAGTTACACCCGCAGAAGATGGGACAGTATTGGGCAAAGATCAAAGCCCAGCAGTTGAATAAGCATGGTCCAAAACAGGCCTATTCGAAACAAGAAGAAGAAGAAGATAGCAATAAATTCTGTAATATTAATGTATGTAAGTACGTCATTTGTAACGAAAGAATATTTGATCAAAGCAGACCCCAAGAAAATCGTGAAACGTTTGCGCTATGTTATTGGAATTTATATTCATTCCAATCGCAACAATTAGGAAACTTCGTCTGAAATTTATTCTATTCGTAGCACATTTCAATTTATGATAAAGTTTATTGATTTGAATAAAGACTATTCCAATAACCAAGATTTCTACGAACTAAATTTCCAATTATATATTTTATTGAAAACCAGTTCGTTGCTTTATAATTACGCCGCGCCGTTTTCATATTGAAAACCTATAGCAATATATTCCTCATCAAAAGGAAATGCTGTTTATACATTTTTGAACGTTTATTTGTTAAATCCAGCAAATTTAAATGAAAAATATAAATCAAATATTATTTAGATAAAACTGAATGTTTTAAAATATAATTAAAATGATGAAAATTTGAAAGGCCGATTCTCATATACGCGACACTCAGCTACGCGACGTCACGCGACTTCGCCTGTCAAATAATGATTACATTGTTTTAAATGAGCACGTACTCACTAGGGCGACGTGCCTATTTAAAACAATATAATCATTATTTGACAGACGATGTCGCACGACGTCGCGTAGCTGAGTGTCGCACAGCTGGGAATCTCCCTTTAATCAAAATTATTTATCATTAATATTACTTAGATAATAAAATTGATTTGTTGAAAACTGTATATGAAATAGTTCTTTTCCTTAAATTTAAACGAAACATGTAAAATAAAATTGTTCAAATGTGATAATCAGACGGGCACATCTAGAAAGTTTCTGGATCGTCGATATTCTCGCTGCGTTCAGCTAGGAACAATTTATTCTTTGTGAATACAAGTTAAGTGTCTATTCCCTGCGGGATAGATGAGTGTTTGCGATAAGGAAACTGTATACGAGTTTTGCCAAATTGCACCCGTATTTGAGCTCGGAAAAACCTACACATGGCTTCAAGACAAATATAAACGTTTTGCAAAAATTCTGATACATTGTTTAATATTCTAATATGAAACTATATTAAGAATTAGAGAATTTTAATTTAGTCGCGAAAAACTTTCTGCTCATAATATTAGAATGAAAAGGCAAAGTCAAGATATAATATAATAATATAAGTCATTAGAACAAAACACTACTCGCCTTCAATCTATTATTTAAAAACATCGACAAAGTTAATTGTCATTTTGATCTTTGAATTTAACTTTACAAAGATGATAATCATTTCCTTTTATAAACTAAATATTAGATCAACATTTATATAAATATAAATAAAATATGTTGTCTGTCTAGCTATGTCTGTCTGGTCCGCTTTCTCTAGTCTTGTCCATCTAGTCTAATCAATTTAGTCTTGTCTGTCTAGTCTCGTCATTGCATGTGTGGTCTGCTCTGCCTAGTCTTGTATGTCGCTCTAGACTCGTATGTCCTGTCTTATCTGTCTATTCCTGTCTATCTAGTCTTTTATGTGCAGCCTTGTCTGACTAGTATTATTTATCTAGACTTGTCTGTCTATTCTTCACTGTCTAATAAAATCTTGTCTATCTAGTCTTGTCTATAAAATGTATTTTGTCCAGTTTTATCAGTATAGAATTGTTTGTTTAGTTCCTTACGTTCAATTTTCTATGTATAGAAATGTCTACATGGTTTTGCAATCTAGTCTTTTATGTGCATTTTTTTGTCTAGTCTTGTCTGTCTAGTCTCGTCTGTCCAGTCTTGTCCATCTGGACTCTTCCGTCTAGTCTTGCCGTACTAAATATGTCTGTATATTCTTGTCAGTCAATTCTTGTTCGTGAAGTCTTGCCTGCCTAGTTTTGTCTGTCTAATGTATTGAGTCTAGTTTCGCCGGTATAGATTTGTATATGCTGCCTTATTTATTTCGGACCTGTCTGTCTAAGCTTCTCTGTCTTGTCTTGTATGTTTAATCCCATATCTATTTTGCGTCTGTTATGGACTCATAACAGCACTCATATCCGTGCGGTTATTGCTTGCCGAGTGCTGTTATGAGTTAATTTTTTCAAGTTTGGCAATGAAATTGAGAGCTGTCAGTGTCAAATTTTTGACGAGATAGTTTTGAGGTTATGTGATGTGTGGAAATCGCGAATACCAAAATTTAATTAATTTATGGTAATAAACTGTATTCTATGTCGTAGACAGACAAATCTCTTAATTCCTGACGCCTAAGCGCACAATTATAACCCAATATCAAGACGAACTAAGATGAATACCGTTACATACAAAGCTGCGATTTAAATACACATTTACCCACCTTCATAGACAGGTAAGACTTATCATCTGGGTCCCTTATAAATTTATGAATATCTTCTTCTTCTAAAATCTTCGACTTTTTTTAGGTGCATAGCCCTGAGATATCCGTTTCAGTAAGGCCTGCAATTTATAATATTTGGATAGGTCTACATCCTTATATTGATATATAGTAAAACAACATGGAATATATCGTCCATAAACTTGATGGTTTATACTTCTTACGTTGTAATTCGAAGTAAGCAAGTAAAACATTTTCCAAAACAGCTGTAACATTATTTTCATCGAAACACTAGTTAAATTAAGTATATGTATTTCATATCGTGGACGTGATTTATCCGGCAACAAATTGCTCCGTATTTGCAGAAATTTGCTAAATTTCAGGTGGAGTATAAGATACTTTCTCAACCAGTTTAATTTTAACCTTTACGTTAATTTTAAGTGTCAGTGAAATGTCAAGTATCAGTGTTATCAACCACCATAAAATTTTCTTAAAACCGTTAAAGTCATTCTACCGACCGGAGCGGCCATGCGCCCTTTTAACTAATTATTACGTATAGTTAAAATAATATTTCGAGGAAACGCCATTTCGTAATCTCTTACTGCTATAGAAAGATATGAAATTAGATTGAAAAAAATCATTGTTTAAAAAATCTCACGATTTTTACATTTTTACAAAAAAACTCCGCTAGACTCCTTCTACAGGCCACAGCGGCCTGAAGCGACAGGTCATCAGACCACGGATTAGGCTTCAAAAGAAGACAATCCCAAGAATAGGTTAATCACCTAATATTCAAGGAGCATTTTTTAAAATAAAGATTAGAGAAATATGCGAACACTTTCGGAGATAAGATTATAATAATTATATAAGAAGATATGGCTCTATACTGCTCTCTTCTATACTGCTCTCCTCAAACTTCTGGAAGGACTTCAACACATAATATTATTAGAGGTTCCGTCAACAAAGTAATTTTACCGCCAGGCACTACAATTGGAGATCATGTGGAAGCTTTTCGTTTAATTTTAACAGACAATATATTATCGATGATTATAGAGATGATCAAGAGGCTGTTAGAGTTCGTAGAGAGAAAATAAAATACAAAAACCGTTCTAACCAGTAGATATGACAATTTATTGTCATATTGTTCTTTGCCGGGCATCTGAAATCTTCAAATGTGAGTATAGACCGTCTATGCAAAAAATGTGGAGCTAAAAGTATGGATCACCAATTTTTCGAGCAACTTTCCCTAAGAACAGATATCACAAATTTTGTAAATTTATTCATTTTGATGATAAACAGTCGAGATCACAACGACTTGCAAAGGATAAACTTGCACTTATTAGAGAACTGTATGATAGAATCATTTTGGAAAATTCTACATGCCATCATGTGAACTGACTGTAGTTGAGCAACTGTTTGGTTTGGAAGAAAAATGTCCATTCTAGCATGAAAAGTCAACACAAGAAAAATATGGTTAAAAAATATTTTAGCTAAACGATTCTGAAACGGGATACCCACTGAAAGGAATTCCATATTTAAGATAAAAGGGAAATCAACATGGAACCAACCTGGATGAAAATATCGAACAAGATTTGTGCACTTCATATTACGGGACAAATAGAAATAAAACTAGCGACCATTTTTTTACAACTAAACAATTGGCTTTGAATTTGAAGAGTTCTGGTCGCACTAGTAAGGGAACGGTACACAAAAATAAACTATTGATCCCCCAAAATTTTCATTTTAAACGTTCTTGGGAACAAATTTGGATTTTCAAAAAATCTCACGTTAGAGTCATACGTTCCAAAAATGGGAAAATCTGTCAATTTATTATCTATTATGCATCAGAGTGATGCGATTACGGAAAATAAGAGAAAACTGAAAGTGATTATTGTTAGTGGGGCCTTGATTTCACCGCATTTACAGCGACGACAGAATCATATTTTGCGAAGCAAGGGTTTGAAGGAAAGTATTTATTCTGTGCAAGAAAATCTTGCTCATTCTTGAGCATTTCCTCCAAAAAAGAAACGGACCATACATAGTCAATTATGTGAAAGTGAAAGGAGAGTGAGTATTGCAATATTGTATACATTGTAAAAAGAATACTTATAATAGTCATTCAAATATCGTTCGATTGTCTCTATGATCTGTTTGGTGATCCCTGTCTTTACATTTAATAAATTTAATAAACATAATGTGCCATTTTTACATAATGTCGTGTTCCTTCTTTTCCCTATCCAACCCTTCCCTCCTCTTCCATACTTCTTACATCCACTGTATCTCTTTTCCATCTTCATTCAGTATTTCTTCTGTTTTCCTTCTTTCTTTTTTTCATCTTTCATTTATTCCACATATGCTCTACTGTCTCTCTCTCCTCGTAGCACATCCGGCACATTCTTTTTCTTCTTCCAATATCTATTTTCTCTCTCCTCGTTTCCACATCTGCACCTCGCCATTATCTTCCTTTCTTTCACTCTCTCTCGGAATCTCTTCTATCATACAGCTCTCATACTTCATATTATATCAGGATACCATTATTCTTTCCCTGCTTTCCTGCATGTGTACGCCCTTGTCTCTTTCGCTCGTCTCCCCATTCATCCACTTGCCTTCCGCTCTTAGCCTCTCTATTTCCTTACTCGCGTATCCATTTATTCGGCAATATTTCTCTCTTTCATTCATTTCTATATCCTTTTTTTTCTTTTCAGCATTCAGTCAGTAACCTGGAGTCTTTCTTTCTCTTCAAACTTAGTTGCTTTCTTCGCCGCTTTCACTCTCAGTTTGCCCCTCTTACATTCCTCTCTCTCTATCTATCCTGGAGTTTCTCTGTCTACCCCTAACACCCATCTCAGGTATTTTTCTTGCACTCTCTCAGCCTCTTCCTGTACTTTCCAGCCCCAGATTTCTGCTCCATATATTATCATATGGAAACTCGGTAACAAACTTCAAACATCAACATCCTCCTCCTGAAATCGCTTCCCTATTTTCATTCGCATATCCCCCAAATACACTCCATTACCTTGTTTGCTTATTTGGTCTTGAATCTTTCTGAACTCTTTCACATGCATTTTATCTGAGGCCTTCTCGTTCAATGTTTAGCCTAGGTACTTAAATTCTCTTAGTCGCTCTATTGTTTCTCCTTCCTACTTCCATTCCTTCTTCTCATTCTTCCTCTTTCTCTTACTAGACACCATCATTTTGGTTTTATCCACATTATCTTCTATTTTTCTTTCTCACATTCGTATCTAGGCCTTTCATCATATCTTTCGTCTCGCTGTTTGCCACCACTACCTAGTTGTGGTATGTTTCTCTAGCTATTTCCAGGCTATTCGCGTTTACCTTTCTTAGTTTATTCATTTATTTTTACATCTCTACGCTTTTCTATTGTGTATTATTGTGTATTTGTGTACTATTGTGTATTGTGTATTAAGTGTGTAAATTAAATAAACATTAAATTATAAAGTGTATTAATTTTAAACATTATGCGAAAAAATGAATTATTTTAATAAACTTAATAAAGACGGAACAAAGCTTGAATATATAAATATTCTCAACCTTTCCGGAACTCTATAATACTAATGAGTCTTTTTAGGACTACCAAAAACAAATCTCTTATGAAATTTGTCAGTTATTCTATAGCTTTCAGTCCACCTTCGTGGCACTCAACAAAAACCATAAAAATAACATTGATTTTTAAGATCATGTATTTCCGATACCTTGAGTGGATAGCCATCTGTGGACGCGTTTCGAGATTTATCCCTCATCAGCACAGCTTTGCTTCCATGAACAATATTTTGTAAATCACTCACTTGAAAACCCGGAGTTCCGGAAAGGTTGAGTATATTTATATATTCAAGCTTTGTTCCGTCTTTATTAAGTTTATCTGATTATCTATAATGTTGTATGGTTTTACCAATTCAAAATTTATCATTTATATCAATAACCTGCTGTTCATGTCTCTCTCACAAAATGTCAAAATTAAAAAACATCTAACCCTAATCAACACATGGGTTTTCAAGTGAGTGATTTACAAAATATTGTTCATGGAAGCAAAGCTGTGCTGACTCAAGGTATCGGAAAGACATGATCTTAAAAATCAATTATTTTTATGGTTTTTGTTGAGTGCCACGAAGGTGGACTGAAAGCTATAGAATAACTGACAAATTTCATAAGAGATTTGTTTTTGGTAGTCCTAAAAAGACTCATTAGTATTATAGAGTTCCGGAAAGGTTGAGTATATTTATATATTCAAGCTTTGTTCCGTCTTTATTACGTTTATCTGATTATCTATAATGTTGTATGGTTTTACCAATTCAAAATTTATCATGAATTATTTTGTTTATTCCACATAATCTGATTTATAAAAACATTTATTAATTAAAAATTGAATGAAAGAGAACCAAAAATCTAAGATGTAATTGAAAAATAATTCTATAATTACATTGGCTAAATTGCACTAAATTGTCACCAGCCGCTCAAGCCGGTAGGCGTAGATGGCTGACTACTTGGTAGCATGACCTTAAAGGTTAATATGTATGGCCAATTTTTTTATTTAGAAATGGCATAAAAGGGCGCAAAATACAAAAATATACTAGAAAAACTCGTTCGTAAGGCGTTTTTCAGCACTTAGAAAGTCCATTAGAAAACTCCTCGCTGCGCTCGTCATTTTCTAAACTTAGACGCGTGCTGAAAAATCGCGCCTACTGAACTCGTCCTTTAATATGCTGTTGTGTATAGTGTTGTATGAATCGACTTTCCTGTCTTGTTTTGCAAGTAGTCCCTCTATACAATAATGTCTTATAAATGTGGTAACACTTGTCTACTATAAACCTAAAAATTTCAAGACAAATTTAAAAGTTTCGAAGAGAAGTTTCAATATTCTTTAATATAAAATGGTCAATCGCGGAATCCAACGGAAGAAGGTGAATTTTTGTATAGACCTTTATTTTAGCGTTACAAATGTTGTCTCAAAAGTCACATATGCCAATACGAGTGCGTCCTTAGATATTCAAGGTCAAAGATAAAAACAGTTTTTTGAGAATATCTCGTTTACTCTGCCGTATTATCGTATTTACATTTCCTATCGTATTTGCATTTATTTTGAAAATTGTAGAAAATAAAATTCTCTACAAATTTTGATCTGAAACCTTCTATGATATGTCGAACTGTCTTTGAGATAGAGCTGGCAGAGTGTGGAGCGCCCTTGGGCGTCCATACGTACCTTAACACAAGGTAAATCCTGAATCCCAACGTAGTATACCGTTTTTTTTTTACTTAATTATTAAATATTACTTAAATAACAATTTAATACTTTTTACTTTTTTTAATTTCTTTTAAATCAAATAGAATAATTAAATTGAATATTTTTAAATATTAAATAATATCAAATTTACTTACCTTTGACATACAAATAAGTCAATAATGAAGTAAATCATTCTAAATATAATTTATTGTTATTCTAATTCAAACCTAGGGATGGGGTTGGGTACTGCAAAATGAAACCCTAACGCCGGTAACAACACTTTACCACCTTCACCAGATGAACTACTCACTTCAATATTCGGCAAATGCAAGAATGGTTGTGGTTTGCGTTGTGGATATCGTAAGTTAGGAATACAATGTTCTTTAGCATGTGGTCATTGCAATGGAAATGCATGCTTCAATGCATCACCATATCCATCAGATGTTCATAAAGACAATGCATATGACACTGCATTTTTTGAAGATATGACAATGAATGTCAATGACAACAAGGAGAGTGAAGATGAGAATGGGCCTGACACTGCTGGCCATCTTGAAGAAGACTAATAATAATAATAACAATAATATTAATATCACTAAAAACATTAAAAAGAAAATATTTTCCTACTCTCAATCCAATTATCCTTCATTTGAATTAGATTAAAATAGCAGGTATATATTAAGGTAAAATATATTTAGAATAATGAAGAATATTTACTTATTTGAATTTCAAAGGTAAGTAATATTTGATGACTATTTGATTTAAAAGAAATACAAATATAAGTAGAAGGTATTAAATTGATATTTAAGTCATATTTAATAAGTAATTAGGTAAAAAAACGGTATAAGTAATACCTTGGGATTCAGGATTTACCTTGCGCTAAGGTACGTGTGGCTGAGCGCTCCACACTCTGCGTTCTCTATCTCAAAAACAATTCGACTAATAAAAGAAGGTCTCGGATGAAATTTGTAGAGAAATTTATTCTCTACAACTGTTATAATAAATGCAAATACGGTAGGAGGCAGAAAAATCGAGATATTCTCAGAAAACTGATTTTTGCTACCATTGACCTCGAATATCTAAGGACGCTCACATCTTGGCATATGTGACTTTTTAGACAACATATGTAATGCTTAAATAATGGATTATACAAAAATTCAGCTTTTTCCGTTAGATTCCGGGGTGAAATGCTAAAATGACTGGGCTGATATATTAAACTATATTATGGATTAAACAGCTAGAGAAAACACACTATACAAACAATACTTAACAATACAAAATTAAGGCTCTGATTAACCGCGGGTTCCGGTTAATCAGAGCCTTAATTTTTCAAGAAAAAATATGGCTCCTAGGTGCAAGATAGCAGTAGGCCTTAACAAAGACCACTAGACGACCAAGATCAAATCTGGAAAAACTAAGTCTGAAATGAGACCGTTGAGGATGAAGCGTGTTCAAAGCAAGCACACCAAGTTCGTCCGCGACTTGGTACGCGAGGTATGCGGACATGCCCCGGACGAGAAGCGCGCCATGGAATTGTTGAAGGTCTCCAAGGACAAGAGGGCCCTCAAGATCTTGAAGCGCTGTTTGGGCACTCACATCCGCGCCAAGAGGAAGCGCGAAGAGTTGTCCAACATCTCGACTCAAATGCGTAAGGCCCAAGTAAGCGCATGTAAAATAAATTCTAATTTGATTTATTAAAAAAAATAATAATAAAATTTTATAAAAGGTACTTCAATTTTTACTTTATAGAAAATACTCTTATTATTCTGTTGTGGTTCAAATATGACGAATTCAGTATAACAAAACAAACTCGTCGTAAAAAAATTATTTAAAAATGTGAAGTTAATGTTCATCTTCTTTAGCGATATTGAATCTTTTCACACGTTATGTGGAAACGCAACAAGACGTGATGACATTTCTCGTGTTAAATAATGTATGTCAGGAAGTACTTTCAACTTTAAAAAAATACTCATTTCCTTATATAAATTAAATATTAGATCAACATCTAAATAAAAATTAAAGGCATATGTAATTTGACTACTTTAGTCTATCTGGTCTGTTTTGTCTCGTCTTGTCCTTGAACTCTTGTATATCTAGTCTGGTCTGTGTGGACCTGTCTGTTTAGTCTTATCTATCTAGTCTTCTCTATCTAGTCTTGCCTGTCTAGCCTTGTCTGTCTAGACTCGTCTGTCTATTCTTGAATGATATTTTCTATCTAATTTCGTCTATCTACACTTGTCTCTCTAGTATATTCTGTCGAGTTTTATCCACATAGAAATGTCTGTCTAGTTTTAAGTTTCATCTGGTCTGTACATAATTGTCTTCATAGCTTTGCACTCCAGCCTTTTATGTTGAAACTAGTCCATTTAGTCTTGTAGTACCACTTCGGTCTATTTACTCTTGTGAGTCTAGTCTTTGAAAATACCTGTACTATATATGGCATTAAAAAGTTCTGTCAAGCAGAGAAGTTTATGTAAGACTTTTTAATGGCATATATAATACAGGAGTAATGTATCTTTGTACTGGAATACATTAGACTGGCTAACACTAACTTTTGTCACGATCTCTAAAAATCAAGGCAAATAAGTGCATGACTATCGCACAATAGTTTAATGAGCCATGTTGTAAAAATATTCCTTCGAGTAATCCAGTTCGGGTTCCGAAATGGCCTGGGAAAACGTAAAGCGCTGTTTGATATTTTCAAGTTATAATCCAACGATGTCTGCTGCAGTATGTAGGCATGCTTAATAGTCTTTGATAGAGCATTTGGTAAAGTGAGACATGACAAACTACTCGAAATGCTGAAAACAACTGGAATTGACGATACAGACATTCGAATAATAATAAACTTGTATTGGCATCAAGAGCTAAGCGACGAAGTAGAAATAAAGAGAGGCGTACGGCAGGTGTGCATAATCTCACCATTACTCTGTAACCTATAATCCGAGAAAATATTCGCAGAAGCAACCCAAGAGGTACATGTAGGAATAACCATAAACGGAAGAATCATATATAACATGAGGTATGCTGATTACAAGCTGATGTTAGCAAAACATGCGACTATATCCAAATACCAATGAGCAGAATAGCCAATACTTGTAATGACTGGATTAAAACTTAACGTAATTAAAACAAAATATATGATTAAAAACAAAGATAACGATATCCAAGATACAGGCATTACCGTCAACGGAACAAACCTCACACAAATTTCGAAGGTAGTGTATATCAACGAAAACTGGGACTCATCCATTGAAATTAAAATACGAAAAGCGAGAGCTCGCGCAGCATTCATTCGCATGAAAAAGACCATCATTAGTCGCGACTTGACGCTAAGCTACAGAGTACGTTTTGTGAGGTGTTATGTTTTAAGTATAACTTCCATCCCTGGATGGAGGCTTGGATGCTGACAGAAGCAGTACAGAAACGTCCGAACGCATTTGAGATACAGACGAATGCTCAAAATTAGTTGGACAGACAGGATTACGAACCAAGAGGTCTTCTTCTTCTTCTTCTGAGTCGTTCATTCTTGACAGAGTGGTTGTGGTTATGGGGCGTCGTTTGCTTTTTTCACTGCAGCCTTCGCAAATCATCTCCATAGATTCCTGTTGGTCGCATGGCGCGCGCATTCTGCCACAGGAGTCTGAGTGACAGATTTGATGGTGTCTGTTCATCGGGTTGGTGATTGGCCATGAGTTCTGCTACATTCCACTCTGCCCTGAAACACCAGCCTCTCCATTGAGTCACTTTTGCGGGTAACGTGTCCAAAGAATCTGAGGATTCGTAACTGAGCAAGCGATGAGATACGCTGGTCAATTTTTAATTCCTTGAGTACGGACACGTTAGTCCGATGAGTGGCCCAGCTGATTCCCAGCATGCGCCTCTAACACCACATTTTTAGGGCGTCGATCTTGCGTCGATCATTCGACAGCAAGGTATATGTTTCCGCTCCATACAAAAATATCGGAAAAAAACCGGGACTGTTCATAAGAGGTATTTTGGTATTTTTAGTGATTCGGCGGTCTCTCCATATTTTGTCAAGCCTTTGCGCAGCGGCCGTGTAATCGCGCAACGTCTTTGAATCTCGAGGTCAAATCTCGCGCTATTGGTGATAGTGGAGCCCAAGTAAATGTAGCTACCTATAAACTCACAGTTGGCAATATGTGAAGTATCTGGATTGCTTTCATTGGCTCTATCAACTATTATCATCTTAGTTTTTTCGCCGTTTAAGGCGAGTCCAACCTCTAGGCTAGTGGTTTCGAGTATCCGCAGCATGTTACTGATATCGTCCTTGAATAAAGTCGGAAGCATTGTATCGTCAGCATACCTCAAATTAAATATGTTCATACCTCCGATCGATACATCTTTGTCCTTTTTCTCTAGAACAATACGCATAATGTATTCGGTGTACCTACATGCTAAAAAGTAACTGTGATAATATACATCCTTGTCTGACACCGGCTGGTATTTTAAGGGATTCAGAGTCTACTCCTTCCAAGCGCACACATGCTGTGCCGTCCTTATAGAGCTTCTCTATCAGATGTACTAAATGACGCGGAACGCCCATCTCAGGAGTAGTAGCAGTACTTCCCATAATTTGGACCAGACAACGGTGTCGAAGGCTTTGCTAAAGTCGATAAAGTAGATGTATAGCTTTTTAATAACACTAGGGCCTTTTCGATGATTTGTCTCAAGATGAGTATTTGCTCCCGAGTTCCTCGACCTTTGACAAAACCTGCCTGTTCTGGTGCAATTTCGCTGTTCAAGTAAGCTTGAAGTCTGGTATTCAATATATGTAGAAGAATTTTGCGTAGTACCTCTTGAAACAGGAAGTACTACGACGAATAAATAAAGAAATTAATAAAAACCAAATTAATTAAAAAAGAAAACGGAAAATAGAGTACTTCGTCCATATTATGAGAGATAGTGATAAATATGAAATAGTACACCCTATTATACAAGGAAAGATAGATAGCAGTAGAGGCCCAGTAGAAGGCTAAAGAATCTTAGACAGTGGTACGGACAGACAACAGTGCAGCATTTCCGGGCTACTGCAGACAAAATTATCATCAACAATATGGTTGCTATCATGCTCGCCAACGATCGTTGAACAGGCACAGCATCCATACAAGAAGAAATTTAGTCTTTTCCATGAAGCCTTGTCTGTTTATTTTTGTCTATTAAGTATAGTCAATCAACTTTTGTCGGTTAAGTTTTCTATGATTGTATGATTTGTATACAATTTTGGCAAGAAATAATTTATTTAAAATATATGAAGAACATATGTTCTCAGAACGCGAGTATAAAAACTGGACTGGAGTTTTTTTATTACAAAATGCACTATGTTCTTGAAGGTCAATTGAAATGGTCAGTTGATGATGAGACGACAAAACTATTGGTTGAAGCAAATTATTCAGCAGGTAATAATCGAGAAATGATAGCACCGAACTCGACCGTTCATGCTCATGTGAGACGACTTGGTCTTGGTCTTCAAAGCTGGAGATTTGGCTTATTAAATGTAGATATATGCTCCGAGCATTATCTCTGGTTTTCTGGTACCATCTGCAAAAAAATTAGTTGAGGAAGTTGCAACTAATTATCACTACCAATGAGAAATAGATTCTTTACAACAAAATAGAATGTTAGCAATCATGAGATTTTAAAACTCATTGAAACATCGTCAACAGTTTTTTCATTTTCACGACGATCATTTTTTCTCGACACATTTAAACGATCATTCTGAGACGTATCATTTCCATGACAAGTCGCACAGGCGTGGAATCATGCTAAAACCAGCCATTTTTGGTAACATAATTTGTTGGACCAAAATAGTCAATATTCAGTGTGTAAAGTGATGAGGTATCCCAGGGATGGCGAACCTTTTTGAGTAGTGGGTCAAATTTTGTTCATTAAATTTTGCGTACTAGCTCGTGGGTCACTAGGCCAGTGGCATCACTTGGAAAAGAGGAGGGAGGTCAAAGACTACTTTTTTGCTCCCGCTTATAAGGCTTGTACAAAATTCAAGTTTGCTTCTTATCTTACAACTTCTACTTTAGAAGTGGAGAGCAAAAAAAAGATCGAAATCAAAAAATGTATACAGTAAAATCTCAGTAATTTGGCCGTTGCGCTTTGGTTAATTGGACGACACGTCCAGTAATCCGTCGGTCTAGACACCGCCAGCGCTCTTTCCTACCAGCTCTCTTTCTTATAATCCGGCGGTTGTCTGGTCCCATATGTGTCGGATTATCGAGATTATACTGTATAAGTCCCCGAGCGGATCGATGGCTCGTTTGATGGTATTTTTGAATTAAAAACTTCTTGTGAATAAGATATATGTTTTCCGACTAACTTTGGGACGCTGCATCAACTAGTAAAAACTAGAAGTCACTGTGATAAGCCTTTCAAAAATAACGCCATCGTGAAATCGGAATAAGTTTTGAGTTTGATTGATTGTAACTTAGAAAATAGGCAAAAGAAATGAAAGTGCCTGCGACAATATTGGTAGAAAAATCCATTGTCTAAACAACCGAGTTAATTTTGTTTTGAAAAATTTTGGTTTGGAAATTTAGGAAAATTCAGAGGGAATCAAATTTATACAAGGTTTTTGTTTGATTCGTTGTAACTTGGAAGTTGTAACAAAGCACGTGAAAATGTTTTAGACAAAAACTGTTAAGAATTTCATTGTCTAAGCAAAAATTTGTTTTCAGTCTTGATTCATTTACTCAGAAAAAATCGCAAAATAGTCAGTTAACGACGTCTGCTCTCACCTGTCTTGAAAATTTTATCAGTTGTTTTGTGATTTTTGCAACGATTTGAAGGAAGTCTGAATGGGAGAAATTTGAGAAAAAAAGTCTAAATAGACAAATGTGGTTTAAACAACATTAGTAGATAATTGTCTATAACATATTAATGTTGCAATAGTTTTTAACTTTCAACTTATAGTTGAAAATTTGGAAGAATATGAGTCAAAAACTAAGAATTCTAGGCAAATTTTTAGATAAAAGTTGTAATGAATTTAATTCTCTATAAAAGTTACTTTCAATTTTTTTTTGATATTTCGTGTTTTTATGCGGAAAATTGCAAAAAACGGAATGAAGCTTAAAAGCTGCTTTGGGTTCTCAAATTTAAGGGATGATATCTAATAAAAAAATATTAAAAATTTTAAGCAACCACCGACACAAAAAACCTCTAAAAAGCAAAAACATTTCTTTCTTGCCCATTTAACTAAAAGTACCTACTAATATTTCGATGATAAGCGTCGCAGCGTAGGGGGACCGCTATGTGAAGAAGTATAATTAGTTATACCCACATAGGTATAATGAATAGAAAATACGTATGAACTTAGATGTATCAATCTATCTTACAAGGTCAACTAAGTTCCTGCAGAGTTTCGATATGGTATGCATCACGTTGTCGTTTAAGAGAACGCGCAGACAGGTGAGAGCAGACGTTGTTAACTGTCTATTTTGCGAATTTATCTGAGTAAATGAATCAAGACTGAAAACTAAACGATTGGATATTTTTGTTTTGTTACTTACGTACGTTGCTTAAACAGATTAAGTATAATCCACACTTTATCATTATCAATCTTCTTTTAATTTCTTTGTATTCTGGTTTTATTACTTGATTTACTTAGCAGTTCCCCGACGCGGCGACGCTCATCATCAAAATATTAATAAGTTAAAAGGGATCAACAAATTCCTGAACAGATCTTCCTAAACTATAGCTAAGAACCTTCTTGATCACGTCAGTTTTCAAACAAAAGTATGGATATACGGAACTAGACAAACGCTTGTGTCAAATTGGTTGCATATTAAATTTGTCAAGAAGGAAATGAGCGGATGATCATCATGCTCATGAACGGATCTTCATAAAGTATAGCTAAGAACCTCCTTGCTCACGTCAGCTTTCAAATTAAAAAAAAACGCATTAAAATCGGTCCATTTGTTTAGGAGCTACGATTCCATAAACAGCCACATATAGGGACAGACGGACGGACTGACACACAATAAAGTACAGAATTTAGAGAAACGTTTTGGACAAAACTTGTTACAAATTTAATGTTGTCTAAGAATCTTTTTAAAATTTGCAAAAATTTCGCATGGCGTTATAAGAAATTGATATTTACTTCACAGCTTTAACAGGTTCTTTTGGAAAAAAGGTGAATATTTGACAAGTTATTACTCAGAATCTAGATGAAATAGACAAAAGAGTTTTAAATAAGGTTTATAGAGAAATTAATTCTAAATAAAAGTTGTTTTAACCAAATTTCTGCAATTCTGTTTTTTTATGCAAAAAATGCAAAAAACCGAGTGGTTTCAATTTGGGCAAAGTCAACTTAAAGAGATGATATCAGGAGAAGAAAACAAGTTAGTCAGAAATTCTTTGGACAAAACTCTAATGCTTTATAAGAATTTACCTCCTTTGGTATCGTATTAATAAATAACTCGTACTAATGAATAAAAATTCCTGATACAATGAAATCCAATTAAAGGATGTAGAATATTCTGATTAAAATATTGAATAGAACCTATGTTTAAAATATTGAATAGTACCTATGTTTGTTAGAACGTTCAGCGCCCCCTGGCAAAAGTTTCTAACTTGTATAAACGCACAGTGACGCGAACACTATTTGGTCAATGTCGATGAAATCTAGGTAAACGTAGATTTAATCTGGATTAAATAAAGTTACGTTAGAGCCAGACAAATCCAGACTGAGGGGCCGAGACTTAAAACTAAGTGAATTTTAATAGAGGTCAGAAAATATTCACTACGTCTATGTGTTTTGTTTTTAGGGGTATCAAAGGGGGTAGTGCATGCGTACCGCACAACAGTCATTGGGAATGAACTAGTTGCATAGCCACTCCTACCCAAGTCTGACTCTCACCTCCACGCTTGGTGATCCCTGGTAACCTCATGGACACCCTTTGAGATGCGGTGAAAACCCGTATGGACAAGGGCGGAAATGAGGGCAAACGAGAGCAGGCGAAATGGCCCTCCGAAATGGGGGTTGGGCGACGGGTTAACTCCCCGTCACTGGAAAAACAAACTTGTTACGAAAACTGCACGAAATAAAACCGGACTGGAACCACGACAACGAACCACGCAACGAAAAAAGGACAAGAGATTGGAAATGAAAATAAGCACATGGAATGTACGAACCATGCTAAGACCTGGAAAAAATGCAGGAGATTGCCGAAAAACTTATAAAGCAAAATATAGATGTAACAGCCCTGCAAGAAATCAGATGGAAAGGACAGGGCGAAGTAGGAAAAAGAGAATACTCATTATACTATTGCGGGAGTGAAAAACAAGGATCATATGGAACTGGATTCATACTAAACAAGAAAGCGAGAAGTACGCTTATGCACTTCGAACCAATCAACGAACGAATGTGCAAGATCCGCTTAAAAGGAAAATTTACAAATATAACCATTCTAAACGCATACGCTCCAACTGAAGAAACAGACGAAATGATAATCGACCAATTCTATGACAGGATCCAACAAGAATGCGACAAAGTACCCAATCACGACATCTTGATATTGATGGGAGATTTTAAAGCAAAGATAGGACAAGAACAGAGATACAGGAGTGTTGCTGGACGACACAGCTTGCACGCAGAAACAAGCCCAAACGGAGAGAGATTATGCCACCTAGCAGAAATGCAAAATTTGATATTAAGTAGTACACTCTTTCCGCACAAGCGCATACATAAAGGAACATGGAAAATTCCGGGCACGAGAAAATGTAACCAAATCGATCATGTCGCAGTATCAAGAAGATGGACATCAAATACAAGAGATGTACGCTCGTTCAGAGGAATTAACTGCGATTCCGACCACTTGTTGGTAATAGCAACTGTAAGACAGAGAATAAGCAACGTACAAAAACGCGGAGGAGATAAACCAAAGAAGTGGAATGTGGAAAAACTGAAAAGTGAAAAGGGAAAAAGAGAATATCAAGAAACAATACTGGAACACCTACGTAAAAACCCAAGCGAAGACGATGTGGAGAATGAACGGAGACACATCAGAGATAGTATTCTAAAAGGAGCTGAAAAGATAAGAGAAAAGCAACAAATACGAAACGAAGAATGGTTTGACGAGGAGTGCAGGAAGAAGATAGACATAAAAGATGAAGCAAGAAACAAGTGCCTCCAGCGTGAATCGAGAAGCCAAAGGAAAGACTATGAAAGAAAAAGAACAGAAGCATACCGAACGTGTCGAAGAAAGAAAAGAGAATACTATAACAAGGAAATAGAAGAAATAGACGAGAGCAATAACAGAAAAAATTACAAAAAGTTCTACCGAGAAATAAAACTAGATTCTTCAGAGTACAAAGCGAAAGAAATGTTGTGCGACAACAAAAATGGAACGATCCTAACAGAGAAATCAGACGTCCTGAAACGATGGCAGGAATATTTCTGCGACCTGCTTAATAATAAAAATGAAACAAACTCAGAAGAACTAGCTCAGTACAAAACAGCTGAACCAAAAGTTGAAACACCGACACTGGAAGAAACAACTGAGATCATAATTGCCTTTAAGAATAACAAGGCGCCTGGTAGCGATAACATTACAGCAGAGCTACTAAAGGCAGGAGGCCCAGAACTGTGGGCCCGTATCCACCAATTAACCAAACAAAGTTGTGAGGAAGAAACAATGCCAGAAGAGTGGAATTTAGGCCTTATACATCCTATTCACAAGAAAGGAAGCAAAAGAGATTGTAAAAATTACAGAGGAATTACATTATTAAATGTAACATATAAAATCATTTCATGCCTCATTCACAAAAGGTTGAACGTATATGCAGAAGATATACTAGATGACTATCAATGTGGATTTCGACCTAACCGATCAACAACAGATCAAATACACAAAATGCGACTGCTGCTAGAAAAGGGATACGAACACAATTTTGACATACACTGCCTTTTCATTAATTTTCAACAAGCCTTCGATTCAGTCAATAGAAATAAGTTATACCTGAACTTAATACATATGGGCATACCAAAAAAGATTGTCAATCTAATTAAACTAACATTAGAAAGAACGTCAGCGGCAGTAGTAATACAAAACGATAAAACCGAAAAATTCGCCATTACGTCTGGAGTCAGACAAGGTGATGCGCTATCCGCTCTACTTTTCAACCTAACATTACATGCGGCTATAGAAAAACTAAAGATAACGGGAAACTTAACATCAAAAAGTAGACAAATCGGAGCCTATGCAGATGACATAGTAATCACGGGGCGCATGGCAAATACAGTAAATGACACATTTAAGGACCTCGAAAAAGAGGCAAGGAAAGTAGGACTGACAGTCAATCAAGAAAAAACAAAATATATGATGATGTCCAGAACTGCACCACAAAATGAAGATAGATACATAGTAGGCGACCACAGCTTTGAAAAAGTTAAAAATTTCACGTATTTGGGATCTCAACTAAATCAAACCAACGACGAGAGTGAAGAAATAAAGATACGAATATTAAAAGGAAATAGAACTTACTATGCGAACAGAAAACTACTTACCAGCAAACAACTAAGTCACAAATCCAAGATAACTATATATAAGTGCCTAATACGACCGGTAGTTACTTATGGCTGTGAAACATGGACCCTCCTTAAGAAAAGTGAGGAAGAACTAAAGACATTTGAAAGAAAAATATTAAGAAAAGTATATGGTCCGATAAGGGAACAGGACGGAACATACAGGATAAGAATGAATCACGAACTAGAGTCTCTAAATGGAAACAACAACATAGTAAAACATGTAAAGGCACAGAGACTGAGGTGGATAGGCCATGTGCAAAGAATGGAAAAAGATCGAAACACCAAGCTTATCATGGAATGGAAACCCACCAATAGCTGACCAAGAGGAAGACCACGTAAAAGATGGAAGGAAAGCGTGGAAGAAGACATAAAAGCACTAGGAGTAAGGAATTTTTAATGGCATAAAATAGTAAAGGAGGCCAAAACCCATAAAGGGTTGTAGAGCCAAAGGAAGAAGAAGAAGAAGATGTGTTTTGTTTAGTGACGCGAGTTCTTGCCAAATTAACAACACACAGAAATCGTTTAATAATGAAACTCCATTTGATTTACTTTTTACGCACGATTTTTATACTTTTACACACGATTATAATAATGGTCCTCATTTGTTGTTGAGAAACTTTTACAAGAAAATAATAAAAGGTAGAAAACCAATACCTGGGTCACTTAAAAAGCCTGTGTGGGTCAGTGTGTGACCCGCGGGTCATAGGTTCGCCATCCCTGAGGTATCGTATAGAAAAAAACTTTTTTCATTTGAGTTTTAGAAGAAAATCTTATTATGAATAGGTTGATTGCGACTGTTTACTAGTGTCTATTATTTATTATTATTTTTAAATATTTTATTCCAGTTAAAGTTTCCACACTGTATAGTAAAATATATATTAAGGCAATCCAATCGAAACGAAATCTTATTTTCGGTATTTTTTGCAAGAAGGAATGCACGGAATCTAACAAATAGTTCTAAACTGATATCAATTGCCGTGTATAAAAAGATTGTTTTGAAAAAAGGCCGTTACAGAATTGGAACGCCGCTGCACAAAAATGTTCATTTTGCATTTCATTGGATATAGCTTCTGAACGGATGCGAATTTAATTTTGAAACTACAATTCTATGCAAAGAAACCTATTGTTGAAAGTTTTAATTGTATTGCCCCTTTAAAGAAAATATTTAAATAAAATGTAAAGAATATGACGTTCATTTTCCATGATACCAAAATGACTTTCCGCACAGTCTAATTGATTTCAAATTAGGAAAACCTAACCTTTGTTATTAATTTCACAATGACAGATATAAAATAGACAATTGGGTTGTTGAATATAAAAAAAATTATCGATTTTTTATGTATTTTAAAACCTTATTATAAATAATTTGGATGTGCGATGCGAAAAAGTTAAAAAAAAATGTTCAATTAATTATAAACAATTTAAAAGTGATAAATTTTTGAAAATAACTACCTCCAAATGCGCAATAATTTGTTTGTGAAGTCGAAAGGATTAAACTTCATTCTACCATTCAAACATAAACATTCTTTATAAAATCGTCGTTTTAGATTTTTTTCGACGCACTGTTTAAAACCATTGGTTTCGACGTTTAACAATGTGGCACATTTAAAAACATTTTTTGAGTTCTTTTTATAGTACCTACTCCTACACGATGGTACGAAACAAGCAGGATAACTTTTAATATTTGACTTTTAATATTTGACATATTTGACATGTCTACTACAACTACTGTATCAACAAAGTCAGGAGCGGGTAGAAATACATATTTATACAAATTTTACGTCACAACGGTACATTTGTTCGTTTTCGGTACCGAGTTTAAAAATATATTTTCAATTTGTTATAACTTTTTAATTACAACGAAAAAAATAAAACAAAAAAGAGTTTTGTCATAAAACTTTATATGAGCTTTCGAATTATGACGAAAAAAAAATTGATTCAAATACCCAATTATCTACAGTTATTTCAAATAATACAAATCATACATAGATGAGATTACAAAACTTTAAATGTTATTTGCAATGTATTAAAAAAATTACTTTTGAATGATTTGATAGAAAATGAAATGAGCAATATGAATTAACTTAAAACTATTTTAACAAATCAAAATTTTAGAATTACGGGTTAAAGGCTTTTATACTTAAAAGGCTTATAATACATTATTATTTATCTGACAATTTCAAGAAAATTATCGCCTCCACAAACATGATTTTTTTGGTTTTCATAGAGAAATATTTGAAATGATTAAGCTGAATTACAATTTTCAAAAAATTCCATAGTTCTTATAGTTTTCACATTTCAAATAATTAAGATGAATTACAATTTTATAAAAATCGTTAAAACTACGTGGCAGTAAAACGTGATGACTTGTTATTATTCACATTACTTTTCCATTCCCTGGCAGTGACATAAATGAAATGGTGACATCAGAGTCAAGAAAAGAAGTTGTTCATTTCAAAGCGGCATTCATCTTGTATGGTCTCGTAGAGTTGCAATAATAAGGGTTATAACTCAACCACGCCTATCGAGAGCCCCCCCGGCCGTTTGCCAAAAACCGCGCCGAGCCCGTGCGTGCAAGGACGTCGTCGAATTTTGCATATACTAGATGCGAGAGATGGGATTTTCTCACTCTCGGGACGGGATTTATGTACTAGGCTGCAGCCCCTAGCCTCAGACTCTTGTTATTCCACGACAGGAAGACTTTCATAGCTACTTTTTGGTTTCGGAAGGGAATATTAAGGGAGATGTATGGATATATTTTTTTAAGGGAAAGGGGACAATAACGAGTGTGAGGATATTGCGGGTCGTTTTTTCACGACAGGAATGATTTTTCAATGTTAAGTGGTGTGGTTTTGTAGCTGCAATAAACACAGCTTTTTCCGGATCATAAGCTAATGTATAAGAATTTAAATAAAAAATAGGGTAATACATTAACAAGATTTTTCAAATTTATCTAGCTTTTATAATTATTTCTTACAAAAAAATCCCTTTTTAAGGAGTTTTAAAGTTTGATAATAGAAACATCAAATATATTCGGTTCCTCACCAAAACCAGTTAACATGTCAACCAGTAGAAGCTGTTTTATTTAAAAAAATATTTGTTTTAGCCTTAACTATATAAAGATACATTTTAAAAAAATATTTGAGATAAAACTACTTATGTGAATTGTTTCATGAGATCGTTCATTAATATAGTTCATTAATATATTTCATTAATATAGTTATAGCCTATAGTTTTATTATCACAGTGGCATCATCAGGCCTACTACAAACATTTTACAATCATCGATATTTAGACAATTTTAAGATGGGGTTTGCCATATTTTTTAGAGTGGTGATTGGAGGATAAATTCGGTATGTTCATTGAGACAATTATTCGAATTGTTGTTAATGGTCTTCCCCATTTCTCAAGATTCCAGCAGGTTAAATATTAATCATTTTTCTTGGAGGTGTAATATTTTGTGCCGAAATTTAATGTCCTGTTGTTATTAGTTGATTAGCAAAGGTACAGTAATTATTTTCCAGGCGTAGCGATTCATCGCAATTTATTTAACTCGCCTGATTTATTTAACAGATTTGTCTTTGGTTTATGATTGCCTAACACGTTTCTTAAAAATTATAATTTGCAATAAATTAGAGCGCGCCTAAATCAGGGTAATAGCAGTTGCGGGTTAATAGTATATTTCGTAACGACAGTTGTAAGAAGCATATTACGTACGAGCGGAACAGTTCCGCACGACCCGCGAAGCGGGGAGGGCCTCCAGCCTCGTATTCTGGAGGGCATCACACGATGCTGCACGCAGCATTGGCAGCGACTACCGCTCAAGATTAGTCTTCCAGTCCGGCTCACCAGACCAGCTCATCTGCCAACGCCCAGTGAAGCGTTGGCGCAATCGTCAACTCATCCACTCAGCTCACTACATCTCACTCAACTCGTCATGTCTGCTTGCCACAGCCAATGCTCACCTCAAATCTCCAGTTGAAACTCAACAAATCCGACTCTTAATTGATCTAGGATCGGAGCTCACGTTCATCACGGCTCACCTCATCCGTCAGTTTTGTCTCATTCGACACCGCTCCACTATACCAATCATTGGTATCGGTCGAATGCAATCAACTCAAACATGTGGTGTCAATCAATTCCGGCACCAATCTACTCACGACTCGCATTCAGTGAAGATCCAAGCCCATATCTTGACGACGGTTACTACGTTCCTGTCGACCTTCCGGATCTCAACTCCACATTGGCCACACTTAGAGAGAATTAAGTTAGCTGACCCAGATTTTCTCACACCACGGCCGATTGATATCGTCCTCGTAGCCAACTATTACGGGCAGGTCATCAAATCAAATATCATAAAAGGCCCATCCACAATGCCGATTGTTCAATTATCAAACTTCGGGTGGCTCATTCTGGGATCAGTCCATACCACACAAAGAATAGCATGCCCTATACACACCGCCACAGTTCCGCAATAACCTGATGTTTTCTGGAACTGCTTACAAAGTTTTGGACTCGAGAAGAACTGCCCATGGACACAGTCACTCAACTCACTCCAGAAGAAAATGAATGCGAGACTCACTTCAGGACTACTCACTCGAGGGACTCAACTGGAAGATACATTGTTCGAATACCACTCAAATTGCCACTTTCTCATATGGAGGACTCATATATGACAGCTGAACGCTGCTTGAAGCAAATGGTCAGAAGATACGTGCGAAACGAAGACTTCCGGACTCAATATCATCACTGCGTGAAAGAATATGAAGATCTTGGACACATGGTTAAGGTTGACAACTCTCATTCAGTGAACACAATACATTATTATTTATCTCACCATGGGGTTCTGAAACCTAACAGCTCGTCAACCAAGCTGCAAGTAGTCTTCAATGGCTACAGCGTCATCATCTCAGGATATTCAGCAAACGATCTCATACACACAGGCGCGAAGCTTCAAATCAACATCCCCAACGTTGTCATTTGGATCCGCCTCCACAAATACATTTTCGCCACCGAAATCACCAAAATGTTTGGTTTTTTTAAGATACATCAAAACATCAGGTACTTTAAGTTTAAGGTACATCAAAATGACTGTGATCTACAACGGATTTTATGGCTCAAAGTCAATCATTTTGACCCAGTTTCTTATCAGCTCACCACAGTGACCTGCGGGATGAAAGCTTCTCCTTTTCTTGCCGTTGGAGCTCTACTCCAGTTGGTAGAAGATGAAAAACATCGTTTTCCATTGGCACTGCTACCTCTACTGCGTGGCAGATACGTAGACGACATCTTCGGAGGAGCAGACTCACTCCCAATTGCTCATCGAAACGGCTTAACAACTGGATTGAACTGCATTCCAAATACCAGGGACTTCTCACGGCAGTCTCAGCGTCCAACAACATCCTCAGCCCTCTCACTTGACGATTACGAAACCAAACTACTCGGAATGAATTGGCTTCCACACGAAGATAAGTTTGTGTTCTCATTGAACAATCCACATCTCTCAAGCAAGCTCACCAAACGTCTCATCTTATACGAAGTGGCGCGGATATTTGATCCACTAAGTTTTGTCTCACCAGTCATTATTCGAGCGAAGATTACTGCAAGAACTCTGGCTGCTCAAAGTCAATTGGGACGATTCATTGCCGTCTCAGTTCTCATCCAGGTGGCTCACGTTTAGAGAAGACCTCTCATGTCTGGCCAGACTCTCAATACCACGATGGATTAACACTTGGAACAACGCAACGATTGAACATCACGGCGTCTCTGATGCTTCTCAATTCGCGATGTTTGCGGTTGTTTACATAACCGCAACCTTTACATGCTTCTCACCAAACTCATGAAGTATGTACAAGCTACTTTAAAAATGGACATTGCAGCAACTCACTTGTCATCGGATTCTCAAGATACTCTAATGTGGATCAAGTCCCGCCCGTCGCGCTGGAAAGACTATATGCGAAACAGGGTTTCGGAAATTCAAGAACTTACACCAGGCTCCCTTTGGCGACATGTTCCAGGTATTAGTAATTCAGCGGACTGCGCCTCTGGAGGTGTAACGACGGCAAAACTCAAGGATCACACACTATGGTGGACGGGACCACCATGGATAACTCAATCTATGGACTCATGACCACTCCAACCTCTGATGTCAGATGAAGATAGTGCGAACGAGGTTCAACCATACACCTTACTGACCGTAGCTACACCACTCGCTGATTCTCACTTGAATCTCATAGACCTCCCTTTATAAACTGTTTCGCTTAACCGCACTTTGTTTCAGATTCGCTCAGAAATTGCGTAAGAAGCTCAACTCACCAATCTGTGTCATACCATCCGACGACATGCGATGGGCAAAACACTTCTGGATAAAGGCCACTCAAGCAGCGAACTTTTCCATTAAGTTCAAGCAGCTCAACTCTGGCTCAATGTTACCTCGCAGTCATCCTTTCACACAGCTGACTGCGTTCATTGACGAGAATGGCATCATACGTGTTGGAGGCCGTCTCAATCAGTCAGCTCTTAATGAAGAGGAGAAACATCCAGCCATCCTTCCACGTCAGGCAAGATTGTCGCTACTACTCATTGACCATGCTCATCGCGGCATCCTTCATGGAGGAATTCAGCTTATTTTGGCCTACCTTCGCCAGTGTTGTTGGATTTTAGGTGAAAGAGCTCCTGTTAAATCCCACATCTTGAGGTGTGTGGTGTGTGCTCGGTAGGGGGGGATCCGTGCTCATCAATTGATGGGCCAACTCTCTCCAACCTCTTTCTCGAGTTGCACCCTTACGCCCGTTTCTACACACACGCCCGTTTTTACACAAACACACAGTGTAGACTACACCGAACCGATCACACAAAAAATATGGAAAGGTAAGGCCTCAAAGACGTACAAGGAATGGATCAGCGTCTTTGTATGTTTCTCAACCTCGGCAGTACAACTTGAGACCGTAACCAACTACTCAAATGATTCATCACAGCTTACAGGAGCTTCTCAACTCGAAGAGGAATAGCTCATACACTACTCAGATTGTGGCACCAACTTCATCCTTGCCGACTCTGCTGTCCGCCGGATGTTCACCCAGTATTCCAAAGAACATCGAATCATCTCCTCCGTCCTGTCACGAGACAACTGCCAATGGAAATTCAACCCTCCAGCGGCTCCACGCATGGGCGGCAAATGGGAAGCAGTAGTCAAGTCGACGAAATTCCATCTCAACAGAACTGTTGGTAACTCTTTGCTCACTTTAGAGGAACTTAATGCTTTTCTCTCTCAGATTGAAGCTATTCTCAACTCACGACCCATCGAACCGCTCTCTGATGACCCTCAAGATGTCTCTGCTCCCACACCAGGTCACTTTCTCATTGGAAGCGCACTCACGACATTGCCCGAACCCTCATTGTTGGACCTATCATCTTCTCAGCTCTCACACTGGAAGCTCATTCAATACCAAGTACAGAGCTTCTGGACTCGTGACCGGCGATCGGAATTCTCACCACGTGGTCGCGTGAAGAATGGCGCCGGCCTGAGAACCCGCCGCAACGGCGGCGGCCTTACAACCCGTCGCTAGACATCTTCACGCATCCATGTACCAGAAAAACCGGTGCTATTAATAGAATCCACCGGTCACGCATTGGGCAAAGACTTATTAACATTATTCACAATTTATACGATTCATATTATTCTTGACGATGCATGTTAATATTCAATTATTCTTTCCATTTACAAATCATTATTGTTCTCAACTTATTTGTTATTTGCCTGTTTTCTTTGTTTTCTTTCCATGTTCAATTAAAGTTAAGTTTTGTATTGTCATGAAATATCGCTGTGGACTAGTTTTATTAATAGCATCTTTGTTCTGAATCCCTAAAAATACACAGTCCTTTATTTTAAATTGTAAATTCTCAAACATAATTCGTAGCATAATTCGTGAAGCGACATTCCGCGAGTACGTAATTGCATTACTACTCGAGTTATGTGCTATACTTTATCTACGACCACACTAATTTGTTTCTGTTTAATAAGAAAAATTTGTTTGATGTAACAAATTTATTTATTATAAGGTTCTGTTTATTTAATTATCATTATTTAACATTATAATAAACAAACTGTTGTATTTTCATATATAACTGTTACTCCACATTATTTAACTTGAAAGGAATCAAAAGAAATAGGTTCTTAATGGTTACCTATCATATTAGTTTGTTATTATTATTACTTATTTGGGTTAAACTGGAATAAGAGTTTTCATAGATATAGGCAACCGATTAACGAATCGTAAACCAAGCGCACGTATGTGTTATCAATCATAACTTATCATTAATTGCGGACTGATACATACGTGTGTCTTACGATGTTATGATGTGATGTTATGATGTGATGAGTGTTATGATACGTGTGTGTTATGACTTACATACGTGTGTGTTATGATTTACATAGTCCACGAACTGCACAATACTGGTCGTAAATACTTAAATACATAATCGATTCTCCATAAATTTACGCACCACTTTGCAAAATAAAGTTGTCTTTGTAATTCGTAAAATAATAACTAATAGCTAATTACGATTTAACAATTCGTTTTTACGGAAGTAGACGGAAGTGGTATTTGACGAAAAAACGCGCAAATGCATCAATGTTAAATGGAGTGGCGGCGAGCACTTCAGGAATGCAATTCATGGCAGAAAATTCTATATTGTACATTGTGCAACGTATCGATAGCAAAGTGTAACTGCATGTAAAGTAGTTCGAATGCAATTCAAAGGATGTATGTTCATGTCATATTTCGTTATAGAATGCATACACACAGTTATTTCATTTGAAACGAGATCTTTGTTAAGCCCGATATTTTGAGATTTATGAAAACATTCCCATCCGCATTGTTTGTAGTGTAATAAGAATACATAAAATGTGCATTTATTTCATGTTAAATTTGTAGTTTTATTATTTTTACTGACATTATACCCGCTTATATTCCAACAATTTGGTGATATTAAAGTAACGATCGTCTAATCTATCAACGATAAATCTATTACACAAGATTCTATAGAGAAGATTGGAAATAAAAGAAATGAAAGAGAGATTGGAAATAAAAATACGATGCGGACAGTACTAGACGTTATACATACAAGACAATCCAACAAAGCTTAAACAAACAAGACTAGACAGTAAAGACAGCACAAACAAAATTAAACCAATACTACACTATTTAATGACTGGCGTCAGTTTTGTTTAGTTTGTTTAGTCGCAACTAGTACTACAAGACTATACAAACTAGTCAAAATAAAAACCAAAAACTATTTGTTTCATTATTTAGGCATAAACAGTACAGCTATTTAAACCAAGTTACTATTCTCGTATCAGAAAACATCAAATAAAACACAGATACAAATACTATGACTACAAACATTATATAATATTTGACCAAAACTTGGCCACTTCCACTACATTCTGTAATGCTTTATAAAGTTCACCTTCTGTGCAGTAGAACGGACAGAAGGTTCTCCACAGTCACACTGTTCCACCGTCACAGTGTTCTCCACAGTCACACTGAATGCTATCTTCTTTAATGTAGCCCCACTTTGCAAGATTGGTCTTAGATCTGCCATCATCACTCGTGATCTTAATCTATTCAAGGATGTCCATGTTAACCATACTTGATCACTACCGGGAGGTAAAATTTCGGCAATCCTTTTCCAGCCCAGGGGAAGATATTAGCTTGCCATAATTTTAGCCCGGCTTTCTCGCATGTAGTCTTCAATTCTTTGGATGTTCTTAGGAAACTCTTCATAGACTTCAGCCAATGAGCATGAAGTTTATGCCCATGTAGAGGATGGGTTACTTCCTGCTCAGCTTTCTTCCTTTCTTTGTTTGCAGCTATTTCTTGTCGAATAGAGGGTGGTGCTATTCCTGAAAGGCACTCAGTTGATGTTGATCTTAAGCATCCAGTTATAGTTCCACATGTTTCATTGAGAGCTATGTCCACCTGTTTAGCATGAGTTAAGTTATACTAAACTGGACAGGCGTACTCGGCAGCGGAATAGTACAATACAATTGCAGATGTTCGAATGGTTTCAGGTTGACTACCCCATTTTGAACCAGCCAGTTTTCTCCGAAGATTATTCCTGGTAGAAACTTTTGACATGGTGTTCAGACAATGTTTCTTGTAGATAAGAGCTCTGTCTAATGTAACTAGAAATTTTGGGTGTAACAGTGGTCCAGTGGACTTCATTTATAGTTTGGTTTAAAAGTAAGAGACTAGTGTCGTCAGCATAGTTAACCATCTTAAAATTTCTATCTTCTATAGCTGACGGTAGATCATTGACACACAAGATAAGGAAAGTAGGATCTAGAATACCCTTGTGGAATACACATCTTTACTGTCCTTGTCTTTGAATTACAGCTGCTATGAGCGGTTTGGATATGGTTGCGTTGTTTAGGATTGGATAGAGTTGACTTTATTCCATCTAGCGCCGTTCCTCTGATTCCGTATTTTTCTATTTTATTCAACAAGATGTTGTGGTCAATAGTATCGTATGCATTCGAGAGATCGACCAGCATACCCAAAGGAATCTTTTGATCATAAAGTTGCGTGTAGATATAACTAATGTCAGTAATAGTCCAGACAGACAAGACTAGACGGACAAGAGTGGACAGAGAAGACTGGTGTGGGTTCTATTGAAGACACTTGGATGTCCAACATATCTGCAAATACTATATTCAGTCAAAATATCATTCTAGATATATTTTCCAATAACAAGGACTTTTTCAAGCCCAAAACTGACAATGATCTCCATTAACATCTAGGGCCTCTCTATCAGTGAAGAAGAACTGTTCCAGCAGCTCTGTCAAGAACACAATTGCGACGTACTGTGTTTACAAGAGACCCATAGACATTGTAACCAAAAACGCTCAAAAGTTCAGAAGTTGCGTTTGTTAGCTGAGAGACCACACTCACATTATAGGAGCTCAGTCTAGGTAAAACCTGAAATTCAGATTCTCTCGGTATACATTGCGGAAACGAATAATATGGAGGTACTGAGAGTGGAAGTAAGTGAATGCACAGTATATAACATCTGTGTGTAAGCCGTCAGGGAAGGAGTTTATCTGGGAGGAGCTTGAAAGTTTTAATAAAATCAAGATTCACTTCGAAATCGGAGATTTCAACAGTCGCAGCAGCGTATGGGGGTACCAAGCCAACGATAAAAACTGAGAAGCCGTGATCCGGTGGGCAGAGTACAACAAGCTGACGCTTCAACATAATAATAAACAACCAGCCACATTTAACAGGCGCAAGTGGCGTAAGGGATACAGCCCGGATCTACTGTTTAGAAGCGAGAGAATAAAACCTCAATGTGTAAAAACTGTCTGTTCACCCATACCTTTCACCCAGCACCGACCAATAATGTGCTAAAGTTATTGCCTCGGTTCGACCCCAGAAAATATGATTCCGGAGAAGGTACAAATTTCGGAAAGCCAACTGGCCACTATTCAAGGAACTACTGGAGGATGCAGTCACTGCAATAACACCGACACTTTGCTGCTACAGTAAGTTTCGTAAAAAGCCGTAAAAAGTGCTCCAGGCAATCAATCCCACGAGGTTGCAGAACGAACTTCTCAGGATTACCCCCGGAAGAGAAGAGAGAATTTAAAAAACACGATAGAGAGCTTGGATATGAAGCATAACAGCAGGAAAGCTTGGAGCCTTATCAAAAAAACTATCCAACGACCCAGCGGGCCGTAAAGATAGGGTTGATAAAACCGCTAACCAAATTGCACACCAGCTCTTCCTGAATGGGAAGCAGGACTAAAAAATTAGGATGTGCATCACCTAGAAAAGAGCCCGATGGCCGAAGGGCAGTGTACTGGCCCCCACCGTATATATATATATATATATATATATATATATATATATATATATATATATATATATATATATATATGTATTTATGTATATACATATATATATATATATATATGTATTTATGTATAAGTATATCAACGGTCAACCACTCCCGATTGGTACTAACAGTTATATCTTCGCGGACGATAGAGCAGTTGCTGCGCTCCAGTTTTGGAGATAACAAACAGGTTCTAACGGAGGCACTGGAAAAGCTGAACCATTATTACAGTAAAAACCAGTTTAGGCCAAACCCAACAAAGATCCAAGTAGGTGCAATCCACCTTCGCAACAAACAGGCTTCTAGAAAGCTACAGGTAACAGGGAACGGAGTGCTGCTAGAACATTGTCTCACCAAACCCGAAGTCCAGAGTTACGCTGGACAGGTCCCTAGCCTACAAACAGCACTGCAGGAATACTGAACTGAAAGTAAGCGGGAGAAACAACATTCTACGGAAAATAACAAGCCGTTATTGGGGTGCCAAACCAAGTGTTGACAAAACAACAACTTTAGCTCTCTACTACTCTGCTGGAGAATACGCCTGTCCAGTGTGGTACAATAAATACAAAAAATACAAGTCAGCACAAGCCGGACAATTGGATGTGGCTCTGAATGACCACGGATTGCCTGAAACCCGTCCCCTTGGATAGAGTCTACTACCTAGCTGGTATCGCTCCACCTGCAGTCCGAAGGGAAACAGCAGACTATACGGAGAGATTTAAATCTTCAACTTCCGAACGACATGCCGCCTCTATGGACTACATCCTGTACATCAGAGTCTAAAGTGAAGGAAAACTGCGTAACATCCACCATAGACTTTCAAGAATATACCACCAAACCTAGGGTAGATATGTGGAGAGACACAACAGACAAATTTTGGATGGCCCCTTCGGAAAAACTAGCAGCTAGATATGAGGAGAGATCTGGAAATCACTGATCATCTGGACTTCGATCTGGAATTGCAAGATCCAGATCCACCCTCAAAAAATATGGATACTCGGTTACTTCTATCCTGCGCGACTGCGGCAACCCACAAACAACCCCACATATGTACAATTGTCCTTTGTACCCCACCCAATGCAGACTCGAAGACTTAATATCAGCTGAACCAAAAGAAATTGACGTTGCCTGTTATTGGACAAGACACGTCTGGTCTAGTTTTACTATATATTTTATTTTGTTGTATTAGTTTGTTTTACACTGTCTTTCTGTCTATTTAAATCTGAGTTCATTTATTTTACTTAGCTATATTTATGCTGTATGTGTTGTATGTATGATACTTCTGGCACTAATAATAATAATAATTGTATATTGTCATTATCAGTATATATATATCAGGATACATGTCAGTATATATCATTTTATTATTTTTCTTTTCTTGGCAAATTTCGTTTAGTTTATATTTGTGTATAAGTTATTTAATAAAATAATTTTTTATGATTTGATATGATTTCTCTGTTGCCAAAATATAGTCGATCTCCTTCTTTGTGTTTCCTCAAGGTGAGTTCCACGTCCAATTTCTATCGTAAAATTTTTTGAAAGTTTGCTACAAACCGTATACGACATAAAGTATACTGCAAACAAACTAAAATGACTGATATTTTAAGGAAACTTAACAATTATTGAACAAAACACACCATTTTGAAGAATGAATTGTGAAGTTTTTAAATTTGTTATTTTAAATTTAAAAAAATCCATATAGAGCTATAAATAAAGAAAAAAAAATATTAATTGAAGCTATAAATTGCATTTCATATTCGTATAATTCATATAAACCAATTACGCAAGATAATATCCTTCTGGTGAAATTTGAAAATAAATTCCTGTAATGCATAAAATTTAACACCGCGATGCAAACGCGAGTCTTGAAATAATGGAAATATTTCTTCAGGGAATGTTCTCCAGTAAGCGCACATTACACGACATGGAAGAGTGTAATGCGAATCGCATTTCTTAGCTTTCAGAAATGTGCACGGAGTGGAATGGGTGGGTTAGGTGAAATCACATTTCTTCCGATCGAATGCGGCGGATTCGAATAGTTCGAGTCTCCGACGAATGCTCCATTTAGAGAATATTATGGACTTCCTTAAAACTAAAAGAGCACTGAGACGGACGGTTTATTTGAACCGACGTCATTCTCGCCAACTCCGTGACGTCCTTTATGATCTGCTTTTCTCTCCTTCATATCCTGCGTATAATTATTTTCATCCGCATTAATCTCCGGACTTTTACAGACATCGAGTTTTCCAACGTAAAAATTATTTTATATTTCTTTTTTCTTTATAAACGATTAAATTTATTCACAAAACGTTTTTTGTTAGTTTAATAAATTCATATAGCAAATAATCTTTTTTAAAACAGACTCTTCTTTATTCTCGCCTTGTGTAGTTTTAGGTTGTGCACATTTTTTCTATATTTATTAATGTTGCTGCGATGCTATTTAACATCTTGGCTCAAGAATCTCCGCCAATGGTATGGAGTAAACACCACGACACTCTTTAGATCGGCTGTGGACAAAGTGAGGGTCAAGCGAATGATCGCCAATGTTCTGGGAGGACACGGCACTTGAAGAAGAGATGCTATTTATAAAAACGGGCCAATGAAACGTTCAAAATTAAAATTATTGAGGATCAAATAAATAGCGCAAAATAGAACAAGATATAAATATAATTAAAACACAATAAATCAAATTTTTGTTTAATTAAAAAACATTACCACGTTCATAAACATTTTATTTTTTCATAAAGGTTTATAAACATTTTTTTTAAAGTGAATTAACCAAGAAAAAATTAAATAAACGAATTAAACTAAAAAATATAGTTACGTATTTCTATTCGATTTATTTTATTTTAATTAAATTTATTTATTTATATTTATTTATTGTGCAATTCAGTTACATAGTTATTGAGTGACTAATACAGAAATGGACATGTTTGAGGTATCATAAAGAATTCCTCAGTCTGCCACATGCCCAAGGTAGAAATTATTTGAAATATATTATAAAATATAAGATATAAAGGAACTGTCTCGTATGGAGACTAAATACTTTTTATATGATACTGGTTTCGTATGGAAACTCATATATCTTTCTTATTATACAAATAGTTTGTCCTTTGGACAGTTTGTCGTGTAAACAGTTTGTTATATGGACAGTTTGTCGTATAGACAGTTTATTATATAGACAGTTTTTTGTACATGTTGTTTCTATACAAAAAACATACTTAAGTGTGAATAAGTCACCACACTTAAGCATTTTTTAAGTAGGTGTCTCGTATGCAGGCTAAATACTTTTTATGTGTTACCTTAATTTACATTCTGATTTTTATCAGTGGTTTTATTTAATTCTGCCAGCTTGCAAACGACGTTTTTGAGGTTATCGATCTGTTTTTCATTTTTTTCCAGTCTTTCATCCATTTGTTGTTTCCTCCTCCTATCTCGTTTCGTGATTGCGAACATGATTTTCTCTTCTTCTTATCTCCTAGCATTATAAACCTTGTAGCATGACTTAATTTTTACCGCCTCGGATGTACGTATCGGCAACACAGCCTACGAGTCTACGCTAAAAGGGATGATGCGCGGAGTATGCTAAGAGAGTCTAAGTAGACACGTTGTAGACAGCGGTTGGTTTTCACGCCATGTTGGTGTGCTTTGTCACATGTTTTGTGCCGGTTGTTTTTTCTAATGCAACCGCGGTGTCCATCGCGTTATAATTGTTTTCAATTAATATATATTGCGGTTATTGTTTTGCTATATATTTAATCCGTTTCCTTAAGTAACTTTAAGTGCTGTGGACTGTTAAATTCACTTATTTCGCAATTTTGTTGGTTCCACGTGTTTTGCTTAAGAATATTAGTTGTTGTGGTTAAAATCTTAAGAAGTTTTTAATTATTTGTTTAGCTTATTTGTTAAGAATCTTTCTTTTGTTGAATAGGTTTTTAAAAAATTAAACAACTTATGTGATTTGTTTCACTTGATATTTTATTGATTACTAGTTTCACCAACACAGTGGCATCTTCAGATCTAATACAAACATTGTTTGTATTAGATCTGATGATGCCACTTACAAGCAATGTTTGTATTAGATCTGAAGATGCCACTGTGTTGGTGAAACTAGTAATCAATAAAATATCAAGTGAAACAAATCACATAAGTTGTTTAATTTTTTAAAAACCTATTTAAAATGTCGTTTCATATAGTTAAGGCTAAAACAATTAATGTTTTCTTTTGTTGGTTAATTTGTTTAAATATACCTTTGTTGCATTGTTTGGCATATTAGTTACATGATTTACAAATATTGTTTCACCTAAATTATAATTAAATGTCAGGGGGGGGCGGTTGATTATTTCGGTCCTTAGGAGACCCTCATCCTACAGCTTTTAATTTTATTTAGATTTGGTAACTGTTTGCAGTTATAGTACTCAGTACGTGTGAAACGTCAAATACAACGCACAAATATGACTGTGGACGGCGCGCGGCCACACGGCCACACCAGCCCAGGCGCCAAATTTTAAACTATAAAAAATGTGAAATGATGGAGCAATGATGACAATTACTACAAATTATCATCGAGATAGAGACGTGTAGTATAATTAGCAGTGATCACATATATCATTATAACAAGCTACACATTTAGGGTAAGATTAGGTTTTGTGTGTATATTTTTCAAATAGGTTGATTGAGATTGGTAATTATAAATTGTCGATTATTTTCACACAAAAATCAGAAGGTGGAAATGAATTGTAAACATCGTTGTTTAACTGTATTTTATTTTAACTATGTTTTATTTAATGCCCGCCATACACGCAACGGTCCACCGGAAAGGTCTACCTGTGCAGGTTTGCCTGCGCAGGTAGACCGAAGCGTGTTTGGGAATAGACCTGTGCAGTTTGTTGCGTACGATTGACCTGCGCAGGCAAACCTGCACATGTAACCTCTCCAGCAGACCGTAGCGTGCATGGCGGGCAATATATTATCATGTTGGTCGCAGTGCAAAAAGGCTTTGCAGCCAAACGGCCCCCATACAAAAAAAATGGCGGACATTAGTGAATTTGAGCTGAGCAGGTAATAAATTAATGGTTTTAGCTATTTGGTAGGAACAAGCGATCTATTCCAAAGAATCAACGAAACAACGAGAGAGTTTATACCAAGTATGTGGAAAATTGAAAACAAGGATGGGAAAGTCATAACCAACATCGATGGCGTAGTGGAGGTATGGAGACAGTACTGTGAAAACCTCTACGTCGATGAAGGTCATCGTCAGGGAACAGTTCGTCTCCCACCCATCACACAAGTAGAACTGGAACCTGACATCTTAAAATTTGAAGTTGAGCAAGCCATCAACATGCTTAAGAACGAAAAAAGTACAGGGGAAGATGATATCATTGGAAAAACAGCTGTCTCCAAAAGACATCCAGCACTTGTGGGCAGGCTGCAACAAGGTATGGCACTCAGGGCAATGACCAACTGATTGGAATAAATCTATCTTCATTCTACTGCACAAAAAAAAAGAATCAAGCCAGAAATGCAGTAATTATAGAACTATCGCATTATTCTCCCACTCAAGCAAGTGCATGCTCAGAATTCTGCTAAAACGACACTGATACTTCTTAGACCAAAAAAATTCCACAAGAACGAGCTGGATTCGTGGCTGGTAAAGGCACTTGAGAGCAGATCATGTATGTACGGCAAATTATTGAAAAAGCTGGAGAAGTTGCGAAACCCAAATATCTATGCTTCTTCGACTACAGCAAAGCGTATGACTGTGTAATCTGGCACCAATTATGGAAACCCCTATTAGACATGGGAACTCCTTCCCACCTTGTTGTACTGTTTTTCATAAAAAAATTTATGTGACAACAGCAAAGGAATCATCAAGATCGAGGGAAGAAACACAAGATCCTTTAGAATAGGACGAGGAGTTCGGGAAGGATGTGTCCCATCACCCTTACTGTTCAACATATACGGTGAGTTTATACTAAGAGGAGCTCTGGAGAACTGGGAAGGCGGAATAGTCATTGGGGGTAGGAAAATAAACTTACGGCTTGCCGAGGATACCACAATCATCGCACAAAACGAAGAAGAAATGACCTTCTGGGAAGAATCGAGAGAGAAAGCTTAAAATTTGGATTTTAGCTCAACCGCCAAAAAAACAAAGCTGTTGGTGGTAGATCGTGGCAACAAGAGAGAAAATCCACACAATATAATGAACGTAGAAAACGTCGACAAAATAATTTATCGAGGCTCCTGTATAAGTAGTAACGGCAATACTTCCACAGAAATTAGAAGGAGCATAACTCTTGCGAAAACAGCCATGAACAAACTAATCAAAGTCTGGAAAGGTGACCACATTACAAAAGAAACAAAACGAAGGCTCATCAACAGACTGGTGCTTCCAATTGAACTATACTGAGCCGAGGCATGGACTCTGAAAGCAGTAGATTGGCAGAAAATAGACGAATTCGAGATGTGGACGTGGAGAAGGCTACTAAGGATCCCATGGACAGCGCATAGATCTCATGTATCTATACAAATAGAACTCGACATTGCCATAAGACTATGAACCGTTATCAATCGACGAAAACTTATATAATTTGGTACGCTACCTCGGGGACGCTCTCCAAAACGCTTGATCGACCAGGTGGAAGAGATCACCGGGGCACCACTACAAAAAAACATAATACCGGCGACAGACAAGGGTAAAAAGAGGATGATCGCTAACTCCGCTATGACATAATAAAACCCTAGCATGGGATCAAAACATTTCAGCCATGAAGTAAACGACTAGAAAGAAATGTAGATGCGTAGATTGCTGTTTTTTGCTTGGGTGTTGATAACCGACCCCTGCTGCGGATGTTAATATTGTGTATGTCTGTTCTAAATTTGATCTTGTTGTATAGATAGATTGGCAACTTGCTCTCCAAAATTTTCTTAAAAAAGCAAGTCTTGTGCTACCTACTCACGAATGTTATCCATTGCTATTCATGTGTTAAAGGTGTTGTTAGCAATATGTTGCCTTGATCTTAGGCCATAGACGAAACGCGATTTTGGAGCCCGTGGATACGTCCTCTGTCTGCGAAGTTGATTAAGCTAACATAGAGTGTTTCTGTATATGTCAAACCAGATATAACATGTGCTCTGACAACTTTTTTGTTAAGTTTGCATTCAATACATGTCTGCAGGGATAAGCTGACGTAACTTTACGTCAGTAATCTTGCCGTAGTTGGCTATTATGGCCTCGAAAAGAAAGTTTTTCATCAAGTATAACCCCAAGATTTTTATTTCTTCCCCATTTATTGATAGTTTTAATCTACATTTTAGATCTTCCGGGCGTTTCTTTGGCGCAAAGATTATGACCTTGGTCTTATTGGGGTCAATATCGAGGAAGTGGTCAGTAGCGTAATTGCAGATATTTTGGAGGTCGTAGTTAATCCTTAACTCGGCCAGTTGCTAGTTATTTTGAGAAATGTGTATCATCTGCATATTGATGTTGGTTGCTGTATTTGCATATCTCACCGAGACACATAGAGAGAAAAAAGTAACGGTGCACCGAACCTTGAGTAACACATATAAACCTCACTGTTTTTAGACAGTTTTTTGTTTAGAAGTACGTGCCGAGCATGTCAATGTAAATAATTATGGAAGAATTTAATAGCCTGTTGTGATAGTCCAATATGATGCATCATTGCCAGAAGTATTTTATGTGACAGCGTATCGAAGGCTTTGCTAAAATCCAGTAGTATGAGCTCGTCAGTCATGTTGTTATCAAGAGCCCTTAAGATCTTGTCGGTTACGTCAAACAGTACAGTAATTGTTGGATTTTTGAGTTTGAGTTCAAGTTTATTGAGAAAGTGTCGATCTATCTCGGCAGAGATATGTTTCAATTCTATCGTATCTCACTTTATGTGTGTTTATTTTTAGTGCTGTCAATTCTTTTCTGTGTACGTTGAATGTAAGTTGAATAGTTGTAATAATAGTTGTTCTGATATAACCCTGACAGGTTATGGGCCCAGAGTGCTGAGAAATAAACAGTTAATATATAAGAAGTGAAACGTGGTTGAACAAAATGTCTGTAACGACGTATTTCACCGTAATACGTAAGTATTGAAAAACTAACTGAAGGAAATTACGAATTATAGAAAGGGCAAATGAAAAGTGTTCTTGTGTTCAACGATTTGTGGCAATATGTTGAAGGAACGATTCTTAAGCCGGAGGAAATCTTAGAAAAACAAGCATGGATGCAGAAAGACTCGAATGTTTTAGCGCTGATAAACTTGTGCATCGCACACAGTCAGTTAAACTACATCAAGAGGGCGAGCACATCGAAAGAAGCGTGGGATGGTCTCAAAATGGTATTCGAATCTCGGGGACCGGTAAGGAGAGCTGCGTTGTATAAGCAGTTGCTGAGGATGGAGAAGAAACCGGAAGTCGCCATGATGCAATATGTTATGCATTTCACACATGTAGCGGAGCAGCTCCAAGAGACGGGAATCAAGATTCCAAATGAGTTATTATCAATAATGTTATTAGGCTCCTTACCACCAGAATTTGAAAATTTTTGTGTGGCAATAGAATCACGTGAAGATATACCAACCCTAGAAAATTAAAAAATAAAGCTTATGGAAGAGGAAGCGAGACAAAAAGACCGGATAATAAAATGAAAGTTAATGAGTGTAAAAGTGACGCATTATTAGTAAAAGGGCGCGATGAACAACCAAAACAATGGAACCTAAGTCAGAATATTTATAGATTTTCTGGTAATTGTTACTCCTGTGGAAAATTTGGGCACAAAAGTCAATTTTGCAGATTGAAACCTAAAAATAACGAATCGAACCAGGCCTCTGATGCAATGACAACGATTGCATGTAACGCTGAACATATTAAAAAATCAAACACTTAGTACCTAGATAGCGGAGCGACGAGAAATATGTGTAATGACGAACAAAAATGTGTGTGTTTGAATGAAAATGACAATCTCAGAGTTTATACTGCTGCTGAAACCTTCGTCCATTCATCTAGCGCTGGTGATAATGGTAAAATTAAATATCAAAGTGAGAAATGGTTTCTTAAACAAAGTGAAATTAAAAAATGCGTTGTACGTTCCTGATCTTCAAAACAATTTATTATCAGTTTCAAGTGTTACAGATAATAATTATTCAGAAACGTATTACAAAGATCATGCCTCGGTTAATAGACAAGATGGTTCGATAGCTCTTTCGGCAATCAAGTTAACTTTATGTGGTAAATGAAAAACAGGAAAATGCTTTTACCATGCATGAAATAGAAAACTTGGACTTGATCAAATGGCATCAAAGGTATGGACATGTTAATACTAATGATTTGAAGAAAATGATGAATGAGAATATGGTTTGTGGTATTAAATTTGAGTCCAATATATGGAGTCCAATTCTTGCGAATGGAAATGTGAGGTCTGTGCGAAATGTAAAATTCATGTTTTGCCTTTTCAAAAATCTGAGTGTCGAGAAAAAGAAACATTGGCATTGATACATTCTGATATTTGCGGCCCAATGAAAGCAGAATCGCTTGGAGGGGCAAAATATTTTGTCACGTATATTGATGACTCGTCTAGATATATTGAAACAGTTATGCTTCGAAAGCGGTCTGATGTTTTCCAAGCATTTAAAATCTTTAAGAGGAAAGTCGTAAATCAAACAGAAAAACGCATCAAAAAGCTTCGAACGGATAATGGAGCGGAATACATGTCGAATGAATTTAAAGCTATTCTTGAAGAGGAAGGAATTTCACGCGAACTGACAGTAGAATACACTCCTCAACAAAATGGCGTTGCAGAACGAGCAAATCGTACTTTAGTTGAAATGGCCAGATGCATTATGTTGGAGGCAAATCTTCTTAATTCATTGTGGGCTGAGGCTATTAATACTGCAACATTCCTAAGGAATAGATGCGCAACAAAAACCCTACAAGGAAAAACTCCGTTTGAAGCCTGAACACAACGAAAACCGTATGTTAGATTTTTAAGGACAATCGGCAGTAAAACGATTGCTTTGAAGAAGTTTAAGGGAAGAGGAAAGTTCCAACCAAAAGGGGAAGAGTAGGAACTCGTAGGTTATTCTGAGGAATCGAAAGCTTACAGACTTTGGAAACGAGGAATGAAAAGTCTGATTAAATCTCGCAATGTGAGGTTTCTTGAGAAGATTGGATTTAAAAGAAAAATGCATCATGCAAGACCCAATAATCGAAACAACAATTGAAGATGTAGATGAAAGAAGCAGATCTTCTTCAGAATAAGACAATCTTAGCGTGGAAGAAGAAAATATTCAAACAGAACGTACTCCAGGTCGCCCAATAATTGTAAGAACTGGTCAACATGGTAGACCGCGAAAAATATATCAAACACGCAAACAAACCCGCCAAGAACAACTTACAGATCCAGAATCAATTTCTCAAGTTCTCGAAAGAAATGACAAAGAAGATTGACTAGCCGCCATGGAGAAAGAATTTAGTACTCTTCAAGAAAATGGAACGTGGACCCTTGTAGCTAGACCAACGAGAAAGAAAGTCCTTACTAATCGATGGGTTTTCAAAACTAAAACAGACCAAGACGGAAACATTGAAAAATTTAAATCGAGGCTAGTTGCACGAGGACACATACAAAAATTAGGTATAGATTATGAAGAAGTATTCGCACCAGTAGCAAGATATGAAACTATCCGTACTTTACTTGCTGCATCAGTGGAGGAATAAATGTATGTACATCAAATGGATGTTATCTCCGCATATGTGCAAGGTGAATTGCACGATGAAGTTTACATGGAACAACCTGAAACATTTATTGAGCCTGGCAACGAAGATAAAGTATGTAAACTACTCAAACCATTATATGGCTTGAAACAATCTGGCCGCGAGTGGTACATAAAATGGGATGAATTTATCACAAAAATTGACGGCAAACGAACCCATGCAGATCCATGCGTCTACGTAATTTGTGAAGGGGAAGATCGAGTTATATTAATAACTTACGTAGACGATTTGATCTTCGCATCGAGAAATATCAATCAACTACAGTGTGTTAAATCAAATATGAATTCAATATTTAAGATGGTAGATGTTGGGCCGATCAGCAACATATTGGGTATTAAGGTAGAGCGCAATGCTCCAACCGGGAAGATTCATCTCTCTCAAAAGAAATACATTCAAGAGCTACTTGAAGAATTTAACATGGAACAGACAAAAACAGTTTCAACTCCGATAGAATTCAACTAAAAGCTAAAATTTTAAAAGGTATGTGCCATGAATCCATAGATTATAGATGAATAAAATGAAATTGATAACGAAACAACGAAATGAATAAAACGAAAAATTGTCCATATAGGGAATTAATCGGAGGTTTAATTTTCTTAGCGAACTGTACTGGTCCAGACATTGCATTTGCTGCTAGCACATTAACCAGATTTTGTTCCAATCCGGGTAAAGAACATTGTTTTTTTGCAAAACGAGTTTTGAGATACTTAAAAGCGACATTAAATTACGGTGTGACATTTGTTGAAAATAATGAAAATTTAAAGGTATTTTCAAACTCGGATGGGGCTGGAGACATAAATAATCGCAGGTCATGTTCGGCTAACGTTTTTATATTGGCATCTGGTCCAATTCGTTGGAAATTTAAAAAACAAACATCAGTGACATTGTCCACAATGGAAGCTGAATATGCTGCTCTGTCGGAAGCTTCTCGAGAAATTATTTATATAAAGCAACTTTTACTCCACATGGGTTTCGAAAAGTATGTAAGATAGATGTATTTTGTGATAATCAAAGGGCGATAGAACTATCAAGAAATGCTGTGTTCCATAAACGTAGTAAACATATAGATATAAGTTTTCATTTCCCTAGTGAATTAGTAGAACGGTAATTAGTAATTTTGAGTATAATTGTAGAAAATTAGTAATTTTGAGTTTGAGTTCAAGTTTATTGAGAAAGTGCCCACCTCTCTCAGCAGAGATATGTTTCAATTCTATCGTGTCTCACTTCATGTGTGTTTATTTTTAGTGCTGTCAATTCATTTCTGTGTACCTAGTTCATAATTTTTCTTTTTGGTTATAAATAAACTTTAAGTTGAATAGTTGTAATAATAGTTGTTCTGATATAACCCTGATAGCTATGTCCTTTGCCAAATCCAGATTGTGTAGGCACATGGTGTTGTTATTCTGGTAGTTGGCTAGCTAATACTTTAGATAATGTTGGTACAAATGTTGAACGTATGTCGCTGCAGTTGTTTGGCTTGCTGGTCTTTGCTATTGGCTGTATAATTGGCCTTTTTCCATGCCGATGCGAAAACCGATTCTACCAAACACTTTTTGACGATATGTGCTATGTAGGGTCGCACTTCGGGTAAACATAGGTTTAGTATTTTTATATTTCCTCTATCGCTAACCGGCGCTTTGGTCTTAATATTCTTTAAAATCTTAGTTACAACAGATGCGCCAAGTATCGTAAAGTAAAGTTTTTCTTTGTCTGGTTTCATGAATATTTGTAAGAGAAGTACTCGTTATCGTCACTTTCCTGTAATGAAGTTTTGATAGAATCTGAAAATTAGTTGTTGGGATCGTCAGGGCAATACTGTCATAGGCAATGAGGGTTTGGGTCTTACGATATATTCATGTAGATCCTTAAACTTGCTCCATAGTAGCTTCTCGTCGGCAACATTATGCAGTAAGTTAATGTATGCTTCTTTTCGCGTCTAGAGAGGCTTGAGCAAATTTCCTCAGCTTTTTTAAAGCCGCGATAGTTTTATTTTTCTGATCTTTTGTATAGTCTTTATATTTTAACATCAGAATAGGATTAAGATTTGAAGCATGTTGGGGTCTGCGGGGTTTCGAAATTATGAGATTTTTCAATGGAGCATAACAGTTAATTATTTAGGCAAATATTTACGCAATATCATGTCTTTTGTGTTATATACTGATTAATATATATTTTTAATTACTTAGTTGAGTCCACATATTTTGTTGCTAATTTGCAAGTTTAAATTGATATTATGAACTGTATGTGGCTCTGTTTTGCATATTTGTTATATTGTGTTATATACTGATAAATATACATTTGATTACTTTGTTGAGACCACATATTTTGTTGCTAATTTGCAAGTTTGAATTAATATAATGAACTGTATGTGGCTCCGTTTTGCATATTTGTGAAATTAATTTATATCCCATATTTCAGCGTTTGTTAATAACCTGGATGCAATGTTACAGAGAATGTAATTATTTGTCAATTTCCCACTCTTGCTCGGCCCAACTGACTCACTTCTGTAATTTCAGTGCATAAATAAAGTTAGTTATTAATATACAGCAAGGCAATATTATTAACGAACGAATGCTCAACGTAAATAATGTACTATAATATCTATAAAAACTTATTTATATATTTTTAAATAAAATATTATTATTAATTTAAAATTATAGAAAAATGAATCAAATTTTATGTAAAATAATTTTAAGACGTTGACACCGGCGTGACCTATCGGTTATATAGACTTGCCTCATCGGGCGATGTGACGCACCGGTGGGTCATGAATAAAATAGTAATTAAAAATTCTATGTCCACCACTGCATTTGTCAATAATTCGCACATCTTTTACATAGCTCACTTGTTTATCAAGATTAAACTTGTTTTTGGATGTATTTATTCCATTCTTCGGCGTTTTTAAGTTTCATGGTTAATTTTATGTAAAAAATTTAAAATTAAATCAAATTAATATTGCAATAAGAACTAATCGTTATTGGGAAAAAATAGTTGAATATGAATATATATTATGTAAGCTTTTTTCATATCGTCTCTAGTTTTTGAGATAGGAGCCAATTGATTTTGTATTTCTCATGTTAGTTATTTCAGAGTTTTGCCACTATTAAAGCTCGAGCTAAAGAAGATATGGTCTATGAATTCCTAAGCATTTATTATATAAATCGTGCTGCGAATCGATTTATATAAATGAAATCTTTAAGCTTATAAGGGGCAGGTTTCTCTTTTCTGAAATAGCTATAAGGTTGAACATTCTAGAAATGGTATTATTGTAGACATTCTATTTAAACGAATAGCTCATTTGTCTTAATTGGTAACAAATAAGTATTTTTGGTACTTACGTATTAACACCACCACCGCTACATTTTTAAATGCCGCCAATCCACACCTAAATTTTTTATGATAAATCATAAAATAAAACATTTTATTTAAAATTAAAACATTTTTAAAACTCAAAATACTTTATTTTTTTACCCCGGTTAGTTTAGGTTGCCCACCGCGAAGCGGACAGATAAATCAAGACAACACACGCGCGACAGCGCGAAGTCTCGATCTAATATATAGCGGTAGTGGCGTTAATACGCAAGTACCGTTTTTTTTTATTAAAATATGTATTTTAGTTGAACTGTGCTGATTACAAGGTTACAAGTTTGGTATATTTACATATACTATATGCACTTCCTTTTGTAATTTTATTTTATTTGGTAATCAAATTTTCTAAACAAATATGTAACAAGTTGAAGCAAAATATTAAGAACAGAAATTTTGGTAAATAAATTGTTTCAAATAAATAAAACTTTATAAAACGATGATTTGTTTGTAATTTAATTAATGAATTAGTGAATAAATTAAAGTAAAGTTTAAAAAAATGTTATAAATGAAACAGATCAAACTAGACACAAGACTAGACGGACGGGACTAGACAGACAAGACTAGACAAACAAGACTAGACAGACGAGACTAGACAAACAAGATTAGGCTGACAAGACTAGACAGACAAAACTAGACAGACATTACTAGACAGACAAGACTAGACAGACAAGACTAGACAGACAAGACTAGACAGACAAGACTAGACAGACAAGACTAGACAGACAAGACTAGACAGACAAGACTAGACAGACAAGACTAGACAGACAAGACTAGACAGACAAGACTAGACAGACAAGACTAGACAGACAAGACTAGACAGACAAGACTAGACAGACAAGACTAGACAGACAAGACTAGACAGACAAGACTAGACAGACAAGACTAGACAGACAAGACTAGACAGACAAGACTAGACAGACAAGACTAGACAGACAAGACTAGACAGACAAGACTAGACAGACAAGACTAGACAGACAAGACTAGACAGACAAGACTAGACAGACAAGACTAGACAGACAAGACTAGACAGACAAGACTAGACAGACAAGACTAGACAGACAAGACTAGACAGACAAGACTAGACAGACAAGACTAGACAGACAAGACTAGACAGACAAGACTAGACAGACAAGACTAGACAGACAAGACTAGACAGACAAGACTAGACAGACAAGACTAGACAGACAAGACTAGACAGACAAGACTAGACAGACAAGACTAGACAGACAAGACTAGACAGACAAGACTAGACAGACAAGACTAGACAGACAAGACTAGACAGACAAGACTAGACAGACAAGACTAGACAGACAAGACTAGACAGACAAGACTAGACAGACAAGACTAGACAGACAAGACTAGACAGACAAGACTAGACAGACAAGACTAGACAGACAAGACTAGACAGACAAGACTAGACAGACAAGACTAGACAGACAAGACTAGACAGACAAGACTAGACAGACAAGACTAGACAGACAAGACTAGACAGACAAGACTAGACAGACAAGACTAGACAGACAAGACTAGACAGACAAGACTAGACAGACAAGACTAGACAGACAAGACTAGACAGACAAGACTAGACAGACAAGACTAGACAGACAAGACTAGACAGACAAGACTAGACAGACAAGACTAGACAGACAAGACTAGACAGACAAGACTAGACAGACAAGACTAGACAGACAAGACTAGACAGACAAGACTAGACAGACAAGACTAGACAGACAAGACTAGACAGACAAGACTAGACAGACAAGACTAGACAGACAAGACTAGACAGACAAGACTAGACAGACAAGACTAGACAGACAAGACTAGACAGACAAGACTAGACAGACAAGACTAGACAGACAAGACTAGACAGACAAGACTAGACAGACAAGACTAGACAGACAAGACTAGACAGACAAGACTAGACAGACAAGACTAGACAGACAAGACTAGACAGACAAGACTAGACAGACAAGACTAGACAGACAAGACTAGACAGACAAGACTAGACAGACAAGACTAGACAGACAAGACTAGACAGACAAGACTAGACAGACAAGACTAGACAGACAAGACTAGACAGACAAGACTAGACAGACAAGACTAGACAGACAAGACTAGACAGACAAGACTAGACAGACAAGACTAGACAGACAAGACTAGACAGACAAGACTAGACAGACAAGACTAGACAGACAAGACTAGACAGACAAGACTAGACAGACAAGACTAGACAGACAAGACTAGACAGACAAGACTAGACAGACAAGACTAGACAGACAAGACTAGACAGACAAGACTAGACAGACAAGACTAGACAGACAAGACTAGACAGACAAGACTAGACAGACAAGACTAGACAGACAAGACTAGACAGACAAGACTAGACAGACAAGACTAGACAGACAAGACTAGACAGACAAGACTAGACAGACAAGACTAGACAGACAAGACTAGACAGACAAGACTAGACAGACAAGACTAGACAGACAAGACTAGACAGACAAGACTAGACAGACAAGACTAGACAGACAAGACTAGACAGACAAGACTAGACAGACAAGACTAGACAGACAAGACTAGACAGACAAGACTAGACAGACAAGACTAGACAGACAAGACTAGACAGACAAGACTAGACAGACAAGACTAGACAGACAAGACTAGACAGACAAGACTAGACAGACAAGACTAGACAGACAAGACTAGACAGACAAGACTAGACAGACAAGACTAGACAGACAAGACTAGACAGACAAGACTAGACAGACAAGACTAGACAGACAAGACTAGACAGACAAGACTAGACAGACAAGACTAGACAGACAAGACTAGACAGACAAGACTAGACAGACAAGACTAGACAGACAAGACTAGACAGACAAGACTAGACAGACAAGACTAGACAGACAAGACTAGACAGACAAGACTAGACAGACAAGACTAGACAGACAAGACTAGACAGACAAGACTAGACAGACAAGACTAGACAGTCAAGACTAGACAGACAAGACTAGACAGACAAGACTAGACAGACAAGACTAGACAGACAAGACTAGACAGACAAGACTAGACAGACAAGACTAGACAGACAAGACTAGACAGACAAGACTAGACAGACAAGACCAGACAGACAAGACTAGACAGACAAGACTAGAGAGACAAGACTAGACAGACAAGACTACTCGCCTCGCGACTCACTCGCGACTCAGCGTTCAGCGAGAGTGGACGTGCGAGAAATCAGTCAATAAAGTTTTTAAAGTTTATTTTTAAAGTGTTTTCAATGTTTATTGTCAAAGAGTTTTTAAGTTAATTTTTAAAGTGTTAAAGTCCTAGTACAGTGTTAAATATGTCTAGGGAATTAAGATCCAATATCCCTTCAGTAAAGCAGTTCGACATATTGAGCACTTTCCTGCAGAGGTCTGAGTTTGAAAATTTCTTGTCGGGTATTATAAAAAAACATACTGAGCCCATACATGTTTTAAACTGTGAATTAACGGAACAGTTAAGTGAACTAAAACGTAACAACGAGAAACTAGCCGAGTCTGTGGCGTCGTCTGTTGACGCACAAGTAAAAAATCAGATAGAACCTCTGAAATTGTTAATTTGTGAATTGTCTGAACAAATTAACGAATTATAGTTAATTAATGGGAAGCTAGCGAAGTCAAAGCCCGCCAAATATGTAGAGATGAAACCGATAAATTCTCCGAGATCTGGGAATAAAGAGTCTGTCGTACCAGCTATCGCTTATAACGAACGACATTTGCAGCGCGATAAGACAGAAAAAGAAATTATCGCCAATGATATTTGCACCGGCACAAAAAACAATAACAAACAACTTGAACCCGAAAACGGAGCGGATAGAATAAATCAAATAAACTCAAGCGCTGAAATTTGGGAGACTCAACGCTATAGAAAACGGAGGAAATCAAACATCGTCCTTGGTTCAAACGATGACACAAGTCAAATTAAAGCGGCTATTAGATACCAGCATTTCCACGTATATCGTCTGGATCCGGATTTGTCGACTGATAAGTTACTACAATATCTAGTTAGTAAAAAAATTTGCGACATGTTCTAAACTCCCATCGAAACACCCCGAGGAGTACTCCTCGTTTAAGGTTTCTGTACCGACAGAAGATGCTGACGTTTTATTGAAACCTGAGACCTGGCCCAGAAACACGTGTATTAATCATTTTTTAGTGAGACTAATGCAAAGACGAAACATTACTCAATAATCCCGGAAAAAACTATGCCCTCTACAGCAGTCATACTGATAAACCAAAACACCCAGTCCATTGGAAACTCGATCGAGAGAATTGAGTATATGTTAGAAAGCTATAAGCAATGTAGCTACTTAATCCTCACCGAACACTGGAAGAACCCTGAACAACTTAAGCTATATAAGATCAATGATTTCAATTTGGCATCGCATTTCTGTCGTGAAGATGGAGCCCATGGAGGATCTGAAATATATTGTAAAAACAGCATAAGGTTTAAAGCTAAACAAGATCCGTCTAGCCGTCTAGCTGAAGGGCACGTATTTGAAATTTCGGCAATTGAAATGGCTATCAACGGCAAGGATTCAATAATTATGGGAATTTATAGAGCCCCATTGACGAGTTTTAAGCTATTCCTACAAAAAACACATGAACTGCTGGTTTTATTATCCAAAGGCAATACACAATTTGTAATAGCTGGCGATTTTAATGTAGACATCCTGAAAGAGTGTAGTATGAGCCGACAGTTTATGTCTCTGCTGGAGTCATTTAATGCAGTCCTTGTGTCAAGAGAAGTAAGCCACCACGGGTCTGGAACTTGCATTGATAATGTAATAGTCAATCTTACCACTGAACATAGTTCTATAACCAGAGATTATCACATATCGGACCACTGTGCTCAAATTCTGTCATTAGAGTGCAAACTTGGGTCGTCAGTCTCTAATACAAAATGGACGAGACTATTTAATAAAGAAAATATGGATCACCATAAGCAGCTTATGGAAAATGTCATGTGGGATGAGCTATTTAAAATTGGGAATAACGATATTGACAGACAATGGTACGTTTTTATGGACATTTTTCTATTGAACTTCACCGAAGCCTTTCCTAGAGTTCTCGTACACGCCAACAAAACATCTCAACGCGTCTTTAATAACCCGTTCTTGAAGAAAATGGAAATAAACCTTAAACTGTTCCAAACAATATCAAAATATAATATGGCATTCAAGAATATGTACAATAACCTACGGAGAAATTTTAGGAAGTTACTAATAGGCAACAAGAAAAGAGTTTTAAGAAGGGAAATTGAAACAGCACCCAACAGGCAGAAAGCGACTTGAAATATAGTTAGACGAGAAGCAGAGATTAAGAAGAAAACGGACACATATTTCAATCAGGATGAAGAACTTATCACTAGTGCTTCAAATATAAATAACTTTTTTGTAAATAAAGCTAAAGTCCTGGCAGATTCACTACCCGTTATGCAGTATAAAGACAATATCAGTGTAAACAACAAGTCGTTATTCTTAATGCCGGTCTCCCAGAAAGAACTTGCTGATTCTATTATTAATCTCAAAAATACCAAAAATGCGGGTATAGATGAAATCCCTTCCATAGTTATAAAAAATGTGCTCCCCTCTATATTAAACCCTTTGCAATCCATTATAAATAATGTTTTAGAGGTGGGAAAGTTCCCGGAAAATCTAAAAACGGCGATTATCACCCCTATACATAAAGCAGGGGACAAGTCTATTATCGAAAACTTCAGGCCTATCAGCATTCTATCGGTCTTCTCTAAAATTTTTGAGAGGATTATATGCTCCAGAATTTTAATGTTTTTAGATAAGCATAACATTATAAGCCCTCACCAACATGGCTTCGTGAAAGGGAAATCGATTGAAACGGCTCGTTACCAATTCATAAAGGGGATTATTGATAATCTCGAGTCACGGAAAATCCCAGTTGGAATGCTCATGGACCTATCTAAGGCATATGACTTAGTTAACCATCATATTCTACAAATAAAACTCTCCAAATATGGTATAAGAGGAGTTGTGCTGGAGTTGATCATATCATCCCTTTCTAACAGGACACAGATTACCATTCTCCACACTCCGCATGGATTTGTACATTCTCCACCGAGTACAATCAATATAGGTATTCCTCAGGAAAGCACAAAAGGACCCTTACTCTTTGCCCTATTCATCAATGACCTGCATGCTACTCCGATCAATTCACCGCACATTAAGATCAACTATGCAGACGACACATCCATATTGATATTAAATAGGACTATCAACGATATCATCACCAACTCAGAGAGAGCTGTTGATGCGATGAAGTTATGGTTTGGTACTAATAAACTTAGACTAAACAAAGATAAAACACAAATAATAATCTTTAAAACGAAGCGGAGTACATTATCATATCCTGATAAAATGGCAATTGACAACGAAGAGATAGCAGTAAGTCATTCTGTAAGGCTCCTGGGACTTCACATAGACCCATCTGTGGACTGGGTCTCACATACAAATGAAATAACAACGAAACTCAACAAAGCAGTATTTGCTATGAAAACCCTCCAACGTTATGTTGAGTTCGACGTCTTGAGGATGGTGTATTTCGCAATCTTCCAGGATTTTCAATTTCCAGGAAAGGATTTGCAGAATGTGGCAACAGAATGCGTAAACAAACAGGAATAGTTTGAAAAAAGAAGCAGCAACAGCAAGGCAATCGCCTTCATTAAATGCATCGAATATTATTTTTTCGGCTGCTTTCCAATGGTCAAAGAAAAAGACAAGCTGAAATCGTGGGTCTCTAAAGAAGTAAAAATATCGGCTGTTCAACTTAAAGATATGTTTATATTGCAAAAGAAATATCCAGAAATAAGAAGTCACTATTCCATTCAGAAATACGAACATCACAAATTAGTTTCATGTACTAAAAAATCTGTTTTTAGCCTCAAAATGCAACAAGCTACAAATGGGTCCAAAGCTTAATGGGAAATCATACAGAAGCAGTCCATTAAAGCCAGATCAACCGGAATCATTGAAATAATGGATAACAACGAAAGAGTCACGGTACCGCGAGAAATTGCCAATAGTTTCAACAATTACTTTGAACGAGCTCCCAAATTAATAATAGATAGTATTACACCAAGAACTATTTCAAATGCTCACATTGCTGTGAACGCGAATACTATGTGTATAGAGGAATTCACGGAAAAATTACTCGGAATTATATTATCTTTAAAAATCAAAACGTCGAGAAGGCCAGATGAAATTCCGGAAAATATAATTAAGGAGTTCAGTCATTTACTAGTAAAACCTATAACTAATATAATCAACGCCTCTTTTAGTGAGGAGCAGGTCCCGGAAATATTAAAAATTGGAAAAAATCATCCCAATATTCAAAAAAGGGAAAAAAACAGCAAGGCATAATTATAGGCCAATAGTTTTACGCCAATTCTGGCAAAAATTATCGAATATTGTATGCTTAAAAGAATGACTGGTTTTATAGAGAAATATAAGGTAATACCTACACAACAACATGGCTTTTGCAAGGGCAAGTCTACCACTACTGCTCTGGTAGAATTTTATAATGTATTTTTTTATAATGTATTATTTTATTAGAAGAGGTGGTTAAAGGGAAACACCACATAGGGATTTTCTGTGACCTGACCCAAGCGATCGACTGTGTCTCGCACAACACCTTGATGAAGAAATTATATGATTACGGAATACGAGTGAAAGCTTGAAGATGGATTAGATCCTACCTGACCAACAGGAAACAATACGTTACGGTGTCGAATGGAAACGAATTGGGCCAATCTGACATCATAGAGACAAATATTGCGGTTCCTCAAGGGATCATTTTAGCACCTACATTATTTCTATTATACATCGCAGATTTAACTGAACTACGTGAACTAATAGAACTACGTGAAAGGGCCGCATTGCACCTTGTATGATGATAATACGAGTTTTATTTTGTCGCGGAATAATTTGGAAGAGAACAATGAACAGGCCCAGTTACTGTTAAAATCTCTGGATAATTGGTTCTCTGCGAATACTCTGCACCTCAATACAGATAAAACAGAGAACATAATATTTAAAACGGTAAGAAGTTCACATATTTCAAACCTCGACCTTGAAATACAAAATCAACAAATAAAACGGACTAAGCAGGCAAAACTCCTGGGTATTTTTCTGGAGGAACACCTTCGTTGGGTAACAACAACGCAGAAAATATGTGCAACTCTACATAAAAGAAGCCTTTCAATCAAGACAACTGAGGACTGAGGAGACTTTTATACACAGACAATCTCCGAATCTGGTACAATGCCGAGGTACAATCGTTACTGGCTTACGGCATTATATTATGGGGAGCTTCGTCACATCTAGAAGCAATACTAATTGCACAAAAAAGAATCATCAGAAACATGCAAGCAATAAAAGTTACACAGTCATGCAGGTCCTATTTTAAAATGCTGGGAATACTTACAGTCGTAAGCCTGTATATACTCGAAACCGATTCGTACATTCACAAACACAGAAGTAAGTTCCAAAAAAGGACGAGGACAAGCATAATTATAATACCAGAGGTAAACATCTTTTGAAAACCAAGAGAAGACACTTAACCCTATGCAGTCATGGAGTCGAAAACAAAAGAGTTCAGATTTACAATCATGTTCCAACTAATCTGAGAAATGAAAAATCCTACAAGAAATTACGTAAGAAGTTGAAGGAGATGCTACCCACTAATACAATATATTCACTCGGTGAATTTTTTTATTTATTTTTTTATTTATTTATTTCTTGTAAATATAATTATTAATTTGTAAGATTTACGACACATCCTAGAGATACTTGTATCTCAATTGGGAAATAAATATTTTGATTTGAAAAAAGAGTAACGAACAGAACGTAACAATTCCCACTTCTGAAAATGTGAATCTTACCCTCACGTTCACTTGGATACTGTTTCGCACGATTAAGCACAAACCTTTGCCAACAAATCTGACAAAAACTAAGATCAATATCAATGTTATTCCTGCAACAATCGATAAATAGAAACCATTGTATGTCACAAACCAGTTTAAATTCTATTCTCGTTCAAGATGGGCTTAGCAGACAAGTTTATCAAGCGCAATTTGGACCACATCGTCAATGAGAAGTTCCCGTCCACGTTGAGGAAAGGCTATAACAAATCTGGCAACATCATTATGAGTGATGGTTATCCCTTAAAGTTTGCAGAAATGGGGGAGGAAATTGCAAACTTAAGGTTTTTGACGATGATGTTTGGCTAGGTAGCAAACACTGGAACAATTTTTCAAATTTGTTTACACTAGATATATAAAAAAAGATGGACAATAATGTCGAATACTGGACAATACAATAACGAACAATACAATAATGAACAATAATAGATTGAGAAGGCTAAACAGACAAGACAAGATAGACAAAACTAGACAGTAAAGACTAGACAGACAAGGTTAGACGGGCAAGACTCTTTTTTAGGCAAGTGATTTGGAGGAAGCTCCGACTGCGCGGAAGCTTCGCTATGATTTTTATCGGGTTTATAAGTGAAAATCTACAACATATTTTAAGAGAAGTATGGCATAATCTAACACAATTCTATCGGTTATTATTTTTACTTTTTACACATAACTAAACTAAATTTTACGTTTAAAAGAGGTGTGTTAAACCTCAAAGATCATTTCATAAAAGTAAATTTTATTATTGAATATTTTCCTTTAACATAAATATTTAATAGTATATTACGTAACGAGAGTTGTAATAAGCATATTACGTACGAGCGGAACAGTTATGTACGACCCGCGTAGCGAGTTATGTACTATACTTGATCTACGACGCACTAATTTGTTTCTGTTTAATAAGAAAAATATGTTAGATGTAACAAATTTATTTCTTATTAGGTACATTATATGACATTATAATAAACAAGCAGTTTTATTTTAATATATAACTGTTACTCGACATTATTTAACTTGATAGAAATGAAAGGAAAAACATTCTTAATGGTTACATACCTTATTATTTAGTACTTATTTGGGTTAAACTAGAATAAGAGTGCTCGTAGATACAGGCAATCCAATGTACGCAATGTCAATTTCCGTTAGTTTGAATTGTGGCACGGGGGCGCTGAACGTATGAGCGCGTAGTAGCAGCTCTCAACCAAACAACGAATCGTAAACGAAACGCACGTGTTGTGTTATCCATCATAACTTATCATTAATCGCGGGCTGTTACATATATATGTGTTATGATGTATTTACATAGTACACGAACTGTACAATAATGAGCATTTTCAATAGTGCTCGTGGATAAAATATTTATTTATTTTGCAATAATTGTTTGTTTTTTACGCCTTTTTGTCTATTTTTGGACAAAACGCTGTTTATGTTTACTGTTTCCTTTAATTATACATCCGCGTAAAAAAAGAAAGAATCTCTGAAGACACCCATGAATGGAAACGCTCGTTCAGTGCAAAAAAATATGACAAGCTTTATCAATCATTATCAAATGTGACCTGGTTCAGTGTATTTGAAGCAAAAAACGTTGATTATATGTATAATAGATTCTTTGCTCAACTCACGAGTTCGGTGAATGAAGCTTTTCCTCTGAAGAAAGTTCATATTCATTCAATGAAAAAACCAAAGTGGATATTCGAAATTGTTATGAATGCAAAAAATACACTTAACTTGTTATCAGAAATGTACCTCCTCAAACAAATAACAAACCATGAACTGAATCAATACCAAAAATATTACTGCAACTTGTTGCTGTCAGAAAAGAAAAAACTCTATGGTGAAAAAATTGCTCAATCTGATAACACGTCTAAAACAGTCTGGTCAATTGTGAACTCAGAACTAGGCAAGTCAAAAAACACCAATTACTCTTTCAATGGAATAAAAACTAACAATGAATTGTATACAGAACCAGATGTTGCTTGTAATATATTCAATGATTATTTTCTAACCGCCTCTTCTCGTCTCATATGTGGTAATACTGCAAATAATTTCGAAAGTAACCTTGTGCCAGAATCCAACAGATCGATTTACTTAACAGAGATAACCAAAAATGAGGTTTTAGAAGCGATAACTAGTTTGAAAAACAAGTATTCATCGGGAGACGATGAAATAAGTAATGTTTTACTAAAGAATATCAGTCAATAAATTTTAGAACCTATAACTTACATTCTGAATGAATCCTTTAGACAAGGAATCTTTCCCACTAAGCTGAAGGTGGCAATTATTAGGCCATTGTTCTAAAATAAGGGTGATCCACTTCTAGTGGAAAATTACAGACCCATTAGTTTACTTTCATCCTTTTCTAAATTACTTGAAATTATTATGTGCAGAAGATTCGTTCCATTTTTGAGGGTAAACAGAGTGATAACAAATAATCAGCATGGATTTCAGAAGCGTAAATCTACTACAACGGCCATTTTCGCTTTTATTGAGAGGATCCTTCATTATCTGGACAATGGCTATATTGCTCATGGTGTATTTCTGTGCCTGTCGAAGGCTTTTGACTGTGTGGACCATGAAATAATTCTGTGCAAGTTATATAAAATGGGGATTCGCGGAACCGCACATGACTGGTTTAGATCTTATCTTTCCAAGACTACAAACAGTATGTGTAAAGCATAATTCAAAAACATATTTTTCAGATGAGAAAACAATTGCTATGGGTGTACCACAGGGTAGTGTACTTGGTCCGATCTTGTTCATCCTATATGTAAATGATATGTCAAATATCATAACGGACCCAACTATTGCAGTAACTTCATATGCCGATGACACTAACTTGCTTATAGTAGAAAAGGACTATACCCTATTGTGTGACAAAACTATCAATGCCACAGAAAACATTGCAAATTGGTTCCAAAACAATGCTCTAGTTCTGAACACATCCAAAAGAAACTGTATTCTTTTCAGACATTGTAGAAATACTTCACTGTATCCAGACTCCATCAATCTTTATAAGACACAAATATTATATGCCAACAAAACAAACTTTCTTGGAAATACCATTGATGAATTTATGTGTTGGTCAGAACATGTGAAGCAGTTGTGTGGCAGACTTAGTAGAATTTGTTATGCACTTAAGGAACTGAAAAAAGTGGAAAAGTTCAGGAAAAGATCCTGAAACTCTTGGAACAGCATACTTTGGTCAATTTTACTCAGTTATGTCATTCGAAAACTTCTTTTGGGGTGGGTCACACAGTCAAGAAGTCTTTACAATCCAAAAAAGAATGATTAGAATCATGGGAAAACTCAAAATAGGTGAGTCCTGTAGAGAACAACTTAAATCATTAAATTTGATGTTATTCTTAATTTAATGTTATTCTTAAAAATAATACAAGGAATAATAAAAACACAATAAAACTAGAATTATATTAAGCCTAAGCTATTTAACGGGAGCATTGTGGCCGTACTTGTTGAGCAACAAATTATTTTATGTCCATATCAATATTTGTTGTGGCAACTCTAATTATATTTTCAAGAGTGAAGTCTTTCAAGCTGTTTATAAATTTTGATTTTATATATTTCATGTCAGAGAATGCACGAATTTTCTTTATCCAAATGTTTGAACAGTTGTATTCCAATTGCTCCACTAAATGTAATGAATGGGTCAGCCTGAAGGTCGCATAATTCCATTTGATATTTAGGTTCAACGGAGGTAATATCAATATTGAATGGATCACTGAATAAATTAATACTCATCTATGAATCATCAAATTGAGAAAATCTTCTGTTAAAATCTTCAATAAGCATATCTAATTGAGGGACAACAAATGTAAAAATTCACTTCTATGTTGCAGTCCTACATTTCTTCATACATCTCTTTGCAACATACAAAATGAAATAAATTACTTTACTGCAAATTTAACTTTAAATTTACCACAATTTTAATTTATTTCTGAATCCCGTGTCATGTTTATAAAGACAATCTTGATCTTTTCATTGCAAGTATTTATTCAAAATATTTAAATAATTTATAATGTCTGTTAGGAAAGCAACTGAACAAAGAATTTGCAGTCAAATCTTCATGGATGCCAACTTTGCCAACTTTGAAGTGTAAAAAGTCTCTTGAGGCATTTTCCCGCACTTAACCAGCGAATATTATTATGTAAGAGCAAATCACCATACTCACTTGCAGTTCTTCCAAAAATGTTTTAAATTTTCGATATGTAAGAGAACGATTTCAGCCACGATTTAAATTTTTTATTTTGCAAACCATGTCCATTACATCTTTTAGATTTAGTGAAAGACCAGATAATGCCTACTGATGCACAATACAATGGAACATTTATTCCTTCTTTTTGTAAGTGAGTCCTGCGAGCCCAATATTTTTGCCGGTTAAAGCTCTGGCGCCGTCAATTACAATAGAGGTGCACTTGTCAAATCGGCCATACGGAACTATTGCATGTTTTAATTCGTTATAAATATCTTCACCTATTATTGGTCCGTGTAATGATCGCAATTTCTTTCTGAATAATAAAGTTCTTCTGAATATTTCATAGTTTTCATTTCGTCATAGTTTTCATTTACGGTTCTCTCTATAAAAATAAGCATTTGACTTGTGTCGGAAATATCTGTACTTTCGTCCTGCTACGGAAAAATAGTAGCAATTATTGATTAGGTTTTGTAATTTGTTAGTGACATGTATACTGATCTCGTTTAGCCGTCGGCTAATAGTTTGATGAGAAAGAGAATCTGTTTGATTTTTTTTGCCATTTCGTTATTATTAAGAGCTTCAGCCATTTTTATGATCCAGGCATTTTTTAATTAATTCTCCATCCGAAAAAGGCTTTTTTGCTTTTGCAATTTCTAAGCAAACTGCAAACGATGCAGCTACTGATGCTTTTTGAGAATTTGTTACTTGGGTAAAATAATATGTTTGATAGTTTTGCTGTTTTTTCATTTTATTTTTATTAATGTTATTCTCGAGTCTCCCGTGTATGAATAATTTTTCATGCATTGATTGGTAATGGCGTTTTAAGTTGTATTCTTTGCACACAGATACAGTCTGTAAACATCCCAAACACTGTGGCTTGCCCTTGTTAAGAATAAATAAATAATCAACCTCCCAACGTTCTTGAAATTCTCGATTTTTAGTATCAAACTTTCTTTTCTTAGAAGCACTCATAATTAAGGATTGTTTCAATTAACGAGTAAATATGAAATTCAGTTGATTGTGGTTTATTGCATTTCACAGAATGGCAAATAACCCACGGTAGATTCCGTTAACTACTGTTGGACAAGATAAGCGGCTCTCGGCAGCAGTGATACCAGAATGCAGCCGCGGCTATAATCCCCACCACTTCTTCTGCCACCACGTAAATTCGAGACGGACGAAAACACTATGCATAAAGAAGAAGCGCGCTCGGGCGGGCGACTTGGTGGTGGTAGAGAGTGCATAAACAGATACACTTGCATAGAGCGTGGATTCATTTTATCGAATGACCATAAAACAACCATAATTATTCACTCACTAGCATTTTTATAATTCTTGTGTATATGGTTGAATAATCTCATATATTTTCTTGATGAAAAAGTTTTGATGAAGAAGTTTTGATTACTATAACTCGCGGGCCGTAAAAAAAAGCTTCGAGGGCCGGATGCGGCCGGCGGGCCGCCAGTTGGACAGCGCTGATCTAAACCAAAGAATTTTCCAGTCCTAGTTTTTTAAATGCTAAAAATAAATGTAATGTGACCTGTACTATACAAATTGTAATTTGTCTCTGGTATGAATAAATAATCTAATCTAATCTAATCTAATCTAATCTAATCTAATCTAATCTAATCTAATCTAATCTAATCTAATCTTATCTAATCTAGTTATTGTATACGTAAATAAACTAATTAATTGCCTCATTGTATACAGTAAAGAATTGCAATCGAAAAGATAATTATTTTTAAATTTGTTTTATTTGTGTTAAATAAGAAATATTACACAACTGCTATTTAATTGGGACTATTTGCAGAAGGATAAACTAATTGCCAAATTTAAAAACAAATTATTTGCTCGAAAGGATTAATTTTCAAGGATTGTCAAAAAATCATTGATATAGCAAATTAGGTAGCTGTATGAGACATCTGTGTATTACTATTAGTTTTAAGTATAATATTAATATTTTCGTAAAGTATCTACAAATCTATTAAGCATGTCATGTAACAACGTAAATCCAAAAATCGTATTATTAATGTTTTGCAGTTCTGGTGGCTGGCCCGGGCTGCTCTAGCCACTAATCCGGCAGTTATTTTATAACCTAGGGCGATAGCTTTATTGCCGACGACCTAACCGGATTCGGAGATTTCAGTGCACGCGCTCGACTTCCAATATCTACCCTACACCGCTTTAACGTATTATAACAGTAATTCCCGAATTCTCGATTGCTGAACATTTATTAATGTTAAATCAAACCGTTAAGATTTACATTGATATTGTGAAAAATTGCAATATTAATTTCAAATACGAACACGTTTTATTAAAATTAACTTTAATTCCTATAATTATTTATAAGTATTTTTACATTTATTTATTTTAATTTTTTAACCCGTTCGCACGGCATGCTTTTCTACAGGTTGTGCTCAGTGTACGGCATGCCGAGGCTAGTGCGGATTCGTACGGTTTCCGCAGTTAGGCACTTGCTCTTTGCGTCTAAATACGGTTCCCGCAGTTTGTATAAATAGTAGTTATAATTTATTTTTTTATTTCATTATTCATTTTATTTTATTTATTTCATTTTATTTTCTTAATGGGTAACCAACAATGCAGTTTTGGTAGGTTTACCATACTTATACCTACATATACCGGGATTATAAATTAAAGGCTGGACAGTCCTGGTTTATGCGTTTTTTTAGGAGCTGTAGTGAAAGCTGCCCGTAGTTTCTAGAACATGTCTATATAATGTCTATAACATTTTTAGTAGTGTATATGTTAATTATAATATATCGGATGAGTTGATTTCTCACATTAAGTACAAAAAAAATACGGTTCCAGTACGCGGGACACAAAAATATTTTACGGCTTTATCCGGTTCCCGTAGCGGAAGGATTAATATAAAACTTGTATGGAATGATAGTTAATGAGGAAACCTGCATTCAATGACTTTTGAAATTTGAGCGTATAATTACGTACGGAATAAATGTTTGACGTATGGTTTATGACAATGCAATTATACCAATCTAAAGTATCTTTTATATAATTTATAAATATAAAATAACTAAAAATGTCAACGTATTCTATTCTAGATATACATAATACTTTTATAGTTAGCTCAATTATATATTACTATTATTGATATTTTTATTGGAAGATAAATAGATTGTTAAATAAATTTGAACTTACACACAGTTATAAAATGCGATACACAATATTAATCTGAAACATATAGTTATTTAACTGTAATATAAAAGTTAATAATTGGGCATGTCACCGGGTTTGTTCAGGACCATTGAAGTAATCGGATTGTTTAATGAGTCGCATCCACACAAACAAGATGAATGTGACTGCTGGTGCCGTATCTGACGCTGCTATTATCGATACATTGTTGTCTTGATTGTACGCTATAACGCTGTACTAGCTACATAGTATACGGCCAGTATTCCATGTCCGTACATCAATTTACCGCTTCTGTGAGCTCTATTACTAGCAAAGACACGCCATGACAAATTAAATATTTGTAGACCTATAAACTTTTCAATTTAATTAGACTAATTTTAAGATTTAGAACAGCTATATAGTTAATAGCTTTATAACTAAATAAATTAGGATCCATTGGACTGTGGAAATTTTATTTTTACGAAATAAAATGTTGAAATAAAGGCAGGTCAATAGATTTCAGTTCTATTTTGTGAATTCTGTTTACAACTTCAATTTAGGTAAGCTTGGGTTAAGTTAAGTTAGGTTGTTAACTCTGTGGAATATTCTGTACGACGCAGTGCTCAGATTAGAATTGCCAAAAGGATCTGGGATAGTTAGATTTGCGGACGACTTGGCAATCACAATATGTGGAAAAGCGGAGAACGTGGTAATGAGCAAAGTAAATGAGGCAATGAGGCTGGTGGACGAGTGGCTAGAGGAAAAATAGCTGAAGTTATCCCAGAGAAGGCCGAGGCAATCGTACTCACATGCAGGAAACAGCTTAATGAGATAACCCTGAGAATTAAAGCAGCGAGAAACACACTGAAAAAAGCAGTAAAGTAATTGGATGTTATTATCAAAAGCCTTTCGTTCAACGATCAGATCTCAAAAATCTCAAAAGCTGCCGAGAAAGCTTTAAAAACGACCGCTACGTTGGAAAGAATAATGCCATACGTGGAAGGTACCACTGCCGGCAAAAGGAAACTTCTGTGCTAACTAGCACAATTAATGGTATTCTACGGAGCATCAATCTGGGAGAGGGTCATGAGGGTACAGAAGACAAAAAATAAACTGGCGTTAGTGCAACGAAAACTTGCCTTAAGAGTCAGTAGCGCGTAGACAAGTGTCTCTAGGAAAGTCATTACAGTAATTACAGAAATACCTCCCATTGAGGCCCTTGCGTCGGAGATACCAGCAAATATACTACCAAACGACAAGATAACCTGTGAAAACAGGACATAAAAACGCTGCGAAAGATATGATGAGACCAGGCAGAACCAATGCGAAAAAAGGAATATGGATATTCAAACAAGATGCATTATACCAAACATTCAAAAAATGGGCCATAAGAAACACAGGGAGGTAGGCAACACGTCATCCAAGTACTTAGCGGCCATGGTTGTTTCAGAAAGTACCTTCACACAATTGGAAAAGCGACGGACACTCTGTGTGAGTACTGTGGAGCAGAAGATAACGAGGCACCTACGATTTTTGAATGCAATCGCTGGAAGGAAGAATGCATGGACTGACCGCAAATGAAAACCGATTTTGCGAACAAAATGGTGGAATCCAAAGAAAACTGAGAAAAAACAAGTAATCCGGGCAATAATAACCCGAAAGGAAGAAGACGAGAAGGCTCACTAGAAAAGCGAAGTAGAAGAGGAAAAACAAAGAAGCAGCCTAGAAATACAGGTTGCTTTGCATTAAAGAACTTTAGCGGCTGACACAATGAAGTTATGCGGAAAGCAGTCCCGTTGGATTCAAACTTTAATAGTAAGGGATTTTAGTTGGTAACACTACCTGGTCAGACCAGGTTCCTTTGAGGTTTCAACTCGTCCCGCTTTGCTTTAAAAAAAGGTTGGGTTATGTTAGGATATATTAGGTTCTGTTAGGTTTTCTAAATTTAGGATATATTAGGTTTCTGTTTTCACAGAAGAGGAGCTGCGGACAGCAGCGAAAAGATTTCCATCTGGCAAGGCACCAGGCATGAAGTCCTCCTTTCAGCTTATAACGTCAGCCTGCATAGGAAAAGCTTCCATCCGCGGTGGAAGAGACAACGCTTTTTATTTATACCTAAGGGCACAGCGGACTCGTATCGACCACCGTGTATGATTGACACGATGGGCAAGCTGCTTGAGCGCATGATACTTGCGAGGCTCAATGAGGCCATTGAACATACAGGAGGATTATCCGAAAGACAGTTCGGCTTTCGCAGGGGCCGATCAACGATGGATGCCATGGAAACGATTTGAACATAGCGCATATGGCGAAGGCAAGAAAGGGCCGTTTCGGGGCGCCCTGTGCGATGACTACGCTAGATGTACGGAATGCATTCAATTCGTCGAGGTGGCCGGCCATAGTCTGGGCGCCACAGCGCAGAGAAGGAATGGCTGGCTATTTAGTCGAAATTATTAGAAATTATTTATCGAACGGACTACTAATATACAGTACAACAGAGGGACAGAGGAGTCGCCGTATAACCGCTGGTGTGCCACAGGGCTCGGTACTTGGGCCGACCCTGTGGAACATTATATATGATGACCTTCTACGAGTTAACATGCAAGTGCAACTTTGCTGGGTTTTGCAGATGACGTTGCTGTCATAGCAACGGCGCGGACGCCTGAATTGTTAGACATGGTACTGGTAGAGGCGGTGAATACTGCATTACATTGGCTCGCGAGTGTGGGATTAGAAGTTGCGGTTAATAAAAGCGCGACTATACTACTAAGTAGAAGACATACCATCCGTGCACCAAAAATAACAATTAATGGAGCGGAAATACAAATTAAAAAAACCATTAAAAATCTCGGGGTTATAATTGACGAAAAGCTAAATTTCAGTAAACATATCGCGAAGACTGCGGAGAAAGCGTTGATGAAGCCACAGGCGCTGGCGCGAAAAATGCCGAACGTGGGGGGAGCAAAACATTTCAAACAACTGTTGTTAATGAGTGTGGTGCACTCGGTGTTATTATAGGCTGCGCCTGTGTGGTGCGGTGGCCTATCTGTGGCGAGGAACAGACAGACTATGATATCTGTCCAGAGGCTGGCCGCTATTAGGGTAACTTCAGCATACCGCACAGTGGCGACCGGGGCGGTCTTAGTGCTAGCCAGCAATCCTCCCTTGCACCTTCCGGCGAGTGAGAGGAAGCGCTTTCACGAGCGACAAAAAGAGATGAGAGTAAATAAAGAACCAATACGCAAGGCCAGAGTTAAGAAGGAAGAGCGGGAAAGAACTCTAGAGACAAGGCAGCGAGAGTGGCAGGAGGACCAAAAGGGCAAATGGACATGTGAGATCATACCAGATGTCAATTTATGGCACTCGCGCAGACACGATGAGGTTGATCACTATATGACGCAGGCACTCACAAGTCACGGGCGATTTGGGACATATTTACACCGCATTAAAAAGGAGATTGCGCCGGGGTGTCATCATTGTGACAACGCATTAGACGATGCTTGTCACACACTCACAAATTGCTTAGCTTGGTCCACAGAGAGAACAATTATGGAACAAACTACAGGCAGATGCAGAGGCGGCCGAGATATCAGAAGAACGTTACCTTCTTTATATTCGGGATGGGAGTCCATCCCGAGGCCCTGCAGAATGGGATGCTTTCCCCCTTTACACAAGAGAAGTCTTGACGAAGAAGATCGATGCGGAGCGCTCCCGTGAGAGTGAAAGAGTCCTGGATGACTATTGAAAGACTGCAATTTTTTTATGGACAACTAGACCTTAACTTTTCAGTTACATATTAATGCTACTAGTTATTTTGTGCGCTTTAATTAAACTGTTCTTTATATACTAATGTTATTTGTGCCCCTTATGTGAGACATATTTTATATTGTTATTTTTGCGTGTTCTATTTGTTTTACAGACATTAATCTACTTGAAGTTGAATCGTGGTCAGACATTAACTTAATAGTAGTGAAATTTATAAACTCAAATATAGTGAAACAAACACGGAAGCTAATTGAAAAGACAATTGAATGGTGGCGGATCAACTGATCAATACCTCAGAGCCGGTACATAGGGGACAGGGTGAAGTAATGCTCGCGCGGTTCCGCTCTGTCTCGGGCGAAAAGGGGGGTGGTTTTTAGTTGCTAGGACCGGTGCTAAAATCAAACCGGGTGAGTCCCACACTCCTCGAGGCATGGTGGCTCTTTTGGAGCCATGATGGCTCGGGGTTCGTACACAAAGATATTTTCCCCTCCATTCCGCCCCCCCCCCCCAAAAAAAAAGGTTATGTTACGTTATGGATAAGAGCCTCACCCTGGGTCACCATATAATGCACATTGTTCAAAAAGCTGAAAAAGCGGCCCTGTCTCTATACAGACTCGTGCCACGCGAACATGGGCCAATCGAAAGGAAAAGAAGACTCCCGGTCATTCTCTATGCCGCTCCCTTGTGGATAGGGGCTTGTAGATATCAAAACTTCAGACAAAAAATGTTACGCGTACAGAGAACTCTCGCAATCCGCATCTGTAGAAGCTGTAGAAGCCGCAAAAGAAACACTGTTTGTCATGGGAAGGGTAATCCCGCTCGATTTACTTGCCAAAGGAAAGGAAGTAACGTACGGTTTAAGCCTGAAGCATAGGAGGGAAGCTAGAGAAAATACGATGCAAGGGTGGCAGGAAAGGTGGGACAATGGGATAACAAGCTCATGGACATATAGGCTAATACCGAATATTAAAGACTGGTACTTAAGGGAGCACGGAGAGTTAACATTCTATCTCTCGCAAATGCTCACCGGTTATGGCTACAAGAAGGGAATAAGGAAGAGACAAACAGCAGAATGTAACTATTGCGGTACAGAGGAACACACAGCAGAGCGCATGTTCTTCAGCTGCCCGCAATGGAACGATGTACGCAATCGAGCGGAGTGCCAAATTTTTAAGAAACTAACACCTGGAAACATAGTGGTAGAAATGTTGAATAGCGAATCAGGATTAAACATGATTAGTAAAATGGAGCAACACATTGTACCAAAGATAGAATCGGATGAAATAGATAATGTATAACGAAAGATGCTAATGAATAGAGACTACTCAACGCCATGAAGTAATACCGCAAGGTGATCCCGTAGTAGTGTGATTGGACAAAAAAAAAGAGAAGGAGCTTTTAGGGGGTAGGACTGGTGAGTAGGGAAAGGTCCTATGTTCTGGACCCGCCTCCGCCTCCCGACCAGTGCGTATGCGCAATATCCTTGACATGACCTTAACTTGACCTTGACTTGACCTCGACTTAACTTGACCTTGACTTGACCTTGACTTGACCTTGACTTGACCTTGACTTGACCTTGACTTGACCTTGACTTGACCTTGACTTGACCTTGACTTGACCTTGGCTTGACCTTGGCTTGACCTTGGCTTGACCTTGACTTGACCTTGGCTTGACATTGACTTGACATTGACTTGACATTGACTTGACATTGACTTGACATTGACTTGACATTGACTTGACCTTGAATTGACCTTGATTTGACCTTTACATGACCCTACTATATCACAGATGGCGCTTTACAGATTCCTGTAAAATTCAAAAAAAAAATACAGATTCCTGTAATTAAATTTCCCCTACTATATCACAGATGGCGCTTTATAGATTCCTGTAAAATTCAAAAAATTACAGATTCCTGTAATTCAATTTTCCCTACTACTTCACAGATGGCGCCACGTGGAACATGTCAGTTATTTATATATCTTGTGTATTTGGTTGCCTAAGACTATTTAGTGGATTAGAGTTATAAATGTATTGAGATCATCCTGTAATTAAATATATTCAAAAAAATTGAGTAACTTAAAATATCTTGTGCATATGGTTGCCTAACACTATTTAGTGGATTAGAAAATTAAATACTGGACTACTAGAGTGAACTAGATTAGTTAATGCCAGACTAGAATAGATATTATCAGACTAGAACCAGACTGGATCAGATAACACCAGACTGGATTAGTTAATACCAGCACCAGACTATAGCTGATCAAACCTGATTATTAGCTGATCAACCCTGATTATTAGCTGATCAAACCTGATTATTAGCTGATCAAACCTGATTATTAGCTGATCAAACCTGTTTATTAGCTGATTAAACCTGATTACTACCTGTTTCAACCTGTTATAAAAAATACTATATGATGAGTAGAAATGTTAAACGGTTAAACGGTTTTTGTCTTCCATCTCAAGAATCAGTTTTCTTTCAAGTTTGTTTTCTTCTTTAAGAGATTTGGTTAAACTGCTACAAGATTGCTCATACGTTCAGCGCCACAATTCAAAATAACGGAAATTGACAAAAAAAACCTTCAGTGGCGCATAAAATACGCCACCGTAGCTACAGATTTGAACAAAATGGAAGGTTTTGATTAGGGTATATTAGGAGCAGATCAATCAAGACCACATATCGTTCAGAAATAAGAAAAGAATTTCAATAGTTTAAACAATTTTATATAATTATTATATACCCCCTTTAGATTTATTTTTGCTACCCCAATATGCCCTGCATGCGCACAATGCATACATTGGGCTGCATATATATCTATGAGCACACTTACCACATTTTTACCAGAGATTTATTCTCATCTTCTCTAATCTCAAAAAAATCCGGGTCTTCATCAACTAGATATTTAACTTCATGCTGACATGCTGGTGACTTTGTTTGCGTGAGTTAAGCATCCTGGATGAAATATGTGCTTGCATTTAATGCAATGCACGGGATCTTTCACGTTTTCATTACAATGTCTACAAAAGTTTTCACTGACTTGTTTCTGTCCGACATTTTGTTTGAGTGTTATAATAAGTTTTATAATAAAATTAATTGAAAGTTAAAAAAATTCATTTATTTATATATTAAGTAATAGTATTAGTTTTTTATCCCGAGAGATAACTTTAATTATTTATAACTTTGCAATTTTATAGCCGTATTAAATTATTATATATGAGTACCCGGGCACACCACACCGGGTTTTGATCGATTGGGTATTTGGTATTTGACTTTAATTTTTAAGTTTATTTATTTTCTTTGCATGTAAATATCTTAACGTATAAGATGTCAACAGACTCAGATAACGAGGATTTAAAAGGATTTGATAATTTTTCGTTAAATTCAAAATGTAAATAAGAAGAAATGAAGAGATGAAGAATGAAAAAGTGGACCCGGTTATAGACATATATATATATATATATATATATATATATATATATATATATATATATATATATATTTATATATATATATATATATATTTATATATTTTATATATTTTCAGAGCCATCCCTCAGCATCAACGCGGAATCCCCGAGAAAACAATACAACACAGGTATCTATCCGCGAAAACCTCAAATACAACATATATATATATATATATATATATATATATATATATATATATATATATATATATCCACAAAGGTATAAGGAATCTGATTTCAATTATTGTCAAAAAGTTGTGAAATTGCGAAGCGACAACCATGTTGAAGTGCCAAAAAAATCCATTTACTTTTTCTCGAAATGTGAGTTAAATGAGAAGCCCAGTAACCTGAAGACCGCACTATGTACAAATGCCCTGGAATATTGTTGAAAACAGATTTGATTTGGAACTTAACTCGGGTTCGACTTCAACTCGTTATTTACATTTAAAAAATATCTACAAATTTGCCCTTACTCATTTCAACAAATTTTTATTAATATTTAAATATAAAAGAACTTCTCTATTTAACATTAAAAAATAACAGTTTCCATGTAGATTTTGTAAGAGATATTTAAAACAGGAAACGCACTAAGTGCACGCCTAAGCTTATTAGTGGCAAGAGGAACATGGGGGCTGATCGCATTACTAGCATCCGCTGGATATCTTTGCTTTGATTTCACGCTTGGCATAGAAATTACATTAGCATCACATTTAATACTGGGATTGCATATTATTACGGTATGTTTATACCGCATAAATATCTTCATCGGAATGTTGGAATATTAATTACATATACAGGTTTCAATTTCCCAACAAACTAATTATTATGTTGCAAATTATACACTATTTATATATATATATATATATATATATATATATATATATATATATATATATATATATATATATATATACTGTTCAAAACAATTAGCGCGTCACTAATTTGTTCCTCCATAAAATTCAAACTGGAAATGCAAATAAAGGTAAGAACATTTGAAGGAAGCTCTATTTAATTGTTCGACAAGTTTCAAGAAACTACAACGTAAGCCTGTCTGTATTATTTAGCGATTGTTCACAGGTAATTGAAAAGGTACTTTATGTCCAAGAGTTTACATTAACAATTAATTTAAATTCGTTTTACACTTGCAGTTTTGCAGTGTGCAGTTTTTGTAGTTGCTGTTAATTATTACGGGTACTTTAAAAGTACGTTATGCTGACACTTCCATATATGCCAATTCAAATATTTAAATAAAGCATGTTTCAGATGTTTTTAAGATTATTTGCAGGTAATTTCCCGTTTAAATTTTATGGAGGCACAAATTATTCACCCGCTATTTGTTTTGAGGCGTTGATATACTATTTTAAATACATTTTATATTCTCTTACTTATAGTTTAAATCCTTCAACATTTGTATTTTATTGAAAAATAACATAATAGTTGGCGTGTTTGTACCTCGTGCTTTTTGTTAAAAAGCGTGTAGTATCTTAAATGAAATATTGTTGACTTGGATTTCTTTTCTCCTTTAAAAACGACGAGATGATTTATTTTGCAGAATTTTGCATTATATGCTATTTCGATTGAAATAAATTTAGTAGATTCTTGAAAAACTTGGAATAAAAATAGTTGAGAATATCACAAAGAAACTAAAAAAATTCAACGATCTAATAATACTTTAAAAACTCTTATAATTACAGCAATATCTGAAAAAGGAATACAAGCAGCGAAATCAGTTTTAGATTTTATGAAAGCATATAAAAACCTTAAAAGTTGGAAGTATAATTTATTAATATCGTTTCAAACAATAAGACTAGGTAAACTGTTACATGGAATTTTAGCAAATTTGTTGCAAATAATTTTTAACCAATCAGTCGATTGCATTCAAACTGACGCCCTTGGGGCAAAGGGTAACAAGTCATTTTTTATTTTTTTATTTTAACTGATATACACTTATTTTGTAAGTATCTAGCTCTGTATCAAACTGAAATAAGTCATTGTCGTCAGCATGTTTGAATTATCAGTCATTTCAAAAGTAACAATGCGACAATTATAGAGGAATATCCGTAACCAACACCATAAGCAGGATATATGGAAGAATATTCAAAAACAAGATAGAAGATGAATACAGTGCAATCGAGGCAGAAGAGCAAGCCGGATTCAGAGCAGGAAGATCCACCATTGACCACCTATTTGTGTTAACTCGAATCGTAGAAAAGAAGATGGCATATAACCAGGAAGTTCATTTGCTATTTGTGGACCATAAAAAAGCCTATGACAGCATTCCTCTAGTAAAATTATGGGAAGCTCTACAACATACTAACATAAATGCTGAAATAATAAGCATTAAAATCACTGTATAATGGTGCAAGAACACAAATAAAAATAGGAAATAACGTAACAACCGGGTGCACAGCAACAAAGGGACTCAGACAGGGATGTTGTATATCGCCAACACTGTTCAAGGTCTATCTAGAAAGCGTATTAACAAGATGGAAGAGAAAATACGAAGCAATGGGTATACATGTGGATGATACATCAACAATCTATACTTTGACATTTGCGGATGACCAGGTGTTGATTGCACAAGACATTGTTCACATTGAATATATGAATATTATTGAAGCGTAAGACAGGTGGGGTCTAGACGTGAACATACAGGAAACAGAATACATGTGTATAGGAGGAGAACAACAAGATCTGCCTATCTCAGACAAACAGAATATCAAACACTGCAGCTCATACAAATACTTAGGCGTAAAAATATCCAAAGAAGGAAGTCAGGACGAAGCAATAGCCGAAAGAAACCTGCAAGGCAGGTGGGCTGTGTCCATGATAAACGTCATACTCTGGGATAAACACATTACTAAGGAAAACAAACACAGAATATACAACGCAATAATTAAAAGTATAATAACCTACGGTAGTGAAGTGTGGTCTATAAATGATAGAGCACAGAAATCACTAAAAGCCACGGAGATGGTTTACTGGAGAAGAGCGGCAGGAGAGTCTAGGTTGGAGAAGAACAGAAAATACAGGATAAGGGAAATAATGGAAGTAAAGCACGACATCGTGGGTGACATAAGAACTGGACAACTCAGATGGTACGATCATGTACAGAGAATGGGCCAAGACCAACTCCCGAAGAAAGTAATGGACACCGCACTGGACATTGGACACCGCAGCGAAGAAGAAGAGGAGGAAGACCCCGGAAAAGTTGGAGAGAGGGTATAGAAGGAGAGATCCGGACGAGAGGATTCGAAGAAGTGGCTTGGAAAAACTAAAACAGGTTACCTAACAAGGAACCTTTCTTGGTAATGAATTTGACTAAGAGGGGTAAATCAAACTCTGCTTTGGTGCCGATGAAAGCTTATGAACATGCTGTACCTATATCAGTTGAAAAAAAGAAAGACATTTTATCCCTTAAACACAGCCTGAATATATAAATATATTCAGCCTTTCCGGAGCTCTATAACAACTATTGAATCTTTTTAGGACTACCAAAACAAATCTCACATGAAACTTGTAAATTATTTTATAGCTTTCAGTCCACCTTCGTGACACTCAACAAAAACCTTAAAAGTAACATTATGTTAAGCTCATGTCTTTCTGATACCTTTTTTTTATTTTTAAAGTTTTTGGTTCGATGTGATTACCGGGTTTGCCGACCCTTCGAACACTGCGGTCTATTGGTAGCCTATTGTATTCTATCACATGCACTTAGGCCCAGAAAACCTGTTGTTATAGTAAATTGCGCTAATTGCAATTTTTCACATTTGTCTTTCTGGAACAAATGCGACCGGACGCTGGGAATAGAAATCGGGCCTCTATACTCGTCAGTTAGCGGTCTAACATGAGGCCACGAGCGTCACCACTACGCCACTCGCGCCGGCAAATACTGATACCTTTGTTTCTGATACCTTAAGTGGATAGCCATCTGTGGACGCGTTTCGAGATTTATCTCTCATCAGCACAGCTTTGCTTCCATGAACAATAATTTGTAAACCCCTCACTGAGATTTGTTTTGGTAGTCCTAAAAAGACTGAATAATTGTTATAGAGCTCCGGAAAGGCTGAATATATTTATATATTCAGGCTGTCTTTAAATTTGTATGTCATGTTCTTAAATGAAATTATTATATAAAAGGCAGAAACGCGTCTATGGATGTTCATAATCATTTCCATTATTTTTAATACAATTATTGTCATTTTCTTGTGACCTCGTGGTTTCTCTTGACCTCATGGAACATAGTTCCCTTATTTTTTTTTATAAAACATGGTGTTCTAGCTATTGTGTTCCAATTTATAATTTAAAAAAGCAAAGCTGCAGAGATTCACTTAAGTTAAATAGCAAGAAACGCTCTAAAAAAACAATGTTATTTATCTAGTACTCGTTTAGTGACATGAAAATTGTACTGGGACAAGTAATAGCATGCAAAAATCTGTTGTGTAATTCGTTATCCTGTGGGATATTAGCCAGGAAGTAGTTGTTTAAACATGAGATTTGTTCATAAACTTAAGAAGGCTTAATATTATAGACCTACGAACAGGTTGAATATATTTATATATTCAAGCTATATTTCGTCTTTAACAAGTTTAAATAATAAAAAGTCTGGATGGAAATTCTGTAACTGTACTGGATGTTTATAATAATTCTGTGAAAAGTGTCATAAATGATTTAAATGATGAAGGTTTATTTTTCTGTCGTTGCATCTTCTAAAGACAGAAGATAAGACACAAATAAATAAAAATAAAAATATTCAATTATTCTCTTTGATCTAATATATTTCAGCAAATAATGGGATCAAATATATGGGAGAAAATGAACTGATTTTTACGAAAATTCTATCGAATCTGCCAATGGCATGTTCTATCATTTCAATCATTAGGATTCAGTGCAGATAATTGCAATGCTAATAATGATATTCACCAGTCATGATATGTATACATGCATTCAAAAAGAAGCTCCAAATCTAATAATAGGCAACTGTTATGCACATATTGTCCATAATACAGTGAATCTTGCTATAAGCAACTTGATTTGTGATATAGAACATATTGTTTTGATATACAATCAGTTTTGTGTGACTGCTTGTAGAAGAAAAAAAAATTATATTTTGTTCTACAAACAGTCACGTCATGTCTCTATATATAGTCATGTATCTACGGTTGATGACCTTATTACTTAATTTGACGTTAGTACTTTGGTTATGAATCGAAAATTAGATTGCAAGAAATGCAAAAAATCAACTGGAATGGTCAATACATTTATCAACAAAGTACTCAAAAAACTGCTAAAAGTACTCAAAAATATATTTCTAAGGGAATACAAGCACTTAATTTGAAAAATACTGTTATTTTCTTCCATATACTATTATTGTACTTCCATATACATTTCTACCATTTATTTTTCCCTATCCAAATAATTTGATACGTCATTTTTCTCAAAAAAAGTTGGCAACCCAACGTAGAAGGCAATAACTACTAGTGCTATGAACCTTTATCTGGCATTATCAGGGAAAAATTCCTTTTTATTTGTAGATGATGTTCAAAACCACAAAGTAAACATAGATATATTGACAAACAAAACAATTCGATGCTCGATAAATAAAATAACCAGGAGCCAGGCACTTCAGAGGCTAGTTTTCGTTCAGCATGAGGGTCACGACAAAGAAGGTGCTAAAGAAGAGGAAACCGGTTCTCTTTAAATAGGTGATGATTTAGAATTACCTCTGGGAGATGATCCTTCAACAGTAAATAAAGAATCAGTCAGTTTACACGAAAGTCTCGTGCCAAGATGGTCTTGGTTGACTATTGGTTTATCCAGGAAGATAAAAATGTGTCTCATTGACAAATATCCATATAGTGGCAATATTCATCTCGAAGCACCTGAGTCAAATGCAGAATTCTCATCAACTCTAAGGGGTATTAAGATATATCAACAGTTCGTTGCTGAACAAAATCTAGCAGGTTCAGCCTAGCCTGCCTTAAATTACAGCATTACAATTGTACTAAATGATAAAGAACAACCATTAGATCGTTTAGAGCTCTTAGAAAAGCTGGCCGATACAGAAAATCTTTTATCACAATTGCATTAACAGATCTCTTCAGTTTGAAGGGCATTTATTTCTTCAGTCCTTTCTAAGCCTATGAAAGACTTACTGCAAGGAATGGAAAAAGATCACTAGCGATGCATTTATTTTAAATTGCATAATGGTGCATGAAATTCCTTTTCATACCTTTCCTCCTCAATCTCTGAGCTTTACTAAGGATATACAATTTTCATTGCTAGATGAAAGATTGTTAGAGTTTGAATTTGAAAAATTATTAGCTATGAAAGTTATAATGTCGAATGTGAACTTATGCCAATGAACATTATGCCAATGTTTATCACCATACTTCCTTGTTTCAAAACCTGATGGAGCTAAAAGATTTATACTGAATCTTAAAGGTTTAAACGAGTTCATTGAAACTCAACAAAAAGGCCTAGATATAAGCAAAATTAAAAGCGCTACAGGTTGGTCGCAAAATTCAAAGATTTTTGCAAAAAATTTATTGGATAAAAATAGTTGGAATTAAGCTCGTTGTTATAAAATGTTAATAATTATAATACATTGAATTATAGAAACAATTTGCTCTAAACATCTACAATGTCATGTGGAAGAACGAGACTCGAAATATAATTTAAAATCAAACGAACTTACCGTAAGTCCAGTTCGATTGTAATTATATGAAAGTCTCGTTCGAGATGATTACATTCGTTTTCCTTTTTTCTATTATTTCTTTTTCCTCTCGTAAAAGTTTGCCCAACCGGATTAAGAAGTCTTGTGTATACGAGGTAAATTCCTTAATATTAAAATAAGCTTTAAAATATATGAAGTGTGACCGGTAATGGAGGCAGCAAGGAGCCCGAAAAATTTGACTTGTGGTTGAATCTAGTAGAAAGTAGCGGTACTACAATGTAATAATCTCGAACGAGACTCTCATGTAATTACAATCAAATTTCACTTTAGGTAAGTTTGTTTTTAAATTTTATTTCAACTTGAATTTATTATTATCCGTCATTTGTACCAACTTTCAAATCTTACTGACGGTCTATCTTAAAATATTAGTCGTCATATTACTTATAAGATAATCAATATTTGCTAAACAAAACGGACCTAAATTAATTTGAACGATCCACGCGAGCGTAGCTGCTGGCTTTATCTAGTTTCTATATACAATTTCATATCTAATTCTAGTTTCTATGTGTGAATATACAACATGCGCGTTACAGGATACAAATGAGCTATTTATAGTCGACAGTGCATTGTATGCATCAGTTTTGTTTATTACAAGCATTAGGGTTAGGTCGGGTCCGGGATGTCTTTGTACAACATACATCATCGGGTGACATATGCCGTTGATTAGACGCGAATGGACCGATGGTGATCGATGCCACCACTGCAGCCGTCTAGCTGTCATACAAATTGCTTCATCTCTGGTGTAGTTGCAAACACACTGAAGCAGACTGTTAGTTTGGTATGGCGTTCGTGCTTGTACGCCTACGTATACAACATATATCTTTATTAATTACGTGTAAGTTATAGCTGGAACAACACTGTTCTATTTTCAATGAAATGTTTTAATTGTCCATTAGAAATAATTAATGTATTTGATTTACTGGATTAACTTTCATATTTGATTAATGGAAGAAACAATGAATAATATGTAGTTACTAGTGCAGACAAACAAGATTAGACCGAAAAAAACTGTACCGACAATGTTAGTAATAATCATGTTAGACAAAGCTTGACAGAAAAACTTGATATGATAAATTTAAATTTATATAAATTTTCATTAAATAATAAAATTTAATTTATTTATTTAAAAAAATGAAATTTAATAGTCCTTTTTTTATTAAAATTTATAGACAAAAAATGACGTGGACAACTTTACGTCAATGGTTATTAGACAAAACTAGAATGGCAAATCTTGGTAGTGAAGGTTTAATAAATGGAAAAAATCAAAAAGCCTTTTTTCCCTATGTAAGCTTGCAACACATACATACATATCTACATGTTAATACATATTTATAAACTAACAATAAATGAAATCATGTCAAAATTCATTATTTCTCTATTTCTTTTATTTTTGCAAAATATTTAAAAGTACTATGGTTCCATTTTAATTAATGTATTCCGTATGTCCTGTTAAGTTTATTTGAATTTGTTGTAAATTTTATTCTCTTCGGTTGTGTGTTATTTAGATTAATATTAAAATATGGAGGTTCCTTTCCGGTCATTGTTTATATGTGTGTAGGTATTGTATAGCTCTTAGTTCTTAAATCTCTGTTACTACTCTTTTCCAAATAGGTGTCTTTGAAGACAAACACTAGTGTTTCATATACGTGTGATGCTGTTATTGTTAATACTCATGCTGCTGTTTAATTTTCCACTATATGTTTCCTTATACTTCAAGTTTTCTATTATTCTTAAGGCTTGTTTCTGAATTTTAAAATTTTTGTTAATATCCGTTTCTCTTCCCCAGAACATTATGCAAAATTATGCATGGCTCTGGAAGTTGTCAAAGTACCTTGTGGACCTCTCTCGAAATATATTTCTGTAGTATCCTTAGGGCGAATACTGTTCTGCTTAATTTCTTAGATACTTCTACTACTTAGATACTATGTATGTGTTGGGTCCAGTCCAGGATTTTGGAAATAGCCCGTCCTAGTAGCTGAACCTCTTTTTGAAACTCACACTTTTCCTTGTTGATTGTTACGTCTATTGGGTCTGTTTTTGTGCTTCTTTTTGTCTTGAAAAAAAAAACTTTACACTTCTCATTGTTTACTTTATTTATTTTCGGTAAACCATTGTATAAGGTTAGGTTAGGTTAGGTTTTTTGTTTAGGTTTTTCAATCATGGTTGAGCTTATGTTTCTCGTTATATCCTTTGTTCTTAAATTTAACGTTTGTATGTTGGTATCGTCTGCGTAGTTAACCCATTCACTCTCATGTCAATTTTAAGACATAACACACAGCGCCAATATTTATAAAAATGCCAGTAGTTATGCAACCAGTAAATGTAAAAAAAAATCGTGCAAAAAAGAGTGATATTTTCCTACATCGGCAGCTAGGCGGAGAGGGCTCGGATCGCGAACCCATACATGCAAAAGAGGCGCGGACTTCCGTTGGGAATCGAACACTTTTCGAGTCGCTGTGCCCAGAAACAGCGAAACTGCAGGGGTTAGACTGACCGCACCTTCTAGCGAAGGACAGGCGCGAAGAATAGCGAAGGATACGTTTCGAACTGTGGCTGGCGATTTCATGGTCGCAGCTACGCAGCGGCCGTAGCAAAATGCGCGGTTCAGCGGGGTCCACATGCCGATCAACTTGGATTCCGCGACGTCCAATTATTGGTGCGGAAAGCCAAAACACCATTCTACAATCCACTGAAAAAAACAGAACAATCGCCTGGGGGCTGTGAAAATATGGAGGTTTTACTTTCGTCATTTCTTTCCTGCAATAACATGGGTTTTGGCTGGTACGTACATAGCACGTCGCGGCGGTTTCATACGACGCAGTGATATTCCGCCTACATTAAAAGATAATGCGTTTAATTCTATGCGAAAATCGCGAAAAGCTTTAAGTTTGCAGAGCTTAAGTTGGCGATTCTGCATTTTTCCTGGACGTCAAAAAAACGTCGTTTTTATGGCGTCGCGACGCCATCTTCAACGCAATCGGGATTGCACTCAAAAACAAACTAACAGGTTCTATGCCCGATCAAACAGCGCTGGTACCCTACCGATCCGTCAATTGGTTCGGATGTTCTAGGTACCAACGCAAAACGATTCTGTTTTTTTTTTAACTTTTTTCGCACTTATCTCTTTAAATTGTCGCAGATTTGCAAAAAGCCGTCGGAGCTAAAAAAATCCGGAATAGCTTCGGGTAAGTGTTCTGAAGAGAATGCACCCAACAAGCGACCTGGAGCCCTTTAAATAAGTGTAGGGCGTCCGTAGAAATGATTGAAAAATTGTCAAAAAAAGCATTGTTGCATTTGCGCTTGCACCAGGTGAAAGCTCTAAAAAGATAAGATAAGATTTAACCATGATTTAAGGTTTCGGTCTTGTGTGTCTGAACCTGGTGGAGTCGAGTCGAAAATGGCACCGCTCGATGGGGCTCTCGGTTTTATACTAGAAAAATGTACAATACCGTTTTGCGCCGCCGCCACCGATTCCGTCGGGCCTTTTTCGCAAAAACTTGATTTTCGAGAAGTGAAATTCAAGAAACGCCAAACGCTACACGCCGTACGAAAATTTTAACTTTTACGGAGTTCACAGCGAAGATGCCTGGGAAAATAATATTCAAGAAAGAATTCCGGTAGAAAACTTCGAGACATGTCCTACGACACCACACTTTGTAGCCAAAGAATAGACGAACGACCCCACGCACGGCGATTGTCGATAACGCTATCGGTTTGCGTCATTTATGCGTCCAAACATTACGATTTTTTAAAGAAAATGTGAGTTTTTCGCACGTCGAAAAATTTTAAGTAAAAATATCGAAAAGTGAGGTTACAGTCGAATGGACGTTCCGTACACACCGGCGCGGGAACCACGTTCTTGCGACGAAATCTGTTGTGTGTGAAAAAGGAAATCACTTGGAAAAATACGCCCAGCCACCCTCGGAGACGGCAGGTCGGTAAATTATTTTTTAAAAATTCCAGATTCTTTTGCAAATCGGTTGTGGGAGATTTCCAATCGTTGCGTAACATTTAGATATTAAAAAAATGCGATTTCTATCCTCCTTTAAGTTCAGTGACGGCTCGTTACTGGTTTTGTAATCCAGCGCAATACTAGATGGCACTGGTAGAAACAAAATCCTCGGGCTACATCGCCCGGGACGGCGCTCTATAAATTCAGGACCCCGAGTCACATCTCCCGGAATGACGGTGAAAGGGTTAATGATGTGGTTAATGATGTGTGAAGGGTAAATGGTTAGTGATGTGGTTAATGTGTGGTGGTGTCTCCATTGTTTTCGGTAGGGCATTTATATATAAGGTGAACAGAAATTGCCCTAGGATACTTCCCTGTGGCATTTCTACGTCCACTACCTTGGTAAATGATTATATTTTATTGGATATACTTTGATAATCCACATAAGGCTATACTGACAAGACTACACTAACAAGACAAAATTAGTTTAGGAATAACAGAAAACCTATACGTGAATGATTTAACTGCACAAATTAAATATTGAAAAAGTTTAAGTTGTATTCTGAAGAAATAATCTGAAGAAGTAATCTGAAGGTAAGAAGTAATCCGAAGAAGTGTAGTCTGAAGAAGTATTTCGATTACATTTCATAAAACTGCAATATCTGTTTGAATTTTTGCAATGAGCCGTTGCAATAGATGTTAATAATGCGTTTAATATCGCGCCCTGGCGGCAAATTGTAGACGCTAGCAGACGGAAAGGGATATCTACATATTTAATTGACCTAATTAAAAGCTACTTTGCAGACAGGAGGCTACTAATAGACGACATAACCAGGCGTGTGACGTGTGGTGCCCCGCAGGGGTCGGTTCTCAGCCCGCTCCTGTAGAAGATCCTCTACGACGGCGTCTTAGACCTAGAAAAAATAAACGGCCTCAAGAACTGCAGACTTGTAGAATACGCCGACGATCTCATTATGAGGAAGAAGTGGCAGCTAGGGCCGAAACTGCGGTCAAAGCCATTCATGGGTGGATGGAAAGAAACGAACCGCAATTAGCTCCTGAGATCATCCCACTAATAGGTCGCAAGAGAATAGGTTAGGTTTATGACTCTTAATTATTTTCTATTTATTAACTCTTAACATCCTAGGCAGGATAGCGTCGGCAAAACCGACAATAATAAACATCGGCGTCCATATTGACCTACGGCAATGCTGTAGTAGACACATTCAAAACACGGCCATGAGACTTGAACGCGCAGGTACAGCACTCAGAAAACTAATGCCTACATTAAAGGTCCCAGCTACTGACACGAGAAGGCTAATAAGCGAAGTCGCAAACTTCATCCTCCTCTACGCCGCGCCGACCTGGGCGGATGATCTAAAAGTAGCTTCCAACAGGAAAAGAATGTTGAGACCCATGCTCATAAGCATATACCGCACAGTGTCCAACGTCGCACTACAGTCACGCCGACAGACCTTAAGGCTCCTTCAGACCGGCGCGGAGCGTTTGCGTCGCGAAATTTCCATAGGGAAAAATTCGCTAGCGGCGCGGCAGCGAAATGGCCATGCCCATATCAAAACGTGATTGCTACATGTATATTGGCCATTAATTCATCAGAGGAAGAGGCTCTGCTATTGTTAGTATTGACCACTGTCAGTGCCTAGTATAGTTTATTGCTCTTTATTGTTTAGTGATATCATTTTTTATCATTAGACATGTTTCGTAGTAGTACTAATGTTCTTCATGGTAATATCTTTGGGTATATGTTTTTGCGGTGGCGTTAAAACCGTGTCAATTATGCCAAAGGTTTGAGCCTCCACTGGATTCATAAATTTGTCCCTTTCCATACTTCGTTCAACAAGTTCTAAATCCATTCCAGTATGCTTCACATATAAGTCATTTATTTGTATCTTTAGTTTGATGATTTCTTCTGCTTGAATCCAGATATCTGTCGCTTGGCCCTGCGCTCCTCCAGATGGCTGATGTATCATTATTCTAGCATTGGGTAATAGCGAGTCCAGCAGTAAAGACGCCTCCAGGAGAATTGATGTACATGTGAATGGGTTTATGGCTTGTTACAAGTTTAAAGTATTACTTTAGTTACAAGCAAAATTTTATTTTTTGTTTCATACATTTTTTCTTTAATGTTTTACCGTCAACATCTTATGTATTTTGTATCAACACATAAGTAATGAGAATTGCGGAAAAGCAGTGTGTGTGTCTATCGGCAGATATTTGAGACAGACGGTTTTTAACCTAAAAACAAAGATAAAGACAAATTCTCAATTTTCTTCAGTTCAAGTGTTGTTATTTAACTTTTACTTATTATATAATGTTATTAAACCAGTTATAGTTACATACGTCGTTTATATCAATATATTCCTAAAACGAAAATTTAAACATAACTAGCGACATAAAATTACTTTGGCGTGTCGCGGTACACAGCTGTACAACCACAGAAGAAGAAAATCGGTCAGTTTGATATTTTTTATTTCTTTTTGATTTTTCTAATACCTAAAACTCATTTATAAAAATAAAAGGAAAAGAATATGGGTTCATAAAATCAGGAAACTTATTTTTTAACATTTACCACATTTCCTTACAATTCTATTACCATCTGCTTACAAATTTTGTCCTTTTTTCTTAGGTTTTGATAGTTTTCAATCTTCCAGGTCATACAATATTGAATTTTTTTTTAAATTTCTTTATCAACTGCTCTGTAATCGTCATTTCTAAACACAGCGGCAGGGCAACCACGCATGCAGCGTTCTTGTTGTGCAAGGCTGCACTACCGCGGCTTTGGAGGAAAACGCGCCAGTTGATCTGAAAATGTACACAAGCCGCTACGTCAATCGGCCGGCCGCGATAAGGCACCGGTCACGGCAGCGAAACTTCCGCGCCGGTCTGTGAGCTCCTTTATGGAGAAGGAACGGGCTTCCAACGAAGCTACTAGCAAAGAGGGTAGGACCTCAAACAGAAACCAACTCATGAGCAAATGCCAGCAACGTTTTATGGACTCTAACCCTCATCCCCGAAATTGACTTATGGTACAATCGTAAACATGGTGCAAGTCAATTCTACGTTACAACAAATACTGAGCGGACAAGGAAATTTCGCAGCTTATATTAAAAGAATTGGGAAAATGGTAAGCGATAGCTGCCAATACTGCCTAGCAACGGATATTGCTGAACACACTATCTTTCAATGCTCGCAATGGGCTTATAGTAGGGCCGTAGCTGAACAGGAAGTAAGAGAACTCATTAATACGCAGAATATGGCCAACCTCATGATTAATAGCGAAGACAACTAGACGGAAATAACAATCCAGTGTACCGAAATCCTTAAAACAAAGGGCGAAGACAAAAGAAGGGATTCTGTGACAAGTAAAAAAGGCTAACTTTAGATATGTGTCTCCTCTCCGAAGTAATGCTTGCGCGGATTAAATAGAAGAACTAGACGAGAGGTTTCAGTGGATATGCTGGCCAAGAACAACTAGGCCAGAGAGTTCCACACTAAACGGGAACGAAGGCCCCGTTTACTTACTAATGCATTTCCCCTCCCTCCGAAAAAAGGTAGAAATTTATAAACATTTATAAAGATAAGTTTATCCTCGTGTACTAACAACACACTTTATAGGTGTCATAAACTTGATGCAATATAAAGCTTAACAGAGAAAAACTTGATGGTATAAACTACCAGGTTTTATAGAAAATATTTGGCGCTTATAGTGATTAGACAAAACTTGAAGGGAAAATCTTGTTAACCAAAATTCAATAAACGAAGTTTAATGCGTATATCTCATCAGCTAAGGATTACTAAACAAGCCGGATTGGGCAAATCTTCTTAACAAGGTTTTATAGACGAATCGTATACATCATGTTTTGTCTATAAGTCATTGTTTATTGTTTCTGTCTTTGTCCTTGTCTAATCTTTGTCTTTAAATTTGTTTACCTTATAAATCAATGATAATTGAATATCGGGGTGAAACCAAACTAATTATAGATACAAGGATACCAACTTATTAAAACGAAATGTAGCTTGAATATATAAATACATTCAACCTTTCCGAAGCTCTATAATATTAATAATTTTCGACCTTTCTTTCGACTACAAAACAAATCTCATGTTGTAACACAATAGGTATTTGTAAGCTATTTAAAAGTCCTCTGTCCACTTTCGTGGCACTAAACAAGAACCCGATAAATAACATTGTTTTTATGATCACATCTTTCTTATTTAACCCAAGTGAATAGGCATCTGCAGACGCATTTCCAAATCTATCTCTCATAAGTGCAGCCTTGCACCTTTGAATTATAAAATGAAATTTTAGTTTGAAAACTTTGTGCCGGGCTATAGAGGATGTCATATAATAATCTATCCTCATCAGCCCGGCATGGTTGAACATATTTATATATTCAAGCTATAGGCCGCTTTAATAAGTTGGCTTATTAATCAAGGTTTCCTAGTTGAACAAACCTTGATAATCTAGATAAGGCTATATAGACAAGACTAGACAAAGAAGACAAGATTAGTTAAAGAATAGCAGAAAGTCTGAATGTGAATGAATTAACTGCATAAATTAAATATTGACTAAGTTTGAGTTTTATTTTAGAGGTGGCTTATGTAAAAAATAAATAATACAAGAATTTCTCGAGGAGGGGTCGTATAATCTGGAGAAGTATTTTGATTAAATTTCATAAAACGGCATTGTCTGTCTTCAGGTAGAATTTCATAAATATTTATAAAAATAAGTTTATCTACGTCTACTAACAACATACTTTATAGGTGTCATAAACATGACAGAATATAAAAGCTCGAGATTTCGCCTGGGAGCAGTTTTGGTTAAGAGAGTGTGCGGGGCGAGGAGGGAAATGAAAGAAAAAAGGAATTTCAGCAAGAGTACTGGAAAAAAGAGAAAGTTTAGACGTCGATTGGAATATTCGGTGTGCGCTTCAACTTAACTTGCGACTCGGCGGCTACTTATTCTAGAAGGGGCGGCGGCGGCTGCAAAATGTATGACGTGAGATGTAAATTTATGCGGCGCTAGATAACTAGCTTTTATACAGTTTCCAGCGCGCGCGCTTTTATAAATTTCCCAACGACCATGTTGACAGATAATTTATCAGTTTATATTTTTTAATATCCGTCCCTGCTCGCTCGCTACAAGGTTTCCTCCCTCGTCTGCTCTCATTTAAATAAATATGTATAGAATTTCGACGCGAAGGATAGGGATCACTCCATTGTGGCTTATACAACGACAAATTGGAACAATTTCGGTTTTGCGGGTGAGGTAATCGAAAAAGTAAATGTTTATCCTCACCGGGTTCATATTTTATTTTCCAAATATTTTCCGACAAATTTATTTATTTCAATAAATTATATACAGTCTCATATTTAAATATTAATATTTATATAATTTAAATAACAAGTATTGAAATATATTAAGTTTGTCAGCAATTTTTCTGTTGTGCTTCGACAATCAAAAACATTATGGCAGTTCCATGGTCCGCCATTATTTTACATTATTTATTCGATACAACAATGCATTTTTATTATTCAGTATTGTAAATGCAACATTTAAGGATGGAACATAACGGCTGCACAAGTTTCTAATCAATTCAAACTTACACGCCATACACAGCCACGATAATTAGTCAATTAAATCATTGAACAACAAGTGAACGGCCAGTTTACCAATTATTTTGTTTTCTTATTTAATTGTCAGTAAACCAAGGCGCAAGGAAGTTTTGTACAGTTTTGTTATTTTCAATTGACACATTGAAGTATAAATTGTATTATGTTCAAACCTGACATTTGACGATTTAGACTATGAATCTCAAAATTGAAAATACTACAAAAAAAGTTAAGATACAAATTAAAGTTTGGCTAACTAATTTCAAAATTCATCGCATAAAAGACGAAACGAGATAATATAATCAAATTTCTCAAATATATCATAGTCAGTGAAGCAAACAGATTAAATGCGATATTTTATCAATACCTCTGAACAATATTTTAATTGCCGGCCGTTCATAATTAAGTTGCAATCGCCCAAAATTAATATCAAATTGCTTAATTATTGGGCGATTGCGAACGGATGCACGTATATGTATTACTCTATCTGCGCATCTTGACTGTACCAGTCTTGAAGTAGATCTATAACCGATTAATTGAATCGCATGTATAGCGTGTACCGAAAGCTATTCTTGAAGTCAAACAAAATTGTTTACAATGGAATCGAAATTCGCATGTAATTATTTTCGTCTACCAAAATGGAAATTAATGTAACTGTCACGCGAGTATTGATTAAATGCAATTTAATTGCCATTAGATCGCTCAAAGCAATTAGTTGAATATCGCATTGTTAATGTTCGACATAACTTTTTGTAAATTATTTGACAAAAGGATGTTAGCATTCATAGACATAATAAATTCTTGCCTGTCTAGCCTATCTAAACCAGGCAGTTTTGTCTTGTCTGTCTAGTCTTGTATCTCTAGACTTGTCTGCCGTCTTGTATTTTTTTATGGGGACGTAGCTAGCACTAACGTTAACTTCTCAAGTGGTCCACTTGGAATTCACGAACATACCGGTACCGCTTTTCGCATGTCGTCAGGATGCCGTTGTCTTTGTTATGTCACGCATTTATTGCCTTACATCTCCCATTCACATCATGTATTGAGGGGTTCAGGCGTTTTCTTAGTTAGGTTAGTTCCTGGCTCTCTGTCCGGCACGTTTGTCTGTCACTTTCATGCTCATAATGCTTCTTATCATATCATCCGTTGCTCTCCAGGTGTCTTCGGACTTTAATGTTAAAGTCCGAAGACCACCAACAGTGTCTTTGCTCCCAGTTCTGATTGTGTCTTCGCTATCCAGTCGTCCCTCTCCGGAATCCATCTTTCACATTGGAAGACCGTGTGCGCTGCACTGTCCGTTTGTCCAAAATAGATACACAAATTGTCAGAGTCCCTGCCGATATTGTATAGGTACTAATTTTCATTCTACCCACATTCCCACATGAGGGATTAATAATTTTGTCCACTGTCGGTTTGTACAGCATGGTCAGTGGTTTTGCCACTCCTGGAAAATATGTTTGTCAATTTTGCTAAGTTCTCTCTTCTGCCCGCTATTCCGCTTTTTGTACAGTTCTTTTCTTTCTTTTATCAGGAGTTCTACGGGTGCCATGTCTGCCAACACAAATACTGCATCCGTTGAGACTGTCTTGTAAGCACAGCACGCACGTAGTGCCAGTTTTCTCTGGAATGTGACCAGCTTATTTTAAGGCATTTTTGGGCATCATCTTTTCCAGTGCTGCTGTTACCTTGAGGGCTTTGGTCGCTGCTCGCATGATATGTGGTGTAAAACAAAGTTTCTTATCAATAATCACACCAAGATATTTAATTGCCTGCTTCGGCGTTATAGTTACATCTCTGACTTTAAATACTATCGGCCCTAAATGCCTCATTCCGGTCAGTAGAACAGCTTCCGGTTTATCAGGGGCCAGCCTTAAGCGCATTTTCTCCATTCATTTATTAATATGTGCAATCGCCATATTTGCATGTTCCATTACTCTCTCCTAGACTTTTCTAACTTTAGCCTAAGTACTCCATCGTACAAGATGTTCTACAGTGTAGGACCCATTACTGAACCCTGTGGAACACCGCTGTGCACTTCTCGCTCCACGACTTCACCGTCTGCTTCGACTATGATCTTAAGTTCAGGTAGATAACTTCACAGTAGTCTCAGCACGTATGGGGGTAAGCCTCTCTCACTAACCTCATTCATAATATCTTCCCATGCTGCTGTATTGAAAGTATTTTAACGTCTAAAGTAATAAGCACACTAATTTTTTTTGTTGCCCTTGTACCAGCTGAGGCTTTCTCTACCACGTCCAGGATTTGCATAATAGCGTCGAATGTGTGACCTGCCCTCCCTGAATCCATGTTGTTTTTCTGATAGGTTTTTCCCTTGGCTGAGCTCATTCTTTATCTAGTGTAGCATTAACTGTTTAAGCAGTTTTCTTCCAGCACGATGTAGATGTATTTGTGATTACTTAGCGATTCACGGTCCAAGACTCCCCAGTTTCGAATTTTCCCTGCAAGTTCTCCCGTAGTGCCTAGTCTTGTCTGATTAGTTTAGTTTGGCTAGTCTTGTCTGCCTAGTGTTGTCTGTCCAGTCTTGTCAGTCTCGTCTTGTTTATCTAGTCTTGTCTGTTTAGTCTTGTCAGTGTAGTATTGTCTGTCTAGTCTTGTCTGTCTTCTTTGGCAAAACAAAAAATAGTTTATTATATTTTTTTTATCAAAGTGGATATTACAATGGCCAACATCCATTATATCGTCGTAGGTAATGTTTAAGTATTTGCCAGGATGGATAAAAATGTTATAAAGCAACCTAAAGGTGGTCTATGGTGGTAATATGGTAAGAATAGTTACTTTATATTTCAATATCTTCGATTCTATACGACATATTTTGAGATGTCTCTATATCGATGGAAGGTTCAATATTGCTTCGCAATGTAGGTTGAATTTTGTCCAAATGCCACCCTGCCTCGACTTTAGTTTTTTTCTCGCCAACATGAGCTGGAAAGGGAGAACTTTTCCATACGCATTTGTTATACTGAGATATCGGATAGCCATGTCTCGGCTAAACATAGGATTGCAGGTTTCAAATCGGATGTTAAAATTTCTAATTGGTTCCCTTTTTGTTTAAGACTTGGAATTTTCTGAAAACAAACTTATTAAGTTTACTGGGGATTTTTGTTGCTAGGTCTATTAATTTCTGGTCTTTTCCGCGTCCTATAAAAGGCTACATTTCCGGTTTATTTAAAATCTCACTCACTTTAAAACCTGATATCCTGAACGAACAATGTTCTTCAGGTGGTTCTGTGACCAGCTGCTCGCTTTTTACTGCATCTTTTTGTTTCAAATAATTCAGCATCATCGTTTTAGTTATGGCAGGATCAAGATTAAAAACATGCGGATGTGCATATTTAGTAGCCGCTTTTGAATACTCGTTTCCATAAATTAGTTTTGATTATGTTTGAAATTTTTTAACCTTCCAAAGCTCTTTCAGCCTCGCTATTGACTATAGCAGTCATATCAGTTTCATAATTTGTTGTACTTTTCCTTTCGTCAAACCGTGTACTTCTTTTAGAAATCGCAATAGATGTATCGCATTTATCGGCAATATAATATATCGTTCGACGTGGATGGATGGTTTTTGATAAATCTAGCATTTTTGATATTACAAAAACGTTGCAATAACAATTCGTTTCTCTCTGTTAATTCTAGTATCACTTCAGTTAGTTGCTAGACATTTTGATCAGCATTTTATCAGCCGCTATCGACCCCTTTTAGAAGCTTGCTATATAACTCAGTGATAGCCATCAATGTAGATTGTCCTTTGGGAAAACGTCTGAATTTCTAGATAAATGGCAAAACCCTGTGAAAAATGCTTAACTCTGTTAAAAATGTGTATTCCAGCACTTTAAACATAGCTGATGGCATATCTATAGATCTATAGTTATTAAGGAGTTTTTCTCCTCGTTTATGTATTGGTAAAATTTTGGAGTTTTTCAAAATTTCAGAAAACTCTTCCGATTCAAATGACAGGTTAACAGCTTAATAACAGGTTAACTATATATTTTTTTAGTCTCTGCTTAAAAATCTATATATTGTTTAAAGATGTTACAAGGTATTGAATCTAGACCACTTGTAAATTTATTTTTAAGTTTGCCCTTTATGAGCCAAATTATTTAATTTTCGTAGAAATCGTCCAGTTATATACTTTTTGTCATTGAATAGCATATGACGATTTGATATATTTGAGAGGGTGATATTTTGTGCTACTAAGGCAGGAGCTTGTTTGAAGAACTCAACCAAAACAGTTGCTACAAGACCACTTACAAGATCTTCCAGGATTTAAGCGGATTTTTTTATCCAGGTCTTATTAGTTTGCTGGTTGATTATATTTCAAGCTGTTTTGTCTTTGTTCTGCGACTTCTCCAGTAGTGTACTAAAGAATTGTCCCATACGATTTGTTTTTATATCTCGTGTCGGAAACATACAAATGTACAGTTGCTATACATATAAGGGTAAAACTGTCTAATTATATAACACGTGCCCAATACTGAGCAACATTCAAGGCGCTCAGAGTGGCTAACAGGAGATCTTTCTCTGCACAGGATGAAGGGCACTGATGGCTATGAAGCATGTGTCTTGTGGTTTGTGCTTGTCCACATTCGCAAGACGTGTCACATGTACTGTGGCCCCATCCCCTCAGATTGTCTCGGGATCTTCCAATTCCTGATAACCTTTTTAGGGATTTCCACACCAATCAGTTTTCGTTGTGTCCGGGTGGTAGTTCTTCAGCTACTGACATCCAACCGCAGGGATGGGGGGGGGGGCGGCATATATCCAGCCTTGCCTTCTCCGGTGAGACGGTAAGCATCTCAGATGCCCCCAGGAAGCTCTTTCGGGACCTCAGCCATTGCTGATGAGGATTATATCCATGCAGTGGTTGGGTGCTGGTCGTGGTCTGCGTACACAAGGTGGTGCTATTCCAGCCAGGTACAGATTTCGTACAGATCAACCTACAGATCAACTTACAGATTTCGTTCAGAGCTGTATCTACCTGTCTCGCATGAGATGACCTGTACCAAACGGGGGAATCAAATTCAGCAGTAGAAAAGCATAATGCCAATGCAGAAGTGCGAATAGTGTCTGGATGTGAGCCCCATCGTGTCCCTACTAGTTTGCTTATCAGTTTGATCCTTGTGGTGATTTTCATTTTGTTAATCTTACAGTGGGTATTGAATGTAAGAGCTCTATCAAGGGTAACTCCCACTTATTTAGGAGTGTGATGCTGCAATCGCATGCCTGACCATTTTATGCGTAACTCACGATGAGCTTCCCTGTTCCTTAAGTGGAAGGCGCATACTTGTGTCTCTCTCTAAAACATCATCTAGGTCGACTTCAGGACGACAGTTGACCATCATATCAGTGAAAACAGAGGATATATCATCGCCAAAGGAAGAACTGCTACGAGATCTATGTAGGCAAACCAAGTGCGATGTACTGTGCATACAGGAGACTCATAGAGGTTGTGAAATGCGCCGACCGAAAATAAGTGGAATGCGATTGGCTCTGGAAAGACCCCATTTCAAGTGCGGAAGGGCTATATTTGTCCAATTGGATATACGGGTAATATCAACAAGCTCGTTTGAGGCAAATGATTTTGAAGTCTGGAAATCAGAGGCTGTACTATCACATCCATATACAAACCACCAGGTGCTGATTTCAAAACCAATGTACCCGATAACTTTCGGTATTTTTCGACAACTAACAATCAACATTCACAATTAGTGATTGGTGATTCTAACTGCCACAGCACCATGTGGGGCTATGAGCATGATGATGAGAATGGAGTAGCATTGCAAGAATGGGCGGAAAGCAATCATCTGAGCTTTATACGAGGGGGATTCGTAAAATAAGGTTTCCATGATTTTTAATAATAGCTATATTTTTGTTCTTACTGTTATACATCATTTTAAAGCTTAAAACTCATGCTATTTTTCTACATAATCGCCGTTTCTGTTCAAACACTTCTGCAGACAATGCTCCAATTTTTCTATCCCCATGTTATAGAATTGTGCCGCCAATCCTTGAAATTCCAATCCTGGTGTTGGAAGTCTCAGAAATACGGAAAGCAAGTTCGTTAGTGGTGATCCTCCGATCTTCTAGTAATATTTTCTCAACTTTTCCGTCAATACTATCCATTCCATCCATTCCATCCGATGGCCTTCCGCTCCTGTCTTGATCGTGAATTTCCTTGCGGCCTTCACTGAACTCTCTCTACCATTTGCTGAACAGATATGCAATTTTCCCCATAAACTTCGATTAACTGATGATGAATGTTAATAGGTGAAATCCGTTTTGCACATAAAAAACGTATCACAGCGCGAATTTCGCATCTGGCGGTATCACCGATAGGGAGCTCCATCGTCGAAGGCTGCTAGGCCGGCAAAGAGAGATGTAACGCGGCGGGAGAGGTGGGAATAGAAAGAGGGTGATTTGACTGTGTAAGACAGTGTTTTACATTTCCCCTAGCACGTCGCATTATTTCTCAGCAGCATAGGGAACCTTATTTTACGAATCCAGCTCGTACATGATCCTAAGCAGCCTGCATCTTTTAATAGCGGCAGATGGAAACGTCGCTATAACGCAGATCTGATATTCAGCAGTGAAAACATCTTACAACAGTGCATAAAAAACATGCGAAATATACGCAGCAGTGAGACCACAGACAGTTTAGTTCAGAAGGAGGTTTATCTTCCGGAAAGCCAATTGGCCGAAGTTTACAGATATGCTGAATTCTGCAATTTCCACTATAGAATCTACACCTGAATCATATGATACTCTCGTGGAGGCTGTAAAGAGATGTTCCCGAATGGCCATTCCTCGGGGTTGTCGAACATCATACATATCCGGTGCTACTTCAGAACTTACTGCTTAATATACCGAGCATAAGGTGTAATTTAAAGAAGATCCTTCCGGCGAGGCAACATTGGCGTCTTGGTATAAACTCGACACATCTCTAAAAGAATCCAGAAAGGATTTCTTTGATTAAAAATATAGAAGAACTTGGTATATCCAGAAACAGCCAAACAACAGTTGAGATTATTGAAACGACTTAATAATGACCTAACTAGAATGCACATTGCAGATCAGATTGCCCACCAGTTACTCATGAATTGGAAAGGCAGTCACAGAACTAAAGTACCTAAAATACACTAAGAGGTGCAGGCGCAAAGGTGTCATCTTACACTCCCATTCGAGATATCTTAACTAAACAAGGCTATCAAGGAGAGAAAATCTGGTAAATTACCCGGATTAGATGACATCCGTATGGAACAAACTAAGAATTTCGGCCCAGCTTTTCAATAATTACCTGAGTTAGTGCCAAATTACAAAGATCTGGCGACAGAGCAGGGTGATAGCCCTTCTCAAACCTGGTAAGGAAGCAAACCCACCTAAGAACTTCAGGCCAATTAGTCTTCTGAGTCACCTGTATAAACTATTTCTACGTATGATTTTAAATAGAATTCTACGTGTAATTGACCATTTTCTCATACCTGAACAAGCAGGATTTCGACCACGTAAAAGCGCGCTGTGCAGCTATGAAACCTTACTCAATTTATAGAGGATGGGTTTAAAACTCGGCAGGTGTCAGGCGTGGTCTTTTGGGATCTTTCAGCAGCGTACGATAGTGTCAATCATCGGTTACTCCATGACAAGTTGTACAGTATGACCGAGGATTTCCAACTAGTTAGACTTATCAACACTCTCCGAGTCGTTGGAGATTACATAAAAATATCCCAATTCAGGGAAGCGTCCTGGCTCCATTTCTCTTCAACATCTATACCAACGATCAGCCACTATCCCCAGAAACAAGAAGCTTCTTGTATGCAGAGAACCTAGGCCAGGGCTGACGAACCTATGACCCGCGGGTCAGACACTGACCCATACAGGTTTTTTAAGTGACCCAGTCATTGATTTTAGAACTTTTAGATATGTTCAATAACGCAACACTTTTATTATTTTCTTATTAAAGTCTCTCAATCAGAAAGGTATGAATTTTAAATATATCAATTAGAAATTTCTTCTCAAATTATTGTATTTTAAATATTTATGTTTATATACACGCACACCAAAATGAACATATTAATAAGTAAATTATTGTATGTGAAGGATGCCATTATTATAATCGTGTATATAATGCTGCTTGGAACATGCATTGTTTTCTACAAGGTTTGCCGTTTAATACTAGGCCTAAACTGCCGCTGTTTTATACAGATGTGAACAACGTCAACATTTCTGCAGAAATGTGCGGAATGAAGTTTGAAAATCCGTTTTGACTTGCTTCGGCTCCGCCAGCCACCAGCCTGCCATGATCAGACGATCCATCGAATAGGGCTGGAGCTTTTAGCAAAACATTCGCCTTAAACAAAGATATGGTTACCAATGTTTCTCCAAGAATAATTCGCGGAGTCACTTCTGGTCACAATTATGGGCGCCAGCAACGCTGTTTCTTGAACATCGAACTTATTTCGGAAAAGTGCGCTGCATATTGGTGTCAAAGTATTACTAAGCTTAAAAAAGATTTCCAACGAAGATAATTATTGTTAGTATTATGTGTTCGTATAACGAAGCCGATTGGACGGGATTATCCATAATGGCAGCAAATTCGGGAGCTGACGCCCTCAAACTAAATCTTTCCTGCCCGCACGGCATAGGTGAATCCGGAATGGGCTTTGCCTGCGGATAAAAACCCGAACTAGTCAAAGGAATTTCCCAATGGGTTCCCAAAGCAGTAAAGCTACCGTTCTTCATCGATCTCACTCCGAACATCAGCGATATTGTTACAATCGCTCAAGCGGCCAAAGAAGGCGGAGCCGACGGAGATTCAGCAATTAACACTGTTTCTAGTCTTATGAATTTGAAAGCTGACGCTACTGCCTGGCCAGCGGTCGGGATCGACAAACGAACGACTTATGGAGCAGTCAGTGGAAATGCTACACTTCCAATAGCTTTGAGAGCAATTTCAGCAATCGGCAACTTTTTGCCTGGCTTCTCGATTTTGGGCATCGGCGGTGTTGACTCTGCGGATGGTGCTCTGCAATTCTTACTGGCCAGTTCAAGTGTTTTGCAGATTTGCAGGGCCAATAAAAATCAAGATTTTACTCTTGGTGAGGATTATTGCACAGGGCCTTGCTATAAGTGAAAGACAAACTACCTGGGTGGAATGGACAAAGCCCTACTATTTACAAACATCAACTTGGAAAACCAATACCCTGTACCCTGTAATAGCCTGTACGATATTAAAGGAAATAAATTGCCACGTTTTGGAAAATGTCCAGCCCAGATGCGGAAACTACACATTATATCCATGCGGACGAAAACGGCGAAATCGGTAAACAAGAGTGGAATCAAAGAGAACAAAATTTTGAGCAACGTCCAAGTGCCAAAACTTAAAAACGTTATAGGACTGGCAATGAAGAAAATTGGACTGTATAAATTTCTGGATAACACCAAACAAGTCGTAGCCCTTATAGACGATGATATGCGTATAAATTGTGGAAAATGTTACATGGCATGTAACGATTCTGGATACCAGGCGATCAAATTCGACGCTGAAACTCATATTCACAAAATCACTGATGACTGCACCGGATGCACCTTGTGTCTGTCTGTCCGATTATCGACTGCATTACTATGGTGCCGAAGACAATTCCGTATTTGATCAAAAAAGGAGTTCCAGGTAAAAAGGTTTCGTTCGTGCATCTCTTGGGCAACTACTTACCAAGCAATTAGGCACATTTACCATTTAATTAGATAACTTAAGCATTGTTTATAAACTAAAGAAATGTTATAAATGATAAATATAAAAGTATCCAAATCTTGCGTAAAAATCCAATGGAGAAAATCAAATGGAGTTTCATTATTAAACGATTTCTGTTTGTTGTTACTATGGCAACAACTAACTCGCGTCACTAACCAAACACATAGACGTAAAGAAAATAAATTTTCTGACGTATATTAAAATTGAATTATTTTTTCTTATATTGAATCAAGATGCGTTTGCCTCTCAGTCTGGCTCTAACATAACTTTTTTTTTGTGGGGGTTGTATGGCTGCAAAGCCTTTCTGCACTGCGACCAACTTGATCTATTGTGCTTGACCCTACTACAATTACTCTCCCAGGAATTCAACTTCGTGAACGAAGTCTAAGATATTCCTGACATAACTTAATCTAACCATAATCTAATCTAGATTAAATCAAAGTTTACCTAGATTACATCGAAAACGAACAAAGAGTGTTCCCGTCACTGTGCGTTTTTACTAGTTTTTACCATTTTTTGCCATAGAGACGTTGAACGTTCTAACCTTATTCTGTTAGTGATTTGAAGTATTTTGTCTGTCACAATTACAATTTTTCAATATTATTGTTAAGACAGTACTTTAACATGCTTCGTAGATAAAATAATGTATGATACGCGTGTGTGAACGGCTTTTGTGCACTAATCGTGATTAAACTTCGCAACTCATGTACAAAAGCCCTTCATCCATACTTGTATCATAAACTACTATTTTAGTTGTAATTGTGTAATATGGCTGCGGTTAAAAAAAATAAACAGACGATAAAAATGTCACATCACACCAAACAGAATAGTTTATTCTATAATATTGTGTAATATTGTGTGATAGAAGAGAATAAAACGAATGTGTGTGTAACTTGTAACGAAATAGTATACTATGCAACTAGGGCGGTAGGTTGTCAATTGGACATGACAGCGAAATTTTGCGCACGAACGTGGTAAGTATGGATGCAATTTATCTTTTCCAAGTGACGCCACTGGCCTGGTGACCCACGAGCTAGTACGAAAAATATAATGAACAAAATTTGACCCACTACTCAAAAAGGTTCGCCATCCCTGAAAATTTTGTTGAGCTTTTGCAGAAAATTTTGACTCCCCAATGAGATCGTTCACCCCTGCAGAATTTAGCGGCTGATAGGAACTTGTCTGTCTAGTTTTGTCTGTCTAGTCTTGCCTGCCTAGTCTTGTCTGTATAGTATTGTCTGTCTAGCCTTGTCTTTCTAGTCTCGTCTGTCTAGTCTTGTTTGTCTAGTCTTGTCTGTCTAGTCATGTCTGGCTAGTCTTGTCTCTCTAGTATTATCTGTCTAGTCTCGTCTGTCTATTCTCGTCTGTCTAGTCTCGTCTGTTTAGTCTTTAGTCTGTGTAGCTGGCAAACTACTAGAACAACTGCTCGTATGGATGCTAAAAAAAGAACTGAATGATAGATTAAACCTCTCGGAGCACCAATTCTGCTTCCGGAAAGGCAAATCAACTATAGACGCCATAAAATGGGTTATAGATATCTCCAAAAAGGCCAACGTTGGGTCGAAAGAACTAGGAAAATATGTGCCCTAGTTAAGTAACGCTTTTAGCTCCGCTGTTTTGCAAAATATCTTGGAAGAACTAACAAGAAGAAAAATATCTCCCTACCTACTGCGAATGGTTCGCAGCTACTTCGAGGGCCGCAGTGTCATACTTCAAGCAAGCCGAACAAGATACGCTACTCCACAACGACACTAGTGGTGTGCCCATCCCTAAATACCTAGGAATTATAATCGACAACTGATTGTCTTTTAAAGAGCACTTTAAAATGGCAGCAGAAAAATTAATAAAAATCACGCTTGCCCTCGAAAAACTTATGCCCAATGTTGGAGGGCATAGGAGCAGCAAACGCAGGTTGCTCAGCGTAGTTGCCCAGTCTGCGATATTATACGGTGCCCCTATCTGGGCGAAGGCCACTAATTTTGAAAAACTAGCAGCTTATGAGAGAAAATTGGCTCTGCGGGTATGTAGTGCCTATCGGACACATATGCAAATCAAGCTAAGGAAATACTAACATTATGCTTCCAAAGACGACATAACCAGAAGCAAGGCAAACGATAACCTCTTAAAGTATATATATATATATATATATATATATATATATATATATATATATATATATATTTATATTTGGCTTGCACCAGTAAAATAGACAAATATCCAGAGTCCCCCTGAAAGTTTGCTTATGTTGGTAGTAATCATACAGATTTTATAGTTTTCATATAATTAGTTTTTTATATTCAAATACAAAGAGGAAAGGAAGCGAAATTGTTGCAAAAAATGTTTCAAATAAAACTTGTAGAAAATTGAATTTTCTATAAGCCTACCTAGTTTTTGTTTGTCTGTCAAATTGATAATAAGCAACATTCAAACAGTGATAACAGTTTTGTTATGTCGTGATTTTGTATCTGTCAAGTTGGTGATAATCAACCTTGAACAATATCAAAACATTATTTTAATTTCACATTTTTTGTTGACCCAAAAATTTACAAATAAACTAAGAAAAACTTGTAGGGAATTAAATTTTCTATAAGAAATTTTGTTACCTAGCGACTTTTTGTCTGTCTAGCTGGCAGTAATTAACTTTGAAACAGAGTCAAAACCATTGAAATAGCACACGTTTTGAATGTCGATAAAATGATCGTTATTGAATACACCAAGAATTAACTGCGTGTTTTTGACTCGTGCTATAGGCAAAATAAATATTACAATTAGCATATTTGTACAATTAAATTAATTAATTTGGAGTTTGATAAGATAATAAGTTTCGATTAACCTTTAATAAAATTACAAATTATATCTATTAAAATGGATTTCCTAATCTTCCATCTAATCAACTAATCCCATCTCATACATTGTATCGATCTGCTTAATAAACTTGTATTTAAACTATTTAAATCCACCTGGCTCATGCAGCGTTATGAATAATGGTATGTTCGATTCAGTGATAATTAACGCTTTAAACAACACACAGTTAAAGTTCAGAACAAATTTTATCCGGATTGTTAAAATCGTTAAAGTTTCATAAATTAATCGGATTTTGAACTCACGTTGACAATATCGTTCCTAAAAAAATTCGATCTAGACCTTGCTGCGCAGAGCACAAGTTTTGAATCAGTGGAAAGAGATCTGATATCTGCCCTGCGAAATCTATCAAGTTATTACCGTTGGAACCAACTCAGACCAAATTTATCTAAGATTTGCTAAAAAACAGGAAAACTGTATTTCTTAATTAGATAAGCTTGGCGCAAGAACATGTATGGTCTTGGCGGTCTAGTCCTTTTAAATTTGTCGATCCAATTCAGTTGATTCAGATAATTCTTCATCTTCTTCTCTGCCTAGATCTGCCTAGTCAGTGTAGTCTCGTCTGTCTAATCTTGTCTTGTCTGCCTATCTAGTCTTTGCTATATAGTCATGCCTGTCTAGTCTTGTATCTATAGACTTGTCGATATGTTCAAACTTATCTGTCTGGTCTTGTCTATCTGACTAATATTAATTGTCTACTCTTATCTGTCTATTTTTCTTTGTCTAGTGTTGTTTGTCCAGCCTTATAGGTTAAAGATTACACAGGCAGTTTGCTAATAATATTTTGAAATTAATAATGATTGTAATTGTAGGAAATTCATTTATCCAATTGAATATGAAACTATTCAATATCCTGTTAAATTAATATTTGTGGTGCAATTACAACAATTTGTACATTTTGGGATGAAAATAATAACTGTAAATTGTAGCGCCACGGTTAACAATGTTGTTCGATTTCCAGGGCTTTAATGAATTCCTTGAACGAAAAACTTGTTTTTGCCCTTTTTGAATTTAAACAGTACTGGTTGGTTGTTTTTCGAGGTGATTTAATAGGTATACTAGAAAGTTTTCTTGATCAGGAAAGTAATGAAATGAGAAAGAGTTTTCTTGTTAATATTTCAATGTATTTATGAACGATATAACACTATTTATAACCTTCTGTCTTGAAAAAAAAGTAGATAGTTTTTTTAATTAATATAATTTGTATACACCTAAAATAAATAACTAAATAAATACACTTTGGCTAAGAGAGGTGAAGACAACGATAAATAGTATATACTTGTATAGATAAACTGGTCGTAGATATGTCGACTAAATTCGATCTAAAGAGCCACGTTACTCAAACAATAAATGTCTTACCAACAAAATTAATATTTAGGTGTGCATTATTTTTCTCACTTTTGACTCACTTTTTATTCTACTAGATTAACCTGTCCAATCTGTTTAATTTCATTTTGTTTATGTAGTGTTATCTGTCTTCCCTTAATCCGTTGATTTTGTTTTCTCTTCATGTTATAAATTTGCAAAAGAAACAAATTTGAAAGGAATAACGAGATTATTAACTTGGTTTTGTGTTCCTCGTATAAAAGAACTAATAATTTCATTTCCTCTCGCCAACGGAATAGAGGGGAGGAAAGATCTCATATTTACAGATTATATAATTCGAACATCCTGCTTTTCCTACATTGCACAAGATTGTATCAAAATTATTACCTCGAAGAAAAGCATCATCCTACAAAGAGAAAAATAGCATTTAGTATTAAATATTGTTAGGAAATTATTTAATGTTCTTGCAATAATAAAATATGCGGTTTCAAAAGGTTTTAGTGTGCGAAAATTATTATAATTGTAAAAATTGTAGCAACTTACTATAATGGCTAAGTTGTTACAAATAATTTTACATATTATATAATTATAATAATCTACATACTACAAAATATTTATTATTATTAAATTTGTTACTAAAATACTATAATAAAGTAAAAATAATAGACCACGCAAGAGGAATTAAATTGTTATTATATTTTGTTGTTGGAACAATTAAATCAAATATTGTTTGGAATTGTTGATATATCGTTGTTTTATTGCTTAATTTTCATTCAACATTCAACAGAATAATTGAAGCAGAAATAGTTCTTGTAACTAAGGATTAAGTTATTCAATATTTAAATTGTGTTAGTATTGTTGCTTCCCCTATTTCTCGAGAACTAAGGAGCTCGAGTATAAAAGCTGTCTTATGTAAAGGGTGAATCAAAGCGGAATGACGTTTAATGGTTACACGCTATACAAAACAACAGTTCAAAGTTTGTATCAATGGAGTAATTTTGTGTTCTGTCGATTTTCTAGTAGTTTCTGATTGATGATACTCGGCTGGTTCAATGTATTGATGTTCAGAAATTTTTATTTTCGGACGTTGCGTTGTTCGGAGAGAAATGATTATCATGTAACTTTAATATATTAGGTTTCGGTACGGCGTAATATGTTTCTGGGCGAGCACGAAGCGGTGTGACATATTGCCGGTCGGTCATATTTGCTCGATCTGTTTGCTTCTCAACAGAAGATTCTTGCAATTCAATTTGTGTTTCCTTATTGTTCTTTCCACCGCAACAAATCTTTACTACTTCGTTTACGACCTAATTTTTTTTCCGTTTCCCTTTCCTTACATTATTTACTAGTTTCGATTTATATAATATACAAACTTTACATTATCAACAGTGATATATTTATACTACATCTAGGTCATTATTTATTATTATTTAATTCATCGATCCTTGCATTTACGAGGGATAAAACGAAAAGTAATTTATTCAAATATGAATATGTAAATAAATTAATTTGTTATATATTTGTTATACTTTTCTAAACGACGCTTTTGATTGACCAATAAAATATTAACTTAATTTTATTTCAATATACAGCAATTAAAATATACAACATCCATTCAAACTGTACTCACGGCCTATTATGCATTGATTCATAGTGCCCTCTCATATGAAATTTTAGTATGGGGTCACTCTACCCACGTGATAAAAGTTTTTAAACTTCAACGTAAATGCATAAGAATTATGGCGGGATTGCCTTTCAGCGATGACTGCCGAGAATTATTCAAAAAGTAAAAAATATTGACAGTTCCTTGTCCTTGTTCTATCCATATCTTGCATTGCTTACTTTATATGCACGTGCACGTCGGCGAGTAGGACCAATTTGATCACAACTACTGCACACGATACAAACAGCTAGTTAAGCCCTATTTCCTAAGAATAAATAGATCTAGAAGCAGTACAGGTTACCGTGTCACTGTGTCAAGCTCGTTAACCGAAAACTCGCTACCGAATAATGTAATGTATGTAATGTATGAATGTAATGTATTGTAGTGTAAAGTACAGACTTTAAATCCTTTAAAAAATACATAAAAAAAATTCTCACACAAAATGCATTTTACTCCATATGGAGGAATTTTATTTTGCCTTTTCATAGATATTATTGACCAATGTAAATTTGTATAATTTGAACATGAAATAAATATTATTATTATTATAATTAATACAGAAATAAATTATTTTTAAGATTACATTTTATTGAGATTATATACACCGACAAATTTTATTCTAATGCATATTTCAAGTTTGTATAAATTTATAATAACAATTTATTACATATATTAACACATTATTTACACATTTTATATATTTTATCTCGTCACACACCAAAAAATTGTATGTGAAGGATGCCATTATAATAACCGTGTCTAAAAGTATCCAATTCGTGCGTAAAAGTCCAATGTAAATCAAACGGAGTTTCATTATTAAAATATATCTGTTTGCTGTAACTATGGCAACAACTTGAGTCACTTAACTAAATTTTCTGACGTGTATTAAAATTGAATTCATTTTTCTTATTTTGAATCAAGAAGCCTAGGCCTCCCAATCTGGTTTTATCTGGCTCTAATATAACTTAACTTAACTATAACCTAATCTAGAGTAAATCTAGGTTAATCTAGATTACATCGACAACGTCCAAATTGTATTTCTGTCATTGTGCGTTTTTGCTTGTTAGCAATTTTTTCCACGGAGGCGCTGAACGTTCTAACCCTATTGTGTCAGTTATTTGAAGTCTGTCAAAATTACAATTTTTACAATATTATCGGTAAGAAACAATTTTTTTTTGTAGATTTAACAGTATTTTAACATGTTTCGTAGATAAAATAATGTATGACATACGTGTGTGAAAGTGTTTTGTGCACTCGTTGCGATTAAGCCACTCGCCTTCGGCTCGTGCTTTAAACTACGCAACTCATGCACAAAAGCCTTTCTTCACTTACTTGAATCATAAACTACTATTATTCGTCATATTTTTGCAAAAAAATTTACCTAACCAGAAAAACGGGCAGTGAATGGAATTCGAGGAGACTTTGATTTATCGACGTCATTTTATCATCAATCTAGCCGATAATTAGCCCAAGGTTCTACTAAGTACGATTTCTGGCGCTCTGTGGCGGAAATGTCGTCAGATTAGGAACTTCTAAAAAGGCAAATGCGTTTTGGTCACGGGAGCTACTGGTTTTCTGGGCTACTCATTTAGAAATCCATGACATCCTTCCTTGATCTCGGGAAACAGTACCTACTGACCAGAGCCTAAAAAGAAGGCAACATGTTTGATAGAAGTAATGTTTCCTCTTCTTCTTTCGAATAGGCCTATTTTGAACCACGCTTATTCCACTGTTAAGCTATGACCTTTGCCCAGTATTGTCGCATCTTCTGCTGGTATAACCCCTTTCTCTCTTCTGTCCAAGGGGTACCTTTCCCACGGGGTTTTTCCTGAAATCCACGGACTTCCTTCAGGGTGCGTCTCACAGGCTGTCTTTTTTGGTGATCTATTATTACCAGTTCTTTAATATCCTTGTAGGTTTCTGTCAACCAAGTGGTACGAACCTTTTTGTTTTGCCACAAGGTGAACAGACGGTTGGTTAGTCGGTTTGGAGGCAATCTTGCACCGTGGCCATAGAAAGCTACCCTTCTTTCCTTGCACAGTCAGAGAGCATCTCAATACGTTTGTAGAGCTGAGAGATATGCCGCCTTCGGAATTCCCCATCTTCCTTTACCTGGCCAAGGGTCTTCTTGAGGATTCTCCTCTCTCTCTCTGATTTCCAATTTCAGTACTAGACCTCTTCGGTTCAAGGAATGATACTCCATGGCATACAGGGCTTCTGGTCGTAAGACTGATGTGTAGCTTCAGGTTGCGCGACAGGAATTTCTTATTGTAAGTGTTCTTAGTCAGTCGATAGGCTAGTTCTAACTTGTTGACACTCTTCGACAATGATGCTCTTTTTGATAAATTAGGTTCAATCCATTCGCCGACACACTTAAATTTCTCAGTCCTCTTGATGTTTCCCTGCTCTAGTAACATCTCTCTGTTTGCTTCTCTTATGTTGGTGAAGAATTCTGTTTACTCCATGGACTCTTGAAGACCCACTTTGGCAGCCTGTTTGCTGAGGCTGTATACCTACATTGTAGCCATCTTAAGAGAATCAGCAAACAGTGCCATGTCATCTGCAAAGGCCAGATAATCTACAACCAGTCCGTCGTTCTTACTTCCCAGGTAGATACCACTCTGAGCAACCATATAGTTCAGTTCCTTGCGCCATTCTCTCATAACCTTTCCAAGGACACAGTTCAAGAAAAGTGGAGAAAGTCCATCTCCTTATCTCACGTCAGTTTTTATGTCGAGCTTTCTGAAATCTCGCCTCTAAATTTAACCTTGGAATGGGTGTTGGTCAAAGTTTCTATGATGAGTCTGTGGGTTTTGTTGTCTAGCTCTAGTTCCTGGAGTACTTTGTTAAGCGTTTCTCTATCAATGGAATCGTAGGCCTTCCTAAAATCAACAAAAGTGACGACTACCTTGCGGTTTCTCATCTCGGAGTATGCAAGTATACAATTTTAAGATTGAGAATCTGTTCAACACAGAATCGGGTCTTGCAGAAGCCTCCCTGGTATTCTCCCAGTTGACTATCCAACTGATTATCTGCCTTGTTTGTAACACCTTCGAGAGAATCTTGTATGTTACCGGGACGAGAGAAATTCCAGAATAGTTGTTAAGATCAGTAAAATCTCCCTTTTTGTGAAGCGGATGTTTCGGAGCAGAAGTAATGTTTATTTTACGGATCCGTTGTTTAAGAAGATGATAAGAGAAAACCCAAGCTATTCCCTAAAAGTTCAAAGGATCGAGTGCAATCTGAGCAAGGAACATTTAGATCTCTCGCCCAAAGACCTGGAGCAAATCACCAAAAGCGTCAACTTGATTTTGGCTGCGTTCATAAAACTAGTCAACGACCTCCACACCATGCTGAACAACAATCGGAAAGGAACGCTGGAGTTATTAAAAATCACCAAACAAATTGACAACCTAGAATGTTTCGACAAGTATCAACAGCTTTCTCTTATGCTAGGAAGTCCTGCAAACGCATTGAGAAAATCTGGAGGTGTCCGCCGCCGATCGAACCCGACAAACTTTTTTAGTAGCTCAAGATTCTGCCCAAGTATACGTTGAACGATATCACGCAAGACATCATATTGGATTGGCCCAAACCCTACACCTACATCAGAAATACCTTCGAGTATATGCGCAATGACTACATCAACGAGTTTCCAGTGTGCATAATCAGACCTGGAAATATTTCAGCAATTTTCAGCAGCCTATTTCGTTTTGGGCTAGTAGTAAGGCAGGCATAATGGGAGCAATAATAGGGGAATGCCATAAAAGTCGGGTTATTTAGGAAAAGTGTACAATCCTATTTGGTTACTGTTGATATAGCAGCCAATGGCATTCTAGCCACTGCATATGCAGTTGCAAAGCAAAGGCCGAAGAAAATAGCAATTTACAATGTTACATCGAACAAAAATCTGTTAACTAATTGAGACATACCATCCAATATTCAATTCAAAAACCGAACTTTTTACTGATGAACCTTTCGCAATTCATATTCTCGATTTTCTATTTCCTCTTCCACGCGCTTCCCGCTTACCTCCTAGACTTTTCTGTGCTGATTTGAGGCAAGAAAACAAAATTCCGAGCAATGTATGGCTCGCACGAAATTATATTGTGCATGAAGAAGTAATAGGTCACTTTTAGGAACATGTCTACCTGATTTTCCTAAAAGTGACCCATTACTTCTACATGCACAATATAATTTCAAATAGACAATAACAAGTTTGTTTGTTTGAAAATTTGTGGAGCAGTTTCACAGGCGAAGAGAAGGGGCTGTTATTCTTCGCTATGCGAGATATCGATTAGCAGGATTACTTATAGGCGAGATCCAGTAATACATATTTAAATATAAATCCAACAACTTGAGCAACAAAATCTAGTTTGTGGGAACCATTAGTAATTTTACGGACCAATGACACACTGCAACAAATAACTTGATTTACAAATAAAATAACTATTAATTAGTTTTTTATTGCAGTCCGTTGACGTATTAATACGCTTTTTAAATTAAAAATTTTGAAGCAAACGACGTAGTAATACGTAAATTTATAACAAAAATATAGGAGCCGTTGACGCACTAGTATTTTTTTTTATTTAAAACCTTTCCCGGAAGAAATAAAGGACTTTCGACAGCTTTCAGTTCTCAAGAAAAGTTAATGGAAAATCGGTTTGGTTTCCTGGGACTTTGAGATATTTTCGTTTAGAAAAGTAGGATCTAGAAATGATTAGTATTGTAGAATATTTGGAGTTTTTTCTCGATTTTCGGGAAACCTGTTACTTAGGCATTGGACCAGAGCATGGGAACTGAAGGAGTTGGAGACTTTCGAAAATCTCTACTTGCAGTTGGAAGATGCCATTGAAAAATTTGGCGTTTTCCCTTGATTTTGGACCAAACTAAGGAAAGTGCAATTTTTACCAGATTTACAGAAATATGGATTATGGACCAAACCTTGTGAAACTGATGAAGTTGTGAAACAGTTTCCTCTTGATTTTTGGAAAAATTGATACACATATTTTTGACCGGGGGGAACTGAAGAAATTGTCAAAATTCTTAATTCCTTCCTAGTAAAACTAGAGCTAAGATCTTGGAACGAGCCGTCCGCATTGAAGAATTTTACAAGTCAAATCAAGGAAAATTTGTTCCAACAACTTCTTCAGTTTTACAAGGCGTGGACCATAATCCATATAACGATATTTCTGTAGTTGTGCAGTTGATGTCCAAAATAGTTATATAGAAATGTAGGGTTAAGTGCTGACAATAGGACAATAAAACAAACTGTTTAAATTTATTATTAGCTACTAGTTTCGGCGCTTTAATGGAAAAATATCGCCATCATCAGGCTACAAAATACATAAGAACAGAGCTGTAAAGTGGGTCAAACACAAAATATTTTCAACTTACCACAAATAACAATTATTTTCAACAAGAATGCAGACATTGTTGAAAAATTACAAAAAAACATGTTAAAAATTAAAAATGGTGAAAATAACACAAATAATCTCGGGCTCATTAATCGTGTCCTCAACAACGACGATTTATCCCCCCGTACTACTTTTTCCTCTTCCCTTGGTTCTCCCATACAATAGTTTAAACTCATCAATATTCCTTACCTCCATAACAACCTAAAATCTGTCCTTTGTTGCAACAACAATATTCAAATCGTCCCCTATAACCATAACACATTGAAGAATTTTTTGACTAAAATAAAAGACAGTTGTTCTAATGAGGAAATCAACAATGTTGTTTACAAAATCAATTGAAATGATTGTGATTCTCGCTATATCGGTCAAACCAAACAATACCTTCAAAAAAGAATTAAAAAACATATATATGACAGTAAAATCATTAATTTACGTTCTAACCCAAACAAAACGGCTTTGGCACAATATTGTTTTTTCTCTCAACCCAGTTTTGACTTTGACAATATTTCCATTTTGGACAAGGAGAGTTGTCTGAAAAAACGATTACTCAGCGAAATGATTTTCATACAAAAACACCAAAACGCAGTCAATTCTAGAAGTGATATTAAAAACCTCAGAAACTTATATTGTTTTTTATTGCAACATGTCCGGAAAAAAGAGGTCCGTTTTAAATTTTCAGGTTACACTTAAGTTTGTCAATAAATATTTATAAAAAATGTTTGTTCAATTATATTTTGTGAAATTATATAAATATTTGCAGGAATAAACCAAGTCAGTAGCATAAAATTAGATGAAAGAATATCTGGGTTTGAATTTGCCAAACCTCTTTATTTTTACAATATATAGCTAGCTATATTATCTATATTGCATGAGTAATTTGCCAATTCTTATTATTGTAATTTTGGTTTATTAATTCTTGTCAATTTTTCATTTTATTTTATTTTACTACATTTCTAATCAATTTGAACATTACTTTCCTTGCTCTCTGTAAAAAACAGACCAGTGTGCATTTGCGCGTTAAAATGTCCCCTTCTTGAGCACATTAAAACCACGTCTCAATTTTTATTAAATGTCTTTCCGTTTTATCCGCTTGACTAACAAGTCATGGTACCTACAAAGTGGCCTGTTTAATACAAGCATTCTGTTTATATTTTTTTATACGATTAATATATAACACATCTCATTCTCAATGATTTGTGTTATTTTCGCCCATTAGTTTTTAACATGTTTTTTGTAATTTTTCAACAGTCTGCTTTCTTGTTGAAAATAATTGTTATTTGTGGTAAGGAAAATATTTTGTGTTTGACCCACTTTACAGCTCTGTTCTTATGTATTTTGTAGTCTGATGATGGCGATATTTTCCCATTAAATCACCGAAACTAGTAGCTAATAGTTAACTATTTATTAATATTTAAACAGTTTGTTTCATTGTCCTATTGTCACCAGTTAACCATACATTTTGATATTTCTGTAAATTTAGTAAAAACTTCACTTTTCTTGGTTCAAAATCAGGGGAAAACGTAAAATTTTTCAATGATTTCAACTTTTTTCAATGAACTTTTTGGACGACAAATCGCAAAAGTAAGAAGGAAATTATGTTTTGGGAACCGTTGATGGCCGGGTTTTAGATTTCGGGCCTGCCCAGCGGAAAATTGCACGAAATTATTCGAAAAGACAATCAGAAAACTAGCCATATGTTCCATGCCTCGGAAAAAGTAGCCGCTAGCAGTATGTTGAACCGGAAAACTAGCAAATTTCGATTTTACTTTTAAAATACTTTTTTTATTTATTCTTAAGAAAAGGAGGCTTCTGGCCTTGTTCATCTTTGTAATTTACTGCCTGCATAGTTTTAAAAGAGTAGCGCCGGGGGCGGGAAAAATACGTCAAATCGGATTTGAGGAATTTTGAGTGCTTTTCGAAAGACATTTTGCTGGGAAAAAATAGCAAAATGTCTAGAAAACTCCATAAAATCGACAAATGTTAGACATATCGCGATGCCGCTGTCGGCGGTGAGGGCGCGACGCGAAAACCAAATTTTAGCTTTTGGGCCGTTGCGCGGCCGTATTTGTACACATCACAAGGAAAGTAGTGCCATCAGGAGCAGCGATTTTTTCCCAACAAAACTTTCACATCGACTTTTCGAGCCTTCGCTAAAAATTTAGTGATACTTGCGAAAAACTGAGTTAACCGACCGCTGAACGGAACGGCTTGCGAATCCAGCTTTACAGATTCTTCCTATCTAGGTCTGTGAAGAGACCGCGTGCAGTTTTTCTAAATATGGCCGTGCGGTAGATGTCTTTGCAGAACCGGACGTTTGCGGCTGCCCAACCGGAAGTAGGTGGAGTTTTGTAATTACATCGTCACCATTCGATGACGGTCGACGATATTTTGCGTACTGTATGCCGACTTGCCGATTCGCAAAAACTAGCGAGGTCACCACGGCCGATAAAAGGAGACCGGTATTATGTCAATTCGCATTTAAGTTCTACAAAAGTACAAATGGCCCAATTTCCTATCTCACAATAGCAGATCAAGAACAGAACGGACCGTGTCATAGGCTATTATAAGACACAAAAAGTTCGTAAGTGGCAAAGTTATTAAAAAAAAAAGAAATTTGGATTTTGTGTCCTATTTGGGAGGTGCTTGCAAATTTTTCAAAAATTGTCGTTCCGCCGGGAATTGCCGACATTCCTAAACTAAGTTTGTACGTTTCGCGTCCGCGGTGCGCACTCCGGAATCCTGTGAATCGTTGACCATTTATAACGCGTAAACTATATTTCACCCGTTTTTCAACATTAGCAAACCTTCACCGCCGTAGTTCGCATATTCCAACTCTTCTGTAAATTCCAATTGTTCGGCCACTGCGGTTCGTTGAGGGGAATTTTTGAATCAAATCAAATTTCAAGTCCCTCTATTGGTTTCCTGTACACTTTTCTTCTGCACTCGCTACCATAGAGATATATTCTGGTATCATCTGAGAACAGAACAGACCCCCCATTATTGCAACGTGCAATTTAAATGATACCTTGCAAAACACAGGAGTGCTTGACGATGGACTGGGGTAGGTTTTTGACAAACTGCAGGTGCCTTAGGGGTCAAGTTACTTTCCTGCAGTCTTCGTCTACCGTTCACTGACTTCTAGCCACTCTTCTTACTTCATGGAGCTATTGTTGGAGTTGAACAGAATTGGCGACGAAGGTGAGAATTTCTTTATGACCTTGACACATTAAATCCGCCATCCCAAGCCGTTGTAAATCTCCGTTTACCAGTAATAGGTCGTCTTTGAAAGTATCCAGTCTCCAGATAACATTAGAATACTCTTCGAACCGTGGCACGTATCATATCAAGTTGTTGAGCAACAGCTCGCTGGCTTCTTTAGATTAAAACAAAAACTTTGGCGGCTTTTTGCGGTGTAGTAGTAACTGACACTCTTAAAAACTAAACAAATCATGACAAACGAATGTGCAAAATTCAATTGTAAAGGCAATATTTACAATCTTGTTCACAAGTTTGTTATAACCACCATATAAATACGCTCGTTTTTCTATACCGGTTGCTACGCCTATAAACGATAAGCTATCTTGATAGATTTAAATTCATATTAAAGCATATTAAATTGTCTATCAAACGGCATATTTCTTTATTTCATCTCTTACATAGTTTCTAAATAAAAATATTTAAAAATTTACAGTGGGCCCATTTCTATGTACACAAGTTTAGTTTGGGATCAACTTTCACACTTTGAAAGCGATCAATTTATTGTTTTTGTTAAAATATAATCGCAAATTCCTCCGGAACCACCTGTATATATATATATATATATATATATATATATATATATATTATATATATATATATATATATATATATATATATATATATATATATATATATAAATATATAGTCCACCTGTATATATACATATTAGATTGTGTGTCAAATATAATGAGTCTCTTGTTAAGAGATATAGAACGATCGTTGCATTTTGTTCTTCCTAAATCAAAACTATGAATATTAGGATCATTTAACAGGTTATGGGCCTCTATTGCTCCTTAAATAATAAAATTAGTGTTCTACCGAAATAGTTCCGCGATTCAGTTGGCTAAAAATTTGCTTAACCTAAAAAAATAGGCAGCAACCACGCCGCGTAAAAATTCTATTTTTTGCTCAATATAATTAAATCATGGCTTCACAAATATCTATTGGTACAATTGAGAAGCTGGTAGGTCCTAGAAATTCTAGGGAGAATTATCCTACCTAGAAATTTGCTGTCAAAAACTACTTGGAGCGTAAGTATTTATGGGACACAATCGAACCCAATGCAGATTATGTGCAAGACAGCAAAAAGGATATAAAAAAAGGTCAAAGATTATACTTCTAATTGATTTGGTTAACTATGTCCATGTTCAGGAAGCGACTACGGCTAAACAGGTATGGTCAAGGTTAGAGAAGATATTTGATGACTCCGGGCTCAGTAGAAGAGTAGGTTTGCTACATGATCTGATTTCAATCACTTTGGATAACAGTTCTAGTGTTGAGGATTAAGCTAACAAAATAATGACAACAGCTCATAAGCTTAGAAATATTAATTTTGTAGTAGGAGACGAGTGGCTTGGTACATTGATGCTCGCTGGCCTCCCGGATATCTGCAAACCGATGATTATGGCTATTGAAAGCTCAGGTGTGTCAAATACTGCCGATTTCGTAAAAACAAAGCTGTTACAGGATGTAAAAGTGACAGATTCTTCAGCCCACTATATTAAGTCTAATAAATCCCTAAATATGTCAAAGTCTCCTAAAGATTCACCCGATTACAACCAGAAGAAAGGCCCACGGCCCCTTACAATTGTAACAAATATGGTAATTTCAGTAAAAACTGCTATTTCCAGAAGAAAAAGAAAACACAAACAGATAATATCACAAAAAACAATGGATGTTATACCGCTTTTTCTGTTACAGAAACATTGAACAAAACCAGATGGTACATTGGCTCTGGAGCATCACGGCATATGTGTAGAGAGAGAAAATGGATGTACGATGTTTCTCCGACAACAGTAAATAATATAAAGGTGGCATACAACAAGACTGTAGCAGTGGAAGGATGTGCTAAAGTGAATTTGCAAATAAGAGACCCTGAAGGCATACCTCAGACTATTCAAGTAAGAAATGTGCTGTATGTACCTTCTTTGATAACTAATTTACTTTTTGTAAGTCAGATGACAAAAAATGAGTGTGTAGTTGATTTTGAAAAAAATGTACAACTGTAAAATTTATCAAAATAAGAAATTAATTTTGACCGCTTTGCAATATAACAATATGTATGTATTGAAAGACTTTTCTGAAACATCAGCATCAGAAACATCATTGTTGTCAACAGTCGATGAGAATGATTATCCAAAAAAGATTTCCAGACTTGCACAACATGTATGGTTTTTAAAGCAAGTATAGATGAATAGACTACCTTTTAAAAATCTTGGTACTATAGCCTGCCAGCCTCTCCAATTATTTCATACTGATCTATGTAGTCCGATAAAGACTAGCTCTGTAGGAGGTACCAAATATTATGTTAATTTTATAGATGATTATAGCAGAAAAGTTTACGTCTACTTTATGAAAAATAAATCTGATACTTTAGAAAAGTTTAAACAATTCAAAAATTTAGTAGAAAATGAGACTGAAAAAAGAATTAAAGAACTTAGATCAGACAACGGAAAAGAAACAATTTAAAAGAATTTAAATTTTAATTGAAAAGAATTTAAATTATTTTTAGAAAAATTTGGCATACAACATCAAACAACTAACCCGTACACTCCAGATCAGAATGGGTTAGCGGAGCGAATGATGAAAAAGTCACTTGTAGACAGAGCTAAATGTTTCATTCTGAATTCCAGTTTGGCAAAACCGTTTTGGGCTGAAACTGTATCTACAGCTGCTTATATAATTAACCGGTCACCAACCAAGGCCCTGGACTACAAGTAGCCATATGAAAAGTGGTCGGGTAAGAAACCAAATATTAAGAATATGAGAATTTTCGGTTGTAATGCAATGGTTCATGTGCCCAAAGAAAAGAGGCAAAAAATGGGATTCTAAAGCAGTCAGAATGTTATTTGTCCGGTATTGTGAGTTCACAAAAGGTTACAGATTATATGATAGAAATAAGAAACAAATATACAAAAGTAGAGATTGCAGATCAACTCGCTCCGAATTATTATTGAGCAGTCAGCGGAATGGCGCTCTCCACTTTACATGCTTTTTGTGGATTTCGAGAAAGCTTTCGACTCTGTTAGCCGCAACGCCATCTGGAAAGTCCTATCACAGAACGGCGTCCCTCAAAAGATTTTTAACATCATCCGGGCATTGTACGCGAACAGCTCTAGCCGTATCAAACACAAAGGCAAACTAAGTGACGAATTTGCTGTCTCCTCGGGGGTCAAACAAGGTTGTGCATTATCGCCTCTCCTATTTATAATCGTCATGGACCACATAATGACTGCAGTTAACGAGCGCCCCCGCGGCATCAGATGGCGTCTGAACTCCCGGTTGGAAGACCTGGATTACGCTGATAATTTGTGTCTCCTCACGCACACCTACCAAGATATGCAGAAAAAACAAAACCTACTGCACTATAACGCGGCGTTCACTGGCCTCAAAATAAACATCTCTAAGCCCAAGGAAATGCGTATCAATGCTCGTAATAACACCCCGCTCTCTTTAAATAATATCCCAATCGATAATACTGTCAACTTGCTACCTGGGCAGCCAGATTACTCCAGACGGAGGAGCTTCAGAGGATGTCAAAATACGAATTCGTAAAGCAGGATACGCACTTGCTCTATTGAATAATTTCTGGAATAACCCATGCATCAAAAGAAGTACCAAAATCAAAGTCTTTATCAGCAACGTCAAATCAGTTCTTTTGTATGCCTGCGAAACCTGGAAAGACACTCTAGCTGTTACTCCCAAGATTCAGACCTTTGTCAACAAGTGCCCGCGGCGCATTCTTGGCATACGCTGGCCGGAGGTTGTCTCAAATGTTACTCTATGGAGGTTAACAGGTCAACAATTAATTGCCAAGGAGATCAAGAGGCGCAAATGGAGTTGGATAGGCCACACGCTAAGGAAACCCAGCTCAGATATCTCCAGGGAAGCATTAGAGTAGAACCCTCAAGGCCAACGCAGGGTAGGTAGACCTCGCTCTACCTGGAAACGCACAGTGGATAGCGAAGACAGGAGAAATGGAAAGTCCTGGAATGAGGTCAAGTGCTTGGCGTCGAACAGGACAAGATGGAGATGTTTCATGGAGGCCCTTTGCTCCTCCTTGGAGCCATAGGAATCAATATATATATATATATATATATATATATATATATATATATATATAGATGCAATATTTCTCGAGCATACAATTAAAGATTATAGCGTCATTGTGCGGCTATCTGAATTGCTGGGAAATACATCTGAGGAATTGTCTCAAACAGATGATAGTCGCATCGAGTCTTCAATTGACACACTCGAGACTCCGAGTTCAGAGAACATGACTTTAAAAGAGAATACGCAAAAAGAGGAATCATCTGATGACGATGGTAGTTACCACACTGATAGTGCTGATGATGAGTACTTACCAGATAGAAGGATAAGTGATGTATCATCTAGTAAGATAAAGCTGAGACCGAGGAACAATAAACAAAATACGCACTTGTGTAAATGCTTGAATGAGTCAAAACAAACAATAGCTTTATTGATTAAAGAGCCAGACACTTTGGAAGAAGCTCTCTCAGGCCCGAATGAAAAAGAGTGGGAAAATGCCTTGAATATTGAATATGAGTCGCTCCTGAAAAACAATACATGGACATTAGTTACTCTACCAGAAGGTAAGAGAGCCAGTCCGTGTAAATGGGTCTACAGAATGAAAACTTATGCTGATGGTGTTTGATGGTGGTGATGAAGTTGTACGATATAAAGCAAGACTGGTCATTAAAGGATTTATCCAGAAAAAGGGGATCGAGTATAATGAGATATTTGCTCCAGTAGTTCGTCATACTTCAATTAGGTACCCATTAGCATTGGCTGTCAAGTACAATTTATTCATCGAACAAATGGATGCAGTTACCGCTTTCCTACAAGGCGACATTGACACAGAAATCTACATGCTTCAACCACCGTCTTATGAATATGAAGAAGAAGTTTGTGCATTAAATAAATCCATTTATGGTCTGAAGCAGGCGAGCAGACAGTGGAATCTTAAACTTACATCTGTGTTAATGTCTGAATTATGGTCTGAAGCAGGCGAGCAGACAGTGGAATTTTAAACTTACACCTGTGTTAAAGGAATTGGGACTGAAAAGTACATCTGTGGATCCATGTATATACCACAAAACTTATGATGGAATTAGTCTATTTATACTCATATATGTTGACGACCTGTTATTATTTTATAATAACGAAGAAATAGGAAAAGAAATTAAACAACAATTGAAATGAAAATTTGATATGAAAGAACTACACTACGTACATCATTTTCTTGGATGGAGGATTGAAGAAAACTTAACAAGAAATGAAATTAGCATTGATCAGAGAGTCTATATTGAAAAAATTCTAGAAAGATTTAAAATGAGTAATTGTAATCCAGTTCATACGCCATGTGATTCCAATGTTAACTTGATTAGTACAGGAAATAAAAAGAATATACTAACAGACCATATAAAGAGGTCATTGGAAGCTTATTATATTTATCCCAAGGAACTAGGCCGGACATATGTTTCATAGTGACTAAACTAAGTAGCTTCAATAACAAACCATAACAACAACACTGGCTAGCACATCAGAGAGTACTACGTTACATAAAAGGAACTAAGGATTATAAATTGATATTTAGCCAAAACAAAGAAGACAAAAGGGTATTTGTCTACTCTGATTCTGATTGGGCTTCAGATATTAATAGTCGAAAGTCTTGCTCTGGTTACACTTTTATCTTACAGGGTGCAACAATTTCATGGTGTTCAAAACGAACACTGTTGCTTTGTCAACCATGGAGGCAGAGTATATGTCACTTGCAACTGCTACACAAGAAGCAGTATGGCTTAGACATTTGGAGTCCGAATTGCACTGTAATAAAGGAACTTCACCCACTGTTATATACTGTGATAATCAGAGTGCAATTAAATTTGGAGGTACAGAATCCTACTGTGCCCGCAGCAAGCATATTGATATCTGATATCATTTTCTTCGAGAGAAGATTGCCACAAATAAGATAGAAGTTAAATATATTGGCACTGAGAGTATGGTAGCTGACATCCTGACCAAATTCACTTCCCAGATGAAGATTAAAAAAATGTTCAAGAGCCATGGGTTTCGCTTAAAGCGAGGATGCTATCCCTTAACCACCTGCCATACGTCTCAGGTGAGAAAATTACTGCTACTTTGGGTCTGAGGGTCTGTCAGGTAGTTAGGTGTTAAAATATAATCGCAAATTCCTCCTGTACCACCTGTACCACCTGTATATATAAATATATAGTATATATAAATATTGAGTCTGTTGTTGACATATATAGAACGATCGTCGCATTTTATTCTTCTTAAATCAAAACTATTAATATTAGGACCATTTAACAGTTTTTTATCCAGTAGCACCGGACCTAACTTAAAGTGGTATTCTGGCCACATATAGTTACATACATTTTAATAGAGTTCTAATTGACAACTTTTGATAACAGTCACATAGACAATGCCTACTCAAATTTAAAAAGTTTAAATAACATCCACTTTGGGACAGCTTTACTAATTAAATCAAGGGAGGGACACGGAAATCTTCTGTTACTCCTTAGCACACAATGCGTCTAGAGCGCTGTGTGCTAAAGAGTAACAGAAGATTTCCGTGTCCCTCCCTTGATTTAATTAGTAAAGCTGTCCCAAAGTGGATGTTATTAAAACTTTTCATTTTAATAGAGTTAACTCAAAAAAATAAACAGTTCATTGAAAAAAAAGCCTAAGCAGACAAATTAAGTGTAGAGAAGAAGAAATAAGACAAGAGAGCCAAATTGAGACACTATAAAGTTACTTATCTCCAACTAGTTTGTATGCGAAAGAGAAGGCTAAGTTGCAACAACTCACCTTTAAGGAATGGTTTTTAACGATTTTATATCTAAACATTTTATGTCAATATTAATTAGTTACTATCTAATCTGAAGCCAGAAGCAAAATTAACTGATTTTCCTGTTAATGAACACATTTTCTGAAATCTTGGGAGGTAGGCATATAAAAACAGGGAGGAATGAAACTAATGCATAATTGGCCATGTACTAACCATATTTGGTCTTTCTATACAGTTCATATATAACGTTACCATATTTTATTTCATTTCAGTTTTTGAAGTAAAACCTCTTTAGGCCCAAGTTGGGAGTAACTAAGATCTTTTTTCAATCAGAATTGACGTTGACTGACAGAAGTAATGTTACATAGATGTCATTCTTTAACAGTACCAACATATTGACATGTCTAAACATTGAACAGTGGAAGTAAAATTATATAAAGTCTATATTCTGCTTATGTTTTTCTTTTTCGACCAATTTTAAATTTTGTAGAAATTGATCTATGAATATCGCCTAAAACTATCTAGCCTAAATATCGCATAAAAGCATCTCGCAATCGGAAGCAGGTAGCAAACTGCAATTTGCATATTTGCAACTAGCAAGAAAAACGCTTTCAGATACGCTTTGAAATTTTTCAATAACTCGATTTCAATGAAATAAACTTTCTCACATTTTCGCCGATTTCACGATGTCATAACTTTTAAACCTACCACAATGGTCGACGAAGTTTTACTGCAATCGCTTGTAAAGATGAGTCACTCATTTTTTATGCGATTGTAAGATTTTTATTGTATTTTAATTATATCCTTCTATTTTAAATATTATAAAAGCAATTAATAATAACTAAATATAAACAATACAAAAACGTAATGATACAACTGCAATTATTTTTATATTTTCAATGAAGTTTTAAGTAAAAATATAAAAATAAAATTTCATAAATAAAATTTCAATTAGTTAAGTATAAAAGCAAGCACAAAAGAAATTTACAGGAAACATGTTTTACAACAATATTATATTGTATGTTATAAACAGGCTCATTTATTATTTCATATTTAAATGTGAAATAATGTAAGCCAATTTAGTTAATGTACGTTGAACGTGAACAACCAAACTTTTAAAACAGAATATGAAATGAGTGCCGTAATAAACGTTATGTCTACATGTGGAGGGAAATGAAATAGCTTTGCAATAGCAATAAAACGGATAACAAGCAAAGTTCGGCGATCCGTAAAAAATTTCCAAATTTTATTTAGCTATCAAACATCTATCGATGCGATTTTCGAAGCGCGGTAGATTTAATGGAAAGTTATTAATTAAAAAGGCACGCCGAGAGTGAAACAATTCTGCACTAATTAAATTTGTTCGCTTGCGCGTGTATTTGTTCAACTGTTCAACCGGCAACCGACCAACGTATATGCTGGATATTATTCCATTAATAAATTTCTGGAGCTTTGAGTAATTTTATTACAAAAAATATTCTGCGACATTATATACGTTTGAAGATGTTTTCAAATGGATATTTTTATAAATATGTTGTAACATATATAGATTATAAATAAATAGAGGTACTCATCCCTTAACGACTGTGTATCGTTTATTTGAGTAGGTCATTAATCGAATCGGTCGATAAGTGAAGAATGTAATTCATTTTGAATTGGCATTTATAAAACGAATTACACAACATAAAAATACAATTTCATTACAAGCAACCGAATATTAAAATTGATAACCGAATCAACCAGAATTATTCAGACATTTAGGCTTTATTTTATTCTTAAACGTGATCGGTTTATGAAGATTTTACTGCAGAAAATTTGAGAGCTGATCGTAAGTCTGAGCAGTAGTCAGGTAGGTACGTCGTTGAGTGAGTACCTGTAACTTAAAACGAATAATGTAACTTAAACGTTAATTCCGAATGTAATTCCTTTTTAAATTTTTGATAAATATAAAATATTTTTTTAAATTAAGATGATATAAAATAACGTCTCTTCTCCGATGAAGATTTTTCGGATCTAATCCATGTGCGCTGGGTTGATTTTATGGCTGATTTTGTGGCCGAAGACGTGGAGCGGGTTTTAATATTGATATATTTGGGTACGACAATGTAACGAAGATATTGAATAAGACATCTTGGGATATGAAACGATATTTTTCATTAATTTGTTGTATAATTAGTTTGGTCTCTGATACCGTACAACAGCGGTGGCAAACCTATGGCACGCGTGTCATAGGTGACACGTAGAATCATTTTATTGGCTCGCGGGAGAAATAGTTTTTATTTTACAAAAATAGCAAAATAAATATTTATTTTATAAAAATGAGTTAGTATAGATCCAAAATACCTAAGAGAACACGCGAAACACTTCGTACAATCACTACAGACCGACACACAAACATGGGACGAACTTCTTCAGACAATCCAGCAATCAGCAAGGAAACTCGGTCAACCGCCACGAAAACTAAAACACAGATGGTGGAGATTGGAATGCGACAGGGCCCTTGAATCCCGTATGCTTGCTTGGAAGATTTGGCATAGCAACAAGACACAAGAGAATTGGCAGAATTTCTTAAAAATGCAGAAGGAAACATCCAAAACGATCAGACGTATTAAACGGACATACCACTTCCAATAATTAGAGGAAATCGACAATGAGTTCAAAAGAAATAACACGCGACACTTCTACAGAACATTTAAGGAAGACCTGATGAACTACAATCCACCGAGCCTCTGATTCCGTCGGCCTGATAGAACCCTTGAAACCAACACAAAAGCGAACTGTGAAATTCTGAAACAGTACTTAGAGAAGCTACTGTCAACCCCCTGAAGAAAGACTCCAATGCCACATAGCCATCCCAGACCAGGACTCTGTTCCACCAACACATGAGGAAATACGAAACATTATTTTACACCTAAAAAAACAACAAAGCACCAGGGGAAGGCGGCTTAATCGCTGAAATGCTCAAGATCGGAGGTGAACTCTTGATTGACAGACTGCAAGTTATCATTACAAATACATGGAAGAGCGGCATCATACCAACGGACAATGCTTTGATCCACCCACTACATAAAAAGGGCGACAAGACTGATCCAAACAATTACCGAGGCATTTCCCTTCTATAAATCGCCTACAAAGTTCTCTCACGTGCCCTCCTCACAAAACTGGAAGAACAGACAGAACATCTGATTGGTGAATATCAGGCAGCTTTCCGACCACACCGATCATACGCGGAACAAATCTGGAACCTGAAGATGATACTGCAATATCGTCAGCCCAACCGCACTGTCGTCACTTTCGTAGACTTCAAGAAAGCCTATGACTCGATTGACCGCATAACTCTGTTTAATATACCTACTTCATGAATACGGTGTATATAGTACGGATAGTAAAACAACCATGTTAATCCAAAAAACTTTGTCAGGCACAACATGTAAAGTAAAATTCATGGGTGAAATCTCTGAGCCTTTTCTAATCTGTATTGGAGTAAAATAGGGTGATGGATTGTCCCCACTCCTCTTCAAACTGGTATTAGATAAGATAATAAAAATATGGGAGAAAGAAAAACCTGGAGTATATATGGGAACAAAGGACAAACCAATCAACATAAAGTGCCTCGCTTTTGCTGACGACCTTGCAATAATCACCCGGACTACTGAATAAGCCAAACACGCCATCCAGGAACTTTATGAAATCGCCATCAGGACCGGCCTTCAAATCTCTTACGAGAAAACGCAATACATAGACTCCAATAGCTCAAATATGACACATCTTGCAACCAAATATGGCAACATTATACAACTTAAACACTTCAAGTACTTAGTTGAAATAATTGGAAACACTGGTAAGGAAAGAATGGCTAACAAAACACGTGCAGAAAAGTTACGCAAAGCATATACAATCACTGGAATATGTACAACAAGAAATCAGTTTCTATCAAAGCAAAATTCCGTCACTACCGTACAATCATTCTTCCAGAAGCACTCTATGCAATTGACTTCATCAATAACCATCTACATCAATGATATTGAGAAAGCAGAACGTCAGAGACTGGGAAAAATATTTGGATCCAAGGTACAAGATGGTATCTGGATGCGTAAAAGCTCACAAGAACTGTATTCCCTGACAAAAAGATTCTCCTCAATTGCACGGAAAAGACGTCTGAAGTTCTACGGTCATATAGTACGAATGGATGGCTCTCGATTGGCCAGGAAAATCTTTAGCATTATCAATGGAACCCGGCAGTCCAAAGAACGCTGAATGGTAGACACCGAACATGACCTCTCAGTAATCAATATAGACCCATTGGCAACTATACGAACTAAATACAGGCTGGAAATAAATTCACACAACTTCACATCAAAGATTCCAGCAGCTAAGAGTTTGAAAATAAAAAACACATGGACGCAAGAAAGAAGACAGGCCTAGATCGAAATGATGAGGAAGTTTTGGAAAGATAAAAAGAACAAGATGACCAGTGCTAAGTAAAGTTCTACGCGCTCCTTAGAGGGCTAAACGAATAAACAAATAATAAAATGAATTAGTAATTTGAAATTATTCAAAGAAATAGTAATAATAGTTTATTAATCTATAATGATTTCAGATGGTTAACTCTATAAGGTGCAGAACTATTTTTGAAAATAACGAATCGACTGGAATGTCATCGACAACAATGATAAAAATATGTGTTCCCCAAGAAAGAATTCTGGTCCCGGCTCTTTTTTCGTTGTACACAGCAAAGTCACATTATCGGGCAAAAACTGTGTACCATGCCGATCATTCCCTGGTGGAAAATGAAAATAGAGCAAATGTAATTTTATGTAATTTTTGTCTAAATTTTGTCTAAAAAAAACTGTTTTTAAATCCGGAAAAGTCTATCTAAATACTTTTCCATTGTAGCCAAAGGGAACGCTCTGAAGATCTTCCACTGCAATTCGGAAACTTCCAATTACATCGAAAGCAAGAAGTCAAATTTTTAGAAATATTTTTGGAACAACACTTAACGTGGAAAGTTACAGACTACATCGCACGCAAACTAAATAGCATGGCGTACCTTTTGAGAAAGGTCCGGAATACGGTTAGCAAAAAAGCCCTTCAAATCAAATAAGTTTATTTCATTATTTAAGGATATAAAATATTCTAAATGCAATGTCTCAAAGAAAAAAAAAAGTGATGCTGTGATGCTGTGATGTCTAATTAACATCTGCATGGTAATTAACTTTGTTGGCCTCTAAGAAGAATTCCTCCAAATTATATGGTTTTATAGAGTTCCTTTTTGAACAGGTTTAAATTCACTAATTGTTTTATTTTTCTTGATAGCATGTTGTACATTTTCATGTTGCTGTAAGGTGGATTTTTTTCTGTAAGCATCAATCTATGGTGAGGGAGCTGAAAGTCTTCCTTACTGAATCTTGTTATTCTTTCGTTGGGCTTGTTGAAACTCAGGAATAAGTGCCTATGTTTTGCAATGAAAAGTATGGATTCATATATATATGTTGCAGTGGTAGTTAAAATGTTGGCTGTTTTGAACTGACCTCTGCAGGATTCTCTATATTGTAAATGATTCAGAATACGAATAGCCTGTTTCTGAATTCTAAAAACATTTTTTATGTGGATGCTATTTCCCCAGAACATTATACCAAATCTTAAATGGGAGTGGAATGTGGCAAAATACACCATTATAAGAGCTCCTGTGACTATATAGCTCTGGAGCGATCTCATCGCAAAAACTGCCTTGTTCAGACTCTTTGTGACACGATGAATATGTGTAGTCCAATCGAGCGATTGGTCTATATAAAGTCCAAGGAGCCGAACTGAATGTTGCACATCGAGGAAGGTATTGGTTTGTGTTTCTTTTAGTTTGAAAGATTATAACTTGAGTTTTATCCTTATTTATTATTAATTTATTGATATGAAACCATGAAATCATTGACGACATCATAGTATTCGCATTTGGAATAATATCATCTACGGTCTTGTTGATAATGAGTAAGGATGTGTTGTCTGCATAATTAACCATAAAATGCTCTTGAGCAATCGGTATTTGGTGTAGATCATTAACGAATATTGTGAATAACAGAGGCCCAATCGTACTTCCTTGAGGGATGCCCATGTTGACAATTCTGAAGAAGAATAAACAAATCCGTGCGGAGTATGAAGCTTGGTTATCTGTTCTCTATCGTGTAGAAATGATTTTACCCAATCAAGAGCGACGCCCCTTATTCCATATTTATACAGTTTCCCTGACAGCAGGTTATGGTCCACTAAGTCATATGCCTTTGACAGGTCCATCAACATACCGGAGGGAATATTACACTCTTCTAGATTTATTGATATTGCATTTATGAATTGGTAGCAGGCAGTTTCTATGCTCCGACCTTTAATAAAGCCATGTTGCTGGAAATTTATTATATTATGTTTATCTAAAAACGATATTATTCTCGAGCAAACAATTTTTTCAAAAATTTTAGAGAAGATAGATAAAATACTTATAGGTCTATAGTTTTCTATATCACTTTTGTCTCCGGCCTTAAATATTGGGGTGATGAGTGCAAGTTTAAGTTTTTCAGGAAATATACCAGCCATTCAAGAGTTATTTATTATAAACATTTTTTACAAGAATAGGGGGGATATCGTCAATGCCCGCACTTTTTTTATTTTTAAGATTAACAATTATATTAAACAGTTCAGCTTCACTAATGGGCATTAAATATATGGAATTTTGATTTATCTGGATATTGTCATAATAGTGAGTAGTTGGTTGAGATTCAGATAGTATTCTCGCTCTGTTCACAAAGAAATTATTAATGTTTATGGCACTACTGCGTGGTTCTTCATTAGCGTTAAAATACGAATTATTTTTCTTTTTAAGCTCTGTTACTTCTCTTATAATTTTCCAAGTTGTTTTTTGTAGGTTAGTTGATGTTTCAATTTGTCGTTTGAATATCTCTTTCTTGCAATTTTCTAATAACTTGATGAATTTCCTACGTTCTACGTCCTATCGTCCTACGTGTAAAATTTTTTAAATAATCGACTAGAGTAAGATAATGTTTGGTAGAGTTTCAAGTTCTTTTCAAACAATATAAGTTGAGGGTTGTTAAAGACCCTTACACTTGTACATTTATTTCGCCTAGGGACTTTGGGAAAGGCTTCATTAAAATTCCTCATGAAAATGTCCTCGAACAGGTTCCATTGCTTATTAATGTTATTACAGTCAACATCAAATAATTCATTCCATTCTACGATTTCCATAAGTTGGGTATGGTGTTTCAAATTCACTTCATTATATAATCTTGTAGCTTGTTTTATATTGGTACAAGCATCCTCCTTTTCGAACTCCAGAGTTAGCAGTTGAGTATAATGATCTGAGATATGATGGTCTCTAGTTCTAATGCTGAATGGTACATTAATTTTAGCAATGAAATTGTCAATACATGTTCCATATTCAGGGAGACCTACTTCTTTTGAAAGGAGTCTCGCGTTAAACGATTCTAGCAATGATAAAAATTGCTGGCTAGTATTCGTGTTTTTTAACACATTTATATTAAAGTCTCCAGCTATTACAAAGTGACTATTTTTCTTATGAAGCAATATTAGCAATTTGAGGAAAAAACCTTTGACGTTCGTTAATGGGGCTCTATAGATGCTTATTATTATTAGTAACTTCTCGTTAATTTTTGTTTCAATTCCTGAACATTCAAAAACTCGAACTTCTAAAATCCTATTAATATCATATCTTGTTTTAAATATTAATTTACTTCTGCAATAGATAGCCGAACCCCCATGCTGCCCTTCTTCTCGACAAAAGTAAGAGGCCAGTTCAAATTTGCTAATTTTTAGTAGTTCTAGTTGCTGGGAGTTTTTCCAATGTTCAGTAAGTATCAAGAATCTGCAGTGGTAATACTTTTCCAGCATGTATTCAATCCTGTCAATCGAGTTCCCAATTGACTGGACGTTTTGATTAATGAACATCACATAGGGGGTGCTGTTCGAATTTATTTCCACTTTTTTGCATTTTACGCTTTTGCTTTCGTTTTTTCTATAAACTGGAAAAAACGATTTATGCAGACGTTCCGCGGCCAAGTATCGGGATTCATTAAATCGTTGTATTTCTCAGCTGGAACCGAGATTTTGAATAAGGAGTACTCCTCCAGGTGTTTGGATAACAATTTTTTACAGCGTATAGATTCAAAAATTTTTGCATGTAAATATTGGAGTACGTCATTTTCTGTTAATATAGGCTCTAGCCTATAGACATGTAGGTGTTGATATCTAATAGCCGCCTTGATTAGGATACAATCCTCGTTAGTCCCGTGGATTGTGTTAATTTTACGGGAACGTCTCTGTTTATATTTGGGTGTCTCCCAGACATATTTTTTATCCAGTTTATTTGGTTCCTTATCTCCAATTGATATTAAATTCGAATCATTTTTTGCGGTGGAACATTCTCCTCCGAATATATTTTTTCCCAGGTTTTTATCGGGTTTTGGGTCCGCCTCAGGTATATGGATTTCTACTTCTTTGCGTTCATTTGATGGCCTTGATTCATCCTTGTCGGCAGCGTGGATTTTCAATAATTGCTCGTTCTTACATGTTAGAATTTTCAGTTGTTCCGTAAGTTGAGTTATGACAACAGTTAGAGGTTCTACTTCTTTTCTAATCATACCCGAAATCAATTCCAGAAATTCAGGATCATCAAGGAAATTCCTTTTTTCCTGTGGAGTTTGATCTAAGCTCTCGGTTTCGAGTAAGCATTGTTCAGATTATTATTTTTGTTATTGTTCTGAATATAACTATTTTTTATATCAACCAAAACTTGTATTAATATAACTAAACACTAAACTAACTCACAGAAATTAGAAATTATTTTTGCTGATAGAATAACTGTGTTCGCTCGCACAGCCGTTCACGCTCGCAGTAAAACGCAGACTCGCGTACTATCGTGTACTAATCCTGTACTATACAGAGATTCATTCGGTATTATCGCACGGCATCGTGCTACGGAGAATCTCCTCACCTACATAGGGTCCCTATAGCTCAAAAGAGGGTTATAAGAGCAATAACTGAAATAACAATTACAATATCCTGTACGCAATTTCTTTCAGAAACAGGAAATTATAACCGTGATGTCCGTCAATATATTTAGTTGATATCTGGAAGGTTCACCATACCTTCGACACCAGGAATCATCAAAAAACTACGGTCTATAAGAAGTAATCTTAATCTGTGTCAAGGGACCCCAAATAGAATCGGTATACACATATTCAATCGAATGCCTTTAGAGATCAAGACTCAGAATGCTTACAAATCTTTCAGAAAACATAAAAAGGCATCTCATACAAATATGTTATGTTTATAAAAAATATAAAAAATATGTTTATATTACCCGTTAAGTTAATTTTGTTAGTAAATACTGCCAATTATTTTATCTAATTATTTATATTATATAAATATATGTCAATATTCTACATTTTTCAATCGATTTTTTAAATTTGCTATTCACTAGACACACTACTATTTTCAAATATCAACATACGTATAAAATGTGTTCAAAATGTCTTTGGCGTAACATTCGATAGTTTGTGCGTAACATTCGCCTGTTTAATCGATCTATTGAATTTTAATTTTAGGTAATTTTCCAACATTTTAACAAAGTCATTATATTTTGCACTTTAAATTTTATATATATATATATATATATATATATATATATATATATATATATATATATATATATATATATATATATACATATTTTATTATTTTTGAACTATTTTCTACGATTTTTGATCTTTATTAACAATGTTTACAATATTGAACGCACATACTGCGCACCCTCAGCTCAGCTCGGCTGTGTTCCGCTCCGTATCCCCTGTTTGTCAAGAATACTAGTCCGGTGGTCGGATGTTGGCGGATGGTTGAGGCAGTCGCAACACTAAAGCCGGCTCCACACATTGGCCATGTGATGTGGCATACGTCACATGGCCAACGTGTGGATGAAGAAGTTGGCACTTGTGAATGGGCTGGTGGAGGTTGGCACATGCGTTGGCGGCTGGCCATAAGGTTGTCGGTTTTCTGTCCCGTTTCAAAGGAAGTGGCGCAAGCTCCCACCGATGTTCCCTGTAAGCTGCGCGGGCGCGCGGATGCACAGTAGTTTTCGTGACATTTTAAAATTTGCGCAGATAAAATTATTTTCCGCGCACTTAAATTACGAGAAGTTGATTTCGTCTTCGAAATTGGGAATATTAGATTAACTAATATATTATTGTAACCAGCAACATATTACTATGATCAACAAACAGACCCGCAGCCCCATACAACACCGCGCTGGGTGAATTCTGTCGAACATCCCTTTGGACATGCCGATGTACATACGACTCTTAAGAGAAATAAAATTACAATAATTTATCAAATGGGCAAACAATTAACATCGAAGAAGTTTATAAAGAGTGGGTTAGTCCAAGAACCTAAAAAATAAAGTTTCATTGGAAATATCCAAACTATTCTTTTTCTATTTGATATTATCTTTTTTCTTTTTAGAGTGCCCTATCCATTGCGGATGATAGCATGGAAACCTTGGCTTTATCAACAGCTTTATAGTTGAATTGGTGACTGAATAGTTGAATTGTTGTAAGGCCCAACCACTGGCTTAAGTTCTTAAGCCAGGCAACTTCGTCTGATGGTCCTTTTCTCCCATCTACTCTTCCTTGCATGACTAATTGTAATATGCGATATTTGTCATTTCGCATTATTTGCCCTAAGTATTGCAGCTTCCTTTCTTTGGCGATGTTGAGCAGTTCTTTATTTTTACCGATTTATTGGAATACTTCTTCATTTGTGATATGATGGATCCATGATATGCGCAAGATGTGTCAATATATCCTAAACTCTAAAGCTTCCAGCCTATTTTGCGTAGCCTCTATTAATGTCCAGGCCTCCACGCCATATAAGAGAACCGGCATGATATAGCACCTTACCACTCAGATTTTAAGGGGATATGACAAGCCGCTGGAGAAGAAAATTTTCTTTAGTTTGTGGAAAGAATATCTGGCTTGTTCTATTCTTGCACAAATTTCTTTGGAGTAGTCCTAGTCGTCATTTATGAGGGTACCAAGGTAGACATATTTCTCTACTCTCTTAACGTATTCATTGCCGAGTATTAGTGTACCTTGGTGTGGGCCCTCGTTTTTTAGATATCACCATGCATTTTGTCTTTGAGGTGTTTAATCTGAGTCCATACCGTTCGCTTCTTGTTTTGACCTTGTTCATTATACTCTGTAGGCTCTCCAAGGGGTTTGCTACTATGATGGTATCATCCGTGTATCGTATGTGATTGATGTTTTCGCCATTCATGTTAATACCTTCGTTTGCGTTTAATGCTTCATGGAAAATTTTCTCACAGAATATTTTTAACAAGATTGGAGATAGTACAGAAACTTGCCATGATACGAACCAATGTATCATGTTATACAGTGTAAAACGCTTTGGCAAAGTCAATGAAACAAACATGTACAACTCGTGCCATGTCTCTACACCTCTGTATCATGATTTGGAGTGTTACATAGATAATCTCGTTCCGAGCGCATTCCGAAAGCCTAACTGCGTTTCTCCCACATGTTACTCACACCTATGATCATACATGTCAGGATAGATCCTGCCATGTATGATCTTCAAAAATATCTTGACAATGTAGTTAATTAGGATGATCGGTCTATATTCGTCGCATCTCTTCGCAGATGGCTTATTGGGGATTGTAACAAACATAGAGGTCATCCAGTCTGCTAGCATTTGTCCCGTATTGTAGCTTTGATTAAATAAGTCAGCGATGATGTTCTATAATACTGTGTGCGAGTTGCCACATAACTGAATCATTTCAGAGTGGATGTTATATGGGTTGGCTGCTTTCGAATTCTTCCATTTTTGTCTTTTCATCGATGTCATGGCTTTTTGAACTTCGTCCTTTTTAAAGGCCGGTACGTCGTTATTGGCAGCGGTAATATTATGGTGTGTCATTGAAAAGCTCTTGTACATACTTTTCCCATACGTTTCCCGATTTGTTTGTAACTTCGGTTACAAGTCTGCCATTATCATCAGTTAAACTTGATGGCGTTTGTTGGTTCTTGTCATTTCCTTTACTTTTCATATTAAGGATATCATGTATGGAATCCAGTTGTTCAATTTTATCACATTTAGCTGTTAGCCATCTTTCCTTAGCCAGTCTTATTTGCAGTCTTTTCTTTTATGGCTCTCTTTATATCTGGTGGTATTTATCTGTTTAGCATGTCCTTTGAGTTCCATTAACTGAAGAATTTATTTCGTCATCCATTCTTTCTTTGTTGTTTTTTGGTGGTTCAAGTACTTTTGGCTCGTATTTTGCATAAGGCGTTTTAAGACGTTCCACTTTTTTACTGTTTGTGTTACTGATGTGGTGTTATTTATGCCATCGCTTAAAGATTGGCACACCTGTTCGTTAATCTTTGAGTCCTTCAACCTTCTCTTGTCTAGTATCCGAGCGCGGGCTTTTCGTGCTACTTTGATATTATGGTTTGAATATTAAATAAGTATAAAAAAAATGCGCAATTTGTTTCAAATTTTCATTTTTTCACACCCTAGACTTTGGCCTGCGCAGCACTAATAAAAATTAGAGGAAACACTGGCTCCTATATGAAAAGTTCTCCCTCCACATATTTATTATCATTGTATGCAGCAGATGCTATATAAAAACCAGCAACCGCTAGTTCAAGATCAAGATCACCAGACATGTTACTATTGACTCTACAACTTGTGAACTGAGAAGTTGGCACTTGTGAGCGAATATGTAGACGCCCACTTGTGGTGTGTGAAAGAACAGCAAATGTTGGAATACACATTGGCCTGGCCGCGTGAGCCAATGTGTGGGGCCGGTTTAACGTTGTCATATATGCGCTAAGGCATATATGCAGCCAAGAGAGCAGCACATATTTAGCCCTATACTTAAGCGGAGAAGTTGACAAAGGATTCGGCGAGAGGGGATAGATAGAATGTTTGGAAAAGTGACGGAGCTGGGCGGATGTAGTACGTCGAAAAATGAAGGAGCTGAGAGGAGCGGACCCGATCGGATATGAGGTGACTCGAGCGGAGCGGATCCAGTGTGTGACAAGCATTATTGTTTGGAATGCAATAGCCTAGCGTATATATGTCAGACCATTGTCCATAATGTAATCATAAATTCCCCAAAATAGATAATATAAAAATCTTGCACGTTTGCAAGGCCCGAAGTTTAATCTCCTGTAGTAATTAGAAATTTTCAGAACATGTAATCCATCACTCAATCTCCTTAGCGAGCAAATCGTCTTAACTTTCCGCAACTTTTTAATCGGAGGAAATCGTATCCAGGTATGTCCCTAACTAAAATTCCAAAATATACCAATAACCTATAGACTACCTATAATCTATTTTTAATCCACTATTGATACAATAAAGCTAATCCTGTTTTTCACTCTATTGTAGAACACCGCAGAACAACCCAGCCCCAGCCGAAATGAAACGAACTCACCAAACGGGACACAGAAGCAAACAACACAGAAGCCAATAACACAGAAGCAAATAACACAAACAACACCGAAGCAACAACAAAAGAAACCAAAAACCTCAAACGTCCAAACAAGGACACCAGGACTAACAACAGGACAACAAACAACAAACCACTACCAAACAAGGACTGTGTAAAAATGAGGCGACTTAACAAACTGCAAGGAAACAAAGGAAACTATATTTAAATCCACTTGAAAATGACTTTTAACAGGCGAAACACGAGTCGTGTAAAAGGTGTGAGTTATATAACTTCTCAAGTTATAAAATATTTTCACAAGAAATTGTGGTCAAAGCATAGTGAATTTTTCAATATAGAGTAAGTATGAATTACCACGTAGTAACGGTCGAACCATACTTTTCCTTTACATGCGGTTATTTGAAAAATTTAAGTTTATGACAAGCTAGAAATTTGATATCCATTACCTGTTGAGTAAAAGATAAGGGCATTGAAGCTGAAATATAGGACTGCCCTTTTAAATAAAGGACTTTGGTATCCCTATGTGAGACGTAATACGGCACAAGACCATTGTCAGACAAACATTTTTAATAGCAAAGCATTTTTAATAGCAAAAGAAGAAGCATTGAGAAATATGTATTGGTTAGTTTGTAGATTCTCGTCTAATCCGATGTTGTGAACTTTCGCATTATGGAAGGATATGAAAGGACTAGCATTATGGTAGCCTAATTTAAAAGGTTTTTAAGAAGGTTTAATTTATCGAAATTTTGTATGGAATTTTGAAATGTTTAGTTATATTAGACTCGTTTTTCTGAACATTATGTTTGAAGAATTTATGCGTTTTAAAAATGAAACAATATACTTTTTTCTACAAATTTCCTTACAATTTTTTAACAGAATAAGAGAAAAAAAAAATTTTCTTCATAATGTGTTCAGAAAAATTAGATCTTATCAAATATGCTAAAATATAGGTATGTTTTTGAAAAATCAAAACTGGATGGATGTCATTGCTTCATATTCCAAATATACAAAAATATGAAAATTCGGCTTAAAATGCACCTTACGCAATTCTATATAAGAGTCTTTTTTCAGATTTTTTCTATCGTTTTTCCTTTTCTTATAATAGAACTGCGAGTTAGAATGAAACCCTAATCCAACATATAAATGGTGCGGCAACCAAATCTGCCTTTTTTAAATATCTGTAACAAATAAACGGTTATTGCAACATTGCCGTTGCATTCTCCCCTTCAAAGCGTCCCAGTATCCATAGAACAGTGATCCAAGCAAGAAAGGTCGCGTGCTGTAAAAGCATTTTGTCTAAATTGTAGTTATGCAGCTGCGCAACGCCGTTTCCGGACTTATTTCCAAATTAACCATAATCGGCCTGTGCCTTCCGTTAACTCAATAAAGTTATGAGTACACAATTTGAAAACATCGGTGATACGAGAAACAGAAGAGGTGGGTATTTTATGTTACTTAATATTACGAACATTCTTCATTCCTCGTCAACATGGACTGAATCTAAACACCTTACTTCAACAAGAGGGAGCCACACGGCCTGTGTGAACATGAATCTCCTCCATGAAGTTTCCCCAAATTTGTTGATATCCCGGAACGGAGATATCCTTGACCGGCCTGTTCACAAGATCTCACAGCATGCGATATTACAAAGAGAAATACATAGAGAAGGAAAAAACAGGGCAGAGAACAATAAAAACCGACCGAAAACACCATCATATATTGGATATCAGCGAGTTGGTTACTAAAGATCCTTGTCCATTATGCGTGGAACAGAGCTTGGTTAGCGACGTGATCGATTCCCTGCAGAAGGTTTTGAATAAAGATCAGATTAAGGAGAAACTGGAAGAGGCTATCGCACGCAGAGGATTTGCCGACGTCGTTCACAACGTGTCCGGGTGTCATTTGCCGAAGTCAAGGGCCATTATACAGAGGAGATTTTCCCTTGTGGGGTTACCTAAAGAGCAAAGTATTCCAAAAACGGCCTCGTACTCTTGAAGAACTTAAGGCGATAATCCGTCAGGAAATCGAAAGAATCCCCCATCAGATGCTCCGTGATGTGGTGACCAATTTTAGTCATCGCCTGCAAGATCATGCCTCGATCGAAATGGACGACATGTTATTTTTGATAAATGATTAATTTTTATTAAATGCCTTGCAACGCAGATTACTATGACATCAATAAAAAAAAATGCAAGCGTTTCTTTATTACAGCTATTTCAAAAATGCAGGTTTTGCTGCCGCACCCTGTACTATTAACTTAGTCTACCTACAAATTTCTTTCAAGTTTGTATTTGCTTACTTTCTCACATATACATTTAAACTGCACCATACCATTTCACATCACAAATAATTAACTTAAATTAATAAGGAAGGCAAAGCAAAGTTTAAATATAGCAATTTAATCTGTTGCAGAGTGGCATAATTGTTCTTACTACCTACCCTGATAAATAGCACACAACATAATGATTTACTGCGATGTTAAATCACAGTAAGATTCACCGTGCAAAGTTATTAAACGTCTAAACTAGCATGAGTAGGCATAAATCTTGTAGATGAAATTTTAGCTTTGGAGACTTACAAATGTTTCAGCCACTTAGTAACTCTGCCATCAGCGCATAACAAAACTACAAAACCTGCCTTATTGCACAACATCTATTTATGAGAGATAGTTACAGAATATAATTTGTTATTACATTATGTCTTTCTATTATTCAGTGTGTGCACACAAATGCGAGCAATTTTAATTATGATCTAAGTATAACAGATTGTGTTCCTTCTCTTTTATCTCAAGATTTATAACTGTTAAAAAACAATTAATATTCATTATTATTCATTAATATTTGAAGTTATTGAAATTGTTTCTCAAAAATAAATTATTACTTCGTGCTGTACTCATGTAATAACTTCTGAATAATTATATTTTAACTTTTTAATTGCAATATATTATCGAGAAAGTTATACCCACTACATTCGAGAATCTTTGCGCCATGTTTGAAACTCGTTTCGGTGGATATCTAACAGGGTGTACACAATTTCCTGAAATTACTAACAGCTGAATTCCAAAAAGCCGCAACGAATATTGACTTCGTGAAGTATTATATATCTTGTGATTTATTGTTTATCTGTTGTTTTGCCAGAAATCGATGGGATTGAAAGGTTGCGATGCATGAAGAAAGTGGGATAGTGAAACCGCTTAACCAACCTCCTAATAATTTATAACAAGCTTCTAATATTTTTAATTCTGGCTTCAAGAAAACTGAGACATGAAAAAAGAAATGAAATGCCAAATTGATTTTCTGGTCAGGTTTACCTCATCTTGATTTGCATGACAACGCTTTTCTAATCTTTTATTAGAGATTTCCCGTAGTAGAAATATGTTGTATGTAATAATTTTAATAATGTTATCCAAGACATATTATACTAATTTAGTCTAATTTTGTGTAATGAACAAATTGGTAAACAGTACAAGTGGATTTCATTTGAATACGTCTCATCAGTGATCATCACCTGTATTAGTCGCAGTTGTTTACATTGACAGACGTTTGGCTGTTCGACGTGTCTGCAACAGTGAGTGAAGTACTCTACCATGTATACGAACGCTGAGATGACAAACATTTCATGTATGGACTTGCTGATGACAGTTCATTACAAGCTAGACGATTGTAAAATCTTCGAAACCAGTTATCGACGTCTACTTGAAACAGGCACAAAAAACCTTGAACCAACTTAATATAAGCCGCTGTGCATCTTAGACACACCTAGAAAGCTTTTAGAACAACTACTGCTGAGCAGAGTAAAAAGAGAACATGACACTGGAACCGAGTTAGGGCTTCACACGAGAACGATTTTTTTCTCGCCTCGTCTCGTCTCGCTTTTACGAGACGAGGCCGCATGTGGTCTTACTCTCGCAAGAGCGAGAACGTATGAGGTCTCGCTATCGCGAGAGCGAGAACGTATGTTGTCTCGCTCTCGCGAGAGCGCATGTGGTCTCGTTCTAGCGAGACACGAGAGTCTCGTTTCTGATGCCGATCATACTTCCTCTTCAATCTTTGATTCTAATACGGGCAGCCGTAATATTTTGTTGCATAAATTTGAACTGCGGGCTCGAGCAAGTTATCACCTACTAACCACTTTCAACGTGCGAAATACTTTTAATAGTGCAAGCTAGACGATTATAATGCAAGAACTGACAAGAAGAGTCGTGGCTTCTTATCTACATCGCATACTGACGAGCTACCTCGGTGATAGAACCCAATTATTAGAAGCAGATGGAAGTACAGCGAACAAGCTAAGTAGTGATGTCCCGCAGGGTTCAGTTATGGACCCAACTCTGTGGAACATCCTATATGACAGTGTCCTAAGACTACGCCTCCCAGATGGTGCCACACTTATTGGCATCGCCGACGACCTGGCGCTAATATTCTCAGTTAGAACGAAAACTACTATAATGCAAAGGGCAAACCGCACAATACAACTATTAACAGGGTGGATGAGAACCAATAACTTAACGCTTGCACCAGAAAAGTCCAAAGCTGTGTTACTACTGGGCTTAGGAGATTAAAGCCAATAAATTTCAAAATACAAGAGACCCGCATAGACCAAAAGAATGAAATCACATACTTTGGAGTAGTAGTGGATAAAAGACTTTCCTTTGTCCCACACCCCACGAAGCAGCCGCCAATGGTATGAAGGTAGCTTCCACTCTGGACAAAACTATGCCCAATGTAGGTAGCCCAAGAAGCCACAAACGCAGACTCCTTAGTTGGGTGACACAATCCACTATGCTTTACGCCGCCCCAAAAGCTAATAAAGCTAATAAAATGAATGAAAAAAGCTAATAATGCCGCTAAAAGCATGGATGTGGAAGGGAATGTTAAGAAGGTAGTAGCAGTACAAAGAAAGGTCGCTATTGTGGTCTGTAGCGCATATAAAATTATATTTCTCTGGCAATACCACTTGGTAAAAGAATATCACTTAGTAAAAGAGAGAGCTGAATTGTACGTGAGTGGTAGTAACATGCAAGCTGGAAGAATAGCTAGAAAAAACCTTCTAGAGGAATGGCAAAGAAGATGGCGGGCGTCGGACAAAGGCCAGTTGGTCATAACAGATATTTCGACATGGCTATACAGAAAGCACGGTGCGACAAAGTATCATCTATCACGATTCCTCTCAGGTCACCACTACTTCGGCTAACAACAATGTGTGGGCATATGAAAATCCGCATGAGGTATATGAAGATCCATTTCAACATTAGTTCTCCTTGAGTTTTTGGGCTGGACTTTGGTGGGTAACTATCTAATTGGACCGGTATTTCAACCACCAAAACTTACGAGCAACATGTATCGCAACTTTTTGGAAGAAACACTGCCCCAGATTCTGAAGTATGTACCACTGGCAAGAAGAATTACCATGTGGTTTATGCAACATGGTGCACCGTCACATTTCAGTTTGGTTGGTCGTGATTTTTTAACATCAACATACGGAGATCGCTGGATTGACCGTGGTGGGCCATACGCACGGCCTGATCTCTACCCGGACTTTAACCCCCCGTATTAATTCGTATGGGGCTATCTAAGTGGAGAATTTGGATGAATTGCGAAATCGGATAATCGGTGGGGTGTAACTCGATAAGAAACAACCCTGGTTTGTTTGAAAGAGTTCGGCACTCATTAACGAGAAGATTGAATGCTTGTATCCAGGCTTTAGGAAGTCATTTTGAACATTTATTGTAGAATGAGCAACTTTACTTGTACTGTTTGATAATAAAATGTTGTTACTTTAGGAAATTTTGTTCACCCTGTATCTTCGAAACAAAGGGTTTTTCAGAAATCATCATTTGACAAAATAATCTTAGAATAGGCCAAGGAAATCGTAATAATATATTTGAAGAATATTCGGAAATTTCTGATTTCACAAAAAACAAACAGAAGCAATAAAATCATTTAGTGACAGTGTACAATATGTACTACAAAATTAGGAGTTTCAAAATACGGCGATACTTTAAAATATCATGGGCACTTTTTAAGCTTCTAGTGCTGACTGCTTGATTCAGCACAATGAATCTAATTAAATCCAAACTTAGGAACAGAAAATTACAAAAACTTTAAATGTTGATCATTTAAATGATTTAATGAGGATTAAAATATACTTGGAAAATGAAAAAAAATATAGATGAAGTTTACAACGTATGAAAGACAGACGAGAAAATATGCAGCCCTAAATGCTGCTTATGCGCCAGAAATATAATTTACTAATTTGTAATGTAACTATAGATATTATTAACTATAATATAGTTAATAGCATATGGGTACCAAGCATCATGGAATGTCGTCATAAAAATGACACTACCCCAGGCTCTTTGAGGCTATCTATCACTCTTAAGAGTGCAATTAAGCCTATGAATTCTGGAGAGCCTGAACCTAAATGCTTTGAAGACACTACGCATACTAAAAAAACTACGCATACTAAACTAAAGACAAAACAGAATTATTATTTTGGAACTTTAAATCTCAATTCTCTATTGAAAGTTGGGAAACACAAAGAGTTAACGATGATGATGGACAAAGATGACATAACCATATTGGCCATTCAAGAAACCAGATACCTAGATGAAGACATAATAGACATTGGAGGTTACAGGGTTTTTAAAGGCAAAAGGGCAGTCCAAGAACATGCTTATACTTTGCGCAGCTTTTGTTGTTCATAAAAATGTTGTCAATTCAATCGTGGAGCTCTTAAGCCCTTCTGAAAGACTTTCTATCCTAAATCCCAGCTGCGGTAACAAAGGATACACGTTGATCAATGCACATGCACCAATCAATGAAGATAACAAATGTAATCCTGAGAAATTTGAACAGTTTTGGGTCCTTCTTGAAGAACATTTAGATAAAACACCATCTAAGAACATAAAGATCCTACTATGTGATTTAATGCCCAGCTGGAAATAGAACCACAATTCAGATCAAGAATTGGGAAGTACCCAGCTCACAAGATGACTAATAGAAATGGTACAAGACTCGTCAATCTGTGGCAACTCTTTAATCTACAGATAATGACAACATTTTATAAACCCAAGTCAAGTAAACAGAAGACTTGGCGCTCACCAGCCAATGCGTGTGGAGAGAAACAGATTAATCATGTAGCGATACTTAGGAGAGCGATTAAGGAAATAATGAATGTTAAAGTACAGAGAGGTGCCCAGTTTTATTCGCATCATTACCTCACCAAAATCAAAATGAATTTCATCCTTTTCAATAAGGTCGCTTAAAATCAATCGAAAATATATTAGAACAATCCCACCAGCAAGTGATATTTGAATCTCATAATTGGACGAACATTGCCTCGAAGATCCAACAAGCAGCTAATACTGCAATCCTGACAGCTAAAAGGAGGAAACATAAATGGTGAAATGGGGTTTTTGATGAGGTAGTGGCCCAAAGAACAAATCCCTGGAAAAAGTGGAACTCAACCAGGAGACCTGAAGACTTGGATGTATTCCGTGAAACTCGAAAATATGCAGCCAGAACTTTACGAAGGACTAAGCGAATGTATGAGAAGCAACTATTAGAACAGATCGATCAGGCTTTTTGGAAAAACAATGCCAGAGACTTCTAATAGACGTTGAAGTCTAATTTTAAAGGAGACGAAGCCCCTAGTCTTTGTAGAGACGAAAATGGAAAACTGTTATTGACAAACGAAATGTCTAGTTATTTTAAAAACCTACTTAATTGTGATGAACCGAAAGAAAGATTTACTGCATGCGTCCGTATCTAGCAACTACCAAACATATCGCTATCTGTTAAAGAGGAGATCAAAGAGATCATCAACAACGTCATTACTGCCTTATTAAGAATAATAAGGAGGTGATTCATTAGTGGCGGTACTTCTAAAGCTTTTAAATAAAGAAACTCTAGATGTACTAGTCCAGCTTTTTGAGACGATCTGGAGAACTGGGATGATACCAACTGAATGGCAGTCAGCTTTAATCCATCCTCTATACAAACAAGGTGATAAAAATAATGTCAATAACAATAGGGACATCCCATTAGTATCTGTTCCATATAAATATTTCTCCAAAGCAATACAGACCAGAATAGAATGTCATCTAACCAACTGATTGGGGAATATCAAGCTGGTTTCCGACAGGGCCGTTCTTGTCCAGAAAAGATCTTTAACCAAAAGAACATCGTCAGGGATAAAGAAACTGGGGGAAGTAACTACGTGGTCGTGTTTGTTGATTTTCACAAGGCATATGTTCCATCGATCGAGAGTCATTAATGAATATTTTGGAAGAGATTAGGGTAGATGATACATGAAAACAGCTAATCAGATAAACTCTCACTAACACAGTGTCAAAAATAAAATTTATAGGTGAGATTTCAGAACCCTTTACAATTAAAACGGGCGTAAAACAAGGGGATGGATTGTCCCCAATCCGTTTCAACTGTGTTTTGGAAAAGATGATTCGAGAGTGGAGAAAGCTGTTAGCCCAAGAAGAAACAAATGAAGAGCGATTCAGGCTTGGTCCTAACAACAAAGGGGTGCACAGTGACTGCCTGGCCTTTGCAGATGATCATTTTTGCTAACAACATAAAGTCAGCAGTCAACAAGATTAATAGGTTGTCAGAAATGACTGAAAAGGTTGGACTCCATATCTCTATTAAAAAGACAAAATATATGACGAACATCTACGAAAGACCTGAATGATCACCAATGCGGGATAAATTGGACGAGTCAAGAATTTTAGGTATCTCGGTGAAGTCGTCTAGGAGAATGGATTATAAGAAGTAGCAATTAATGTCAAAATAAGAAAGTAAGACCAGGCATACCAACTGACAAAAACTACCTATAACAAAAAGAGAATAGAAGCCAAATTCAGACATTATAATACAGTTTTAAAGCCTGAGGGCTTATATGCATCCGAAACTTTGACCATGAATAGGCAAGGTGAAGCTGATCAGCTGGAAAAACGAGAACGTAGGATATTCAGGAAAATCCTGTGTAACAGATGGGTTGACGGACAATGGCGAATGAGAGAAAATAAGGACTTGTAGAGCAAGACAGAACCTATTACAGCGTCCATTAAAAAGAGGCGATTGTTATTTTACGGTCATCTCATGAGGATGGACGGTGACCGACTAATAAAAAAAAAATGGACTTTCATCCAAAATCTAAGAAACGAAGGCCGAGATGGTTCGAAGAATGTGAAAATGATCTTAGGCAGATTGGTATCTCCGAGAGAAATGTTTATGATAGGAACAAATTTAAAAGATTTGTGAATAACTACCAAGGTTTTAAAATGGTATCAACGTCCAAACGACGGAGAGGACCTTTGTCCGTATAGGATAAACCGGCACTTCTTGGTGGGTTTTGTTCACTTCTTGGTGGCTCGAAAGATATTGGCAGGAAGTCAAAGCAGAAACAAGAAGAAGACCTAGACACTATGAAATTGGTTATTACTACACAGTCCATAGAGGCTCAATTCGATGCAAAAAAATATGCTATAGTAATTTTAGAAAATTTCGCAATATAATAAGCTTGAATTACATCTAGAAATTTAATTTAACAACAATACGATTTCCCCGCTGCCTTTTTATTGCACTTTGAAAACCTTTAGAAGATTATTGAACTATCATACTTTTGTGCCGTCAGTGCAGTCGGTGAAAAAATTAGAGGGAACATTGTTTGTAATACTTTCCAAACGATAGTTCTAGAAGAAAATGTTATCGAATTGTCAAAATAATCCAATATTTACGGCATCTATAAAAGAAGATTGTAAAATTTCTATATTTTATATCTCCCAACTATTAAATGTATTGGAAATATTTGCGCGTTGTTCGAAACTTATTACAGGATCCCGTAATTTATTGCACACTCTCGACCATGTTTTATTTATGATTTCCTTGAACGTGCTCCAGCTTTAATAAAACTAAAAAAACTAAAAATATATTTAGAAAAAATATAAAAACATTAAAACCATTTAACATCTACTTCTTTTTTCTCTGTCGGCTGTAGGGTTAAATTTAGTGCATTAAAGTTAGTTTAGGAGAGTAGGCGAACGCATCGAACTAAACTACGAGTTAATCCAGAGAGATGAGGCTGGAGCTGAGCCAGCACTCGGAATTTCTAGCTGCACCGCTACCGCCATCGCCCGCCTCCTTCGGCGATACGTATCTTCCGCCCGAAATGACCAAAAATAATAATAAAAAGAGCACGTTCGGTCGTAAAGTCGGTAATCACCAGCCGATTTAAGCGGCCATTTCACCGAGTGCCTTCAGATCATTGATTACTTACAATATATCACACGGCATTAAAACCATTTCAACGATATTTTTCAATAAAAAAAGGCAATACCGAAATCTTCCCAATTTCACCTCCGCAATAAAAGCTCTCGACCAAGGAAATGAATCCTAACGACCAATTCGGCTTAAAATGTATTCACGACGCATAAAATCGAATATATGTTCAGTAATAACGATTTTAATGTAATTCAGTGGGAATTATGCATATACCCATTGATGTAATGGTATATTTTTTTTAATCAAGAAAATTCTAGTTTCCACCATATATTATTTCCTTTATTTGCTATTTTTCTTTTATATTTGTAGCCTGATGATGGCGAAATTGTTTAATTGAATTTTAAATGGCCGAAAGTAGTAGCTAGTAACAAATTTAAAGAGTTTATTCTTTCGTTGCCTTATCGTCATAAGTTAATTCACATATAATCCACATATAAACATAACCCCTTATTGGACATTAATCACATAATGACAATTACACATAATAATCACATAATAATCACATAATAATCACATAATAACAAAAATATAATATCTAAAGACTTTTTTCTCTAAAACTTGTTTAGTTTGACTGTTTTGTTGCATCTATCTAGTCTTGTCTATCTAGTATTATCTAGTTTTGCCTATATAGGCTGGGGTTCTCTTTGGTTTAAAAGTATTCTTATCTAAACTTATTGCTTCAGTGTGTATGATTTTTGTAGCTTATTTGTCTCTACTCATAACTTATTATTATTATTAGCTTATGGTATTGCACACAAAAAATATAACAAGTGTAAAAATACACTATGACAATCGACAATATATAGACAAATGATTCCATAAATTAATGTCCAGATTGTTCAACCACAGCACAGCCTGAACTGAATCCTTTATAAACTCATTCATGGATCCGAAGAACGCTCTTCTTTTACACTCCATAACACTGTGATGAATTGTGTGTTCCACGTCACCACAATCACAACTAGGGGAAGATTTTAAGCCCCACTTATGAAGCAATAATGCACATCGACCTTGGCCAGTTCCAACCCTGTTGATAGCAACCCAAATTTTCCTTGGTAGGTCAAATCCAGGAGGAGGATGGCTTGCATTAAATAAGGGCTGCCACTCATGAGGAACTTTGATGCACAATTCACTTTCCCAATCTTTTGTGGCACTAAAGTTACTTAAAATGAGCTCTTGAACGGTTTGAATGGGTGGAAAAAACCTAGACTTCAAACGATGAAATCCTCCAATTACATCACCATGAATAGGAAGAGACTAGTTCTTTGTTATTTTGTGGAACTCTGGGACAAACCTCCTAAGTCTTGGAGGCTCGATGTGGCTTAATACAGACAGCCAGAAGACAGGATTGGATTCAACTGTGCCAGTAATAATTCGCATAGTCTGATTCAGAACAACATCAATCTCCCAAACATGTGAGCTGTTCATCCAGACCGTAAAACAGTATTCCGCTGCAGAATAAACCAGCCCAATAGCAGAAGTGCGGAGCGTGGGAGCAGAAGCTCCCCAAGTAGAACCAGCGAGTTTGTAAAGAATGTTGTTCCTTGTTCTCGGTCTAGCAGCACTGTCAGTTAGATGTTTACGGAAAGACAAAGTTCTATCCAGCGTAACTCCAAGGTACCTGGGATGAGAGTTGTCAGGTAGAGGAGTCCCATTGAGTGACAAATTTAGGGTAGTTATTGACTGACGGTTATTCAAATGAAAGAGACAAGTCTCTGTTTTGCTGGAACTTGAAACCACACACCATTTTTTAAAATATGCAATCAAAATGCTCAAATCAATGGTTATATTTCTCTTTATCTCATCCACAGAGGAATGTTGCAAAGTAAGTGCAAGATCATCGGCATATGCAAACTGTCGGGAGGATGTAGCTGGTATATCCGCGATGTACAAATTAAACAACAGTGGTGAATGCACAGATCCTTGAGGGAGCCCATTGAGAACTTTCAGTTTGCTGAACTTATTATTCATTAGCACTTGTAGCTTCCTATTGGATAGCATATTGTTTAACAACTGTGTCAGTAACTTGCATCCTGTTAGTTTAAGGAACTTGTATACAATTGCATCTTTTCAAACCGTATCGTATGCAGCTGTGAGGTCTACAAACACAGCTCCACTCTTCAATCGTTTTTCAAAGCCTGACTCGATGTAGGTTATCAGAGCCAAAACTTGGACTTCACTTCGATGCGGTCTGAAACTCGCCTGTTCAACTGAAAGCATGTTGATAACTTCAGGACTGATCCTGTTATAAATGAGTCGCTCAAGTAGCGTATAAGAGACACTTAATAAAGCAATTGGCCTGTAACTTTCAGGACTCTCAGCAGGCTTTTCCTGTTTAAGGAAGGCTATAATCTTAGTACACTTGAATTCTGGGGGAAGTTTATCGGTAAGTACAATGTTAGAAAAGAACTGTGACATCCACTTCCTTGCATTCTTTACACTGTGTGAGAGAAATTCAGGATGTATTTCATCCATACCTGCGGCTATTCCATTTTTCATCCCCTTTAGGCCAGCCAAAAGCTCGTCTTCAGTGAAAGGAGCAAAAGATGTTGAAGTGCAATTTATTCTCATAGGACAGTTCTTGTCTGATTAACCTCTTATGGTGAACATCAGGTTTCACTTTCGACAGGCCAGCAATACGACTAGCAACTTGGTTCGGAGTAACTGCTGGTTCGGGCTGAGGATTAGGAGGGAGTCTACCCACCTTTTTCAATACGTTCCTAGCTTTTATACTGAAATGCTTGATAAGGCCTTCACAGTTTCATTCCATTTACTCCGTCTGGCTTCATCTAAATTATGAAGAAGGTCATTAGCAATATCATTTCCTCCATTCTTCTGATATTCAGTGTAGAGCTTTTCACAAGCCTCATTCCAACCTGGAATATATTCTTTCCTCATTCCTCTAGAAATGTGCTTCCTGGCTGTTGTAAGTATGGTTTTCATAAACCTACAGTAATTATTAGCACAAGGTGGGATCCATCTTACGATACTGTCAAGATCACTTGAATATTTTCTCCAGTCAGCTTTATTAAAATTCCGCCCGGGGATGAAGCTGATTCCTGCTCGTGGTACCCCTGCTAAGGTAGTTGGAATTTAATTTCCATTATCGAACTGAACATCAGCATTTGGTTGCCAGACTATCTTTCTTAAGATCTCCTGGCATGACACACAAACCGATACAAAGTACCAGCTCATTACAGAGCCAATCGACAAAGCCCATGGACCAATTCTAAAAATTCTCCAGATCAACATTGAGGGAATAAGTAAAGCCAAGAGTGATTTCCTGTCCAAATTGTTACTAGAGCACAATATTGATGTAGAATGTATTCAAGTAACTCACATTTCTGATGGTTCACAACTGTTCTCAAGGGGCAAACATCAATGGCTTTAGGTTAATTGGAGCTACTTTCCATCAGTCTTATGGCACTGCAACGTATGGCCGTAACACAGTTACCAATGCTCATCTAATCTCAACAAATGATGATGTTTTTACCATTATAATAGAGATCAATAATGTGAAAATTGTGAACATCTATAAACCATCAAGAGTCCTGTGGGCTGACTCAGTTCTTCCAAACTATCCTCATGCTGTGGTATATGTGGGTGACTTTAATAGCCATCATAGACTATGGAGATATTGGAATATTGATCAAAGTGGTGAAAGACTCACAGATAGGGATGATCTAAACAACATGCAGCTAATTTATGATCCTAAAGATAAATGTACTTTTAAATCAGGGAGTTGGAACACTGAAACCAATCCTGGTTTATGCTTTGTTTCTAATGATCTTCTGGGACAAAGTTTGCCAGTATTCCGTAAAGTGCTCCATATTTTCCTACATAGCCAACATAGACCTATTCTTCTTGAAATAGGTATTCAGATACCAATCATTAGATCTTCAGCACTTCCGCGCTGGAATTTTAATAAAGCTGACTAGGGAAAATATTCAAGTGATAATGACAGTATCGTAAGATGGTTCCCACCTTGTGCTAATAATTACTGAAGGTTTATGAAATCCATACTTACAACAGCCAAGAAGCATATTCCTAGAGGAATGAGGAAAGAATATATTCCAGGTTTTAATGAGGCTTGTGAAAAGCTCTACACTGAGTATCAGAAGAATGGAGGAAATGATATTGCTGATAGCCTTCTTCATAATTTAGATGAAGCCAGACGGAGTAGATGGAATGAAAGTATGCAGACCATGGATGGGAGAAAAGCGTGGAACCTATTGAAGAAGCTGGGTAGACTGCCCCATAATCCTCAGACCGAACCAGCAGTTACACCCAACCAAGTTGCTAGTCGTATTGTTGGCTTGTCGAAAGTGAAACCTGATGTACACCATAAGAGGTTAATCATAGGTTAATCCTTTATGAAAAGAAATTCACTTCACACACTTCAGTATGATTCACACTTCACGCACTTCAACATCTTTTGCTCCTTTCACTGAAGACGAGCTTTTGGTTGCCCTTAAGGTGATGAAAAATGGAACAGCCCCAGGTATGGATGGAATACATCCAGAATTTCTCATATAAAGTGGAAAGAATGCAAGGAAGTGGATGTCACAGATCTTTTCAGACATAGTGTTTACTGGGAAACTTCCCCCAGAATTCAAGTGTACTAAGATTATAGCCTTCCTTAAACTACGAAAGCCTGCTGATCGTCCTGAAAGTTACAGGCAAATTGCTTATTAAGCGTCTGTTATAAGCTACTTGGACAACTCTACTTGAACTATTTATAATAGAATCAGTCCTCAAGTTTTCAACATCCTTCCAGTTGAACAGGCGGGTTTCAGACCGCATAGAAGTTGTAAAGACTAAGTTTTTGGCTCTGACAACCTACATCGAGACTGGCTTCGAAAAACGATTGAAGAGTGGAGCTGTGTTTGTAAACCTCACAGCTGCATACGTTACGGTTTCGAGAGATGGAGTTATATGCAAGTTCCTTAAACTAACAGGATGCAAGTTACTGACACAGTTGTTAAACAATATGCTATACAATAGGAAGCTACAAGTGCTAATGAATAATAAGTTTAGCAAACTGAAAGTTCTCGATAATGGGCTCCCTCAAGGATCTGTGCTTTCACCATTGTTGTTTAATTTGTATATCGCGAATATACCAGCTACCTCCTCTCGCCAGTTTGCATATGCCGATGATCTAGCACTTGTTTTTCAACATTCCTCTGTGGATGAGATAGAGAGAAATATAAACACTGATCTGAGCATTATGAGTGCATATTTTAAAAAATGATGTTTGACTCCAAGTTCGAGCAATACGGAGACCTGCTTCTTTCATTTGAATAACAGGCAGTCAAAAACTACCCTAATTTTGTCACTCAATTCGACTCCTCTACCTTACAACTCTCATCCCAAGTACCTTGGAGTTACTCTGGATAGAACTTTGTCTTTCCGTAAACATCTAACTGACAGTGCTGCTAAACTGAGAACGAGGAACAACACTCTTCACAAACTCGCTGGTTCTACTTGGGGAGCTTATGCTCCCACGCTCCGCACTTCAGCTATTGGGCTGGTTTGTTCTGCAGCGGAATACTTTTCTACGGTCTGATTGAACAACTCACATGCTTCGAAGATTGATGTTGTTCTGAATCAGACTATGCGAATTATTACTGGCACAGTTAAATCCTGTCTTCTGTCTTCTGGTTGCCGGTATTAAGCCACATCGAACCTCCAAGACTTGGAAGAATGCAGAACTTGGCCCGAGAGTTCCACAAAATAACAGAGAACCAATCTCTTCCTATGCTTGGTGATGTAATTGGAGGATTTCATCGTTTGAAGTCCAGGTCTCCACCCATTCACACAGCTCAAGAGTTCATTTTAAGTAACTTCAGTGCCACAAAAGAATGAGAAAGTGAATGGTGCATCAAAGTTCCCAATGAGTGGCAGCCCTTATTTAATGCCTCCTCCTGGGTGGGTAAGGGGTACGGCAACAAACAACTAAAAAAGACCGACCCAAATGTCAACCTCACCTGCACGTGGTACCCGCTGCTAGAGAACCAACGAGGCTCTGGCGACCGAGTCACGGCGATATAACCGCTATAAAAGAAGGCTAAGCAAATGTAACCTTCCAAACTCGCCAAGACGCCTGTCAAGCGTGGCGTTTTATTTCCAAAAACCCCCATGAAATGACAACAATTAAACAATGGCCCTTAGTGCCCAACAGTAATGCTATCCAAGCCAAAGGAAGCGGGTTTGGCAATAGCAGAACAAAGGGTGCGAAGAATATCCGGGTTGGACTAGGCTGCTTTAAAACTAAGATGAACATATGCACTCTAAATATACGGACACTCTCATCAGAGGATAGACTCCTCGAATTAGAAGAAGAACTCAAAGATATAAATTGGGATATAATGGGATTCGGCGAAATTAGAAGACCCGGCGAAAATCTCTTAAATCTACGTTCAGGTAATACATTATACTACAAAGGAGAAGAAACACACAAGGAAAACGGAGTGGGATTCCTAATACACAAGAAATTGAATAACCAAGTTAAACGTACATATAGCGTATCAACTAGAGTCGCCTGCGCCATTATCACTATAAACAAACGATATAGCTTAAAAGTCATACAAGTATATGCACCGACATCAACACATACAGATGACGAAATCGAGCAATTTTACGAAGATGTTGAAAAAGCAATAAGGGAACGAAAAACACATTAAAACGTGATATTAGGAGATTTCAACGTTAAAATAGGGAAAAAACAACATAAGGAGAACTGCATCGGAAAATACGTTACCGGAATGCGCAACCAAAGAGGACAAACTCTAGTTAACTTAAGTTAACTTTTATGGAACAAAACCAACTATACGCTATGAACTCGTTCTTCCAGAAGAAAGAAAAAACAAAATGGACATGGAAATCTCCAGATGGGACCAACAAAAACGAGATAGATTTCATTATCGTACAGAACACACATATTATAGAAGATGTAACGGTACTAAATAAAGGAAATAGCGGGAGTGACCACAGGCTGGTAAGTTGTAGTGTAGTTCTAAACACAAGAAAAGAAATAAATAAACTTACAAACAAAAGTAAGGAAACATTTAACCATTCGCAAATACAACCATATGCAGACACCTATAGAAACGAATTAGAACAAAAAATGAATCTACACCCACTATCAGGAAATGCGAAAGTAGATGAGATCATACAACTACATCATAGAAAACATGTGCACAGCAGCAAATAACTCTATACCCAATGTCAAAAAGAGAACATCTAAAATTTCAACGAGAACCAAACTATTGTTAGATCAGAGAAATCAGGCTAAGTCCCAAATAACAGAAGAACAGCTTAAGTTATTGAATAAAAATATCAGAAGGGAAGTAAGACGGCATGTAGCTGTATTCAATGAAAACCTCATCCTAAAAAAATAGAAGAGAATAGAGGCCCGAAAGTATTCAATAAAAAGTTAGCAGAAGGAAGAAAACACATCACAAAATTAATGGACGAGAATGGAAAAATACTAGTAGAAAGACCAGATATGCTGCGATACATCGAACGATTTTATCATGAACTATACTCATCCCAGAAACCCAAAACACCTGGCAGCCCGAACGAGGAAAGAGCCAAACTAACAAGACACTACACAGAGGAAATCCCAGAAATAAGCATATATGAAATAAAACTAGCGCTGAAAACCATGAAAAATGGCAAAACACCAGGTATGGATAAAATAGTCACTGAACTTATTAGAGAAGGCGGAAAACCAGTACTGCTAATCCTGGAAAAACTATTTAATAAATGCTTAGATACAGGAGGAACACCGATGGCATGGAAGAACGCAGCAGTAATTATACTAGACAAAAAAGGCAATAAAGAAGATCTAAAAAATTATAGACCTATCCCACTACTATCACATATGTATAAGCTATTAACAAAGATCATACGCCATAGAATATCTAATCGTCTAGATAACTTCCAGCCAATAGAACAGGCCGGGTTCAAAAAAGTGTATTTGACTATGGATCATATACATACAATAAGGCGACTAATGGAAAAAAGCTACTGTACATGGTATTCATCGACTTCGAAAAGGCATTCGACACTGTGGAAGAATGGGCCTTAATCAACGCACTAAAAATACGTAGGATTGATTATCGTTACATATCATTAATTAAAGGTCTATACGATCAAGCTTCTATAACAATTCAGGCGTTTGAAAATACAAATCCCATTATTACTAAAAGGGGAATAAGACAAGGAGATACCATCTCACCTAAAATATTTACAAATACACTGGAAGATGTTTTCAAGATAAGAATGATGATAGGAGATGATAGAATGGAAAGGGAAAGGAATTAATATAAACGGAGAATACATTTCAAACCTACGCTCTGAGGATGACATCATACTATTGGCTAGAACCTTACCAGATCTAACTCAAATGATAAAAAACCTAAACAAAGCAACAGAAAAAGTTGAATTAAAAATAAACACCACTAAAGCGAAAATCATGACGAACGACAAAAGCTTAACACTTAAAGTCGACATAGGAAACGAGAGCATAGAGGTGGTAGACGAATACGTATACATTGGTCATTTCATTCGCGCAAGATGCCCAGAACAAGGAGATAGCCCGTAGGATAAAACTAGGATGGGCGGCATACGGAAACCTATAAAACGTATTTAAATCTAAAAGCTACCCGCAATCCCTAAAAACAAAGGTTTTTAACCCGTGTGTACTACCAACACTGACATATGCATCAGAAACATGGACATTGACCGATAATGGAATTGAGGAAATGAGAGTAACCCAGCGAGCGATGGAAAGATCTATGTTGGGACTAACCAGAAGAGATCGCAAAACAAATGTATGGATACGAAATAAAACACGAGTAATCGATATAAGCCAATACATAGCAAAACTAAAATCGTCCTGGGCTGGGCATGTGATGAGAAGAGAGGATGGAAGATGGACAAAAAAAATTACAGAATGGAGACCGAGAACTGGAAAACGAAATCCAGGCCGACCTATAACTAGATGGAGGGACGATATCGTAAAAGTAAGAGGAGGACAATGGACAAGAGATACCGTAAATCGCAGTCAATGGAATCAGATAGGGGAGGATGATGATGATCCTCCTCCTGGCTTTCACCTACCAAGGAAAATTTGAGTTGCTATCAACAGGGTTCGAACTGGCCATGGTCGAAGTGCATCATTGCTTCATAAGTGAGGCTTAAAATCTTCCTTTAGCTGTGATTGTGGCGACGTGGAACAGACAGTTCATCACTTTGTTATGGAGTGTGAAAGAAGAGCGTTCTCCGGATCCATGGATAAGTTCATGAAGGCTTCAGTTTAGGCTGTGCAGTGGTTGAACAATCTGGACAATAATTTATGAAATCACTTGTCTATATATTGTCGATTGTCATAGTGTATTTTTATACTTGATATATTTTTTGTGACTAATACCATAAGCTAATAATAATAATGTGTTTTATTATGTAAATTACAAATAAAATTTTTAACATCAAAGAGAAGTACACACAAATTATTATAAATATAACTCCATCCGTTGGAAAATAAATTATATTCATTATTATTGTATTTATTTTCGCTGTGCTGCTTCAATTTTCTGTCCTATTTCACTTAATAACTTAATTATATGCTACCCCGATATTTTTCATCATGTAAATTACAACTTTAATTTTTTATGTTCATGAAATCTTTAGAATTATTATACAGAAGTTATGTATAATATAAAATATGCTTCGTTATCTACGATAATAAACCAATTTATAAGGTAATTAAAAGCTTTATAATTATTACTTGATTATCTTCATAAAAAGAAAACTCTTCCAGTAAATCCAAGTAGTTCTTAAAACTTATAAGATTTTATTAATTTTCTTATATAACTGCTTTCATAAAATCCATTTAGAAGTTTATTATATTCTTTTATATCTATTATAATTACTGTATTATTAGATTGGGGTTGTTAGTGTATAGAAAAATTGTGTAAGAATTAAATTGGTAAAAAGTGAATTGGTTTCAAGAAAATTATCGTTCGAGATGCCAAAATTAATTTAGTGTCAAATTTTCTATTTCTTTGTGGGACTTTAAAAATTAGTATAGTAATATAATAATATGTGCGATTTTAATATTTTGTAAGAAAACAAATCTCCTGGCGTACTCGAAAGTACTCGAAGCGAGCGGCAGGGAGTCAGCGTCTGTTCACCTAGTTGGTGCGGCTTCTAACAAAGCTCTGGAATTAATCACTCCAGTTCTCACCGCCCAGCAACAGCTGGACCCACAAGTATCAACACGCGTAGACACGAATCGTGAGAGGAATAACATTGATACCCCAGGTGGTAACCACCGTAAATACCGCCGGTGCCGACTATCAGATTCTGGGAAGTCCGGCCTACCACGAGAACAGAGGGAGTCGTAGGCCTCTGGCAAACTTTCCATCAAGACAAAGACGTACATAGGTACATTAAACATCAACACATTACTTAGAGCAGGGAAGTTGCTGGAATTAGGAAAGATGCTATATGAACAGAATATTCAGATACTGGGAATCCAAGAGACACGCATGACAGACGACGACACGATAGACTTCGTCAATTTCAGACTATTCACGAGCAAAACTGAAAGGAGAGTAGGTAAAGGAACACCGCTCCTGGGAATAGCCTCCGCTGTCAACAAGAGCATACTCGACTCAGTAACAGAAATCAAACCAATAAACAACAGACTGATGACGTTAAGGCTAAAATGTGCAAACAAGTATTATACAATAGTTAACGTCCACGCAACAGTAAACCAGGACAACAAAAGAGACAAAGAAGGAGTCGAACTGTATTGGGATACACTTGAGAAAACGATGAGAAAAATACCTAAAGGAGATGTAAAAATTATGCTAGGTGACTTCAACGCACAATTAGGTCGAGAAAGAAGATTCAGAGGACCAATAGGGCAATACCCAGGACACAGATTCACTAACAAGAATGGTCAAAGACTAGTCGAGTTATATTGTCAACACGACATGAGGATAATGTCAACACACTCCAAGAAAGACATCAAGAGAATCAAGACATGGCGAACACATGTAGCATCTTTAGGAGAATACCAGATTGAGCAGGTAGCGATCACACACAAAAACAAGAGTGATATCATGAAAGTTCAAGTCAGAAGAGGGGCAAACATCGACTCCGACCACTACCTCACAAGAATTAAAATCAAACTGACACCAAATAGAATGAAGAAGATTTTACGGATACCGAAGTTCGATATGACAAAACTAAAAAACATCTGGGATAAAAGAGGAATGAGAAGAGGAGAGCGCCGCGACCTAGGAAGAATTTAAAGAAAAGATAACCAGCAAAGTTAAAGAGAAAATTCCTCTAACCAAAACAAAGAAACACCCATGGTGGAATGACGTATGCGAAAAGGCAATAGAGAACCGAAAAGCCGCATATAACAATTGGAATAGCGACAAAACTGACACCAAATTATTCTTGTACTTGGAGACAAGACAAGAGACATCAGAAAAGTCAAAAGAGATTACTTAAGGGATCAATTAACAAGGGTAGAAGAAAACTTCCGAATGCACAATACAAGAGACTTCTACAAGACGTTCAAATGCAGAATTGCAGGGTATCAACCACATAACCTTTGTTTCAGAAAAGATAATGGAGAACTGGCACTAAACAACAAAGAGAACTGCAAAATACTAGGACACTTTGTGGAACTCATGAATTGTCATGAACCCACAAAGCGATTCCCAAATACGGAACAGATTATAACAAACGATAATTCAGCAGCACCAGATGTATCAGAGATTAGGAGACAGCTGAGCTACTAAAGGATTTCGGACCAAAAACCTCTAGTGAAATTACGAAGATCATACAAGACATTTCGGTATCCGAAACAATGCCTGACGACTGGAAGTGTGCAGTTATACACCCTCTTCATAAGAAGGGAGATAGAGCCAATGCAGATAACTACAGAGGAATATCACTGTTATCATGCGCATACAAGATTCTATCACAGTGCCTACCAGATAGAGTACAGTCCCAACTAGAACACACAATAGGAGAATATCAAGCTGGCTTCAGACCGGGAAGATCTTGTGCTAAACAGATACTCAATCTGAAAACAGTTCTAAGATATCAAGCGACGAGCAACAAAGAGACCGTGTGCACTTTCGTAGATTTCAAGAAGGCTTACGACTCGATAGACAGAACATCACTAATCCAAGAACTAGAAAAGAGAGGACTTGACGAGAAGACGACGAACCTCATCAAACAGACATTAACAGACACTAAATCCAAAATTAAAGTCATGGAACAACTGTCAAATCCATTCGCAATTAAAACGGGAGTAAGACATGGTAATGGTCTATCACGTATGCTGTTCAACATAGTTCTAGACAAAGTGGTCAGCGAATGGGAAAAAGAACTAAAGGCACAGGGACTTTACAAACCCATCAGGTTAGGAAGAAAGAATAAGGGAATAGATATCGGTTGTCTAGCATTCCCTGGTGATCTAGCTATACTTACCGAGAACACAGAGACAGCAGCGAAACAGGTCGAGGTTCTGAAAGAGATGATTGTAAAGTTTCTGCTACAGATTTCCTTCGAGAAAACGGAATATTTGTCAAACCAGAAAGATGCACCGGAAATTGTTACTACAAAGTATGGGAATATCAAGAGGGTTCACAAATTCAAGTACCTCGGAGAGATGATACAGGCCAATGGAATAGAGAACAGAGTCAGCCTACAAACAGAGGAAACAAAAGATGACCAGAGCGTTCTAGAAAGCTGTGGACATCTACAATAAGTCATGCTTATCACGTAACATCAAAGTGAGACACTATAATACTGTCATCAAACCAGAAACCCTGTACGCATCTGAAACATTGGTCATGAATCGCAAAGGTGACCTAGAAAACCTGAAGAAAATATAAAGAAAAATTGTCAGAAAAATTCTAGGACCCAAAAAGAGTGAAGAAGGATACCGGTTGCGCAGTAGGCAGGAGACCGAACAGATATCCAACATAGTGCACGACATGAGGAAACGTCGAATGAAATTTTACGGACATATCAAGAGAATGCCGGACACCCGACCGACAAAAAAATCTTGGAATACACCGAAAGCATAAATACAAGATAGACGCATATTCACCTAAAAAGTATATGAATAGAAAGTGAGTCGAGAGGCCAAGAAATTGAAGACTGGAACAACCTGGTCTGAAGAACAGAAAAAAGGAAGCTCACAGTGAAAAGATGAAAGAAGTGTGGCGCCTTAGAAAATCTCACATCAAGTAGACGCTTCACGTGGTCTATTAGTGGCCCATACGTATTATTATTATTATTACTGATTAATAAAACCAGAGTTATATCTTTGACACAGTGGGATAAATTAAACTATATATAGCTATTAATGCAGAATAGCAAAATAACACGAATATACCTAAACACATTTTTAACCCTTTTTGATAAATTTTTCCAATTTTTTTAAAATAATAAATAAACATATTTTTATTCTAGTTCTGCAAAGAAACTTTATATATGAGGCTATTACATCATTATCTCCAATTATATCTACTCGAGTATATTGTTCAACCTTTTAAGTTCAACGGAGCGAAGCTTTAGATGTTACATAAAATATTAATACAGTTGCTTTATAAAGAAAAAAAAGTTTGTGAAATAAAACGTCGATAGGTAGTAAACCCATCGCCAATTTGTTTTACACTCCGCTCCTTTTTGCACGTTAGCAGAAATGATATGCAGATAGAATTTTTTTTGCAAGAGAGGGAGTGAACCCTTTGAAATGAAACTTCGTCACCGTAATACGGCTTCCGGCTAACGAATTTTATTACGTCCTTTTTTATCCGCTGCCTCATTAAAACAAACAAAATAAGTCGATCGAAATTTTAACCCTTTCATTTCACTTTTTATTTTCATCTCAATTATCCTTTTGAGATTTATATCACAATAAAACTTCCACATAGTAAGGCGAAATTCCACCACTGTTCCCGCATTTGAATGCGATGATATCCTTTGCCAAGTGTGTCAGCAATAAACTTAAAATACCATTAAATGTATCGGCCACTAGTCAGACAATCCCGAAAATTACACTATATTTACTGTTAGATAAATTATTTTTTTTTCGAATCTTTTGCAATAACGATTTTGCGAGGTTTAATTGTAATGAATGTAATGAATTATTTTTTTAATTAAAACATGCAAACTGGATTCTTTAAGCTTATTTAAAAGATATAATCGTATATCTTAAAAGCACTTCTATAATTGCATTTGCAGCAAATTTTTTATGTCTCAATATAATTCATAAATAACATAAATTATCGTACTGCAATCATTGGCTCTAAATCATTTTAGTATATAATCAAGTGTGGACCAAAAGTTCTTGTCAATAAGCTTTTACATATTCATATTGCTATAAATCATACTGAAAATAGACATATACAGTCTACCCTTCTATAACGCGGCACTCTCAGAACGCGGTTTCCATATAACGCTGAGCTGAAATTGAGACAGCCCTCCTATAACGCGGTACTCTTTCCAGTGCACCCAAGTTCAGTTCTTTCCGTGCACCCAATGAATAGTTTTAACCGGATATGATTATATAAACATTCAAGTAACATTCAAAACATTCTCTTAGCCGTTTACGGCATCAGCATGAGTCGTCTCAGAGCTTTTTCACAGTACGTCTCGTTGGTGACCAATCCTTTCCAAAATTTTCCAAATTTTATCTGCACCGTCCATTCGTTTAGCTTTTTGCAGCTTAATTTGTGGTTTATAATTGGACAACATTACAAAATACTGTAAGTAATATTCTTCATTTAATAATAATACTTTATTGTCCAAGAGAGCGAACCCCAATGACAGAACAATAATATATATATATATATATATATATATATATATATATAAGACACACACATGCATACACATGTACAAACACACCTACACACATATATCTATATATATATATATATATATATATATATATATATATATATATATATATATATATATATATGTATATATATATATATATATATACATATAAATACATAAACAAATGGTGAAAACCCATACAAGTAATACAAGTAATAAATAACAATATACAAAACAGTAAAAATGATTGCAGAGAACAAGTAAATAAGTAAATAAAAATTAGTCTTAAAATATATCCTGAGATGCTTCGTTAGCAGCTTTACACATTACGAAAATAGGTGCTCTGCGTAGTACGTTCGTCCTTGGAATCGGCAGACGAAAACTGGCGGTAGATCTAGACGATGATCTGGGAATGTTGATTGGAATTTTGCCCAGGAGAAATGAACAGTCTATCTGACTATGCAGGAGCTTAGAGGTAAATTGTGCACAGCAATGACTCCTTCTGTCTTCTAGAGAAACCATGTTATGTCTTATTAACAATTGTTTGAGACTAGTTACTATCTCAGGATAAACTCCATCAAGCCTATAGGACAGGTATTTCAAAAAACGTCTATGAATTCTGTCAAGTTTGAACGCGTGTGATGCATATAAAGGATACCACACGAGAATAGCGTACTCCAGTTTGCAGAGGACGTATGTACAAAAAAGTTGCTTCATTAGGTTAGTATCTGTGAAGTTGCGATTAACGCGCATTACAAATCCTAAGGACTTTGATGCAGAGGAGCATAAGCTCTCAAGGTGGTTGAGAAATGGTAGGCGAGAATCAAATATAACAGCGAGATCTTTCATTATTTCCTTCTTGGTAATAGGGCTACCATCAATTGTATAGGTAGTTTGTATTGGAGAAAGAGTTTTTGAGTACGTAACATAACAACACTTGGTGGTATTAAGTAATAATTTGTGTTTAACACACCATCTCACAAATGAGTCCATGTTATTTTGTAAGTGTAACATATCCCCATGGCACTTAATCGATTTATATAATTTTTTGTCATCAGCAAATGCTAATGCGGGACACGATATTGTGAACAGTAGGTCATTAATGAAAATAATGAATAATAAGGGACCCAAGTTAGAACCTTGGGGGCACTCGATGTGGATAGAAATTCAGTTGATACGAACCCATTATAGTATGCGTAACAAACTCTATTTTCTAAATAGGACTTAAGTAGTGCTAAAGCTTCACGGTATAAGCCTAGGTTTTAAAGTTTTTGGAAAATAAGGTTGTGTTGAATCTTGTCGAATGCTTTAGATAAATCAGTATATATCACATCACCATGTCCGCAAATATCAATTTCTTCTGATACGTATTGTGCAAATGTTGCTAAATTAGTACATGTGGAACGACCATTCACAAAGCCATGTTGTTTAGGAGAAATAAAACTTTTTACTTGATTATAAATAACACGGTAGAGGAAAATTTCAAAAACTTTGCCAAAGTTGGATAATATGGATATTGGCCTATAGTTGGACATACAAGACTTGAAGACTATTGAGATGCGAGAGCGTTTCTACCTATTCGGGAATGTGCAAGTTTTAATGGATAGATTAAAAAGAATCATTAAGGGTTGAGCGAAAACAAACCTACAATCACGTACTAAAAATGAAGGTATAGAATCATCACCAGCTGTAAATTTATTAGATAATTGGGACGTAATTAGTAGAAGATCATCTTCATTAACTTCAGGAAAGTTAAAAGGAATAATGTTAATTAAATATTCAGTAGGAGCAGTAGCATCAATTGAAGAGAATGAACTTGAGAAAAAGTCAGCAAAAGCGTTAACTATGATGTAAGGCTCAGAAAACTCGGAATCTTCATTATGAAGCGTGCCAGGAATTCTTGAGTGACCACGCTTGTTATTTAAATATTTCCTCAAGTCAGTTGGATTTTTCTTAATACTGCTTTCCATCCTAAGGATATAAGTTTTATAGCAATTCGCAATTTTAGCTTTACTTTGTCTTCGTAGTTGACTGTGTTTGTCATAAAATAGGCGATCACCAGTTTTTGACCATTGCTTCCTATATTTTTCTTTCAATAGTAAGAGAGACCTTATTTCAGAAGAATACCATATAGGATACTTTGAAACAGAGTCAGCTTTCTTAGAGTAAGGCACAGAGTAAGGCATAATCTCATCCAAGCATTGATATAATGTGGTATAAAAGCAATCCGCAGCATAATTGATGTTATTATACTGTTCCAATGAAGATGACCAATCAATATCGCAAAGGGATTGATACAATAACATTAAATTTGATTTACGAAAATTATACGCAATTTCGCTATTAGACGGAAACGAACGAAAATGATGTGTTTCGAAAATACATATATTAATGTCTAGCGCAGGATAATAATTATCTTCCTTAACTAGGGGAGATAAAGATTGTAAAACAGACAAATTGTGATTTATATTGGCTAGCACTAAATCTAACAAACTATTGCTTAAGTTACTGACGTTATTATATTGGGTAAAGTCAAGGGCATTGTTAAATTGTTGCAAACAGTGAGCTTTATTCAAAGCTGGAGTACCAGCTCTTGAAACATCAGGAATGTTAAAATCGCCAACAATAATTAACTTATGATCAACAAAGAGTGTTTTCAAGGCAGACATGAACGTTTCGAAGTTTTCGTTTGGAATATCAGGGGGTTTGTAAACTACACCAATAATAAGCTTCAGTGAGCCGATGAAGCACTTGCATAATACAATATCAACGGGAGGAACAATATTAAAAAGCCTAGAAATATCCACTGGTATGATCTTGATTTTATCACTGAATGCTGCTAACACTCCTCCAACTCTAGTTCGTCTAACTTGCTTAAATTAGCGGTCACAGAGCACTATTTGATAATTGGACGGAAATAATTCAAAATCGAATACAGAACCATTAAGCCACGTTTCACTCAGCAGAATAATATCAAAATCAGAGCTACAGGAGTTACAATAAAAATGATCAGTCTTAGAGTTCAAACCTCTTACATTTTGATAGTAAATTGAACATATCTCAAATTTTGATGCGCTATTGGACACCTGTTGGTTTTGTTTTGAATGTTTCAAGAGATAGTTCTCAGCTTCCTTGATTATTTGAGTATCTGTTGGGGATATTATATTTATTTTAGCATTTTCGCTGGGGCCCTTTCTAATCTTAATAAAAAAATATTGATGCAGGCATGACGTGGCCAAATATCTGGGATTTTCACAATTTTGAAATCATCAAAAGGTACTGACACCTTAAATGACGAGTGCTCCTCCGGGCGCCTTGACTGCAACTTTTTACAAATCACCTGATCAATATTTTTATTTGAGAGATATGTGGTAATATCTTCCTCATATTTCCTCATATCTTCGTCTAGCTTATATACATGGAGATGTTTATAACGCATTGCTGCTTTTATCTCAGTTACGTCATCATTTGTTACGTCATCATTAATTATACTAGTTTTCCGTGAATCCCTTTTCCTATGCCGCTGTACCGCCCATGGTTGTTCTTGAGATATATTTCCATTGATTTTATTATTTCGAGTAGATTTAGCTACCTCCGGTTGATTGTATAGATTTTTGTGGTGCCCTCGCCAATCTCGATCGAATTCGCCGTTTTGGCTTGATAGTGCGAAGTGTTGTCACTGTTATCGTCAAGTTCCAATGCCGAATCTCCTTCTTGGGATTTATTTTTGGGTATAATAGTAGTTTCCTTCTCAACAATAGTTTGCTGGGTTGAGATTTTCTTCTTATCTTCACTTAACAATTCTATTTGTTTAGATAGTTCCGAGATAACGGTAAGCAGCGATTGTACTTCTTTTTTTACAATTTCAGATATAAATTCACCGAAATTTCAACTTTGTAGGAACGTAGTTAATATTTCAAATTGTTTTGTCGACGGGATGTTCGATCTAAGTTCTCTGGACATATTAATAATTTTAATAATTCGATACTATTCTCAAATAATAATAAAGGGTATTATAAAAAAATACCTTTCGAAATACACTTTATAATAATTCACTCTCACTTTCCGCTAACTGAATACAACCGCACGCGCTGGATGCAACTCTCGAATTTGTTCTAATGTAATTCTTTTAATTGTTCTAATAATAATAAATTAATTATTAACCCTAGATTTGCATCATGTCAAACACAAAAGAAACAAGGAAAGGATTATAAAGAAAGTGAGTATCGCTTGAAGATAAATTCCAAATTTTAAATCGTTTAGAAGGCGGGGAAAAAATATCGTCTGTTGCAAAATCAACAAATTTGAATGAATCTACAATTCGTACCTTAAAGAAAAATGCAGATAATATAATGAAAACTGTGGCAGACGGCTGTCCGTTAGGTGCGAATCGTGTTACTCACACACGAAATTCTAATATGGTTAAAATGGAACGGGCGTTACTGATCTGGTTGGAAGACTGTATAGCGAAAAAGATTCCTATTAGTGGAAATCTTATCAAGCAGAAAGCACTTAAAATCTACGAAAATTTAGAAAGGGCTAGAAAATCAAAAAGGGCTTTCTGGGCTAGAAAATCATTCGTTTGTCGCGAGTAAAGGATGGTTTGAAAAACTAAAAAAGGTACACATTGCACAATATTAAGTTTCGAGGAGAACAGGCCTCAGCAGATGTTGAGGCCTGTTATAATAGTCCAGTCATTATAGTAAGTTCACCTCGGAATTAGAGATACCCAGCTGTAAGTCTGTAAATACTTGTATATTGACACCCTAAAAGTTGTCTCAAAACCTACATATGGTAGGTTATTTTAGCCATATGTAGGTTTTGAGACAACGTTTAGGGTGTCAATATACAAGTATTTACAGACTTAGAGCTGGGTATCTCGAATTCCGAGATTCTTACCAAATTTAAGCTTAAATGACTGGTCTATAAGCTGGAAATAAACTGAAATTATAAGCTGGAACTAGCTAGAATTGTAAATGAAGGAGGTTATTCACCGGATCAGATTTTTAACGCCGATGAGACGGCATTATATTGGAAAAAACTACCATCTAGGACCTTCATTTTTCTAGGACCAAAAATCAAAGGCGTGCTCAGGGTTTCAAACTAGGGATGCCACGAATAGTGATTTTGCCGAATGCCGAATACAAAATATCCGGCCACGCTCTTAGCCGAAGTGCCGAATATCCGGCCTCCTAATATTCGGCGCGGCTTTTGGGTGATCTTTCGAAAAATAAGTGCGACGCAGCGAGTGCGCGGCAGCGCAGCGCCACGCAGTACCACACTCGCAGTACCAAGTGCGTTAGGAAAGAAACAGTTAACTCTGAAGAAAACAATTGAAAGAAAATTGTTGCAGGATTTTAATGGTCCGAAATCAAGAAAATTATTAAAACATTTATATATTAAAACTATTTAATCGGTGATATGATAGCCTTAGACCAGGGGTTCCCAAAGTGCGGCCCGCGGGAGAAATATGGCCCGCGGAGCCCGTGAATTCGGCCCACGATATTGATACTATATATTATGTTTTTTGGGGATCTTCCGGGCTAGTGCATGCGAACCGCACGACAATCCCCACGAAAGAGACCTGTCGCATAGCCACTCCTACCCAAGTCTGACTCTCTCCTCCACGCTTGGCGATCCCTGGAAACTTCACACATATACCACCAAGATACGGTGGAAATCCGTATGGCGGGGGATATAAGTGAAGGCTAACGAGAACAGGCGAAATGGTCCCCCGATAAGGGGGTTAAGCGTGGGGCCAACTACTCCACCTTAGAAAAAAGAACAAGTTACGAAACCAAACAACAAGCCTCGGAAAACTTATATGGACACACGGATACGACATTTGCAAGGAAAAAAGGAAGAAGATTTACGAATTGGGACCTGGAATATTCGAACCATGATGCAAACGGGAAAAATGATAGAAATAGGCAACGAATTAGACAAGTTTAAAATGGATACCGTAGCACTCCAGGAAGTTAGATGGAAAGGACAAGGAAGGATAGATAAACAGAAGTATTCAATATTCTATAGCGGATGCTCAGATGTTGCTGGACAACATGGAACTGGCTTCTTTGTCAATAAAAAAATGAGACTATCAATTATTAGCTTTACACCAATAGATGAAAGGCTCAGTACAATGAAGATACACGGGAAGTTCAACAACATTACTCTCATGAATGCATATGCACAGAAGACAGCGGTGACGAATCAAAAGACCGATTCTATGATGCTCTGGAGAATGTATGTGCAAGAACAAGCACCTATGATACCTTAATAATAATGGGAGACTTCAATGCTAAAATAGGGAAAGAATATTTTGCAGTCGAAGTAGCTGGGCAATATTTACTGCACAATGAGACAAGCCCAAACGGCATTCGTCTATGCCAATTAGCCAACGCAATGTCGCTGCGAATAAAAAGTACAGCCTTTGAGAGAAAAACTATATACAAAGGCACTTGGAAAATGCCGGGAAACCAACTGGTGAACCAAATCGACCACGTACTTATAAGGAGAAGATACGGCTCATCAATAACCAATGTGAGGACCCACAGAGGGCCAAACTGCGATAGTGACCATTTCCTGGTAGTAGGAAAATTACGGCAGAGAATTTCAAATGTCGCCAAAACTAAAGGTACAAAAAGGGAGCAGTGGGATACAGACCAGTTGAGCACAAATGAAGCCCTAAACAAATATCAAAACGCCATCAGCATGGAGTTAGATAGACTCCCAGACCATAGCAATATTGACGATGAGTGGAAGTCCATGGAGAGGGCAATAATAAAAGTAACCAAAGACGTAGTAGGGACAAAAAGAAAATCAAGAAACATAGATTGGTTCGATATGGAATGTGAAAGGGTTATAACAGAAAAGAATAACGCGCGACAAAAGATGCTTCCGAGAAAGTAGATCAACTCTGGATCAGGTATTTGTGCTAAGTCAAGCAATGGAAAAATGTTATGAATACAACATCGACCTGCACTGTCTGTTAATCGATTTTAAAAAAGCATTCGACAGTATTAAAAGAGCAAAACTAGGATTTGCACTTGCTCTAATGGGTTTCCCACATAAACTTGCCAAACTAGCCATGATGACAATGGATGGATCCAAGGCCAGAGTAACAGTCCAAAACAAAACATCAAAGGAATTTGAAATAAGAACCGGTGTTAGGCAGGGAGATGCCTTGTCAGCTGTTCTTTTTAACCTTGCGCTACAAAATGCAATTGGAAACCTCGAAAATAAGGGAAATATCATAACAAAATCATACCAAATATGTGCGTACGCCGACGACATACTGATCATGGCTAGGGACAACAGAACTCTAGAAGAATTGTTTTTAAAAATAGAAGAGGAAGCGAGCAAAGTCGGCCTGAAAATACATGCAGATAAAACAAAATACCTAAAACTGACACGTGATAACCCAAGAAGGGCCCCTCAGAACTTCATTATAAATGATCATCGGTTTGAAGAAGTTCAAAATGTCAAATATCTTGGAGTAACTTTCAATAACACAAATAATCTATCACTGAGGGTACAAGACAGAATCCAAGCTGCGAATCGATGCTATTATTCACATCTGAAGCTCTTCAAATCAAAAATCATCTCACGTAAAGCAAAACTGCGAATATATAAAACCCTGATCAGACCCGTGCTAACTTATGGAGCTGAATACTGGAGTATGTCGTAAGCAGACAAAAACTCTCTTCGTATTTTTGAAAGACGGATTTTACGGAAGATCTTTGGACCAGTGAGAGAGGAAGAAGGATACAGAATTCGCATGAACTACGAACTTCAAGAACTAATAGAAGGTGAAGACATAGTAAGATTTATTAAGGCACAGAGACTTCGATGGGCGGGCCACATGATTAGAGTGCGAGAGCACCCAGATCCATCCATAAAGCGCAACCTAACACCTCTAGAAGCAGAGGTAGACCCAGAACCAGGTGGAAAGATAAGGTAGAGGAAGATGTAGAAACTCTACAAGTAGGAAACTGGACACGTGTCGCTGAAGACCGTCAAAGGTGGAAGGGGATTGTTAAGGAGGCCAAAGCTCACCCTGGGCTGTAGAGTCAGAAGAAGAAGAAGAAGATATTATGTTTTTATTAAAAAATTAATATATAGTAAATAATAAATATTACAAACAAGATACAATAAAATATTTTAATATTTAAAAGAAATTCACAAAGACCTTTAACCATAAGCATTTGTAGTAATCAAATATTTTGTAGTTTATATTTAAAAAATATTTTAGTATGTCTAGTCTAGTTATTACACATTTGTACAGAAATATAAATAGTGATCTCAAATGGATACAGAACTGTTAATCATTTAAGACATGCAATTTAAATCGATAAAATTACAGGAAAATATCGATGCTAAGAATTCTTATCGGAACAATTCTTTAATTGATTTTTATAAATGTTTTCATTATTTGGGAGCATATACATTTGCGATTTATTTTCAAATATGAGCATAAATAAGTCGAAATTAAGATAAAAATTGAGTGATAATCATTTACAAGCAGGGCTGCCTTTAACCTATTGGAGGCACTGGGCACATTAGGATAAAGGGGCCCCTATGAACTTGACTTTGAGAAGACCTTGAGAATAGACCAAGAAAGTAACAATTTACAAAAATAACTCTTTTAGCACACAGGTTAGTGCTTAAAAATATATATCTAGTGCAGAGAGTACTCTTCTAGACTTAAGATGGACAAAATCGTTAATCACCTCTTCAAAATCTACGTTTTTGAGCGACAAACTGGTTAATATTTCTTGAAGCTTTGTACTTTTTAATTCATTTTTCACTTTGGAGAAGTTGGAGCTTAAAAATTGTCAATGCGATTTCTACATTTGGAAATGAGTCTTCAGTTTTGTGTTCTTTAATTTTGTGTTGTTCTTTCTAAAATACCTGCATTGTCACTATGAACAAATTTCAAGTATTCGATTAAATGGAGACATTCCATTTTAAACTCTTTCTAGTTAACGTCTTCATAATAGCTTTCAGCAAATACCTTGCAACATTGTCTCAATTCTCCTCGGAATTCAGTTTTCAAGCTATAAAATCAACCAAAACGTTGATTAATGTTATACGAACATAATCACTATTTTAGATGGACGCTCAAAGTATCAATTATGGGAAGAAAACTTCTTTTTTCAATTTCTCTTTTCGCTCTGCAGAGACACAAAAAAACTCTGGCGAGAGCTTCTAGGTCTTGTTTTTTTGAGATAAGTCGTTGTAGTCAGATTCAGTATTTCTTTCTTTGGCGGACGATTCGATGTAATCACATTTATCTCAGAAGTTAATAATAAAATCTTCAAGTGAAGTAAACTAGTAAGTTGCAATATCCGGTATTATAGTTTTTTCTAAAGATAATTACTTGTTTGATGCAAATTTCCATTAGTGCGGTGTCTAGTTTATGTGCCAGTTCTGTATATTTTGCGATGGATAAATCTTCTATAATTTGTTTATGGCCTTCATGCAAGGAGCTTACTGCAGCAGCTCGGGCTGACCATCTGGTTTGTGAAAAACTTTTAACAACTTTTCTTGAACCTAAATGTTCTCTCAATATATTCCATCGATGGGTAGTACCCGAAAAAAAGTTTTACACTTTCTGAACCAATTAAAAAAACTGTGTTGCCTCTGATACACACGCAGCAGCATGGGTATTTACCAAGTTTAGTGAATGTCCCGCACATGACACAAATGTGGCAAATTCACAATTATTGATTGATTCTCCTTGATTATTGATTGTAGACCAGTATACTAAATCGACATATTTGAAGAATTGTCGTAGCTGATTCGCTTCATTCACTTGTTACATATCAGGAACTAGGATATAGATCCCCTATAGATAGGGCATGTGCCCAGAGTGCCCAGTGGGAAACAGGGGCCTCTTTACAAGCAGAATTAAGAATACATTCGACGGACATATAAGTGGTTGTCCATTAATCACAAGATGTTTTTTAGCAACTTTTTTATTTTAATAAATATATAATTAAAGATTTATATTCATATTAAATTTAGTATACTAATTAAAAAAAAAGAAATAATTAAATATATTTAAAAAAAAAATCGTTATTGATTTTATTCTGTTTCTTTTTTGGCCCGCCAAAAAAATCGGTAATATTAAATTGGCCCGCCCAAGAAAAACTTTGGGATCCCCTGCCTTAGACAATGAACCATTATCATTCGTTGAACGAGCCGGCTTTTAAAGGCTTATGGAAAAAGCAGTACCTCAATACAAAATAACTGCCCGCACTGGTTATACCATAACGCATAGATTATTTTATGTATAAACTATATGACCGAGAAAATTATTCTTCATATACGTGGTCTGTTAGAGAAGTATCTGACTTTATTTTATATTTTGAAAAGATGATAGATTTGAATCAAGTGCGCTTGCATGAACCGACCTTGAACATTCGTGCGCATGCGTGAATTTTTTCCCGCCTGTAGATAGCGTCAGTCGCAGTTTCAATGCAGGTAAAATGACGGCAAGTGAAATGAGGGAATGGAAGAGACAGCAGATAGCAGATAGAACACGAAATTTGCTGAGAATGAGATCTTCACTACAAGCTGGGCTAGGAACAAGGTTCAACTTTGATGAAAATGAGAAATAGCTGGTTTGAGATGAGAAATAACCAGTTTCCAGAGATTAGTTCAAACACCAAGAGCAAAACAAAAAATTCTTTTAAATGCTCTGAAAATGAGTTGATTTGAGGAAGTCGCTACAGAAAATATGGAGAAAGATGAGAATGTGGAAAAGAAAAGTGTTATTGCAAATGATATTGATTTTTATCTAAAAACGGCTCGCTTAGATAGGACAACAGACCCTTACAAGTGGTGGTCAGCAAACCTACAGCAGCATCCAAAATTGACAGAATTACTTGACCCCCGCAAAAATATCTATCATCACGGATATACAGTGAGAGGCTATTTTCAGAAGCCGGTATAGTTTATGAAGAAAAGCGCAATCGGTTGCTATCAACGAATTCTAAAAAAAAAATTTTCATTTATCACTAATCACCTTTGCTAACTTTTAGGTATTAATAAATTGTAATGTTTTGTTGGTAAAATATAATCATTTTTTCTCAATATGTAAATCAATATGTTTGATATTATAATTTTTAATAATAATACGATCGTCTGCTTCGAGAGCTCTAGGATTTACAATCTTAGTTCTAATCTCGCAAAGTATAACCTACTTTGCCCAGTCTAATGATTAGACAGTTGTTGCGTTATGGAAAGTCTATTCAATATTGAAACTGCTCCAGGTAGTAGCTCGATAGAGGAATCCACCGTCAGGACCAGTGACGCAAGCGGGTCGAAGGGGTCTGGAGAGTCTGCACTACAACGCAAGGAGAAGTCGGAGTCCACTGGAAATCATAAACTCAAGACAAAACGCCGTTACTGGTTTGGAACCCTAAATGTGCAATCACTTCTTAAAGTGTGGAAACTCAAAGAGATAACGAAAACTATGGGAGAACGTGATATCAAGGTCATGCCCATTCAGGAAACACGGTACAGAGATGAGGATCAATTTGATAGTGGATAATACAGGATATACAAAGGGAAACCAGCGATCAGAGTAGCTAATACAAAATCCCTACCGCTTCTTGGAATAGCGTTTATAGTGGACAAATGCATAATAGAGTCTGTGATAGGCTTTAAAAGTTCATCACCAAGACTGTCACTTCTGCACTTAGGGTGTGGCAACAAGACTTACACTCTCATAAATGCTCACAGCCCGATCAACGAAGATAATCGCAAGAATCCAGAGAAAGTCGAACATTTCTGGAAAGAACTAGAAGATCAGATGTCTAGGATACCAAAGAAGAACATCAAGGTACTAATGGGTGACTTCAATGCGCAGATTGGGAAGGAGAGAAAATATCGGAAGATAGTAGGAGAATATCCCGCACATAAACGTACCAATAGAAATGACGAGAGACTCTTAGAACTTTGTCGAGCCTTTATTCTACAGCTTATGTCAACGACTTTCAAGCATTTACCCAGGAAACAAAATACATGGCGATCCCCCTATCCTTTATTGGGAGATGTTCAGATCGACCACTTCACCATTTCTACGATGGGAAAGAGAGAAATCATGAATGTGAAAGTAGCAATGGGAGCAGAAGTAGACTCCGATCACTATCTGATCAGAATTAAACTAAAGTTTTTACCAACCAAGAAAAGAACACGTAGAGAAAATATCCCGCGATATGATGTCCAAGTTATCGAGATGAACTGAAGTGCCTTGCGTCAGGAAATTGGGATGTAATCCCAGACAAGATCCACGGTGCTGCTGGAAGAACTATTACTTAGACAAAACGAATAAGACAAAATTGGTGGAATTCAGAATGTAACGACGCACTAAAACGCCGGAAAGAGGCATGGAAAAAATGAAGCTCAACGAAACGAGATGATGATCTATTAATCTTCCGAAATCAGACGAAACATACAACCCGGACTTTCAGAAGGACTAAGAGACAATATGAACAAAATCAACTAAAGAAAATGCAGGAAGATTTCCAAATGAACAATACGCGGAACTTTTATCGGACGTCCAAATCGGGCTTAAGCGGTTTATCAGGCACCAGGAATGTGCTTCAAGAATGAAGAAGGGACTATAGGAATGACTAATAAGCAAAACTGTGACATCCTTGCCAGATATTTCGACTCACTGCTTAACTGTGATGGTCCGCAAAAAAACCTGAAAATAGAACTACCAGAAGTATCATCTCCCAATTCATTGCCTCCTGACGAAGACGAAATTCTCCAGATTATTCAAAGACTTAAGGCAAACAAAGTTACAACTCGGATCTGCGGGAGTCGTAAAATCTTTCACTCGATTACTTGAGAATATATGGATAACTGAGAGGATCCCTGCCGACTGGAAAATAGCTTTGATCCATTCCCTTCATAAAAAAGATGACAAGATGGAAGTTAATAATTATAGAGGCATCTCTCTTGTTTCAGTTCCTTCACAAGATTTTATCGAAAGCGTTACTAACAAGAATAGAAGGGTTATTGGATTCTGAATTGCGTGAATACCAAGCAGGTTTTCGTAAAGGAAGATCTTGCGCGGATCAAATTTTCAACCTGCGGAATACCATAAAGTACAGGTTGTTGAGACAGAATGAATCAACGTCGCCGTCTTTGTGGACGTCGCCGTCAATGTCGCCGTCTTTGTGGACTTCCGAAAGGCCTATGACTCCATTGACCGAAAAACCTAATTGGCAATTCTCGAAGAATTTAGAGTGGACGACAAGACGAGAAATCTAATTCAACAGACGATTAGCAATACTTTTTCCAAAATAAGGTTCCAGGGGGACTTGCCAGAGCTTTCGACATCAAACCTGGCGTATGACAAGGCGACGGGCTTTCGCCAATATTATTCAACTGCGTCTTAGAAAAAAGTATTCGAGAATGGACAAAGGGAATTTCAGATAAAGAGACTTTCAAGTTAGGGAGAGGTAAAGAAAGTATAAGAACGGATTGTATGGCATTCGCCGACGATGTTGTGATACTCAAACTCGTGTTGAAACCGCGATAAAAAGAATTGAAGAACTACAGATGATAGCCAACAAGACTGGGCTTCAAATTTCTTTTGAGAAGACTGTCTTCATAACCAACATCAAAGATGTTCACTCCACACTCCTCTCCACTTGGAGTTGAGAGAAGCCAAGATAAAGCGAGTTAAGGGAGAAAATATTTTGGGAGAAAATTTACAGGACAATTGGTCGGATAAGGATTCCATCAAAGAACGGGCGAGAAATATGGAAATGGCTTATCAACTTACGAAGGATACATATAACAAAAAGGGTCTATCCTTTGGGGCTAAATTCCGACACCTAGATACTGTTTTCAGACCTGAATGTCTATATGCAGCAGAAACACTAGACATGAATGCTAAGGGTGGCCTCGAAGACATCCGGAGGAAAGAAAGGAAAATTCTCCGAAAAATCCTAGGCCCAAATATCAAGGATGGAGAGAGGAGACTAAAACCTAACAAAGAATTATACCTGAAGACAGAAGGAATTGTGGCCCAAATGAGAAAAAGGAGAATACAGTTTTATGGGCACTTAGTGAGGATGAACAGTACCAGACTGACGAAGAGGATTTTTGAATTCATCAGGGGGAGGAAGACGGAGCCGAAATGGTTTCGGGAAGTGAGATTCGACATGGATCGGATGGGGGTGAAAAAAGAAGACATAATGGAGAGAGATTTAGGCGAATAATTAAGGAGTGGATAGCTTTCCAGGAGACAGGGGAATTGTCAGTGATAAAGGGAAGATCTAACACGGAGGAACAGAAGAAGGAAGTGGCAGAGAGGATGAAGAGATTTTCGCAGAGAGTGAGGACAAAAAATAATGTAAAAAATGTCAAACGTCCATAGTTGACCGTAATGAATATAAAAAAAATATGTGTGATTTTTTTCCATGATTCTGTATTCGGTATTTGGCCGAATAGTTAGCAATATTCGGCCGAATACCGAATATTAAAAAAGTGGCCGAATACCGAATAGATACCGAATATTCGTGGCATCTCTAGTTTAAACCTTCAAAAGAACGTATCACCCTTCATGTGTGCAGCAATCTACCAGGGAGCCTGATCATAAAACCAATGATAATAAATCGTTCTTCAACTCCCCGTACAATGAAAAACATTCATACGACCCATTTGCCTGTATTCTGGCGATCTAATAAGAAAGCTTGGATGACTCAAGTTTTATTTCAGGATTGGTTTTATAATTGTTTTATCCCGGCAGCGATAACCTATACAATGGAAAAAAAATGTATTTCAAAGTTTTATTGGTTCTTGATAATGCTGGTTGCCACAACATATAACTAGGTCATTTAAATGTGAAAATTGTCTTCCTTCCTCCTAACTGCACGTCATTAATACAACCTTTGAGTCATTCAAACTTTAAAAATGTACTACACACGCCAACTTTTCCAAACCATTTTCGACAGATTAGAAAATAGTGAAAATAAAACTCTTGCTCAAGTGTGGAGTGAATTTTCTATTTTAGATTGTATCAAAACCGTGTCAAAGGCTTGCGTGGAAATTAAAGCATCAAAGCTTAATGCGTGTTGGAAACTCTTTTACCTCAAATGGTTCAAGCAATACAAGATGATTCTACAATTTCACTCTCAGTTACAGAAATATTAAACATTGCTTCTCGTTTAAGCAATGAAGAATTTGCAGTGAACCATCAGGATGTAAGAGAACTAGTACTCGAACTAGGGAAGAAACTTTAGATGAGGAAAAACTGATGGAATTAATTGATGATCCCACCTGAAATGCATTGGTAAACGAAAATAAAGAAAACGAATGGGTGCCAAATCTCGATTTACAAGATGTGAAGAAGGGCTAAATTTGGCTAAAGAATTAGAACTTCATTTCATTAAAACTGATCAATCAACAGTGCGCAGCGCAAAGTTTAAAAGAGAGTTAAGAAATTGCTTAGCTCCCTATAGAGAGGTTTTAGTGGAGTTAGAAAAAAAGCTACAATCGAAAACCAATGTGAAGATGAACCAAGTGAGGAAGACATTTTGCCCATTAAAAGAAGGCGAGTTAAGTCACTCATAACTCACAGCGAAGATGAGTGTTGAAAGATTACATAATTTTCAGACAAAAGTCTTTTTTGTTTTTGTTGGAAAACAGTTTTTTAGTTTAGTTTTTGTTTCATTTTTTTTTATCATTTTTCATATGAACTCTTCAATTCAATAAAAATAATTTATAATTTATCTTGTCTCTTGTATTTATTGGTCTCCATATAACGCGGTACGAATGGTGTGATTTGTACTAATCCTGAGTTTCTTATAGTGCGGTTTCCATACAACGCGGTAGACGGTTTCCATAGAACGCGCTGCGAATTTTCCTGGTTTGTACGGTTAAATCCAAGTTTCTTAAAGTGCGGTTTCCATATAACGCGGTACGCACTCACCGCGTTATAGGAGGGTTGATTTTAGACTAAATTGGTCATTATAAAAAAGCAACAAAGATGTAAATTCGATTATAAAATAAATTATAAAGTGATGTATTATTTCCGTGTTATTTTATTTTATGTAATTGCTATATTTGAAAAAAAAGTTTTAATTCATTTTTTGAATAAAAAAGAATTTTTTATTCAAAAAATTTATTCATTTGAGATTATTGATAACATAAATCTGCAAGTTTATTTCATTTAATAAAGTTCTCATTTATTCATTGCAAACGCGGAAATAAATATATGTATGTTTAATTGTCTGTTTTTGAATGAATATGAATGTTAATGAATAAATTGCTGGTAATAAATATTGTCTATTGATTTTTAAAAACGAATTAAATTGGAGAAAATATTTTCAGATTTGGAAATTTAATTCCGGCAAGTAAAGTCGACGCACTGAACTAGTAAACGTACCTCTTGAGATTTTGTCAACTTCTCACGTCCTCCCATTTTCTTCAACGATAAAAGTTTCAGACCCTTCAATTTAAGATTATGTCTTTACTTTGCGGGTAAATCTAAAATTTGCTTCCAGATAGAGTTTACTCTATCATTTCAAAACAAACAAACATAAGTTTTATTTGCTTTTTAAGCAAGGTCTGTTTCTTGCACTGAGTAAAAAGTTTGTACAAATTAATTAAAAATGAAAGGAATAAAGAACAAATAAATTAAAAATTGTCAAACTTACTTACGTGAGATAAACTAAAATGCACTTACAATAAATAAAAATCGTTAAAAGACTTTAAAAAGTTTATTCGTCTATAAAACCGGTGAATTAATTAATCTAGAAAATATTTTTTTTTAATATAGGGTTGAAAGTAAACTAATTATTGATATAACCATACCAACTTATTATATAATAATAATATAATAACTCCTTTTAAGACAAAACAAATCTCTTATTTTGTAACTGAAAAATTGCAACTTTTCCGATTTTTCTTTTAAAATTCTTTCATATTTAACTTTCAAGTCTTAAAAAATGAGGCCGGTTCTGGTCATGTTCATTTTTATAATCCGCCGTCTGGATAGTGTTAAAAGAGTAGCGTAGGGGCCGGAAAAAATGCGTAAAATGGTGTTTGAGGAATGAAAACGGACATTTTGACTGATTTGCGAAAGAAATTTTGTGGAGAAAAAGTAGTCAAATGTTTAGAAAACTCCAGAGGATCGACTGTTTGGGATGTTGCGATGCCTCCGGAGGCGGTTGGGCTGCGGCACATAAACCAAATTTTAGTTAACCAAAAAAACCTTAAGCAAAAATTTATTAAAACCACTCATAATTCGAACTTGCAAAAGAATTTTGGTAGATTGAAGTTAATTGCTATTAAAAATAACTACCCTCTTGTGCTCATAAATTGAATTCTCAATAATAACAATTTGCCTTCTCATACTACCAAACAATATTTCAAACTCGTAACTCAATTAATATCCATCACTCCACAACAACGTCCGTTACATTCACAACACAGTGAGGAATCTCTTCACTAAGATCAAAGATAGCTACTCCAATTATCAAATCCCTAATATAATTTACAAAATCCACTGTAATGATTGTGATTCTTGCTACATCGGACAAACCAAGCAATATGATCAAAAATTATTAAAAACCATATCTACGACTGTAAAATTAGTATTTTACGTTCAAACCCTAAGAAAATTGTTTTGGCACAGTAATGTTTTGTCAATCTACATAAGTTCGACCTAGACGATATATCTATTCTGGAAAAGGAAACTTGGAAAAATGGTTATGGTTAAGACTACAAAACAAATCTCGTGTTGGAACACAGCAGATATTTGCATTATTTACTAGGACGCCGTTCTTCCTATTTAACCCAAAGTGACTATCCATCTGTAGACGCGTTACAAGATCTATCCCTCATCAGTGCAGCTTTGCTCTTTTGAATTATAAAATGAAATAGACTTTTATTAGCTTGAAAACCATGCGCTGGGCTGTCTAGGATAGGTTATGTTATGACATGTGTGTGGAAAGTCTACAAATTTTGTCAGTCTGTCATTGCAGGCTTGAAGCCCACCCAGATCCTGAAAGTCCTAAATGAATCAGGATTAGAGGAGGTGATATAAATGTGTAAGTACACCAACGCTTGGAGGAGGAGGGTGGGGTACAATAGATCTATAAAGGTCGCAGTACAAGTCGTCACCACCATATCTATAATCTACAGTCTATCTACAAGTCTGTCATGTCTGTCTGCAATTGGTGGGACCTGCGTTTTTCTATAGAAGGGTTCGTTAGAGGGTATTATTAGTGAAATGATTTTCATACAAAAACGTTAAAAAGGATTATTAGTGAAACAATTTTCATACAAAAACGTCAAAAAAATTTAATTCGAGAAGTGATATTAAGAACCTTATAGTAAGAGACCCCATGAGGGAATTTTGTGATTTACTGAAGCGCGGCAACCTAATATGAGCGGGGATACCTTCCACTCTGTTCATTACCTCCTCTATGTACAAGCCCTGTATATATGGCCTCGCGTCTAAGGCTGCGGAACAGAAAAGTAAAAAAATCGATCGTCGGAAATATCGATCCTGTGAGATTAAGGTAAGGTAGGTTAATTACATTCTGAAAATTGTGAATTTCAATTATCTGACGATTTGAGCATGACGTAAGGGAGTGAGAGGGTAACAAACTTGCAAAGAAAAACGTCACCCTGACATTCTCGAACGCGGTCGCATTGTTTTTATTTTGACGGAAATAATTCTAGGAAAACTGGAAAAATATAATCTTCCGATTTTCACAAGCCGAGGAAACTAAAATCGTCAGTAAAGTTTAGTGCGTGCAGCTGCACTGAAGCATGTATTCCCCAATCTGCACCTCTATTTCCTTTTCACTCTTTCTCTATCTCTCGTCATTTTTTTTCAAATCTTCAGATTAAGAAAATTCCTCAAGAGAATCGTCAGATTAAATGTCAGTACATCTAGGTCATCAAGCTGAACTAATTAGTGATGTAATGAATGCCAATTTTTAAGCATTCGCGAACGCGAATGCGGATTCTAATAGGCTTGGATTTTTTGCGTACAATAAATATATGTTTTTTTACAAAAAATAGTTGCAAAAATACAAAATTCGATTTATTCATACAAAAATTGATTACTGCATCCAAAAAAAGGTTACTTCGTCCAAAATAAAAGGCTTGGATTTTTTTGCGTGCAATAAATAGATGCTTTTTAACAGATAATATCTGGAAAAATACAAAATTCGGTTTATTCATACAAAAAACGATTACTTCATCCAAAAAAGGTTACTTCGTCCAAAATAAAATACAAACGCCCAATGATCGACTGAATCTTACAAATAATAATGGTTTAGTACAATAATTGATAGATTTGTACAAAATAAAATCAATTCACCCAAAAAAAGGTTTAACTGTACAAAAAAGGTTGGTCCATCCAAAATTTGATTGCTCTTTACAAACAATTTTTTTTTACAAAATACAATTATATCTTCACAATAAACGAATTTTACGAACAAGGACTTGATTCCTTCAAATTTTATTTCTAACTAACGCGGCGTGTAGCGAAAGAGAGAGCGCATACACATCAGTCTTACGACCAGAAGCACTGTATGCCATGGAGTGTCTTTCCTTGAACCGAAGAGCTTCGGTAGAGAAATTGGAAATCAGAGAGAGGAGAATCATCAGGAAGATCCTAGGCATTCCCTCTAAAGGAAGATAGGGAATTCTGAAGACGACATAACTCTGAGCTTTACGAACATATTGAGAGGCTCTCTGACTGTGCAAGGAAAAGAAGGGTAGCTTTTTATGTCCACGTTGCAAGATTGACTCCAAACCGACTAACCAACAGTCTGTTCACATTCTGGTAAAACAAGAAGGTTCGTACCACTTGGTTGACAGAAACCGAGAAGGATATTAAAGAAGTGGGAATAACAGATCTCCAAAACAGACAGTCTTCTGTGAGATGTATCCTGAAGGAAGTCCGTGGATTTCAGGAAAAACACTTTAGGAAATCCGTGCATTTCAGGAAAAACCCCGAAGGAAAGGTGCCCCCCGGACAGAAGAGGGAAAGAAGCTACACCGGCCGAAGATGCGACAGTACTGAAAGATCAAAGCCCGATAGTTGAACAAGCGTGGTCCAAAGTAGGGCTATTGGAAACAAGAAGAAGAAGAAGATAGATTATAGATGCACTATACATAATAAAAGTATGAAGATTATTAAATACACTCGTAAGTTTGCATTTTGCACTTATTAAGTAAAATAAAAAACCTTTTTTGGGTGAATTTCGAATATGTTGAACAATTCAATCGATTATTGTAAGGAAAAATCATAGTTTGTAAGAAAAAATAAATTATTGGATGATTACATTTTACTTTGGATGAATTAACCTTTTTTGGATGAAGTAATTTCTTTTGTACGAAGTAACCGAAGTTTGGATTGATTAATTTATTTTTGTATTTATCCAGCTATTTATTGTAGAACTTCATCCATTTATTGTATGTTGAGTTTTGTATACTTCTAATCGAATATTGGATGAATAAATTTTATGCGATTCTAATATCTGCCGCCGATATTCGCGAATGCAAAGGCGTATATTCAGTTCAATTATGACGTTAGAGTGTGATGAGTAAAGGTCGAAACTTTGGGTAAATGCCTATTTTTTTCTTTCTAGGCAGATGAGAACGATAAGCAAATAAATCCGTTTCACATGATTCTCTATCGTTTTACACTAGTTTTAAAAATCCTATTTTGCCTATTTTGCTGTTTTAAATTTTTGCTGCCTAAAAGATACCTAATGATCTCTAATAGCGCCTATTTGTGACCTTAAATATTAAAAAAATGTTTATTCCTAAATTCTTAGTCTGTGTGAAATTACGGATTTTTTTATCTACGCCTTAGCCGCTGATACCACTTGGCACCAGTAAACGTGTTCCCGTCGTCTTCATTACGTATTTGTGAATCCTAACCTCAAAATTACACTTTTTTTTACAACGTTACAATACTTCTACGGAGACCAGGTCCTTCTTTAACCTATTGGAGGCCCTGGGCACATTAGAATAATGGGGCCCCTATTACATTGACAGCGCATTATTTTGTTAGAATAGGCACAGGAAGAGAGTAGATAAGCAAAGTTCTAGATTTATTTTTATTTCTTTATAGTCACATTAAATGAATAGGTAATATAATATTATCCAGCAGTCAAGTATTTAGGAGAGTAAATTTCAGCAAACGAGAGTGAGAACTCGGCTATAGATACCAGATGTACCAAGTTGGATAGGGTCCACTCCTGCAAGAGCATTTACATCACTAAACATCTTTCCAAGAAACTTAAACTCAAACATTACAACTTAGTAGTAAGACCCTCCGTACTCTATGCCTCTGAATGCCTCTTGAGGAACATGAAAGGTCTACGCAAGAAATTAGAGCTTAAAGAACGGAAATTCCTGATGAGAATACTAGAACCAATACGAGAAGAGGATGGCGCATACAGGATCAGACACAATAGTGAGCTGTACCACCTGCAAGAAGACATAATCATATCTATGAGGAATAGGCGCCTAACCTTCCATGGACATTTAACCCGCATGAACCCCTGCAGATTATTTCTTGTAAATGCAGACAATTATCATTCACGTCTTCATAATAGATTTCAGTAAGTAAATGCTTCGCAACTTTGTCTCAACTTCCAGGAAATCAGAGTTTTCAAGCGAAAAAATTAACCAAAACATTGACTAATGTTCTTATACGAACTTAAACGCTGCTTTAGATGAACGCTCAGGGTACCAAATATTTAGGAAAGGTTTAGACTTTGAATTTCTCTTTTCCATTCAGTTGGGCTGACGGCGCAGAGCCATCAAAAAAACTCTGGTATGAGCTTCTACGTCTTAGATAGGCCCTTGTAGTCAAATTACTTATCGTTTGATTTTTTCGAAATAAATATATTTTTTGGAAATAAGTATTTGTATCGTTGCGATAGTGGGGAACTAGTGAGGCCCTATCGATCGCGGGGCCCTTGGAACGTGCTCCGAGTGCCCAGTGGGAAAGAAGGCCTTGGCGGGAACCGTTTCTTGTTGTAATGGTTGTAATGGAATTTTACTTTAGCTGTGCAGAGTCTATACGCAAGACACAACATTGTTTTAAAAATATAGACATTAAAAATTCTTTGGCATATATTTCATTCATTCATTTCAACAGAAACAATTTCAAAATTGCAAAATTTGGAAACCCATTAACAGAGTCTGTATCATTGGTTGACAATGTATTAAACCATTTGAAAACTGTACTGGGCGAAAATGCACAAAGTGCATTTTTAAAACTAGAGGCCGTTTTACAAAAAATTTTTCAACAAAACTTCTATTTTACGAAATATAGGAAAAAATTTTAGTGGCGAAAATGTTCGTGGCGAAAAGCTTCCTGAAAATATAACGCCAGAAACAGCGGTAATGTTGAAGTATCCACCGGTAACGTTGTGCGATGTTGAACGTTCATTTTCCCCATATAAAATGGTTTTATCTGTTAGAAGGTACAGCCACACACCAGACAATTTAGAAAAAATAATGGTAGTTTATTGCAACAGCAAATAGAACGGAGAAACAAACAATAATAATTAAGAAATGATTTTTACTTTTGTTTACATTTTATAATAGTTTTTATTTATATTGTTTTGTTAAAATGAGTAAATCAGTTTCATGCTTTGCGATGCTGAACGAGCTAGATGCAAGCTCTGTAACTGTAAATATTCTCGAAAATGAAGAACTACAAAAATGGCTTCAAATTATTTGAAGTCGATGCATAAAACCGAGTTTGCTGAATTGCAAAAATGTGAAAAAGGTAAGCAGTAAGTGAAATGATTGCGTTAGAAGATTTTCCATTCAGTTTCGTGGAATCTGTTGGATTCGTAAGACTAGTGAAGACTAAGTAGTTTACCTTTTTTATGCTGCTATCACAAAGTGAGCCAGAAAATCCACAAAATAATAACGTCCATTGCAAAAATGTTATTTACTGGTGACATCCGGTCAGATTTTTGTTCTTGCGTTTTACAGAAGAGTCTTACTTGTCATGGGATTACAGAAGAATTATAGTGTTATATGCAGATGTGTTGCGATGTCTGCCACCATACCGGAGAAAAATTGGCTTGTAAACTTATGTAGTCATCATGGGAAATACCTAAGGAAAAAGCGAAATGTGTAGTTCAAGATGGAGACACAAACATGAAAAAGGGTGTTTCCTTATTAAATGTTCTATACATGTTCAAAAAAGTTTTCTAATAAGAATTAAAAAGAAAAAAAATAAGAAATTATTATTTTTTTGTTTATTTAATATTATTTACGTATATGTATTTTTTTCTGATGAAGACAAAGAAAATTGACATCGCAAAACTTCAAGATAAAATGACGGCAAAGGCCTTCGCAGAGGAAGTAGCCAACAGACTGAAGGACAAGACCACAGGGAACAAAGACATTACAGAACGATGGTCAAGCATCGTAGATGCGTTAAGAGGAGCTGGAGACATCCTTGGGTACAAATCCAATGACAGAAAAGAATGGATATCTGATGCGACTTGGAAATTAATCCAAGACCGCCGAAACTTAAAGCAACAAAGAAACTGTGCTGAAGATAAAGATAAACAAAGGCTATCCCAGATTTACAACGCAGCCGATAAGCAAGTGGCAAAGAGTGCTAGAACTGATAAGAGGAAATGGCTAGCTGATATTGCAACCCGAGCGCAACTAGCTGCTGACAGCATGAACACCAAGGAAACATATCGCCTGACACGAAAGCTCACAAACACAGGCTACCCCTCAGAACGACCAATACGCACGACGAACGGCAAGCTATGCACAACCGAGGCACAGCAAATAACCCGCTGGACAGAACACTTCCAAGAGCTCCTAAACACACCGTTGGAAGAGGTACCATAGAGTCCTATGACACCAAGCGGAAACAGAAGATTTAGAGATGACCCGCCAAGCAATAGGACAATAGCCAAAGCATAGGACATCAAACACCTTAAAAACGGCAAGGCGCCTGGCGCTGACGAGACATACTCGGAGATGTTTAAAATAGACATAAAGGGAATCACCGAGATTATAACACCTATAATTCGAGAAGCATGGGAAACAGAAGTAATACCATCCACGTGGAAAGAAGGCCTAATTATCAAACTGGCGAAAAAAGGAGACCTGAGTATATGCTCCAATTGGAGAGAAATAACTCTTCTTAACACCATTAACAAATTAGTTTCCAAAATAATTCACGACCGGATCATCAATGTGGTTGAACCGACACTACGCAAGGAGCAAGCGGGATTCAGGCCTGGCAGGTCCTGTACCGACCAGATAAACACCCTCAGAATCATCGTTGAACAGTCGGTCGAGTGGCAGTCATCACTCTATCTACTGTTCATCGACTTCAAGCAAGCGTTCGATAGTGTGGAAAGGGAATTTATGTGGATAATACTAGCCAGCTACGGGGTGCCTACAAAGTACATAAACATAATCAAATTACTATACAAAGAAGCAAGCTGCATGGTAATCCACCAAGGACAACGCGGCACACCTTTCACAGTGCATTCGGGAGTAAAACAAGGATGCACGCTCTCCCCACTTCTGTTTACCATAGTCTTAGACTGGGTCATGAAGAAAGCAAATAAAAAAACAAGGGGAATTCGATGGACGCTCGTGAGGCATTTAGAAGACCTAGATTTTGCCGATGATATCTGTCTCCTGTCCCACACGAAAGTAGATATGGAAAAAAATTGGAGGCTCTCAAAAAGTACGCAATGCAGGTGGGAGTGAAAATCAATGTCGATAAAACCAAGCTGATAAAGATCAATGCGACAGCCCCCTGCAACCTGGAGATAGATAGCAGGCAAGTACAGGTAGTAGATAGTTTTTCCTACCTTGGAAGCCTTATTTCACAGGATGGTGGTGCTGATAAAGACGTAAAACAACGGATACAGAAGGCGCGACAGGCATTCGGAATGCTTAACAATCTGTGGAACTCAACAAAAACTTCCCGTAACTTAAAGCTCCAAATTTTCAAATCTAATGTAGTATCAGTTCTTCTTTACGGTAGCGAAACGTGGAAAGTGACTACCACTATAGTATCACAACTTCAGGTATTCACGAACAAGTGTCTAAGAAGAATACTTAAAATATTTTGGCCCAATACCATAGCAAATATTGAACTTTGGAAAAAAGCAAATATGGAGCGTCTTAAAACCCAAATAAGAAGAAGGAAGTGGAAATGGATCGGACACACACTTAGAAGGCCGGAGGGGGATATTGCAAAAGAAGCTCTTGACTGGAACCCCCAAGGTTCAAGAAAGAGAAGCCGCCCAAAAATCACGTGGCGGAGGACAGTCGTACAGGAAGCCAGGGCAAGCGGAAAGGAGTGGCGCGAGGTAAAGGCCCTGGCTCAGAATAGAATCAGATGGAGAGCGTTTGTTGATGCCCTATGCTCCCACGAGGAGTAAAGGAAATGATGATGATGATGATTTTTTTCTAATGTTCATATTTGCAAAATATTCGCATTAGTTTTTCGAATGAGAATGTCAAGAAATATGCGTATATTTGCGACTACGAATATTCGTTACGTCACTAGTCTGTGTGATAGTCTGACGCTAGTCAGATAGTCTGCTCTAGTATTTTAAATGTATTTAAAAATGAAATAATTTTTTTTTTAAATCTTTAAAAAGCCGTATTGTTATTGTATTTTAGCTTATCTCACATGAGTAATATGTTAATTTTAATTTAATTTTTAGTTTGTTCATTTCATTTTTAATAAATTTGCACAACCTTTTTGCTCAGTATAAAAGACAGACCTCGAATTTTGGAGTTTACAATTTGCAATGTCTTTTGTATAACATTCTTTTGACTAACAAGTCATGTTGTCTGCACGTTGGCCTCTTTAATCAAGTTCTTCAATTTTTATTTTGTTAATTTTTTAACATACAGAATAATCTCGATAATCCGACACATATGGGACCAGACAAATATAATAAAATTTGGGGGGGATCCCAAAAAACCAAAAAACCAAGATGGGTTAAAGCAAGGAAATTAAATTTCAATTTTGTTTTTGTTTTACATTAATATATTATTATATTATATTTCTTCTATACATATGTTCCTTTCTTGTATGTATTAAAAATTAAAGAATTTATTTGTTTATTCACTTTTTTATTTACTGGGGGCCCCACCTCAATATATATGTTCGGGGCCTCAGAATGTAAACGACGGCGCTGCCTATAATATCTTTTAAACTGACTTTATTGAACTTTCTTGTTCACTTCATGTCTTTGTCAATTTTGCTATTACTGAGAAAAAATTGAAATTCTACAGGCAAGAACATTATGAGTTAATAAGAGTTAATACCCTGTTCATCCAAACGAACGACTGGATGGTGTTGTTTTTTACTTTAACATTTCTGTGCGCGAGGTTTATATCCGGCGCCGGGCAGCATAAAGCAAAGACACGTGTTTCCCCAGAGCGCCGGGCAGCATAAAGAAAAGACACGTGTTTCCCCAGAGCGCCGGATTACTGAACGTGCCTGATTAACCATCCGTCGGATTATCGAGATTTTACAGTAGATATTAATAATGACATAATAATCCACTTCGCTAAGTTGTAAAAAGATTTTATGTTTATTACTCAACTAACCTAATGTTCTTCTTCTTTTTAGCCAGATTGTCGTTAAATAAATTTTTAATTAAATTTTAAACAAATTCAAAGAGTTTGATCATCCTGTCGACCGACACGATTTGTCGCAGACACTTTTAGTTTTAACTAGTTTGTTAAGCGTCCGAAAGTTTCGTCAAGAGAACACTTCTTTGGCTAACATTATTTACTATATTTGTGACTAATATTTGTTCTTACAGTTGCGCGAAATATTCAAATTTTTGAATTATAAAAAAAATATTGAAAAATAATATGTAGAAATTACGTTTTCAATTTTATTGCAAAAACAAAACTAGAAATGATTTATACTAAGCACAATTTGCACCATTGAATGCTTACAATTTAATATTAGTAGCTTACAATTAGAAGAATTTGAAACCAGAGTTGTACTTACAGTAATATCAAATGCAAAATATCAAATGATTTGTTATGTGCTTCCAACAAGGATTAAAATGTTTAAACAAATAAATTAAATTAAAGTCAAAACATCAATATTTATTGTTGTTATTGCATCAATATTTAAAAAAAAATTGTTGTAATAACATATTATATGAAGTAGACATTGAATAGAATTAAGTAGATAAACAACCTATTTGTCTATTAAAATAAAGTTCTATTAAGATTTACAGCTAAGTATAAATTTATAAATATAAATGTGTGACCTTATTTATTATTACCAAGCTTCGTTTAATGGTGCCTTTGTCTTTCCACGATTGTCTTAAAGGCATAATCACTTTGTTTCATAACGAGAAACTTCATATATCATAACTAGAGTAAACTACAGAATCTTCCTTTGTGTATTCCAGCAAGTGCTCCAACTCTGTAGTTACATTTGCAGATAACCTACATAAGTTTCACCCCATTTACAAACCTCTAAATATACGTAATAATATGTTAATAATAATGCCTTCACATATACGAAACAAGATAAACAGTATTTCCAAAAGCAAAGATTAACAAAAAATCTTTAAATGTGATGTGGACAAGAGCACATAGACACATAGACAAAAGTCTAGCCAAGGCATAAAGAAATATATACCTACGTACTCCAACAATATGTAACAACATTAAGATAACCTAAATAAGTTTTCGTTCCATTTACAAACCTCTAAATATACGTAATATTATGTTAATAATAATAACCTAACATGTATGAAACAACATAAACAATATTAAAGAAAAAGAATGAATAAGAACTAAATTCGAGATGGACAAGACCAAATACAATGTCTAACCAAGTCACGAATACAGAAGGTACAGAAATAGGGAATATTAACCAAACAGTAAATATGGAAATTGAGGGAAATTTGGAAACTTTAGAAAATTTTATATACAAAATGAAATTAAGACATACAGAATATATAGGGATTATAAGACAATTTAGAGTACACCTCCAAACCCTGTTTGGAGGTGTACCTCCGAAAGAAGCCTCCGAAAACGAAACCTCCGAAAACGAAAGAAGCCAGGTTTGTTAGGTTACGTTTTGTATCATCTAGGTTGGAATAAATAAGCTAACGAAGCTGGTAGAAATTGCCTTTAGAAACTCGGACAAGATATTACACATATATACGCCAAAAAATATGACTGGCAGAGGAGAACAAAGTACTAACAAAAACCATGCAGGAGAAAGAAATCCAGAAACTACGCAAGACTTCCCCCGAAAGGAGGATTACTATTTTTAATTTAGAGAACGAACGTTCTCCACTAGCAACGGTAATAGTTAAAGTGAGTAATATTCTTAAGCAAACAATAATATTAGGAAATTTTTTTAGATAAATTATTTCTTTCTATATAATTCACGAGACCCGCTGCAACCAGCGGGTCACACCTGTTGTTAATTTATTTCGTACAATTTGTAATTCGTTAGAGAAATTTAAAGGTTCGATATCGTCTGTTTTAGGAGTGCAAATGCTGACAATGTTTAAGAATTTGGTCTGAATCGTTTTGCCCTTATGATGGAATATCGTATAAAAATTCTATAAAATTATTATGATTTTCCAATTGTGTAAATCTAAAAAATGCAATTTTAGCTTAACTAGTTTTCTAGTTACAGACAAAAAACTAGACTCGCATTGTAATTAAGACATTTTTGGAAGGCTTTATATTGCAATCAAAATTATGATAAATTTGAAACTTTTGGAAATTGTAGCTAATAGCGAATTCAGTTAGCTACATTTTCACTAAACATTGCAATTTTAGTTTAATTAGTTTTCTAGTTACAGAGCCAAAACTAGATTCGTATTAATATTATGACATTTTTGGAAAGTCTCAGATTGCAATCAAAATTGTGATAAATTTGAAACTTTTGGAAATTGTAGCTAATAGCGAATTTTGTTAGCTACATTTTCACCAAACCTTGCAATTTTAGTTTAATTAGTTTTCTAGTTACTGACGAAAAACGCCTCGCATTGATATTATGACATTTTTGGAAAGTCTCGGATTGCAATCAAAATTTTGATAAACTTGCGAAAAATTTGAAACTTTTGAAAATTGGAGCTAATAGCGAACTCACTAAGCTACATTTCCGCCAAAAATTGCAATTTTCGCTTGACTAGTTTTCCAGTTACAGACGGGAAACTAAACTAAACTCGCGTTGTTATTAAGACAGTTTTGGAAAGTCTCAGATTGCAATCAAAATTGTGATAAATTTGCGAAAAATTTGAAACTTTTGAAAATTGTAGCTAATAGCAAATTCAGTAAGCTACATTATCACCAAGAGTGGGGATACATGTCACGTTCTCAACCCACCTCCCCCCTCTGACCTTGACCTTGACCCTGACCTACACCCTGAACTTGGCCCTGACCTTGACCCTGACCTTGACCCTGACCTTGACCCCTGACCTTGACCCTGACCTTTGACCCTGAACCCTGGCCCTGACCCCGGACCCTGGCTCCTGACCCCTGGGCCTGACCTTTGACCCTGACGCTTGACCCCCCAGACCCTGACCTCTGACCCTGGTCTTGATCTTGATCAGACCCTAACGTAACCACCTCCTCCTCTGACCTTTGACCCCGGCCCTGGTCTTGATCTTAATCTGACCCTGACCTAACCGACTAGTTCTGAACGCGGCTGGGCGAGTATGTGTAAATGGCGCCGCGATTTACCAGTAGTTCTGAGCGCGGCCGAGATTAGATGTGTAGATGGTATTAGGATATATTGAAAAATGCGCGGTGCGGAGGACCGTTCATTACCAACTTGCCTGTAAACGCATGTGAAACTAATTAATTTCTCGGAATAATCCGCGTTTTGATTTTGATTTACCGTTAGACGTGACCCAATGTCTGCCGTGGATAGCAACCACTGTTATCTTATCAGCTGCATACAGCGTGAAACCAATAAATTATGTAGTCTAATTAATTTCTCGGAAATTTATCTGCGTCTAGTCTGCTGCTGATAACAATTTGAATTTCTTAGAAATTGTGCGTTTATTTTAATACACATGCTAAAATTTTGATTTACTGTCCGGCTTGTCGATTAGGCGCAACCGGATGTCTGTCGTAGATAACAAACCGCTGCTATCTTATCAGCGGTGCGCGGGCGGAGAAATAATCATCTCGTCGTGATAAAAAATATTTATGTGATGGTTGTTTAAACCCTTTTTTTAACAAATCGAATTTTATGAAACACAGGGTAACCAATTTCTTGGAAATAATCTGCGTTTTTATTTTGATGTACAGTTAGACGTGACCGAATGTCTCCCGTCGATAGGAAACTCCGTATCTTATCAGCTGCTGATGATGCCGGAATTAATTTCTCGGAATTTTATCTGCGTCTAGTCTGCTGCTGATAACAATTTGAATTTCTTAGAAATTGTGCATTTATTTTATAATAAGCATATCAAATTTTGATTTACTGTCCGGTTTGTCGATTAGGTGGAAAGTGGATTAATGCTGATTAAAGCTGATTAAAAGCTGTTTAAAGCTGATTGAAAGCTGTTTAAAGCAGATTGAAAGCTGTTTAAAAGTGGATTAAAGCTGATTAAAAGTGTTAACAGTGGTTGCTCTCTACGGCAAACATTGGGTCACGTCTAACGGTAAATCAAAATAAAAACGCAGATTATTTTCCGAGAAATTAATTAGTTTCAAATGCGTTTACAGGCAAGTTGGTAATGAACGGCCTTCCTCACCGCGCATTTTTTAATATATCCTAACGCGACCTACACATCTACGCTCGGCCGCGTTCAGAACTACTGATAAAGCGCGGCGCCTTCTACACATACTCGCTCGGCCGCAAACGGGCGGGTAAATGTTACTAGATAAATAGCATTGATCTTAAGAGAGATATATAATTCTATAATTATTTGATAATAATATATCTTATAAGAAATTTAATTCTCTGCAAGTTTTATTTGAAACATTTTTGAAAAGTTTCCGAATTATTTTCACATTTAGACAAAAACTAATTAAGTTAACAGCACTTTTAGCCAAATATCCAACCATTTAGTTAAGTAAGTCCGAGAGTCATTTAGTTTTCCAGCGACGAAAGTGAATCCCGACTAATACTAAATCATATTCAAAGAAGGCGAGATTTACACGGGAAATTGAAACAATGGTCTGTCTAGTCTTGTCTACTAACTTAACTAAAACGTAGTGGAGTACGTAGATCATCAGCGGAATTTAAATTTGAATCGTCTCATTGTTTACATTTTCACGACCAGGATTCGTTTCAGAATGTTTCTGTTATTTGATTGCTGGCTAGGTATCAGCAATCTGCTATGCTGACTAATTAAATGGTCTAACGAATAGACAATTTCATTTATTCTGGAGTGCAATCCAAGATAATGCTGTAATATTTAGCCTCTATAATTTTGGAAATAATAGTAGCACGTGCTTTTTCTCCTTTTAAATTTATTGTTATTTTGAATTTCTTTGCTCAAATAATGAGAACAATTGGAATTTTTTGAAATTCCACGCATAATTGAATTATTGCAATTATAGCTTTTAATATCTCTTGCCAATATGGCTGTTCCAATTTCAATAATATCTGATGTTCTCTATCAACAGTTTTCCAGTTTTTAACCTGACATCCACTTTTTATAACACTCCATATGATTTGAATAACGTTCATGTATTTTAAAACTACTTCAAATATTCTCCAATTAGAAGAACTAAACATCGACCAATTTCTAGCCATATGGTCTGCATTATCAAATAACAAGCAAGAAAAACTTTAGATGCAATTGGTTTTTTGACTGTAGACTAACCATTTCCTTTCTAATTTTTCGCCATTTGACATAATTCTCTCATAATGTACGTTCGAGAAATGTCTTTTATTGCTACAAAGATATGACGTCCTAAAAATATGGCGCCGTAAGGCGATCGCCTGTCCGACTAGGCGCACGTGCCGGCACTGGTTGGAGCAGCTGCTGGGTCCAAGACCTCTTCATCCCTATAAAATGCTACAACTGAAAGAGACATGGGCATGCTGCTAAAATGTGCAAAAACTAAAAATATGACTTGACAGGAGCCTCAGGTGCAACCAAATAGGACATACAGCCATTGAATGCCTGAATGCACCAAGATGCTATGAATGTAACACTGAAGGACATCAGACAGGAACCATGGCGTGTGAACTATATAGGAACCTGGTAAGGGACCTAAAAGAGAGTATGAAGACCGAGGACAGAAACAAAACCGGACAAAGAAAGAAACTGTTTGCCGAAATGCTTAACATTTTACATTGTAACATAAACAGAAGTGGAACAGCACAAAAACTTCTTCGAAAAACTATCCTCGACCACAATATTGACATAGTGATTGTCTCGGAACCAAACATCAAACTGACAAAAAATGGACCATAGTTCACAGATGATAAATGCAGTGTAGCAATTAAAGCAACAGTCAAGAAATGGGGCAATGGAAAAGGACACGTGTGGAATGAAACTAGACACATACTCATCTACGGGTGCTACATCTCCTCGAACATACACAGTACTGAATCTAAAGAAAACCTAAAAGAACTGAGAGACAGCATGAAGAGTCACACTGGAAAACAAATTATCGAGGGAGGAGACTTCAACTCTAAATCGCTCGAATGGGGCTCACCTTTGAAGATGCTAGGAAAGCAACTCTGACTGAATGGTTACCCGAACAAATTGATGAAATATTAAATAAAGAAATATACCTACTTTCCGACGGGGACAATCCTCATCGTACATCGATATAACTTTCTGCACAACAAACCTAGTGAGATAGGTCAGAAACTGGGAGGTGAGGGATGATGATAAGCTAAGCGATCATCGAAACATCGAATATAGTATAAAGCTACAGGGCCCAAGAGATCTAAGAACCGTCAACCTACCAACACCTCCCACTGCATCAACCTAATGCGCAAACGCTTTCGTCTTCTATTCTTCCTCCGTATTCGCCTGGGCGGCTGCTCACCCAAAGTCCTACTCTTCACCTACAAAACCTTCGTAAGACCAATCCTCGACTATCAAGTCTGCGCTCTTTCCCTCAGCCATGAATCCCACCTTCGCCGACTTCTAGCTTTCGAAAGATCCTGCCTCCGCCGCATATTCTGCCTGCCCCCCAAATTTTCCATCCTCCCTCCTGCCCGAAATCTCCAACATGGTACCATTCGACGTCCGCCTCTCCCGACTGCAAGGTCGTCTTTCCTCGAAAATTATATCCAATTATCCCCCAGTTCTCTCTATCTTCCAAAAAAACCCCGTAACGATTCGTCACAAAATCCCCAAACGCAAGATTCCCATCCCCTACCTCAAACTCCTATCTCATTGCACCACCGAACTTCCACCCGAGCTATCTTCCATCCTCAACTCTGCCCCCGCTGCCTTCAAATAAAGGACCATCCTAAACCTAAGAAATTAAAAAAATAAATAATAAATAAATAAATAAATAAATAAATAAATAAATAAATAAATAAATAAATAATAAGCTAAAAAAAATAAATTAAGAAAAAAACAAATAAATAGTAAATGACAAGAAAAAAATAAATACTAAAATAAATAATAATAAATAAAAAATTAAAAAAAGAACCGGCCCCAACCAACCATGGGAGTAAAAAAAAACACACAACACAGCATCCCCGAACCTCGCAGCCCCCCCCCCCCAACCTGCACGTCGCGCAGCACTCCGCATCAAAAACGCCCAACAACCACGCCACATCAACAACGCCACAACAGCAACACGCCACAACAACAATATCTTCAAGTCGTCCTGTCATCCACATCCACACCCAGGCTGAAAAGGGTCATCCCCTACAACAGCTCTCCCCCTTCGGGGGGAAAAACCATGATTATCGATCGATCGAGATCTAAGAAAACGCAATCAAACCAAACAAGCACCGGAGAACGGATGAATAATTAACCAGAACCGATTGCAGCTTTTGTCTACGAAATTAAAAGAAAATATAGGCGACCCTAATATAGAGGCTGAACCAAGTGAATGTATGAAAGTAGTTACACAAACATGCGATCAAATATTTAGAAGAAATGGCGGAAGAAGCAGACGAGCACCTATGTATTGGTGGATGAGAGAAGTGGCGGAACAAAGGAGTATATGCCTGAAGAAAAGAAGAGTAATGGCCAGAGCAAACGCTAAGAAAAATAAAATAAATGAAGAGAAACAAGAACTTAGAGCACAATAAAGCTAGAAGCACAATAGATCAAGTTGGTCGCAGTGCTGAAAGGCTTTGCAGCCAAACTACGCCCACACAAGAACTTATAGAGAATTCGCTAAAGGAAGAGAAGAATACAGAAAGGCATTCAAGATAGCGAAAGAAAACGGACGGAAACAAGTATGCACAAAAGTCGATAACGATATGTGGGGTCTGCGCTATGAAATAGTACGGCAAAAATTAAACCTGCGTCCTAAAATAGAGCTGCTGCACAAAGAAAGGCTAAATCAAGCGGAGAAACTATTTCCATGCGACCAAGATATGAACTGGAGCCAGCTTATATAAAAGGAAGATCGGGTAAACTGTCCACTATTCACACGAAATGGGAGGACGAAATGAGAGAGGCGACCAGACCGGATACTGTGGAAGTCGTGTATGGTTTAATGTATGGGAGCCTGCAACACTGTTTAAAGATGTTCAAAAGATTGCTACAGAGATGAGAATTCCCTAGGATATGGAAAACAGCGAGGCTAGTGCTAATACATAAGGAAAAGAAACAAGGAAATGCAGAAGTAACATATAGGCCACTTTGTATTCTAAACAAAATGGAGAAAATCCTTGAGCAACTACTAAGCAACAGAATCAAGGAAAGCATCGAAAAATCAGGGAATTTGTCAGAAAGGCAATTCGGCTTCCGGAAAGGAAGATCTACAATTGATGCAATGCGCGTAGTACAGGAGATAGCAACCAAGGCGAATACGGGATGCTAGAAACGTAGAGATTTCTGCGCTTTGGTGACACCCAACGTGCAAGATGAATTCAACTCTGTTCCATGGATGGAAATTGTCATAGAACTAGTCAGGCGTAATATACCACCGTACCTAGTAGTACAGATGATATGCAGTTACCTTAGTGAACGAGACCTAATGGTAGAAAAATTGCCAAGATAAATATAACAAGAGTTGTCCCTCAGGGATATATACTAGGACCGTTATTTTGGAATATCTTCTACTATCAAGTACTAGGGCTGCGCATGCCTGCAGCAGTAACCCTAATAGGTTATGCGGATGACTTGGTTGTGATCGTAAGAGGTAAGTAAGAAGAGGAACTGTGTATTAAAATAAACAAATCGGTGCAGAGAGTGAGCCGGTGGATGAACTCCAAAAGCCTAAACCTGAAACTATAATATTAACAGGAAGGAGAAAGCTCGCAAAAATGGAAATTAAATTAGAAGATGCAATAATAACGACATCAGAGACATTCAGGTATATTGGAGTCATATTCAATAGAAATATGAGTATGACATAGCACGTGATACAAATAGCTTTGAAAGCCGAGGCCGTGGCAGCCAATCTAGGATGACTAATGCCAAACTTCGGAGGACCACAATCTAGCAAACGACGGTTGATCGCATCGGTAGTTTACTCCATCATACTCTATGGTGCAACTATATGGCGAAAGGTCATGACAAATAAAAAATATAATCAAATTTTAGAACGTATCAAGCGCAAAATCCTGATTAGAGTCTGTTGCGCATACCGGACTGTATCTAGCGATGCACTGCGAGTGGTGGCGGAAAGCCCACCCATCGATCTAATAATAGCAGGAAGAGGTAGAAGGCTAGAAGACAGAAGCAAGAAACCATCCGCATCAGAGAGCAGAACACAGATAACTAACCTGTGACAGAAAATATGGGAGAACTTGAAGGGAAAGGCGGAATGGACGCGAAGGCTCATACCAAATGTAAAAGATTGGATAAACCGGGAGCATGGTTAATTGGATTATTACCAGACACAAGTATTGACGGGGCATGGATATTTTGGACACTACCTTAAAAGGTTTAAACTAGCAGAAACGGCGGACTGTTACTACTGTGGGGAGGACGATACAGCGGAACACACAGTCTTCGATTGTCCAAGATGGTAAGCGCAAAGGAAAAAAATAACGGAAAGCATAGGCGACAGAGTAACTGCGGAAAATGTTACTGGGTATATGCTGGAGAGTGAGGAAACATGGAAAGCTATAACAAGAAAATTAAGAGAAATAATGAAAATGAAAGAAAAGGATGAAAGAGGTAAACGGGACAAATAGACAAGAAAAATAGACTACATAGCTTTCCCTGAAGTAATATTGCGGTGGTTTCCAGGCGAAAGTGGGAGGAAAATGTGTTTTGTTATAAGTCCTGTGAAGTTAGCAACCGATTTTTAAAAAATATAACATTACATCGGAGTTCCCGGCAGATATGAAATAGTTCTAGGGCACTTTGTACAAAATTTCAATAGTTCTGTAGAATTTCGCGAAAAAAATTGAAAACACCAAAATTGAGCTAGCCACCACTTTTTAGAAAAACTGTGCGCTTTTTACATATTCCTGTACCTGGACCATAGTTCTGGAGTGCTTGATCAATTTTGCAAAAAGTTCTGCAAAAATTGACATTTTGCACAAAAAAAAATTGAATTTTAAAAATTGCAAAAACAGTTCTATTCGCGGATCTAAATAGCACCCTAAGAGTTCAATCAAAGATTCCTTTGTCATTTTTTAATAAAAACCTTAGTTCAAAAGATATTTGCAATAATAAGGGACCCATTATTTTGAATAAAAATTTTAAAAAATCGCGCAATAGTTCTGTTTGCAGTTCCCGACAGAACTCTTAGAGTTCTATCGAAAATCCTTATGACTTTTTTCTTTAAAGTTAAAAATTGGAAAGATTTGCGAAAAATTTGACTTCACAAATGCGACGAAGTGAAGATGAAAACAAAAATCGCGCGATAGTTCTGTTTACAGTTCCCAGTAGAACTTTTAGAGTTCTATCAAAAATCCTTATAATATTTTTCTGTAAAATTAAAAATAGAAAATTTTGCGAAAAATTGGACTTTACCGACGGGACGAAGTGAAGAGAAACAAATCGCGCAACAGTTTCGTTTGCAGATCTCGGTAGAACTCTTAGAGTTCTATGGAAAATCCTTACGAGATTTTTCTATAAAATTAAAAATTCGAAAGATATACGAGAATTTCGACTTCCCCGATGTAACGAAATGAAGACAAAAAAATCGCACAACAGTTTTGTGTTCAGTTCCCGGTAAAACTCTTAGAGTGCTAAAGTTAAAAATTGAAAAGATATGCGAAAAGTTAGATTTCACCGATGCGATAAAGTAAATAGAGAAAATAAAATCGCGCAACAGTTATGTTTGCTCTCTTACTAGTATATTTCGATAGAACTCTTAGAGTTCTATCGGAAATCCTTATAACATTATTCTATAAAGTTAAAAATTCGCCGATGCTTCACCGATGCGACGAAGCAAAAAGAAAATAATCGCGCAATAGTTCTGTTTGCAGTTCCTGGTAGAACTCTTAAGGTTCTATCAAAAATACTTATAACATTTTTCGTTAAAGTTAAAAATTCGAAAGATATGCGAAAAATTATACTTCACCGATGCTACGAAGCAAAGAGAAAAAAATCGCGCAATAGTTCTGTTTGCAGTTCCTGGTAGAACTCTCAGAGTTCCATCGAAAATACTTATAACATTTTTCTTTAAAGTTGAATATTAGAATGATATGCCAGAAATGGGACTTCTGCAATGCGACGAATAGAAGAGAAAGAAATCGCGCAAAAGTTCTTTTTGCAGTTCCCGGTAGAACTCTTAAATGTCTATCGAAAATCCGTCCAACATTTTCCTTTGAAGTTGCAGATTAAAAAGATATACAAAAGAGATTTCACCAACGAACAGAAAACATTTTTGTCTCAAATATTCATAATTTTTGAAGGTCATTTTGAAGGTCACAAAACTTGCATCTCTGATTTATTCACAGCCTTATCAAAGTTACAATTTCAGACACACATGTTGAACTTTTTTTAATACAACTGTTTTTTGATTTCATATATCTCGATCATAAAATCTACATTTATTCTCGCATAGATTATAAAATCTCGCAACACATTCAATATAAACTGACATGCCCTTCAAAATATAATTTTCCATACTTTATCAATTTTTTATGAGCACCATTTTTTTCTCTTCACTTCGTCAAATCGGAGAAATCCAATTTCTGGCATATCTTACTAATATTGAATGTTTTTTTTTTAAGAAAAATGTTTTAAAGATTTTCGATAGAAATCTAAGAGTTCTACCAGGAACTGCAAACAGAACTGTTGCGTGATTTTTTTCTCTTCACCTCGTCGCGTCGGTAAAGTCCAATTTTTCGCATAAATTTTCTATTTTCAATTTTACAGAAAAACGTTATAAGGATTTTAGATAGAACTCTAAGAGTTCTACTGGGAGCTACAAACAGAACTGTCGCGCGTTTTTTTTTCATCTTCACTTCGTCGCATTGGTGAAGTCTAATTTTTCGCAAATCTTTCCAATTTTTAACTTTACAGAAAAAAGTTATAAGGATTATCGATAGAATTCTAAGAGTTGTATCGGGAACTGCAAACAGAACTGTTCCGCGATTTTTTTTTTTATTTTCATTCAAAATAATGGGTCGGTCCCTTATTATTGCAAATATCTTTTGAATTAAGGTTTTTATTAAAAAATGACAAAGCGATCTTTGATAGAACTCTTAGGGTGCTATTCAGATCCGCGAATAGAAGTGTTTTTACAATTTTCAAAATTCATTTTTTTTCTGAAAAATGGCATTTGCAGAACTTTTTGCAAAATTCATCAAGTACTCCAGAAGTCGAGGTCGAGGTACAGGAATATGTAAAAAACGCACAGTTTTTCTCAAAAGTGGTCAATTTTGGTATTTTCCATTTTATTTTTCGCAAAATTATGCAGAACTATAGAAATTTTGTACAAAGTACTCTAGAACTATTTGATATTTGCCGGGAACTCCGATGTAATATTATATTTTTGCAAATTCGGTTTCTAACTTCACAGGACTTTGGTTATACTGTGTCTTTTAAATATAAAATATAGTTTGTAGTCTTGTTTTTGCTATTTCGGTGTATCTGGAGTCTGTCTTGTCGAATCTATTTATTCGTGCCTTGGTTTTTTTTATATTAGAAAAGGGTTTGTTACAATAGTAAGAAACCATTTTTGGGTTTGTTACAATAGTAACAAACCCTTTTCTCATATAAAGAAAACCAAGGCACGAATAAATAGATACAACAAGACAGACTCCAGATACACCGAAATAGCAAAAACAAGACTACAAACGCTAGACTGGTGACTAAGTTGACTAGATATATGTTATGATAATATTCGACAGAAATTAATAATTAAAAATAGATAAACATACATAACACGCAAGTTAAATTACGCATAATAATAAATCTTACATAAATCACGAAACCCGTCTGCAGATGGCTATTCACTTAAGTTAAATAGATGGAAATGGTCTTAAAAACATTGTTATTTGTCTAGTACTCGTTTAGTGACATGGAAATGTACTGGGTAATAACATGCAAATGCCCGTTGCATAATTCAATATCCTGCGTGGCATTAGCCAGGGAAATAGTTGTTTCAACATGGGATTTGTTTTGTAGTCTTAATAATACTTAATATTATAGAGCTACCAACAGGTTGAATATATTTATATATTCAGGCTATATTTCGCCTTTCATTTAATTTCGCCTTTAAGTTTATATGATTGTATATAATTAGTATGGTTTCACCAATATTAGACAAACTTACAATTGAGGGCCTCAATGCAATAAGTGGACAAGTGCAGTTATGAAAATTTTTGAGGAGAGAGGAAAAACGTTTTACTGGCGTATATGTTTGTAAAAATTTATTTTTCTGCTTCCATTATGTTCATTTGTTGTCCCAAGGTTTTATAGTCGCATTGTATATTTGATTATAATATATTGTAATAACAAAAAATTGGATTATATTTTGGATATGTCCACTTTTTACAAAGCATTGAGGAAATATTAAGTAATGTTGATAATAAAAAACCCATTATTTTGAATATGTTTATTTCTAATAGACTCTAATACAATTTCTAGTACACTCATAAGTATTGTTTCTTCAACTAAACAACAAAATTTAACATATGAATACGGAAGCTACAAATCAGATTCATTGTTTTTTTATCTTTTCCTTACAAGAACTGAGCAAATGTTCAGTTCTTGTACAGGATTATGTAGATAAGGTAGATGGACATGTTTACATATTAACCCGTATTTTGAGAAAAATGGACTTGTCCAATTATTGAATTGGACCCCTCAATTAGATTAAATATATATAAATTGTAACTACAGGTTATGCTAAAACTTTTCTCTTTTATGATAGTCGATCAATAACTCAAGTTTCAAATTAATAGCAGAGGATCAGCAGCAAAAACTCTTGGGACTGAAGAAGTGCTTGTGACGTAGGACAAACCTGTCAGTTATTATTAATCTAGAAGTTTCAAACATAACAACAGCAAAGAGTTTGTCAATTGGATGTAAATCAGATGAGGGCCGTATTGAAGATTGAGATAGATGAAGATATTCTGTGCACCAAAAACTTGGCTTACTCCATTTCAAAACATTTCAAAAATTTCGAAAAAATTATAAAGCTAATCTGTGTTTTTAAAGCCCACAACATGAGATATAGTAACACCTAAAATTTTGAGAACCTTATCTAGCGAAAAGGCTGCTATTATGCAACTTTTGGAAAACTTAAAGCGAAATCAAATGAGTCATGTAAGTCATGAAATCAGATGAGTCATGAAATCAGATGAGTCAACTTGAAGCAATCCAAAAACGTTTTAAGGAACGCTTACATTAATTAAAAATCCTCTATAACAAAGGTTAACATTGTTTAGTTGTGTCTGTAGGATGCATATATACAGGTTAGCAAAATCATTAATCTTTGGATAGGTAGACCAGTCGACTGGAAGAATCAAAGTATTGCACTTACAGTAAGAAAGATTTTTTGCCCGAAATGAAAAGAAGATCTGCCATACCTTTTATCTGAAAGCAAAAGAAAAGGAAACGTAAATAATTTAAAATTACAAAAAGTCTAGAAAGTTGATAAACAAAATAAAATGAGTTCATAGGAATGTTGATATTCATTATTAACGCTTTAATAAAATTGGTTTTATTAAATTCATTAATAAAATTGGTTTTAATTACAAAACAGCAATTGTTACATTGTGGCTAAAATTCGCTGGATCTACGTTTAAAACCAGCGACATTTTATTTAATGAAACCTTTTTTACGAGGTATTTATCACATAAAATAAGCATTAACAGACAGTTTAATAAACTCTATCGATTAAAACGTTAAATTCAATATGGCCAATAAAAAAGTGATATGTGGCCAATAACGTTATTCAAATAGCGTCGGCAAATATGAATCCAATTACTAAACAAATCGCGTCCCTATGTATTCTCGACAATTGCGAATATCGTCTAAACCGTTATTTAAATAATCCACTTTAAAGATGATAAATCGTTTAGTGTTGTGCTGGAGGGTGCAGCCAATAAAACGGCAGGTGCACCGACATATCGTTCCAGCAAATTTCCACATTCAGTATGTATAATCGTTTTTTTCTTCGTAATAAAAGTTCTTTACAGTATGTGATAGCGGAACTATTATATTGAAGTTTATCTCCATAACTGCAACAGCTAGAAACCCTTACAAATTATTTTATTCATATTTTAATGTTTAATTCAAAGTCAATTATTACATTCATTAAACAACTCTTGCTATTGCTCAATTCATTGCAATGTACTTAGCAGTACTACGCTAAGAACATTGAAATAAAGTGAGCATATTAAATCCTTGTTAATAATTTATTCATATTCATAAATATACCATATAAAATTACCAATTAAAACTAAAAGAAGGTTTATTAAGAAAAATTCGTATCATATTTCGTCAAGTAATGTGCTTGTGAAACTAGTTTACGAATACGAATAAAAACTAATTAGTAATATCAGTAAAATAATACGTTTATGAATTGTGTAAAACAAAATAGTGGACGTGAAAGATAGATATTGTAACTGCTTCGTTCAATGGGCTGATAAACTGATAAAAAAATCCAATTTAAATAAAAGTTCAGTATAGACTTGTTCTTTAGTCTTGTCTATCCAGCCTAGTCTGTATGGAATATACTGCCTAATCTTGTTTTTTAGTTTCGTCTGCCTAGTTTCGTCTGTCTTTTCTTGTCCTAATATTCTCCTAAACCAAATCTTCTGCGTCTCTTGTCTGATTTGTGGGGACCGATCCGTGTACCTACTCTATAAAGTGTGGCCTGTATTCTCAGGTCTGCCTAGCCTAGGCTATCAAGTCTACTCCGTCTAATGTAGTCTAATAATAAGTAAGTATAAAACTATTACCTTGACTAGCTCTAGAGTACCAGCAGAGTGTATTCTTGTCGACGTAGTGCTGAGGCTAGGGTTTCTGAATATCCTCACTTTTTCAAAACCGCGGGTATCGGTTTTTGAAAATTAAAAACCGCGGTTTCGGTTTCGGGTTCGGTTTTTAAGAACTTTTGGTAGTTTTTCGTAGTGTCTGATATTCAAACGAGATCTTAGTTTTGTACAAAAGTTGCCGCTTAGGGAAAATGATCTTTCGGAGTAGGTGGATGTAGCTTTAATTGTAGAGAGTGCTTGAAACAAAATATTTAATCTTTTTGTTCTCTCAAAAGTTCTTTTATATTTAGCAAACTCCTTTTTCATAGAATTAGGATAGCGATTTGTTTGCATATAAATATTTTTGGTTGATTCTTTTTGAATAGCTTTTTGTACTTCGTCTTGCAAGGAATAGTTTGGATTGGTAAATTCCTCTGAATTTGCCGAACATTTACCTTCGACTTATTATATATATCAACCTTATTGTTGTCTGGATAAATTCATTCAAAATGATTTTTCGCCAATATTAAAACATACTTTATTGGAACTTTCGAAGGATCTAGTAGGCATCTAGCCATTTCTGTTGATTCTAGATTTTCAAGGGGATCTTCAAACGTTCTATGACATTTTTCATTCAAGCTTTGTTTATATCAGAACCAATTAATTTCTTTCCCAGGAATCCCATTACACCTTGTGCTGTAAATATATTAGAATCATCGCTGCTTATTACTGCTACGCTTACTGGAGATAAAGTTTCATAACAATTGAAAATTAACATTTTCAATTAAATGCACTGAATTTAAATCTATTCGAATCTCTAATTTTACGACATTTAGCAGAATAAATTCTTCTTATATTGATTCAATAGAAGACCACCTTGTCTTGATGTTCATTGCTAATGCAATTTCCTTTTCAAAAAGAGCTTTTACGTTTCGTTGTAGGAAACTGATTTTATCAGAGATAAACGAAAATAAATCACTAGTTTTCTTACCATTTATAAATTACTTTTAATTTCAGCATCTTCTTCGACGTAAAACTCATGATCCACATCTTCTTCATGCGATTCTTCAGGAAATAAATCTTCATCTTCACTGCTGCAGCTGTTTTCTACTTGTTATGATTTCTTGTAAAAAGTGTCGCACACAACGAGATGGATTGTGTAGTTATTGCAAATTTTTGGTTCAGCAGCTCAATTTGTACCATTTTTTTAATTACCTGGGCATCGTCATGTGTAGTATCTTGCGGCTACCCGCCAAAGTTAGATCTACCGAGGATTAGTTGCATTTTTTTTTTCGAAATTTCGCAGCAGCCGCAACAAATTCGACGTTTTCTTAGAGCAAAACGTGGTCGGAAAGCGAGACTGAAAACTGGGTTGCGAAATCTTTGAGAGCGGCGCCGCGACGCCACAGGAAAGTGAAAAAAAATTAAATTTCCTGCTGGTTTTTCCGCCGTAGTTTTCATAATTTTCACGCTAGCGAACAAATTATGACCTTGAACAAGTCATATTTATAGCCAATTATGGAAACGATTTATGGAAGGGAAAGCTTGTCAGGAAGCGGTAGTGAAAACCGCGTTGCAAAATCTTTGACAGCGGCATGGCGAAGTCGCAAAATTCGAAGTTGAAAGTTCAACTTGCTAATCTAGGTCGAATCTCGGGAACTCGCGGTGATTTTTCCGCTGTAGTTTTCGCAAGTTTTCAGATAGCAAAACAAATTTGATGTTTTGGTGAAGGGAAAGCTTGTGAAACAGCGCGACTAAAAACCGCATTGCGAAATTTTTGACAACGGCGTCGCGACGTAACCGCCAACTTTAACTTTCTAATCCAAGTCACGCACAATATAATTTCTGAAACATTTATTACGATATTATTTGCAGAACAAGTTCCTTCAATTCGCAGAAAGCCTAAATTGCAATAAAAATGGTTTTCTCCATGAACATTAATGTTTAAGTATTTTCGGCGACTTAAACTAGTCCACTCGTCTAGCGTAGTGCTCATTTTTTGTCCATTTTGACAAAATTTTTAAAGCTTTTAATTCTTGAAACTTTAAAATCATTTCTGTCTTCGAATTCCTTTTGAATTAAGGTCATAACACCAGAAAAACATTTTGGCAAAATTTGGTTTTTGGAAAAACCGGCTAGCTATTGCTTTCCTAATAAATGAAGATATTGAAATTGCTCATATATAACACATATACCATCGATGGTTGCCATTTTTGCAACAACAGTTTACAATGTTTGAAAGAGCACCAATTCAATGTATTTTATTTTTATTTATCTTTAGATAAAACCGAGAACCGTGGTTTTACGGTTCGGGTATATCCGAACCAGAAACCTTAGCTGAGGCATTGGACTACTCATATTTAAATGAATAAGATATCTCGTCAGATCTGTCTAGTCTAATCTGTCCTCTGGTATGTCATGCCGAGTCTGTCTAGTCGGGTCTATCTAATCTGATCTGTCTATTCTGGTGTTTCTGGTCTGGTCTGTCTTGTTTGGTCAACCTGGTCTGGTCTGTCTAGTCTGGTCTGTCTTGTCGGGTATATCTAGTCTGCTGCACCTGGTCTGGTTTCTGTAGTCTGGACTGTCTAGTGTGGTCTGTCTAGTTTGGTCTGTCTAGTCTGGTCTCTTAAATCTGGTCTATCTAGTGGGACCTGTCTAGTCGGTTCTATTTTATCTGGCCTGTCTAGTCTGGTCTGTCTAGTCTAGTCTGCCTAAAATCGTCCGTCTGGTCCGGTATGTCCAGTCTGGTCTGATATTTCCAGTAAAATGTTTTTAGTTCATTATTTAAGTATATGTTGAAAGTACAATATGGCTGTCAATAAATCTGTCCAACAGATCATTCTAGACTAATCAAGGAGATGCCTGAGCATAATAAAAGTGAATTAAAACGAGAAAATAATGAATAGAATATTTTAAATAATACTCTTCCACATTATATGGTTCTATCTTAATAATTAAGCCGTACAGTTCCTTTTTAAACTATATAAAGTCTGTTCTTCGCTTAATATATGCTGAAAATGTGTTATAAAGTTTAATATTGCTGCACGGTGGCCTCCTTTCAGTCATCACCAGATATGTTTTGGTATGTTATACAGTTCCTTGTTGTACCTTGTATGACGTTCACTTGGATTGTGAAAACTAGTAAATAAGTGCCTGTGTTTGACTGTGAACAGGAATATTTTCATTTGGGATATCTAGTCTTGTCGGTCTGCTCTTGCTGGTCTGGTCATGTCTCTCTAGTATTGTCTATCTAGTCTTGTCTGTCTAATCTTGTAAATCTTGTAAACTAGACAGGAAATACTAGACAGACAAGACTAGATATCTTGTCTGTCTAGTATTTCCTGTCTAGTTTTGTCTGTATGTCTATTCTTGTCTGTCTAGTTTTATTAATATTGCAATAATTTGTTAATGATGTTAGTAAAGAGCAATCAATATTTACTAGTTTTTTAAATTTAGGTCGTGTTCTAGTCGAGTCTGTTTTATCTGGTCTGTCTTGTCTGGTCTGTCTAGTCTGGTGCGTCTAGTCTTGTCTGTCTACGCGGGCGTGTCTTCATTCTACCATCCGGTATGGCGTTTCGGTATTCGCTAACTCAATCTAAAAAATCTAAAATAAATCTAGCATAAGGAGAATACTAACATCTCTCCATACTAAAATTTTAATTGGAATCTGCAGCGCATATAGGACGATATCAACATATGCAGTTCTCCTAATGGCTGGTATCTGGCCAATAGGGAATACTATCGAGGAAAAGTACTTCATGGCACTTCAGTTCATGGCACAAGAAATGACTTAACATGGATAAACAAGACGAAAATAAACAATCTGTGCATATACTGTGGCACAGATAGTGTCTATCACACTATTTTTGAGTTGGACCGATGGACCCCAGAAAGGGACACAGAATAAACCAGACACGATACAAAATGAAAGTGACAACAGTAGTGAACATAATGCTGAGAACGCCTGCCGACTGAGTGTACTCCGAGAACAAGTAACAAAACATAATCAGTGGTGAAGAGAAGGACGAAAGAACAAAACAAGACCTAGATAGAATTTTGAACCACTATACACTGACAATAATGAGGAATGTAGGACTGGATAAACATTTTGAAACATATACGGCGACATCTTGTGGAGACGCTAATAGCGGCGTAAAGATGTTCGTGATTCAGGGGCAGTACGTGACAAGTCAACGTCTGTCGTGCTTGCTACGTAAGGGAAAAAAGGCGGGTGTGTCTAATCTGATCTGTTTACTTAATCTGATCTGTTTACTACGGTATTCCTGGTCTCGTCTGCCTGGTCTGTTCTGCTTGGTCTGGTCTGTCTAGTCCGGACTGTAGTGTCTGGGCTCTATTGCCTGGTCTTTATAGTCGGGTCTGTTTTGTCTGGCCTGCCCAGTCAATTTAAATTTATTTATTAACCACAAGGGGTATATATTTATACTGCTACAGATGGGCATGACCAATGAAAGCAGGTATACAGAAATATTTATATAGAATTAAGAGAATGCACAACTCATTGTAGTCGGAGGGACACTTTGAAATAAGTAATTCTCTCACTAGGCTTGTGAACCTCCTATATGAGGTCTCCTTAGTCAGGCTCGTTGGAAGCTTATTGTACATAATCATATCTTTAAAATCCGGCGCTTTTCCATAGATACCCAGCCTTACTTTATTAGGGTACAGGCTAAGGTGTCCTCAATTGCTGTAGCCGTGTATATCACTGTTCTTAGAAACCCTTTATTTCATTATGTGGATACAGCACATAGTTTAAAGGATATAAAGGCTGATAACTGATAGCAGATATAGGTACATTAAATGCGACCTGCATGATGTATATGTGGGAATGCCGAGTAAAGCACGAATAATCATTTTTTGAGCCTTTAAAATTTGAGGTATTTCGGGTGGTGATCCCCAAACTCCCATACCACAAGAAAGCACTGACTGGATCTCAGCACAGAAGTAGTTAAATAATTCGGTTTTATTGAGAATTTTTCTTAGGAATCGAATACAATATGCTTTCTGATACAGTATTTTGCATATGCTCTGAGCTGAAGTTTGACAAGTTAAGTGCTCTTGAAGAGATATTCCTAGAATTATTGTGCATTTTGTTCGATTTTGTGCCGAGTTTTCCGCTTTTATTTGGACATTTTCGACGTATTTGCTTCTGTTGGTTTGTAGATTGTAGATATGGTGGTGACGACTTTTACTGCGACCTTTATGGATCTATTGTACCCCACCCTCCTCCTCCAAGTGTTGGTGTGCTAACTCATTTAGAGCGCCTCCTCTAATCCTGATTCCTTTCGGAATTTCAGGATCTGGGTGGGATTCTTCAAGGCCTGCAGCTCCTCTGTGTTCATGCAGTGAGCCCCAAGGTACATCTGTCTCTTGCGGAGTAATGCTCGCAGTCTTTGAACAGATGTATGGGGGTTTCCTCTGCTGAGCCACAGAATCTGCATCCCTTGATTTGGAAAACCATGAATTTATTTTTTTCCATGTTAAGAAATAGTTTGTTGGAGGAAAACCATTGCATTACAGATTCCATGATTGTGATAGATTTTTGAACTGAGGATTGCAAATTGTTTTCTGATATCAAAAAACTGGCGCCACACTGACTGTCTCGGAAATGCCAAAAAGCTGGCCAAAAGTAGAAACAAAGATATTTTTTCTTGTGACTTTTAATGGTAAGAATAGTTCTTACGGCACACCTAGTATGTATTATTACCGTTACCGGTATACCAATAATGTATTATGATCTTCAGAACCACACGTGTCGTTCCTGCCGAATTGCTAGTCGACAAACAACGTTCAGAAACCCTATAGAACCAACGCCTGTAGAATCGCGAGAACTTAACGGATTCAGACTTTGGATTCTGCAATATGGATTCTTCTCCAGATAGTAGGTACGATTTGAATGTGTTCCTCGAAATTATTATATGCAATGTACGAAATAATAAGCTATTAATGCAAATAATGGTTACATTAAATTGAAAAATTCACTATGTTTTTATCACACTTATAATATGTAAAAATGTTATATAACTTATTATTCACAGTTATATAAATTTATACACATATCACGACTCGAGTTTCGACGTCTGATGGTCATTTTCAAGAAAATAATGGTATTTTTTTTTTGGACACGTTCTATTAAAAAAAGCAATAAGTGAAAACCCTTGTCGACCGGGGTTCTTAAACCGAATGAAAATTATTGCTCAGACATTTCTTTAGAACATATCCAACAATTAGCTGCAACTAGCTGCGACTTCGTTTTCGGTTATAATTTGTATGCACTTTCTGCAATTTTTCGTAATTCTTGCCTCAGAAATAATGCTTATAGAAAATTGTTCAAGATAATTCTCCTATTAATGTTATTCGTCCATTTTCTAAAGAACCTGTGGATAATTCCTAAGAAATTTCTTTCGCAAAAAAGGAAATTTTTATATTTGTAAAATCGGTATTAAACAGGAAAGTCAACTTTAACATTAGCTTTAACTTCTTATTAGCCATACTGGGGCCGCGATTCTTTTAGTTTCAACTTTAGATTCTTAATCAGCCAAACGTCTGTATTAAAAATTAATCGATCACAGACTAATATCTAGTGCACACTGTGTATTGTAGTCATTCAAACACTCTTTTCTCTCACTCGGAAATTTTCAACAGTTGACAAATATTTGCCAAATCAGCCACTTTTGCCTACTACGTTATTGATGTTTGCTCAACAGAAACTGCGTAATCTATTGACACGATAAGCCCTATCAGGGCGTGTATTCACATAAAAATCATCCAACATGCTTTTAGTCTGCTGAATTAATGCTAATAATATTTGAAAAAGGTGTAGTACTAATTTTTAAAGAGAAAACACTTACTTAAACAACATGTGCTTTTGAATAAACAGGTTAGTCAAAAGTATATTTGGTACTTACGTATTAACGCCACCACCGCTAATAAAAAAAACATTTTATTTAAAATTTAAACATTTTTAACCCTGGAATACTCTTTCACTTTTCCTGACGGATATTATTTAATGGCGGTATGAGTCTCGCACACTCACAAAGAGTATTCTAGGGTTAAAATTTAAAATACTATATTTTTTAACCCCGGTAAGATAGTTTGCCCGCCGCGAATTCAATTCAAGACAACATACGCGAAGCTCATAATTAATAACTCTGGATTCAATATATGGCGGTGGTGGTGTTAATACGTAAGTACCGTAATTTTGCATGAAAATCATAGCTTATAGTGAGTTTGATTGAAAATTAGCGGTTAAAACTTGTTTTAACTGCGTGGTTGACTGCTCCAGCAATTGGAAGCAGTGTTGACTAAAAAACTGAAAAAGGCAATGTAACTGTCATATCTTAAAAAGGGAATATTACCGGTTACTTATGCTCATTTCGATAGAGATCCCACAGTAGGTTTGAACGTGAAAAGAATAAGTTGGTGAAAACACTCAAAAGCAAAAGTTACATTGACCGAACAACTAATAAATCTTTAGTCCTACACAATGCCATAGCCCCCAAAATCTACAGCTTACCAAAAAATCACAAAGATAATATTACCCTACGGCCTATAATTTCTTTCATAATTTCTTCAGTTCAGTCTCATTCCGTTGAATTTGGCCAAATTTATCTCCAATATTTTGTATACCTATTGCTTTCGCCGACTACAACAGCTTCGGAATCAAAGACTCTTTAGAGTTAGCCACTTTCATGAACAATTACCAAGTACCTGATGGTCATGAACTGGTGTCCTTGGACGTGTCCTCGTTGTTCACCAACATTCCGTTAAAATTATTTCTGGATCTATTTAAATCCAATTGGGAGTTGGTTCGCCCATATTGCAAACTAGCTTTAAGAGTTTCTTGAACTTCTTTTAACACCACATCTTTTTCTTTTGAATTTTTGACGGAATCACGCTTATCTCCCGCGGTTGCGGAGATCGTCATGATTACCTTAATTAAGCATGTAGTTGGTAAACTTAATTTTCAGTTACCGTTTGTTAGGCAATATGTTGACGATATTGTCTGTGCCAGGCCAAATCCGAGGTCTTGAGTGCGATTAACTATTTCAATGAACATCTTGTCTTTACCGTTGAATCCAAAAATTGCAATTCGATTCCTCTTCTGGACGTCCGGTTCATCAGAAAAGGCATTAGCCGTATTAAACTAGATTGCTACCAAAAACCCACCACTTCAGGTAGATATCTTAACTTTTTGTCTAACGCTCCTTTCCAGCACAACTGGGATGTAGTTTTGGGTCTTGAGACAAGGATTTTTAAAATTGTGAGGATCATGACCTATGTGCTGCTAGCATTGCATGATTGTTCAATATCCTAATGAAAAATAGGTACCCCACAACGTTGCTTAGAAAGTTATACTACCCTACACGACAGCCTGTCGCTGACGTGGTTATAGGTGATGAAACAAAAAACCTACACGAGTTTACATTTTGTAGAATCACTGGCTCCTACCATCAAATCGATCGTTAAGGAGCTATAGCACTGTGACACTTTCAAAAAAATCGTTTTTGGTCTTATTTAACAGTTCATACTTTCCAGAATATCCTGTAAAAATTTCAAGGGCGTACAGCCCTTTCAAGGCGTATCTCTAATACTCCCCGAATGGCGGCCTTCTAAAGCGCAACCGCTCGCAGGAATAAAATTCTACACCTGTCTGGAGGCGATTGGATTTGGGGGCAATACATTTTTGGAAAACGTATTTTTTTATATTTTGCACTAAGTAGATCTTTCTTTTCTGAATTTTTCTGAATTCGTATGAATTTTTTCGGATTTTTCTTATATTTTTGAAAAATATTTTTTCGATCATTTTTCGAAATTGGAAAAAAGTGAAAAAGATAATAAAAATCTGGGAAAATTTAGGCGGATTTTGAAAAATCTATTCATTTATTGGAAACAAAAAAAGAATAGGTTTTCCAAAAATTTGTTAAAAAACATTAAAAAAAAAATCCATTTGTTAATAACTTTTCAACATTATTATTATGTAAAAGCAATGTTGCCGACATCTTTAATATATATGAGATTTTTTTCAGATTTTCTGTGGTATTCGGAAGTATATGAGGTTGAGAAAATATAGGCAGAACGTCCATAACTTTACAACTCGAAGAGTTCCTCTTGCAACTCAAAGAGAAATTGTCCGATTGACTTGAAATTTGGTCTGAGTACTCTTGAATATATTTACTGTACCGTCAACTAAGATATTTTTGATTGGATGAAAATTGACGATTTGGTATTAAAAAAACGAGCATTTTTTTGGCAAAAAAAAAGACTTTTTTTTTCTTAACTACGCCATCGTCATTCGTCGCCACGTCGGATTTTGATATTTTTCGGTAATCCTAGTTCATGGTACATAAAATACCTTCTAGTTTAACGACAATTTTTTTTGTTTGAGTTCAGCTACTCAGTTGGCTTCATGGAGGGGGGCAGTGGAGGAACTTTTTTTTGGCGCTTCCGAAGGCAGCGCATAAGTCGCTTGGATGTTAATTTTGTTCTATGAAAAAAATATGTAATGAAGGTCAAATATAGCCAAATAAGTTCTTTCCTGAAGCATTTAATTGAATACTTTTCTTCCAAAAAATTCGCGAAAATCACCCAAATTTTCAGCGGTCACAGTGGTATAAGCTCTTAAAAGAGTCCGTCAATTATATCAGATAATGATAAGGATTACAGGATCAACTATGACGACTTGTCTTTGCTAGAGTTACATTTGTCATATTGTCACAACTTTTCTTGGAAATGATTATAGAAAATAGATTAGATATATATATATATATATATATATATATATATATATATATATATATATATATATATATATATATATAGTTCACATTAGAAAAACAACGGCATCGGTGATATTGGAAAGGCAACGAAGTCTGAAATTGAATTAACGAAAAAAGAATATAACTAGATATTCCAGAAAGCTATTTTATACGATTTACGATATCATAATTAAGTATATAAGAATCTTGATTTTCAAAGTTGTTCCTGTTTAAAAATGATCTTTCATGGGAGGTATTTTTTTATTATCACGAGTTTTTAAATATATAATGAATACATTTACCCCTTACAATCTAAACTTACGTCGTTAGTTTGTATATGTATCTAAAATGATCATAACACAACACCATAAACTCATAATGATGTAATAATCTAATAGGTTTACTAGTAAAACCACATTAACTACACTTTAACACTTTGCTAAACTTTACGTCATTACCAAATACCCACAGAATTGAAAATTTAAAGATTAAACGATGACACGCGTTTTTATTAATTTCAGTTTTTATCAATTGTCAGATTCGTTTTATAAAATTTATGCGGACAATCCATTTATCATAACATATTTCGGAACGAAAAATAATAATTTTAATGAAAATATAAGCGTTAGTTGAAAGTTTTGAATTGTTTTTATAATCCTTTGTTCTAACTGTTTCTAGAGTCCTTGTGTGCGAAACAAACAAACAGTATGACGTCCAGATTACATAGTATTCATTTTTACCGAACAAAGAGATAAAAACAGTATGTAAACAATATCCATTACCATTCAATTTATTTTTGCGGTCTTTTCAATGGTTTATATGAAAATAATATTGTACTGGAACAAAAAAAAAAAATTCTGGACCGTTAATGACAATGTTTTTTGCCAACCGCTGTTTTGGAAACATTTACATATTGAGTTTTGATAAATCTGATAGATTAGCGCAACAAATGATGTTAAAATTGATTTAGAAATTCCGAATTATCTTTCATTCAATTTCAAAAAAAAAAAAAACGAAAAACGATAAATCTAGTCGATCAATTCTACATTTTCCTTTATACCTTCTAAAGCATTTGAATTATAAATTTGACAATTAGTCGGTTAATTTTTAAATTTAGAAAGACGTCCAAAAGTTTACACTGAATTGACGTTTGTGGCTCAATTGTTTTAGGAGTCAAATCAAGGACAAATCGTTACTTCGTCTACGAGATTTGATTTTTTATACAACAAAAAAATGGATATTGAACTTAATTATGAATCCTTTCGAAAATTATTGCGAATTTTTAAAAAGTCAGTTCAGAAACATGTTCTTCTTTATAGGTGCTCGCTTTGTCAATTGCTCCAAAAACATGAAGCGAATTGATTGACAAATAATGGTAGCTAAATATAACTAAACAAAATTTTATGTTTTCTGCTGAAGTGATTTAACAATAAAACAGGAAAATTCAGACTTATCACTAGGGCCTTGAATCTCTTGAATCTTTCTGTATTTTATCCTTATAAATAAGATGTATCCTTATTTAATAAGACTTAAGGTTTATTCCTATAAATATATTTTAAGATTTGACGTTTTTTGTAAATTTCAAGACTGCTTAATTAGTTATATACACACTATATAAATTTATGTTGATTGTGTAACTGAAATGCTTTCCAAGTTATTCAAGCCACTACAATTACCGCTTCTATAGAAAATATATAGATTTTTCCTAAATTTTAGACAAATTTTAAAAACTTAAAAACTATAGAAAGTTATCACTTGTTAGTTAGTTAGCTATAAGTAGATTATATTGTGTTTACAGTATACCTGACTTATGAGAGTGAATAAAAAGAAAAAAATTAGATTTTCTTAACGAGATGTACAGCATTTTGGAAAATTTGAGATTTTCAGCTAAATTTTGGAATTGTTGAGTTAGTAATCACTGACTATCTACATGGCTGTAGACACACAAAAACACACATACAATTAATAATGTTCGTAGCTCAAGTGATTTAAGGTTGTCAGCGAAAATATATTTATTTCACAAGATTCGAACATTTCAATAAAAGCAATCACTACGCAGCTTTGGTCAGTCAGATTAAATTTCAAGTTTGAATCTCAATCGAGTCAAGGGGGATCCTTGGGACCCTAGAAATATTCAGAAAATCGATTTTGAGTTTTCGACATATTTTTATAAATGTATATTTTACGCGTCTCCAAACCCAATAGGAATCTAAAATTCCAAAAGTTGCCAAAGTTATGATAAAATAGGTTAGGTTAGAAAGGCGCGTGAAGGTCCTTGTACGTCTGGTGCTCTCTCTACAATCTAAGTACGTTTTTCATGATTCTTGATTGTTTGTTAAGCTTCACCTTGATGTATAGAAAGTACTCTGATTCCGAAGCAAAATGAAAGTTTGAACTTTAAAATATGGAAAATTGCGTTACTATTATGGAGTTGAAGATTTAAAAATTGTCACGTATTTTGCTGTTTATACATTCTGGTACAGTGATGGGGTATCGCGCATTTAATATATTTTAAAACCTATGGATGTATTAGTCAGAGAAGAGACAGCTGCTGGACGTCTTGCTTCTCAGGCTACAAAGAAGGGCAGGATTGAACTGAAAAGAAAAAAAGGCATCTTCAAGATTGAAATAAACGGACGGTGGTGTATTGTATTAAGCTGGCATTGACATTAATCTGAAATATGACACCAATCTGAAACCGCGATTTCCCACGAACTATGTTTCGAAACGGTGAACATGACATCTTGTGACTTATAAATTAATGAGTTTGAATTTGAATCGCATAAATTTTCAAATCAAAAATCAAAATCATAAATTTATAAGTTGCTTGAAAATAACCCTCAAACGTCGCAACTCGAGTCGTGTGCTGTAGAAATTTATATGAATAATCTATGAATAAGAAGTTAATAATATTTTTACAGTACAAGTACAACAAGTACAAGTACAAGTACATTACAAGTACAAATTACCACGGAGTAACGACCGCAACCGTTTCTTAAAAATATCAAGAAATTATTAATTTATTTATTAATATTTTGGGCGACAATAAAAAACACTTTTTGCGACGCCTCTATTTATCAATATTATTTAGAATTAAGAAAAAATAATTTTGCTATAGTTATCAAAAATAACGTGCAGAGGTGCACTATTAAACGATGAACATGATTCCAGGTGATAGACTCATTCGAAACAGAAAAGAAAAGTTTGAGAAGTTTCTCTTTAACTATATATTCTATTTATATGCAATGGGCCTTCCCAAAATCACACCAAATATCTTCACATTCTACCTAAGAGGTTCTACGACAACGGGGAAGAATTTTGGAATTGGTAAAATCATACTACTTCTTCTTCTTCTTTAGAATAGGCCTACATTGGACACCGCTTGTTCAACTGTTGGGCTTTGACCTTTGCCCAGTATTGTCGCAACTTCTGCCGGTGTAACTCCTTTCTCTCTTTTGTCCAGAGGGTACCTTTCCTATGGGGTTTCTCCTGAAATCCACGGACTTCCTTCAGGGTGCGTCTCACAGACTGTCTGTTTTAGAGATCCGTTATTCCCAGTTCTTTAAAATCCTTCTAGATTTCTGTCAACCAAGTGGTGCGAACCTTCTTGTTTTGCCAGAAGGTGAACAGACGGTTGGTTAGCCGGTTTGGAGGAATATTGCAACGTGGCCATAGAAAGCTACCCTTCTTGCACAGTCAGAGAGCATCTCAATATATTTGTAGAGCTCAGAATTCGTAGCCGCCTTCGGTATTCCCCATCTTCCTTTACCGGGCCTAGGATCTTCCTGAGGATTCTCCTCTCTCTGATTTCCAATTTCTCTATTAGACCTCTTCGGTTCAAGGACAGACACTTAAGTTTCAGGTTGCCTGAAAAATTCCTTATAGTAAGTGTTCTTAGCCAGTCGATAGGCTAGTGCTTACTTGTTGACTCTCTTGGATAATGATGCCCTTTCTGATAAGTTGGGTTGAATCCATTCGCCGAGATACTTAAATTTCTCAGTCCTTTTGGTGTTTACCTGTTCTAGTAACATCTCTCTCTCTGCTTTGCTTCTCTGATGTTGATGAAGAATTCTGCTTTCTCCAGCGACTCTTGAAGACCCACTTTGGCAGCCTGTTTTCTGAGACAGTTTACCTACATTGTTGCCATCTCAAGAGAATCAGCAAACAGTGCCATGTCATATGCAAAGACAATCTACAACCAGTCCATCGTTCTTACGTCCCAGGTAGATACCACTCTAAGCAGCCATATTTTTCAGTTCCTTGCGCCATTCTTTCATAGCCTTTTCAAGGACACAGTTGAAGATATGTGGGGAAAGTCCATCTGATTGTCTCACTCCAGTTTTAATTTCGAAGCTTTCTGAAATCTCGCCTCTAAATTTAACCTTGGAATGGGCGTTGGTCAATGTTTCTAGGAAAACTCTTGTCTGTTGTCTAAGCCTAAAACTGTTGTCTAGCCCTAGTTCCTGGAGTACTTTGTTACGCGCTTCTCTATCAATAGAATCGTAGGCCTTCCTAAAATTAATAAAGGTGACAACCACCTTGCGGTTTCTCATCTTGGAGTATTGCAAGTACAGTTTTAAGATTGAGGATCTGTTCAACACAGGATCCGGTTTTCCTGAAGCCCCCCTTGTTATTCTCCCTGTTGACAATCCAACTGATTTTCTGTCCTTGTTTTTAACGCCTTCGAAATAATCTTGTATGTTACCGGGTCGAGAGAAATTCCACGGCAGTTGTTTAGATCAGTAAAATATCCCTTTTTGTGAAGCGGATGGATCAGAGCAGATTTCCAAAAACCATCATACATTATAGATAATCATATAAACTTAATAAAGTCGGAACACAGCCTGAATATATAAATATATTCAACCTTTCCGGAGCTCTGTAATACTAATGTGTCCAAAAAGACTGATTAGTGTTATAGAGCTTCAGAAAGGTTGAATATTTTTATATATTGATGCTGTGAAGGTTTCGAAGGTGTACCACTCTTAACTAAGGACGCATAAAGAGGAAAATACGGTGTTCACGGTTGAGATATGTACCGATGGCTCAACGTTCTAAATACACGGATGGAAGGGTGCAAATCAAGAACACTGACACATATTAACTCCACCTGGTACGGCTTTCACCACCACCTATGCGTCAACAGACAATAACATCAAGCAGCGAAAGTCTGCATATGTCGCCTCTGCAACTCACCCGTTAATAAATATCACATTCTATCCCGCAGGGAAAAAAGGAACCGGACATTGTGTCAATTCCTCAGGGACGTTTTATATTGACGGGTGCTCCAAATTCCCCAATTCGCAACAATGATCTATCGAATCTACTATCTGGCCATTTTAAACCTTAAGGTATATTAATATGTCTGTTATCCTAGCTATAATATCAGTTTTTTTAAAACGTTTGAAGATCTGATTATATAATTTATTTATTGAAATGTATTGGAAGCAGATTTCGATAAATTGAAGTGAAGATTGTTTTTCTTGTTGAATTCAATTTGATCTTTCTTCCGCCCAAAATCTTTTTTTCAAAATGATTTTTTTTAGAAATTCTGTGCTCTAAATTTTCATGCAAATCATTGGAGCGGTTTTCAATATATCGTGTCCACCGTTTCGAAAACATAGTTCGTGGGAGATCGCGGATAAATGTTGGTGTCATATTACGAATTAAAATTGATATTTACGGGGTTTAGTCGATGCCACCAACATACAATACACATTTGTTAGTGCTATGTCAATCATGAAGATGTCTCTTTTTTCTTTTCAGTCCAATCCTGCCCTCCTTTGTTGCCAGGGAAATTGTCCAGCATCTTTCTGCTCTCTGGCTAATACATCCAAAACTTTTAAAATATTTAATATGCCCGATACTCTATCAATGAACCTGAATGTATAAAGAGCAAAATACGTGACAATTTTTACATATTCAACTTCATAATAAAAACGCAATTTTGCAATTTATCAAACTTTTCAATTTGATTCTGAGTGAGTGCTTTCTAGATATCAAGGTGAAGATCATAAATAAACAATCAAGGATCGTCAATCAATCAAAGATAATGAACAAACGTATCTAATTAAGATTGCCCTACGCTTCAGCTTTCCAGAGACAATCGAGAACCACGGGCAGCGCGCAGCAGGCGTATAGTGCACTACATTCACGCGCGCTTACCTTTTTCATTATAGCTTCGACAATTTTTGGAATTTTACATTCCTATTGGGTTTGGAAGAGGCGTAAAGGATGCAGGTATATGAATATATCGAAAACACAAAATCGGTATTCTGAACATTTCAAGAGTCCCACGGATCCCCCTAAATCGATTGAGATACAAACTTGAAATGCAATCTGACTGCAGATAACTATGTAATTACTGTTTTGCATACAAATTTTTGTAATTTTGTGAAATAAATACGTTTTTCTCTGGAAACCTGAAATCCCTTGTGCTACGAACTTATATAAAATCAATGTGTGTATATGTGTGTCAACAGCTATGTAAATAGAAATTGCTTAAGAAACTTCCAGAATTTGATATAGACACTATATAGACACAATGAAAATTCACAAAGTTGCCAAAATGCTGCAAATCTCGTTAACAAAGTATACATTTGTATCCTAATTTTACTGTCATAAATCACTTATACTGAAAACTTAATATTTAATCTACATATTTCGAAAGAAGATCGCAACTGAACTCTTGAAGAGCCGCATGCGGCTCTCATATTTTATGGCCTATGGCCCAATGGCCCACGGTTATAAAATGTTAAGGTGCTAAATTCATAAAAGCATCCTCGCAAGAACCAAACTGGAATCGATGGAGATGTGGATCTACAACCATTTGCTAAAGATTCTTTGGACACACCATTGATTCTTTTGACATTGATTTCATTATTTATTGAAGATCGCAATGATATTATTTCTTGATATTGAGATTAAATTTAACTTGCGTAGATTAAACCGGCTCGCTCTGAAGAATGTAAGATGACAGAATGAATCATCTATAAATCTAATATATTTAGAAAAACAAATACTTTATATAATAGTTGAGCCGAAGCAGAACTCTTGAAACGCCGCATGCGGTTCGCGAGGCTTACAGCCCTCTGTGGGCCTTAGCTTCCTCCTTTCTTAGCCTCGTTTAGCATTCTTTTCCATCCTTTTCTGTCCGCTGCTGCTCTTTTCCAGTTCCTTATGCCTATTAGTTCTCTTGCGTCTTTTTGTATATTGTCATGCCATCTTAGTAGTGGTCTGCCTTGTCTCCTGTTGCATTCCATGTTTCCTTTGTAGATCTTCTGTGGTATTCTTTCTTCTCCCATGCGTTCTACGTGTCCTGCCCATTGCAGCCGTTGTATGTTTATATATCTGACTAGGTCTATTTCTTTATACAGTTGTACCAGTTCGTGATTATATTTTATGCTCTAAATATTCTTCTCAATATTTTTCGCTCGAATTTTAATAATAGGTCCTCATGTTTGGTCGTCATTGTCCACGATTGGCACCCGTAGGTCACTATCGGCCTAATGATGCTTTTGTACACTTTCACTTTAGTTTTTACCGGCACTATTTGCAATTTCATTACGCTTTGAAGTGCGTAGTACGCTTTATTCCCGGCTATCAGTCTCTGTTGAATTGTTTGTGGTATTAAGTTCTGTTCGTTCAGTGTTGAGCCCAGATATTTAAATTCTCGTACCACTTCAATATTCATATTATCCATGGTTATGTTTTGTCCCAGCCGCGTCCTTGACTTTATGGTCATGTATTTCGTTTTGTCTTCATTCACCAGCAGTCCAATCGGTCTTGCCTCTTCTATCACCTGCATAAATGTTTCTTTCACTGCCAGTACATTCCTTCCCACTATATTCAGATCGTCTGCATATCCTATAACTTGGCATGACTTGTTTATATTGGTGCTGTCAGTTTTTATTCCTGTGCCTCTGATCACTTTCTCTAGGGCTAGGTTAAATAGGATCGGGGCCAGGCCATCTCCTTGTCTTAGTCCTTTGTCTGTTGGGAATTTTTCTATGAGCTGTTTTTGTGTTCTGACCTGATTGAGCGTCTCTTCCATGGTTAATTGTATCATCTTGATTAGCTTCTGTGGTACTTCAAATTCTTTCAGAATGTTATATAGTGCTTCCCTACTTATACTGTCGTAGGCTTGTCGAAAGTCTACGAATAGTTGATGGATAGGTATGTCAAATTCCCACGCCTTTTCCATAATTTGTCGTGCTGTAAAAATTTGGTCGGTCGTGGTCTCCCTCTTCTAAATCCTGCTTGATACTCCCCTATTAGATCTTCTGCGTATATCTCCAGTCTTTGTCGTATTATGGATATTAGGACCTTGTTTGCGACACATAGTAGTGAGAGGCCTCTATAGTTGTTGCAGTCTTGTCGGTCGCCTTTCTTGTTTTTTGGGCAGATTATGGCAATCTTCCACTCCTCAGGTAGTTTGGTTAGCGTTGATCTATAATATGCTAAGGTGCTAATTTCATAGAAGCTTGAACTTGCAATAAATAAACGTGGATCTACAATATGTGCTACAATATCTACAATATGGATATGTGGATCTACAACTATTCGCTCAACATTCCTTCGATACAACGTGTCAGAAGAAAATAGAAGTTTTACGAATACATCAAATGGATTTTCTTCAATATATTGTTTATTATTTTCTAGATGTCTAGAAATATCTATAGCTATAGCTAAAATTTGTCGGAAATTAAGGAAAAAATCTATATATTTTCAGTAGAAACTGTACAATAGAAACTGTAAAGTGGTTTGAATACCGTGGAAGGCACTTCAACTACACAACCAACAAATACTAATCTAGCGTGTATATAACTAATTAAGCATTTCTGAAATTTACAAAAAACTAAAAACATATTTATAGGGATAAACCTCATTAACCTTAAACTTTATTAAATAAGGATACATTTTATTTAGAAGAATAAAATACAGAAAGATTCACAGCTTAGGCACTTATGATAAGTCTACATTTTCCTTTCTAATACTTAAACCACTTCACCAGAAAACATGAAGTTTAGTTAAGTTATACTTAGTTAAGTTACTTAGTTAAGTTATACTTAAGTTATACCATTATTTATCGATATACCCTGCACGTTCTTGGAGCAATTAATAAAGCGAGCAACTAAAAAGAAGAAAACACTGACTTAAACTTCTGTTACTAAACTGACCATTTAGAAATTCGCAATCATATTCGAAACGGTTCAGAATTAAGATTAAGATCCAATTTTCTTGTTAAAAACCGGAAAATCTCGTAGACTAACTAATACTTTTTCTTTATGATTTTACTCCTAGAACAATTTTATATTTGAAATTTTCTCCAGTTATAAACTAACTCATCTAGATTATCATGTAGCTGAATTTTAGCTTTTATCTAATTTCAAAATATTCTAAATTTGTCTAGCGTTTCCAAGATTAAGCTCAAAACACAAAAAACTACAAACCATGAGGATTAATTCTACTTCTTCCTTTGTCTGCCTGTAGTTAACTAAAATACCTACTAGCATCTGTTTTTCAAGTTTTTAAAAATCTCAATTTATAATCTCAACACAAAATAAAAAATCTTGAAACGTTGATGGCTCAATTATACGGTTCTCTTTGTAACTCTTAAACCAATTGGACTGAGAACATGAAATTTATTCCAATATTTATTTAATTTATTCTAATGTTTAGTTAAACTGACTGTATTTAATACGTTTTGCAATCTCCAAAAATCGCCAATAATTTTTAAAATCATGCGTATTTTCCAATTCAATACAAAATTTTTATACAAAAAATCGTATATTACTAAAAGAATTTTCTCTGTGACTCTTGAATCTTAAATCATTTGAGATATAAACGTTAAATGTTCTCTACTTGTAGCTAGCTAATATATCACAACTAGTTTGGAAATTTTCACGAAAACGCAAAAAATTAATCTCAAATCCACTGTTTTAAAAATCTGTGATACTTGTGGACCAAGTTTACACTTTCCTCTATAATTTTTAAACTACTTACGTTACAAACTAAATATTTAGTCTGCCTTTAGCTAAATATTCGAGACGCTGTTAATTATTTTAAACTCCATAGTTTGTCACAAAATTCCAAAAATTATTAGGGCTAATTGAATTCTATAGCTAATTAATGTAGGTATTTTAGACCTAGTTATAACTTTAGTTTTTAAAACTTTAACGTTTCCAAAAATTGTACATAATATTGAAAACTAACTTGACTTAAAGGATGAGTACCAATTTCAATTAATAAGGGGGATAGGATATATTTGCGATTCAGATTTAACGGAAAACTCAAAATTTAAAAAATTTCAAAATTCACGGACTCCACATTTTCCTCTGTAAGTCTTAAACCTGTTACATCTAGCTACATTAATTGTATTTTGCGCCTCCTCCTTTGATCACTTGGTAGTACCACTACTTTGTGCAGTTTCCTCCACATGTTTACAGAAAACTTTTCGACCGCAGCTCCATTATTCCATATTACGTGGCGTTCGGTCGGTGACTCTTCGCTTTCTTGTGCAGAAGAGTCCACATTGGAAAAAATTTAACGAGAGAAAAATTATAATAAAAATGGGACATAAGAAGAAAAAACACCATAAGAACCAAGAAAATGAGTTATCAAGTTCACTAAGACGAATGAAAAGAAAATTACGTAATCAGGAGGAGGAAAAAATTAAACGCCTGGCAGTAAAAAGTAAGCATTAACCTTGTTTCTTGATTTTTCTAGTTAGAAATTGCAACATTCAGGTCAAGTACCTATGTTAACCCTTGAGGCACTGAATATAAAACACATGAGACCTAGCTTGCACAGCAAACGAGCTTTTGAGGTGGATAAAATAAAGGATGCATTTGTATATATATATATATATATATATATATATATATATATATATATATATATATATATATATATATATATATGTATATATGTATTCTGCGCATCTAAGCATCAAAAATGGCAGACACCGTTTTTATTTTATTTTTTATAGCGCCCTGCCTCGGAGATCTTAAAGCGTGAGCTAGGCTCACCTTACAAATAAATGTTAGCTAATAATTTAATTAAAAAAAAAAAGTTATTAATATTTGGCCAAGTACCAAGAAAGCTGAAAGAATGGACAAGTTCCACGTTATAAATAAAATGCGAGTATAATAATTTATTAATATAGAAGATAAATTACTTGGTCAAGGACCAACAGAATTGAAAAAGTGGACAAGTTTCATCTTTTAAATGAAGGTTAGTTTAATAATTTAATTATTTAGAAGACTAATTATTTGATTAAGAATCAAAAGAATAAAAAGGGTGGACAAGGTCCATCTTATAAAAAAATGTCAGTTTTAATAATTGATTTATATAGAAGATAAACTATTTGGTCAAGAACCAATAGAATTAAAGGAGTGAGCAGGTGTCATCGTACCAATAATGTCAGTTTAATAATTTATTTATATTATATACAAATTAATATTAATAAATGATCAAGTACCAATAGAGTTGACAAATTCTCTCAAATATTACACCAGGTAGACAAGCTCTTTTATATGTAACCGTAATTAAAACTTTTGTTAGGGAGAGTGACAGATCGGCAGATGAAAGTTTACCGAAGAAAAGGATGCCATTAATTCCAATAGAGCAGATTTTAAGAGATTTTCCCAATCTTAGCCAGGCACTACAAGGTCCAGGGAATAATGAAGCTGCTTCAATAATCGATGGAGCTGGAAATTCGAATGAAGAAATGGCCCCGGAGACAGCAGACCAACGGGTAACTATAAGTGAAGCTGAAGATCAATCGGGAAATACCGCTCCGGAGAAAAGGAATCATGAAACAGTTCCAGAGATAGCAGAAGACCCTGTACTAGATGATAGGATGCTAGAGGCGATTGGGAAACCGTTGGATTTTGATAAGAAACCGGCTCCAGCAATAAATAGTGTTTTAGGTTCATGCTGGAAGGAAGTCCTGAAAAGAGGAACGGGACCGGCTCTTCAAGAAATATCCGACTCCAGAAAATTGCTCAACATTAGAGCCTCAAAATGTGAATGCTCAGGAACAAGCCTCATTTTTGGAGCAAATAAAAAATAAAGATAAGAGGCTTGTGGCAAAACAGCAAAAAGTTTGCTTGTTTATCTGCCTTGGGCCCCTTAATCTCGGATATTTTAAAGGACAAGATACCGGAGACTTCGGAAATGGTAAAAGCCCTAAGTGACACGGCACGTCTCTTAGTGGATTTACAAAGAGATGAATCGCTCACTAGGAGATTGATTATTACGGCTAACATCAACCCTGCCATGAAAGAGACACTAAATGACACAGTCATGGATGAATGGCTCTTTGGGAAAGATTTAGAAGAGTCGTTAAAAACTGCAAAACTAATTGAACGGTCCTCTCAAGATCTAAAGCCAACAAGTAGGGCCAATTACTCAACAAAACCAAAAAACGTAAAAGCCCCTCCCCATCGGGCCTCTCGAAAGACAAAAATGTTGAGGGGGGCGACACGTCCCCGAACGTATGCGACAAGTTACAGCCAGAACTTGAGCCAGAAGAGACCATTCTATCCAAAATCGTCAACGAACAAGAATCAGAGACGATACAAGAAATAATTGACATGGTGAGTACAAGTAGACTAGCAGGTAGATTAAAACATTTCTCGTCAGTTTGGGAAGTCCTATTTGATGATAAAGTCGTCATTAACTGGATAAAAGGGTACAACATACCATTTGACCGGGAAGTCACTCAAACCTCTCCTCCTGCAGAGCAATGCTGGTCTGCAAACGAGAAAAAGATAATTACCGATCATGTCACGAAGTTATTGAAAAAAGGTGCTATTAGAGAATGTCAAGATTCATCAGGTCAGTTTCTATCAAAAAATTTCCTTGTTCCGAAAGCGGACGGGTCGCTTAATAATTACTCGCGGCCTTCTTTGGTTTAAAATGCTTTGCTAATGAGAGGCAAGATTGCGATATTCTATTACGGATTGACAATACAACGGCGATTGCCTATATCAATCGCATGGGTGGTACTCAATCTAGAAGATTAAGTAGTACGGCAAAATCAATTTGGAAATGGTGTGAGGAAAGAAATATCTAGATATTGCTTCATATATCCAATCCAAAGAAAATATAATAGCAGATTTTGAATCTAAAAAATTAGAGCCAGAAACCGAATATTAGTTAAGCCAGGAAGCATTTATAAAAATCTGCAGTAGGTTTGGTAACCCAGAGATAGACTTGTTCGCGAGTAGAGTAAACTCAAAGTGCAAAGAGTACATTTCGTGGAAAAAAGATCCGGGTGCCATGACAGCTGACGCGTTCACTGTCAATTGGGACCCATGGTTCTTCTATGCGTTCCCGCCCTTTGCCCTCATTTCAAAAATATTGAGAAAAATAGCAAGTGAGAATGCAAGAGGTATTTTAGTGGTACCAAATTGGCCTTCTCAAACTTGGTACCCTCGTTGCATAAAGATGTTTGAATCAGAACCAATTATCTTCAAGCCTAATAAAAAGCTTTTATACTCTTCCGACAGGAGCCCACATCCTCTTTGGCGACAACTTTCCCTGGTGGCAGGAGTCTTATCCAACAAGCATACATAACAAGAGGAATGCCACCTGAGGCACTAAATGTAGCGATAGCATCACTAAGCGACTCATCACTACGTCAATATCACGGTGCACTCAAGAAATGGTGGGAATTCTGTCGTCGAACACAAACGGATGTTTTTAAAGTAGAAACTTCAGACATATTAAGATTTCTGTCTAGTAAATTCGAAAAAGGAGCCTCGTACGGATCTATTAATTCGTTCAGGTCAACTGTGTCTTTGATTTTGGGACCAGATATTGGACAAAATGCTGCTATTAAACGATTTTTGCAGAGGCGTCTCCAGACTAAGACCGTCGCAACCAAAATACGACGTAACGTGGGATTCAAAAATAGTATTGGAATGTCTGGGAAAATGGGCCGCTAATGATATATTATCATTGGAGAAATTATCATTGAGGACAATCACATTACTGGCACTAACAACGGGTCACAGAATACAAACCTTGGCTTCAATTGACATCAGGAACATAAAAAGGAAGGAGGATCAATTAGTAATAAAGATTCCTGCTCAATTAAAACATCTAAACATAATAAAAAGCAACCGTTCCTGGTACTACCGATTTTCGAAAGGGACCTGTCTATATGCGTAGTCCATGCCATAGAACAATATTTAACAAGTACAAGATCATTGAGAGGTGAATAAAATAAATTATTCATATCTTGGAAAAAAACGCATAAAACGGTGACCTCTCAAACGTTAAGCCGATGGATAAAAACGGTACTAAAAGACAGCGGAATAGACACATACATATTCACAGCTCATAGCACGCGGCACGCGTCAACGTCAGCCGGAAAGAGGTGTGGCATTAATATTGACCTCATAAGAAGCACAGCAGGATGGACTGCGAATTCAGCAACTTTCGCAAAATTTTATGACCGAAAAATTGTACATGACAAAAAGTTGTTTGCCAATGCGGTTCTAGGAATTAAATCATCTATGTAAAAAATGATATTAATAATAATAATTCCCATCCAACGTAGAATTATTAGAGAACTCTGCCGTATAAGCTTTAAACATCTACCAAGTGATCAGAGGAGGAGGCGCAAAATACAATTTAACGAATAAACGAACTTACTTTAAATGAAGTTTTATCGTAATTGTATGACGCGCTTCCTCCGAATGATCACTCCCACCCAGAATCCCTTGCTATCCTGGAAGTATAGTCCCAGAAAGATATACGGCAGGACTTTAAAACTAATGAGTCACCGACCGAACGCCACGTAATATGGAATGGTGGAGCTGCGGTCGAAAAGTTTTCTGTAAACATGTGGAGGAAACTGCACAAAGTAGTGGTACCAAGTGTACTACCAAGTGATCATTCGGAGGAGGCGCTTCATACAATTACGATAGAACTTAACTTAAGGTAAGTTCGTTTAATCGTTAAATGTTTCTTCACCGTTTTTGTAATTTCCAAAAATTATGAAATATTTTCGAAATTATGCTCAAAATCCAAAATGTTTAAAATATCTTGTTTATTGAGTATAGATTCTCCTCTGTGACTTATAAATTTATCAAAATTAAGCTCAAATGGATACATTTTCAAAAACCGTGTGGATTATGTCTATATTTTAATCTGATTAGGTCAAAATTCATATTTAAAAAATTAAGCTCAAAATCTCAAAAACCTTCAGACCATGTAGTCCATGTCAAGTTTTTTATCTGTTCATCCTAAGCAACTTGAGCTTCAATTTTGTCTAAATATAACCAACTAACTATTTTTGAAATTACTTAAATAATGCTCAAGGGAAATGGAAGAGCTAGCGATGAAGCTAGACGAGGCGTTCAGCAATAGACGACAGGACAGAACAAAACTGGCAACAGTTTAAAATGGTAGGAAATGTAGTAGTAAAATTCATTAGAACAAAGAAAAAAAGAATTATGACAATAAGATAGACCAGAACAGTAGCAACCCTACAACTATGCAAAGGAACATTAAGGAACAGTAAGGTATATTAAAGGAACTTTCTAGAGTTGATCCTATAAGTACAAGTGCGAAAACGGTAGAAAATATAGGCTTTGTGATATTAGGCAATATTTCAAAGTGCAATATAGTGGATAAATTTAATTTATACTATATATAGAGTATTAAAGATATAAGAAAATCTAAAAACAGGGATTATACAGGGTGCGCGAAGAAAATAACTATTTATTACATAGATAAGAAGGGAGAGATGGATAAGTTTGTTACTATCACGGAAGAGCAGTCGGAAACAATTGTTAGGGGGCTACGTAAAAAGAATGGTACGGAAGAAGATATAACTAGCGATATATTAAAAATAGTGCTTGGTGTAATAGATAAGGAATTTTGTGATATAATAAATAAGTCATTGAGTGAGGGTTATTTCCCGAAAGAGTGGAAAACTTCCACGATAATCCCAATATCAATGATAGGGAAACCTAAGAAGGTAAGCGACTACAGGACTATATGTTATGTTACCGATATATGAAAAGAAATTACCCATATATGAAAAAAGAAATAGTAAAAAAACAGATCGATAAGTACCTAGAAAAACGCCATAATCTCTAAACAGCAATCCAAACAGTCATAGAAGAGTGGAAAGTGATAACTAGTGAGAGGAAAATAGTAGGAGTAATTTTGATACCTTAAGCGTGCATTCGAGACAATTGACAGAGACAACTTATTAAAAAAACTAGAACAGTATGGTATTACAGGAACGGCCCTAGAGTGGTTTAGGTCATAACTGAATGACAGAAGAAAACTTAAGGATCTATTGTCGGCAATAATGGAGACGGAATTCGTATTACTGCAAGGAACGGTTTTAGGCCCGAAACAATTCTTAGAGACAGAGAGAGAAGACTGAATATAGCATTTAAGGAAGTGGAAGAATAGATGAGCGAGAACAAGCTGAAGATAAATGCAGAGAATACAAAGGATATGCTAGTTAGAAGTACAAGAAAAGAGCTAAGAGGTATTACCACTTTGAAATGCTTGGATGGAAAAGAGATAGAGCGGGTCGAATTAACGAATTGCCTGGGCATAATGATCGACGATACACCTAGGTTTAACGACTACTGTAACTATATGTTACAAAAGATAGGGAAGAAAATAAGTTACCTAAATAAAATAGGAAATTATGTATCAGAGCAAACCAGGTGCATTATATACGAAACAATCATAGCTCCTCACTTTGTGTACTGTGCAACGCTGCTAATCGAAACACAGCCGAGTAGGTTTAGAACGGCACAAAATCGAGCGATGAGAGTAGACAGTGTGATAGGTATACGAAGGAACGGATGCTACAAGCGGTGCAGTTTATGATCATAAGACAGACACTATATTATTATAGTATGTGCATATTCATTTTTAATTTAAAGGCAAACTAGGCAAGCATGAAATATTGCAGTCGAATTTCGTAGAACTAGAAATTAAAAAGCTTATTCTGCGAAAGAGTTTTAATGTACAACGCACTGCCAAATGAAGTAAAACAGTGTGATAGACTCGTAACGTTTAAGAGAATGTTAAAAGAGTTTGTCAAAGCGGTATGATGTTGTAATTAAATTGATATGTAATATATAAAGTAATATGTAATATGTAAGGTAATATGCAATATGTAAAGTAATATATAATATTTAAAGTAATATGTAAAGTAATACGTAATATGTAAAGTAATATGTATTATGTAAAGTAATATGTAATATGTAAAGTAATATGTAAAGTAATATGTATGTGTGTAAAGTAATATGTAAAGTAATATGCAAAATGTAAAGTAATATGTAATATTTAAAGTAATATGTAAAGTAATATGTAATATATGAAGTAATATTTAACATGTATAGTAGTATGTAAAGTAATATGTAATATAATGTGTAATATGTAAAATAATACGTAATATGTAAAGTAATATGTATTATGTAAATTAATATGTAATATGTAAAGTAATATTTAAAGTAATATGTAAAGTAATATGTATGTATGTAAAGTAATATGCAAAATGTAAAGTAATATGTAATATTTAAAGTAATATGTAAAGTAATATGTAATATATGAAGTAATATTTAACATGTATAGTAGTATGTAAAGTAATATGTAATATTTAAAATAATGTGTAATATGTAAAATAATACGTAATATGTAAAGTAATATGTGTTATGTAAAGTAATATGTAATATGTTAAGTAATATGTAATATGCAAAGTAATATGTAATATGTAAAGTAATATGTAATAGGTAAAGTAATATGCAAAATGTAATGTAATATGTAATATATAAAGTAATATGTAATATGTAATATGTAAAGTAGTATGTAAAGTACTATGTAATAGTTAAAGTAATATGTAATATGTAAAGTAATATATAACATCTAAAGTAATATGTAAAGTATTACGAAAAGCTTCTGTAAAATAGCTTTGAAACCTAACAAGGAATCAATTACTAAAGGAGAAAAAAAAAACGAAAAACGATGAATCTAGTGCATTAACACTATACTACATTTTCCTTTGTAACTCCCAAAGCACTTGAGGTATATAATTGAGAAGTTAGTCTGTTTGTATTCAACTAAACTAGCATGTAATAAACACTTTTGAAATATGTTAAAGGGTTTTCAGGAATCTGCAAATTTTCATTTCTTAACCAACTAATCTTAATTGGCATATACGGTAATGAAATTTCTAAGAAAACATCCAGAATGAAGCTGAAATCGGTAAATTTTCAAAAAGCTTAACCACTGTAAATACTAAACTAAACCACTGTAAATAAACCACTTACAGTACAAACTTGAAATTTATTCTGCTTATAGATACTATTCTAGATAACTATTCTAGCTATTCACAACTGTTACACAGTTTCAAAAATTAAGGTCAAAATTGCAAAAACCTTGAGGTTCAACCACCAAACTATGAGGTTAACATTTGATATTTATGCACAGTTTTAGATTTAAAAAAATTCAAAAACTTGTAATTTCACGGAATAATTCTGCATTTTGCTTGGTAGCTCTAAAGCTTCTTGAACTGCGAACTTGGTGTTCTTACTATTAGTGAAACCATACTACTTATAGATATATTCAACTTGTTTCTAGCTCTATAATATTAAGTCATATTAAGAGTACCAAACAAATCTCACGCTGAAACCACTACTTCTCTTACTAATGCCACAGTATGGAAAGATCTAAGGTCAGGTTCTAGGCAACTCCTCCTCCTCCAACCTCCTCCGACCTTGACCTTGACCTTGAAACTTCCGGTTTCGACTTCCGATTTCGACTTCCGGTTTCGACTTCCGGTTTCGACTTCCGGTTTTGACTTCCAGGAGCCATTTCCGGAACTTCCAGATGCGCGGGAAAATTCAAAAAATAGACGCTAGGCGGGAAAATTCAAAATTACATGTCGGCGGAGACAAATGAGATGTGTAGTTGGTTAAATACATCAACGAAGCTAGATATATGAGGTTAGATAGATGAGTCTAAATACATAAGACTAGACAGACGAAGCTAGATACATGAGGATAGATAGATGAGTCTAAATACATGAGACTAGACAGACGAGGCTAGATACATGGGGCTAGGATACATGGAGCTAGATATATGGGGTTAGATAGATGAGTCTAAATACATGAGACTAGACAGACGACGCTAGATACATGAGGTTAGGTAGATGAGTCTAAATACATCAGACTAGACAGACGAGGCTAAACTCCTCCTCCTCCAACCTCCACCGACCTTGACCTTGACCTTGAAACTTCCGGTTTCGACTTCCGATTTCGACTTCCGGTTGCCGGTTCCGACTTCCGGTTTTGATTTCCGGTTTTGACTTCCGGCAGCCATTTTTGGAACTTCCAGATGCGCGTGAAAATTCTCAAAATAGACGCGAGGCGGGAAAATTCAAAATTACATGTCGGCGGAGACAAATGAGATGTGTAGTTGGTTGCATATATCAACGAAGCTAGATACATGAGGTTAGATAGATGAGTCGAAATACATGAGACTGGACAGACGAAGCTAGATACATGAGGTTAGATAGATGAGTCAAAATACATGAGACTAGACAGACGAGGCTAGATACATGGGGCTAGGATACATGGGGCTAGATATATGAGGTTAGATAGATGAGTCCAAATACATGAGACTAGACAGACGACGCTAGATACATGAGGTTAGATAGATGAGTCTAAATACATGAGACTAGACAGATGAGGCTAGATACATGGGGCTAGATACATGAGACTAGATACATGGGGCTAGATACATGAGACTAGATAGACGGAGCTAAATACATGAGACTAGACAGACGAAGCTAAATACATGGGGCTAGATAGACGAAGCTAGATACATGGGGCTAGATAGACGGGGCTAGATACATGAGACTAGACAGACGAAGCTAAATACATGAGACTAGATAAGACTGAACTAAAATACATAAGGGATTGTTTAATTTAACTAAAATATATTCTCAATTGTTTTTCTTCGTTTATCTTAATAAACGTAATAAGATTTCAATTTAAATAAAGTTTCAGTATTCGGTTAAACATAGCCGGATATGTATGTCAGTGTAATTTCCTCGAAATGTTTTTCGAATTTGTTTTTCGGATTGGCGATTAGACGCAGCCGGCCGTCTAGCGCTGATTACAACTCTTATCAGCGGTGCGCGAACGGAGAAAATAATAAATTATGAAACGTGGTCTAATTAACATATTCACGTAATTTTAATAAACATATTCACGTGAAACATCCAGCATTTCATTTATATAAACCAGAGGTAAATTTTCTGGCATCCACTTTTCATCTACTTGCATCCACTTTTCACCTACTTGAATCCACTTTTCATCTACTCGGATCCACTTTTCATCTACTTGCATCCACTTTTCATCTACTTGCATCCACTTTTCATCACGCTAAACATGGTGTGAGTTCTATGTAACCCCACGCTAAACAGGGTGTGAGGTCTATGTAACCCCAAGCTTAACAGGGTGTGAGGTCTATTGTGCCCCACGTTAAAGAGGGTGTGAGGTCAGCATAAGGTTAGGTTAGCATTAGGTTAGGCTACGTGAGGTTAGGAATAAAGCGCGCTTCATGTCTAACCTCACGTAGCCTAACCTAATGCTAACCTAACCTTATGCTAACACAACTAACCCATTGGGATTAAAGCTGATCAAAGCTGACTAAAAATAGACCAAACACCCTCTTTAGCGTGGGGCACCATAGACCTCAAACCCTGTTAAGCGTGGGGTTACATAGACCTCACACCCTGTTAAGCGTGGGGTCACATAGACCTCACACCCTGTTTATCGTGGGGTCACATAGAGCTCACACCCAGTTGAGCGTGGGGTCACATAGACCTCACACCCTGTTTAGCGTGGGGTTACATAGACCTCACACTCTGTTTAACGTGATGAAAAGTGGATGCAAGTAGATGAAAAGTGGATGCAAGTAGGTGAAAAGTGGATGCAAGTAGATGAAAAGTGGATGCCAGAAAATTGAACTCTGGTTTATATAAATGAAATGCTGGATGTTTCACTTGATTATGTTTATTAAATTAAAACGAAAAACAAACCTAAGAAATTGATTAGACCACGCTTCATAATTTATTATTTCCTCCGCTCGCGCACCGCTGATAAGAGTTGTAATCAGCGCTAGACGGCCGGCTGCGTCTAATCGACAATCCGAAAAACACATACGAATAACATTTCGAAGAAATTGATTACACTGACAAACACAAACATCCGGCTATGCTTAACCGAATACTGAAACTTTATTTAAATTAAAATCTTATTACGTTTATTAAGTTAAACGAGAAAAAATAATTGAGAATATATTTTAGTTAAATTAAACAATCCTTTATATATTTTAGTTCAGTCTTATCTAGTCTCATGTATTTAGCTTCGTCAGTCTAGTTTCATGTATCTAGCCCCGTCTATCTAGCCCCATGTATCTAGCTCCGTCTATCTAGCCCAATGTGTTTAGTTTCGTCTGTCTAGTCTCATGTATCTAGCCCCATGTATCTAGTCTCATGTATTTAGCCCCATGTATCTAGTCTCATGTATCTAGCCTCATGTATCTAGCCTCGTCTGTCTAGTCTCATGTATTTAGACTCAATTATCTAACCTCATGTATCTAGCTTCGTCCGTTAAGTCTCATATATTTAGACTCATCTATCTAACCTCTATCTATTTATCTATCTAGCTTCGTTGATATATGCAACCAACTACACATCTCATTTGTCTCCGCCGACATCTAATTTTGAATTTTCCCGCCTCGCGTCTATTTTTTGAATTTTCGCGCGCATCTGGAAGTTCCGGAAATGGTCGGAAGTCGAAACCGGAAGTCGTAACCGGAAGTCTAAACCGGAAGTCGAAGCCGGAAGTTTTAAGGTCAAGGTCGGAGGAGGTTGGAGGAGGAGGAGTGGCCTAGAACATGACATCTTTCCTTACTTGCCACGCATGATAGTGAATTATACAACAGTTATTTGTATGCTATTACTAGGCCACAGTGCACTTACGTGGCACTATACGAGTATTAGATAAAAATAATTGCTTTTAAAATCATATATTTCTATTCTCTTAACTGAATAGACATCTGCAGACGCGTTTCGAGATTTATTTTTCATCAAAAATTAACAAAATAATTTGCACATTTGTGATTTGCCCGTTCTTTCAAACGTCGAAACTCGAGTCGTGATATGTGTAGAAATTTATATAACTGTGAATAATAAGTTGTATAACATTTTTACATTTTATAAGTGTGGTAAAAACACCGTGAATTTTTCAAATCAATGTAAGTATGAATTACCATGTAGTAACTGTCGCAACCATCCTATTCATTTTTATTAATTTTATTTAAAACGAGGAGAATCCTATGAGGTTTATATTCGATTAGAATCATTCTATTGGAGAATAGCAATTATTTACTCAGAATTCATATTACATCCTAGTAAGTTTTATTTAAAGATTTCGATGACCATAAATCACAATTAATTACCAAATAATTTGTGAAATGTGGGAACAAATGTCTGAAAATAAATGTTAAACCCAGTAATATTCCCATCTAAAGTTATTGTTATTACTTTAGGGCTTATCCATATACAGAGATAACTTTAGGGATGAACTTCGTGCTAAGTTATATTGATCCGATGGGCTCAACGAAATTTGAATATCTTACCCACATTTACATTAATATAATTACAAAACATTCGCCTGACAAACTGCAAATAGACCAAGTTTCGTTTGAGATTAAAGCAAAAAAACACTTTGGAATAAAAAGATTATTCCTCGAATGTGCAAATTATTTTGTTAGCGCAGACAAGAAGGTTTAGATTGCAGGGCGCTACGGCTCTGAAACTTTTTAATCTTTCAGTTGATTTAGGTCGGCTTGATTTGATTTAGATTCGGTTTAGAATGAAGTTTCCCTGTTTTATTTTTTTGTAAAAGTAATATCATTTATTTGGCTCCGTTCTGCACGATTCCCGACACTTCTAAACCCCTCGCAAAATTATCTACTCTTCTCAAAGTTCACGACGAATAAAAGTAAAATGAATAACGAAATATCTCGTTATGTTAAAATTGCAAACGCGGGAAAGCGCTCGCTCCGGAACGTTTATACGTGACTTAGTTTTACGCGGATTGAACTACTCATAAACATACATAGTTACACAAATATAAAATAAATGTCCTTTGGGTTTACGTGGATATAGATAACGATCAGCATGATCATCATTTATGTCCGGAGCAGCGACGCGAATATTTCTTGTAAAAGTTTTATTACAAATCCAACTACAGAAGTTAATAATGGAATTTGATATATCATGTTTCCGTCATATTCGGTGTTTGCTGTTTTATTAATTTATAACCAAGTTATTTTTAATGGTGTGTATAAAAGAAGGATGGAGATTAAATGCGCTTCTAGGAAAACGTTTAGATAATAATGTTGTAAAAACAGGAATATTCGGAAAATATAGGCCAATATAGAAAGTTATGCCAAAGTTCGAAAAGGTTTATTGCAGTAAACAATAAATTTATTGTCTCGTTAACAGTTAATATTTGTATTTCCTCTTGTTATAGGACAGTAAAAAATTTATACTACACTCGGACAATAATCAAATGAAATAATCTTTAACTAGAACGGTGGTAAAAAACCTTCTAGAGGTTCGATTAGAAAGGTTACAAAATTAGTCCCACATCTTATGGGACAAAGTTGTCCCACATATTGTTTAATGCTAAAAACAAAATCAACCTGCGTCTATGAAATTAATTGTTCTGAATGCAATAGCATGCACGTAGGTCAGACAGGCCAAAGTTTTTCAACTCGGTTTTCAGAACATTCACATTTCGTCTTAAAAAAGTGAATAGTTCTTTTTCAAACTATTGACCCGAATGTAATCTTAAATTCCCAGAAATGAACAATCTAAAAATCTTGCAAAATTGCAAGCAAGGCCCGAAACTTAATTTTCGGAGGTCATAAGAAATTTTCAGCCGTAACCCGTTAATATCCTTAACAAGCAAACCGACTTAATAATTTCGCAACTTTTTAATCTTGCACAATCGTGTCCAGGTTACTCCCTAATTGTAGAAAGGCACCTCCTTCCGCAAAAAAACCCGTAGCATAAATACAATAAATCAACAATTTGTAAGCCACTTGAAAATGACCTTCAACAGTCGAAAGTCGAGTCGAGTTAAAAGTTAAAATTTATATAACTGTGAATAACAAGTAATATAATATTTTTACATATTAATTGTCGTTGAAACATTTTGAATTTGTCAATTCAGTGTAAGTATGGATTACCACGTAGTAACGGTCGCAACCATACTATTCATTTCTCATAGTTATTTATAGTTGCTTCATTAAAAGTTTCTTATAGTTATTTCAGAAAATAGATAACTCAATATAATATAAACGTCCGTTCGACGAGTTGACGAGACTGACTGTATTTTGAAATAATTTCAGGATCAATAAAACATTTTTATCTATTACTAAAATACACCCAAAAACCTTTTTAAAACAAAAACATTTTTAAAAATTTAATTAATTTTCAAAGCGTTTTTTTGGAATCAATGCTAATAAAATATTTGTTTGTTAATAGAGTTTATGCCGAAAACGCATTTTGTTATTTCAGTTTCTATGGCTGTGTGTCGCAATTTAATCCCAATCAAGAGAGAGTACATATTAAACTACATACAAGCCCCATGCAACAACATGCCCATATTTACACCACTGTTTATAATCTATGTACGTCAGGATTAATAATAAATATAATTTCAAACATAATTTCAGTTATATAAAATAATTAAAATTCTACTAAATCAAGTAATAATATGGCTTATTTAAACTATACAAATGCAAATTTTAATTAAAATATTCGCATTTAAGAAATTTAATATGAATTGCATTTATAGAGTTAATAGAGATAACGGAATTCTGTGCAATATGCATAAATCAAACTTCAATCGATTTATTTCGTTCAAGTGAATTAATATTCAAACACGATAAAGTTAATACACTGATGAAGCCGAGCACATAAATCTGAAACAGGTTCCATGATTTCCATAATTTATTTTAGTTACATTATATTAAAACTATTTGTTTTAAACTTTATACATTCTATACATTTTAGGGTGCGTTTTAATGTAAACGGTTTCGAGAAATTGTGATTTAAAAGAATAATATAAAAATCTAGTTACATAAGTTTAGTTTACATAAAATATGTTTATTTAGGATATAAACAAAATAGGAATCCACAGAATTGGACTTTTTATGAAAAAATAAATATAAAAACCGGGTTTGGTTCTATGTAAATATTTTCGAGCAATCATGATTTAAAACTAGACGACATAGAATAAATTTATTTTAAAAATGTAACAATCCAAATGTAATTTCCAGACTATGCTGTTCACCTACGATTATTTTCCGGTTTCCTATATAGCTACACATTACGTTCACCAGGTATGATAAAATCTGACTTTCTTGTAAAGTTCTGTTGATGTCCGGCCAGGAGGCCGGCCTTTGCCCATCTATCTGGTGGTCATTTTCCAGACCTGTGATAGTCTCGGGATAGACTCCACTATTAATGGGATCATATGCTATTAATAGTGGAGTCTATCCAGAGACTACAACAGGTCTGGAAAATGAGCACCAGATAGATGGTCAAAGGCCTGCCTGCTGGCCGGACATCATCAGAACTCTACAAGAAAGGCAGATATTATCATACCTGGTGAACGTAATGTGTAGCCATTTAGAAAACCGGAAAATACTCGTAGGTGAACAGAATAGCATGGAAATGACATGCGTGGTTCCACAGGGTTCAGTAATAGGCCCTAAACTCTACAGAGGAGAGGAAATGCTTTTACGCACCCCCAAATACGGTTTCAATTTTGGGGAGTGTGGGACTCACCAGCCCTCTAAGGCAGTCATACCCACTAAAACCATCTCCTCTTTATTTCTCTCCTGTAGTGTTCCCGCCTTTCAGCCTTACATCCTACAGGTTTGGTCTTAATATCCTTTATCGGTTGTCGTCTCTTTCCCTGCTCTGTTCTTCTAATTCATCTTTTGCCTTTTTCCGCATCACTTCTTCTACAAAATTCTTCACAGTTTCCCAGCTGTTCTTGTCTCCGATCATTTCCTCTATTATGTTTCCCGGGGACATGGCTGCCGCAGGTAGGTTTTTTTTTACATTGTCCCTTTCGATATCCCAATTCCCACAGTGGAATATTGTGTGTTCTGGAGTATCATCTACTTGCTCTGGACAGTATCGGAATTGTGCACTTCCCCTCTTTCAAATTCTCTCCGTGTAGGACCAGAAGACTCCGTGTCCTGTAAGGCACTGTGTAATGAGGAAACTTACCGATCCATGCTTCCTCTCTACCCACTTCTTGATGTCCGGTATCATCCTGTGGGTCCACCTTCCGACTTTAGCGAGGTCCCATTCTGTCTGCCACTTCTGGTAAGTCATTTCCCTCTGTTCTTTCCGGTCTGTTATTGTTATTGTCCTGTGTAGGTTATATAGTCGCTTTTTCTCTTCGGCAAGGAGATGTAGCGGTACGAGGCCTGCCACTACAAGCGCGGCATCTGCAGATGTTGTGCGGTAGGCACTGCATACTCTCAATGTCATTAGTCTTTGGGTGGACGTGATTTTCTTTCGATAGATATTACGTCTTGCTGCCCTGACCCATAGCAGAGCCCCGTACATCATTATCGACTCCATTGTCATCGCTAGTACCTTCCTTTTCTTCTGTCCTGGACCTCTAATATTAGGCAGTATGCTGCCTAGGGCCTTCATTGTACGTTTCGCCTTCTCGCACGCGTAGTGGATATGTCGCCCGAACGATAGTCCCCTATCTATTATCATGCCCAGATACTTTATCTGTCGCACGGGATAGATATCTTCTGATAGATATAGATATCTCCTGCCATGGTAAACTTTATAGGAGGTAGTTTTTTCCTATTTAGGATTATTGCTACGGTTTTATTCACGGCCACTTTCAATTCGTTCCGTTTCATCCATCTGTCTATAGTATTTAACGTTACATTCACCTTAAGTACCAGTTCATCGGGATTTTTTGCAAATGCCAATACGGCAAGGTCGTCCGCATAGCACACAAGTTCGACTCCCTCCTCCGTATCCACAGACATGACGTCGTCATACAAAAAGTTCCATAGGGTTGGCCCGACGACCGAACCTTGCGGTACACTTCCCAGGATTTTCTTTTTCATCTTGGATGTTATCTGGATGACGCGATTTCTGAAATATGATTGCACAGTGTTGAGTAGGTACTGGCTAACTCCGCACTTTTCAAGTTTGGACAGAATTATGTGCCACGGGTCAGAATTGAAAGCGTTTTGTACGTCGATAAGGACGAGGGCACTCCATTGGCTTTGTTGCATTTCCTTTTATGCATTGTGGATGACATGCTCTATTGCGCAAATTGTGGTTTTCCCTCTACAAAATCCGTACTGATTTCTATGTAGACCCCCGTTGGTCTCAATGTCCTCCTGAATTCTCTGGTTTACGATATTTTCGTATACCTTATCTAGTACATTGATCAGGCATATTGTTCTATATTTAGCTGTCTCGTCCATTCTTTTCCTAGGTTTTTTAACTAGGATCAATTTTGCGAGAAGATTCCATGTATCGGGGGACCGGTTCAACTCCAGAAGGCTGTTGAAGAGGGTTACAAAATATTGTGTATTACTGCCTATAATTGACTTTACTGTTTCAGGCGGTATTCCATCCGGGCCGGGAGACTTGCCCAACTTTATTTTTTTACATGCCCTTATCACCTCGTCTTCATTAAGATCATGGCCGTTTGAGGAAGTGTGGAGAGGTCTATCCCATCGATGGTAATCTTTCCCGCTAGTGATGAAAAGTTGGTCGAAAACTTCTTCACGGTCCTGCAGCGGTAGTGTTATCTTCGGGTTTGGTGCATTTAATTTTTATCTGACGATTTTATATCCTTCTCCGAAAGTGTCAGTTTCTAGGCTGTCACATAATTTGGACCAGGCTTATTTCTTTGCCTCTGATATTGACTTTTTGAGCGCACGCTTTGCTTGTTTGTATTCTGATCGTCTATTCCCTCTATCTCATACTTCTATGCTCCTTTGAAACCGCCTCCTTTAAAGCTTTGTTCCTGAAATCTGATTTTGTATTTCTCCTGACCACCAATAGGGCAACTTATAGTCTTCTCCGCACCTTAAGAGTGGTTTGCTTTTCCTGTATGCTTTACCCAGAGACTCTTCACAGCTCTCCGTGTTAATTTCCGTGTCATTAATTTCTTCCGTGAAAATTTTATTTAGTGTTACGATGTCTGTAAAACCGTATCTCCACCTTGCTCTCGCCCTCCTGCTTGTGGCAGGTATTCTAGTTAGAATGAAATGGTGGTCGCTCATCGACAGTTCGTTTCTCAGAACCGCCCACCACGGGTTTTTTGCAACTACCTCGTCATTCACCACGTTCGCCTCGCTAAGGACAATAAATTCGCATTTTTCTTTAGCTGCGATTGTAGATGCCATGTCGTGAGCATTGGTGCTTCTATTGGCGTTTAGTTGCAGGATGTTGAATTTTTATGCCCTTGCGACTTCTTTCTAGCATCTGCTAGCGCTTTTTGGAAGGCCTTGCAGTTCCTGTTTCCCGGCGAGTGTCCATTTTCCTTGCACAGCGGGCAGTAGGGTTCTTCCTTACACTGTAGGGCTCTATGGCCTTCGCCCGAGCATTTTAGACACAGGCCCGCTCTATTCTCCCCATTGCAGGTGCTGGCTTTATGGTCGCATCCCCAGCATTTGTAGCAGTGTTCTACCGCGATTCTTTCTTGTATCCTGCAGTGGCTGAGTCCTATTCTTACTTTCCCTTCCGCAATACGTTTTTGAGCGTCTTCTTTTAGGGCTAAGACAGTGGCTGTTTGTGTACCCCTATATCCTGGTCTTAGGTGCTTAACCTTCAGTTTTTCCTCTGCTTGTATAAGCCCTGTTGCTATTATCGCCTTCTTTATAACTTTCTCTAACGATAGATCATCTATGTCTCTTACGTGTAGTGTACGTAATTTTTCTTCCACCGTCCTAACATGTTGTCCCTGTAGGAGTCCTCGTATTTTTTCTTTTATCGTTTTTGCCTCGCCATTCAGCGCAATCATTAAGTCCCCTCTAGCCGTTTTTTGTACTTTACTTATGATCTGTATAGTGTTGGGGTCTGTTATACCCTCTTTTATTTTTTTAGTGTTTCGGCATATGACGTGTTTGACCCTTCTACAATAATTGCTTCGCCCTTTCTAAAGTTTCTTGTTTTTTTGGCTTTTATTCCTTCGTTTTTTTGTGTTTTTATAGTGATCTTATGATCCAGCTTCGAGTAGATGGTTTCGATCACCTTTCTCATGCATTCCGCCTTTATTCCGTGAGGGAGCGTCATGGCATATTCTTTTCCTCCTCCGTTTTCTTGTGTCAGGTTTCTTGTTGCCTGTATCATATTGTACAGGTCTCTCTTATTACGCCCGTCCTGTCTGGTTGGGTCTGATTGCCTTTTTCTTCAAATGTGCTCCCTCTTTGTTTCTGAACGTGGTCTCTTGTTCGATGCAGGTGTATTTTCCGCCTTCGCATGCTATTTCTTCCCCTTCCACCCCACACTCTGGAACCTGATAGGTTACGCAGATGACCTGTTACTTGTAGTGAGTGGAATCAACAAAGAAAATATGGAAAGGAACACCGAGCTGGCTATAAAAAGATCCAAAGTTGCATGGAAGGTAGGAAACCACAACTGGAACCGCAGAAGACAGAAGCCGGCAGACCATACCGGCAGACAAGAAAAATTAAAACCGTCTCCATAAAAATTGGCGAGACAACGATAACCAATAAACCCAAGCTACAATATCTAGGTGTCACCTTTGGACATAATATGAATATGGGACCCCACATAACTAGAGTAACGGAGAAGGCATATAGGACTATAGCCGCACTGGCACGAATAATGCCGAACACAAGAGGTGCAAGACAGGGAGCTATGAAAGTGGTAAATTCTATACTCCTCGAAGAAACACCGGCGTGGCGTGAGCAGGCCATTAAAACTAAATATAGAAGAATTTTAGAGAAGACACAACGAAAGGCACCCCTAAAGATTGCGTGCGCCTTTAGTACGGTATCCACAAAGGCCATACAGGTGATTGCAGACACGACAGAAATTAATCTGCTGGCACGAGCGTACCTACGATAAAGCAGAGAACAAAAAAGAAACAAGACTAAGGGCCAAGGAGGCTACTCTAAAGTGGAAAAAAGGAACTAATTCCCGAACTAAAACCATGAATTAAAAGGGAACACGGAGAAATGGGATACCACCTCACCCATTTCCTTAGCGGGCATGGTTATTTTAATAGCTATCTATCTAGATTTAAATTAGTCACAAGAGTGCGGATATTGCGGTCAACAAGATATGCCGGAGCACACGGTCCTGTGGTCTTACAGGTAGCACGTCGTAAGAGAAGAAGCCGTAGACAAAGTAGGGGAACAACTCACAAAGAAAAACATAATGAAGTTAATGTTAGAAAGCCAAGATAAATGGAATGCAATAAAAGGAGCAATCAACGAAATAAAGCAGAAGGAAGATAGGCAAAGATGAAAGAATTTGTAGATTTCTGCGTAGTCATGCTTTGAGGCAAAAAAACCCAGGAAGAGAATTGCTGATATATTGATAGATATCTGCCCAAGTGATCAGATCATTTAATGATTTGATCGTCTGATATATTATATATTGTATTATGTTACTAATATTAAAATATAAACATATATTTTCTAATAATACCTACTATTATATCTTATTTCTAATTTTTATATGTACAGGGAGTGTCAGAGTTCCACCGAAAAACTTTCAGAACTGATTCTATGATCCAAACTAAGCATAAAGCTCTTAATACATAACCTCATGGTATTGATTGACAACAATCGACCATTGCTGATTATATTGGTAATTAATATTGGAAACTATCGCAAACACTAATATTATATTCTAATTACTTAAACAACATCATATTGAATGAATACTTGGCTTACATCAAACAAAATAATTTTTATTGTGTTTTAACAAAATCTTCCGTAATGCTCAGACCACCATGACGTTTTGATCGAATGCTAAAACCGTTGTAGCGTAGACTATTTTCAGTCAAACAACTGTATAGTGCTACAAAATTCGGCAAAATATTTGATAAACGTTTTACCTCGAGCGACATAGATCTATAAAGGTCGCAGTACAAGTCGTCACCACCATATCTACAATCTACCTCGAGGGATTGTCTTGCACCACTATCCCCTATAAGGGACAAAAACGCTTTAGAAAAAGATGTTTACCAGTAATACAAGCAGATGGGGTGGAATTTATTGATATAATATAGAAACATGCACAAAAACTATGCACAATTTACTAAAATTGTTCCAATTTTCGGAATCTCGACGTGTCGTCGAACTAACAATCGCCATTACACGTTCGTGCGCAGTAAGCGTTAGTACTATAGTGAAACATATACTATAGTGACATACTAGCATACACCTTTAGAAAACCATTAAAGAATTAAGGGATAAAGCTGGCAATGTAAGTAGGATAAATAGTAAAGTACTGGACTTCCTAACAAGACAACGACTATCCACCGCTTTAGGATATTTTTAATATATATGTTTTATATATTTGTATATATAAAATTGTAATATATTTGTATTAGGATATCTGTCCCAGTGCCTTAGTCAGCTGAAATTACTGCAGTACTGAAGTTGTGAGAAAACCACATTCCTACAAACTATAGACCAGGGGTGGGCAAATCTATTGGCTCCGCAATATTTTCATCCGCAATGTTTCCCTAGCTACATTGCGGATGAAAATTTCACCGCGGGCCGCATTAAAAAAAATCTATGTGTGTAGTTGTATAGATTCTATGAAATGTTGACAGGTAGATTAGAACGAGGCAACAGAGGAAGTAATAACTACGTTGAATAACATGAAATTCAATAAAGCAATTTGAGAAGAGAATATCACGGTGCAAATGACACGAAAATGAGGAGATAATCTTATAAAGAAAATTGCGACATTACTAAACGCCTAAAGACAAGGAAAATACCAAAACAATGGAAAACGCTAACGGGGTCCTATTGTCATTAATGTCATAATCACAGTCTTCATGTCATATGTATACAAATTACAGACAAAAATAATCAGAAACAGATTATAGAGAAAGATCGACGAATACCAACAAAGAATTCAAACAAAGAAGCAACCGCAACTTCTCCGCGACAAAACTAACCATGTTCAATTTAAAAGAGGAGTACCAAAAGGTAGTACAAGGACTTCTTATCTCTAAAACTCTTCACTTTAGCTTTGGAAAACTTTCTTAAAATAACTGACTGGAACGACAAAGTTATCAACATCAATGAAACAGGACTAACCAATCTAAGATACGCTGACGATATAATAATCTTGGCCCATAGTAGAGAATATTTGTTAGATCAAAAATAATTGCAGACCAACAAAGAGAATCTAAAAAGTAGGGCTGAAAACAAACCTTTCAAAATCCTAGATAATGTACCTAGGAACAGGAGAACCAATAATAGTGGGAGGACATCAAGTCATAAGGTAGAAGAATACAGGTACCTAGGACAGAAACTTACTAGCAACCAAACCAAACAGAATGAAGAAATAAGAAGGAGAATAAGGATGGGTGGCAGAATAAGGATGGGTGGCTTTCGCCAAACTATCATTTTTCCTGCGAAATAAAAAAATGAACACCTAAATCAAGAGTTTTTAAACAGTGCATCACCTGTGATGACATATGGCACTAAAACAAGAAGCAATAAAAAGGTCAATGGTGGGGATTATAAAAAGGAAAAGATAGCGAAACGAAAGAATACGAGCGATAACTAAAGACACCAATATTGGAGAAAAAAATGAAATCCTCAAATGAATATTCGCAGGTTACGTTTCAAAAAGTAATAAGATGAGATGGGACAGGCGAATCATATAATGGAGACCGTATGAACACAAAAAGGAATAGGAAGACTGCCTATGAGATGGTATGATAAACTCATAGGAAAAATCGGACTAGCATGGATCCAACTAGCACAGTCCAAGGATGGACTTAATGGCTAAAGAAGAAAACTGTAAGGTAGAAGATAGTGGCAGGTAACACCACAATTTAGATGAAGAAATAAGAGAACAATGGAAGAGAACATGGAAAGAACTTCCTGGGCAAAGACAATTCAAAATAATGTACAAAAGCTTGCCTGAAAGTAAACAGGTCTCCTATAGACCGATATCTCTAACATCTAATATAGCTTTAATGGAAAAAAATATCTATAATAGGCGAATTTATTTTTTAACTAAATATTATGTAAAATCAATTTGGTTTTTTAAGAGGCAAAAGTACAGAAAATGCTATAAATGTTAAATGTAAAAACTATCTGAATATTATAGCATTCTTAGATCTTGCTAAGGCGTTTGAAATGGTTAATCATGCTAGACTATTTTTAACACTTGTAGCATACGGTATTGGGGTATTGCTTAGGAACTAGTTAAGGATTACTACAAATGTAGCTTACATTGTGCTAAAGGTATGAACATTGAAAGTGTAAGTAAAAACATAAACATGAACACAGCTATTTATTTTGTATGTTAATAATATTTTAAACTTAATACCATATTCCGAAAATATATAATAACAGATTCCGCACATACAGCTATTTTATGTACCTACTGGAAATTATGTGCCTACTGGATTGAAATATAAAAGAAATTATTGGAGTAGATATAAAGTTTCGGTCTTTGACAAGCCAATTAGCTCTAAATGTAGATAACACTACTTATATTACTTTCGCATATTTGAAAATAGTTTACCCAATGATGTAAAACTAGTGCTAAATGATAAAGAGATTAAAAAGGTTAAATACTGTAAATATTTAGGTATTTATATAGATAAGTGCATGAAATGACAACACCATATCCAAGGAGTAATTACGAAATTGAGCTATTTTGTTTCCCTTTTCTATAAGTTGTCTTCTATACATTGTTTTTTTTTCTATATGTGTGAAAGAAAAATTGTGAAGGGTAGTTAGACAGCACACTGTTCAGAGTTAGAAGCGGAATGGGAACTAGAGATGCGTTGTTTGCAATGACGCTATTATTACAAAAGTGCAGGGAATATAATAAAAGCGTGCTCATATGTTACATAGATTACCAAGAAGCGTTCGATCGAGTTCAACACTGCAAGCTTATACAAGCACTAAAAAGCAAACCTAGACCCCAAAGATATTACTGTAATCAGAAATCTATACTAGATCCAAACAGCTGTTATAAGGTTAGATGACAATGAAACAAACCAGATAGAAATTCGTGTGAGAAAGATAGTGTGACAAACTGACAGGTACTTCAGGAGGAAACATTGAGCGACCACCAGCTTATCACATTTGATCTCGTCATAAACCCCGGGCAACAACGACCACTGATGGCAAACTTGAGCGCAGCAAACACGTGGAGGTATAAACCCCATAAAGAGGACGCAGTCAAGGAAAGTCTGCAGTTGGAGCTCAACAAGATAGAGCTACCCGATGTGCTTACAATCACTGCGGCTTTATCCAAAACATATTCCGACGTCCTATCGAGACCTAGAGAGAACCGAAGAAAAGCCGTCTACTGGTGGAACCAGGAAATCGTGACTCTTCGGAAAGCCTGCGTTGGAAAAAAAAGACCGTGGATAAGACTTAAAGCAACTCATAATGTTGATCCTTTACAATTAGAAAACAGCCATGCAGTATACGCCAAGGCAAGGAAAGAGCTGAGGACCAGCATTAAAAAAGCAAAGTTAGCTTGTTGGGAAAATGTTATACAGGCTGTAAATGGCGAAGTTTAGGGAAACGGTTATAAGATAGTGTGTAAAAGAATGGGCATTCACACCAAACCGAATCATAACACGGAGAGCAAACTTAAAGCCGCTGAAGAACTGTTTCCGCAAAGGCAACTGATTTTCTGGAAGATGGAATCTGGGGACACTGTACCACCAGAAATTACAAGCAAAGAAATCGCGGAAGCAGCCCAGAGAATAAAATCCAACAAAACTGCACGCCCAAATGGCATTCCACCGGAGGTAACACGGCTGGCTGCCCTCCTGCAAAAGGAGCTGTTTGCAGATATGTTTAACGCCGTCATCCGCACAAGAAAAATCCCCCAAAGCTGGAAAGAGGCCAGACTGGTCTTGGTACCTAAACCTGGTAAGCCCCCCGCTACATCATTTCGCCCAATCTTCCTACTAGACACCATCGGCAAGCTCCTCGAACGAATAATAGCCACGAGGATAAGCCAGGAACTCGATCTGCATGGTGGACTATCAACATGCCAGTATGGGTTCCGAAAGGGGAGGTCGACAACTCATGCCATTCAGGAGGTGATGAAGATTGCCCGTTGTGCTAACCTGGGAAAAATAAGACCCAAAAAGATATGCTTAGCAGTCGCGCTAGATGCAAAAAAATGCATTTAATACTGTGCCTTGGCGGAAAATCGTGGTTGCACTTAGACGGAAAAGCATATCTGCCTATCTTATTGATTTAATCAAAAGCTATTTTACGGACAGGACCCTAAAAATAGATGACAAAATAAGACCGGTATCTTGCGGTGTTCCTCAGGGGTCGGTTCTCGGGCCGCTGTTGTGGAACATCCTATACGATGCCGTCTTGGACCTGGTAACAACCTGACAGGCTGTAGACTGATCGCATTTGCCGACGACCTAATTGTGGTGTCAGTTGACACAAACGAGAAGGCTGTAGTAGCGAGGGCCGAATCTGCAATAAAGGCGATACATACATGGATGGAGATAAACGAACTACAAATTGCTCCAGAAAAGTCTGAGGTCATTGCGCTAACTGGCCGCAAGAGGATTGAACCCATGTCTGTCAACATAATAGGTAGGCTGGTTCCTGCGACACCGACAATGAAATACCTCGGCGTCCATATCGACCAGCGGCTTTTCTGGAGCAGGCACGTCCAAAATGTAGCAGTGAAAGCCGAACGTGCAGGTACAGCACTTCGTAAGTTGATGCAAAGAATAAATGGCCCAAATATGCACGCAAAAAGGCTACTAAATGAGGTCGTTAATTCCATCCTACTTTACGCTGTACCGGCCTGGGTGGGGTCGCTGCATGCAGCCACAAATAAAAACCGACTAATAAAAACCCAACGCAGCATGTTAATAAGCATATGCGGCGCTTACCGCACGGTGTCAAATGTGGCGCTACAAGTCATAGCGGCAGTCCCGCCGATTGACCAAATGGCTCAGGAACGGGCCAGCAACCAAGGCACAAATACAGAAGGGAGGGCTCGACACAGAAGTGCACTCATGGGCAGATGGCAGAAACGGTGGAACGACGCCAAGGAAGGGAACTGGATCAGAACTCTCATCCCAGAAATTGAGCCAAGGGTGAAGCGCACTCATGGCGAGGTTAACTATCACTTAACACAAGTGCTGAGCGGACACGGAAGCTTTGGCTCATATGTTAAAAGGTTTGGAAAGGCTGAAAGTGATAGCTGCAGATATTGCCAAAGGACAGACTCAGCTGAACATACTACTTTCGAATGCCGGCAATGGGCTGAAATCAGAACTACAACAGAGCGGGCGGTGGGAGAGCCTATCAACTCCTCTAATATGGTCCAGCTGATGATTAAAGGCGAGGACAACTGGAAAGCAGTAGCAACGATGTGTGCCACGATACTTCGAACAAAAGACGAAGATGAAAGAAAGGTCAGGCTGCTGTCCAGGAACGGCCAGCCGTGATGGAAAAGATCACCACTTTGAAGTAATGCTAACGCGGTCCCGAAGTGGAGTACTGATCCTGGGGAGGGAGGTGGGTATACTATCTCTGGAAGAGAAGGAGTCCCACACTACCCAGGTAGTGGGTGCCTATAAAAGGTTTCCCCTTCCTCCTAAAAAAAAAGATAGAAATTCAACGAGGAGTCAGACAAGGCTGTGTGCTGTCACCACAATTGTTCAATGTATATTCACAGCTAATATTTCAGAAAGCACTATGGGAAAGAACGGAAGGTGTGAGCATTGGAGGGACCATCAAAAATAACTTAAGATTTGCAGACGGTACCGCGATAATGACAGAGAGTATAGAAGACCTACAAATCCTGTTAGATAGCATTAATAGGGAAAGCAAAAAAATGGGGGAAAGCAAACAATGAACATAAGTAAAACCAAATACATGGTCATCTCAAAAACTCCAATTGACAACATATTACTTATAATGGAAGGTAAACAGTTAGAGAGGGTCGACAAATATAAATACCTGGGAGCAACCATAAAATCGCAATTGGACCAAGATCAGGAGATGAACGTCAGAATAGAAATAGCCCGGAAAGGATTTATAAAACACAGATCAATGTTCACAAATAAGAAATTAAGTTTAGCCATGAAATTAAGGTTTCTAGAATGTTATGTATGGTATTAGCTGTTATATGGAGTAGAAACATGAACGCTAAAAGCACAATCCATAAAAAGATCGGAGGCATTGGAAATGTGGCTCTACAGACGCATACTTAAAACTCCTTGGACTGCTAGAACCACAAATGAAGAAGTACTAAGGAGAATTGGACACGGCAGAAAACTGATGACAATCGTCAAAATAAGAAAAACAGCATGTCTTGGCCACATACTTCGTAATCACAAATACTCCCTCCTACAAGTAATCATGCAGGGAAGAATAGCGGGAAGGAAAGGCATAGGAAGAAAAAAGAAATCTTGGCTGAGGAATATCAGAGCGTGGTCTAACCTCAGTGTTGAACAAATAGTTCACGCTGCAAGAGATAGGGAAGCGTTTAAAGAAGTGATCAACTTTCTTTAAGGAAGACTGCATATGAAGAAGAAGAAGAAGTTGAGTAAATATATGCATAAAAAAAATACATTAAACTATTTTGTCATGCACTAATATCATGCAAATGCACTAACATCAAAAATTATATCATGCACTAATTTAAAGTCGAATTAACTACTGTGTTTCTTACTGAGGCATATGACAATGTACGTACACCAACAGTTACATTAGAGAATTCTAGTTATAGTAATTATAAAACTATGTAATAACATTCAACCTCCTCTAAATCTATGTAAATCTTTTATTTGTAAACTCTATGCTATTGGAATATAATAAATGCAAAAAATTGTATAAGAGGGTATCGGTGAATATAAGAAATACGTTAATCTCTCTACAAAAAATTAATAAATCTCTTAGTTGTAAAAAAGTAAGCTATATTGCTATTAAATTATTTAACATGTTGCCTAGTGTATTGAAAAACGTGATAAATGATAATATAAAAAGGAATCTTGTGGATTGCGAATATAGATTAAATATAGAATCTGTTTTTGTTTCTTTTGGTTAGTAAATGAATATTATCAGAAGGATGTTGATAATATATTTATGATAACACGTAGCGTAATTTAATATGTGCATTAGTTTTGGTTTTATAGGCTATAATTTATATTTTTCAGAAGAATATTTCCAAAGTTCATAAATGAATCCTTAGGGGTATTGGTAATATATTTTTGAAGACTTGTAGAAACATTTTATTTTTATTTATTTTTTATTCTAGAGCACAAATTTTGTTTTTAGAAGAACGTTGCTTTGGCTAGTAGGCCTAAAATGGATAATATATTTAGGCTGTTCATAATATGTTGTTAATGACATGTAGCACCATTTAATTTTTGTGTGTCGTATAAATATGTACGTATGTGTCTATTTGTTCACGATTGGTTTATATTTGTTCTTATTGTGCAGTTGGATAGTCGCCGTTTTACTCCACATTTCACCGGTTACGCCTTGACCAAGGAGTGGTTGAAACCGCAGATACAACCTAAACCCGCAATTTTCCATATTACTTTTGCGCAGTTTATTAAGGCAGTAAAGTTTTTAGTCTCAGAAGTCTTAAAAGTTGTGAAACGTGGAACTTCTAAATCATAAAATCTTGAGAGTTTATCTGAATAACTTTGTATGTCTAGTTATACAACATGTACTTCCAATATAATCTAGGCCTGTTTGTCCTATTTCTTCACACTAGCTTACAATAGGCTGGTCTATATAATAATGATAATACCTTTATTGTTTTTGTTTATCCGATTACCGAAAAATTATTAATATTGATTGGTGAAACCATCCCATGTTATAGATAATCATACAAAGTTAAAACAAACGAAACACAGCCTGAATATATTAATATATTCAGCATTTCCGGAGCTCTATAGCAATTATTACTATTCATATTTTTTAATGTGTTCTTATGTATGTAAGATTTCTATTAAGATTTCTTTATAACTGGACAGATGTGGAGAAATGTGTAATCGTGTAATTCATTTAAAATATCCGTTAGAGTAGCAACATTTAAAATAAGATTTAAGATTCAATTTTTCCATTTAAATTGTGACGATATTTGCAAATATTTTTGAAATTCCGAAGATATTAACATAAATAAAACCTTTTTAAGACATTCATGTTAAAACAGTAATAAATAGTTAAATATATTATATTATATGTAATAAAATATGTAATAATATAGTAAGGTAATAGTCAATTGCTTATTAAAATAGTAAGGTAAAATAAATAGTAAGGAAAATTTTTAATATTAATACCAGAATGACATCTTGACCGTATATCTCAATAACTGTGTAGGTCTAGTTCTACAATATTCTTGATTCTACCAACAGCCACATGTTCTACAACTGTCTTCAACAACTCGAACAAACGTTCCTTGCTTACACTCGCTTGTGTAGTCTTGTCTATATAATAATGATAGATAGAGTCGCTCTCGAGCGTTCAGAGTGAGTGGTTGTGCACTAGTGAGATTAAAATAAAAGTGAACACAGTTCAAATCTAAACATTTAAGTTAAATATTCAGTTTATAGCAACATGGCTAGAGAACTTAGATCAAATGTTCCCTCCGATAAATATGTGAGTCAATTTAACTCATACTTATCAGGGGATTATAAAACTATAATTACTAATATTATAAAGGAAGAGATAACGCCTCTGAAAGAACAAATAGTCACGCTGTGTGAAGAAATAAAAATCCTGAAACAAGAAAATGGAAAATTGGCTGAAAATCAGAAGGAAACAGAAATTTAATTAAATAAATGAAATTATGAGAATGTGATGTCGCAGATGAAATAGAGAATCCAGCCAGTAACTCTAAACCCATCCCACAAAAAATTATAAAAAAGCCGATAGAGTTTCAAGAAATTCAAAACTCCGAGGACGAGCAAGAAATCGAGGAAGTGGCAAATAAAAACAGTGATGTTGAAAACGTGCGGGATAAAGATAATAAAAATGTAAATAAAAATATTAGAAATCGTAGAAGGTCTAATATTATAATTGGAAGTAATTCTGAAAACACCACAATAAAAGCGGCCGTAAAATACGCGCATCTTCATATATATCGATTAGAGCCAAATTTAAATGAATCGGACGTTATAGATTTTCTATCTACAAAGAAAATAAATAAAGTTTAGTGCCAAAAACTAGTTTCAAAACACCCCGAGGAATATTCCTCATTTAAAATCTCTGTCCCTATGGAACACCTTGAAGATTTAAAAGATCCAAAATTATGGCCAAAAAATACCTGCGTAAATCGTTTTTTTCTAAACTTGAGTGCAAGGAAACAAACACCACAATGGAAACGCTATCTCAAAGTCCATATCCCAAACGAAGACGAACCAACGATAATAATAATAAGAAACGAATTAGCCTCATAAATCAAAATGCCCAATCACTTGGAAATTCTGTTGACAGAATAGAATATATGCTTCAAGAAAATCAAGGATGTCAGTATATGAATATCACAGACCACTGGAAAACAGTAGACCAACTAAAAGCTCACAAAATTCAGAACTTCACACTAGCCTCAAGTTTTTACAGGAAAGAAGGGGCGCACGGTGGAGTCTCCATTTTCTGCAGAAATAACGTAATATATGTATCTAGACCAGACTTAGAATGGTTGCCCGAGAACTATCTATTCGAAATCGCAGCAATCGAAACAAATATAAACAAAAATATAACCATTATTATAGGAATATACCGTGCTCCTCAAACACGTGTAGATCAATTCTTAGATAAACTACAGTTACTATTGAGCAACATTTTTGCAGAAAACAAACATTTTATTATTGCAGGAGACTTTAACATAGACGCTCTAAAAGCTTCCACAAAATACAATAAATTTAAATCAGTACTTCAAACGTACCACACTGTACTCACTATGAATGAGCCTAGTCATCCAAGCTCCGGATCATGTATTGACAATATTGCGGTTAAAACAGATATGTCATTTGTCGCAAGAACTGAAGATTATCATATATCGGATCATAGCGCACAAAAGATTACATTCCTCCAAGAAAATAGTTGCCAAACGGAACATATATTTACTCGAAAATTCAGCGAAGAAAATATGGAAAAACATAGACAATACCTACAAGAACATCAATGGATGGAAATATACACACAAAATCCAGAAGACGTAAATGCCCAGTGGAATATTTTTACAAATATATTTATGCAATATTTCAACGAATGGTATCCCAGAAAATGTAGAAGCGTACATACCACAAAGAAGCCGTATAGTTTTAAGAATTCGGAAATAACAAGGGTAAAAAGAGAAGTTGAAATTTTTTAAATTATATCCTATTCCAACAATAAATATATGACTCTGTATAATAGGGCCCGGAGACGATATAAGTCTCTCCTCAAAAAAGAAAACAGAAAAAAAACTACTACAATCGGACAACCCAATGAAGACTACATGGGATTTAGTAAAACTAATCACATGTATGGCAAATGGGACAAGAATTAAATACATCAATAAAGACGAAGACCCTCAGTTAGCAGATAACAATTTAAATAACTATTATACTGAAAATCCACAAAAATTATTAAAACAAATAGCGAATATTGAGTATAAAGATGAAATTAAAAGTGTAAATCAAACAATATTCTTAGAAGCGGTATCAACGGAAGAAGTCTTAAATATTATCCTGTCCCTAAAAAATAAAAAAAGTGCCGGTATGGACAAGGTTCCTTTATCTATAATAAAATATTTATTTTTGGAGATTGTGGAACCATTAACATACATAATTAACAATTCTCTAAATTATGGCATCTTTCCAGATAGTTTAAAATACGCACTAATAACACCGGTTTTCAATAAAGGAGATAGGAATAATATAGAAAACTATAGACCAATAAGTACACTACCTACTTTTTCCAAAATTTTTGAAAAAATCATGTACATAAAAACAATAAATTTCCTAGAAAGATTCAACAACAACATGGTTTTAGAAAAGGCATGGGTATAGATACAGCTTGTTTCAATTTTATAGAAAACATATGTAAACAGTTAGAAGATAAGTCCATCCCATGTGGCATATTGATCGACCGCTCAAAAGCCTACGATACGGTGGACCATTTCATTCTTTTGGAGAAATTATATAAATATGGTAAAAGGGGTAGGGGGAATTGCCCTAAATTGGTTTAATTCGTACCTATCAAACAGGAATCAACAAACTAGGATTCTTTCAAAAAGCCAGGAAGTAAAGTCAAAAACAATTACAATAACAATAGGGATTCCTCAGAGAAGTATATTGGGATCTTTGTTATTTATATTATATATAAATGATATACCTTCAATTATATCATCACCACATAAAATGGTAATATTTGCAGATGATAAAAGCATGATAATTACTAATAACATAGCAGAAGAAATAAGCATTAATGCAAACTACGTCATGTTAAAAATCATTGATTGGTCCAATATCAATAAGTTAACTATGAAAACAGCAAAAACCAATATCATTATTTTTAAGACAAACAGATCGCTGATAAATTATCCAAAACAGTTGCAAATAGGACAAAACGAACTAGAAATCACTACTGACATAAAACTTCTTGGAGTAAACACAGACTGCTGCCTAAACTGGAAAACACATATCCTAACGCTAGAAGCAAAATTGAATAAAGTTACATATGCCATCCGAATTTTACAAAAATAGTTAAATTTTGACAAATTAAAAATCATTTACTATGCAAATTTTCACTCTTGTCTTCGTTTTGGGATCTTCTTCTGGGGTAGCGGAAAGGATATTAATAATATATATGTTGTACAAAAAAAAAGTTTATCAGAGTAATGCTAAATCTAAACTACAAACACTCGTGTCGCGCCATGTTTAAGAAATTAAACATTTTAACGGTTATTGGAACATACCTATATGAAATAATAATTTTTACTGTGAAGCATAAACACCTTTTCGAAATTCACAAAAACTGTAATAAGGATACCAGAGGAAAAAGTAAAACATTCATCTTGCCTAAACACAAGTTAACTATGACCGAGAGTTTGCCACCATATACACACCTAAAAATATATAATACACTCCCAAGGCAATTAAAAGCCATCACAGACATTAAAAGATTTTCTAAGCAAATACTATATATTAACAATATATATTAATACTATATATTAATAATATATATTAACAATATAAACTCCTACTCAACAAATATCATTTGATGTATAGAGATTTATACCATTATTGAAGCATTTTTTATATATATTTATTGTAAATATTACTATTATTTTTATTATTGCAATTATTATTATTACTATTATTATGTTCAATGTTGCTACTACTATTATTATTACTATTAGCATTACTTTTATTCGTAGTATTATTTTTTTTTTGTTTGTTTGACATATTTCGTTAAGTTGGTATTATAACGCGCTTGCTGCTTGTTCAAATGTAAACTTTATATATATCGAAATAAATACTATTTGATTTGATTTTATTTGATTTGATAATATATTTATTGTTTTTTTTACTCGATTGCCGAGAAGATATGGTAGTAATTTAATAATGGTGAAACCATACTACATTATAGGTAATTATATAAACTTAATAAAGTCGGAATACAGACTGAATATACAAATATATTCAACCTATCCGGAGCTCTGTAATATTTTGAGTCTTTTTAGGACAATAAAAACAAATTTCATGCGAAACTTGCCAGTTATTTACAAGCTTTCAGTCCACCTTCGTGGCACTCAACAAAGATAAGATAGATAACATTGTTTTTAAGATCAAGTCTTTCCGTTAACTTACTGCAGGTGGCTATTCACTTAAGTTGTTATTTACTATAACGGACAGTTGGAACACAATTTGGTCGTTGTCGATGTAATGTAGGTTAACTTAGATTTAATATAGATTAGGTTATGGTGAGGCTGAGTTATGCTAGAGCCATATAAATCCAAACTGAGAGGCCAAGACTTCATGATTCAACATAAGAAAAAGTTAATATATTAATATATACTTCAGAAAATTTCATATGTTAATTGCAAGTTAATTTCATTCATATGTTAATATATACTTCAGAAAATTTCTTGTCTCTACGTCTATGTTTTTTGTTTAGTGACGCAACTTGTCGCCATAGTAACAACAAATAGAAATCGTTTAATGAAACTCCATTGGATTAACATTGGACTTTTACGCACGATTTGTATACTTTTACACACGATTATAATAATGGCATCGTTCACATACAATAATGTATTTATTTATGTGTTCATTTCGGTGTGTGAGTAGATAAAATTACTTAATATACATTTTGTAAGAATTACGAATATACTACCCGAGTCGAATAGCAATAAAAAATTAAATTATTGTTGCATACAAGCTAAGTATGTGCATGCGTACTTTTTGGGTGCGTATTTATCAAAACCGTAATTTAGATCTGTGATCATAAAATGTTTGTTTAACAGAATATGCCCTACACAACCCTTGATTTATACAAAGTTCTATTTGCAAATTTCATGAATAATTCCCATACATGGATTGAGTATTCGTATTTATCTTCCAATTCACATTCAAAATTGTTGATACATAACATCAAACACGTTAAAAACTTGACAAACTTAAAACCAACGGAACACAGCCTGAATATATAAATAAATTCAGACTCACATGAAATTTGTAAGTTATTTCACAGCTTTCAGTCTACCTTCGTGGCACTATACAAAAATCATAAAAATGAAATTGTTTTTAAGATCATGTCTTTCCGATACCTTAAGTGGATAGCCATCTGTAGACGGGTTCCGAGATTTACCTCTCATCAGCACAGCTTGCTTCCATGAACAATAACTTGTAAACCAGTTTCTTGAAAACCCATGTGGTGTTTAGGGTTAGACGTTTATAATGTTGACATTTTGTGAGAGAGACATGAACTTAGCAGGATATTGATTGAACTGGTAAATGCTTTAAACTGGTAGATTTAAATAAATATATTTAATTAACCTGATTGATAAATTGATTTAAGCATAATAGATTAAAATGATTAAATATTTAATTATTAAATAAAATTGTGGAAATTTACCACAGCGAAACGAAATATTGTTTATTACTATTAAGAGTTACGTTTATTACTATTAAGTAAAATGTATGACTGTTTGGCAGATAAGACTAACTATTAAAGTCTCTATTCGAAGCAAATTTTGGTTTTATTGTTGATTTGATTGGACACACATTGGAAAATTTATTTGTTTTGTGTTAAAATTGAACGAAAACTACAAAGTAATTCGCAAGTCTAGACTTGTCGGTCTAGCCTTGCCTATCTAGTCTTGTCTGTCCAGTCTTGTCTGTCTCGTTTAGTCTGTCTAGTCTTGTCTGTCCTAGTCTTGTATGTCCTAGTCTTGTATGTCCTGGCCTTGTCTGTCCCAGTCTTGTCTGTCCTAGTCTTGTATATCCTAGTCTTGTACGTCCTAGTCTTGTCTGTCGTAGTATTGACTGTCGTAGTCTTGTATGTCCTATTCTTGTTTGTTCTAGTCTTCTCTGTCATAGTCTTGTATGTCCTATTCTTGTCTGTCCAACTCTTGTATCTCACAGCCTTGTCTGCCCTACTCTTGTATGTACTAGTCTTGTCTGTCCTAGTCTTGTATGTCCTACTTTAGTCTGTCTGAGTCTAGTCTCTACTAGTTTTATCTGTCTTAGTCTTGTCTGTCCTAGTCTTGTATGTCCTAGTCTTGTATGTCCTAGTCTTGCTTGTCCTAGTCTTGTATATCTCAGTCCTATCTGTCCTAGTCTTGTCTGTTCTAGTCTTGCATATCCCAGTCCTGTCTGTCCTAATCTTGTATGTCCTTGTATTGTCTATCTCAGTTTTGTATATCGCAGTCCTGTCTCTCCTATTTTTGTATATCCCAGTCTTGTTTGTCCTAGTTTTGTCTATCCTAGTCCGTATGTGCTTGTCTGTATAGTCTTGTCCGTCTAGTCTTGTTAAACTATCATCCAACACAATTGCTCTCCGGTCACGGCTGCTTCCGCGACTACCTGCATCAAATACGAGCCACCGCGGACAATCTTTGCGAATATTGTGGTGAGATAGATTCGGTACGCCACACCATATTTGACTGTGATAGATGGAACCCCGGAAGAGAAAAACAAACAGGTAGTGTGCAGATGCCGTTCGAACCAGGGACGATAATGAAGTACATGATGGAAAACAAAACAAATTGGGAGAAGACCGACAGGCTTGTGAAAAACATTATGTCTTCCAAAGAAGATGACGAGAAGCTGAAACACCACAGAAACAAACGGACAGTGCAACTAACAATAAGCCAATCCAGGAGCAAAAAAACCTAAGTCAATTTACAACCATCATTCTGAAGATATGCTAAGCACGGTGCCGGAATGATCGGTGGAGTTCTTAAGGTTTTTTTTGTTTTTTTTTTAATTTTATATTTTTTTATTGTGTAAATATGTATTATATATAGAGAACAGAGAAATAAATTAGTTAAAACAAGTCTTGTCTATCTAGTCTTGTCTGTGTAGTCGTGTTCTTCTTGTCTTGTGCGTCTAAACCTATCTATCTAGTCTTGTCTGTCGAGTCTTGTCGGTGTAGTCTTGCCTTATTAAGTTTTGTCTGTCTAGTCTTGTCTGTCTAGTTGTGCCGTCTAGTCTCTCTAGGCTCGTCTTGTCTAAAACAAATTTAAGTTGAAACAACTTCATGTTGCGGCAACTTCATATTGCGACAAATTCATGTTGAGACTTCTTATTGCGACAATTTCATGTTGCAACAATTTCATGTAGAATCGACAATCTATCTAGTTTCAACTACGACTAGTGATTTTTTCATGTCGAATCCTCATTTCATCTTCAAATGCACGTTGAAACAACATCATGTTGAAACAACTTCATGTGCGACAACTTCATGTTGCGGCGTCGTATTGCGACAACTTCAAATTGCAACAACTTCATAATGAACTTGAATTAGACTACTAACTTATTTTAATTAAGTGGACCACAATCTAAACCATCTAGTCCAATTCAGTTAGCATTGTAGAGAATTCATTAAATTAAGTACATTTTAACCTAGTAGACATAGACAAGACAAGAAAGAGACAAGACTAGATACAGCCATGAAGGAGACAAAATTAAAAAAAAAAAGACTTGACAAGACTCGACAAGACTAGAGAAGACCCCTCAGTGGTGTAGTTGACAACACACCCGCCTTTCAATGCTGGAAACCCGAGTTCTAATCCTGGTCGGGGAGGCGATAACTAGGGCGGTTTTCACTAACCGTCCAGGCTGCCCACCCAGAATGCATGCAAGATATGCTTTACCGGGGTAGCGCATACTAAAAAGCAAAAATGGAATAGGGAGTTTAGTGAGAGCTTCCCCGAATCACTTTTTATAAAAAGACAAGACTAGACAAGACTAGACTTTATCTCTTTATCTTTTTATCTCTTTTTTATGTTTAAAAAAGCCACAATTAATTAATGAAGTTGGTAGTCTGCTATAGCAGTCCATAGCAACTGGCCGCCAAATCAATTGGACTACTGTAACAGTACGCAGAAGCCCCTGGGCTTCAAATTGATTTAACTGCTATAGCAGTCCATAGCAGCGAAAGGGCTAATTAAAAAAAATCTACTGGTAATTGAATTTTTGAATGAAGTATTAGTTTTGACTTTGTGTAATGATCGAGTAAAAATCAGTACCACAAAATATAAAAGTACGATGGATGTAGTTTTACACGTTACTTAAAAAATTTCACTCTAAAATTTTTCTTTCATATTTCAGTTACCATCAACTTATTGTTACTTTTTTAGAATATAATCAAATGATTTAAAGTACAAATAAGGCATTGAGCGCAAGAGAAGACTCACTAAGCCGCAATTTTCCAGAACTTGTGTTTATGACATTACGGTACCAATTTTATTTTACAGCATAAATCGACCAAAACTGGATGAACTCACGCGATATGAACCAAAATTAGATTACCGTATAAAAGGAGTTGTTGCATTCAGTGTTATTATATTGTATTTGTGCAATAGTGGATTCATTTGCAAATTAGTCAGTTTTATATGCGTTGGGGTGTATATTACCCGTGGGGGTTTGCTAGTCTTCTATCGGGTCCCTCCCCATGTGGCGGATAGAGGGTTGCCTCCCAGATATGGGTGGTACCGAGGAAATCATATACTCGTGGGGTGGACCAAAACTAGCAATCTTCCAGGCAGCGTCTGACCCAGAATGGGAGGCTTGCCGACAGCGTCTGTTCCAGATTGGACGGCTGAACTATGAACTCACCAACACGACTAGCCAGCGAGGTGTTTTACGGCTAAATAACCCCTATGGAAAATGTCAGTTGCTAAAACTAAACTACCTCAGGCGAGTAGGAGAATACTCTCCGAAATCTCGCACTGATAATCCATCAGTCTGTCCCTTGCTTTCTGGAAGGGAGACAAACATCTGAGGAAGAGAAAGATGCACAACAACACAAACCGGAAATAACACATTGCAACGTTCAACGCACGATCCCTACTGTCACAGAAACAGCTAAATAAACTTGAATGTAGAGTTGAGAATATTAAGTGAGATGTCATAGGCCTCAGCGAAGTCAGAACCACTTATCACACTAAAATCAGGACATAACCTACTATGTGGGCGATGGGAACAAGTATAGCGGAGGAACGGGATTCCTAATACATAAGCGCCATAACGCAAACATAGTTTCCTTAAAGAAAATTTCCACCGGAGTAATTTTTCTTATTCTGAAGCTGACCTCGAGATACAACATCAAGATCATACAGGTATACGCACCTACGACTAGCCATAATGATGAGGAGGTAGACAGTCTCTATGATGATTTAACTACGGCTCTTTGCGGAGCTTTCAATGCTAAAATGGGAATAACGCAGGACACTGCTGAAACACTTTTTGGCAACTTTGGACTACCAGGCAGAAACGAGCGGGGCGAATAAATGCTACACCAGGACCAGATGGAGCACAAATAGAGGTTTTGAAAATACTGGAAGAAGACAGGCCCCTTGCACTTCTATTAAGCTTGCTCAACTGCATATACAAGACCGGAGTAATTCCTAAAGACTGGCTCAAGTCAACATTCGTTACTATACCAAAGAAAGCTAACTGCAAGTATTGTACATTACAGAACGATCAGCCTAATGAGCCAGATATTAAAGTTGTTCCTGAAAATCGTTAAGAATATACACCAAATGCGAAGAAAATATTGGCAGGTCTCAGTTTGGTTTTAGAAACGGTTTCAGTACAAGGGAGGCGCTGTTTAGTGTCCAGGTTCTAATACAACGATGTCGAGACGTAAACGTCTATGTATATGCTTGCTTCGTAGATTACGAGAAGGCATTCGACACTGTTCAACACGATAAGTTAATAGCTATACTGAACGATATGGGCCTGAACGGACGAGACATTAGGATAATCGCCATCTTGTATTGGAATCAGATAGCTGACATTAGAATTAAAGGCCAGACATCTGAAGAAGAGCCTATTATGAGAGGAGTCCGACAAGGCTGTGTGCTTTCGCCCCTGCTGTCTAATTTGTATGCAGAAAAAATTTTCAGAGAAGCCGTCGAAGACAGAACAGAGGGTATAATTGCTAATGGAATGGTCATCAACAATCTAAGATATGCGGACGACACGGTCTTACTGGCAACAGATAAAGATGATTTACAGGCACTCTTAGCAGCGGTTACAGAACATAGCCAACTAATGGGTCTACGATTAAATATAAGGAAGAACAAAAGGATAGTTGTCAGCAAAAACAAAAATATGGCCGACAACTTAACAGATATCAGCATAAATGGAGAAATAGTGGAGAGAGTACAAAAATATAAATATCTGGGCTGCTGGGTGAACGAAAAATGGAACTTACCTCAAGAAATCAAAAGCAGAATAGAACAGGCACGAACATCCTTCAGGAGCATGCAAAAACTGCTTACCAACAAAGCTCTAAAAATTCCCTTAAGAATACGCCTATTACGTTGCTATGTCTTTAGCATATTGTTCTATGGGATGGAAGCATAGACCCTCACTGACACAATATGCAAGAGGATTGAGGCCTTCGAAATGTGAACTTACCGAAGAATGCTGAGGATATCGTGAATGGACAGGGTGACGAATGAGGCGGTTCTACAGCGTATGAATAAACAAAGAGAGGTACTTAATATCATAAAAAGAAGAAAGCTGGAGCACTTTGCCCACGTAATGAGAAATCCGAAATATGAATTGCTCCATATTATTATTCAAAGAAAAATAAAGGGAAAGCGTGGCCCTGGGCGCCGAAGAACATCTCGGCTCAAGAATCTCCGCCAATGGTATGGAGTAAACACTACGACACTCTTTAGATCGGCTGTTGACAAAGTGAGGATCAAGCGAATGATCGCCAATGTTCTGGGAGGACACGGCACTTGAAGAAGAAGAAGAAATGCTGGGCTATCTGGTACCATATAACCTATTTCAGATGAATAGCTTCACTACAAGAAAAAGTTAAATAGAAGTTGGAAATGGGAAAGCCCAGATGGCCACACAAGAAACGAAATAGATTATATCATAACGGACAAAAAACGCATCGACAAAGATGTGCCAGTACTGAATAGGTTCTCCACTGGAAGCGACCATAGACTAGTGTACGGGCTAAAGTAGAAATTGACATCCATAAAGAACGCCACAGAATGGTCAAGAAGAAAACAAATAAACCTTGGACGAGACCAGTAGATATCGAGGAATTCCAGCGCGCTATAGATGATGGATTGGCAAGCTGCAACGCAAAACCAAACGAAGATGTCAATACTCTCGATAACATATTAACCAGTGCCATCATAAAAAGCTAAAATAAATATTGCCCAAAAACACAAAAGGAAGAAAAATTGAGCCAAATACAAGGCAAATGATCCAAGAAAGAAGAGATATATATAAAGGAATAGATGCTAACAACTAGCAAAAAGAAGCAAATAAAAAGTTGGCGAAAGCTATAAGACGTGACATTAGAGCATTCAATACAAACCACATCCAACAAACGATCGAAAATTATAAAAGTTTGAAGGTTATGAGAAGGAAACTTGGAATCGGGAAAAAACATATAATTAAACTAAAGAACATACAAGGTATAACAACAACAAATAGAGACTTTTATCAAATGCTGTACACAAGCCAAAACGAAGATTTATTGAACTATAGTACAGAACCGGACATAGTGACAGCCAAAAAAAAGGGATTGTAAATCAAGGTTTAGAAGAATTACCATGCATCACAATAGGTGAAATAAAGCTCGTGTTAAGGAGATCAAAGAACATCAAAGCTCCCGCAGAGGACAATGTAGTTGCAGATACAATAAAAATCGGTGGCCCACGTTTACTAGAAAAGATCACAGTTCTATTTAACTTGTGCATATACAATAGTACAATACCAGACAAATTGCACAATGCCATCGTATTACTACTCCAAAAGAAAGGTGATATAGGGTAACTTGAGAACTATTGACCGATAGGCCTTCTGAGCTATCTCTATAAACTGTTCACAAAAATAATAACAACTAGACTTGGGAAAAAACTGGATTTCTATAAACCTCAAGCACAGGCGGGCATTCGTGCTAAATTTGGAGCAAACGACCATCTGCAAAGCATAAAAACGTTGATTGAAAAAAGCATCGAATACAATAGACCACTAGTCCTTCCTTTCGATGACTTTCAAAAGGCCTTTCATACGGTAGAGCTGAATGCGGTCTTCAGTGCATTACAGGAGTGTCGAGTTAATTACAGATACTCAAAGCTGAATTACAATATCTTGAAAAATGCTATAATAATGGTTAAACTCCATGAAAATACTAAATGCATTCAAATGGGCAGGGGTGTCAGACAGGGAGACACGATGTCGCCCAAACTTTTTATCGCAGTTTTGGAGTATGCTTTTAAAAAACTCAATTGGGAAAATAAGGGCCTAAACATAAATGTTCGAAACTTAACGAATCTTTTAGCGGATGAAATAGTTTTGCTCTCAGATAACCTTAAAGACATTCAAGATATGTTACAAGAACTACAAAAGGTATGTGCTGACGTAGGTCTAAAAATGAATATTTTAAAAACAAAATATATGATAATATGAAATATAAAATAATATAATATTTAGTTCCGAGTGAGCAAATTCTCATTGGCGATGAGGAAGTAGTGCTGGTGGATAAGTAGAATTATCTTGGGCATGAAATCCAAATCTCAGTAGACAACAAATCGTACGAAATGAAAAGAAGTGTTACACTATCTTGGGCAGCCTATAGAAAACTTGCGGAAGTCTTTAAAAGCGACATACCACAATGTTTATAGAGGAAGTTGTTTAATCAGTGTGTGTTGCCCGTCATGACCTATGGAGCTGAAACCTTAACACCAACCTCAGCAGGTACTAAAAAACTTATGGTAACACAGCGCAAGATGGAAAGGTGCATGCTCGGAGAGTCACTGCGGGATCATATAAGCAATGAAGATTTACGAAGAAGAACCGGCGTCACAGATGTAGTTATCCAAATTCGCAAACTCAAGTGCAAGTGGACTCGACATGTGGCACGAATGAAAGCTGCTCGAGTGGAAACCGCGCTTGGATAAAAGAAGTAATGGAAGACCCTCTACACATTGGACGGACGATCAAAAATATGTACAGGCAACTGGATAGCTCAAGACAGGAGGGAATGGGTAGAAATTGAGGAGGCTTATGTCCAGCAGTGGACACAGAGAGCTGAATGATGATGATGATGATGATATGTGTTGGGGTTAGTCCGCTTTAGCGCTCAATGTCTGCCATCATATAAGTACTGTTAAACTTCATTATGATTAAGTTATTTAATTATCAATCTTATCTTATGTTCCTAGTTTATCTGTATAGACTTATTTTTATTATTAATATTTTATTTTATTATTGGTTTGTATACTTTATGTATTATTTCCCAACTTTGACACCTTTCATTTGCTTTCTTATATTCTTTACACTGTGACTTACGAGGGGCAAGTAAAAAATAAGGTTCCCAACGCTGTACACTCGCCGCGCGAGATACTAGGCGAAATCCGGCAACACCACCTTCATTGTTGATCCAACACCACCTTCATTGTTGAAAAGGCGTCTTGCTTACCGAATTTATGCCTAAAGGGACCAAAATAAATTCGGACAGGTACTGCGAGACGTTAACGAAACTTAAAAGAGCCATCCAAAATCGCCGGAGAGGAAGACTGAGCAAGGGCGTTAGGTTGCGCCACGACAACGCGCGACGGCATGTCTCTCGACAGACCACCGCCCTACTGGACAAATTCGGCTGGAAATTGCTTGATCATGCCCCCTACACCCCTGATCTTGCTCCCGGCGACTTCCACTTGTTTCCGAAATTGAAGCAACACTTGGGTGGACAACGCTTCAGTACAGATGAAGAGGTGAAGGAAGCGGTCACCAAGTACATACGCGGCCTAGCGGCGGAGTTCTTCGAAGCGGGTTTTCAGAAGTGGATAACTCGTCAGGAAAAATTGGTTGAAAGATCTGGCGACTATGTAGAAAAATAGTTTAAAATACAAGCTTTCAGATTGTATACATATTTATTGCAATAAAAAATGCCTTATACCTGAAAAAAATGTGGGAACCTTATTTTTTACTTGCCCCTCGTATATTAATAAAATAAAGTTCATTAAGATCTATATAATTACAAGACATAAATAATATAAGTGTATTTTAATTATTATTTCAATTAAGTTGTATTTATATTTTGTGCTCGGTTTGCGTAGCCAAGTCTTTCACGTCTATTGGTACTTCGAGCAATATTTACATTGTCGCATAGTTTATTTAATAATAAAAACATATGATGGTTTTTATTATTAAATAAATTATGCGAAAATGTAAATATTGCTCGAAGTGCCAATATACGTGAAAACCAAACCAATGTTAATAATTTCATACTATAATTTATAAATCCTAAGAAAATCGCATTCATTCCAAAGTTTTCACTTCAGCCAGTAGTGCTTGACTGCCAATTTTAAATCATTTTTTCTAGTTAATTCAACAATAATCAATTTAGATATCCTACATTAGTACTTGTTTAAGTATCCTCTTATAAAATTGCCCTTGGGAATAGAACAAACCCTAAAATATATATGCCCATAGGTAGATAGGCGCAGTCCTCAATTAAATTTTGTCCATTCACGTACGCAGAAGATGTCATTAATTAGTCGGACGCAGTGATTTATGCCACGTTTTGTCAGGGCGGCCCGCGGCGGCCTGGAACCTTTTACATCCAACCGTATATACGAATAATAACGGCGACACGTGTCCGTCCAACTCCACCGTCATCAATAACCTTCTGTCGTTTCACGTAAAGATTGTTCCGTTTGATACTGTCTACCATACACATAGCTTAAATATAGAAACGTTCGCAATGTTCAACAGCCATTGCAAGGCATCACCAACTCCGCTTTTTATGTTATAAAAATATATCGTATAATATATATATAAGTATATTATGACAAATAAACATTTTACTAATAATTTATAAAACACATTTTATATTTTACAGGTAAATTTATTTTTCTAAATTACTTAGAAGAAATCAAGCAAAACAAGAATGAACAGATTTTTAAAAAATTTATAAGACCGATATGAAACGGAGTTTTCATCTTGGGAAGTCTGGATGAAGGAAAAAAGGTGAAGGTTATCATAGAAAGCGTCTTACTAGCGAATTTTAGCGAGAAAGTATGTTATTTTATTATTTGTTGTCCTCGGTGTTATTCTTTTTTGTTCATTTTTAGTCGAAAAGTTAGCAGTGCAGTTCTTTGTGGACTAAATATTCCATGATAAAGAAAATGTTATTAATCAAGAAAAATGTAGATATTAATCAATATTGTAAGTTGGTGTCATTCATGAAAAGTAAATCCATTGTTCATGAGCCCAAAAAAGCTAAGGTATTATCTAAAGAAAACGTGAAAAGGTATTATCTAAAGAAAATCAAGTTATGACGGAATCTCCAGATGATACGTATTTATTAACAAAGGTAACACAGGTTATTCTTATTCTCGACATTATTCACAAGTATAAACTTTATTATTTTTGTTTGTTTTAATATTTGTTATTCATGGGGCCTTGTGGAGGAAAGAACAAGCAAATATATCAGTAAATGATATTGAAAACAGGGGTTCTGTTACAGTTGTCACAATACCAAAGACGAAAACTAACAAAAAACGTGTATTTACTATTGTTGATGACGATGTCATTTCTGTTTTAGATGTGTACTAGTACATGCGTATCGTATTCTTATCGTATTGGATGGTAGAGTTGTTCTGGATGGAATAGTTGAATAGGGTGGAAAAGTTTTGTTTTGATTTTTGTTTTGATTTTTGTTTTGATTTTTTGTTTTTTTTGTTTTGTTGATGAGGGTTAAACGATTGTTGTAGATGGAATAGCTGTAATAGTGGAATAGTATGTAGAATCTTGATTTGCCTGTTACATAATTTTTCATGAGTATGTGGTTCAAGCAGATTTGAAGGATGAGCGATTCTTGTGGCGCTTTTAGTGCCACCTGAATTGTGTATGTGTAAAAGGGAAATTGCAAATTGGACGACTCCTGATGTACACAAATATTTTTCTAAACATCAAAAACAACTTGATTTAATTAGTAAAGCTGTCCCAAAGTGGATGTTATTATCACTTTTCAATCAAAAACAACAAAATCAGTTTTTAAAATAAATTTATTCATACAGTGTTACTGGAATCAGTTACTATATTTTAAAGAAGTGATATTAGAAATGAAAAGCTGCCAGCATTGATAAGAAACAGTAACTGTGAAGAAGGATGTGATATTAGTTAATAAGTCTTACAACACAATAAAAAAAAAACAGCTGTGGTGTAAAAGTTACTAAAATCTAACTGTAAACTCCATAACCAATAAATTAATTAACTGACATTGATATTGTTTAATTTGAAGATCAACATAACCAACATATATTGTTTTTTTCAAGTTGGTGTTGTGTCAAAAGTGAAAGAATAAGATAACCAAGATAAAAAAATTCAGCTCTGGTACAGATTTTTTTTTTCAATAAATTTGTGTGCCAACACCAACAATCCTTGCCACATTATCCTAATTTTCATCGAGAGTATAAGCTGCATAGTGCTGAAAGAATTTTTAATACATCTCTCCAAGTTTCCAAGTTTCCATAGTAATTTGAATGCCTGACATTGTGTGCTGCTTTGAGTTTGAAGGGCGGCGGTCGCCGCCAGATTATATATTTTGCAAAATTCATAAGAGGACTTGATAGAATGATCCTTTCTCTACATATTTGTAAAATTTAATTCTTCCACGTAGTGTGAAACTTCTACCACGTAGTGTGAAATAATTTTTATAACAGATCCAGACATGTCAATCATAAATTGCAACAAAGTCCGAATACGAAAATTTCAAAATGTTCAAAAATTGACAAAATATGTATTAACCCGGCAAGGATTTCAATGCAACTTTTAGTGAATGTAGGTGGCCACACGAGGTACCCGCTGGCCAAATTTGAAAGCTCCGTCTCCAATGGAGGCGGTGTGGGGAATCATTTTTGCTTAAGAGGACTTTTTGCAAATATCTCGTCAACGCCTTAAAATAGAAAATTATGATATACGGCATATCTGTTTGTAGGACATAGGTGTCTACAAAAAGTATTTTTTGCAAATTTTGTAAAATAGTTCGGTTTCGTCACAAAAGTAAAAAATATAAAATGCAATTTTATTTTCAAAGGGTACCCCTGCTTTGAATTTTGTATCTCAATTTACAAAATGAAGAACGAAAGAAGAGGAAATGAAGAACGCGATTAGAAGTTTGCAAAAAAATCTTCCGCCAAAAGTCTTCGCTTTAGATTACTTTAGAAAGATGAAAATGAGACAATTTTTAGACGAAAATCTTCTTTAGATGAAAGACTTCGGAGAGTTGGACGAAAAAATATATTTGCAAGTTTTCAATAAGTATTTATTTATTAGAAAAAATCCTGTGTCAAGGCTACGAAGATACCAAAACGTCAAATTCAATAGCAAAAATTATATTATATATAGATCTGAAAGAAATTTCAATATATCTGTTGCAGTTTTCAATTTATAGTTATTTGAATTTATTAATTTCTGTTATGTCCGAGTTTGATGGGCGGCGACCGCCGCCAGATAAAATATTTTGCAAAACTGACAGATATCGTAGACTGACTAATTCTCTACAAATGTGTCAAATTCTATTGTTCCACGTAATGTGAAACTTACTAAAATAATTTTTTTAACAAATTCAGACATGTCAATCACGAATTTCCATCAAAACCGAAGACGAAAATTTAAAAATATTCAAAAATTGCGAAAAAAATTATTAAGCCTAAAGGATTTCAATGAAACTTTTATTGAATGTGAGTAACCAGAGGTATCAGCTGACAAAATTTGAATGCTCCCCGTCCATTGGGGACGGCGTGGAAAATTATTTTGTCTTCAGAGCCTTTTCGGAAATATCTCGTCAACGCCTTAAAATATAAAATAATAACCGGGATATCCGTATGTAGGACGTAGGTGTCTACGAAAAAGTATTTTTTGCAAATTTTGTAAAAACTTTCGGTTTAGTCACGAAAGTAAAAAATATAAAATGCAAACAAAAATTGAAGGGGAACGAACCTCTTCTCTGAATTTCGATTTTCAATTTACATGGGTTTAAATGGAGAACGTAGTTGGAAAAATTCCTTTTGAAAGTTGAAAATAACAGACTATTTAGAAGAAAATCTGCTTTATCGAACAAAATGCGTGAAATGCGTCAAATCGGGTTTGTAGAATGAAAACTGACGTTTAGAGTGATTCTCGAAAGAAATTTTGCCGGGAGGCAGTGGTAAAATATTTAAAAAACTTCAGACAATTGGCAAATTTTTGAGAAACTGTGGTGTAGCCGAAGGCGGCGGGGGTGCGACGCGAAAACGAAATTTCCGTTTCTCGGCCGCCGAGCGTCCGAATTTGGACCGATCGCGACGCGAATGGTGCTATCTGGAGCGCCGCTTTTTTACGCACAAAACTGTCATCTCAAATTTTCGAGTCTTTGCTGAAAATTTGGAGAAAAGTGCGAAAAACCGAAAAAAAATATCTCAAATAACGATCTTCTTTGACGTTCTATTGCGAGCCGATCACTGAACAGAACGCCTTCCAGTTTACGGGTTCGGTTTCGTAGGTTCTTTCTCTCTGGGTCTTCGTAGAGGCCGTGCAATTTTTTGCAAAAAATGGCCGTGCGGTACATGTTTTTGGAAAACCGGACGTTATCGGCGACCGAACCGGAAGTGGGGGGAATTTGCTATTTCTTCTAAACCGTTCGATGGAGGTCGGCGGTATCTTGTGAACGATGTGCCGATTTGCCGATTCGCGGAAACCACGAGATCGCCACGGCCGATAGTAGCAAACCGGTGGGATGTCAATCCGCAATCGAGATCTACAAAAGTACAAATAGCACAACTTCCTGCCCTACAGTGGCAGATCGAGAACAGACTGGACCGTGCCATAGGCTATTAAAAGTTGCAAAAAGTTCGCAAGTGGCAAAGTTATTGCAAAAAAATTAAATTCGCATTTTGTGTCCTAGCTAAGAGGCGCATGCGAATTTTTCAGAAATTTTTGAACGGTGTCCTTCCGCCGGAAATTGCCAACATTCTGAAACTAAGTCTGCACTTTTCACTTGCACGGTGCGCCCCCTAGAGCCCTGGGAATCGTCGCCCATTTTCGCACGTCATATTTCATCCGTCTTTCAACTTTAGCAACTTTTACCGCGGCAATTCGCATATTTCAACTGTTTTCTGCAAGGGTTGTAAGTTTAGCTTCTTCGCCGTCTGCGGTTCGGCGTGGGCAAATTTTCCAAAATTAATCATATTTCGGGTACGTCAAAATCGGAATTTTCTTACCACGATATTTACGCTGCAACGAAGAACACCAATCGGTGGTAACACATTTCCGCACTTTCACCTGCAAGTCCCGTCGCAAGATGATTCGAATTTTCAATATTTTTCCGCATTTTCTAAACCAAGAATTCACCAAGAAAACACATCGGCGCTACTGGCGGAACGCAAACACAAACGTCAACCCAAACGTCAGTCAGTTGAAATCTACTGCGACCGCTGAAAAAATTGTTTTCGGACAAAACTTAGACTTTTCGAACAATTGACCGAGAAGGGACAATTGACCCCAAGCAAGTTTCGCCCAGAAAAGTTTGTTCTTGAAATCAGTGGAAATCATTTTGGAACATGTGATAGTAGTAGAATTATGTGTGAAAATATTTGTGGTTATCTAAACTGTTTTTCCTTTCCGAGTTTTCAATGTATTTAATTTGGTAATAAAGGTTTTTTCTTGTAACAAACAAGTTAACTTAAGTATTTTATTTATCCTGGGTGAAAAATCTAAATCTCTGACCACGTTTCTCATTTAAATTGATGACTGGTTTCATTAAAAAATGTTAATAGGTTCTACACCATGTGGAACAATAAAATTGTACACGTTTGTAGAGAAATAATCGATCTGTGTAACACCTCAATATCTAACACATCAATTTCACAAAAGATTTTATCTGGCGGCGGCTGCCGTAACATATTTGGATTCGTGATTGACATGTCTGGATTTATTAAAAAAAAAAATAGTAAGTTTTACACAACGTGGAACAATAAAATTTTACATATTTGTAGAGAATTAGTCATTCTATGATATCCCTCAGTTAGTTTTACAAAATATTTTATCCGGCGGGAACCGTCGCCTCACAAAATCAACGCAGCACAGAAGGCAACACATTCAAATAACTATATTTTGAAAACTGCAACAGATGTATTCAAAAATCTTTCAATTCTAGAAGCGCATACATTTATCTATCGAAAATGTCATTTTGTAATCTTCCTGACCGATAGTTTTGACACAACCATTTAGAAATTTGTATTGAAATTCTCCAAGAATTTTTTTCCTTTCCAAGTTTCTGAACTCTGTGGAACAGGTATTTTACACTGTTCGATAGAGCAGATTTTCTTCTAAAAAGTCTGTCATTAACATATTTCCAAAGCGAACCGTTCTCCATGTAAACCCATGTAAATGTACCCCTTGATTTTTTTTTAAATTTTATATCTTTTACTTTTGTGACTAAACCGAACGATTTGACTAAATTTGCAAAGAATACTTTTTTGTAGACACCAACATATTACATACGGTAGTCTACGTTATAATTTTTTAAATTGAGGCGTTGACGAGGTATTTGCGAAAAACCTGTAAAGCAATAATTATTGGCCACGTCGCCGCCATTGAAAGCGGACCGTTCAAATTTAGTCAGCGGATGCTACTGGTGGATACCCACATTCAGTAAAACTTTCCTTGAGATCATTGAAACGTTAATAATTTTATTCGCTATTTTAAAAAATTTGAAATTTTCGAGTTCGGTTTTGTTCGGAATTCGTTATTCACAAGTCTGGATTCATTTAAATAAATATTTTAGTAAGTTTCACCCAACGTGGAACAATAAGATTAGACATATTTGTAGAGACTTAGTCTGTCTATGATATCCCTTAGTTAGTTTTGCAATATATTTTATTTTGCGGCGACCGCCGCCTTTCAAAGTCAATAGCACAGAACGCAATACATTCAAATAACAATATATTGAAAATTACAACTGATGTATTCAAAAATCTTCCAGTTCTAGATAGCGCATACATTTAATAATTGAAAATTTCATTCTGGAATCTTCGTGGCCGATAGCCTTGACACACGATTATTTTTAAATTCAGAAATTTGTGTTGAAATTCTTCAAGTATTTCTTCTGTCTTACTGCCTAATATGTATTTTACACTGTTCGATAAAGCAGATTTTCTTTAAGAACCGTTTTTGGTGAGTTTTTTTTTGCAAAGCTCCAACCACGTTCTCCATGTAAATTAATAATCGAAATTCAGAGGTGTATCCTTAATTTTTTTTGCGTTTTATATTTTTTACTTTTGTGACTAAACCGAAAGTTTTTACAATATTTTCAAAGAATACTTTTTTGTAGACACCGACGTCCTACATACGGATATCCCGGTTATAATTTCCTATTTTGATGCGTTGACGAGATATTTGCAACAAAATCTCTGACGACAAAATAATTTTCCACGCCGTGCCCATTGGACGGGGAGCGTTCAAATTTTGCCAGCTGATACTTCTGGTGGATACTAACATTCAATGAAAGTTTCATTGAAATCCTTACAGGCTTAATACATTTTTTCGCAATTTTTGAATATTTTAAAATTTTCGTCTTCGGTTTTGATCGGAATTCGTGATTGACATGTCTGGATTAAAAAAAATATATTTTAGTAAGTTTCACACAACGTGGAACAATAAAATTTGACACATTTGTAGAGAATTAGTCAGTCTATGATATCCCTCAGTTCGTTTCGCAAAATATTTTATCTGGCGGCGGTCGCCGCCCCACAAAATCGAAGAAAAAGTAGTAACTCAAATAACTATAAATTGAAAACTGCAACAGATATATTAAAATTTGTTTCAGATCTACATAAATTATACATTTTTCTATTGACATTGAGGTTTTGGTATCTTCGTGGCCGATAGCCTTGATTCTTTCTAATAAAGAAATACTTGTCCATGTCCAGCTCTCCGAAGTCCACCAAAGAACAAACAACCAGTCCACCAAACTCTTTCCAAAGCGAACAGTAGCGAAACAGTACCAGTATCAAATAACAGTACCAAAGCGAACAGCACTCCAAGATTATTATTATTTGTTTGTTACTATTTTATATATTGTTGTTACTACTTTAATATTGTTGTTAGTAAATCTACAACAATCGTTTCACCCTCATCAACTTTTCCACCCTATTCAACTATTCCATCCAGAACAACTCTTCCGTCCAAAGCAATACGATGCGCATGTACTAGTGTGAAACTAAAATAATTTTTTAAATGAATCCAGACGTCAATAAAGAATTCCAATATGTTATGGCAACCACCGCCAGGTAAAATATTTTTCGAAAACGATGTGTTGGATTTTAAGGTGTTAGACAGATCGATTTTTTCTCTAGAAACGTGTACAATCTTATAGTTCCACATGGTGTAGAACCTATTAAAACATTTTTTTAATGAAACCAGCCATCAATTTAAATGAGAAACGTGGTCAGAGATTTAGATTTTTCACCCAGGACAAAACAGAAAAAAACGTTTATTAACTAAATACATTTAAAACTCGGAATAGAAAAGCAGTTTAAATAACCACAAATATTTTGGCAAATAATTCTACTAATATCACATGTTCCCAAATGATTTTCACTGATTTCAAGAACAACTTTTCCGTGCGAAACTTGCCTGGGTGTTTCTTCTCAGTCAGAATTGTTTGAAAAGTCTGAGTTTTGCTCGAAAACAAAATTTTCAGCGGTCACAGTAGATTTCAACTGACTGACGTTTGGGTTGACGTTTGTGTTTGCGTCTCGCCAGTAGCACCGATGTGTTTTCTTGGTAAATTCTTGGTTCAGAAAATGCGAAATAAAAATCGAAAATTCGAATCATCTTTGAACGGGACTTGCAAGTGAAAGTGCGGAAATGTGTTACCACAGATTATTGTTCTTTGTTGCAACGTAAATGTCGTGGAAAGAAAATTCCGATTTTGACGTATCTGAAATTTGATAAATTTTGGAAAATTCGCCCTCACCGAACCGCAACCGGCGAAAGAGCCAAATTGACAATCCTTGCAGAAAAGAGTAGAAATTTGAGAATTGCCGTGCTAAAAGTTGCTAAAGTTGAAAGACTAAATATAACGCGCGAAAAATGGGCGACGATTCCCAGGGGTCTAGGGGGTGCACCGTGTAAGCGAAACGTGAAACCTGGGTTTCAGAATGTCGACATTTTCCGACTAGGACACAAAATGCGAATTTCGTTTTTTTTGCAATAACTTTGCAGTTGAGAACGTTTTGCAACTTCTAATAGCCTATAGCACGGTCCAGTGTGTTCTCGATCTGTCAGTTTAGGGCAGGAAGTTGTGCCATTTGTACTTTTGTGGATCTCGATTGCCGATTGACATCCTACCGGTTTCCTACTATCCGCCGTGGCGACCTCGTGGTTTCCGAGAATCGGAAAATCGGCACATCGTACGCAAGATGTCGTCGACGTCCTTCGAACGGTGTAGAAGAAATTTCAGCCACTTCCGGTTCGGAAGCCGATAACGTCCGGGTTTTCAAAAACATCTACCGCACGGCCATTTTTGTAAAAAATCGCACGGCCTCAGAGAGGAAGACCCAGAGACGAAGAACCTACGACACCGGACCCGCAAAAGGGAAGGCGTTTCGTTCAGCGGTAGGTTCGCAATAGAACGTCAAAGAAGATCGTTTTTTGCGATTTTTTTTACGGTTTTTCGTTTTAAAGGGAAAGGCGTGCCAAACTATTTTAGTATATGTAATAAGAAATATGCTGCGAGAAACTGTACCTCAGAATCGATTTTTCCTGTAGTATAGGAAGGGTGTGTGCACAATCTAGCCTGTTATACTGGAAAAATACTTTTGGAAGTATCCCAAAAACGATTGCAACATATCTGCTACTCGCTGAACTGAGAAGGTATACTGGGTACAGTTTTGAGAGAACATCTGCTACGTTACTTGCCGGCAGCTGAGCTGATATTACGTCTGTAAAGAGCCATGGAGAATGGCGAAGCACATCCGTAGCGGAAGGTTACTTGGAAGATTCCATTGAAGCAAAAAATAAAATTTCGAGATCTCTACTGGGTGTGGGAGAAAAAACGATGGACTAAGCTGCGCCATGAACAGATTATTCAAGTTTAAATAATGTTCACGTTTCGTCTTCTGTAGATTGTCCAATTTAATTTCATAACTTGTCAAAATTGTACATTTTATATTAATAAATTAAAATAATAATATTGTAACACAATAAATAATAATAAAGATGATAGATCTTGATGCGAGTTTTTCAATGATTTTACAGGCCCATGGGCCGGTAAAATTTTGACGGGTGTAATATCAAATTTTCGGTCGTGGTAACTAAGATGTAAAGGTACAATTTTGATGCAGCTGTGCGTTGTGCATACAAGTTTTAATCGGGGGCCTTCTTCACGCGAATGGCCAGGGCTGGCCTGGCCTTATTCATTTTAAATTGAAAATTTTCAAATTTAAACTTCAATAACGGAAAAAAGTTTATTATATTATATAATATGCCATTCGAAACTTTTATTTCAAATAAAATTCATATTTATTCAAACCATGAATAAATATTTGTAATTTAATAATTTAATATATTTTATCTACTCAGACACCAAAATGAACATATTAATAAATACGTTATTGTGTGTGAAAGATGCCTTTATTATAATCGTGTGTAAAAGTATGCAAATCTTGCGTATAAGTCCAATGTAAATGGAATGGAGTTTTATTATTAAACGATTTCTGTTTGTTGTTACTATCGCAACAACTTGCGTCACTAAACAAAAAACATAGACGTAGTGAAAATAAATTTTCAGAGGTATATTAAAATTGAATTAATTTTTCTTATTTTAAATCAAGAAGTCCCGGCCTCTCAGTCTAACCATAACCTAATCTAGATTAAATATAGGTTAATATCTTGCAGTTAATCTCTATAGGTAAATTTATTGCGATTAAACCACTCGGGTTCGGCTCAGGCATTAAACTTCGCAAGGCATGGACAAACGCCCTTCTTCACACATTGCATAAACTACTATTTCTTAACAATTTGCGATTTTTAAACACGTATTATAGAATTATAAACAAAATAAATTTAAGATTTTTTTAAAAGACGTTTGTTTATATTAATATGAGTTTAGAAATTCTAATAAATGGTTGCAAATGTGGTATGATTGCTCGTAATGTTGCTTTATAATATGTTTCAATTGCTTATAGAATTTAGTTTGTTGAATACTAGCAACTATTCCCAATTGGACCAAGATGAGGAGATAAAAGTCACATTAGAAATAGCCCGGAAAGGATTTATAAATGTATTTATAAAATATCGATTATGAGCTTAAACCACTCCCAATGAAACATCGGCAAACCCTGAAGTAAAGCAGCAACTTCACACCCATAAAAACGGTGACTGTTCTAAACCCCAGAAAATCCCTGCCTGGTGTTTGCCAAGACATGTCTGAAACCGACGCTGGACATGACAACATGCGGGATGTTGGAAATAGGAGGTCTAAGAGGCGACTCCCTATCACTCAAAAAAATTCAGACCTTACTCAAAACTTCGAAGATAAAGAAAATGCTTCTACCTGTAATTCTTTCGGAGTCAAAATGACGAGAGATGCGGACGTCGCAATGAGTAATCCTAATGTTTAAGTGTCATTTGAATATAAAAGTACCGAAAATAGTGATTTGTATAATTTGCGAAGGTGTTTATCATGTTAATGATTTTAACAGATTAAATATGGGTAAATACATAAGTGATATTCTAGTGGTCTGCCCAGCCCACCACATGGATGACCTTACCTCTAAAAGGGATTTCCAAAACATTGATTTAAAAGAGGATGCACGTAAGATTATAATTCAAACCAAACTGTATGAAAAAGACAAGATGAATCAGGAGCTGCGGAGTAGTACTAAACCGAATGCAACAAGTGAAGGTACCCTTATGGTTGAAACTATCATTGATAATGAACTTCCTATACTGAGGGTTGAAAATAAACTACTGAAACAACTGAACCAAGAACTTAAAGACAAAAATGTATTACTGAAAGAACTAGTTGAAGGAAAAAATGCAGTAAGTAAAAGAAATCTCGTTAGTTATGCAGACATGGCTAAGATTTATAATAATAACACTAGGAAAGTCATACCTAACATCATAGTTAAAGCAAAAGGTAAAAACAATCGTGAAGTAGATAAAAATGTTAAAAAACAATTACTGGACGATATCTCAGTACCTATCAAAAAATTTACAAGACTGGAGAAGTAACTATTAAATGTAAAAACAAGGAGGATGTCAAAAGAACAACGGCTTTATTAAATGAAAAATTGAAAAATGATTATCTAGTGGAAGCGCAGACTCAAATTACCTAGATTAAAAATATTTGATGTTCAAAATGATATGAACTTAAGTGACCTCCAAGAGGACATTAAAAACAGAAACCCATCCATGTTAAATAGTAATTTCTCTTTAATCTCTAAATTTACCAATGCAATTAAACAACGCACTGTGATCATGGAGGCTTCACCTGAAGTATACAGCACTGTCATAAAAAATGGTTTCAAAATATTCATTGGTTACCAGTGTTGTAGAGTATCCGATGATATCAATATAAACTTATGCTTCAAATGTGGACGTTTAAACCATAGCTTCAAAAATAGTATGAACAAGGTCAAGTGTCTAAAATGTGCTGGTGACCATCCAACAGAAAGCTGCAAATCTGAAATTCTTAAGTGTGTTAATTGTGAATTCTACAACAAGAAATATGGCCTAATTAAATGCACAAATCATTACCCAAATAATACAACCCAGTGTGAATACCTAAAATACAAGATACAAAATCTTCTAAATATAACTGATTACCCTATCTTACCAAAAATACCAAATTATCTTCATAAGTTCCCAGGCCAAAGAAAAGAATCTTCCTTAACAACAAACTTCTAATAACTAATATATAACTTCTTACAAAATTATGTCTGATTCTAATAATTACATTGAAGAGTCTGTTGATAATTTAGAAGACCTAAACTATTTTTTGAACGATTCTGGTTTACTTTTCTTACACGTTAATGTCAGGAGTTTAAACGCAAACTATGAAAAATTGGAATTACTGGTAACATCTCTACTAACCAAACCGCATGTAATCGTCTGCACCGAAACTTGGAACCTTATTTGCCCTAACATGTTCACATTAGAAAATTATACATGTTATTATAACAGTAGTTTCATAAACAAATCGGATGGAGTCGTTATTTATATTTCGAATTCTCTCGAGCAAACTACAACGACGGAGAGGGTGGGTAGGTGCAATTTTCTTTCCACTTGTGCTAAAATATCATCAAATAGTGTACTTAAAATTTCTGGTGTTTATAGGTGTCATGACCTCACCAATCTTGAATTTATACAAAATCTAAAAATTCATATGGAAAACAATACAACATTTAAGAACCATATTAAAATAGGAGATTTTAACATTAACATTAACAATATGGATGAGCAGTCAGATTTATTCCTAACTAACATGCTCGATATGAATTATATACCAATGTTTAACAATATTACTAGGCCAAATGACAACGGTGGTTCTTGTATTGACAACATGTTTATAAAATCTAAAGCCATAAATTGTAAATCTATCACACTTATGCAAGTTTTTGCTGATCATTATCCGATCTTCCTTACAATGAATCTTGATAAACAACAAAAAACAAGGGGAAAAAATCATTTTTATGCTATAACAAATTAATACATAATTGTAATCGTACTGATTGGTCAGACCTGTTAGCTGTCACGGATCCTAATCAAGCAACTGAAAAACCATTATTAAAAATACAAAACTTAATCAAGGAATCTAGTTTTAAAAAGCTAGCGCGTAAATACAAACCTAGGACTGACTGGATCACGCCGGGCTTAATGAAATCATGTCAAACTAAAGAAAAATTATATAACACATGGAAGCGCGATAAAAATAATTTATATCTAAGAATGAAATACATAAATTTCTGCAAAAAACTTGATAAATTAATAAAAATTGCGAAAATAAATTTTGACACCAAAGAAGCTTCTTCCAAGTCTAAAAATAGTAGGGATCTATGGCAATTCGTAAATAAAAAGCTAGGTAAAAAGATAAATTCGGTCAATACCATAGATTATATTAACAAAGGCAATCATAAGTTGACAAATACAAATGATATTGCTAATAACTTTGTTGATTTTTTTAGTAATATTGGTTCAAATTTAACTGCTAAAATCCCTACTAGTGCTGCTACAATTCACGATGGAATAAGTTATAATCCTAAATCCATTTTCTGGAAACCTACTAATTGCTCTGAAATTATAAATATAGTAAAAGATCTAAAGGAAAAAGCCGGTGCGGTTGATGGTATATGCACAAAAGTACTCAAAACTATAATCCCTATTATATCCAATATATTTGAACATATATTTAATATATGTTTATCAAAGGGTATCTGGCCAAATGCACTTAAATGCGCGGAAATATTGCCGATTTTTAAAACTGGTGATAAACAAAAAATTTTTGAAAAAATTATTCATGTGAGATTGTACTCTTTTGTTATGGATTGTAACATTATTAGTTGTCATCAGTACGGTTTTATGAAAAATAAAGGTACAAAGAATGCGTTAGCATCGATCACTGACTTTATATATACTAATATAGACATCAGTAAACCGACAGTTGTTGCTTTTCTAGACCTAGCCAAAGCTTTCGACACAGTGAACCATAAAATATTGCTTAATAAATTATATAAATATGGTGTTAGAGGAGTAGCTCATGACCTAATTAAAAATTATTTAACAGATAGATTTCAGATAGTCAAAATTAAGAATGTTAAAAGTAAAAAATGTAAAATTAAAATTGGTGTACCACAAGGAACTGTCTTAGGACCCCTACTTTTTATTATATACATTAATGATATGTTTAAAATACTACCTTTAAATAGTATAGCAGCTTTTGCTGATGACACAGTGGTTAAAGGTATAGGTAAAACATGGTCTGAAGCACAATCCAATTTGTTATCATACCTAGACAAAATAGGTATGTGGTTACAAAATAATAATTTAACATTAAATGTGGATAAAACAACATACATGACTTTTGGCTGTTACAAAGACAGTGTACCTAATTTTTTTGAATTATCCATTTATAATGAGAAAATTAAAAGAGTCAATAGTTGTAAATATTTAGGGTTAATGTTTGACTGTCACATGAAGTGGAATATCCACATATTAAATCTTATAAGTAAAACTAGATACTTTTTGTTTATCTTTCATAAATTAAAAAAAATAATGAGCAAGCAATCACTGAAGATTATTTACCATTCTCTTTTTGAGAGTATTGTGAATTATGGAATTATTGCTTGGGGGGGAAGTTACAAAACCAACACTAATATCTTAGCTCAAATTCAATCTAAGCTCATTAACATATTTTCGGATGGCAAACGAGATCTAGGATTTAGAGATACATTTATACTCGAGTCGTTGAGTTATCACTACAATAGTTGTAAATATGCGTATGAGAACTATAAAGGGAAGTCTAGAAATAGAAGTATTCCGTTACCCAAAGTCAGTAAATCTATAGCATTTAAAAACTCCTCGATTGTGGCAATTAAACAATTAAATACACTACCTGATACACTAAAAAGAATACCGAATAATAATAACAAAACAGTAAGAATAAAACTGAGAAATTGGCTTACAAATACTTCCTTTTATTAGACTTTTTGTTCTCTTACAATTTCAATATTTTGTTATCTCAAATCTTTTTTAATATTTTGTTTTCCTACAGTTTACTTTTTAATACTCTAATCTTTGAGTCCTCTTATACTTTATTATGTTGTTTATTGCTTATGTTTTTGTATTTTATGTATACCTAATTCTTGTATGTTATCTATAAAGTTTAATTATGTGAATAAATTGCTTCTCAGGCCTATGTACAGATGTAACTCACCTCTATAGGTGCATCCTTATGTATTACATTATGTATTATGTAAGTGTGTATATATATATTGTATATCCTGTTAATACATAAATAAATAAATAAATTTATAAAATACAGGTCAATGTTCACAAATAAGAAATTAAGTTTAGCCATGAGATTTAGGTTTTTAGAATGTTATGTATGGCCTTAGCTGTTACATGAGGTAATAAGTTGGACGCTAAAAGCACAATCCTTAGAAAGATCGGAGGCATTTCAAATGTGGCTCTACATATGCATACTTAAAATTCCTTGGACTGCTAGAACCACAAATGATCGACACGGCAGAAAACTGATGACAATCGTCCTTATATGAAAAACAGCATATCTTGGCCACATACTTCATAATGACAAATAATCCCTTCTACAAATAATCATGCAGGGAAGAATAGAGAGAAGAAAAGGCATAGGAAGAAAAAAAAAATCTTGACTGAAGAATATTAGAGAGTGGACTAACCTCAGTGTTGAACAAATATTTCACGCTGCAAGAGATAGAGAAGCGTTTAAAAAAGTGATCGCCTACATTCAATAAAGACGGCATACGAAGAAGAAGAAGCAACTATTTTGGTAAATAATATTTACGTAAAACGTTGGCAAATAATGAATAATTTAAATTTGAAACTGTTTTAAATTTAAATAATTACAAATAATTTATTGTAGCTACTAAATCATATATTTAAAATATTCTATTATTTCGTTTTTAGTAATTTCATATTCCATTGTAAAACTAAATGTGGTCCCAGAAATAGTTTCATTACAACATATTTGAAAATATAGGTAAATGAATGAATATTTCAAAAGCACTCGTTGCGGTTGGATCTATTATATTTTCATTGACATTCATTTTAAATCTATTTTATTGCCCGTGCAGGATTTTAAAAATTCCAAATGATAATCAAATGTGATTCCAAATTGGAATGGTTTTGAAGGTTTGAATTTGAAGGACATTTTCAATTATCTTAAAGTCATTTATAAATGATCTTTTCGATTATAATGATCGTTTGGATTATAAAACTTTCCAACTGTATTATTGTCAGTGTATAATTGGAAATGCATTCGTATATTCTAAAAACATATTCGAGTATTCGTTATATATGTTTAAATTATGAAATTTATTTTCTCTATATTTCCCATAAGTTAAACATTTTAAAATATTTTATAATTTTCATTACTTTTAAAATGTAATACAATGTAATATTATAAATAAATAAATAACGTAATATTTTAAATTAATATTTCTCAGTAAAGAAATTTTAAAATATAGTATATTTAATATAGAAATTTTATATTCCAAAATGATCGAAATTTATTTATAAATTTCGTTATAAAATCAAAAAAGAACTATTTAATTATCCTATTTAATTATCTGAAATACTTGGGAATTAAAACATATTTTAATATTAATCTTCCTATTCAATATCATTATAAATAATATGACATACAAAACATATTATATAATAATTTAATGTTATTATAAATTTATTGGCTAATTCATAGTATTTTAAAATTTGGAACTAATTTATCAAGAATTTCTGCTTTGAAATTTTTTTTCTGTCTTACAAATTTTAAGAAATAATCAGTGTGATTCTCAATTTTATGGTTCATATATGTGCCCTTAATGATAAAGTCATATATTTCTTGTTTCTACATATTTAATGAATCGCACTTGATTAAATTAAAAAATATTTTTAAATTCTGCAAAATTTTAATTTAAAATTTTATTAGTCTTGATTAATGGAAATTTATTATGAATATGAAACTTTGTGTGAATTTCATACGAAAATGCTGTTTTAAAGTTTGAATTGACAGACCATTTTCAAAATTAACTGAATCTCCTATAAATGGCTTAAAGCAATGAAGCAATTATGGTTTTTATTTGAAGCAATAACTTTAATGAAACAATTCATGAAAATTATTAATTATTTTTAAAAAAGTAATTCATTTTTACTATTTCGGGTTTTTAAGATTCTTAATATGTTCCAGCAAAACTGGAAGGATGTATGGTGGTAAACACATAATATTTTCATGTTTTTCCTTCGTCACTGATATAGTGGTGGTGTATAATGAAAGTAATCTAATATTTCCGTGTATTTTTGGTCTTTCTTTTTTTGGTGAAAGATCCAAAACTTGGAATTTTGAATCATCTAAAAATTTTGAACCAGTTTTGAATTACAGTGCCACTTATGGTGGCTGGATTAACTAATATTTGAGCGGGAAAGTTTAAATTCCCTAAAACGTAGTTGAATTATATAAACAATAGTATTTTATACTTATTAATCGTTATAGTTATATATAAAGTTTATAATAATAATTAGAGTTCATTATATGAAGAACAATTATTTTTATATGAGAGTTCCTAATTTATTTATTCTGTTGTTATCACTAGTACAGTAATCGCAAAAGTTCTGTAGTTTATCAATTCAAGAGTTAAATCATAAAAAGAAATCGATTTTTGAGCAAAATATCGGTCTTTATTTTTTTCCAATATGGCGTACCGTTTTAAAAAATTCCCCACGCATATAATTTCATCGAAAATTGAATGAGAAATTCAACAAAAATAGTTTCATATTTGTAGCGTTATCGTAACATGGTTAAAAATTAAAATTAAGAAAATAACCTCGTTTCTTTTAAGGATCTTATGAATAGATATTGCTTATATTTTTTTTCTTAGAAGCTACCACCATGCCCCAAAACATATCCGGTATTTAGATCAATCGATTCACAAAGTGCAGAGAATAACAATGTTTACTGATTTTCTGTATTTTTCGATTTATTCAGAAACGGTAATAGATAAAAATCTAAAACTCGCAGCATCAAAGTATCTTATGAGTACCAACATTTCCTAAAATTAAGAACCCGATACCTTTGTGGGGCTGATTCGGTATTCTTATTGTCCTATGGCCTCTTAAGTAATAATCTTTTAAAATTAAATAAATGAAACTTTTAATATTTCATACAAATTTTAAGTAAAAATGTGATTCCAAATTTTATGGTTCATAAATAAATTTAAAAAAAATACAAACCAATAGCATTTAAATATTAAAGAAAAACTAATAATGGAATTCAAAAACTTTTCTGTTCTACTTTTTGGCTATGTATTTCAGTATATATTAAAATAAATACTCATAGAATTGTAAATGGTTCTTGTCAAAAGGAGTTTTATCAATTATTGATATTTTACCAACGTTTCGGTCAGTATTATATTATGCAATATACAAATATATCGAAATATACGATATATCGTATATTCCTCATATTTCCATAATTAAGTGAAAAATATTGTAATAATATTTAAAAATTATGAAATAATTTGCACAATTTATTTTCTTTTTCTGCTCCCTGTCAATTCATTTAAACATTTAATAATACCGGCTATGTCAAAATTCCAACGACAAACGTTCTGGACTGATTCCATCAACCAAAATAAGCACAAAATTCTTAATACAAACGCTTTAACAACGTTTTATAAAAAAGTATAATTAGTAACACAAGAAATGGAATTTATTTATAAAATTTACAAATTCAAGAAAGAATAGAAACTTGCCAATACAATTTAGCAACTCTGAAGAAGTTGATAATGAAGTATTGGACTGGTCAGAAAATGATGATGTGCCAATTATCGAATCATTTTTAGGACAAAGTGGTGTTTTTGGAATGCCAAACAATTCGTAGTGTAGTTCCAAAAAGTGTAGTTCATTTGGTTTAGCAATTTATTGGGGACAATTTATTTATATATAAATGGTGTTTTTGGAATGCCAAACAATTCGTAGTGTAGTTGTAGTAGTAGTGTAGTTGTAGTGTAGTTAGTAGTCAAAAAGTGTAGTTCATTTGGTTTAGCAATTTATTGGGGACAATTTATTTATATATTTGGCGACTGAAACAAATCGCTATCACGCACAAAATATACAGTTATTTAAAGAGAGTGCAAAATCTGTGAAGTGGAAAGATGCATGTGATAGAACTGAAAAAAATGCTCGTATTACCTATTAGTCGACAGACAAAACTATTCACACCAAATTTTGCTTAAGTAATGAACAGGGGTCGATTTCGACAAATTTGGTACTCATGGCATTTTTCAAATATTGATGGCAAAGATGATACAGATTTCCTAAAAAAAATTCGCTCAATTATTCCTTATTTTTACCGAAATTTCAAGAAGTTTACAAGGCGCAGAGAGAAATATAACGTGATGAAAGTGTAATGCTCTGAAAAGGTTTACTTTCCTGCAAAGTTTATAAGGCTTCAAAAATTACCAAATATGGAATACTCATAAGAATGGTTTGTGAAGCAAAAACCGGCTACATTTGTAATTTTCGTAATAACTGCGGAGATCGAAGCCGATTACTAGAAACAGTTTTAAAGCCATATTTGAACTTATGTATAGATAATTATTATAATAGTGTTGACATTAGCGAAACACTTTTACAACATAGATTCAGGACCTCTAGGAGATTGGCTCTATTCGCATAAACAGGGGCTTCCGCTTTGTTTGAAAATGCGAAACTAAAAGAGGGAATCCATGTTACGTCGCCGTCAAAACGTTTTGTTGCAATGTTGGGAATCAAAAAGACCCGTCCGAATAGTTTGGAGAATACATTCAGCCAATATTGTAGAAAGTTATAATACTGATTGGGTGACAAAAGAAAAAATTTGGAAGCCAATATGCGTTGTGATTATAACAAATTTATGAAGGGTGTTGATCGAGGTGATCAATATTTCTCATATTAATTACTCAATAGTACGTCGTAACAAGAAATGAGCTGTTGTTTTTAACCAACTGTGCACTATTTAATGCATTTAGAGTTTCTAAAACATTAAATCCTAATTCTAAAAAGAAGTATAATTTTCTTACATGATATAGGAAAAGAATAAGGGATCCCATTCCGGAAAATGCAAATGATCCTGTACCATGTACATCAAATAGATCAATAAGAAGTGATTTTTTACTTTCTAAATTTGTATTGTAACTTAAGACCTAAATCATCCCCTATTTTATCCCCTTATCTTACCAAACGCCAAAATATAATGGGTGTTTTTTTAGCTGCATAAGAAGTATCGATGGTTTTCTTTCGTTGGTATATGGTTTGACAGTTGAGAATGTCAAGCTATGTTCACATTTCTATTCAGTAAGGTTTGGCAATTCACTTTGAATCGTTTAAAGCCAGAACAAAGCTTCCAAATTGAGGAAATTTGCTTTGAAAAACATAAATCTGTTCGCGAAATTCATGAAGTACTTCGCCCATTTTACGGTCAACCTAATCGGCCTAGTGAGCAAGCAATTTGTGTGGTTATTGATCGTTTTGCATAAATTTTACTCTTCTCGATTCAAAGCCATCAATAGCACAAAGAAATGTGCGTACCAAAGGGAATATTGCTGCTGTAGCGTGAAGTGTTGAAGAAGACGCCGAAATGTTGATTCGTCGCCGTTCTCAACTTGTGGGTCTTTGTCCTTTGACTACGTGGAAAATTTTACGTAAGAATCTTGGCTTACGTGCTTATAAAATTCAGCTCGTGCAAGAATTAAAGCAAAATCAACCATACGTCGCATTTTTGCTGATTGGGCTTATTTGAAACTGGCCGAAGATGAGCATTTTTGCCGAGGAATTGTGTTTAGTGATTCAGTATTAACTCATTTCTGGTTAAATGGCTTCGTTAATAAACAAATTTGCCGTATATGGAGCGAAGACCATCCACAAGCCATTAAAGAAACACATTACATACATTAAAATTGACTGTTTGGTGCGGTTTACACGCTGGCGGCATCATTCTTCTTCTTCTTCTTTATTCAGCCTGTCTCGTCCACTGCTGGACATAGGCCTCTCTTAACATCTTCCATCTACTTCTATCTTGTGCTTCTTGCATCCAGTTGGTGGCGATGCGTTTCACATCGTCTGTCCATCGGGTGGGTGGGCGTCCTCTACTTCTGTATGCCTCCTGTTTAGGTCGCCATTCCAGGATCTTTTTGGTCCATCTGTGGTTTGGCATCCTTGCGACATGCCCGAACCAGTTCCATTTTAGTTTGGTTATTACTTCAATTGCATCGCTAATCCCAGATCGCTGTCTTAGTACTTCATTCCGCACTTTATTTCGCAATGTAATTCCGAGCATGGAACGTTCCATGGCTCGTTGCGCCCCTCTGATCTTTTGGACGGACTTTTGTGTGAGTGTTAGAGTCTCCGCTCCGTAGGTTAAGACTGGTAGGATGCACTGGTCAAACACCTTACGTTTTAGGCAGTTGGGGATGTCGGATTTGAAAATGTGTTTTAGTTTTCCGTAGGCTGCCCACGTTAGTCTTAGACTCCTTCCAATCTCATGTGTCTGGTTGTCTCTGCCGATTTTAATCTCGTGGCCTAGATACTTGTATGAGGTGACTTGCCGGATCTCAATCCCTTCCATTATAAAGTTTCGGGAAGGTACTAGGTTGGTCATAAATTCCGTTTTCGAGATGTTTATTTTAAGGCCGACTTTTCGTGATTGTTCTGCCAGCTTCTTAAGCATTTTTTCAGTCTTATCTAGGCTATCCGAAATTAGCACAATGTCGTCTGCGAACCGTAGATGGTTGAGGTTTTCGCCATTGATGTTTATGCCCATATCTTCTAGTTCTATGGTCTTGAACATGTACTCCATGAGGTTTGTAAATAGTTTAGGCGAGATGGTGTCACCTTGTCGGACGGCGCATTGCATTCTGAATCTGTCCGTTTTTTCGTGTAGTTTAACGCATGCGGTAGCATTTTTGTATATGTGCTGTAGAGTCTCCGAGTACCTATGGTCTATTCGGCAATTCGCCAGTGCCTTAAACATCTCATTGTGCTTGATAGAGTCAAATGCCTTCTCGTAGTCCACGAAGGCAAGGACGAGTGGCTTGTTGTATTCGACACATTTCTCTATTACGGTTTTGATGGTTTGCAGGTGGTCGTTCGTATCATTGGTCCTTATTTATTTCGAAATGAGGAAGGAGCTGCCGTTACGGTGAATAGCGAGAGCTATCGAGCCATGCTGACTGAATATTTGTTTACAAAAATTTATCAGCTAAAGATCGACGACATTTGGTTCCAACAAGACGGCACAACTTTCCATACAGCGCGCTTGTATGGATTTATTCATCATTTATTTTATTATCAATATTGATTTATCAATTTATTGCAAAATCAATTTGGTGACAACTTTATTTCCGGCAGTGGTCCTGTTAACTGCCCCCCTCGTTCATGCGTCTTAACGCCTCTCGATTACTTTTTATGGGGCTATGTTAAGTCATTGGTATATGTCGACAAACCAACAACTCTTGAAGCGTTGGAAGCCAATATTCATGCCGCCATTGACGTCTGGCCGAATAACGATTTATTGGAAGAAGTAGTGAAAAATTGGACTGATCGAATGGACTATGTAACTCGTAGCCGCGGCGGACATATGCTGGTAATCATATTTAAAAAATAAATGCCATGAAATTATCTACCAGATTATAATAATAATAAATTCATACGAACGATATTTCTTTCTTGTATTATTATTTAAAGTTCTCAAGCTCCTTAAAAAAAGTACTTTTCATATCCCTAACTTGAGAAATGATTGGTTCCCTATGCTATCTTTTATACAATATTTCATCCGTTTCAATTTTTTTTAGAAAAAAACCTTTATCAGGATGCAATTATTCAAATACCTAACTTTTGATGAAACAAGGTCTCGCAAATTACACCCGCTACGCAACGTAGTTGTATATCTTGGCATACCCGCTTAAAATGTGTTTATGATAATTAGTCAACGCTAAAATATTATACTAGGAGTAAAAGTGTCTCTTTGTTAAAAAATATTGGACGCCTGCGAAACTGAAATCACTTTTACTCCAAGGAGCACATGCCATATTATTAAAAGTTGCTAATTTTATGCTTAATAACAAAACGATACAAAATCTTACATTCACAATGCAGTCAAGATTTTGTATCGTTTTGTTATTAAGCATAAAATTAGCAACTTTTAATAATATGGCATGTGCTCCTTGTGGAAATTATTTTTATGAAGTGTATGGTATTGTGAAGCAAGTAGATAAAAAAATCATTTGACTCATAACAGTGATAAGAGTAAATAACACATAAGAGCAATATATACAAAACGGCTTATGTTAGTGATAAGAGTGAATATACCAGAAGAGCAAAATAAGCGAAACAAAATTCGAAATAACTCTAATTCTCTTATTAAATATATGCAAAATAATTCGTATTAATTAAAACAAATATAAAGCGAACAGTATGCGTCTAACGGTTGACCCGCACGGACGCATATATCTCTTGAGAATGGCGAATGTTAGTTCGCCGAAACGTCGAGAATCCGGTTCTTTTCAGAGCCAACCCTCAGCATCAACGCGGAATCCCCGAGAAAACAATACAACACAGGTATCTATCCGCGAAAACCTCAAATACAACATATATATATATATATATATATATATATATATATATATATATATATATATATATATATATTTATATATATATTAAAAGAAATGAAAAACTTTTGACAGATGCATCAACTATTATTAAACAAACTCTAAGAGAAAAGTAATATTTGCATGCATAATATTTGATACTTCCTTGAGTCTATGAAATTTGCATTTCATGTAAATCTTACATTGTGCAGAAACTTAGTTTGTAAATTAATAGTGGTTAATATTAGTAGCACAGACTGATGTTGTTGGTAAACATAGCGTGAAGTTTCAAATGTTTACAGACCAGTGTCAACACAGGAGCAAGTCACATTTATTGATATACATTACATTAGAAATTATTATTAATTAGAATTCTATATTTACGCAAAACTAAATTTTAAAGACAAATATTTACTTTACAATAAATATCAATCAAATTAAATCAAATCAAATATATTTTATTTCATTAACTAAGTAAATTGTAAGAAATACAAGATACTAAATGAAATGTGTCACAGTAGAAAATAATATGTATAAAAATATAATATAATTAAAAATAAAAGTAATAGTGATAATAACAAATACTAATAAATAGTAGTGAAAATAAGTATGAATGTATACAGATAAACTTAAAATAATATAAGAACATAATATAATAATATGTAAAATATAAAATGAGATTAAAAATGTAAAAACTATACAAACAAAAACTAACTAATTTATTTACAATTAGATTAAATCGATTATAGAAAGACAAGCCACCGAGAACGTATTCGTCCATATTATATGGTTCAATTTCTAGTATATACCGGAATAATTAATTTTTCAGATTTTTTATCTGCATCATTTTGAATTCTTTTGGCAATTTATTCTAGAGTTTTAGTAAACTGTAGGGTGGATTTTTCTCAGACACTGTCAGTTTATGCCGATGAAATGTATATAGTTCTCTGATATGCCTTGTACCCCTTTCGTTCTTTTTTTCGTACTTCTTAAACAAATTTTAATTTTTAAAATAAACTTTAAACTTTCGTAAATAGATGTACTAGTCGTAGTTAGTATAAATGCTGCCTTAAATTTTCCCTGCAGGACTCTCTGTACCTCAAGTTAAGAAGTATACGCAAAGTTTCTTTTTGTAGCGTGAATACAATTTTCATATCTCTGCTGGTACCCCAGAATGTGATACCGAAACGGAGTTTGCTGCGAAAATTTGAAAAGTATACCTGTCTTAATGTTGTAACATCTATGTATGTTTTCAATGTTCTCAATGCGTATATGCCTTTATTTAGTTTGGTTTTCAGCTGTAGTATATGAGTTGACCACTCTAGACAACTATCAACTTGGATACCCAAAAAACGAGCAGATTGTTTTAATTCTATTGTATCGTTTCTAACTGTGTATTTCAGTGGGTGTTCTATAACACTCCGTTTCGTCTTGAATATTAGTAAATTTGACTTAGCTTTATTCACAATTAATTTATTTTTTGCAAACCATTGGTGAAGCACGTTCATAATCATACTTGCATTGTCACCAATATCCTCAGCAGACTTGTTAGTTAGTAAGAGAGTGGTATTATCAGCAGGCTTGTTAGTTAGTAAAAGACTGGTATCATCAGCATATTGTATTATATCGTGTTCTGTGTTTACTATAATGTGAGGTAGGTCGTTTGCGAACAGCGTAAACAGCAGCGGACCTATTACGCTACCTTGTGGGATTTCAATATTTGTTGTTCTGGAAGTAGATTTTACATAACCTTGTTTCGTCTGTATTTTTGTTATTTGTTCACGGTTTCTTAAGAACGATGCAATTAGATTTAACGCCACTCCTCATATTCTGTATTTTGCTAGATTTTTAAGTATTAAATTATGATCGACTACATCATAAGCTTTTGATAGATCCAATAGAAATCCGGTCGGGATTGTGTTATTTTCTAATTGCTCCAATGTATTTGAAATAAACTTGAAACAGGCCGTGTCTGTGTTTTTCCCTCTTCTGGAACCGTGTTGTTTGTTATTTAAACAATTGAACTTTTTCAAGAAGCCATTTCATCGCAATTCAATAAGATTTTCGAATATTTTTGAGAAACTAGATAGTAGACATTGATCTGTAATTTTCTAAACTCTTGGTGTATCCGGATTTAAGGATCAGAGTTTTTAGCCTATCGGGGAAAATACCATATTGTAATACGTTATTAAATATGTGCACTAATGGTTGTGATACCTGATCACTGACAGTTTTTATAATTGAGATTGTCACTTTGTCCTAACCTGAACTTGTATTATTATTTTTCAAACTTTTGATTGTGTCACTAAGTTCTTCTGCTGTTGCAGGGTATAAAAAAATTGAATTAGTGTTATCACATATATTGTCATAATATTCTTTTTTTGGCATCCCTTCTTGTAAAATTCGCGCTCGGTCTGCATAGTAATTGTTTACCTCTGCGGCGTTGATATTTGGCTCTTTATCTTCATTTGGCATTCATGTTCGCTTTCGAAGGTTTTTTTAATTAAACTATTTGTCTAATGACCTTCCATCTTGTTTTTGGAGGGTTTACTGCCTTTATAATCTGATTAGCAAAATCCTCTCTCTTTGCTTCTTTTAACATTGATTATTAGGGAAAGATAGTTCCTTCTAAAACCATCTCCTCCTTATGGGGAGATTATATGTAAATCTAGCCCCTTATGGGGAAAATTACATGTAAATGTCCCTTATGGGGAAATCCTATAAAAAATAGTTCTAAACGCATCCGAGTGAGTATGTGTAGATGACGCTGCAAGATACGTGTACGTTGGATAGCGGGAAAATTCAAAATGAGGGGTGGACATATTTCCAGATAGGGGTTGATTCAATTGAGATTATGTAGGGTTTAGATTGACAAGTATAGAGAAGCAAGACTAGACAGACAAGACTAGTTCGGTTAGGTTAGGTTAGGATTTTTTAAAAACCCTCCCCCTCAGTAGATGACGTCATCCGCCGGGGCAGATATTGCTAAACTAATTATCTCGATGCTGATTGGCTGATTAACGAATAAATAATTACAGTTGACCTTTTCCCACACTTTATATGTAATGGGCGAGGCTAGATAGACAAGACTAGACAGACAAGACTAGTTAGATGAAGCTAGACAGACGCGGCTAAATACATGAGATTAGACAGACGGGGCTATATACATGAAACTAAATGCATAAGACTAGATAAGGCTAAACTAAAATATATAAGGGATTGTTTAATTTACTAAAATATATTTTCGATTGTTTTTTCGTTTAACTTAATAAATATAATAAGATTTGAATTTATCAGTAGTCAGTTAAGCATAGCAGGATGTTTGTGTATGTCAGTGTAATCAATTTCTTAGATTTGTTTTTCGTATTGTTTTTCGTTTTTATTTTGATTCACTGCCCGGCTTGCCGATTAGGTGCAACTGACCGTCTATCAGCGGTGCGCGAGCGGAGAAAATAATAAATTATGAAGCGTGGTCTAATCAATTTCTTAGGTTTGTTTTTCGTTTAATTTAATAAACATTTCAGCGGGTATATAATTACGAGCTGAGAGAGTTCTAAATCAGTTCTTAACTAAACCTCGTCACAACAAGTTACCAGCTTAAAAATGTTCTCCTGCGCTAAATGTGAAAAAGTGTTTGGAAGGAAGGATGCCCTCTCAAGACTTCTGAAAACCTGTGGCGAGTCTAAAATATATTATAAATGTCCAATTCACGAGTTATTCACGATTTAATTTAATTTAATTTAAAGGTGAAAACTAACCGCAAATGCGAATTGTGTGCTATAATATTCGCAAGAATGTACGGCTTAAAACGCCATATGAAACAACATCACAACATTGATACACCATCTACCTCTAAAAGACCCCTAGAGGCGGACGATTCACCCGCCGCCTCGAAGAAGATAAAGTTGGAACCACCTCCACCAACAAATTTCTGCAAAATTTGTAACCAGCAGCTCAATCAAAAATCAAATACGCAGGACATCTGCGTTCACAACAGCATCTCCAGGTGGTAACTAAGTCGTATCAACAAGGTATTACCGAAATTTCTAGTAGTTTTAAGAAAAGGGATGTTACATATAGACTTTATGGTTCAGGGATAGATATAGATAGCTTTGTAATCAATTCGCGGGATATTGTTGCTATCATGATTAAAAACGCTATCAAGTCCTTTAATTCAGGTATCAAGTTTAACATTGAACTCTTTGGTGTTTATGTAAATAAAAAAAATCCAGTGGGCGAATTAAAGTCATTCAATACAAAGTATCGCGAATTAACCACTAGCATGAGCAACTTTACCGAAATTTATGATGATATGTGTGCCAAAATTTAAACCAAATGTAGCGAGTTTCAGTAGAAAGATTCGGGTTGGTCACTAAGGGAGATTTCCCATTTAGAAATTAATATCAATAAATATAAACCAATACGTGGGTCATCATTTATTTCGGAAAAATGCGTATACGACAAAGGGTATACGCATTTTTCTATCGAAATTTTGAAATTTTAATACATTCCCCGGCATCATATTACCTCTCTTATCTTTTATAAGGTCTTCTGTCGGCATGATAGTGTATATCTTGTTAGTCATTCAATTTATGTTGCTTAAAAGTCGATTCTGTTGAGAAGAAGGATAGACAACCATCGCAAAAATATTTCTTCTCACGATGTGATGAGATCTGACTTCTTACGAGTCGTGAAATATTTTTAATAAATACATAATGGCCTTTAACCCCTTCCTCTAAATATAATAAATTTACATGTCTTTCCCAAGTGTCAGTAGTGTGATAAATTGGTCCTACTACGTCATGTTGTTTAGATTTAAAATTAAATTCCAAACCATAAACGTTAATGCTAATGTCATTCATCTGTTCGAATTTGGGGATGTTCTTAATTTTAAGCGGTAAATCTAGTCTGTCGTATTTTAAAATTTGAGAATAGTGGGGATATGATGCCGGGCGATGAGGATTTTCATTCGCGGGGTGCAACGCGGATATAATGCTCCATAGAAAACAAAACTCGTCTTCATTCTGAACATTGACACATGCTCTTTTATCATTAATTTCATTCGGTAATTCAATAAATGATGACCCACGTATTGGTTTATATTTATTGATATTAATTTCTAAATGGGAAATCTCCCTTAGTGACCAACCCTAATCTTTCTAATGAAACTCGCTACATTAGGTTTAAATTTTGGCACACATATCATCATAAATTTCGGTAAAGTTGCTCATGCTAGTGGTTAATTCGCGATACTTTGTATTGAATGACTTTAATTCGCCCGCGGGAATTTTTTCATTTATATAAATACCAAAGAGTTCAATGTTAATCTTGATACCTGAATTAAAGGACTTGATAGCGCTTTCAATCATGATAGCAACAGTATCCAACGAATTGATTACAAAGCTATCTATATATATATATATATATATATATATATATATATATATATCCGTGAACCATTAATTCTATATGTAGCAACCCTTTTCTTAAAACTCCTAGAAATTTCGGTAATACCTCGTTGATACGACTTAGTTACCACCTGGAGATGCTGTTGTGAACGCAGATATCCTGCGTACTTGATTTTTGAGGGGAGCTGCTGGTTACAAATTTTGCAAAAATTTTTTGGTGGAGGTTGTTCCAACTTTATCTTCTTCGAGGTGGCGGGTGAATCGTCGGCCTCTAGGGGTCTCTTGGAGGTAGATGGTGTATCGATGTTGTGATGTTGTTTCATATGGCGTTTTAAGCCGTACATTCTTGCGAATGTTATAGCACACAATTCGCACTTAAGGTTAGTTTTAACCCCTAAATTAAATTAAATTAAATTAGCTCGTGAATTGGACATTTATTATATATTTTAGACTCACCACCAGGTTTTCAGATGTCTTGAGAGGGCATCCCTCCTTCCAAACACTTTTTCACATTTAGCGCAGGAGAACATTTTTAAGCTGGTAACTTCTTGTGACGAGGTTTAGTTAAGAACTGATATAGAACTCACTCAGCTAGTTATTATATACCTGCTGGAATGTTTATTAAATTAAACGAAAAACAAACCTAAGAAATTGATTAGACCACGCTTCATAATTTAATATTTTCTCCGCTCGCGCACCGCTGATAAGATAGCAGGAGTTGTTATCAGCGCTAGACGGCCAGTTGCACCTAATCGGCAGGCTAGGCAGTAAAACAATATAAAAACGAAAAACTATACGAAAAACAAATCTAAGAAATTGATTACACTGACATACACAAACATCCTGCTATGCGTAACTGACTACTGATAAATTCAAATCTTTCTATGTTTATTAAGTTAAACGAAAAAACAATCGAAAATATATTGTAGTAAATTAAACAATCCCTTAGATATTTTAGATCAGTCTTATCTAGTCTCATGCATTTAGTTTCATGTATCTAGCCCCGTCTGTCTAATCTCATGTATTTAGCAGCGTCTGTCTACCTTCATCTAACTAGTCTTGTCTGTCTAGTCTTGTCTGTCTAGCCTCGCCCATTACATATAAATTGAGGGAAAAGGCCAACTGTAATTATTTATTCGTTAATCAGCCAATCAGCATTGAGATAATTAGTTTAGCAATATCTGCCCCGGCGGATGACGTCATCTACTGAGGGGAGGGAGTCGGGCGGTATCTCCCTTATAGATTAGGGCACATGCCAGAGCCGTTCTGACCCAAGATTTGATTTTTCTCATCAAAAGGTTTTCTTTGGTTTAAAAACGGTTTAGTCTAGTTCGTCTAGTCTTGTCTGTCTAGTCTTGTCTGTTTAGTCTTGTCTGTCTAGTCTTGTCTGTCCAGTCTTGTCTGTCTAGTCTTGTCAATCTAAACCCTCCATAATCTTAATTGAATCAAGCCCTATCAGGAAATATGTCCACCCCTCATTTTGAATTTTTCCGCTATCCAAAGTACACGTATCTTGCAGCGTCATCTCACATACTCACTCGGACGCGTTCAGAACTATTTTGTATAGGATTCCCCCATAAGGGGCTTCGTGCTAGATTTACATGTAAATCTCCATAAGGGACATAGTGCTACATTTACATGTAATTTTCCCCATAAGGGGCTAGATTTACATGTAATCCCCATAAGGACGAGGTGGTTTTAAAAGGAACTAATTCTCCCTACTTTGATTTATACTTCCTGCGTAAATTCTTGTAAACTCCCTTATAGCTGTTGTCCATTTGAGCAATAATTTGAATTATCTTAAGATTTCCCCCAAATCTTTGTAGCTGAGGATTTGAGAGGATTCGTTGCTTCTTATGATTGCTGTGGCTCCTGATGCGAGGGAAACATTCATTCAAACCAGAGAGGAATATACCCATAAATGCCTTCCACTGTTCATTCACTTCTTCACCTTCTATGTCTAGGACTTGGTGCCCAGACGAAAGTTTCTTTTGCCAAGTGGTCTAAGAACTGTTTAATGCGAAATTCGTTGAAAATTCGGATTATCTGCGAATTCGGTGCTATTGTATTGGCTTTTATTTCAAATATAATTTTTTGGGCACAATGATCATATATATGGTATTGCATCGTTTTCACTTTTTAGTTAATATTTGTATTTACAAGAATATTATCAATGCATGTTTCTGAACATGAACGGCTTATTTCCTTTAATATAATGACAGCATTTAAAGACTCCAACAGAGATTCAAATTGCTGACTTATAGCTGTTTTTTTCAGCATATTAATGTTGAAATCTCTAGCTATAATGAAATCTTTAGATTGTGAGTGGATTTTTAATAGAAGTTTGTGAAAGAGATCTAAAAAATGATTAGTGTTTGATAAAGGCGTTCTATAAATCGCAACAATTCTGAAACAGTTATTACCTATATTGGTTTCAATAGCCGCGATTTCGAAAAGAAATTTGACCGACATGCTATTTATGTCCGTTCTAATTTTCCACTCCACCTGTTTTTCGCAGTATATCGCTACATCCCCGTGCTCTCCAGTCATTCTAGAATAATGGGACGCTAGCTGAAAATGATTGATTTTTATAGTTTCCAGTTGATTTTCGTCTTTCCAATGCTCTTTTATTATCAAATGCTGACATTCTGGGTTCAATTCTAGCATTCGTTCTATGTCATCAATAGAGTTGCCAATTGACTGGCAATTTTAAAAACACTCAATTCTCTTAATTTAAATGATATTATAGGCGGTTTTACTATTGATATTTCTGCATCCATATTTTTTTCCAATCCCATATTGTTAATTTATTTCTTTCCTCATTTTGGGTTTTAGAAAAAATCGCTTAACACATGCATATCTTGGCCATGTTTCAGGTTTGTTTAGTTCTGCTAAATATTCGCATGGGGCAGTTATCTTGAAGGATGAATATTCATCAGGGTATTTTGCATCCAATTTTTTGCATTGTAAAGAATCTATCTTAATTTTATTGCGTAGGTAATCAATTACGTCTGTTTCTGTGAGAAGTGGGACTAATTTAAACACACGGATTTGTGCATATTTCTTCGCTTCTTTCCGAATTTCCAAAAATCGTAACTTGTCGGCTTTGCTTTGATCTCCGTTTTTATGTCTCCCAAATTTCTTCCGTATTTGTATTTTCGTGTCTATACGGTAGTTACTTTTTGTCGGGATTTGTTGATTTCTACGTTGACTTGAACTTTTATCATTTTGGCTAGTAGACTTATCAGCATTTGAAACTTGAAAACGTTATCTTCTTTTTTCGAAGATTCAGCAGGTATACGATTCAAGTTTTAAGATTTTAATTTGTTGTATTCTTCTGATAAAGAAGTGTAAAGTGATGATAATTTCTCATTCGTTTGTAATACTGTATCCAATTTAGCATTTAGATCAGCAATTGTAGCTGTTGATCTAGCTTCTACCGCCTCCACTTTTGATTTAACAATCCCAGCTATGAAGTCCGAGAAGACCGGGCTTGTAAGATACTCAATGATCTTACCAGACTGCCCTTCCGGAACTTTAGAACGTAACTCCCGTGACATAGTTGATTTCACATAAAGGTAAAAATAAACTTATTAATGTTTATAAAACTTATTAATAAAACTTATCCCTTAACCATCTGCCATACGTCACACAGATCCTGTCGTATATAAAACGGCGAATAATTTTGTTTGCTAGGAAGTCAAGGGTTAATAATCGAACCCGCTCGGGCGACTGCTCGTCTCGAACGTCGACCGAGTACTACATTCTACAATTAATTAACTAACAAAAATTTTCAGTGTTTTGTTAATTACAATCTCACATTGAATTGCAAAATTCACTATGTTTTACCCACACTTATAATATGTAAAAATGTTATATAACTTATTATTCACAAATTTTTACACATATTACGACCCGAGTTTCGACTGTTACAGGTTATTTTCATGACCTTTAACAGTCGAAACTCGAGTAGTGATATGTGTAGAAATTTATATAACCGTAAATAAGAAGTTATATAACATTTTTACATATTATAAGTGTTGTAAAAACTTAATGAATTTTTCATTTCAATGTATGAGTTTCATCACCACGTAGTAACTGTCGCAAAGATCCTATTCATAATTGCAATCTCTATTACAATGTTAATTACAATGTCAATAGTAATTCACAATATATGAAAAAGCAAAATCAAAATAATAACAAAAATTAGCACATTTCATTAAATTACAACAAATCATTGGAATATGCCAGAATGACTACGTGGTCGGTTGCCCTTTGTTTCATTGTGACCTTTGTTAAAATAAATTTTATTAACATTATTATTCATTGAAATATTTTCATTTCATAAACATTATATTTCCGTAATTATTATTTTATTTAACAATTTTTCAATAATCAGATTCCATTCATTGTTTTCGTTTGCAATAACATTATTTGTCTGTGTTATTTAAATGTTGTTATATGTTTATTTTTTGAAGTAATCGAGAACGATTAAAAATAAAAACTTCTTATATGTTCTTAAATTGCTGCAAGATTATGTTATCAAATTATTTCAATATTCCTAATCGTAATCGTTAAATTCGCAATGATGGAAATTGAGCTATTAAATAATTTTTATCACTTACTATAAAATCTCTTCCTCCTTTATTACAAAGCCTTAAGATCATCATATTATTTTATTGATTTTCCCACAAATATTTTCCTTACAATAAAAATTGAACTTTTAAATAATATTGGTTTCGAACTTTTTACCCTACAGTGCGCACTGATGCATATTTGCATCAACCAAGTAAATCGTTAGTAAATGCTTAATATTCTCTAGAAAACGGAAACATGCAGCGGCCTTTATATGAACTAACCCTATTCTGTGTATAGTTTCGGTTACACCAGCACACTAGACTGTCTAACCTCAAAAAACGAGTTTTGTAAACGTTTTCAGTATTGCACGCACGTCACAATTGTTTAAGTTTATTACGTAAGTTTATTACGCAATAATAAATGCAAGTTAAGCTTGAAATTGTTTCTGATATATCTTAGGTATTAGAAAAAAGAAAATATATACCCGATTTCATACTAATAATATTTAATATTTTTATATGAAATATAATAGTCGATTCATATATGAATCATCGCGCGTACTGGTACATAATATGTAATTTACTATCCAACATGGTTTCTAGTATAGAAATACCAATATATGATGTTTTGCATATCAATTTATTGTAGATGCCTTTATTTTACAAAAATGGAACGGACCAGGTAGACTTGGAAAATATGGATCCCGACAAACTATTCGATTTTATTGAAAATATACCTATGCAGAGTGAAGTTGAACTGGAAGTGGAAAGTGATGAAGATCTTGTAGAAGTTCAACCACATTCAGAAAAATTGTTGGATAAGTATTTTGAAGATCCAAACATCCGCGAAATTATACTGACGGTTGAAGCAGGCCCCATTGAAGATAACTCGACTGCATCCGAGTCAAGAACTCAAACGTTTCCAAAGGTAATTCAGTCATTTCTTCCTTAAGGATTGGAACAATTTGCTATGGAGAAAGACAAAACTTGTGAATATTCCATCTACATTTACTGGGCAGAGCACAGTTCCGGCTGATGTAACGACCTTGGACTCGCCTTATCAGTTTTTGAAATATTTTTTTGAAGACAATCTCATTGATGGAATTGTGGAGGAAACTATCAAATATAGTGTTTCGAAAAATCCAGCGAAACCTTTTCTTTCACAAAGTATGATCTTATGAGATATTTAGGCATTTGTACTTTGTCTTCAATTTCATGCATATCTAACTTTCGTAAATACTGGAACAAACACATTGGAATAGATATTGTACGCAGCGCAATGAGTCAAAAACAATTTGAAAGAATCCGAAGCAATTTACATTTCAATGATAACACGATTATTACCGATGATAAGCTACATAAATTGAGACCAGTCATCGATTCAATTTCACAAACATTTTTGACAATTCCCATGGATGAAATGTTATCAATTGATGAACAAATTTGTGCCACAAAGGCACGACATCACATGAAACAATATTTACCATTGAAACCACACAAATGGGAATACAAACTTTTTATTCTAAGTGGGGTTTCAGGATTTTGTTACAAATTTGAAATTTATACTGGCACAGAATACCACCCAAATAAGCGACTACCAAATGAACCAGACTTAGGAGCGAGCAGCAATATTATTGTGCGATTGTCTCGCGAAATTCCACGCAACAAATTCCATAAACTATATTTTGATAACTACTACACTTCAATTCCGGTAATAAGTTACTTAGCACAACTTGGTATTCATTCTCTTGGAACCGTGCGACGTAATCGAATTACATGCTGCAAAGTTCCATCGGAGAAGGATTGCAATAAGATGAAACGGGGAGAATCAGGTGAATTTGTGGCTGATTACAAAGGAACATCGATCAGCAATGTTTATTGGAAGGACAATAAAACTGTTACTCTTCTGTCATCATTTATTGGCACAGAACCTGTAACGATGGTAAGTAGGTACGATCGAAAAAAAAATAAAAAATAGAGATACCTTGCCCTATAATTATTACACAATACAATCGCCACATGGGAGGAGTAGACCTGCTAGACAGTATAATTGGGAGATACAAAATAAAGATGCGATCGCGAAAGTGGTACATGAGATTGTTTTATCATTTACTTGATATCACGATTATCAACGCGTGGTTGCTTTATTGCAAATATACCAAAGATGAGACAATAAAACCCTTGGCCGATTTTCGAATTGAATTGGCCATCACGTTGTGCAATATTGGGACATGTACCACCCCCAAACGAGGCCGACCAACTGAAGTTGAACGAAGCATAGATAATAAACGAAAAAGACCAAATGCAACTCCTGTGCCACCCAAAGATGTAAGACTTGATCGTCAAAATCATTTTCCAGTATGGAATAAAACAAGAATCCGATGCAAGTTACCAGGATGTTCGGCTCAAACATGCGTAATATGCAGAAAATGTGACACAGCTTTGTGTTTTAATAAAGATAAGAACTGTTTTACGTACTTTCACACGAACTAATTTCATATAATATAGGTTTTAATATAAATAGATATAAGGGTGACTAATGCACACTGATGCATATATGAATCATATGTTTTTTTTTTGTTTAAATAAACTTTAAAATTAAAAACGATTTTTTTTAATATTTTTTCCTATTTTCTTCATATATTTCCAAGCTATTTTAATTTTTTCGCTTTAAAAGAAAAAATTGCGCACTGTAGGGTTAAATAATATAACTATTTTCTGGTAAATTTCTTTTATGAAAGCAATTTGATTTAGTAATATATTCTGGTTAATCTTTTTATGCTAGCAAATTGATCTATAGTCCATTTTATTAAGAATGCAGTACAGGGAAGATAAGGCTTATTTGACCCTGTTCTCTGATTGACTTAAATCGAGGAGAAGTTCACACCGACGATATTTACTCCTCCATCTCTCTATTTTCACATACACTTGCAGTCAGCGGCGTAGAATTTGATGATAAATGAATAAAATACTATGAATAATTTCTAAATATAGTAGAACGTTAAATTATACTACGGCTAATAAGTGCTTTATTATGAAACAATATTTTATATATAATTTTATATTAAATTTAAAATTTAAAGATAAAAAATTACTTAACTACAAGTATATTTTTTCGAACGCCAATGCATGTTGGCTGCCTTGTCCATTCACAATAGACCTTTTCATAGTTGAATTTTTTTTATGCGCATGCGTCAACTTTCGCCATATTTTCTGGCATTTTTTGACGTATAACCATTGAAAATAAATAAATTTGCCCGAAACTTTCATATACTCGCCTTTAAAACTAGGCGGACGCGCATGCGCTTAACTAACCGTAAAAAGGTCTATTGTCATCTGATTTGTTTGTATCATTTAATTTGTTTGCGTTTTTCTCCTTCTATTAGTATTTTATTACTATTGTTGCCATTTGGTGTATTTAATCTGTATTTTTCTTTTATATTCAAGCAACTTTTTTCTTTTATATTCAAGTAACTATATTTGAATTTATCGCCAAATTTTGTAACTAGATTGAACATTTGTCATAGTGTAAATCAGGTTTCTAGTTACTGCATCCTTAAAAAAAAATAGAATATAGTAATAGAGCGCGTTATAAGACTGTCTGCTAACGCGCTTCTCTTTCTTATTATTTCGTTATATATTGTAGTTACACGCGTGTAAAATGTAATGATATATTATAGTATATATACATATTATAGTATATATTATAGTGTATTATATACATATTTCTTTACTTCATCGACAAGTATTGTGGAATGATTTTTGCATGTTATTTGTCTCGCATTATTTTTTTAACTTTAAAGAGAATCGGATCTACCCAAAATAATGTTTTTCATGTCATATTCATGTAATTATTTTTTTCACGTAATAAAGACAAATAAAGACAAATTTCTAATATAATTGACATACTCTCTTTCGCCATTTTTCTATTACCCATCAGCAAAATTACACTGCAATTCTAAATTAATAAAACAAACATGAAATAGCGAAGTTCACATCTCCCAGTGCATACTCGAACAAACAAATTAAAGCGATTGATGTTGGTTAGGTAAATATAAACAAAATAATATTTTGATATATAACTTTCCGCGTATGATTTTGATTCAACAGTTGAAACAAAAGAGTCAGTCGACCTAGATATGTCAAGGAGATTTTGCAAATACCTATATCAGTGAAATGCATTTTATATATCAAATTCCCTATTCTATTATCTTATATTTAAGTTTTGTATTCTGTTTCTTCCCAAGAATACAAATTATTCATTTCATAATCTTTCATTTTACTTTAAACTAGAAATATGCTTAAAATATGTTAACACCAGATATTTTTCGATTCAATTTAAAATTGTTATGGAATAAAAATAAATATCATTGTTATGGAATAAAAGAACAAAATAAATGGATTTGCCAAATATTTGAATTGAAAATCTCATTTTTAGGGTTCAATACAACGATTCAATACCCTTATAGTTTCGATATGTCCCTCCGTCCGCGTCCGTCCGTCTGTCCGCAGTTTAGCTTAGAGACTATTAGAGATATAAAGCTGTAATTTGACATGGATATACCGATTAGTCACGCCAAAAAAGGGGTAAAATAAAATCTTGAAAAGGGTATTTTTAGGGTACCTCAACACGTAAATGGCGATGTTTTTTTCTCGTCTACCCAATGGTGCGGAGTGTGGTTGGATAGGTCAAAAATATTACAGGTTTGTAAAAACAATATTTCGATTAAGAAATCCGTTTGTGAAATATTAAGCTTTAAAGTCCTAATTTTCGTTAGAATCAACTGTCATTGTCACCCCACTGCCAGCTAAATTTGGCCGTTTAATTTTCATTAATTTGAGATTAAATTACAAAATCAGACATATGCACATATAGCTCTATTAAGAAATATTACACGAAATAATTTAAAATGGATTTAATAAATAGAAATACTAATAGGTACAATAATAGTAATAACCATTGCTGTACTTATAAGAAATGGCTATCGACTCGTGGTCTTTCAGCCGGGAATAAACATATACAGGACATTTTTAAACTTTCTGTAAGTCTCTCATATCTGTCTGCAATTGGTAGAACCTGCGTTTTTCTATAGGGGAGCTCGTTAGAGGGGTTGTGGAGAAAATAGTTAATATGTCTAAGTTTGGTGACGAGTCGCAATTCAGTTGGTTCAGCGACTTCAAGAGTTCGTGTGTTTGCTTTGTTTATAGTAGTTAGTCTGTGCCCGTAGTCAAGTATTGGTCTACAGATAGATTTATATATTTTTGCGGCCTGTTTTGAAATACCCTGATTGTGGTATGTTAAGGCACTAAACTGTATGCAGCGTTTGATGATCTGGGACTTTATTTTTCGTCGATTGTGAATATATACAATCGATAGTAAATCCGCGGTTTTTAATGTTGCTGGTCAGTTGTACGTCTATGTTTCCTGTGCGGATATGAGGGGAATATGAGGGGAATTTAAGGAAATTTTGTGTTTTAAATTGAGTTGGCATTTGAAGGGATTTGGAGAAAATCTCCACAAGTTAAATCATGAAAGGGTTTTGTTGGTGAGAATTTTAAGTAGATCGAACATGGGCGAAGATCGAAAGTACTTTTTAAGGAGTTGGAGAGTTTGTGAGAATCAGTGATGTGTGGTCAGCATATTTTAGTATGTAGGACGATAAGTCAATTTGGGATTTGTTTGGTTGGTCGCAATTATAGATGTCGTGGCAGAAGATGTTGTATAAGGGAGAGCTTTGGGGGAGACACTGTAGATGGCTAAATGTTGGAGATGTGGAAGTATTGATTTGTACAGTGAAGGATCTGTTGATAATAAAGGTAACTTTGGATTATATGGAGTAAGTGAGGAGCTACATTGATTAAAGACATTTTGTACAGAAGTCCGGCATGCCAAATGCTATGAAAAGCCTTATTAATGTCCATGAAGAGAGATGTAGATTTTTTATTTTGGAGGTACATTGCTTGGATGTTGTTGGTTAAAATAAATAGGGGACGAATAGTCGAATGAATAGTAGAATGGTACGGCTTAAAACAGAACTGATATTTGGGGATGTATTTTGATACGGAATTCTATAATCTGGTTATAAGGATGTGTTATTGGACAGGAAGGACAGTTATTGGCTGGTAACTGCTGGAGATATATTTGTTTCGCCTTGTTTAGGGTTTTTGATAATGATGCTTGTTTTGCAGCAATCAGGAAAGGAACGCTTTAGGAGGCAGAAGTTGAATATTTTGGCTATAAAGGGGTGAATGTTTTCGTAGGGGTGTATGAGGAGGTTTTAGGTGACCAAATAGCAACCAGGAGAAGAATTTTTACCAAGGAAGAGAGCAGAAAGGAATTATTCGAGGGATATTCCATCAAAGATGTCTCAGGGATTTGTCTTGAGAAAGTTAGTGAACCAGTGGTTTAAACTGAAAAAGTTATAGTAGTCAAAGTCGGGTGAGGTAGATGGTGTAAACGATTTATTTAAATGGTCGGTTAAAAATAGTGTCAGTGGAGTAAGTTGATGAAATTAATGTCATATATTTGTGTGGTCGGTGTGTATTGGAAAGGTGTTTTAATTTTGTTCCCGTAGATTTTCCCTGGTCTTCGATTTCCTGACAGACTGTGAGCCATTTATGGGAGCGGAACCGTCTAATAAGCTGGTGTAAGCCATTGTTGATTCTGTCTATTTCCGTTTTGATAGCAGTATATTCTGTCTGTCTATACTCTGTATAGGTATCTTTTAACTTTGATGAGTTTTAGGATGAATGGGGGAAGTTCTTAGTAGTGGAATTTAGGTGGCAATGGGAGAGAGTGTTTTAATATTAAGTCCGTTAATGTTTCTTTAAATTTGGTAAAGATGTCAAAGTCTTGTCGAGAAAGTTTATGGAAGAAATATAGTTTTGGGTTTCAAGGTTAACATTGGGAATATGGGTTTTCTTCAGGATGGGTTTAAGTCCAGGGATTGGAGATAGTGGGGCGTAGTCAAGGAGCACTGAAAAGGAGATGGCTAGGTGGTCAGATCCCAGGTCAGGAATAAGAACAATGTCAACGACATTATTGAGAAGATTATTGGTGTGACGGATGAGGTCTGGAGCCGTGTCGTTGTTTAAAGGCGGGAGGATGGTAGGATTGGTTTTCCTGAAGGCAAAGTTTGAATTGTTAAGAAAGGAATTAGATTTGCGCATTTTAGATTTGTTGCAGTTAAAGTCGCCGATGATGAGCGAATATTTATATAATGATGCCATTGTGAGAACATTATGTTCAACAACGGAGTGAGGATGGATGTAGACAAGGAAAATATGCAATGTGTTATTATGAAAGGGAATAGTGAAGTAGATACAGCCGTTCAGTGATTTAACGAAGATTAGCTTTACCGGGATGAAATTTGGGAAACCATTTTGGTAATACACCGTCCCTGGTCTTGTTATTCAGTTGATGTCAATGTTTCTGTATACTATTCCAATTTTTGTAAGGGCTAGTAGTGTTTTGTCTCGACAAACATTATCGACAAATATATGTCCATATGTAGGGTATTGTTGGCTTCGGCAATGTTTTCGATCAATGAACGTTTGCTAGCGTAACTGTTGGCATAGTTTGATGTTCCCGTAGACAAACCGAATTTTATTAATTAATATGAATGATGGATTGTGTGACGTTATCAGTAGTGACTGTTGGAGTGTCGTAAGAAGGAAGGGATAGAACGAATATGAGGATATAGATACAGTTGCCAGAAAATAAGGCGTGGATGTCGATTTTTGATAGTCCAATGAGAAGCGTTGGTTTAGCTATTTGAGCAGCTGAGTACGATTGGCATGGATGAGGTCGCTGGCTCCAGTCAAGTTTGTGTGTGATATAATCGTGTTTGGTGAGTGGTGCGTGGATGCCTGAATTGTGCATGATTTCCGGTGGAAGATCTGCAGATTTTTTGTTATATGATCTGATGGTGACGTTGGGAATTCCCTAGATGGGCGCTATTGGATGATTCGGGCACTTATGTAACCAGGCTTCGTGGTCAGTCTGACCGCATGAATTGCATTTAGCTGGCAGGATGGTGGGGCATTTGTTCGTATCGTGTGGACTACTAGTCCAGTCATTTAAGCTTAAATTAGGTAAGAATCTCGGAATTCGAGATACCCAGCTGTAAGTCTGTAAATACTTGTATATTGACACCCTAAAAGTTGTCTCTAAACCTACATATGGTAGGGTTTTTTTACCATATGTAGGTTTTGAGACCACTTTTAGGGTGTCAATATACAAGTATTTACAGACTTACAGCTGGGTATCTCTAATTCCGAGGTGAACTTACTATAATGATTGGACTATACCGCATTTCTTGCATTTGATGGAGCGTTACAGTGTTCCGTGGCGTGGTCGAATGACTGGGACTTATCACACGGTCTCTGGGTATGTGGGTGAAAAGGAGATGGCTAGATGGTCGGATCCCAGGTCAGGAGTAAGAACAATGTCAACGACATTATTGCGAAGACTATTGGTGTGACGGATGAGGTCTGGAGGCGTGTCGTTGTATAAAGGAGTCAGGGTGGTAGGATTGGTTTTCCTGAAGGCAAAGTTTGAATTGTTAAGGAAGGAATTAGGTTTGGAGGTGCACTTGCGGAGATCGGGTATGCCTATTCATAAAGAATAGGCCGTCTAAAGAGATCATTACCTCGAACGTTTTGATAGCTAATGTAATTATCTGATAAGCCTTGTCGGGTTGTTTGTAGCTCTAGATATGATCCTCTCACAGAATTTGAAGATGTATGTTTGTTTCCTTTAGTGGTTGGCAAGTGACTCAGCGCAAATTTCATGTTCTGGCTGCGCTATAATAGCAGAGTACGATTCGTTTCTGGTGGGGAGCGAGGATACCGATGGGGTTTGAGGAAGGAGTTTATATGAGATTATCGATTTGTTGGAGTGGAGAGTAGAGAGAGAAACAAGGCAGCTTATATGGTATGGACATATGAGGCGTATGAAAGAACACAAATGGCCAAGAAAAGCCTTTGAATACTCTCCATCGAATAAGAGGAAACGAGGAAGACCAGCTACGACATGGTTGGATAGAGTTGTGGCAACGATGAGGGACCGGGCAATCAATGAAGATGTCTGGAGAGATAAAACCATGTGGCGATCGAAATGCGGGATGCGGCAGAAGCTGTAGGACCCCCGTCAATATAATATAATAAGGCGTGGAGAGTTTTCAGAGCGACGTTCGCCTTATAGTTTTTTATGTTTGGTCCAATGTGCATACCGGGCTATTAACTACCCTTCAAACACTGCGGCAAAGTGGCCTATTGTAGTTTGTCCACATTTATCTCTTTATAGGCTCAGATACCTAGGTGTTTATTAAATTCGTCATAATCATCATTATCCAGCTATACTTGTCCACTGCTGGACATAAGCCTCCCGTAACAATTTCCATCCCCCTCTGTCCCGTGCCGCTTTCATCTAGTTGGGATGGATACGCTTAAGATCGTCTGACCATCAAGTGGGTGGTCTTCCTCTATTTTGGAATGCATCGTTACGCGGTCTGCACCCCGTCACCTTTCTCGTCCACCGGTCGTCACTGAGTCTGGTCAGGTGTCCCGTCCAATTCCATTTAAGGTTGGCAATCCGATGTCGTCGGTTAATGCACTTCTTTCCCACGCAGTTGTGTTGGGAACCTTGTCTCTCAGAGACAGACCCAGCATTGTTTTCTCCATTGCTCTCTGTGTTACTCTCATTTTGTTAGCTGTGCGATTTGTTAGGGTAAATGTTTCGGCCCTATATGTTAGTACAGGTAAGACACACTGATTGAAGACTCTCCTTTTAAAGCAGATGGGAATATTGGATTTTAGGACATAGCCTAGCTTTCCACAGGCTGCCCAAGCTAGACCAATTTTTCTTGACAACTCACAAGTTTGGTTGTCTCTGCAAACCTCGTGACCCAGATACTTGCACGAGCATACTTGTTCTATTTTTGAGTTGTTGAGAGTTAGATTAGTGCTTGCAATTAAATAACTCACGACCATAGTTTTGCTGGCGTTGACACTCAGGCCCACCTTCATGGAGGCTAACTTTAGCTCATGTAAGGCAATCCGTTATGAATACTATGTCATCAGCATTTTTAAAATTGGCGTTAATTAATTACACATTTGTCTTCTGGTACAAATGCAGCGGACACTCGCTCACGGGATCGAACCCTAGACCTCGAGATTTGTAGTTAACGCTCTAACTCGGTAGTCTACGAGGCCGACTCGCCTCACAGTTGGTTTTTAAAAGAAAACCGGTGGGAATTTTCATTAATAGATCTTGGTTCTAATCTTGGTTTACGAATTGTTTGATAATTGGTAGATAGTTGGAGACGCGTGGTAGATGGATTTGATGCAGTTATGGAGTATGTGAAGTTGTATAGTTTACGTGTAAGGGTGTATTGTGTAGTAAGGATTACTTCAGAAAGATTACTCTACTAAGGGGTAGATTGTGGGGCTGGATTATCTGACACGTTTGTAGTGGAAGTGGTGTGTTGTTCATCAATGACGTGGCAGAAGAGGCTGAGAGGCTTTGCAACATGTTTATTTGGACATTGTCCGGTAGCGAGAACTTTCTGGCTGTTTGTATAGGATTTCTGTTGGTGAGTAATCCAACTTTTTTTGGGGCAACCTCTGTTTCTTTATTTTTTGACCATCCGTGTGCATTTATGTAAACGGAGATTATTGTAGAAATATTTTTAAAATTGAAATGTTAATAAAACTGGCATTGTAGCACAAACGACAAAATTTATAAGGATATGTTTAAAGAAAAACGTCTGTACGCTTTGAGTTATCGACAGCGTCTGGAAATGCTAATATAAATTGAGATTACTATACGCAATATTCCATTACTAGATAATAATAGTTTGTACTAGATAATTAGAAAAGTATTTAGATAAATATTGATTTAGCTGCAGACTAAAAAATATGAAATTCGGCTAAATTTTTAAAAACATTTAGACTAGTATCTTGTCGGGAATCTAGACATTTAAAAAATCTTAAATTTGTAATAGTTAAGGTATCAATAATATATTATCGTTTATATTACTTTACTTACATTTTTTATGCAATCATTTGTATATGTTATTTGTCTGGCATTATTTTTGAAGTAAAGAGAATCGGATCAACCAAAAATAATTAAAATGTTTTCCATGTAATTTTCATGGAATTATGTTCCTCATGCAAAATAATCTGTAAAAATGAGAAATATCTAAAATAATCCACATGATCTATATATGTATTAACAGAAATGCTCTTTCTCCATTTCTCTATTACCTGGCAAATAATACACACTTTCGGGTGATGGTAGGAACAGGCCTGACAGAGAGTTTTAATACCTCCATGGGACTCGGGGGAACAGGGGTGCTGTCTATCCCTTACTCTTTTTAAAATTTACCTGGATCGATCTCTTAGGAGGTGGATAAGAAAGTGTGCACAAATGGGACTGAGACTGGGAGATCACAAGCTCTATAGTTTATACTCTGCTGACGATCAGGTTATGATAGCAGAGGATGAAAAGGATTCGAAGGATATGGTCAGAAAACTGAAAGAGGGATACGAAAAAGCTGGTTTATCGATGAACAAACAACCAGAATAATCTTCTCTTGGAAAACGTATTCACAAAAGGAGTAGTGCAAATACCTTGGGTTTGTATTTAAAAAAGTCCAAATACCTAGGGGTTGTATTCAAAAAAGAGGGCAACAGCAGGGCTGATATAACAGAAAGTAATAATACAGGTAGAAAATTCACAAGAGCCCTAAATTCAATCCTTTGGGAAAAGAATATAAGGAGAACAACAAAAAATCGACTAAATGAAAGTATTATTCAAAGTGTAATAACGTATGGAGCAGAAGTATGAGATATAACACAAACACTGAAGAGAGAACTAATTGAAACTGAAATGGATTTTTTAAGAAGAAGTTGTCACGGAAGGGTAGAGTGAGAAACGAGGAGATCCTAAATAGAATGGGCATGGAAAAGAATATTTCGGACTTGGTTCGGTCACAAGAAAAGAATGGATGAGCATTGATGACCTAGGAAAGTGTTGGAATGGATATCGCCCGGGAGAAGAAGGAAAGGAAGACCTAGATAGACGAAGCGATGGAAACAAGAAACATATCCGAGGAACAATCTCTAGAATATGGAAACTGGGGACGGAGCGGCGGCGACAGCTGTAGAAATCCGCGAAATAAAAACTGAGCCTGTTTTAACAATTTATAGTGCAGAACATCCTATAGATAGTTCATCCTATAAATAGCATACACATGCAAGTTGTGAAGGATATGGGGCAATTTTGTGTCACCGAATTAATAATAAATTACACCCTGTTGAATAATTTTGACGCAAAACTACTGCAACCGAGTCTAAATCTCACTCTTATGAGTTGAAAACTCTTGCGGTTGTGAATGCTGTAAAACATTTTAGGCACTATTTGTTTGAACGTAAATTTCTTGTATTAACTGATTGCAATTCTCTGAACTCATATAGAAATAAATTACAGCCGACTCCTCGGGTTTATCGTTGGTGGATGTATTTACAAATCTTAGATTTGGATATAATTTATCAACAAGCTAAAAGAATGAGTCATTTTGAAGTTTTCTCTCGAAATCATATAGAGGTTGAACAGAAGCTTTATGATAATAAAGTTACTGATAAAGTGATTTATAAGAAAATTCAATTAGTAGAAATTACTAATAGAAGATTGTCTAATTGCTGAACAGTCTAATTATCTAAAACTCGCTCCGGTAAAATTCAAGCAGAACTTCATCCCATACCTAAAAGTAGTATTCCGTGGCATACTATACACATGGAAGTTACTGGTAAATGGAGTGGTAAGAATGACCACAAAACAATATGTGTTTGTCTCCATTGACGCTTTCACAATGTATGTCATTTTGTCTTATGCAAGGAACATTTACACAAATAATAGTATTCAAGCATTGAAGAAAAATATTTCTGTATTCGCGATTTCCAGTAGAGTTATTGTCGACCAAGGTTATGTATTGACAACAAAGAATTTAAAGAGTACTGTAAAAGTCAAAATATTGAGTTACATTTTATACCAACCGGAAGTAGTCGCGCAAACGGTCAGGTGGAACGAGCAATGTTTGTATTGAAGTCATTGTTTACAGTTTGATTGGCCATACGTCTCCAAGTGAAGTACTTCTTAGCGGTTATATCCTAGGTACTCTGAGTTCATACTTGCGAGCCTCTGAGTTCATGGTGACGGATACCTGAACCGTCTATCTACTTCACATACGTCTCTGAGTCGAATTAGCTGCTAATTAACCCTCTGTTGTCCGTCCAAACTATTTCAGAAGTTTTTCAGAACTATTCAGAACTATTTCATTGTTTACAGCAATTGAATAAAATAAAAATAAATTTTGTAACGACAATTTGTATGGAATGTAGTTAGAGATAAATTCCACTAAAATAGAGTCACTAATTGCAGTGCTATTGAATTGATGATTGGCAAAGTTGCAAGGCTTTTTGGTTTAGTTGCTAATGATAATGTAGATTAATTTGATCTAATTGAGTTGAGAGGAAAAACTGTAGCAGGTATGGAAAGAAACTGTGTTTTTGATGAAGCAAGGTTTGATAAAGGTCAGTTTAAGATTATCGAAATTCTAGATGGTGACAGGTATACACTTAGAGCTTTAGATTCTAGGCGTACTTAAAAATATGCGAATGATAGAATCAGGAAGATGCCTGAAAGCCAGGTTCCAATTGAAATGATAATCGAGAATAATTTAGAGCAGGAAGTGACTGCTGAAAATTTGTAAGCCCTGTAATCAATTGGTTGGCGGTGCCAATGGATATTTCGTAGTTGTAGCTCAATATTAATCGGTATCTACTTTCGAGTAGTCCGATAGTGTGCGGTGGGCGATTAACATTCGGAACTTAGTGAAGTCTGTATTGTGTAGTCATAGGGTCGACTACGGCAATCCATAGAGTGGATTTGCGTAAAGCACAGAGAAGGTTGCTTGTGGAGCTATTGATTTAGCTATAAGTCACGAATCTGGCGCTACACAAAGAGTTGATCAGTTTCAATAAATTAAAATCAATTGTAATTGGTTATTTAAAATCAATAATTAGTAATCATTTTTTTTTTAACGGTATTTGTAAAATAATGTTTTCTCTGGTGTTGCCTGTCTAGTCCTATTTCTTTCACCTTAACGCGTAATAGAGTAACTTTTTAATAGTAAACCTAATAAATTATATTTGAATTGAACTTTGCTTCGGAATTTGATACTGGTTTTGGTTTATTTATTTTTCAGAATCACACGAGGACATGTGGTGTGGTCAGAATGGCCGTGTCGGAGTTTGGAACAGTTGCGTCATCAGGCCAGACGCAAACGTTCCAATAACCAAATCAGTTTTAATAAAAAAATTGTTTTGTGCTTGTCAGCGCTTAACACCACGGATCCAAGAAGGCGGTGAAGAAACAAAAAACGAAAGGTTTTAGGAACGGTCGTACTTTAGTTTTGTATAAGTTAAATTTGTACTTTCGTAAAAAACCTAACCTAACCCTTTCAACGCCATTCCGGGAGGTGTGACCCGGGACCCTGAAGTCATACAGCGCCGTCCCTGGCGATTTAGCCCGGGGTTTCTTTTTGTACCAACGCCACCTATTGATAAAACGCTGAGATTATTTAGAGTTTAAGAAATTTGTCTAAAACTTTTCATTTTTTTTAAGAAGACTTTTTTTTAAAAAATCTCCCCGCGCAGACTACAGGCCGCGGAACGGCAAAACTCGTAGTCCAGATAGAAAAAAGACCAGGCTACACTACACGGTGAAGGTGTCAGTTTTCTAGATAAACCACGTCTTGGCGATTTGCGGGCGTGTTGAAAAAAAAGGCAAAAATCTCCACGTCTTTGTTCGTCCATAACTCGGCGCCACTCGGAGCGACGCAAGAAGCCGAGAGTGGTACCAAAATACGCGCAGCTGCGGGCGGCATCGCCCCATGCCGCAAAAGTCGTATTCGGGGATGTGGTGAGGGGGGTAAATGTAAAAAATGCGTGTTAAAAAGGGTGATGTTTTTCAACGTCGGCAGCTCGACGGGGACGGATCCGATCGCGAACCCTTAAATACAAAATTGACACGGGAATCCGTTCCGATTCGTGCGCATTTTTGAGTCCATGCGCCCAGAAACTGCAGCGGTTAGACTGACCGTACCTTCCGGCGAACGGGAGCCGATACATTTCGAACTGTGACGGGCGAGTCCCTGTACGCAGCGACGCGGCGCCGGTACCAAAAATGCGCGTCTCGGCGGGGCCCACGTGCCGCTTAAATGTCAGAACGGGACATCCAGGTGCCCCAATTTAATATTCAAGTTTTTCTCTGTGCCGATTAACAGTTATAAGTGGGCGTCGCGACGCGATTGCGCGACGTCTAATTATTGGTGCGAAAAGCCAACGGACCATTCTATAATACACTAAAAAAACCAGAATATTCACAGGGGCGTACAAAAATATGGACGTTTTACTTTCGTCATTATTTTCTTGCTATAGGGCGAGTTTGGGCGGGCGTCGCGACGGTTGCAAACGATGCAGCGCAATGCCGCTTGCACTAAAAGATAAAACGTTCAATTCTCTGCGGAAAACTCTAAAAACTGTTACCGCAGAACTTAAGTTGGTGATTCTGCGCGAGTTTTCCCGGATGTCCAAGAAACGTAGTATTATGGCGTCGCGATGCCATCTTCAACGGAATCTGGAATAAACTTTCAAACAAACTAATAAGTTCTATGTCCGATCGTACGGCGCCGGTCCCGTTCCGATCCGCCAATTTGTTCGGGCGTTCTAGGTACCACCGCAAAACGCCTCTGGTGTTTTTTCACTTTTTGCGCATTTTTCTCTTTAAACTGATTCGGCGCAGATTCGCAAAAAGTGGTTGCAGTTTAAAAATTCCTACCGGAATAGTTGCGGGCAAGTGTTCTTAGGAGAACGAATCCAATCGGCGATCTGGAACCCTTTACATAAGTGTAGGGGGCAGTAGAAGTAATTAGAAGTGATAGAATCGGCAAAAAATAGTTGCATTTTCTTGCACGTAGCAGACGTCGCAGCCAAACCATCAGGGAAGAATTTTTGAGATCCGACGAAAAATGCGCCTTAAAGGTTATTATACCTTCTTCGTGATTTTAGGTTTCGGTCTGGTGCGTCCGAACCTGGGGGAGTTCAGTCGCGAAAATGGCACCGCTCAACGGGGCTCTTGGTTGACACCAGAAAAATGTACAATCCCATTTGCGCCGCTGCTGCCACTTCCGTCGGGCCGTTTCCGCATAAACCTCAATTTTTGGGGGGTTTTGACCCTCTGAAGGGGCGCGGCAGGACGGAGGACCAAAGCTGGGGATGCACAACGTGCGGAGGCACATGCGCAGTTAAAGCATAGAAGACGACAAGAAGAAGCGGTTAAAACACCGAAAATCTACCTCTTCCGGCGGCATAAAAAAATCGAATTTGACCTTTTCAAAAACCTACATGGTGCGGACCCCCAAGTGAAATCCGAGAAACGCTACATGTCAGTCGTCTCAGAATTGATCGAAATTTGTGATATTACGGACGTCATGGCGAAGATGGCAAGGAGAAATGAAATTCACGCAAGGATTCCGGTAGAAAATTTCGAGGTGCGTGCTCCGACACCACTCTCGTCGTTGCGCCACTTTTGTGGACGACGTTCTTCACATTTTCCTGCGAATCCAGGTCCTTCGACTAAAACACCGCCTCCAGCGCCCCCCACGCTCTGACATGGTCGGTGCATCAAATTCTTAAAGCCAAGGAATTGACGAACGAACCTACGTATGGCGATTTTCGATGAGACTTTCGAATCGGGCAGTTTAGTTAGTCGACCAAAAATGACGAATTTTTTGCAAGAAAAAGTGAGTTTTTCGCCCTTCCCAAGAATTTTATGCACAATTATCGAAAATTGAGGAGACAGTTGGACGTGTGGCGACGTTCTGGACACACCGACACCGGAACCACGTCCGCGCGACGTGAACTGTCCGAGTTGTGGGTGAAAAAGTGAAAAAGCTTAAAAATTTGCCCAGCCGCCCCCGGAGACGGCAGATGGGTAAAATTATTTTTAGAAATTCTTGAATCTTTTTCAAATCAGTTGTGATTTTGAGTCGTTAAACGGCTTATAAATATTAATGTTTTAATTACAAAAAATCATTTTTTGCCCCCTTATTTTTTCAATGACTTTTGATCAATAGGTGACTTATCTATGTGAATGGGGTTGCAAAACTAACGGCATTTTTGTGTTATTCCTTATAATTGACGTGGTAGTGAAAGGGTTAATTAATATAATATCTTAGTTTATTTTAAAACATCATATTTGGATAATCAATAATTGTAAAATATCGAATTAAAATAATTTTAGTACACGATGTCTGACAATGATGATATGATATATATATATATATATATATATATATATATATATATATATATATATATATATATATATATATATATATATATTTATATATACTTAAAACTTTTGTGCTTTTCTGCTACTCTGCTACTTAATACTTTTGCATTCTTATCGCTGCCCCATTCATTCTACTTTGCAGGTTGTTTCTTAAAGAAACTTTTTTTCTCGACGCGGTTTTATTAAAACTCTAATTGGAAATTATTTCTTAATATAAACTATTATAATTAAGATTTATTATATTGTTTCAAATATAAGGATATTATAAAGGCTTCGAGCCAAGTTGTAAATGTGGTTTCTAATTCATGATTCAAATGTTGATGTGAGAATAATTGATTTACAATAGCAACAATAACGTTGATGAATTTAAAATATTATGCTTTAGCAAATGCAATTTTTGTAAAATATTTAAAAAAATGTTCACTACATTTTAAATAGGATACTACAACATAGTTTCATAAATTCGAAATATTTTCCATTTCAAAGGAAAATAACGAAAAAAAAGTAAATGTAAAATGTAACTAGTGAGAGACTTTTAATTAACTTTTTAATCAATACATTAAATATTGTATGTATCAAATTGGGATCGTTCTATTATTATTTGTATTGCCATGTAGCGGACACATTTCTATTTATTTATGAAAAATTATTTTTGCCATATTTTTCCGTTCGATTCGGCAAACTCATGAATGCGAATTGAAAATGTATATTTAAATTAATAGGACATGTCAAATAATTGAAATTTTATGTGATTTCCGATTTATTATGCACAGCAGGGCCGCTTTCCGATTTCAACTCTGTTTATTTTATTATAAACATTATATTTCGGCATTGATTACGTAGTTTTACTACAAATTTTAGTTGTATGGAAAAATTCGATCAAAATTCCGTGTGGCTACAGGCTGTATAATGAAGGTGCACGGATAGGGATGGATGGGACGTGGGAAAATGTTTTTTTTTTTGGGTTATATGTTATAGTAATATATTTTGTAAGTGAAATTATGAATTTGGGTATAAATCGGGGAATCTTTCGAAACATGGCACGCACAACGATTCTTGTTATATATAGCATATTACAGAATTTATACGATGAAATCAAATTTTCAGAGATTGGAAAAAGAAAACGGTCTAGGTCTACACATATATTACATCTTTTTAACATGATAATAAAATATTGATATACAATTCTTATCATTGAGAAATGTTTTTCCCTGTGGTAAACCGAGTTTAGCTTAGTTCTTGAGAATCATTTCCTGTTTCAAATTCTTTTCTATTTGAAATTATATCTTCCTAACAAACAAACATCCCTTTAATTTGTCTGTTCGAGGATGCACTAGTAGATGCGAAATTCGTTAATTCGTGTTTGCTTCATTAATTTAGATTTGCAGTGTAATTTTGCTGATGGGTAATATAGTTATATATCTAGTGTAATATATGTATAGTAATTATCACATGCATCTATGCTGTAAAATGGTAATTAGAATAAATACTCAGTGGGCAGAGGGTAAGGCAATTTGAAGAACCAACTTCGACGATATTGATAACCATAATTAAAATAACAAATTGTCAGAGATAAAACAATTTGTCTTGTTCTCACGTTTTAAAATTATCTTTCTATTACTTTTCTTAACCCTTTCACTGCCATGTCAATTATAAGGAATAACACACAGCGCCAATATTTATGAAAATTCCGGTAGTTATGCAACCCCTTTCACATAGATAAGTCACCTATTGATCAAAAGTCACTAAAAACATAAGGGGGCAAAAACATGATTTTTGGAATTAAAAAAAACATTATAAACTGCTTAACGGCTTGAAATCTATTACAACTGATTTGCAAAAGATAAGTATTTTCTAAAAATAATTTCACCCATCTGCCATTTTTAAGCTTTTTTCACTTTTTCACCCACAACTCGGACAGTTTTCGTCTCACGGACGTGGTTCCGCTGTCGGTGTGTCCGAAACGTCGCCACATGTCCGACTGTCAAAATTCACTTTTTCTTGCAAAAAATTCATCATTTTTGGTCGCCAAAACTAAACTACGCGATTCGGAAGTCTCATCGAAAATCGCCATACGTGGGTTCGTTCGTCTATTCTTTGGCTTCAAGAATTTAATGCACCGACTATGTTAGAGCGAGAGGGCCGCCGGAGGCGGTGTTTTAGTCGGAGAACCAGGATTCGCAGGAAAATGTGAATAACGTCATCCACAAAAGTCATGCAGCTTCGCGTCTCGAAATTTTCTACAGGAATCCTTGCGTGAATTTCATTTTTCCTGGCCATCTTCGCCGTGACCTCCGTAAAACTGGTAATTTTTATAAAGCAAACATTTGGGGTCCGTGTGGGGAAGCGATCGGCCTGAATCGCCAGATCACGGCCGAATCACAAATTTTGAACAATTCTGATACGACTGACATGTGGCGTTTCCCTGATTTCACCTGGGGGTCCGCACCACATGGGTTTTTGTAAAGGTCAAATTCGTTTTTTTTGCCGCCGGAAGAGGCAGATTTGTTGGTGTTTTAACCGCTTCTTCTTGTCGTATTCTATGCTTGAATACAAATGTCTGTCCGCACGTTGAGCATCCTCAGCTTTCGTCCTCCTGCCGTCGTCCTGCCGCGCCCCTTCAGAGGGTCAAAACCCCCCAAAAATTGAGGTTTTTGCGGAAAAAGCAGTCGGAAGTGGCGGCAGCGGCGCAAATGGGATTATACATTTTTCTGGTGTCAATCTAGAGCCCCGTTGAGCGGTGCCGTTTTCGCGACTCAACTCCCCCAGGTTCGGACGCACCAGACCGAAACCTAAAATCACGAATAAGGTATAATAATAACCTTTGAAGCTCATTTTTCGTCGGATCCCAAAACTTCTTCCCTGATGCATTGGCAACCGCCGCGCCGCGTTTTTAGAGTCCTTGCTCGCCGTCCTGCGACGTCCCATTCACCTGGTGCAAGAAAATGCAACTTTTTTGCCGATTTTGCAATCACTTCTACTGACGCCCTACACTTTCGTAAAGGGTTTCAGGTCGCCGATTGGGTTCATTCTCCTCCGAACACTTGCCCGCAACTATTCCGGTAAGAATTTTTGAGCTGCAACGACTTTTTGCCAATCTGCGGCAGTTTATAGAGAAAAATGCGCAAAAGGTGAAAAAACAACAGAGGCGTTTTGCGGTGGTACCTAGAACGTCCGAACCAATTGGCGGATCGGAACGGGACCGGCGCCGTTCGATCGGGCATAGAACTTATTAGTTTGCTTGGGAGTTTATTCCTGATTCCATTGAAGCTGGCATCGCGGCGCCATAAAACGACGTTTCTTGGACGTCCGGGAAAACTCGCGCAGAATCACCAACTTAAGCTCGCGCAGAATCACCAACTTAAGCTCTGCAGTAACGGGTTTGAGCGATTTTCGCATAGAATGCGCTGCACGTCAAATCTCCCTTGATTTAATTAGTAAAGCTGTCCCAAAGTGGATGTTATTAAAACTTTTCAATTTTGAGTAGGCATTGTCTATGTGACTGTTATAAATAGTTGTCAATTAGAAGGTTGTGTTAATATTATGAAATATAAGTGAGCCACAGATCAATGAATATGATTTAAACAAAATAGACATTTAAATAGATATTATATTTCATTAGACAGATTGTCTTTCATAAATATAAGAATAAGATTTGTTAGCATGTTGAAATACCTAATTGTTGTGATCTCAGTAGATTAAGTAGTGTTATGTATATATGTTTATCTACGACCACTATTATAATTGCCCAATATTGTACAGTTCGTGGATTATGTAAATACATCTTACAACACACGTATGTAACAGTCCGCGATAAATGTTATTTAATGATTCAATAACACACTAGTGCGTTTGGTTTACAATTCGTTGATTGGTTGAGAGCTGCTACTATCATTAATATAGGCAACCCAATACATTCCGTTATTTGTCAAAAAAAATTAAACGTCAAACTAATACATAAACACTATATTTTTTTTTTCAATTATAAAAATTAAAGTCCAGTGATGTCCAGTGATAGCGAAATAGAAAATGCTACTCCGCCCGAAATTGTTGAAAAAGCGAAACAAGCTGCCCATAATTTGCTACGGATTAAATCTCGGGATTGATACGAGGATGCCTATAGAAAATGTATGGACCGGAGAATGAAGCATAAAGTTAAATCCTTTTCAGAAAATGTTTTATTATACTTTGATGAGTTATCTCAAACAGTGATCTTCACTTTGAGCAATTTATTGAATGGTTCGGACATCAATTAATATAAAGCACAACATCGACATTTCAAAACATTCAAAGTTAATAGCTTTACTAAAGAGAAAATCTGATGGATTTAAAAGCAACAAATCAAAAAATTTAACCATTCAAGAAATTCAAAAGTTTCCTCAATAATTCGCCGGATAACAAATATTTATTGATGAAGGTATTCATTACTTTTTTATCTTATAATGCTCTCTAATGGGCATAACGACATATTTTTTTATATAATTTTAGATTATTCTTATCACTGGCATTAGTGGTGCCTGCAGAAAACAAGAACTACGAAATGTCAAACCCTGCCATATAGAAGACACCGGAACATCTCTGATCATTAAAATTCCTGATTCCAAAACAAAAACTAAAAGATCTTTTGTGCTACCGAAAGAATTTTACCAAACCTGTAAAAAATATATTAACCTACGCCCACAAAATATGGACAAAACACAGTCTTTTTTTTCAAAATGAGAAAAAGAATTAAGAATTATCAAAATGAAAAATGCACTAAGCAATGGAATAAATAAAATTGGCTCTATTCGTAAACAAATTATCTTCATTTGCCGGAAGAAAATCTTTCTTTATACCAGGATATTGTTACAGACGTTCGTCAGCCACCATTCTTGTGGATTCCGGTGGTGATTTATTGTCACTAAAAAGGCATGGTGGCTGGCGTTCGTCTGCAGTAGCAGAAGGCTATATAGACTGCTCCATGAAAAATCAAAACGATACTGCTACAACACAGTAGGTATTAATATGTATTAATGAAATTAAACAAAGATTATAAATTATTAAGTAGATATAACATTGTGTTGCCTATATCGAGGAATCACTATATCAGTTACATCAAACATAATTTTCTTATTCAATAGAAAAAAAATAGTGTGGTCGTAGATAAAGTATAGTACATAATTCGAGTTGTAAGGCAATTACGTACTCGCGGAATTACGACCACTATTATAATTAATAATAGGTCTACGACCACTATTATAATTGCCCAATATTGTACAGTTCGTGGATTATGTAAATACATCTTGCAACACAAGTATGTAACAGTCGGCGATTAATGTTATTTAATGATTCAATAACACACTAGTGCGTTTGGTTTACGATTCGATGATTGGTTGAGAGCTGCTACTATCGTCTAGTATAGGCAACCCTATACATTCCGTTATTTGTCAAAATAAAAAATATTAAACGTCAAACTAATACATAAACACTATATTTTTTTTCAATTATAACAATTAAATTCAGCATCGCTGAAACGGCATTGCGCTGCATCGTTTGCAACCGTCGCGACGCCCACCCAAAACTTATGACGAAAGTAAAACGTCTATATTTTTGTATCCCCCCGGTGAATGTTCTGGATTTTTCAGTTGGCTTTTCGCACCAATAATTATATGTCGCGGAATCGCGTAGCGACGCCCACTTATAACTGTTAATTGGCACAGAAAAAAAACTTGAATGTTAATTTGGGGCACCAGGATGTCGCGTTTTTGACATTCCAAAATGATCGGCACATGGGCCCCGCCGAGACGCGCATTTTGGAACCGGCGCCGCGTCGCTGCGACCACAGAGTTGCCCACCACAGTTCGAAATGTATAGGCTCCCGTTCGCCGGAATGTGCGGTCAGTCTAACCGCTGCAGTTTCGCCGTTGCTGTGCGCAGGGACTCAGAAATGCGCACGTTCGAATCGTAACGGATTCCCGCGCCACTTTCGCGTTCCGAGCGGTCCCCGTCGAGCTGCCGCCGTTGGAAAAAATCACCCTTTTTTTACATTTACACGTTTTTTTTTTTACATTTACCCCACTCACCGCGACCCCGAATCCGACTTTTTCGGCACGGGGCGATGCCGCCCGCCACTGCGCGTATTTTGGTACCACTCTCGGCTTTTTGTGTCGCTCCGAGTGCGCCGAGTTTTGGACGAACAAATATGTGGATTTTTCGCCTTTTTTTTCAACACGCTTGCAAATCACCAAGACGCGGTTTATCCAGAAAACTGACATCTTCACCGTGTAACCTGGTCTTTTTTCTATCTGTACTGCGAGTTTTGCCGTTCCGCGGCCTGTAGTCTGCGCGGGGAGATTTTTTAAGTCGGGACTATGCAATTTTTCCACCATTTTTTTGACAAATTTTATAAACTTTAAATAACCTCAGCGTTTTCTCACTAGATGGCGCTGATACAAGAAGAAACCCCGGGCTACATCGCCCGGGACGGCGCTGTATGAATTCAGGGCCCCGGGTCACACCTCCCGAAATGGAAGACACTTTCAATGTTTTATTAATTCAAAACTAATAACGTTATTATGAATTCGTTTAAACTATTTCATTCAGTGATTCTTAAAGTTTACTTTGGGAACACATAGGTGCTCAATCATATCACATGGCACAAATCAAGGCGATAGTCTAGTTCATTCCAAACCCGGTGTAACACTTTCCACAGCTCTCGTGATGCGTTGTTTTAACTCATCTAAGTCATAAGGAAGTGGAGGGACGTAAACCAGGCCTTTCACAAATCCCCATAGAAAAAAATCGCACGGTGTAAGATCGGGGCTCCTTGGTGGCAACCGTGCGAGAACGCGGTTGACGGCTGTTGCGCGGCCTATCCAGCGCTGTGGAAGTGTTTCTTCCAGATAATTTCTAACGACACGGTCCGTCTTGTTGAAAGATAAAGTTGCCCCCATCCTCATGCAGTTGAGGCATCAACCTTTTGATCAACATTTGATGATATTTATCTCCCGTCACTGTGTTTTCTTCAAAAAAGAAAGAACCATAAACCTTTTTGCGAGATACAGCACAGAACACATTCACTTTTGGAGAATCACGCAAATGCTCCACCAACACTCTTGGAGGTTCATTCTCCCATATTCGGAAGTTGTGTTTGTTTTCCTTGCCACTTATGTGGAACGTTTACTCGTCACTGAAAATTATCCACTCGCAACACTCATACTCTCTATTGCGTTGCAGCATTTGATTGCAGAAATCTTCACGTAGATGCTGTACCAACTGCAATCTATAAGGCGTCAGTTTTAGTCGTTTACGTAAAATTTTCCACACAGTTAGTTGCGGAATTTGCAGTTCAAAACTTGCACGTTTTGTTGCCTTTTGTGGACTTCGTTGGTAAACAGCACGAACATGTTTCACTGTTTCTTCTGACACACGAGGTCTTCCCGGACTTTTGCCTCCACATAAACATCCTGTCGTTTCAAATTTATTGTACCAATAGTAGATCTACTGTCTAGTAGGTGGTGATTTTCCAAAACGTGTTCGAACATGTCGTTGGACAGTTACGGAGTTCGTTTTGGCAAATTCAAGCACACAATATGCTTTCTCAGTAGAGTTTGCAGCCATCGCAGCTATTGTGCTTGCGCAGTACTACCAACTGTACTATCGAAACTTCTACAGTTCCTCAATCTAACAGCACAAAATGCATGTCGACATCACAAATAACTTTTGTTTTATATAATACCAAAGGTGTGTATTTCTTTTATAGTAACCCTGTATATATATAGTAGTATTAATCAAGGTTTATTGTGAATATTTTTGTGAAATGAAAAAAGTGAATTAAAAACTATCAAAGAAATATAATATGGTTAGTTATTTCTTCATAAGAAGGACGGAAGAACAAACAACATTCTATACGATTTAAAGACATTTTTTAATAAAAAAAACTGTTATTATAGTCCAAATCTAACATAATTTATCTAATAGGTATTTTATTCATGTTCTACTTCTCCGAAATATCAATGCTAAATTGTTAAATAACTCTTATATTTGTTAATGTACTTAGTATTAGCAGGTTTTAAACTAACATCAAAGTTTTATTGTTAGACAACATCATTAAAGATAAATGTGTTGTTGTTTGTAGTGAAGTTTAACACTAAACCTACCGACACTTCTTGTATACCTATTCCTACCGCACTCGATCAAATTGACCGGTTATTAAAAAGGTTATCGATTTTAGTATCCAATGCAGATAATGGTTGATTTATTGCTAAATGCATATAAAATATAGAATTTTCATGAAATTTCGTCCAAATTTATTTTTATATAAGTTCAATCATAAACTTAAAACATAAAAAGTACATGTTTCCCACATGAGAAACCGTAGTGAATATTTTGTATATCTTAAATTATTCACAAAAAAACAAATAAAATAAAACTTTTATATACAATGTTATGCATACATACATACTAAAATACTATAGTACTACATGTACATACTTTATTCGGCTTCCTTACAATGTTTACAAATTATTTTATTTCGAAATGTACATTTGCCGCAAACATATTTTTCGCACTTCTAACAGATTTTTGTTGTTTTATAATCTTTTTTTATTTTGCGTCTGTAATGGACTCATAACAGCACTCATATGCGTGCGGTTATGGCTCGTGGAATGCGATACAATTTTCTCAATATATATCGGCAATTTTTTATTTAGAAATGGCATAAAAGGGCAAAAAATAGAAAAAATACTATAAAAAAAACTCGTCCGTAAGGCGTTCTTCAAACTTGGCATTACTCGGGTTCGATATTACTCGTGCTGTAAAAACGCGCTTACTGAACTCGTCCTTTAATTTACTATTATAAAATCTTATTTGGCAAGTTTTTCTTGACAAGTTTTTCAAATCTGAACTTATGGTCGCTATGGAAAAAGTATTTTTTCTCGATATTTTTCATACGTTAAGCCGAGCTCTGAATAGAAATGAAAAATAATAGAAATTCCTACCTCGAAATATTTTCACCTGTCGTTTCTTTGTACAAAGCCCAGGCATTTATTCCAACTAGGTCCAAAATGTTGAAAAATACCTGAATTGACCACCTACAACTTATCGACATTACACTGTATTTCCTTGCCATCTGATCTGTCACATCTACACCAAATTTTGTACTATTATAAAATCTAATAGTTTCCGGTAAACGTTTGTTGCTTTTTTCTATTTCTATTGATTCATGATTGGAACTTAGAACAAGCACTTTTTTTCCTTACTTTTATACACTGTAAGAGTAATGTAATTTGATTTGTACAATTTGTTTGAAAATCTAGCCTTTTATCTTTCCTTTCTTTGGCTAACTTTGGCAACTGCCTTTTGTTCCCATGAATTGTTCCAACAATAGTAGTTTTTTTGTAAGTACATTCTTGACTAATGATAGACTCGTGAAAAGATTATCTGTTGTTACGATCCTTCCGCATCTTGTGAAAGGATCCAACAGTTTTAGAACAACGAACTCCCCAAGTGCGGTTGAACATTCTCTCATTTTATCCTTTCCGAAATAGTAACCCCATTTATTATATACTTGCTAATGACGTCACACGCCAACCAATACTTTATTCCAAATTTGTCTGGTCCGGCGAGCATATACTGTGTAAATCTACACCTAGTCTTCGACGGAAACAACTGCTATATGCACCAGGTTAATAACAATTTTGTGAATTCTCAATAAATTGATCCCATATTGTAGATATTATAGGAAACTTATTGGTTTGTCATCTCTCATCTTATCAAATCGTATGAACTTTATAATTTCGATAAAGTCGTTTCTGCTCATTGTTTTCGAAAAAAGCTGGTCCCCAATTTTAATCCACAAAATGAGACATACAATTTTTTTTCCTCATATGCGCCGCGAGCATATAACAGGCAATAAATGCATCTAGTTTTGTTGCATTTAGCTCCAACTTAGTTCACAACACCCGAAATGCTTCTTCTTCTGTACATTTTATAATATGGGTCATTATACGCCAATCAATGATAAGAGAAAATGCCGTCTTCATTTGTCCTTGCAGTACATGACGTTTAGCACTGGTACCCCACCAGGTTTGGAACTTCCGTTTATATCTTCCCAGACTGTTCCATCAGCAGCAGTTTCGCAACGTTGATCCTCTGAATCTGTCTCGCTTTGGGATGTCAATAAAACTCTCTTTTCTGCTCTCCACGCTTATTTACAATATTCTCCTTTTAACTAGCGCTCTCTGACTCCAATTCTTGTTGTAAGTAGCTCTTCATCTGTTTCCATAAAGTATTGTCTCATTTCGACGGTCGGTCATATTGACCGGCGCGGTAGGTAGGACACATGATACATTTTTCTTAGAAAAGACAAAAAATATCTAGAAGTACAGAGTGAAACCATCTTTTATCCTACCTTTCTTAACTTATCGGGAAGGCGCTTGCGTTGCTAGAGTCTTATTGGGCTATTTGGAAAGAACCGAATGTTTAAGATGAGATGCAGGCAGATGGATAAAAGGCTGTTTAGTAGAAGCTGCTATAGATCAGCAATGCACAAGACATGCAGCGACATCGGCTGCGGGACTAAAAGGCCTAGATGTAAGTATAATTAAAAGCATTTGGTCGCAAAATTCAAAGATTTTTGCAAAATGTTAGAAACTATCAATAGAACCAAAAAAGGATACGTTCATTAACTCTATTTTTTCTAAGTAAAAGAAAAAATGTATTGGTATTGCATAAAAATAATTGGAATTAAGCTCGTTGTTATAAAATGCTAATAATTATAATACATTGAATTATAGAGACAATTTGCTCTAAACGTCTACAAAATAACCTCGATGAACGAGACTCTCATATAATTACAATAGAACTTCACTTAAGGCAAGTTCACTTGATTTTAAATTGTCATATAGTTCGATAACGGTATTATAACGTTGAAAGTATGTAATTCTTATGAAAGTTTGAAAACGATAAATTTGACCGGTACTGATGGGTTTAGTGTTAAGGGTGATCTAAGTCTGGAATGTGAATGTAATGTCAATTATGTGGACGTTACTATTACACCAATTATAATCACCTTACTCTCTTAGTCTCAGTCTTTCAGTTACTAAACAATTAGTAAATAGAGTAAAAGGACAAACTTTAAAACGCACCTACATCCGCCTTCTGCAGCGATAAAAACTGACGAAAAAAACCTAATTTGTTGCTCGATCCGCCCGAAAAAAAAGAGAGTTCATTCTTTATTTTCAAGAAATCCTAAATTTGTCCTCCTATTTAGTTCAGTGACGATAATATATAACAAAGCGTATAATAAAATTTCTTTAATGTAACTATATTAGGACGAGTGCAATTTCTAGAAAAATCAAAACATTTTTTACTATTAATTAAGGCATACAAACAGGTAATAATATACGTATTTCAAACTGCGGATCAGCAGCTTGTGATTTATGTCTAAATCACATTATAAGGATTATGCAGTAGATGCTTCTTTAGATATGTTTGATGTAAGACACAATTTGAGACAAATCCAGGCATTGATAAACAAAAGTAAATGGACACAATTGACTTACACAAATCTTGAGAGACAAAACTAAATGGGCAAAATTGATCTGTAAACCTTGATAGACAATATTCTATAAACAAAAATAAGTTTGCAAATCTTGATATGCAAAACTAAATTTATGTCTAAATTGTATTATAAGCATTATCAACTAGGTAAGGCTGTTGGCACTTTCGATATTAGTACGACAAAAAATTTAAAAAATATATAACTTTTAAAAAACTACATAGCCAGATAAATTTCAGTAAATTAACTCATATGGCGTTAGCAGAATAATCCCTAATGTGTCTAATTATACAAGAAAATTCTTGACAATCAAGAAATCGGTATTAAAGACAGCTGTTGTTTTTAATAGTGGTTCAAGAGAAAAAAGCTCGTTTCATATTCGGATTGATACGGTACTTTAAATTTAATTAATCGAATAATGCGACACATTTTAAAACGATTTGAATTTATCCACTAAAATAAGTGCTTAACACTTATGTCAATACCCAGTCGTTGCTATGTTGTTCAATACCCGGGTACCCGTGTACCCGCATGGGTTTTTCATTCAATAAAATAATTTTAATACCCGGAGACTTTCACATTACAGCTCGGAATTATCCATAGAGTGTTCCACTACCCGAAAAACTCTATTTCTATAAATGAAACCGCCGGGTTGACAAAGTATGGGATCAAAATATGGTGGATAAGCGATGCCAAAAATTCATATCCATTGAAAGGTCAAATTTACACTGACAAAATAACAACTGGCCGTGAAATAAATCAAGGCGAAAGAGTGGAAGAGAGTAAAAGATTTAGCTGCAAAATATAAAGGATCCGGAAGAAATATTACATTGGATATTTTTTTTACTACTTTACCTTTAGCAAAGCATTTATTGTGTGGAACCTAACCATTGTAGCAACATTGAAATAAAAAATACATTCTAGTAGACATGCTATCTAGAGATCGTGAGGAATTCTTTTCTCTATTTGGGTTTCATGAAAAAATTACTCTATGCTCTTATGTTACTAAAAGAAAGAAAGTTGTTATACTTCTATCTACGATGCACTCAGATTTGCAACGAAGACAAAAAAAAAACAAAAATTGTTCAGTATTATAATAAACCAAAACTTGGTGCGGATATAAATAATGTTGTAGGATCATGTCATATTTTTACCAGGATGTCTATAAAAAAGGGGAAAAAAACACGAATATCGTGTAAAAAATGTACCAAACCAGTTTGCGATGAACATTCAAAAGCATTTGCAAAATGTGACGCATGCTGGCAATAATAAATTGAATAAAAAATATTTTATGTATAATTTATAATAAGTTTTATAATAAAATTAATTGAAAGTTAAATAAATCCGTTTATTTATATATTAAGTAATATTTTTTATCCCTAGAAATAAGTTTAATAATTTATTTATATATGGGTACCCGGGTACCCCGGGTATTGAACAACGGGGTATTTGACTTTAAGTCCAAAAAATTTATATTTTTTTTGGCCAATTTTATTATTTATGTATATGAATCCGATGTCAATAGACACAAATAACGAGGATAAGAAAGGATTTGATGATTTTTCGTTAAATAAAAAAGATATGTAAGTGAGAACATGCAAAAGGGTACCCGGGTATTGACATAAGTGCTAAAGTGTGCAGGCAATCATCTTACTATGAATGGTAACTCTAATGTAATAAGGTGTCTTAAAATTGTGTTCACTATAATAACCTATATAACAAAAATAAGGGTTATGTAGTAGACGCTTATATGATAATATAACAAACTATATTGAGGAAAATAAGACAATTTAAGCTAGCTTTGAGTGAGGAAACTTGGAAAGAACTCAAGCAATAGAACCACGGTGATACCATTTACTAGAAGGAGAAAACTAAACTGCCTACATCCCATACTCATAGATGGGAAGGCAGTAGAATACCAACAGGAGATAAGGTATCTGGGTATCACACTAGATAGCAAACTCCTATGGAATAGACACGCTGAGGCAGTGGTAGGTAAAGCCAAACGCGCCCTAATGGTGTGCAGAAATCTGGCAGGAAAAACGTGGGGTTGTAACCCCACTATCCTGCGATGGATGTACACCATGATAGTGAGACCTGCAATCACTTATGGGGCGGTTGCGTGGGGAAGTAGAATCAAGCTGGCCTCTATGAGGAAACAGCTTGAGAAGATTCAAAGACTGGCGTGTGTCTGCATCACGGGGGCGATGGGGTCGTGTCCGACAGCAGCATTGGAGCTGCTGCTGGATCTGACTCCGCTGCACCTTGTGGTGGAGAGCGCCGCCAGATCGGCGATCGTAAGGTTCAGCAAGAAAGGAATGGGCAGAGGCAAAATAATCGGGAGCAGAGACCGAAACAGCCTCGCTACCAAGATCCCCTGGCTGGAAGTACCAAAAGACGAAATGGTATGCAAATACCACTTCGAGAAAAACTACACAGCAATGTGTAGTAGTAAAGCCGATTGGAGCGACGAATCCTCAGCATACCACATAGAGCAAAATGCCATCAAGTGGTATACAGATGGTTCGAAGACAAAGGAAGGCACTGGTGCAGGAGTGTTTGGACCTCGTACCAGATACTCCGAATCCATGGGAACATCCCCAAGTATCTTCCAAGCAGAGGTACACGCAATCGAAAGATGTGCACAGTTTAACCTCGACAGGAAGTACCGCAAAAAACGAATTGCTATCCTGTCAGATAGCCAAGCAGCCATCAAGGCCATTAGCTCATACACCATCAGATCCAAACTGGTATGGGACTGTGTGGGGAAGCTGAACAAGCTTGGCAGGGATAATAAAGTAACGCTATACTGGGTACCAGGACACACTGGTATAGACGGAAACGAAGAAGCCGATCACCTAGCAAACAAGGGATCCAGTAGCCCCTTTATAGGTCCGGAACCCTTTTGCGGTATGAGCGTGAACACCATCCGCAAAAGTTTAGATGAAGAAATAAGAAGAAAATGGATGAAAACCTGGGAAGAACTTCCAGGGCTAAGGCAATCCAAAGTGATGCTGGGATCTTTTAACCAGAAGAGAACTAAAGCTTGCCTGAAACTAAGCAGGAACAAGCTCAGAATTCTGACAGGAGCCCTGACGGGACACTGCAGACTTAGGAAACATCTCAAGGCCCTAGGCCTAGAGGAGGATGATGGATGCAGATTCTGTGGCTCAGCAGAGGAAACCCCCATACATCTGTTCAAAGACTGCGGAGCATTACTCCGCAAGAGACAGATGTACCTTGGGGCTCACTGCTTGAACACAGAGGAGCTGCAGGCCTTGAATCCCACCCAGATCCTGAGATTCCTAAAGGAATCAGGATTAGAGGAGGCGCTCTAAATGGGTAAGTACACCAACACTTGGAGGAGGAAGGTGGGGTACAATAGATCTATAAAGGTCGCAGTACAAGTCGTCACCACCATATCTACAATCTACAATCTACAAGCAATAGAAGATACGGATGTAAATTCGTAATGGGACAAATTTAAAGAAATATTCAAAATGCATTTATTTTTCTACAAATGCTTCCCTATTAAAAAAATCACTCGGTTTATTTCCAAAATTTTTTAAAAACTAATATGCACACGAATCCTCTCTTTTTGAATAAATACCATATCCAAACTAATTGTCAACATGGCTTCAGGGCGGAAGAAGCATTAAGACAGCCTGCTTTCAATATATTAGCTGCACAATACGGAATATAGAAAATCAAAACACTCCAGGTGGGATTTTCGTGGATTTATCTAAAGCATGTGATACTGTAAACCACAACCTGTTACGTCAAAAATTGTGTATGTATGGAATTAGAGAAGTAGCCGTGCAGTTGATCGAATCATATCTGCAAAATAGATCACAAATAATAGAAATTTCAACAGGAAAGGATAAAAAAGTCCGAAATTAGAAGTACCAATGTGGTAATTCCGCAGGGAAGTATATTGGGCCCCACATTATTTACATTATATGTAAACAATCTACCTAAAACGACTATCGAAACAGATAAATGTTTCAGTCATGTACAAACAGTCATGATGAACAGTCATGATAAATTACGCAGATGACACTAGCCTCATAACCCAAACAAATATTTATAAGATATCCAGGAGAAAGTTATAACAACCATTAAATTACTATACGCGTGGTTTTGTTATATAAATTAATTATGAACGAAGAAAAAACGAAGCTAATACTTAATAAAAAGAAACGGGATCAAAGATTATTCCGCAAAGAAATAGTAATATCGGACAAGACACTAGTTCAAAATTCAAAAATTCAAAAATGTGTTAAACTGTTAGAATATATTTTGAAGAGAATTTGGATTGGGAAACGCACATAATTAATTTATTAAAGAAACCCAATCGGGCTGAGAATTCTTAGACGATATTTAGATACAAATACGTCAAAAATAGTTAATTACGCTAATGTACACAGCCTATTGAGGTTAGAGAACATGTTCTGGGGCAGCGGAACATTGATAAACGAAATTTTCAAAATTCATCCGAGTAATTTTCGATCTGGAATTCGAGCAGAAGAAAATTAAAAAAAACGGAAATCCCAACAACAACAGAAACTTAGGTATTTATACGAAAGTCTGATTTTTCTATTTAAACATAAAAATTACTTTAGTGATTTAAAAGTAAACAATGGAAAGAATACCAGACAAAACTGGGTAAATTACAACCTCCCCACACATAACCTAAGCATGACAGAAAAACGCGCTAACAATGAATTTAAAACGAAAAAAATAATATTGGGGAATACAAAAAGCGCATATGAAACATTCTTCTCCATATCGAGCCCTACTCCATACAGGAGTACTACACCAGCATTAAATCACCAATTTACCAGATTTGAATTTGAATTTAAAATAATAATTAAGAGAGTCGTATGAGGAATCTTCTATTTAAAAAAAGACTTGACGCTGAGTTCATGTAATGTAACAACGAGGTGATGAATGTAGTGATACTGAGATTATCCTATTTTTTGCGAAAATTGCCAAAGGCCGTAAAATTGATAACGGTTTCAAGAAGCAACATAAATCTACTAATTGATATCCCAACCCATACTCCATAAAGGAATATTAAAGGTTAACTGATAAGTTCAGTTTGCTTACAAATGTTCACAAATTGTTTAATCTGAATGCAAGTGTTTTACGTTGTAACTAGCAGGGAAAGATTCTTCGTTCTGGCACCACCTACCACCCTGACCTTGACCCTAACCCTTACCATGACCCTGACCCCTGATATATTGAAATATTGTCTGTCTGTCCCTAGAAATTGATTAGACCGAGTTTCATAATTTATAATTTCCACATGCGTTTACAGACAAGTTGAGACAGGAATTTTTTATCAGTGCTAGACGTCTGGTCCTATCTAGGCGCGCGTTACATAAACAATTTCTATCGTAGAAATTGTAATAAAAAATATTGGATGTTATTTCCTTGACATACATTTAAAATCTTCAAGTTAAAATGCTAAACTGATTACGTGAACTGAAAAAGAAACAATATATTCAAGGTCAAGGTCAGAGGGAGAGGTGGCGCCAGAACGAAGGATCTTTTTCTACTGTGGATTATATAATGAAATAAATAATTGAAAAATAATTCAAAATAATTGAAAATTTAACTTTTAAATTGTAAAAACTACATATCCTGGAACAATTTCAGTAAATTAACTTATATGGCGTTAGCAGAATAAACTTAATCTGTGTATAACTATGCAAGAAAATGCTTGAGAATTAAAATATTCAAAACAATCAAGACCATTAAGAAATTAAAGACATCTGTTGTTTTTAGTAATGTTTCAAGACAAAAAAGCTCCTTTTATATAAAGATGAATACGGTAGGTACTACGTTAGTTTAAAATTAAATCGAATAAACAGATACATTTAAAAACTTCTTTAATCTATCTACTAAAATAAACATTTTACGTTTGTTGCAAAAATATAATGTTCGGTAAACATGCGACAAAAATTATAAGGATTATTGCGGCAAAAACTCATAGGGTGGCGTTTGGCTGTTTGACAGGTTTTTATTAGTTAGTGAAGTCCTCTACTATGTACACGAACGCCGAGATGACTGACATAGGGCATAGGCATACTTTGGTTGGACCGTTTGGAAAATTCGTAAGGGCAAATTATTGTATCCATACCACATTCAACATTGACAGGAACTACCATCTGCTAATTATCATCCACGTATTGCCTTCTGTCCAAGGCTTTTGCAAACATTAGATCTAATCTCTCAATTCTTGAACCAGATTCTTTTCACTGAAGAAACCAGTTTCTCAATAAATGCAATGAGGAATTTCATAACAACCATGTGTGGGCGAATCCGCATGAGGTATGTGAACTTCAATTTCATCATCAGTTCTCCTTGAATGTTTGGGTTGGAATTGCGGGTGAGTATCTAATTGGAGCGGTATTTCTACCAGCAAGACATCTGGAGAGCTGTATCACAACTTTTTGGAAGAAACACTGCCATTGGCGACAGAATTGCAACGTAGTGGTTTATGCATGATTGTGCACCACCATATTTCAGTTTGGTTGCTCGTGATTTTTTAACAGCAACATACGGAGATCGCTGGATTGGTCGAGGTGGGCCACACGCATGGCCTGCTCAATTCCAAGACTTAATCCCTTTAGATTATCTCTTAGGAGGGCTATCTGTAGGAATTAGCTTAAGCTAATGTGGGGAATTTGTATGAATGGTGAAATCGGATAATTAATTGGTGGGTGTAACTAAATTAGAAACAACTCTGGTGTGTTTGAAAGAGTTCTGCATTTAGTGTCACGGAAGTCCTTTAGGATATTTATTGTAGATCGAGTTTATTGTACATTAGGGCTTCACACGAGAGTATGGTTTCTGATCTCATCTTCAATCTTTGACTCCGACACGGGCAGCCGTAACATTTTCTTCATATATTTGAACTCTGGGCTCGGAAAAGTTCGGGTTGCTCGGGCTCAAATTTATGAAGAAAATGTTACGGCTGCCCCGAACAAGATCAGAAACGAGACTCTCGTGTAAAGCCCTACTTTACATGTACGTTTTGATAATATAATGTGGTTACAGTCGATGTTTTGATAATATAATGTGGTCAAATTTTGTTCACCTTGTGTTTGGGCCACTTTTGTTGATCACATTGGTTTTCGGCCTCTATCCAAAGGAGGACGACAGGTGCCCCGACCTGGGTCGAGATTGCGCTAAATTACCCGAAAATCACGCCGCGATATGAGATATCGGCCAGTGTGTTTTGAGAGTTCGGCGAGTCCGCGACATTTTCGTGCGTCTGACCTTAGCCGACATGTTTGCCACGCTCGCGTTTGGTAGTTAATTTGACGTCAATCCTTATCGGTTGGTTCGATCACCGCATGGAGGGTAGTATCGGCTTTTCTCCGGAACAATTTGATTTAAGGGTTACCATCTTTGTATTTCCCTGCTCATATTATTTCTTCCTCCCTTAAATAGGCGACGGAAGGACGTTTCACGGAGCGCGTCAGAAACGGTTGCAGCCTCAAGGTAATTGACGGGACAATCTGGATTAGATATGAATTGCTAAGTTTATCGTTAGATACAGTCTATTCACCTTGTATCTTCGGAAGAAATGCTTTTTAAGAAATCATCATAAGGCAAAATATTCTTAGAAAAGACCAAGAAACGCCCCCTTGAACCTACCCCTTACATACAACTCCTTGATTTTTTTCCGCATGTTTACCCAGCACCCTGTATATAATAAATTCAGATAAATGTACGGATCGCAATGATCGCGGATCGCGATGATCGAAATGATCGCGGCACAAAGTTCTAATCCACTTTTGAAACATTACAATGGAATCAATAGACCCATGTCAGCGTCACTCTTAATCAAACAAAAATTACACCTATGCACACAACACTGATTAAAAAAGCAATAATGTAATTAATGCTATACGCGAACCGCAACATCCGCAAAACCCTAATAATGTTACAAACACGAAAATTAAAAAAAAAGGAGATCGCGAACATGGAAACACAATTACATAATTTAGTTGCGCATAAACAAATGCACGGATATGGAGGTTTCTTTTTCTATAATTAACCTTTCGTTTTCGGTATAAATTATTTCACAATCAATGTTTCATATGGCGTATATCTAGAAGAGGGATTGCATCGCTAAAGGGGTAGATATGTGTAACGTACGGGAAGCGGAAGTTGTACGCAAGGGAACGGAAATGGATAAATGAGAGCCTGCTCGTCCATTGGGCATAGATTAAGCATTGAATTAATTTCCGGCCGGCTGTCCTGGAACTGACAACGTGCACAAATGGAAACAGATTTTTAAATATCATCATACACGGTGTTCTTGTGAATAATTTATTGTCGAAGATGTGGTTTGCTTTTAAAGTTAGGTTAGGTTAGGCATTTTCATTTTTAGATGTTGTAGTATACGCATATTTTAGATTTAGATAATTTAAGTACCTTGTTCACTCGAATATAAAGCAAGACTAAAGCAAGATTTTTGATAACGTAAACTTAGTAAATTTTTTCTGAGTAAAACTATTGTGTATTAAGGTTTGCGTTATTCAGTTTAGTCCATCTAGTTTTGTCTAGCAAGATTTGAGGAACTCAATTTTCTTTACTTACAGTTTATTCTATCAAGATTTGAGAAACTCCATTTTGTCTATCGGGTTTTGCGAAACTCAATTTTGTCAATTCAGTTTTATATAAGTATTGAAAAACTACGTTTAGATGTAAATGTGGACGTATCGTCAGATGTTCAGAATATCGTGGATATTCTCAACAGAGTGCGCAATGTAGATGTACTTACAAGAATGTCAAAAGATATCGCAGTCATGCGCACACTTAAAAGATGGAATCTGAAATACTTTGGACACATTCCCAGAAACGAAAAATACAGACTTCTCAAATTAATAATAGAAGGAATGATCGAAGGCAGAAGAAGACCCGGGCGTCGAAGAATATCATGGCTAAAGAATTTGCGACAATGGTATGGTAAGAATACGATACGAAGTCTCTTAAGAAAAGCGATCGACAAAGTACAGATAGCGCTAATGATTGCCAACGTTCGAAGAGGACAGGGCACTTAAAGAAGAAGGTTTAAGCAACTTTATCTTAGAGATTTAGTTTTTTCTATAAAGGTTTGTTCAACTCCATTTAAAGTTTGTTCATTTGGTCTGTTTTGGCTTTCCTCAAACTAACTTTGTCCATAGTTTTGACATCAAGCTTAGGTATTTAATTTTTTTCCATTAAGTTTTAATAATTTTATACATGAAGGTTCTTTTTATGAGAAATGCTGGCAGCAGTTGCTACTATATATTTCTTATAATCTAGAGTGCACGTTGCTATTTAGTATATGTTAGATGTGGAGACAAACTATCGTAATAAGTCATAAAATAGTGGGTTAATAAAATATTTTATTTGCCTTCTTAATTGATTAGTAAAAGAAGTATTTCTTTAGTGTTGAGAGACTCTATGTCGTCTTATTATTGGGATTTTAACATTTACTAACAATAAAGAATTTAAAAGCACAAAAGCGGACGTATAATAATCGTGCTGGTTATATATTCGAGCTAATACGTAATATTTTTGTTGAATTTCTTTTTTATTTGAGGGGATAAAACATTATGGGAAGGATTAAAAAGATATGAGCTAAGATAAAAAATAAATGTCTGCTTAACTGACAAATATTTGTCTTGGAGAACGGCTAAACATAAAACACATAAATTATGAAAAAACAAAATGAAACTGTAGGTTTTACCCGGCGCATTCACAAATTCCACATTTTTACAATGAAGCTATATTTAAATTGAAATATTTTAGCTATATTTAATAAAATAATAGCATAAGTATATTGCTGTATGTAACCTACTTTTAATTTCTCCTAAAAACTCAATTTATCTCAATATATTCATCAGTAGTATCAATATATACCATCAATCAGTATAACGTGCACACGTACAACGTACTATATATATATATATATATATATATATATATATATATATATATATATATATATATATATATATATATAATGTATAATTAAATCCATTCTAATTGTAATTTTAGCTAAATTTTGGTAATATTGATATTGTGTTAACGTCCGATATTCTACAAAGATCATCACAAATATTTATAATTAAAACCTATTCGGAATTAGTAATTTCAAATGATTTGTTTTCGAAGAGTAAAAATAAAGAGTGAAATAGTATATTTTGTAACTAGGGCGGAAAGTTGTCAATTTCATGCGAGAGCGAAATTGGGCGCAGGAACGAAGCTAGTGCTAGTAATTCAATTGATAATACCCCGTGTTACAAGCAATATTTTTTATTAATCATGCGAGGGAATGTAAAAAAATGTTATGAAAAATGAAGAATTTGCTTTTTTAATTGTCTCCGGTGGTGTGGATTTATCATAAGAACTCTCCTCAGCCTCCGGTATCACAATTTAATTTACACTCACTTTAAAACGTTTATTTATTTTTTCTTATTATTTTGTAATGAAAAAAAAATCTGACACTTCACATCACTTTTTGAATATCGAGGATTTGATTGTGTTCATTTTATTTTGATTTATTTGTTTATTAAATAAAAAGGCATTGAGCGCAAAAGCGGACTAAGCAACAATTTTTCTGATTTTGCGTTTTTGGCATTAATGTACTTTATTTTACTTTCTGAATCGAGCAAAAGTGAATTAACCCACATTTTCCTAATAAAAATTAGATGGCACAATAAAAAGAGTTGTTGCTTTGAATGTTTTTTATATTTTCTGTGTGCAATAGTGGACTAAAGTTGGTTGGTCCGTTTTTGCTCAGTCCAGATACAAATATGTGTAGGCATGTGTTGTTAAAAACATAGGTTAATGTGTTTGCCATTGTGAAAATAAGTAGAAGTTTTGTGGGTTTATTAAGAAGCAATTTTTGTAATATACACAAATATTGTGCATAAGTTATGACAACACAATCAAAAACCGTGGGAGAGGAAATGCAGGGTAATATGTTTGTGTTATGATTCAAACGAGGAGCAAGATAATTTTCGAGAATCAAACTCAGAATACATGCCATCTGATGAGAATAGCCGGTGTTCTGCAAGTATACCAGATCCTGATTCATTGGAAGTAGATGAGAGTTTTGGTATACGAAGCAAAGGAAAAAAAACGTGTTAGGAACGAACAGGTTTGGATGCGGAATCAGAGAAAACAAAACCATGCGCTTGTTGAAGAATATGTAAATTCGAAGGGTATACTTGTACCTAAAAAACGACCAAAAACAGGTCTTGTTGAACTTGTTGTATTAACAAGTGTTTCGAAGATAAATGAAGAGCGGCAAATTCAAATACTTAACAAGTTTTATAAGCTAGGAAATTATGACTTACAGTCATCATTTTTATTTACAATGATGAAAGTTGTTAATAAATCTCAAACATATTTTTAAAATCAGTATTCCAAAACGCTAAACACTACATTTGAGTGAGAGGAATATAACAAATCGAAAATCTACTGAGCACCAATCAAAAGTGGAGTGGTTAAAGATTCAACGGTTGCGTTTTGTGAGAGAAGAGCCGTTTAAAATCTCTATCAAATATTCAAACAATATTGACGAGCGGTTTAATAAAGTTGATATCAGCAAAATACACTCCAAACTGATCTCAAAATAGATGTACTTTATCCTAATGGGCGCTGTTAAAATGACCTTAGTGTTGGAATATATTCCACCTATTTTTCACGCAACCACCAACATTGATGTAAATGAAGTACCTGTACTTGATTTTTGTAGTAAAGAAGATGTGTAATAAAGTTTTGTAATAAGTTTTGGTTTGAATAAGTCGTACTCTAGCATTTAAATGAATTTGTTAACGGACTATCCCATAAAAATTTAAAACAAGCCAATTCAAAAGTGGACTAACCCACATCAAAATCATGTTTTTCAATAAATATTGGGGTAACTAGTTCTGTTTCCAATAATAGACATCTTGCATAAAATCAGAAGCTACATAACTTGAACAAATGCAAAATCGTTTCGAAGAAAAAAAATGCTTTATAATTCAATTATTTTGCATGCCAAATAACTCAGTTTTATATGTGTTGGGGTTAGTACGCTTTTGCGCTCAATGCCTCATTTCAATGTAACCTAGGGATATTGAATATTTACCTGCGTTATCCAGGTTACGTGGAAAGACAATACGACGTGGCATTTCTGGTATTAAAAAACGTGCGTCAGGAAGTACTTCGCACGCATGAGTTTTAAAAACAATATTTTGTTTCATATATTGACTACGTATATAAAGTAAATGAAATGGTATATATAGTATACCTATACATATATTAACTCTTTCACCGCCATACCGGAAGATGTGAACCGGGGCCCTGAATTTATACAGCGCCGTCCCGGGCGATGTAGCCCGGGGATTCTTTTTTTACCAGCGCCATCTAGATTTGCGTTCTACCTCTGTAAAAGTGGTAATATTTGTAATGCAAACTTTTGGGATCCGTGTGGGGATGTGTTTGGCCTGAATAGCCAGATCACGACGGAATCGCAAATTTCGATCAATTCTGAGACGACTGACGTGTGGCCTTTCCCGAATATCACCTGGTGGACCGCACCACTTGGGTTTTTAAAAAGGTCAAACCCGGTTTTTTCATGCCGCCGGAGGAGGCAGATCTTCGCTGGTTTAACCGCGCGTCTCAACCCCTTCAGGTTCGGACGCACTAGACCGAAACCTAAAATCACGAACTTTTTACCTTCGAGGCGTATTTTGCGACGGATCTCGAAAACTCCTCCCGAAAGATTTAGCTACCGTCGCGCCACGTTTTTACAGCCCTCCCTTGGCGCAATGCGCCGTCCGGTTTACCTGGAGCAAAAGAAAATGCAACTTTTTTTTTTGTCGATTTTGCAATCACTTCCACGATCTTGCAATCACCTACACTTATTTAAAGGGCTCCAAGTAGCCGGTTGGGTTCCTTCCCTTCAGAACACTTGCCCACAGATATTCCGGCAAGAATTTTTAACGACGACTTCGACGACTTTTGCGTATCTGCTGCAGTTTAAAGAGAAAAGTGCGCAAAAAGTGAAAAAAGTAGAACGTCCCAACAATTAACGGATCGGTACGGGACCCGCGCCTTTCGATCGGGCATAGAACCTGTTAGTTTATTTTCGAGTTTAATCCCAATTGCATTGAAGGTGGCGTCGCGACGCCATAAAAACGAAATTAAAACTTTTTTGGACGTCCAGGAAAACACCCGCAGAATGGCCAACTTAAGCTCTACGGAACCGGTTTCGAACGATTCCCGCAGAGAATTAAATGCTTGAAATGTCGCGATGCACACCGAAACTCGCCTTATTTCAGGAAACAAATGACGAAAGTAAAACGTCAATATTTTTGCAGGCCCCTGGAAAATGTTCTGGATTTTTGAGTGGATTATAGAATGGTGTTTTGGCATTCCGCACCCATAATTGGACGTCGCGGAATCGGGTCGCGACGCTCACTTACTTATAACAGTTAATCTGCACAGAGAAAAACTTGAATGTCGATTTGGGGCACCAAGATGTCGCGTTTTTAAAATTCCAAGTTGATCGACTCGTGGGCCCCGCCGAGCCGTGTATTTTCGTACCGGCGCCGCGTCGCTGCGACCACGGAGTCGCCCGCCACCATTTGAAACGTATCGGTTCTCCTTCGCCGGAAGGTGCGGTCAGTCTGACCACTGCAGTTTCGCCGTTTCTGAACGCATTGACTCGAAACTGCACTCGTTCGATTTTGAAAGTACGTCCGCGCCTCTTTTGCATTTATGGGTTCACGATCCGAGCCGGCCCCGTCGAGCTGCCGACGTTGGAAAATAGCACGACGCCCCACTCACTGCGCGACCGAATCCGAGCTGTACAGCACAAGGCGATGCCGCTTGCCGATACGCGTATTTGGGTACCACGCGCCGCTTACTGCGCCGCCGCTCACACGGTGCCTACGAAATGCCAAAAAAATCCACAACCGCCTCTTTGGCCGGCAATTTGCGGGTTCGACGGTCATCGGCGAAAATTTGGATTTACATAGCGCAGAATAGATGCGGGTAATCTTGAAAACCGATCGGCACTTCCGTCGGCCCCCCCGATCCGGAAATATCTCCATGAATGTGCAGTAAAATTGCACCTTGGTCGATTTTTAAACGCAGTTTCAATAGATTGAACCTATGGCTTTGAGGCAGTGTAACCGGCGCTGCCGCCTGGCTCAGAATTATGCAGGAGCAAAGGATTATAGAGGAGCACTATATTCCGCCTTTAATCAATAGGTAATCAATGTGAAAGGGGTTGCATAACTAACGGATTTTTTATTAATACTGGGGCTGTATTAATACTGTGTTTCATAAATTGGTGAAGCGTCATTACTACATCCTAAATTTAACACTAGCCGTGCATTTGCATCATGGATTCTTTTGGTTATACCGAAGCCTTACGAGATGGTACCTACACGGGTACTAGGTACCATCTCCTACCGACCCATCAGGTCGTTTTACGAGTTACCAAAACAAATGTCATTTGTATCTTAATATATATTTTTTAACCACTTTTGTCAAAAGTTAAAAACCAATATATCATTCATAGTGAAATATCCATACATAAAGAATATTTATGTTTTTGTGTTAACACGGCATGGCTATTTGCGACCTCCCGATTTTCACATAACTTTAAAACAAAAAGAAGTCTTTGAATTCTTCACAATTTAAAAGTGTCATATACCGCGGTGTCTAAGGACGATGAAATTCTTCTGGAAAATCTCTGGATTCGGCATCACTATGGGGTTCGAGAAACCCAACTAGCTCAACCACTTGGTCGGACCTTTGAACTCTGCAGGGCCAGTTGTACACCGGATTGTTGAAGTGGTGAGTCCTCTTTGTACTGATGATTTCATTTTGGATAATTTACACGCCACGTCAAAAATGTCTGGCAGAATTGTCTGGCCGTGTTCTAGAGCACAAAATAATAAAAAAAGTCCGTATAAAGATGTGTCAGAAAACTCTTCCTAACTGAAGTACACCCCTCGAAAAGGGGTGCCCTCAAACAACATTTTTGCAAACATATCAAATTTTTGACAAACCTTGAGCGGCAGAAACAAAGAGCGACTTTTCAGTGTAGTTTTTGATTGCGAACAATTTCATCAAGTCAATCATTTGCTAAATGTGCAGATGAAAATTTTTTTTGCCAACATATCAAATTTTGGTACCAATTAAATATTTAATTTAAATAAAAATCAAATTAAATAATTTAAATATTTTGGTACTAATTAAATAATGAGATCCTGAAAGTTTCAGATCACTAACTCAATTGGTTTTCGAGAAAAAGCAAAATGTTCTCAGTAACGGCCGAATCGATTGATCTAAAAATTTAATATGTTTTGGGGGCCGATAGGAGATCTTATGAAAAAAATTAACAGCTATATAGCTTCAGAAGATTCTTGAAAAAAAGCCATTTTTTTAAATTTTAATTTTTTAACCATGGTACAGTTTTGGTACAATTATGAAACTTTCTTTTTTTCAAGCCTTATAATATTACTCTTTAACTTTATGAGTTTTTCAGATTTTTTAAAATGGTAGGCCATAGCAGAAAAAAATAAATACCATTTTTGGCTAAAATAATGAATTTATTTAATGTTTCAAGTTTTAATTTCATTGTTTTTTATGCATATTTAATTATTAGAAATAACACTTTATATTCAAAATAACAATAATTTTTTCATCCAAATAAAAAATTAAAACGGTTAAAAATAACTAATTATTATTAATTTCAATAAATATTTTGAGAACTTTTTTTTATTAAAAAGCTCGATTATTGTTTAATATATTAACGATACAAGAACATTTCTTTTCATTTTTGTGTTGAAACTTCACGTCTTGACTGGATTGAAATGCGAAAACTTGTGAAATGGGAAAACATTGAACTGCGGAATTTGTCATCATCAATGAGAAACACGGGCGGTGGAAGTATAACTCAAGCACACATTGCATTTTTAGTCAAGCTTCGCACAGGCAATTCAAATAAGTTGATATCTACAATTTTAGAGATCGAAGAAGAGCAGTTAATGACAAAATATTGTGAACAAGTGACTCAATCTTTCGAACAAGACGTATAACCTCTTCATTTTGGATTGGACATGCAATGTCCAGAAATGATCTCATTCAAAATCATACTTCTGCGGTTGCTAAAAAACTTAACACAATAATCTCAATGGTAAACTCATTATTATTTGTAATAGGACGTATGCTCGTCATGAGAAAAGTATTCATAATACAAAATTTAACATTATTGAACATGAAACATATTCTGGGAAAAAAAGTGCCGCTGTGTAAACCATTTACGATTTGTACAACTGATGGATACATTATCGATATGCTAGAACCGTATTATGCTACCCAAAATGATGCTAATATTATGAGAGATATTATAGATAATCCAAATAGTACATATAATTTATTGAAACCTGGTGATGCATTTGTGGTTGATCGTGGGTTGCGTGATTTTAAAGAGCAGCTAGGAAGTAAGAGTTTGGAAGTATTAATGCCAGCACTTAAAGGAAAACGCAATCAACTAACAGCTGAGTCGAATGCGTCAAGAAACGTAAGATAATAAAAACGTAAGAAGCAGTGCACGGGATGTTAAAACAAAAATATCTGCTGGATCAGAAAATTGACAACAAAATGCTTCCTAGAATCGGTACTTTTTTAGAATCGCGTCGTTTCTCCATAATAAATACAGCAAACGCCTAACTCCTGATGCCGAGTGCCTGGATGATATTGTAGAAATGATGAAATGCCAAAATGATGTTGAAAATACGTTAGCTGATGAAGTGACGCAAAATTGCTGGCAACTTAGTAAACTACCGTTTCAGACAGATGATTTAGAAGATTTTCCAGAACTGACAGAAAGAGATCTAAGAATATTTTTCACTGGTTCTTACCAATTTAAACAAGCGATATCCTATTTAAATGATGGATGAATCGGGTGATATCACCATTCAGTATATAAAAGACCATTCAAACATACTAAAATCACAAGTTCTATCACGTCACATTAGCAGGAAAGTTTATAGATGCTTTATTGATTACAAGCCAAATAATATCGGATACAAAAGCTTTACGAGACGCAGTTGGGAGTGTGCAAATGGTCTTAGAACGATTGTTGTCGCGATTGTTAATTTTTTGTCACACGGGAGATACTTATCAAGAATTCCTAGGTCTGCTGCAATATTAAATAATCTATTTGATAAAGACGATACTTCAGTTGTGATTGAAGAAGACAGTGATGAATATTGATAAAATTCTATTTATTTATATTTTTGCTGAATATATCGTATTTGTTATTCTTTTCTCTGTTGTTTATTTATTGAAAATTAACTTGAATAAATTGAAAAAATATGTCGATATCAATGCAATTAATTTAGTAGAATATAATAATAATTGAGCTTTGTAATAAAAAAAGTTATTAGAAGTTAAATTAAGTTAAATAAAAATTCTCAAAATATTTATTGAAATTAATCTATAATGATTAGTTATTTTTAACTGTTTTAATGTTTTATTTTGATGAAAAAATTATTGTTGTTATTTTAAATATAAAGTCTTATTTGTAATAATTATAAAAAATATAAATATGCATAAAAACATGGAAATTAAAATTTGAAACATTAAATAAATGCATTATTGGAGCCAAAAATGATTTTTAATTTTTTCTACTATGGCCTACCATCTTAAAAATCCGAAAAACTCATAAAGTTAAAGAGTAATATATAAGGCTTGAAAAAAGAAAGTTTAATAATTGTACCAAAAAAATTAAAATTAAAGAAAAAGTTTTTTTTTTTCAAGAATCTTATGAAGCTACATAGCTTTTAATTTTTTTTTTTTTTTTCATAAGAGCTCCTATCGGCCTGCAAAACATATTAAATTTTTAGATCAATCGATTCAGCCGTTACTGAGAAAAAAAATAAATTTTCGTTTTCGAGACATTTCGCTTTTTCTCGAAAACCAATTGAGTTAGCGATCTGAAACTTTCAGGATCTAATTATTTAATTAGTACCAACATATATTCCGAGTATCATATAAATATCTTTCCGGGGCCGAATCACCATGCTTATACCCCTAGGGCCTTTATTATTTGGTTTAGTACAGGTGCAAATTTAAATGTAATAATAACAAACAAATATTTAGTGCGGCTTTTAAATTTGGCATTTTGTTTCAGTCCGTCGTAGAAAACATAACAGTTTTCTGAAAAAAAAGTGTCACACTTTTCTGCAATTTTGAAATGGTTGCTTTTACTAATGCTGGTACGAGTGCGACGACACAGATATGAATCTCATTTGAGATCTAGCTGAGGGAAACGCAATTAAAGCAAGGCAACTTTACCAAGAAAGGTACCCTTATAGAAGAATACCCAATAGAAAAACTTTTGAGGCGATATACATTTAAGGAAACACAAATTTTACAATATATAAAGAATATTCAAGGAGTAAACAAGGAGTATTCCTTGTTAATTGAGACAGCAAAAATGAATTCAATAATATATTATTTATTCCAGAGCCAGCGCTTGGAGAGGAGGTCGACTTTGTAGCCAATGCGCTACTGTCGGTGAGGCTTAATTCCGTGCTCTGCTCACCAAACGCTTCCAAGCTACGTGATCTGTTGCTTCGGTTCTTGTTCTTGCTTCCGTTGTTGTTAGCCGCTGATTCCTTAGATGGTTATCTATGTGTTTCAATCGTGTTGCATTCGGTGCTTGTTATTGTATCCCCCAATCGGGAGATCGTTTTCATCATAGGAGTTTGTGCGGTTGTCGATTGTCGCTCATCCTACAGATGTGGTCGAACTATCGTAATCGACGTTTTTGGAATATCCTCTGCCCTTGGTGTGTATTGTTCACACCTTGCTCTAATCGTCTCATTTCGGGAGCTTTCACGGAGTGAATCTCATTTGGAAGGCCTCGAGCTTGTCGAGGTCCGGCCTGAGCAATGCCTGTGTTTCTGATCCGTGAACAGTTGCGAGGATCAGCGTCCGATATATCCGAAATTTGTTTTGGTAATAATATTTGTTGGATTCCATATGTACCACTTGAATGAAGCAAATGTTTCTGTTGCCTGGCCGATCCGGTTATGAACTTCGGCTGCTACTTCCTCAGTGACCAATGATCCTGTGATACGTGTTCGATTCGAGTTATATCGAGGTAAACTCTTTGGTAAACTCTCTTATAAACACTTTGGTCTTATCCTCGTTGCAAACATAAGATCGGCCAAGAAGTTGTCTATCGCATGCTTTTCGCATAAATACGTCGATCCCAATGTTGAATAGGAGTGGCGATGCGACGTCTCCTTGACGAACTCCAGTTTGGAACGGGAACTCCTAGCACATGTCATTTCGGATACGAACACTGATAGTTGAGCCTTATTAACTTGTTGAACATATTAATCGATCCCATATTCTCCCAGGGCGGTTGACCGGAGAAATTAATTTTTTTACCAGAAATGTTGCCAGGATTGCTAGATGTAGTTCCTCTATTGACTAGACGTCACATGTGGTTCATGTACGATGGTGCACTTACACATTTTAGCGCGTCAGCGCGATCTTACCTACATAACGCCTATCCATTAACCCTTAGTTGCCCAGGCCTCCAAAGCTGACTTGCTTGAACTGTACTTTCCGTGAACTTAAAAGTACCGTCGGTCAATAAAGGGTTAAGGTGGATAGGTCGAGGGGGTCTAGTTGCTTGGCCAACAAGGTCACCGGACATAAACCCTTTGGACTACTTTTAATGGGTCACTTCAAAAACTTAGTCTATGCAATGGTAGTGGAGGATCTCGCAGAACTGCAGCGTCGTGTGAAAGATAGATGTGCAGCCATTCAGGCCATCGCAGAAATTTTTGAACGTGTTCGAAGATCATCACTGCAACGTGCTGAAGCTTCTGTTGGGTTTGCGGGACGGCAATTTGAACAACTATAGCGAATTAACTAATAAGTTTATGTGGTAATTAAAAACTGAAATAAAGATTGGTTGTTCTCTTTGACTGGATTTTTAATATTTTTTATATACTCAAGAAAATGCGTTTTAATTTTCTTCTTGTTAACTGTTACCTTGAGCGACAGAAACAAAGAGTACCTTTTCGGTGTAGTTTTTGATTGCGAACAATATCATCAATTCAAACATTTGCTAAATGTGCAGATGGAACAAATATTTGCAAAAATACAAAGATCGTTCCCCGTATGTACCGGCACTGGTTGGCTGTCAAGCCAACTATCAATATCAAGAAAATAAGCTCAAACGGTAGCTCAACGCCAGTAACGAGTACACACAAAATTTATAAATTATCATTAGTTTAGTCTGAGATATTGGCAAAAATGTTGTTTGAGGTCACCCCCTCGTTGACGACTGTGCCTAAGTTAGGAAGCATTTTCGGACACATCCTTATACGGACTTTTTTTCTTACTTCAGGCTCTAGAACAGCGGTTGCCAAAGTGGTGGCCGCGGACCACTAGTGGTCCGCGAGAAAATTTCGCTGGTCCGCAGAAAAATGTGGAATATACTTACTCATCATGTTAAGTTATGTTTTAAGATGCATTAAAACATGATTCAATTCTCAACAATACGTGACACGTTATAAAAACTTCTGTCGTATACTGTACACACTGGCCATTGGAAGAGCGGTCTTCCATCTCTGTCGCGCAGAATCGTACTCTTTCTGCGCGTAGAATAACGCAGCGGGAAATAAGTCGTACTGCTGCTGAATGTTTCAAGTTTTTTAATGTGAGTTATTGGAGTCAGTTTTAATATTAATATACTGCTGAGTATCTACATTAAACAATAGAATACACCGTAAGTACCAAACTTTTCATTTTAATAATTACACGGTTACGTCAATACATAACCTCAATTTTCACACTTCATAATATTTATTTTTAATAACTAATAGCGTTCCGTGCTGAACCCTTTCGTTACAGACTTTTATATATTGACACATAGATTTAAAACAGGTATGATCTTAAATCTTAACCATGTACATATTTTCTTTTATTTGATATTTATTGGGATAAAATGAGTTTGACTTTTCTAAATTTCTTTTTATTTTATTTTAGATTCAAATAAATTAAACCCATAATGAGTGAAAAAAAAGCAAAAGAATATTTTGCATTTCTTTAGTAATGCAAAAGGTAATGAGAACGATAATAATAACGAAAATAATACTTCACCTAACCGTGAACTGATCAATAAATCAGACCCTCCACAGTCTTCATCAGGCACCATTAGGAAACACGTTGGAACGGGAGGTGGAGAGAAGAAAAAACACAAGGTATCAAGAAAATATCATTCCTACTACTTAAAATTTGGATTCATTGAAGAACCTGACAGTAAGCTAGATCCACGGCCTCTCTGTGTTGTATGTTCTGAAAGCCTATCTAACGATGCATTAAAACCTTCAAAACTTGAAAGACACTTGAATTCAAAACACCCGGATTTAGCAAAAAACCGCTAGAATATTTTAAAAGAATGCATGAAAATATGCAAAAGCAAGTTATTGCTTTAAGAAAAATGACCCTGGAAGATAAATCATTACTAAAGGCTTCCTATCTCATAGCAAATCAGATCGCGAAATGCAAAAAGCCGTACACGATTGGAGAAGAATTAATTAAGCCATGCATATTAAAAGCCTGTGAACAGATTTTGGGAATGCAGGCGGTTCAGAAATTGAAAGTAATTCATATGTCTAATAATACTATCAAGCGCAGAATCGAAGATATGGCCGAAGACATTGAAAATCAGATAATAAAAATGGTGAAAAATTCTTCATTTTATTCAATCCAACTTGACGAATCTACGGACGTTACAAACAAAGCACTTCTTCTTTGTTTTGTGAGGGTTGAGTGTGAAGGAGAGTTACATGAAGAACTACTTTGTTCGCTTAATTTGCCGGGTAGAACAACCAGCTCTGAGATTTTTGAAGCACATAATAGTTATTTCCGGGAACATGAAATTGATTGGAAAAAATGTATTGGGATCTGCACAGATGGTGCCGCAAATATGACAGGACATCTTTCGGGAATTGTTGTAAAGGTGAAGAATGTTGGTCACCCAGACATTTTATCTACACACTGCATTATACATCGAGAACAACTTGCAGCGAAAAAAATGTCCCCAGAACTACACGAAGTATTATCAAATGTCATTGAAATTATAAAGGAAATTCGACACAAAGCACTCAATTCTGGAATATTTGAGGCACTTTGCGAAGAAATGGGTTCCGAGTATATTCATCTTCTTCGTCATGCTGAGGTGAGATGGCTGTCGAGGGGCAAAATATTGACCCGACTATTCGCCTTGTGGGAAGAAGTCAAATTATTTTTCCAGGAGCAAAATAATCCAAAATTGCAAAAATGCTTGTCCGACAATGAATGGCTAGCAAAGCTTGCATACCTGGCAGATATTTTTTCCCTGTTACATGAACTAAACATATCTTTGCAAGGACAACTTAAGGACGTGTTCACACTACGAAGTAAAATGGATGCGTTTCAAAAGAAAATATTACTGTGGAAAACGCGGTTGGTTGAAGACGATCTGCAAATGTTTTCTAATTTTGATGAATGAGAAGGAGAAGGAGAATGATGTTAACCAGCAAGTGGTAACCCTAGTTAAAAAGCACTTGGAATCACTTACAGAATCTTTTTCTCGTTATTACCCAAAGAGTGAAGATACCAGACATGGTAATATGTGGATAATAGATCCGTTTGCAGCGAACATTCAGGATAGTAAGTTAAGCATGCATCTAAAAGAAAGCCTCATCGACCTATCGTCCGACGAAACTCTCAAAATTAAATTTCATTCATCCTTATGAACACCTCAGTTTTGGCTTTCCATAAAAAGTAAATACCCTTTGCTTAGTGAACAGGCGATGAAAATTCTGATTCAATTCTCCACAACTTATTTATGTGAAAAGGCCTTTTCATCTGTCACAGTCATCAAAACACCGTACCGATCTCGGCTTGAAATAAATGCAGTTCTCCGTCTTGCAGTAACAACATTGGATCCAAATATCCATAATCTTATTTCAAGTAAGCGGGAACATGCATCACACTAGGTTGTATAACGCTAAAAGTTTGATATATTTAAACCATCTTTTAATTGTTTTGTTTGTACAATTTTTGTTTATTTTGTTTATTTTATTATGGTTTATTAATAAAGCTTTCATAACTTGGTTACTATTAATAGTTTCATTTTATTAACTAGGTACATTTTATTTGTTCTTTGATCACAATTTTTTTTTATAAATATATTTAACACTTAAAAAATCCTATTAGTGGTCCGCGGGATTTAAAGTATGAATTAACTGGTCCGTGAGGTCAAAAAGTTTGGCGACCGCTGCAGTCTAGAACACGCCCTAGAATTTCTGCTTAGCATTTATAAAATACCCTTTTGCTTGGACCATTTAAAACGTTTAATATCGTGTCTAATCTGTTATACTAACAGACTCGGTAGACATTATAAGTAAAAGCATTGTTTGATCCCTTAAACAGCCAAATTTATACATTTTGGGCTTTCTAATTATTGTTAAAATTATATAATTTAATACTTTGAATCTCCTTTGTGAACCTTTTGTGAAACTACACCTTCATAGCGTATAGAGATTATAAATAAAGACAAAAATTCATTTAGTTTCTTGACAAGCTAACAGATACCGTATATATTATAAGAGAAAATATTGTTTAATCCCCAAAACAGTCAAATATAACTCAAGCAGTCAATTATATCTGAAGGAGTCAAATTTATATATTAAGGTTATCTAATTACTGTTATAACTATTTCAATTAATTCTTTTTGAAGCTCCTTTGTCAATCATTTGTGAAACTCTAATATGAAGACATAGATACTACAGTCAAACATACCCCAAACAGATTAATTTATATAAATAGGTGTTCTAGTTATTGTAAAAAATATTTGAATTAATCCTTTGTGAATCTCATTTGTGAATCATTTGTGAAGCTATAATATGAAAGCATAGATGCTATAAATATAGGTATACAATTGAATTAATTTTTTGTAGAACTAAAAGATTCTATATATTATAAGAGAAAATATTCTTTAATCTCTCAAACAGGCATATAGACCTCTAGCAGTCAAATTTATATACTTTGGTTTTGTAATTTTTGTTACGACTATTTAAATTAATCCTTTGTGAATTTTCACATATACTTTATATTTTCTTATCTTCTTTTTTATTATATTCCATCCCTTCCGAGTGCCCCAATTGTATTTTTTATCTTTCAGTCATAAAACGTGTGAAATGCTAAGGGAATATATAATGGCACAGCAGAATTAGTGCACGGATCGATATATAAGCCCTTTATTATTATTGGTGATGTACGCAAATTTTCAAAAATTAAAAAATAAAACTATTTTATATTTACATTTCAACGTTATCTTTTCATATTGAAGAAACTATTGTCAAATATATTTAAAATCTACTACTAGTCTGGTCTAATACACTAATCTAATAAATATAATTCGGGTGAGCTAAAACTCTAATAAGGAGAAAACATAGGTTGCAAAGAGATGGAAAGAATACTGTCAAAACTTGTTCGAAGATCAACCAAGAGAAAACCCACCTGAAATCCCTAACTAACCTAATTATTGTTAATCCTAATTATTGTTCACTCTGTTTTAAAAAAAAATTGTGCTTCTTCTTCGTCAATTCTTAGTGAAACTCTAATATAAAGACATAGTTACTACAGTCAAATATACCCCAAACAGTCAAATTAATTTAAATTAATCCTTTGTGAATTAATCTCTTCTGTAAATCCTTTGTGAATTTATAATATAAAAGCATAGATAAGTCATAAATAAAGGTATACAATTACATTCATTTCTTGTCAAACTAATAGAATCGGTATATATTATACGAGAAAACTTTGTTTAATCCCCAAAAACAGTCATATCTATACCTCTAGTCGTCAAATTTATAATCTTTGGTTTTGTAATTTTTGTTACGATTATTTAAATTAATCCTTTGTGAATTTCCACATATTCTTTATATTATCTTTTCTTTATTTTTTTATTATACTTCAACCTTTTCGAGTGCCCCAATTGAATTTTTTATCTTTCAGCCATAAAACGTGTGAAATGTTAAGGGAATATTTAATGGAACAACAAAATTAATGTATGGATCGATATATAAGCCGTTTATTATTATTAGTAATGTAAGCAAATTTTTTTCATGTAAAAAAATAAAAAAAATAAAACTACTTTATGTTCACATTTTAACTTTTTCTTTTCATATTGAAGAAGCTTATTGCCAAATAATCTATTAAATATATTTAGCAACTATTTTCTCCAAATTAAAACATAAATTACAATTAGTAGATTAGATTAGATTGTAGATATGGTGGTGACGACTGGTACTGCGACCTTTATAGATATATTGTACCCCACCCTCCTCCTCCAAGTGTTGGTGAACTTACCCATTTAGAGCGCCTCCTCTAATCCTGATTCCTTTAGGAATCTCAGGATCTGGGTGGGATGCAAGGCCTGCAGCTCCTCTGTGTTCAAGCAGTGAGCCCCAAGGTACATCTGTCTCTTGCGGAGTAATGCTCCGCAGTCTTTGAACAGATGTATGGGGGTTTCCTCTGCTGAGCCACAGAATCTGCATCCATCATCCTCCTCTAGGCCTAAGGCCTTGAGATGTTTCCTAAGTCTGCAGTGTCCCGTCAGGGCTCCTGTCAGAATTCTGAGCTTGTTCCTGCTTAGTTTCAGGCAAGCTTTAGTTCTCTTCTGGTTAAAAAAACCCAGCATCACTTTGGATTGCCTTAGCCCTGGAAGTTCTTCCCAGGTTTTCATCCATTTTCCTCTTATTTCTTCATCTAAACTTTTGCGGATGGTGTTCACGCTCATACCGAAAAAGGGTTCCGGACCTATAAAGGGGACACTGGATCCCTTGTTTGCTAGCTGATCGGCTTCTTCGTTTCCGTCTATACCAGTGTGTCCTGGTACCCAGTATAGCGTTACTTTATTATCCCTGCCAAGCTTGTTCAGCTTCCCCACACAGTCCCATACCAGTTTGGATCTGATGGTGTATGAGCTAATGGCCTTGATGGCTGCTTGGCTATCTGACAGGATAGCAATTCGTTTTTTGCGGTAATTCCTGTCGAGGTTAAACTGTGCACATCTTTCGATTGCGTGTACCTCTGCTTGGAAGATACTTGGGGATGTTCCCATGGATTCGGAGTATGGATTGGTACGAGGTCCAAACACTCCTGCACCAGTGCTTCCCTTTGTCTTCGAACCATCTGTATACCACTTGATGGCATTTTGCTCTATGTGGTATGCTGAGGATTCGTCGCTCAAATCGGCTTTACTACTACACATTGCTCTGTAGTTTTTATCGAAGTGATATTTGCATACCATTTCGCCTTTTAGTACTTCCAGCCAGGGGATCTTGGCAGCGAGGCTGTTTCGGTCTCTGCTCCCGATTATTCTAATTCTGCCCATTCCTTCCTTGCTGAACCTTACGATCGCCGATCTGGCGGCGCTCTCCACCACAAGGTGCAGCGGAGTCAGATCCAGCAGCAGCTCCAATGCTGCTGTCGGACAAGTCCCCATCGCTCCCGTGATGCAGACACACGCCAGTCTTTGAATCTTCTCAAGCTGTTTCCTCATAGAGGCCAGCTTGATTCTACTTCCCCACGCAACCGCCCCATAAGTGATTGCAGGTCTCACTATCATGGTGTACATCCATCGCAGGATAGTGGGGTTACAACCCCACATTTTTCCTGCCAGATTTCTGCACACCATTAGGGCGCGTTTGCCTTTACCTACCACTGACTCAGCGTGTCTATTCCATAGGAGTTTGCTATCTAGTGTGCTATCCAGATACCTTATCTCCTGTTGGTATTCCACTGCCTACCCATTTATGAGTATGGGATGTAGGCAGTTTAGTTTTCTCCTTCTAGTAAATGGTATCACCGTGGTTTTGCTCGAGTTGAGTCTCAATCCCACTGTTTGACACCATCTACTAGTTACTTTGAGGCCTCTCTGAACAATTTCACAGAGCGTTCCCTCAAATTTTCCTCTGGCCATTGTGACTATGTCATCGGCGTAACCTTGACATTTGATGTCTAGGTTGTTTAGCCTAACCAGTAGTTCATCAACTACTAGGCTCCACATTAGCGATGATAGTACACCTCCCTGTGGGCACCCTCGAGTTGTGGAGATCTTAATGGTATCTCTTCCCACTTGTGACTCCGCCACTCTAGTTCTCAGAATTTCTCCCATCCACTTTGAGATAGTGCTGTCGATATTCCTTCTCTCGAGGGCCGCCTTGACAGCCTCGTGTGAGGTGTTGTCAAAAGCTCCCTCTATATCCAAGAAGGCACATATCGCTACTTCCTTTGTCTTTAGTGCTGCTTCTATTTCATTTGTCAGCTGATACAGGGCGGTTTCTGTGGATTTCCCTGCTCTGTAAGCATGCTGACTCTTGTGTAGTGGTGTATCTACCAGCACCATAGTCCTAAGGTAATTATCAATCAGGTAAATTATCAATCACCTTCTCCATTGTCTTTAACATAAAAGATGTTAGACTAATGGGTCTAAATGACTTCGGTTGAGTGGTGTCTTTCTTTCCCACCTTCGGTATAAATACCACCTTAGCCCTTCTCCATAGCTCCGGTATATATCCGAGCGCTAAACTACTTCTAAAAATATTTAGAAGATACGGCATTAGTTCTCTCTCTCCCTTTTACAATTAGTAAAGAAACTATATATTATTTAGTTTTTTTTTTTGTAAATTGATTTGCACTACTTGCAAAATAAACGGCTCAGAAATAGCTCTGCAATGCCGTCGGTAAATTGATCTTAATACTGATTTTTAGATTGGAATAAATTCCTTAGCTACATTAACTACAATAATATGCAGTTATTTTAAACTTATTACTAATATGTCTAGTTTTATTAGTAATTATGTTTTTTCAGTAAAAGTACTTACTTAGATAAATAGAGACATTTACTTGTGCTGGTTTGTTAAACTTCAACTTACATTTAACTACCATTTCCCGCTTAAATTAACACAACCTTATTAGAATCCTATTAGACCTTATATAATTAACATAATCTGTTTGGGCAGAAGGACCTACTGCTCGATAGCGTTTCGTTAAAGTTTTGTTTTTAATAAATATTTGTTCTTCGTCTTCTATAATCCTTTAATGCAGATGGTAAAGTTTTATATAGTTTTTATATATTTTAATAAAATTTTGAATTAATTAAAGCAGTGTTAATTTAATTTTAGAAAGGTATATGTTTTCGTCTATATTTTATTTCATACAATTTACAATGCATATTTATTTAGAATTTCAATTAAAATTTGAAATTATTGTAGGACAAGTATTGTGAATTCGTAGCTCGGACGATAAGTTATCATTATCCCTCAGAAAATATAATTATCCCTTAGAAAATAGGAAACTATATATCGTAACGAAGGGGGCGAATTCGTATAGAAAGTATTTAAATGAAATAAAAATAATAACGTAAACAATAAAAGTAATATAATGAAAAAAATGATAAAATAAAAATTTAATTTTTTATCCTTAGTATTAATGCATTTGATTTATGTTGAATTATTCCCTTTACAAATATACGTTGGAAATGTGTTTTGCCGTAACATATACAGAAAATATTTCTTTCATGAAAAAGCGCCATTTTTCAATATAAATCCGGACGTATCTGCGAAATGATAACTCCGAGAATAAACAAAGAACTTTCCAACAAAACCGCAAAATAAAAATTTTAAAACTTTGTCCTCGGTATTCCGTTCAACTTTGAAACCGGCAGAGCGAAAAGTATGTACAAAATATTTGGGAATTATTTTGCACAGACCTTTCGCCGGATATTACTCCATGCAATACTTTCTAGATAAGAAAATTGCTATTTCTAATTCCGAAACTTTAACGTAGAGTGAGGAAAATAAAAATAAATTCCTTTAAAACTTAATAGAATAATTAATATTAGGTATATATTATTCGTTTTTACATTACATATTAATTTCTAACAATTTATAATATAAAGGGTGACAGCTTAAGAGTGTCCTATTTTTACTTAATAAAAACAAAACAAAGTAATGACTAATTTTAACTTTCAGTAAGAAAAGCTTAACAAAAAGCAGTTAACTTTCAAGTTTTTTCTAATGGAGCTGTGGCCGATTGAATAAAGGATTGCTTGTGCAGAGCATTTGATTAGAATGAACTCCATTATTCAAACTCAGAGGTGGTTTCGACAACAGTTTAGTTTTTCAGGGCCTGCAAATTGCAGGACAATTGCAAGATGGATCGAAAAATATCGTCGAACCGGTTCTCTTGAGAATACTAAACTGGCAGAGACGATAAAAACTGCTAGAACATATGTAAATATTTTGCAAGTTAGGAGCACGATTCAAGAAAATTCCAATCAATCCCGTTTATCCCGTTTCAAACCCGTTTATAGCAGCAAGTAGGAATTTCACGTGAGTCGGTAAGATCATTTTTAAATAGAGATTTTCTCTTTCGGCCTTACAAATTGCAGAAAGCCCAAACAATTCTTCCAATAGACCGAAACTTACGTTTAGTTTTACCTGTTTAGAAATTTCCTCATATGGGATAATTTTATCAACACAATAATTATGTGTTGGGTATGAGTGACGAAGTACATTTTCAATTGGATGGAGAGAGGAAAGAAACAAAATATACGTTAATATGTTAATATGTTCTTCCGAAAACCCTCAAGTTATTTTCGTAGAAGAGCTTCAGCATCAAAACTGTATGGCGTGGAATATGCTCGGCTGGAATATTGGGACCGTATTTTTTTAAGATGAAATAGGAAATGATGCTACAAATTTTCTTATTAGATGCCATTGCTCAACTCCGATGACTAATAAACGATATTTGGTATCGGGAAGATGTTGGAACTCCTCATGCATCCAACAGTGTTACGAGAGTTCTTTTTTGGTCGCCTGATTTCCAAGCGATCAGTTATGGCCTCCTCGCTCTGAAGCTTTCTCGGCTTTAAATCTAAAGTATACCAGAACCGAGCTGAAACCCTGGAAGTCTTAATATCAAACATTTGAAATCTATTGGTGAGATTTCGCCAAAACTCTGCCTGCGTGCAATGCGCTCATTGTTGAATAGACCTTAGTCATGTTTGAGCAAACTCAGGTCATCTGATCGATGTAATTTCTTAAGTATTAATTGTTAATTTAGGATTAAGCGCTAAACTTTTTATAAAATTTTAGGTTTTACTCCACAACTTTCAACAAAAAATTTGGTGTCCAACTTATTTCGTTTTTTGATAATCGCAGTTTTAAATCAGGACACTCATAATTTTCACCCTTTTTTCATATTAATTATATAATTAACTCCCTTTAAAGCACAAATTGAAACGTAAGTATATTCAGCTTAAGTTAAGCTTTATGCTTAATACATTTTAGTTTAATACAAATATTTATAATAACTAATATTAGATAGCTATTATTTTGTTCATATTATACTAGGTTTTTCAATAAGCACGACGCATTTTGTTTTGGTATTTCTCGAATAGAAGTGAAGTTGGCTTGCACCAAACCGTCCAACAAGCCGGACTATTGTACGTTTGCTGCAAAATTCGAAACAAATTATGTATTTCATAATGTCTCAATGTCTGTGCGCCAAGGTAATGCTCGATGTGAAACTAATATTGTGGCCGTTCGTGCGAGTGTGCGTGTCGATTCCACGCCGATCGCGATTGCATGCGTTAAACATCAGTCTGACCAGTTTCTGGCAAACTTTGCGGAATGATTTGGCTCTCTGCCAGTATAAGATTGCGTTGAGTTAAGAATTGAAGCCAACCGACCATTGTAAGCGTCGCATATTCGCTAAATCGGCTGTGCACAAGATGCAAACTGAGAACAACTCTCAAAAGAAAATCATCTTTTCGGAGGCAGTTCTCTTCTGGTAAGATGGTTTTCTCAACAAGCAATATTTGGTCGAGTAAGCAGCCTGAAGTGATGCATAGGACACAACTTTATCCGAAAAAATAAGTGTTTGGTCCGGTTATCATACCGCCGGCGTCATCAGCCCATTTTTCTTTCTTGCTGAAAACGACACGCTAACAACCGTCAGCGGCGACCGCTATAGGACCATGACAGCGGAGTATTTTTGGGACCAGCTCGACGCTATGGACTTGGACGATATGTGGTTGCAATGTGCCATACAGCGACACACTCGATTTATTGATAACCAAGTTCGGCGAGCGAGTTATCTCACGCAACGGTCCTCGTGAATGGTCGGTTCGTTCGTGCGATTTAACCCCTGTGGACTTTTTTCTTTGGGGTTACATTAAATCGCTGCACTATGCTAATAAGTCAGCAACGTTGGAGGAGCTGCAGGACAAAATCGAACGCGAAATTAATAGTACTTCGGGCGTTTTGTGTGCTAGTCATGGAAAATTGGGTGGAGCGTATTCACTGGTGCCAGCGCTTGCGCGGCGGACAATTGAACGATGCCGTATTCTATAATTAATTGCATCGATTGTACTTTCATTTAAAATAAAAATCATTTCCATAACTGTTAATTCAAGTTAAAGTCTTTTAATAGAAAAAAACAAAATGCGTCGTTCTTAATGAAAAACCCTTTATATCAATTTAGGATAATTAATATTTAAGGTTGGGGAAAACGAAATCATCTAGTTTTACGTGAACAAGACATTAATAAATATGTTCCTGATTACCAATTTTTGTGAAATATGCACCGTTTTGGTCAATAATTTGTTGCCATTTTAAAGGTAGCTTGAAGACAAAATTTTCCTACGAAGCTCCCAGAGTTTCTGGCGAGTCACAATAGACGTGTGTGGCTAGTCGTAGTCCCAAGGGAACACAACACCTCACCTTTTGACCAATTTTGGCCAATTCTGGTATATGTGTGGCCAATTGCTAGCTTTATATGGTCTTATGTTGTATGGCTTATGGCATTAGTTGTTGACAGTAGTGATCTGAATTTTGTGTTTGACCATATGAAAGCAAATCATAATAATTCATTCCTTTCCAATCCCACCAAATTCAAAGTAGAACCTTCCTGGCCGTTAGTCCTGCTTTAGCCAGCATGTGAGCTAATTTACAGCGCTTTGACCACCATCCTTTTAGCATAATATTGTCGTATGTGACCCATTTAACATCCCCATCCTTTTAAGAAACGGCTCAATTTCATTCCGTTTGGCCAAGGCTTCGCAGATGGAAATTCGATGCAGCACGTTTTTTTTTCTGTTAATTGATATGTCACTCAGACGTTAAACTTCGTTTTGAATCCACCTTTGTTCAAATGAATTAAAACTCTTTCAAGGCTGATCTTTAGCTCCTGGGCGATGCTAAGGCTGCTAACATGACGGGCAATTTCAATCATCTCAGTGATTTTAACGACATTTTCCACGGCGAGCCTGCCTGTGCGAGGTGCACCTTTCACACCAAAAATACCTGAACGGAATCGACGAAACCAAAATTGCACGTAATTAGCTATTATAGTATAGTGACCATAAACAACGATCATAATTTCAGACGCCTGGATTACATTTTTGCCTAAGAACTTAACTAAGAAAAACTGTAAAACGTACCAAATTTTCTCTTTGATGACTTCCGTTTTTAACACCCTGTAACTCACAACTGAATGGACCACATAGAAGCACAAGAATTCTAGTAATGTGAAATATCACTTTTACAACTAGCATAAATCTGAAACTCTTTGATCGATATTTTACAAGATATCCTTATTATATTAATTTATTTATTATTATATTATTTTATAAAAAAATGTAAATAGTTTTTTCTTTTCTCGTATAAATGTTTTAATACAACCCAAAACTAACAAACCGTAGCGTCTGAACTCCAAAGGAGCGGCTACAAACAGCGTCTGTCCTCGATGTTAGGAGGGGCTGAATACACACTCTAGTACTTACAATCCCAGTTTTAACCTCGAAATTGCCCTAAAAGCCATTTCCCTCCTGAATTTCAAACAACTATGCATGATTTCTCTGAATGGAACTACTCCAGGAGATAACTAACGTCGTCACTAACAGCGTTGTTCGTCACTAACAGCGGCGCAATCAGGACTAAGGATTTTGGAGAGCCTGAAACACCATGTCGTTCAAGAAATTCAAAATCCTCGAAACCAAAGAAAAACAATATACATTTCTTTGGAACCTTAAATATTAACTCGCTCTTGAAGCCCGGCAAAGTGAAGGAGGTCACCAAAGTTTTGAAGAAATATAGAATCCAAATATGTGCACTGCAGGAAACTAGAATTACGGATGAAGATTTAATAGACTATGAAGGATACAGGATATTTAAAGGGAAGCAAGGCTGGAACGCATGTTGAGGAGGCGTTCCTCACCTGGGAGCAGGCTTTATTGTTAAATGTAACTTCGTGAACTCAGTAACTTACTTCCAGTCACATAATGAAAGATTATATTTTCTCACATTCCGCAGTCTAAATGCTATAACCTATACTCGTGTATAGGTTACCTATTATTAAAAACCTATACTCTTATTAATTGTCACGCACCCATAAGCAATGATAATAAGAAAAAACCCCAGAAAATGGATAAGTATCTGGAATCTCTAGACCACGAACTCTCTAAAAGCCCAACATCAAATGTGAAAATACTACTTGGGGATTTCAATCCACAAATAAGCCAAAAAAAGTAATACAAAGAAACAGTGGGCTCTACCCAGCTGACAAAAGAGCAAATAAAAATGGAGAAAGATTAATAGAACTGTGCAAAGGTCATAACTTAAAATTAATGTCTACAAATTTCAAAAAACCTCCAAAGGAACAGAAAAAAAAAATGGAAATGGAAAAAAATGAAAAAACCAAATACAAGTCTGGAAGAGTTTCAGATAGACCACATCTCTCTCCAATGGCACTACAGCCCGAAGCGAGCCCTGGCCTCCACCAAACGTTGTCTCCAGCGTTCCCTTTCCTCTGCCGCCGCCCGCCAGTTCCGCACCCCCAGCATCTCTCTCGCATCCCTTTTCACACTTTCCTCCCATCTCGCCCTTGGCCTGCCCGCTTTCCTTCTACCTTCCGGCACTCTGAGTATTTGTCTCGGCACTGCTGTTGGAGTCATCCGGCACACATGTCCCGCCCATCTTAGCTTGCTTAGTTTTATGTGGGATACCACATCTGGGCTTTTGTATGACTGATATAGCTCGAAGTTCATCCTAATTCTCCAGCCCTCTTCACTGTTAATTGCCTCATAAATTTCCCTCAGGATCTTTCGCTCAAAAATCTCCAGCATCTTTTCCGATTTCTGGGTCAGCGTCCATGCTTCGCTTCCATATGTGAGGATGGGTCGTTTGATTGCTTTATATATATTACACTTCGTTTGTCTGCTAGCTAGCTTCGAGTTAAGGATGGATTTAAGAGTGAAGTATGCCCTGTTGGCTTGCATGATTCTATGTTGTACTTCCACCCCTTCGTCGTTCGATAGACCACATAGCCATCATCAAAACACTATAATCAAAGAAATTTAATGAACCTGAGAGTTCGGAAAGGGGCAAACATTGTAACTGACCACTACTGGTCGACAATCAAATTGAATCTCATACCACAAAGAAAGTAACAAAGAACAAAAAGGAAAATTCAAAAGATTACAAACTTCTTGAAAAAAAAGAAGAATTTTTTCAAAACATAGTCATAAGTTCGGATAAATGGGTAGATGTAAAAGAAGCAATGATTAGATCGGCTCAAGAAGTCACAAAAATGAACAAGAAAAAGAAACACGAATGGTGCGACGAGAAATGCGTAGAAGCAATATGCTAAGGATGAAGGCGTGGAAGAACTGGCACTCAACAAAAAGTGATAAGGACTACCTAATGTTCATACAGCAAAGGTCTTCTACAGCAAAACTCATTAGATCAGTAAAAAGACTATTTGAAAAGAAACAACTCACACAAATGGAAGGGGATTTTAATAAAAACAATTCTAAATCCTTTCACAGCACATTCAAATAGAACTACAAAAATATATAACACCAAATCTTTGCTTCAAAGATCCTACTGGAAAAATAAGAAAATGAAAAATGAAATACTAGCACTATACTTTGAACAACTTCTCAACTGCTAGTAACCAATCGAAAAACTCCCAGCTTATACCCCAAATACTGTAAAAAATAACTCTGAACCTCCATTCGTCATAGAAACCAGAGAAACAATTAAAAACCTCAAGGCACCGGGGAAAGACATGAAAATTGCAGAAATGTGGATAATACAACTCAAGATAAACTACTGCAGATAATCAGTGAAATTTGGAGAACGGAGCGTATACCTGAAGAATGGAAAAATGCACTAATCCACCCCGTGTTCAAGAAAGGGGACGGAATCGATGCAAACAACTACAGAGCGATATCTTTATCTCCGGTAACGTATAAAATCTTATCCAACGCCCTACAAAACAGACTAGGAAGAAAAACTTGACAAATAAATTAATAATAATAATACTCTTTATTAGCAAATTGCGATTACATTTAAAATAGTAATAAATATAAATATAGAAGCGGATAAAACTAAACTACTATTAAAATTTAATTTTACATTACATTTCCTTTTTTAGCATATAGGCTTTTAGATACCTCTTAAAAGCATTTTCATTATTGCATTGTTTTATATAATGTGGAAACTTATTATATTCAGACAAGTTTTGAAGTGGTTCGAGTCTTAACTAGAAAACAGACGACAAAGTGTTAAGTTTAAAAATGTATTTTCAGATTATGTGCAAGTAAAATATGTCATCCCGCAGGGAACTGTACTGGGTCCGCTCCTTTTTATTTTATATATTAATGATATAGTCAAATGTGTTCATTCATCTGTTTGCGGATGACACCATGATATGCATAACAGGCACCAATTTCCGCGAAATTACAGAAAAAATTAATTGTGATCTGGAGGCTATATATTCATACCTATGCCTCAATAATATGGCTATCAATGTAAACAAATGTTGGTTGTAAATTTTAGTAAAAATTTTAGTTTAATAAAAAAAAATTAAAAATGTTGGTACACATTGTAAACAGGTGCCTGTTATGCATATCAGGGCGTCATCCGCAAACAGATGAATGTCACTATATTGAACACATTTGACTATATCATTAATATATAAAATAAAAAGGAGCGGACCCAGTACAGTTCCCTGCAGGACACCATATTTTACTTGCACATAATTTGAAAATGCATTTTTAAACTTAACCCTTTGACGTCTGTTTCCTAGGTAAGACTCGAACCACTTTAAAGCTTTGTCGGAGAGTCCATATAGATGCAATTTCTTCAAAAGCAACTCTCGGTTGATGCGGAATTCCTTGCACTTTATCGTATTTGTTACTTTAGGCACTGGCACCACCGTTGAAGTTTTCCAATCCTCCGGGAATTGTCCTTTCTGCAATGAGCTATTAATGACGCCTAGGAACCTGTTCCCAATTACCTGGAAAGCATCTATTAATATTTTTGTTGTTATTCCGGAATCATCACCACTGCCTGTATGTTTCATCTGTCTAACTTCTTTCTTCAAACTTGCCATATCTACCATCTTGAATATTGCAAAGGAATCGTTACTAGTTTTAGTCATGTGATACTCATATCTATTCGTTGGTTGGTTCTGTGTTGTATCGTAAACAATGTTATTAATACTCTCCACAAAATATATGTTAAAGTTGTTGCTGATCTCAATAGGCGTTTCACTATGCTCGTTATTAAATAAAAAAAAATTCTGGTAAACTTTGCTTCTCTGATATCATGGCTTTTATGTTTTTCCACATTCCCCTGGGTCTGTTCTTCTTATTGTCAATAACATCACGAAAATACTGATCTTTAGCAGTTCTAATTTTATGTACAACTGTGTTTCTTAAATGTTTGTATTCCTCCCATAAATCTCCATTCCCTGTAATTTTTGCTTCTTGGAATTTCTTGTCCCTAAATTTTATATGTTCAAGAATGTCATTATTGAACCCTTTTCTGTCGTGACTGTAGGAAAAGAGTTTTTTAGTGACCTTTGGGCAAATCCGATTTATTGACGATGTCATGCAGTGAACGAGTTTTTTTGCTAAATAGTCTGTGTTACTAATGATGTTATTTCATGTGGTGTCTTTTATTAATAATTCTGGGAAAAGCTCTGTCCGGTAGCTTTTGTAATTTCGTATTTCTATAGCCATTTTCTCTTTTTTATGTAATGTATCTTTATTTAGTATATCGAGACTTATGATACAGTGATCTGTTATCCTCGGTGTTTGTAGAACATTACGTTTTAATGATTTTTCATTGGTAAGTAAATGATCAATTAACGTCGAGCTGTTCTTGGTAATGCGCGTCGGCTCTCAACAATTTGAATATATCCATTTACGTATATTAAGTCTTTATACTTTTTTGTATAGAAGGTATCACTGAGTAAGTCAAAGTTAAAATCTCCAACGATAATGTTTTGCCCATCAAAAACACCAACATCATTTAAGAAATTTCCAAAGTATTCAATGAATATTGCCTCATTTTTACTTGGAGAGCGATAAACCGTTGTTAGTAAAACACGTTTTTTTTTTATTGATATTTCCACACTCACTAATCAGTCACTATCCACGCTGTTGTTTCAATGCTCTGTGACTTAATCAGTTTATGACCTGTCCCTTTTCTTATGAAGATCATTACTCCTCCTGTTCTACTGTTGGTCGTACAGCAATGTTCAAACTTGTATCCCTCGAGATGCAACTCAACCCTACTAATTTCACTTTTTACATGGGTTTGAGTCAGACAAATTACCATAGGATTTATATTTTCAATAAAATGTGCAATTTGGTCCTTATTATTTAGATAACCTTGACAGTTCATATAGATTACCGAGCTGTTATGTAATATCATTGATAATTGCTATATATCATTTATCGGGGGTTGATATTGGAAATATTTTCTTTTTTGTGATTCTGTGATTCTTTTCAGTGATGGACATATTTGACTCCACACGGTGTGCTCTGTATTTAAATTCAATTTAAATTTAATGTTTGCTGGGTCACAGTTGACACATTTTTCAGTTTCACTAGTGCAGTCTTCAAGTTTATGATTACCACTGCATATAGAGCACACCATGGTGCTCTTGCAGTTCTTTGGTCTGTGGCCGAAACTTTGACAATTATAACAACGTATTACCCCATAATCTTCTGGGAATTCGCACCTATACCATCCTATATTTATTTTTTCTTTTCTTATTAGTTTTTTGAAAGCATATTCATTTACCTCCATTATTATATAAAAAAACTTCTTGGTCACCTTACTTCTGTACAGTATTGTTATTTCGGACTATGTATTTTCTAGATTATTTTGTTGTATTATGTTTTCAATTAGCTCCTCATCTGGTTCTTGATGTTCGTCTTCATGAATTCTAATTATTTTAAGCCTGTTTTTGAATAGTTTTGTCCTACTTTCTCTTGAATCTTTTCTTGAACAGTGGTTAAGTCCTTTTCTGTATTACACTGTATAACTGACCTCCATTTTTTGTCGTTTTTCCCATGCTAACTCCTACACCGATTTCTGATGGTTTGACGGTTTTCATTAAATCCTGTTTGGTTTGTTTTGGGTCTTCTTGTTTATTTTTCGGATTCATTATTAATGTTTGATTTTTTACTAATTTTTGTGTCTTTCTTAGTGCTTTGACGAACGACATTGATTCTTCATTATTTATTTGGGTTTTTTCATCTCTTATCTTCGTTATCTCCTCGCGCAACTTTTTGTTCTCCTCTAACAGCTGATTAATTTTATCATCCATTTAGAATATCATGGACTTAAACTTTCTTTTATATTTATTTCATCTTTCCCACTGTGGGATCTTGTTATATCTGATTCTTCTTCAGTTACTGTTTTTGTGCCACCCCTTATGTTATCACATTCACTACGTTTCCAAGTTACTTTTATCCTGTGAAACCCACGTAATTGTACATTTTGGCACTTCCTATGATAACTTTTTTGACACTCCGTGCACACTATTATTGTTTTTGTTCCACTAAGGGACCGAAAACAGCCCCCGCAGACGGAGTGTAATCCGTCCGGGTTCATTTCACCTGTTTTCGGTGCGTAGTAACGAAATTTCACCTATTTTAGGAGCGTAAAACTAACACGTCCGCTCGCTGCGGTGTCTCGACTTTGGTGAATACTCGAATTGGTGAATACCAAGCTGGCTTTGGGAAGGGAAGATCTTGTGTGGAGCAAATCTCAAACTTAAAGTTAATTATTAAATATAGACGATTAAGAGGGAAAGACATCTTTATCACGTTTGTTGACTTCAAGAAAGCATATGACTCCGTTCACAGAACAACGTTATTTAACGTCCTCAGAGAGATCTGAGCAGACAATAAAACAGTCGTAATCTTTATAGAAACACTTAATGATACCTACTCAAAAGTAAAATTCCACGGTGAACCTTTCAAAATCAGAACAGGATTAAGACAAGGAGATAGGTTGTCACCTCTCCTATTCAACTGTGTGTTAGAAAAAGCTATTAGAGAGTGAAGAAAGACAACGACTGAAGAAGGAATACAAAAAATCAGATTAGGAAGAATAAAGGATGTATTACAAGTGGATTGCCTCGCTTTCGCGATGACTTGCGGTTATGGCTGGAAGTTTGGAAGAATCAACCAAACAGATTAATGTTCTGAAAGAAACGGCAGAAAAGACAGGATTGAAAATCACTTTTGAAAAGACAGAGTACTTAACCAATGTCAGAGAGGCACCGAAGAATATGATTACGAAGTATGGCCAAATAAAGAATGTTTCTAAATTCAAATACTTAAGGAAAATCATCCAGCCCAATGCTTTAGGCAAAGAAGGAAATAAAACAAGAGTAAGAAAAATGGAAATGCCAACGAACAATGAGTACAACAAGGATTCAGTATCCATTAATGCTAAAATCAGACCTTATAACACAATGATTATTCCAGAGTGTCTATGTGCATCTGAATGTTTGGCGATGAACACTAACAAAGAAATGGAAGCTATAGCAAAGACAGAGCGAAAAATCATAAGGAGAGTGCTTGGACCGAGATTTGAAAATGGAACTTGGAAGCTTAGAAGTAATAGAGAAGTGTATTATAAAATTGAGAAAGTGGGAGATATTATGAGGAAGAGAATGGTAAGCTTCTATGCCGATTTGAATAAATTAAATGACGAAAGGCTGACAAAGAAAATATTCAAGTTTTTGACAAAAACCCCAGTACCCAAATCTCATGGTTCAAAGAAGTCAAAGCAGACTTAGTGGAGTTGGGTATTGGAGAAGATAACAAAGAGAGATCTGATGAGAGAATAAAATTCTCCATTTTGAAGGATTTGAGACGAAGAAGAGAAAAACTGTGGTGACAGTACACCGAAGGGAGCAACAAGGAGAGAGGATGAAGATATATTGGCAAAAGAGAAAAGAGGATAAAAGCAATAGGAGAAATGTACATTGAACAATAGCTGTTTAACGCGGGCCCTAGACGGCCAAGATCGAAAAAAAATTATATAAATAATAACTTTTAAATACAGTATACAGTTTTCAAATTAAAATAAATGAGAAATTTCGTTAAAGTTAATTTAATAATTTACAGTAATTGATATTATTAAAAAAACTTTTAGTTTTCAAACTAAATACAATTTTTTTTTTCAGGAAAGTTATTACGATTTAAGTAAATGTAAATCAAAGGTCCCGAAACGTGCGGTACCCTGAACGTCGCGTCGTCTATAAATTATAAATGAAAGAGAAAGCAAGGAAAACCCGATGGTGAATGTTTCCTAACGTACATATTTCAACTTAATTTTATTCAATTTTTAAACTCGCCTTGCTCTAACATAATGCCTCATGGACACTGTATTTCCAACTTATTTAATGAAGAAAAAGTTACTGCATTTAATTAACATACATATGAAACCGCAAGTCCTTTTGTATAAATAAAATATTGCCTTTTAAAATTCAAGTTTAAATATTTACTTTGATATATGTAACAACTCATTGTATATTGTTTTGGTTATATTAAAGAACAAGAATGGAAAAACATATTATTATGAGTTGAGTATAAAAGAAGATATTTTCCCGTTTTACAAAAGTTTTTCTTGTTAGAATTCCTTTTTTCAGTTTGTGTAAGTTATCAATGACAGTTATGTGAAGTTTATATGAAACACTTGGTTGGTTCATATTTTTGGTTGTCAAATTATTGTAACGTGTTTTGTTTTTTTGTTTTAATTGTAATACATTTGCTTGTCCAGAAAGTTAAAAACTAGGTCTACATCAAATATGTATAAATGGGTAAAACTTTTGTTTGCAAATTCTAGTGGTTCTGTGAAGTTATTTAATTATTTTTATGCGAACATTTCGTAGTTGGTCATTTTATGGAGATAATTATATTAACTGAATGTACAACTTTATGTTTATGCATAGAAACGTTCTTGTATGCGAAATAGTGTATAAGTAGAAGTTTGAAATAACAACCTAAAACAAAATATATTGAAATTATTTTTAATTGGACGCGAAAATGGTTGAAATCAGGGATTTTAACTTTTTAAAAAACTGCATTCTTCTCTGATCGTCGTTACAAGCCAGTATATAATTACTTACGAAGGAGATTTGCGTAAGAGACGTTGAGAAATGCTAAAAGGGCTGTCTCAATTAACAACTTGAAAATTCCTCGAATATACAAAAAACAACATTGAATTTAGTGAAACAAATCACGGAGATCAAAACGAAACAGCGTACATTAAACAGCTAAAACCATTAAAGATTATTTTGCCAACAAAGTCCAAATCTTATGCACTGCCTAAGTCACAATATGTAAACATTATAATGGGAAAGAACGCTTTAATATTTCTAAAACCAACCGACTAAAAGAAAGAAACTTTTTGATACGATTATGAGCTTAAACAATAATTAGTACAGGTAATGATGAAATACCCAGTATTGTTATCAAAAATGCAGTCTTTAATACACTTACTCCAATTTTGCACATAATTAACAATTCATTTATGGTTAGGATTTTCCCAGAGGTGTCAAAAGTGGCATTGATTTCACCAATATTTAAATCTGGGAATATAACTCATATAGGCAACTATAGGTCTATCAATATCCAGTCAAGTTTCTCCAAAACCTTTGAGAAACTTGTAGGTTCTAGGGTCTCTTCATTTGCAAACAAATACAAATTAATTAACCAATAACAACATGTAGAATTAGAATAGCACTACTAGGAGACACAAAGAGAAACAAGCAGAACCTTACGAAAAGAGAAGAAACTCTACCTTAAATACATATTAGAGAGCATTGAGAATGACCAGTAAGAGAACTACATCCGTAAAGTATACGGGACAGTAAATAACATTTGGAAAGGATATCAACCGAGATCATCAGTTCTTCACGACAACAATGGTAACATAATCGCAGGAACAACCCACATTTTACAGGTTTGCAAAGAGTACTTCGACAACTAATTGAACTGCCCTGAACCAGAGAACATGATAACACCCGTGCAACGATAGAGCCTTCCATCAATGATCCCTCATAGGAAGAGGTAACCAGCATTCCGAAGAAACTGAAAAACCGCAAAGCTGCTGGTTCTGATGGTATACCAGCTGAATTTCTCAAATGTAAGGATGAGAAGCACCATAAGAAACTGCATCAGGTTTTCCTGAAAATATGGCGAGATGAACAAATACCGGTTGAATGTAAGGAAGCAATTATTGTCCCGATACATAAGAAGGGAAGTAAGCGAAACCGCAGAAATTACAGATTAATATCCGTACCTATCACAGCTTATAAATTACTGTCGCACATTATATTACGACGATTAATTCGATAGACCGAAGACATAATAGGTGACTATCAGAATGGTTTCCGTAAAAGTAGATCTACAACGGACCACATATTTTGTATAAAGACAATCAATGAAAAAGTTTGGGAATACAACAAAAACGTCTGATACCTATTCATTGATTTACAAAATGCCTACGACTCAGTCTACAGAGAAACAGCGTGGGGAATAATGGCAGAATACGGAATCCCACAGAAACTAATCAGCTTGGTCAGAATGTGTATGGAGAAGACAGTGAGCAGGGTGACACATTGTGGTTCCATATCAGATAACAGTTCTGAAAACTGAACTGGACTAAAACAAGGTGATGCGCCCTCCCCACTTCTCTTCAACATTGTTCTGGAAAAACTAATTCGGAAACCAAAGAAACCACAACGAGAGACCTTACAAATAAAAATAAAAAAATCCTGGCATATGCAGATCACATAGTGTTAATAAGAAGTAATCGAGGAGAAATTGAAACTCTCTTCAGGAAATTAAACCGCTGTTAAAATAGGTCTAAAAATTAATGAGACTGAATATATGATCATACAGAGAGAAAACATAATTACAGATCAACGCAATATCTTTAATATAGACAATTTCACGTTTAAGAACAATCCAAACTTCAAATACTTCGATGTCAATATTAATGACTGCAACAGAAGATAAGTTGAACAACAAATTAGATTACAACAAAATTTACTTTTCCTTGCAGAAATTGCTGACCTACAAACTGCTGTCCAAAAAAAACAAACTTAAGCTATACAACACGATCATCAGACCAGTATTGCTATACAGACCCGAAACATGGAGTGCGACCAAAAGGGAACAACTTACAGTCTTCCAACACATGAAAAATTTTCAGACCCATTTTTAACCAGGAAACTCAAATATGGGTTCTCAGATCAAACTATGAGCTACAGGAGTCAACCAATCAACCCAGGGTAGTGAACATCATGAAAGCGAGTCGGCTGCAATAGACAGAACATCTGAATGGATGGTCCCAGAAGAGGTCGCCTGATCTATGATAAGAAGATGGAAGGCCCAAGACCCCCTGGAAGACCTAGGAGTACATAGCAAAATGAGATGACCTCTGACTGCAGACAGATGGGCATCACTGGAAGAGAGAATGCGTCCTCCTCGGTGGTGTAGTTGACAACATACCCGCCTTTCAATGCGGGAGACCCGAGTTCGATTCCTGGTCGGGGAGAAAACAACTAGGGCGGTTTTTCAGTAAACCGTCCGGGCTGCCCACCCTGAATGAATGCAAAATATGCGATACCAGGGTGGCGCATACTGAAGCCATGGTGGAATAGGGGGGGGGGGGGATGGGAGAATGCGGCGCTGGCTAGGAAGGAATGGAGGCAGATATTGTGAGCGGCACGGGATTGTCACGTCCCAAAGAAGCCGACGGAATGAGTATGTGAGTATAACAACATGGCTTCCTAGAAAGAGAAGATATTAAAGCTACATGTTTTCCAATTTTTGAGTGCTATAAGCGAAAGCTTAGAAGCAAAAATTATACCAATCCAAATGCTCATGGAGCTCTCTAAAGCCTATGGCCTCGTTGACCATGGCATATTGTTAGATAAATTGTATAATCAGGGTATAAGAGGAGTGAAGAGTTAAACTGGCTAAAATCATTTTTATCCAACAGAGTTCAGAACTAAATTAATGACACAACATTGCTCCGTTAAACCACCTCCAAGGGTAAAAAACATGGGCATCCCACAGGCAAGTAGTTTAAACCCTCTGTTATTCTTATTATTTATCAACGACGTACCCCAAGTACCTATAGTTCCTTAACATACTATGTATATTATATAATCCTGATGATAAGACCGTCCTTATCATAAATGAAGCTATAGAGGATATTACGCATTATATGAATTTACCAAATCGACAAATCGATGTTGTCGTGGTCCTCTGAAAACCGCCAAATTGTAAACAAAGAAAAGACAAATTTAACTATCTTTCAAACATAAAGAAGTACAGCAATTTACCCATATGAAGTCTGGATTGCGAATGAAGCTATTCGTATTCAAGAGACTTTGCAGCTTTTGGGAATCCACATCGATAGCAATCTAGACTGGAAAGTTTCTATGAAAGTTAATAAAACAGTTTTTGCTACAAGGATGCTAAATAGATATTTAGACAAAAACATTTTGAGTATAGTCTATTTCGCCAATTTTCATTCCAACCTAAGGTTTGGTATTATGTTGTGGGGAAACGGATATCACATAATAAAAGTATTTAGAGTTATTTTAAAAGTTCAAAAGCCGGTGGTGCGTATTCTACACAACCTAACCATCACTGAACCTTGTAGAGGATATTTTAAAAAACAAACCTACTAACAGTTACGGGATTCTTCATACTTGAAAGTATTATGTTTCTAGTCAAGCACAATCATCTATTTAAGAGGAGTTATATGGAACCAAATGAAAGAAGTACCAGATTCAATAACGTTAACTATGAGCTCCCTAGACGTAGTATGACACTGACCGAAAGACACCCACCGTACAGCAATATGAAACTGTTTAACCATCTGCCAATTGTTGTTAGAAAAATAAGGAACCAAGTGAACTTGAATCGGGCACTCCTTCACTCATTAAAAGAAATTGAACCTAGCAATATTGAGGAATTGACCTGCAAGTAAACAAAATGTAATGTTATAGTGTTAATAAATATACGAGCGTACATGTTTTCTTTTATGACATATTTCATTATAATCATTTTACAAGGGGGCCCTGTCAACTCGTCATCACCGATTTGGCCCAAATTTACGGTATACGTAGCGCTTGACCATAAATAAAAGTGAGGCAAGCGGGAGGGCCAGATGGCCAAGCGTTAAAAAACCGGTAAGTTACCTACAACTCATAAGCCCGCTATGTTAGCATAAATTTCAATGGCTGGTCAGCGCAGCGGTAAGAGCTCGGGTTCATAGTACGAGGATCGTGGGTTCAATTTCTCGTGGGGACGCTTTTTTTTAGTTAAAACCCCCTTGTTAGTCAAAAAAGGGGTAAATCTCGGAATCGAAGGGAAGAAGCTGAATTTTTGTATAGACCTTTATTTTAGCATTAAAAATGAGGTCCAAAAACTCACATATGCCAACATGTGAGCGTCGTTAGATATTCAAGGTCAAAGGTCGCAAAAATCAGTTTTTTGAGAATATTGCGTTTTCTCTGCCACCTATCATATTTGCATTTATTATGTGAGTTGTAGAGAATAAAATTCTTTATAAATTTCATCTGAAACCTTTTCTTATACCTCGATCTGTTTTTGAAATAGAGGGAGCAGGGTGTGCAGCGCTGATGAGCAGCTATACGTACCTTAGCGCAAGGTAAATCCTGAATACCAATGTATTATACCGTTTGTTACTTAATTACACATTAAATATTTCTTAAATAACAATTTAATACCTTATACTTATATTTCTTTTAAATCAAATAATCATCACATATTACTAATTTTTGGCATACAAATAATAAAATGATGAAGTAAATCATTCTAAATATATTTTAATATAATAATAATAGCCCCTTTCTCCTAGCATTACCATGCCATGAGGGGTATAGCTAATGGCATGAAGGGTAAGCATGGATAAGCATGAAGGGTAGCTATTTTTCAGCCTCGGCTTTTTTTTGTTGGAGATAGGGTGGCTGGCCCTACGCTCCTACGCCGTCTATTATTACGCCAGGTTTAACCCCAGCTCCTCATTTTTCGAAGGCTGAGTGAACCTTGACCAGAAAATTGCCTGATAAATCTGGCTTGGTGTGGAGATGAAACCCACGACCATTAGATTTGTCGTCTAGCCCATATCTCTAGACCACACCGGCACAATATATTTTAATGCTATTTTAATTCAACCCCATGAATGTTGAGTTGGATACTGCAAAATGAAACCCTAACGCCGGTAACAACACTTTTACCACCTGCACCAGATGAACTTCAATATTCTGCAACTGCAAGAAAACTTGTGGTTCGCGTTGTGGATTCCATAAGTTAGGGATGTTCATTAGCTTGTAGTTAATGCAATGTAAAAAAAAACAGTATAATACCGCGGGAGTCAGGACTTACCTTTAAGGTACGTTTGGCTGAGCGCTCTACACTTTGCGTCCTCTATCTCAAAAACAGTTCGATGTGTAAAAAAAGTCTCAGATGAAATTTGTAGAGACATTTTTTATCTACAACTTTTATAAAATAGGTGGGAGGCAGAAAAATCGAGATGTTCTCAAAAAACTGATTTCTGCGACTTTTGACCTTGAATATCTAACGAGGCTCACATGCTGTCATATGTGACTTTGAGACAACATTAGTAATGCTAAAATAAAGGGCTATACAACAATTCAGCTTCTTCCGTTAGATTCCGGGGTGATATGCTAAAATGACTGGGCTATTAAGTATTCTGTTGTTACAAATGTTTTATATCCTATAGTGAAATAAATTATTCTGATCTGATTCGAGTTATATAACTCTAGACCTAACATGGCTCGAGTTTCGACGGTCATTCTCAAGTGGATTGAGATTGAATTTATAGCAAGGGTTTTCGTGGCGAGGGGAGATGTTTCTCTGTGGCTGGGGACTTATCTGGAGACAATTGCGTTAGATTAAAAAGCTGAGTAAAGATTTAGTGGATTTACTCGTTAAGAAGATTAACTGATGGATTATGGCTATAATTTCTAATGACATCAGCGCATTAAGCATCGCGCCTTTGTTGCAATTAAGCAAGATTTTGAGATTATCTATTTCAAGGAATGCATGACTACATACTAGACAAAGGTTAGAAAATGAGCCCGTGCCTATTTTAAGATGAAAAGCAAAGGTTATGAAAAAGGAGTTGAAATACTTTATTCCGAACAATGAATCTCATATACGTCGGATTTTTTGAGACGATCGATTTCATCTCTAGCATTAAGTAACATGTGGGAAGATGACTTGTGGGAACTTCACAAGTTATATATTTGCACGAAAAATTTGTGTTTTTCTTTTTAATGTGAGGTGAATTTTTCAATCCATGTAAGTATGGATTACCACGTAGTAAAGGCGCAACCAACCTTTTCATTAAATTTTCAAAAAAAAAATATAGGTATATCATAATACGACATTAAAGCCCGCCATTCACGGTCAGTTAAACTGATCAGTTGAACTGACGATTTTAACTGATCAGTTAAAACTGATCAGATAAAAATGATTTCCCCGCTCATTGGTTTATAACCGGTCTTCATTTCTCTTTCAACTTCTCAACTTCTTTTCAACTTCTCACCGCGTAACTTAAAAAAATGGATTCGGGTTCTGAAGAGGATATTCTGCTTATGTCGGCTGCTGCTTGTAGCCGTTTAATCAATAGAAAAACAAAAAAATATTAACGAAAGAATGGTTAAAAAAGAAATATCAGTTATTTCAATATTAATTTGTTAAATGAATTGTCACTGAAACCGAGTGACTGGCGTAACCATTTAAGAATGGAAGAATCTACATATTTCAAGCTATTTATCTATAAATTATTAAGTTATTGCACGTCCTAACGCCATGGCGGTTAAACTTTGACTGACTAAGCGCATGCGCAGTCAGTTTAGCGTGATGAAAAAAAAACTGAAGCCAGCGGTTTTATGGTGCGCCCGGTAAATCCGTGGGTTGCAAGTTAACAATTTTACGTTAAGATTTCACACTCACGGTAAGTACAACTAATCAGTTTAACTGACCGTGAATCGCGCTTAAGAATATTCATTTTTGTTTTATAATATTATGTTTAATAGCAAAAACCTTGTGATATTCAGAATTAAATTTTAGTATTTTTCCTTGACATTTACCCTTCCCTTCATAGAAGGATTACACCGTAACGTACGAATGTAAATTGCTTTGTATTGGCTGTCGCCTTCAAGGAAGAAGTCTCTTCTGCAACTGGGATGCCAGAGACTCGAAATAAAAAGGGTTATAGAAAATTGATCTTACTGATTCGAAAAACTGACTATTTCTGCCCTTAATTTACTTTACCTCCAACACATCATCTCGGTTCTGTAGTGGGGTCTCTCAAAACAAGTCTGTTAAAACCCAACAAAGGGCTTAAATTTAATCTTCCTATTTTAATCCAATTTGAATCTATCTTGTGAGATCCCTATCCTCTCCTTGAAGACCCATCCCCTATCCTTGAAGTCCTTTCAAAGCGGGCCGTATGGTAAAACCCAACATCTTCGATTAATATTTTTAATACCAACAACCATTGTCTCTTTTCGATTTAAACCATGTTGATTAGTCGGCTTATTTATAAATCTATTTACGGTATTTTATTTACGGACCGCGTCTTGAGATTTCCGTCAAAACGCAGATCAATGAATATAAATATTTTAACCTAATTGAGCATAACATGTACTAAAAATATGCAGTTATATCGAAATATGTCATATCATTGCCAATATTAAATTTATGCTCTTATTGCTGGAATATGCAAAAATTTGCCCTTACGAATAGGGCTCTAAATTCATAGTTTAGTCAGAAACATATTTCTGGCTAGTCCATTGTTTTATAAGTAGAACGAGAAAATATATGCATTTGCATATTTTTGGTTAACTTCTATAATCACATTGAATTCCTTTTTTTGCGATTTTGGTTTCCATTAGAATTTTTATTTCCGCTTTGCTATCTTCTAGATCATTTTGTTGAAAATTTTTCTTTCTACGGCCTTTAACTTTTTCCTTGCTTTCATCTTCATGAATCCCAAATATCTTAATTCTATTTTTGCGTAACTCAGGTTTTTTTACATCATACTCCCCTCCCATATATTGTTGGTTTGTCGCCTATGGAAGTCACAAACCGACAACATATCTATATCTACATTATTTTCACATTGTAGAATTGCGCCTTTTTTGTTGTACCTATGTGCGATTGTTTATACCCATATCGAGGTAGGGTTTCCTTTATTAAGAAGTACATACCATATTTTTTGAAATTTAAATTAAAATTTTAAATATTCATTATTTTCATAATGTCTTTTGTTTCAGCTATCCGGTTGACTTTTTTACTATTCACAACACTTGCACAGAACTTTTTACTGCATTGGTTATTTTATCATCTTCAAACCCGGATATTACTTCTACTAAGAAGTTATTGGCCTCTAACAATTATTTGTTTTTATCTTTCATGTTGCTAGTCAAGTACATCAAATGTTTTAGAGAACTGATTAAATTGGCCAACGATGATTCTATAATTATCACCATTTCCTTGTTATCACCTTGCAAACTGGCTTTGTGTGAGGCATCCTTATCATTAATTGCGGTTTTTCCCTGTTTTCTGCGCTGTTACACACAGAACGCGCCACTCGAACGCGAATCCTCAAAGATTATTCACCTTTTCGCACTTTCCATGATAAAACCTTTGACACTGATTACAGACAATTACTGATTTAGTTTCATCACCCATTAGGCGAGAACAATATGCACACACAGCTCGCGACCCGTTCACCGGCATGGCTGGCGGCGGAATGAGGCGTACTTCAGAAAGAACCGAAAATTTTCGGGTATCTAATTAATTGGTTTAATTCTAATTTGTTTATTAATTTTGGAACAGTAAAAATGTCTGATATTCTTTTTGCTATTTGGCCAATTCGGTTGAATTAATAATCCGCATTGTAAATTAACAGCAATTTCTTAAAAGCGCGAACTATTTTTAACTGATAAATAATGCCAGGAACGATACAAAATAACTGTTATACTCTCAATTATTATCCATTGCTTCCTTTCGAAAATCCAAACAATTCAATAATTCAATTATAATTTATTACAATTTATAACTGACCAACCGTAAACAAAGTACTAAAAATGAAACGAACAATAATTAATTAATGGATCAAGAGTTATAGTTGGGCTTTGATGGATACGTTTATTTATAGGAAAATTGTATGAATATATAATTTAAATATTCGAAACTGTATATGTTATAATATTCAATGTTTTGATTCAGGAAAACTGCCATTCAGGAAAACCATTTTTATGCAACAATTTTAAATAATGAAGCTGGATTTCAATATAAACAATACTTTCGGGTCGCAAAATTTAAATTTAAATTTTGTATATATATATATATATGTATATATATATATATATATATATATATATATATATATATATATATATATATATATATATATATATATATATATATATATATATATATATTGTAAGTCTTGTATATTTAGTCTAACCTATCTAGTTTTGTATGCCGAGCCACGTCTTTCTAGTCTTGTATGTCGGATCTTGTATGTCTAATGTAATTTTTCTAGTCTTGTCCAGTCTAATATGTCTAGTTTTATCTGTATAGCTTCGCCCATCTGGTCTCGGATATCTAACCTTGGCTGTCTAGTCCTACCTGTTCAGTTTTGTCTTTCTGGACTTCTCTGTCCGGTCTTGCGTGCCTAGTCTTGTCTGCCTACTCAAATTCAAATTCAATTTATTAATCTATAGATGTAAGAATTATACATATTAAACAAGTTACAGTTAAAATACATAAGCATATAACAAAATAAAAAAAAAATTTTAGACATCATTAGAAAAATTACCTACACTATAACAGCATTTATCTAAGAGGTAGGTTTTAAGGCGTATTATAAATGTAATATGTCTAACATGAAAGAACAGCAAAATTAAAAATATAATAAGCCTAACAAATAACAAATATTTAGGGGATTCACATGTAGAACAATATTAGGTATTATTTATTTTTTAGTAAAACTCCTCCGTATTGTGTGGTTCACTCTTGTTAATTATGTTATATAGTTCCATTTAAATTTTTTTTAATTGATTAATGTGTTTTATATCTGTTGGTAGTCTACTGTAGAGTTTAATATTGCTATAAGGTAGTTTTCTTACGGTCATTATTAGGTTGTGATTTGGCAAATCATGCAGTTCATTGTTATAACGTGTTCGTCCTTACGTCGGCTTATGGAAACCTACGAATTAGTTCTTATATCTGTTACTAAACAGAATACTTTCAGAAATATAGACTTCCGTGTATGTAAGTATATTTGCTCTTCTGAAAACAACCCTACATGTTTCCCGGTACTGTAAATTGTGTAAAATCTGGATAGCTTGTTTTTGTGCTCTAAAGACATACTTAATATTTATACTATTACCCCAGAAAATCATTCCCAGAGTCTTAAATGCGAATGGAAATTAAAAAAATACAAAAACTGCTTTGTTAAGCCTCTTGCAGATATGCCTGATATGAGATGTTCAATATAGTTTAATATCAATGCGCAGTCCTAGCAGCCTTACTGGTTGTTGCACCTTTATCATCTCGTCTTTAAATTCAATTTCTTACGGGTGACTCGAAGGGCATCTACTAGTTTTAATTATAATTATTTGAGTTTTATCTTTGTTTACCAACAATTTGTTATTCGCAAACCATACCACCATAGTCGGCACAGCTATCTTAGTGTTCTGAATCATGTCATTCACAGACTTATTGGTTACTAGAACAATCGTGTCGTCCGCGTAATTAATCATGGTATGTTGCGGAATGTTGGATGTTTGAAGTAAGCCATTTAGGAAATTGTAGAAAGTAGAGGTCCTATTGTGCTAGTTTGTGGTGCTACCAAATTTACGGGCCTTAAATTGATTAGGAGCACCTTTGCAAATGGTGAGATTACTCTTCACCGTTATTAAGTTCAAGCAATTTCTGGTATCATATCAATGGCGGTCAACTTTTACTCCAAGAACATTCCTATTTTAAAAATATGACATTGTAACTCCCATAAATAAATACATGGAACGCAAAAACGAATTTTAAGATTTTTAAAGAATTATCTGCAAGAGGTGGTACTTGCGATAGTAGTATGTGGTACTTGCAGTTCAGTGGGGTTTCTTCGACTGCATTGAAATATAATAGCTAGTTTTTCCAATATTGGAGAGTTTTATCAGAGTAATGTTTAATGTGCTGGTATTGTTTCAGGTGAACGCTCCGAAACTAAGTTGCTCGAATTATCCGCATACAGGGTGCAGTGATTACAGTGATTCTCAAAACTCTAGTATTGGAGTATCCTGTCTTCTGTTATTTAAGTAGGATTCGAATAAGCAACCAGATCTTTCTCTAATTCCATAACAGGTCGCAATTCCTTTTACCAGGTCGCAAAAGAATCCAACCGGACATAGCCCATCGTCTATCTCATTAACGATTTTGCTGTAAAATTCACTGATTGTTCTAGAGGTGTATTTTTGTTTGCAGAATCCTTGTTGCTGACGTGGAGTTAGATGTTGTCGCGTAATGAAGGGAATATTTCATCATATTGATTGTCCAGAACCGCTGCAAGCGAAATCGGTTCTTATCCGTTCTGTCTCCTTTTTCTGAATATGGGTGAAACTATTGAGATTTTTAGAGCATCAGGTACCTTTTTCAGTTCACTTTCGAAGTCCTTAATAATACTAGCGGTCAAGGGGTCTGAGTTTTTAAAAATTTTTTTTTTTGTAAAATTAGACATTTCGCTGAGAGAGAAATCTTCAAGATAAATGGAATTAATGTTACGGAGAATAATACTATAGTCCAAATACGTTGACCGTATGTTTTGAGTAATTCTTTCAGGAGCTGGGTCAACAAAATCATTCAAAAGCAAAGCCACTGCCTCTGGCCATGTGTATCCTCTATAATGTGAATGTCTTGCTTACTTCATATTTTGTTGGACAGTTCATCGACTGTCTTCCAAGGAGTACATTGTTACCGTTGTGTACAGGATTTTTCAATTTTATTTTGGAAGAAATTTCTTGTAGTAGAAATAAGGTCAGGGTCAAAGGTAAGGGCCAAATTCATTCGGTTCTGGGTTATGGTATATTAGTCCAGTGAGTTGCTTCACTTAGTCTAGGAATAATTCTTGTTCTGAAAAGGGTAATATGAACAATAGCAGGTATCGCAAGAACCACCTCTTGCAGATAATTACTTAAAAATCTTAAAATTCGTTTTTGCGTTCCATGTATTTATTTATGGGAGTTACAATGTCATATTTTTAAAAATAGGAATGTTATTGGAGTAAAAGTTGATCGCGATGGATATGATACCAGAAATTGCTTGAACTTAATAACGGTGAAGAGTAATCTCACCATTTGCTAAGGTGCTCCTAATCAATTTAAGGCCCGTAAATTTGGTAGCACCACAAACTAGCACAGTAGGACCTCTACTTTTTACAATTTCCTAAATGGCTTACCTCAAACATTCAACATTCCGCAACATACCATGATTAATTACGCGGACGACACGATTGTTCTAGTAACCAATAAGTCTGTGAATGACATGATTCAGAACACTAAGATAGCTGTGCCGACTATAGTGGTATGGTTTGCGAATAACAAATTGTTGGTAAACAAAGATAAAACTCAAATAATTATAATTAATACTAGTAGATGCCCTTCGAGTCACCCCGAAGAAATTGAATTTAAAGACGAGATGATAAAGGTACAACAACCAGTAAGGCTGCTAGGACTGCGCATTGATAATAAACTAGATTGAACATCTCATATCAGGCATATCAGCAAGAGGATTAACAAAGCAGTTTTTGTATTTTTTTAATTTCCATTCGCATTTAAGATTCTGGGAATTATATTCTGGGGTAATAGTATAAATATTAGGTATGTCTTTAGAGTACAAAAACAAGCTATCCGCATTTTACACAATTTACAGTACCGGGAAACATGTAGGGGTGTTTTCAGAAGAGCAAATATACTTACAAACACGGGAGTCTACATTTCTGAAAGTATAGTTTAGTACAGATATAAGAACTAATTCGTAGGTTTCCATAAGCCGACGGAAGGAAGAACACGTTATAACAATGAACTGCATGATTTACCAAAACACAACCTAACAATGACCGAAAGAAAACCACCTTATAGCAATATTAAACTCCACAGTAGACTACCAACAGGTATTAAACACATTAAACAATTAAAAAAGAATTAAAATGGAACTATATAACATTATTAACAAGAGTGAACCATACAATACGGAGTTTTACTAAAAAAAAATAATACCTAATATTGTTCTACATGTGAATCCCCTATTTATTTGTTATTTGTTAGGCTTATTATATTTTTTATTTTGCTTTTCTTCCATGTTAGACATATTTCATTTAGAATACGCCTTAAAACCTACCTCTTAGATAAATGCTGTTATAGTGTAGGTAATTTTTTTAATGATGTCTAATATTTTTCCTATATTTCGTTATGTGCTTATGTATTTTAACTGTAACTTGTTTAATATGTATAATTCTTACATCTATAGATTAAAAAATTGAATTTGAATTTGAGTAGGCAGACAAGACTAGACAGGCAAGACCGGACAGAGAAGTCCAGAAAGACAAAACTGAACAGGCAGGACTAGACAGCCAAGGTTAGATATCCGAGACCAGATGGGCGAAGCTATACAGATAAAACTAGACATATTAGACTGGACAAGACTAGAAAAATTACATTAGACATACAAGATCCGACAGACAAGACTAGAAAGGCGTGGCTAAATATACAAGGTTATACTAAATATACAAGACTTTAAACAAAATTTAAAATTAAATTTAGCGACCCGAAAGTAATGTTTATATTGAAATCCAGTTTCATTATTTAAAATTGTTGCATAAAAATGGTTTTCCTGAATGGCAGTTTTCCTGAATCAAAACATTGAATATTATAATATATTCAGTTTTGACTATTTAAATTATATATTCATAAAATTTTCCTGTAAATAAACGTATCCATCAAAGCACAACTATAACTCTTGATCCATTAATTAATTATTGTTTGTTTCATTTTTAGTACTTTGTTTACGGTTGGTCATTTATAAATTGTAATAAATTATAATTGAATTATTGAATTGTTTGGATTTTCGAAAGGAAGCAATGGATAATAATGGAGAGGATAACAGTTATTTTGTATCGTTTATTGTATTATTTATCAGTTCAAAATAATTCGCGCCTTTAAGCAATTGCTGTTAATTTACAATGCGGATTATTAATTCAACTAAATTGGCCAAATAACAAAAAGAATATCACACATTTTTACTGTTCCAAAATTATTAAACAAATTAGAAAGAAGCCAATTAATTAGATTTTTGTTGTTTCTGAAGTTCGTCTCATTCCGCCGCTAGCTATGCCGGTGGATGGGTCGCGTGCTATGTGTGCAGATTGTTCTCTCCTAATGGGTGATGAAACTAAGTCAGTAATTGTCTGTAATCAAAGTCAAAGGTTTTATCATGCAAAGTGCGAAAAGGTGAATAATCTATGAGGATTCCATGGTATAAAAGCTACGTGGATATGTTTCGAGTGTAACAGCGAAGAGAACAAAGGAGCACCGCGTTCTGAGTGCAGCAGCGCAGAAAACAGGGAAAAACCGCAGTTGATGAAAAGGATGCACTTCACACAAAGCCAGTTCGCAAGGTGATAACAAGGAAATGGTGATAATTGAAGAATCATCGTTGGCCAATTTAATCAGTTCTCTAAAACATTTAACGTACTTGACTGGCAACATGAAAGATAAAAACAAATACTTATTAGAGACCAACAACTACTTAGTAGAAGTAATATCCGGGATTTTCTGGATCCTGGACATTGTGAAAAATAAGCCACCGTTCTCCTGTAGATGGCTCCGGCAAAGTCATCGCAGTAAAATCTGCCACGAAACCCCCCCGACACTTGTGTCTAAGATCAAGACACCATGCATAAGTGTATGCCGTGGGAGGAGGCCTTGGCCCTTCATGGCTGTTGCGCCAGGAATTATTTTTAATATCCAGGTTTAAAGATGATAAAATGTTAACAAATGCAGAGAAAAAATTCTGTACAAGTGTTGTGAATAGTAATAAAGTCAAGCCGATAGCCTTGATTATTATTACTTATGGCCCCAGGCGCAAGGTGACTGTGTGGCCCTAGTCTACGGAGTCCCAATTCTCAATATGGGACATGCGAGGTTATAGTAAAACCTCATTCAAAAATAACAATTAGGTACGCAATAGTAGTTTACGATACTTGTATAGTACAACGTTTAACCTACAATATAAATTAATAATTTATTTACATTTATAAAAAAGTAATAATTTGATAAATGTCAAGTATGACTTACATCAATGATACTTATACATTTCAATCGCAAATTGTCATGACATTTGATTACCTCCATTCCCTGTCAATGCGGTAAAGTATTTCATTACCTAAATGGTGTCAATGTCGTAATTTGTCATATTACATTGTGATTGTAGATAAATAATTCAACATTTTCTACATTTCATCTTAGCAAACTTATCAATAACATGGTTGAAATCACATTTCGTAGTTTCAACTGATTAAATATGTAGAATTGCAAATTGTAAGACGCTTTTGATTAACGGGATTCCTTAGATGTTTTTATTCGCTTTAGTGTTGAAAAGGGACGTTCTCCTGCGCACTACTTATTGGTATGGTTAAACAAATGCGAATTTATGCGAATTAACGTTGGAAGAAGTCGATATTAATCCACGTATTAACGCCAGATACATTTCTGTCGGTGACTGAAGATTTTCTTCATTGGCATATGCCAAGAACTGAATTAATTTGTCCCGAGCCAGGTACCGAGTTATCTACGTATAAAGAAGATATTAATGATAATATCCTCTTTATATGTAGATAACAGTTAAATCATTAAATTTAGTTCGTCATGAGACAAAGACAAAGTTCTACTGTGAGTGTATCACAAATAATATTAACACTATTTACAACAAAATTTTCGTTTCCAGTCAAAATAATTTCATTTTCCTTATTTTCATCGTAAAACAACTTAGGCATCTTCTTTCGTGGATGTTCATCTTGGTAAGTACATTTATCATCAATTAGTACTCCAGCCTCCTCTTCTAAGGTGTTGAATCGCTCTTTTATTTCATCATTTGTGAAAGACTTGCAAAAGGTGCACCCACGTCTACAAACATAATTGTGAACTTACTTGTAGTGAAGTGATTTACTTGTAGCATTTATGCGTTGAAGTAGTGTGAGCCACGAGACCGTCATTAGAGCGATCTCATATGAGTCCATTTTTTTTGCTAGACCTTTAGGCCTCTGTTTTTGATATAGCCTTTTAATAAATAACCTTTTGCAATGAATGCACATTTAATATCTCTGTAACTTTTATAAAATGCAAAAACCGTATCTGATCGAGCTGACCGTTTTATATCTGAAAGCTTTTTTACTGTACGATCATTTTTGAAAAGATATTTATCCAGAATATTCAAACTGTGTCTTGAGGCAGAAAACCGAACATACACAGATTGAATAAAATCAAAATTTAAAGTCGCGGGAACAGATGATTCTGCTGCAGCATTAGCAACCAAATTTAGACTGTGACTGGCACAAGGAATGTTGCTTGATTCGTTATTGTACACCGCAATATTATCCCAATATAATAGATGCATTGTCGTAGGTTAGGTTAGGTTAGGTTTAAGTGGCAGCTAATGCTCACATAGGCCTCAGATGGGCCCGTTGTGTTACCACGGTACTTGCAGTACAACCCTCCTCAGGGGATTTTGTCAAACCATTTCGAGCCGTGGATGAACCTCATGAGAGTCTGCGCATCTAGTGATGCGAGGTCAGATAGATCATCCAAGAAAGGTCGGCCTAAGAAGAGCAATCGTGTTGCGGTCAGAGAGGGGCATTGGCATAGGTAATGCTGAACACTCTCCTCTTCCTCCTCGTCCAGGCAGCCTATGCAGTAGTCCCGCTTCGCTGTGCCCAACTCTCAGCGTGCTTGCCAATGGGACAGTGCCTCGTGATGACTCCCACTGCCAGTCTGATATCGTTTCTTTTTAGAGAGACGATGTTGGTGCTTCTTTTCCTGTTTCGGTGAGGCCATATTTGCCTGGTTACCTCGCAGGTGTCTTCATCCCTCCACCTTCGCTCCGCTAGGTTCGAGGTTATTTCGGCTATGGTCTCCTTGCACGAGGCAAATGGAATACCAATATCCTGTAATACTTCGGTTGAGTGCAGGCTTGTGCCGTTCTTTGCAAGCTCATCCGCTTTTGCGTTACCTGGGATCCCGCTGTGGCTTGGTACCCACGTGAGTCTCACGTCTGTGTGTGCTGCGAGCTCATTCAGCTTTCTCCGACAGCCAGAGACCACTGCTGAGTTGGTGCACACGCTAGTAACTGCCCGGAGAGCAGCTTGGCTATCGGTGTAAATGTGGATCCGTTCACCAGGGTCCCCATTTACCATCAGCCACTCTGCTGCCCCTTTTATGGCGGTTACCTCCGCCTGTAGAACGCTGCAGTAGTCTGGCAGGCGTAAGCTAATTCTGAGGTTGAGGTCGTAGAGAAAACTCCGCTGCCCACTTTGTCCTCCCTCCGTGAGCCGTCTGTAAAGACCTGCGTGTGTCCAGCTGGTACCTCTTTCTTTTCCATCCACTCCTCTTTAGAGGGTATGTGGTATGAGAAGTTGTTGCTAAAAGCAGGTGTTGCTAGACATCGGTCTATGTTTTTGGGCACCCCTTTAAATTCATTGATTATTCCGGCGTGTCCACGATAGTCCGATGTCAACATTCGCACTGACTTTAGTCTAAGTGCTGTGGTAATGGCAAGTTGCTTGCCCATTAAATCGACAGGGGCTATGTCCAGGATTGTCTCCAAGGCTTTCTTAGGCGTCGTTCTCATGGCTCCCGTTATCATGAGCGCCGCCATTCTCTGCACTTTTGTAAGCGCCATTTGATGGACTCTTTTATTAAGTGCCGGCCACCATATAAAACGCCGTAGTAGAGTATTGGTGTAACTACAGCTCTGTATAGCCAGAAGGTAATCTTGGGGTTGAGGCCCCAAGATTTCCCCACCGCTCTCTTGCAAGAGTACAGCGCCACCGTTGCTTTCCGTACTCTTTCGTTTATGTTGAGCTTCCAAGATAACTTTCGGTGTTGTATGAGACCTAAGTACTTGGCGCTCTCCTTGATCGTCAGTTCAGTGCCCTTTAGCATTGTGAGCCTGAATTCTGGGATGTTGTGTTTCCTTGTGAAAACGACTAGCTCGGTTTTCGCCGGGTTGACATCTACACCACACCTTTTGCACCATTGTGCTAGTTTCGATAGGGCCCCTTCAACAAGTTGCGACATTGTATTGAGGTGTTTCCCTGAGGCCGCTATTGCTACGTCATCCGCATAGGCGACGACCCTGCAGCCGGATTTCCTAAGTTGGAGGAGCAGCTCATTTAGCGTGATGTTCCAAAGCAATGGTGAGAGGACACCTCCTTGTGGGGTTCCCCTACTCACCTTCCTTCTTATGTGGGATTCTCCCATTGTGGCCCTAATGTTCCTTTCACGGAGCATTTTTCCGATCAGGTGACATAGAGCGTTGTCCATAGCTATTGCAGTTAAGGCTGATTCTATGGCGTCAAGCTTCACGTTGTTAAATGCCCCTTCTATATCGAGGAAGACAACCATCGTGAACTCCTTATGCCTCATCGAGCTCTCTATCTGGTTTACCAAGGCGTGGAGTGCTGTTTCCACGGATTTCCCCTTTGTGTATGCGTGCTGAGACATTGACAGTAAAGGCTGAGGCATTGTCGTAACTTTGTCCACAACATTTTTTAAGGTATATTTCCCACCTATTGAGATTTTCAATCAGGAAGTAAAAGTAAAGAAATATAGGCCAATGATTCCACCAATCTATGAAGCACACCAAACGGTGCGTTTTTGTGGATGTAACGGCGTATCAATAATGGGTTTTGGTTGTTCCTCGCTCCAAATCCGGAAATTTTGTTTGTTTACGTAGCCGTTAAGCCAAAAAATGAGCCTCATTGCTGAACAATTTTGTTAAAAATGAGGATTAAGATTAGGATTCTTGTTTTCGGCGCATTCTCTGAACGTACGACGCATACGATGGTCAAGCGGCTTCAGCTCTTGCACGAGCTGTGGGCTCTTGTGGGCTCGTAAACCGAGATCAACAATCAACAATCAAAGAAAATATGTCGCACTTTTCACTTCCTCGATAAAGGTATTTCTTAGTTTGTCACCTATTATATTAATATCTTCTTCTTCTTGCAGTCCTTCTCCTACCGGAGGTTGGACACCATCATGACTATTCTTATCCTGTTCACCGCTGCTCTGAACAGTTCCGTGCTGCTACAGCTGAACCACTCGCGCAGGTTCTTCAGACAGGATACTCTACGCCTACCAATACTCCTGGTTCCTTTAATTTTTCCCTGAATAATAAGTCTTAGAAGACTATATTTGGGGCCTCTCATGACATGGCCTAGATACTCCAGTTTCCTTTTCTTAATGGTCAGCACGACTTCGCATTCCTTTTTTACCTTTTCTAGTACCTGTTTGTTGGTGACTTTATCTTTACAGGATATTCTAAACATTCTGCGATAACACCACATCTCGAACGCTTTCAACCGTTTTAGTTCAGGTTTCTTTAGGGTCCAGGCTTCAACTCCGTATAGCAGGGTAGAGAACACATAACAGCGTAATATTCTAATTCGTAATTCTATATTAGTGTCTCTGTTACAAATAAACTTATTCATTTTCATAAACGCTGATCTTGCTATCTCCACCCTTCTTCGTATCTCACCTGCCTGGTCGCTTGTTTTGTCTAGCACGGTTCCCAGATATTTGTAGGAATCTACTCTTTCAATTATGGTATTGTTGATATTTAGTTGCACTTGTTCGTTATGTGCCTTAGAAACTACCATACACTTAGTTTTTGAAAGATTCATTTGAAGTCCATAAGTTTCACATTGGTGGTTTACTCTTTCGAGTATGTGTTGTAGTTCTGCTTCGCTACCTGCCAATAGTACCGTATCGTCGGCATATCTGATGTTATTTATTACCTCTCCGTTTATGTTTATACCTATTGGTTCTCCTAACAAAGCTTCTTCAAATATAGCTTCACTGTATATGTTGAATAATAGCGGGGATAGGATGCAGCCTCTTTCTTTCTTTTCTACCTCTTTCTTTTCCATCCACTCCTCTTTAGAGGGTATGTGGTATGAGAAGTTGTTGCTAAAAGCAGGTGTTGCTAGACATCGGTCTATGTTTTTGGGCACCCCTTTAAATTCATTGATTATTCCGGCGTGTCCACGATAGTCCGATGTCAACATTCGCACTGACTTTAGTCTAAGTGCTGTGGTAATGGCAAGTTGCTTGCCCATTAAATCGACAGGGGCTATGTCCAGGATTGTCTCCAAGGCTTTCTTAGGCGTCGTTCTCATGGCTCCCGTTATCATGAGCGCCGCCATTCTCTGCACTTTTGTAAGCGCCATTTGATGGACTCTTTTATTAAGTGCCGGCCACCATATAAAACGCCGTAGTAGAGTATTGGTGTAACTACAGCTCTGTATAGCCAGAAGGTAATCTTGGGGTTGAGGCCCCAAGATTTCCCCACCGCTCTCTTGCAAGAGTACAGCGCCACCGTTGCTTTCCGTACTCTTTCGTTTATGTTGAGCTTCCAAGATAACTTTCGGTGTTGTATGAGACCTAAGTACTTGGCGCTCTCCTTGATCGTCAGTTCAGTGCCCTTTAGCATTGTGAGCCTGAATTCTGGGATGTTGTGTTTCCTTGTGAAAACGACTAGCTCGGTTTTCGCCGGGTTGACATCTACACCACACCTTTTGCACCATTGTGCTAGTTTCGATAGGGCCCCTTCAACAAGTTGCGACATTGTATTGAGGTGTTTCCCTGAGGCCGCTATTGCTACGTCATCCGCATAGGCGACGACCCTGCAGCCGGATTTCCTAAGTTGGAGGAGCAGCTCATTTAGCGTGATGTTCCAAAGCAATGGTGAGAGGACACCTCCTTGTGGGGTTCCCCTACTCACCTTCCTTCTTATGTGGGATTCTCCCATTGTGGCCCTAATGTTCCTTTCACGGAGCATTTTTCCGATCAGGTGACATAGAGCGTTGTCCATAGCTATTGCAGTTAAGGCTGATTCTATGGCGTCAAGCTTCACGTTGTTAAATGCCCCTTCTATATCGAGGAAGACAACCATCGTGAACTCCTTATGCCTCATCGAGCTCTCTATCTGGTTTACCAAGGCGTGGAGTGCTGTTTCCACGGATTTCCCCTTTGTGTATGCGTGCTGAGACATTGACAGTAAAGGCTGAGGCATTGTCGTAACTTTGTCCACAACATTTTTTAAGGTATATTTCCCACCTATTGAGATTTTCAATCAGGAAGTAAAAGTAAAGAAATATAGGCCAATGATTCCACCAATCTATGAAGCACACCAAACGGTGCGTTTTTGTGGATGTAACGGCGTATCAATAATGGGTTTTGGTTGTTCCTCGCTCCAAATCCGGAAATTTTGTTTGTTTACGTAGCCGTTAAGCCAAAAAATGAGCCTCATTGCTGAACAATTTTGTTAAAAATGAGGATTAAGATTAGGATTCTTGTTTTCGGCGCATTCTCTGAACGTACGACGCATACGATGGTCAAGCGGCTTCAGCTCTTGCACGAGCTGTGGGCTCTTGTGGGCTCGTAAACCGAGATCAACAATCAACAATCAAAGAAAATATGTCGCACTTTTCACTTCCTCGATAAAGGTATTTCTTAGTTTGTCACCTATTATATTAATATCTTCTTCTTCTTGCAGTCCTTCTCCTACCGGAGGTTGGACACCATCATGACTATTCTTATCCTGTTCACCGCTGCTCTGAACAGTTCCGTGCTGCTACAGCTGAACCACTCGCGCAGGTTCTTCAGACAGGATACTCTACGCCTACCAATACTCCTGGTTCCTTTAATTTTTCCCTGAATAATAAGTCTTAGAAGACTATATTTGGGGCCTCTCATGACATGGCCTAGATACTCCAGTTTCCTTTTCTTAATGGTCAGCACGACTTCGCATTCCTTTTTTACCTTTTCTAGTACCTGTTTGTTGGTGACTTTATCTTTACAGGATATTCTAAACATTCTGCGATAACACCACATCTCGAACGCTTTCAACCGTTTTAGTTCAGGTTTCTTTAGGGTCCAGGCTTCAACTCCGTATAGCAGGGTAGAGAACACATAACAGCGTAATATTCTAATTCGTAATTCTATATTAGTGTCTCTGTTACAAATAAACTTATTCATTTTCATAAACGCTGATCTTGCTATCTCCACCCTTCTTCGTATCTCACCTGCCTGGTCGCTTGTTTTGTCTAGCACGGTTCCCAGATATTTGTAGGAATCTACTCTTTCAATTATGGTATTGTTGATATTTAGTTGCACTTGTTCGTTATGTGCCTTAGAAACTACCATACACTTAGTTTTTGAAAGATTCATTTGAAGTCCATAAGTTTCACATTGGTGGTTTACTCTTTCGAGTATGTGTTGTAGTTCTGCTTCGCTACCTGCCAATAGTACCGTATCGTCGGCATATCTGATGTTATTTATTACCTCTCCGTTTATGTTTATACCTATTGGTTCTCCTAACAAAGCTTCTTCAAATATAGCTTCACTGTATATGTTGAATAATAGCGGGGTTGGAATGCAGCCTTGTCTAACTCCGCGGCGTATTTCTATTTTTTCGATTTTTACAACTGCACTTTGTCCCCAATATAGGTTGGTAATTATCCTGACGTCTTTCCGGTCTAAATTCTTTCTAAGTATTAGTTGTTGTAATTTGTCATGCTGAACTTTATCGAAAGCCTTTTGGAAATCGATGAAGCACACAAACAGGTCTTGATTTATGTCTAGGCATCTTTGAAAAAGAATATTTATTCCGAAGAGTGCTTCTCTTGTTCCCAGCCCTTCTTTAAATCCAAATTGGTTATCACTTATGTCCTCTTCTAGTTTTCGATAAATTCTTTTATGTATGATTTTTAGAAAGATTTTTAGTGCATGGCTCATAAGTGCAATAGTCCTATAATCTGTGCACTCCCTAGCATTTGATTTTTTAGGGATAAATACAAATGTCGATAAAAGCCATTGTTTCGGTATGATGCCTGTGTCATATATTGTGTTAAACAGGTCTAGGAGACTATCTATTAGGAGTTCATCGAATAATTTTAATATCTCAGCTGGTATTTGATCCGGCCCAGTAGCCTTTCTTGGCTTCATACTGTTGAGGGCATATTCGAGTTCATGTTTCATTATTTTAGGTTCTTCGTCTTCTACTCTTATTGGTACTTGTGTTGGTCTTTCATCATTAAAGAGTTCCCGCACGTAGGTTTCCCATCTCGTTACTTTTTCTTTCACATCTGTTATTAGCGGCCATCTGCGCTCTTGATCACATGGTTAGCTTGGAAGGTTTTTCTAGCTCCTGTCATCTCTTTGATTTTTTTGTGCATATGAAAGCTGTCATAGTTTCTTTCGTGCATTTCTATTTCTTCACATTGTTTAGAGATCCACTCTGATTTTGTCTTTTTTATTTCTGTTTGAATCGTTTTATGTAAGATTTTATACTGTTTTTCATTTTGGTTCTTATGGGTCCGGCGTTCATCCATGAGCTCTATGATTTTCTCAGTCATCCAATATTTCCTTTTTGTTGCTTTCCTAGTTAGGTTTTCTTTCACAACTGCTGTCAGAACTGTTTGAGCTCGATTCCATCTTATGTCGACATCTTGATAGTAGTTCATTTTCTTTCATTGCTGTTGTTACATTTTGCTTTATCTGGTCAACTACAACTTCGTGTATCTTTTTATCCTTAAGAAGTTGAATATCTATGTTGTTGTTCTGTTTCTTTATGATCTTCTTGTCTTATGATCTAACTTGTACCTTTGCTATTACAGGATTGTGATCTGAGTGGATGTCAGCTCCAGGGTAAGTTCTCACTGCTTTTACGGCACTTTATATTAATATATTCATCATTTATTGTGTTTGATAAATAACTCACTGATCCTTGTCCTTGATTTCCATATTTATCTAGATGATTAGCTATAAAAGGGTCAAATTCTGCAAGATACTCTAAACAACCAAAATAATTTCCTTTGCTTTCAAGATGTCTACAAAATGAGAATCCGTGAGTAGAAAGAAATTTCACGGTTGAAACCACTCTTTTGAGACCATTTCTTAAATTCTGTTTTTCATTTTCAATTTGTTTAACCATTTCGGTATCAATTCATGAACTACATTCTTTGGGGTTGAATCCTCTGTAAGAGATCGTTCTGCCTCGTCAGCTACATTTTTTATATTTATAATAGATTCCTTCATAGATGAAGTAGATGCAGTATTTATCTGATCATCTACTGCGCCCAGATTTGACTCTCTAAATTGAGTTGAATATTTTTTTCACTATTAACCACCGCAAAGTGCCAATTTATTCCCCTCCAAATAAGTTTAATTATTAGAACAGACTCACTGAATCACAAACTGTTTGCTACTTGTCAAATGTTGAATTGTATCTAAATTTAGCTCTGAGCTACCGGTGACACACTCTGCCCCTCGCTTATTGCCGCCAACCGCCAAAAGCTGGTTGGACCTTGCTTTGTTGGCAATTTGTGGCCCCAAAAAATCGAAGGCCCTAGGCGCTAGTGGAACAGAAAAGAATGTAGATGTAAATATTTTGTTGGTTTGTGGCTTGCATAGGTCACAAACCAACAAAATATGGGAGGGGAGTATGATGTAAAAAATCCTGAGTTACGTAAAAATAGAATCAACATATTTGGGATTCATGAAGGTGAAAGCAAGAAAAAAGATCAAGGCCGTAGAAACAAATTTTTTCAACAAAATGATCTAGATCTAGAAGATAGCAGAGCGGAAATAAAATTTCTAATGAAAACCAAAATCGCAAAAAAAATAATTCAATATGATTATAGAAGAACAGTTATGTTGTATACAATCACCTCATGGCGAACCAGAAGGGTAACATAGGTTGGAATAGTTGTAATATCACCCAGGACCATGGAATAATGCGATGTTACAAAGTTCGATCATTTATCAAAAGAATGTAATAATTAATTGACGTGCCCCAGATGTGCTGAAAATGACACGAAATTGAATGTAAATAAAACGCGCTGAAATGTATAAATTGCGTAATACCGAACGGAAGATTCAATCTACAACTACTCGCTAACCACAAAGTTTGGAGTAAGAAATGCCGGACATTAAGTCGAATAATAGAAGCACAGAAAAATATAATTAACAATTCTGCGGAATAGCAATTAAAAATTGATAAATGTGTCTATCCTAAAGTATATACGGATATGTTTAATCTTATAATCTATTTAAATTGTCAGGGGTTACTCAATAATAAAGATGAACTTTGCAAGAAGCCAGACATTGTTTGCTTTACTGAAACACACCTTTGCAGCGAGAATAAAGAGAAAGAGTTTGTAGATTATTCCAAGGACCACTGCTATACTGAAAACCCTCGTACTATTTTCCAATAGTCCAATAGTTTCCAATTCCTTGGGAAGGGGAGTTTACGTTCGTGTGGGCGTGTGGGGAATCCGTCATAAAGCTGGTTGTGGCGAACCAGACAGCAAATGCACCTATAGAGAAAATGGTTGTCGGCAGTAGAAGTGACTCAGATCATATGCCCGTAATCGTGACTCTGAAGGGTAAACCAAAATCGAGGACAGTGGAAGAAAAGATAATATATCGATGGGATCGGCATTCTCAAAAAAAAAAATACGTAGACAAGATGAAGAAATTTGAAGATAAAGAAACCAGCCTTTTTTTAAAGGTTAAGGACCTCGAAGAGATTTCCGAGCAAATGAAAGCTTCCTTAGTATCAAAGAAAATTAAGGTGCAAGGAATGAAACCTACATGGTTTGGAGGGAAAAGTAGGCTTGCAAAGAAAAAATTGAGGAAGTGGAGATTGGGAAAGAGTAATAAAGTGGAAGTTAAGAAATAAAAAATTAAGCTTTATGTATATATGAATACCATAAGGAAGAACTGGGAAAAGAAGCGATTAGAAGAAATAAAAAACACTGGGACTGAGGCAGGGCTATGGAAGGTACTGAGAAAAAAAAAGGGAGAAAAGGGAAGGAGCTACGGATAAATTCTACATAGATGACTGGAAACATTACTTCTTTTATGTTATGTCCGTTATGTCGGGTTATGTCGCAGGAGAAGAAGAGCCAGGTAGGTAAGAAGAGAGTGAGGATGGATTCGAAATTTTTGAAGGCCAAACGGGGCAAGAAACGGAATTTTCGAAAAACGGGAGGACTTAGGAACTATAATAAAGAGCTTGAAGAAAGGAAAGGCAGCCGGACCGGACGGAATACCGAACGAGGCCTGTCTACTGGCGGACCAGCAGTGTCTTCAGAGAGTGACGGAGGAATTTAATAAAATATGGGGCAGAAAAGCCGACATGACAAAAAGTTGGAGGGTGGGGGACGTGGTCCAAATTTTTAAAAGCTGGTACAGAGACAAATTATATGAGAATCACACTTAGGAACTAGTCATATAAGATATTTGCAAAACAAATGGAGAGACGTTTAAGGGATGAGATGGAGGGAAGAAAGCTACATCCGGAAGTTCAGGCCGGGTTTAGGAGGGAAGGGGAACAATCGAAGACCTAGTAACACTGCGATACACAGTAGATCAAGAAGTCGCAAAACCGAGAGGAAAGCCCTTTGCTCTCTTCCTGTACTTAAAGGCACCGTATGATACAGTAAATAAAAGAATGCTGTGGAAATGTTTGGAGCAAAAGGTGTCTCAAAGAATTTGAGAGAATGTATAGAACGATTGTTTACGATTGTTTACGAACGAATGTTTAGACGTGGTGTAGAGTGTGAGTAAATGAGTGTAGATCGGTGGTACGGATTTAAAGTATAAAGGGGTCTGAAGCAAGGCTGCCCACTAAGCCCCGCACTATTTAACATATTTGTGGCGGAGGAGAAAAGTGTGGATCCTTGCCTAAGCAGACGATGTAGCGGTGTTAGAAAACTCTGCTGGAGAACTTTTTTTTTTGCACGTGCTGGGAGGCGAAAATCTGCAGACAGACACCACCCGGCCCGTGTCGAGTGGTAGTGTGGTGTGAGTGATAGTGCTGCTGGAGAACTGACTGAAATGATTAAACGGCTGCAAAGATTCTTCCATAAAAGAGAACTGAGTGTAAATGTCGGTAAAACGAAATGGAACAGATCTAGGAAAAGTGAAAGCTGCAAGAAGAAGCGTATTGAATGGAATGGAAGCGAGATAGAACAAGTTCATCAGTTTAAATACGTATGTGTTTCGGAGTAGATGTAGTAACAAGGAGCACATTGAATATGTGGCGAAGAAAGGGTGGGTAGCGGGTGAAAGATTATGGAAAGTATGGGTAAAAGAGTTTAAATCGAATTATTGAGCAAAAGAAATGATATGGAAGGCCTGTTTGCGGAGTATATTGATGTATGGATCTGAAGTGTGGGGTGTCAAGAAGGAAAAAAGAATTGAAAGAATTCAACTGAAATTTTTTAAAATGGTCCTGCAATTAGACAGGTCGACTCCTTCCTATATAGTCTTACAGGAGCTTAATACGTTCAAGGTGTCAGTAGAAGCAAGTAGAAGGGTGGCAAGATATGAACGGAAGGTTAATAGAATGCAGGAGAAAAGAATTATTAGAGAAATGCTGAGAAGCAAGTAGGAAAGGAAGGAATGAAAGGAGAAAGGCCAATTGGGGAAGAAAAAAAATGGCAATGTTTGAAAGAGGGGGTATGTCAATAAGAGAATTGGGGAACTAACGAGGGAAAGGATTTCGAATAGAGCAAAGGCTGGTGGCGAAGCTGTTGGAAGTCGAGCTGCAGGAGCGGCAAAACAAAATAACGTAGAACACATGCCATAGACAGTATGAGATAATTCAAGTACATGGAGGCCTCCCGAAATATTTAAAAACGCCGAGAATTTTAAACTCACAATCAATCCTAGCCAGATTTCGCTGTGGATGCGAAGGACGAGGACGTAAATACTGCATGAAGGATTTGTATAAAAGATGTGTGGTGTGTGGAGAAGGGAAGGATACGTATCAACACTGGAGTATTTTAAACTCACAATCAATCCTAGCCAGATTTCGCTGTGGATGCGAAGGACGAGGACATTAATACTACATGACGGATTTGTATAAAAGATGTGTGGTGTGTGGAGAAGGGAAGGATACGTATCAACACTGGAGTATTTTAAACTCACAATCAAGCCTAGCCAGATTTCGCTGTGGATGCGATGGACGAGGACGTAAATACTGCATGAAGGATTTGTATAAAAGATGTGTGGTGTGTGGAGAAGGGAAGGATACGTATCAACACTGGAGTTATTTTTAACTCACAATCAATGCTAGCCAGATTTCGCTGTGGATGCGAAGAACGAGGACGTAAATACTGCATGTAGGATTTGTATAAAAGATGTGTGGTGTGTGGAGAAGGGAAGGATACGTATCAAGACTGGAGTATTTTAAACTCACAATCAATCCTAGCCAGATTTCGCTGTGGATGCGAAGGACGAGGACGTAAATACTGCATGAAGGATTTGTATAAAAGATGTGTGGTGTGTGGAGAAGGGAAGGATACGTATCAACACTGGAGTATTTTAAACTCACAATCAATCCTAGCCAGATTTCGCTGTGGATGCGAAGGACGAGGACGTAAATACTGCATGAAGGATTTGTATAAAAGATGTGTGGTGTGTGGAGAAGTATGGGCAAAAGAGTTTAAATCGAATTATTGAGCAAAAGAAATGATATGGAAGGCCTGTTTGCTGAGTATATTGATGTATGGATCTGAAGTGTGGCGAGTCAAGAAGGAAAAAAGAATTGAAAGAATTCAACTGAAATTTTTTGAAAAGGTCCTGCAACTAGACAGGTCGACTCCTTCCCATATAGTCTTACAGGAGCTTAATACGTTCAAGGTGTCAGTAGAAGCAAGTAGAAGGGTGGCAAGATATGAACGGAAGGTTAATAGAATGCAGGAGGAAAGAATTATTAGAGAAATGCTGAGAAGCAAGTAGGAAAGGAAGGAATGAAAGGAGAGAGGCCAATTGGGGAAGAAAAAAAAAGTGGCAATGTTTGAAAGAGGGGGTATGTCAATAAAAGAATTGGGGAACTAATGAGGGAAAGGATTTCGAATAGAGGAAAGGCTGGTGGCGAAGCTGTTGGAAGTCGAGCTGCAGGAGCGGCAAAACAAAATAACGTAGAACACATGCCATAGACAGTATGAGATAATTCAAGTACATGGAGGCCTCCCGAAATATTTAAAAACGCCGAGAATTTTAAACTCACAATCAATCCTAGCCAGATTTCGCTGTGGATGCGAAGGACGAGGACGTAAATACTGCATGAAGGATTTGTATAAAAGATGTGTGGTGTGTGGAGAAGGGAAGGATACGTATCAACACTGGAGTATTTTAAACTCACAATCAATCCTAGCCAGATTTCGCTGTGGATGCGAAGGACGAGGACATAAATACTACATGACGGATTTGTATAAAAGATGTGTGGTGTGTGGAGAAGGGAAGGATACGTATCAACACTGGAGTATTTTAAACTCACAATCAAGCCTAGCCAGAATTCGCTGTGGATGCGATGGACGAGGACGTAAATACTGCATGAAGGATTTGTATAAAAGATGTGTGGTGTGTGGAGAAGGGAAGGATACGTATCAACACTGGAGTATTTTTAACTCACAATCAATCCTAGCCAGATTTCGCTGTGGATGCGAAGGACGAGGACGTAAATACTGCATGAAGGATTTGTATAAAAGATGTGTGGTGTGTGGAGAAGGGAAGGATACGTATCAACACTGGAGTATTTTTAACTCACAATCAATCCTAGCCAGATTTCGCTGTGGATGCGAAGGACGAGGACGTAAATACTGCATGAAGGATTTGTATAAAAGATGTGTGGTGTGTGGAGAAGGGAAGGATACGTATCAACACTGGAGTATTTTAAACTCACAATCAATCCTAGCCAGATTTCGCTGTGGATGCGAAGGACGAGGACATAAATACTACATGACGGATTTGTATAAAAGATGTGTGGTGTGTGGAGAAGGGAAGGATACGTATCAACACTGGAGTATTTTAAACTCACAATCAAGCCTAGCCAGATTTCGCTGTGGATGCGATGGACGAGGACGTAAATACTGCATGAAGGATTTGTATAAAAGATGTGTGGTGTGTGGAGAAGGGAAGGATACGTATCAACACTGGAGTATTTTTAACTCACAATCAATCCTAGCCAGATTTCGCTGTGGATGCGAAGGACGAGGACGTAAATACTGCATGAAGGATTTGTATAAAAGATGTGTGGTGTGTGGAGAAGGGAAGGATACGTATCAACACTGGAGTATTTTAAACTTCACAATTAATCCTAGCCAGATTTCGCTGTGGATGCGAAGGACGAGGACGTAAATACTGCATGAAGGATTTGTATAAAAGATACGTGGTGTGTGGAGAAGGGAACGATACGTATCAACACTGGTGTGAAGAGTGCGAAAAATGTTGTTGAGATAAAAAGGAAAGAATATTAGGGCAAAAATGGAAACACTGTCTTAGTGGACCGGAATAATATACCTGCCGTCCTGGCAGTGGGCTGGAAATGCTGGAAAATGTTAAAGAATAGGGAGCAATTGAATGATTTTGTGTTTATGGAGGATGTTTATAAATTATGCCAATAAAGGTTTAATATATAGCGGGGTTCCACTTTACATTAGTAAAAATATATCATGAAAAGGGTTAGTAGTCTGCATAATTACCTGTGGATAGTATCGGCGATAATTAACACATGCAACAACAAATATCCATTATGTTCATTATATATCATCCGCCTAACAAGGAAGACACGACATTTCCAAGATATTATGAAGACTACATTCTGGAGATTCTAAACTTCAAGAGTATCAATATAATACTGGATGATTTTATTTTCGACCTGAACTTCTTCGGCGTATATAACAATCCTTAGACGACTTTTAGTTATAATAGAAAATAAAGAAACAATTGCTACCTCTGCTCCAACAGAGAAATGCTTTTGTTGTAAACTGTAAATAGCAAACTAGTAAATACCACCATATATCCCAGTTATTACCAATTACTAAAATGGAAACAGCATGTATACTCTAAAATATATTTCTTCAGACGTAAAAGCTTAACAATTTTAACGGTTATAAATTACTCGTGCTGCAAAATTCATTGGCGTTTGATGTAAGATATACAGAGTCAATTTCATCTCAATTTGATAGAAAATAATTTTATTTTCATATCTATCGGCATGTTCCATGTGAATAAAATAGAAATTTTAATGTTCACAAATAAATATAATATTAAAGCTTCTTGAAAAAATTGTGCAATATATTATGAACAAAGAAACAATAATAATTTGCAATTTTAGATCGGAGAAAAGAAATTAATTACACTTAATAATACATTACGCTATTTTATTTACGCTGATTTATTTTAAACACATTAGTTATAAATTATTATTAAATAAGAATTTGAACCATTAATTTACACAAACAAAAATTGATTAACTAATAGTTTATACTACATAATAAAAACAACTTATTTGCGGTAATTATAACTCTCAAAGTTGATGCGTGATAGAAAGACCCTATAATTACAAATTACATCGACTAGATGACCGCCGTTTGCCAGGATATCTCAGCTTGTCGAATGTTTCGTAGTCCTTCGGGATTTCAGGGCTGTTCTGAGTTTAGATTTAACATGATCACATAAAAAATAAACCAAATCCGACAAATTCGAAGAGCGAGGAGGCCAAAACTGATCCCCACGCTCTGGAATGAGACGATCAGGAAAGAAATCTCATTACACTCACATAAACTTGTTGGATACATGAGGCCTTGCTGATACCAAATATCGTTTATTATTAATCGGACTTAAGCGATGGCACCATTAAAAACGCATGTTACATGCGTTTTTAATGGGGTATGTAGCATGTACAGTATGTATGTAGCATGTAGTATGTACATGCGACATCTTCATATAGACATCCTTCCTTGAAGATCGTCTGATTTCTCTGAGCTTGGGGATACGTTGTGGCCTCCTCGCTCTGTGGATTTATTGGATTTTGACTATTTCTTATGGGGTCATGGTAAATCTAAAGAGAACCAACTGAAACCCTGAACCGACCTGAAACCCTGGAAGACTTAAAAAGAAACATTCGGCAGCTATGGGTGGAACATTTGGTAAACGTTCTTTACTGGTAAACGTTAATGTTAAATCTAAAGAGAACCGACTGAAACCCTGAACCGACCTGAAACCCTGGAAGACTTAAAAAGAAACATTCGGCAGCTATGTGTGGGACATTTGGTAAACGTTCTGTCGCGGCTCCCCTGAAACTCATATCGATAAACCACGGCCCCCTAATTTTTTTTTAGAATTGGGTTAAATAAAAAAATATTTGCTTTGTATATACGTATATACATAATTAAATATACTATTATTTGTAACTGAAGAAAATTAATTATTAATTATAAACTGAAAAATAGTATAATTAATGTTTATTACATACAGGTTACGACGGGCGATCTCCGTGTATTCCTTAATACTAAGAAATTAGTATTAGACAATATAGAGAAATTTTCATTAACATCTTTAGTAATGTTTCTAAAAAATAATGTTTTAAAGAAGTCCAATTTTGTGCAAAGTGAAATAGAAAGCATGAAAAAAAATCAATAAATTAGCAAACAAAAAATTAAATGTTAATTAGCATTAATTACATTAATGTTAATAGATTAAATTTAATGTGATGGATGTGTTTGAATATTATTACACAACAAATTTAGGTATGGCGTTATATAGGGTGATTTTTTTGCGGTTTGGTTTTTCAGTGTGAAGTTTTTCAGTGTAGAAAAAGATTCGTAACATGTGGAAATGTAAAAAATGCTCAGTAAGGTTTGCCATTTCACCATGACTAGACTAACAAACGAACAACGCTTGCAATCATTGAATTTTATTATCAAAATTCGTGCCGTGTGAGAAATGTGTTTAGATAATTGCGTCCATTTTATGGTCGTCAGACTCACCGAATTGACTCACCAAACAGGCTATTCAAGCCGTTGTGATCAAATTTCGCACCAGTTCATTGGCCGCCAATATCATGCGATTTGACCTCATTAGACTATTTTTTTGTGGAGATACGTGAAGTCTCTCGTGTACAGGGACAAACCAGTCACAATTCTATCACTGGAAGACAACACAGCTGTCATTGGTGAGATACAGGCCGAAGTGCTGGAAATAGCATGCCAAAATTGGAGCCCACGGATGGACCACCTACGGCGTAGCCGCGGGCAACATTTACATAAAATAATATGTACAGAAATAGTAAAGAATAAATAATACATGAAGTAAATGGCAGGCATTCATTTATCGGCGCAAATAAAAATTTCTTTCACTTTTCTAAATTTTCTGTGTTTTTTCAAATTTCTTCACACGGTTCAAAAATCACACATTATTTGAAATTGATATTCTAAGATTATTTAATAATGATTCTGCTAGGCATAACCTATGCTTGTTCTTAATTAATAACATAGTTGAAAATACCGATTCGCAGAGGTACGTTGTTGCAAACGGAACCAGAATATTTAATGCCGAGTCAGTTAATTCGTTTTGCTGCTTTATCCAAAATTCTGAAATATCGTTTCCAGAAAATTCCAATGCGAGTATTGAATCCGATCTCAAGACAATTAATTCCACTTGTAATTTCCAGGGAAGATGATCAGTTTTATTTGATGTTCTTTAGTTTGATTTAAATTCGGAAATATTTTTTAAAGAAGTTAATTGATTCTATTAAATGATTTAAATTCTTTTGACAACGACATGTTATTTTCTTCATGCAAATAAATAAATATGCTTGTGCTTCCTTGTCCAAATCTCTTGGTCCATACGATTTTTTTTTTTAAAGGCTTGTAGCTTATTGTCAAGGATCAGTAAATTAGTACTTTTTCCCTGAAGAGAAAGATTCAGTTAATTAACCTTTTCGAAAAAATATCGTAAGCTCATCATAATTCGTATCATATTTGTCGTAATTTCAAAATTTTAATGGAGTTTATAATTTTAATTGATGTATGTGCATATTTGACAGTTAAACATATTTAACGAAGATATATTCATGTGTTATATTCGGGGCTCTTCGCGGCCCCCTTGCGGGTAGGCCCCAGCCCTCAAGGGGGGCGCGGCCCATCACTCTGGGAAGCACTGATCTAATCGATGTAATTTTTAAGTAAGGATTAGGTAGGGTTTGATCTTTATGTCACGTGTCAACTTTGACATTTAATTGTGGTTCGGTTTTGATACGTTGTGTCGTTATTCAGAATTTTGCTATAGCCTTCATTTAATCATAAAGATCAACAACGCAAACAAATTTTGAAAATTTATTATCTAAATGTATGCTCTGTAATAGCGGGATTACGATGAACTTAACGGAACGGGACACGACGGGACGTGACGTGACGTAAAACTTAAACACAGTGTGTTATATGCGGCTGATTACGATCGACGCGACGCACAGTGGTTTGAAATCCCAAAAAACTGGCCAAAATTCGAATAATAATTATTATATTTTCTTAATTTTTAATTTTTGAATGGATAAAGTAAGGTGCTTTCGATATGAGGACTAAAATATGTATGAGGCCTGAGGCCTAAGGCCTGAGTCTGGATATAAATTCATAATGGGGCAATTTTCGCGCGTCATTATTTGTTCGAGTGATCGTAAAACAGTGCTGAGTGAAATAATTTATATTATATCTTACAATTGATCGTTTTCAACCCAAAAAATGGATCATTCTTGTGAACGTATGTAGAATTTAACTGTGTTTTAAAATTTATTTTATATTTTTAATATCTTGCATATAAATTCATGTGAACATTCTTGTGAACGTATGTAGAATTTAACTGTGTTTTTAAATTTATTTTATATTTTTAATATCTTGCAAAAAAATTGTTAAATTTTCATAAAATTGTGAAGAATTTTTTTTCACAATTTCTTTCATGTAGAACAAAAGTTAGAGAAGTTGCGCTCTACGGCTAGGTAATTAACGGGACAGTGTTATGAATAGGTTTTTCTAAAATATTGCAAGAAACTAGCTTGCACTTATTTGCACTTTCGCTTTTATATCAATTTTTGTAAAAGTTTTTATGAATTTGAATATGGTGGAGGAGCCGGCTGAACTAAATACATAATAGTAATTTATTGGTTTATTTTTCTCTTTTCGATACTCTTTCTTCTTTTTTATCTGCAGGGATTTTCAATACAATTGCCTGCTTGTGTTGAAAATAAAAATTAATATTATATTTAAACAAAATTTTTTTCGGAAAATAACTATTGTGTGGTCTGCCAAAGTTCCCGCTAAAATCACTGGAGCTGATGAATATATCATTATACGTTACCACGTAATATTACAAGTTATTTTCAGTGGTTTTGAAATTGATAAATATATATAATTGATAATATACATAATAGTAAATCTATTTAAAAATTACGCTGTTGACACTACAAGAAAAGTTGTTGAATTGTACCCGTAGTATTACATGCCGATAACAGTCCATACATTTGAATTCACGGGAATGGGATTATTGAGTCATCGTTGCTTCCAATCGGACAATTATCCAAAGAAGCACAAGAATCGTGCAAAAAATATATAATATATAAATATATAAAACAAAGAAGAACAAAGCCAGAGAAAAAGTACTACAACGAAATACTAGAGCGAATGTAGAGGATTATCGAAACAAACGGAAAGTTGAGAAAAAACTCTTCCGTAGAAAGAAATCTGAAAAAGATGAAGAAGATTTCGCGGAAATAGAAAGAATGAGAAATGCCAACGAAACTCGGGGACTCAGAAGGTCAGAAATGCGAGACTTGGCTACAAACAGCTGCCACTTCTGTGTAAGGATAAGGACGGCAGAGTAATCGGACACACAGAAAAGTGTATCAAGAGGTGGGGTCAGTACTTCAGGGACCTGCTCAACCAGAACACTCGCGTAGTCCAAGAGGAAAGTATAACGCCAACATCAACATCAATATTAGGGACTGAGCAAGTGGAGGAACCCACCTTAAAAGAAGTAGAGACTGCAGTGCGTAGGATCAAGAAAAATAAGGCGCCAGGTGCAGATGGCATTCCAGGAAAATTGTTGAAGTATGGAGATAGAGCCCTAATATCGTGCATGCATGATCTCATATTAAACATATGGAGAACGGAAAAGCTACCGGATCAATGGAAGCTAGGGATAATATGCCTATTGTACAAGAAAGTGATAAGTTAGATTGTTCTAACTACAGGGGGATAACGCTGCTAAACATTGCATACAGGGTCTTCGCTAATGTGTTGTAGCGTCGCTTACTACCATACGCAGAAGAGAATATCGGGGAATACCAGTGCGGTTTCCGCACAAACAGGTCAACCACAGACCAACTGTTTGGCATTAGGCAGATCCTGGAGAAATGTAATGAGTTCAATATCACGACACACCATCTATTCGTGGACTTCAGAGCAGCATACGACAGCGTTATAAGACACAAACTGTGGGGGATAATGACAAGTTTCGGATTCCCTGAAAAACTGACAGCCCTAACCAGAGTAACACTGTCTGAAGTATCGTCTGTAGTAAGAATACGAAACAAGTTGTCTGAGACTTTTATAACAGAGGAAGGACTACAACAGGGAGACCCACTGGCAACTTTGCTGTTTAACATCGTACTTGAAAAGGCCGTTAGGAGTAGTGGAGTGGATACTAACGGCACTGTGTACTTTAAGTAAACACAAGTATTGGCTTACGCAGACCACATTGATATAATTTGCAGAAGCGAACAGGCGACCAAAACTACTTACTCGCTGCTGGAGAAGGAAGCAAGTAGCCTAGGACTCACTGTCAACGTAAACAAAACGAAATACATGGTGGCTAACGAAACTCATCGGAAGGTAGGACCAACGCTAGATCTAGACGGAAAGCACTTTGACACAGTAGATACATTTGTGTACTTGGGCTCGCAACTGAACAGCGTAAACCGGATGAGCGAGGAGATTAGAAGGCGGATAACTCTTGGTAACAGGTGCTATTATGGGCTACTTAAACTTTTAGGTCCAAAACAATCCACCCCAAGCATAAGTGCACACTGTACAGGTCACTGATAAGACCGGTGGTAACCTATGGTGCAGAAGCATGGAGCTTAACACAGAGCGAAGAACAGGCTTTAAGTGTATTTGAGAGAAGAATGCTACGTGCAATATTTGGAGCACCCAAGAACGAGGAATCTGGCGCCGAAGATATAATCACGAACTATATCAGCTCTACAATCAACCAGATATTGTGAGTTTCATCAAGGTGGCAAGATTGAGATGGCTCGGACACATGCAGAGAAAGTTGTTCAATGGCCAACCAGAGGGAAGGAGAAGGACCGGAAGGCCAAGAGAGAGATGGAAGGATGCGGTAACAACTGACCTACAAAAACTTCAAGTACGGGACTGGAGAACGTTGGCGAGTGATAGGTCCGCTTGGAGAAACATGCTGAAGGAGGCCCAGACCGGCAATCGGTTGTAGTGCCATTAAGAAGAAGAAATATATAAAAAAAATTTGCACGAAAATATAGTCGTAAAAAAAAACAACATGGAAGACGTTTTTAATAACGTTTTCTTGATTTCAACAGATCCTAAAATGACAAGTTTCTGAAACCTTCTGCAAAAATTCGTTTTTTTCCGCAGCTATCGAATTATTTGCAGAAATTACTGCTCCAATTTTTTAATCAGATTAATGAGATTCATCTGATGGCGATTAATAATTTCAACTTCTTTACATTCAATTTTAATAAATCATTTTGTTTTCTATTTATTCCCTTTCTTTATTCAAACATCAATTCAAAGAACCAAATTCCATGAAACATTAAGTTTTTCTAGACAAAATCAACGATCAGTTGATCATTTTGAATTAAGTTTCGTATTCAGCGACTTCTTAAACCCCTAAATCCCAAGTATCAACATAATTGAATGCTGTTTCCGAAATATTATCCGCCATATTGCATATGATATTTTGAATTTCGAAATTTTGAATTCAGTTTCATGATCAGCGACCTCAAAAACACGAGACCAAAAATCACAATATTTGAACGATTCTTTCATATTTTGGCCAGTTTTTTAGGAGTTCAGATCACTGTGCGACGTGCGTATCAGAACTTAACGTAACGTGAAAGTTGAAAAAAAGAAAATGTCGATTAACGAGACAAGGGATATGTAGGTTTTATTTCATCGTCTTCGTTAATTCGTCTAAATAAAAAAAGTGCGGATCACAGAAACGCAGTTCCTGTAGCAAGTTATTCGCTCCGAGCGCAACAACACTAGCGCCAAAGGTGACACTTTTAAGAACTTCACGTATAGTTATATTGACATGTATTTTGTAATATATTAACATTTTGCTCGTCAGAAGTCTTCGATTCAATAGTGTCCTTGTTAATAAAATCAATCAGTGCATACATATGTTTACATTTTCTGCATGCTTGAGAAACGCATGCGTCTTGCACCTTGAATAACGTATCGTTTATCATTCAACTAAGAAAATAGTAGATTATAATTAAAGCTTCATAATATATTACGACATTAGTTATTTAATAAATAATCTCAACTTACTTGCAATTGTACTTTATATGGAGCTTCAGTAACATTAGTTTGCCGAAAAACCTTACGTTTAATTGTAGTTAATTGATTTTTAATTCTAAACTCTTCAACATCAACAACGTTAATCTCACTTAGTTTTACACCATTCACAATTTTTTGTTTCAACAACAATTTCATTCATTATGAATTTAATTTATAATTATTATTCCGGTAGTATGTTATTACAGAATTGACGTATTACAAAACCTATACATAACCTATAATTTTTTTGCAGTCAAATAACGTATATTTTATTATTTTGTTGTTTTTGCCTGTTGTTTTTAAACAACGATGTTCTCTTTTTGGCCACGGGTGGCGCTAAGGGCGGTTGTGCACGGAGCGAATAACCGTCACCAAACTGGATTCTTTTCCGAAATATCTTCCTCACACCAACGGTTTGTACTCGTTCCATCTTCCGCAGTTTAAGATGCAAATATCCCGCCAAAATTAGATTCAACAATTGATAATGCGTCAAAGGAGAAGTCATTTTCAACTAGCAACACTGTCAAATCACTTTTCGCGCTGTTAAATCGCCGTCAAGGCAAGATGTTACTGCGATCGTAATTTCACAAACATACCTTACGGTTAAGTCTGCGTCAAGTCACTTCACGTCGCATCACGCCCCGTTACGTTCATCGTAATCCCACCATTAGTCAGACGCTGCACGCACTTCGTGATGTTTACGGTCGCAATGATCATCCAAATAAGGCTACGATTTAATGAGTAATAAACAGATTTGAGGAAACTGGCTCGGTTATTGACCAAGTAAAGCCTAAACGTGATCGTCTCAGGCGTTCGATCGAAAACATTGCTGCTGTCGCAGCAAGTGTGAAAGATAAAAATCTCTTCATTTTTCATCGCTAACAAAAATTTAGTTTCTCGAGACCACAACTTGGCAAATTTTGCGAAAAGACTTGCATCGGTACCCGTATAAGATTCAATTAGTACCAGAATTGAAGCCACGAGAACACAGATCACGTCGCACGTTTGCAGACTGGACTTAGGAGCACCTAGAGACATCGTTTTACCGGAAAAATCATTTTCAGCAACGAAGCGCATTTTTGACTAAATGGATACGTAAAGGGGATTTCCACCGCCTGTGGTTTGGCCAACCTGACTTGAAGTTTCTCCGATACTCAAATCTGGAGGCCGCTTGGCTTTCGCACCTTTCCAACAGTGCCTTATCTGACAAAGCTCGAACCACCTCGCGTCTTTTCTCGAGCCACGCCGTACCAGGATAAATTGTACTGTATACTTATTTTATTGTGTACGCTCTTTTCTTTCTTATGTTTCGGGTGGCTAGGGTTTCATATAACACATTCTTCCTCGTATAAATCCAAAAACTTCATTAATAATTCATTACTCCATTCCATATTGTTATTTTCAATTAATTCAAATAGCAAAATTAATTTGAATAAATGTAGATAACTGATATATTGTCTCTGACTGAAAACAAGATAATGGACAAGAAGTAGTTGGATTGCGAAAGCTGTGCTCTACACAGGCCGTAGAAACACAGAACGAGCGTGCTCGTGGATCGCAATTCTAGCGGGCAAAATCCTTTGACGTCTTTTGATTTACCGACAATTCACGGGAAAGGTCGCGTCATCTCCAAGCCATCTCAAGTAACCACGAGCTATTTCTAACCTTACCGTTCGCACGACACGAGTTTTGACGAACTTCAAGTCAGGTTTTCAAGACACAGGCCGTGGGAATCTGCGTTAACACAACTGCCACATGTGGCAGTTATGATATGAGCATAGCAAACTTGTAGCTCCAACAAGATGGTGCCACGTGCCAGTTATTGCAAAAGAGGTTCCCGGGGCGCGTTATTTCGAGAAGAGTTGACGCTGAGTGGCCACCAAGATCGTGCGATCTGATGCCCTTAGAGCGAGGCCACACGATGCGTTAACGATGCGGCACCGCACCGCAACTAGTTCGACCTATGGGGTGCCACACGGGCGGTGCGGCACCGCAGTCAAACGTTGTTTACCGCGGTGCGGCGCGGCTCCGCAACGTCAATGACTCAACATATTTTTAAAATCATCGTGTGTTTTATCCCATAATGCAGGTCTTTCTTGTACTAAAGATATAAGGAAAGCAATATCAATATTATCGGAACTCATCGTAAGAAAGATAAATATTAATATTTATAAATTAAACACGTTCGATACAATACTGCGGTAGCGGCAAGATGAACTCCGGCGCCGCAGCGCATCACGCCTCCCCGTCACGTTTCGCAGGTCACAAGCGCGGCGTGCCTACGTTGCGACGCCGCACGGAGGCCTAGCGCATCGTGTGACATGGTATAGTGATTTGTATGTAGGATGCCGTTGCGATACGTAACGCATCGTGTGGCCTCACCCTTAGACTTTTTTCTTTGGGCGACGTTAAGTAGTTGGTCTATGCCAATAGTCCAACAACTCTTGCCCAACTGGGGAACAATATTAATGGAACCATTGCGGAAATCGACCAATCGATCATTGAAAACGCAGCCGTTGAAGCCATTTGCAAGATGTAATTTTTGGTATTGAATGGAATTTGCGAACAAAAAAAAAGAAATCCACCAGATCTCACATATAACAATATTTTTTAAATTTTAAAGTTAACGCGCGCTTTTTGAAAGACGCGTTATTAATTGTTAATTTATGATCAAGCATTTAACTTGTTATTAAACTATAGATTTTACTCCACAATTTAAAAAAAAAACGGGATGCAACTTATTTCGTTGTTTGATAACTGGAGTTTAAATCAGAGAATCTAGACATTTTTAGACAAATAAAATTAATTGTAAAAATAAAATTCAATAAAATTGTTTATATTTCACTTACCGAATTAATCATGCTAGACGTTGTCTTCTGGTCGTGTGATCCAAATTACACAATCTGAAATAAAATAAATAAATTAATTCAATTATCAATTAGTTAATTAATTTAAATGGCTGAACGAGCATTAAGCTCGAACGAGCATTAAGTTATTTGATTAAATGTACTAAAATTTAAATCACCTTTACTTCACTATTTTTATACGATTTTTGCTTCATTGGCAGCCTTTGTTCAAGTATAGCTCCCATGAAAGAGATAATTCTAGTGTGGTGTATAACCGCCCCTGACCACTTTCATGACATAATTTGAATTGGTATTTTATAAATAATTATCAGTTATAACAAGGTAATCATCAACTATTCTGTTTTAGCTTAGATTAAGGTAAATGATATGTCAGTCGATAAACTAATGGAAATGTCTCCCGTCCAATGTAGAGTTATAAATGATTTCTATAAATCATTTTAACCGTCCGCTTGGCACATAGTCCGCTAACCTTTAGTTTGGCACATCTGGTCTGGCCAGACCCCTCCATACAAACATATGGATATATCGCATTGCGAAGGCGTTCATAGCTACTCCGGCACAATTTTTTGTGTATGGAAAGGTATACGTGTGCGATTGAAAGTGAAATTACTGCCGTATTTTTTTTGTCACGTAACTGCAAATGGAAACAGTATCATGAAATCCAAAATGAGATGAAAGAACAGAACATGAAGGTCTTTTTTTCATTTCTTCAGGAATAGTAACCCTGGTTGTACAACTATTGCTGATAATTTTTTCACCACATTGGAAGCAGCAAAGCGACTTGCTAAAATTGACATTGCTTTTGTTGGCACAATTCGATCTAATAGAAGATGCGCTGTTAGATCGAATTTTGCCAACAAAAGCAATGTCAATTTTAGCAAGTCGCTTTGCTGCTTCCAATGTGGTGAAAAAATTATCAGCAAGAGCTGTACAACCAGGGTTACTAAATCGATTTGCTAACTTCAGCAATACATACGTTCAAGTTAACCTTGTTTAGTTTCCATGTTTAGTTTGCTACATCTTCACGACCTGTGTATAATTTTCCTTTCAACGGATATTTTGTGTTAGAGTTGCATGCACACCAAATTTCGTTGTCATATTTTGATGGTTTTGATGGAATGTATTGAGTAAATTTTGTTCTGTCGCGGTATGGAAATGGCTGTTTATCAAAAAGTAAAGCTTTCTTGCGAATCATAGTGTTTCGCAAGATTGAAGAGATCATTGAAAAAAATCCATATATCACGAATTGTTGGTGCGGCTTTGTCAGTTCCTTGTCGAAATGCACGTGTACGCCTATCATCAAAACGGATATATCGTAGCAATCGATTATGAGACATAGCTAATTGGAATATGTGTAGGCCGTCTGTATGCAAAAGAGATAGTGATTTTTGCACGTTATTTGGTGAAACTCCAGTTGCCAAAAATACACCAATAAAAGCAACTGATGCAGTCCTCGTTAGCTCTTTCCAAACTCTTATTTTTTTATCGGGATTTTTCAGATTCCACCTTTGAAACGTATCTTTCGCATAACGATTTGTGAAAAAAATTTCTTCAATACCTCAATCGAAACTGAATATTTTTCTTTGGGTCCAGCTCGAAAATAATATTAATTTTGTGATGACGCAGACGACCAACAGCAGCTGGTTCATTTCTACTCCATTTTGCACCGTCTTTGCCAAAGAAAAATTCTTCTGTTTGATTGACCTGTTTGAAAATTCTGCAGCTTGTTGATTTTTAGAATGTGCGTCTCCCTCTATTTCTTCTTCGTCACTATCTAGAATTTCGTTAGATTACCAAATCCTCTTCAATATCAGACGCATCTTCTTCAGGAACATAATCAATATCATTATCGTCGCCCTTGTCTCTCAATGTATCATGTTCACAACTTTTTCTGCAATCTCTTCCTCAGGCTTACGTTGAATTTTGCGTTAAATAATCGCGTATTATACATAAATTCAACTTCGTCATTCATTTTTATGACACAAACAAAAATATCGCCTGATGTTAAACTGGCCCACGTGGATTGCGAGCTAGATAGATCAAAAGACGATATACGAGTAAGAAAAGCTCGAGGGCGCGCCTCGGGCTGGCGAGAGATATAGGGGAACTAAAAAACCGCGGTAAAATGTTCAAAATACATTTTATTTCTTATAAAGTATTTATTTGTTCGGACAGACCACATGTGCCAAGCCGAAATATATTGAAATACATGTCTTTGTAATTACCCTTGTATGACATGTATCCTTTTATTTTTTATTTTAAATAGAAGCTAATGAAATTATGGGAAAAGTCAAGGAAATTTAAGTCGATAGCTCAATTAGAACTACATTAAAAAAATAAATGAAATCACGAAAGGTCTGACTGTACCCATGCACTAAACGGAGGGTTAAACACTATAAATAGGAAGATAGTTTACAATATAAGTAAGATGGTAATATAAGTCGCAGAACTATTGAAAAACCTAGGCAAAAACGCACTCCAAGAACTCACAGAAATTATCCACGAAATCTGGAACACAGAAAAAGTACCCGAAGACTGGAGATGCGCTCTCATTCATCCGCTCTTCAAGAAGGGAGACCAGACAGATGTGAGCAACTACAGAGGGATCTCCCTTCTTCAAGTAACATACAAAATTTTCTCAGCATGCTTACAAGAACGAGTTCAGACACAACTTGAAGGCAGAATATGCGAGTACCAAGCGGGCTTCAGGCCTCACAGATCTTGCGTAGAACAAATATTCAATCTCAAAAGCTGCCTAAGAATTAGAACACTCAGCAACAAACCCACGGTCTGCACATTTGTTGAATTCAAAAAGGCGTACGACTCAGTAGACCGGACATTACTCTTCAACACGCTAAACGAACTCGGACTGGACACAAAAACACTAAACCTAGTAAAGGCAACACTCACAGATACATACTCCAAAGTGAAATTCATGGGAGAAATTTCAAGACCTTTCAAAATTGAAACAGGAGTCAGACAATGTGACGGACTCTCCCCACTCCTGTTCAATCTCATTTTGGATAAAGTAATTAGAGAATGGAACACAACACCCACCACTCTAGGCAGAAGCGGTATCACCTTTAAATGTCTAGCATTCGCAGATGACCTTGCAGTTCTAGCAGACACCGAGGAACAAGCGATCCAACAGGTAGAAGCCCTCAAAAAGTGCGCTGAAAAAGTTGGACAACAAATATCGTTCGAGAAAACTAAGTACATGTCAACAAACAAAAAAGACACACAACAATTACAGATGAAATACGGAGCAATAAACAGAGTTACAATATATCAAATACCTAGGAGAAATCATACAACATACAGGAATTGAGAAAGAAACTCAAAAGACAAGGATAGAGAAAGTAAGAAAAGGCTACGGCATGACTGCAAACATCTACAACAAGAAGAACCTTGGCATCCAAACAAAAATTACAGACATTACAATACAGTCATACAATTACAGACATTACAATACAGTCATCAAACCCGCCATACTATACGCATCAGAAATTAGAGCCTCGAATAAAGGTGACATGGAAGCCCTCAAGAAAGAAGAAAGACGAATCATCAGAAAAATTATTGGACCAAAACTCACAGATGAAGGATATAGACTACAATCAATAGAAACCACGGAAAAACTGTCTAACATAGAGAACGACGTCAGAAGACGCAGACCTAGATTCTACGGGCACATCTCAAGACTCCCGGAGACCAGACTAACTAAACAGATGCTGAACTTCCTGCAGAAACGTAACGTCAGTACCAAGTGGATGAAACAAGTAACACAAGACCTAGATGCAGCAAACATCACAGATACTCAGGCCAGAACGACTCTCAGACATCAAATACACCAGTGGGAAGTGAAGAAGGAGACCAAGAAAATGACTGGAACCTCCTGGACCGAAGAAAGAAAACAGGCACACTCACAGAAAATGCGGGAAATCTGGGCCAAGAAGAAGAAAAAGATTTGAAAACTATGAAAACTTAGCGCCATCCACTTTGGGTGCAATCCGAGGATAATAATAATATATATATATATATATATATATATATACATATATATATATATATATATATATATATATTTATATATATATATATATATATATATATATATATATATATATATATATATATATATATATATATATATACATATATATATATATATATATATATATATATATATATATCTAGTACATCACAAAAAACGTAGATAATTAATATAAATCATTATGCAATATAGTTCACAGTGTGTCAGGAAACGGTAAAAAAACTAAACAGTTTTCAACCGCGTAAAACATCTTATATGTACAGCGATATCTTATAAGGGAGTAAAAGTATCGGACTTAGTTTTGGACTTTCTGAAAGCTTAAAAAAAGAATAGGTTAACAATTTAATAACCACAGCGAAGTTTATAAACTTTATAAATAAGTTTGAAACCAACTATTCGATTGCATTCAAATCTTTTAATATATTTAACTTGATTCATGATAAGTTTGCAAAGTTTGAATAAAATCCATACGAAAATGTTGGTGAAAATATGCTATGCAACTTATTTAAACTTTCTTATTTGATCTAATTTACTAAAAAATTTGATCTATTTTTAAGTCTTACGGTCTATTTTAATATTAGTCTTCATATTACTCACAAGATTAGCAATATTTAGTAAACATAGCTGACCTGTATTAATTTGACTGATATAAAAATCCTAGCCGCGGGCTATAGCTAGTACTACATATTTTATTGGAGCGAACAGCTGACCGATAGACAAGTGGATAACAAAGAGCTTCTAAACATTTTTTAATTTTAAATAAGATAATGTCGATAGCAAAATTCCAAATTTTATTAGGTTAAGTAGAAAAAGTGTCCAGCTTTTCGTAAAGACTTGATCACTCGATGTTAGTTTGTTGTAGTTGAAATTCAGAGAGGTTTAATTCTCAAAGCCTAACTCTCAATTATAAGAAAAGTATTATTTAAAGAATCGACCAATTTGTCTGAACAAATTTGTAGTGAGACAAATTGTCGATTCTCGAAATAATAGTTTTTCATAAAATTGGGTGAGTCAGGCTTTGAGAATTAAACCGCACTGAATTTAAAACAGTTTTTTTACGATTAAATCTATAAGGTAAATGATATTCAGATTGGCTCAATTTCATCGAGACATTTTAAAAACTTAAAGAAGTTACAGCACTTCGCAAAGATACAAATACTAAGCTAAAAGGAGGTTAAGAACTTTAGAATATCTGATTTAATAATAAATATCTTTGTGGCACCAAATTTGTTCAATGTAAAACCGACAAAGGAAAGTACTGGTGTATGAGTATTTGTACCTCGTACCAAATACTTTGAATCCATGGGAATCCACCCAAGTATCTTCCAAGATAATCAAAATATGTGAAAAGTTTAACCTCGACATGAACTATCGCAAAAAACGAATTGCCATCCTGTTAGATAACCAAGCTGCCAAAAAGGGTGTTAGCTCCTAAACCATCAAATCCAACGGAAAACAAAGTAACTCTATACTGGATACCAGAACACACTGCTATAGATCGTATCACTAGTAAATCATGGACAGATATTAGTGGCATTGCTGAACAAAATATATTTGAATGTGCTACGATAGAATCCGTTCTAAACGAAGATGATATAATAGTAGTGGGAATTTACAGAGCCCCTTTGACAAACAATAAAAGATTTATAGAAAAATTTCATGAACTCCTATTAATCCTAGAACATGATGGAAGGCAATTTATTATCGCAGGCGATTTCAATATTAATACCCTGAAAAATTCTAACTTATGTCAGCAATTTCTGTCCTTATTGCAATCATTTAACGCTGTACCAGTAGCGACGGAAGCAAGCCATCCTCAAACTGGAACCTGTATAGATAATATTATAGTAAACACATAGTTTGAGTACGATATGAGGACATAAAATTATCTAATATCTGACCATTATGCCCAGGTTTTGAACCTGAAAATAAAAAAAGGTGGAAATATAACCAGTAAACAAAGTCGAGTATTAAACGATGACAACAGAAAACTCCACCGGGAGCTCATGGATAATGTATCATGGAGTGACCTATACAGCATTAACTGTACCGAAGTTAACAAACAATGGAACGTGTTCATGCAAATATTCTACACAAAATTTAATGAAGCATTTCCTAAAGTAAGTGTCAACAGCAAACCAATGACGTCCCGGGTCTTTTAAAATCCAGAACTAAAGGATATGAAAAAATATCTGGAGCTATTGCAAACAATATCTTATAATGACCGAAAAAACCTAACCTTAAACCATTGTACAATAAGCTACGCAGAAGGTACGTGAAATTGCTACGCGATGAGAAAAAAAGACGCTTTAACAAACAGCTAGAAGAATCATCAAATGCTCAGAAAACAACATGGAATATTATAAAACAAGTTACAGGTTACAAAGTAAAGCAACTCTCTCTCTCTCGATGGTATTGTAGAACCATATTTATTGTCCAATTAAATCAACAATTTCTTTGCTGATAAAACGAATAATCTATCTGAAGCACAACCTGGATTACCGTTTGTAAATAAAATTGAGGATAATCATAATTAGAGGTCGGACTTTAAGGTCGCAAAAACTATCAGAAAAGGTAGGTAAAAAGGCAAATTAATTAATGAAAAAAGGCTTTAAATTTACAGTTTTAGGTCGCTAAAAAGGCCATTACTTATTCAAAATTTTATTTATAAATTTTAATATTTGTTGGAATCTAGGTCAGTTCTTGGGTATTTGGAACAATGATTAATACTCTTAGTCTTTTTTACAAGGTTTTAGGTTCGTCCATTATTTTCGGACTTCTCCAAAGAAGCTACAGCATTAAGAAGCTACAACATTACATTATCTTCCACTTACCGAATTATTTTTATAAAATTAAATTCACCGTCATAAAATTCAAATAATTAAATTTTGAATTTTATGACGGTGAAATTTAAATAAGTTATTTATTGTGAATATGTAATATTGTAGCTTCCTTGAAGAAGTCCGAAAATAAAGAACGAAACGTCGGAAAAAAGACTAAGAGTATTAATCATTGTTTCAAATACCCAAGAACTGACCTAGATTTAAAAAAAAAATGGAACGAGAACCTGAAAACATTATAAATTTTAATTTTCATTAATTGTTATCTGTGTAGCACACCATCAGTTTTTCTAAATTATCTTCCGTCAGCCGTTGACGACGGTCAGATAATATGGTCTTGTAGATGGAAAATGACCTCTCCACATCGCACGATGTTAGTGGTGCAAATTTATAATTTGGGATGTGTGATATGGTCAATTTTTCTGGCATTTCAGCATTTTCGCCAGCCAATAATTTTGAAATATTATTCAGAAAAGCAAATCCAGTGTTTTTATTTATTACTTTTGTCAATTTTTCGTATGCTTTTCGACCCACTTGTCCTGGGGTTGACATCAGGGACTCCGTTACATTATTGATAATGCCAATTGTTTCCACCAAAGGTGAAGTATTTGTTTCAAGTAGCTTTATACCATCAACAAGAATTTTGAAATTACTCTTGATATAAATTAAATCGTTTTTGATGTTCGGTTTCGCAAAGTACATGTTTGCATCTTTTATAGCCCTAGCCGCATCAGAATCAAAATCTTGTATTATCTTAAACATTTGAAATTTACTAGTAGGAATATTTTCAACAAATAGAGAATCAAGTCTTTACCTGTTTAATTGATTCAAAATTGTCGCAATAAAAGAAGGCAGCTTTCAGCCAAGTGCCCCATCGTGTTATTATTGGCTCAGGAGGCAGCGGTAGGCCATGTAAATGGTCTCTATATACTTGAATTCTTAACGGATATTTGAGAAATACCTTTTTTGTGCTGGCAATTAGTCTGTTTACGTTCTCATATTCGTTACGTATTACTTCACATACCAAATGCAATGCGTGAGCTAAGCAAGTGACATGTATAAGATTTAGGTAAAAAATCTTCAAACTTACAGCAGATTTCACCATATATGCAGCTGCATCTGAATAATATAATTTAACTTTATCATGCTGGATACCATTTGGCCATAATAATGCTAAAAAAATGTAGGTAACTACCTGTAGACAAAATTTAGACTCGTACCTACTTAAATTATCGTTAATAAAACGATAATGTACCATGATTTGCTTTTTCTAAAATTTTGCAGGCCAATAAATGAGCTTTTGAAGGGCCTTCATCGGTTAGTTTTCCTACTATCAAATTTGCAACATATCGTCCCATGGCATCAGTTGTTTCGTCTACGCATATGTATATATCATGGAGACCAATAGCAGTTCGTATGTTTTCAATAGACTAAAAATTTAAAATATTTATAATTTTTTTATATTAGGAGCAATTTTGTCTTTATTTAAACTTTAAAGGTACCTACAGTTAAAAAACACAGAATTGTCCCTAACAGCAGATAATTTAATTTCATTAAAGTAGAAATCGAGATTTATGTAAATATCCTATGATTTTGTTAAATTAATTTGCATACCTTGTCGTAACACTTAGACAAATAGTTTTTTCGTAGTGTAGATTCACTGAGTATATTCTTTTTGCAATATTTCTTCAAGAATCCCTTAAATTCAGTGATTTCCAATTAAAAAAAGGTGTATTTGCGGCCACTAAAGCTGTACATAAATCTAAATAAAACTCATTTTTCACCTGAGTTTGCTCATTTAAAGTACTTTGAGTTAATAGTGATTGCCTCAAATTTTTGGTTTTATTTTCTTTATGGAGAGATGTTTTTAAATGCTGCTCAACATGGCTACTCTTTTTAAATACCACCTACAATTATACATTTAACATCAGTAATGTTTCATTTTGTGTTTAATAGTGAAAAATTGTAGAACTTACTATTTTACTCCAGGCGCTGCAAAATACACCATCCCCATCCAATTTCAGTTCGGATATACCTGATATTCATTCTTTTACTTTTCTATTGGTGTCTTTTGTTTTGGCATTTTGATAAAAAAAAACATTTGATTCAAATTCACTTTTGCTCAACTACAACACAAGACTACAAGGGCCAAACAAACATCAGAAACAACTGATATAAAGGCAATGACTACAGTGAGAAGGGAACTTTCAAATATTACGTTAGTTATTTACGATCTGTAGAAGGGCTAGGTTTTCAAGGATTGGCTGAGAAAATTAAAGAGTGGAGGGAATAGTTGGTTGCGTAAGTTTCGCGGTATTTTAGCAAAAGAAAGGGATGATCAAAAAAATCGACCTGTGACACCGCTAAAAGCAAAAAAAAAACAATTTCGTCTGGTGAAGGTAGGATGGCTTCTCAAAGACTGGTCACAAATCTAATTTATGATAAATAGACCTAAATTGCATAAGAAAATGCCAAGAATACAAAATAGACACAGAAATAGGCAAAATGTAAGGATTTTAGTTAGTTTTGGTTTTATATTTTACCGCGCTGGACTAAGTTCAGAAAACACATGTTAAGAAAAATGTTTAGTTTCATGAGTTATAATAATAGTATTTATAGTGTATAATAATAATAATAGATAGGATTGAAGATAAAGGGAATTAAGGAATAAACCTAATTGTCGTTTCTTCATTTTTAGGTATGATACATAGTGTATATAATGTAGATAATAATATTTATATTAAATCTTTATTTTTAGAGCAACACAATATTGTTTTTGTTACCTAATTCCCAAGAACAATAAAAATAATATCTTATAAAACGACAATTTTGTTTATGAGATATATTAAATATATAAATAAATAGAATGGAGAGGTTGCGTTTTGAATTTATGATTAAACCATCGGGTGATGGTGGAAGATCAAATGTGATGGTCATAACGTCAATTAGCACCGAGGATAATACAACATTTGCAATACCATGAATACCATGATGAATTTGAATAAATAAATCATCACAAGGAGGTGTAAACAACCGTCTACAATTTGGTGAAAAACAGCTTAAAAAAGAGACACCAATTTAGAAAAGTTTGGATAGGATTGACAGAGGAACTAAAGAAAGTTTACATGGATGACTACGGTAATATGAAGTTTGCAGACCAAATTTTGGAAGAAATTACAGATAAACCTGCTGCTACCTCTGATTTAGATGATAAAAATACTTTGAAAATCCTAGAAAAATTAGTTGAAAATACACAGATAAGGGGAGAGCAAAACCTGAAGAAAATATCGGAGAAATTTGTGATTGAGAAATTTACAAGCAAGAATACTAATGCAGATCAATGGATAGATATTTTTGAAAAAGAATGTACACGCTTTGATGTAAAGGAGGATGAACAAAAAATTGATATTCTCAGATTGTTCATGGATAAACCTTGCTTAGATTGGTACAGCTCTTTGATTATAAAATTAACAAAAGATTCAAAATGGACAATTTGGAAAAACAAGTTTTGTAAAACATTTGTAAACAAAGGTTGGAATCCAGTCACTTATGGACTATTATACAAATACAAGGATGGTTCATTGTTGGACTATGCAATAAGAAAAGAAAACCTTTTATTAAATATGAGAAGATCAATTGATTCAGGTACGTTAGTAGATCTTACTGCAGCTGGTTTACCAGAGTTTATACTTAATAAAATTGATAGAGAGGCATTAAAAGACTGTGGATTTATTTAATGAAATAAGCAAATATGAACACATGGTGAGTAAAAAAAGTTTTTTTGGAAAAAAAAAGATTGTAAATATGTATAGTAAAGAAAGAAATGAAGAAAAGAAACCTTGCAAAACTTGTGAAAAACTAAATAAAGGCACTCGTTACCATGATGAATCAGTATGTTGGTTCAAAACAAATGAGGACAATAAAGAGAAAAAAATTTATCAAATCAAGCATGTAAACAATTCAGTTATTGAAGCTGAATTAAATGACACAGATCAAAAAAACTAATAGTTACACCATTAATCAAAATCAAACTGCTATTAGATAATAAATTAGAAATATTTGCAATATATGACTCAGGGTCAAACGTTTCCTTAATTAGTTCTAAATTATTAAAATTAATTGGTAAAAGGAATAGTTCAAATAATGCAGATTTAATAACGATTAGTGGTGTTAAAAAGACACAGGGTTTGACAACTATAAAGATTAAAATTTTTGATATAGAAACAAAAGTTAATGTTTACATCATAGATAAAGAAAACTTTACATATGATTTTTTAATTGGATTAGATATGATAAAAAAGTTCAAACTAACCCAGATCGAAGATTTAACAATTACTCAAAAAAAAAGTTTAATTAATAAAAATGAAGATTATGAAAAAATATACACAATAAATTTTAATGAACATATAGAGGAAAAGAATTTTGAAATAAAACTGGATCATTTAACTAACAATCAGATATCTGAAATAAATAGACTGATGGACGATTATAAGTCAGTTTTTGCGAAGTACAAGTACGACGTTGATACAGTGAGAGACTATGAGGCACGTATTGACCTAATAGTCGACAAATATTGTTCTAAAAGACCTTACAAGTACACGGTTGAGGATAGAAAGGAGATAGAAGAACAAATATCGAAATTATTAGATAAAAAAATTATTGAGGAATCCTACAGTCCATTTGCAGCACCAGTGACATTGGCATTTAAAAAAGAAGAAAACAAAAAATCCAGACTATGCATAGATTTCAGAGACTTGAATAAAATTGTAGTACCTCAAGCCCAACCGTTTCCATTGATAGAAGACCTAATGTTAAAGACAAGAAATTGCAAATTTTTTTCAACACTAGATATAAACTCTGCATTTTGGTCAATTCCTCTGCGAATTGAATACAGAAAAAAAACAGCTTTCGTAACACAAGAGGGACACTTCCAGTGGACTTGCCTACCTTTTGGTTTAAAAACCTCACCAGCAATCTTTCACAGAATACTAAGTAACATTTTGAGAAAGTATAAACTTACAAATTTTACTGTTAACTATATAGATGACATTCTTATATTTTCTAAATCTTTCCCTGAACACATTAACCATTTAACACAGTTGTTGGAGGCAATAAAAGAGGAAGGTTTCAGATTGAAATTTACAAAATGCACATTTGCAGCAGACCTAGTAAAATACCTTGGTCATATTATACAGAATAATTCTGTGAGGCCAGTAAAAAAAAATTTAATTTCAATAAGAAATTTCCCTGTTCCAAGAAACTCAGAAAAATATAAGACAATTTTTGGGAAAAATCAATTTTTACCATGAATATATACCAAATAGTGCAATCATCCTAGGTCCACTGCATAATTTACTAAAAAAAAATCAAAAATTTGTCTGGTCTATAGAATATCAAAAAGTATTTGAGAATATAAAAAAACTGCTGTGCTCACAACCGGTTCTAGAAATTTTTTATCAAAATTTACCAATAAAACTTTATACAGATGCATCTTTGGAAGGTGTTGGAGCCATTCTGAAATAAACACAACCTAATGGAAAAGGAAAACCAGTGGCATACTTTTCGAAGAAGCTAAATGAAGTCCAGAAGAAGAAAAAAGCAATATACTTGGAATGCTTAGCTATCAAAGAAGCAGTAAAGTATTGACAATACTGGCTCATAGGTAAATCATTTACTGTATATTCAGATCACAAACCTTTAGAGAATATGAATATAAAATCTAGGACTGATGAGGAACTTGGAGACTTAACATATTACCTGTCCCAATACGATTTTCAAAATAAATATGCCCCAGGGAGAAAGAATTTAGAAGCAGATTGTCTTAGCAGAAACCCAGTATTGGAGTCGGACGAAAATAAAGAAGAACAATTAAAAAATGTGAACTTAATAAAACTGGAAGAGATTTTAACCGATCAGGAAAAAAATGAAGAGGTGCAAAATAAGAAAAATATGTTAATAAAGAAAGTTATTATTAAAATTATTTTATCCGAAGAGTTTAGTGTGAAATTCATAAAAAATATACATGAAAACCTATGCCATATTGGTAATAAACAAATGCAAAAGAAAATTAGCTCAATATACACAGCGAAAAATTTGATTAAAAACATAAAAAAAGTTTGTAGAAGCTGTGAAATATGCATAAAAAATAAATCAAAGGGACAAGACAAATTTGGTTTAATGTCTCACTTAGGTCCAGCCAAAAAGCCTTTCGAAATAATCTCGATAGACACAATAGGAGGCTTTGGGGGTTCGACATCAACCAAAAAATATCTACACCTTTTGGTAGATCACTTCACAAGATACGCATACATATTAACATCGAAAACACAGAGTGCAAATGATATTGTAAAACTAGTAAACAACATAGCAGAAATAGATTAAATTGGAATGCTTCTCACGGATCAGTATCCAGGAATTAATTCAAAAGAATTTAAAAATTTTGTAAATGAAAAGTCGATACCAATGGTTTTTACAGCAATAAATGCACCTTTCTCAAACGGATTGAATGAAAGACTAAATCAAACACTGGTGAACAAAATAAGATGTCAAATCAACGAAAGGGATAAAAAAAATAGCTTGGGCAAGAATAGCACAAGAATGTGTAAATAAATATAATGACACGGAGCATTCAGTAACTGGCTTTGCACCAAAATATCTGTTAGATGGCACGGATGTTTCAGTTTTGCCAAGTGAACTAAAAAGAAATAAAATAATAGACAATGATTTGATAAGACATAGAAAAATAGCATTCGACAATACCATGAAATCACATATTTATAATAAAAAACTATTCGATAAAAATAGAAAAGACTGAATTCAAAGTAGGAGATATAGTGTATGTGGAGAATGGAAACAAACTGAACAGGAAGAAATTGGACGAATTGAGGATTGGACCATACGAGATTATAGAGAAGATTTCAAACTGAGTGTACAGGATTAATACAGGTCGCAAGAAATTAGAATCAAATCTTTTCCATATAACGAAACTTATTCCAGCCCCTATATTAGATGAAGAAGGAGATGGAGAATAGAAATGGAACAACGGAATGTGGAATATAACGAAAATTTGGTTCCAAACTTTCTTCCCCTTGGGGGGGAGATGTAAAGAATTTAGTTAGTTTTGGTTTTATATTTTACCGCGCTGGACGGGTAAAGGTTTTTTAAGGTTAAGTTCAGAAAACACATGTTAAGAAGAATGTTTAGTTTCATGAGTTATAATAATAGTATTTATAGTGCATAATAATAATAATAGATAGGATTGAAGATAGAGGGAATTAAGGAATAAACCTAATTGTCGTTTCTTTATTTTTAGGTATGATATATAGTGTATATAATGTAGATAATAATATTTATATTAAATCTTTATTTTTAGAGCAACACAACATTGTTTTTGTTACCTAATTCCCAAGAACAATAAAAATAATATCTTATATATAGGTAAAAATAAACGAAAATAGGCAAAATACCTGGTAAAAAAGGTGATAAAAAAATAGTATAAAAAAGGCAAAAATCAAATAGTGCTCTAATGATTCAGAATTTACTAAAACAAATTTGTGTATTATTAGAAAGTCGATGCCTGAAAAACTGACGATAGGTGTTTTGCCTAAAATCCGATCTCTAATCATAATACAATGTTTTTAAATCCAATTTCCGAAGAAGAGTCATGGAGTACCAGCTATAGTCTTAAAAATAAAAAAAGTGCGGGTAATGACGATATTCCTAGTGTGGCAATAAAGAATGTTATTTCCAGTGTGCTTAATCCACTGCCGCAAATTATAAACAATTCAATTTGGGGTATTCCCTGATAGTTTAAAAGAGGCGCTAATCTCTCCATTTTTTAAAGCTGGAGATAATATGTCAATCAGTAATTATAGACCAATTAACATTCTATCAACAAGCTGTCTTTTACAAGCAAACATAAAATTATTAGCCAACAACAGCATGGCTTTATAAAGGGTAAGAGCACAGATACGGCATGCTACCAATTTATAGCGGATGTCATTCAAAAGCAGATGAAAAAAATATACCCCATGGAATGTTAGTTGACTTGTCAAAAGCCTACGACCTAGTCGACCATGGTATACTTATATAAAAATATTATAAAAATTATACAGATATGGATGCAAGGGAGTCGTGTTGGACTGGATAAAATCCTTTTTACATAACAGAATCTACATCACCAGGTTAGATAGTCCGAGCGGCATAGTGAAATCCATGCCAAGAGTAGTAAATATGCGGATTCCGCAAGGTAATACCATTGGCCCATTATTATTTACACTCTACATTAATGACATACCGCAAATACCGATCATACCTCAACTTAAGATGGTGAATTATGCAGACGATACTATGGTACTGTTAGTGCATAAATCTTTAGCAGAGATTATACCTAATGCCAACCTAGCGATGTCCTCGATGTTATCGTGGTTCGGTGCAATTAGGCTCATTTTAAATAAGGAAAAGACAAAATCGATCTTTTTCCAAACTAAAGATCTACAGCCACAAGAAAACCTGAAGAAATTATTATTGGTAATGAACCCATCAAAACGGAACAGACAGTTACACTTTTGGGTCTACAAATCGTCAATACTTTGGATTGGACATCACATATTAACAGAGTCGTGATTAAACTTAGTACTACGGTATACGCTTTAAGAACCCTTTGTCTATATGTGAACCCAGAAGTTATGAGGATGGTATACTTTACAAACTTCCATGCTCACATACCATTCGGAATATTTTTTTGCGGAAATGGTATCCACATCTAAAGTATTTAGAGTGCCAAAACAAGCGGTGCGCATTCTGTTCAATTTACCATTCAGGGAGTCTTGTGGGGGGGCACTTTAAAAATGCCCAAATTTTAACATGCACTGGTACATATACAGGGTGCTTCAAAAAAATGTATACACACTTTAAACTATTGTAGTTTTCCCGCTCTACAAGGCTAATGTTATATTTCTTCGCCAGGTGCCAGCATAATCGTCCCTCTATGTTATATTATCAGTTGGAATTTGTAATATCAACATGGGGGACGTACGTTTGAGTTTTGAAGAACGTAAGCAGGTAAGCAGTGGAGAAGGGAGTATGATACAGAACCACCTTCAAGATTAACAATTACACGCATACGAGACAAATTCGAAGTTCATGGAACAGTGTGTGATGTGCATAAAGGTCATTCAGGTCGGCCTCGAACAGCTACAAGTGATGAGGCATCAACGGCAGTCTTGGAACTGTTTCAACGCTCTCCTAACAAATCTTCAACGCAAGGGGCACGTGAAAGTGATGTAAGTGCTAGCAGCGTGCTACGCATTCTGAAGAGAGGCAAGTATCGTGTTTACATTCCAAGGCTGGTGCAACAGCTAAATGACGACGATCCAGATCGAAGGTTGCAATTTTGTGAATGGATTCAGGAGATGGTGATACGTGAACCGGGATTTATGGGTAGCATAATTTGGTCGGATGAAGCCCAATTCAAACTTAATGGAACTGTCAATAGGCACAATTGTGTTTACTGGGGTGAAGAAAATCCTCACATTACAATTGAAAAAGCTGTAAATTTGCCTGGTGTAAATGTGTGGTGCGGTTTGTCTTCAAGGGGACTCATTGGACCTTTTCGATTTGAAGACACTGTAACTGGTATTAATTACCTAACAATGCTTGCTGATTCCATATTTCCTGCCATTCGTGCATTATACGGTAATGATGATTTTTATTTTCAACAAGATGGTGCTCCGCCGCACTATCACAGGGACGTACGAGCTTACCTGGATCAAAATTTGTCGGGACAGTGGATAGGACGCAGGGGGCCAATCGAGTTTCCAGCACGCTCTCTAGACCTTACACCACTGGATTTCTTCTTGTGGGGCACAGTAAAAGATGAGGTGTACAAACGTAAACCACGTAACCTAGACATTCTTTGGAATGAGATTCAAGCAGTGTGTAGAGAAATCTCATTGGACGTTTTGATACGATGTACAGAATCAGTGGTGACTCGTACTCAGAATTGTATTGATGCTGCAGGTCACCAATTTGAACAGTATTAACATTTGTTATTTATGTTTCATTTACATTGGACTTTCAGCTTTCTATTTTCCTGAAATTTAACTTTGTAGAACGGTAAATAAATTTTCTATGGAAGTTCAAAGTGTGTATACATTTTTTTGAAGCACCCTGTATATTAGAAAGTATAATATTTCTTTTCAAACATAAACATTTATTTGAAATATATAATAAGCCAAATGAACGTAATACAAGACATAATAAAGAACTTTATGAACTTCCCAAAGACAACCTCACTGTAACTGCACGAATACCACCATACAGCATCATCAACTTATATAATAAATTGCCAAGGCGGATAAAACAAATTGATAACCTCAAGAAGCTTAAAAGGGAACTTTTTAAACTGTTAAATGATATTGAACCTTATAGCATTAATGAATTTTGGTGTAAAGTGAAGAAATTTAAATTTTTCATGTATTTATATATTAATCTTAGTTTTCCTGTATTTCTATTTTAATCTTATTTTTTTCCTGTATTTATATTTTAATCTTAATGCTCTTGTATTTATATTTATATCTGTATTTTGTATTTGCATATATATGCAAAGATTAGTTACCGACTTATTTCATTTAGATATTTTATACCTATATCTTAAATATTGAAATAAAATATTTTGATTTGATTCGATTTGAATCGAAGAAACCGATCACACAGCAAGCAATGGATCTAGTTATCACCTTATAGGTCCGGAAACCTTTTATTGTATGAGTATTACCACCATCCACTAAAGTAAAGATGAAGAAATAAGAAAAAAATGGATAAACACCTAGGAAGAACTTCCAGAGCTAAGACAATTCAAAATAATGACTGAAACTAAACAGGTACAAGCTTAGATTTCTGACAGGAGTTCTGACGGGACACTGCAGACTTAGAAAGCACATCCTGGGTCTAGAGAAGGATTACAGATGTAGATTCTGCAGCTCAGCAGAGGAAACCATACATCTGCTAAAAGACTGCGGAGCATTACTCCGCAAGAGATAAATGTATCTTGGGGCCCACTGCTTGAATAAGGAGGAGTTGCAATCATTGAATCCCACACAGGTCCTGAAATTCCTAAAATAATCCGGACTAGAGGAGGTTTAGAGAACCTGTGTAAATATATCTACAATTAGAGAAAGAAGGTGGGGCACACTAGATCTATAAGAGTCGTCACCGATATCTACAATCTACAACACTAAATTACGATATTTATAAAATGTGAAAAACTCAGATTTCTTTTGCAAACATCATATAAATAGCTTTTCTTATAAAAATAGCCAAGATGGTTACTTTGACCGCCTAGACTTAAAAGTAAACCATTTTTAAATTTAAATGTAATTGGTAGGTAATAATTAAGTAAGGCATCTGCATTTGCAATCCAGTCGAAATAGTAGTTTATGGTATATGTGTGTGAAGAAGGGCTTTTGAAGAAGCATGAGTTGCGATGTTTAAAGCACGAGCCGAAGGCGAGTGGTTTATTCGCAATGAGTGCACATAAGCCTTTCACACACGTATGTCATACATTATATTATCTACGAAGCATGTTAAAATACTGTTGAATCTACTAAAAAAATATTGTTTCTTGTCGATAATATTGTAAAAATTGTAATTTCGACACAAAATATATTTCAAATCACGGACATAATAAGGTTAGAACGTTCAGCGCCTCCGTGGAATAAATTGCTAACTAAAAAACGCACAGTAAGGGGAACAATATTTGGCAGTTTGCACTATTTTGGTAGTAGTCGATGAGTGGGGAAAGATTTTTTCTTCTAGGCCCACCTCCACTGAACTTGACCCTTCCAGTTTCGACTTTCCGTTTCGATTTTGAATTTTCCCGCCTGCGCCGAATTTTAAATTTTCCCGCGCACAGTGCAGAAATCGGAAATGGGGTGGCTGAATGCGGGAAACTGAAAACCGGATGAGGGAAATAATAAATGGAAGCCAAAACTGTAAACTAAAGTCGAAACCGGATGTCAAAACCGGAAACGGAAGTCTAAAGCAGACCTCACACCCAGCGTGGGGTTTCATACACCTAACACGTGGGACTACATAGACCTCACACCTAGCGTAGGGTTACATAGACCTCTGACGTGGGGCAACATAGACCTCACACTCTCATGTGTGAAAACCGGGAGTGCGAAACCGGAAACGGAAGTCGACACCAGCAACGGAAGTCGAAACAGGAAACGGAAGTTGAAACCGGCAGTCGGAATCAAAAATGTCAAGGTCAATGGGGGTGGAGGGTTTTGAAGTAACCATCTTTTCCTACTTCTATGTAATCTAGGTTAATCTAGATTTAATCTAGATTAGATTGTGGTTAGGTTGCCATAGTAATAACTAGACATCGGATTATATGCACTATCAACATGCGAAAATAAGCATGCAAATATGCGTAAAAAATGGGCGAAATATGCACAAGAAATGGGCGAAATATGCATAAAATATGCATAATCCAAATACTATTTATTATTTACATATTTTTTACAATATGCAGTAGTTCTTGTGTCAGTATACAATTAAATATTTTTTTCTATTTTCCGTCTGTAATGGACTCATAACAGCACTCATATGCGTGCGGTTATGGCTCACCGAGTACTGTTATGAGTTATTTTTTTCAAGGTTGGCACTGAAATTCAGAGCTGTCAGTGTCAAATTTTCGGCGAGATAGTTTTGAGGTTATGAAATCGCGAATCCACAAATTTTATTAATTAATGGTAATTAATATTATTATTTATGAGTCCATTACAGACCCAAAATAGAAAAAAGTATATTAAGGACGAGTTCAGTAAGCGCAATTTTTCAGCACGCGTCCAGGTTTAGAGCTCTAGATTAGATTAGATTAGATTAGATTAGATTCCCGACTTCCTCTAAGGGTTTGGCGCACGTCAACCTTAAGGCTTATTGTGCTGTCGGTTGATATCAAACTTGCAGTCCGACGTCTGTGTCACTGACTAGTTTCCTTAGTTTTCCTACAAGTTTGGGTTCCCATGTGGTTTGTTGGTTCCAGTCGAGCTAGTGTCGCATTCGTTCTAGGGCAGGGCATTCGAAGAGTACGTGGTTTGCTGTTTCATCTTCCTCTCCGCAGAGTCTACATAAAGGTTCGTCTCGGTAGATTTTTACTTTATGCATGAATTCTCTAAATCCGCCAGTGCCTGTTAGTAAACTAACTATCTGCTTCGTGTGAGCTTTGTTTAGTTTTAACAGGTCCTTTGCTATATTGGGATTAGGTGAGTCTATTAGCTTCCTGCAATGGGTTGCTTTATCATAGGAGTTCCATCTGAGTTTGTGTTTATTTTTCATCCAATCATTGATGGATGCTCTGGCGCAGGCTTTTTCTATACCTATGCTCGGTTCGGGACCAACTAGTTTCTTGCGGGCACCTTGTTTTGCTAGGTCGTCTGCATGTTCGTTTCCCTCTATACCACTATGCCCGCGAACCCAGATGATTTTTACTGTGTTCTGTTGGCCTAGTGTATGTAGTATTTCTTTGCATTCTTTTATGATTCTTGATTTTGTACTGCAGGCCTCTAGTGCTTTTAGCGCTGCTTGACTATCAGATATAAAATAAATGTTTCTGTTCCGATATTTTTGTCTGTGGCATTCAGTAGCACCCAATAGTAATGCGTGTACTTCTGCTTGGAATATCGTGCAGTGTTCGCCTAGGCTGGCTGATTCCCTAATTTTGGGATTTTTGCTGAACAGGCCCGATCCGGCCCTTCCTTCAAACATTGAACCATCCGTGTAAAAGATTATGTTCTTGTTCGTAGGGGTGGGAAGCTGGTCCGGTTTCCAGCTTGGATCTATGTGTACGGTGAATGATTTGTCGAAATGGAATGACTTGTTGGTACTGTCGGTTCTCATTTCCATCAACGGTATTCTGACTGCCGTCATGATTTTCGTATGCCCGATCCTACTGGCTGCGATCCATTGACCCGCGCATTGTAGTCGGTATGCCGCCATTCTTGCTTCTCCTTTTAGAAAGATGTCTAATGGCGGTGTATCTAGTATCACGTCTAATGCTAATCCAGAGGTAGTTCTAAAGGCTCCTGTGGTGCATAGATTCGCTAGATGTTGTATCCTGCTTAATTTTGCAACAGCAGTTGATTGTTGTAGTTTAGGCCACCAGGTTACTATGCTGTAGGTTAGTATTGGTCGAACTATAGTTTTGTATAGCCAGTGAGTCAGTTCCGGTTTGAGACCCCATGTGCTAACTATGGCTCTAAGATTATTAGAGCTCTAAACTTGGTCCTTTATTATACTGTTCTAGATTTTCTAGAGCAAAATTGTGACGTTTGTCACTTAATATTAATTTCTAGGCTGAAAATGACCTCTTTACGCCAACTGACGTTATTGGACAGAACTTGAAATTTGGCGCAACTTCTGCAAGAACGTCTTCAGGTAGAGTTTGGCTGGTGCCTTTTATAAATGCATTTACTTTCTTTATTCCTTCAAGACCTTGGTTTTTATAGAGAACAGCATTTAATTTGCCACGGACCTTTTCTGATAGTGAACTCGGAAGGTCGTTGCTCTGTTCAATAATTTTTTCCAATATTTCCAAGGGCTTGCACAGAAGAAGGTTTTTAGTTTCTAGAGTCTCAATTACGAGCAATATTTTGTTTGATTAAAGGAGGCCTGAAATGCCAGCTGGCTTGAATTAATAGACCTTTTCATAGTTGAAATTTTCTTGTGCGCATGTGTCAATTTCCGCCATGTTATTTTTTTGACCGATAACTAAATATGTGCCCGAAACTTTCATAATCCCGCCCCTTAAACTTGGCCTATGCGCATGCGCTTAACTAACCGTAAAAAGGTCTTATTGCAATGGTTTCTGAACTGTAAAATTTACCAACTACTTCTTTTATGGGCTCAAAATTCTAAGCATAAAACAATACAGCTTTCAACCATGTTCCTTACCGCGTTAATGTTGGTTCTGGAGGTAGTGCCTGGTTTGGTAGTCGCTCTTTATATTTTTGTACGCGCGATGGTGCTTTCAAAAACACTTTCTTTGTAGAGGAAATCAATTTATTTACTAGTGGAAGCCGGTAGTCGCGTTGCCGAGTGTGAGGTGCCCGCATGGCACCTCACTGGCTGCGACCTGCCACCGTTCCCGCCTAATACAAAAGACATGTAACTACTGAAATAAGCACTGTAAATGAGAAAGTACTAAAATATGCAATATTGCTATAAAAATAGCGTTTTATGCATTTGCATATGCAAACATACAAACGCATATAATCCGATGTCTAGTAATAACAAACAGAAATCGTTCAATATTGAAACTCGATTTGATTTACATTGAACTTTTACGCACGATTTGGATACTTTTACACACGATATTATAATGGCATCCTTCACATACAATAATGTATTTATTAATGTGTTCATTTTGGTGTGTGAGTACCAAAAGTTGTTTTTAAGGTGTTTTTAATTATAATTTTATAATATTAATGATCTTATTATGATTACGGTCAAAATCTTCGTGTCAGGCTTGATGTATGGTCTAATTCGTTGGACTGTTCCTGAAATTATAACCAGTGGGTCATAATTTCTAGTAATCGAAGTTCACAGAAAATATGAGTTTTCATATTTCATTTGGGCATTGAGAATTTTGGCCTGCTGAGTTTTAAAATTGGTCTTTGGCTCATACTAAATACCTATCCTCTATTTCAAATAAGTACATTAATATTTATTTTAAATGGTCGAATAATTTAAATAATATTTAAACTTTTACTTTTTAAAATCTTTCAAGAGCATTAAAATTTTTTCTATTTTTAAATAATTTAAAAAAATGTTTTTTTTGCAGATTTCAAAATATAAAAAAAATCTAATAAAATTTTAGCGGCTCAAGTAAATAAAATAACTTTTGATATTTTTAGTAAAAGCTAATAAAGTATCTCACTCAGTTTTGGCTTTGTCTTTCTTCATGTTTACATCTTTACTCCTAATAACATGTTAACTCATGATCATGTTTACTCTTAATAACATAATATGCCTGGTAACATAATACTTTTAAATAACACAATTTTTACTATGCAATCAAAGTATCAAAAATTACTGAAATAAACAGTGATTTTGATGACTCGGTCTTATTTGAGTCGGATCTCGTCAAAATATTAATGTTATTTCTAATAGTGTAATTAGATAAACATTATAAATATATATATATATATATATATATATATATATATATATATATATATATATATATATATATATATATATACAGCACATTTTAGTTCCTGGCAAATTTAAAATTTAACAATAATTATTTACAATAAATTTATCACAACTATTAAATTATTATATAAAAATATTCACATATTTATATACTTTCTCAAACAAAATTATTGTAATTGTAAAACTCAACAGGCCAAAATTCTCAATGCTTAAATGAAATATGAAAACTCATATTTTGTGCGAACTTTGATTACTAGAAATTATGACCCACTGGTTATAATTTCAGGAACAGTCCAACGAATTAGACCATACATCAAGCCCGACACGAAGATTATGACCTAAATCATATTAGCGATTAAACGTGTAGAAACAGACGAGGCGGCAATCAATCAAGTGCGAGCACGGGAATGCGCTCTGCGACCCCGTAAAGCAAATGATGATGGCTCACTCGCATCCGACAGAATCCGCAGACTAGTCATTCCGACACTTACATACACCAGTCCCTCGCATACTTGCATAATTCGATACGTATATGCGCGAATGCAAGTCGGTTGATTGATGCGGCCGATCCGAATCGATCATACACATCGGCGTTATTTATTACCATTTAGCTGAAATTTATTCGCTTGCAAAGGCGTGTAACTACATTTTCGGTTACGGTTGCGAGCTTTTAGTTAAATTACACACATAAATATTAAATGCATGTATGCAATACACTCGTTGAATAATTATCTAAAAATTCATAGAAAAAAAAAACACGTATTTAAATTGTCTATTTATAGCAAATCCTAAACTTTCATTACTTAAGGATATGTATTTTAAATTCAGATTTCCTGTACCTAATCGTTTTTATTTGTTTCCTATTCAAAAAAGAGTATGCGGTCAGGGGAGCCCCGTCAGGAACGAAGTTCCTCGTGCATTTAAGAATCAAACAACTTCTCTTTTTGAATTATTATTACAATAATTAAAGTGCAAGCAAATGCGTTGTTTGAATGTTCTGGAAAATTTGAGCAAACCGGGGCAAGATAAGTTGAAATGCGGCCCGAAACAAAAGCGTCAAATTGATAAATAAATGAAAAAAATGTTTTGTTTTGGGCCGCATTGAAACTTGTATTGCGGCCCACGGGCCGCAGGAGAAGACCCGCGGACCGCAAAATAGACAATTTTTTAATTCATTTATTACAGACACTAAATTGTGAGTATAATTTTGCAAATTTCGCAACGCAAGGAGTTAGTGTGTAGATTTAGATTAAAATCCACCAATTATTTAGTGTATAGACGAGATTATTATATTACATCAAAACTTGCGGTCGCAAAAAATGTGTGCGAAAATATTCTAGTATGTCATAAATGACAGATAACATGTGCAGTTGAGTATTTGATTTATATCAGGAGTGTCCAACTTCCGGCTCAAGACCAGTTGCTATGAAAAACCAAACATCAAAATAAATCTTTTCATAGTTGAATTTTTTTGTACACATGTGTCAACTTCAACATTTTTTTCGGGCACTTACGTTCGGGACTTATAATCAGTGAAAATAATAAAATGTGCCCGAAACTTTCATATTCCCGCCTTTTAAACATGGCGGGCGCGCATGCGCTTAACTAACCGTAAACAGGTCTATTTTCTAGTCTAGGGCTATTTTCTAATCCCAAACCTTTTTGCAATCAAGAGCAAAAATAGTAAAATTTCATTTTAAAGCTCCAACATTTCTAGCTCCAGTTCTTCTGTCCTTACTTGAATAAGTTTTGCAATATATGCTACAAATTTGCTTACGTTTACTTGCGGCGGGCACACGTTAAACGGTCGGCGGGCGCCGCGGTGCCCACGGGCATAGGGTTGGGGACCACTGCTGGGACATAGTTGTTGGGACATGGTTGGGGACATGTGGTTGGGGACAGACTAGATTCTAGTTTGTCAAGAATGACAGATGACATATGAAGTTGCGTTACTAGGTTAATAAGATAGTTACAGCTAGGAAACTAACTGCAAGTTTTAGTTGAAACTATCTAGTTTGTAAATATTTTTAAAGACTTTTAAGTATTGAAACATAAATGACATTTCCAGAAACTTTCCCCAAAGTCTTCAATTTTCCAAAACTTTTTAATTAGTGATATTCAACTGTCGATTGCTAAGTTACTAAGATAGTTACAGCTCGGAAACTAAAAACTAAACCAGCAAAGGTCTATTTTATTATATTTAGTCATATAGTGAAATCAGATTGTGTAAAGCCGAGTTATGGCGTGATCTGCCGACTGGTCGTGTATTCTCTTTGAAATAGTCGATACGACTGCCTAATTCGTGAAACCATCTCAAATATGTTTCTTTATTAATCTCTTTATTAATAGGATAATTAAGATACGTAGGTTTATACTATCATATGACAACACTTAGGCATCTCTGGAAACGTCGAATCGGCAAGTAAGATAGAGTAAATCCCAGTAAATCAAGTTCCTCATAAAATTGAAGATTTCATGAGCTACACGAGTTAGATAGTTAGACTCGAACTGCCGACGACAGATCATGCAATGGCTCAGTTTTAAACAATCTGAATTATTTCACTATATAACTACGACATATATAAATATGGTAAATATCAATAACTTGAATTACATGTACGAAGAATATGTGTACATAACAGTTAGCAATTGCTTCAAATTATACAGCTTTATTTTTTGTATTAACTCTTTTTGTATTGAACGTTTGAACGATTTTTTTTTTCGTTTAGTTTTAATGTAATAAATCGACCACGCTAGTCTGCCACTCTGTGAAAGAAGGAGAGAAAGCAGGCGTTATAGAAATATACACTGAGAGAAAGAGAAAGAAAGAGAGAGCGCGCGGTATAGAAATATGCACTGAAAGAGATAGGCGTATAACGTAACGTTTGCTGCCAAATCACTCCTACCGAGACCTCCCTAAAATATTTTCAGTTAACAAAAAATTTAAGTCAGTTCAAACAAATTTCAGTTAATCTATCTACGCAAAATGGTAAGTTTTAAATTTTTTGATTATTTTTCAATTTACTAATAGTACTGCCATTTGGGGCTCGGAGTATATAATATACATTATCCTGCTTCAACTTGTGCTGGAACGGAGCGCTAGACAAGTTGAGATATTTAACCGAACTCTTGGGTTTTTGGTACCAACCTAGTTTAAATCGGTTATCAACTGTCCTGATGATTGGGGTATCCAAGAAAAACTAGGGAATTATTTCGGATTCTATAGTAAAGAGAAGATGTTCACTGTAAGAGTTAAACGAACTCATGACCTCGGTTATCGCTTCGTATGGCATGGCATAGACAATATCATCAACATATGTCAAAGAAATTCGATTTGAAAATTATCAATGGTTATCAACTGTCCTGATGATCAGGGTGTCCAAGAAAAGCTGGGGAATTATTTCGGATTCTATGGTAAAGACAAGATGTTCAGTGTAAGAGCTAAACGAAAGACCTCGGTTATCGCCACGAGCGAGATGGAATAGACAATATCATCAACATATTGCCAAAGAAAATGGATTTGGAAAAAAAAATTACCATCTGCATGTTTAATTAAGGTATTTATGGTGATCTCCACTTATCACTGGTGTGATATGTGTGATCCCATGGGGTGCCAAAAATCTGAACGAAAAACATAAGTAGATAGGCTAGGACAGTTCTAGCGCAAAATCCCATAGAGATTTACATAGGAGTCTGAATTAACATTTATTCCGGTAACGTGTCTGGTTCTAGCGCATGCGCAAACCGCCAATACCTGTTCATGCAGTATTTTGTATGATAGGTTTAAACAGATAGTAATCAGCCAATAAACAGATTTAGACTGGTAGTAATCAGGTATAATCAGCTTGAAGAATCCCGACGCATCATTTATTCAAATAAACCTCAATCGCAGTCAGACGGCCCACGATTGCCTTTATCAGCTGGCCTATGAAGAGAATGCCGATATTCTAGTGGTGAGCGAACCAAATAGGAAACACATAAGCAAAAGGGGGGGGGGGGGGGTGGTATGTGGATGAACATCTTGGGAAACTCGAAGCATCGCTGAAGGAGAGAGAGGGTCCGTTTGTGGTAGGCGGAGATTTCAATGCCAAGGCCTACCTGTGGGGTTCCCATATAGAAGATCGAAGAGGCAATCTGCTGGCTGATCTAGCAGCAGCACTAAACATGGTGACTGCTATGATGGAATATTGATGGAATCAACCCCACATTTGTTCGTGGAAACAGCCAATCTATAATAGATGTCACCTTTTGTTCAAGCATACCAGGAACACGCCTTAATCGATGGAGACTCTTGGACTCTGAATGTAGCAGCGACCATCTACCGAAAGCCTTTATGCTGAAAAAATCTGGGCACCTGCCAGAGCCCTCTCGAGTAAATGTGGGATGGAAGTGGGACGAACGCAAGAAAGAAAAACTGGCTGCGAACGTCTACATAAAGCTGGCTTTATGCACTCGTTGCACGGCAGACAAACTTATGGAGGCGATAACGCAGTCATGCGAAGAGACGCTAACCCCTAAGAATGTTCACTATGGCTCCAAAAGACCTCTGTACTGGTGGACGCCCGGAGTTGCCGCTTGTAGAGCTACCTGCAAGGAGGCAAGGAAGAAGCTGGCGAGAGCCACCCGCAGCAGAGCCCAAAGACAACAATACCAGGAAATTCAAGAGCTCAGGGAAGAATACCAATCCGCTAGTAGAATATTGAAGCGACAGGTGAAGCAGGCAAAGGCTTTGACATGGCAAAAATTAGGCGACGAAGTGAACAAGGACCCCTGGGGGAAAGCATATAAAATAGTCATGGGAAAGTCAAGGACACGCTCTGTATGGACGAAAAAAGATACTTTCCAGGCGGTAGCAAAGTTGTTTCCTGAACGACCGGAGGCTCGCTGGGTACCCGCGCAGGTAGGAAGTCGAAATTCTTTTACTCTAGAGGAATTAAATGCGACTGCAACAAAATTGCGGATGGGAAAGGCAGCTGGCCCAGATGGTGTCCCGGCTAAAGTGATTAGTCTGGTGGTAGCAGTGGTTCCTGAAACGGTGCTCTCGCTGGTGAACGACCTCTTTGCAGTCAGTGTGTTTCCGGAAAAATGGAAGGTGGCCAGATTAGTATTGATACCGAAGCAAGGTACGAACTAAGACGGAACACCCAAAGTAAGGCCAATATGCCTGCTATGCACTATGGGGAAGTTATACGAATATCTCGTCAGAGCAAGCCTACATGAGGAAATTCAAGAAAGAGGCGGACTTTTAGAAAGGTAGTACGGTTTCAAGCAGGGACGCTCAACCATTGGTGCTATGGAAGAGGTAATTAATTTTGAAAGGTTAGCAAATAGGGCTTCATGAAGAAGCAGAGATCTGCTGGCTCTGACGACTATTAACGTGGAGAATGCTTTTAACACGGCTTCGTGGAGCAAAATAGTGAAAGCCCTTAAGAAGAAAGAGATCTCACCAGAAATTGTTGCCATAACTATGAGCTATCTAAGCGACAGGTGGTTAATAGTTGAAGACGATAGAGCAGTCAAGGTGACCTGTGGGGTTCCGCAGGGCTCGGTTTTGGGGCCCGCCTTATGGACCGCACTCTATGATGCGGTCCTGGAACTGGAGTTCCCTGTCGGCGCCCGGACAGTGGCCTTTGCTGACGACTTGGCTCTTCTGAGAATGGGTCACAAGGAGAACGACTTAATAAGTCTAACTAATCAGTCTCTAGCTACAATAACGCAATGGATGTTTGACATGAAACTAACCATAGCAATGCACAAGACGAAATCTGTGCTTCTAGTAGTGCAGAGCATTAAATACTTGGGGGTAGTTATGGACCAGCGGGTGAGCTTCACGCCTCACATTCGTAATGTGTCAGCCAAAGCAGAAAGGACGGCCGCGATGCTGGGGAGACTAATGCCGAACGTTGGGTGGGGGGGGGGGGGGCTCAGCCTGACCAGGAGTTTGTTTTCCTCGGTTGTCACTTCAATTATGCTATATGGAGGGGAGATCTGGGGAACCGGCCTGCAACTGGGAATAAACAGAACAGTTATAATAATAGCACAGAGGAGGGCCTTGATTAGCGTAGTCTCTGCATACCGGACAGTCTCGGCAGAGGCTGTACAAGTGGTGGCTGGATCCACACCTATAACACTCCTTGTAGACGAAATGATGGCTCTCAGAAAATGCCAAAAAACCTATTCAAGAACGAAGCGCGGCAACGCGCCATGGTGAGTTGGCAAAATGCCTGGCAAGGGGCAAAAAACGGCGCATGGACGCGAGAATTGATTCCGGATGTGCAAATCTGGGCCGACCGTAAACACGGAAACTTCGATTACCATGTGACCCAGGCGCTAACGGGACCTGGGTGCTTTAATGCCTTTCTACACCAAATAGGCAAAAAGGCGAAGCGATCAGTGCTGATGCTGCGGCGAAAGAGATGACGCGTGTCATACGATATTCTTTTGCGAAAGATGGGACTAGCTAAGATTAGGGATAGCAAGGAAAGCTGGTGTATGGCCGGACAAGGAGAATATGACCAAAACCATGCTAGAAAGTAAAGATAAAAAGAACGCAACCGGGGAGATGCTAAGAGGCATAATGAATGCCAAGGAAGTAGATGGGAGGAGACTAGAAGCAGGCCAACTAATTAAAAAGTAACCAAAGAGCGTGAACCCAAAGTTACCTAGTGATAATAACCCGAGAGGGTGCAAACCACGGCAGCGCTAGGGACAAGATGAGAAAAAGGGGGGAGGTGGTTTTAGTGGGTATACTATCTCTGGAAGAGAAGGAGTCCCACGCTACCCAGCTAGAGGGTGCCTATAAAAGGTTTCCCCTTCCTCCTAAAAAAAAAGGTATAAACAGCTAATCAACAGGTATTGACGCTTTACGCATGCGCTAGAACCAGACAAATGACCGAAAGAAATGTGCATTCAGACCCCTTTCTAAATCCTTATGGGATTTTGCGCTAGAAATGTCCTAGCCTATCTACTAACTTATTTTCAAATGAAAATTATGCAGTTTAAAAAATCAAGCCAATAATTTCAAGAAAATGCCTAATTGGAATCAATTATATCCAGAAATAATTTTAACGGAATGTTACTTAGCGTTTGGCTATATCACAGGTAAGTATATAACAAAAATAACAAAATTTCACAAACAAACACTAAGGTTACAAATATATTCTATTAACTCTCTTGTCCCAATCAGGAAATCGGATGGGTTGCCACTGTAGGAACTAATTGGACAGTCTTCTACCATGTGTTTAATAATCTGTCTTAATAATGTCTTTCAGCGCCGCAGCCACAATTTGGGGAAGGCATTTTCCCCCATCTGAAAAGTGAGTCGGAGCACCTACCGCAATTCGTCCTAATTCAGGTGTTTAAGTGTTGTCCAGATTCGTCTTGGTTGATCAAAACCTTCTGGCTTGCTTGTAATGCATGGCATATCCCGGTTGGCAGGTGTGGCCTTCTTCTCCCATTTTTCTTTCCACCGCTCAATTATGTTGAAGTTTTCTTCGGTAAGAGTATCTGCCGTTCTTAGAGGGGGTTTTCGTGAGCGTAGCCTATTTAAGATTCTACCGGTTATTCCAGCGTGGGAGCGGAGCACAGGGTCGGCGTTAATTTTTCCATACTCCCTGACCAGAGTATGTTCTCGGAGAATTTGTGGAGGAGCTATGTGGCTCAGTGTGGGTAGCCAATAAGTATGTGTAGCCTAGATTGTGCCTGATACAGTACGCATAACTTGATTGGGTTAGGCTTCAACACGTTTGATGTGTGGGCTGTTGATCCACCCCGGTGCACAGTATTCCGCGACGGGGTATACAAAACCCAGTGCTGTCGTTCTAATTGTGGGCGCTGTGGAACCCCATGTGGTGCCGTATAGCTTTTGCAGGATATTATTTCGGAGTTTTACAGCTGTCTTCATAAGGTGTCTCGTGAAGCTTAGCGTAATGTCGAGAATGACACTCAAATATTTCGGGTGCATATTGTGACTGAGAAGTGTGCCTTCAAAATATAATTTAAGTTGGTAGTTTCCATTGGTCCATCCTGTTATTTAGGTGGAAGTACGATACTTCCATCATTGCGGCACTGGGCTGCAATCTCCAGTCGCAAAAATATCTCCCAAGGGTAGCCAAGACATTTGTTACAATTTCTTACAGTTTCTTACATCTGTTACAGTTATCTCAAACTCCCTATGGCTTGTAGCGAGCGACCAGTCATCTGCGTAGCCGAACTTCTTTAATGTAGTTCCGGGCATGTAGAGACTAAATAGCAAGTGAACAAGCACCGATCCTTGTGGGACGACATTATTCAGTTTCATTTTTGTACTTCTTTGTCTTGCCGCCCATAATGACTTGAAAAGGACTATTGGATAGCATGGCATTGATAACATCAGCCATCTTTCTGCATGGGATAGCTCGCATTCAATGCCGTTTCCTATGAAACCAGTAGATATTTTTAGTTGCTTTTGTAAGTCAGTTTCCAAGTAGTTGTTTAGTGCGTACTTGGTCTGTGCGGCTGCGGACCGGATGAAATCCGGCTTGTTCCACAGGTATATGTTGTAGTATTGTTGGACCAATCCTGTTATATAGCAGTTTTTCAAAAAGTTTGTAGGCCATGCTTAGGAGGGCAATTGGGCGCTAGTTTTTTGGTGTATTATTAGCTTTCCCTGGTTTTAAAATAGCGACGCTTTTTGCCCTTTTTAGTTGGTAAGGTATATTGTCCGTCTTGAAGATGTCTGAGAAAAATTTTGCAAGCCATTGTTTAGTGCATTTGCCGCTATGCTTTAGGAATTCGGCATGAATGCCGTCGAACCCAGGAGTTTTTCCAGTTTACATTTCGGCCAGAGCCCCCGTGACATCTTCACAGGTGAAGGGGTTGGCATATTCTGTTTCAGGAGCACAAGCGGACTTAATGATCTGGAGATCTTTCTTAACTTTAATTGTGTGTGCACGGTTTTGGGCTGCTCTTGCGGTAGACACTATGTGGGACGCCACTTGGTTTGGCATTACTAGATTGATTGGGCGATCTGGTGGGTTGCTACTGCCGAGATTACGCAATAGGGACCAGGCTTATCTGCTTGATTTTTTAATGTGTAGATTTTCAACTGTTCCATCTTTCGAGCCTAGCAGCATCAATGCTGTGGAGTAGTTCATCTGCAATTTCCTGCCTTCCATCTTCACAAAATTCTTCATACAGTCTCTCTCTCTCCTCAGTCTATCCAGGTATATACTCTTTTCGGTGACCTCTAGGTATGGCTGCTTTGGCTGCTGTCATTATTGTTCTCAACAATCTCTCCTAGTTTTCGATCTTTGGTGGAATCCATCCCAAGCATTTATCGAGATTAATAGAGAAAGCAGGCCAGTTACCTTTTCTGAAGTTCCACCTGGGGCGTGGGAACGATTTTATGACTGGGATGCTAATGCCGATGTTAATCAAAATAGGGCGGTGTTGGCCATGAGCGAAGTCAGGCTTGAGCTTTCTTGATGCAGGTAAAGGTTGGCCTCTATTGTCAGTGGTAACAAAACCAGGGTCAGGGTTATATTCCCTCCTCCAAGCTGCAGATCGGAAAGTGCCTCTGTCGTTAGCGTCGGATAGAAGATGGATACCATGTTCTTCTGACCATTCCAAAAGGGACCTACCATTTATGTCATTGTCACGGTACTTCCACATCTCATGGTGGCGGTTAAAATTCCTTACGTATATGATTCCTGAGTACATGGGCAGACTAGGTGAGAGCTGGTGCTTTGTAAATGTTAGCGATTGTGATATCGCCAAGTTTTACGGTTACCTAATGGATGTTATTTTCAGTGGAGGTGGAAAGCAGGGATGCGTCTTCTATGTTTATGCGTACGTAGGTTGCCACACCATAGGTTCTGTCATAGGTAGCGCCCAATAGGTCAAAACCTGTAATCTTTCCTCTTGAGCTCAATTGAGCTTCATTTTTAGTGTGTGTTTCCTGAAGTGCGACCAGGTCAACATTGTTTTCTTTTAAAAATCTGATCAGAAACTGGCATTTCGTTCTGCTTATGCCTTCTAGATTAAGGTGGAAAACTCGTATACTAGGTCCGAGCTCCTTTGTCAATTGGTCCTTAGAGCAACCATTTATTGATGGTGTCATTTTTTGTTGCGCCTGTGATTCTTTTTTCCAGAAGATGATCTAAAGATTGTCGGGCGCCTCTTGTGTTAGCTCAATATTTAAAATACTCAAAAAAGCAGATTTAATATTCCAAGAGATAAAACTAAAACTTATAAGTGAAAGATGAGAGTTCTAATTAATAACGATTTATATTTCAATTGGCGTGAAATAATAAATCATTTCAAGATGATAGTTTTAAAAGCTTCTTTGTGTTATGAAATGCTATCGTTCTAAATTACACGAGAGAGCGGCGATAAATGTCAGAAGTAATGGACGCGAGAATATGCAGTGGAAGTTAAGTTCGCTTGCAATAAAAAGATTTCGTTGCGGGAGGGAAGTCGGCCGGCGCTCGTTTCCTGCGAGATCGCGCATTAAAAGAAATGTCACGGGGATAAAGCGAATTAATACTTCGGAGATAATTTCAATTTATATTGCTCGAGTATTAATAAATTGCTTTCCTTGCTGAAATTCAATTTACGGAAACGAAAAAAACACGAATTGATTTTATTGCGAATAAACGAAATTTATTCCTGTATCTGAAATGTTTGTCCTGGCAACAAACAGATTATCATTAACTTTAAATACAAATCGAAAAATAAATATATTCCTGCAAAAGTGTGCTCGAGTAATTTTTGGGACATTTAACAGATATTTTATTTAAAATTTATTTGAAAACACGTCAACCACAACAAATAACGAAAATACAAAACCTTTTTCGGACAAAGCACGGTTAATGAAGAATATTTCTTTGTTGTAAAAGCTATCTGGAATGTAAAAAATATTGTGATTTAATAAATTTATTACTGTTATAATTCAAAATATAGAAAATTCATTCTAGCTAATTATAAAAATCTATTATTAAGTGCCCAGAATTCATCCGTCAAGAATATTTATTTCTAGTCTATCCAACATTATTGATTATTATTACATTATTGACTTAAATTCAGGATTAGACAAATATACAATACTAGATTAGGTAAATAAACATAGAATTATTATGCCATATAAGTTTTATCTGCCTAATATACCTCTAGATCTTCTAGTCAAATCTACATCTAATATTGCCTATCTATTTGTTCTCTGTTTAATGCTCGTTTCTATTCATTGCTGTGTTTTTTCCTTCTCTTGTAAATTACTCCAGCCTTTGTCTGTCAAGTCTTGTTTACCCACACATTTCTAACGACCCATTAAAAATTAGGATTATTGCGGAGACTAGATGTAACTTCAATCCCATCAAAGTAGTCTTGTCTGCTTGGTTATATCTATCTTCACTTGTTTATTATGCTTTCACTCTTTGCATTTAAAAGATTGCTTTCTAGCCCTTAAAGCTATATACTCTTATATTGCCTCTCTAATATTAACACAAAAAAATATGTTTGCCTTGTCTCTTGTATATCCATATCTGCTTAGTTCTCGCATGTTCTCGTTTTGGGAGAAGAACGATTCAAGTGCTAAAATTGGTGGCAAGAATCAGAACCTCAAAGTCATAGGTTTAGCATTTGCTGACGACATAGCGCTGTTTGCTGAATCTGAACAAGAAGCTATTAACCAAATTGATCAGTTAGAAGAAACGTTATCGATCAGAGAAACGATCAGTTATTGTATATATTTGTGTAGTATTGTATTTGTTGTTGTAAAAATTGCCAATATACGTTGTTGATTACAACAAATTTATGAAGAGTGCTGATCGCTCTGATCAATATTTGTCATATTTCTCGATAGTAAATAATAATAGATTTGTCCATTTCTTGGTCCAGAAGATATGATCCTCCAGTAGGATTGTCAAAGCATGCAAAAAACACAAATTGGGTAAAATTGTTTCAGGTGGCATAAAACTAAAACCCCAGATACAGTGTCGTGTTTGTACTGCGCATAAGAAATAAAGTTTAACCTGCTATATGTGCCAATATTGTGAAATGCATCTTCAAAAGGTAGTCTGTAGTTATAAATACCACAAGTATAGGCAAATAGTATTGAGTGGTTTTATACGTAAGTTCGAGAAGGACAAGGATTATTTGAAACATTTATTATTTTTTTTTTTTATCGCAGACAGGCCAACAATTACCACGCAAATATCATTTCTTTGTAGGTCTAGTTTCCTTCTTTCTCTTCCAGAAGTCTTTCATCCTGGTCGACTGCGCAGCTCCTCTTTCAGCAGTCCATTCTCCTTTATTGAGATTCTTCTCCCCGACAAGAATTTTGATGCCAAATTTATTTTTTCTGTACTCTATTCGGTTTAGACAATCTTCTTCAGTAATTTTGAATGTTTGAAGTTCCTCCTTCATTTGTTTTACATAGCCCCCATGCCATTATAATTCCAGATTTTATCAAAAAATTGTTTGTTTAACCTTCAGCAATCCATGCGGACCATATGTCCGTAGAACTGAAGTCGCCGCTTTCTGATCATCACTTTAAGGTTGTCAATTTTACTATAAATTTCTGCACTGGATCTTAATCTATAACCTTCCTGTGTTTTCCTAGGTCCATAATTCATTCTTAAAACTCTTTTTTCTATCTTGAGCAAATTCTCCATTCCGGTTACATTTGTAGTTTCCGTGCCGTACAAGATAATTGGTCCAACAGCTGTATTACAATGTCGTAATTTTGTATTGACAGGTTCTTTTTATTGTATGTATTTTTTTGTAAAAAAATTTAATCTTTCCAATTTCCCTTTTTTGTTCTCAATTGCCAATTTATCCGTCCCATTGCTACTAATTATTTCCCCAAGATATTAAAATCGGTCAGTGACCCTGATGCTCCCATAATTTGTTTTTATCATTTTCTTAGTATATTTCTGATCACTTGTCATCATTTCTGTTTTTACCAACGAAATCTGTAAGCCCGCTTTCTTCTGCTGTTTCTTTTAACTGAGCAATTTGATTAATACCTTCTTGTTCTGATTTAGCAAACAGCGCTATGTCGTCAGCAAATGCAAAACCTTTGACTTTGAGGTTCTGATTCTTTCTACCAATTTTAGCACTTGAATCGTTCTTTTCCCAAAACGTCCTTATGACTTTATTCAAGACCATATTGAAAAGCAGTGGTGGTAGACTGTCCCCTTGTCTTAGCCCTGTTTTAACTTCGAAAGGCTCGCTAACTGCACTTAAAAATTTGAATGAATATTTGGAAATCGTATTAGTTAACGTTAATCGTTAATCGTTTAAGTTTTATTAAATTTATATTTTTTTGATCAACTTGATATTCCTTCAATGTGTCAAAAACAGTATGCCTATGAATCATACGCTTTCTGAAAATCAACGAATAAGATAAAGATATTCTTTGGCCTGTTGTTGTAATATTTTAAAATCAATTTTAAACTAAGAATTTGTTCTGCACACGATCTATTCCTTCTGCAACCACCTTGGAACTCACCAAACTGTGGTTCGATCTGTGGTTCAAGTCTGTTTGGAAGTTATTTGGAAAATATTTTATATGTGACAGACAACAATGATCCTCCAATATAACTATTGACATCAATGTTTGAGCCTTTTTTATGTAGGGGATGAATTAAGGCGTTTAACCAGTCTTCTGGAATTGCTTCCTCAATCCAAATTTTCTGAAATAGATTTGTCGTCGCTATTAAAAATTCAACATCTACAAATTTCCATATCTCTGCGATTATCCTATCCTCGCCTGAGGCTTTATTATTTTTAAGTGAGTTGATAATACCTTTAACTTCGTTTACATCTGGTGGCGTAGAGTCAGAATTTTGTTTTGTAAATTTGAAACTCAACTTGTCTGTTGGTTTTGGACAGTTTAACACCTTCTCAAAATACGCAGCCAGGATATCACAATATTCCTTGTTGTTTAATGCTAGCGTACCATCTTCCCTTTTGAAGTTTAAGCTCGGCGATGAATATCTAGTGATTTGATTTTTATATGCTCTATAAAATAATCGTGTGTCATTTTTCTTAAAATTGTCGTCCATTTCCATTATTTTGGTCCTTTATGCTAAATACATGAGATTAGACAGACCAAGCTAAATACATGAAACTAGATTAGACTGAACTAAAATATATAAGGGATTGTTTAATGTAAATAAAATATATTTTCGGCTGTTTTTTTATAATTGTTAATAATGTTTATATTATTACTTTCATTATGTTATCTACGTTTTATTTTGATTTACGGCTTGTTGATTAGACGCAACCGGATGTTTGTCAGTCATAACACCAGGCAAGAATAGAGGAGAGAGGACTAGACTAGACAGACTAGATTAGACAGACAGACAAGCGGAGAAAATTCAAAATGAGTTGCGGGTGGGTAACGGACAATCCTGTATGCATACATAATTGATTGCAAACATATTACGGATTGATTCAAATGAGCTTATTGGTTTTAGGCCGGACAAGATCGGACAATATCGAACAAGGTCGAACAAGAACGGACAAGACTATACAGACCTTATATTTATCGGAATAATTTCCTATGAGTAAGCGAAATATCTTAAACTTGTCTGTGAACCAGATCGTATTAATGTTTTTCATTTATATTTATTTCATTTATATTTGACTACCAAGAAAACTTATTTTTTGTAACTGATACTTCTCGGACCTGACGGAACAGAGACGTGACGTGACTGATGTGTGTGAAAGGACTTTAAACCTTCTATTATTATCTGTTCAGTTTCACCTTTCTAATATTATTTTTGTAGTCTAGTCTCTATAGTCCTATGACTCAAGCCCTATCTCCTTAGTCTTATGTGTCTATTGTTGTCTATCCAGTATTGTTCGTTAAGTCTTCTTTGTCTAATTATTTTTAATTTTGTATCTGTTCATAACTTTCTAGTTTTATTTGTCTAGTTTGATCTATCTAGTGCAGGCCTGGGCAAATGGCGGCGCATGGGTCGCATGAGGCCCGCGTCGACATTTTATGCGGCCCTCCAAGCATTTTATAAATTACTTTAAGTCAAAACAAACGCTTGCGGTCAGTGTGCCCTGGCAGGAACTAAGTTCCATTACGAATGTATTACCTCCGATGTAATTCGAAATAAAATCAGTATACATTAATTTTGTGATTTGTTTCATGTGATTAGTCACATGAAACAAATCACAAAATTAGTTTTATCCAAATAATTTAACATGTTGTTTCATATAGTTAATGCTAAAATAATTATCTCTTTAAAATCTGTATTGAATTGACATAGACTAGACTTTGTTTCTTTGGTGTTTCAGAAACTTCTACACCGTTCATTATGTGGCCACACTGGTATTTTTAGAATTTGAAAAACAACATCTAATTTTTAAATAACTACCCAAAAGTTGAGCTTAAGTGTTCAAGCTTTTTGATAGCATACCAATATCTATTTTGAGGTAACTTGATGAAATACAAAATTGCAATTGAAATTTCTAAAGAAAGTTAAGTTTCAGGATATATTATGGAAATCAGACACTAAATTTGCAAAGACAACACTTCCTTGAGATCTAAAGTAACTAATGCTCTACATTCGTACTACATCGTACTACAGTCTAATTTCGTACAATTAATGAAAAATTAACTTGTTAACGTAAAATCGATAAGAATTGAAAATATTTTTGGTCCCCAATCAAAAATAAAATTCAAATGCTAAAAAAATTTGCTCACAAGAACAATCAAAATATTTATTAAATTTTCCCAAGAATAGACTAGACCTTATATTTGTTATTTTTTATTACATTTCCAATGCAAATAATGTAGAGTATAGAATCAAACCAAATATGCGCGTGTGTATGCCTGCTCATTGAAAGATACATTGAGAGAAAGGGAAAGACGTAAGTAGGGGATATTAAAATATCTTACGTTACATTTTCTCCCGAATCACATCTACCCCAGGCGGTGTTAAGGGACTTCGTTCCAAAAAATATATATGTATAATATGAATTTAAAAAATTCGGTTGATTCTGTGATCGTGTTCTGCCAAAATATTACATCATTGAGCAAGCAATTATAAATGTATCTATATTTAGTACATGCATTCTGGGCATGCTATTAAATTGTATTCCAATATAAATAGAACTACAAAATACCTAAGACATGCTTATTATGTTTACCAGGCCTGATGTTTATTTTATTATTTACCTGCCACTATTTCATATACCCTGCACAATAAAATAACAATTCAAATAAACATTTTTTTAATGCGCCAGGCAATCAAATTTTCATTTCTAATGTGGCCCAACAGACAAAGATTTGCCCACCATATTTACTCTAGTTACTAGAGTCTAGTATAATCTAGTATCTAGTATAATCTGTCGATTCTAATTAGACTAGTATTATCATGTAAATGGACCTATTTTTTAGTATTGTCTGTACCTATAATTTTGGTCGTCGTATAGTTATGATTATTTTTCTTATACGGATAGTCTTTTGTCCATTTTTCTGTTTAACATAGACTGATTACTCAGATAAAACTAAAATTGGAACTTACGTATTAACGCACCGCAGCAAGAGGTCGCGCTACCGCGCGATTTGTGGTCTGGATTTATATGCTTTAAGATAACCCTAATCTAACCCTTATACAATTTCTTCTCTTATTACGGATCGAGAGGTCGCGCTGCCGCGCAATATATAGTAGGGATCTTTAACCATCTATTTTGTTCAAATCTGTAGCTGCGATGGCGTTAGTACGTAAGTACCCTAACATTTTTGTCGGATTGGTCCACCTATCTAGTATTGCCCTTATTACTATAATTTATCATCGCATTTATCAGGTTGTCCAGCGATATAAAGTAAATCTAATAACGCTTGTCTTTTTATGATCTATTTTACTCTAATCGTCAAAACGCGTAATAATAATATATCAATTGACCTGTTAGTATGTAACATATTGCCATAAATCTGGAGCTAGATTTGTTGTGAAACATATAAACTATAAATCATAGTTGGAGCTGCACAATTTCATATAGTGTCATTATTAGGTACAAAAACTTTGTAAGCGTTACTGTCACCGTTTCGTAAAACCCGCATGTTATAAATATAATTGTGCAAGATCGTCGCGGCGCGGCGAGAGAATAAGTGAGTTATCCAATTAGGTTTCGTCGAGACTAATGCTGAAGCTTTTTACACGTACGACGGATAACGCAATCAGATAAATGACTGACTTGTCACCAAAAACTTGAGTGGAACGAACGGGACAATTTATTAAACCCAGTTAACTAAATGGTAAATAATAAATCTAGTTAGAAGGCGGAGAAAAGCAACCTTAAAGCGAAACCGTCCCTTATCCTCGGATATATCTCGTTTTAAACATTGCTATTTAAATATGAATATGAAATTGGGTGGTAGTGTTTGCAGTTTCCATCACTCTTTACTGCCCGACCATTAAATCTTCCGGTCCGTCGCGTTTCTTTGTGTCCGTGTGTGTGCATTTCGGTCGATGGGATTAGTTCGCGTTGTTTGCGTCGGCCAAATCGCGCACTTAATGACTTCCACCTTAGAGATAAGGCGACGTACCATTTCCAGAATGGCCACACTAATTCCTATCCGTTCGGACAATCGACACAATACTAACGAAAGTTTTATTGAAACCCGCGTTACATTGTCCAACAGCCAATAAAAAAGAACTAATGAGGCATTGGAAAGTTACCATTGATGTACTATAAATATGCTTAATGGACAATTTCCAAAAATAGGATTTGTAATTGATATTATGTGGTTGAAATCGTTTGCGTTTGTATGATATAATCGTTTTGATGAGTACATTTATTGAATCAATACAGGGGATTTCAAATATCACTGCGTGATTAAACTCTGTCGATGTGCGAAATGCCAGAAACAATTATATTAATTTTATAAAATTTGGTATCCGGTACGTTCACCGCACTCGTATGTATAATTGGGAGCTAAACTGTGATATATCAAATAAAGGAATATTTTATACTTGGCTGTTTAAATTTGAAGCTTTAAAAGACTCAGCAGAGAAGTTGATTCACACGATGGTCAAAACCAAAGTATAAACACGGTATTAATGCTTTTAGGTACATTATTAAATCAGAATTTATTAAAGATAATTTTTAAAGATTTTGAAAATCTGTGGTGTTGAATGTGCATTATGAATGTAGAATGTGCATTAAAAAAGAGTGAGCGATTCTACAGTGATTCAACCTTAAATGAACTGGTTTAGCGGTTGAATTGACATATTTCTTTTGAATGTTAAAGATTGTTTAAACGAACAAACGAGCCCGCCGAAGGCGGGCGAAGTTCGATCGTGATTATACGAAACGTCTCGTTCCAAGATGAAAATTTGTAGTATGCTCGTCATGGCTTACATTTCACACTTTTTAGAATTTGAAATTTGGCGCCTAAGCTAGTATGGACTAGCCGGGCCGGCCCTATACAGTCATATTTTTAGCGATTTTTGTAGTTGAGTTTTCCCTATAAGATGATCTAGGTTATGTTTATTAACGGGTACATGTAGGGAGTGAGATTGATCATCTTCGAGCGAGACGTTTCGTATAATCACGATCGAACTTCGCCCGCCTTTGGCGGGCTCGTTTGTTGTTTCAATTATACTACACGTCTCGTTCTGGATGATGATTTGCAGACTTTTAACGTATAGGAAAACTCGTTCATTTATCATGTTACGTGACTGGCAACCATAAAGAAAAGAGTTACCGTGCGTTAGAAAATACAGATTTTGCGAGCGTCTCGTTATTATCTTGCATTGGGTGATTGTAAAGTTTTGCGAAGGTCTGTGAACGTCGAGGCCCACCAGCAGTACGTCTGGTTGTGTCTATATCCACCTCCAAAACCAGCAACTGATACTGCAGCACATTTTGTACCATGTGCTGTGAAGTGATTTGTATCAATGCCTACTTTAGGCAGCAAGGATTTTTCCCAGTGACCAATTGTTTGAGAAGTTACGTTTTTGTATGGCTTGATGTTTGATATAAGTAATTTGTTGTTTTGCTCATTCCTTAGGTCTTTTGTCTTATTCAAGTAGTGAATTAGAGCTGTAACGACACATAGCCCAGGTTTTTCTTTATAAAAAGGGTAGTATAAGCTCTGGCTTATTTCTTCCTGGCTTGGACATTTTTATCAGGTCTGGTATTTTTATTGTTATTTTCTATTTGTCCATGGATATGTTTTTTATATTAATTAGTGCGATAGTTTGCTGTAGATAAAATAAGCATTGTTGATACTTTTTCTGCTGAACCCTTTAGCTGCTTTTAGCTGATTTAATCAGGCCAAGGCCTGGTGTCCCCTGTACTTGTATATTTAAACCTTGTAGTCGTTCCTTAAACATTCCCCTGAAGAATCGGGACAGCAGTTTATCCTTACCGAGAACTTGAGTAGAGATGAATAACATAGATGATCTGTTGCAGTTCAAAGTCCCACAGATTACTCCGTTATCGAACGGAGCTAACTAAACGTCTAACTTTCCGTTAGAAAACGTATTATAGTATATTTACTGTAATTGCGTTAAATATTGGAATATTTTTTGATGTAGAAAATTTCCGCCATAACTTTCAGGTACCTTGGTATTGTTTGAGTGTTGATGGTGTTATGGTCTTGATCATCATTTCTGTATATGCTTCATTTATTCCTTTACTTAGGAACGCTTTGCGGACAAGTTCCCTGCCACCAATGAAAGTTTGTGTGCCAGTGGATGTATTTCTTGCTTGGAAGGAGACAATAATAAATTTTTGTGAGGTTTTAAAAACTTAACGCTGTTCGGTAAATAGTGATGGGCTGGGTTGACCACAATGATACCAGACTGATCCCTCAGCTTTATCGGTTATTATTTTACGCGATGTCTAGGGGTAAGTGCGAAAGGAGGAAAAAAACATAGATTTTTCATTGGTTCACTTAATAGTAAATACATCTAATGTCATCGCGTTTGGATCTGGGAAGGGAGAATAAAATGTAGGGCATTTTGGATTCAACCTTGATGTAAAAAAGGTCAATTGAGAAAATTACGAACTTTATTGATTTTTTCAAATGACTCTATACATAGTTCCCATTCGGTATCTAAATTAGTGATTCTCGATGCTAAACCAGCCTCTTTATTCATAGCTGGATGTATGACGCGTAGATCCAGATTTTTCTCCTCTCGCACCATTGCCAGACCTGTATTGCTAATGCATTTATGTGGGGATATTAAATGCCGCCTGTCCTATTGATATAGGAAATTTCAGACGTATTATCAATTCTTAAGAGAATTTTGCCGTCTCATACTTTGTTCGCGAAACATCTTAGACCAAAGAACGCTGCTAATACTTGTAGATAGTTTATGATAAACTTTCTTTCTTCCTTCGTCGAGAAACCATAAGCGTTTACGTCAATACAGTGTGCACTCCACCCGGTCAGAGATGCATCTGAAGATATCTCAAGTTTAAACTGAGCTAATGTTGCTAATGTTGTGTGATCTAATTAGGTTAGAATCTGTTGGGTATTTATTTTCCAGCAATTATTTTCTTCCTGTTTGAACATTACCTTTTTATTTTTTGTTGATATGATTTCTAGTGACATTTAGTTTTGGAGTGTTTTCGCACAGAGTGAGTTGGCACCTCCGAACGAGTGTCAGTTAGCGAAAAGGAAGACACCGCTTGCGCAGCTGGCCATTATTGTTTTTGTTTTGAAGAAACAAAGAAAACGCTTGCCGAGTTCTCCATTTTATTTTGTTTGTGTTTTCACGCCGTGAAATTTTATTTACCAAATTTGTTGCTTCATTTGTTTGTATTTTTTTTTGTGGTTTAATAAAATCACTAAACTATTGTTATTTTTTTAATTAAAATTAACAAACTTTCTTTTCTATTTGTTAAGAAAAAACATGGTCCTTCGAACCGGATATTGAGTAATTAAATCGTTGTGATGAGTGATAAAGTTGTGAGTAGTACCAAAGACTAAACCTGAAGACCTCAGTGCCAAGGAACTTAAGAATTGTCCAAATCAACAGTCGAAGAAGTCAACATCGAGAAAGTTTACTTACATTCAACTCCAATTTTAGCAGCTATTGGTAAGTTGGTCTTGTATGTTTCACCAAAAATTGGCCAATAACCGCCTGTCTTTATTATCCTAAACTTGTGAAAATTTCCATTGATTCCCGAGGTTTATTTTATTTGATCGACTCCTTCAGTACCCATAAAGTGATTCAATATGACTGAAATTAGTAAACTTAGAAGACAACGTGGACATATCCAAGCTATGATCACCTCATTGAGAAAAATATTGGATGCTGCCGAGGCAGCCCCAGCAGACCGCAACATTCATTTAATCAAATCATCATTAGAATCTACTGAAAAATCCTTTGAAAAATTTGAGAAAATTCAATCACAATTGGAAGAATTAGATGAAAACGAGATTGAATCTGATATTATTTACATTCAAACGTTTAATATTGAAAAATCTCGTGCATTAGCTATTATACAAGAGCTTATTCCACCACCTGTAGCAACAAATGACCGAACCCTAGGAAACAATACTGCAGTTTTTACAAATGCTGCTGTCTCATTACCTACAATACCTTTACCAAAATTTGATGGTTCACCAGAGAAGTGGTCCTCGTTTATTAGTTTATTTTCCACTCTTATTGATCAAGAAAATTTATGCTATCACTTACTGGAAACGCAGCAAATGCAATTGGATCTATTGAACAAACTGATGAAAATTATGCAGTTGCGCTTAATATTTTAAGAGATAAATATGAATCAGCAAGGAAAATGACTCGTCGCCACTGGTCTATTTTACGAGAATATCCACGTCTAACGAAAGATACAGCATCATCAATCAACCAGCTAGTCGATACTTTTTACCAACATACGAGAGCATTAGAAAATTTAAAGGCACCAGTGTCGTTTTGGGATATTCCCCTGGTTGATTTAATTCTCTCAAAACTTAACCCGGGCACAATATGGCATTGGGAACTTACATTGAACGATGATAAAATTCCATTCTATATAGATCTCTTGAAGTTTTTGGAGAAAAGAGCCACGTGTGGGGATAGTCTACAATACAACTCAACTGGACCACCAAAACGAGATTATCAACAAAATCAACCACATTCACAAACGCTTTTCACTAACCACAACGCCAAACAACAGCCCACAAATGCATCAATTACCTTAACGTCAGTTACTTGCCCTGTTTGTAATGAACCCCATAGATTATATACTTGCGGAAGATTTCGAAAAATGTCTGTTCAAGAACGTCACAAAGTAGTTGCTGAGGCACATCTTTGCTACAATTGTTTTGGGAAAGGACATTCAGCCAAGACCTGTTTATCAAAGGGTTCATGTCAAAAATGTTCCAAACGTCACAATTATTTATTACATTTTGAACGAAACGATAATGTACCATCTGATTCAAATCAGAACACTGTTAACAATAATGAAAATAACCACTTATGACTAGTAAATCAGAACGCCAATACCGAGGGTATACCTACACCAAAGGGTAGGCACATAAGTTTAGTAGTAGATGCATTGTTAAACGACATTATGGTCACCGCTGCATTAAATATATTAGATAAGTTTCGAAAAAGTGTTTCCTGTCGAGCGCTGCTTGATACCTGTTCTACTACTAATTTTATGACCAAAGGTTTAGCAAACCTTTTAAAGTTGAAAACAAGTACCTGCTGCATACCTGTCGGCGCATTGAATACCTTGACCACTTATTGCAATGAAATGACCACCGCTACCATCGCCTCACGTATAAATAAATTTCAAAAGACATTGACATTTTTTATTATTCCAATGATTTCACATGTGGTACCCGATCAACCAATTCATCGAGAATCATTAAAAATACCTTCCAATCTCAAATTAGCAGACCCCACATTTTATAAGCCAGGACCAATAGATCTTCTCATCGGAGCAGGTACAACTTTGTCATTATTAAGTATTGGCCAAATCAAGATTTCTCTACCTGAGCAGCAAGACCTTTACCTACAAAAGACACTCCTCGGTTGGATTTTGGGTGGGGCCGCACCTTTGAGGAAACATCGAACACCTCCTCAATGCCATGTGACAAGCACAAACGAGTTTGATCTAAGAGAATTTTGGAAAGTGGAAGAATGTCCAAATACTAGCAAACTCACCCCTGAAGAAAAGGAATGTGAACTTCATTTCGAAAAACACGTTACCAGAGATTCAACTGGGCGATATATAGTAGCGCTACCATTCAATCCAAAAGGACCAGAACTAGGAGAGTCGTATAACCAGGCAGTCAAGCGATTTGAAAGCACTGAGCGAAGGTTTAAGAATTACCTAAATTTACAAAATCAATATAAGAAAGTAATGCAAGAATACATCGATTTAAACCACATGTTACCAGTCCACGAGCCATCTTCAAGCGCAAAAGGTTATTACCTTCCACATTACGCCGTGATTAAAGAAAGCAGTATGACTACAAAAATGAGAGTTGTATTTGATGGCTCTGCAAATACAACAACGGGTGTATCCTTGAACGATACACTCTTTACAGGACCCACAATTCAATCTCTTTTCTTTATTACTTCGTTTTCGAAAGCATCCGATAGTAATAACTGGCGATATTGAAAAAATGTACCGACAATTTTTAATTAGAAAGGAAGACAGAAAATACCAACGTATTTTATGGAAAACCGATGATTTAATGCAATGCTACGAGCTCAATAGTAACCTTTGGACTAAAGCCCGCTCCGTACCTGGCTATTCGTTGTTTGCATCAACTTGCCCAAGATTAGGGTTCCTTGTTTCCAATTGCAGCTAAAATTCTATTAGAGGATTTGTATGTTGATGATTTACTTAGCGGAGCTCAAAATGTACAAGAAGCAATAAAAATACGGCAAGAGATGACACAAATTCTTGCAAAGGCTGGTTTAACTATTCGTCAATGGGCTTCAAATGACATTGCAGTATTGAAAGACATATCAAAGGAAAATATTAACTCCCAGTTACAATTAGGGGACACTACGCTGAAAACTTTAGGTATCTGTTGGGAATCAAGCTCAGATAACATAATATATACCGTGAAACCTATTCCATTTGCTGAAGAGACCAAAATAACAAAACGACGTATTTTATCGGAAATTGCAAAAATATTCGATCCTTTGGGTTTGTTAGCACCAGTCATTATTATAGCAAAAATAATTATACAAAGACTTTGGGATGCAAAACTTGACTGGGATGAATCTTTACCAACTGAACTTTATACTGAATGGAAAACATATTGTAATCAACTAACATCATTAAATAAAATATCTTTTCCACGAACAGTAATTTCAGCAACAACCAAATATATTCAATTACATGGATTTTGTGATGCAAGTGAGAAGGCATATGGCGCTTGCATATACCTGAGGACAACAGATAACGACGGAAGGGTTCAGGTACAGTTATTATGTGCAAAATCGAGGGTCGCCCCTTTAAAAACCATTACAATACCGAAGCTCGAGTTATGCGGCGCACAGTTACTAGCGTCGTTAGTGAAAGCAACAATGTCAGAAATTAAGATTATATTTGACAGTATACATTATTGGACCGATTCAATGATAGTTCTGCATTGGTTAAATACATCACCACACCAATTAAAAACCTTTGTTTCTAACCGAGTCTCAGATATCCAAAGTAAAACAAATATTGCAAATTGGCATCATGTACATACTAAAGACAATCCAGCAGATCTATTATCGAGAGGCGTTTTACCGATCGTATTTGTGACTATGAACATTTGGAAATTTGGACCATTTTGGCTGAGCAAATCCTCAATGGATTGGCCTTCACTTCACCTACCCTCTTTAAAAGAAATACCCGAACAAAGACGTGTAATCTGTCTAACAACGACAACCAGAGAATTTACCACCCTCGATAGATTTTCAACATTTGAACGCATGATTCGCTCGCTTGCTTATTGTTTTAGGTTTATTCGAGGCCGAGAACCAAAAGGTCCTTTACTTTTGCATGAATTACGCGATACAGAAATTCGTGTCATTAAGACCGTCCAACAACATGCATTTGCAAAGGACGTAAAATGTATCAACGACTTAAGAACTTCGATGAATAGCAATACTCAACTTTCAAAGCTAAATCCGAAACTCGATAACATTAATATCATGAGAGTTGGAGGTCGCCTATCGTTCGCCAATTTACCTTTCGATGCAAAACATCCCATAATCTTACCTAAGAATAATCATGTTACGGATTTATTTATTGAGTATTTTCATAGAATACATCTACACACAGGAGTGCAGCAAACTCTATATTTATTAAGGCGAAAATATTGGATCATCGACGGTCGAAGTCAAGTTTATAAAGTTATCAAAAAATGTGTGCATTGCTTTAAAGCGAAACCACCAATACCCAATTATCTTATGGGAGAACTACCCGGACCACGAGTAAATCCATCGCGTCCCTTCAGTCAAGTAGGGGTAGATTATTGTGGACCGTTTCTGTTAAAAGAAAAGAAATTCCGTAATAAGATTCAAATAAAGGCTTATGTTGCTGTGTTTATCTGCTTAGCTGTTAAGGCAGTTCATCTTGAATTAGTTACCGATTTAACCTCGGAAGGTTTTCTGTCCGCATTGAAACGTTTTATAGCTCGTAGAGGTTTATGTCAAGATATCTACAGTGACCATGGCACCAATTTTGTCGGAGCGAACAACATTTTTAAAGAATTGAATAAGGAATTTAATACAACAAGTGCTCAAGAGAAAATATAAGGATTCTTAACTATGAAGGCCATCCAATGGCATTTTATTCCACCCCATGCACCTCATGTTGGCGGATTATGGGAAGCGGCAGTTAAGAGCTTCAAACGACTTCTACATCATGTTGCCGGACATGACATGTTATTCACCTATGAACAATTCAACACCTTGGTTATTGAAATTGAAGCCATATTGAACTCACGACCTTTAACTCCCATTTCTTCAGATCCCAATGATCCATTAGTCCTCACCCCTGGCCATTTTTTAATTGGTGATTCGTTGACCAACTTTCGCGATCGAGACTTTAGTAAACTTCCAACCAACCGTCTGTCTACTTGGGAACACATACAGAAAGTCAAACAAGACTTCTGGAATCGTTGGAGACTTGAATATTTAAATGAATTAAATCTAAGGACAAAATGGTCTAAATCTGAATCTAATATTCTGAGCGGAGCAGTAGTCATTTTGAAAGAGGACAACCTTCCACCAGCACAATGGGCAATGGGTCGAGTTGTTGAGTGTTTCCCTGGTCATGATGGCGTCATTCGTACAGTGAAAGTGAAAACGTCAAAAAATATTTTAATCCGTAATGTCAAAAAATTGGCAATCCTACCCATAACTACCTTTGAACAATTATCAAGTGCATAATATTTTAGAGACTTTAAGATACTCATTTTAATTTTCTAACTTTAAATAATCTTAAGAATGTATGTGTAAACTTTGTTGATCGGTCTACCCTCTCAACGGGGGGAGAATGTTTGAACATTACCTCTTTATTTTTTGTTGATATGATTTCTAGTGACATTTAGTTTTGGAGTGTTTTCGCACGGAGTGAGTTGGCACCTCCGAACGAGTGTCAGTTAGCGAAAAGGAAGACACCGCTTGCGCAGCTGGCCATTATTGTTTTTGTTTTGAAGAAACAAAGAAACCGCTCGCCGAGTTCTCCATTTTATTTTGTTTGTGTTTTCACGCCGTGAAATTTTATTTACCAAATTTGTTGCTTCATTTGTTTGTATTTTTTTTTTGTGGTTTAATAAAATCACTAAACTATTGTTATTTTTTTAATTTAAATTAACAAACTTTCTTTTCTATTTGTTAAGAAAAAACACTTCCATTATTAGTTTATTAACATTATTTCTACCGTCGTAGTCGTTGTCACTTAATATTAAGGCTAGTGATTTTTGTCTTTCTAGTCTTTTACAGTAGATGAGTCCATATGCCACCCCTGGGCAAGCTGCCGTCTGTCAACAGTTGAGCGCTGACACTGAACGAGTGCACCTCGCGAGAGGAATAAAATTTATTAGTGAATTTTAAAATCTATAGTTTAACCGCTTTAGTTTATAATTATTCTGTCTGTTATTTATAAAGAACTTTAATCATGGGTGGGAGGGAGTTAAGATCTAATATCCCTTCCGATAAACATTTTGAAATCTTAGGCACTTTTTTAAAGAGTAGTGGGTTCGAAAATTTCATGTCAGAAATTATAAAAAAGGAGGTTCAACCATTATTATCAGTTATCTCTGACCTATCTAAGAAAGTGGAAGCCCTAGCCGATAAAAACGAGAAGTTATTGCACATTCAAGTTGCTCCTGAGCGGGGAAATCCACAAATTATTTAAAAGTGTCACAAAAACAATGTTCTACGCCAACTGTGGATGATATCGGGGAGTCTTATCAGCCAGATAACACCGAAATACTAAACGCTGCCAGGGAAGATCGTGACAGCTCAAAAAAAGTTAATAAAACACAAGTGAGAAATAAAACACAGATCAAGGATGCATCCCAGACAGAGATAAATAAAGCCACTGACACATGGGAAATTCAACGTCGCCGTTCAAGAGGATCCAGGAAAACAAATACAATTTATGGTACGAACGATGACGCAACTGAAATTAGAGCGGCCGTGCGTTATCAACACCTGCACGTTTACCGTCTTCATCCGCAGCTTACAGAAAAAGAGGTGATCGCATACTTAGAAAAGAAAAACTTTAAACAAATAATTTGTAAAAAACTGTTATCGAGGCACCCAGAGGAGTACTCCTCATTTAAGGTCTCGGTACCTTTTGAATATTTGGATAATGTCAAAAATCCAGAAATCTGGCCTCGACACACTTGTGTTAACAATTTTTTATTAAGACTAGAGAAAATTCCACAGATAGTCTAAAACACAAAATAGTAACACGAAAACTGTCAGATGAAGTAAAAAATTCATCTAAATTAAGACATAATATTAAAGAATATATAATTTTATTTTTAAATGCTCAAAGCGTCAAGGAAAAACTGCTTCATCTTGAGATATTAACAACGGAACATGCCCCATGCTTCTTATGCTTGGCAGAAACCTGGGCAACCAGGTCTTAATCCAACAAATCGCTCTGCCAAACTACAAGATAATTAGCTCATTTTGTAGAAGTGAGTCAATTGGAGGAGGTATAGCTATTTGGGCCAAAGCATCTTGTCTAAATAGCTGCTAAAGGATTGACATTGCAAACTAGTCGATTGAAAAAGTTTTTGAAGTATGTGGAGCCTCCTGGAAATCAGGAAGAAAGAGTAAGGCAATAATAACTATATATAGACCACCTGCGGGTTGTCCTACCCTATTCCTATTAAAACTTGAAGAAATCCTAGATCTATTATATCAGAAATATGAAGATATCCTTATTGTAGGTGACTTCAATATACATTTTGAATACGAATCTGTAGTAAAAGAAAACCTAATAAACCTACTTCAAGCGTATGGGCTGGAATACAAAATTAAAGTGCCAACCAGGGTTACTAAATTATCTTCGAATACTATTGACAATTTACTGACGAAGCTAAACTTTACAGCTCCGATTACTGTAGAGGACTGCACATTTTCGGACAACAAATATTTATTGATAGGTGATTCTTTAAACGGTGGCAAACAAAAACAATTGTACCGCTACGCAAGAAACTTCTGCGCAGAAAATAAAGCCAATCTACAAAAAGCCCTACAAAAAGAATCATGGACAAATATATACAATGGAGCTGACTGTGATGATAAAGCAACTGCCTTTATACAAATGATGCAGTGTTATATAAACAAATTTTGTCCAATTAGGAGAATCAAAATCAAAACCAAATCTTGGATAACAACAAAAGTTAAACGTTATAGTAAACAGCTAAAAGACCTGTATGTTCTCCAAAAGCAACATCCTGCATTAAAAGATATATACATCGCACAGAATAATATGCATCAGCGTCTACTGCTTACAACTAGAAGAAATTTCTATAAGAATAAAATAGAGAAGTCATCAAATAAACAAAAAACTCTATGGCAAACGATTAACAAATTGGATAATAAGGTAAGATCCATGCAACATAATTTCATAAAAGATCAAGATAATCTAATAAAAGATCCTGACTCAGTTGCATCGCTGCTGAACAAACATTTTATTACCGCGCCTGAATTGGTTATCAAAGACATTCCCTCAGTTGATCCAATTGATGAACACATAATGTTTAACGACAAATCTATATATATATATATATATATATATATATATATATATATATATATATTTATATATATATATATAAAGGAATTTAGCACTTAAGAAATGTTATTTTGAAAAAAATAAAAAATAAATCTAGTAGCGGTCTGGATTCTATTTCAAGTAGTTTACTCAAGGAACTGCACAATGAAGTTATTGAGCCTATTACTGATATTATTAACTGCTCATTTTCTACAGAAAAAGTGCCAGACATTTTAATAATTTCAACAGTTATTCCCATTTTTAAAAAAGAAGATCGTACTGATAGAAATAATTAATTAGACCAATTTCGTTAGTGTCATGTCTGTCCAAAATTTTAGAATATTGCATGGAATACAGACTCATGCCATTTATTTTCAAATGCAATTTAATTCCACAGCAACAATATGGATTATGTAAAGATAAATCATCGACTACTGCTTTAACCGAGTTCTACGAAAATATTATCAATGAGGTTGATGATGGAAAGTGTCCTGTCGGTATTTTCTGTGACTTAGCAAGGCATTTGATTGTGTTGATCACGACAAATTACTAGAAAAGTTATATTCATATGGTATTAGAGGAAAGGCAGGTCGCTGGTTCTAGTCTTATCTCAGCAATAGACAACCATATGTCAAAATTGATAATGCAGGAATAACAGGTTTATCAAAACCTAAACATATAAAAGTTTGTGTTCCGCAAGGAAGCATTCTAGCACCCATATTATTTTCTTTATATACGGGTGATCTGGTTCAACACATCAGTGGTAATCATTGCACTTTGTATGCTGAAGACACTTCCATCGTAATCTCGAAGGCTTCTCAACTAGAAACTATACTTGAAGCAAATAAAACACTAAAACAGCTACATAACTGGTTTTGCGCAAATAACCTACATCTAAATTTTGCATAGACCAGCTATATGGTTTTCCAATGTCACCGAAGGAAACCTACCGATGATCTCCCGTTACAGATTGGTAACGTTCGATTAAAGAGAATTAAGGTAGTAAAGTTTATAAGCGTCCACTTAGAGGAACACCAGACGTGGAAAATAATGACGGCTAGTATCATCAGAAAATTAAACAGCAAGGCTTACCTAATTAGAAAAGTGCGTCAAACGGTGGGCGAAAAGGCCATTCTGTCTGTATACCATGCCGAAAACTAGTCGGTTTTAACCTATGGCATATTACTATGGGGAGTTTCTTCACTTATACAAAAGGTTTTCCTGTCGCAAAAGCGAGTCATTAGAGTTTTAGCTAATATCAATGTATTCACATCATGTAGACCATTTTTTAAAAAACTAAATATTATAACAGTAACCTCCATATACATATGGGAACTGGCGTGCCACATATTTATAAACAAAAATAAACTTTTCATCGCAGAGGAACGACATAAACACAATACGAGATATTGTGACAATCTCAGACCAATAAGAAGCAACTTAACTATTTGCAAAAGTGCACCAAACAGATTGGGTATACAAATTTTCAATTGTATACCAACTACAATCCGAGAAGAAAAGACTTATAAAGTGTTCAGAAGGAAACTTAAAATATATTTAATTGGAAAGTGTTTCTATACTTTTATTCAGATTCATAGTTTCTGTATATTTGCATAAATATATATATATATATATATATATATATATATATATATATATATATATATATATATATATATATATATATATATATATATATATATATATATATGTGTGTGTATATATGTGTGTATATTTGTTTGTCTATAGGAGGATCTATATATGTACTAAGTTTCAATTTTTATTATTATTTTTTTAAATTCAGTATTCAGTATTCACTTTATTGTAGATATATTCATCCCCTAATAGGAAATGAAAGAAAATGTGAGAAAAGTTAAAATTTAGAGCAATTTGACGGTCGAGCAATAAAACAGTGCTGTGTCGAGCTGGTGTATTTTAAGTCTTGTTGAAATTTTATTATTTGTACGATCTTTTTTTTAATGCTTCGATAGATAAGTAGACAAATTTATCCCCTAGTGGGAATTGAAAGAAAATGTGAGAAAAAGTAAAATTAACTTCTATTTACCCCTATTGAAATAACACAGTGCCCGGCGAACGAAAGTGGGGTGGAATACATTTACTTTTGCCAATTTTTGCAACAGCTTTTACACATGTCTAGGTATATTTATTCACTAGTGATGTGTGAAAGAAAATTTGAGAAAAGTTAAAATTTACTGCAATTTGACGTTCTGGCTATGAAACGGTGCTACGTGGAGCAGCTGCATTTTAAGTTTGGTTGTTATTCAATTGTTTTTTTATATTTCGAAATTTTTTTTATTTCGTTGTTAGGTACATTCATTCTCTAGTGATATTTGAAAGAAAAATTGAGAAATGGTGAAAATTACTACCTCCTTGGATTTTTCTATTAAATGGCAACTGCGTGGAATGCACTTTTTTAAATAATCGCTGTGCGCTTATTATTAGGAATTTTAGAAAATTTCCTTGAGAAATGAAGGTAATATTGTGGCCTAATGGATGGTGGAATTATGTTGGAAAATTTTGGAAAATAATACACTTTGACGTTCCGCGTTTAAGAAGTGAGTAAATGTGAATATTTGTTGATCTTTAATATGATTATTATGCCTATGTGTAAGTAAAGAAAATTATATTTTATTGCATTATTTTATGAGGTGACTTACTGTGCAACAGTTCTGTGAAGAATATTTTAAAAAATCTCTATCAATAAGAAAGTTATAGCCTTTTGAAATAAAAATTTTACGCAAAATTTTAATTGCTAAAAGTTCTTGCCAGTTTCACACCGGTTCTATTGAAGGTATTCTGTATATAAATATTCTTGATTGAATCATGACCCAGTAATTCCAATAGCTGGTATATAAAAATTGAAATCAAAAACACATGAATTTCGCGAATTTCAACAAATTCTTAAAAGCAATACACAATTCGATTCATCATCGAGGTTAAAATTATTTTACCAAAATACATTAAATGATTAATTTAAAATTAATCTAACTGAAAATGCAGAATCACAAACTAGTAAATATATTTCACTACTTTTTTAGGGGAAAATTGTTTAGTAGTTGAAGTAGGAAGAAACATTAGCCGTTGAAAAGATGAGGAGAGAAACGGGCCGGGCCGATTAGATCTTCAGTGGGATAAAAGCGGAACATGCCGAGCGCGATGCGGTGCAGTTATATTGGTAGGATAAGCATAAAATATTTACTCGATTTCCCGCAGACATTGCAATGGGGAAAAGGGAAAGATTGCCCGAGCGGAACGGGAACCGGAGAGAAACAAATATATACGGAGATGGTCTATGGAGATTCCGTTTTTATCAGGTGATGGGATTAATTTTACAAGGGCTTTTTATAGGTGGGTATTAGCAGTATTCTGTCGGTGGAATTAATGGGACTGTTTGCTTGCTGCAATTCTAACCGCCGCACACGGTTAAGGACTACAACGTCCTCCTGTATTTCAGATTAAAAGGATTTAAAAGATTACCGGCACAAATAATTACCTAATTCGCTCCACCTTTCCAAAGCCCCTGCTATTGCGTAGCCACTACTATGTCCACTACTTTTATTGATACCTATTTTCCAACGAAACTTCATACGTTTCCGTGCATGTATTCGAACTCATAAAATAATTTATTTCAAATAATTATTTATTACATCGTGGTCGAGTCTAGAAGATACAAGATAATATAAAATATATAACAATAGATAGACAAAATAAAATAAAACTAGATAGAGAAGGCTAGAGAGGAAAAACTGAATTAGCAGTTACTAGAGAATCTAAACTAGACGGGAAATTCTGCAGTCAGCCGAAAGCATTTTCTTATTAATTCTCCTGTGTCCACTAATTTTATAAAAATGAGACAGTTGTGTAATAAAACTGGTCAAACTAATTAACGAGTAAATACAAACTTTAAATTTGCGAAGAAATTTTATTATTCATTTAATATTTCATGTGCAGGATATTAAAAATATTAGTTTATGCTCCCGTGATAAAATACTAGTTGAAACAATTTGCAAGCTATTTGCGACTTTATGACTGCATACATGCATAGCGTAATGAGATAAATACTAGAACTACACCATAATTGAAGTAGGCAATCTAGACTCTTTAGTAATGTTAAGTTGATTAAGTTATCTTGATAAATCACTTAACTAGTGCTGTGTTAGTCTGAACATAAGACGAACCCATTTTCAGACGAGTCGATTTTTTACAGAAAAACAAAACAGAACGAAATATTTGATATAATGTATATAATAATAATGCTTTATTCCCAGCAGACCATCAAGCCTATGAAGAAAACAGAATACAACACAGGTAATGTATATGTATGTAGTATATGTTACGATAAAAGTATAAAATCGGCAAACGTACATATTTACCGGTATTCTAATACAATTTGATAGGTTACTATGAGTTTAAATCTTAGTTCAGCTCAGACAAGTCAAAAAAACACAACGATAAATTTATTAGCACAAAATCTGTAAATGTACACATTTTCCGGTAAATGTATATATTTACTAATTTGATAGATAAATGTGAGTTTAAATCTGAGTTCAGCTGCATATATATTGATTTTTTTTTTTAATGATTTATTGTGTATTTCAGTTACATAGTATATAGAAAAAGAAGTTTACAATCGGGTCCACCGGATCGGGAGTAAATTGTAAGCGTACGCGTAACGAAATGGCTTTAAAGAATATTTTAAATTTTCTATTAAAAATTCATTATTAAATATTTTATTTTAGATTTATATACAAAAAAAATGAGACGCAGGGTCTGTGTCACGCGGAGCAATAAACTGTATATGTATTCATTAGACCACGTGTCGCAGATATAGTCGGCATCGGCAGGCACCTTCACGGTTATGCACGCTAGGCATGTTTACGGTTTATCTTGCCAAAGAACTTTTGAAGAGACAAACACATCTTGTAGGTACAATAAGGTCTAACAGCAAATAAATAAAGCAAAAATTAAAAAAAAAACATATATATTTGCTCGTCAGAATAACGATGGTATACTAATGATAAAATGGAATGATAAAAGAGTTCTAATGCGGGCAACCAAACATTCTGATGAAACTACAACAGTTCGACGAAGGGGACGAGAAGTTGAAAAGCCTAAAGCAGTGGTGCATTACAACGAATGTAAGTCTTTCATTGTCTTTCAGATCAGATGAAATCATATTCTCATTGCCTACAGAGAGGAACCAAATGGTTTAGGAACTTGTCAATGGAATTTTTTTTTGGATCTGCATTGATAAACGATAGGTAACACAAACAAAAGCTTCCATTGCCGAATTCAAAAAGAAGTTGTTTTACAATTACTGAATCGAAATAAGAGAGAGAGAGAACCCTTAAGCCACAGGCTAGAAGAAAATAAACGCACAATATGTGCGGAGATGATAGAACGGAATCTAACAACAACCTTGGCAGTTTCATTGCCCCTGTAACATGAACAACAACATGGAGCAAGTGGATCACCTGGTGACTATCAAACGGGATTTAGGAAAGGCAGATCATGTGGTGAACAAATCTGGAGCCTGAAACGAATACTGGAAAACTAAATGTCAAAAGAGCTAGTAGTAGTTTTTGTAGGCTCCATGAAAGCTTACTGGCCGAGAAGTGCTCTTTCTTTTGACAGGGAAGTGCTGTTTAACACACGGGTGGAATTTGGCGTCGATACCAAAACAAAAGAAATGATTAATCTGACGCTAACAGGAACACATTCCAAAATGAAGTACATCTCCAAGAGACCTCCTATAGAGTACATCTCCAAGTGACCTCCAAAGAGTTTCAAATTAAAACAGGAGTCAGACAAGGTGATGGACTGTCACCAGTTCTATTTAACTGAATGTTGGAGAAGATTATCCGGGAATGAGAGAAAAAACTGAACAGGAAAAGACTACTTAATCAAGTATACTTTGGAGGATCAAAGAATGGCGTCAAGAGTCTACTGCCTTGCTTTTGACAAAAACCTTGCGCTCCTATCTAGAAATACTGAAATACACAGCTCTAGAACATCTGAATATACCAACCAATCAAACAGAAAAAGCAGGACTACAGATTTCCTTTGAAAACACGAAGTACATGACAAATACTAAAAAAGCCCCCCGTCACCCGAAGAGAGAGCATGGTATGATAGAAAGAGTTGTCAGTTTTCAATTGTTGTCAGTTGTCAGCAACACCAGACGGGAGAAGATGGCAGCGGTTTTTCGCAGAACATATGCTTTATACAAGAAGGAAGCCATCTCGAAGGGAGCTAAACTAAGACACTACAATACAGTGATTTAAGCAGAATGCCTGTATGCTAATGAAAGCCACCAAATGACAGGCAAAGCAGGACTCAGAGAAGCTGAGAAATTTGAAAGGTAGATCCTTGGTAAGATAATGGGTTCAAAGATCATGAATGGGCAGAATAGGTTAAAAGGAAGGGGAGAACTTTATCAGGACAGTGAAAGATTTATTAACTCCATGAGAAAACGGAGACTTAAATTCTATAGGCATTTATTTAGGATGGATGAGAAGAGACTAACAAAGAGCATTTTTAAATACTTGACAGTAGACCTAAAGAGGCTGAAAAACTGTACAGACATCTCAAACTGAACAAAGTTTAGGTCAGTGATTCACAAGTTTAAGGGATTTCATGACGATCCAAAAAGGACCATTGGTTGGACTGAAGAAAGAATACAGGCTGCCAGAGAAAGAATGCAAAGATTTTGGGCTGCAAGGAAGACGTTCATAGACATGTAATTGTTGCCTAACGCGGTCTCTAATGGCCCTTTACGATAATAATAATAATATACAGACTACACTTGGTTTCCAATGTTCCATCTAGACTAAAGCCTTAATAATCTAGTCGATTATGTAGACCAGACTTGACTTTTAAGTTTTTATCTATCACAAAATTCTGTTCATCTAGAAACATTTTATGGCTATACCATATTATTAACCTTTTGTTTACAAAGGCGAAACAAAAATATCTAAATCTATACCAGCTGGGACCAAATAATATAGATTTAGATCAAGAACATCAAATCAAAAACAAACATTAAGAATATGTATAAAAACTGAAGATCTAAATTTGAGATGTACTCAATTTAAAGTGCACTTAGTAGATAGAAAAGTTTAGATGTTTTGGGATGCCCTTGATTTACTAATTTGAACAGCGATTCTGTTTGATAAAAACACTAAATGACAGCGACTTGCGGCGTTTCGTTGGTTTTTTGGACTGGGAGGTGCAAAAAATGTAAACAAATCGTATCGAAGCGAACGTAATCGGCACAAGTATGGTAAGGTGAGTTGGATCCTGAACGTTTTTAGTTAATGGCGGATTTCGGCTGCGAATGAATTTTATAGTGAACAGAAATTGCGGAAATTCATTGAAAATTGTGCTAAAAGTTTGTGAGATTGTTCTGAAACGTTTTGTGAGTCTCTGAAGTTATTGTTGAAATTTTTACTTTGGTGAATACATTTTTGCATTTATTTATTTACTATATTTAAGGAAAATTGAGCTCAATACAAATTGCTAATACCATTTTTCCTCAAAGACACGCCAAAACCAATTATATATTACATCATTTTCTTAGTTAATAAATCAATAGACAGGGGATACAGAGAATATATAGACGCAATAAAACTTTCCTGGTCAAAGTTTCTACGAAGTGAAAATAACTGTTGTTGACTTAACTTTCCTTAAAATTTCTATGCAAGTGATGTGTTTCGAAATGATTGGAACGAGGGGATTATATTGCTATCGATTATCGGCTCGGCAAGGACACGGAATCCATTATCGGTTACAATGTAAACCCGTTTTAAGTTAAGATTTATTACTGCGATAGAGAACGTGTATAAAGATGAATTGTGAGCACGAAACGGATTTGGTGGAACTGCCCCAAATTTTTACCGTACTATCATAACAATCCTTTTTTATATACGGATCCTCGCAATCAAGATTTTTCGTGTTATAGTAAGGCACACCCTTTTCCGCTTCGGATTACGAGATAGATTTAAGATAAAAGATGTCCTATATGAGGGACCTTAGATTTGAACAACTTATCTACGCTATAAACATTTTATAAAAAAAAAATATACCGTTTTGCAAGTTTGTTACTTTGCACTTTTGAGATGGTTATTAAATATTAGACAAGACGAACAACATAGAAAATAGAATAGAAGTAGATTAGACAAATATTCTAAATCAAGAGAAAACTAAAATCAAGAGGAAACTATACTGCAAAATACTCATCTCGACACATGCTTCTCTGATATATGCACATTGTCTACCAAGCCATCTTCACAATTTACAAATTAATTAGTCTGCCCTCCTCGGTGGTGTAGATAACAATATACCCGCCTGGCAAGCGGGAGACCCGGGTTCGATTCTCGGTTAGAGAGGCAACAACTAGGGTGGTTTTTGACTAACCGTCCGGGCTGCCCACCCTGAATGAATTCGAAAAATGCGTTACCGCGGTGGCGGGTACTAAAAGACAAAGTGGAATAGGAGGTTTAGTGAGAACTTCTTCCAAGCCACTTTTAAATTAAAAAAAAAAAGATTAACTAGTCTGATCTAAGTTGTCAAGTTCGCCAGCGAATACACTTAATAGACGTAGTTTACGTCCATAAATTCTAAAATTATTAAAGTAGAACCACGAAAATTAAACCTTGGTTTATTGAAATAATTGACAAGACAATTTCTAAATTAACTAGTCTTTTTTTTTGGGTTGGGGACGTAGCAAGCACGATAGACGTTAACTTGTCACGTGGCCCCGCTGAATCCCGAGCATCTTGGTACCGCTATTAACATTTCCTTAAGATGTCTTTGTATATATTTTAAAGTGTCCATTCCTTCATCCGCCATTCACATCAGGGGTCAGAATTTGTTTCTATCTACGTCTTATATCGTTCTTTCTTCCTTCTCTTTACCGCTGATTATGTTTTGTAGCATGTCCTCGGACAACGCCCAGTCGGTAGGCGATCTAAGCATTATGTTGAATAATGTTTTCACTTTCAGTTCGGATCGTGTCTGGTTTATCCATATATCTCTTTCAGGGGCCCATTGATCGCACTCAAAAATAGTGTTCTGGGCACTATCTGTGCAGCCATAGTATATGCACAGATTGTCTGTTGTGTTGCCGATGTGGCAGTTGTATTCTTTAAAAGAACCATGGCCGCTGAGTATCTGGGTTATATAATAGCTAACCTTCCCGAGTTGTCTTGTAGACCATGGTTCTATCTGTAGGTTAAGAAGCCTAGTCCACGGCCCGAACTTAGCATTGCTTCACATTCTATAACATCTTTCCCCTAGCGTTTTTCCTCTTTCCTTCTTGTTTGTCATTGTTGGGTCGCTTCTTGTTTTATGAAGCAGTACTTTTTCCCCAATGGTATACTCTATTGGCGGGATACCAGCTATCACAAGTACAGCATCTCTTGATCTTGATATCGTCCTATACGCGCTGCAGACTCTTATTGCTATTTTGCGTTGGAGAGAAGTTAGCTTTCTCCTTATGCTAGATTCTTCTAAGCCGTTAGCCCATACCGGAGCGCAATACAAGATGGTACTCTTTCCTCAATGGTACACTCTATTGGCGGGATACGAGCTATCACAAGTACAGCATCTCCTGACCTTGATATCGTCCTATACGCGCTGCAGAGTCATATTGTTATTTTGCCCTGGAGAGAAGTTAGCATTCTCCTTATGCTAGATTTTTCTATGGCGTTAGCCCATACCGGAGAGCCATACAAGATGGTAGAGTGAACTAAGGCAGCTAGCATTCCTCTTTGGCTGCTTTTTGGACCGCCTACTTTAGGCATTAATTTTTCTATCGCCTTGGTTGTTTTAGCGGCTTTAGTCGTCACCTGTTTGATGTGCTCTCTGAAGGAGAGTTTCCTGTCAATAATTATCCCTAGATATTTTACAGATTATTTTGGGATTATTGTCTCCCCTTTCTCTTTAAATTTTATTGGTCTTGTCTTCCTTTGGCCCGTAAGGAGAACAGCTCTGTTTCCTCTGCTACCAGTTTAAGCCTTTTGTCCTCCAACCAGTTACCCACAATTTTGATGGTCATGTTAGCCCAATCCATCAACTCGTACTATGTCCTTCCGGTTGCCAGAATGGCTAAATCATCAGCGAAGCCACAATGTCTATGCCGCAGGGTAGTCTTAGCCTCAGTAGGCCATCATATAAGATGTTCCAAAGCGTATAGCCCATAACGGAACCCTGCGGCACACTACTGTTACCTCGTATTCTGCGGATTCTCCGCCTGTTTCTATTATTATTTTTATGTTAGACAGGTAGCTGTCAATAAGGCGCAAAATGTATCTGGAAATTTTCTTTCTTGAGGCTCTGTCATTATATCTCTCCAGGCTGCCGAATTGAAGGCATTTTGAGCATCTAATGTTAAAAGCGCACTCATCTTCTTTGTTCTCTGTGTGCCAGCTTAAAGTTTTTTGTAGGCTACTAAGACCCTCAAAACAGCATCCACGTTAGACCATCCCTCTCGAAACCCATACTGCCTATTTGAAAGATTTTTGCAATTTTTGAGTTCTTCTTTTCGTCTAGAGATTAACTAGTCTGGTGTAAGTTGTCTAGCTCGGTTATAATTTCAATGTTAAAAGGCGTTATTTATCAAGTACATTAAATCTAGAATTATTAACCTAGAGCCATCAAAGAACCGGCCGTTTAAGGATCGCGCAGATATTACTGTTATGTATATTAGTTCTCACTTGTACCACACTTTCAATTTTCTTCCTACTCTAAAGAGCCTTAATTCTCTTCGATTATTATATTCGTCTCTCCTATGTTCAATTGCTATTCCCACTTTTCACTTTTTCTTCAGAAAAATCCAGAACAGAACACAACTTGAATGCTGTTGAGTCATTTTCTGTATCCGTCTCTATCTTGACAGTCTTAATCTATGATTCCAAGCCTTCTTAATTCTTCCTTCATCTGCTCAGCATAACCACTCAGACTTTTCAGGTTATATATTTTGCCGAGGATTTGTTTATTTGTTCATTGAGGATTCATTCTAATCATGTGGCCGTAGAGGATAATCCTTACAGTTGTTTCTAGGTTCAATCCTTATGTGTCAAATGTGGCGCTATATGTCATAGCGGCAGTCCCGCCGTTTGACCTAATGGCTGAGGAACGGGCCAGCAACCAAGGCACAAATACACAAGGGAGGGCTCGACACAGAAGCGCAGTCATGAGCAGATGGCAGAAACGGTGGAACGACTCCAAGGAAGGGAACTGGACCAGAAATCTCATCCCAGAAATTGAGCAATGGCTGAAGCGAACTCATGGCGAGGTTAACTACCACTTAACCGAAGTGCTGAGCAGACACGGAAGCTTTGGCTCATATGTTAAAAGGATTGGTAAGGCTGAAAGCTGCAGATACTATCAAAGGACAGACTCAGCTGAACATACTACTTTCGAATGCCAGCAATGGGCTGAAATCAGAACCACAACAGAGCGGACGGTGAGAGAGCCTATCAACTCCTCTAATATGGTACAGCTGATTATTAAAGGCTGAAAAGCAGTAGCAACGATGTGTGCCACGATACTTCGAACAAAAGACAAAGTTGAAAGAAAGGTCAGGCTGCTGTCCAGGAACGGGCAGCCGTGATGAAAAGGATTACCACTTTGAAGTAATGCTAACGCGGTCCTGAAGTGGAGTACTGATCTCGGGAGGAGGTGGTTTTAGTGGGCATACTATCTTTGGAAGAGAAGGAGTCCGACACTACCCAGGTACCCACCACCTGGGTAGTGTCGGACTCCTTCTCTTCCAGAGATAGTATGCCTATAAAATATTTTCCTTTCCTCATATAAAAAAAAATTGAATCCAAATAGTTGTCGTCTCTACCTTATATTTGTTTCCAAATAAAAATTCGGTCTGTCAATGAAAGAATAGAGCACTATATTTGTGTGGTAAAGCCACTGATACTGTATGGAATGGAAACTGTAACCTTGCAACTAAAACTAGCCTGGAAACTGCAACCTTAACTAGCCTGTAAAAGCTTCTGAAAATCGAAATGAGAATGTTACAAAGAATCTACCGTCCAAGAACAGTAAATGGTAATGACAGATTGAGATCAAAAACGGGAATTTATGAGTAGGTTAGATTAGGTTAGGTTTTTTAGGCCATAGGTTTTTTTTAGGCCATAACAAAACCTAACCTAACCTAACCTACTCATAAATTCCCGTGTTTGATCTCAATCTGTCATTACCATTTACTGTTCTTGGACGGTAGATTCTTTGTAACATTCTCATTTCGATTTTCAGAAGCTTTTCCAAGCTAGTTAAGGTTGCAGTTTCCATTCCATACAGTATCAGTGGCTTTACCACACAATTATAGTCTCTATTCATGCATTGACAGACAACTTCTTTTTGTTGTAGATGTTTTTAATGATGAAATTTAGTTTCTCCAGTGCCAGTCTTTTATTGTAGGTTTATCAGATACATTGTTGCTGATAATCTCTGTAAGGTATTTCAACAGTTTTGTTACTTCAATCTGCCCATATTTCGTCTTCACTCTTTTATTCGTATAATTTTTCTTAGTCGTCATTATTTCTGTTTTCTAAAAGGAAATCTGGAGAGTCCAGGTTTCTCTGTTATTTCCTTGTGTTCTTTGATTTGATTACAGCATCTTCTTCATTCACAGCTAAGGGAGCCAGTTCGTCTGCAAAGACCAAGCATTTGGGATTTACATTTATTGTTTTTTCATAAAATTATAGCACCGGAGTCGTTATCTTGCCAGAATGTCTTCATTGTCTTATCCAAAACCACATTAAACAGCAGCGGTAAGAGGCTTGTCTTAGTCCTGTCCACACATGAAATGGTTTGCCGATCTCTCTCCGAAATTTTACTTTTGATACAGTGTTTGTGAGTGTTAATTGGATCAGGTTTAATGTTTTTGATCAACTCCATATTCTCTCAGTACCTCGACTAGTGTTTCTCTGTGCACTGAGCCTTTTTGAAGTCAACAAAAGATATGAAGATGACTTTGGCTAGTGTGGTATAATATTTGATGATCATTTTCAAGCTTAATATTTGTTATGGACAAGAGCGTCCTCTCCTGAAGCCTCATTGGTTTTCTCCCAGTTTTGAATCAAGTTGAGGTTGAAACCTATTTAGTAGTATTTTAGAGAAGATTTTGTAAGTAATAATCAGGACTGATATACTTCGATAGTTGTTTACATCTGTTTTTGGTCATTTTTTTATGCAACGGGTGTATAAGTACCACTAGCCAATCCTCCTGGTATCTTTTCCGCTTTCCAAATTTCTTGAAACAGTTTTGTTGTTTTAGTGATAAAAACATCATTGGCCACCTTCCTTTCAGCTATTATTCCATCTTCATCAGATGCTTTCTTGTTTTTCAAGGGATTTATTGCCTTTTTTACTTCTGCTTCATCCTCCTTCTTCGAGTGCCTATTCGTTTCGAATATTGGCGACCATTCTGGTTATGATGACCTTGTTTACTGCTGCTTTAATCAGTTCTGTGGATGTTTTTGAATACCATGTCCTTAGGTTCTTGAACCATGATATCCTTCTTCTTCCGGGCCCTCACTTTCCAAACACTTTTCCTTGGAGGGTGGATTTTAAGAGTTTGTATTTGGTATCATTTCTCATTAGATGCCCGAGATATTCCAGTTTCCTTCTCTTGATCGTGTTCATCACTTTTTTTTCCTTTGCCATTCTTTCCAATATTGTTTCGTTGGTCATTCTATCTACCCATGATATTCTAAGGATCCTTCTGTATAGCCACATCTCAAAGTCTTCGAGTTTCTTTCATGCTGCTTCGGTCAATGTCCAGGATTCCATGCCATAGTACAATAAGGAGAACACATAGAAGCGCAGGATTTTTACTTTGATATCTAATTTGAGGTTGTGGCTTTTGAAGAACTTATACATTTTCATGAAGTCATCTCTTGTTTTTTCTATTCTACATCTGATTTCTTGTGAGTGGTTCCACTGTTCGTTTACTAAGGTTCCCAGGTAGACAAGTTTGAATGCACGTTCTATTGGTATATTTTTAATACATAGTTGGCAGTTTTTTTTCTTCTCTCTACTTATGACCATAAATTTGTTGTTTCATCTCCAGCGTTGATTTTTATGGTGGCTGTCTGGTTCCAGTACAGGTTTTGTATAATTCTGAGGTCTATATCATCCATTCTGGTGCTCTTTAGCACTTGTATCATCTTCTGGTGTTGGACTTTGTCAAATGCCTTCTGCTTCATCCGGTAGTTCTTAATTTGGATTTTATGGTGTATTCATTTTTAGTTTTTCTTGAGGCACTTCACAGTTGAGGAGTTCTTCAAAATAATTGGCAAAGATCTAACAGTGGTCTTGGCTATTAAGAGCAAAAATTCCATCCTTTCTCTTGAAATTGAGGCTGGGTGCTATGTAACCATTTGTTTTTATTTTCTTGAAGGATTTGTGGAATAAACTGGTGTTATTCCTCTTGAAATTTTCTTCCATTTCTATAATTTTATCTCCATAATATATTCTTCTTACTTTCCTCAAAATTTGATATGTCTTCTTTCTTATAACTTTCACCTTTCCAAATTTTCTGGACAAGACGCCACGTCTGGTTCCACAGTTTCCCTGTGTCAAATCTCGCTCTTATTGCATCATCACACATGTTGTTCCACCAAGGATGTTTACTAAAATATTGTTGAGGTGCGACTTCCATTCCCAGATCTGTAAGATTTCTTCGTCACTTCCTCTCAGGTGTTTGGTACTTGGAATTTTTTACTGTTTTATTTCTTCTTCTGTTCCAACAACCCACGATCAATTTTTGGGATTTTCTTTCCATGATTACGCATATTTTTTCAAGAGATGAAATGCATATTGCTTTAGGAAATGTAGTGGTCTGATGTTACATTTACTCCTTTTCTGACTTTGACATTCTGAATTTTTGTGAAATTTCCTCGGGATATTGCTTGATCTTTTTTACTAATATCTCGAAAACCAGTTGAGACAGCTTTATGGAATTTTGGCTGGATTTAGTTTATAGTCTTGGTTATTGTTTGCCGAGTTTGGAAATTTGGAAAAGTCTGTCAGTTTTCCGGAAAACGCCGTGGAAAATGAAGGTTCATTTATTAATAACATGAAAATACATTTGTTTAATTTTTGCTTGAAAACTTGAAAACTAATTAGATAACTTTATGAGACTTTGCAAAGCTTTAGTGTATAGTATTGGTTATTGTTTACCGACTTTGGAAATGCGGAAAAGTTTTTCAATTTTCCGGAAAACGTCGTGGACAATGAAGTTTTACATATTGCTCACTTGAACAGATATTTGTTTAGTTTATGCTTTGTAGCGATCACAGTTGCATGGTTGAAATCATGATAAAATAAGAGTCCCGTAGGAGATCATAGTTACCCGGAATGGTAGTAACCATGGAAAACAAAAGGGGAGAATAAATAAGAAAAAAAATATTTGGGGTTCTTACGACGCGATACAAGCCGCAGATAGATTTTATGTGTTGTTGCATTGTCGTATTTGAATTTTCATCTTCAATAAATAATTTTGGGTAAAACCGGATAGTAAAACCGGACATCCGTGCATTTAAGGAGGGCGTCCAAGTCGCAAGGTAAATTAATTGAATTATTTTTTCTTATTTTGGATCGAGAGGTCGCGCTACCGCGCGATATATGTTCTGAATTTATCTGATCGAATATCAGCCAATCTAATCTTTAACCTAACCTATATTTTATGTTAGTTCTAATTTCTACCACGGCTTACATACGCGGATCTCTGGATTAGCCAAACGGAGAATCATACATATAAGAAGGGCGTGCAAGTCGCAAGATAAATTATTTGAGTTATTTTTTCTTATTCTGGATCGAGAGGTCGAACTACGGCGCGATATATAGTCTGGGATTACCTAATCTAGTATTACCCAATCTAACCTGTAATCTAACCTAGGTTAAAACATTGTGTTTTTACTTTAGTTTTAATTTCTGCCACGGCTAACATGCACGATTCTCCAGTTTAGTTATTCTGTTGTTTAGCTGTTCATGATCCAGTTGGAATTCCCCCAACATGGGGTTTGGTGATACCCAGATTACCTTTTTACATGGCTTTGCTTTGAAGTGGGTAGACATAATCTTCAGGTTAGTCATTTTGCATAGGTTGATCAATTTCTCTCCATTTCTGTTAGTTCTTTTTTCGTTCAACTATTGCATGATATTTCCTTTCTTGGCCCAGCTGAGCATTAAAATCTCCCATTAGGATGAAGATATTTCTTGTATGGATCCTAAGTACTTCATTTTCCAATTTATCCCAAAATTCTTATTCTTTATCAGGGTTATGCTTTATTTCTTTATTCCTGATTAATAGGTGCATGGGCATTTATTTACGTTTACTTTTTGTTGGCAGATTTCATTGTCAAGAATGAAAGTCTGGAGTTTGTATTCTTGAAGTCCATTATGGCGTTCAAGATTTTTTTATTCACAAAAAATGCTGTTCCGAGGCTGGTGGCACATCTTTAATGATCTTAGTACCTGGTTTCCCCTTGAAGATTCTGAAGCCATCGAATTCAAATGTTTGTATCTACCTGGAAGAACATCTGACATGGTCCTCAACTACTTCTGAAATAGTGCATAAACTGAACTTTAAGTGCTATCTATTACGAAAATTTCGTCAATCAGCGGGCGTGGATGGTCTCCTAAGCGTATACCATGCCGAAGTTCAGTCCATCATAGACATTCAAGTATGGGGAATTTCCTCACATTTTCAATGGGTATTTCTAGTGTAAAAGTGGGTCATAAGAGCAATCTCAGGTAGTGCCGCTACTAAATATATATAATATTGCAGATCATATTTCAGAAACTTAAATATTCTAACTGTACCATGTTTATATGGTAGCTAGCTTGTTGCATCCATAAAAATAGGCATTTAATTGGTGCCAGGGATGATCGATATGCACACAATACACGAAATTGCCTTAACCTAAGACCAGTAAAAAGCAATCTTACCATCTGTAAAGGAGCACCTGATCGCATAGGTATACAAATTTATAATCGTATTCCAAGACGTTTTAAAGAGCTTGTTATAATCTATTTAGAAAACGTCTGATAAGGCATTTAATAGCAAAATGCTATAATAGTATTAAGGAGTTTTTTTTTAATATTAACGTTAATCTGAAATTAGTGTTACTACTGTTCCTCTTTTATTGGCATGTCTGATATGTATGTATGTACATTTGAAGATTGATAAATATTGAATTTGAATTCTATGTGCATGTCCTCTGTTATGGTTCCAATGAAATCTACATTAGCCCTTTCGATACCAACGGGACACATATGTCCCAAGCACCAAATAATATTTTTAGGTGAAATTTAATTCACTGTCAACGTTCATAAAGCATTGTCCCATAAGTATTTTCATAAAATAGACAAAACCATGTGCTTACACTCCTCCTATTTTCTGTTTCCTGCAATTATGTTTAGTCATTCCGCAGCTTTTCTTTTTAACGGCTGTGTAACTGTGTTTCTTTGCGTTCTGCCAAAGTTATTTAGATAAAATAGATTGTTGGGCATCCTCAAAAAGGTAAGAAAATGCGCAACATTTTCAACACAATCACCTTGAAATTTTATAATGGGACTCGTTTATCCCATTGGTCTTTTATAGCTATAATTTTTATATAGAATGGACTGAAAAAGACACCTCACTGAGGACGAACTAAACAAATATTGGGAAAACTTTTGTAACGAAGACCCATTTGAATCATCTGATGACTCTTTGTAATATGAAAACTTTGAACCAGATAGCGACACCTCTCAAAATTGCGAAGATGCTCAAAGTTCTATAGATTCGAAGACTCTAACGAGGTATCAATAGATGCTGCACCCATTTCCACCACTGAAGTGTCTTCATAGAATGCGGTTCCAAATTCATTTAGACCTCGATTCAAAGTTACAACATCAAGGCCATATGCTATCCTCAATGGAAAAATTTGTCGTCAATCGAATGAACTTGAAGTGTTTTTGCAAGTTTTTCCACGTAGTTTGCGTAGATGTTTATTGCCGAATGTACTAATTCCCGACTGGAAATACTTATGAAAGCCAGCAAGAAGAAAATTGATGTCTCTTCAGATGCCCGTGAAATTATGCTTTTATAAGTAATTTTGCTTGTTATGAATTACAATATAGTTCCTAACTTCACCGACTACTGCTCAAAGAATGCATCCTTAGGAAATGAGGCTATAAAAATTTGTAATTGCTCGGAATCGCGCCTTACTACTTATCTCTAAGATATATTTCCCAGAAAAAGGGACTGGTGCTCCTAAAACATACTACATTGATGAGATGGTTTCTTGCCTGAAATATATATTTCAAAAAGCAAAGAAAACAGTGTATTCCAGAGCATTGACGAATCAATGGCAAAATCCAAAGGCCGCTCAAGTCTGACCAGTATCTCCCTTTGAAACCCATCAAGCATAGAATCAAACTATGGGAACGATTAGATGTGGACACGGGATATGCATATGATCTCAGTATTTATTCTAGAAGAGACGATACAAGTAGGGAAAGATCCTTCGTTCTAGGCCCTCCTCACTCCTCATCCCCACCACCCCTACCACCCGCTCTTCCGGTTTCATAAAATTCCCACGAGTCAGCATATTTCCTGTTTATCTTATCAGCTGCGAGCGAGCGTAGAAATAATAGATAAGACGTTAGTTGCGGATTCACACCACTCGCTTTCAACAATAATAAAATTAACAGATAGGGGCAGTTGGTGGTGGGTGAAATCGTGGGTTGATGAGAAAAATTAAATCTGGTGTCAAAACGGCTCTAGCATGTACCCTAAGAGAGTTACCGCCCGGCCGTCACCCTCTCATTAGATGACGTCATCCGCCGCCGCGGATATTCCCCAACTAGTTATATCGATGCTGGTTGGTTGATTAATGAATAAATAACTACAGTTGACCGTGTGTCTCAATTTATATATAATCTTATGGAAAAGTGTTACTTTAACAGTGATTTATAAAAATTAGCATTACTGCTTATTCAAAACACGTACAAACTTATCATTTTATCATGTTTGTCATTTTGAGGGCCCTCAAGCTTCAAACTAATTTTGTGTTTGAACTTAAACTTGTAAACTCGCGCGAGAACGGAATGTATGAATTGTAAAATAGTTGATGAATAGTTGATGAATAAAAAGAGTTGAAGAACCGCCGAGTCAGCATTTTCGTATATCAACTTGTATAGTTTTATCGCTATACATTCAGATGTTCGGACATTTTGTTTACAATAATTTTACTAACAAACGCCTCGAGCGCTATTCGGAACGCGATTGATATTTTAGCCTGAGCTCTAAATTCATCGTCATATCAACTATTAAAACTGTATCTCTGCGATCAATGTGTAAAGGTTTTCGCAAGCAAAGGATAATCTTGGTAGCCATAAGGAAGTATATGGTGACAATAAAAAACTATACTACAAATGCACCGTTTGCAATTCAACTTTCACAAGAGAAGAAAGCGACATATGAGAAAATATAATATAAAATCAATAATAATGGTGGGAAGAAGAGGAGTCTAAATACTGAATATTCACCCTACACCTCCAAGAAGATAATGTTGAATCCGCACACAGTAAAATAATTTCTGTAAAATATGCAATCAACAATCACCTACAAGGCTAAAGTTTGCAGGAGATCTACGATCACAGAAACGCTTCCAACTAACAGTGAAGCCGGTCCAGCAGAATATAATCCAAGCTTGTGTCAGCTATAGAATTGATGGTTCAAGGATTGATGTAGATAGCTTTATTAGTAAATTGAACAGCCGCTGTACGAGAATCCCAATTCCAGCCGACCGCAGATGAGGAGTAAGGAGGGCCTAGAACGAAGGATCTTTTCCTACTGATACTGTAGGAAGAATCACTTACCTACTACCTTAGGGGAAAAGTTTGTATCGTCACTAGAGTCACTTTAGCATTTGATCGCTTCTTTACAAGTGTTATACTGATGGACAACATTCCCTTTCCTGCTGTAGAAACTTGTATTCTTTCGCGAAAATTTATACCAAAGTTGATGGGAAATTGAAGAAAAGTGTTACTCAATTCATGTGTCAAAATGTGGGCACAATAGCCGTAAGGTAACAAGATAGCAAGGAGGTTCTTGTGGTCAAAAATTTTAAGAATAGTGATAAGTAAAAAGCAAAACTAGAAAGCAAAAGGATGGTGAGAAAATGGAGGTACCATGCCCAGAAGCAATTGTGCTCTATAATACAATAATGGGTGGAGTAGAATTATTGGAGTAAAAAAGTCAGTTGTTATGACAGAAAATCGCATAAATTGTAAAATACCATTCTGGTAAAAGGTTTTCTATAAATTGTTTTTCACATCTGTTTTCACTGCGTCAATTCTATTCAACGAACAACGAAGCACAAAAAAGCCACTGTTACAATTTGTTGTCCCTCTAGCAGAACAATTGTCACACCTAAGAAATCTGCTGGACGTCCATTCAAAACAATAAAATTAATGCTCAATTTTGGAGATCCCTTACCAGTTGAAGGTAGCTCCAGAAGAAAATTTGCGAACTGAGAGATCACCTGAGAGATTACTCATGTAAATTGGAAGGTTTTTCAGAAACATTTGTAATTTGATACTGACAAATAAACCCAAAATCTTTGATCTAATTCTTATTGTATAGTCTACGTATTAGATTGTCATACATAGACAATAGAAAATTAATATATGACATAAAGCTAACATTTTCGTGAATGAACGTGAAATGTGAATTATAAAAAACATCATATCTTTGCATGTAAAATATAATCGTGCGTGGGTTTAATGAAAGGGGCGGTCGCTATGAATTACAATGCAATACTGATAAAACAGTATGTCATTACAAACAATTACAACGATTGAATGGAATTAATTTAAAGCCGTATCAGTGTCTAGCGAACGAATTTTTCCGTGTACAGCCGCGTCCTTTCTGTTCCCCTCAATTCCCACTAAATCTTTTCAAATGTGACTCGAATGCATGTCGAGTTAAATCGAGCCGATTTCAATCACCAACATAGATTTTTAACGCTAATTTACAGGGATTTCCAGTACTATCCCCGTTAATAGGAAAAAGATTTTAGAGGAAAATTTATAGCCTCGAACATATTTTACTTTGAGATGGATATATTTCGATAAATAATTAAATTATTCATATATACATTTTCTTCTAATTCTATAAATGTAATTAAATATATACATATCTGATAGGAAATTGGTAAATTAATTTTAATTAAATTAATATTTATTTAAATTAATAAACTATTAAACACAATATATTTATATTTGAATTAATAGATCATGTCAAAATCCTCGTTGGTGAATTTAATGCGCAAATCGGCAAAGAAAGGAGTTATAGATACTGGGTCGGTAAATGGTCAGGACGTCAGCAGACCAACAAAAATGGTATGCGACTCATTGTGATCTGCTAAAACCATGATCTGTTTTTCTTTAAGAAAAAATCTTCTAAAACCAAAACATGGATCTCGCGTAATCCACTATTAATAATAATAATAATATTAATTGTTTCATGCTCAAATTATACAAATTTATATAGGTTAGGTTAGATATTATTGATCTATGAAAAGGAAAAATAAATAACCTCCATGGAGTAAAATGCATTTTGTATGAGAATTTTTTTTATGTATTTTTTAAAGGATTTAAAGTCTGTACTTTTTACATTTCTCGGTAGCGAGTTATATAGCTTGATACAGTGGTAACCTGAACTACTTCTAGATCTATTTAATCTTAAGAAATTGGGCTTAACTAGCTGTTTGTATCTTGTGCAGCAGATCAAATTGGTCACACTCGCCGACGGGCACGTGCATATACAGTAAGCAATGTAAGTTGAAGACACAGGGAACTGTCAATATTTTATAATTTTTGAATATTCTGGGCAATCATCACTGAATGGCAATCCCGATATTATTTATTTTTTATTATTATCCCGCTATTTTTGAAGTGAAAACTTCTATAGCCGCGCTGAATGACATTTGGGTAGAGGGTAAAATCATACATTTGCGTCATCGTCATCAATAGCTGCGTTCTATATAAAAAAATTCTATTACACAAAGATGTGTTTAAAAGAACACATCTATACGCCTATGTTTGAAGTTGGCTCTAAACGTCAAACTTAATAGTCAAAGTTTTTGGCAGTGTTGACAAAACGTAGCGTTTCTAAAGAAATATCAACCCGTAGAATTAGTGTACAGTACAAGAGTAAGTACTTTTACCGGATGTAATAGTAGATGTACAAGTGGCGGATTATTGAAAAGTTTTTGGCAGTGTTGACAGAACGCAGCGCCTCTAAGGAAATATCAACCCCTATAATCAGTGTGCAGTAGAAGAGTAAGTACTTTTGACGGATGTACTAGTAGATATATTAGTGCCGGACTATTGGAATGTTCAGATTACTGGATTGTATCGAAGAATTCATGGTAAATCACGAATCAGATTCATCAAAGTTTTAGGCAATCAAATATACTCGTGTGCGAAAGGAAGGAAACTCCAAAATAAAATTAATAGTCAGCGATATAGAGATAAGAATAAGAAGAAAACTCTTGCAATAGTTAATTCAGAAATTTCTAAACATCGAAGAATCACAGCTGACAAGGAGGAAAAAATTAAACGTCGTAAAGAATATTCCAAACAAAAATTAATTTACATACAGATAAATCTTCAAAAGCAGATATAAGGCATGTTTCTAAAAGTCAAAATCTCCATGACTCACAAATTGCAGACCCATCAACAAGAAATGTGCCATAGGTATATCTTACCAATTCATTTAACTGATCTATCAACACAGAATCAACCAAACATTACGGATTCAAATTCAAATTAGGATGATGACATTAACAGTCATTCTCCTTCAGAAGTGAGTTATGTTTCTGAATTACATATAACAATATTAACAAACAATGTACCAAATATGATTAATTAACATACTGATAAATGCTCAAAACCAGTTTTAAAGGTGTTTTTTCTTTTGGTTTTCACTTCAGTCGGCAGTGCCTGACTGCCTATATTTTCTTTATTACAATCCCGCTATAATTCTTATGCATTTAAGTTGTAGTTTAAAAACTTTTGTCACTTGGAGAGAGTGACTCCATACTAAAATTGTATATGAGAGAGCACTAAGAATCAATGCATGATAGGTCGTCAGTACAGTTTGAATGGATGTTGTATATTTTAATTGCCGCAGGATAATTTTTTTTTCGATTTTGGTTAAGAGGCAATCTATATGTGTTTCCCAGGACATTTTCGGGTCTAAATGTATTCCAAGCAACTTTATTGGCTCCGCACCATCATCAATCCTTCTGAGTGAGAATACACATGTTTGTGTTTTGGATTCATTAATAATTAGTTTATTGCCATTGAACCATTGTTTAACTTTGTTGGTGGTATCCAGTATGTCCGAGCAGAGAGAAACTTGAGATGTATTAGTAAAATTGCAGTATCATCCGCAAATAGTGTATAATATATCTTTGTTTGCATGTAGTCAGGAAAGTCATTTATATAACTAAGAGCCAGGGTGGAACCTAATACAGATCCCTGTGGCACCCCATATAACATTTGTCGATTATCTGATTTAATGTTGTTTAGCTCCACAAATTGCTCTCTATTAGTAAAGTAGGAATTCAAAAGTCCAATGCTATTCGAATCAAAAGAGTAGTAGATCAGTTTTTAATGAGAATCTCATGCGAGTCAAAGTCGAATGCTTTTGTAAGGTCAAAGCAACTTGTATAAGCATATTCCTTGGGCTCAAAGGCCTTTAGTATGTGTTTCGATAATGTGCTTATTGCTAGGGTTGATGATTTGGCTGAGCGGAAACCAAACTGACATGGTGAATAGATATTGTAGCTTTCAAAATGGTCGTTGACTTGATTTTTTAATAGTTTTTCAAATATTTTTGCAAGAATCAGTACTAGAGATATTGGTATATAGTTGTTCAGTTCAGCGCTGTTGCATTTTTTGAAAATAGGAATAACCTTGGACAGTTTTAATGTTGACGGGAAATATGATTCACGAATACATTTGTTAATGATTTTAGTCGAAGGTATTACGATGATGTTTGCTAATGTTTTGATTATGATTGAATTTATTCCGAATGCATCGCTACTAGTAGAGTTTCTTAAATTGAATATGGCCTCTCTCACTTGATTAAATGATACTTCGGTAAAATAAAATATTGGATTGTTGGTTTGAGGTAGTTGTATTTCATCATTGGAATTTGTATTTGCATTAGTCAGAGTGATTGCAGTGCGCGAGAAGTGTTGATTGAAGTCATCTGCCGAAATATCTGGTGGTGGTATACTATCCTGCTTTTTATTACCATTTATAATTTTCCATATAATTCTTTGTTTATTATCTGATATAGCAATATCATTTGCATTTATTTTTGTTCTTTGAATTTTTCTTCGATACGATTTTTTGAAATGTTTGAATGTTTTGTCGTGAATAACGACAATAAGCTTTTTAAGATTATATAGAAGTGTTAGAGTTTCTCTCATCTTTTTTAAATTGGTATTGAACCAATTGTTGGTGTTTATATTTTGGATACAAGAGTTGGTATTGTTAACAGTTTTGTATTTAATGGGAAGGTTAATTGAGACAGCGTCTTTAATGACGGAATGAAATTTATTAAACACTTGCTCAGCGTCTAAGTTTGAATTGATAAAATCCCAGTTGATTTTCTCAGTGTACTCGTGTAAGTTATATAGACCTAAGGGTGAGTTAGTTCTAACCTTCATAATGGTTTTTTGATGTTCGTTACTTGCCTCTTTGGAAGTTAGACAAGTCATGCACACCCCTGCATGATTGGAAAAGAGAGGATCGTAAACAGTGGCTATAAAGCTGCTATTGGATAAATTGGTAAAAATATTATCGAGGCATGCATTGTCTCTAGTATTCTCTGTTATTGATAAACGGAAACCATAGGACATAAAAGTGTTGATCAAGAGTGGTATCTTTATGCGATGAATTAAATTTTGTGTTGAAGTTCCCAGTGATTATTAGTTGTTTCCCTTTGTTCCAGATTTTATCATGTAATTGTTCCATTTTTTTAATAAAAGTGTCAAAGTTACCATTAGGCGACCTATATACAGTGATGATTATTTTATTTTGAAATATTACACCTGCCGCCTCAAAATCTAGTTCTTCACAATATGAAGAGATATCAAGAGGTTCCCAATCTTGCATTGAATCATGTATGAGTATACACACGCCTCCATGTATATGTTTGGATCGACAAAAACCCGCCGCGAGTTCATCTCATCAGAGGAAATCCTATGGTTATTTAGACATAGATTTTCTATTGGTTGATCACAAATTAAAAATGTTTATAATTCACTGATTTTGTTTTTTAATGATTGTATGTTTAAGTGAAAACATATTATGGTAAAAACAATATGTGAAAACATATGTGAAAACATATTAAGTATGTTCCGCAGGGTTTTAGGGAAGCTGAATTTTGTTATAACCGCGCCCTCGGGCCAGAAGTCGCTGAATACAAACTGTGCCATGTAATGATCTCCCGCCAAAACACAGTAGAAATAATGAACCTTAAAGTTCTTATAGGAATATATCTAGATTCAGTTCATTACCCCACAAAATCCTCCTTGGACATCATCCCCGAAAAGAGGAAGTTTACTCAGAAAGCTCCACACTGTAAATACGATGTACAAAAGATAAAAGGCAATGACGAGTTTCGAAAAGAAACACAACAATTAAATCCACAAAACTAGCAACAACTTCAAGCAGGACTTACGTAAAAATAGCAGAAAACATAGCACCAGGTGGACTGAGGAATGTGATCAACTAATGAAACTTAGACAAAAGGCATGGCTAAATTGGTCATGCAACAAAAACCCAAAAACTAGGCAGGACCTCAAGGACGTCAGAAAAACGGTTAGTAAATCTATAAGAACGACTCGTTAGAATCTGAAATCTGAAGAAATAGAATCTGATTTATGGAAACACAAGTCACGTAATTACTACAGAACATTCAAACAAAAATTAACAAAATATTCTCCTCCATCACTCCAATTCAAAAATGAAAATCGGGAAAATCGCTCACAACGACGCTGAAATACTTTGCCAAATTATTAAAATGTGAAAAACCACAAGAAAAACTCAAATTTTACCAAGCACAACGGAACCCAGACTCGGAACAACCGAGTATTCAGGAAATTAAAGACTATTTGAAAAATGACAAAGCATCAGGAGACGAGCAAATCATTGCAGAACTATGGAAAATGCAGGAGAAAATCTCATCACAAAACTGAAAGAAATTATGGATGAAATCTGGCGAACTGAAAAAATCCCTGCAGAATAGAAAGTGGAAATCATACATCCACTGTACGAAAAAGTAAGCAAGACAAACCCCAACAATTATCGTGGAGTTTCACTACTTTCAATAGCCTATAAAATTATGTCCAGAACTCTCTGGAACCGTGCAGAATCTGAACTGGATCCAGAAATAGGCGAATATCCGGGAGAGGATTTAGAAAAGGACGAACGTGCGTAGAGCAAATTTTAAATCTAAAGAACTGTATGAAATATTTCCACAGTTCATCAAACAATAATTATTTCATCACATTTGTCGACTTTAAGAAAGCATACGATAGTATAGACAGATAATCACTTTTTAAAGAATCAGTAGAATTTGGACTTGATTGGAAGACAACAAACATTATCAAAGAAACACTCAGGGAGACTAAATCCAAGGTGAAATTTATGGGAGAACTGAGCTCAGAATTTCAAATAGACTAGGACAAGGCGATGTACTATATCCGTTGCTCTTTAATTGCGCGGTTGAGGAAGTTGTACGGGAATGGAGAAAAGCTGGTGGACCAACACACCGACTGGGGCCAAAATTGAAAGAGGAAAATTAGACTGCTCACTAATTGGGCACTAATTGCCCAAAATGTTTCTTATGCGCAAAAGCCACTTGAACTATTACAAGAACAAGCAGCAAAAATTGGATTACATATCTCGTTTATTAAATATCCCATTTAGTGAGATTATTTTTTCTTTTCCAATTGCAGATAAATAACTCGCACGTGACATTTTCTCAGTTTGTAACACACAAATTTGTCGCAATTAATACACTATTTGATGTTTTGACGCTACCGTATTGATTTCTAAGTCGAGTAACAATTGTATAAAACGTACTGGTGCTTTAGTTATGCTCATAGCGAAAAATTATATAGCGATTTTATTTAATTGTTGAATTACATGAGGACAGATTATCGTGTAAATTGACAGGAGTGATAGAATTTACTTTGAATGTCTTATACCGATCTAGATTTCAAATTCAATTATCAGGAAAATCTAGATTTTCTAAATTTTGGCTGGTGCTATAATTATATTCTTGAGTTTATTTCAACTACACGATATGTCTAAGTACTTTATGAAACCTTCTTACATATGTTTCTTTATTTATCTCTTTGTTAATAGTTTTATTATTGAGATAAGTAGCTTTATACAATCAGGTTACTGCACTTCTCATCTGCAAAGGCCAATCTACAACCAGTCCATCGTTCTTACGTCCCCGGTAGATAACACCCAAGGTGATCAGTTCCTTGCGCCATTCCCTCATAACCTTTTCAAGGACACAGTTAAAGAGAAGTGGGGAAAGTCCATCACGTTGTCTCACACCAGTTCTTATTTCGAAGCTTTCTGAGATCTCACCTCTAAATTTAACCTTGGAATGTGTATTGGTCAAGGTTTCTAGGATGAGTCTGCGGGTTTGGTTGTTTAACCCTAGTTCCTGTAGTACTTTGTTAAGCGTTTCTCTATCAGTGCAATCGTAGGCCTTCCTAAAATCAACAAAGGTGACGACCACCTTGCGGTTTCTCATCTTTGAGTATGCAAGTACAGTTTAATGATTGAGGTTATCGGTTATCTGTTCATCTCAGGATCGGGTCTTCTTGAAGCCTCCCTGGTATTCTCCCAGTTGATTATTCAGCTGATTTTCTGCCCTTGTTTGTAACGCCTTGCAGAGAATCTTGTATGTTACCGCGACGAGATAAATTCCACGGTAGTTGTTTAGATCAGTAAAATCTCCCTTTTTGTGAAGCGGATGGATCAGCGCAGATGTCCAATCGGGTGGTAAATTCTCTATTTCCTAGATGTCCTGGATGATCTCGGTTATCTTGCGCGCGGCATTACTTTTACCACCTTTTCACAGTTCAGCAACGACAGAGTCCACTCCAGCTGCCTTATTATCCTTAAGAAGTTGAATGATCTGGACAACTTCTTTCAATGAAGGGGGCAGCGAGTCCGGGTTTGGTGTTTTTTGTTTATAGTCGAAGTCTTCGCTGGGTGGATCACAGTTTAGTAGAATTTTAAAGTACTGAGCTAAAAAGTGGCAGTTGTCCTTGCCGTTAAAAGCCAGTTTGCCTTGCGAGTCTCTGTTTTGCCCCTGTGAAGTGGAGGCTTGGCGGAACGTATTTTCTGTGTCTGCTTGAAGGTTTAAAAAAAAATCTCTGGAGTTATTCTTAGCAAAGCTCTCTTCGATTAGGGTCAGTTGATTTATAAATATGTATTTATTAACAAAATATTAACTGTAATAATTATATATACAGTGAGTGTGTCTAAATAGCCGATTGCGTATATGTATACTATTATGTATACTGCATATATAAATAGCCACATCGTAAAATATGCAATAAGGAATTCCATAACTGTATTTTTTAAATTACATTTATATTTGCAATAATTTTATTAACTAATGCTTAAATTTTGAATATTGTATTGCAATTTCCCATTTGATAAAATTTAACATTTCGTGATTTAGATAAATATCATGTCACACAATGATGTTCAATTCTTGAGATCCTTTTTGAAATATTTGATCTAAGAACAATTTAATATAAAACTTGTCGCTTGGTTATTAAGTGAAACCGCCCGATCTTATCAAATTCAAGAAATATGTCAAAATATTCCTGAACCCATCTGCCGCCCTACTTGAGTATCGACACATATTACTTTCAAAAGCTAGCGCCAGAACACTAAATATATTGGAAGTGGCAGAACGAACTTCATTGCGAATGATCTCCACGTTAAGACAAAACTCAAAGACAGCTACAAATCACTGGACCATTGTAGACCATAAAACGAGACATAAAAACCACTTCACGCAGACATCCAACTAAGACGCTTTACGAAACAATCTACGACGATCATCTCATCTCGTTTCATTCCCATCGCTCTATGATATCTATATATTAATATGTACATACGTTTTTTTTTCTTTTTAAAGCAAATTGTATTTCCGGGCAGAAAGATCTTGTGGTCGATAGCCCTTTGTTTAATGTATACAATAAATATATTCTCTCTCTCTCTCTCTATCTCACTTCTAGAATCACAGAATATTTACAGTTTACTAATATGAAAAATTTATCGGTTGGTGATTGAAAATATTTTCTGAAACAATGTGTTTTACAGAATCACAAAATGTTTACAATTCAACAGACTTTTATGTTTTATTTTGACCAATAGAAGGAAGGTTTGATTAGAAAAGTCCGAAGTTAACGGATGATGATAATGCTGTACATTCCACCTTGAAATATGTTATTATCGAACCACTTATATTATACATCTTATACTTTACATTATACACATTATACATGCGATACTTTTCTAACGCTTGTAGAAACTTGTACAAGTTAGTAATGCTGTACATGCTGCACCATTCTAGTTTGTTATATTGCTATATCAAACATATAATGAATAATTTATCCAAATCTTATAATAGAGGAAAATAAATTAATAAATATTATTTATTAATTAATTTATCTAAAGTTTTTATATGGAGATATATATGGAGCTTCTGAGCCATACAACAAAGAAAATGAAAGACGGAACAAAATGCATTATGCGAACTTTTTATATAGAGATGGTTCTGTGCAGTACAATAAAGAAAATGAAAAGACGGAACAAAAAGCATTATACGAAGTTTCTTAGAATAACAATTAATGGAATAAAATCTAATTCGACTTTATCTGAAAACATCCGTGAGATTCGTAACACAGTCAGGCGAGCGAGCGCGAATAAAATTTCACCGTCAATAAAACCGCGGACCGATAATCTTAATGCACCAATAACTGACACCGTTACCGAAATCTATTACCCCAGATTCTTTAATGACTTCTTGCTCCACAATTTAGAATAATTAATACACGACCTAAGGGGCTTGAAACTAATTAATCCTCTTCAACTTCCCCCAAACCGAAACAGAATATTTAACTTTTTTACAAATACAAATTTTAAGAACGTGCAGATATTTGTTTGCGAACTAATTAGGAGATCTTTTCGCATAAAATAATTAAATGTGGCCAGTTTGTTTCAGTCGTCTTTATTTAAGTTAAAAACAACTATAGTCCATTTTTTTTAAGAATGCAGTAACTAGAAACCTGATTTACACTATGACAAATGTTCCATCTAGGTACAAAATTTGGCGCTAAATTCAAATATAGTTGATTGAATATAAAATTCGTAAATTATTAATGGTTTGATTGAATATCTATTAAATACACCAAATGGAAACAAAAGTAATAAAATACAAACATATAGACAAAAACAATCTAAATAAAACAAACATATCAGATGACAATTTTAATGTAAATTGACACGGCAGCCATTGACAACAGCAATGCAACATGCATTGGCGTACGAAAAAAATATACTCGGAGTTAATTAATAGACGTTTTTATGGTTAGTTAAGCGCATGCGCATCTGCCAAGTTTCAAAGGCGGGAATATGAATGTTTCGGCCAAATAATAAGCTTATACTTCGAAAAGTTCGGGCAAAACATGGCGGAAATTGACACTAGTGCAAACAAAATTTCAACTATGAAAAGGTCTATTTTTGTATCTTTAAATATAAAATTGAATATTAAACTATCGATAAAACATTATTGTATAATATAGTACTTATTAGCCGTAGTATAATTTAATGTTCTATTATATTTAAAAAATATTCGTAGTATTATAATCATTTAATTACATATCACCAAATTCTACTGCAGTGACTGCAAATGTATGCGAAAAGAGAGAGACGGAGAGGTATATATTGTCGGTGTGAACTTCTCCTCGATTTAAGCCAATCAGAGAACAAGGTCAAATAAGCCCTATCTTCCCTGTACTGCATTCTTAAAAAAATGGACTATAGATGCTACCAATTACAGATCTAGACAACTAAATATTTTTAAATGGTAAAAATGATAAAACAATAGAATTAGAGTTACATAATAGGGTTAAAACAACAGCAGGTGAGTCCCTTTTGCTAACGCAGTACTCACATATATAATGTAGCAATAATCGTCACTCGTTTAACGTATATTTCATATGTAGAGAGCGAACGGCAAGCTAACTTGTTTTAAATTAGTTTCTATTTGGGTTGTTCGGGATAAATGTGGTTTCTGTTTGGTTATTACTAGTAAACTGTTAAGAAAATGTTGCTTGTCTTGTTTAAGAGGCTACGCAATAAAATATTGATGGAATGGAGTCGCTCACTTGTAAGTAGTGTTGAAGCCCTTTTATGAACGCCATGGGAAACATCCATGTATAAACTAGTGGAGCACGGACAAAGGAATTTACTGTAAAACCTGAATTTTCTTTTCAAAGCTAATAACGAACCGTTTAGCCGACGCGAGATAGCTACTTTGTAATGTAATCACGAAATTGCGTTATAATTGCGCCATTGCCGCGCGCATAATTATTTATTTAGAAGGGAATTACGCATCTCTCGCAAATTTAATTTGCGTCCCGGCCAGGAATATTTACAGTTTATAAAATTATATTAAAAAGCTAATGTTGGACGGGTAAGCGACGGCGGCGGCGGCGACGAGGACTGTTTAAAGATAATAAAGTCTGCGGCCAAGTGCTCGCTAATGAATATACAACTTTTATTGCTTCACTTGAGCTATAGAGCTAAGTCAATCTATAAATTCCATTTCTTTTACTTTAGAACATTTTTTTCTTTCAGGAAAATATATTAAAATAAATCTAAAGTCTTTGAGAATAAAACACCCAGACATATAAAACTAGACATTGAAAACTATATAAGATAGAATATTAAAATAGAAAAAATAGAAAGATATCACTTTCAACGATCACTGCAGAAAACAGAATTTTTCACCAAACTTCAAAGAAGCCAACAGAGAGATGCTACTAGAGCAGGGAAACATAAAGAAGTCTGAGAAACTTAAGTATGTCGGCGAATAGATTGAACCCAACTTATCAGAAAGAGCATCATTATCCATGAGAGTCAACAAGTTAGAACTAGCCTATCGACTGACTAAGAACACCTACAACAAGAAATTCCTGTTACGCAACCTGAAACCTAAGCACTACACATGAGTCTTACGACCAGAAGCCCTATATGCCATGGAGTGTCTTTTCTTGAACCTAAGAGGTCTGGTAGAAAAATTGGTTAAAAAAGTCAGAGAGAAGAGAATCCTTTGGAAGATCCTGGGCCCGGTAAAGGAATATGGAGGATTCCAAAGGCCATAACTTTGAGCTCTAGAAACATATTGAAAGGCACTCTGACTGCTGAAGGAAAAGAAGGATAGCTTTCTATGGGCAACTTGAAATATTGCCTCCAAACCGACTTCTTTTTTTTTGAGGAGAGGAAAATACATTACGTACAACCCCTGAGACGCAGAATACCTCAGGGACTGTGGGACTCCCCACCTAGATGTTCGAGATGGATATACCTACTAAAAACCGCTCCTCTGCTTTTAATTTTAGAAAGAACCCTTCCTCCCTTAACTACCTTATTGGTATTACTTCCGAAGAAGGTTTTGCCATTATTACCTACGCATCTTGCATTTTATTAGCTGTTTCCTCTTCTTTTTCTTTCTCCCCCAGTAGATCTATGGCAAAATCACTTATTGCCTTCCAGTTTTCAAAACTTTTTAACATTTCTCCAACCACGCGTTCTGGGGCCAGTTTACAGTTCATTATCTTTTCCACATGTTGACGTTCGGTATTCCATCTTGGGCACACAAAAAATGTGTGGTATTCGTCGTCTACAGGATTTTTACATTGTAGACACATTGGGATTTCTCGCAGCTTAAACCTATGTAGATAGGATCTAAAGCTTCCATGGCCAGTTAACATTTCAGACAAGTGAAAGTTTAGCTCCCCAAGATCTCGTTCTGTCCAGGTCTTAACATCGGGTATAAGTCTGTATCGGGTATAAGTCTGCCCTTCTCGATTTTTCCCAGGCAGCTTGCCAGTTGTTGTCTGAGACTCTCTCGGTTCCTATGTCGGTCTTTATACATTTCCCTTCTTTCCACCATGAGAAGTTCGATGGGACCTCCAAACCGACTAACCAACCATCTGTTCAACTTCTGGCAAAATAGGAAGATTCGTACCACTTGGTTGACAGAAACCGAGAAGGTTATTAAAGAACTTGAAATAACAGATCTCCAAAACAGACAGCCGGTGAGGCGCACACTGATAGAAGTCCGTGGATTTTAGGAAAAAACCCGAAGGAAAGGTACCCCCTGGACAAAAGAGAAAAAGGAGTTACAGCGGCAGAAGATGGGACAATACTAGGCAAAGATCAAAGCCCAACAGTTGAAGAAGCGTGGTCTAAGGTAGGCCTATTCGAAACAAGAAGAAGAAGAAAGGTATGAATGATAACGATATACAGGCAATAATTAATACTTTGGGAAAATAGTCTAAATAGCCAAGATAAAAATATAAATCTAGGTATTATAAACTTTTGACAGACCCATTAGCATACCGACAGGGAGGTTTTTTGTTTCCAAATTCTTATTCATGGCACTAACAAACTCATAACAGACATTGTCGATGCCTTTCCCTTTGAAAAACCCTTGCTGTTGATGTATATTCAATTGAAATTTGTTAGAAAATGATAGCTCAGACCGAGGTCTGACATGTTTCTTAAAACAGATAACGGAGGACTAGTGACAGATAAAAACGAGATGTTGGAGACGTGGAGAAGCTACTTCGACCAATTACTGAACGCGCAGCAGGATCAAGGAAGAGGTACGGTCACATACTACACCGCAGAGCCACTGGTCTAAGAGCCAACCCTTGAAGAGGTAACGAAGGCGATCATGAGAATAATGAATAACAAAGCGCCGGGTAAGGAAAGAATACCGGCAGAGTGTCTCAAATATGGAGGAGAAACTCCTATCAAATACTTCCACACCCTCATACTCCAGATTTAGAAGAAAGAGAAAATACCAAGTAGTTGGAAAGAGAGTGTCATCGTGCCCCTACACAAAAAGGGCGACAAACTACAAACTATCGGGGAATATCATTGATAAATACAGGATATAAGGTCTGGTCCCTGGTACTAATCGAAAGACTAACTCCCAATGTTGAACACCAGCTAGGCGACTACCAATGTGGGTTTAGGAAAAGAAGATCAAGAGTAGACCAGATCTTCACAATACGTAAACTAATGGAGAAGTGCTGGGAGTAGATAAAGTCATACATCAACTCTTCATCGACTTCAAACAAGCGTAAGACAACGTCTTTATGGTGGACCTATGGAATGCTATGATGGAACTGGGAATTCCGAGTAAACCTATCAGCTTAACAAAAATCAGCATGGAAGGCTCCAAAAGTGCATTACTGATCAGGGGAAAGTTATCAAGCTTTTTTACTATAAATAATGGCCTGAAACAGAGAGACGCCATCTTCCCACTCCTCTTTAATATAGCTCTGGAGAAGGTAGTGAGGGAGACAAAAACGGAGACACTGTAAGTAAAACCAAGTACATGACCACATCAAGGACTAAACGTAGGGATAGGATGACAAAATGTGACGATGGACCAATACAACTTCAAAAGAGTCCAGGAATTTAAATATCTGGGTGCCACTATCACGTCGGACAATTATATGACCAAAGAAATTAACAACAGAATATAAAGTGCCAATCGATGTTGTTGTGCATTGCAGAGAATAATTAAATAAAAAAATGTATCTCGGACGACAAAAATAAGAATATACCACTCCACTATAAGACCGATTATAACATACGCCTGCGAAACCTGTACAATGACAAAAAACAACGAAAACAGACTGAGAGTTGCAGAGAGAAAAATACTACGATGTATATACGGGCTTATAAGGGACGAAACTACACCACAGTACCGCAGTAGAAAAAACAGGGAAATAGAAGAACTATATGATCAACCAGACATTGTACGAACGATAAAAGCGGAAAGACTGAGACGGGCCGGCCATGTAAAGAGACAGGAGGATAGACGAGTTGTTAGATTGGTATGGGAACAGGTCCCGAAAGGTAGAAGACCGCAACTACGGTGGAGAGACAACATAGCATCAGATCTTAGATCCTTGAATATCATGGAAGCGGAGGAGCTAATGATGGACAGAGTCCAATGGTGGAGAGTTGTTGAGTCAGCCAAGACCTACCATGGGTTGTAAGAGCTACAGAGAGAGAGAGAGAGGGAGAGAGAGAGAGAGAGAGAGATCTGAAAAGCTTGTCGAAGATTTTACAAAAAGTAGATGATGATTGGCCTATAATTGCCTATTTCATTGTTATCGCTAGATTATTTTTCTTCTTTCCGTGTCCAGATCACCATAACAAATCAAATTTTCAGTTTCCAAAAATCAGCCACATGTGGCTTTATCATTTGGGAGTATTGGGTCCTCCTCTGTGCAAGCTTCACTCATGTTTGTGCACAGAGCCAGATGTTGATGGTCTTGAGTTACGCCGCATTCAGAATTGTTATCCTTTTTGTAGCCCTATTTTTTAGGTTGCTATTACATCGTGCGACTCCCGTTCTTTGTCTGTTCAGCGTCCTCCATATGGGGAAAGGTAGGTGGTGTCCAGGAGCCAACTCTTCGTTTCAAACCTGTGGCAGCCACTTGCTGCCATAAGTTTGTTCCGTGTGCTTCAGGCGTAATATCTAGGTGTGTTGTCGACAGCATAAAGCTCTTCCGAGTCTTAAGTCTATGCGGTTGCATTTGGTGCCCATATATGGGATGCCTCTGGTTGGTTTCTTGTTTTTTTCGCTAAACCCACGAGACAACACACCTCCTGATTATGGGTGGGGCAATATCAACTACTAGGTAAATTTCCTCCACTGGGGTCGGATTCATGCAGCCAGATACCGTGCGATACTCGCACCGTCTTGTTCAGTGCCACGTCAACCATACCGTTGAACCATACCGGCACAGCATACTCCGCGGTAGAAAAGCATAAAGCAGGAGCCGAAGTCCGGTTTGTATGAGGTTGTGCTCCCCATTTCGTGTTTTTATTTTTTCCAATTGTTTCTTGCTCATACTTTCCCTTCAATCTCTTGACGGTATTCTCGAAAACTCAGTGATGGGTCCAGACCTATGCCTAGGTATTTCGGTGTGATGCTCCAACTCTTGGCCCTGGCAAGCCATCTTAGCTTCATGTATGCTTCCTTCTTTCTAAAATGGAAAGCACACAACTACGTCTTAGTGGAATTAGCTTTGAGGTGGTTATTTTTATAGCAGGCTGCTAGATCCTCCAGAGCGTAAGTTAATTTATTTTCTATGTCGTTTAAAGTTCTGCTTTGAGCTGCTATAGCGGTATCATCAGCATATATGAAACGCTTTGTCACTCCACTTGTTGATTGATCATTGGTGTAGATATTCTAGAGGATTGGCGCAAGGACTCTGGCCTGTACTAAAATCAATTCGGAATACCAATCGTTTGTATGACGAAGCATACTTAAAATTTTGCTCTGCCTTGTATGCTGAAAGAAACTTGCCAATATCGCGATGGCGCCCGCTAAATTAAGGTTTCATTTCAAAACTGAATATAAAAATCATTTAACAAAATACAAAGAATATTTTAATAGACTTTTAGAAATGCAAGGCTAGCAATTTCAAAAAAAAACCAATGATAGTAAATGATAAAGTTCAACTTGCGTCGAATAAATTTGCCGAGTTAGTAGCTAAAATTAAATGCACCCACAATAGCAGAATATCTAATTTTGCCTGCCTGCTATGAAATAGTGACCATTGTGTTTGGAGAAGAAGTATAGAAGGAAATTTTGAAAATTCCGGTGATAAAATTTCCGAGATACGGATGATAATAAGACGTACAAGAAATAATGACATGTCCTGCAGCATTGAAAGAACAGTCGTGATGAAACAACAGTTGTGATGCAACAGTCTTTTGCATCACAAGTAGACGAATCAGCTAATATATGTGGCAAGGCGCAGCTCTTAGGATTTGTACGATTTATTTATGAACAAGAGATAGTAAATCAATGTTTATGCTACAAAGACTTTTTGGGTCGTACAACTGGTCAGGACTTGTTTGATGAAATAGCAACGTATTTGAATAGTTTAAAATTACCATGGGATCCTTGTATCAGAATTGATCCTTGTTTCAGAGCAGCGTCCACGACCGAAACAATCAAAAGATTTGTGACTAGCTAAAACCATAAATTCAAATATAATATTTCATCATTGTTTCTTGCACCGAGAAGTTAAGTTGTCATAAGAAGAAATTAGACGACGTACTCTGGTACATACTTGATCAAGTAGTTGCCATGGTTAATGAGAATGATGAAGAACCGAATTTTCAAACAACTTTGTTCATCGATGGAAGCAGATGGTGAGTGGTTCATACCGAAGTGAGGTGATTGTCACGAGGAAAGGTTTTTAATCGTGCGTTGACAATAATAAATGAATTACATTTTTCTGTTTCTTTCAAATAGAAAATCAAAAACTTTTTGTGAAATGATAAGATAGAATTGGGGAAACCATCCTTCGTTCTAGATAATCATACGAACTTAAAACAAACGGAACACTGAATGTATAAATGCCTGAATATATAAATATATTTAGCCTTTCCGGAGCTCTCATGTCAATTACGGAGTCTTTTTAGGACAAACACAATAAATCTCCTGTGAAACTTGTAAGTTATTTAATAGCTTTCAGTCCAACTTCATGCCACTCAACTAAAACCATAAAAATACCATTGTTTTTATTGTTACATTAAGATCATGTCTTTCTGATACCTTAAGTCGATAGCCATCTGTGGACGCCTTTCTAGATTTATCTCTCATCAGCACAGCTTTGCTTCCATGTTTACAAATTGTTGTTCATGGAAGCAAAGCTGTGATAATAACTTACAAGTTTCTTGTAAGAATAAGTTATAAAATAACTTACAAGTTTCACATGAGATTTGTTTTGGTAGTCTTAAAAAGACTCAGTAATTGTTATAGAGCTCCGGAAAGGCGAAATATATTATATATTATATTCAGGATGTGTTCCTTTTGCTTAAAGTTTTTATGAATTATCTAAAAAATGATGATTGCTGCAATAATTTGGCATACAGTATAATCTTGATAATCCGACACATATGGGACTGGACAACCGCGGGATTATCAAAAAATTCCGGATTATCGGGATTAAGAAAAAACAAGAACAATTTTACATATTTTATGAAAAATTGTATTTCAGAAATAATAAAATATGTATCTATATAGGTAAACGTGTACATAAAAAAATATGTACAAACTTAGAACAGACAGTAAGACAATTGTAGAGTGGAGTTAGCTTCGTCAGAATCGTCAATCAAGTTTTCAGAGTTAAAAGCGGGGTGTGTTGGCCAGACCTTTTTCCAAGAACACTGGATGGTGTGGTTTTTGACTTGATGAATTTTTATGTGCGCGAGGTTTATATCCGTCGCATCGCGTTTATATCCGTGAGGCAGCGTAAAGAAAAAAACAAGTGTTTGCCCACAGCGCCGGATTACAGAACGAGTCGGATTAACCAACCGCCGGACTATCAAGATTATACTGTATTTGGCTGGTAATTTTTTTACTTTAAACTGTCAATATCAGTATGCAAAGAAAAGATGACAATATTCTAACATCGACCGAAAAATTATATTCAATGAACAAAATACTTTTACTATGCAAAAGACACTTAAGAGAGAGAGAAGCACAAAAATGTTCCCCTCTGTGCAAAGTACTAACGAGGCAATCGTTTGTTGGATAATGGAACATTTATCAACAATAGAAGAAAAATATTTCCCATTGTTAAGCTTAGAACAATATGATTGGATAAGAAACCCGTTTGTTTCTTCCGAATTTTCTAGTTTTACATTAAAAGAAGAAGAACTGGCGTTGCTTTCTTCAGATCGTGGATTAAAATTACAGTTCCTTGAAAACACTCCTAAAAATTTATGGAGCTCTGATACAGAAGAATACCCGAATACAACAGAGACTTGGGTATTTAGAAGAACAAATGCGTGTTGAGCCTGAAAATGATAAAACCATTTATTCGTCCCAATATCGTTGAGATCAATCAAGATCGTCAAGCTCATGTATCGTATTAAATTTGATATTTTTTTAGTGTAATTTTAATTGTGTTTCAATAAATATATTTGCATCAATCATAATTTTCTAAAAGTAGCACTTTGAAGCAGGGGGTTTCCACATGCTGCGACAAGATACTGTTACTTTTTTGCTGTTGTGTTTTGCAAACATTCTGTTTGTTATTACTCTTTTGGTTTCAAAAAGGTTAGCTACCCGCGCCCCCTGTCTTAACGTTTATATTATATTCTAGATTGTAGATGTTCCGCATAAAAATATATCAGAGTTTAGTGTTCCCCAACATTGAAAAGTTTGAGAACCCCTGGATTAAGGACAGCAGAATCTAACCGACTCAAACAGGATTAGAGATTAAATACTGGAAGAACAAGAAAGAAGGATACAATTACACGGACTGGATTAGACAATAGACCTTTTCATATTTGGATTTTTTTTTGTGCGCATGTGTCAATTTCCGCCATGTTATACGTTAAAAAGTGCCCGAACTTTTTAACGTATAACTAAATATGTGCCCGAAACTTTCATATTCCAGACTTTCAAACTTAACGAATGCGCATGCGCTTAACTAACCGTAAAAAGGTCTATTAGGGCAACACAAGCAAGGCTATGAGGAATAGGTGGATAAAATTTTATAGACATGGCTCACATCTTTTTTGTGAATTCAGGTTTGTCAGTAAAATTCTAATAGAAATTAAAATACTACCAAGTAAAATTTGTCAAATCTCTGCTTCCAACATCAAATGGAATAAATTATGAACTTCGTGGGTTGACTTGTAATTTCACGTATAATCTAATAGAATGAGTTTAGAGAAGACACACATACATGACTATACATATAAGCAAGAATTAACACACATATATGATTAGGTAAATTAACAATATTAGATGAGCAGATAATAGAAAATAGACAATACAAAAAAAGATGATATAAAAGACTAGTTGGGCATGAGAAGACAAATAAGGCTATATGAACATATTTATGGGTGAGACTACACGAGACAAGACACAAGAAAGAATCGAAATAGACAAGATTAAACAGACAACATGGATAGACTTATAAAACCAGGCAGATAAGACAATAGAGGAAAGAGAGTTTAGAAACTAAACAGGTAAATCTATTTAGACAATAAATACTTTACAGTCAACACTACAGAACAAAGTTAAAATATGCATTTGCATAACTTATTTTCTCCAATATTTTCGTTATTAAAACTCGATAAATAAGACTAGCTGGCCAGGAGAAGACAAATAAGGATATATTTAACAAATTTGATGTACGAGACTATATACGAGACATAACAAAAGAGATAAACGAAATAGGTTAGACAGACAACGTAGCTTACAAAACCAGACAGACAAGACAATAGAGGAAGCATAGTTTTGCATACAAATACTATAGAGCAACACTAAACAGATAAAACTATATAGACAATAAAGACTTTACAGTCAAGACTACAGAACAAGGTTAGACAACAAGACTATATAAATCCAGCAAAATTATACAAGTGAGACTAGTTGGACATTAATATTCATTTATTTTTTTATTCACATTTTTGTTCCTCTGGTTCATAAAATAAAATTAATTATTAAGGTTTTACCCGAATTATACTTTTCATCGGAAGCTAAGAGTTTACGTAATGTTTATCTTTATAACTCACGCGTGCGAAGTACTTCTTGGCGCACGTTTTTTAATACGAGAAATATCACTTCGCATTGTCATTCCACATAACCTGAGTAAAGCACGGAAGTATTCAATATCGCTAGGTTGCATTAAAAAAAAAACAAATATATAAAAATAATATGAACACAATCAAGATCTCGATATTAAAAAAATGACGTGAAGTATCATGAATTTTTTTTTCATTACAAAATAATAATGAAAATTGAAGAAAACCTTTTAAAATGAGTGTAAATTCTATGCTGATTGTGAGACTTGAGACTGAGGAGAGTTCTTATGACGAGTACACACCAACGGAGACAATTGAAAAAGCAAATTCTGTATTTATATTTCCATTTAATTGGATGGCCCCCGGATCCCAAATTTATAAGATACATCCCCTCGCATGAGTAATAAAAAATATTGTTTGTAACCAGGGCGGTATTTTCAATTGCGCTCTCGAGCTAATGTGCACTCACTTCTTCCATGCGCCCAATTTCGCTGCCGCGTGAAATTGGCAACTTTCCGCCCTAGTTACAAAATATACTATTTCAGCTGACTTTGTGACATATTATGCTTTCATAAGCAGAACCCTCAATTATACTCAAGCGTGTAAATATGTTACTGTTCGACCCGTGGTGTACCTCTATATCAAGCATTTGTGATTATATTGTGAGAAACAAAAAATCTTATAAGCCGGATTATGTAATGTAGTAAGCCTGTATAGCCCGATTATGGTATGATTGTGGCTTTCTGATTAATTGGCTGACATCGGTTGGCGAATTGACGATTTGCAGACAATTCTCCAGGGGGCATTCAAACCATTGAAATCAATATATATTACACGTAGAGCGAAGTTTGAGGTCAAAACATAGACAAATATATACACGAGAGCAAAATAGACCTTGTTAACTGTTGGTTATTAACTATTAGATTTAAACTCGTGTGCGCTTAACCCACCAAATGAAATGTTATTAAATTATTTGCTTTTAACATAATTACTATTTATTGGCTACTATTAGCTATGCGCGTTAGTTTCGGCTTTCATAAAACTTTCGTGATACGTTGAAAGCCAAGAGTAACATCATTATTAAACATGCGTCTAATATACAATTTTGCAAAAACAAACAGCAAAACAAATCTAAAGCTATCGAATTTTAAAAACGTGTTTTATTTATAGAAATTAAGTTCAAAAAGCCCCTTTTACCCTTTCAAGTTTTAAATATTCCGATCGGCGCATACTGAAAGGCAGGGAGATGTTTTAAAAGTGAAGCCAATTTTTTCTGTTCTCATAGCAAATAAAACGAAATGAGAAGGGCAGAACGCACATGTAATATCGTGGTATCGATTGCCGCAGAAAGAGAGAGAAAGGGCGAGATCAAAGCATCCAACCCGAGGATGCTTTATGTTATATTGGTTTTATATTCGTTGCTAAAAGGTTTCAAAATTGACATCTCCCTCGCTCCAACAGCAACCGACGTAATCTAATAACGCCGTAATCTCATTACCGATATTTTCACCTTTTTCAAGTCGAAATCGACGAAATATTTGTTTTCTTTTTTAAGATTATATACATATAAGCTTTCTTTCCAAATGTAATATAAAGACGTCATAGTCCTGAAAGAGGATTTAATAGGCAAAGACCCATTAGTAATTGTTTTGTTGACTTATTTGCTGCGCGTTTTTTTTTTCTGCGCGATTGTCATTGAAAACCACGTTTAATATGAAGAGGATACAAAAATTAACAAAGGCGGAATATTCTAACAATGGACTGCAATAAACATAAAACAAATCTCCAGTGATGGAAATTGCATAACGGCTGGAAATAAAAAAAAAATGGAACCAGAGAATTTAATTATAAACTGAACAAATAAAAATATATAAATAGCTAAGAAAATAAGTCTTGTTTATTATTGAAGTTGAGAGCAAATCAAATATTTTTTTCGCAAATGTTTACTAACGGAAATAAAGTTAGTTCCGCATTAATAAAATAGGTTTTTAAATCTTTTTTTAATTTCAAATTAATCCTTTCTAAATACAAATTATACTTTTTTAAATTGAAACTAGTACACGCGGATGAAATAGTTGACTAGGGTGGAAAAGTTGATGAGCGTGAAACGGCTGAGTGTGAAACTATAGTTATAAGTGTAGAAACTATAGTTGTAAGGGCGAAATGGTATATAGAATCTTAAGAATCTGGTAGTACAAAAAAAATATTTAAAAAATTTAACTCTTTTAAAAAAAATATCAATATTAACATTAACGATCCAGGCAGAACTGACAGAATTTTTCATATAACTCTTACAATTTTAAAGCAGTACCTCTTTGCATTTATTTCCATCAGTACCTCTTTGACTTTGTTGGGATGCTGCCACCGATTGATAAAATATTTTGCAAAACTGGCACAGTGATTTCATCGGCTGATCTATTCTCTACAAATGTTTACAATTTTATTGTTCCACCTGGAGTGGAACCGATTAAGAAGATTTTTGCAGTGAATCGAGATACATCTACATTCTAACCATAAACCGATCACGACAATTTCAAAATATTCAGAAATTGTAAAAAATGTATTAACGCTTAAAGAATTTCAATGAAATTTTTATTGAACATGCGTGGCAACATTTAGACGCTCCACCTTCGCCGAGGACGCCGTGGGGAATAATTTTTCCTTCAAAGGTTTTCTGCAATCATCTCGTCAATGCCTAAAACATGAGACTTGAACCACTATATGCAGGACGTACCTATGTACCTACACAAAGTTTTTTTTTTGTAATCATCTTTCTTTCTTCTAAATATACAGGTTATGTTATTTATTTATAAGGGTACATTAACCCGCCATTTGTGACTTTATGTATGTCTCTAAGACCGGGTGGTTCGAATAAGTCGAATAAGCTATCCGCCATCTAATTGATTAGCGATTTAGTGTACTTTCCTCATTGCGCGTCCTCCACTGTTAATCAACTCCGCGCCGGCAACACGGAGGCAGGTCTTGGAGTTCTGGCGCCAACCCGGTGTGGGAGACCGGGGTTACAGACTAAGTAAGTCAAATAGTCATAGTTTAATTTTTGAATTTTAACTTTTGGTAAGTTTATTATAAGGATTAGCAATTTATAAGATTAGCATGTCTTATGAACGTGAAACTCGTAGTCGTCGCAGCTCTTCTACAAGAAGAACTATTATCTGATGACTACGCGTAGCTACGTAGCACAAACATAATTGGACAGTGAAGCTGGAAGTGATAGGGAACTAAAAAATCAAACTCCAGATCAAATACGAATTTTGAACAACTGAGAGGATCCCCTTTCGAATTTGGAGAGGCTTCTTTGATGGCACCATAGTAGATGTTATTGTCACGTGTATCAACCAATACATTGACACCGTCAAACATAAATATAACAAAGAAACATATGACAGGTAGACTAATGTCAATGAGATGCAATGCTTATAAGTTTGATGTTATAAGCCAGAGTCTAAAAATCGAATAATCCAAAGGTTGAGAAGTTGTTTCGAATGGATGATGGTTTGATAGAATTTTTGCGGCTTTCTATGTCTGCCCAAAGGTTTAACATTATGCTACGAGTTTTGAGATTTGTTGATGTCGCGACGAAGCAACAAAGAAAAGCACATGACATGATTTGCCATGTCAGAGAAATATTTGAGAGATTTGTCCAAAATTGCATAGATTATTAGACCTTATCTGCTTTTGTGACAGTTGACGAAAATTTGGAAGGCTATCGTGGAAGATGTGCATTTGAACAATACATTCCGAATAAACCAAATCCTTATGGTATCAAGATTCAAGCTCCCTGTGATGCTAAAATGTTTTACACATTTAATATGGAAATCTATACTGGAAAACAACCAAATGGATTTGGTCATTTGGTTGTTTTCCAGGATAGATTTCCATATTACAACCAAAACAAACAACAACAAAATGGATTTGGTCATTTGGTTGTTTTCCAGGATAGATTTCCATATTAAATGTGTAAAACATTTTAGCATCACAGGGAGCTTGAATCTTGATACCATAAGGATTTGGTTTATTCGGAATGTATTGTTCAAATGCACATCTTCCACGATAGCCTTCAATCATCGGAAAATAAATAGCATTTTCACTGGATTTCCTCCTCAAGTGATGCTAGATCATTCATGAATAACAGGAACAGCACTGGACCGAGAACAGTTCCTTGAGGGATCCCGTAGTTAGTTCCAACAAAGGTAGAATTTCGAAAGGTCAGAAGTTCTAACTTAGCGAACTTTCTAACTTAACCCGTTGCTCCCTTTTGTGCAAATAGCTCTCGAATCAGTCCAACGTCGTTCCAAGTACTCCCACCTGTTTTAATTTATTCACTAGCAGGGCATTGGACAGGGTATCAAAGGCCTTAGCCAAGTCTATAAAGATGAGGATATAGGATATCCATGGGATATTCACTGGGGATCTGGCAAAACCGTTCGGTTTAGTCACAAAAGTGAAAAATGTAAAAAATGTAAAAAGCGATTTTCTTCAATGGCTGCGTACCCCTTTTTGGTATTTGGTTCACGCTTCACGTTCCCGCAAATCGAACTTGATTTGTGCGTAGATATTCAATTTACACATATTTATAAGGGAGGACGGAGTAATTCACTTATGTTATCGAAACTGCTAGCGGTCGAAATTTATCAAAATTATCGATGAACGTCTGATTCAATGTCTGTTCCTGATCAGAATTGGACAAAAAAAACATTTTCCGCGGTCGTATTTGGTGCCAATTGACTGACGGTTGGGATGACGTTTGTGCTTGCATACTGCAAACTTGTTTGGCTGAAGAAAATGCTGAAATAAATCTAAAATTCGAATCATCTTGGGCCGTCACTTACAGGTCAATGTGTGGAAATATGTTTGCCACCAATTGGTGTTTTTCGTTGCATCCGAAATGTCGTGGTAAGAAAATTCCGATTTCGAAGTACCCGAAATTTGAGGAATTTTGGAAAATTACCCCTTAACCGAACCGCAGTCGGCGAAGAAGCGAAATTTAGAACCCTTGCAGAAAAGAGTTGGAGTTTGCGAACTGGGGCGATAAAAGTTGTTAGAGTTTAAAGGCGGATAAACTATGACGCGCGAAAAATTGGCGACCATGGAATTGGAAGCGATGTGAACGTGAATGGCCGAAATTGGGGAATGTCGACTTTCACCGGTGAATGTCAACACATACCAAATACGTTGGTGAAAGATCGAATATTTCATTACTTTGTTGTACATTCGGACCCCCACCGGTGTATGTCGACAATCACAGATATGCTCTGGTGTAGGTACAGAATGGAGATGCCGACAGAGAGCGACGCCTCTCTCACGCCAAATCCTTTGTTCTGCTGGTAGTCAATCAGATTTATCTTTCTTATGTTGCAATAATTAAGATTTTTGAATTTATTCGTTTATCCATTATTTTTGTTCATTTAGAATGTACAGTGGGTTTTAAATTATTGGTCACTCCTCTCAGAAGGAACGGCGAAAAACTTACGTCACGCTTGTGACGTTTTATGGCGACTGAATTACGGAGAAGAAAATTTTCAACATTCACCATTAGTGCATGGTGAATGTCGGTAACCACCCGTACCAGCCTTTTATTTCGACAACGCTTGGCCGAATGTGACTGGGACAAAAAAAATTATTACCAAAGTGAACCCAAGGAATCCATTGATGAATTTATTTTTTACCGGAAAAATCCGGAAGTACCCGGAACCGGAAGCAACTTTAAAATTTCAAACGACAACATAGGTCCAGTATAGTATTAATAGATAAGTCTTTTTAAAAGAAACAACTTTTATTAGAATGTTTTTTTTAATATTTTGCATATTTATAAAAATAAAAGAATTATGATACTTCTTTTATTTTTATAAATATGCAAAATATTAAAAAAACATTTTAATAAAAGTTGTTTCTTTAAAAAGACCTATCAATTAATATCATACTCGACCTATGTTGCCATTTGAAATTTGAAAGTTACTTCCGGTTCCGGGTACTTCCGGATTATTCCGGTAAAAAATAAATTCATCAGTGGGTTCCTTGGGTTCACTTTTATAATAAAATATTTTGTCTCAGTCACATTCGACCAAGCGTTGTCGAAATAAAAGACTGGTACGGGTGGTCTGAGATACCCGGTATATAGAATTTAGATATTTAGAATTTTTGGGTATTTAGCAAATATTTCGAACATACACCAAGCGACTATTTGAATGTTGACATTCACCGGTGAAAGTCGACATTCCCCAAATTTCGGTCTTTCACTGTAACAGCGACACGTTGAAACTTGATTTCAGAATGTCGGCAATTTCCGGCGGAAGGACACCATTCAAAAATTTGGAAAAATTTCGCATGGGCCCCCCAGCTAAGACACAAAATGCGAATTTCTTTTTTTCGCAATAACTTTGCCAGCTGCGAACTTTTTGCAACTTTTAGCCTATGGCACGATCCAGTCTGTTCTCGATCTGTTATTGTAAGACAGAAAGTTGTGCCATTTGTATTTTTGTAGATCTTGAATGCGGAATAACATCCTACCGGTTTCTTTTCATCGGCCGTGGCGCCCTTGTTGTTTCTGCGAATCGGCAACTCGGCACATCGTATGAAAGATACCGTCGACCTTCATCGAACGGTGTAGAAGAAATTTCATCAAAATTCCACCTGCTTCCGGTTCGGCAGCCGCAAACGTGCGGTTTTGCAAAAACATCTACCGCACGTCTATTTTTGCTAAAAATCGCGCGGCGTCTTTGAAGGCCCAGAGAGGAAGAACCTACGAAACCGGTTGCGCAAACGGTTCAACGTTCGGCTCGTAATAGAATGTCAAAGAAGATCGTTTTTTTGCGGTTTTTTTTTCGGTTTTTCGCAATTATCTCCAAATTTTCATCGAAGACTCGCAATTTCGCAATAACGATTTTGTGCGGAAAAAATGCGGCAAAAATGCGGCGCTCCCGATAGCTACGTCGCGATCGGTCCAAATACAGCCGTTCGGCGGTCGAGAAACGGAAATTTGGTTTTCGGGCCGTACCCCCGCCGCCTTCGGCGGCACCACAATATCTCAAACATTCGTCAATTGTCTGGAATATTCTAAACATATCGCCTCTTTCGCCCGGCAAAATTTCTTTCGAAAATCACTCAAAACGTCCGTTTTCATTCTCCAAACCCGATTTGACGTATTTTCCCGCCCCTCCGATAAAATGCGTACGATACTATTTTGGTATAGGAATGTAAAAAATTTAACTTTTTTATTTTCAAATTAACCTTTTTTAAACTCAAATTTAGCGCTTGAAGGAGCATTTCGAAGTGTCCAAAGGGAAAAGAAAGGTATACTAGTCAAATGAGAACGACTTACACACTTGAGGTTTATCGATGATGTGGTGCAGATAATACGGACGACCTACGGGAAATGCTGCTTGAAATGGAAGCAGAGCTAATCAAGTTCGGACTACAACTGAATTTAAATAAGACCAAAATAATGTGCAAAGAAGATCCCCAAATAACTATTACGAACCAACTCATTGAAAAAGTAGAAGGTTATACGTATCCTAAGCAGCAACTGAAACTAGGAAGAGAAAACCACACCACTAAAATATACCGCAGAAGAAGGCTAGCATGGACGGCGTTGGGAAGACTGGCATATATTCTAAAAAACCAGAATATCCCCCTAAGGTTGAGATCAAGACTGTTCGATCGGTACATACTCCCTGTATACCTATGGATGTCAAACATGGATATTAACAAAACCAGCAATGAACAAAATGGCCGTAACCCAAAGATCCATGGAAAGACAAATGCTGAGAATAGCGTTGAGTGACAGAAAAACCAAGGAATGGATCAAAAATACTACGAAAATCAGATATGTGATCGAAACCATTGCCACTCAAAAATGGAACTATTCCGGACACATAGCCAGATGTACGGACGCGAGAAGGAATAACAAACTGTTGCACTGGAGACCATACCTAGGACGGCGAAATAGAGGACGACCACTGATGCGCTAGACAAACGACATAGAATTAACAACAGATTTAATTGGATAATAGAAGCGCAAGACAAAAAGAGATGGTGCCATATGAGGGATGCCTATGTTCAGAAATGGACTCACTGCACAATCGATCACTACACATCGACACAGTCAAAGGCTATTGAGATTGAGAAACTCAAATTAATCACAACCCTTAATATTTTTTCTTTACAAATTGAAATAAATGTAAGTTATTTTAAATACAATTTATTTAAAGTTTTAATTAAAATTTTCCAACAGAATTTCAAAAAATTTACAAACCTTTTCACAAAACAGTGCGAATTATTTTCCTGTGAAAATTTGAGGGATTTCCATTGGGATTGAAACTCACCTGGAACAAAGAAAAAGGTAATTAAATCGGTTATTAATCAATGGAAATGTAGCTTTAGTCGTCAAGGTTTACAGATTATTCGAATTAATGTTTTTATGTAGGATTAGTTTAATTTAAACCCGGCTTCACACATTCAGACTCATTTCAAAATCGAATTGAAAAAATAATTATATTATATTTGGTAGAATAACATTGGCGTAAATGATTTTTTTAATAAAAATTTCGTTATCGATGCCGTTGGGTCTCACAATAACTCGAGATTATTGAGAAACTCCATCCACATAGACATATTTTAGATGTAGATTTTTAACCATCGTCGCTGAAATAAAAACATTTTTGAATGCAAAATGAAAAAAGCGATGCCGACGTTGCCTAGAGGTAAGGCTCTAGACTGCAAAAAATGCTAGGCGGAAAGGGGCTATTATTATTTATATCAAAATGCAAAAATTGGTTCAATATTTGTTTTAAGATTTGTTTAAGTTTTTTTCAATGACGTACAATAATAATTCGTACATTTTCCAAAGAAGAAATAAGAAGTAAAACTAGTAATAATTATCGCAGGTTAGGACATGTCATAGAATAAGCAGATTAATCAGTTGTACTTGAAACCTGTAGAGGTAACTATTCTAAAACAAGTTTAGAGAAAAATGAGATTTTTATAAAATATTAGGTTTGAAGAATGTAAAACAATTGCAGAATCAACAGAAATAGCAGGTATTAATAAAATCAACGCTAAATCCATAATTAGACGTAATAAGAAGGATTTTGTCCGAGATGGTTAGACGAAATCGTGGTGGAAAAAGGTGTGATTATCTGAAGAGATATAAAATTATTGAAGAAAATCCATCGATTACATAAAAAATATGAAATTGAAGATATTTGAAAATAAAAACGTTAACTTGACCACCATCTGCATTCAATGCTTTAAAAATAACATTGAAAACCTATACGATTGGAACTTGAACAATAATTGGACAACGTAACAATTATGCAATTTTATTTTGAAAATATGCTTTACAAACACAGGAGAATAAAATTTTAATTGTTGAATCCCGTTTCAATTAATATCTCTGGCGAAATAAAGCTCCATCGAAGATAAATACTCTAGCCCAGCGTTTTCCAAACTTTTTTGACCGCGGCCCGGTACGAGCTTTTAAAATTTTTCGCGACCCATTTTCTAAGCACACCAAGGCTGAAAATGCAGCTTCACACGAAAGGCATTACAAATTGTATCGCCTATTGACAACGCAACCTAAAATAAATTAGTGGTAGAGTTTCAAACACTTTTTAAGATCGGTGTCGCATGAAATTTCAATTAAATAATCAATTTTTTTATCACTAGGATTTAACATTTCTTCCTTTTAAATGTCGACAGAAAAAGGATCCTTAATCCACATTATTTGAAGGAATATCCGGAAGGTAGTCTTTAAAACTATTTGTTAGCTCAGAAAGATATTCTTGAATTGAAAGTAGTGGTGATTCTAGAAGTAAATAGTGTTTCTAGACGTAAATCTTCTGCATTATAGCTTGCATGGGTTTCAATAAATTTATGTGATGTTTCAAAAGATTTAAAATTTCCTCTTGAAAGTCGTTGTTTCCACAGTCATCTTTTTAATTATTGCAACGACTTATTCCGATACTTCCGAAAATATTTAAAACAAAGCTATTTAAATTCATTGAATGTAGCAAATATGTCGCGCAAATATGCTACTTTTATTAACCACTCGAAATCGTGGAATCTTCAACCTATATAACCTTCTTATCTAATCTTCATCAGGAATCTATAACCTTCAATCCTGGATTCTATCAGGAATAATAGCATATTTTTCAGATGGTGGGTGTTCTTTCAAAAATACCAAAGTCTCGTCTTTTAGCTCAAACATGCATTTAAAGGTTTCCTTTCGAAAGCCATCGTCAATTACAATACAAAAGTATGTTTATAATCACTCCCCATTTCCAATTACGGTAAAAAGTCTGCTATTTAATGGTCGAGATTTTATGTAGTTTATAAACTTGACACATTCTTTCAAAGTCGGTTCTCTGCACCTATACAAAATTAACGGCTTTTAATTGAATTTGATTAATCAAACCTTATGACTACCTGCCTGCCATTGCACGTGCTCCGTCGCTGGTTATACCTTACAATAAATACCGTGACCAGTGACTAAATCATTGGTAAGCTTGAAAATCTCATCAGGGGTCGTTTTTATCGGTAGCCTTTTACAAAACAAATAATTTTATTACATAGGGTCTTCGTCAATATTTCTGATAAAACACATAAGATTTGCGTTATCGGCTCGCCAACTATACCAATGTGCTGGTATAGAGCACATAAACCATAGTGTCTCGCCAGCCACGTTAAAAACTATAAGGTCTCACTACACTTTTGTCTAAGACCAAACATCAAGCACAAGTATAGGCAGTGGGAGGAGGTTCAGGTCCTACTCAGGACTGTAGCATCCTTAGAGAGAGAATTAGTGCTCCGAAACGACGAGAATCCTATTTTTATCAGACATCCCTCAACATAAACGCGGAATCCACCAGAAAACAAATCAACACATATTTCTATCCTCTTCTTTGATAAAACCCGAGAATATTGTTATGTCTAAGCAAGGGTAGATGCAATGGTCCTGCTATGCAAATAACTAAATAGAAAATTATTTAATGCGGCCCGCAGTAAAAGTTTCATATGCAATGTGGCCGGACAGCCAAAAAATTGTCCGCTCCTGATTAAGAAAAACTAGTTGCTAAAATAAAAAAAGCTAGTTTTTTTCTTTGCAGGTAGATGATATATTACTCGGTATAGGTGCTTTCATCCATAATTGCTTCTTTACAAAAAAAAAAAAAATTCTAAATAATTTATTTGCATTATGTAAGAACCTGAAATAAGCAGGCCTAAATGAAACATGTCAATAATAATAATAATACTACAAAAATTCATAATAATTCATAATAATACAAGGAAATAATAGTAAGAGCCGGATCGTTGCCTCAGTCGGATACATGCCCCGGTTTTGAATACACAAAGTTAGGGATATTGGTGGCGCTTGTGCTTTACCATGATTAGAAGTGCTCCTCTCGCAGGCCTCAGTGCCATGTAAGCCGATGAAATAGGCGCACGCGTTTTGTCCGTGTGAGCAAAAATCTTTCGCGGCGAAGCTTTGACGGGTGTCGAAATTATATTGGTAAGTAATTTATATTGAATATTTTTATTACTGATTGTGGTTCCAGTCAACTTTTTGTTTCTTTGCATGTATTAGACTTTAAATTACACTGCTTATTACGTTTTATTGTTGAACAGTTTTTATTTATTTCGCAAATTAAAAGGGCAAGTATCCGTATCAAAAAGGATAGTCGCCCTATTTACTATTGCGGATAGTTGCTCTAGGGGAAACTATCCGCAACTATAAATTCTTTAACGAGCAAAGACAGATTATTTTCTGTGTGTGTTGTGTACGTTTTTTCCAACTTACTGTGACTATAACTGTTTCATGCGTTCATTCTAGGTGATCAAAATGCCTCGCAAGTATAAGCGAAAACCAGGCGAGGTGCCGCGCCACATTAGCTGGACAGAAGATACATTAGCACTTGCGTTCGAAGAACTGGACAAAAAAAAAAGGAAACTAAAAATCAACGAAATATCTCGAATTTTCGGAATATCCTGCTGAACCTTAAGAAGACGCTACGAAAAGAAAAACCAGCAACTGCTAACCCAAGGTGTTCGGTTTAAAGTTGTATATTTAGCACTAATTCTATCAACATTAAAATGACTAATTCTATCTACATTCCTACTTATCTGACCTAATCCTATTTTTTGTCACTTCTAGGAAAATACCCGGTCCTTGGCTTTGATAATGAAAAAAGACTGGTAGCTCATATATTAAAGCTTGGAGACGCAGGATTTCCTCCTGAAAGAAGTGCAATTCGCCAATTAGCTTAGAAGTTTGCCGAAAAGATGGAATTGAAGCACAATTTTAACAATGAAACCAAAACCGCTGCACCGCAATGGTTAAAAAGCTTTCTTGAAAGAAATCCTGAAATAGTTTTAAGACAAGCTAAGGGTTTATCAACTGAAAGAGCGAAGGGTCTCAACAGAGCAGAAGTTGCAACATTTTTTGATCTGCTCATAACTATCTTAACTAAGAATGATTTGCTGGATAAACCGGATAGAATATTTAACATGGATGAAACCGGTGTCCAACTCAATTATAAACCTGGCAAAGTATTGGCCAAGAAAGGTGCTAGAGCAGTTAAAGCAGTAACGTCCGGTGAAAAAGGAGAAACAATTACTATTGTTGCTTGGTGCAACGCTATCGGCAATTTTCTGCTACCAGTTCTTATTATGAATTGAGTAAATAAAAAACCAGAATTTGAAGAGGGACTTCCGCCTTGTTCCAAAGTTTATATGCAAAAGAAATCGGTTTACATTTCCTCAGACCTTTTTTATAAATGGCTGACTGAACACTTTATTCCACGCAAGCCGTCAGGAAAGACATTACTTATTTTAGATGGTCATTCATCGCACTCAAGTGCTGTCAATATGCTAGAAACTGCTCGGGATAATAATGTGGTATTACTTTGTTTACCTAGTCATACTACTTCTGCTTTGCAACCATTAGACATATCAGTATTCGGACCGTTTAAAAAATATTATTATGCTGAGACAAACAATTTCATGGGCACCAATCCACAAAAAAAACTGAACCGGTACAATTCAGGTCAGCTAATAGGCAAGGCGTGGATTCGAGCAGCTACTCCTGCCAATGCAATAAGTGGTTTTCGCGGCAGCGGAATCTACCCAGTCAATCCAAATGCTCTGTCTGACGCTGAATTTGCTATATCAGATATTGCTTTGGGGGAACTTGCGCAAGAACGAGAGTCGGATCCTCTAAATGATCAAGTAACAGACGTTTTTGGAGAGCCTGCGTTAGGATAGCGCTAACAAGATCCTGAGCAAAGTGTTACACCAAATGGGAGGGACCAAATGTCTTCTCTAAGCAACCAAGTACCAGGCGTTAGTATTCTGTAGTACCTGCATTACGTGAGCGCGTACAGGAATCGGAGTCTGATCGAGGACTTGCAATAAATCAGCGGAACGAAGTGCCTCCGCTAGGCTATCAAGTCCCAAGCGATGCTGATAAAAAGAAACTAGAAACTGTCTTAAATGAGATTGAACAGAAAAGCTTGAACCAAAATCACACGCCATCTAGGCCATCTTCAAGCCTTTTGAATATTTCTCAAGACTCTTTAGCCCTAGGAGTTAGCGACATTGAAAATTACATATTTGATGGTACTGACCTATCGTTGCCATCACTGATATCTTTAAATGAATCACAGAATTTATTTCGTTAGAAATCTTCATTAGAAATCTTTTTCAGGGCAGACCCAGAAAATGATATTACTTTAGCATCGTCTACATATAGAGTTGCATTCTGCTTTTCCAAAGTTTTTTCCAAAAAATGGATCTTCAATAAATTGAGCGTTGGGGATATTTTTTTTTTGTTCGATAAAGTTTTTGAGAAAGTTTTTGAGAAAAAAATAAGGCCATTAATTGAATTTGCAAAATATTTACACTGGTACGCGACCGTATTGTCTATTACATACCGGTACAACATATTCAAAAGGTTGGGAACCTCTGCCTTATACCATTAGGTTTTTCACCTATAGCTGTCGCAAACGGTACACTTTTCTTATAATTCTGTTGTGTGGTCGATGGCTCCAAAATCAATTTCCAGTGGAAATGTGGTGTTGGATATTGCAGCTATTATGGCCGTGTGTGTGTTCAACCACGGATTATTTATTATAGCATAATAAAAGTTATGCAGGTTCTGGGACTAAAAATCGGACAAAACTGCTACGATTTTTGCGACGCGGCTGACGAGCGCCGCGTCCAGTTTTCCGAGCGAGCGCTGACTGATGCAGCAAAAGAGACTCGAATGGCGCAGAAATCATCAAGAAAGGATAAGGACGATGAGGAAATGAATTTGGAAAGTCAATTTTATGGCGCGGGCATTGCAGACTAGAGTAAAATACATTATTTCTATGAAAAACTATGAGTCAAAACTTTAATCGCGTTTTTCTCGAAACCATGTTTTTAAAATCGGGCGAAAAGGTATCTACTAATTAAGCGACCAGCTTCAATCCGTTTATTCCTTAATCTACATAAAAAATACTACAAAAATGCAAGGGCTTTTCTTTATAAAGTGCTTCATTCGTTTTTTATTCGTTTGTTTTTTTTATTGGAAAATTTAAGCCCGAAAAATGATTTTTTTCTAGACGTGTGCCATTACGTTTATAATCAAAATTTTCAGAATCCGGTCCGTATTTTTTTATAGTATACATCACAGATTCAGAAAATATTTACCAATTTCTTCCAGGTACATTGCTGTTTCCAGGATCTTTTCGCCCGTTTTGCCTACGCTCCGAGAGGGACCTCCATTTTTTTGTATTTTGTGACGTCATTTTTTAAAATTATCTTTTGAAAAAAATTGGAAATAAAGCTCAATGTTCATAAAATATAGATATTGTAACAGTTTTGAATTAGCGTTTTTAGATTTTGTTTAAAAAATCTAGAAAATTACCTATTTTTTCATAGTCTAGAGTGGCCTTACCCCTTAAATAAAAATATTTCCAAGAATTGTCCAAACACCTGATTAAAATTATCCTAATCATTAAATGAGATGTTTGTCATTTATTGTAATAAAGATTATTAGTAATAAAAATAAATTATTTTAGCTTATTAAATCATTTTTAGCTGTATTTTTCTTTTGTATCTATGATTTCGTACCTAGAATTTAACATTTTTCATATAATTTATTTCAGTTTTAAGAGCATATATTTTTTTTAAATACATATTTTCATTTTTATAGAGCATATTTGAAGCGCTTAAAGTAGTTTTTAAGAGCATATTTTTGTTTGCCCTAGTAATAATTATCGTAGGTTAAGACTTGTCATAGAAAATGCAGATGAATTACTTGCACTTGAACCCTGTAATTATTCTAAACCAAGTTTAGACAAAAAGTAGATTTTTATAAAATATTATGAAGAATGTAAAACAATTGCAATCAGCAGAAATAGCAGGTATTAATAAAAACAACGCTAAATCTATAATTATACGTTATTAGAAGTATGGATCCGAAAAAACTTTCCGCTACTTCGTCCATGCGTTTAGTAAACAAACTTTTTAGACAATTGTGCATCATTTTGACATGGGTTAGTGAATGTGGACTGCGAGTATTAGCGAGTATTAATAAAAAGCTGTAGTGAGGTCGTGACTCAATCGAGGTAAGTTTTTATTCGTTAAATTGTGACCGTTGTTTCTTAGTGTTTTTGCCGTTTGCCAACATTTTTATATGTTTTAGAGAAGTTAACTTGAGAGCTATTTTAAGCTTGAAATAAAAAGTGAACTAGAGATGTCTGATATAGAGAAAGGTATTATTTTGAGGAGTTGATGAATTTAAGGTTTTTCTTTATCACCAAATTGAATATACAAGATTGTTTGATATCACTAAATATCCCATTTTATTTGAACCTCTAGATTGGCAATGGAAAACAGAGTAAATATAGTAAATATAACCAACAGCAACTTCAAAATTGTAACTTTTGCTTTCTAACTTAAATTTATAAAAATGTGATAATTTGTGCCTATAGTAGATGCCGACACCCAATATAAGAGTAAAACAGTAAAGCGACCAAGGAAACATTTACAAACAGAGAATATAATTAAGAAAACACGACAGGAAAAGCAACAGAATATGAAAATAGCTGCGAAAATTAACCGTTGCTAAAACGAAATGTTATTGGAGGTATAATTACCGCTAGACATTATTCCACAAGGTAATTTCTAAGTAATTTTCCTTTTGTTTCAATGTGGGATTTGGGGAATTAGAGTTAAATGTATTGAAGCTTATATTCTCATTAATTTTCTAATTGATTAATTTTTAAAAACCGTCACTTGTTTGATAAATTCTTTTTTTAAATAAATATTAACAAGTACGCTGAAACTTCGAGAATCCGGTTCTTTTGAACCAACCAACCGAACCAACCCTCATCATTGATGTTTCAGTTTCAAAGGACTCTTTTACTGTCCTTAATGTGTTTACTATTCTTAAATTACCGGAGCCACGTGTAAATTAACAACCTGTGAAATTGGAAACTTAGTTGATTTTGTGCTTCGCCGTGTCATTATATTTTTGCGTATTTATTTTACATCCCCTTCTGGTTCAGATATCTCCACAAACCGTTTCTTTGCGTGCGTGGTTCCATGTCATTCAAAATTACTTTATAAACACTAATTACCATCAAATAAAGGTTAACAAATTACGATTATCCTGTTTTAACTTAATAAAAACAAAGAGTGTAATGACTTATTCGTCATAATTTTAACTCTCTAATATTCAGCGAACCTTCAAGTTCTTTTGAAAACGGAGCTGAAGCCGATTGTATAAGGGATTGCTGGTGGAGACCATTTTATTAGAACGAACACCATTATTCAAACTCACAGGTAGTTTCGACAAATGTTTAGTTTTCCAGCGCCGCCAAATTGCAGGACAATTGCAAGGTGGAACCCCCTCTAGGATACCAAACTGGCGGAGGGGAAAAACTGCTAGAACAGAAGTGAATACGGCAAGTTAGGAACAGTATTGAAGCAAATTACAATAAATTCGTGCGACGTTTATCGCAGCGTAGGAATTTCAGGTGAGTTGTTAAAAACAATTTTAACCCTTTCACTGCCATGCCAATTTTGAGGAATAACGCACAACCTATTGATCAAAAGCGGAAAATAGCGCTCCTCTATAATCCTTTGTTACTCCATAACTCGGCGCCGCGGCGCCGATTACACTGCCGCAAAGCCATAAGTTCAATCTAAAGAACTTCGTCGAAAAATCGCAGGCGGCAAACTTAAAGGTGTACTTTTACAGTGCACATTTATGGAGATATTTCCGGATCGGGGGGCCTGACGGAAGTGTCGATCGGTTTTTAAGATTCCCGCATCTATACTGCGCGAGACGAACCAGAAATTTTCGCCGATGACCGTCGAACTCGCAAATTGCCGGCCAAAAAATCGGCTGCGGATTTTTTCGGCATTTCGGATGCACCTGATGAAGGGAGCGACGCAGGAAGCCGCGAGTGGTACCGAAATACGCGTTTCGGCGGGCGGCATCGCCTCGTGCCGCAAAAGTCGGCTTCGGCCGCGCGGTGAGGGTGGTAAATGTAAAAAAATCGTGCAAAAAAAGAGTGATATTTTCCAACGTCGGCAGCTCGACGGAGACGGCTCGGATGGCGAACCCATACATGTAAAATAAGCGCGTGCGTCTGTTCCGAATCGAACGCGTGCAGTTTCGAGTCGCTGCGAAGAAAGAAATGGCGAAGCTGCAGCGATCAGACTGACCGCACCTACCAGTGAAGGAGAGCCGAAACTGCCAACGTGCCATCCTGGTTCCTCAAATCGACATTCAAGTTCTCCTCTGTGCAGATTAACAGTTAAAAGTGTGCGTCGCGACGATTATGGACGAATTATGGACGATTATTAATATTACGGCGAGTTTCGGCGGGCGTCGCGACGGTTGCAAACGACACAACGATTCCACTTACAGTAAAATATACAACGTTTAATTTTCTGCGGGAATCGCGCGAAACCGTTCCCGCAGAGCTTAAGTTGGCGATTCTGATAGAGTTTTCTTGTACGTCCAAAAAAGCGTTTTTATTGCGTCGTGACGTCATCTTCAACGCAATCGGGATTAAACTCCCAAACAAACTAATAGGTTCCATGCCCGATCGAAAGGCACCGGTTCCGTTCCGATCCGTCAATTGGTTCGGACGTTCTAGGCACCACCGCGAAACGCCACTGGTTTTTTTCACTTTTTCACTCTTCTCTTTAACCTGCCGCAGATTCGCAAAATGTCGTCGTAGTTTACAAATTTGCCGAAATAGTTGCGGCCAAGTGTTCTGAAGAGAACGAATCCGACCGGCGACCTGTAAATAATTGTAGGGCGTCCGTGGAAGTGCTTGCAAAATCGGCACAAAAAAGTTGCATTTTCTCTTGCACCAGGTTAACGGGACGTCTCAAAAACCTCGATTTTCGGTGGGTTTTGACTCTCTGGAGGGGCGCGACAGGACGGAGGACGAAACCTGGGGCTGCGCAACATGCGGACAGACATTTGCTGTTAAAGCATCGAAGACGCGCGGTTAAAACACCGATGATCTGATAAAATTAGGCTTTTCAATTAGGCATTGGGCTTTTTCTGATTAGAAAGCCTAATGTAACCTTTTCAAAAACCCAAGTAGTGCGGTACTCGAGGTGAAATTCGCGAAACGCCACACGTCCGTCGTCTCAGAATTGATAGAAATTTGCGATTCCGTCCAGACCTGGTGATTTAGGCCGAACGCTTCCCCACACAGACACCAAGAGTTTGCATTACAAAAATTACCACTTGTGCGGAGGTAACGGCGAAGATGCCCAGGGAAAATGAAACTCACGAAAGGATACCGGTAGAAATCTTTAAAACGCGTCCTCCAACATCATTCTCATCGCGGCGCGACTTTTGTTAGCGACGTTATTCACATTTTCCTGCGATTCTGCGTCGCCCGACTAAAACGCTGCTTTCGGCGACGTCCGCCACCCGGCGGGAACCGTGCATCAGATTCTTGTAGCCAAAGAACAGACAAACGACTCTACGTACGGCGATTTTCGATAAGGCTTCCGGGTCGCGTTAATTACGCGTCCAAAAATTACGATTTTTTGCAAAGAAAAGTGAGTTTTTCGCATTTTGCAAAAACTTTAAGTAAAAATGTCGAAAAGTGAGGTGACAGTTGGACGTGTGGCGACGTTCCGGACACACCGGACCTGGAACCACGTCCGTGCGACGAAAACTGTTCGAGTTGTGTGCGACAAAAGGGTAAAACTTGGTAAAATTCACCCAGCCGCCCCTGGAGACGGCAGGTCGGTGAAATTATTTTTTAAGAATACCCGATTCTTTTGCGAATCGGTTGTGGGATATTTCCAATCGTTGCGTAATATTTAAGTATTTAAAAAAAAACAAAAAACGCGATTTCTCTTCCCCTTTAAGTTCAGTGACGGCTCGTTACTCGCAAAACTAGATGGTGCTTGTAAAAAGAGAAACCCCAGGCTACATCGCCCCGGACGGCGCTGTATAAATTCGGGGCCCCGCGTCACATCTCCCGGAATGGCACTGAAAGGGTTTCAAGAAAGATTTACTCTTGCGGACGTACAAATGGCAAAAGACTAACGCTTAGAATTCAGTTGATGGATTTTGGGCAGAGGGATAGAGTGATAGATACTCCCTCAACAAAATAATTATAGTGATGAAGCACATTTTCAATTGCATGGGGAGAGGAACCAACAAAATTTACGTTACTGGTCTTCTGAAAACCTTCAAGGAATATTCGAATAAGAGCTGCATTCTCAAAAACCGTATAGTGTACAATATGATCAGCTCCAGTAATGGGACCGTATTTTATTTGATGAAGGATTGATGATTAATATGAAATGGGAAACGCAGTAGTTCTTCTACATTCTTAATGGATGCTCAACTCCAAATGGATGTAGCGTTTGGCACACGAAAGCGCAATACGTTTGCATCTTTATTTAATTGATATATTTAACAAATGCCACAGATATGATAGGAGACAATCAATTTATACAGATCAATTGGTACGTTGGAAGTTGATTTCCCCATTTACATTTACAGATGAAAAAAGGTATTCATGGATGTTTATGTAGTAAGCTATGAAGAATTCCTTGCGGCTCAAAGGCGTACATTTGGATGGTACAGCATAATTTTGAGGAACTGTGGCATAGTTTAAGGGGATCAAGATGTTATTGTAAATAGGTCTTAAATTCCTCCATAATGTTAATTTTGTTATAATGATAACGGAAAAACGAAATACCATATTAAATGTTAAATTATAACAACTACAAATTTATATAAACTGCCATGACTAGGAAATTATATCAACATTTATGAAGGAATTTTTAATAAACGCAAACATTTATTGCCAGGAAGCATATTAACATTATAGAAAGCAACCACGCGGCATTAAAAAAAAATATTAAACGATCTATTAATAAAGGGAAACGTAGTCGGAGGATAAATAAAAATAGAGTTTAATTAAATTTTCCTCATCTCTTAAGAAATATGTATTCGTGTTCGTTCTGTTTGACAAATAAAGTATATTATTATTATTATAAAAGTTTTCGAAATAAATACGATCTCAGAAATGTAGATCCGAAAATATAATTATTTTTTCAACACTGCATTCCCAGTATATGCACGATTAAAGTCGTCATATTTTTCCGTCTTCCATTGCCACGTGATCGCTTACGCCATCACATCGAGCATTATCCTGATATTAACTACAATCTGCTCGAGATGGATTGTCAATATTTCACAAGGAAGATATATATATATATATATATATATATATATATATATATATATATATATATATAAATATATATATATATATATATATATATATATATATATACATATGTATATATATATATATATATATATATATATATATATATATATATATATATATATATATATGGGGCATTCCGCATCAACCGGATCACCTTTACGACCAAGGCTCAGTTCAAAAATTTCCCTTCGCTGGAAAAATTACCTTAATATATCTATTTTATAATGCCATGTGACCTTTTTAAAAAATCCAACATGGCGGATTTAAAATGGCGGTTTAATTTTCAAGAAAATGCAACTAATTTGTTAATCTGTTCTTTACAAAAACTTGTATCACCAAAAAATTCTTTTACAACCTTAAAACATGTATACGGTAACTGATTCAACAAATTACTAAAAAAAATCGAATCCAATATGGCGACTCCAAAACTCAAAAATAGCAAAACACAGCGTTTTCGTTATGTTGAGTCATTATTTTCCGGGATAAATCAATTTATATACCAAATTTGGCGCATGAACATATGTATTGTAGATATGTAAAGTACATATGTAAAGTAGTGGATGTCCATGAGCAAAAGTTGGTGATTTATCCTGGAAAATAATGAAACAACATAAGGAAAACGCTGTTTTTTGCTATTTTTTGAGTTTTGGAGCAGCCATATTGGTTTCGATTTTTTTAGTAATTTATTGAAGCAGGTTTTTACCGCATACATGTTTTAAGGTTGTAAAAGAATTTATTGGTCATACCAGTTTTTGTACAGAACAGATTAATAAATTAGTTTGCATTTTCTTGAAAATTAAACGGCCATATTAAAGCCGCCATGTTGGATTTTTTAAAAAGGGCACATGGCATTATAAAATAGATATATTGAAGTAATTTTTCCAGCTAAGGGAAATTTTTTAACTGGGCCTCAATTTTGGTCGAAAAGGTGATCCGGTCGACGTGGAATGCCCCATATATATATATATATATATATATATATATATATATATATATATATATATATATATATATATATATATATATATGTTGTATTTGAGGTTTTCGCGGATAGATACCTGTGTTGTATTGTTTTCTCGGGGATTCCGCGTTGATGCTGAGGGTTGGCTCTGAAAAGAACCGGATTCTCGACGTTTCGGCGAACTAACATTCGCCATTCTCAAGAGATATATGCGTCCGTGCGAGTCAACCGTTAGACGCATACTGAGAGCTCGTTCGTGCGATGCGACTACTTATAGCTGTCTGGCTTCGGGTCATGCGCGTTGTGTGCGGTGCTTCGGTTCGGTTGTTTGTTTGTCTTGTTGGTCGTACATGAGTCTGGGGTGTCTGGGATTGCATTTTGAGGGTGGATATGATCGGTCGCCATGCTGGGGGCAGTCTCAAGGAATCGTCTCTCGTGTTCATGCAGTAGTCTCGTTTTTCTATCTCTATGGCTTCTCTGTATACTCGTGACATTTCGTAGCTAATCTGTGCAACAGTCCTTGAATTTCTAAAGTCCATCCAGTGACCGGTGTTTGTGTGTTGGACAAGTGCCGATGAGACTTTGTCTCTGTGTCTGGTTGAAACTACATGTTCTTGAATCCTAGCAGATATTTTTCTATTGGTACGTCCAATGTAGGTTTGTTCACATATTCCGCAAGGTATTTCGTAAATTCCATGGGATTCTAACGGGATGGTGTCTTTAACGCTGCGTAGCATGGAGGATATTTTCTGGTTAGGTTTGAAAATGGTGTCGATGTTGTGTCTTTTAAGTATTCTGGCGATTTTGTCAGTTGATCCATGAACATATGGTAGGTATGCTGTGCTAACGGGTTTCTGGCGCTCTTCAGTTCTTTGGCTACTGTTCTCTGTACGACGGAAAGCTCTGGATATTAAGCTGTTTGGATATCCATTTGAAGAAAGAGCTTCTCGTAAGTTCCTCAATTCTTTCGGTAACTTACTGAACTTAAAGACACCATCCCGTTAGAATCCCATGGAATTTACGAAATACCTTGCGGAACATGTGAACAAACCTACATTGGACGTACCAATAGAAAAATATCTGCTAGGATTTAAGAACATGTAGTTTCAACCAGACACAGAGACAAAGTCTCATCGGCACTTGTCCAACACACAAACACCGGTCACTGGATGGACTTTAGAAATTCAAGGACTGTTGCACAGATTAGCCACGAAATGTAACGAGTATACAGAGAAGCCATAGAGATAGAAAAACGAGACTACTGCATGAACACGAGAGACGATTCCTTGAGACTGCCCCCAGCATGGCGACCGATCATATCCACCCTCAAAATGCAATCCCAGACACCCCAGACTCATGTACGACCAACAAGACAAACAAACAACCGAACCGAAGCACCGCACACAACGCGCATGACCCGAAGCCAGACATCTATAAGTAGTCGCATCGCACGAACGAGCTCTCAGTATGCGTCTAACGGTTGACCCGCACGGACGCATATATCTCTTGAGAATGGCGAATGTTAGTTCGCCGAAACGTCGAGAATCCGGTTCTTTTCAGAGCCAACCCTCAGCATCAACGCGGAATCCCCGAGAAAACAATACAACACATACATATATATATATATATATATATATATATATATATATATATATATATATATATATATATATATATATATATATATATATATATATCTATAAAGAGTAAATTTTATAAAAATTACTACGCAAACGGTAGAATTCGGGTAATACGATTAACAGAAAAAACTCAAATTCTTCTTAAGTCGACGTTTCGATTTATTGATTAAACCTTTTTCAACACCTACAAAATTATTACAGAAAATTACAAAAAAACAAGTGAAAGATGTTATTGATTACTTACAAAGAAGGTAATGAACAATTAATTAAGACGTGTAACATCATATAACTTGACCAACAATGTGGGTTACATAATCGTTGCTGTAAAACGAGCCATGGTGAATTTTAATTTCGGTGTTTGAAATTTAATATTTAGTTTACAAAATGTCGGACACCAACCCAATCGGCACAGCACGAGGAAACCAACAAAACCTTTTCGTTCTCTTAAAATAAATTAAAGTTGAAAAAAACAATTTTTTTTTCAATTAAGCTGCGAAGGTGCGCATTGGAAAAGATCGTGACATTAGGACACAGGAGTCACAAGCACACAGGAAAAAGAATATTTAACCAATGTTTGAAGACATAAAGTTCGAAATTTTTTTTGTTTGAAACCGCCACTACGTCGCAGTTTCCCAGAAACCCAGGCAATCTGGACGATCCCTAGATCTTCTTAGAAAAACAGGAGCTCAACGACCCCCATTTAAGGAAATTGTATAACAGTAGAACCACTAGAGACAACGAACCGCAGCACAAATAGAAAATAAATAGCAAAACATAAACCACCCATCAAGTTAACTGTGTCTAGACGTCGCCCAAGTCATGAGCCAAACACACATATTGCTCAACCCGTCCATGTCCTTCCTTGAGTTGATGGCTGCACCGGCGTTATGATTGAAGCACATTTCCAAGAAAAGTCTCTTAGATAAGCGTGGCTCCCTTGCAAGAACTTTCAGGTCATCGTAATTGACCCTATGGTCCTTGTCATTGCAATGTGTTGCTAAGGCGCAAGAGTTGGGTTTTAGTCTGCAATCACTGCAATCTGTGATTGGCCAGTCTGGATGACAATCTTTGGCCGGTCTGACCAACGTACACAAGCTCACACTCGGCATACGGAATGCCATAGATTACATTTGATTGCATTAACGTGGGGGTTGAATCTTTGAGGCGACTGAAAGATCTGCTGATGGTGTTATAACATTTATCCGCTATAATGGCTCGGCTCTTGTTCTTGAAAATTTATTTTATTCTGGGGGACAGTGATTCTACAAAGTGTAAGCTCTTGAATATTTTCGTGTCGTCCTCTGCGACCACCTCAGCGACAGGTTGTCTTGTAGGATTGGAGAACAACAACTTCCTAAGTACTGTTGTGGGATAGCTGTTCTTCTTTAGGATATTAAACAATCTCTCTAAACAATCATTACGAAGATCTGGATGTACAATCTTGAATATCCTCGTCTTAAGACCCAAAACTACATTCAGCTTGTGCTGAAAAGGAGCGCAGGAAAAATAATTCAGGTATCTGCCCGAACTGGTAGGTTTCTGGTACCAATCTAAATTAATGCGGTTGTCATTTGTCCTGATAATCAGGGTGTCTAAAAAGGGTAGAATATTATTATTTTCAGATTCAATTGTGAAGGTAAGACGTTCGTTATATGAGTTGAAGGCTCTTAGGACCTCAGTTTTGGACCCTTGCGGGATGGCACAGACAATATCATCCACATATTGCCACAAAAATGGGATTTCGAAATTAAGTTTGTCCAAAGAAACCTTAATTAAAGTGTTCATAACTATCTCCGCTGCCACCGGAGATAAGCGCGATCCCATGGGGGTTCCGAAAATCTGAAGGAAAAACTTATTTTCAAACGAAAAATACGTCGTATCAAAAATGAATTCAATAAGTTCCAAAAAAACCTTGCGGGGTATTTTGCAAGATGGGCGAATCAACTCCCAATTTGATTTGATAATATCCAAAAATAATTTTGACGGTATATTAGTGAACAGCGATGATGAAATGTGTTTCATTCATAACGCCGGTGCAGCCATGAACTCAAGGAAGGACATGGACGGGTTGAGCAATATGTATGTTTGGCTCATGACTTGGGCGACGTCTAGACACAGTAAACTTGATGGGTGGTTTCTGTTTTGCTATTTATTTTCTATTTGTGCTGCGGTTCGTTGTCTCTAGTGGTTCTACTGTTATACAATTTCCTTAAATGGGGCTCGTTGAGCTCCTGTTTTTCTAAGAAGATCTAGGGATCGTCCAGATTGCCTGGGTTTCTGGGAAACTGCGACGTAGTGGCGGTTTCAAACAAAATTTTTTTCGAACTGTATGTCTTCAAACATTGGTTAAATATTCTTTTTCCTGTGTGCTTGTGACTCCTGGGTCCTTCTAATGTCACGATCTTTCCCAATGCGCACCTTCGCAGCTCAATTGAAAAAAAATCGTTTTTTTCAACTTTAATTTATTTTAAGAGAACGAAAAGGTTGTGTTGGTTTCCTCGTGCTGTGCCGATCGGGTTGGTGTCCGACATTTTGTAAACTAAATATTAAATTTCAAACACCGAAATTAAAATTCACCATGGCTCGTTTTACAGCAACGATTATGTAACCCACATTGGTCAAGTTATATGATGTTACACGTCTTTATTAATTGTTCATTACCTTCTTTGTAAGTAATCAATAACATCTTTCACTTGTTTTTTGTAATTTTCTGTAATAATTTTGTAGGTCTTGAAAAAGATTTAATCAATAAATCCAAACGTCGACTTAAGAAGAATTTGAGTTTTTTCTGTTAATCGTATTACCAGAATTCTACCGTTTGCGTAGTAATTTTTATAAAATTTACTCTTTAACTAATAACGATTGTTATTACCCCCACTCTTTATATTTATATCTATATATATATATATATATATATATATATATATATATATATATATATATATATATAAACATATATATATATATATATATATATATATATATATATATATATAAATATAAAATAACAAATTCGGTAAATACAATACATCATACATATACATCACGGCGTGAACACAAACACAAACAATAAAATGGAGAACTCAACAGGAGAACAACAACTTAAACACAAACAATAATGGAGACCTCGGCGTCTTTCGTTCTTCTAGGTTAGCTAACTCAAACACTGTTCCGAAGGTACCAACTCACTCTGTGGAAAACCCCCAATACTGAATGTCACCAGAAATCACCAAATCAACAGAGATAAAGGGGGAATGTTCAAACATTCTCCCCCCGTTGAGAGGATAGACCGAACAACAGGGTTTATACATAAATTCTTAAGAATAATTAAGGTTTGAAAAATAAAAAGAGTGTACTTAAAGTCTCTAAGATCTTATGCACTTGATAATTGTTCAATGGTAGTTATGGGTAGAATTGCCAATTTTTTGACATAACGAATTAAAGTATTTTTTGAAGTTTTCACTTTCACTGTACGAATGACATTGCCCATTGTGCTGGTGGAAGGTTGTCCTCTTTCAAACTGACTACTGCTCCGCTCAGAATATTTGGTTCAGATTTAGACTATTTGGTCCTTAGACTTAATGCATTTGAATATTCAAGTCTGCAACGATTCCAGAAATATTGTTTCACTTTTTGAATGTGTTCCCAGGTAGACAGATGGTTGGTTGGAAGTTTACCAAAGTCTCAATCGCGAAAGTTTGTTAACGCATCGCCATTAAAAAAATGGCCAGGGTTGAGGACTAATGGATCATTGGGATCGGAAGAAATGAGAGTTAATGATCTTCTAATACAATTTTAGCTGCAATCGGAAACAAGGAATCCTCATCCTGGACAAGTTGATGCAAATAACCCTTAGCCAGGTACGGAGCGTGCTTTAGTCCAAAGGTTACTGTATTGAGCTCGTAGCACTGTATTAAATCATAAGTTTTCCATAAAATGCGATGGTATTTTTTTCTTGCTTTCTAATTATAAATTGTAGGTACATTTTCTGTATATCGTCAGTTTTTACTATCGGATCTTTTCGAAAACGAAATAATAAAGAAAAGAGACCTGATTGAATTTTGGGTCTTTTGGGTCATGTTATGGAGCGTATCGTACAATGATACACCTATTGCTATATATGAAGAGCCATCAAATACAACTCTCATTATTGTAGTCATACTACTTTCTTTAATCACGGCGTGATGTGGAAGGTAATAACCTTTTGAGCTTGACGGTGGTTCATCGACTGGTGACATGTAGTTTAAATGTATTCTCGCATTACTATCTTATATTGATTTTGAAAATTTGGGTCATTCTTAAACTTTCGCTCAGTGCTTTAAAATCGTTTTACTGCCTGGTTATACGCGTCTTCTAGTTCAGGTCCTTTTGGATTGAATGGTGGCGCTACTATATATCGACCGGTTGAATCTCTGGTAACGTGTTTTTTGGAAATGAAGTTCATATTCCTTTTCTTCAGAGGTGAGTTTGCTAGTATTCGGACATTCTTCTACTTTCCAAAATTCTTTAAGAACAAATTCGTTTGTGCTTATCATATGGCATTGAGGAGGTGTCCGATATTTCCTCAAAGGTGCTCTTTTCTCAAAAAACTTCAAGAGATATAGGATGGAATTTTATCGTTGTTCAATGTAAGCTCCCAATGCCATATTGTGCCCGGCTTAACTTTTGAGAGAATTAAATCAACCAGGGGAACATCCCAAAACGACACTGGTGCCTTTAAATTTTCTAATTCTCTCGTATGTTGGTAAAAAGTATCGACTAGCTGGTTGATTGACGACGCTGTATCTTTCGTTAGACGTGGAAAATCTCGTAAAATAGACGAGTGGCGACGAGTTATTTTCCTTGCTGATTCATATTTATCTATTAAATTATTTAGCGCAACTGTATAATTTTCATCAGTTCGTTTAATAGATCCAATTGCATTTGCTGCGCTTCCAGTAAGTGATAGCATGAAGTAATTTAATTTCTTAACAGGAGGCAACTTTTCTTGACCAATAAGAGTGGAAAATAAACTGATAAACGTTGACCACTTCTCTAGTGAACCATCAAATTTTGGTAAAGGTATTGTAGGTAATGAGACAGCATCATGTGTAAAAACTGCAGTATTGTTTGCCAGGGTTCGCTCATTTGTTGCTACAGGTAGTGGAATAAGCTCTTGTATAATAGCTAATGCGCGAGATTTTTCAATATAAACGTTTGAATGTAAATAATATGAGAATCAATCTCGTTTTCATCTAATTCTTCCAAATGTGATTGAATTTTCACAAATTTTTCAAAGGATTTTTCGGTAGATTCTAATGAAGATTTGATTAAATGAATGTTGTGGTCCGCTGGGGCTGCATCGGCAGCGTCTAATATTTTTCTCAATGAGGTAATCATAGCTTGAATAGCATATGTCCACGTTGTATTTTAGATTTACTGATTTCTGTTATATTGAATCAATTTAGGGGTACTGAAGGAGTCGATCAAATAAAATAAACTTTTCACATGTTTGGGATAATAAAGACAAAAGGTTTTACTTGTTGTTGGCCATTTTTTGGTGAAACATACAAGTCCAACTTACCAGTAGCTGCTAAAATTGGAGTTGAATGTAAGTAAACTGTTCTCGTTGTTGACATCTTGGACTGTTGCTTGGATGGAACGATTCTTACAACCATTTTTGTGAACAACCATTCACAAAAATTTTGAAAATCCAGCTCATCAAGTTTCTGGTGTAAAGAGATATGGTATGGATGGAATTTGTTTGTTTTTAAAACTCTCCAAGCAGTGAAGCGACCTATTCCAGCATTAATTTCAATTCTTCTAGTCGAGATGTTCGGGTCCAGAGCAACTACTGCAAGAATATCTTGTGCTCTTTCATCTTGTACACGGCTTAGATTTTTACGTTTATTTCCGTAAATGTGCAAAATATTAAAAAAACATTTTAATAAAAGTTGTTTCTTTTGAAAAGATCTATCAAATAATACCATACTCGACCTATGTTGCCATTTGAAATTTGAAAGTTACTTCAGGTTCCGGGTACTCCCGGCTTATTCCGGTAAAAAATACAAACCCGGTATCTATATATATATATATCACTAAAATCCTATAAAATCCTTCAAAATAAGCTATTAAAACTCTTATTAGAAATATTTTTTTTATCAATTTTATCAGACAATGTACCACCACGTACTTACTTCACTGACTTGCTTCACTATTAAAGTGACTCTTGGCTTACATCACTTTTATATTGAATATTTAGAGTTTTAGTTTCTTGTAAAAACAAGTAACGCCTTAGAGATAGATGCGTCCGTATATATGTATATATATATATATATATATATATATATATATATATATGTATATATATATATATATATATATATATATATATATATATATATATATATATATATATATATATATACATATATACGGACGCATCTATCTCTAAGGCGTTACTTGTTTTTACAAGAAACTAAAACTCTAAATATTCAATATAAAAGTGATGTAAGCCAAGAGTCACTTTAATAGTGAAGCAAGTCAGTGAAGTAAGTACGTGGTGGTACATTGTCTGATAAAATTGATAAAAAAAATATTTCTAATAAGAGTTTTAATAGCTTATTTTGAAGGATTTTATAGGATTTTAGTGATTCCGGCTCTGAATATCTGCAAAATGTTGATTGTGTTGATACGCTGCAAAATGTATTTCGTTATTTTAGTCCGGTCATTTTAGACAATTGAAATAAAGAAAATTTCGACAGAGCCAAATCTTCGTAGAGACCTTAGGTTTACCACAAGGAATAAAGTGTCAAAAGTCCCCATCAGTCCCATGTGAGCTTAGGGACTTATTCGGGGCCCAAGGTAAAAATTTTAGGTTTTTTGGATTTTTCTCGAAAACAGTAAGTTTTATCGAAAAAGTACCTCAGAGCAAAGTTGTAGATCTTAAAATTGTCTATAAAAATGGTCCCTATGATTTTTTCCCTAAGACCCACTATTTCCCAGATATTGCGCTTGTAAGAATCATGTTCTACATAGTATGCACACATATGCCACGTATATACATATTTAGGTACTCAAGCAAGCAAAAATGCCTACTCGTGTCTCTTTTATGTATACATTATACTATTCTAAGAAAATTTACTCTAAAATGACCGCCGGTCCCTTACCGAATCCCCTCTACTTGAATAACATCTGGCCTTGAAAAACATCTGCCTATTCTTTTGTCCATGTGGTGTCGTTCACGTATACCTGCTTCTATTAGTGTTGAACGAGCAGTTCGAGTGACTATACGTATTTATTACAAGCGTCTACTATTGAAGTTAGTGCTGATTAATATTTAAAAAAAAATGTCACAATTTTGCTTTATTTGTAATAAACTTTTGACTGAAGATGAAACTGTTGTGGTCAGTCGTGGAATGCCAACTTTAATCGATGCAAGTGTCGCGAGAAGTGATGAGTTTGCTGATTATTTAAGAAGCCAAAAGTCCGTTACAATTCACGTGGATTGCAGAAAATCATACACTCTTCAATCAATTTTTCAATTTTTCAGTTTCAATCTCTGCATCAAAAAGACAACGTGAGGAAGAACAGGCCAGTACTTCAAAAGTAAGTCCACCTCATACTAGAGCGCGAATAAGTGAATCCAGCTTTAGTTTTAAAAACCACTGCTTATTTTGTGGCGATGAAGCGGATGAAGAAGCAGAAAAGAAGAAAGTGAAGATTTGTCGCCTTAAAATTCATAAAGTTTCTACACTTACATTCAAAGATTCCATTTTAAAATTAGCTAAAGATCGTTCTGATGATGTGTCAAAAGCTGTCTTTGCGCGTATTAATTTTCAGTATGATTTAGTTGCTGCTGACGCTAAATACCATGACAGTTGTTACAAATCCTTCCTGAGACCTAATACTAGCGGTAAAATTGGCCGTCCTCAAAGTGAGGCTATAAACTCTGCAATGGAGGAAATTTTCAATTTCATTTAAAGTAGCGATGACTGCCAGTTTTCGTTAGATGAACTGAAGAATGTTTGCCAAAATGTAGCTTTAGAAAACGGGATTATAAAAATACGATTGAAATTAAAGTATGGTAGTAGAATTATTATTACAGAGAAGCCTGGAAAATTAACATTTATTTGTTTTGTAGACAATTACAAAGACATTTTAAGTCAAGCCTGGTCTGATAACAAAAACTTGAATGAGAAGGAAAAACGGTGGAAAACTTTAAAAGCTGCGGCAGAAATTATTCGAGAAGATATTCAATCTTGTATGTTTGATAATACTATGTACCCGCCACCGGGTAGAATGTTTGAAGATATAAATAACGATATTCCCGAATCATTATCTTTTTTTTTGGGACAAATCATTCTTAAAAATAAGCGTCATGATTTGTATCATTTAAAGTTAGTTTGCACAAATATGAGTCATAGCATAATGACTGCTGTCCGGCCTAGATCCTTCAAGTCTAAATTACAGCTGGGTCTTTCAGTTTTTTTCCATCGGCGGTTTGGTTCAAAACGGCTTATACAAATTTTCTCATCGTTTGGCTTATGCGCATCTTACAGTGAAACAATGAAGTATGAAGCAGCAGCAGTTTTCAGTCGCCCACCTCACATTTTATCACCAGAAACTGGCACATTTGTTCAATATGTTGCAGATAATGCTGATATTAATGTAAATACTTTGGACGGTAATAATGCGCTTCATATCATGGGTATTATACAAATTGTAACTCCCAAAGATTCAGTATTACTAGAACAGCCGATGCCGCGAGTAACTGAAGTCCTTTCAGCTAAAGATTTTGCAGCCAAGGCTCATGTACCTATACAGGTTTATCAAAATACTGGCGTAGTAGGATATAGCAAAATAAATGTGCGAGATTTTGAATACGAAAATGAAACAAAAGTATCTTTTCTAAAAAAAGTTGATGTGATATGGTTCTATGGAAAATGTAAAGCTTTTCCTTTACCTGGTTGGAATGGTTATATTAAACACGTGACTAGCAATATTGTAGAGTTTTCAAAATCAAAAATTTCATTTCTGCCATTTGTTCAACAGCCTGCAAGTAATTACAATACGATATACACAACTTTACTTTGTGCTTTAGAATATGCTAAACGTCACAACCATACAGTTTGCATAATTACTTTTGATAAACCTCTATTTGCGAAAGCTCGCGAAATTGTATCTGCTGCACCTGAAGGATCGGAATTATCAAAGATTATAGTGAGACTGGGAGGATTTCATTTGTTAATGTCATTTTTCGGCGCAATAGGTTATATTATGCAAGGAAGTGGTTTAAAAGAAGTGCTTTCTGAGATTTATGCTCCTAAGTCTTTAGAGAAAATGCTTAATGGCCATGCTTACGCGAGGGCAGTTCGAGCTCACACGTTACTTCAGCTCACTTTAGCATTAACAATATTAAAAGAACTAGCTATTGATGATGGTATGGATGCAGATCTTATAATTACAGTGGAAAATATCCTCGATAAAACTCTTTTATATTATGACATTGAAAATGATAAGGAAATATCTGAACTTTTACTTGATTTATTTAATAAAAAGTTAATGGAATATCAGAAACGAGGACCAACTGCACAATTATGGGTACAGTATTTTCGGATGGTGACCATTGCAAAAGAATTTATAAGAGCTGAACGTATGGGAGATTGGCAAGCTCATTTCAACTGCGTTAAAGAAATGCTTCCTTATTTCCATGCATCGGGGCATTTACCTTACACTAAGTCTGCGCACTTATACTTGCAGGATATGCTTCAATTAGAGGAGGTAATTGATCCTAGTGTTTATCGAAGGTTTATTGAAGGATTTTTCACTGTTCGACGTTCTGATAAACTCAGTTGTGGAACTTCAACAGATATGATTATCGAACAATCAATGTTGAAATCCATGAAAACAGATGGTGGTATTTCTCGAGGACGAAGTACAAAAGAAAGTGTAATAAGCAAATGGGTTTACGGAATGCATGCAATGAACACAGTGTGTGACGAGTTGGAAGTTCTTGCTAATGTTCGAATGGACACGACAGATCAACATGTAGATGCGAGTGATTCGGGAGTTAAGAAAGATGCTAAAGATATTAAAATACTTCTTGACTGGTTTTCATCACATGATCCTTTTCCCGAAATTAACAAAAATCTTATCTATTGCTTCAGGAGTCGTTGGTGACGATAAGATTAATTGTCATAAAGCTCGTGAAGTTGGGATGGCCTCGATGTCTAAAATGACTGGTCAAACTTTCAATCATATAAAATTGAAAAGCACAGATAAAGTACTTCCTCTTTTAGCTGTGAGTAGCACTGTGAAAGTTCACGACGAAGAAGTACCAATAGACCCAGTATTATTATTTCAACGTATGAGTGTCACTAAGACTTTTGAGGATGAAATTGAAACATTTTTCGCATATGATTTTGCTCCTTACCCGTTGTCACTCTTCGATGCAGCTGGAATGCGTAAAACAATGAAGTCGGCTCTTTACGATTGCTTTCAATCAGTCAATGCTGAGGTTGATTGTACAAACACTGCTTACGTTATTGATGGAGGATATCTACTACATCACATTGTGTGGGATCGAGAAGAAACCTTTAACGTAATTTTTGAAAAATATGTTCAGTATTTACGTAGACATTATGGTCATACAGTTACGGTAGTATTTGATGGCTATAGTGACACAACAAAGAACATAAAAGCTGCAGAACAACGTCGTCGTGCTACAAAAACATCCTCAGGTACCGACATAATGTGTGACGAATTTATGACAGTTCCAGTTAATCAACAACATTTTTTTGCAAAAATTAATAATAAATCTCGTTTTATTTCTATGTTGAGTAACAAATTAACAGCTGAAAATATTGCCGTGAAACAAGCTCCGAATGACGCCGATGTCCTCATAATTGAAACAGCAATAGAACAATATAATGCAAGAAATACAACTATTGTAGTGGGTGAAGATGTTGATTTATTAGTACTACTCACTGCAAGGACTCCATCTGATAAAATTATTTACTTTTTAAAACCTGGGAAGGCGCAGCAACGGACAGAAATATATTCTTCTAAAAGTTTATCAGCTTATCCAAAATGCCAAAACTTTATTTTATTTTTACATGCGATAACCGGATGCGATACTACGTCAGCAATGTTTAGAAGGGGCAAATATTCAGTATTAAAATTATTTGAAAAAAATGATTTGGTTGACTGCGCAAAAGTATTTACAGAAATTAATTCTTCACCTCAAATACTAATTACTAAAGGAATTCGGTTTCTTCTTGCGGTTTATGGAGCTCCAAAAAAATTGATTGCATAGATACGTACAGATATTTAACATTTGTAAAAAATAAACGAAACAAAAAGCACAGCTATCTTGTCTTCCTCCAACATCGGCATCTGCTAGTCAACATTTGTTTCGAGTATACTATCAAGTTCAGACATGGCAAGGCAATGAACTGAACCCTGAAGACTGGGGTTGGAAATTGATAAATAATACTTTGGAACCGATTCGAACTTTACTGCCCCCTGCTCCAGAAAAACTTCTTAACACTATTTTTTGCAATTGCAAGAAAGGTTGTAGTGCCAAATGTGGCTGTAAAAAAGTAGGGTTGCAGTGTTCTCCAGCGTGTACCAATTGTCAAGGTGTCTCTTGCTCAAATGTTCAATTAAATACAAGAGAGGAAGATTCATGTGATTTTGATGAAGAGACAACTGATTCATCTTCATTTGAACAATTTCTAAGCGTTCATCAACAGGAAGGAGAAGAAGAAGAACAAGAAGAAATTGAAGAAAACATGATTGTTGAAGTTGAATATGAAGAGTATGAGTCAGATTAAAGTAATAAAAAAAAGTTAGAACGACAGTTAAACTCAGTAACCCATATCAATAATCTTCATACTATTAAATAATTATTGTTGCTGAAAATAACATCATAAAGGTTCGTGGAATAGGCCTACCGGGGATACCACGTTAAAAAAAACGCGCCGAGTACACTACCTCACAGGTGGTGTGGAAATGTGTGCATATTATGTAGAACGTGATTCTTACAAGCGCAATATCTGGGAAATAGTGGGTCTTAGAGAAAAAATCATAGGGACCATTTTTATAGAGAATTTTATTTAAGATCTACAACTTTGCTCTGAGGTACTTTTTCGATAAAACTTACCGTTTTCGAGAAAAATCCAAAAAACCTAAAATTTTGACCTTGGGCCCCGAATAAGTCCCTAAGCTCACATGGTACTGATGGGGACTTTTGACACTTTATTCCTTGTGGTAAACCTAAGGTCTCTACGAAGATTTGGCTCTGTCGGAATTTTTTTTATTTGATCACTATTTTTATGTCTAAAATGACCGGACTATTTACAGAAAAAGAAAGAAAAACATTTTTTGACTCATTTTGGAATTTAGAAGACTTCTATTTTCAGAAATCATATCTGCATGCAATGGTGCAAAAAAACAACAACAATTAATAGAAAACGTCCAATAAATCAGTCTCGTGCTGCTCAAGAAACGTGTCTTTTAAATATTTTATTCTAGTATTAAAGTCTAGTATCAAGACAAAATCATTGTGTAAGAAATATTTTTGAGGACTTTTCAAATAGGTAATGGAAGGTTATATCGGTGCTTTTCGAAAGATGATATCTCTCAATGTAAGGATGAAAGTGGCACAACTAGTTTCCGAAAACTTGATGATTCGGATATTGTTGCCCACATTAAAAGTTTTCTTGCATATCAAAGCCACACGAAAAGGTAGTCCTAACAGAAAATATTTAAATACTTGGCTAACTATCCGTAAGATGTACCTTTATTAAGATAATGAGAGATTGAAATGACTCAACCTAAAAAATTAAAGTATTACATTAAAATATTCAACACCAAGTTTAATCTACATTTTAAGACACCGCGACAAGACACATGCAAGACTTGTGATGACATACATTTAAAAATACAAGGAGCAGATGACAAAAACGTCACGAAGGGGTTGGAGAACCAAAAGGAACTTTACCAACGGAAATCAGATTCTGAAAGAGAAAACATTCAGAATGCACCAAAAACGGTTGATGAAGCATTCAAACTAGCTTTTGATGTTCAGAAAGCTTTAGCCTACCCATAATTAACTACCTCAGTAGCATACTATAAAAGAAATCTTTATTTATATAGTCTAGGAATACATTGCTTTAATAATAACATAGGATACAAGAATGTCTGTGACGAAGATGAAGGTGAAAAAAGTTCTCAAGACATAGCAGCGTGTCTTATTAAGCACTTGAAAACTCATGAGGCTTTAGAATAGCATGTCATATTCTACGTATTCCGATTTTTGCACTGGACAAAACCAGAATATCAAGACAATTCTTTCCGTCTTGAAGCTTGTAAAAGACCCTGACACTAGCGTTCACACCAAATACCACAAGTTCTTGGTATCAGAACATCTTCCAAATTATGGGGAAATTGGAATAATAGAGAGCGCTAGTCGCCGCCGTGGACACATTTATAGCGCAGGTCGGTATTATAAAAACAGCGAAAAACCTTATTTTATTGTTACCGAAATGAAAAATGCCGAATTTTTAAGTACTAATGTCTTAGAAAATTCTATAACAAATAGAAAAAAGAACAACTTGGGGTTACGACTTTAATTGGCTGAATATTAGATGGCTGAGGTTTGAAAGTAATTATCTTTGACAATATCAATTTAAAGAAACACTAAAACCAAGCAAGGACGACCGGCCCACTTGTATAATATTCGATAAGACCCACTCTATTTATCAAGAAGACTAGTTACTACTGCAAAGAAGGAAGATATGCTTGATCTTCTACTATACATTCCGCCAATTTACCACCATTACTACAAAAACCTTCCCATAGATATTCCAACTCGTTCAAGCACACGTAATGTTGATGAGCATTCATCTGATGACGAAATTACAATTGATTGAAAACTAGACACATGTCATTTTCACAAATTTATGTTCATTTAAAAAATTAGTTTCCTTTTGATTTTCTAAGTTACTTCAAATTATTATATCTGTAATTTGTATTAAACAATAAAAATTAGAAAACATTGAATGATTGCCAATATATTTTTCCTACACTTTAATTCGCAAAAACCTCGTTATTTTAAGATTCAGTTGGAAGGAGATATTTCACTTTTACAATGAGCGACACAATTATACAATTCCTTTCAACTGCATTAGTTTCTTCCTTTCGTCTTATTCTTCTCATGTCCATATAGGATCACTTTAGTCAGTCCATTAACTAAGTCTCTTTGAGGAGATTGTTCGGTCCTTACGGTCCTTCCAACACTTTTTGATACGTTATGATCTTCGTGCCCGTTGTTCAATTGAAAATAATATAAAAGAATTTATTCCTTGGGACTGGAAAGCGGAGATTTATGTGCTTGATTTTTTGGATTAATTTTATCTTATCTGTGGTGTCTTCTGGTGTAAGCCCAATTTCTTTCAGATCCTCTCTTATTTCTCTGATCCATCTGCACCCTGTTGCGGTATTTGTGGTATTTTTGGAGTTGAGATTGTATTGTACCAGCTATATCAGACGTCTATAATCTGTAATTCCCATTATGTGCCCAAAGAGTCTCCTTCCCCAGTCTTTTACGGACAGTGTCAGTAATGGGTTATAGCTCTTTGTACACGACTTCGTTGGGCACTATCCGCCACTGTTCGTCTTTCTGGTATTTTTTTAGTGATGCACGTTCTTACAAGTCTTCTTTCGATTTTCTGAAGTTTGTCGGTATTTGATTGCTCATTTAAGTGAAATAGTGTTTCTGCTGCATATGTGGCTTCTGGTTTTATAACGGTGTTGTACTCTTTTATTTTTGCATTTATGAATGGGCACTTCTTTATGTAGATGTCCCATGTTAATTTTTATGCTTCAGCTAGCATATTTGTTCTTCTTTGGATCGAAGTTTTATCATTTAGATTGTTCGTTATTATTTCTCCAAGATATTTGAATGGGGCTACAATTTTGACTTTATTGCCATTTATGTTTTTTTCTTTCAATTCTGTTGGTTTTTGGCATAATTAGTGTTTTTTCAAATCATATTTTCAGGCCAATTTTACTTGCAATACTTTGAAGTACTTATATCTAAGTTTTTGCTTCATCTATGTCATTTGCCCGTAGTGCAAAACCAAGGCAGTTTGTTTTGATCTTTCGGCCTATTTTTATTTTTGCCTATTTGCCTATTTTGTGTATTGTTTAAACCATCTCTCTTTACTATTTCTAGAGCGCAGTTGAACAGTAGCGGTGAGAGTCCATCACTTTGGGGTAATCTTGTTTTGATCTCGAATGGTTCCGATAATTCGTCCCTGAACTACACTTTTGATTTGGTGTTTTTGAGTGTCAGTTTTATCATGTTTATTAATTTGGGGTTTAGTCCAAGGTATCTTAAAATTTTTAGTAGAGAATAGTGTGGGTGGGTCTGATCGAGTTCTTCGTGATCAGCATACCCACTAAAACCCCTCCTCTGTCTCTTCACTACACTCCACTTGAGACTGCGTGAGCATTAATTCAGGTGGGTGGTGGTGGTGTTTATGCTACCTTTTCCTTCTTTTTGTTGTCCTTTCCTCGTCTCGATTTCGTCTTCTGTTGTATTAGTTATGTAGTCGTATACTTAACTATTTATCGGTTTTTTGAAAACCTTCCTTGTGTGCTGCGTGATATTATGGTCACTTTCCATTCCCTCTCCATTTGTTCTTTTCCCATCATGATTCCGGTTAGGTAAGTTTGTACTGCATCCCGCTTTATAACAAAACTTCCATGATGTTCTGTTCTTCAAGTTTTGTACCGCCTAATGTCTCCGCGAGTCGAGTTCTTTCATTCGCTCATTCTGTACATTTGAAGATAGTACGTTGTGCGTCGTCTGAGATATAACCGCAGTAGAAGTACTCTGTATAAGCTTGCAAGCACGCACCCAACAGACTTACTGATTATATGTTATATATGTAATATATGAAATGTATGTTATGTCTAAGAGTGATAGTCTGTAGTTGCTGCGATCTGCTTTGTCTGCTTTTTGGTGTACTGGGTGAATGATAGCTGTGGTCCAGTATTCTGATAGCTTTGCTTGAATCCAGCTGTTGATGAATCTCTGAGAAGGTCTGATCTTCTCCTGGTGCTTTGTAATTTTTCATCTCATCCAGTGCTTGGTAGAAATTAAAAGGAAATAGAACCTACTATGCGAACAGAAAACTACTTACCAGCAAACTACTAAGTCACAAATCCAAGATAACTATATCTAAGTGCCTAATACGACCGGTAGTTACTTATGGCTGTGAAACATGGACCCTCCTTAAGAAAAGTGAGGAAGAACTAAAGACATTTGAAAGAAAAATATTAAGAAAAGTATATGGTCCGATAAGGGAACAGGACGGAACATACAGGATAAGAATGAATCACGAACTAGAGTCGCTAATTGGAAACAACAACATAGTAAAACATGTAAAGGCACAGAGACTGAGGTGGATAGGCCATGTGCAAAGAACGGAGAAAGATCGAAACACCAAGCTTATCATGGAATGGAAACCCACCAATAGCCGACCAAGAGGAAAACCACGTAAAAGATGGAAGGAAAGCGTGGAAGAAGACATAAAAGCACTAGGAGTAAGGAATTGGAAAAGAGCAGCAGAAGATCGTGGAGAATGGCATAAAATAGTAGAGGAGGCCAAAACCCATAAAGGGTTGTAGAGCCAAAGGAAGAAGAAGAAATGCTTGGTAGACTTCTTTTAATGTTGGGGGTTTGATGTTTTCCTGTAGTGTTATTATTGAAGTCTCGGTATCTAGGTTAAGGAGTTATGTTGGTTCTTTGCAATTTAGGAGTTTATTGAAGTATTTAGCCAGGATTTTTCCATTGTCTGTATTGTTATGGACCAGATTACTATTTTCATCCTTCATCAATAGGGTTGGAGGTTCATATTTCTGAAGGTTTTATAGTAATCTCTCGATTGTGTTTTGTTGAATTCTTCTTCAATTGAGTTCAATGTGCCCTTATGATGTTTTCTCCTTTTTGTTTTCCTTAAAGTCTGGGTAGTTTCTTTTCTTTGTTTTACTAGATTTTGGAAAGACATATCAGCTTTTTGAGATTTGTGTAACAGCTATGCTTGATGTCTTTTCTCTACTGCCTTGTCACATTCACTATTTAACCACTGATGCTTTTTACGGGGTTTTATTGGGGCTAATGCCTTTGCAATTTGTTTAAGCTTGTTAACTATTTTTATTTTATTTATATTCTTGATATTATAATATATTTTTTATATTTTTTCTTGATATTTTTATTCTTGATTAGCTGAGTAAGGTCCATTTTTCATTTAAGTTTAGGAGTTTGTTGTTTCCTTTGGGGAGTTACTTTAATTTTAACTACGTGATCCGTACCCGCGTCTCCTGTGAGGACTTTGACATTACAGGTCTCTTTGTGTTGTTATTTGTCCATAAAAACGTGATCCAGTTGCAATTCTCCTTTAGTGTAGTCAGGGTGTTTCCATGTTTTGAGTTTGTGAAGTTTTCTCTTGAAATATGTGGTTTTGGACATTAGTCCATGGTTTTTGCAGATATCGATGAGTCTCTCTCCATTTTTGTTTGTTATTTTTTGTGCAGGCTATTTTGGGATGATGCCACGGTATCTTCTTTCCCGGCCTAGTTTAGCATTGAAGCGTTGAAAGCTCCTATTAATATTTTTACGTGATTTTTAGGGATTTTGTTGATGATCTGGTCGAGTAGTTCCCAAAAATCTTCTTTACGGTCTTTAGAAGAATTGTTTTTGTTATTAGTGAGAGCGTGGGCATTTGTTATGGTGTAGATCTTCAAATTCAAATTCAAAATATTTTATTTCATTATTTAAGCAAGTATAGTAAGAATATTCAAATACATTCTAAATGAAATGTGTCGGTAGTGTGAATATAATATAATACTCCTTGGGTTAGACCTTCGAGAAAAACTCTTCTAAGTCATAAGGTTCAATATTATTTAGGAGTTGGAACAGTTGCTTCTTGAATCTCTTAATGTTATCTAGTTGTTTGATTTCACTTGGAAGAACGTTGTATAGTTTCATACTGACATATGGAGGATTTTTCTCGGTCATCGTGAGGACATGTTTAGGAAACTGAAAAAGTTCTTTGTTAAACCTTGTTACACGTTCCGTAGGTTTGACAAAATCCTTGAAGAGATGTTTATGTTTCTGGAGGAAAATAAAGTTTTCATAAATATATGTGGCCGTGGTGGTTGAAATTTTTGCCCTTTTGAAGTGTCCTCTGCAGGATTCACGGTAATTTAAACTCATAAGTATTCGCAGGGCTTGTTTCTGTATCTTGAACACAGACTTGTAGCGTACTCCATTTCCCCAGAACATAATGCCAAATCTGAGAAGGCTGTGGAAGATTGCGAAATACACCATCCTCGAGACGTCGGACTCAACATAACGTTAGAGGGATCTCATAGCAAATACTGCTTTGTTGAGTTTCGTTGTTATTTCATTTGTATGTGAGACCCAGTCCAGAGATGGGTCTATGTGAAGTCCCAGGAGCCTTACAGAATGACTTACTGCTATCTCTTCGTTGTCAATTGCCATTTTATCAGGATATGATAATGTACTCCGCTTCGTTTTAAAGATTATTATTTGTGTTTTATCTTTGTTTAGTCTAAGTTTATTAGAACCATACCATAACTTCATTGCATCAACAGCTCTCTCTGAATTGGTGATGATATCGTGGATAGTCCTATTTAATATCAATATGGATGTGTCGTCTGCATAGTTGATCTTAATGTGCGGTGAATTGATCGGAGTAGCATGCAGGTCATTGATGAATAGGGCAAAGAGTAAGGGTCCTATTGTGCTTCCCTGAGGAATATCTATATTGATTGTACTCGGTGGAGAATGTACAAATCCATGCGGAGTGTGGAGCCTGGTAATCTGTGTCCTGTTAGAAAGGAATGATATGATCAACTCCAGCACAACTCCTCGTATACCATATTTGGAGAGTTTTATTTGTAGAAAATTATGGTTAACTAAGTCATATGCCTTAGATAGGTCCATGAGCATTCCAACTGGGATTTTCCGTGACTCGAGATTATCAATAATCCCCTTTATGAATTGGTAACAAGCCATTTCAATCGATTTCCCTTTTACGAAGCCATGTTGGTGAGGGCTTATAATGTTATCATCATCATCATCATCATTGTCCATCCGTTTGCGTCCACTGCAGGACATAAGCCTCTTCTAACTCTTTCCAGGCATCACGATGTTGTGCTTTGTTCATCCAGTTTTGTGACATCCTCTTGATGTCATCGGTCCATCGAGTTGGTGGTCTACCTCTACTTCGTTTATCGGCACGGGGTCTCCATTCCAAAAGCCGTTTAGTCCATCGGCCATCCCTAAGTCTGGCAACGTGGCCTGCCCATTTCCATTTCATGTTGGAGATGCGTGTTATAATGTCGCAGACACCCGTCCTTTCCCTGATGACCTCGTTTCGTACCCTGTCTCGTAAGGAAATACCTAGCATGGCCCGTTCCATTGACCTCTGTGTTACCTGCAGTTTTGCTGCGGAACGCTTTGTTAGTGTTAAAGTCTCAGACCCATACGTCATTACCGGCATCACACATTGCTCGAACACATTCCGTTTGAGACACATTGGTAGTTCGCTCTTTAAGATGTTAGCTAGTTTTCCAAACGCTGCCCATCCTAAGCCTATGCGGCGCTGTATTTCGCATGTTTGGTTTTCGCGGCCTATGCGTATCTGATGCCCCAGGTATATATAGGAAGTTACTTCTTCTATATTAGCATCATCTATTTTGATTTGATCGCTTAGCACTAGGTTGGTCATAACTTTTGTTTTTCCCATATTCATCCTAAGGCCTAAGGCCCATATAATCCTAGGTCGTTGAGCATAGTTTTTGCATCTTTGATATTGTCGGCTATTAGGACGATGTCGTCTGCGAATCTCAGGTGGTTAAATTTTTCTCCATCCACTGTAATTCCTAGGTGTTCCCAAGATACCATTTTAAAAGCATATCCGAGAACCGTGGTAAATAGTTTTGGGGAGATAGTGTCCCCTTGGCGAATTCCCCTGCCAATTTTAAATTTGTGGGTATTGTCGTGTAGCCTTATACTTGCTGTAGCGTTTCGGTAAATATGTTCAATTAGCTTTGTATATCGATAGTCTATTCGTGCTTGGTCTAGAGCAGCTTTTATGGCGGGTAATTCAACTGTATCGAACGCCTTTTCGAAATCTATGAAAATCAGGACAAGGGGCTTATTATATTCATTACACTTTTCAATGAGAGTTTTTATAGCCTGAAGATGGTCATTTGTCCCGTATCCCGATCTAAACCCAGCCTGTTCTTTGGGTTGGTAGAAGTCTAGTTTATTTTCTAACCTTTTGGTGATTACTTTGGTGAAAAGTTTATATAGATGTGGTAGCAAACTTATCGATCTGTAGTTTCCGAGCTGTGTTATATCGCCTTTATTATGTAGAATAACTGTGGAGGCGTTGTTCCATTCGCCAGGTGTAGCACATTCTTCTAAGCAGGTGTTGAATAGTGCTTTTATGGCATGTAGTAGAGCGTCTCCTCCTTGTTTTATGGATTCGATATGTATGCCTTCTTCACCCGGGGATTTGTTGTTCTTCATCCCTGCAAGAGCATTCTTAATTTTGGCTATCGATATACTTGGCATATCTTCAGACCCCTGATTTATAACCTTCCCGGTATGTGTTTGTGTCGGTTCCGCTGGTTGTTCTTGTAGCCGACTCATGTAGAGAGTTGCGTAAAATTCTTCTGCTATTTTCAGTATATCGTCTCTATTTGTGGTTAGTGTTCCCGTGCTGTTTCTTAGTTTGAAATGTATAATGTTATGCTTATCTAAAAACATTAAAATTCTGGAGCATATAATCCTCTCAAAAATTTTAGAGAAGACCGATAGAATGCTGATAGGCCTGAAGTTTTCGATAATAGACTTGTCCCCTGTTTTATGTATAGGGGTGATAACGCCGTTTTAAGATTTTCCGGGAACTTTCCCACCTCTAAAACATTATTTATAATGGATTTCAAAGGGTTTAATATAGAGGGGAGCACATTTTTTATAACTATGGAAGGGATTTCATCTATACCCGCACATTTGGTATTTTTGAGATTAATAATAGAATCAGCAAGTTCTTCCTGAGAGACCGGCATTAAGAATACCGACTTGTTGTTTACACTGATATTGTCTTTATACTGCATAACGGGTAGTGAATCTACCAGGACTTTAGCTTTATTTACAAAAAAGTTATTTATATTTGAAGCACTAGTGATAGGTTCTTCATCCTGATTGAAATATGTGTCCGTTTTCTTCTTAATCTCTGCTACTCGTCTAACTATATTCCAAGTCGCTTTCTGCCTGTTGGGTGCTGTTTCAATTTCCCTTCTTAAAACTCTTTTCTTGTTGTCTATTAGTAACTTCCTAAAATTTCTCCGTAGGTTATTGTATATATTCTTGAATGCCATATTATATTTTGATATTGTTTGGAATAGTTTAAGGTTTATTTCCATTTTCTTCAAGAACGGGTTATTAAAGACGCGTTGAGATGTTTTGTTGGCGTGTACGAGAACTCTAGGAAAGGCTTCGGTGAAATTCAATAGAAAAATGTCCATAAAAACCGTGCCATTGTCTGTCAATATCGTTATTACCAATTTTAAATAACTCATCCCAAATGACATTTTCCATAAGCTGCTTATGGTGATCCATATTTTCTTTATTAAATAGTCTCGTCCATTTTGTATTAGAGACTGGCGACCCAATTTTGCACTCTAATGACAGAATTTGAGAACAGTGGTCCGATATGTGATAATCTCTGGTTATAGAACTAGAGATTATTAGATGCCTTTAGCGTGAGTGTTCAGATTCTAGAGGATTGTGACTTGAAATCTTGTGTAGACTACGATTTTATGTTTCTTACTTTATAACAAATTCAATATTTTAATCTTTTATTACTTACTATATCTTTCAATCTCGATTATAGATCTAGTTTTTTTCTTCTCTAGTCCGCTCTGATTTGTCTGGTTTTCTAATATTAGTTTTGTCTTGTGTTGTCAAATTAGTTCATCTAGTGATGCCTTTCCTATTTTTTTTTACGGATTTATTGTTTCTAAATTTGATGAAATTTGATTATTAATCTATACAGTAAATCTAAAATTGTCGATGAACACCTTTAATATTATCTTTGTTTATTGTTCTATTAACCTTACCTATCTTACATAGGTATATTTTACTCCATAACAATGGAGTAACAAGAGCCAGCAAGCATTGCATAGGTTCTTCCGTGGAAGGGTCACAGATGTCCTATCCGAGAGTTAAGGAAGTTATGGAGGTTGATCAAAACAGTGAGAAAGTTATGAAACTTCTACGGGTAGTTAGGGATGTTGTTAGGAAATAATAGAAAAAATTCAGATCTATTCACTAAACCGTTTAACATTTATTGCAATTCGAATTTCAAGAGTTTTTATACGGCGTCTTATGCGTACACTTTATTCTAGGCATATAGAGAGTTAAAAATGTTAAAAAAATTCACAGTGAAAAAAATTCGGATGAGTAGCTTAAATATTCGCAATGACTGTTACAAAGCTTCATCGAGATTTATTATAGCGATTATGAGATATTGATTAAAGTTATAAATGTTGTCTAAAACGAATTTGTACTGTAAAATGTGGCAACTACTACACTGCATAGTCATAGTGAGGACTAGCTCGCGTGGATTTTAATATTGTTTTATATTTTTTCCCATGATAAAATCTAACATTCTTGATTAAACTGAACATTCAATATTTGGTTATTATTATTATTCGACGTGTGCAGCGATGGGGCTGAATCTATGACAAAAGGAACTGTAACAAGAATAAAGAAAGTTGTACGTAAATGCAGTAGCAGTCACTGCGTTTGATATCAGCATGCCCTTGTCGCGAAGAAAATGCCATCAGACTTATAGAAAGTTCTCGATCAAGCGGAACTAATTATCAATTACGTTAATTCTGTCCTTTTCAGTTCAAGACTTTTTGAAAGTCGTTTCTTCTACACACGTACTTCTACACTGTCCTCTACACACGTAAGTGAGACAGTTTTCAAGATGAAAAATTCTGTCAATACTGTTTATATTGCACAACGAAGCTTCAGATATTCTAAACCGAAAAATCCATTTCTGCATCAATGAGTACACTTGATTTACTATTATTTCGTGCTATTTGGAGCAGCCTGGTGTTGTTCATCTATTCCGCGTGGAAGTGCTACATCTCTTTTCGTTCTTCTACCCAGTCGTTTATGGGTTGTTCGTCGAACATTTACCTTAGCTCGGTGCTCATCATTCTGTCCATCAAGGTGTTATTGTGGATCTTTCGCATCACCGACATTTCCATGCTCTCCAGAATTAATTGTGTTGTTGTTGTCACAGGGCGGGTTTCTGCTGTGTATGTGGCTATTGGTCTGATTACAATCTTGTAGATGCGTGATTTATTGTTAGTGTTTCGGTATTTGTTTAAAAAAATGACCCCGTTCAGGCATTCAGCAATTATTGATGCTTTCATGGCTTGAAGCCGGTCGCCTGGTTTTATATTCCCAAAAGCCGATATCTCGACCCATTGTCATGCATTTCGTTTTATGTGTTGATATGGCCATGTTTAATTGTTTTTATGGTTGTCTGATTAAATGTGTGTAGCAGGTTTTGGAGGTTGACCACACTGTCGGCGATGATCGCTGCATCGTCTGCGTAGAAGATAATTGAAATATCTTTAGTGCCCATTGGGTAACCCTTACCCTGGCTGATTTTTTTATGATTTCGTCAAACATTATAATAAACAGTGTTGGGCTCAAGGAGTCGGCTTGCCTTATGTCCTGTTCTATTTATATTACCGCCGTGGTTTGGTTAATAACCCTGAGTTCTATGAATATATGCGCTCTATTGGTTTTATAAGGTCGTAGGGTATTTGCATTTTACGCAGTATATCTATGACATCCCCGAGCAGCACTCTATCAAAGGCTTTCTCTAGGTCTACAAAACAGATGTAATCGGGCCGGTTGTATTTACAACTATCGACTTTTTAACTATCTGTCTTATTGCGAATACGGCATCGTTGCAGGACCTTCCAGATCTAAAGCCTTGCTGTTCTTCGGCTAATTGTGTCGATGTATTAATCTTATCTGTTATGATCTTATGATCTAAGGTGCTGATTAGGAGTTTGATGGCTCTGTAGTTGGCCGGGTCGGTTTTTTGTCCCTTTTTAAACAGTTATATCATAAATATTTAAACAGTACTTCCAATTCTAATCCTCATATAATTGTTGAGCTGGCAATGAGTGACTTTCGGTGTTTTCCCGGTGTGCTGGAAGGATCAACTGATAAAGATTATTTCCATGCACAAGGTGTTTTCCCGGTGTGCTGGAAAGATCAACTGATAAAGGTTATTTCCAAGCACAATCCTGACTTTTGCGCTGAAGCTTTTAGGCCAATGAACTTGATCAAGATTGATGAAGAGTTTATAATTCTTTCTGATTTTAAGAATTGAACACCATTTGTACAGTCAAAACCTGCTGAATAAAAACCAATTTGATTTCCGCCCGGGGTGGGTACTGTCAATGCTGTGGCCAAAGACGCCCACACAAAGAATTCCGGTATTTACAATAGCTAGTGAGAAAATTAAATGCCAAGATTCCATTAAATATCTAGGTATATGTATAGACAGATATTTAAACTTCAAACAACACAGTATCGCAATCCCGCGGCAAGGCAAAACAATGAAGCGTCAACTTTGGCAACGCCTCGAGAAAGGAATGGGGCCTGGACCGATTGACAAGAGCAGACCTTTACAAAGGGGAATTGAAACCCGGCACCATTGTATGTTTCAATTTGACACAAGTCCTGTAAAACTACATAAAACTTCTTGGCGTACAATATCTCTGTACGATTGCTGCTGAAAAAGCCTCGCAACGTATCCGCATAAGCAACCTGTGTTATTTCAGGCCTTCTTCCAAGGGAGATCCGGGCAAGACAAGAAGCTTTAAACCTCATCACGCTTAATATGGACTAAGCAAGGTTTAGAGAATAAACAGGTTTTAATGGCCTCTCCAAACAAGATCGAGCGTAGAGTCAACCTTCAAGAATTCTTTCACCCCTCGGATATTAGCCACCTAAAATACCTCCCAACTTGATCCTACACTCTTCAAATCTAACTATTTCAAATTCCTCTAAATTTAAAAATGGAATAGGATCAGATTTTGTGGTTTTCCAGGAAGTATACGAAAAATATTGTAAAACATTCCGGCAAGAGGGCTACTGCAAACACCTTCTATTCAGAACTTCGCACTAAAGCGAGGTCTACAGTACATCCGAACCAATACTGACAACGTTGACGGTTACTCTATAATTTGTAATAGCCGTTCAGTGCTCGACGCCCTGAAAAATCACACAGGGCCCACTGAGTTAGTCGAGAAGATATGAAAGTTGTAAAAGCATTTTCGAGAGGCTAAAATTATAATGGCATTGGGAGATATCTTATGCAGGAGCCGCAGGAATCAAGCAAGCTTATAGCTTGACAAAGCAGGCGTCAGCAACCGATCATTGGGCAAAAACATTGATAACATTCCCATCTCTTTCAACAATATACCCAATTGATAAAGTCCAGACTGAGTTCATATTTCCTAAAAGAATGGCAGACAAAATAAGAGGATGCGAAAACAGGCATATGGACAAAAAAATCGGTTCATAACTGGCTTGAAATGGACATTGCCATGTCCCATCAAGCGGTCCAGTTTTTTACGAGACACAGAAACCACAAGGCGTATCTCCACATATTCGGGAAAAGACATTCAACATTTTCGTCTTTTCAATGAATAGTGGAGAACTCAGCTACAAGAATGAAGATTGATGTAGAACTTAACTGGCTACAAAATGAAGAAACTGTAACAAGGGCCAAAAAAACAAAAAATGATGGTAACTATTTCAACTACAGAGGCTGCAGTTGCCAACACAACTACAGAGTCTGTATTGTGGCAACTGAAGCACAGTAGGAATGACTATCAAACGCTACTAGAGGGTTAGACAAGTTATATAGTTTCTTATTGACGTGGTGCTGAACACTACTGTTCACATCTTAACACTAGTGTTCACGTCTAGTCTTATATGTCTAGACTTGTATGTCCAGCCACGTTTATATCACATATGTGTATATGTCTAGTCTTATCTGTCATGTATTGTCAGTCTAGTCTTGACTGCCTAGTCTTGACTGCCTAGTCTTGTCTATCTAGTCTTGTCTGTAGTCTTGTCGGTCCTGTCATTTACGTCTACACTAGACAGGCAGTCTAGAACTGCGATTTTGCGCAGTCTTGGCCTTCTAGTCTTGCCCCTTTAGTCTTGTCTGCTTAGTATTGTCTTTCTAGTCTTGTCTGTCTGGTCTTGTCGGTCTAGTCTTGTCTGTCTAGTCTCGTTTGTATAGTCCTGTCAGTCTAGTCTTGTCTGTCTAGTCTAGTCTGTCCAGTCTTGTCTGTCTAGCCTTGTCTGCCTAGTATTGTCTGTCTAGTCTTGTCCGTATAGTATTGCTGTGTAGTCTTGTCTGGCTAGTCTTGTCCGTCTAGTCTTGTGTGTCTAGTCTAGTCTATCTTTTTTTTTTTTTTTTAAAGGAAAGTTTGGTTTTATTTGCAGTTAAAGACAAATTACTAAAAAACATTCCTTTCGCTTCGCACTTTACACTGGAAACCGCTCTCGCATTTCTTCAGTGTAAGGGCCGTCCGTTCTACTTCCTGCTGTCTTTCTCCTTGGTTTCAACAATCTTCCGAACGACGGTATATACTTCTTTCCATGACTTCTCCGATCCTGTTAGCCCCTCCATCATGTTGTACGCATTAAACGTATTTCCAGTAGTATGCGCGAAGTTCGTTCTGTCTTGTGTCCAGTTCGAGCAAATAAAAAGCGTATGGTTTACATCGTCTACCTCACCGCAGTAATTACATCCGTTCGTCTCTGCTCTCCTGCGATCATACAGATATTTCCTGAAACACCCGTGGCCTGACAAAGCTTGAGTTAAGTAATAGTCTGTTTCACCATAGTTCCTCCTTGTCCATTTTTCTATATCTGGAATTAAGAACCAAGTCCATCGTCCATAAGTTGCATTATTCCATTTTTCTTGCCATCTCCTCATCAAATTTTCTCTAGCTTTTACCTTTTTGATCCCGTTATACTTTTCCTGTCTTTCTTTGATTTGGAGTTCTACGGGAGGAATTCCTGCTATAACTCCCACCCCTTCCGCTGATATTGTCCTGTATGCGCAGCATGCTCTGATGCACAGCAAACGCACGATTCTAGTAAGACTAAGAATTCTTGTTTTGGTTTCTGTAACAATATGCCAGGCTGGTGCTCCATACAATAATTGGGACTGGACCACGCTAAGAAGTAGTTTTCGTTTGGATCCTTTGGGTCCGCCGATATTTGGCAGAAGACTAGCGAGAGCATTTGCCGTCTTTTCCGCCTTCTGGGTAATTTTGTTCAGGTGATGCACAAAGGATAACTTGGTGTCCAGCCATACTCCCAGATATTTTACAGCTGTAGTAGGGGTTACCGTAAAACCTTTGGCATTAAAAGTGATCAGGGATGTCGTTCGTTTGGGTGTTAAAAGTACTGCTTTCGTCTTCTCTGGCGCCAGTTGAAGTTGCCGCTGCTCAAGCCAGTTTTGCACTCTTTGTAGCCCCGTATTACCTGTATCCATTAGGGTGGATTCCTCTTTTGCGGTTACCACCATCGCCACGTCGTCGGCGAATCCAATTAAGGTTATTCCCCTAGGCATTTCCGTTTTCAGCAGGTCGTCATAGAGTATATTCCACAGGGTGGGGGCCAAGACTGATCCCTGTGGTACACCACTGTTTATCCTTATTTTTTTAATTTTTCCTTCTGCCTCTATGATGAGCTCTCTTTTCGATAGATATGACACTAAAATATTAATAAGGCTATCCTCTATCTTCCTCTTTCTCAATTCATTTAATATTTGTTGCCACGAGGCACTATTGAAGGCATTCTTCACATCGAGTGTTATTACGGCACACAGTCTCCGGTGTCGAGCTGAGTAGGCACTAGCTTCTCTGGCAATTTTAATCACTTTTATTATGGCATCCACTGTCTGTCGACCTTCTCTAAATCCAAACTGATTGTCAGACAGGTCCCCTGTTCGTATAAGTTCTTTTTGGAGTCTAGCTAATATTAATTTTTCGTATAATTTACCCTCTACGTCTAAAAGGCAGATTGGTCTAAAAGATGAAGCATTTTCTAGGCATTTTACCCTTCCTTAACAAAAGAAGTTTCGCTCGCTTCCACTCTGATGGGAATTTCGCCTCGGCTGCCAGTTTATTATATACGGCTAATATATAATCCGGTCTTTCCGCTGCAACTCGCTTTACCAATTCTACTGGAATATATCCTGGCCCTGGTGCTTTATTGTTTTTCAATTTTTGGCAGGCTATCTGCAGTTCATCCGATGTGAAGTCGACAAAACTAGCGTCTTTATTACAAATAAAATTTACTTCCTCGTGAGCTGGGAAAAGGTGATCAACTACTTTTTCTACTGTTTCCATATTTAGTTTCAATGAAGGTGTGTGCCCTGTCAGCCTTTTCTTGATCGTTTTGTAGCCATCCCCCCAGACATCATTATCTATATTCTTACAGAGAATTTTCCAGTGTTTTATTTTCGATGCTTTAATAGCATTTCTCAAAATTTTCTTGCTCTTTGTATATTCGTCCCATAGGAGCCGGTTAACTTCGGGTAAATCTAGTCTATCTAGTCTTGTCTATCTAGCCTTGTCTGTCTAGTCTTGTCTGTCTACTATTGTCTGTCTAGTAATGTCTGTCTAGTCTTGTTTGTCTAGTCTTATGTGTCTCGTCTCGAATATCTAGTCTTGCCTGTCTAGTCTTGCCTGTCAAGTATTGTCTGTCTAGTATTGTCTGTCGAGTCTTGTCTGTCTAGTCTTTTCGGTCTATTCTGGTAAGTCTAGTTTTGTCTGCCTTGTCGTGTCTAGTCTTGTATTGTCTTAATATTATTATTTTTTTAAATAAGATTTAAGATTTTCCTCGGACCTGCCAAATTTCACGGCGGTCCGGCGTTAGAGAAACATTCTAGTCGGCATAAATCAAGTATAAACTTCGAATAAAATCGAATGCTCGATGTGATAGACTTGTAAAATTGTATACTCGCAATGGATAAATGTGGTTGATTAGTATCTATTTCACTGACTATTGTAGTTTGTAATGCTGGAATATAATTTCACATAAACAAAGTATTTTGGACGAAATCGGGCGTACTGGATATCCACTCCAAAGAATGTGTCAATTTATGTATACTTTTTGTTCCTTATGTATTCATGAAAGTCTCTCGTAAAAATCTCGAGTGATCCCCTAAGTGAAGGTATATGCATGGCCATAACAAACACCTGAACATAAGTGGAAAATTGTGTTTGCCAAATGCGCGCGCGTTGATGATCCTACTGCTGAAAATTGGGGTTAAACCTATTTATCCTTTAAGCTTCATTTTATTTCTAGACGTTTTCAATCAGATAATAATTAGAAATTCTAAAATAATTGGAATTAAATTATTTGTAATATCATCGTCGTCAACTTTTAGGCTAGCGACTAGCCTCAAACTTTAGCTGGTCGAACCAAATAGATGTTGTTAGTAAGAAGTTAGCTAGCACCAACTCCGCAATCCTATATTTATAAATAAAAATGGACATTGAAGCAATAATGAGTATCTATTATGCTTTGGTATATTCACATGTACCTCTGCACATTTTCCTCTGAGGTCAAGCATTTACCGTGAATAGGTTTTTATTATGTAAAAGAGGATAATTAGAAATGTTTTAAATAAATAATAAATTATTTAAGTAGGTACAATATACATTACTTTTAATTTACCTGTTGAAAGTGTTGAGTTATAAAATATATATATACTTTAATTATTACTTAATACTTACATTAATTTATATTAATATTCAACCTGTTCGCTACTCTACAAGATTAAGTCCTATTAGGACTTTGACAAATGTCATATTGAAACAACTACTTCCCTGGCTAATATCACGTAGGATATTGAATTACACAAAAGACATTTGCATGCTATTACTAATGTCTTTTGTGTATTTCAATATTCTGTGTGGTATTAGCCAGGGAAGTAGTTGTTTCAATAGGACATTTGTCAAAGTCCTAGTAGGACTTCAGTTTGTAGAGTAACGAACGAGTTGAATATTAATATATTCAATCTATATTTCATATAATATATTTATTTAAATGTATCTACAACTAGTGAGGTTTCCTCAATTTTTAATTATTGCAATATTTATGTTTTAATCTTAAACAACTATCAACTCTCATCTGGACTCCAGATTAATTATATATTTTAATATTTGAACAATATATAGTTATGTGATATAACACAAGCAACTTATAATCCAAGTAAATTTACATAAAATTAATTAAACGTTTGTTAGGCAGCGGTTTCCTAAAACTAGAGCGGGAAAGAGGATTGTGTTTTTGTTGCTTGTAATAAGGTCCTTTGTCGGTCTGAAATATTTCGGAGCCCTGGCTTAATCGTCCATAGTCCTGCAAAGTTCTGCGTCAAAGAGGGAAGCGGAGAATGGCTGGTGCCGTCATTTAGCGTGCATCACACACCGCATCAATCATCGGATTATCTTACTCATCTTCACCATTCATCTTTATGCAGACCGTTGTTCTAGTTCACTCGCCTCCCGCACACGCACCCTGTTTTTCTTCCACCCTCCGTTAAACACTAACCAAATTAACATAGGATTACTCAACAATACATTATCGAACTATCATATTTCACGAGATACACTCTTATTACGCCAAGCGGGGAAATATAGAAAATGTTTTCTGGAGTATCTACTGTTTACACGATAATTTCAATTTGCTAGTACGTTCTGTTTACGAGCGTTGGAAAGTTTCTGCATACGTGCGGTATCGCGAGCGTTCATTTGAAACCTCACAAGAAGTTTTATATTCGAACTTAATATACCCTTTCTTAGAGATTGTTAAACTTTCCCCGGTAATTATTTAGGGAAGTAAATTAAATACATCTTATAATGTCGAACTGTATTCTAGGACACTGATTTAATGGAGGTTATATATAGTAATAATCATAGGTAAGCAATAGAGAGCACTTTATTCATTTTTTTGATAATTTTCGGGCCCCTTTTTATTTCAGGTTTTGTTTTTTAATGAAATTTTTTTTTATGAACATTTAATCTTTTATATAGCAATTCTTTGCCGGTGGTACATGGATTGTCTTTTAATTTCCTGATCAATGTTCACCGATATGAACTGATTACATTGAACTGATTACATTTAAAATTCCATAAAAGTTTAAAGATTATTGTAACTTTATAAACTGTATATACGTGGCCTGTTAGAAAAGTATCCGACCTTATTTTTAATTTTGAAAACCTGATGGATTTGAATCAAGCGCGCTTGCATGAGCCGACCTTGAACCTTCGAGCGCATGCGTGAATTTTTTCCCGCCTGTAGATAGCGTGAGCTGCTGTCGAACAGTGTTCGAGTGACGTAGTGTGTAGTGCTCTCGTCGGTTCTTCAAAGCAAGTAAAAATCACCAAAGAGTACTATAGGGATGTCATATGTCGCCTACGTGATGCTGTACGGCGCAAGCGACTGAAGTTGTGGTCATCAGGAAGTTGGCGACTCCATCACGACAATGCTCCAGCACATTCTTCGCTTGCAATTGGTTCACAATTTTTTGGCGAAAAATCAGACTCCTCTGGTTCGACAGGCTCCTTACTCTCCTGATATGGCCCCCTGCGACTTCTGGTTATTCCCCAAAGTCAAAAGGCGATTGAAAAGAACGGGATTTCAGACAAGAGAGGACAGTATGGCTGCAACGACAGCCGAGCTAAATTCGATGCGGAAAGAGGCTATTTCGGAATGCTTCCAACAATGGCGGCACCGCTGGGAGAAGTGTGTGGAGTCCCAAGGAGACTACTTTGAGGGCGATTAGGTTTCCAACGCTCCAGGTAAGCCAGTTTTTTTTTACCGGCTATAGGTCGGATACTTTTCTGACTAGACCACGTAGAATATGAACAGACCACGTAGATTAGTATAATGTGTAAATGTACTTTAAATACCTACAAAGTAGATTAAATAACATTAAATAACACAAATGGCATTGACATATTAGCCTTATGAAGAACTACTTCAATTAATTCGAAAAATTAAGGATTAGGTGGAATAAATCTCTACAATATTAGCAGTTGTGAATAGCTATCGACTAAGACTAAAGATTCAATATAAAATAAACTAGCTGTCAAGAATAGTAAAACACCAAGTTTATGATATCGAGCTGGTGATAAGACTAGTCAGGATTAAACGTCTAGAAATAAATGTTGTGGGAGCAAAATATCAAAATAAGATAAAATAGTTGTTGACAAGACTACAATATCAAGCTCAGGTGAATTATATGTCAATGAGATCGAAAAGTTTGAAAAAACATTGTTGGTATAACTAATACGTTGGAATTAGTTGGATAAATTGTCAAGACAAGGCTAAACAGACCCCATAAAGAGGGTAGTCTATCCATTTCACGCACTGGAAGATGGTATGTTCGGCGGTGTCGATCTCTAGACAGAACCAGCATAGTTATCTTGGCAGTTATCGTATATCTTATTATCGTATAATCTTAATATATCGTATATCTTATATTGTATATCTTATATATTAGTATATCTTAGCAGAGTTATCTTAGCAGTTAGTAGTTATCTTTCTTTTTGATTTTGAACAGGAATGATCCAAAGACCCCGTGCCCAGCAAAAGGCCTGGGTAACATAGTAGACATGCTCTCCCCACTTTCTTTCCTTCCACCGTCTGACGTCCTTATTAAAAGTTTTCGTCCATCCGTCGTATCCTTCCCATCTCTGCTGCCATTCATCCATGCATTCGTTTTTTTGCATCAGATTCATCATCATATTCTTCCCGTGCCGAAATATGCTTTCCATCTCCCGAACCCTCAGCTCGATAGGCAGAAGTGAGGCTAAAGCTGTAGCTGCAGCAATGGATAAGGTTCTATATGCGGATATCACTCTAAGAGCCATTTTTCTGTTAAGGGCTTCTAGCTTGTTTCTGTACAAGGAATATTTAAGCGCCTGTGACCAGATTGGTGACATTATCGTTGAGGATGCAGCGATCATAAGCAATCGGCTTTTCCTTTCGCGCGGTCTCCATAGAGTTGGTGTGATTCTCGTTTGGTGTGTGAGAGCCATTAACGATTTATCGACTTTCTCGCACTTGATCTTGGTCTTGATGAGTGGTCATACGAGTATTTCTATCCAAGTATACACCCAGATAATTGATAGCCGGCTTACTTGTAATCACAGTATCCCCAATTTTTACCTTCAGACTTTTAAGCTTGCTTCTGCCTGCAAGAATTACCATTTCTGTCTTAGCAGGTGCCATTTTAATGCCAATTTAAGCTGTTGCTAATTTATACAGCAATTTGAGCGGCTTCTGCAAGTTTTATTGTATTCCTGCAACGGACAATGACTGCCCGGTCGTCGGCATAGGCCACCGAGGTCACGTGTTTTCCTAGGTCCAGCTGTAGGATTTGGTTATAAAATACATTCCATAAAGTTTCCCTTAATACGGAGCCCTGAGGGACACCGCATGTTCAAATGATATTTGATTCATGATCCTTGGTTGGTAATAATGTAACGGTTGTGAGGTACGACTAGATTATTTTTACCAGGTATGGGCAAATGTTCGCTGTAATTAACGCGTCTATTATTTGATCTAAATGAGCCGAGTTAAATGCGTTTTCTATGTCAAGCCTTTTCCCTGATTGATTTCGGGGTTTCCATGACTTTAGAGAGCGCACCTATAGCCTACCTGACCGCGCGAAACCCGTACTGTCTGTAGTGTAGTATTTCTTTTGTTTCAAGTTTTTAGGCTTTTCAATAAGGACGAGTCAATGAGGACTGCCACCTTCCAAATGGGTCATTCTTTTACAAATCGTACGGATTTGAACAAAAAAAATATCACATTTTTGAATGACATACAAATTTTTTTCCAGCACCTTCTTGTTCATTCAAAAGACACATATGCCAGGATTTTGTTCGGAAATGTGTATTTCTTAAAATATGTACATTTTGCGTTTTGTTGGTTAGCTGGATTGTCGAATATTCAAAATACATTTTCTCCGGTTCTACTGAATGGATCATTCTCATTTTTTCACTAATTAATACTATATTATGTTAGCTTCTTAGTCGCGTGATAACAATATTTTTTGATTATTAAATAATATAAAATAATAAGCATTATATTGTTCAAATAATGTTTTTCTGCTTATTCCCAAAACGTATGATTTTGAAAAAAATATCATATATTTGCTTGGTCTTAATCTAAAAAACCCATGTTTCAAAAAGTTGGGGTGTTTATTCGATCGGAAGATATTATTTCGAGTGCGCGCACCGCTTCCGAGCCTTCCTCGGCACGCTGCGATACATTCACGTGGTATTTATAACCTAAAACCTTAGTGAAAACTAGATAAAGTTCGAACCATATAATGTCAAAATTATCATCCAAATTATCGAAATCGTCAAAAATACGAACGGATAGATGCTTGAACCCATTCAGTTTGTCTCCTCATCCGACTGTACGGAATTACCAGAGCCTCAGGAAAGTCCTGAGTCAAAATTTATTGGTATTGAATATATCTATAACAAAAGACCCTCTGAGACTAAAAATTCGCAACACGTGCCGACGTAATTTGTCGAAATTACGTAAAGACAATGAAAATAACAACGTACTTCAATCTAACGAGAAGGTATGTTTTACTATTTATTATCTATATTTCACGATCACATGTTTGATGTGCGTATGAATATATTTTTAGCACAAAGAAGTTAATGATTTTGAACACCTCCCCAAATGATGAAATGTTTGATGAAGATTATGGGGACGTGGATCATATCCCGGAAAGGCCTGCATCGTTCGAAAGAGACAGAGAAGTAATTGATGAAGCGATTGATGACAATCAACAAGGGTTTGGGTTTGATTCACCAATCAAAAAGAAGAAAGTTTCTCAAAAGATGTATTCAAAGGATAAAATGCAAAATATATCTGAAGCAGTCCTTTGTATTTGTTCCTCAATCCTTTCTGACGGATTTTCCACACTGCGATTAATGTGAATGATAGCGTTGACGAAAATGATGGTGAAAATGATATTTTTCCAATTTTAAAAAGCAGATTCAACTCAACCACGGAACTTGCAATATAAATTAAAATTTTGACTATTTTTAAAGAATGGTCTTTTCGAAAATTTTTATTTGCCTTCTGCTACCGCTCACATGATAACGATTGCGAAGAAAACTACCGAAGAAAAAGGAATCTTAGCCGATCCTAGCCCGAAGAGTCATCCGTCCATATAAAAAGAAGTAGTTGATTTAATAATCAGCTTTTATGAACTGAATGAGAATAGTCGCATGATGCCAGGATAAAAAGATTATGTTTCGGTCAAAGGAGACAATAAACGCATTCACGTACAAAAACGATTATTGTTAGTGAATTTGAAAGAGGTTCATCAGTTATTCGAAGAAAATTATCCTGAAGTCAAATGTAGTTTTTCCAAATTCGCATCTTTGAGGCCAAAACATTGCATGCTAGCCGGTGCAAGTGGTACCCATTCAGTCTGCGTTTGTGCTATCCATGAAAATGTAAAATTATTAATCGAAGGGTCGAATATTACAAACTTGACAGCCGATACACCGAACCCAATGCAAACTTATCATGACTGTTTGAGCCGTATGATATGCGTTGAAGCATCAACAAATTGTTATAACGTGCTCTGAGTGTCCTGGTGCAACAGATTTGATCGACGAATTAGAAAGCATTTTCGAGTTTAATTACATAGACGAAATTACTTACAGACAATGGAATAACGTTGATAGGACCACTTTACAAGTTATGATATCCCCAGTGGACGAATATTTACAAAAATTAAAGACCGGTCTAGAAAAATTACTTCTGCACTCATACTTTGTTAAAAAACAAAACGATTTTATGAAGAATAAAAAAAACGAGTTGACAGGAAACGATTGCAATGTAATCTGTGATTTTTCTGAGAACTATACTTTTGTTGTTCAAAATGCCGTACAAGGAATTCACTGGAATAATAACCAGGCAACCGTGCACCCATTTGCAATCTAGTACAGGCACGCTGACGGCGAAACTCGAATGAAAAGTTTCGTAATTATATCCGAATATTTGCACCATGATACAATTGCGTTTCATGTGTTTCAAAAGCATTTTGATTGCTTTAAAGATTTTATAAAGAAAAACTTTAAGAAAATTGAAAAAAATTACATATTTTTCTGATGGGGCAAGTGCCCGGTACAAAAACAGACAAAATTTTGTCAATCTCACTCATCACCTAAGAGATTTTGGTTACTTTTAGTTAGTGCTTTCAACTTCTCACGGCAAAGGTGCATGCGATGGCCTGGGTGGGACTTTGAAAAGGTTATCTGCTAGAACTAGTCTTCAAAGAATAACCAATCCAATCCAAACGTCGAAAGAATTATTCGATTGGGCAACTGAGTCACTCCCTAACATTTTATTGAAAGGTGTACAGGATAAAGAATGTAATGAAGAAGAACAAATATTAGAGGCAAGATTCAAAATGGCTCTAACGGTGAATGGGACGTTAACATGCCATTGAAAAAAAAGCAGAAGCAAAATATTTTTCTTCGCAGGAACATTCAACGGAAGTCAAAATTATGACATAATTACTTTCTTTGTAGCATATCGTTTAAGATTAAATAGTATTTTCTAAATCAAAAATAAATATGTTAATAATTATGTCGTCTTAAATTTTTATTAAAATTATTGTCGTCTTAAATAATTAAATTTTTTTTCTTCATAGAAATAGAATCATTATATGATAGAATATTCAGTAAAATAATTGGGGTCACTTTTTATTTGTTATTTTTCTGAATAATTTATATTCTATTCACACGACGTGACGTATTAGCAAGAAATGAGCGCCAATGTGATCAAGACAAGAAGAAGAAGAGGTTAGATTAGTACCTAGCAAATATATGGTATTTTTTTCAATTTCATGCAACTTGGGGATGTGCATGAAAACATCATTTGAACAATTCAATTGTTTTTATTTTATATTGATTAACAATAATAAAATACTTCCACCATGCGATTAAGAAGTTGACCTAATAAGGTGTTAAATAATGGAAGATCGAGAACGATGCATTTAGTAAAACTAGAGATAATGAATGTTACATGTTACTGAATCCAGAAAACTGCCAAAATTAAAAATGTATATATTTCTGAAAATACACATATACGAACGAAATCCCGATATAGGTGTCGACTTATTTCATGTAAGCAAGTAACAAATAAAATTTCTGACGAATCCAAATCATGGAGTCAAAATAGGTGTACGATTTGTAAAAGAATGACCTCCCTTATATAGGCATAATACATAAACATATCTTCAAGGATTTTCTCAAACTTACTGAACGATTAACAAGGTTTAACAAGAAACTTTATCAGCTTCCTAAACATGTCCTCATGATGACCTAAAAAAATCCACTATATATCAACATGAAATTATTCAACGTACTTCCAAGAGAACGCAAACAATTAGATAACATTAAAAGATTCAAGGAGCAGCTTTTCCAACTCCTAAATAATATAGAACCATATGATTTAGAAGAGTTTTTCTCGAAGGTCTAACGCAAGGAGTATTATATCATATTCACACTACAGACACATTTCATTTAGAATGTATTTATAATATCATTACTATACTTGCTTAATTAATGAAATAAAATGTTTTGAATTTGAATTTCACTAGACAGACAAGACTAGACAGACAAGACTAGACAGACAAGACAGACAAGACTAGACAGACAAGACTGGACAGACAAGACTAGACACACAAGACTAGACAGACAAGACTAGACAGACAAGAATAGACAGACAAGACTAGACAGACAAGACTAGACAGACAAGACTAGACAGACAAGACTAGACAGACAAGACTAGACAGACAAGACTAGACAGACAAGACTAGACAGACAAGACTAGACAGACAAGACTAGACAGACAAGACTAGACAGACAAGACTAGACAGACAAGACTAGACAGACAAGACTAGACAGACAAGACTAGACAGACAAGACTAGACAGACAAGACTAGACAGACAAGACTAGACAGACAAGACTAGACAGACAAGACTAGACAGACAAGACTAGACAGACAAGACTAGACAGGCAAGACTAGACAGACAAGACTAGACAGACAAGACTAGGCAGACAAGACTAGACAGACAAGGCCACACAGACAAGACTAGACAGACAAGACTAGACAGACAAAACTAGACAGACAAGACTAGACAGACAAGACTAGACAGACAAGACTAGACAGACAAGACTAGACAGACAAGACTAGACAGACAAGACTAGACAGACAAGACTAGACAGACAAGACTAGACAGACAAGACTAGACAGACAAGACTAGACCGACAAGACTAGACAGACAAGACTAGACAGACAAGACTAGACAGACAAGACTAGACAGACAAGACTAGACAGACAAGACTAGACAGACAAGACTAGACAGACAAGACTAGACAGACAAGACTAGACAGACAAGACTAGACAGACAAGACTAGACAGACAAGACTAGACAGACAAGACTAGACAGACAAGACTAGACAGACAAGACTAGACAGACAAGACTAGACAGACAAGACTAGACAGACAAGACTAGACAGACAAGACTAGACAGACAAGACTAGACAGACAAGACTAGACAGACAAGACTAGACAGACAAGACTAGACAGACAAGACTAGACAGACAAGACTAGACAGACAAGACTAGACAGACAAGACTAGACAGACAAGACTAGACAGACAAGACTAGACAGACAAGACTAGACAGACAAGACTAGACAGACAAGACTAGACAGACAAGACTAGACAGACAAGACTAGACAGACAAGACTAGACAGACAAGACTAGACAGACAAGACTAGACAGACAAGACTAGACAGACAAGACTAGACAGACAAGACTAGACAGACAAGACTAGACAGACAAGACTAGACAGACAAGACTAGACAGACAAGACTAGACAGACAAGACTAGACAGACAAGACTAGACAGACAAGACTAGACAGACAAGACTAGACAGACAAGACTAGACAGACAAGACTAGACAGACAAGACTAGACAGACAAGACTAGACAGACAAGACTAGACAGACAAGACTAGACAGACAAGACTAGACAGACAAGACTAGACAGACAAGACTAGACAGACAAGACTAGACAGACAAGACTAGACAGACAAGACTAGACAGACAAGACTAGACAGACAAGACTAGACAGACAAGACTAGACAGACAAGACTAGACAGACAAGACTAGACAGACAAGACTAGACAGACAAGACTAGACAGACAAGACTAGACAGACAAGACTAGACAGACAAGACTAGACAGACAAGACTAGACAGACAAGACTAGACAGACAAGACTAGACAGACAAGACTAGACAGACAAGACTAGACAGACAAGACTAGACAGACAAGACTAGACAGACAAGACTAGACAGACAAGACTAGACAGACAAGACTAGACAGACAAGACTAGACAGACAAGACTAGACAGACAAGACTAGACAGACAAGACTAGACAGACAAGACTAGACAGACAAGACTAGACAGACAAGACTAGACAGACAAGACTAGACAGACAAGACTAGACAGACAAGACTAGACAGACAAGACTAGACAGACAAGACTAGACAGACAAGACTAGACAGACAAGACTAGACAGACAAGACTAGACAGACAAGACTAGACAGACAAGACTAGACAGACAAGACTAGACAGACAAGACTAGACAGACAAGACTAGACAGACAAGACTAGACAGACAAGACTAGACAGACAAGACTAGACAGACAAGACTAGACAGACAAGACTAGACAGACAAGACTAGACAGACAAGACTAGACAGACAAGACTAGACAGACAAGACTAGACAGACAAGACTAGACAGACAAGACTAGACAGACAAGACTAGACAGACAAGACTAGACAGACAAGACTAGACAGACAAGACTAGACAGACAAGACTAGACAGACAAGACTAGACAGACAAGACTAGACAGACAAGACTAGACAGACAAGACTAGACAGACAAGACTAGACAGACAAGACTAGACAGACAAGACTAGACAGACAAGACTAGACAGACAAGACTAGACAGACAAGACTAGACAGACAAGACTAGACAGACAAGACTAGACAGACAAGACTAGACAGACAAGACTAGACAGACAAGACTAGACAGACAAGACTAGACAGACAAGACTAGACAGACAAGACTAGACAGACAAGACTAGACAGACAAGACTAGACAGACAAGACTAGACAGACAAGACTAGACAGACAAGACTAGACAGACAAGACTAGACAGACAAGACTAGACAGACAAGACTAGACAGACAAGACTAGACAGACAAGACTAGACAGACAAGACTAGACAGACAAGACTAGACAGACAAGACTAGACAGACAAGACTAGACAGACAAGACTAGACAGACAAGACTAGACAGACAAGACTAGACAGACAAGACTAGACAGACAAGACTAGACAGACAAGACTAGACAGACAAGACTAGACAGACAAGACTAGACAGACAAGACTAGACAGACAAGACTAGACAGACAAGACTAGACAGACAAGACTAGACAGACAAGACTAGACAGACAAGACTAGACAGACAAGACTAGACAGACAAGACTAGACAGACAAGACTAGACAGACAAGACTAGACAGACAAGACTAGACAGACAAGACTAGACAGACAAGACTAGACAGACAAGACTAGACAGACAAGACTAGACAGACAAGACTAGACAGACAAGACTAGACAGACAAGACTAGACAGACAAGACTAGACAGACAAGACTAGACAGACAAGACTAGACAGACAAGACTAGACAGACAAGACTAGACAGACAAGACTAGACAGACAAGACTAGACAGACAAGACTAGACAGACAAGACTAGACAGACAAGACTAGACAGACAAGACTAGACAGACAAGACTAGACAGACAAGACTAGACAGACAAGACTAGACAGACAAGACTAGACAGACAAGACTAGACAGACAAGACTAGACAGACAAGACTAGACAGACAAGACTAGACAGACAAGACTAGACAGACAAGACTAGACAGACAAGACTAGACAGACAAGACTAGACAGACAAGACTAGACAGACAAGACTAGACAGACAAGACTAGACAGACAAGACTAGACAGACAAGACTAGACAGACAAGACTAGACAGACAAGACTAGACAGACAAGACTAGACAGACAAGACTAGACAGACAAGACTAGACAGACAAGACTAGACAGACAAGACTAGACAGACAAGACTAGACAGACAAGACTAGACAGACAAGACTAGACAGACAAGACTAGACAGACAAGACTAGACAGACAAGACTAGACAGACAAGACTAGACAGACAAGACTAGACAGACAAGACTAGACAGACAAGACTAGACAGACAAGACTAGACAGACAAGACTAGACAGACAAGACTAGACAGACAAGACTAGACAGACAAGACTAGACAGACAAGACTAGACAGACAAGACTAGACAGACAAGACTAGACAGACAAGACTAGACAGACAAGACTAGACAGACAAGACTAGACAGACAAGACTAGACAGACAAGACTAGACAGACAAGACTAGACAGACAAGACTAGACAGACAAGACTAGACAGACAAGACTAGACAGACAAGACTAGACAGACAAGACTAGACAGACAAGACTAGACAGACAAGACTAGACAGACAAGACTAGACAGACAAGACTAGACAGACAAGACTAGACAGACAAGACTAGACAGACAAGACTAGACAGACAAGACTAGACAGACAAGACTAGACAGACAAGACTAGACAGACAAGACTAGACAGACAAGACTAGACAGACAAGACTAGACAGACAAGACTAGACAGACAAGACTAGACAGACAAGACTAGACAGACAAGACTAGACAGACAAGACTAGACAGACAAGACTAGACAGACAAGACTAGACAGACAAGACTAGACAGACAAGACTAGACAGACAAGACTAGACAGACAAGACTAGACAGACAAGACTAGACAGACAAGACTAGACAGACAAGACTAGACAGACAAGACTAGACAGACAAGACTAGACAGACAAGACTAGACAGACAAGACTAGACAGACAAGACTAGACAGACAAGACTAGACAGACAAGACTAGACAGACAAGACTAGACAGACAAGACTAGACAGACAAGACTAGACAGACAAGACTAGACAGACAAGACTAGACAGACAAGACTAGACAGACAAGACTAGACAGACAAGACTAGACAGACAAGACTAGACAGACAAGACTAGACAGACAAGACTAGACAGACAAGACTAGACAGACAAGACTAGACAGACAAGACTAGACAGACAAGACTAGACAGACAAGACTAGACAGACAAGACTAGACAGACAAGACTAGACAGACAAGACTAGACAGACAAGACTAGACAGACAAGACTAGACAGACAAGACTAGACAGACAAGACTAGACAGACAAGACTAGACAGACAAGACTAGACAGACAAGACTAGACAGACAAGACTAGACAGACAAGACTAGACAGACAAGACTAGACAGACAAGACTAGACAGACAAGACTAGACAGACAAGACTAGACAGACAAGACTAGACAGACAAGACTAGACAGACAAGACTAGACAGACAAGACTAGACAGACAAGACTAGACAGACAAGACTAGACAGACAAGACTAGACAGACAAGACTAGACAGACAAGACTAGACAGACAAGACTAGACAGACAAGACTAGACAGACAAGACTAGACAGACAAGACTAGACAGACAAGACTAGACAGACAAGACTAGACAGACAAGACTAGACAGACAAGACTAGACAGACAAGACTAGACAGACAAGACTAGACAGACAAGACTAGACAGACAAGACTAGACAGACAAGACTAGACAGACAAGACTAGACAGACAAGACTAGACAGACAAGACTAGACAGACAAGACTAGACAGACAAGACTAGACAGACAAGACTAGACAGACAAGACTAGACAGACAAGACTAGACAGACAAGACTAGACAGACAAGACTAGACAGACAAGACTAGACAGACAAGACTAGACAGACAAGACTAGACAGACAAGACTAGACAGACAAGACTAGACAGACAAGACTAGACAGACAAGACTAGACAGACAAGACTAGACAGACAAGACTAGACAGACAAGACTAGACAGACAAGACTAGACAGACAAGACTAGACAGACAAGACTAGACAGACAAGACTAGACAGACAAGACTAGACAGACAAGACTAGACAGACAAGACTAGACAGACAAGACTAGACAGACAAGACTAGACAGACAAGACTAGACAGACAAGACTAGACAGACAAGACTAGACAGACAAGACTAGACAGACAAGACTAGACAGACAAGACTAGACAGACAAGACTAGACAGACAAGACTAGACAGACAAGACTAGACAGACAAGACTAGACAGACAAGACTAGACAGACAAGACTAGACAGACAAGACTAGACAGACAAGACTAGACAGACAAGACTAGACAGACAAGACTAGACAGACAAGACTAGACATACAAGACTAGACAGAAAAGACTAGACAGACAATACTAGACAGACAAGACTAGACAGACAAGACTATACAGACAAGACTAGACAGACAAGGCTAGACAGAGAAGACTAGATGGGCAAGACTAAACAGACAAGTCTAGGCAGACAAGACTAGACAGGCAAGATTAGACAGACATTGTTTTCAAGTAAATTCGCCTAATCGAATGTTGACCTTCGAAAATTGTAAACTTGTAAACGAAATTGACCTTCACCCGTCGAAACTCGAGTCTTTATAAATATAAATTTATATACCTAACTGAATAACAAGCTATATAATATTTTTACATATTAAGTGTGGTTAAAATATATTGAACTTTTCAATTCAGTGTATTTATAAATTACCACGTAGTTACGGTCGCAGGATGGTTTATTAGTCCGGTTTATTATTATAATATTTTTTGTCTATTATTTAATGTAAATTTTTCACATCAAATTTCATTCGCATACTAAACAGTATGTATAATTATAGCAAATCCAAACGAACTAATATAGAAAAGTTGAACAGCTAAAGTTTCTTAATTTAGATTAAAGTAATGTTTGATTTATGAGAGTTTGGATAAGTTTGGATCGTATCTCCAAAAGCGTTCAAAGTTTACTTTACTAGTCAATATAGACAAATTATGTGCCCTTATTCATAAGTCCATCATTTTGAGATTGTTCGCGGATTTAGTTTAAATAGTTCTATCCAGACCTAGTTTGAAATAACATTTATGTAAAAAAAATAACAAAGTAAAGTCATTCGTTCTGAATACTTACTGCAAATAGTATATAACAATTCTTTGTCACAGCGATGCACAGTGTCAGATTTTCATATTCTGGCTGCACTTAATCTTAAAAAAAGTACTTATAAAAAAAAGCTTTAATATAATAAAAATATATGTTAATAATTGTAAAATGTATCAAAAAATGCACCCTTGAATACACTATAATTATAACGGTATTCCGATTGTCAAATTTTAAAAACAGAAAAAACTGCGTTTTATTATTGAAACAAATTAATGTGATTTGAACACATATTGTATAGTTGTGTGTAAAGTTTCTGGTGATATTCCTTTTTTCAAATAAAGTATTATAATTTAAACTAGCGCATCGTATTGCTTTGGACGGAAGAGTTGTTCTGGATGGAATAGTTAAATAGGGTGGAAAAGTTGATGAGGGTGAAACGCTTGTTGTAGATGGAATAGATGTAATACTAACAACAATATCAAAGGGGTAACAAAAATATATAAAATAGTAACAAACAAATAATTATATTCTTGAAGTTCCTGTCACATGATTTTTCATGAGTATATCAAGCAGGTTTGAAGGATGTGCGACTGTTGTGGCGCTTTTAGTGCCACCTGGGTTGTGTATGTTTGAAAATAAGAGAAATTGCAAATTGATTCCTGATGTACAATTTTACTTGACTTATGTCAATTTTTAAATGAATTTATTCATACAATGTTACTAACTGTCTGGAATCAAAGTTACTATATTTAAAGAAGTGATATTAGAAATGAAAACCTACCAGCATTAATAAGAGAGAGTTACTGTAAATAACGATGTGATATTAGTTACTAAGTCTTACAACACAAAAAAAAACAGCTGTGGTGTAAAAGTTACTAAAATATAACTGTAAACTCCATTACCAATGAATTAATTAGCTGACACTGATATTGTTTACTTTGACGATCAATATAACCAACATATATTGTTTTATTCAAGCTGTTGTGTCAAATGTGACAAATAACAGAACCAAGTTAAAAAAATTAAGCTCTGCGACATACTTTTTTTTCATCAAAGTTGTATGCGAACGCCAACAATCCTTGCCACAGTATCCTATTTTTCATAGAGAGTATAAGCTGCACAGAACTGAAAGAATTTTGAATACATCTGTTCAAGTTTCTAAGCTATAGTAATTCGAATGTCTTACATTGTGTGCTGCTTAGAGTTTGAGTGGTGGCGGCCGCCGCCAGATAATATATTTTGCAAAATTCCGAAGATGGCTTGATAGAATGATCCTTTCACTACATATTTGTAAAATTTTATTCTTCCACGTACTGTGAAACTTATTGAAATAATGTTTTAAACAGATCCAGGCATGTCGAGCATGAATTGCAACCAATACCGAATACAAAAATTTCAAAATATTCAAAAATTGACAAAATATGCATGGACACTTCAAGGATTTCCACGAAACTTTTTCTGAATGTAGGTGGCCACATGAAGTACCCACTGGCCAAATTTGAACGTTCCGTCTCCAATGGAGGCGGTGTGAGGGATTATTTTTGCATATGAGGATATTTTGCAAATATCTCGTCAACGCCTCCAAATAGAAAATGTTGATATAACGGATCTCCATATGTCGGTGTCTACAAAAAGTATTCTTTGCAAATTTTGTAAAATTGTTCGGTTTAGTCACAAAAGTAAAAAATATAAAATGCATTTTTTTTTCAAGGGGTACAGAAAGAATCATATGTCAAGGCTATCGGCCACGAAGATACCAAAACCTTAAAGTCAATAGAAAAATGTATAATTTATGTAGATCTGAAAGAAATTTGAATATATCTGTAGCAGTTTTCTGTTTATAGTTATTTGAATTTATTACTTTTTGTTAAAGTCCGAGTTTGTGGGGCGGCGACCGCCACCAGATAAAGTATTTTGCAAAACGAACTTAGGAATATCATAGACTGACTAATTCTCTACAAATGTGTCAAATTTTATTGTTCCACATTGTGTGAAAGTTACTAAAATATATTTTTTTTAATCCAGACATGTCAATCACGAATTACAATCGAAAACCGAAGACGAAAATTTTAAAATATTGAAAAATTGCGAAAAAAATTATTAAGCCTGTAAGGATTTCAATGAAACTTTTACTGAATGTGAGTATCCTCCAGAAGTATCAGCTGACAAACTTGAACGCTCCCCGTCTAATGGGTACGGTGTGGAAAATTATTTTGTCTTCAGAGTTTTTTTGCAAATATCTCGTCAACGCCTCAAAATAGATCATAACCTAGATATCCCGATGTAGGACGTCGGTGTCTACAAAAAAGTATTCTTTGGAAATTTTGTAAAAACCTTCGGTTTAGTCACTAAAGTAAAAAATATAAAATTAAAAAAAAAATCAAGGGGTGCGTGCCCCTTCTCTGCATTTCGATTTTCAATTTACATGGGTTTAAATGGAGAATGTGGTTGGAGGTTTTCAAACAAAATTCCTCACCAAAAACGGTTTTTAGAAGGAAATCTGGTTTGTCGAACAGTGTGAAATACATTTATCTATCGAAATTTTCATTTTGAAATCTTCGTGGCCGATATCCTTGGCACAGGATGTGCTGCGTTCAGAAAGTTTGACAGAAAAAATACTTGAAGAATTTCAACACAAATGTCTGAATTTAAAAAAATCGTGTGTGAAGGCTTTCGGCCACAAAGATTCCAAAATGACAATTTCTATAGATAAATGTATGCGGTATTTAGAATTGGAACAATTTTCTGGATTTATAAAAGATCCTGTGCCAAGGCTATCGGCCACGAAGATTTAAAAATGACAATTTCGATAGATAAATGAATGCGCTATGTAGAATTGAAAGATTTTTCAATACATCTGTTGCAGTTTTCAAAATACAGTAATTTGAATGGGTTGCCTTCTGTGCTGCCTTGACTTTGGGAGGCGGCGGTCCCCGCCGGATAAAATATTTTGTAAAAATAACTGAGTCATATCATAGAATTATTAATTCTCTACAAATGTGTGCAATATTATTGTTCCGCGTGGTGTGAAACTTACTAAAATAATTTTTTAAATGAATCCAGACGTTAAATCCATTAAAGATTGCAATATGTTACGGCAGCCGCCGCCAGAAAAAATATTTTTCGAAAATGATGTGTTTGTATTTGATATTGAGGTGTTAGATAGATAGATTTTTTCTCTAGAAACGTGTTCAATTTAATTGTTACACATGGTGTAGAACCTATAAAAAAAAAAATTTAATGAAACCAGCCATCAATTTAAATGGAGAAACGTGGTCAAAGATTTTGATTTTTCACCCAGGATAAATAAAATACTCGTTAATTTGTTTGTCACAAAAAAAAACGTTTATTACGAAACTAAATACATTTAAAACTCGGAATAGAAAAACAGTTTAAATAACCACAAATATTCTGGCACATAATTCCAAGTTTTCTGTGCGAAATTTGCGTAGGGGTCTCTTCTCGGTTAGAATTGTTCGAAAAGTCTGAGTTTTGTCCGAAAACAAATATTTCAGCAGTCGCAGTGATATTTGGCTGACGTTTGTGTTTGCGTCTCGCCAGTAGCGCCGATGTGTTTTCTTGGTGAATTCTTGATTCAGAAAATGCGAAAAATAAATAAAAAATTCGAATCATCTTGCGATGGGACTTGCAGGCGAATGTGCGGAAATGTGTTAGCACCGATTGGTGTTCTTCGTTGCAGCGTAAAAGTCGTGGTAAGAAAATTCCGATTTTGACGTACCCGAAATTTGAGGAATTTTGGAAAATTCGCCCGCACCGAACCGCAGTCGGCGAAGAAGCGAAATTTACAACCCTTGCTAAAAATAGTTGAAATTTGTGAATTGCCGCGGTAAAAGTTGCGAAAGTTGAAAGACGGATGAAATATGACGCGCGAAAAATGGGCGACAATTTCCAGGGCTCTGGAGGGCGCACCCTGCAAGCGAAACGTGAAAACTTGGTTTCAGAATGTCGGCAATTTCCGGCTGAAGGACACGACAAAGGACAAAATTTTTTTAAAAACTCACATGCGAGACTGTCAGATAGGACACAAAATACGAATTTAGTTTTTTTGCAATAACTTTGCCAGTTGCGAACTTTTTGCAACTTTTAATAGTCTATGGCACGGTCCAGTCCTTTCTTGATCTGCCACTGTAGGCCAGTAAGTTGTGCCATTTGCACTTTTGTAGATCTCGATTGCGGATTGACATCCTACCGGTTTCCTACTATCGGCCGTGCCGACGTCGTGGTTTCTGAGAATCGGCAAATCGGCACATGGTACGCAAGATACCGTCGACCTCCATCGAACGGTGTAGAACAAATTGCAAAATTCCACCCACTTCCGGTTCGGCAGCCAATAACGTCCTGTTTTGCAAAAACATCTACCGCACGGCCAGTTTTGCAAAAAAATCGCACGGCCTCTTCGAAGACCCAGAGAGAAAGAACTTACAAAACCGGACCAGCAAACGAGAAAGCGTTCTGTTCAGCGGTCGGCTCGCAATAGAACGTCAAAGAAGATCGTTTTTTGGGATATTTTTTTTTTCGGTTTTTCGCACTTTTCTCCAAATTTTCAGCAAAGACTCGAAAAATTGAGATGACAGTTTTATGCGGAAAAAATCGGCGCTCCAGATAGCACCATTCGCCTCGCGATCGGTCCAAATTCGGCCGCTCGGCGGCCGAGAAACGGAAATTTCGTTCTCGCGCCGCACCCCCGCCGCCTTCGGCGGCACCACAATTTCTCAAAGATCACTCAATCGTCTGGAGTTTTCTAAACATTTTACCACTTTGTCCCGGCAAAATTTCTTTCGAAAATAACTCAAAACGTGCGTTTTCATTCTACAAACCCGATTTGACGCATTTATCCCGCCCCCTCCCAGAAAGGAGTACCAAACTATTTTAGTATATGTAATAACTAATGTTATGTTTACAAATTAAAAAAAAAAACGTAAAGGTAATATTCTTTTTCAATAATTTCAAGATCACTTTTTGTGTTAGAGGTGTCGAAAAACAAATTTTCTTTTATATAATATCTTCTAAACACGGTAGAGTACGGGGGTCGTATTTGGATGAAAAGGAACACAAGAATTGCAGCCGTTCGCATACTCGATTGTTTTTTTAAATTTCCTAAAATGCCATCTGGAATCAAAAACTTTCAACTTTTCAATATATGGCTAGCTACCACCAAAAAAGACCGATGTGGTAGAATTATTGAATACATATCGAGTAATATATCCGGTGGATCGCAATCAAAAATTGATTATAAAAAACTGCAAGTTTTTAGCAAAAGTCTATGCGAAAATTTTGATACCAGATGGACTAAGCAGTATCGGACAAAGCATCGATTTTGTCGTAATAACAGCCAGTGGTTGAAATCTAAAGTAGACATATCTTTATTCGTCATAAGTTCAACTGTTAAAAGAGCTGCTGACAGGCCAATTTAAAACTTTGATGATTGTAGCGAACGAACAAAAGCAAAAAAAGCTAAAGAGTTACGCGAGAGTCTAAATGATGAACATTTGTTTATGGCGGCTAAAATGAAATCAACAGGGAAACGTGATTCAGCAGGCATAGTAAAGGAATTATTTAATGCATCTCCAAAAAGGGGCACCTTTGTTAAAAAATCAAGAATCGATAGTGTGGCTCCGCAAAGACTCTCTCCAGATGAAGCTCTTGCAATAATAAAATAGATGCTGGTTTGTCAACACATCAATACAATTTGATCAGGCAGCATACTAAACACGTAAACCCTAATTTATTTCATAGTTATGATCTGCTATATCAATCAAAGCATTCATGCTACTCTGAAAACATAACTGTGACGGAATCATGTGCCGCAATAAATTTACACTCATTAATTGAACATACAGTTAAAAGGCTATGTCGTGCGCAGGAAGAAGTTTTGAAGTCGGAGTCCGTTAATTGCCGTGAAATGAATGCGATATTAAAATGGGGTTGTGATGGAGCGACCCAAAATTGTTATAAACAAGCAAGGTCAAAGGAGTTGAAGAGTGATGAAAGCTTATTTAGCGTCTCAATGGTACCAATACAAATATACTACACCAGTATGAATGGCAAGCGAGTTATTATTTTTCAAAATCCTGCACCGTCTTTTACCAGATATTGTCGGCCCATTAAGTTTACATTTGAAAAAGAACCTACAGACTTAATTGTAAAAGAAGTGGAGACAATAAAGAATCAAATTCGAAATATACGTCCCATAATAATAAAGATAGGCGAAGTCGAAGTTTCAATAAAACCAACGGTAATTTTGTGTATGGTTGACGGAAATATATGCAATGCTTTATCCACCTATAATTCTACTCAGAAGTGCTATATATGTGGCGCTAAACCTAAAGAAATGAATAATCCTTCTGTTCTCTCTACAAAGGATGTTGATGAAAACATGCTTGAATTCGGTTTGTCTCCTTTGCATTCTCGGATTAGGTTCATGGAGTGCTTGCTACATATAGCATATAGACTAGAGGTCAAAACTTGGCAAGTTAGGTCAGCCGAAAATAAACAAAAAGTTGCACAAAGAAAAACCTTAATACAAAATAGGTTTCAGCAAGAGATGGGTTTGCTTGTAGATATGCCAAAGCAAAATACTGGAAACACCAACGACGGAAACACAGCAAGCTTTTTCTTTAGGAATGCAGAAAAATCAGCAGGAATTACCGGATTAAATGTATCCCTCATTAAACGCTTTCACATCTTATTGGAATGTTTGGGATCTGGATATGCGGTAAATTCAGATGCCTTTGCCAAATATTCAGCATCTAAAAGAGAACTTTTTTTAAATTAATTTTCCTAGTACTATATGCCAGTTACAGTACACAAAGTGCTTTACCATGGAAAAGTTTAGAAAATATTTTCTACTAAATTTTGGTTCTAAATTGAAAATTTTGCTTCTAAATTTTGTTTCGGATTTGAAAATTTCGGATTTTTGCTCGGATTTTGCTTTAAAATTCTGCTTCTTAATTGAACATATTGCTTCTAAATTTTGAAATTTTGAAATTTAGAAATTGAACAATTTGTTTCTAAATTGAAAATTTTGCTCCTAAATTTTCTTCAAAGTTGAACTTTAAGAAATTTTAAATTTTGCTTATTAATATTTTGCTTTTAAATTAAAAATTTTGCTTCTAAATTTTGTTTCAGATTTTAAAATTTTGCTTCTAAATTTTGTTTCAGATTTGAAAATTTTGCTCTAAATTTTGATTGAGATTTGCAATTTTTGCTTCTAAATTTAACATTTTGCTTCTAAATTGAAAATTTTGCTTTTTAATTTTGGTTCAGATTTGAAAATTTAGCTTCTAGATTGAACATTTTTCTTTTAAATTTTAAATTTTGCTTTTAAATTGCACATTTGCTACTAAATTATGCTTCTAAATTGAACAAATTGCTTCTAAATTTAAAATTTTGCATATAAATTGAACAATTTGTTTCTAAATTGAAAATTTTGGTCGTAAATTTTCCTTCGAAGTTGAACGAACATTTTGCTTCTAAATTTTAAACTTTGCTTATAAATATTTTGCTTTTAAATTGAAAATTTTGGTTCAGATTTGAAAATTTTGCTTATAAATTGTGCTTTAGATTTGAAAATTTTGCTCCTAAATTTTGGTTCAGATTTTAATTCAGCAAAATTTTAAATTTATAAGCAAAATGTTCTATCATTTTGCTTATAAATTTAAAATTTTGCTTGAAAATTTTAAATGTTGCTTATAAACTGAACATTTTGCTTCTAAATTTTAAAATTTTGCTTCTAAATTTTGGTTCTAAATTGAAAATTTTGTTTCAGATTTGAAAATTTTGTTTCAGATTTGAAAATTTTGCTTCCAAATTTTGGTTCAGATTTGAAAATTTAGCTCCTAAACAGAACATTTTGCTTGTAAATTTAAAATCTTGCTTGTAAATTTCAAATGTAATGTAAATGTAGTTGTAAATGTAAATGTAATTTTTAATTTGAAAATTTTGCTTCTAAATTTTGGTTCAAAATTGAAAATTTTGCTTCTAAATTTTGGTTCAGATTTAAAAATTTTGCTTCTAAATTTAACATGTTGCTTCTAAATTTTGCTTCAGATTTTAAAATGTTGCTTCTAAACTTAACATTTTGCTTCTAAATTGAAAATTTTGGTTCAGATTTGAAAATTTAGCTTAGAAATGCACCAATTTATTTCTCAAAGTGAAACACAAGGGTTCCTAAAATCCACATCGACCATGCTCTCTTGAAAATAGTCGTCTCTCTCGTCCCTCCTGATTTCAATATAATGTTGCATATTTCGGGGGGGGTTTGAACCCCCAAAACCCCCTCTCTGGCTACGCCCATGATAAACATATTAACTTTTGTTTTTAGAATTTGTTATTTTGATTTTTAGATTTTGCTACAGCGCAGAGATCTTCAAACTGTGAGGGGAATCTATGAGGGGGAATGTCTCAAGGATTGGAGAGAAAAATATATGTTATTGCCTTAAACTAATTACCTAAACTACGTATTTTCGTATATGTACGCTGTTCTTGCCCACATTGTTTCATCAAATAAATACTATCTTTTTCATCAATGAGATAGAGAGAGAGAGAATATATTTATTGTATACTTTATGCATTATACAAAGGGCTATCGACCAGAAGGTCCTTCTGCCCTCAATGAGATATTTTCATCAAATAAATGAAACTATGAAGCTGCTATAACATCTTAGAACGTGTATAACGACAAATTCTAAAGAAGTAATTTTCTTATTTTTATTTCATCTGCAAAAAGTTAGCAATTTGCGAAAGGCAACGGCAAAATTAATAATGAAAAGGCCGTGCTAGTAATTTAAGTAATTAGTATTCCTTTAAAATGCAAAAAGCCGAGCTTTACTCTTTTAATCCTTTATATCGCATATAAGCCTGGAATGCATTATATATTAAATTTTCAGCTGCAAAGTATTTTTTCCTGTTACATTAACGTTAATTAATAAAATTAAACGTTAACGTTAATTTAGTTAAAATAACGCCTAGCTAATAAATTTGTTTTTGTTATGAAACAAAATATGTAGATTTTGTCCTCAATCGAAACATAAACCCAATGGAATTTAATGTTCACTATGTGTACAATGCACACTAAATAAAACAATGTTCACTATATAAAAAGATCAAATAAATTATCAACTAAATAGCAATCATAAATTATTACTTGGAATTACTATTTACAATATTGATAAATATTTATCGTGTATTGCTTTTTTTAAACTCAATAAACACTAAAGGGTGTTCCGATAGAAGGGCTTCCGAACGTTGACAGTTGGTAGCGGCCATAATGTTGATGCTACGCCTGTCGGCTTGGCTGTCATATATTCAGTCTGTTTTGACAAATCACCATGGACGGTTATAGCGTTCAACAACACTTGCAAATGATGAAATTATCAACTGATATGTTTACTGATCTGTTTACTGATTACTGATTACTGATTACTGATTACCAATTGCTTTTGACATGTGGTTTGAACAGGACGGCGCTACGAGCCAAACAGCTCTTGCCTCTTGCTCATTGGACACAGAACGAGCGAATTTTCTTAAGTCGCATGTCTAATCGAATAAACCACACACCACAACGGCTCTCAAAGCCAACATAACTAATTCCAGCGGTCAAATTCTGCCTGATTTATGCGCCATTGGACATTGCGACGGATGCGCGCCCCCCAGTGAAGCCGCGGCGGACATTTGCAAGATGTTATTTTCCATATATAATGGCATCGATAGGCCTTTGAAACAAATAAAAAAATTCGATGATATCGCACATACACTTTGTTTTATTTAAATTTAAAGATATGGAGCGCTTAATGAAAGACTCTATACATATCTTCACATAGATATTTATACATTATCAAAGAAATTCTCTGAACCTCTATCCAGAAACAAATGTCTTATTTTTTGGGAAATTAAGAAAAAACCTATTATATGTACGGACGAATTTGTATTAGTATTTCCAATTCAGGCAGCTTCTTATATATAGAAATTGAAATTATGCAAAAGTTTAATTTGAAACATTTTTCAAAATTTCGTTCAGTTTTAGAATTATTTTGGAACCTTTGAGACATGAAAAATGCAAAACAAAAAGTAAATTTAAACCAACTTGACATAAGCAAAATCACTATATAACATGGTATCTTATAAAAAAGATTAATTATCTTCAAGTTGTATTCGAGCACTTTTTTAAGATTGTGCATATCTGCGATACTATACCTGCATATCGCCTAGCGACAATTATAATAACCTTATTAGAATTCAAATAGAATTTATATGTGTCTACCACTGAAATATATACCTGGAACGAGCGCTGGCCTCTAAGCTTGTGCGGGCCGAGAGAGAGGTGCCAAGGGGATCCCTTCATCCTTGTCTAGCCAACAGTGAATTTGAGAATGGGAGCATGTGATACAGTCAGATGGAAAAGCTAGTTGTATTGAGTTGTATCAAGAAAGAGAGTGAGATTGTTCAATCGGTGAGCATATTATAAACCGAAGTTTATATATTTTAATGAAAGTTGTTTTCAAAATGACAATGGTAAAATACTGTTGTATTTGCAAGGAAAAATGGACTTCGGACGTCGGACACACGTGATGCTCTCTCTCGGCCCGCACAAGCCAGGAGGCCAGCGCTCGTTCCAGCTAGTATGTATTTCAGTGGTGTTAACAGGCGGTTTAGAAACAGCATAAAGAGCGTAAAAACCTATCTAAGTGCAGACGGTGATACGGACCACAACTTGCTGTCAGCCAATATAAAAATGAGATTGAGGAAACTGCAACGATCGATATGACCAAAGAAAGTGAACTTGGAAAATCTCAAAAAGGAACCATACCAAACGCAATTCAATGGACTAATTGCGAGGGATTTATCCGAGGCAACAACAATAATGATTGATACTGCCTGGGACAAGGTTAACACAACAATTCTGAATGTGGAGAAACAAGTCTTGGGCAGGTAGGATCAAACAGGGAAAAAGCCATGAATGAACCAGGATATCATTAAACTTATGGAAGAAAAGCGTAAACACAAAAACACCAACAAAGAAAAATACAGACAATTAACATTTTTCAAAATTTCGTTCAGTTATAGAATTATTTAGGAACATTTGAGATAAGAAATATGCAAAACAAAAAGTAAATTTAAACCAACTTGAAATACGCAAAATCACAATATAACAAGGTATCTTATAGAAAAGATTAAATATATTCAAGTTTTATTCGAGCCTTTTCTCAAGATTTTGCCTAATTTCCGCATTTATCTTCTAATATTTAGTTTTTTGTATTACATGTTATACCTAACATTACATGTAATACAAAATCTATGTTATTAAGTAGTACTAAAACGAACTTTATAAGATATGAATATTTTTCCCTCGCTTTAGTACATAAATAAATAAAAAAGCTTATAGAGTTGTGAAATCAAATGAAATGTAATCAATGTGTGTAATCAAATGATATCAAAAGGACGAGTTCAAGATGAAAGTAATGTTGATAGTGAAAAGCTCAGCAAAGTTTGCTACAATATACTGATTTATTTTGTGTTTTGTGTAAAATGTAAACAACATTTTTATTTGGAGTGCTTGACACGTGCTAGGAAAACAAGATCTAGTGCACGCGAGTGCGAAATACAAGAAATTAAAGAAATTGTAGAAGCAGAAGAAACACAAGTTTTAAATAAAATTGAAGAACCAAAAGCTTTGCAAGAACAAATCATGCTACTATACATAATGGTCGAAGAAATGAAAGACAAAAACAATATACTACAAGATTAGGTAGAAGTATTAAAGCTTATACAGTTTAATCCTCAAAATACCTAGGTATCTGTTTCGAGGAGTACCTCACATGGAGAAAGACTGCTGGCAGCATCCAAAGGAAACTTAAATTATAAAAAATTATAAAATCCACTCCCTTCGGACCGTCAAAAAATTAGTCAGCGGTGCAGTGCTACTAAATATATACTTTGCAGAAATTAAATCTATACTAGCGCATGGGATTATGGCGAGCAAGATGTAGGTCATACATAAAATAACGGAAGGATTAATATCTAAAAGACAAAGAGCATGATCTAATCGCACGATGTGTAACAATGCACGATGTGTAACAATAGTACGGACAATCTTCCGTCACTTTTGGCACATGAGTTCAAGATACTCCATGTGAGCCGTTTCGCTGCGTCAAAGCAAGCGACTATGAAACAGTCATGACCTCTAGTGTCAAGGGCTGAAGGCCTGCAGTCTTACTAAAAACTAAAAAGCGACTAAAAACTGGATAAAAACGGAAGATTGTCCGTGCAATTGTTAGACATCATTAGATCGTGCTCTTTGTCTTTTATATATTAATGCTTCCGTTTTAAATATATATATATATATATATATATATATATATATATATATATATATATATATATATGTATATACATATATATATATATATATATATATATATATATATATATATATATATATATGTATTTATATATATATATATATATATATATATAGAGAGAGAGAGAGAGAGCGAGAGAGAGAGAAACTATATACAAGAAACTGCACAAACCAGCTCACTCCCAAAGTAAATCTAACAATATGCAGTAAAGACACTGACAAAATAGGCATACACATATACAACAAGATACCACTTAGGCTACGAGAAGTAACCTACATTAAGGCTTTTAGTGCGAAACTCAAAGATATACTTATTCGGCAGGCATTCTACAGCTTCGATGAATTCATAAAACATAATTTCGAAGAATAAAGATTCGCTTCAAGTGAAGAAATCAACGGCTATGAGAACTGTGACGTCCGGTACCATGTCGATTCCGCGTGACACGAATCACGAAGAACCCATCGCGATCAACAGAGGGAGGGAGGGAGACGGAAAAAATACTAGTTTCGCAAGCACAGAACTGTAACCCAAGAAAATATGGTTACACATATCTAAGGCAAAGGACCATGTTACTGAGGAAATAGTAAAAGACTATTTAGTAACAAAAACTGGGAGACAAACAAATAAAATTTTAGTTGAAAAATTGATTCTAAAATTCCTCATAGCCAATAACTATGTACGTTTTAAGGTTGGGGTTAACTTATACCTAAAAGACTTAGTCTACGATAAGTCATTTTGGCCAGAAGGTATCAGACACGAAAGGCTAAATTTTCGATTACTAGATCGAAGCCGACAAACAACAAACTCTCCAAGTCGGAACAAAAATTTCGAAAATCCATAAACAAAGCGCATAATCGCAATAAGACAGTCAGCATAATTAACCAGAATTCCCAATCCATTGCAAACTCAATCGAAAAGATCGAATATATGTTACAAGAGAATTCCGAATGCAAAATTTTAGTCATTAGAGAACATTGGAAGGGTGAAGATAAATTGGCGACTTACCAACTACGTAAATGCCAGATAGCGTCTAAATTCTGCAGGAATGAAGGAGCCCACAGGGGTGTTGCAATTTACTGCAAGAAATGTACCAATTTTCTACCAAAAAATACTGGCATACTGATATTGAAATACTGGCATAAATGTACATTTTCTAGTGTGCAGCGATAGAACAATATACCTCACACTCCATACGAAGACAAAATAAAGGATACCAAATCATCTATATTCCTAGATCCAGTATCAAATGAACAACTGCTCAATATAATAACGTCTATAAGGAACAAGAAGAGCGCCGGTGACGACGAAGTACCAGCTACATTAATTCAAAATAATTTCTGGGAATTTGTAGAACCGCTAAAATACGTAATAAACAAATCCATAAATTTTCCAGACTCCCTCAAATATTCCATCAAAATACCACTACACAAAAAAGGGGATAAAAAATTAATAGAAAATTACAGGTCAATAAGTCCACTATCTACCTTCTCCAAAATCTTTGAAAAAGTTATTACATCCAAGGCTATCAACTGTCTTGAAAAGTATCAATTAATTAGCAACGAACAAGATGGTTACAGAAACGGAAGGAGCATCAACACAGCATGTTTTAATTTTATAAAATATATCTATAAAGAATTGGAAAATAAAAACATACGATGTGGAATTTTGATCGACATTTCCAAAGCTTACGATACCGTAGATCAAACGATTCTTCTGGAAAACATATTAAAATACGGAGTTAGAGGGAACGCTCAAGAGTGGTTCCGTTCATACTTATCTAACCGTACACAGCAAACCAGAGAAAATACCACATTATACCAATAAAAATCAACAATCACAAATAGAAATACCTCAGGGTAGTATCTTGCGACCCCCTATTCAATCTATATATTAACGACCTACCCTAGACAGTTAAATCTACTCCAAAATTACTTAAAATGGTCAATTGCGAAGACGGCGCTTCCCTGTTATTATCTAACACCAGACTAAAAGACTTATCTACCAATTTAAATATTATTTTCGGTTGAAACTAGACTAGCCTCTTCTTGATGCACCCTGGGCAACGTAATTATATTACGCCTAAATAGTCTACAAAACCGGTTGCCAGAGTATCCATCGTGATCTCCTGACAATAAGTACATGCAGCTAAGCGACATAAATAAAACAAATGGTCCTTGTAAGACCAAATGACTAGAAGATTCGGACCTTCAATTCGAATTTGCCAACTGAATATAGAGGCCATAAGTAGAGCTAAATTTGAATACCTCACAAATTTCATTCTTGATAACAACGTCGATCTAGTTCTCCTCCAGGAAATACACACGACCTCAGCAGAAGTCTTACAAAAAAGAGGAAGGATCCACGGTTTTGATCTGATTGGAGCCACCTATCATCGAACGTACAGCATCGCCACATATGCTCGAAATAACATCGATCAGGCCCAGTTAGCCTCCGCTACTTCAGAAAATGACATCTATAAAGTATAAATCTCATTGAATGATTTAAAAATTGTAAATGTCTACAAACCCCGCATCAGGAATAGCCTAACGACATTCTTCCAATATCCGAACATCCAACCGTTACATGATAAGTTGGCACTGGATATGTCAGCACCGGACGACTCGGCACTTCAAACTCAGCACCGGGAAAACTCGGCACCGGATAAGTCGGCACCGGGCAAATCGGCACCAGTCATCAATATATAAATTTTCTAGTATAACATAGGTTTTGGTAATATCAAAAACGAAAGAAATCTTTTTATAAATAAAAAAAGTATCGCACGCACCTTGAAAGATGAAGGAAATTATAAACTATTTATTTAGTCACCTTCTAGCCAACAGTAGAATTTATGTTGACTTAAAAACAGCGTTAAAATAAAAACTAATAATAAAACATTATCCAAGAGAGTCATCAAGTTAGAACTAGCCTATCGGCTGACTAAGAACACTTACAATAAGAAATGCCTGTCACGCAACCTGAAACTTAAGCATTACACATCAGTCTTACGACCAGAAGCCCTGTATGCCATGGAGTGTCTTTCCTTGAACCGAAGGTGTCTAATAGAGAAATTGGAAATCAGAGAGAGGAGAATCCTCAGGAAGATCCTAGGCCCGGTAAAGGAAGATGGGGAATGCCGAAGACGGCATAACTCTGAGCTCTACGAACATATTGAGATGCTCTCTGACTGTGCAAGGAAAAGAAGGGAAGCTTTCTATGGCCACGTTGCAAGATTGCCCCCAAACCGAGTAACCAACCGTCTGTTCACCTTCTGGCAAAACAAGAAGCTTCGTACCACTTGGTTGACAGAGACCGAGAAGGATATTAAAGAACTGGGAAACACAGATCTCAAAAACAGATAGTCTGTGAGACGCATCATAAAGAAAGTCCGTGGATTTCAGGAAAAACCTCGAAGGAAAGGTACCCCCTGGACAGAAGAGAGAAAGGAGTTACACCGGCAGAAGATGCGACAATACTGGGCAAAGGTCAAAGCCCAACAGTTGAACAAGCGTGGTCCAAAGTAGGCCTATTCGAAAGAAGAAGAAGAAGAAGAAAACATAAATAAATTTATTAAAGGTTCAAAGGATAAGAGGTAAAAAGAAATTTAAAAATACAAGTGCTGAAGTGTCTCGGTGCCGATTTGTCCGGTGCCGACTTATCCGATACCGACTTATCCGGCTCCGAATTTTCTCGGTGCCAAGTTGTCCGGTGCCGACTTATCCGGTGCCGAGTTGGAAGTGCCGAGTCGTCCGGGTCCGCATCCAACGGTATACGCAGGTGATTTCAATAGCCACCATGAGATGTGGAGATATGCCCGAAGCAATAGCTGCGGAGGGGCTCTCGTATAATGGTCCGATATAAACAAATTGAGCCTTATTTTTGACGCAAAACAGCAAGGCACATTTCACTCGGCCGCGTGGGATAGGGATTGTAACCCAGATCTATATTTCGAGCTAACCTACAGCAAGAACAGACCACCGTCGATCCAGAGAAAAATTGCAACTAACTTCCCCCACAGCAACATAGACCTACCATCCAACCTCAACATGGAGGTTGGCATCTCCACACCGTTGATCAGGTCCACCCGCCGATCCAGATGGAATTTTCAAAAAGCCGACTGGGAAGGATATGCCGTCGACCTTGATAAGTGCGTCAGGTTCATACTTCCTGTGCAAAGAATTACACACTTTTCCAAAACGCCGTAATAAATACAGCCAACAATCACATCCCGAGAGGTTTTTTCAGAGAAGAATATATCCCGGGGTGGAATGAACACTCCGATCTACTGTACCAGGACTTTATCGACAGCGGCGAACAAGAGATAGCGGACGACCTCCTACATAGCATGGATGCTTTTAGACGACATCGGTGGACGGAAACGATGGACGGGATGGATTTATCCCGATCAAGCAGCACCAAACTGGAAAAAGAGAAACTAACATATTTCACCAGAGCTGATGGCAAACAATAATATTAAGACCTTGAGAGCCCCAAGCCACAAATACCACACCACCGAAATTAAAAAAGAATTAAAAACACTACGTAATGAATCTCCGATGCAGTCAAACTTCTCCAGACCATTTGACGAAGCAGAGGTCGCTGCGGCCATTAAAGATATAAAGTCGGGTGAAGCCTGAAAATTCAGAATCCTTGATGACATAGCTTTGGCTACTCAGAGAGCCCTAATGGTACAGAAGCAGTCCTTAACAATGACCGTGCAACCCTTAATGAATTTTTCGAATGAAGAGGTGGAGACTCAAACCAAACCCAAAAAAACTAAAGCGTCAACATTCCACCTTAATAATAAAATGGCCAGCACTCAAATAGAAACACGATTGGGCAACAATGTATTACGACACATCAAGTACCCCAAATATCTGGAAATAACACTTGATTGCACACTCTCGTACCAGAAACACCTGGAAAATGCGGCTGCAAAAATAGGGACTCGGAATAACATAATCCAGAAACTGTGTGGTATAACCTGGGCGCAAATGCTACCACTATGTGCACCTCATCGCTTGCTCTGGTGTATCCCGCTACCTAATATTGCTCGCCGGTATGGATCAATAGCAGCCATACGAAACCTATTTACAGACAACTCAATAATACAATAAGACTCATTTCTAGTACAGTCAGATCAACCTACACAAACCTATCACAAACCTACACAATGGCTACAAGTGCTATGCAACGTACTCCCCCCAAACTTACGCAGAAATGAGGCCTTACTACGAGAGCACAGATAAATTGTGGCAAACCAAAAACTGCCGATACGTGAGGATATCCCCTAGCTGAGAGACACCCGGCTAAAATCGAGAAACCCCCCTATTCGCCTAGCCGAAGAGCACCAAATTAGCAACTACGCCTCCTAAAGCCCAATGAACAAACGATTTGAATCTTAAATCAAACAACTAATTACAAACCTGGTTTGAGAGTAATAATTGTAATATCCCTGGGACAGAACTAAGCAGGAGAAAGTGGACAGCATAAACCGGGCGCGCACTGGACATGGCAGATGCGCGGACTCTTTGTTCAAATGGGGGAAGACAATGTCACCTGAATGCGACTGCGGCGCGCCTAGGAAAACCATTCAACACATCCACAGTGAGTGCCCTCTACGCTCATATGCAGGGGATTGATCCGATTTCCTGGAGGCGTCCCCTTCCGAGCTAGATTGGATCACAAACCTTGACGTGAACATATGAAAATGTGTATATATTTAAGCAAAGCATGTGCCTAGCCATACGCTAAATAAAATAAAATATTACCGTGGCAAGAATAACCGAAAGGTTCAACATAAACAAACTTATAATTAACAGCCAGAAAACCAACGTAACAATTTTCAAAACAGGTAGATCATTATTTAACTATCCCAAATGAGTGACAATAGGAAAAGACTATATAACTGTTAGGAACACTGTGATACTTTTAGGAATGGAAATTGTCTGCTGCGTAAATTGGACTGCATTGGACACATAAATGCACTAGAAGCAGAATTAAATAAAACAATATACGCCTTAAAAATTATTCAGCGAAGCGTAAGTCAAGTCCTAAAAATTGTATACTACGCTAACTTTCATTCTCACTTAAGTTTTGGTATTTTATTCTAGGGTTGCAGCAAAGAGGTTTATCGAACGTTTAGAATCCAAAAAGGTGATAAGAATCATTTACAAAATGATATACAATCAATCTTGCCGAGGAAAATTTAGAGCTGCAAATATTTGAACGGTCACAACGATATTTATTTACGAAACCATAATTTTCTTAGTGAAGAAGAAACATCTCTTCACGGATTCTAACATTCGAATTCAACACACGAATTCTAACCGCAGAAACACAAGTAATCAAAACCAAATCTACATTTTACAAAAACATAACTTGACAATGACTGAAAGAGCAACACCTTACATAAATTTAAAACTATATAATAAATTGCCAAGACATCTAAGGCTGATACAAAATCAGAGACAATTTATAAAAGCAATCAGCAGTATGCTCGTAAACATGGAACCCTACAATTTATATGAATGAATTATGAAAATATAAAAGCCCACCCAAACTAAATTATTCTATCTGGATATATTTCATTAGGTTTTACAAATGTAATTATATCTGTTATGTATAGCTTTATATAATGAAACAAAATTGAAATTGAAATATCCAATGTAAACCTTACCTCAGTTAGGACGCGTCTTTAGCCACATCTATATATGGACTTTTTTTTCATATTTTGGGCTCTAGAAGACGCCCTGCAATTTCTGCTGGACGTTCATGAAACACCCTTGATATATATATATATATATATATATATATATATATATATATATATATATATATATTTGGCATTTAAAATCAGTAAAGGTGTAAATGAAAATTTAATTTAATAAGGACTAATTAACCGTTCTAAAGTCCAATTTATGACGAAGAGAGTCGTTATGGCCAATTACCGATTATTTACAGATTAATTGGGGCACCTTATGGCGGCAATTTCGTTCACGAGTAGAGTACTTGCTACTACTCGAAGAATTTAAACCAGAAAAAATGTCAACGTGACCGAGTTTCAGCCGAGTTTATAGCAAATATAAAGCGCAAGTATGTCGTAATTATGTCATAATAAAAACTTAAGGCGTTTTAATTTCATGATACATTAATAAGAAACTAATTAAATTTTAAATTTATAAGACACTACTACACTACATGTATAACACAAAAAATTAAAATCAGTAAATAACTTGCCTAAAAATACATGACTTGGTTGGTTGACTTGACTAAATAAATATGTCTTATATAAATATTAGACAGATTTTATAAGAATCTAAATGTTATTCACACTTACCCAAATATGAAATTTATCACTTATTATATCGTTTCGGTAGCTCTTTGTTTCATTTTTATGTTACAATAAATATTATTATTATTATTATTATTATTTGTTACAGGCCAACTAAAGACCACATCAAGATAACTATTTATTTCTTTTTTCCTTCCTCTTTCTCCAACACACTCTCACTCACTCTTTCATTTTCTCAGAATGAGCGTTTTTCCTCTCATCTGACCATTTGACGCCATTTGTTTTTCTGTTTGTATTAGCTTCCTGAAAACCTCTGAATTTCTTGACTTCTTGTCTGAATTTGTCTCTGTTGAGTAACGTCTCCTGTTTAATCTGCATTTCTTCTAAATCCTTTTTTTGTCTTGCCTCCCCATCCATTATCTTTGTCCGTTTTCCTGTTCTGGAAGAACGTATGTATCTTCTTTGTAAATCTCTCTAGATGTCCATAGAGGGTCACACGTCTTTTCCTGACATCGTCTGTTATTTTATGGCAGAATGAGTACACTTCCTTATTTGGTCTCAAAATTCAATTGCCATCTTTTGATTGGGCCTAATATTTTTCGAACAATTCTTCTTTCCATCTTTTCCAAATCTTCCAATGCCATTTTGCATACGGTTAAAAGTAGTGTTTCCGACCCATAGAGGACTGGTTTTACTGTATTATAATGCCTTAATTTAGAAACTTTAGAAGAACATTTTTTATTATACAGATTTTTCACTTTCATGTCTGCTCTTTTCATTTTTTCACTTCTGATTGTAACTGCTCCTTTTTCACTTTTTATTTTCATATTTTCACCCAAATATTTCGTCACTTTTCTTGATGTTGCCATATTTGGTTATTAAATTTGGTTGGTGGGTTACTCTCATTGGTCATGTATTCCGTCTTTTCGAAAGATACTTGTAGACCTGCCTTCTCAGCTGTTTCCTTCAGAAGTTCTAGTAATAATAATAATAATAATAATATACTTTATTGCCCAACAGGAAACCCCATTTACAAGACAACAATAAATTTAACAATATATAAATAATGAAAATGTATTCGGTTAATTATAACTTGTCAAAATAAATATCTTTATAGCGTGCCATCGCATTCTGACACATTACAGTTACTGGTGCCCGCCGAAGACAATTACTACGAGCCCCTGGGATGTAAAATGTGGTAATATACCTAGAACTTGACCTAGGTATATGGAAGTTTATTTTTGACAACAGAAATGAAGCATCCACTTTATTATGAAGAATCTTCCATAAAAACTTAGCAGTAAGCTCTTCTCTTCTGGCGGCCAGCGAAGCGATACCATGTTGTTCCAAGAGAATATTTTGATCCACAACACGAATGGGATAGACACTATCTACTCTGTACGATAAATACTTTAAGAATCTGCGGTGAATATGGTCCAGTGGCATTATCTGATTCATGTAATATGGATACCAAATAAGACACCCATACTCGAGTTTGCTTATTACATATGCAAAATACAATAACTTTATGGGGTCAATGTCTCTAAAAGAAGCACAAATTCTCATAATAAAACCTAACATTCTGGAAGCAGACATTGCAATATTAGTTATATGTCTAGTAAAATTTAAATCAGAGGTGAATAAGATGCCCAAATCCCTTATCTCCACGCAGCATTTAAGTTGTAATCCATTCACTGTGTATGATGTTGTGAAATGGTTGGATTTCCGGAAGTCTTTTTTAATCTTTTCTATGCATTGTCCAAGGCTTCATCTATTATTACGAGATCGTCTGCAAAGGCCAAATAGTTTATTGCTTCTTTTGATCTACCCAACTTTATGTAGTTATTTACTTTTGATTTTCTTCTTCCATTTTCCATTCTCTTATAACTTTTTCCAGTTGAATAAAAATGGTGACAAACCGTCTCCTTGTCGGACTCCAGATACATAGAGATTGTTCCAAGGTGCTTAACTTTAGATACTGTGTTTGTAAGAGTTTGTTTACTTATTTCCAGAGTTTTCCTATCTACTGCAAATTCCTTCAGGGTTTTGAGGAGGGAGTCTCTGTCTATTGAATCAGTGGCTTTTTCAAAATCGACATATATTAGCACTATCTTCTTTTTTGATATTTTCATGTACTTAATTATTTGTTTGGTTTAAGGTTTAGAATTTGATCTGGGCAGGATCTGTTACTCCTAAATCCAGCTTGATATTCTCCAATTTGTTTGTCTAGTTGAAGATTTAGTATGTCTAGAAGAGCTTTCGATAATATTTTGTATTCCAAGGGTAGTAATGAAATTCCTCTCTAATTATTTATTTTGATTTTTATCTGTTTTGTCCCCTTTGTTATGAAGTGTGTGAATTAATGCAACCTTCCAGTTCTCCGGAATTAATTAAGTGTCCCAGATCTTATCTAGTTTTTCTTTTATAATTGTGGCACCTAGATTTCCACTAGGTTTCAGGATTTCTGCTGTGAGGCCGTCTTCACCTGGGGCTTTGTTGTGTTTTAATTGTTTGTTATAGCTTTTAATCATATCGATGCTTGGTGGTTTTAAATTTACAGTTTTCTTCATTGTTCAGTGCAAGTTTTCCATTATCTTTCCCAAAGCACAGTGATTGCGGAATGTAACCAGACATACAGTTCTTGAATGTCTTGTAGTAGTCTCTTGTATTATATTTTTTAAAATGCTCTTCTATATTTTTAAGTTGCTCCTTTTCAAAGCACCTCTATTGTGCCCCAATAATTTTATCTGCTCCATTCTTCTCGGATTGATAGATTTTTCAATTACTGATTGTTTCCCTGCTATACCAGTTGTTCCAGGCTTCCTTTTTTAGTGTAAGTGCTTCTTCACATTTATTATTCCATCATCTGTACTTTCTCTGTTTCTTCTCTGGGGCTATTTCAAACGCAATATGTTTAATTGTTTCTATAAAGTTGTTATAAATTGTCAATCAATATTCACTTCCTACAGCCTCTCCTGAAAATCACATTCCTTTTCCTTCAAAGTTTCGTTATTAATTCTCTTAGTTGTACTGGTTTGTTTCATAATTTTATGTTTTGGAATAAATCTCATGTGGATCTCAATTGCGTAGTGATCATAGTCAACTTCCATTCCTCTCTTTACTCTAATGTTTTTGATTTCTTGAAAATTATATCTGGAGATGGCGACATGTCATCAATTTGAAACTCTCCCAAGATGGGGTTTAGAGATATCCATGCTTTTTGCTTTCTATAGGTAGCTTTTGAAGTGTGTTGACATAATTTTAAGATTAAATGACTTGCATATATCTACTAATCTTGAACCATTTGTGTTGGTCTGTTGGGAGCTGGATAGTTCCCAATAATTTTTCTGAATGATTTCTAAATATTATTATTATTATATCATATTTAAAGGAATTAATTAATAATCTCTTTATATCTCGATTGGAAAAATTACTGGTTACGTTGTGAAAAAAAAATCAAATGATTTCATTTGTTACTAGCTGCTAGTTTCGGCGATGTATTAAATTGCACAATTTCGCTATCATCAGGCTACAAAATAATAAAGAACTAGATTTGTTAAATGTTCAGAAATTGAAACAGTTATAACTTATCAAAAGTAACGTTGTTAGAATAATTGTTGAAATTAGATAATAACAATAAATAAAATAAAATATTAGAATTGTTAAAGACATTACAAACACATTAAAAACTTAACAGGCTCTAACGCAGGCCCATGTGCACAGTATGGTTTTTCGATATACAGGCGGAACAGGCAGGTTATAGCACAACTAGTGCGTATGAAATCACTTTCTGTTTGGTGTATTTAAAATTAATAAATTTATTCTATACAATCAAATTGTCAGAAAATGTTCTTACATAACTTTATTTACTTTCTATGTGCACGATACTAAAAATATAAATAAAACCAACTCATATTTTTATCTCTAAAGAAAATAAATTGTATTTTTGTATTACTCCAAGAAATTGACAAGAACAGGACAATTTTCATATTTTGACAGCCACCATTGATTTAATTTTACAACTAATTCCGGCTAATCAATTTCTAAATTTGTCTAATAAAGAAAATATAATTATTTTTTGTATTTTATCATCAACTTGACAACAACTTCACAATTGTCAAATTGCGATAGCCATAGTTATTGCAATGTGATTCTAGTTAAACAAACATTGTTAATCTGAGCCAAATCAACATACCTAGTGACATGTTGACAAAAATGTAGTAGTTATATGTCAAACTTTAATTAACCGTAGTTTGCTTGTCATTTTATCCAATCGTATTGTCAATAATGTCATAATGGCTAATTAAATACGTTACTCTTTTCCTGTCACAGAATAATTGTCACACTTTGACGTTTACGATTATAGTAAAACTGCCAATTTTCAAAAATCTTTTAACTTAACTGTGACAAATTTAAATATAAATCAGGGATGCATCCGATATCGATATTTCGGTGATATTGTTCGTTTTCCGACATATCGGAATTGGCGATATTAGTATGCCAACACACCGATACATTTCGAATTCCGCGCTATAACGATCCATCGTGTAAACCCGCCAACCCCGCGCTTAGTTCATTGTAAACGCGGAATAATTTATCTACGCACGGGGAATCCCCGCGTTTTACGAGTTCCAGTGCAAGCTTCTTTGACTAGTATAAAGTGCAACGTAGAACTCACAACGGAAGAATGGATAATGATGGATGAGATGGTAAACATTTTACGTTATTTCGAAGGGGTTGCAAAATCATTCAGCAAAGCCACAGCTGTATTATCCGACGCTATTCCGTTAAATAACAAGCCAGGAATAGTGCTACAGAATATACAAGAAGCTGACGATTGGTCTTTGCAATAGCGAATGTGTCGAAACTTATGGCGGCTGCTATGATATTGGGTCTTAATGAAAGAATTGATCATTTGGAAAACTAAGAATAGTATTATTGAACCACCGCAATAGATCTGCGTTATAAACTTCGTAAAACATTTCATAATCAATCAACTATTAGTATGGTAAAAAGACGGCTTCGAAGGTTACTCAGTTTACAAACTATTGCAGAATCGGCAATGCTATAACCAAGTATAACTTCTGAGTCATATCTACAAGATGTGAGATATGAAGCATTTGTGAAAATATTATTGAAAAGTCTGAAGAAGATGATCAGAAGATCTGTCTCTTTTGAGCATAGATTCCCTCAAAGAAGAACTAGAGAGATATTTGAGATCTCCCAATATATCAAAAGCAGAAAATTGTTCAATTTCTGGCACTGGGCTGTTTTATATCCAAATTTAAAATAATTGCACAAAAATATTTCAGTTTCCAAATGAATTATGTCCCATCTGGAAGGTTATTCTCAACAGTCTCATCCAAACAGACTTACAAAATCCACTTTCACCTAACCTAACCTAATAATTTAAGTATGTTGTATTTCCTGAAATTTAATTAGGTAATAATGCTTACAATGAGATATCATGGTTTGAACCTAATTAATAATAGAATTGAAAGTAGGAGACTATCACTACGACATCTTCAAATCTGTCAAAAGCTGTAATTACACTGATATCTTTCGTTACTCTTTGGCACACTTTGCTCAAGATATAATATATGTTGGCCTTCAGGCCCGGACAAAAGTTGGTCTTGACCGTTCCCGTTACTTGCTCTGACGTGGCGAACGGCTCACAAAACGCATCTTGAGCAAAGTGTGCCAAAGAGTAACAGAAGATATCAGTGTAATTCCAGCTATTCACGGATATGAAGATATCGTAGTGATAGTTTACTCACGATTTGATGTTTACGATTATTATATAACTATTAATTTTGACAAATCATTTAATTTTAACAAATATTTTTAACTATTTATAACTATCAATATTTTGCTGTAGAATAATATCAAAGCTAAATAAGGTCAAGCTTTTACTATACGAAAACCGTCAGGACACCCTATAATCTCCGAGAATCAAATTTTTGATAGTTTAACCACTTGGAGAATAAAAGCCAATTCATGTAATATGACAATATTATCTTTTACTGATAATTGTAAAGAAAATTGGGTAACTGGTTATTATTAATAATAGTAATAAACTTTATTCACTTTGCCGCCTACAATTATATATAAATTATAAAGGAAAAAAGTAATATACCAATTTGCAGACGTGATTGTCAGTATACGAAAAAAAAAATTGTGTAATAAACTGCAAAAAAGCTAAATACACAAGAAATAATTAAACCTATAACCAAATTGCTGTTCCAGGTATTCATAAATTCCATAAAATGCTCCAGCTATTAATTTCTCTTTTATAGATTTTTTAAACTTATTGCATGATTGAGTCATTATTTGTGACGATATATTATTGAATAATTTAACACAAATGCAGAAAAAAGAATTTGCATATAAGGTAGTGTGATGCTTTTCAGTTTGTAATAGTTTAACATTTCTTGTGTTATATGTGTGCATGTAAGAGAGTATAGTTTAATTATGAGTTTTTTTTTGTGAAACACAGATATTAATAAATGAAAATACAAGGTAAGCGCAACAATTTTTTGTTCCTAAAATAGTTTCTGCAGCTCTATTGACGCTTTAAATTAAATATTAGTCTTAAAATTCTTTTCTGCATAATGACATATTTGTGGCTATGTCTTGAATTACCCCATAATAAAATATTAAAAAATATGAATAGACAATAGCATAATACAATAGACAATACAATATATAATACAATACAACAGACAATAGCAATAGACAATAGCATAGTACAGGCTTAATAAGGTACTTGTATGCATAGACTTTTTCATTTGAGATATTGCAAAATAAGCTCTTGCTAATTTTTTGCATGCTAACTCTGTGTGGTTCGACCACGTAAGTTTCGAAACAAGTAATACCCCAAGAAATCTTGCATTGAGTCTCTTGAGTTGGATATTGTGTAGCGTTGGTTGTCTTCAACAATCTGAAAATGGGTAAGTAAAGTTATTCTTCTGCCCATGTATAAATACAGAGTTATGTCGCGATTCAAGCTTAGTTTGTTTTTTGTTTTACCAATTATTAAATTGTACAATTCTTTCAGAAAGAAACAGAAACAGGTCAAGAACAGATCCGTGTGGTATACATGTCAGTGAATATGCATGTCTAGTTTTCGGCAGAGTACATTACGTTCTTTTTATTCGAAAGTGTGGAGTTAATTTTAGGATAGATTTTTGGAGTTAACAATTAAATGTCGGTCACTTAAAAGGGATCCTAAGAGATAAATAAAAAATCTAATTTTTCCATTAGATAGCATATATTAACCGTATCGAATGCTTAAGACAAATCAAAAAACAGTTCCATGACGTGTTCTCGTTTACTCAGTTTCTAAGGTGCATAGTTCGTAAAGCTGGCGGAAGCAGTTTCCACCGTACCTTTTGATCTAAAACCATATTTGAATTTAGATAATAAGTCATTTTTAAGGAGATATGCCATCATTCTATTGTACAATAATCGCTAAAATATTTTAGAGAAAATAGATACTAAAGATATAGGTTTATAGTTGTCCAAAATCAGAGGGTCAGATTTTTTATGTACTGGCACTACTAATGCAACTTTTAACGCCGATGGATCCTTCCTCAATGGCCTTCTTGAATATCTGCGTTAGTGGAATAGCCAAAGTTTTAATATTGTGGTTTAAAATTTTAAATGAAATGCCATCGGTTCCTTTGGAGTTTTTTTGAGGCTATACTGAAGTCAGCGTTTTGTAGATCAGTGGTATCAACAGGTGACATGTAGAAAGAATATGCATGTCTAGCTTTCGGTAGAGTACATTGAAGCAAAGAGGGTGAAAGCATCTTGATTTTCTTTACAATTATATTTTATCTAACAGCAATTTTCTTTACAATTATCAGTAAAAGATAATATTGTCATATTACATGAATTGGCTTTTATTCTCCAAGTGGTTAAACAATCAAAAATTTGATTCTCGGAGATTATAGGGTGTCCTGACGGTTTTCGTATAGTAAAAGCTTGACCTTATTTAGCTTTGATATTATTCTACAGCAAAATATTGATAGTTATAAATAGTTAAAGATATTTGTTAAAATTAAATGATTTGTCAAAATTAATAGTTATATAATAATCGTAAACATCAAAGCGTGAGTAAACTATCACTACGATATCTTCAAATCCGTGAATAGCTGGAATTACACTGATATCTTCTGTTACTCTTTAGCACACTTTGCTCAAGTTGCGTTGTGTGAGCCGTTCGCTACGTCAGAGCAAGTAACGGGAACGGTCAAGACCAACTTTTGTCCGGGCCTGAAGGCCAACATATATTATATCTTAAGCAAAGTGTGCCAAAGAGTAACGAAAGATATCAGTGTAATTACAGCTTTTGACAGATTTGAAGATGTCGTAGTGATAGTCTCCTACTTTCAATTCTATTATAAATTAGGTTCAAACCATGATATCTCATTGTAAACATTATTACCTAATTAAATTTCAGGAAATACAACATACTTAAATTATTAGGTTAGGTTAGGTGAAAGTGGATTTTGTAAGTCTGTTTGGATGAGACTGTTGAGAATAACCTTCCAGGTGGGACATAATTCATTTGGAAACTGAAATATTTTTGTGCAATTATTTTAAATTTGGATATAATAAAACATTTAATGTTTTTAAAGCAATGGTCGAAAAATAGTTAGCAAATTCATTAGCTGACTTGAATTTGAAATCAATATTCCATTTACTTTTAAAGAAATATATTTAGGCATTTTATAATTATTCATGAAGTTGCTAATAATTATTCTCCATGCTTCTATTAAACAATCTTAATACATTCTTTTAGCTTTTTAACTAAAATGCTCTTAAATGCATTTATGTCTAAGTTGGTGACCATGTAATCGATGGCTGTTTTAGAATGTGACCCATCTGGTCTTCTACCTATTTTTGTTGGCCCCATGGTAATAGTGCATAGATTGAATTCCAAAATAGTATTAAGCAACATTTTAGTAGAATGCTCAATCTCAATTTACAAAGTCTTCCAGCTAATACTATGTATGCCATGTCATATTCATGTCACTTGGTTTATAAAAATTTAATTCAAGTTCTAAAGTGTTGAAAATTAATATGAAATGTATTAAAGTTTGGTTTATCATTAGTTGCGTCTGAGATATTAGCAAAAATGTTGTGTGAGGGTACCCCCTTTTAACTCAGTTAGGAAGCGTTTTCGGACACATCTTTATAGGATCTTTTTCCCTTTCTTTAGAATCTAGAACAAGCGCTAGACTTTCTGCCGAACATTTATGAAACACCCTGTATAGAAGAAAGTTGTAAAGATAATTTATAGCCGTTATTTTTAAGTTAATACTATACAGTTTATAAAAAAAAAATATTATGAACCTAAATTTATTTCATCATTTCGTCATAGAATTAGAAGTATTAATAAAAGATTGAATCTTAATTTTCAATCTTCATTTTGAAACTAACAATAAATCTAATAGCGAGCAAGGGTTCCCCTAACTTGTGACATGCAAAAAAATAATAATTTATAGTTATTTTCTATCAGAAACCTATAGTTTAATAATTATTAATCAATCTATAGTTTACCAATTAATAATAATTCTTTTAATAACACGGAGTAAGCCCTGTAAAATTAAGGAGTACAACTCTGGGGCACAGCCCCCAATTCAAACTTGGAAATATCCCAGAGCAATCAGTTGATAATTCCAGAGGATAATTGGTAATGATTATAACAAACCAACAATTACACCACGACCTTGAAATCAGAACAGTTCATGAAGAAGTTAAACACTCAATGAAGACGTATAGGAATATACTTGATAATCATCCAAACATACTGGCTACACACTTAATAAATGATAATTGAACATTCAAAAGGCTAAAAAGAGAATCCATTAGAGATTTATAGGGAATATTATACATAAAGGGCGCACGTCGCTGGATTGACTGCCCTCCAAGACAACTGATAAATTCCCTAACCTTATGCTGAATGTTCGCAAGGAACAGATTGCATAAATACTATAAAAAAATAACACTGTGCTAGTCGAAAAATAGCATAATATCATATGTAATGTAAAATCTAAATTAAAAATAGTTTGAGAAATCTCTCAATGGTGGGCAAGGTGGGCAACACAATGGTGGGCAAGGAAGGAGCCTCCACGCGTGCGTTTTCTCCTGTATATGCAGAACATGCCGGCGCCCTCTGATAACACTATCGCCCCAGACACTGCCCAATCGTTCCACCACCGGAAACCACCGGACACGAAAAACTAAAGTAAGTTCATACACAAGACTTGAAATATCCTTTAAAACTATCCTCTTTAAGTTTTAGTGAGAATAATTGAAGTGTAGATTGCAACTGACGTATCTTTATGTATAAATAAACAGTACATTAAATAGTAGTCGCTCCGGAATGCTCGAGGCACCGCTCACAATCAAATATTTAGAGATATATTGATATATATTTCCCATTGAAAATGATCCCTTAAGTTGCAATTCAATACCGAATACTATTCGATTCTCAGTCCTTGGAGTTATTTGAAAATTGCATTTCAAACTCGGATGGAATTCCTTTACGCAATGGACTCTCCAATAGTAGTCAATTGTCGGGCGACATTCCTTATCGTATTATCAATTGTAGCAAAGAATAAGAAACCAGTTTATAATAAACCAGTTTATATTAACTAAACATTTTTAATATAAGAATAATTTAAGTATTTGTAATTTGTTTTCAAATAAGGGAAACTTTAAGAAAATTTAATAACATGTTAGTTCTAATTTGCAATTATTATATAGTGTCTTCCAATAAGAGGTTTCATTTTCAATAGGCCGCCATTTTAACAGTCGTCACGAGTCAACCTGTAACTGCTTGACAGATGGCAAGTAAGACCTACGCCATTATTAAAAAAATGAACGATATATGCTTTAATTACGCATTCAAATTATTAAAATTCAATTCAAAAATGGTGAAAATTTTGCGGTCACAGTTCGCAAAACTAAAGCATTTTTGGCTCGTCATGAAACACCTTCTCGGCTAGCAAGTGTGAAACCGTTGGAAAAGTTTGAGCTGCTGGGACAAATTAATGAGTGAAGAATCAAACTCGTGCGCGTCGTACAAGAACAACTGAGAATATTGCTGTTGTAGCCCATAGCGTTGAGAAAAACGTAGGTTGGTCTATTTCTCGTCGATCTTTGAAATTGGGCATACCATAAATGACATAACGCCGTATTTTGATTAAGACATAAGTCCTAAGGCTTTTAAAGTTCAGTTACCACATGAACGAACCCAAGCCTCCCGACCACCAACAATGTCGTGTCTTTGCTGATTGGGTCCTGGAATGCATCAAACAGATCCGAAATTTAATTGAAAAATCATCTTGAGTGATGAGGTCCATTTTTACCTCGGAGGCTACGTTCTATCTCTCTCCTATGGCTCTACAGCCCAAGGTTGGGCCTTGGCCTCCCTTAATTTATGCCTTTAGGTGCTTTTGTCCATTTCTACCATCTTCAAGCTTCTAATCCTTAGCAACCCTCTGGCATCTTCTTCTAAAGCGTCCTTTCATCGTTTCCGTGGTCTGCCCTTCGGTGTCTTCCCTACCATTTTGTCTTGGAGAGTCCGTTTTGACAGTAGTTCCTCACCCATTCTTGTGACATGGACTACCCATCGTAACTTCTGTATCTTAAGCGGATACAGTCGGGCATATCCGGATACTGGCGGCCCTGCAAGGCTTGGTACAGCTCATTATTGTATCGTATTCTGTATCCATATTCGTCTTGGATTGGGCCAAGTATTCTACGCAATACTTTCCTCTCAAAGATATTGATTTTGTTGCCACTGGTGTGTCTCATGACCCAGGTTTCGCAGCCATATGTTAGTATTGGTCTGACAATTGTATTGTACACCTTTATTTTTGAGTTTCTGTGCACGTGTTTTGATCGGAATATATGTGCGAGAGCGAAGTATGCTCCGTTTGCCTCTGTGGTTCTGGCTCTTAATTCTGCTTCTTAGCTTCCGTTACTTTCTAGGATCACCCCTAGAGAGCGGAAGCTGCTGACTTGGTCTAAGTTGTCTTGTGTTGTTATTGCCGGTATTCTTGCCTGCGTTAGCCAGTCTTCGTTACGTTAATTTTCAGCCCTATATCCCTGGCTGCTTCCTTCAAGAGGGTGTACGCTTCTTCTGCTGCGCCTTTGGTTCGGCTCATGATGTTGATGTCGGCGGCATATGCCGCTAGCTGAACACTTTTGTCAGTGAGTAAGTTGTTTCTGCTGATGCCGGTTTTTTTACGATGACCCTTTTTATTACTGATTTACTGATTACCCTTTCTAGCGCCAGTATGAAGAGGGTTGGTACTAATCCATCTCCCTGCTTCAGTCCCTGCGCATATGTGGATTCCTCGCTTAGTTGCCCTTGTACTCGCACTTTTGCGGTGCACTTTACCATGGACATGCGTACTGGTCTTGTCAGTTTCCCTTGTATGCCGAGTTCCTTAAGCGTCGTGTACAACATTCTGCGGTTGACCGAATCGTAAGCTTGTTTGAACTCCACAAATATGATGTATACGTCCGTATTGTGCTACCATGCTTTTTCGGGCATTCGTTTTGCGGTGAATAGTTGGTCAGCTGTAGACCTGCCTGGTCTAAACCCAGATTGATATACACCAATCAGTTGCTTGCACAGCTTTTTCATTCTGTTGTTTATGATGGTAGTCAAGATTTTGTATGGGCTGCATATTAGCAGTTCGATACCCCTGTAGTTCGCACATAATAGTTTGTTCCCTTTCTTGTAGATTGGGCAAATGATGCTTTGTGCCCATTCGCATTGTTTCTTCGTCCCATACTTTCGCTATTAGTACGTGCATGTAGGTGGCCAGCTTATCCCATCCCACTTGTTCTAGCAGTTCTAAAGATTGATACAGAGTTGATACCATCGATTCCGGGAGATTTGTTATTTCTCAGTGCTTTAATTGCTGTTTTTACTTCGGGGAGAGTTGGGATTATTGTGAGTTCATTTTCCTCTCCTTCCATGGGCTCTTCAGCATTTTGGTCGTTCTGCATCGTAGGTTCTGTATCGCTAACAGTATCTAAGGAGGCTACATTAATAATCAGAATTGTTGCATTTGTGGCTCAGAAAAAGCAAGAATTATTCTCGAAAATCCTCTCCATCCTCAACGTGTGACTGCTTGGTGCGGTTTTTGATCTGGCAGGGATATTGGACATACATTTTGGAAAATGGGGCTGCAGCAACTGTTGCGGTGAATGAATTGCGATATCGAACGATGATTAATTATTTCGTATGGCCGGAATTGGAAGATATTGATGTGGATAACGTTTATTTTCAACAAGACGGCGCTACGTGTCACACAAGTAACGGTACCATCGCTCTTTTGCGTGAAAAGTTGCCTGACCGCGTGATTTCTCAAAGGGACGATCACAATAGGGCACCGAGATCTTGTAATTTAACATCTCTAGACTCTTTTTTGAGCTACGTGAAAGATAAGGTTTATGGCAATGGCCCACAATCGATACAAGTCCTCAAAGATGGAATTCGAGAAGCTATCGAGGACGTACAGGCGCAAATGTGTGAATTGGGCAAATTTCATGAGAAGAATATGGTCGTGCAAGCAAAGCCGTGTCGGCCATTTGGCTAATATAAATGTTTTCCATTAATAATGGCACACCCACCTCTTTAAAATTTAAAAAAAAATCCGATGATTTCCCTTAAAAATACTCGTTTTTTACGTATCAAAATGAAACCTCTTACAGGAAGAACCAGTATATACTAACATTTGATATTGTTCATTCTCTGCTAATCATAATAAGTTTATATTCTACTACGAGTATATGTAGGTACTTGTAATTATGTTAATTCTAACTCCGCCTGGGGCGGCTGGATCGAGTAACTCGACAGTTGTCACTGCCGGTTCCTAGTCCGGGTAAAGGAGGTAGGTTGTAGCGGTAGGCCAGCTCCCTGCCCTACTGAAAAACATACCTGCTAAAAAACCTAATTCATCGCCTCGGAATAGGACGGAAAACACAAGGACAAACCAAGCTAAGAAAACCGACAACGACATGCAATACATGGAACATACCTCTCCAATAAAATATACGAAATTGCCAACGAATTTAAAAATCTCCAAGTAGACAATAATCTAACAGAGACGAAAAAGAATGGAAATGAAAAAGACGGAAAAAAAGAAAGGGATCTGAGAATTGGGGGAGTTATGACCACTTCTACAGCGGAGTACCCAAGGAAAGTAGAGCTAAGAAGGGAGTATCCATAATAATCCACAGGAGAATGAGATTGTATATCTCCACATGGGAACCGATCAATGAAAGGATGATAAAGATGAATCTAAAAATATTAGGAGATAATGCGACCATACTTTTGGTGTATAGTTACAGACTCAAACGGCTGACGAATACAGGAACCGAATATCTCCCGGTATAAGGAGATCTACTTCCAATCTATTCTAACAACCTCTTTGGGGGTTCGGAGGACCTCTTCGCACTCTCTTGTCCTAGGGGTAAGAAATTGCCCCTGAAGGCGAATGAGCTACTAGTTGGTGAACGGCATAAGAATAAAGAAAGTAATGAGCAACTACTGCATTCAAGATCCATATGGATTTCTCTAGTAACACATCATGGCTGTATACAAAACCAAATGTTCCAGAGTTTCAAGTCCCCCAATAGGATCTCCGGGACGACAGTTTTGAGTCAGGCTTCGGGAAAGTTGTCAGTGAAATATGGTATAAAGATTAGAACGTGGAATCTGCAAACTATAGCGCAAGCTGAGAAAATCCATAATACGATTCAAGAAATGGACAGAATGCAGATAGAAATGAGGAATACCGCCAAGTACCATCTCCTATAGTCTATTCTTCAAGGAAAAATACCAAGGAAGAGAAGTGTCGGACGAAGAAGAATATCCTGGTTAAAAATATCTCACAGCCTGGACCTCAAAAACATCTACTAAATTATTCCGAGTTGCAAGTGATAGGAACAACACAGTCAATATCGTATCCACATCCGGAACGGATAGGTTTTCATAGGTTTCAGAAGAAGAAGAAGAAGCGACCATACTGGGGATATATGCCAAGAATCATGACGAACTGGTATATAACAAAGACTCATTCTTTGAAAAACTAAACGAGGAAATAGCAAAAATAGGATAGTCAAGAGAAATAATACTTCTAGGAAAACTAAACTGCGGAATAGGAAGAAAGTAAAAGGACCTAGTAGCGGGAAAGTATGGAGAAGAAGTCGTTAACGATAATGGAAGAGGGTTAATAGAAATATGCGAACAAAATCAGTTGACCATTCTCAATGGGCATTTTCAACACTGGGAGATGCATAAATACACATGGACACAACCAACAAGGAATCTAAAAAGCGTTATTTACTACAAAATAATAAAACAAATATCCAGTCTAAAGTTCGTAGATGTAAGAGTACAAATAGGTGCCTTGTATGGAAGTTACCACTACCTTCTAAAAGGAAAAATAGTGCCAAAATAAGAGCAAAAGAAGATCCCGATAATTACCAAAGAAAGGATGAAATAACAAACGGTGAAACCCCAACAAGATTTAAAGTCAACAGCCTCGAACATGAAAGTACATAAATACTATACACCTCTAGACAGAATTCACAGACATAGAAGAAGAATACGAATATATAAATACGGGCATACATTCAACGGAGGTGGTGGTGGCTCAGATAGTTAAGCACTTGGCTTCGAGTCAGACAGCGCGGGTTCGAATCTCACGCTGAACTAAAAGCAGTAAAAATTAAAACTAATGGCTGGCTGCAACCCACCACACTCAATTCCCCAATCCGGACTAAGCAACCGTGGGGTCTCACTGTCTACTACCATCTTCTCTGGAAATTTGTCATTCGGATTCGACGTTAAACCGCTAGGTCCCCCATATCCAATCTTAGTGCTGAGGTTGATATGTGGCAGAGAAGAGGCCGGTGCCCAGCAGTGGGACATAAAAAGGCAAATGATGATGATGATGATACATTCAACGGCAGAGTAAGCACAGGGTTATGAAGAAAAACGAGGAAAACAGAAAAACCATACTGGTGGGACGAAGAAATTGAATACGAAATACAAGACAAAATAAAAAGGTACCATATATATTTAAGTTCGAAAACTATGGAAGACTAGATAAAATACAAAGAAACACAAAAGAGAGTACGGAAGAATATATGGGACAAGAAGAACAATCAATGGGAAAGGACGTGTTCAAGACTCAATGAATTCATTGGAGGAAGGAAGAGTACAGAAAGTTGGAGGCTACTCAAAAGTATAAATGGAGGCCGAACAAAGGACAAAATATCACCTACATAACACCTCAAAAAGACAGAAGACAGACCTCAATTTAAAAGCTTCCAAAACAAAAAGCAGGACATATTTATATAAGGATCTAATCAGAATAAATATGGCAGAGAAGTCTGTAAAAATTTAATAAACGGAAAAGCCCCACGACTAATGAACTTTTAAAATATGGCACAGATAGACTATACGGGGTATTAAGAAATTTATTGGTGCCTCAACAAGCACGAAGTACCCATATAAAGGAAGACATCACACCTATCGACGACATGCAAAAAAGACGGCAAGAGTAACTACGACAACTATCGTGGAGTAGCCGTTACAAGCGCTATAAGTAGAATCTATGGGAAAATCTTAAAGAACAGGATAGAAAAAGAATACGCAGATATGGAGTCAAAAGAAGTCGAAGGCAGGAAGAATGCAGTCGACCACCTGTTTACACCTTGTCAACTCAAATTCTAGAAAAGAAAGCAGCACGAAATCAAGAAGTACATCTCCTATACATAGATCTGAAAAGGCCTACAAAAGTGCACCTTTAGTAAAACTTTGGGAGCCTCTACAATATAGCAACATAAACACGGAAATAATAAAAGCTGTGATGTCTTTATACGCGGGCTCCAAATGCAGAGTCAAAACCAACGAAGGATTCACATTAGGATTCAAAGTAAGCAAGGATCTTAAACAGGGTTGCTGTATATCTACAATACTGTTCAAAATTTACTTGGAACACGCGCTGAAGACATGGAAACGGAAATGCAATAGCACAGGAATACGAGTGGATGACGACACGACAGTATATACCCTCTCTTTCGCGGATGACCAAGTAGTTATTGAACAAGATATATATGACATCACAACCAGGCGGGTGACGTGTGGTGTCCCGCAGGGGTTGGTTCTCGGACCGCTCCTGTGGAACTTTCTACGATGGCGTTCTAGACCTAGAAAAGACAAAAGACCTCGAGAACTGTAGACTGGTAGCATTCGCCGACGACCTCCTTGTGGTTTCCGCGAATACCAATGAGGAAGCTGTGGCAGCCAGGGTCGAAACTGCAGTAAAAGCCATTCATTTTTGGATGGAAAGCAACGAATTGCAAATAGCTCCAGAGAAGTCCGAGGTCGCAAGGGAATAGGCACCGTAACTGTTAATAACCTAGGCAGGTTGATGTCGGCAAAACCGACAATAAAATACCTCGGCGTCCATATTGACCAACGGCTATTCTGGAGAAGACACATCCAAAACGCAGCTATAAAAGCTGAACGCGCTGGAACAGCACTCCGCAAACTAATGCCTAGGCTGAAGGGACCTGCCACTAAGACTAGAAGGCTACTAAGTGAAGTCGTAAACTCCATCCTCCTCTACGCCGCACCGGTCTTCCTATTAGCTGTTTCTAATAGGAATATATATTGATAAGAACACAACGCCCCATGCTCATAAGCATATGCTGTGCTTATCGCACTGTGTCCAACGTTGCGCTACAAGTTATAGCGGCAGTCCCGCTGATAGACCTTATGGCGGAGGAAAGGGCTTCCAACCAAGGAACGAACAAAGAGGGTAGGACCATAAACAGAAACCAACTGATGAGCTAATAGCACCCACAGAAATAGCAACGTTGGGCCCGCGCCAAGCAAAGGGAATGGATCCGAACCCTCATCCCCGAAATGGACCCATGGTACAAGCGCAAACACGGCGAGGTCAACTTCTACCTCACACAAATACTAAGCGGTCATGGTAATTTGCCGATACTGCCTAGTAACGGATACTGCTGAACATACTTTATTTCAATGTTCGCAATGGGCTGATATTAGGGCCATAGCAGAACAGGAGGTAAGGGAACCCATTAACAAGTAGAATATGGTGAATCTGATGATTAAGAGCGAAGACAGCTGGAAGACAATGACAAATTTGTGTACCGAAATCCTTAAAAGAAAGGACGAAGACGAAAGAAGGGATGGTGTGGCAAGTCACAAAGGGCAACCCTAGATGAAATAAAAGGAAAACAGAAAAACTAGGGCGGTAAAAAACCGTCTGGGCAGCTCACCCTGAAGGAATGCGCAAGCGATACCGGGGTGGCGTACTTTTAAGCCAAGTGGAAGAAGGAATTAGTGAGTGATAGCCTCACATACAGGCTGGTAGAGCTTCGCCCAAACCAAATAAAAAAAAGATATAGATGACATGGGATATATGAAGCTCATCGAGGGGTACGGAAAATGGGGTCTGGATGTCAACATTACAAAAATGCAATATATGTGCATAGGAGTACAACAAGAAGACCTACATCTAGCAACGGGACAGATCATCAAGCAATGCAATATATACAAGTACCTAGGAATGAAAATATCTACAGAAATGACACTAGACGAAGCAATAAAGGACACAAACGTACAGGAAAGAAGTGCTACTACTTTTATGCTGAACAGTATTCTTTGGGACAAAACCATTACAAAGGAAAATAAAAAAGGATATGCAACTCAATCGTGAAAAGCATAATAACATATAGCTCGGAGTTGTGGCCGATAAAAGAAAAAACAAAAAGAAAGCTAAAAGCCACAGAAATGAACTTCTGGAGAAGAGCGATGGGAAAATTCAGGAGAGATAGAGTCCCAAATAAAACCATCAGACAAGAAATGGGGATACAACAAGACATTATTTATGACTTAACGACTAAACAACTAATATGGTATGGGTACGTCCTAACAATGTCAGAACACAGAATCCCAAAGAAAGTACTAAACTGGAACCTACAAGGAAACCGAAAACGAGGAAGATCGCGCAGAAGCTGCAGAGAGGGAGTAGACAAGTAAATTCGAGAGACTGATCTGGAGGAAAATTTGTGGACGAACAGAGAGGAATGGCGATTAGGAATCGGAAGACGTAAAATGTTGTAATCCGATATATATATATATATATATATATATATATATATATATATATATATATATATATATATATATATATATATATATATATATATATATATATATATATATGTATATATATATATATATATATATATATATATATATATGTATATATATATATATATGTGTGTGTGTGTGTGTGTGTATGTAAGTGTATTATGAGAATTCTAATGTTATTACATTTATAATGTGGAAGGAGCGATATACTCAGTTTTAGGGTTAGCTGGTTCTGTAACTTAGAGACACTCAATAGGTTCTTCTGCATTTAAGAGTCGTTTGAAGTAGTTAGCTAGGGTCTTGGTACTATCGCTGTCATTAAGATACATGGGTCCATCTGGTCGCTGGGGGTGTAAAAACCGGGTTGGTTGTTGCTTGAGACGTTTGTATAGATCTATAGTGTTGTTCTTTACACAATCCTCATCTGCTTGCTTATTCAGTTCCTGGTTGTGCTTCCTCTTGGCCCCTCTTATGATGCTCGACGTAGTTTTCCTTTGTGCAATAAAGGCTTGTAAACTAGCTTTGTTTTTATGTACATTCCATTTGATCGCTATTTGCCTGGCTTCTATAGTTTTATCACATTCGCTGGACCACCACGGCTGCTTGTTCCCTTTAGTTCTATTGGGGATTGTTTCCTGAGCCGCTACTGTTATGGCATCCCTAAGTGGATCCCATTTTATATATGTGTTTGTCCTGTTGGTATTTTGAATCAGCACTCTTGCTAACTAACTAGTGCTGTATTCTTTAAGTTTGGTGGTATCAAACCTAGGAATCTTCGTGTTCCTTGCTAACACACCAATGGTCTTTATTAGTGGTTTCAGGTTCGTCTTAACCAGAGACAGGTATAGATCAGAGTCAATGTTGGCTCCTCGTAGAACCTTGACATTTTTAATATCCATGTGGTGTAGCTTGTCTATTGCTACGTGGTCGGTTTGGAATTCACCCTTCATGCTATTTGGGCATCACCATGTCATGGCCTTTCCGGGAAGGTGTTTGAAACTTGTAGACATCAAAAGAAATCCATACTTGGTGCAGACACTGATTAAGAGTTCCCCGTTGGTTTTGGTTCCCCTATGGGCAGGATATCTTCCTACAATCTTCTGGGCATATACCGATCTGGGCATTGAAACCTCCTAACAATATAGTCGTCTGGTGATTTGGGTCTGGGGTTTCGTCAAGGGCATCCCACTACTTGTTTTCCGTTTCTGGGTTTTAGTTGTTAGAGTCATTGGTAGATTATGTAATTTATATTATCCATGTATTATTACTCTAACCTAGATAAACCAGCAATTTTCAAGATATGGGTTGCGACACGAAATAGACCTTTTCATAGTTGACATTTTTTTGAGCGCATGTGTCAATTTTCGCCATGTTATACGTAAAAAAGTGCCCGAACTTTTTGACGTATTATTAAATATGTGCTCGAAACTTTCATATTCCCACCTTTCAAACTTGGCTGATGCGCATGCGCTTAACAAACCGTGAAAAGTTCTATTCGATCGCCGTAAATTTTTATTGGCTAGCGATACTCTTTAAACCGTTTTAATTAAAATACAATGGAAAATAAAAACAAAAACTAGGAGAAAGAAACCTTCTGCATTAAATATTAATATTAAATACTACATTTTAAATTATGTAACTTTGTTAAATTAATTTAATTTTAATAGACAATTCAGGCAAAAGTTTCATTAATTGTCTCAATTCTTGAAAATTACTTGGGTCGCGTGTTTAAAAGTTTGAGAAACACTCGATTAGTATAAAACTAAAAACAAACCGTTTTTCGTCTTCCTTTTACTTGACTACAAAATATTTGCAACATGAAAATATTTAGAACAAATATATAAAAAAATCTGTTAATAACGTTTCTGGTTGGTTGATCAGACAAGTCCATTAAATTTGAATACGTCTCCCGAACTACTACTATGTTTATTTAGTGATTATAAACTTTCTCGGCGGGTATTAAAGCTTTGCCGATAGACTGCTTACATAATTAGAAGGGAGGAGACATCCCGAGTGGACAATATACTTCACACTGTATTAATTGCCTCGACAATATTTGAATTAGCAAACTTGCTAATAAATTTCCACAGAGTTGCTCGTATCGATCACAAAATCAATTTCAAATTGACTCTAATAAACTCCCCCTCTATTAAATTTAACTAATAAATTACAACAAATTTAAACTTATTCTTGAGATAAATAATTTGCCGATAGACTTTACATAAACATTATTATATAATAATAAAAGAATTAAGGAAGCTATGTTCTTTAATTCATAATTTGACTAATAATATAACATAGTACGGTGTGGATCCTGCATTTTACTGCTAAACGAGGTTATTAACGAGGCTAAATGATTTTACTGCTAAATGAGATGACATAACCTGATAAATGAAAATAATTATGAACATTCATAGACGCATTTTTGTTTTTTGGCTTGATATTTATATTTTCTATTCCTCTATTAATCATATTTAATTTATATTTTACGACAAATTTAAACTTATTGGTGAAATAATTAAATTGCCATGTAGCTACATTATAAATGTAATAACAGTAGAATTCTCATAATCACTCCTTGCTGTTACCTATAAGATAATTTCCAAGATTCTGGAACGCCATGTAACAAGACTGCTGGATAAAGAGTTAGGAGAATATAAAGCAGGGTTCAGAGCATCCAGGTCCTGTACCGAGCTGATACACAATCTGAAGATCATCCTTCAATACAGCAAGTCAAGAGCCAGACAATGGGTAGCTCTATTTGTCGACTTCCAGAAAGCATACGACTCAGCGGATAGAATTACTCTTTTTAAGACCTTGAAAGAACTAGGACTCAACGACAAGATCAATAGGCCGATACAAGACACCCTGCACAATACCACAACCAGAGTAAACTGTTCAGGACAACTCTCGGAGAGTTTCGCCATTAAAACAGGGGTGAGACAAGGAGACATCTCGTGCGTATTATTTAATGCGTTCTAGAGAAGATCATTAGAGAGTGGACGAGAATATTACCAGAGAACACTGGATTACGGATGGGGATTAAAGCCGAGAACCTAATACTACCTTGCCTAGCTTTTGCAGACGATCTGACTTTATTGGAAAATTACATACAGGAGGCTACTGGTCAGCTCCAAATACTACACTAAATAGGGTCTACTATGTAGGGTACAATATATTCTAAAACTAGTCTTCTTATCAACAGAGTTTGTTACTAACATCAACGATGCCCCTAGAATGATGAGAGTCAGTGATAACATCTACATCAAGAGAGTCAAACATGTAAAGTACCTTGGAGAGTGGTTCTCAGAGGCCCTTATCAAAACTCTTGAACACAGGAGACTCAAACCAGATAAGGCTTACTATGTCTTAAGGCTTACCAACACCATTGCACGGTAACCATGCTTCGGTACGAGATTACCAGTTTCCTATTATCTTTCCTTCTTTGATATTTCGTCCTCCCTTGGTCAACACTTCGGTCTACTCTTGACCACCTTTCAACTCCTGATGCTAGTAGGTATCGAGGGCTAGGGAGTTAAACTTCTTTCTTCTTCAGTATATTACTCCTAATCCTACGGTGGTGGACCTTACCCGTGCCAAGAGGATGCATGGCCAGAAGGAGGTCAGTCTGGTCCCTAAGGAAAGGAAACCTGGCAAAAGGTATAAATTGCACCCCCCCCCCTCAATGGATAGTGTAAACCGAGGTAACAACCACCAGGTGGGTACGGGCAACAGCTCGGAATCCCACCCTGCGCAAGCAGGCCGCCCAATCGGATCTGGTGTGGGCAACAATCCATTCCCGGAACGTGAGTTCCCCAAAAAGTCCACCCGTAAAGGGAGACTCCCGTCCTCTAAGGACAACACAAGTAGCAAGCTAATGAAACCCGGGCCTAGCACTAGTAATAATGCAGAGCTGAATAAAGCGGCATCTAGCAAAAAATGAGGTGAAACCGTCCGTCAGAGCCTACAGGGATAGAAGGGCGGCTTACAAACTCCTCGACAAATTTAAGGGCATCTCGGAGGAAAAGCGGTCTGATCAAGACAAGGCGAAACTCGAGTGGGCCCTCAAAGTTACGAAAGAGCATGAGTCGGCGGCAACCCAGGGATCGTCCAAAAGAAAGGACAGATCGATGGATGAATCCCCGCTCATAGGGGAAAAAAGGGCACGACTGGGTCCTTCGCCACAGTCCAACAAAAAGGGACTCCCGAAGCGCTCATACAGTGAGATCATGAAAGATCATCTGGTATGGGCGGTCATTGACAGAGGTCACCGGGATGGAAGTATCGCGCCAGCCAAATGGGGACTGGTGGAAGCGGCTCTCTTGGGCAAATACCTGGACATTCTCCAGAAGAAGCCAGGCCCAGCTCCTTGCTGCAGAGACGCTGGTTGGCATCAAGGACATATCAAGCTGGTAGCTTGTGCAGATCAACTAACAGCGCAGTGGGATGTCAGATATTGGGGTCAATAATATGTTCGGACCTCTCCATCTAGATGAGATTAGCGAAGCAGAGGAGAATCTGGCGCTAATCTCTGACACCGAAGACGACAACGACGTAACGATCGTCGCGGTGCCAGAAAACTCTCTCAGTGATGGTTGGGGTAATACAATGTAACCTCTACCACACCAAAGCAGCCTCGGCTGCTCTGCTCCTCCAACTGTCAACGGGAGGAGTCGACATCGCCCTAATCCAAGAACCCTGGGTCGTGGGTACCAAGATCGGTGGACTGGGCTCCGACAAGTACAGGTTACTATACGTAAAAAACGCAGGTAAGCCACGCTCGTGCGTCCTGGCGGATAAAAGCATCAACGCTTTTATGATGCCTAACCACGGCGATTGCGACACTGTCACTGTATCAATGGGACTTTTTAACCGTAGGTTATGGATGATCTCAGGATACATCGCCCATGAGAAGGAAAGTCCCCCAGAGGGTTTCCATGGTATAATCACAGAAGCCAACCGAGTAGGGGCGGACGTGATTATTGGAGCCGATGCCAATGCCCACCACACCATATGGGGCAGCTCGGATACGAACAACAGAGGTGAGTCTTTACTAGAATTTATAATAACCTCCGACCTAGAAATATGTAATATAGGTAACACTCCCACCTTCACCACAGCTGTGAGAGAGGAGGTACTTGATATTACACTCGTTTCCACTAAAACGCCTAACCTTGTAAGCAATTGGAAAGTGTCAAAAGAACACTCCTTTTCTGATCATAGGTTTATTGAATTTAAGGTAGGCATACAAATGCAAACAAGGCCTAAGTTTGTAGACAAACGGAAGACTGACTGTGGTAAGTACAAAACTACCCTATCGGGTCTTCTATCGGAAGAACCGCCCCCAACACCAAAAACAGGGAATGAGCTAGACAGAACTGTAAAACAGTTCACAGGTGCCTGTAACAAGGCCATGTGCACATCATGCAAAGTCGTGAGCAGGATATGTAAGAGCAAACCACGGTGGTGGACGCCGTTAATAAGCTCCCTAAGAAAGGAAAGCAGGAGGCTGTTCAACGAGGCAAAAAGCACCAATGAGTGGACTGCCTATAAGAACAGCCTACGGAATTTCAAAACGGAGGTTAGGAAGGCCAAAAGGTCATCCTTTGCTCGGCTCTGCGAGCAAATAGAGGAAACCTCAGAAGCCAGCCGACTGCGAAAAATTTTATCTAAGGATCCGGCAGTCCAAAGGTTCATACAGAAGTAAGATGGAAACTGGACAACCTCATGTACAGAAACGCTGGAGCTACTCATGGATACACACTTTCCAAACAATGGAATAAGTGTAGTGGACTCCACCATAACTGCTCCACCTCGGTATCTGGCTGACAGAATTGTAGGTGGAGATAAGTTAACCTGGAGCATCAAAAGTTTCAAACGCTTTAAGTCACCTGGACCTGACGGGATCAGTCCAGTTGAGCTGCAAGAGGCCATAGATATAGTTACACCTTGCTTGGAGACTATGTTTAAGGCATGTATAAACCTCTCATATATCCCAAAAATATGGAGAGAGGTCGAAGCGGTTTTCATCCCAAAAGGAGGAAAGGCCTCACACACCTCCCACAAAGACCTGAGACCAATCAGCTTATCATCGTTCCTGCTAAAGACACTTGAAAGACTGATTGACTTGCACATGAAGGAGGCATTACACCCTGAAATGCTGTCAATGTCTCAGCACGCATACACAAAGGGGAAATCCGTGAAAACAGCACTCCACGCCTTGGTAAACCAGATAGAGAGCTCGATGAGGCATAAGGAGTTCACGATGGTTGTCTTCCTCGATATAGAAGGGGCATTTAACAACGTGAAGCCTGAAGCCATAGAATCAGCCTAAACTGAACTAGCTATGGACAACGCTCTATGTCACCTGATCGGAAAAATGCTCCGTGAAAGGAACATTAGGGCCACAATGGGAGAATCCCACATAAGAAGGAAGGTGAGTAGGGGAACCCCACAAGGGGGCGTCCTCTCACCATTGCTTGATGAACATCACGCTAAATGAGCTGCTCCTCCAACTTAGGAAATCCGGCTGCAGGGTCGTCGCCTATGCGGATGACGTAGCAATAGCGGCCTCAGGGAAACACCTCAATACAATGTCGCAACTTGTTGAAGGGGCCCTATCGAAACTAGCGCAATGGTGCAAAAGGTGTGGCGTAGATGTCAACCCGGCGAAATCCGAGCTAGTCGTTTTCACAAGGAAACACAACATCCCAGAATTCAGGCTCCCAATGCTAAAGGGCACTGAACTGACGATCAAGGAGAGCGCCAAGTACTTAGGTCTCATACTAGACCGAAAGTTATCTTGGAAGCTCAACATAAACGAAATAGTACGGAAAGCAACGGTGGCGCTGTACTCTTGCAAGAGAGCGGTGGGGAAATCTTGGGGCCTCAACCCCAAGATTACCTTCTGGCTATATAGAGCCGTAGTTACACCAATACTCTAACACAGCGTTTTCATATGGTGGCCGGTACTTAATAATAACAAATGGCGCTTACAAAAGTGCAGAGAATGGCGGCGCTCATGATAACGGGAGCCATGAGAACGACGCCTACGAAAACCTTGGAGACAATCCTGGAAATAGCCCCGATCGATTTAATGGGCAAGCAACTTGCCATTACCACAGCACTTAGACTAAAGTCAGTGCGAATGTTGACATCGGACTATCGTGGACACGCCGGAATAATCAATGAATTTAAAGTGGTGCACAAAAACATAGACCGATGTCTAGCAACACCTGCTTTTGGCAACAACTTCTCATACCACATACCCTCTAAAGAGGAGTGGATGGAATAGAAAGAGGTACCAGCAGGACACACGCAGGTCTTTACAGATGGCTCACGGAGGGAGGACAAAGTGGGCAGCGGAGTTTTCTCCAACGACCTCAACCTCAGAATTAGCTTACGCCTGCCAGACTACTGCAGCGTTCTACAGGCGGAGGTAACCGCCATAAAAGGGGCAGCAGAGTTGCTGATGGTAAATGGGGACCCTGGTGAACAGATCCACATTTACACCGATAGCCAAGCTGCTCTCCGGGCAGTTACTAGCGTGTGCACCAACTCAGCAGTGGTCTCTGGCTGTCGGAGAAAGCTGAATGAGCTCGCAGCACACACAAACGTGAGACTCAGGTAACGCAAAAGCGGATGAGCTTGCAAAGAACGGCACAAGCCTGCACTCAACCGAAGTATTACAGGATATTGGTATTCCATTTGCCTCGTGCAAGGAGACAATAGCCGAAATAACCTCGAACCTAGCGAAGCGAAGGTGGAGGAATGAAGACACCTGCGAAGTAACCAGGCAAATATGGCCTCACCGAAACAGGAAAAGAAGCACCAACATCGTCTCTCTAAAAAAAAACGATATCAGACTGGCAGTGGGAGTCATCACGGGACACTGTCCCATTGGCAAGCACGCTGAGAGACTGGGCATAGCGAAGCGGGACTACTGCAGAGGCTGCCTGGACGAGGAGGAAGAGGAGAGTGTTCAGCATTACCTATGCCAATGCCCCTCTCTGACCGCAACACGATTGCTCTTCTTAGGCCGACCTTTCTTGGATAATCTTTCTGACCTCGCATCACTAGATGCGCAGACTCTCATGAGGTTCATCCACGGCTCGAAATGGTTTAACAAAATCCCCTGAGGAGGGTTGTACTGCAAGTACCGTGGTAACACAACGAGCCCATCTGAGGCCTATGTGAGCATTAGCTGCCACTTAAACCTAACCTAACCTACTATGTCTGTAGAAAACTATATGCTTCAAAAAAATTGTCGATGAATGTCAAACTAAGACACTACAATGCAGTAGTCATATTCACAGTCCTTTATGCAGCAGAGTGCCTATATCTAACTAAGAAGGCCCCATTAAGAGTCCTCGAGGTGCAAGAAAGAAAGTTTCTGAGACGGATAGTAGGACCAAGAATTCTACCAGATGGAATCCGATGGTATCAAACAAATCGTGAGCTATATAAACATCAAGAAAATCTCATAGATGCCATCAGAAGAAGGCGACTGGCTTTTTACGGACATCTATCCACAATGGACTCAAACAGGTTATCCCATAGGATCTTCAAGGCTAACCAACGCAAAGCAAAGGATTCTTGTGGATGAAGCAAGTGGACAAGGATCTTTCGGAACTCCATATAAATCAAAATGGCATAGCCGACCGGAGTAATTATCATACAACTCCAAAAACTAAGTCTCTCGTAACATCCCTCACAGAAGTTACCCACAGACCAAAAGGCGAGACCAGCAAATAGTATGAGAAACGTCAGATTGAATTTATCCGGAAAATGAAGGACTACTGGGCCATCAGAAAAGCTCGAGGTACCAACAAGAAATCAACTGCCAAACCCACAACTAAGAACACCAATCGTAGCAAACAACAACGATGACATCAAGAAACAGCTAAAACAACAAGCACCGTGGTCCATAGATTGCCCTAACGATATTAAAAAAAAAACGGGCCTGGATTTGAAATAATAATAATTTTGTTATCATGTTAAATTTCCAATTTGCGAAATTTTTGTATTAATAAATTTTATGTTTTATTTAATTAATTTTGTTTTATTTAATTAATGATATATTAATAATTTTTCAAAGTCCCACAAAGAAAAATCTGCAAAATAATTAAATTAAATTAAAATGAATTAAAATATTTTTGCTTTGATTAAATTGTTATTATTATTAGTTATTATTTGTCATGGATGGTCCCTTTGGGAACACACGAAGCTTTATTTAAAATTTCGCTTACGGTGGATCCAGGATGCTTTCATTAAATTGTTATTTAATTATAATTTTGCAAAGATCAAATTTGCATTTGCACATTTGTTTGTTTTTCTTTAAACTTGCAACCGAGAATAATACAATTTTAATCAAAATTGTTTCCGCAAAAAAACATTAACAAAGAATGCAACAACAATTAACGACAAAAAATAAGGAAACTCTGACCTTAAAATCCGCCAAAAATCCCAAAAAAGTCGCCCAAAACGAATCAATCAGCACTGCACCACGCGTCTCCCTTTCAGGTTTTCTATTAATTACCCAAATAATTAGCATAATTTTCTCACAGCTGCGAGACAAAAAAGAGTGCAAAGCTCACTAGACAAGCGAGGTGCAAACTGAACCCAATCAGTAAGCAGCCGTCCGTTACAGTCGACCGCACTTCCAAGAAATTTAGCTTCCCTCCCAATTCTAACAAAAAAAATCGATAAAAAACACAAACTTGATTAAATTAAATTTATGAAAACAAATTATAATCAAATGATCTAAAAAAATAAAGAAATCTGGATTCGTCTAGATTAGACTACATTTAGACTAAATTTAGCATTAGATTTATTACCAGATTTAAAATTAGATTAAGGGATAGAGTTAGAAGCATCAAGACTAAAAAGACTATAATCTGTGAAGAATAGACAAGACTAAATAATACGATAGAAAAGACTAGTCAAGATTAGACATGATTACATAATATTAGATAAGATTAAATAACGAGAGATTGAATGATTGGATGACATTAAAAGAAAGTAAGCATTGGTAAACAAGACTAGCAAGTCTAGACATATATAACCTTGTTCAACCTTGTCTTCTCAAGAATTATATAATCTTATGTAGATAAAGCTAACCAAAAGAAGACATGACCAGACAAGGCCACACAAGACCAGACAAAACCAGATAAGACTAAACAATACTAGACAAGGCTAGTCAAGACTAGATATGATTACACAAGACTAGACAAGACTAGCCAAAACCGCATGACACTGGACAAGAATGGTCAAGACTCACTGCTGGCATACAGTCGAACACATGCCGAGACAATGTCAAGTCTAATTAAGGCTACATTTAATCTGTTAATAATAGACAAGACTAGATAATACTAGACAAGACTAGATAAGATTAGACATGATTAGATAAAATTGGATAAGATCAAATGACAAAATATTTAAAAAAAACTACGCATTAGTATACAAGGCAAGAAAGTGTAGACGTGACAAGACTAAAACTAGACAAGACTAAACAAGGCCAGACAAGCCTACACAAGGCCACAGAAGACCAGACAATCTCACCAAGTACCAGACAAAACCAGACAAGGCTAAACAATACTAGACAAAAGTAGATAAGGTTAGTCAAGACTAGACAAGGCTACACAAGACTAGACAAGGCTACACAAGACTAGACAAGGCTACACAAGACTAGACAAGACTGGATAACACTGGACAAGACTGCACAAGACTAGACAAGACTGGACAAGACTAGACAAGCCTAAAAAAGACTGGACAAGACTGTACAAGACTGGACAAGACTGCACAAAACTGGACAAGATTGGATACGACTGGTCGAGATCTGAAAAGATTAGATAAGACTGCACAAGGCTGTACAAAATTGGATAACACTAGACGAGAACAAAACTGGACAAGAGTGGAGAAGATTGGACATGACTACACAAGACTGGACAAGACTGGAGAAGACTGAACAAGACCGCACAAGAGAGGACAAGGCTGGACAAGACTGGAGGAGACTGCACAAGACAGAACAAGGCTGGACAAGACTTAGCAAAACTGGACAAGGCTGGAGGTCTGGACAAGACTGGAGGTCTGGACAAGACGGGATATGACTATAAAATTTGACAAGATTGGACTAGAATGGACAAGACTGAACAAGACTGGACAAAACTGAATAAAACTGGACAAGACTGCACAAGACCTGACAAGATTGGATAAGACTGGAGAAGACTAAACAAGGCTGGAGAAGCGTGGACATGTTTACACAAGTCTGGACAAGACTGAACAAGGCTGGAAAAGACTTAGCAAAACTGGACAAGGCTGGAAGTCTGGACAAGACTGGAGGTCTGTACAAGACCGGAGGTCTGGACAAGACGGAATATGACTAGACATGCTTGGACAAGACTGTACAAGACTGAACAAGACTGGACAAGGCTGAACGAAACTGCACAAGACTGCAGAAGACCTGACAAGCTTGGATAAGACTGGAGAAGACTGAACAAGACTGGACAAGACTGGAGAAGCTTGGATATGACTACACAAGACTGGACAAGATTAGAGAAGACTGGACAAGGCTGGAGCTCGTGACAACTGGACGTCTGCACAAGATACTACTAAGTAAGATATTACTAGACAAGATTGGACAAGAATGGACAAGCCTAGACAATACTCGAATAGACATGTTTAGTGTTATATAATCTAATCTAGACAAGACCGAACAAGACTAAAGAGGATCAGACCGTGTACCCATGACCCATGAACTAGACTGGGTAAAATCGTACAATCCTATTGTGTGTCTGTTTATTAGTGGTATATTTATCTAGTGGTTAACTTGACTGCCCAGCCAGGCTGCTGGCAGACAGTCTAACACATGACGTGGCATTCAAGACTAAATAAGACTACATTTAATCTGTCAAGAATAGACAAGACTAGATAATACTAGACAATACTAGATAAGATTAGACATAATTAGATAAGATTGCATAGGATTTAATGACGAGACATTAAAAAACAACTAGACATTAGTAAGATAGACAAGATAAGAAAGTCTAGACGTATATAACCTTGTACAACGGTGTCTTCTCTAGTGTTATCTAATCTTAGCTAGACAAGACTAAACAAGACCAGACAAGATGGGACAAACCCGCACAAGGCCAGACAAGGCCACACAATTCCAGACAAGGCTACACAAGACTGGACAAGACTGGATAACACTGGAGAAGACTGCACAAGACTGGACCATACTGGACAAGACTAGATCAGCCTGGAAAATACTGTATCAGATTGGACAAGACTGGACAAGATTGGGGAAGACTAGTCAAGACCTGACAAGATTGGAGAAGATAGGACAACACTGCACATGACTGCACAAGGCCTAGCAATACTGGATAAGGTTGGAAGACCTTGTTGGAAGACCTAGTCAAGACGGGACGTGACAGGACAAGATTGGACAAAACTGGACAAGGTTAGACAATACTCGAATATACTTGTCCAGCCCTATTTAGTGATATATAATCTAATCTAGACAAGCCTAAACAAGATCAGACAATGTTGGTACAAGTGTGGGAAAGATTATACAAGTCTATTGGAGTAGTCTTGCTTGCGACAGCCATTAAAACACGCCTGATTGAACGGCAACCCATCGCTATCGCGCAGCCAGAGTGCTGACATTAAAAGAATGTAAGCATTGGTAAACAAGACTAGCAAGTGTAGACATATATATCCCTTGTTCAACCTTGTCTTCTCAAGTATTATATAATCTTATCTAGATAAAGCTAACCAAAAGAAGACATGACCAGACAAGGCCACACAAGACCAGACAAAACCAGATAAGACTAAACAATACTAGACAAGGCTAGTCAAGACTAGATATGATTACACAAGACTAGACAAGACTAGACAAAACTGCATGACACTGGACAAGAATGGTCAAGACTCACTGCTGGCATTCAGTCGAACACATGCCGAGACATTGAAGTCTAATTAAGGCTACATTTAATCTGTTAATAATAGACAAGACTAGATAATACCAGACAAGACTAGATAAGATTAGACATGATTAGATAAAATTTGATAAGATTAAATGATACAAGGCAAGAAAGTGTAGACGTGACAAGACTAAAACTAGACAAGACTAAAAAACTAGACAAGACTAAACAAAGCCAGACAAGCCAGCACAAGGCCACAGAAGACCAGACAATCACACCAAGTACCAGACAAAACCAGACAAGACTAAACAATACTAGACAAAACTAGATACGGTTAGTGAAGACTAGACAAGGCTACACAAGACTAGACAAGGCTACACAAGACTAGACAAGGCTACACAAGACTAGACAAGGCTACACAAGACTAGACAAGACTGGATACCACTGGACAAGACTGCACAAGCCTAAAAAAGACTGGACAAGACTGCACAAGACTGGACAAGACTGCACAAAACTGGACAAGATTGGATACGACTGGTCGAGACCTGAAAAGATTAGATAAGACTGCACAAAGCTGTACAAAATTGGATAACACTGGACGAGACTGAACAAAACTGGACAAGAGTGGAGAAGATTGGACATGACTACACAAGACTGGACAAGACTGGAGAAGACTGAACAAGACCGCACAAGAGAGGACAAGGCTGCACAAGACTGGAGGAGACTGCACAAGACAGAACAAGGCTGGACAAGACTTAGCAAAACTGGACAAGGCTGGAGGTCTGGACAAGACTGGAGGTCTGGACAAGACGGGATATGACTAGACAAAATTTGACAAGTTTGGACTAGAATGGACAAGACTGTACAAGACTGGACAAAACTGAATAAAACTGGACAAGACTGCACAAGAGCTGACAATATTGGATAAGACTGGAGAAGACTAAACAAGGCTGGAGAAGCTTGGACATGTTTACACAAGTCTGGACAAGACTGAACAATTCTGGAAAAGAGTTAGCAAAACTGGACAAGGCTAGAAGTCTGGACAAGACTGGAGGTCTGTACAAGACCGGAGGTCTGGACAAGACGGAATATGACTAGACATGCTTGGACAAGACTGGACAAGACTGAACAAGACTGGACAAGACTGAACAAAACTGCACAAGACTGCAGAAGACCTGACAAGGTTGGATAAGACTGGAGAAGACTGAACAAGACTGGACAAGACTGGAGAAGCTTGGATATGACTACACAAGACTGGACAAGATTAGAGAAGACTGGACAAGGCTGGAGCTCGTGACAACTGGACGTCTGCACAAGATACTACTAAGTAAGATATTACTAGAGAAGATTGGACAAGAATGGACAAGCCTAGACAATACTCGAATAGACATGTTTAGTGTTATATAATCTAATCTAGACAAGACCGAACTAGAATAAAGAGGATCAAACCGTGTACCCATGACCCATGAAATAGACTGGGTAAAATCGTACAATCCTATTGTGTGTCTATTTATTAGTGGTCTCAGCGTTGCCGCGCACTAGGCAACTTGACTGCCCAGCCAGGCTGCTGGCAGACAGTCTAACACATGACGTGGCATTCAAGACTAAATAAGACTACATTTAATCTGTGAAGAATAGACAAGACTAGATAATACTAGACAATACTAGATAAGATTAGACATAATTAGATAAGATTGCATAGGATTAAATGACGAGACATTAAAAAACAACTAGACATTAGTAAGATAGACAAGATAAGAAAGTCTAGACGTATATAACCTTGTACAACGGTGTCTTCTCTAGTGAAATCTAATCTTAGCTAGACAAGACTAAAAAAGACCAGACAAGACGGGACAAACCCGCACAAGGCCAGACAAGGCCACACAATTCCAGACAAGGCTACACAAGACTAGACAAGACTGGATAACACTGGACAAGATGGCACAAGACTGGACCATACTGGACAAGACTAGATAACCCTGGAAAATACTGTATTAGATTGGACAAGACTGGACAAGATTGGGGAAGACTGGTCAAGACCTGACAAGATTGGAGAAGATAGGACAACACTGCACATGACTGCACAAGGCTTAGCAATACTGGATAAGGTTGGAAGACCTTGTTGGAAGACCTAGTCAAGACGGGACGTGAGAGGACAAGATTGGACAAAACTGGACAAGGTTAGACAATACTCGAATATACTTGTCCAGTCCTGTTTAGTGATATATAATCTAATCTAGACAAGCCTAAACAGGATCAGACAATGTTGGTACAAGAGTGGGAAAGATTATACAAGTCTATTGGAGTAGTCTTGCTTGCGACAGCCATTAGAACACGCCTGATTGAACGGCAACCCATCGCTATCACGCAGCCAGAGTGATAACATTAAAAGAATGTAAGCATTGGTAAACAAGACTAGCAAGTCTAGACATATATAACCTTGTTCAACCTTATCTTCTCAAGTATTATATAATCTTATCTAGATAAAGCTAACCAAAAGAAGACATGACCAGACAAGGCCACACAAGACCAGACAAAACCAGATAAGACTAAACAATACTAGACAAGGCTAGTCAAGACTAGATATGATTACACAAGACTAGACAAGACTAGACAAAACTGCATGACACTGGACAAGTATGGTCAAGACTCACTGCTGGCATTCAGTCGAACACATGCCGAGACATTGAAGTCTAATTAAGGCTACATTTAATCTGTTAATAATAGACAAGACTAGATAATACTAGACAAGACTAGATAAGATTAGACATGATTAGATAAAATTGGATAAGATTAAATGATACAAGGCAAGAAAGTGTAGACGTGACAAGACTAAAACTAGACAAGACTAAACAAGGCCAGACAAGCCAGCACAAGGCCACAGAAGACCAGACAATCACACCAAGTACCAGACAAAACCAGACAAGACCAAACAATACTAGACAAAACTAGATAAGGTTAGTGAAGACTAGACAAGGCTACACAAGACTAGACAAGGCTACACAAGACTAGACAAGGCTACACAAGACTAGACAAGGCTACACAAGACTAGACAAGGCTACACAAGACTAGACAAGGCTACACAAGACTAGACAAGACTGGATAACACTGGACAAGACTGCACAAGACTAGACAAGACTGGATAAGACTAGACAAGCCTAAAAAAAACTGGACAAGACTGTACAAGACTGGACAAGACTGCACAAAATTGGACAAGATTGAATACGACTGGTCGAGACCTGAAAAGATTAGATAAGACTGCACAAGGCCGTACAAAATTGGATAACACTGGACGAGACTGAACAAAACTGGACAAGACTGGAGAAGCTTGGATATGACTACACAAGACTGGACAAGATTAGAGAAGAATGGACACGGCTGGAGCTCGAGACAACTGGACGTCTGCACAAGATACTACTAAGTAAGATATTACTAGACAAGATTGGACAAGAATGGACAAGCCTAGACAATACTCGAATAGACATGTTTAGTGTTATATAATCTAATCTAGACAAGACCGAACAAGACTAAAGAGGATCAGACCGTGTACCCATGACCCATGAACTAGACTGGGTAAAATCGTACAATCCTATTGTGTGTCTATTTATTAGTGGTATCAGCGTTGCCGCGCACTAGGAAGCTTGACTGCCCAGACAGGTTGCTGGCAGACAGTCTAACACATGACGTGGCATTCAAGACTAAATAAGACTACATTTAATCTGTCAAGAATAGATAAGACTAGATAATACTGGACAATACTAGATATGATTAGACATATTTAGATAAGATTGCATAGGATTAAATGCCGAGAAATTAAAAAACAACTAGACATTACTAAGAGAGACAAGATAAGAAAGTCTAGGCGTATATAGCCTTATACAACGGTGTCTTCTCTAGTGTTATCTAATCTTAGCTAGACAAGACTAAACAAGACCAGACAAGACGGGACAAATCCGCACAAGGCCAGACAAGGCCACACAATTCCAGACAAAGCTACACAAGACTAGACAAGACTGGACAAGACTGCACAAGACTGGACCATACTGGACAAGACTAGATAAGCCTGGAAAATACTGTATTAGATTGGACAAGACTGGACAAGATTGGGGAAGACTGGTCAAGACCTGACAAGATTGGAGAAGATAGGACAACACTGCACATGACTGCACAAGGCTTAGCAATACTGGATAAGGTTGGAAGACCTTGTTGGAAGACCTAGTCAAGACGGGACGTGACAGGACAAGATTGGACAAAACTGGACAAGGTTAGACAATACTCGAATATACTTGTCCAGCCCTGTTTAGTGATATATAATCTAATCTAGACAAGCCTAAACAGGATCAGACAATGTTGGTACAAGAGTGGGAAAGAATATACAAGTCTATTGGAGTAGTCTTGCTTGCGACAGCCATTAGAACAAGCCTGATTGAACGGCAACCCATCGCTATCGCGCAGCCAGAGTGTAGCTAATGTATGTGACTGCCGTCAGCCTACACGCACTGGTCCTTGCAGCCAGACGTATTTTGTGATTTTTGTTGAAAATTCGTAAGTTGTCGAACTTTTTACGTTGATTGGCTGCTATAACTGGGTGCTCAAATATTTCGGCTGCCGTCTAGTGCGCGGGAGGCTTTCTTTAGACTTGACTAATTTTAACACATTTCTAAATCTAGTTTAATATGTAGTCATAAATCTTATGCTAGATTTAATAATTAATTTACTAGGTTCTAATGTAGCAGAATTTAGTTTATTTGAATATAATTAAGAATATGATTTTATAAATAGAATTTAAATTAATCAAATTTGTGCCTTGGATGGATATTGTTTATCAGAATTAGTAGGGCGGGGATGAATTCTAAGAAAGTGCGGCTGAACATGGCGGCCGGCCGCTTCCCGTTAGGATAAATAAACTTAAACCTAGCGGCTTTCTCGAAATTATGATAATTATTACAAATCCGGTAAGTGTGACTTCTCCAGTCCTGTTGCAATCCTGTCTTGTCTAGTCTAATATAATTATATCTAGCCATTCCTAGACAGGACCAGACAATACCGGGGAAGACTAGACAAGACCAGACAAGGTCAGACAAGTTCAGACAAGACCAGACAGGACCAGACAAGGTCAGATAAGTTCAGACAAGACCAGACAAGACTAAACAAGACCAAAGAAGACCAGACAAGACCAGAGAAGGCCAGACAAGACCAGAAAAGACAAGCCAAAACCATACAAAAATAGATAAGAACAGATAAGACCACACCATACAGGACCAAAAAAAACCAGACAATACCAGGCAAAACTAGTCTAGACCAGAAAAGGTCATACAAGACCAGCCAAGACCAAACAAGAACAGAAATGAACAGACAAGACCACATAGGACCAAACAAGATCAGACAATACCAGAAAAGACAAGACAAGACCGGATAATGCCAGACAAGACCAGACAAGACCATACAACACATATGAACTAAATCTGTAAAACCAAACAAAATTGATAGTGTATTTAATTTAATTTTAAAAAATCCATTATTATTTTCTCCATCACAGTTCTTCACAGTCTTCAAGATTCACAGTCTTCAAGATGTGATTATTCAAAACCAAAGAAATTTTCCTAAAAAAATTTCGTTTAGGATATAATTTGTTCTAATTCGGTGTATAATTTGTTTTTGCAAATTTATCGGTCTATACGTTCTAGTCAAATGAATATTACATACATTCTAGTGAAAAGTACATTAGAAGACAAGTGTACTGACCTTGAACACTACAATATATTCTTTATAGGGACAGCAATAGAAAGGAACAGTGGACGCACAGTTCTAAAAGTGCATATTAGTCAGAATAGAAAACACATCTTTAAGCTGCTTCTACATCATTAGAATCATCTTATCTTTGCTGAGAAAGATTTTTATTTCACATTTGTCGTTTTTTTGTTCTGGGAAAAAGCTATAACGCCTGATTTCAACATTAGACGGCCAGTTTTCGTTGTTGTAGATATCTTCGTATAGAGAATAGTCTGCACCGATTTTGAAGAAAATAAATGGCACCATCACGCACGGGGCAGGCTTCTACACTAAAGTATATCCGTTTAAATACCGTTTATAGATGGGCAAGTATATTAGCTTCCTTTGTGTCTGTGGACACCTTTGAGATGTGAACGAAAGCACGCTTTGCTGCACCTTGGCATGATTTATAATTCGCGTTTGCTCCAATTACCATTTTTTTTTTTTTTGCCAACTATGGACCAATTAAGGACTCAAGAATTTTTGATTTTTCTGCTTTACTCCTCCCAGAACCTCTTCATGCGTTTGCTTCTTCCTTTTCTTTTTTCATCGGAAATGATCCGTTTGGGCCTCCTCATTGTTGGTTTCTCCAGAAATGCTTTTATACTGTCTACTCTCCTTCTAAACTCTCTTCTGGTCATCTGTAGTGTGATTCCAATTTCGGCCGCATCCATTATTCACCTCATCTACCCATTTAGATGTGGCCTTTAACCCCATAATGTAGCTGAAGATCCTTTTGATCAGTCTGCATTCATGCAATCTTAGTAGGTATCGGTAGAACTTCAACCTCCGCTTCCTCATTGTGTTCATGATCTTCTCAGTGTATTTGTAGTGTTATTCACTTTTCCTCATCCTCCAAGTCCCATCAGTAGTTTTCTGTGGTCTGAGTATTTTCCGCAGAATTCTCCTTTCTTTTTTTCAAGTTTTGATACTCCCCCTTTTTTTAAATAGGACAATCCGAGGCGTAAAATCCTTCAGGTTGTACTACCGATTTATAGTGTCTCATTTTGTCCTTGTAGGATAATGCCCGGTTGTTGTAGTTGTTCTGCGTTAGCTTGTAGGCTAGATCTTAGTTTTCTGTTTCTCCCTTTCTTTGCCACCTTATCTAGTCCGTTGGGTTGGATCCATTCCCTCAGGTGTTTAAACTTCTCAGTTCTCTTAATCTTCCCATGATTTACCTACATGTACCTCTCATTTTGGTGCTTGTTCTCCATATATTCTGTCTTTTCATAGGAGATTTGAAGACTCGTTTTACTGCGATTTCATGAAGGTACTCAAGCGGCTTTCGAGCATCTTCTCGTTTATTGGCTAAGATAGCAAGGTCATCGGCAAAAGCTAATCATTTGATTTACAGGTTTTTCCTTTCCCTACCAAGGTGTTTTCCTTTTATTCTTTCAAAATTCAGGGCCTCTTCCCAGGTTTCCATTATTTTTCCATTACAATGTTGAAGAGCACTGGGGATAATCCATCTCTCTCTCTCTCTGAGTCCTGTCTTAATTTCAAATGGATCAGAAATTTCTCCGAGGAACTTGATTTTCGAGATGGTATTCGTTAGTGTTTGTTTGATGATTTCTCTCCGTTTTTTTTTTTTTGTCAATTCCAAACTCTTTCAAGGTACTAAATAATCATTGTATGTTAATTGAGTCGTATGCTTTTAAAGTCGACAAAGATGACCACAGTGTTCTGGCTCCGTAGAGCTCTTATTCGCAGAATGCTTTTTAGCTTGAATACCTGTTCGACGCATGATCTTCCTTTTCGTAAACCAGCTTGGTATTCTCCAATGAGGTGATCAGCCTGTTTTTCCACTCTGCTCAACAGAACTTTAGATAGTATCTTAAAATCGATTGGAAGTAGAGAGTGAAGACTCCCCATGTAATTATTTGGGTCCATTCGATTACCTTTCTTATGAAGTGGATGTATGAGAACACATTTTCAGTCATTTGGGATCTGTCCCGTTTTTATATTTCTTCTATAAGGTGATTCTTTTTGCAGCAATCTCCCCTCCGATCTTCCACATTTCTGGGACAATGCCATCTGCTCCTGGTGGTTTGTTATCCTTGAGTTCTTTGATTACCACTTTTATCACATCTAGACCTAGTGGTTTCGAATCTGAGTTCTCGTGGATTTGGGTCATGGCATCCAGTATTTCTAGGTTCTTCGCAGTTTAGCAGCACATTAAAATAGTTCGCCAAGAGCTCGCAGATTTCTTCACTATTAGTAACTATGCGCTTAAAGCAAAGAGCCTTGTAGCTCCTCTTTGAAGGTTGGATAAAACTCCCTATTGTTATTCCTTATAAATTCTTCTTCCAATTTTTCCACCCTAGATGTGTCATATCTTCCCTTTTGAGCTCTTATCACCTTGACAGCTGCATTCTTTTCGTTCCTGAAGTCTTCCCATTTTTCATCGGGTTTGTTGGAATACCACCGCTTCCATGAATGTGACTTCCTTTGAAGTGATTCATCACATTTCTTGTTCCACCACCCGTGCTTCCTATTTCTTAGGGGGTTTTCCAAACCTTCAGATGCTTTGATCAATGATTTTCTGATCTCTTCCCAACTGTTCATCACCATAACAGACAGGGTTTTAAAGGTATTAATCTTAGTTTTGCTTGTAGTCTCAGTATTAATTCTGGACTTCTTGCGAGAATAACTCCGCATTCTCCGAATTTTACTTTGATTTCTAAGAGGTAATGGTCTGATTCAATGTTGGCACCAATTACAATTACTTTATTGTTTTTAATTTCTTTTTGCCATCTTCTGTTTCTTTCACAAATTGTTTTTTGTTGTCGCTTCAATTGAATATGCATCTATAACTCTTGAGCCGGATTATTTGGTTCTTCAGTTTGCTCCTTAATTTTGGAGGAAATTTTATTTGCATTGGCAAGGTTGTATTTGGGTGATGTTTGTTTACTCTTACTTTTCAGTTATTAACAGGCCAATTATTGCCAACACTTACAGTCATTTGAAGATATTTTTTAGACCGTGTCTGTTACAAATGATTTATATAGACTTAATTTTATTAATAAATGCCCTCAGCCCATATCTCTTTGCCCTGGAAATAGATGTGCTAGTCAAGGATGTGAGGAAAGCAGCGCCATGGAGCATAATGTTCGCCGAAGACGTTGTGCTATGTGTACTGACCCGAGAGGAACCTCAAAACAGGCTCGAAGAGTGGAGGAGGGAAAGGAATGGGCGTAGGAAAAGCCGTAAGAGGAGGGAAGGTCCTAAGAGGAAAAGGAATGAGGATCAGCAGGGTGAAAACTGAATATATGTGTATGAAGGAATCTCAAAATCTGCGTGTTAACCTGCAGGAAGAAGAACTGCCACCAACCAAGAAGTTAAAATATCTGGGGTCATATATTCAAAGAGATGGAGGGCTGGAGTGAAATATAACACAGGGTAAATAGTGGATGGATGAACTTGAAGAAATTAAGTGGAGTACTGTGTGACAAGAAGATCAGCTGAGGAAAGGGAAGCTCTACAAATCTGTGGTGAGGCCTGCTATGCTCCATAGTGCGGAAACTTGGCCGATTACAAAAGCACATGAGAGAAAGATGGAAGTAGAAGAAATGAGAATGTTGAGGAGGCTGAGCGGGGCTACAAGAAAGGATAGGATAAGGAATGATCACATCAGAGGAACAGTGAAAGCGGGAGCCATAGGAAAGAAGGTCCAAGAAAGCAGGCTAAGTTGGTTTGGACATATGCAGAGGGGAGAGGAGGACTACGTGGGAAAAATAATTGAAAAGCTGGAAATAGGAGGGTCAAGGAAGAGAGGAAGACCAAAAATGAGATGGAAAGACAAGGTAGCAGGGGATTTGAGAGAAAAAGGTTGGAAGAGTGAGGACGCATTGGATAGACATTTTGGAGAAGAAGAATCCAACAAAACAACGCCGACCCTACGATATAGGAAAAGGCAGAGAAAAAGAAGAAGAAGAATTTTATTAATAAATATTTTTACGAATATTTAGATTGAAACAAATATCAATCAATATGAAAGGGATGTTTCCGTGAATTAATAATAATAAATTAAAATAATCGCCTTTAGTCGCATTTCATCGGATAATTTTATTTACTGTTTTTTAATACCTTTATATATTTATCAGTTTTCGCAGTTATTTAATTTTCCATTTTCAATTTGCAAATTCCATTAAAACATCTATAAATCAAAATAAATCTTTGATAATACTCCACATTAAAATTAATTCATTAAAAATGGCAATAAATGCTATTATTACGCATTATTGAACAACAAAAATTATATATTGGGAATTCATTTTATCAATGTCAAATATTTCATAATATGATTATGATTTTATTAAATTCAAATATTGAAACAGTAGGAAAATTGTTTAGACTTTTGCTTCAATAAGCAACCTTTCTTAGTGAACATTTTATCATTTAGAATTTACTTACTCATCAACTTCTTTATTAACAACATATACTTATCTACCTCATTAACAATATATAATTATCTTCTTCATTATCTATTTTTGCCAAATATATTGCAATCACAAATAATCTTTTTTTTATTATTGATTTAACTTTCACAATATGTAATTATTGTGTTTGATTAATGTTGCTCCTATACAAAAATTGCTTCCATATTTATACATCATTTTTCAAACCAAAAATCGTTGAATATTGATGTTACATCGCGAAAAAAAGTGCTGAAATATGTTTAATGCATGTTTTTATATACACGCAAAATTTACTTTATGCAGGACACGGTTCTCCATTCATTTTCGCAATATTTTTTTTCAAAAACTTTTTTAATGACTATTTTTAAATCAACTGTTTTAGCGGCGGATATAATATCTGGCTATAATATTACAATGTGATGTGACCAGCACGTAGGTCTTAATGTTTACAGACGATAAAAGTATTGATTCCATAATACCCTGTCAGGCTGGTCTTTGGGATAGGTTCGTGCGTTTCTTGACTTTTTCCTAGAGAAACCTTTATCTTCTTGGGGCGATATTATGGAATTTTCCTCGTAATATATTGATCACTGTTGAATTTAATAAAACACAAAAGAAAGTAAAAAATCCCGTATTAATGTTTGTGTGATGAGTCTTTCTCGATACGCCAACGAGTATACACTTCTACGAGTATTCGCCCGCTTATCTACGATAACGTTTTACCCATTTTTTTCTGGTTCTCTCTACCTGGCTAAACTCATGTGTGTGAAATTTATTGGAAATTCAACGAAATATAATTTGTATTATAAATTTATATCACCGATTCACGCATTGTCGGTATGATTACCGATGCTTCTGGCTCATCCAACATGTTCAACATATCCGAGGAAGACGAAGTCGCGGGATTCATAGAGAAAAGGAAAAGAGTACGCCCACCCAAAAAAAGTAGAAGAGGAAAATACCAGCCAAAAAATTACCACACCACAAGCTTCTACTTTGCTCACCCCACCATCCTCCCAGAAACAACACCAACACTCTAGCAAACCCACAAGCTACAACACACACACACGTAAGCCACTCAAAACTTTTCTAAAGAACTACTCCATCACAACTACTAATCCTTCCATGTCCCGAATCCAATTTTCCGTTATATGACAATCGCGCCGTCCAAGAAACACGGATATACGTGATCTGCTAGAAAAGTATTTGACCTTTAGCCGGTAAAAAAAAACTGGCATACCTGGAGCGTTGGAAACCTAATCACCATCAAAGTAGTCTCCTTGGGAATCCACACACTTCTCCCAGCGGTGCCGCCATTGTTGGAAGCATTCTGATAAAACCTCTTTCGGAATCGATTTAGCTCGGCTGTTGTTGCCGCCATAATATCCTCTTAATCCAGTTGGTTAATAATAATCCTCTTTTGTCTGAAATCGCGTTCCTTTCAAGGGCCTCTTGACTTTGTGGAATAGTCAGAAGTCGTAGGGGGCTATATCAGAAGAGTAAGGAGCCTGTCGAACCAGAAGAGTCGGTTTTTTTGCCAAAAAATTATGAACCAAGTGCGTAGAATGTGCCGGAGCATTGTCGTGATGGAGTCGCCAATTTCCTGATGACTACAACTCCAGTCGCAATTTCTCGGATAGACACACGACGGTCCCGCATCACCACAGCGTTCACTTTGGCAATGACATTTCGGCATGTTGATGGCCGACGAGAGCCTGGCTCGCTTTCCTCCGATGTGCGATCGTCTTTAAACTGGTTGTAACACTCCTTAATCTGTGTGATGCTCATAGTCATCATCAAATGAAGCAGTCTGAATCTTCCGAATGGTTTCCAACTGGTTGTCGCTCAGTTTCTGGCAAAATTTGATGCAGTAGCGCTGCTCCAGTCGTTCCGTCATTTTGCTTGCATTGAAAACCGACGAGGCACTACACAGTACGTCACTCGAACACTGCTCGACAGCAACTGACGCTATCTACAGGCGAGAAAAAATTCACACATGCGCACGAAGGTTCAAGTTCGGCTCATGCAAGCGCGCTTGATTCAAATTCATCCGGTTTTCAAAATAAAAAATAAGGTCGGATACTTTTCTAACAGACCACGTAATTATTAAAACAGCAAGCCATCTTCTCCTTAAAACCGACACGGATGCGAAAAGTTCACTAAAATACCTCATAACTAATAAAACCATCAATTCCTTTACACTCCAATCAAAGTTTACACGCAGAAACCTCTCCCTCCCAAAACCCGAGTCCTTGTCCGCGGTAATTGAAAAAGTCGAATATGAAATCGAAGATGCAACAATCGCTGAACATCTGCGCTCGCTAAACTATAATATCCGTTATTGCAAACGCATAATGGCCAAAGCGAGAAACAAACCAACTCGTCTAATTCGAATAATAAACCCTAACATTAAAACTTTTGACCTCGTTTTTATGAATAGGCACTATCTCATATCTGCCAGCATCCCTCCTCCTCCCATTCCTAGTCTCTGCACAAAGTGTCAACTATTCGACTACTACAGTGAAAACTGCACCACTCCTGTTAAGTGCCTAAAATGCAGCGGCCCCCATGAAACCGACAAATGTCCGACCTCTCTCCAAAATGCTCTAACCAACCCAGAGCTCCCATCGATGGAGTCCCTAACGTTAAAATAAGAAGTACAAACAGGAAATCAGCCGAACTACCCACCGAAGTTACACAAAACTCAAGAATCCACTAATCACTGACCATCCACGACTTTATAATCATCACCTTAACACAGGAAAACACAAAGCGTGAGGACCTCTTAAAAAAACCTAACACGCGCTTTATTTCAGAATACCAAATTGACACCCATGCATATTGTTTTCAGGAAATAGAATGTATATCCTAATGTTTGACTTGACCGCCCCTGACTTTGATACCCCCAGCCTCCCTACTAAAGAAATTTCCCAAACAACTGTAATTATCGCTGGATAAATTAATACTAGTTTACGCCAATATCAACAGCTACAATAGCAAACGACTTCTAATAGACAGTTTTGCCGGTATAAATAACATTGACGGACATTTATTTGTGGAACCCAAACAATTCCTGACAGTAACATCACCTTAATAGACTGGTCATCCTTTTTCAAGCCCGGAAACCTATTTACCAACAAGCCTAGGGAGGTGCTTTAATAAATCTGAATCCTAAATTCACACTAGGAAAAGCCAATCCTCCATCCCTTAATAATCCTCTCAATGATTGCATTCACTTCACTATCCCTTTCCTCAATAAAAAAAAATCCACATTTATCTTTTATACATCCATCTCACTCCACCTGATTTAGAGAAATATCCTAAATATGGCTTCCCTGTTCGAATATGCCCTCATCATTGGTGATTTTAAGCCCTATAAATCCACAACTCGGCAGATTCAATCCCTCATAAATAACTCCCTCTTTGTTCGCCATAATACCAATCCTACATTTATCATGTCCGAAAACAAAGGCTTTACCCCGATATACTACTCCACACTTCTAACCTTGTCAACTCCATAACGGATGTTACCCTCTCCCCAGACCTTGGCTCTGATCACTTGGCAATCTCCTTCTCTATCTCCTTGAACCACATCCCTCCCCCGGTCAATCATCCTACCAAAATTAATATCAACCTTACCAACATCCCTAAAGTCTGCTCCAAAAATCGTATCCTATATAAATACCACGGATCCCGATAACCTTTCCCTAAAAGACTTAGACGAATTCCAGTCCCACCTGACAAATTTAATTTTAAAATACTCCCCTAAGTCCAAAACAAACTTCTACAGACCAACTCTTGCCCCCTTCATCCTGTCGTTAATCAAACAAAAACGTTGTCTATACAGAGTTCTATAAAATCTTACATGAATAGACTTAACAAAGATATACACAGACTTATATGCCAGTTTCGTACCAACAAATGGCTGTCGGTCTGCCAAGAAATAGATAATGACGCCGGACGAACGTACTGGGATAAAATTAAAAAGACTTCCAAATACTATCATTCCACATCCCCACCATTTTCTTCAATAATCAGCAGTACTCCTCTGACCATGACAAAGCTTTCTTTTTTTTCAAAATAGTTTGAAGACTCATTTACCCCCTCTAACACCTTCTCGTTTGACAAGAAAAACTTCGACGGAGTAAACTCTTGGCTCGAAGAATATTTTCAAAATGACAATACAGACCTGGACGAAATAGCGAAGAATGCCTCCCTGCCCTTTTCCATGGCAAAAATAGTTTCCCCTGCTCTGAACTTGTCAAAAAATCCTTACTCAGAAACCTTCCTGACGATATCCACCACTACATAATTAAACTGTTCAACGTCTGCCTCCATAAAAGATACTCTCCCAAATGGTCAATTAAAATCATTTTGTTCAATCAAAAGCATTCAATATTAAATAGCTACCGTCCTATTAGGCTCCTTCCAGTCCTAGGCAAAATTTTCGAACAGATCCTGAAAAACAGATTATGGAATCTGCTCAAGAATTCCATTCCACCATACCAATTTGGGTTCAAGCTTTCCCACTCACCCCCTATTTATCCTCACCAATAACCTACAAACGGCCTATCCCCGCAAAGATCATTCTACTGCTTTATTCCTAGACATAAAAAAAGCCTTTGATTGTGTGTGTGGCATGCCGGCCTACTTTTCAAAATGCGACAACTCAATATTCCTCCGTATTTCATCTATATCCTTAAACATTTCTTCCATGACAGATCCCTTCAAATTAAAATACACAGCGCCCTCTCTTCTGAATTTACCCTTCTCCAAACTCGCCCTCAAGGCTCTCCCCTCTCTCCCTTGCTATACAATTTATACTGCCACGACATCTACAACTCAAACCTCCCATGCCAAATCAACCTCTCCTCCTATATCCTACAATACGCTGATATAACGCTGATATAACGATGGACTAACTTCAAGCACTCATGGACAGCACCCTAATTTGGTTTAACCTCTGGCGACTTACTGCAAACCCATCCAAATGTCAACTCCTCATACCTAATCACAAAATTTCCTCCAATTCTCCACACATCCACCTTTTTTATGGTGGCTGGGAGAAGATCTACCAGCCTAAGTGCAGAGCTCTCATCCGCTGAACCCCTAGTCCACTTGGCGATATTGTTTTTTCCACCCCGGAATCATTAATATCTTCAGGGTGGATCGCCCGGAAGAGCTTTTCTCTCTCCCCCTATATATTAAGACTTGGGATCTTCCCGGCAGTACTTTCTTCCGTTTCTATTATTGTTATGATATTCTTTATGAAGTTATGTATTTGCGACCATACCTCTTCACTATTTAGCATATTTTCTATAGTGTTTTCTATAATCAGCCACTCTCCCACCTCGTTATATAACCGCCTTCTTTCTGAGTTCCATCTTGAGCATTGTAAAATGTGTGCTCTACTGTCTCCTACACGTTACAGTGGAGGCAGAGGTCATCGTCCGAAATATTAAAACGTTTAAGATACGCTTTGCAGCATCGGTGTCCGCTTAGGAATTGAGTGAGATGGTAGTCGATATTACCGTGATTCCTGTTGGTCCATTTGCCTCTTGATGAAAGTCTCTTATGAGATTCTTGGTCCAGGCTGCTTTCCCCGTGTTTGGCGTCTATTTACTTTGCCATTTCTGGCTTCTATCCGCTTTGAGGTCTTCTTTTTCTTTCTTTGTATTACTGGTAGCCATTTTCCTTTGTTCGACCATGAGTTCGATAGGCGTGATCTATGCGATGACCATTACAGCTTCCGCTGATATTGTTCGATAGGCGCATGCTATTCTTATAGCTATCGTTCTTTGTAGTGCTCCCAGCACGTTTCTGTAGATTTTGTAATTGAGGATATCGCCCCATATCTGTGCGCCATAAAGCATGATGGAGTGCGCGACAGTGCTTAGAACTTTTCTTTTGAAGACAGATGGCCCCTTAATTCTTGGCATCAGTTTTATAAGTGCTTTGATTGGTTTTCCGGCTTTTATTGCCGCTTGCCTAACATGCTCCCCATTCTCACATTGTGGTCGAATCATACCCCTAGATATTTTAGGGCCGCTTTATTTTTGATTTCTGCGTTTCCGGCTTTCAGTGTGATATTTTTTACTTCCTGCCTCTGTATAGTATTACCGCTTCCGTCTTGCTCTCCTCAACCTTTAATTTTATTTTCGTTCTGGTATTAATAATGATTCCAATAGCACTGTTTGTCAATGCGATCAGTTCTGCTTCCTTTTTAGCTCATGTTACTATGGCCGTATCATCCGCGAAGCAGATATTTTAACCCCTTGGGGCATCTTAAATTTGTAGGACCTCATTATAATATACATTCCACAGTAATGGTCCGAGTATTGACCCCTGCGGAACCCCACAGGACAACATTAATTCCTCTTTGTCACCTATATAAATTCTTTTATTCTGTAGGTAATTAGCTACTGTTTTTCTGACGATGTTGCTTATTTTCATTCTCTTTAGTGCTTCCAACAGCTCATGCCATGGGACTGAGATAAAATCGTTCTGGATATCGATGGTGACTAAAGTGCAGTATCTTCTGTTCTTTGGTGCATAGTTTTTGGCAGCTCTGACCGCTTTTATTACCTCTTCCATAGCCTCTACCGTTGATCTGCCGCTTTTAAAACCGAATTGATTATCCTCTAATTTCGCCCTATCTCCATTCTCAATATCTCGGCAATTAGTTGCTCGTAGATCTTACCCAGTGCGATAAGAAGGCAAATGGGTCTGTATTTGGGTTCTTCTCCTGTTCTGGAGGGTTTTTCTATTAGCACGAGTCTCGCCTCTTTCCATACTGCTGGGAAATTACCTTCTCTGTATTCATGGTTTATTGCTCGTAGAAATTCTTTAATTATCGATGTTGGTAACAAATCCGGGCCCGGCGCTTTATTATCTTTTGTCCTCCCAGCGGTTTTGATTATGTCTGGGGAATAGTTCTATCGCAATTTCTTACTGTTTGCTATCTGTAGGTGTAGCTCGTTGTAATAAGTTCAATTTTTTTGTCACTATTTTATATCCTAGTCCCCATGTATCCTGCTCAACTTCCCAACATACTCTCTTCCACGCATTTTCCTTAGCTTTTAGTATGCTTGTTTTTAGTATGTTCCTTTCTTCCTGGTACTTATCTCTGAGCTCTTTTTTTTGTGTTCCGATCAAGATTTTTCTTTATGTTTGCTCTGGTCGCTTCCCTTCTTACTTGTATACATCTTTTTTTGATGAATCGAGATCTTGTGACCACCAATATTATTGTATGGCGTCTTTTGGTTGCAAATTTTTTTAGAAAGGTTTTAATCATGCTTTTTATAATAACACTCGTTTTCTGCGCTAAGCGTGTCCATCCCATTGATGTCTTTTGCAAATACTTGTTTTAGTAAGGGTATACGGTCGTTTTGGATTTTTCATCGTCTGCTACCCACCAATTTTCCATCCTGTCGCTTATGTCTGATGAGCACATAGTTATGTCGATATATGAATGTGATGTTCCCCTAATGAAAGTGGGTTTTTTCCGTCATTCATTATGGTCAGGTCTAGCTCAGCCATCCACTCTTTTAGCATCGTCCCTTCTCTTTAATCTTTTGCTCCTCTCCATAACTTGGTCTTTGCGATGAAATCTCCTGTGATTATAACAGAGTTGTTGTGACTCTTTATGCTCTCTCCAAGGTCTTGGAGGAAATTTTCTCGTTCCGCTAATGTTTTATCGGGTGACCAGTAATAAGAGTAGATGATTATATTCTCTACTTCCGCCCACACGAAACCCTACCCCTTTTGATCACATTTCTTTACAGCTAGTTGATGATTCATTATTTTTATCGCGGCGTCCTTATTATTGTCCGTTAACTAGGTCCCACTAGAGGACATATTTTTGTTTGGTTCAGAAATTACGCAGATGTCTACTCTATCGTCTATTGCCTTCTTATGGAGGAGACCCATAGCCGCCTTATCCCTACATATATTACTTTGAAGTACTTTCACCTTCTTACTGGACTTTGTTGGTGCTTTCGGTGATTTATTCGGCATTGAGAGTATTAATGTTGCTAATAGAATTGCCCATTCTTCTGGATTTGCTCGAGTTTCTTCTTTGCCTAACGTGACTGTTGTTGATTGTGTACCTTTGTCATTCTCCCTTAGCGTTCCTACCTTGAGGAAGTTTTCATCCAAATCCCCTACGATTTTTTTTATGGCGGAACTAATCTCACACGGGTTCGTTACAGCGTCAATGTTCCTGATTATAACCGTCTCCATTTTTTTTGTGCCTAATTTCTTCGTAGTGATATCATTTACCCCTTCTCCTATTGATTTTTTTATATCCTCCAGAGCTGTTGGATATTTTTCAGTTGTTACAATCATCCTACCATCCCTGGCTGTCCTTATAGCCGTGACGGCTTTTCCTTCAGATTGTCCTTTACACTGTTGAGCAGAGATTTGAAGTCTTTTTCGCCTGTTTGTTCAACAAATAGGGCGTATGTTTCCCTATCTGTTCTCCTTTCCATTCTTTTCCCACTGTGGCTATTTCCGTTATCGGACCTGTTGGTATGAATCACCGCCTTTGTACCCCCTGTTTGGAATATGCATTGTGTCATTTTTCTTAGCCACTCTACGCTGACACCGTTAATTTTTTGAATGGCCACACTCTCCTGTCTCCAGCGGTATCCTCTGTGATTTTCTCTAGATTTTCCCAGAGATCCTCAGGTCGTCCGTTTAGGGAAGCTTTTATTATTTTCTTGACCACACATCCAGCTAGATACCATTGACGTGACACCGACAACTCATATGAAATGCCTAGGTAGATGACATTCGACAACATACAACAATTCAACACCGACGTTAAAATACGGAAGACCAAAACTGTACAAAGAAGTAAACATTTACGCTGATTGACACAAGGAGACCAATGTATCCATTTCAACGGCCGCCAAGATTTAAAAATCCATCTGCAGACCTATTCTTGACTACGGACACATAGTACTGACTACTACTAACAGAAAAACTTACAACATACTAGAAACGGCAGAACGAACATCCCTACGCATCATTTCCAAACTAAAACACTCCAAAAACATCACATACAGACCCACTAACACTCACTGGACCATCACAAACCCCCTATATATAAGACGTGGCTCTACCAAACCCTTTCGTAAACACCCACTAAAAACACTTCAAGCAACAATATTTTTAGACTTAAGACTAAACCCATAATTTGTAAATGCAGCATTTTTCTTTAACAAATTTATTTTAAACATTAAAACGCTAACTACTGGGTGGAAAGACCTAGTGGTCGATAGCCTTTTGTAAACGTTTGTTTCCAATAAACATTTCTTCTCTCTGTTTGTGTGATTGAATTGAGTCAGATATCTAAACTCGTCTATATATTTTATAATCCAGTCTTGTTTCTGTATTGTTTAGACACATTTTAATTGTAATTCATTTAGAAAATTAGATTTAGATATTTAGGATAACAACTAATTATAAAGAAGGGTATTGTCAGTCTTGACTATATAATAATATTATCTCGTCTTGTATAGTTTATAGCCTTATGTAATCTCGCGTCACTGTAGGCACGCTAAAATATTGCTCAATGAAAAATAATGTGATAAAAATCGAAGCGATTAATCGGATCATATACGTGGTCTGTTATACAAGTATCCGACCTTATTTTTTATTTTGAAACCGTGATGGATTTGAATCAAGCACGCTTGTACGAGCCGACCTTGAACCTTCGTGCGCATGCGTGAATTTCTTCCCTCCTGCAGATAGCGTCAGTTGCTGTGGGGCAGTGTTCGAGTGACGTAGTGTGTAGTACTCTCGTCGGTTTTTCAATCCAAGTAAAATAACGGAACGACTGGAGCAGCGCTACTGCATCAAATTTTGCCAGAAACTGGGCAACAACTAGGTGGAAACCATTAGGAACATTCAGACGGCTTTCGGTGACGATGATAAGGGCATCACACAGCTTAAGAAGTGGTACAACCGGTTTAAAGACTATCGCACATCGGTGGAAAGCGAGCCACGCTCTGGTCGGCGATCAGCATGCCGAAATGACCATGTCATTGCCAAAGTGAACGCTGTGGTGATGCGGGACCGTCGTGTGACTATCCGAGAAATTGCGACTGGAGTTGTGGTCATCAGGAAATTGGCGACTCCATCAAGACCATGCTCCAGCAAATTCTTCGCATTTGGTTCACAATTTGTTTGCGAAAAACCAGACTCGATCTTCTGGTTCGACAAGCTCCTTACTCTCCTGACAGGACCCCCTGCGACTTCTGGCTAATCCCTAAAGTTAAGAGGCCTTAAAGAAATGCGATTTGAGACAAGAGAGGACATTATGGCTGCAACGACAGCCGAGCTAAAGTCGATTTCGAAAGAGGCTTTTTCGGAATGATCCCAACAATGGCGCTGGGGGAAGTGCATGGAGTCCCAAGGAGACAGCCTTGAGGGTTATTAGGTTTCGAATGCTCTATGTATGCCAGTTTTTTTTACCTGCTAAAGGTCGGATACTTTTCTAACAGACCACGTATACGCTCAAAAATGTACTTGTATTTTTTAATTTTAAATATATTTTAACAAAAATATTGTATTTGTTAAAAAATATCTATATTTTTTAAAATAAATCCTAGTACCATGGTTTTTTTTGTTGCACATTAAATAAATTCCATTTTTGTCATACATTATTTATAAAAGTACATACAAAACAAACCTTTAAATAACATGATATTCATTCGAAATCTGGTTTATAAAACATGACTTCGCTCTTTTGATACCCCCGTGACAATGTATTCGGAGCGTAAAAAAGTCTTCCGCTTTACGTTTTTCACTTGAATCGCCTTTTCGCAGTCCATAAATAATGCCGGCGTATGGAAGCTGAATATAAATAATTTAAATCGCAATTTATCTGAGCGGCACTCGCAGCAAATAAACTTTCAACCGCCAAACTAACAGTTAATTTCTGTAAATGTTTGTCATCCCTGTCCCATTAATAATTCAAACGATTTTACTACTGCAATGGATGTAATTTGAATTAAGTCGCATCCACCAGCTAACCGGGAAAACGTATTCCAAGTTTGCGATTGTGAAATGTGCGTATGTGAGATTCTATTAACGAGCTGAGGTTTATTTAAACAAGAGATAGGAACTTGAACGCTTCTCCCCCAGTTATTGAAATTGTCTTAGTTTTCGCTTCATTTAACAGTCTTACAATGTCAATAAATCTAAGCACTGTATATACCCTGAAATATGCTCCCATTGTCCGCATATAGGGCAAAAGGAAATGGAACGTCATATTTACATGGGCATTATTCATTCTGCGGTCTCCGTTCCATTAGAATCAAAACACGACAAGTATTATTGTGTTAAGAAATGGAGAAATACACTTTTTTTTTTAATGGATAGCTACATAATAAAACCGTTCAGAAGTTTATGTCAATACATATATCAATTTTTGAAAAATACGATTCTTTTAATTATTTAAGGATTTATCGTTATTTTTGTTTTCAACGTTATAAAGTCGGTACTTTCGTGACTTCTGAATTTATTATTCACTAAGTTCACCGGTAATTTTTCTTCTTTCAATAGGTGTTGATATTACCGAAAAACAACAAATTGTTTATAACTGCTGTCAAATTTTAATGTAGGTACTATTTCGCTGTAAATTTTACTTTATCTCTTGTGCTACAATTTTTAATGAAAATTAGGTACATCCTTGTTTATCTTGGTAAATCTAAACTTTTTGATAAGAATAAAGATAAAAACATCCCACAAAAATTTCCAGAGGTCCAAATCAAGGGCATACAAGACTGGACAGAAAACACTAGACAGACAAGACTAGACAGAAAAGACTAGACAGACAATACTAGACAAACAAGACAGTCATTACCTCAATGATTTATTTATTTTTGTTTAAAATATTAGTATATTATATCTAACGTGTATAATTTTGAAATAATGTTGGCATTTGAGGAAAGATGATTGTTGTGTCTGTGAGGTTTGGCGGAAATAGTTAGATGCGGAAAGGGAGGAATCTGCCGGTTTTGCGAACATATAAACGGTAACTACCTCTATAGCCGGCATAGCACTCATGTTATATTCATGTAACATTTTAAGGTGGTTTCGTCGAGACGCCATTGAACATGTAAAGTGTTTAACCGCTATAGTCCTGTCTAAGCGGCTCGTTTATAAACGGTTATCATTTCCAATTTAACAACCGCAAGAAATCATCTAATGCTATCAATGATATTAGCACCTGTTAATTAGCGTATATGCTTGATCTTGGGATATTAGCAATTGTTAATTAGCGTATATTCTTGATCTTGGATTTGAAGTTGGTTATTCTAAAGTTGTCAATGATTACTTCCAATTTCATCTTGGTTAATATTAATTTGTCATTGATTATCCCCAATTATATATTGATTAGATCTAATCTAATCTAATAATTTATCTAATCTAATCTAATCTAATCTGAAGCGGTATAGTTCCAGATTAGTCTAGGTAACTGTAATGGTCTAGATATATCTAGAAACTAGAATAGTCTATATAATTCTTGAATCTACTATTATCTAGGTGCAGAATAGTTTAGATCTAGAATAATCAAAATAAAGGTAATAGTGTAGATATCTAGAACATCTAGAATAAACCACAGTGTTCTTGCGAGTGCGACGTTCTACTACTATTATCTACTATTATTTAGGTGCAGAATAGTTTAGATCTAGAATAATCAAAATAAAAGTAATAGTGTAGATATCTAGAACATCTAGAATAAACCACAGTGTTCTTGCGAGTGCGACGTTCAGCGAGAGGGGACGTTCGAGCAATTCGTAAATTTAATTGTCAAAAAACACTGTTTGTGATAGCTTAAAACAAGTTTATGGTAAAAAAAATCTTAACTCAATATTCAAAATGCCAAGAGAATTGAGATGAAATATACTCTCGGAAAAGCTTTTCGATATCTTGAAGACTTTTCTTAAAAGTCCAAATTTCGAAAACATAATTTCAGGGATTATAGATAACACGGTGAGCCTTTGCATATCATAATTGCAGACTTAACCAAGGAAGTTAAGGAATTAGTGGAGAAAAATGAGACTTTAAGTTCCGCGGCGTGTGCTACTACGCGGGAAAAATCAATCATTCCGCAGAAATTAAACCAAAACAAGCGAAGTCTATCGATTAGCAGTAATAGAGGTTGAGGCCGAGTGAACGGCCCGCTAAGGCCGAAACGTCTCCTGTCAAGGATGGGCGCAGTACCGAAAAAAACAATAACACAAAAACTGGGACGATTAAGAAATGTGCCTAATTTACATATAAATGAAAACAAAATAGATAATGATAAATGGTTGACACAATATTATAGGAAAGGGGGTACGAGGAAATAGAAGATTATTCAAGCTACAAATGATGAGACTACCCAGATAAAAGCAGCCACCAAATATAGCCACTTGCACGTCTACCGGTGTGACCCAACCTTATCTGTAAATGATATAACACAATATCTCGATAATAAAAAATGTAATAAAGTTACGTGTAAGAAGCTTACTTCAAAATGCCTAGACGGTTTCTCATCGTTGTAGGTTTCGGTACCAATAGAAGATCTGGAAGACATAACGAAACCTGAGACATGACCAAGAAATACCCTGAGTAAATCGTTTTCTACTACGGCTAGAGAAGACAGAGAAACTATTAATGATCAGTTTCTGAAGAAAAGTATCAAATTGCTAAATATTGCACATGTTAATGTTCATATACGTCGAAACTTACAAGCATTACATCTTGATATTCAAAAGTTTTCTACTGAACTAAATTTCGAAACTTGTGGTAAATTTAAGGGTACAAAATACATGTATTTCATTAGTGACTGGCTATAGATCAACTAAAGGTAATTTAAAAAATTTTCTTCATTAACTCAAAAACACTTTGAGTCAAGTGCAAAAACTCAATAATTATGTTATCTTCTGTGGTGATTTTTTCATTCACCACATAGAAGATACTATACATAGACGAGTTATGTTGGATCTTCTAAGGCAGGCATGCCCCCGGGCCTCATATAGTACCTGTGTCGGTTTCTCTACGCTATAAAACTTACTCCTCTGTCCAATGTTTACTCCTCTGTCTTAATATACGGAACCAATGTGCTTCTTACCTTACGCTATATCGCCCCTGTACACGAGGGAATAATTGTAATTTGGCCCTAGTTACCACTAGTCTAAAAAAGGTTGCTCATACCTGTTCTAAGGTGTTTTAATATAACGGTGCATAATATGGGGCCATAGACTACAAAGCCACCAAACCAGATAGTAATACTCTCACAAACAGCTCAGCTTAACCTATTCTAGCTGATCATCTAACTTAAATTCTATACCTAAATTTGAAAGCTTAAATTAAAAAATAGGTAGGTGCTAATGTTTATAAACTTTCAACGATCTAGTGTGAAGAAAATTTCAATAAACCCCGACATTGGCTCTACAAGTTGGATTTTGGAATTTTGCGTCAAAAAAAGTTGATTAAAGCGTTAATGAATTCCTAAATACAATCTCATTTGGACTTGACCAATTATGCCTGACGAAGTAAAACTAATTGTAATTAAATCTAGCAATAAATGAATAACAACTGCAATCATAGAGGGGGTAAGAAGTTGCGTGATCTGTATTGGGCAATTTGCAGAGTGAATGATCAGAATCTGCTCAATGCGTATAAAATCTAAAAAAAAACCTCAACACGCAATAAATTTTTTACTAAAATTACTATTTGTATTACTAAAAAGTCCTACTTATTGAATAAAATAAATTCTGCAAAAAATAAAACGAAAGAGGTAAATAAATCTACAAACCCCACCCTAGGAGAATTCCACCTGGACCACATTGCGATAAAAAAACAAGCACCAGAGAGGCGATGGAGGACAAAGTGATAAGAAATGGTGAATTAGATTCGAACCACTACCGCTCCAAAGTTAAAATGCGCCTTCTCCCATCCAACCAAGAGAACCGCCCACCTAGGATAACCAGATACAACATTAACCGAATAAACATTACAGAAGATCTCATTAAGAACTTTAGAGAAGAAATCCACACCGTCAACACAAAAATCTGGCAAGACTTTAGCACGAGGATTAATGGCGCCGCGAAGAAGACGCTAGGGCTGGCAAAAAGGAAAAGCGCAATCTGGTGGAACGAAGCAGAAATACGGTACAGTTGGAACAATTCAGGCGTAAAAGGAATGAAATATGCATTGTATTCCGACGGTGACAACGATCATTTGAGAAGGCATAGTTGAAAGACCTCGAAACTAATTTCACCAAAAACAATTCCAGAGATTTCTGTCAGAAATTTAAGAACAAACTCAAAGGATACCAATCACCAAGTATGAGCTTCAGAAATCAGCACCGAAAAATCGGTTTGATCAAAGAAAAAAACAGCGAGATATTTACTATTTTGATAACCTCTTAATCTGCCCACCTCCAACCTCGAAACTAGAACTTCTGCCGCTACTGGAGAACCAAGGAGAGGACTTATCGCCAGCGAGGGAAGAAATCAAGAATGCCTTACGAAGTGTGAAAAACAACATGGCTAGTGACGAAAACTCGATAACGGCAGAAATGTTGAAATGGGTAGAACCGGATATCCTGGACAACTTAAACCAAATATTTCAGACAATATGGGAGACAGAGAAGATACCAGGACTAAAAATATTGCCGTAAAATTAAATTATTTTCTTGGATGTTGTTAGAAAATGAATATCTAATTGTTAAATTTACCGGCAGCCGTAGTAACCTTAATATTTAGGAGAATCATAGACTCGCAGTTTGGAATCCGAACGCATAGAATCATCTCCAAAGGCCACTGGCTTACGGACCATTTCACTAACCCCAATCATTTTTCAAACTTCAGAAGATTGGACTTGATCATAAAGATATTCGTGTAATAGCCAACTTATATTGGAACCAGACGGCTGTGGTAAATGTATAGGACCAGACCACCGACAATATTGAGATTAAGAGAGGAGTAAGGCAAGGATGTGTTTTATCACCTCTGCTATTTAACATCTACTCTGAAAAAATATATAAAGAAACACTCTTAAATATCAACGAGGGGGGTAGTGGTTAATGGTGAAATAATTAATAACATCAGATATGCCGATGATACGGTAGTCTTCGCGGATAGTCTCGAGGGTCTTCAGCGGTTGATGTCGGAAGTAGTAACCTCTATTAATGAATATGGTCTCTTACTGAATATCAACAAAACAAAATATATAGTAATAAGTAAGGTCCAAGCACCACCCGGCCAACTCTTTATCGACGGTATAGTGGTCGAACGTGTAGCAACAACTGCATATCTTGGTTGCATGGTAAATGACCAATGGGACCACTCGCTGGAGATAAGGAGAAGAATCGAAATAGCCAGTGCCGCATTTATAAAAATGAAGAAACTATTTAGCAGTCATGATCTCTCACTGAACATCAAGATGACATATTAGATGACATATTAGATGCTATATTTTCTCCATACTTTTTAATGGTGTTGAGTCGTGGAACTTAACTGAAGCATCCTGCAAGAATTTAGAGGCATTTGAAATATGGCTTTATAGACGCTTCCTAAATATTAATTGGACGGATAAAGATAAAAACATCGAGATACTAATAAAAATGAAGAAGGAACCAGAGTTACTGTTTACCATAAAAAAACGTAAACTAGAATACTTCGGTCATATAATGAGAAACGGAGAACGATATCGACTGCTGCAGCTCATACTGCAGGGCAAAGTAATAGGACGCAAAGGACCAGGCAGAAGAAGGTTATCTTGGATGAAGAACCTGAGGCAATGGTTCAATTCAACGATAACGGAATTATTTAGAACAGCCGTAAATAAAACCCAGATTGCATTGCATTGGTCGCCAACATACGAACCGGATAGGCACCGGCAGTAGAAGAATCATTTTTATTTATATGCTATCGGTGCGCTCTTCACGTTCATTTTCAACCATGCCAGGAAAGGAATACTTATAACGATGACTAAACGCTGCTCGTCAAACGCTTACATGTTCAAGGATAAATACCTCCAGCAGCGCCGTTGGTTGAAACGAAACAGATCCTGGGTCTTGAGATACTTATTAAGCACACGGGAAAATCAAAAGAAAGCAATAAATTATTTATCCTCGCAGGTACCAAGTGACAATGAACAACCTATCGTTAATCTTAACACAACGAAGAATTCAACTGGAAGTTGTAATCTTTCCCAGCATTCTAAAAGAAGCAGTAAGAAATCTTTGTTGATACCAAAATCTCAAACTTCTAAAACGTGATGGTTAAAGAACAAATACCTGAACATTCAATGAACGTTTCCGAGAAAGGAGAAGAACACATGCCACCGCCATGTTGCGTTCCCATCAAAATTGATTTCACAAAGTCCGCGAGTTTAGAGGGAAAAGTAATCGATTCAGTGGACGATTTAAAAATCTCCAAGCCAAAGAGCGAAGGTGCATTTTCCAAGGGAGATTTTACCGAGAATGAGTCGTCGCCAGAGTTGGAAAAGCCCGAGGTAAACGATGAAGAAATTAGTAACGATTCCGCTGAAGAACGTAAAAGTTTAGCGAGCGATTCGGTTATGGATGTGTATATGAAATCGGTGATACGCGAGCTGATACCCAGCGATTGCAGCGACGAGTCCGAATTGAAACCATTCAAACACCCGCTCAAACGGAACAGCAAATTAAAGAATTGGAGAGATTCTTTAAAGAAAGCGTCCATGGTGAGGAAAACGCGCAGCAGGAGGGTCTAAGGATTTCGAGATCCATGGCAAACGTGTTCGTTACGACATCCTCTGATCACAAAAATTGTATATACAATGCTTAATAAATATGTTTTTTTATGAACAATGTAAAACAGAGTTGATTCGCCCCCTCCATAAGAAAGGGGACAAAAAGGACGTCAATAACTATAGAGGCGTCTCCTTACTTCCGGTCGCCTATAAAATCCTCTCAAAGATACTCCTGAATAAAATAGAGGAGACCTTTGATAAACAACTTGGAGAGTACCAAGTAGGATTCCGAAAAGATCGCTCCTGCGCAGAGCAGATCTTCAACTTAAAATCAATAATGCGCCATAGAATGCTGAGCTACAAAAAATTTAGTATCTTTATAGATTTCAAAAATGCTTTTGACTCAGTGGATAGAGAAATCCTGGACGGTACCATTCGAGAATTTTTGGTGAAACCCAAGTTTGCAAACATAATCAAAGATACATTAACCGGCCCAAAATCTAAAGTGAAGTTCATGCTAGAACTTTCGCGGTCGTTTGAAATCAAGGAGGGTCTAAGACTTGAATACTATTCAACTGCATCCTGAAAAAGATCGTACAAAACTCAGAGCCTCTAAATCAAGGAATAAACCCAATCTGCTTAGGCAGGAAAACAGAAGGAATTAAAGACAACTGTTGCCTTTTGCAGATGATTTTCCGATACTCTCGGAAAGCCCAATGGAAGCAAACACTCAGATTAACCTCTTAGAAAAAAACGCCAGTAAGACGGGACTCAGGATCTCAATATAGAAAACAAAATTCATGATAAATGACGCACAAGAACGAAAATTCCTTGAAACAGAGAGTAAAGAAATTACAGAGAGTAAATATCTCGGTGAAACGATACAGGATCTAGAGAAAGCTGCGGTAGGCGATAGGATATCAAAAATGGAGAGAGCGTATGGGCTTACAAAAAAACATCTATAACAACAAATTCATTTCCTGGAACGCCAAAATAAAGCAATACGACACTGTAGTCAAAACAGAATGCCTGTACGTCTGTGAATGCTTTTCAATGGACTACAGTCTAAAGAAGTTTGAAGTCCTGGAAAGGAGAATCCTCCTAAAAATCATGGGCCCAATCCAGACGAAAACCGGATGGAAACTTCGGAGCAACGTCGAAGTCACCAGAATGTAGAAAAAAACGGATGGAGGAAACGGATGCTATTTCTAGGGCACATGTACAGAGTAGACAAATCCAGCTTAACCAAGCAATTATTTGATTAGTTCTCGAACAAAAAAAACAACTACATAATGGATTAAAGAAACTCTGAAAGAACTTGAAAGATCTAATATGGCAGAGGCCGAAATGTTTGGATACGTTTCGAAACAGTGTACAAAAATTGGAAGGGTTTTATGACGAGAGACGAACTACAAAGACCGGAAGAGCTTGGACGGCCGAACAACGGCAGCAGCACAGCGATCGTATGAAGTACTGGAGGTAGAGGAAATTACAACTAAAATAGTGAAATTGTAGCGTGATCCTACGTGGTCAATTCGCAAGTAAAAAATATATAAAAATGAAGGAGGCTTGGAAAAAAATTAACAAAAATTTGGCTAAATGCTCTGAACAAAAACAAATTTCCCTAATAATATATAAAAACCAAATACTGAATCAAAATGAAGTCGCAGAAGAATTCGCTAATTACTTCTCCGAATTTCCTTAAACGAGCATGAATGCATTAAACGAGATCCATTACTATCCTGGCAATGCACTAAAGCAAATACTGCAATATCAATATCCTTCTGCAACTATCCTTCAAGATCTGCAATATCAATATCCTTCATAGACGTAGCTGATACATCATATTATTTACAAAATCTTCAAAGAACTAAAAGAACTCAAACTAAACAGACATTGACGTATTTTCAGTTAACACTGTAATACGTATTTTCACAGCTATCGAATCGAACAGTTAATACATCTTTACAATAAATCCATAGACAAAGGAGTCTATCCATCAGTTTTAAAAGTAGTCGCATTGGTAGTGCAGACGAACATTAAAACTGTAATAAGTAATCAACGCTATTAACTGTCAAATACTACCAACTTTCTTGGGGAACAAATTGATAACAAATTCACATGGTCTTATCACATTGATATGGTTTGCAAGAAACTATCAAGAGCTTATTTTATAATCTCTCTTTGCAGGAGAAAATCCATTAGTACAATTTTAAATCTGTACTATGCTATTGTTTATTCACATCTTGCATTTAATGTTCCGGTTTAGGCAATCTCAAGTAATGCTAAAAGCTGCTTCATTTTACAAAAAAAAATATTCGGCTAAATTTTAATTTAAAGTCTAGGCAGAGCTGCACAAGTTCATTCAAAACCAACAATTTATTAATTCTACCATTTATATTTATTTACAAATGCCACACTAAGAACAATATACACAACTATAGCACTTCATCTAGCTCGCACACGTATCAAACAAGACATAGAACGCAATTAACATCTCTACAGCATAAGTCCACCTTATGCGAAAAACCTTTTTATTGTTTTAGCATTAAATTATGTAACCATCTAAGTGATCACATAAAATGTGAGCCACAAAAGCAATTTAAAATTAAAATCAAAACTAATAGTAATTAGTTTTGATAATTGACTGAAGGAGCATTCTACACGTATGTATTTATATGTGAGTGTGTAATTTTGTAGCAAACGTGTTGTAATAAAACATTATTATTATTGAACGTAGTATGATCTAGATCAGTGATTGCGATCCTATGACCCGGGTCAGACACTGACCCACACAAGCTTTTTAAGTGACCCGGGTCAGACACTGACCCACGCAAGCTTTTTAAGTGACCCGGGCTTTGATTTTAGAACTTTTAGAAATTTTCGGTAACGCAACACTTTTTATTATTTTCTTATTAAAGTTCTTTAACCACAAACGTATGAATATTAGATATATCAAGAAGAAATTTCTAAATAACAAACTAACATTTAAACATATTTTTAGTTGTAACCGTGTAATATGGCTCCGGTTATAGAAAGAAAAACAAAAGGTACAATTCCCAGATCATACCAAACAATGTGTAATTTATAATGTGCATTCTAATCTCGCCTTTTCAACAAATAAAGAAAGAAAATTTTTGTGTTTTTAGAGCGTTTTTTGATCCCAAAGTAGTAGTTTATGATACAAGGACCCATTGGCATTAAACTTCGCAACTCATGCCCAAAAGTCTTTTACACACGTGTGTCATACATTATTCTATCTACGAAGCATGTTCAAATACTGTAGAATCTACAAAAAAAAATATTATTTCTTACCGATAATATTGAAAAATTGTAATTTTGAAAGACAAAATATTTTAAATCACGGAAGTAATAAGGTTAGAACGCTCAGCCTCTCCGTGGCAAAAATTGCTAACTAGTAAAAGCGCACAGTGACGGGAACAACTAGATCAGAACATTACAAATGCTGCTAATTTTAAAGTATTTCATTGCATTGCTTGTGAGACATCTTCCAGAAAGTGTTTTTGGAAAAAAAGCATCTTTAGAATGTAGTGCTACTTTAGATTTTCAAGACAAAGACTTGATTAACACAATGCGGTCCGTTGACGTAGTAGTACTTATATACTTATATTATACTATATACTTTATTTGAAACCTATGGATATACATTTTGTAACATTTCTTTTGATTAAAATTAATTAGTTCTGTTTCTTTTAATTACTATGACTTTTGGTTGCAAATATTATTAAATAATATTTTATATCAATATTTAGACGTTTATATAGCCTTCATATTATTTGATTTTTCAAGTAAATTTGTTTGTAAAACATCTCTTAAAAATATGAATTGTTCTTTCAATTTAAACTTTCCTGCTCAGCCCGTTTCTTGCCGTACGGAACTATCTTGTAATCTGAGTTTTCTAAAGTTCTTCGAACAATGCCGATTGAAGAAATTCTGTTTTGTCTTCTTCTTTATTCTTTATTATTTTTTTTTGTTCGCAAGGAACGGAATTGGAAAATCGATTTTCCTTGGAAAAATCATCTCTGGTTTTGTGAAAAAATTTAAGTTTTTTCCTTAATTATCGAGAAAATGCTTACTTGGCATTTGTACAAAACCAAGGAGGATCTAGAGGAATTTGATTTTCAGAAAAATCTTTCCCTACAATTTGGATCAGACCACGAAGGACAGAAAACGTCATTGAAAAACATATTTAAATATTTTCCTGGATTTTGACTATATCTGTATATGGACTAAATCTTGGCAAACTGAAAAAGTTTTTGGAAGATGAAGAGCAACTGAAGAAACTGTAGAAAAATTCTTACTTCGTTTTTGAGTATTGGAAAAACTAAAGCTAGAATTTTAGACTGGGTTTTTTTGCTCTTCTCAATTCGCGTTTGGACGGGAATATGGGAATATGAGACGCGATATCAAAGAGAAATTGCGTTATGGGCGCTGTTAACGGTCGGATATTACGGATTCTACGGATATTAACGATTGGATTCTGACCAGAGGAACAGGAGAAAAATTTGGATTCTCGGAAAAAGTCGATATTAGAAATTTTGTTATTTGATCTTTGCTTTTGGAAAAACTAAGGATGTTCACCGATATGAAACAAGAAGAAAACTTGGATTTGTAAAAGCCTTTGAAAGTGAGAACAACAAAAATAGTCTTAGACCTCCCTCCTCTTTTCTAAGTGATGCCAGTGACCTCGTGACCCACAAGCTAGTACGAAAAATATAATGAACAAAATTTGACCCACTACTCAAAAAGGCTCGCCATCCCTGATCTAGATGCACAATAGTTTAAAACTATGTATAATCTAAGTTTAAAAACCAAAATAGTCTATCTAGATTTTATATACTTGCAAGTAAAACTTAAACAAATTCCATAATTAAGTTTTTTTTCTACGTAGATATAATGTACTTTTAAATTCTAGAATAATATTACCTGTATTTTAGAATAGGTAAACAAATTGTGTTTTAAATTTCAATTTTATTTTATGTTGTAAATTATGTTTAGTAGTTATGTTGTAGTAGTTTTATGGTAGTAGCAATTATTTTTAAATCTAAATATTTCTTTCGTACAAAGTGGACGATTAAAAATTCTACCATATAAATACCATATACAAAAACAATACCATAACATTCCTCTGCTATACGTTATATTTGCTATCAAATTAGCAAATGTATACTCTGAATTAAAAAATTTACTCTTTTTGTCACTGATTTTGTAAAAATATAATATAAATCACTTAACCCGACTCGAAATATACAATAATACAATACAATATGTCTGTAATATTTGGTATATTTAATACAATAGAAACCAAATGAATTTATATATTTAGAATTTACAAAGATTTAAATGTATTCAAATGTAAAATGCATTTTGGAAATAATATGTAAATCGGTGATCATTCAGTCCGCTGCTGTAACAACGTCTGGCTGCGGTTTTATTTAGATAGTATATGGTACGTCCAATAGACTTTCAAATAGATTTGTAGATTCTGCTGGTAGTTGCCAAACAGTTACATTGATCGTCATATGTTACAACGAACATGTCGTGAATTATGATGGATCTTGTGTTTGTACATTGTAAGAATTTTAGATTTTCACAAGAGTTTATTTCATTTATTTGATACGAATAGTTTAATGTTTAATGTATAACATAAAAATAGATTAAACTTTAACGCAGCATTAACCTTAACACATCCATTATTTTTGAAAAAAAATGTATGTATGAAAAACACAAAACAAGGTATAAAAATATATTTCGATTTCGATTATTATTGCCTTATAATGCGTAAGAGAAAATAAGTTTTATCGTTTACCGAAAATTTAACTAAGACTGCTTATGCGGGATACTTATATTTTAAAAATTTTGGAATTTTAATTCTGCTTTAAAAATGAAAGCATGGGTTTATTACCATTTTCCAAAAATCCAGTTTAAAGAGGTAGAAAGCAATTATTTAAAAAATTGTGCTTATATTAGTTAGTTATATTGCTTTAGAAATATATTTGAATTGTATTAATCGCTTGAGTACTGAATTATTTGAAGATTTTTATGTATATTCAACTAATTAACTAACAATATTTTATAATATGGATTAATATATAAAAGTAATACATTTTATTTGGAATATACTTATATCGGTGATATAAATATAATTATCTGCGACCACTACTGTAAATCCCCATTATTGTACAGTTCATAGACTATGTAAATGCATCATAATGCACACGTATGTAACAATCCGCGATTAATAATATGTTATGATTGATAACACACTAGTGCGTTTGTATTACGATTCGTTGAGAGCTGCACAACATTTCAATTACAAAATATAAATAACTATTTTGATTCGATGAATTTTTTAGAGACTCGAAACTCTGATCTCGATTTTCTCGCGCCCCCGATCCAGATTCGCATTTCAATTTGATTTTATTTGGTCCTCGTAACAATTTGCAAACCTTATTAAACCTGTCCGATTATTTAGTAACTTGATTTCTAAGGTTTCGTTGGTTAAGCGGTCAAAGCTTAGAAATATGCAATGGCACTAACTCATTATTGCGATCACAAGCACGAGACATTACATAGTATTCATCCCAGTTTTCAACATTATGAACTATTTGTTCATATACTTCTGCATCTAGATTTTGATTTCCACGCATAACATAAGATAACGTCAGGAATAAGCACGAACCCATTGCCTACAATAGTATGAATGTATGGAGTCATGAAACCATTAACATTTCTATTTTCAATTTGCCCAATAAATTGTAATAAACTATTACTGATTGATAGCTGTCAACTGTCTGATCTGCAAAATAAGCACAATTTTTTAAATAATTGCTTTCTACCTCTTTAAACTGTTTTTTTGGAAAATGGTAATAAACCCATTCTTTCATTTTTAAAGCAGAATTAAAATTGCAAAATTTTTAAAATATAAGTATCCCGCATAAGCAGTCTTAGTTAAATTTTCGGTAAACGATAAAACTCATTTTCTCTTATTTTTTAAGAGCAATATAGTTGATAACTTCTACGATTGGGGCATATTTGGTTTCGGAGATATGGGTTATAAAAATAGTGTACCATAAAGTTTAACCCCCTTAATCGAATTTTCAAAAACTGTTAACACGGGTGTATCAAATTTTTTTAAATTGAATCTTAATACTAAATTTAATATGTGTGAACTTTCCGTTTCTTGGATATAGACCTCTTAGTAAAAAGGGGAGCTCCTTTGGCTCCCCTTTTCAACCTCTGAGAAACTAGAAATTTCCTCACCATTCCCTAGTAGATGTTATAAAAAAAACGATCCTTCCAAATTTTACGATAGTAAATTAAACGGTTTGAGCTGTGCTCTGAGGAGTCAGTCAGTCAGCCAGTCAACTAGTCAGTCAATCAGGACAATTATGCATACTCTCTCTTAGGACCTTGAAAAAACAACAACATTGTGGTCCTACCAGCTGATAAAAGAAATTGCTCTGAAGTCATGAACACTGGTGACAATAAACAAAAAATGACCACAATCTTAGATGATCCAGCTTATCTCCTATGCTTATGTACCCAGGACATCCGACTCCACAACTTATCTTAAGAAAACAACTAGAGAAAAAATCTTAACCTACACCATTGACAAGGTTAAAATGAAATATCTTATACCAAGGGATAAATCATCACGATGTCCCAAGATATATGGTTTATAAATCCACAAAAATGGAGCTCGACTCTGACCACCAGTAAACTATGTTGGTTCACTGCTCCAATTTCATTTGATTTTGCTCCGTTTCATTGTTCAAACATTTAGCAAAGTCTTTGCACCAAATACCGAATGTTGTGATTCCTATATGCGCAATGCTAAAGACTTTATAGACATCTTGCAAATCACCAACTCCAGCCCGGCCACCTCCTTGTGAGCTTTGACATTGTATTTTTATTCACAAAAGTACCGGTCTCGGAGGCCTTAAACATCTTAAGATCGAAATTAAAACAAGAAAAGTATGTATCAGTTCTGGCGCAACATTGTCTAAAGAATACATATTTTAGGTACGATGGTCAAGTATACAAGCAAGTCCTAACAGCACCAATGGGTTTACCTCTATCCCCAGTAATGGCCAACATATTTCTTACATATTTTGAGGATAAAGCAATTTCATCAGCTACCACATTAAGATATGCGGAAGACACATTTGTAATCCGGCCCCACGGCAGACAAGAATTGGACAAATTTCTTATCCATCTTAATTCCAAACACTACCAAATCAAATTCAGAATGGAGGTAGAAAAGCATCAACGACTCCTTTTCTTGAATGTTTTGGTCCAGAGGAAATAAAACGCAGCCTTGAGTCACCCAGTGTACCGGGAACGATGTATACAGACAGATATCTGAACGATTCTTCGCACCATCACTCTACGATCAAAACTGTCCGATCTCACCACCCGATACAAAAGACTATCTGAACAGCATAAGTTACTAAAGGAATTAAAAAACTTACTGAAAGCTGTATCCTGTAATCAATAACCAAACAGCCTAATAGCCAGAGCTTTCCGTCGAACAGAGAACCGTAACCAAAGAACTGGTCAGGCAGACACAAACAGAAAATTTAATCCGCTCTTGTCCAACCCAGCAACACCGGCGACTGGATGGATTTTAGAAACTCAAAGACTCTTGCAAAGATTAGTCACGATATGTCACGGGTATATAGAGAAGCTATAGATATAGGAAAACAAGACTACCGCCTGAACATAAGAGAACATAATTACTTGCAACTCCCTCCAGTAAGGTAAACGATAATATCCACCCTCAAAATGCAATCCCAGACACATATTCGACCAACTACACGAAGAAACGTGCGAACCAAATCAATGCACGACACGCATGACCCGAAGCCAAACAGCTATCGCGTCACACAAACTAGCGCTCAGTATACGTCTACCGCTTATACCTCTTGAGATGTCCTGCTCATATAAATATAAATATATAAACCCTAAAAGATTATGGAATTTTATTAACGCTAAATTGAATAAGAAAAAGAAAACTGATAATAAGGATATAGATTGTATCGTTGAAGAAGGAAACAAAATTGAAAATCCGACGGAAATAGCCAATTCTATGAATAGATTTTTTTCTAAAATAGGCATTGAACTGAGTCATACAATAACACCTTCAAAAGATGCAACAATTAACTTACCACCCAACAACTCTAAGAGTATGTTTTTATATCCAACAGATTCAAACGAAATAACTCATATCATAAATAATATGCACGAAAAAGCAGGTGGTCTGGATTGTATAAGCATAAAAATTTTGAAAGTGTCGGCTATTTAAATTGCACAACCTCTCACTCATGTTTTTAATTTGATAATAGTACACTCAATCTGGCCAAATGCTTTAAAGAACGCGGAAATAATACCTATATTTAAGTCAGGAGATAAAAAAAATGCCACCAGTTATAGACCAATTTCATTAATCTCAAATTTGGCAAAAATATTAGAAAAAATAATACATAGCAGGTTATTTCACTTTTTTTAAAAAAATTATATATTATTTATAAAGTATCAGTTTGGATTCCTTAAGAATAAAGGCACTAAAGATGCACTAAGTTGCTTGTCAGACACGATTTATAAAAAACTTGATAAAAGCAAATGCATTATTGCCACTTTTCTTGATCTCGCAAAGGCTTTTGACAACGTAAATCACGAATTGCTGCTTCAAAAACTTTACAATTATGGAATTAGGGGAAATGTGTATAAGCTCATGGAAAGCTACTTATCAAACAGGAAGCAGAAAGTCAGGGTAACTAATATATACAGTACATATCAGAAAGTTACTACATAGGTACCACAGGGCACCATTTTGGGTCCTATTCTCTTTGTAATATATGTCAATAATCTACTAAGTGAAATGCCGGATGACTCTATAATTTCTTACGCAGATGATACAGTGGTACTCTCAGTAGAAGATATGTGCTGCCTCGCACGCGATACTATGAATAATTACCATGATAGGGTCTCAGTATGGTTAGCTTTAAATAGATTGTCACTAAATCTACAAAAAACAGTCTTCATAACTTTTGGAAACAAAGAGGACTGTGTTCCTAAACAAATAAATATAAGAATCGGGGACTATCAGATAAAAAGAGTTTTAACTTTCAAATACCTTGGTGTTATATTCGACTACAATATGAAATGGAGAAGCCATGTTGAAAGTATAGTAAAAAAAAAACTAAATATCTAACCTTTGTCTTTGCGAAACTCTCCAGGTTTATGACCAAAAATACCCTCTTGAAAATTTATTATTGTCTTTTTCACAGCCACATTATTATGGTATAATTGGCTGGGGCATTGCCTATAAAAGTCATTTAAATATATTACAGAGTCTGCAAAATAAAATAGTAAAAATAATAAATAAAACAAATAAATACGAGACTATACTAACCCCACTAAACATAGAACAAACATACATATTGGAGTCAACTGAATATCATTACAGGCATTTGCTAAATTTACATGTGCAATCAATTAGTAATACGAGGATTAAGAGTATTTTACTACCTAAGGTTAACTTAGAAATTGGTAAGAAGAACAGTTTTTACGCGGCGACAATGACTTACAATTCACTTCCAGTGGAATTGAAAGGTATGCGTTTTAATAGAGCTAGTATAAAGAATAATTAAAAAAACTGGGCAAGATTAAATATTTAAAATGATCGGTTTTAAATAATGTTTTAAATCTAGAGCAGGGGTCTCCAAACTACGGCCGGAGGGCCACATCCGGCCCGCGGACAGATTTTGTCCGGCCCGCGGAGAGCTAGCATACTTGAAAACTCCTTTTAGAGAACATATTTTTTATAGCAAATTAAATTTAGTTTACTGAAGTATTCTAATTTTATGTTGAATAATTATTAATATGACATCTACATTGATATGGTCATGGGCTAACTACTCATAACATTGTTGTAGGCTTATTGTTATTGTTTTTGTGATAAGTTGGATAAAGAAACACAGAATTGTAATGAGTAAAGACATGTATAATATGCAGAAAATTTAACTTCAGTATATAATAACTAACAAATTATTGAAATGAATCCAACTAACATTTTATACATTTTAAATAAAAACATAACTTATAACAAGCATATTGACATATGAAATACTAATGAGATATATGTAATTGAGATTTTCCACTGACAATAGTTTGTAGTTGTGGACTAATTTTACTTGTACCAATTATTAAAAGAGATTTAAGATGCTCATCAGTTAAATTAGATCTGTTAGATTAGATCTGAACATTTTTTGGGTACTTCATTTTGGAGAAGGTCTTCTCACACAAATAAGTAGTACCAAACACAAAAAACAGCCCACGAGCAAATTTATGCAAATTATCAAATTGTGTCAGTGGTTGACTCTTATAAAATTCCAACAAAGATGAGTTTTGATATTTGTTCTTAATTATATCACTGCACTGTAGATCAATCATTTCCATTTGAAGTTCCGGGGCGAGGGTTTCAATGTCAGCATCAAAAGGATTCTGAAAAATCTTAATTTGATTCGCAATAGCATCAAAGTCCGAGAAACGATTATCAAAATTTATTTTCAAAGCACTCAAAGTTTCGATTGCAAAATCGATAGGAAACTCAGTCTCAGTGGTGTGGCTGAATATTTCACATGTTTTAAAATGTGAAAAACATTTACTTCGTAGTTGTGATTGAAACAGTATCAATTTCTTCCGGAATGATTTGATATTAGTGCAGAAATCAGGAAGATGCTGGTTTTCTCCTTGCAATCTCAAATGCAGTTCGTTCACATGTTTTGTCAAATCAACATAGAATCTTAACTTCCACAGCCATGCGTTGTTTTGTAATTCAGTAAGAGGGCGATGCTTTTCATTCAAAAAAATTTCGATCACTGCTCGAAGTTCAAAAAAGCGCTGAAGGACTTTCCCCCAACTAAGCCAACGTACGGCAGTATGATAAGGTAAGTCATTTTCTCCAATCTCTTCAATAAATTGTCTCAGAACTTCAGACATATCCAAACATTTTCTGCACAAAGACTGTTGATGAATGATACAATGTAAGACTAATGGTTTTGAACCACCGTCATTTTCTACAGCCTTTGACAAAAGAGCAACCACTCCTTTATCTTTCCCACTCATGTTTTTGTCTCCATCAGTTGTAATACATTTCAAGCTTTTCCATCAAAGGTTCTTTTGATTAATGGCCATTTCAACTCCTTTCAAAAATATATGTACCAGTAGTTGTGCCATGAATACTATACATATCAAGAAGTTCTTCATGCACTTCATAGCTTGTATCTACTCCTCGAATATAAATCAACACCTGAGCAGTATCTGACACATACTTTGACTCATCGAAGGCCAAAGAAAACCACTCAACATGTCCATTTTTGTCGAACAGTTGAGACGATATATTTTCAGCGATGTTTTCTACCCTTCGAGCCACAGTGTTTGCTGACATACTGACAGTTTTTAATAAATTTTCCTTTTCAGGGCACATTTCTTCGGCTACTGCAATTATGCATTCTTTGATCATTTCTCCATCGATGAATGGTTTTCCACTTTTTGCAATTTCAAGAGCCACACGAAAGCTGGCACGAGTTGCAGCCTCTTGTTCAGTTTTGAGTTTTGTAAATGAAGATTGCTGCGATTTCAATCCGCGCTTCATATCTTCGAATTTTTCTGTCCGCAAACTTCCTGTATATTTTGAGTAATTTTGAAGCGTCTTGTCACTGGACTCAATTACGAAATACTGAATATTCCACTGATCTTTGAATTTTCTGCATTCACTATCAATTTTTCGCTTCTTTTCCATACTACTAAATCACACACAAAAGCAACAATTCAAATCAAAATACTGTTACAAAGATGTCTTAAACTTAAACACGCACAAACACGTTTTAAGGAGGTACGCACTATTTTATTTCACAACAGTGTCATGGGAACTGACTTGTGGTTGCGCCACTAGCCTTCTTATATATTCCAATTACTGCCATCTAGAAGTGAGTGAAAGACATCAGAACTTTCTCGAACCAACGAGATTATTTTGTACGTGCTATTAGCGCCATCTGTTAGCGATAGAAAGTACTACCTATTTCCGCTTGTGTCCACCAGATGTCGCGTCACGTTACTCCTCATGACTCGTACTCTACGACTAATCTAGAAATTACAGATAATGACAGGAAAATTAATAATATGCAGTGTTGCCGTTTTGCGGACTTTAGTCCGATTTGCAGCCTTTTTTAAACGTTGCGTACTTTTTCGGACTTTTTTTTTATCAGTGGACTATTTTACTTTTTACCACCGGCAACAATGATAATATGGTTTTGGCCCTCGGAACTTACTGGAGTAATCAGTATGGCCCTTGGGCTGGAAAGTTTGGAGACCCCTGATATGGAGATTTATTTATTATTATTATAATTTATTTTTATTGTTAATTTGTGATATAATCTATTACTGTTGATGTTTAAATGTTTTCAAGTTATTTTTTTTCTTTTATGTAGCCAGTCCTATGTACAGGTATTTTCAAATACCTCTGTAGGTATTAGAATGTAAATCAAGAAAATTATCTGGTATAAATAAATAAATAAATAAATAAAATATGCGTCCCGCTCGGACTGTTGAGAATGGCAAATGTTAGTTCTCCGATGAATTCGTAGATTAATCAATCATTATTTATAAATATATATATATATATATATATATATATATATATATATATAGACTTTTTTAATAATTTTAATTGAAATGCAAAGGCAAAAATACATAAATAATTTAGTATATTCAAGATCAAGACCATTTAACGGCAAATAATCAAGAGCCTACACCGAACTTACTATTTATTTATAGCGAAAAAAGTGAAGAAAATAATGAAGTAATATTGTAGATTATGATGATATACAATGCCATGGAGGTAGCAATATAGAGCGATCATAAATATTACTTAATTGAACGTGCCTCTTTATAGGGCGTTGGTCATCTTTATCCTCTAATACGAAAACCATTAAAGTTTTTCAAAGTTTTAGGTGCCGCGGCGGGATGAAATATTAATAACACATTGTAAAGGACGCGGGAGATTCTTCGACGTAATATATATATATATATATATATATATATATATATATATATATATATATATATATATATATATATATGTATATATATATATATATATATATATGTTATTTTTCAAAAAATAATAATATATTCAACGGCCCAGCAGTATCAAACACCTTCTGGGTTGTATTGACATGGTAATCCGTCGCTTTATCATTGATTGACTTAAATGTGATTACTTTTAGGCAGCAAGCAATAAAGTGTTGTCTAGACCAGGAGTCCTTAATCTGAGAGCCGCGGACTATTACTATGGAAGGCACCAAGTTGAAATAATTAAATTTCAGTAAATAAGAATAATTTTATATTTTATTTGAATAAATCTACATCTGTGTATATATTATACGAAGAGTTTGTTATTATTTTCTTATTCGAAGTTCTTAACTAGAGTTAAGAGTTAGAAGTCGTAATTCTCAAAATTCCTTCTAAGCATGTAAAAATTTTACTTCAATGTTTCATTTCAATGCTCAGCTTGGATCTGAGAGAAAATTGCTGATATAATAAGTATATATCACGCTCATAATATAACCAATAGGAATGGTGAGAGATTGGTTAAACTCTGTGAACATCCAAACTTAAAGGTTATGTTCACACATTTTAGAGCAAAACCAAGTAAAAAGAAATCGTGGGACTCCCCAAATGCTTTGCTGGGTGAGTTCCAATTAGATCATGTAGCTATTGTTACAAAGAAATCCAAAATGTTAAGGTCAGAAAATCCATTAATGTAACTTCAGATCATTACCTTTCTCAAATCAAGATGAATTTCATACCTTTTACACGCAAACAAAATACAACTAGAATTATAATTCCAAAAATTAATAAAGAGGTTCTTACAAATGAAAAATGGATAGAATTTCAAGGAAAACTTAAAATACCAACCAATTGGAATGATGTCACTAATAGCCTTCTTAAACCAGCTCAGGAAATTGCACCGTTGAACTTTTATAGGAATAACTAACATGAATAACTAACATGCTTGCTGGAATGTACAATGCCAAACAATGATCAAAGAAATACATTGTGCTTGGCACAAGTTGGAACGGGAACAAGACTCCTGGAAATTTAGAGGATGTACAAAGATAAAGGAAAATGGCCCACCAGACTTTAAGGAGCAAAGGACCTTATGAAGAACCAAATAATGGAAATGGACGACAATTTTAATAAAATTAACACACGATTATTTTATAGAGCATTTAAGAATGAAAACGCTGGATATTCAGCGCCGATTTTAAATTTCAAAAGTGAAGATGGTACGCTAGCATTAAGCAACAAGGAAAATTGTGATTTCTTGACTGCGTATTTTGAGGAGTTGTTAAATAGTCCAAAACCGACAGACAAGTTGAGTTTCAAATTTACAAATCAAAATTCTGACTGTACGTCATCAGATGTAAACGAAGTTAAAGGTATTATCAACTCACTTACAAATAATATCGAACCTAAGAAATATGGAAATTTGTAGAAAATGAATTTTGAATAGCGACGACTAATCTATTTCAGAAAATTTGGATTGAGGAAGCAATTCCAGAAGACAGGTTAATCGCCTTAATTAATTTGGTATATTAAGTTTGTTTTCTAATGTCAAAGTGACATACACGTATTTTTCTGCTCTCCCTCATTTTTCGACCTAGAAAAGAGGGTTGAAACAGCAGACGCGAACGCAAACTCAAACCGAAAGGAGGAGGATGGTCGATCTGCCGAATTGACCATAATCGGGAAACCAACTACAACTGGGGAACCGAGGAAATCAGGCAAGAAACCCTATGAATTTACAACCTGAAACGAGCGCCGATGTGATAAAGGATGTGATAAAAATTCGCGATTTCGATCGACCCTCAAGGATGTACGTGCCATGTGTGGACCAGATTGTGGATCCGACCATTATCTCGTACGAGCCACATTACAGTTACTATTACAACGAGCAAAGACGAAAGCACCACCCGTGGTGAAGCGAAACTGGGCGTGTTTGCGAGATCCTATCATCGGTCAAAAATTCCAAATCGAGTTACGCAATAAATTTGCAGTGCTTGAGGAATCGGACGATATAGATAAGGAAGAAAAGCAAATCTCGTTCCCCGATGGCGATCCAACGATTGTTGAAGTCAAGACAGCAATAATAATCGCTGAAAAATGGGAAAGCGCCAGGCATCGATCAAGTTACCACTGAGATGATGAAAGCCGGAGGGTACATTTTGTTACAATGGCTTTTCGACCTTCTACTTCAAATTTGGCATTTGGAACAAATACTGACGGTATTTGTTCCAAATGCCGTGGAAGAAAGCGATCATAGTCCGCATATTGACGAAGGCTATCGCCTAGCCGGGAATGCAATAATTTCCGTGGCATCAGCTTCTTTATGGTCAGCATTGGAAACACAGCATGTGGCCTTACAAATTATACATCTTCTACAAGCGGCGTACGGCGGTTGAACCAGCTGCGTACGGATCCGGAACGAATTGTCGGACGGTTTTCTGATCCAAAGGGGAGTTCGACAGGGAGACTTCGTTTCCCCACTGCTTTTCAAAGTGGTTATAGACGTCATTATGAGGAAAGCAGTCGATGGTCGACGAGGCGTCCGATACGATGACACCAACTTCATATCCGATCTGATTTTCGCCGATGATAGCGCTATATTTGCCGATACAGACACCGACGCAACAGATATTCTCGATAACATTTCCTGGATCGCCAAATCCTATGGCCTGAAAATAAACGTGGGCAAGACGAAAGCCTTGGCGACGGATCGCAGTCTAATGTTCGCAGGCTAATGTTCATCTTAATGGTACTAAAATCGAACACGTGAAAGTATTCAAATATTTGGGCTCACTGGCGCAAGAGAAGAAAGTAGCATCGGGCGCTGACATTCATAGCCGGATTGGCTATTCGGCATCAGGAGCGTTTGCGTCGCTCAAATGGTGCATATGAAAGAGAACGAACATATCCACTAATACCAAAATTCGTCTATTCCGGACGCTCATCCTACCAATTCTATTGTATGGAGCAGAAACGTGGGCGCTACTTCAATCGGACCTCTAAAAGCTCGAGGTGTTCCAAATGCTTTGCGCAAGACAGATTATCGGTGTTTCAATTCGTGATCGCCTGCGGAATGGGGAAATTCGAGTTAGATGCGATCAGCAACCACCGATTGTAGAATAAATACAAAAACGCCGTCTACGATGTTTCGGTCACCTTTGCAGAAAGAATGAAAATCGGCTTCCACGCAAACTACTCTGGCGGAAGCGGCCGCCCGAATGAAGGATTCAGCGATCAGCGCCGAAGAAGATATGGATAAAACATGTAGAAGACGACCTCAAGATCCGACGACTGGACCTCGATGAGGACAGGGATATTGCCATTGATCGGAAAGTGTGGGTGCGAATCGTGAATGAAACGAAAAATCCAGCGACACCGACAGCAGGGTATTGGTTACGAGAACGACATCCTCGACAATCGCCAGCTACGGATTAAAGAAGAATCGCCTTAATTCATCCACTACATAAAAAATGCTCTAAAATGAATGTCAATAGTTAGAGATCTCCTTCATTGTTGTCTGTCACATATAAAATATTTGCTAAATTAGTTTCTACTACTTTCTATTTTGAATTACTTCTACAGACTACAGACTAACAGACTTGAACCACAGATCGAACCACAGCTTGGCGAGTTCTAAGGTGGTCTCAGAAGGTATAGATCGTGTGCAGAACAAATTGTTAGTTTAAAATTGATATTTAAATATGACAAGAGGCCAAAGAATATCTTTATTTCATTCGTTGATTTTCAGAAAGCGTGTGATTGTGTGGATAGGGATACTGTTTTTGACACATTGAAGGAATACCAAGTTGAATATGGAAAAAAGCATAAATTTAATAAAACTTACGTTAACTAATACGATTTCCAGAGACAAATTTTTAAGTAAAGTTAGCGAGCCCTTCGAGGTTAAAACAGGGCTAAGACAAGGGGACAGTCTATCACCACTGCTATTCAATTTGTTCATGGATAAATTCATGAGGACGTTTTGGGTGAAGAACGATTCAAGTGCTAAAATTGGTACAAAGAATCAGAACCTCAAAGTCAAAGGTTTAGCATTTGCTGACGACGTAGCGCTGTTTGCTGAATCAGAACAAGAAGCTATTAACCAAATTGATCAGTTAAAAGAAACGGCGGAAAAGCGGGCTTACAGATTTCGTTGGTAAAAACAGAGATGGTGACAAGTGATCAGAAATACACTAAGAAAATGATAAAAACAAATTATGGGAGCATCAGGGTCGCTGACCGATTTAAATATCTTGGAGAAATAATTAGTAGCATTTTTAGTAGCGTTAATTAGTAGCGTTTTGTCCCAAAGCAATGGGATGGACAAAAAAGGGAAATTGGAAAGATTAAATTTGTGTACAAAAAATATGTACAACAAAAAGAACCTGTCTATCAATGCAAAATTAGAACATATTAATACAGCTGTTAGACCAGTACGGCATTATCTTGAACGGCATGGAAACTATAGAAAAGAAGAGAAAAGAAAGAAGGAAAAGATAGAAAGAAGAATTTTAAGAACGATTTGTGATCCTAGGAAAACACCGGAAGGTTATAGACTGAGATCCAATGCAGAAATTTATAGTAAAATTGACAACCTTGAAGTGATGATCAGAAATCGGCGACTTCAGTTCTACGGATGTATGGTCAGCATGGATTGCTCAAAGTTAAACAAATGTTTGATACAAAAAAATGAAAGAAGAACTTCAAAAATTCAAAATTAGTGAAGAAGATTATCTAAACCGAATAGAGAACAGAAAGAAATGGCCTCTAAATTCCTGTCCTGGAGAAGAAGAATCTCGACAGAGGAGAATGGACTGCTGAATTTTCTAATTATTTTTCTTTGTTAATTTTTCAATAATGTTTATATTATTTAAAATGTACTTATATTAAATAAATTATTTAAAAAAATAAAGCTGGAGAGACGCAGAAAAATGTTGGAAAAGCGTCGTAGCATAAAGGCTGGAAACCGCTGATCTAGACATAAAAACTTTTATGAAATTATAACACATTTTTCCTGGCAAGTATATCACCATAAAAGTCCAGTTTAGTTAAGTTTTTTATGCCCTTTGAAAATTTAACGAATTATATAAAAGCTCATATATGTGTGGTTGGTGTGTCATTGCCAGAATAGTTTTCGAATTTCTTATTTTCTTTTCCAATTTTTGATAATGTGACTGCCCCTATAAGGAAGTTACTTTAAAAATAATGATAGAAATAATTAATGGTATATTATTTTCTATCTAAAAAATATCTGCAGTAGGTATGAGATTTATTGTGTTTATATTTAAATACATTATTTTCCAATTTAGTGGAATCAAATGTATAATTGAATAAAAGCATTTGATGGGCTTCCATTGCATTGAACCCTATGCTAAATAACGTTATTTTTTCTCTCTCCGTGAGTGCGGAAGAAACGGGCAAATTCTTTATAAACGAGAATTTAGTCGGCGAGTATTTACATGAAACATTTAACTTGTAATCTCGAAATTCCTGGGTAAATGGAAACTTTGTTCAAATTTCCATAGATAACTTTCAAAGATGCAAAACTTTCACAATGTATGCGAACAATATTTATGGCATAATCTTGCACAAAATGTAATATATACGTACACGTATCCTGTACTGCTTTAAATTTTGGAATTTATTTAATATATTTTACATGTGAAAGAGGAAATCATCGAGTCGTACAAATGAAAACAAGTCATAAAATTTGTTTTCTAAGGATTTTATTCTATTTCCATCTTATAATATAGAAGGAAATTAAGAAAATTTGCCTACTCTTACAGAGAATCATGTTCAAATTGACAAAGTGGATGTTATTAAAACTTTTCAACTTACAGATAATATTATTATTAAAATAATTCTAAATATAAAAATATTATTAGATTATTATTCAATTAAATAAAATTAAAGAAATTAATTAACCTGCTTAATAAAGCCGTATGTTCTTACAGGTGTTACGCTGGAGTCGACTGGAGAACTTTCCCCTTAAGATGTATTAAGAAGGCACGCATCAAGTCCGAGTACTTGTCTAATCTATAATAGATTAGACAATGATTGGAGTAGAGACAATTATCGTAGTTAAGAAATTCACTACGTGTTCATTCACTACTAAGCGTAATGAAAATTGTATTTATTTAAAAATTAATATATCAAGTACAATTCAGGAAGTAAGCCTATTCCACCATTAGAAGTAATATTATTACTTCTATTGTTAACATTTGATTGAAAGTAAATTAGTCTATATAATTTGGACCCTTTTAATGTATAGATTGAATGATTGAGAATGTCAATACGCTGGAATTGGACCTTTGCCTGGAATGTGTATTAATGGAGCGATTCGTGGTAAGCATTTGTTCTTGCGGCATGAGAAGTAATTAGATTTTCCGTGCGTATGAAGTGGCTGAATATATTAAACTTTAAAAGGGATAGAATTTCAGGGCTGACGGTAATGTTTTTCGTAATTTAAACCTGCTGAATCAAGGCGGCAAAAATGGCGAAGAAATTTGATCCGAGTGCATTGATGAAACTCCTTTTGTGTAGATAATAAATTATAGAAGTTTTCCCATTGTGTTGAGAAGAATGTTTATAAATTAAATACGTTGAAACCTGATTTTATTTAAAACTATTTTTTAATAGTCAAAACTACAATAAAGCAACGAATGTTTATGAAAAAAGTTGTAGCTTACAGTAATAATAATAGAATCTTACAACTTGCGGAAAGTTAAACCTTTAATTAAAGCATGAATCATTTTTAATGAGTTATTATTACAACAAGAATTAATAAAATATAACAGCAAACAAAATATTACATTAACATGAATTAACATGAAGGTTTTTTTTGTCTAAAACTAGTAGTATTTTTTAGGAATTATTCATACGGTTTTACCAGATGTTAGAAAAAGGCGTAAATATTCTGTAAGTAAAAATTGACATTTAACTAACAATTTTTAACAATTAATTACACAATTCAAGAAAATAAAATATACCGTTTGAAAGACAATTTCCTATGTTTTAATATGAATTTAAATCTTTCAAGAATGGTAATTATTTAATAACCGGTAAACAAAAACGAACGTATTTATGTGGTGGTTATAACGAGAATCCATACATACATATCTCAGCACTGTAGGCCCAGTTGGCCCATGGCTTGGTTTATATATTTCTTCCAGACTTTTCTATCTCTTGTCTTTTCTCTCCAGTTAGTGATATTGCTCTGAGCTGCGTCCCTGATTACTTCATCTTTCCATCTTGCTTTCGGTCTGCCTCTCCTCTTTTTACCACCTAAGCTCCTTTCAAAAATTTTCTTTGGTACTCTTTCTACATTCATCCTCATGATGTGGCCTAACCATTTTAGTCTCTGTCCTTTGACTTTGACTACAGCGATTACATTTGGTTCGTTGAACAGATTTTGTATTTCTCGGTTAGTTCTCCATTCCCAACCCTCTTTTGTTATTTTTCCTTTATATATTTTTCTTAATACTTTCCTTTCCCAAAATCCAAGTGATGTTTGTTCTTTTGCTCCCAATGTCCATAGTTCACTGACCAATAATACTATGGGTCTGATAATGGCCTTGTCTATTCTAAATAGGTTTTTAAAAAATTAAACAAATTATGTGATTTGTTTCACTTGATCTTTTATTGATTACTAGTTTCACCAACACAGTGGCATCTTCAGATCTAATACAAACATTAAACAATTACATATATTTATATGATTTTAACATGGGCTTTGCCATATTTTCAAGAGTGGTGATTGGTGCAGAATTTCGGTCTGTTCGTTGAGACAGTTACTAGAACTGTTGTTGATGGTTTTTCCGATTTCTAAAGATTCTAGTAGGTCCATTTTTAATCCTTTTTCCATGCGATGTAATATTGTCGGCTGGTTGTTTGCCGAAATTTGGTGTCCTGTGGTTATTAGGTGATTAGCGAAGGTAGATTTGTTATTTTTCAATCGTAGAGATCGTTTGTGTTCATTAAACCGGGTTTCAAAACTTCTTCCGGTTTGTCTTATGTAGGTGCCGCTGCATTCATCGCAATTAAGTTGATATATGCCTGATTTCTTTAACGGATTTATTTTTGATTTTTGGTTGCATAATACATTTTGTAGGGTATTGTTATTTCTGTAGGCTACAACGGTGTTATTTTCTTTAATTAGATGTCCTATCTGTGTCGAAATCTGTCCCAGATGTGGGATGCATTTGAAAGTTTGTTTTTCTTTATTTTCTGAGCCACCACTAAAAACCGATTTTAAGGATTGCTGTCTTGATTTTTTCTTTAAAATTTGTGTGACGATGTCTTGTTTATAGTTGTTGTTTTTTGCTATTTGTTTTATTGTATTTAATTCGGCGTTGAAGTTATCCTCATTCAGTGGAATAGTGAGTAGCCTATATATCATGGAATGGAACGCCGCGAGTTTGTGTTGTATGGGGTGTGAGGAAGTGTAATGTATTATTGTGTCTGTGTATGTAGGTTTTCGGTATATTTTAAAGGAATGTTTATTATTTTCCCGGCTGATGTTTAAATCTAAGAAATTTATTGATTTGTTTTGTTCTAATTCCATTGTAAATTTTATTGAGGTGTGCAGTGTATTCATGAAGTTGAATAGTTTGCTAAGATGTATGTTGGTTCCTGACCAACAGACTAGGATGTCATCTACATACCGGTACCAATATTTGATTTGGGGAGAAAAAATGCAGTTTAGAATTGATTTTTCTAGGTTGTCCATAAAGATGTCTGCGAGTAATGGGGATAATGGGGAACCCATAGCTAGACCTTCTGTTTGATTGTAAAAGTTGTTATTAAACATAAAGTAATTTTGTATTGTACAAATTGAGAATAATTCCAAAATTTCATTGGAAATAAGGGGATTAATATTGTTTTTAACTAAGATCGATTTTATAAGTGGGAGACATTGTTCGGAGGGGACATTTGGAAATGTGTTGACTACGTCGAACGACAATAGTTTATCGTTCTTATTTAATTCTAAGTTGGAAATTTGTTTGCAAAGTTCTGATGAGTTTTTTATAGTATTACTGGGTTTAAATTTGGTGTATTTATGGAAGATCTCATTTAATTTCCCAGTTAGTTTTGCACACGGGGCTTGAGTGTATGAGCATACTGGTCTAATTGGAATGTTTTCTTTATGTAATTTCGGTAAACCGTAAAGTATGGGTGGCTGTGGATTCATGTGGGTCAAGTGTCGTTTTTGCGAATCAGTAAGTAATATTTTTGTTTGACTAACGGCTTGTTTAATTTGTGTTTGGTATTTACTTGTAGGATCAGATTTTAATTTTAGAAAAGTAGTCTGATCAACCTAGAAAAATCAATTCTAAACAGCAATTTTTCCCCCCAAATCAAATATTGGTACCGGTATGTAGATGACATCCTAGTCTGTTGGTCAGGAACCAACAGACAACTTAGCAAACTATTCAACTTCATGAATACACTGCACACCTCAATAAAATTTACAATGGAATTAGAACAAAACAAATCTATAAATTTCTTAGATTTAAATATCAGCCGGGAAAATAATAAACATTCCTTTAAAATATACTGAAAACCTACATACACAGACACAATAATACATAACACTTCCTCACACCCCATACAACACAAACTCGCGGCGTTCCATTCCATGATATATAGGCTACTCACTATCCCACTGAATGAGGATAACTTCAACGCCGAATTAAATACAATAAAACAAATAGCAAAAAACAACAACTATAAACAAGGCATCGTCACACAAATTTTAAAGAAAAAATCAAGACAGCAATCCTTAAAATCGGTTTTTAGTGTTGGCTCAGAAAATAAAGAAAAACAAACTTTCAAATGCATCCCATATCTGGGACAGGTTTCGACAAAGATAGGAAATCTAATTAAAGAAAATAACACCGTTGTAGCCTACAGAAATAACAATACCCTAAAAAATGTATTATGCAACCAAAAATCAAAAATAAATCCGTTAAAGAAATCAGGCATATATCAACTTAATTGCGATGAATGCAGCGGCACCTACATACGACAAACCGGAAAAAGGTTCGAAACCAGGTTTAATGAACACAAACGATCTCTACGATTGAAAAATAACAAATCTACCTTCGCTAATCACCTAATAACCACAGGACACCAAATTTCGGCAAACAAGCAGCCGACAATATTACATCGCATAGAAAAAGGTTTAAAAATGGACCTACTAGAATCTTTAGAAATCGGAAAAACCATCAACAACAGTTCTAGTAACTGTCTCAACGAACAGACCGAATTTCTGCACCAATCACCACTCTTGAAAATATGGCAAAGCCCATGTTAAAATCATATAAATATATGTAATTGTTTAATGTTTGTATTAGATCTGAAGATGGCACTGTGTTGGTGAAACTAGTAATCAATAAAAGATCAAGTGAAACAAATCACATAAGTTGTTTAATTTTTTAAAAACCTATTTAAAATGTCGTTTCATATAGTTAAGGCTAAAACAATTAATGATTTAATTGTTTATTCTAATTTTCGGATTTCTTGAAATACTTCTGTTCTATATTACTTTCTTAAGGGCGTAGACACATCGATTTCCTGCCATTATCCTTCTTTGTATCTCTCTATATATTTCCGGTTTCCTATAGAAATCTGTCCGTAGGTAAGTAAATTGTTCTACTTCATTAAATTTGTAGTTTTTCCTTCCTCTATTGTTATGATTAGTTTGTTCGCTTGCTTATATTCTTTTTCTGTCCATTTCATATATTTTGTCTTATTATCATTTATTTCTAATCCTACTACGCGTTCCGTTTATTCTAATTGTAGTATTACTTCTTGCAGTTCTTTTTTCCCCCTATGGTTACTATTATCAAATCGTCTGCAAAGGCTAGACATTGATGTTTTTTATTGTATAGAAGACCATTTCTATTTAATTTTGTTTTCCTTATGACATATTCTAGTACGCAGCTAAACAGTATTGGGGACAGTGGATCTCCTTGTCTTAAATCTTCCTGTACATTGAACCTTTCTGATGTTCTTGTTCATACTCTCACCCTGTTATCAATTTCTTTGAACTATAATTGAATTAAGTTAACCCATTATCTACCAAGTGTTCGATTTTTCGAACACTGACTATGACATTTTTTTAAGCTACCATAATTATTAATTTGTAGATAATCATTATCATTACGTTATTATTTCAAGTTTATACTTTTAGAAAATAACTTGTATAATTATTTATTAATAATAGGTTAATTGGTAAATCAATTTTTATCAAGTCCTTTTTATCCGAGTTATTTACAAAAATTTATTTATCATAATTTAAAACTTTTTTAACGTTTACTCATAATTGAAATTTGTTCTAAAAAGAGTAAAGTTTTTTTGTTAATAATTACTTTTCATATACAATACATTTTTAATTTTCTAGGAGATCGTAAAAGTACATGTTCGATTTTTCGAACATTGGTCACTTCGCAGCATTTTTATTTTCAGTAATTTGCTCGCGCTCTGGGAGACTAACATCAATATATACTATAAATTTTTCGTTATATGATAATTAATACTAGTATAAATTAGTTTATAAAATAGTTATATTTGATATCAATCAAAAATTCTTATATCAATGATACATAATATTTGTTACTGTAATCTGTGATTCGAGAAAAGATCTCATAATCAGTAATATTTTGATGATTTGAAGATGAAGAGGATTTAGATAAAGCTGACATACTCATGAATACAAATATAAGTGCTTTACAAGAATTGGCGGGTTCGATGGAATTTACTACTTGTAATAGTAATAAATCTGTACCAAAGCAGCAAAAAAATCTCGTACTTACACTCCTCTAAATAAATTTGGACAACCAAAGTGAACTAAGAAAAAGAATAAGGCACAGCAATTTGAATATGATTTTGCTCCAAATTCTAAACCTCTCGACGACGTACCTGGAGAACTACATCAAAATTTAAAAAAATTGTCACCACACCTGAATTATTTGCAAAATGTTTGTATTGAAATGTATCGTTGATCAATCGACTTTATAGATGCAACAACATAATATAGAAACTATGGTGACTGACGTTGAGATAAAATGATTTTTAGGTATACTATTGATATCAGGACATCATACACTTCCAGCTATTTCTCAGTATTGATCCAAAATTATAGGTTCAAAACTCTTGGATTACCTTTGTCACAAAAAAACTTTCGAGTTATCATAACGGATGTACTTACTACATCAGACTCAGAAGAAACTGAATTGTCTGTCGAGATAAATAAAAATAATGATAATAATTACAGACCTGATAATTTAACTCATTTATCAGGTAAGCATATGCTTGTTGAACAAGAGGACAGAAAAGTGTGAAAAGTATTACATGTGCCAAAAATGTAATAAGCATATGCACATCAAATGCTTTGATGATAGACAGAAATAAGTAGGAGTTGATATTAGAAGTAATGTTTTATCTATAATTTTTCTTCTTTTAATTATTGTTCATGCAAGGAGTTAAGTGTTTTTCAATAAAAAAGTGTATTTACAATAAAGAAACAAAAAATTTGCAGCTGTAGCCTCACCTTAACTGACTAACTTTTTACTTAATGCCAAGTGACCAGTGTTCGAAAAATCGAACACCATTTTTCTCGGAACCAACGAATGGAAATTTTTTTTTTCTTAAATTGGACTTATTTTATGATCAAGTAGTTTATATCAGGCGGTAATTTTGTTAAAATCCATTTTTTTTGCTCTGGTAGATAATGGGTTAAATAGTTTTCCTTTAATTCCAAGTTCTTTTAAAGCTATGTACAATTGCTCTCTCTTTATTCGGTCGTAAGCTTGTTTGAAATCCAGGAATAGCACATATGTTTCTTTGTTATATTCGTGGCTTCCTGACTGTAGCTCTCTTAAAGTAAATATTTGATCTATAACTAATCTGTCCTTCCGAAAGCCGCACTGGTATTCTCCTATTTCCTGGTCTAACTTCTATGTTAGTTTATTCTTTAGTGTAGAGGCTGCGATTTTATATGCTACATTTAATAACGCAATTCCTCTATAATTTGTGCACTCCATTCTATCCCATTGCTTGTATATAGGAACTTTGACTGCTTCATTCCAGCTTTCAGGTAATTTTTCTTGCTCTCAGATTTTTTGTATTAGATGGTGGATCCACTTGCTTATGGTTTCCCCCCATACTTGAGCATTTTCGATGTTATCTGATCATTCCCAGGATTTTTGTTATTTTTCATTATTTCTACGATTTCTATTAAAGTTGGTGGTTTTTCTCTCCGTTGGTTTTCTTCATCAATTTCTTCTTCATGCTCTCTCTCGTTTTCATGATTTTGTGTACCATTTAAAAGATCTTTGAAATATTCTTTCCACATTTCTATCATATCATCCTCATTGCCTATTAATCGAACTTCTTTGTTTTTATAATACACTGGTCTCGGTTGACATCCTTTCCTTTCTCTCTTAATTCCTTGGTATAGACTCTTTATTTCTTTATTATTATAACTTTCTTCTATTTCTGCTAAGAGTTTTTCCGTATACTATCTTTTCTTATACCTCATTACTTTTTTACACTGTTTCCTTTGTTCCATGTTCGCTTACTTGGGTTCCTGTGTTTCTTTTTTAACATCTCCATTCTCTGAACTTTTCACTTCGCTATTTCTTTTTGGCATAACAAGAATAACGAACTTGAAAAATATTGTAATTATTTGTTTTTCATCATTTTATTAGTACTCAAGAATGTTAGTTTAATGCAGACTAAACCGCAAAAAGCCGCCCAAGTTTTTGTTCTAATCGAAAATGGACTTAGCCAGTGAGCTGTTGCTCGACAACTGGATATGACTCGCGCCGCAGTTCGAAGAGTGTTCCAACTTTATGGGAATTCTGGATAACTTCATAGACAACCTGGTACAGGTAGAAGCAGATTTACAACGGCACGGGATGACCGTTTTATTGTGTCAACATCATTAAAGAATCGTCACCCTAATGCTGTTCAACTGTAACAATAGCTTCGTGAAGTACAAATAGTGGACATAAAAACAACTTGACCCCTAAGACACCTACAGTTTGTCAAAAACTTACCCCATCTAATCGTCAAGCGCGCCTGCGTTTTAAAAGGGAACATTTAAATTGTACGTTGCAACAATGGGGGTCTGTTCTGTTCTCAGTTTAAACCAAAATATGCCGCTATGTTAGCCACCGAAGAAGAAAAGTGTAACGGAGACCTAGAGAACGAATTGAAGAATGCTATATTGAAGAGCGGACTGCTTATTGAGGTTGTTCCTGTGTACTGGGGTGCAATTTCTATGGGTGCAGGAACCGAACCTGCATTAAGGGCGCTACATGATCACGAGAAAGAAGGATGGTAGGTACATAGAGATGATTTTAGCAGTTCATCTCGTACCTTACGTCGACTTTACATCGCAGGAAGAAAATATCGTTCATCGCAAGAATTGTGCAAGATTACATTACAGAAATCGGTTTTCGGGTTATGGAGTGCCCAGCATGCAGTCCAGATCTAAATCCGATGTGATATTTATGGGATGAGCTTAAACGAAGAATTCCAGCTACGCTTCGTGCCCCAACCTGGATCCCAGAGCTTATCGTTGCAGCAGAGGAGAGTGGATTAACATTTCACAAGAAAAAATAGCTAATTTAATTAGATATATGCCTAATCGTGTGAGACATGTTATTAGGGCAGGAGGGTGTCATACGCATTATTAAAAAATAATTAATTTTTAGAAAATACATTTATAGTAAAATGCTCTAAGGAGGAGATAATTAATAAATAGGAATATACGGAAAAGTGTAAAATATATTTAAATAAAGCCAAGATATTATTGAGAATAAATAATAGCGTCCACGACGATTACATCAATATATAATTTACTTACTAAAGTCGTTTCATCAGATTTGCAACTCTTGGTTTCTAATATCATTCCTTCAATTATAGTAACGTTGCTTTCAAACAATTCGCAACACTTAGCCACATTATGTCATATTTCAAGAATAGCGACCATGAAGAGGCAAACATAACAATAGTTTAATTAGAAAAATCTATAACCTTTATAGATCTAAAAGAGTCTTTAATATATAATTTTCGAGTTATTGCTATTTGAGTCTATCCGTTCCGATATAACTTCGCGGAGCTGCGGCTGCCGCCACATAAAAAATTTTAGGAAGTTGACACACCTACTTCATTAATTCTTTAAACCTTTCTCTACAAATTTCTTCAATTTTAGCGATCTACGTCGTGTGTAACCTTTTAAGACATTTTTTTAATAAATCTAGACAGGCCCATCATATATTCCTACCAAAACCGAACACGCAAATTGTCCAAAAGTGTCAAAAAATTTGCCCTGGACGGGCTCTTTCATACAACTATTTGACTTAACATGGGTATCCATAAAAAGTATATTCAGGCCAAATTTGAACGCTTCGCCTTCACTGGGGACAGCGTGGGAAATTATTTTTGCTATACAGATTCTTTACAAATTACGCATCAACGTATAAAACTGAGATTAGTATTAACCTATGCAGGACATCGGTGCTTACAATAAAGTATCCCTAGCAGCTTTTGTAAAGGTTTTCTGTTTTGTCACTAAAGTGAAAAATGGCGTCACCAGTGATGCACCACGATGTTTTAGCGTCATCAGTGAGCAGTGACGGACGACCATCTTTTAGCGTCTTGGGCATTTTAGTTGTGGTAAAGGAAAAAAAAAAGAAGAAATGATCAACTGAATTTACGATTACGATTGACCGTTATACACATTCCAATCGGCATGATCCAATCGGCTTAATCAGGCCAAATTGAATTGCGATTCTTCGATGATTGGCGACCATGCCAATCTACACTCACATGAACAGTTCTACTTGATCCAATCGGCAGCGTCATGCCGATTGGATAATAGCCATGGAAAGCAACCAGCGACCCATGATATCATGACCTTGAAAGTATTTGACAAAGGTATCGTGTATGGCCACCATAAGTGTACCTACTTGGGCTTAAATGGAGAATGCGGTCGGAGGTTTCCGAAAAAAAATCTTGCACGCAAACGGCTTGTTCTGGAAAGATGAAAATTGCACACTTTTTAGAGGAACATCTGTTCTATCGAATAGTATTAAATGCATGTTTGGTAGAATTCGGAAACATGAATAGAAAGAATTCTAGAATCTTAACATATATTTCTAAATATAAAAATTAATCCTGGGTCAATGCTATCAAGCGTGAGGATACTTAATTTTGAATTTTGGATATATGTATAATCTCTCTCTCTCTCCCTCTCTCTCTTCTGAGTCGTTCACTCTTGACAGAGTGGTCGTGGTCATGGGGAATCGTCTGCTTTTTTCACTGCTGCCTTCGCCAATCTTCTTCATAGATTCCTGTTGGTCGCATGGTGCGCGCATTCTGCCACAGGAGTCTCAGTGATAGATTTGATAGTGTCTGTCCTTCGAGTTGTTGATCGGCCACTAGGTCTACTACGTTTCACTCTGCCCTGAATCACCAGCCTCTCCATTGAGTCATTGCGTGTAACGTGTCCAAAGAATCTGAGGATTCGTAACTGAACAAGCGACGAGATACGCTGGTGCAATTTTTAATACCTACATTATGGACACGTTAGTCCGGAGTGCGGTCCAGCTGATTCCCAGCATGCGCCTCCAACACAACATTTCTAGGGCGTCGATCTTGCGTCGATCCTTTATCCGCAAGGTCCATGTTTCCGCTTCATACAAAATATCGGAAAAACCATGCTGTTCATAAGGCGTATTTTTCGTGATTCGGCGGTCTCTCCATATCTTCTCTAGCCTTTGCGCAGCGGACCGTGTCATGACGCAACGTCGTTTAATCTCGGGGTCATATCCCCGATCATAGGTGATAGTATAGCCCTAGTAAATGTAGCTGCCGACAACATCACAGTTGCCAATGGGTAAAGTAACTGGATTGCTTTCATTGGCTCTATCAACTATTATCATCTTTGTTTTTTCGCGTTTTAAGGCGAGTCCAAACTCTAGGCTAGTGGTTTCGAGTAACCGCAGCATGTTACTGATATCGTCCTTGGATGAAGCCAGAAGCTTTGTATCGTTAGCATACCTCAAATTAGATATGTTCATACCTCCGATCGATACACCTTTACCCCATTTCTATAGAACAATACGCATAATGCATTCGGTGCTAATGTTAAAAAGTAACGGTGATAATATACATCCTTGTCCGACACCAGCTTGTGTTTTAAGGGATTCAGAATCTACTCCTTCCAAGCGCACACATTCTGTGCCGTGCTTATAGAGCTTCTCGGTCAGATGTACTAAATGGCGCGGTGCGCCCATCTCCAGCAGTACTTCCCATAATTTGTACCAGACAACGGTGTCGAAGGCTTTGCTAAAGTCGATAAAACAGATGTACAGCTTTCAATTAAACTCTCGGGCTTTCTCGATGATTTATCTCGAGATGAGTATTTGCTCCCGAGTTCCTGGACCTTTGACAGAAGTCGCCTGTTCTGGTGCAATTTCGTTGTTCAAGTAAGCTTGAAGTCTGGTATTCAATATATGAAGAAAAATTTTGCTGCTATGTGATATCAGGGAAATCAGACGATAGTTATTGCACTTTTTGGTTGATCCATTTTTATGGAGAGGTATAAATAGTGACTTTGCCCATTCCTTCGGCCATTCTCCAGACCCTCAGATGTTGGAACAGATGCAGTGCATTATATCTACTCCGAAGTCTCTCATAGCTTTGATATCCTCTATGGGTATCTCGTCAGTGCCCACTGCTTTACCGTTTTTGAGATGATTTATAGGGGCCCTTACCTCATCTTTTAAAATGGGAGGGTCCCTATTTTCTGCGTCTAAGGTAGTAGGATTAAGTGCACTGAGAGCAGACATTCAGCTAGAAAATAATGAACGACAGTAATCTCGCCAAACATCTGCAATCTCCTTAATCTCCGTTACCACAATACCTGCAAAAATTTTCAATAGCCCAGGTCTTTGGTTTAAAGTGTCTGGTTATAGTCTTTATCTATATAGACAAATCCCTAGTCTCATACTATTCACTATCTGGTTCCACTTCCGCACAGATGGATTTTAAAGCTAGATAATGGTCTATTCGATAAGCTGTTTGAATTTTGGCCCCGTAATTGTTTAGTTCTTGAATGCCACTGCCTTCGGCTTTCAATATTCAGCGTTCTTCAACTAATTCCCAAGTCCCATTTGACATCCAGTGTTGATTTTTGACTTTGGACGGTTTTGGTTGTGACTGGTCTACAGAGTCTACTATTAGCGTCTTAGCTTTTTGCCACAGAACTTCAGGCGGTTCATGAGTTAGAGGACCATTGTTGTTTCTTAGCCTGTAGTATTATCTGAAACGACTCCATGTCTTGAATTTGTAATCGCTTTGAATTGCTCTTTTTGATTGAATTGCGTAACTTTAACTTTAGACTACAAATCAGGAGTTGATGATCCTGGTAGAGTGTGAGCATTGAAAATCGAACTTCTCCATGTATAATCTATATGGAACTAAAAAAAAAAGATAAATCTGTTGCAAATAATAAGCTTATAGGAAGGAAGGAAGTCCTAGAAGAAGATGACAGATGCCTATTTTGCGGCTCAGCAGAGGAAACCCGCATACATCAGCTCAAAGACTACGCAGCACTGCTCCGCATGATACGAATGTATCATATCATAACATAGAGGAGTTGCGCAAATCAGGACTAGAGGAAGCGCTCTGAATAGGTAAGTATATACCAACGATTCTTCAGTCTTCAAGGCGTGTGGACGTGCGTGTTATCGTGGTATAAAAATACACTTAAATCAAAACTCTTTCAGTGTTAAACATTGCGTAGTTACTTAAACTGTTAAACAATGCCTCAACTTAGGTCTCAGATTACGGAGGTACCTTTAACAGGGTGCGGTAAGAAGGATGCGGATATATTATCGTATCTAACTAGTTCTGAGTTTAAAAACGTGTTAGCTGGCATTATTAAAAAAGAAGTTGAATCACTTACCGTTCTGTTTGAAAAAAATGTTACACAACTTAACAATAAAATCGAAGTGTTAACGGAACAGAATAAGAAACTGCTGCATCTCATACCGCCACTCGTCAATAATGAATCGACAGAATGTTCACAAAAATCAGTTACTATCACGGACACGGATAGTGGGAATAACTCAGGTACGAAACCTGACAACCGAAAAACTAAACGGAATGCTGATAAGACGGCCGAATTGAGAAAAAATAGTGTGATAGAATCCGACACAGATAAAAATGAAGAAATATGGGAAGTGCAAAAAATAAAAACAAAAGATATAGGAAACCCGAAACCATTATTGGAATCTCGGAAACCAGCCAGATTAAAGCTGCAAATATATATGCCCATTTGCACATTTATAAACTTGAACCTAGTTTAAATGAAATAGACATTAAAAACCACCTACAGGGAAAAGGTATCAAAGAAGTATTGTGTGAGAAGCTTGCATCCCAGTATCCAAAGGAGTCCTTTAAAGGATCCTTTAAAATAACAGCCCCTTTCGAACTTCTAAATACGCTTAATTCACCTGAAACTTGGCCAAAATATACCTACATCAAGCGTTTTTTTCTAAGGCGGGATACCCGAAAGAAGGCAGAATAAAACAAACAATTGAATCTTATAATGCTGATAGAGTGAATAAAGTGAGTAAAGTTAGAAGATGTAAAGTTTTGTAGCAACTTGCTGATTTTTCTTAATATCCAAAGTGTCAAACGGAAAATTAATCAGGTAGAGGTGATGTTATCAGAGTACAAACCAATATTTGTGTGTATGGCAGAGACATGGCTGAGTGAGGATTTTGTCAATCAAATTCACATAGAAGACTATAGTTTAATAAGCTCGTTTTGCCGCGGAACCACTAGTGGTGGTGGGGTTGCGATTTGGGGAAAACATGGTTTTGACGGGTTTAAAGAAAAAAGGAATTTAAATTGTGTAGAGAAAGAAATAGAAATATGTGGAGTGGAATGGAATAGAAATAATCATAAGAGACATTAATTATAGTGGTATATCGTCCACCGTGCGGTTGTTACACGTCGTACATGACTATAATGGAAAAAACACTAGACAGTATTATTAATAAATATAATGAAGTCATAATAACTGGTGATTTCAATATACATTTCGAGGAGTCATCAAAAGAAAAATACAACATTGAAAATATAATGCGGTCATATGGATTAATTGGGCAAATAAAAGAATATACAAGAAATACAATCAAATCACAAAGTATTATATATAACATATTCGCACGGTCGAACTACCTATCAGACATTACAGTAAAGGATACAATATGCTCAGATCACAAGCTAATACTCGTTGGCAACGTAAATAATCAAAATAAAGGTTACAGTCAAGAAGTGAAGCTCAGAAGAAATTTTTGTACAAAGAACAAGGAAAGGTTCCAAATGAGTCTCAGTGAAGAATCGTGGGAAAGCTGTTACGCCACAGAAGACTGCAATGAGAAAGCCTCAGAATTTATTAAAATTTTACAGTTTCATTTCTTTGAATGTTTTCCTCTAAAAAAGATAACACCCTCCCCTAGAACCTAGGTAACAGGCGAAGTAAGAACTTCCAGCAGAAAATTAAAAGATTTGTTCGTTCTACAGAAAAAATTTCCTATATTAAAACAACAATATTTAATGGACAAGAACAAACATCGGATACTCGTAGTTGAACCTAAAAGAAAATTCTATACTAATAAAATAAATAAAGTCTCCAATAAACAGAGAGCGTTATGGCAAACAATTAATGATATATCCAACAAATCCAAAGAAAATAGAATCATAAGAATCAAAGAAAATAATAGGACCATAACTAATTTGGAAGAAATAGCTAGAACATTCAATATATTTTTCAAAAATGCTCCAGAAAAAATAGCAAACAATATTAAGCATACTAACATAACGAATGATCACATCTTTCACAACAACAAAATCATGTTTCTAGCAGAGTTCTCGAAAAATGAAATTACTGGCATCATTCTTAACCCTCAACCTGTCAACGTTTTTTTGGCACCTTAAACCTATCATGGGGGGTCTTTGGCGTCTTGACGTTTTTTCAACCTGTTTAAGTCACGCGAAAAATCTGAAAAAATTCATGGAGTTGCTTTAAACCTTCAACTTCAAGAGTCTATCATAAAATTGTAAATAATTTAGTTTTTTATATATTTTTTATTAAAAAAATGAAGAAAAACAGGGTAAATGCATTTGTTTACTCAAAAATTCATAACTTTAAGACAAATTGAGATATAGAAACGGAAAAAAAAGAATATTGAAGGGGAAGAGTGTAGCTTTCATGAAAAAAATAAACCGCATACAATTTTTGTTAAATTAACCTTAAGTTTGCAACCTCAAAATTTACAAAAAATTAGTCCCCTATTTCGTATTAAAAACGGCAATAAATATATCATAATTGAAAGAGTAGTAATAAAATCAATAAGAAGTCAGTAGTTAAGTGTCATAATATGTTTTATTATAGAAAAGAAATACAATGGTTATATTCAGCAGTTTTCCGGTAACGCATCACGCAAAGCATCCCGGACAGATTAGGATTCTATGGTCCTCGCAAATCGGTTTACTGCATTTTACGCAGCAATAATTTGTTTTGCGATTTTTTTCCTTAGGGCACATGGTACATCGCTTTCTTTTGGCCATTTTTACCGTAGACAGATTGATAGGAGGAGATTGATTAGTTATATTGATTGACAGCACTTCCTGCATATGCACTAACAAGTTTTTCTGTATACCGGGTCGCTGTGCGCGCTCTTCAAGATGGGGCTTGATAAGAGCAAACGCGAGGTCTTTCATAAATTCTCTTTGAGATAGTTCGGTATTGTTCGGCAAGAAATTGTACAGTATGCAAGAGTTGACCCGGGCCTGGTCGGGCATACCCAAAAAAAACGCATCGTCCATCGGTTACTTTTTCGGGCACAACTATAACTTCCGAAGAGTTGGTCAAAAACATCTGTCCCACGTTTTGTCTTATTATAAAAATCGATCATCTCTGGTTTATCGATGTCTTTGCAGTTTTTTCCGACATTATGCTTAGACGATAGCACCAAAACAACCTTTTTTTTGACAATATGAAAGTAGGGTATTATTTCCTATATGTCGTATATATGTCGTAACCGTATCATGTTGTACCGATCGAAGCGTTTCTTTTGAAAGATTCCGGAATCTGGCGTTTATTTCTCCTGAGTGTACCTACCAATGTTAGGCCGTACTCTTTTTTCATCTTGTTGCAAATTTCGATCGAAGTGAACCAATTATCGCAAGTTATATTTCGAGCAGTATTATAAATTGGCTCACTCAATTTACGCACATAATATGACCGGTTTTGATTTAATGTATACGCGCGCAGAAAACCGACCGCGAAAACCTAACTATTCATAAACTACTAACTAAATACTAACTGTTCATCAATTGTCAAAAATTCACTCGGCGAATAATTAGTTTGGCAATTCGTTATAAACGAGTCCCAAATTTCTCGAATTGGCACCAGTACATCTGTAGAGCGCCTTTCAGCTCGTGTATTTTTATCATCGTATCTTATTGGGCAGCTGATAAATTCAAGTCGTCTTTGCGACATCGCTACTCTACACATTGTTACCCCGTATCTTGGGTCCCACAATTCCGAAACATGAACGTGACCATTTTTATTCACGCCTAGATAGTATAGAGTTCCGATAAATGCTTCTAATTCGTTCATTGTAACATGTCGATAAGGCGCACTCATATCAATGTCAGGAAATCTGGCCACGTATCTATCAATTTCGGCGTTCGTATATTTCAATATTATTTCCATGATATCACTTGTAAATAATACGTTCCAGAAATCTAGTGGTGTTACCGACAACGCAGCTGCTCCAATAGCTGGAGGCAAAATTACCACTACGTTCGATCTGCGACCTCGAGTTTCCTGACATTTAAGGCACCACTTGTGTTTATCTTTTCCGTATATAAACCTACGGCGCCTGTTTGTTGTTGTTGTCGTCGTCGGTTGCTCGCTCTCTTCTTCTTCATCGCTCTCTTTGTTGTCGTCGGATTCGACGTCGGAAAGGCTCTTTTCAGAGTCCACTTCGTCTTCTACGGCGTCGATTTCTTCTTCACTGTCGTCGTCACCGAAATGCACGACATTTTTGCTGGGACGTAGTACCCGTGCAACATCCTCGGCGGATCGTTGCGCCATTTTCTCAAAAAACTAGAGAAAAATTTTTTTTAAAAAAAAAGATTTTTTTTTTTGCCCAAACTTTTTGTGGCATTTCTATAGCCACAATGGAGGCTTTTAAGATGAAAAACAAAAAAAAATTACTTAGCGTTTTAGCACCTGCCACCTATCAAGTGGGGGTCGTTGACGTCCGGAGCAAAATTCAAGTTCTCGTTACAACGGCTGAGCAGCGACTGGAACATCGGCCCTTCGCAGGTACGTAATAGAGAGGCTAAACTTTTTTAACATAAGCCTAGTAGCGGCCTCTCTACGCGTATTCAGGAGTTACAACAACATTTAATTTTCGCTCGGACATAAACGACCCCCCTCGATAGGTTGATGGTTAAATTAAGAAATAAAACAAGTTCCGGACCCGATGACCTTCCGTGCAATATTATCAAAGAGTTTTATGAAGAACTAATAGATCCAATAGCGGATATTCTAAACTGTTCCTTTAAAAGCGAAGTTTTCCCGACTATCCTTAAAACATAAGACTAAGATAATTCCCTTGCCTAAAAAAGGAGACAGAACAGAATTGGGCAACTACAGACCAGTAGCCATGGTGTCGGTGCTATCAAAAATCATTGAATACTGCATGGAATCCAGAATAATTCCATTTATAAGAAAACACAATATAATTCCAGTGCAGCATCATGGCTTCTGTAAGTCAAGATCAACCACGACCGCTATTGAACAATGTTACAATATGATTATAAATGAGGTGGATGATGGGAAATGTCCAATAGGCATTTTCTGTGATCTGTCGAAAGCCTTCGACTGTGTACCTCACTTAAATTTGATAGATAAACTTTATACATACGGATTCAGGGGGAAAACGGGTGAATGGTTCAAATCCTACCTACTGAACCGAAATCAATATGTAAGGATTGGGAATAGTACTTCACCTACAATACAAATATGTGTAGGTATTCCACAAGGAACAGTCTTTCTTTCTTTCTTTCAGCCGTCATGCGCCCAGAATTAAGCATAGGTCTCTCTTAGTTTTCTCCATCGGTCTCGATCTTGAGCAGTTCTCATCCAATGCAGTCCTGCCACTTTCTTAAGATCATCGTACCACCGTAAGATTGGCCTTCCTCTTGATCTTCTACTTGTCCATGGTCTCAACCGCAATAATTTCCCATTCCATCTATTGTCTTTGATACGCGCGATATGTCCTGCATAGTCCCATTTGAGTTGAGATGCCCTGTCCACTATGTCGGTCACTTTGGTCTTGTTTCGAATGTATTCGTTTTTCTTTCTATCTCGTAGTGATAGACCCAACATTCTTCTCTCCATGGCCCTTTGAGATACTCTTAGTTTGTTCACAATTTGTTTTGATAAGGTCCATATTTGTGCTCCGTATGTTGTTATTGGTAGGATACATTGGTCATATAGCCTTGAGCGCAGTCGTAGGGGTATGTTTTTGTTGGTTAGTATACCTTTGAGTTTTGCAAATGCCGCCCAACCCAGTCTAATTCTCCGTTCAATTTCCATGTTCTTGTTACCCTTGCCCAGGGTAATTACCCATTTTGTTATTTTTTGGCCTAGATAGACATATTCGTTTGCGTTTTCTATCCTTTGGTTGTTAATTATTATATTTGGATCTTGGAGACACATTGTTTTTGTCTTGTTTATGTTCATTTTTAGCCCTATGCTTTTTGATTTTTCCACCAGGTCTGTTAACATTTCTTTCAGATCTAGGGAGTTTTCTGCGAATAATACGATGTCGTCTGCGTATCTTAGGTGTGTTAGCTTTTCGCCATTTACGGTAATTCCTCGATTTGACCAGTTGATTTGTTTAAAGACCCCTTCTAGAGCTAAGTTGAACAATTGTGGTGCAAAGGAACAGTGCTAGCTCCAATCCTATTTTCAATTTTTACTGCAGATATGGTACAGTAAATTGGAACTGATACATGCACTTTATATGCCGATGATACCAGCGTTATTGTTCGCGAAAATACCATAGAAGATTCAACAGGAATGGCTAAAGTAGTACTAAGCAAAATGGAGATAAGTAATAATTAATTAACCAATATTTTCAAATTATGTGTGTTTTGATTTCAACTATTTTTTTTATTTGATTCGTTTCTTTTTATTTTTAAACATTTTTTTTGCTTCTGGCCATTTTTCGTACCCATATATATTTCTTGTTTTTTTTTTTGACGTATCTTTTTTTTTAAGTATCTTTGACGTATTTTATTTTATAGATATATGTATAATATACATGTACCTCCTAATGAATAAATACTTTTTAATTTGATTTGATTAGAGAAAGAGGGTGGGGTACAACAGATCTATTAAGGTCGCAGTACAAGTCACCACCAAAATCTACAAATCTACAAGCTATAGTAGTGATAATTTATTACTTTCTCTTCTAGATAGGCTTTACGAGGCGACTACCATCGTCAAATAAAATATAAGCCAGGACAACAATGGCTCAGATACTGAACGACCAAGGAATAATAGTCAGAAAGAAAGATCATTTCCGCTGTTCATGCCTTCCAAAAATCGTTAAAGCTCCGCGAAACCAAACCCAAAACACGAGAAGAGAAATATCCTAAAGGTCGGGTTCGTGCGAAATATAGCAATGAAACAGATAAAGCACAGGAAAAGTTCAGAAGAGGACAGAATTACAGTGAAGATGATCAAAGTAGGAGGGGAGGAGACAATGGAAGCCATAAAAATCCTGTTGAACAAATCCCTATATATCCCCGGGAAAATCCCCGACAACTGGCGTAACGCAAAAATGATCGTACTATTCAAAAAAGTGGACAGCCGGAACATCGAAAATGATAGACCTAAAAGCTTGTTATCACACCTATATAAATTGATCACTAAAACATTAACAAACCGGCTAACCAACAAACTGGACAAATACCAGCCAGTCCAGCAAGTAGGTTTCCAGAAACATTTTAGTACAATCGACCATCTACACACCAAACGAACCCTCATCGAAAAATGCAATGAATACAAAGTGCCCAATGAATACAAAGTGCATTTGGCGATTATTGATTATCACAAAGCGTTCGGTGAAAACATGGGCAACTTTAAGATAGATGGAAAATGCTATAATTAACTCTAGATATATCAACATTATAGAAAATATTTACTAAACTGCTACTCTCCAAGTAGGAATCGAAGAAGACATGATTTCAGAGAAAATTCCGTCAACCGAGGTGTTCGTCAAGCGGACACTATATCACCCAAATTGTTTACCACGGCACTCGATGAGGTTTTTAAAAACCTATCGTGGCAAGAAAGGCATCAACATCGAAGAAACCCATCTAATTCACCTATGCTTTGCAGACGACATCGTTCTGATCAGCGACAAGATGAACGACATAACGGACATAATTTGCTAACTTCACCAAGCATCAACAAAGACCAGGCTAAAAATGAACCTGGGAAAAAATCAATATTATTAGCAGAAACCACATCCAATTAACCGTAGATAACCAGAAAATAGAAAATGTACCCAATTACACCTACCTAGGCTACTCCATTAAACTAGGAAAAAAATCAATCGATGGAAATTTCAAGAATAGTAGAATTAAGCTGGGCTGCATTCGGCAAATTGCTATTCATAGTAAAAATCCCAAATAGTCCCAGAAAGCCCAACTGGAAGGTGTACCACTCATCCCTTTTGCAAGTAGCAACATACGGTTTAGAAACCATGGCATTAACACAAGAATACCTAAATAAACTCAAAAGAACCCAGAGAGCTATGGAACGAGCTTTGCTAGGAGTTTGCTTGAGAGACAAAAAAACAAAGATATACTGAAAAGATTGGAGGTTAATAATATTGGCCAGCGTCTCGATAGAGACGGCTCGATAGAGACGGCAAACTCGATAGAGACAAGTGGCGATGGGCCGGCCATGTGACGAGACAGGATCTCGATAAGTGGTATAATAAAATCACGCACCCGCAGTGTGGAAAGAATTGGAAGAGGTATTTATTCAGGAGTTGATGGACTTAGGCTGCAAGAAAAAGAGGAAGACTCGAGAAGAAATCTTAATATCATAAAGCCCAATTGAAACTTTATTTTATACGATGCGGTATAAAAAATGATACAAGAGGAGGTTATGGAAAATAATCTTTTCAGAGGACTATATTAGGTGATTACCAATGTTGGTTTAGATCGTTCAACAGACTAGATACACCAAGCAAGATACACCAAGCTATCGGCGAAAGGCTAAGAAAGGCTACAAATATAACTTTGATATACACTTTATGTTTATTCGAACATCGAAGGGGTACAGGAGAGAGCAGTACGAGTAGGCGAAGATAAGTGGAGAGTAATTACTGTCTATAACAACAACAACCTAGAGAGCATTATGAAACACATTGAGAAAAGCCTGGCAATGGATTCAGGAGAGAAAGTACTGATTGTCAGAGACTGGAATGTGAGGATCGGAGAACTCCAAGCTGGAAGTCTCGATGCAGAAGGTGTGAAAATAGCTAGACTTTCGAAAGACAAAACAGTTAACAAGGAGGGAAAAGTGGATAGACTGGGTTGAGAATCATAACTAAATGGGTGCTAAAGGGATGCACAAATGGCGATTGGAAAGGGGAGTTGACGTATATTGGTGAAGGTGGTACCTCGGTCATTGACTTCGGGATTGCCAACGAAGACGAAATAAGATGTTTTCAAAATAGTAGAAAGGCTGGAATCGGACCATCTACCACTAGAAATTACTATGTATGGAGAGATAGATAGCTGGGGGAAAAGCAAGGGTGTGGTTAAACAAACGGTGATGTGGAATGAGTCGGCTATTACGCGATACCAGGAAAACTTAGCCAGGATGGAAGGAGTGGAAGATGCGGAACTACCGAAACTCACTACTATGATAAAGAAAGCACTAATTGTTAAAATATCACACCCAAAAAAAATTGCAGAAATGATGGGATAGACGAGGAGCTAAAAGATATAAAGAAAAGAAGTAGAGCCGAATTTAGAACCTGGAGAGAAGGAAGAACAACACTCGAATAGCTCGAAAGGCAGAATAAAGAAATAAAAGAAGCAGAGACGAGAAAGAAACGAGAGTGGAAGGAATGCCAAATAAAGAAAATCTGCCAGCTGAGCAGAGTCAGACATTTGGAAACTGATTGCCGCAAGGAAACCAAAAAGAGAGATCTCATTAGTAATTAGTACAGAAAAGTGGAAAAATCTATTTTGCGAGTTGCTGGCCGGAGAGACGTAAATTAGGGAGCAAAGCTGCAGAGATGTGAGACCAAGGGAATCGAAATTACAAGTACAAGTAGTACAAGTTCTGGCTGGAGTGGAACCTATTAAGACATTTTTTAGTGATTTCAGGAACACCAATCAAAAACCTATTGTTACCGAACACGAAATTGTTGAATTGTACAATGAATACGTTGACTAACTAACGATGACTAGTTTTAATTAGATTGATTGTTCTTCATATGTAGGTACTGACTTCTTACCAAAATTTTAAATTTCTACCAAAAGTACTATGCGTGCTTCATAAAAAACACTAACAAAAATATTCTCTATGTCTACAATTGATGTTAATGCATGAATGCTAAATTCAATAGATTTTTATGTTGTATTTTTTGCTCTGACAAATAGTGCACACGCACAGAAGTAATAACACCGAAAATATTTCAGTTTTGTGTAATTAATGGGTCCAAAAAAATTGCCTTTTAAAATTCTCACACAAAACACCATTTAAACGGATGACTTGTAACGCGTTGATTTTAATTGAAAACAGTAATTGTTGTGCGGCTCTATAAACATTCGAAAATACTACGTGCATCCGTTCACCAAACTACATACAACAACCGATATGTCATTGGTCAAAACTTACAAACAGCAAAATACAAATACATTGATTTTAAACAAAAACTATAGTTATTTATCAATCTAACAGTTTTAACATAATAAATGCGGGAATAGCTATAAAATACAATTTATTGTAATTTGAAATGCAATAATACAATAAATTCGACATTATTCTAAATTATTGTACTGAGCCGAATCAAACCTACAAAACGCTACAACGCCGATCTTTTTGTTATTTATATATTTATCTCAAACATTATTTATAATACAATACAATACATATTATTTTAATTAATCTATTGTTTCCCTTAAGAAGAGCGATTGAACTTGAATAATTGATTTGATCTGCTGACGTTTTTCCCGTTTCTCTTCCCAAAATCTCTTCATCCCCTCAGAATGCTCCTTCTTCCGATCAGCTGTCAATTTTCTTCAAAGCAGTCTATCAATCTCTGTCTAGTCTGTCTGTCTGTCATTCTTCCCTCTGTCTGTCTAGTCTCGTTTGTCTAGTCAAATCAAATCATTTATTAATCTTTCGGTGTATAGTTATACATATAAGATAAGTCACAATGATATAAGTATATTATACAAAAGAAAGACCATATTTACAAAGTAAATAAATAAATTACATTTTAAATTTAAATAAAGGAAAAAGCACAAATTATTGTTGAATGATTTAAGTCTGTACAAGAAATTCATCTATTCAATAAAAATATTTTTTAATTAAGAGCTTGTAGTTAATTTTCGAAAGGATTTGTAAGATTTTTTTTCTTTGATTTCTGTAGATAACTTATTAAATATTTTGACCAGCCCATCCAGCCCATTTGGGCGCTGTACTGCAAAGAGTAAGATTATTCTTCTGACCACGTAGGTTGGACGCGTTTCTGGTATTAACGTTATGTATATCTTTATTTGTATAGAACTTTTATAGAATTTGTATAGAACTATTTATTTTTTAAAGACATGACACGCTGCCTCCCATAGGTAAATGGATGGAATTGTTATAGTAGATAGACTGCGGTCTATCCTCAAACTTTTTATTTTATTCTGGCACTCAGTGCGGTCCTCGATATTTTGTAAGTTGACCTGATGTAAGTCCCTTTGAACCTCTGTCAGCCACTCAGTGCCACACTTACTGTGTGTTATAACGTTGAGCAATTTCTTCGTCGGAGGCGGTGGTGGCCTAGCAGCCAAGGTGATAGACTTCGGAGCCGCAAGTCCCGGGTTCAAATCCTGGACATAGTAAAAATTAGCCACCGTCCTCCTGAAGATGGCTCTGGCAAAGTCATCACAGTCTGCCTCGAAACCTCCCATAACAGTGGCTAGCCAACCACCTTAAAAACTGTAAGGGCTCTCTACACTTGTGTAAGATCAAGACACCAAGCACAAGTGTAGGCAGTTGGAGGAGGCCCAGGTCCAAATTGGACTGTAGCGCCACGAATAAGAAGAAGAATTTCTTCGCCGTTCTGGAGTTTTCCATTCTGCAAATGTTTCTATAAACCTGTGATCTGCGTTTTCTGATTAAGTGCCTTATCGTGTGGATCTATTGGTTTTTCCTGTGGAGTTCGTTTTGAGGTCTCTGCATCTAAATACCGTTATTATTAACTGCCCCGTAAATCTTTCTTAGAATTTTTCTTTCCTGTTTTTATATATCCTTAATTTTGGAATGACCGTCGATCGGCATTGTTTCGGCTGCGTAAGTTGCTTCCGGAAGAATCACCGTCAAGGTATTATAGGCTTAATTTTGCGTCTAGCGAGATGCACTTCTTGTTGTAATGAGCCCACGTTAGCTTGTATACCTGCTGCAGTTTGGTGATTCTTTGTTCATTGGCAATTCGGATTAGTCCCGACAACTGTATGATTTCACCAAGGTATTTAAAATGGGGGTCTTGTGTTATCTTACCGTATTGTGTGATTAAAGATGATCTTGATCTTCATCTTGATGATGATGTTATTTTGTAGTCGACTTTCCATATAGTGGGTTTTTTCATAAGAAATTTTTAGTCCGGTTCTTTGCGCAATTTCATGTATTTTTTCCACTGCGTGTATGGCTTCATGTCTTGTGTTAGTGATAATGGCAATATCGTTCCCAAAAGCGAGGCACTTGATTGTAAGACGGTTCTCCTTTTTGATACCAATTTGAATGCATTTCACATGAGGTTCCCATTCCATAATGATCTTTTCTAGAACAATATTAAAGACCATTGGGGATAATCCGTCCCACTGTCGAACTCCAGTTTCGATGAAAAAAGGCTCCGACATTTCACCCATGTATTTCACTTTGGTCATAGTTCCTGTAAGCGTCTATTCAATTATTTTTCGGGTCTTTCTGTCTATCCCGTATTGTTCCATGATTTTAAAAAGTGTTTCACGGTGTACAGAATCATATCTTCAGCTTTTCTGAAGTCGACGAATGTAATTACTGTATTTCTACATTTTCTCATTTGTAATATCGTTTTTGATCTAAACACCTGTTCAGCACACGATCGCCCTTTCCTGAATCCGGCTTGGTATTCAGCAATTAGTGGATCCGCCTGGGGTTCTAGCCTGTTTAAAAGTGCCTTGGAGAGGATTTTATAAGCAATTGGGAGCAGGGACATTCCTCTGTATTTACTGATGGCTGTTTTATAACCCTTTTAGTGTAACGCGTGAATTAGAGCACATTTCCAGTCTTCTGATATTCGCTCCATCATCCATATATCTGTAACTGCTCACCCACCTTGTTCACGTACGAAACTCACGTGCGTTCTAAGTAAAAAATAATGTATTTCTAAGTAAAAAATAAAAAATATGCGCGCCTGGATTGGCGCGCGCGGCAAAATAAAACGCGTGAGATATTTGTGTGTGTTCACGTCGAACAAGATGCGGAACGCACGATTCACTCGCGACGTCAGGTAAGTTCAACCAGTATGAACTTATCGCTAGAAACGATAGCTTCTTTTCATCATATCTTTCAATAAAGAAGAATTTATTAGTGCTGTTCAGCTTAGTATACTAACCAAAACTAAAACTTAGGCTAGTATACTAACCTAACCTGACTTAACCTGACAACAGGTCACATTCGCGCAAACGCCTGGCGACCAATATGAAGACGAACTCGCGACGTCTACCGCGCCTGCGCGTTCCTACGTGAACAAACACTAATGACGTTATGAAGTTTATGCTTAAGTGTAGGATCGTTCAGATTCCAGTCTTCTCCTGGTGCTTTGCTATTCTTGAGCTTCTGCATGATCTCCTGAATTTCTTCTATTCCAGGGGCTCGTGACTCCGAGTGTGTAGAAACTGGAGGAGTGAACGCAAGTTTTTCTCGGGGTGATTCGCAGTTAAAAAGGATATTGAAGTATTGGGCTAATATTTTATAGTTTTCTTTCGCATTTGTTTCCAACGCGCCATCGGGTTCTTTGAAGCACAGGCACAGTTTTATAGAAGTTCCTAGTATTATGTTGGGTGAAATCCTGCTGGATTTCAATGAGTTTGTTGTTGTCCTCGTTTTTCTTTGTTAATTTTTGGGGTTTTGTGTTTTAGGCTTGTTTTGGAACCATATTTTTGGGTTGTAGGAAAGTTCTCCCAGTTTTCCTCAGTTTTGTGACTGTTAAACTTTTTCCATGCAGTTATTCGGTTGTATACTACCCGATCGCAAATTGCATTCCACCAGCGATGTTTCCTTGTGCGAGGAGGCTGTCCTAGTTTCATAACTCCCTGAATTTTCTGCGTTATTTTCTGCCATTCTGTTGATGTTTTCTGATTAATTTGCATTATGATTTCTTCTTTTTGGAGTTTCAGGTACTCTGGATCTGGTTTGATATTTTTGGGAGGATACGTGTGTGTGGGTGTGTCACACCGAAATCTGACAGCCAGGTCAAACAAAATCTTCGCAAGCCAAGCGTTGCTTCGGGACAAAATTCAATCCAAACGACAGAAACCTGACAACGGTAGGGAAAGATAGTTCCTTCTATTCCCGCCGCCCCCACCTGACCGGGGGGTGTGAGGTGTATGTAACCCCAAGCTATAGGAAGTGTGAGGTCTATGTAACCCCATGCCCCCCGGTCATGTGGTGGCGGTAGGAATAGAGGGAACTATCTTTTCCCTACTGACAACATCAGTCAAAATATTCTGACAGCCCTCATAACTCTCGCCACTACACTACACCCCTTAACTAAATATCAAAACAACAGAGCCGAACAGAATACTAATCACCAATAGACAGCAAGAAAAATACAACCTTCTTAGGCAGAGACAAAGCACCTGCACCAAAACCACTCAATATCAACAAAGTGGTTCACAATCTTTCAGACCAGCCCCAAGACGATACCGTACTGGCCAAGGATTTTAACTTTGCAATCGCACAATCTCGTCTCGTCTTCCCAAAGAATACATAATCACTATTGTCGAGACCGCCATTTTACAACTTCCTGTCACATTATCCGAGACAATAAGACAGGAAATATGCCACATCTTAAGATCTGCCAAATGACCAACAAAAAAACATGTTATACGAAGAATTCAAAGCCCTCAAGGCCCCCTAAAAAAAACAACATTGTGGTCCTACGAGCTAATACAGGAAATTGCTCTGTAGTCATGAACAGTGCTGACTATAACCAAAAAATGACCACAAACTTTGATGATCCAGCTTATCTTCTCAGGACAATCGATCCAAAAACTTATATTGAGAAAACATGCAGAAAAGAGATCCTAACCTCCACAATTGATAAGCACACAATGAAATATTTTATACCAAGAGAAAAATCAACACGGTGTCCCAAGATATATGGTTTACCGAAAATCAACAAAGATGGAGCTTCACTCCGACCAATAACAAGTTCTGTTGGTTCACCGGTCTAACTTCTGCGAAACATTTAGCAAAGTGTTCATAACCATATATCGAAGATTTTGATTCATATGCCCGCAATGCTAAACACTTTATACATCCTTCAAAAGTTAGTTAGCTTTGACATTATATCCTTATTCGCAAAAGTACGAGGCCCTGAGGCTTTAAAATCATAAGATCGAAATTAAAACCTGAAAAGTATACATCGGATCTGGAGGAACATTGTCTAAAGAATTGGTACTTACTTACTGGGTTCACCTCTATCCCCAGTAATATTTTTTATTTATTTATTTATTTATTTATTAACCTACTGGCATATAGAAACCACATAAAAAAAAATATAAGTTTAAAAATAAAAATAAAAAAATATCACAAAACACAAAATAAACTCCAATTTCCTTTATAATACACCTTTTCTGTTACCAGTTTGCTCTTTCCATCTTTTTATCCGTCTCAGCAGTTTCAGACCCTTTCCGCTATCATTCATACATTCCTCCCATTTCTTTCTTTCCCGCCTCTCTCCCTCATTCCATTCACCCCTTGTACACTCTTCCATCCAATGCTCCCAAGTATCCTCTGCTCTCCAACAAACACTACACTTTCTATGCTCCTCACTCATCCAGTATCTTCTTCCACGCTCCTCACATCCACACCTATACCTTGCTAACATGACTTGTGCATCGTCCTCTTGATTTACACTTAAATAGGTTGGTAACCGCCCATGTACCTGTATCTTTACGTATCCTTTATGAAAATTACTACTTTCTATTTTGCTTTGCCGCTCCTGTAGGTCCACTTATTGCAAACGTTCTACCAACCTTTCGGCCAACCCTGCCCTTTCCTGCTTTAGCGTTTCGAGCCCCTCACCAGATATACCACCTCTTTCATACAATTTCTTCTTATTCTTACCCCAGTCACTCCCTTAAATACCGCCTACTCCCACTCGATTTACCATTCTAAAAACCTCTTTTATTAACGTTTCATCTCCTATTTCACTCATCTTATGACCTTTCTTGCAACAAAGACTGCCACCTTGCATGCATTCACCTACTGGAGGACAATGTAACTAGGTGTCGACCTATCAAGCATCATTATTTTTTTGAAAAACTTGAACTGGACTCTCTCTATCCTCTCCTCCTCTCTCGTCCGCCAGACTTCTGAGCCATACAATAAAATGCTTCTCGCACACACCTTCCACACCGTCTCAGCCGCCCTGAAGTTTCCTTCGAATTTATTCCTCCATTCATTTCTGACTCGCCCAGCTGCCACCCACGCTTTCTTAGCTACATACTCCACATGTTCTCTATTGCCACCTCCATTTCCAAATACATACCCCAGATACTTAAACCTTTGCACCTCCTCGATTTCCCTCCCTCTCCATTCAAACCTGTCTTTCTTGAACTTCCCACTTCTTTTGAACCGCATCCATTTAGTTTTTCCCATTCACCCTCAAATCTCTCCTTTCAAAAAACCCTCTCACCCTTTCAATCACCTCTCTCAATTCCCCCGCTGTCTTGGCAAATACAACTATATCATCAGCGTATGCTAAACTCCACACCTTTGTTCTCCCTACCACCACGCCTCCAGCTTGCCCGTCTGCCAAAACTCTTTCCAAATCAGCCACATAGAGATTGAAAAGTGTGGGGCTCAGTGGACATCCCTGCCTCAGGCCCTTTTTTATCTCGAAATATTCCGTTACACACTCATTCACCCTGATCTTACACACCGTTTCCCTATACACCTCCCTCACATTGCTCCCCAGTAATAGCCAACATATTTCTTACAGATTTTGAGGAAAAGGCAATTCCATCGGCTACACTTAAACCTACACTCTGGTTAAAATATGTGGACAACAAGTTTGTAATCTGTCCCCACAGCTGATCATAACTGAGCAAATTCTTCACCCATCTCAACTCCCAACACGACCAAATCATATTCACAATGGAGGTAGAAAAGCATCAACGACTCCGTTTCTTGGATGTTTTGGTACAGAAGAAACCATACGTAACCTTGTGTCACACAGTGTAGCGGAAACCAACGCAATACATACAGATATCTGAACGCTTTTTCGTTGCATCTCCTCAAACAAGCATAGCATCTGTAGTCAAGACTCTGACCACGCGAGCCAAAGGCTTGCCGACCAGCTTAACTGACCAAAGTAATTGGAGAACTTACGGGAAGCTCTTTCTTCAAATGGGTTTATCAACAACCTAATGAAGAACTGAAGAACGCCAGAAATATGTTGGCAAATGTTAGTATCAACTGATAAAATCGCCAGAATTAAACATCGACCACATTTTCAAGCCAAACCTTTATGCTATACAGTTATCCTTTATGCTATACAGTGTTAATGACACCATCCTGTTAGAATCCCATGGAATTTATGAAATACCCTGTGGAACATACGAACGAACCTATATTGGACGTACCAAAAGAAAAACGTCGGCTAGGATTCAAGAACATGCAGTAAAATATTCAGTCAGACGCAAGGAGAAAGTTGCATTCGCTCTTGTCAACCAACACACCAGCACCGGCCACTGGATGGATTTTACAAACTCAAGCACTCTTGCACAGATTATCCACGAAATGTCACGGATATACAGAGAAGCCATAGAGATAGAAAAAGGGACACTACTACCTGAACACGAGAGATGATTCCTTGCGATTTCCCCAAGCATGGCGAGAGGTTATATCCACCCTAAAAATGCAATCCACGACACCCCAGATACATATAAGACCAAGAAGACGAACAAACAAGCGAACCAAAGCACCGAGAGATTTAGTTGATTTTAAGAACACATGTTCTTTTCTTTTATTTCTGAAATTAGTTTTATGTGTTTATGGAATTAAAAACAATATAACATATTGACCGATTTTAATTTTCTGCGGAAGATGCTAAAATTAGCAGAGCTGCTTCTTCCTCTGAGGAGTTCATGACTTTACACCTAAAAATCGCGTCTTGATGTGGGCATGACCACTTCGCTGCCGCGCCGCTAGCGATTTTTTCACTGCAAAAATTTCGCGACGTAAACGCGCCGGTATGAAGAAACGTTTAACCCGCAGGGACGATTATTTTATTAAAATTCTGGAGAAAACCCAAATAAAACTATTTACGTAAGTTTCCTATTTACTTGCTTGCTGTGTATATAATTCGTTATATTCATTTTAAAAGAAGTTTTTGAAATAGATAAATGTTTAAAAAGAAGAAAGCTTAACTATGATAATTATGACGATGTCAGCGATCAGGCTGATGAGTCAACGAACAGTACGAGTAAAGATGTTTCCAAATCCAAAAAATATATTGTTCATCGGAAATATAATGACGATTTCTTAAAATTTGCATTTACTACTACAACGAAAAATGACGTAGTTGTTACCAAGTGTCTGTAATGTGGTTGTAAATAACCCAATGTTTCTATGTTGAGACCAAGCTTCAACTTCACTTGCAGACTAACTGTTCTTCGATTGCATCAAAAGACAAAAGATAATTTCAAAAATCATCATCTGCAGTATTCAAACAAACAATATTTTTTTAAAAACAATTTAATGTGTCTGAAAAAGCTTAGATAGCTTTTTATGAAATGGCCGAATTAATTGCAGTTGAATTAAAACTTAACACACAGAATTGATATTATGGGAAAAAGAACACATGTACAGAATTTTCTAATTCTAGAATAAGAAATATAATTACAAGAAAAGACGGCTTAAATGCAGAATACGCCCCTTTAATAAAACTTTTTGGTTTGTTGACTTTTTACCTGGTGTAAATGTTGTTAATTGTCCTTGGCACGTTTTAACTAAGGTTGCCAAGCAAAAATGAAGCTTCTACTTTGCTTGGTACAATAAATATTTCACGACTGAAATTTCGTGTTTTTGTTGAAAATAATTGTTGACATTTTCAACGTGACAGATAGAAGACGCGAACGCAACTGACCCGACGTTGCCATATTTATTTATTTTTTTAAAGAAAAATGTTACCTCATATGCATATCAAAATATGGATACTTTTTTTTAAGATATTTTGATATTTTCTAGTAAATATATAGTAATAACTTAATTTCCGTGCAAAACATAATCAAATTTTCTTCTAAATAAAAATAAAATGATCTAAAAAAAAAGATCTAATTTATCCGCCCGTTTCGCGGTGGGCAACCTAATATAACCTGGGTTAAACCAACGCTCCTTGCCACTTTGTCCTATATTGGATCGAGAGTTCGCGCTGCTGCGCGTAAGTTGTTTTGATTTATCTGCTCGCTTCGCGCTGGGCAACCTAATCTAACCTGGGTTAAACCAACGGTCCTTGCCACAATGTCCTATATTGGATCGTGAGTTCACGCTGTCGAGCGGATGTGGTCTTGATTTATCTGCGGCTTCGCGGTGGGCATTCTAATCTAACCTGTGTTAAGCCAACTATCCTTGCCACATAGTCCTATATTGGATCGAGAGTTCGCTCTGCCGCGCGTGTGTGGTCTTGATTTATTTGCCGCTTCACTGTGGGCAACCAATTCTAACCTGCCACGGTCCATGCCACATTGTCCTATATTGGATCAAGAGTTCGCGCTGTAGCGCGTATGTGGTCTTAATTTATTTGTCCACTACGCGGTATTTGGCTGCCGCGCATATGTGGTCTTGTCTTATTTTAGATGAAAATTGGTTGCTTGAAACTGGCTAGCATAAAATCTAACTTTGTTTAGTTGTCTAAATCGTGAAACCAAGACTAGGTGGGTTAATGCGGATTCAAGTTTGTGAAACTAGATAGATTTAGTGAAAACTAAAAGCTTGTATATAGAGCAACTAGAGTTATATAAGGGCTTCAAAATTAGTTTTTTGAAATTGGTAAGGAAAAATCTTATTTTGTTTAGTTATCTATATCTTGAGCATTGGCGGTTTCAAGCGGGGCGGTTCGGTGTGGTAATCGGGTAGTTACCCAATAACTAGAACCTTGTATCTAGAGTAACTATAATTTTTTCTTATAGAAAAATAAAGATAATGTACCAAATTGTCCTTTTCTTACAGCAAAATTAAGAAATTGTGATTCACTATATACGCGCGCCTGCGTCGATCACAATTTCTCAATTTTTCTGTAAGAAATGTAAAAGTGGCAACGCCGAGATTATTGTTTACGCAAACTTTTTATCACGTGACCAGAAATTTATGAGCCGTTGCGTCAAATGTGTCAATGTTTAGGACAACAAAAACACGAATTTTTATTGAACCAAGCAATGTAGAAGCTTTATTTTTTCTTTGCGACCTAAGCTAAAGCAAGCCAAAGACGATTAACAACAGTTGCACCAGGTAAAAAGTCCGCAATACTAAGTTTCAATGAAGGGGTGTATTCTGCACAATACCCTTCGCATTTAATAATTACAATACAAGTAACGAGCACCCTTTTTATTGCTTCTTTAAGCCATTTTGTGTTTTAAAAATAATAATATTATAATTGAATATTTTCAATATATTACAATCATTAAATGTTTTAACATAAGATTTGTTATAAGACTTAATATTATAGAGCTGCGAACAAGTAGACTATATCCAAGCTATGTTTCGTCTTTAATAATTTTACATTTTGTGTTTACTTTCAGCACTCAAGTCCTATTAAAATATATTTTCGAAAAAATTAAAATGCAAAAATAAATTTTGAAAAAATCCAAAAAAATTACAGCTTTAATGTGCTAAACAAGAAAATTTTAGCAAAGAAAGTCAGATCTGAGGAGGTTTATAATAATAGTAATCCGTTGATAATTAGGACTAAAATGGAGCATTTAGGTTAGTAAAGTCTACGTAGGATTAGTTACACATGTTAAAGGTAGCAATCATAATTTATTCAAACGGATTAGGTTAGGTATATCTACCCTAAACTTGCGTTGAAAGATTTCCATTTGTGTAGGGTAAAAAAACTCTCACGAAAAGCCCTTATTCTTGAACCGAAGAGTGATAACAAAACAAGGTCATTAAAGAGTAAACTCAATTAAGGCCCTGTTCCTAAAACACGGGCTTTCATTAAACTCTAATTTCGCATGTGGAAAGTTTTATTCGTTGTCGGAATCGATATGATTAGCACTCTCCGATTCCGCAACACATCAATAGCTATCAAAATACAAAGCGAAAGCCCTCGACGGCGGCAGTCGCTAGTAACTTCGACACGAAACCACTTAGAGCTCACGGCCCGACCTCGCCGCCAACTTATTAACCCTTCCAATAATTAGCAATATCGCTGATGGAAGCACTTACCACCCATTTATTGGTTTTCACAGCGTCTCATAAAGAAACTCCTTTTCAACAATAATCCCATCAAGATTAACATTACATCGTAAATATTTTATTTTCTCAATTTAATAAATATTTGAAATCAAAATTTATTTGAGAATATCGAATAAAATTCTGATATAAAGGTAAACTGAACAATATTTGCTCTGAGAATCTAATTTTCACCAATTTTCACTGCAATATAAACAGGGGAACTTTCGCAGCTAAAGCAAACATTTATTTCTTTTTCTGATATTTGTCACGAAAACAAATGTAGAATCAATAATATATCTATACTAAATCTTGATATTTTCTTTTTTACGAGATAATATTATGGCAAAGAAATATCGTGTAAATATAGGATCTACGACTAATAACGTAATAATTAAAAAACGATGATAAAAACTAGATACAAAAGTAAGATTGTTTTGAAAATTGCAAAGCAATGGATTCGTGGTTAAACTGATTAAGTAACTGATGAAAGTTTTAAATTACGTGAACTTGATTTATAGAAAAGTGGAAATCGTTGTTGTTAAAATGCATAAAGAGCAAACGACCTAAGATCTCTCTTCACTTATTTTTTTTTCAATCTTTCAGATTTTTTAATTATAACACAGTGTATGTATGTATGTACATATGTTGTATATAAATACATACACATGTACATAGAAACATACACATGTACGTATGTACATACATTACTGTTATATGAATTAGTAAACAAATATTATATTTTGCATCTAGGGCGGTTGTCAATTGGTCATAAGGGAAATTGGGCGCACGAACGAAGTGAGTGCGCACATTCGCTTGAGAGGGCCCGTGTTGCAAATAATATTTTTTATTACTCATGCAAGGGCACGTGTCTTACAAGTTTGGGATCCAGGGGTCATCCAAAAAAATAGAATCAAAAATGAAGAATTTGCTCTTTCAATTGTCCCCGGTGGCGATTCGCCATAAGAACATCAGTCTATCTCTCATCACTCTCCGTTATCACCATAGAATTTACACTCATTTTAAAACGTTTTCATTAATTTTAATTTTGTAATGAAAAAAAAATTCTGTCACTTTCACATTTCTGTCACTTTTTTAACATTGAGGTCTTGATTGCGCTATATTTTATTTATTTAATTGTTTTTTTAATGAAACTTAGCGATATTGAATATTTGCGTGCGTTACCCAAATTATCTGGTAATACAACTAAAAATGGCATTTCTCGCACTAAAAAACGAGCGCAAAGAGAGTATTTTTAACGCATGAATAATAAAAATTTAATTTCGACCTCGACTTACTGATGAACATTTCCAGGATTTTAGGACAATAGCTTGCACCAACTGTATTCCAAACTTCAGACAAATAGTTCAAGGCAAAAAATGTCATTTATCACATTGTTATGTAAAAAAATTCCTTGTAGTTTCTGCATATTACATTTGTTTATTTAATAAACTCAAGTAGAAACGCACCGCAATGGTAACATTTTTTTTAAACCGGACGCATGAAAAAGCTAATTGGTTATCTATTGGTCTAAAGGATATACCAATACATCATGTTGAACCCTGTCTAATTCCTTTTCAAAGTCTATAAAGCATGCATAGACATCATATGACATATCACAACTTCTTTGAGCCAGAACACTTATCGCAAATAGAGCCTCCCTTGTGTCGAAGCCATTGCGGAACCCGAATTGCGATTCGCTTATGTATTCTTCACACTTAGACCCGGCAATGAATATTTTTTAGAAATATTTGTAGTAAGTGATTCAATAATATTTTTCGCACTAAAAAACGTGCGAAAAGATAGTACTTTTAACGCATGGGTAACAAAAAATAAATTAAATTTATTTTACGGAAGTGATGAAAATTATGGGCTTTAATACAACCTTAAAACCTAGAACTTTTGCCCTTAATACAACCGTAGAAATTAAGTTTAAAAAAATCCTTCATTATTGGATGTTTGCGTAATAAATATAATGTTCGTTGCAACTTTTACGTTCGTCAACGGTTTGAGCTGTGCGTTAATGAACCAGTCAGTCAAGACATTTACACTTCTTGGAGCAACAGAGTAAAGTAAATTATGTTTGGCTTTGCGCGATTCATTGGGAAGTTAATATTCTTTGCGGTTTATATTATTTGGAACATAATATGATTATAAAGCTTACGAATATTATTTGTTTGTTTCAAACAATTTATGGAAGAGTGGAATTATTAATATTAATTGTAAAATACATTTCATAGAATGTAAAAAAATATAGTCATTAGTTCGGATAAATGGGAAGATATAAAGGAAGGAATGATTTGATCGGCTCAAGAAGTCGCAAAAATGAAAAAGAAACACGAATGGTGGGACGAGAAAAGTGAAGAAGTAATAGGGCAAAGGATGAAAGCGTGCAGGAAAGGCACTCAGCCAAAAGTGAGGACTACTTGGAGTTCAAACAGCAGAGGTTTTCTACAGCAAAACTCAGTAGATCAGTAAAAAGACTATTTGAAAAGAACCAAGTCACCCAAATGGAAACAGATTTTAAGAAAAACAAGACAAGACAGTCTTTTTTACAGCACATTCAAACAGAAACTACAAAAATATGTAGCACCATATAATATGTGCTTTCAAGACACCACTGGAAAATTGAAAATGAATAATGAAGAAAATTGTGAAATACTAGCAATATACTTTGAACAACTTATCAACTATCAGGAACCAATCGAAAAACTCTCAGCTAATTTGACTAAATATAGACGATTTAGAGGGAAAAACATCTTATCACGTTTGTTGTCTTCAAGAAATCGTATGACTACATTGACAGAACAAAGTTATTTAACGTCCTCAGAGTTATAAGAGCAGACAATAAAATAGTCGCAATCATCATAGCAACACTTAATGATACATACTCAAAAGTAAAGTTCGGTGGCGAAGTGTCCAGACATTTCAAAATCAAAAGGAGATGGGTTTTCACCTCTCATATTCAACTGTGTGTTAGAAAAAGCTACTAGAAATTGGAGGAAGAAAACGACTGAAGAAGGAATACAAAAAAAGCAGATTAGGAAGAATAAAGGATGAAGTGGAAAAAGAGAAGTGGATAACCTGGCTTTTACGGGTGACTTAGCGGTTATGGCTGAAGGTTTGGAAGAATCAACCAAACAGATCAATATTCTGAACAAAAAAACAGCAGAAAAGACAGGACTGAAAATCTCTATTGAAAAGACAGGGTACCTAACCAATGTCAGAGATGCACCGAACAATGTGAATACAAAGTATGGCCAAATAAAAAAAAGGTTCTAAATTCAAATACTTAGGGGAAATCATCCAGCCCAATGCTTTAGATATAAAAAGGAAATAAAACAAGAGTAAGAAAAATGGAAATGGCTTTCCAGCTAACAAAGAATGTGTACAACAAGAAGTCAGTATCCATTAATGCTAAAATCAGACATTATAACTAAGCGATTAAGCCAGAGTATCTGTATGCATCTGAATGTTTAGCGATGAACAATAACAAAGAAATGGGAGCTATAGCAAAGAAGGAGCGAAGAATCATAGGATGAGTGCTTGGCCCGAGAAAATGGGACTTGGAAGCTCAGAAGTAACAGCGAAGTGTATGATAAAATTGAGAAAGTTGAAGATACTATGACGAAGAGAAGAGTAAGTTTCTATTCCCATTTGAAATTAATGAATAATGAAAGGCCGACAAAGTCAAAGCAGACTTATGCAGAGTATGAAGATATATTGACATAAGAGAAAAGAGGATGAACGCAATAGGAAAAATGTACACTGAACAATAGTAGTTTAACGCGGTCCCTAGACGGCCGAGATCGAAACAAAAATTTGGTACTTACGTATTAACGCCACCGCAGCGAGAGGTCGCGCTACTGCGTGATATTTAGTCTGGATTTATTTGATCCGTTATAACCTAATCTAACCATCCATTTTGACTAATTTCAAAATATTACAAAAAAAATGTAATGGTTCCGCAAGAAGAACAAATCATTTTTTTTATTCAACTTCAATTTGGTTTAATTTTAAAATATCTTTACACACAAGTTTTGTCTTTACAACAAACTTTATGGAAAAGATTTCTCGTTTAATATTTGACACACATGTTTTGTCTCATAAACCTTAATAGATAAGTTATAATTATTTGAAATAAAACTACTTATGTAACTCGTTTCATGAGATCATTTATTAATGACTATAGTTTCACCAGCACAGTGGCATCTTCAGATCTAGTACAAACATTTTACAAATATCGATATTTATACAATTTTATGATGGGGTTTGCCGTATTTCTAAGAATGGCGATTGGTGGATAAATTGGGAATGTTCAATGATAAAATTACTCTAACTGTTGATAATGACTTTTCCGAATTCTCCGAAAATCGAATATTTAAGCAGGTCCAGTTTTATTCTTTTACATGGAGGTGTAAAATTGTCGGCTGGTTGTGTGCCGAAATTTGATGCCCTATTATTAGATGATTAGCAAAGGTAGAGTCATTGCTTTCCAGGCGTAGCAATCGTTTGTGTTGTTTAAACCGTGTTTCGAAGTTTCTTCCTGTTTGGCGTATGTAGGTGCCGTTTGCATTCATCGCAATTGAGTTGATACACGCCTGATTGATTTAACAGATTTATTTTTTGTTTATGATTGCATAACACGTTTTGCCGGGTATTGTTGTTCTTGGAGGCTCTGACTGTGTTATTTTTTTTTATTAGGTTTGCTTTCTTATCCGAAATATTTCCTAGATATGGAATATATTTGAATGATTTTTCTTCTGTTTCAAAATTGCTATTATAAACTAATTTTAGGGAATGATATCTTGATTTAATCTTTAATATTTGTGTGATCATGTCTTGGTTGTATTTATTGTTATTGGCTATTTGTTTTATTGTATTCAATTCGGTGTAGAAGTTAGACTGAAGAACAGTGAGTAGTCAATGAAATGGAATATCTTGTAATGGAACGCCGCAAGTTTGTGTTGTATATGGTGTAAGGTGTTGTGTATTTTCGTATCTATGGAAGTAGGTTTTTTGTATATTTTAAATCTAAGAAATTTAATTTTTCTTCTAGTTCTATGATGAATTTTATTCAGGTATGTAGTGTATTCATGAAATTGAGTAATTTGTTAAATTGTCTGCTGGTTCCAGACCAACAGGCGATTAATCTACATAGCGGTATCAATATTTGATATGGGGGAAAAGTTACTGTTTAAGATTAATTTTTCTAGATTGTCCATACAAATATCCGCAAGTGAAGGGGACAGTGGAGACTTTTGTTTTCCAGTAAAAGTTATTGTTACAAATAAAGTAATTCTGTTTTATGGCAATGGAGAATAAATCTAAAATTTCATTGGAGATCACGAAGTGAATATTGTTACATACACTAAAATAGTTTGGTACGCCTTTCCGGGAGGGGGCGGGATAAATGCGACAAATCGGGTTTGGAGAATAAAAACGCACGTTTTGAGTGATTTTCGAAAGAATTTTTGCAGGGAGACAGTGGTAAAATGTTTAGAAAACTCAAGACAATTGACCAATCTTTGAGAAATTGTGGTGACGCCGAAGGCGGCGAGGGTGCAGCGCGAAAACGAAATTTCCGTTTCTCGGCCGCCGAGCGGCCGAATTTGGACCGATCGCGACGCTATCTGGAGCGCCGATTTTTTCCGCACAAAACTGTCAGATTTTCAGCAAAGGCTCGAAAATTCGAGAAAAGTGCGAAAAACTTAAAAAAATATCGCAAAAAACTATCTTTTTTGACGTTCTATTGCGAGCCGACCGCGGGACAGAACGCCTTCCCGTTTGCGGGTCCGGTTTCGTAGGTTCTTTCTCTCTGGGTCTTCGAAGAGGCCGTGCGATTTTTTGCAAAAATGGCCGTGCGATACATGTTTTTCCAAAACCGGACGTTATCGACTGCCGAACCGGAAGTGGAATTTTGCAATTTCTTCTAAACCGTTCGATGGAGGTCGACGGTATCTTGCGTATGATGTGCCGATTTGCCGATTCGCAGAAACCACGAGGTCGCCACGGACGATAGTAGCAAACCAGTAGGGTGTCAATCCGCAATCGAGATCTACAAAAGTACAAATGGCACAACTTCCTGCCCTACAGTGACAGATCGAGAACAGACTGTACCGTGCCATAGGCTATTAAAAGTTGCAAAAAGTTCGCAACTGGCAAAGTTATTGCAAAAAAACGAAATTCGCATTTTAAGTCCTAGCTAAGAGGCGCATGGGATTTTAGCAGAAATTTTTGAATGGCCTCCTTCCACCGGAAATTACCGACATTCTGAAACTAAGTTTGCACGTTTCACTTGCACGGTGCGCCCCCCAGAACCCTGGGAATCGTCGCCCATTTTTCGCACGTCATATTTCATCCGTCTTATCACATTATCAACTTTTACTGCGGCAATTCGCAAATTTCAACCCTTTTCTGCAAGGGTTGTAAATTTCGCTTCTTCGCCGGCTGCGGTTTGGCGTGGGCGAATTTTCCAAAATTCCTCAAATTTCGAGTATGTCAAAATCGGAATTTTCTTACCACGACATTTACGCTGCAACGAAGAACACCAATCGGTGGTAACACATTTCCGCACATTCACTTGCAGGTCCCGTCGCAAGATGTTTCGAATTTTCAATTTTTTATCCGCATTTTCTGAACCAAGAGTAAAACACCAAGAAAACACGTCGGCGCTACTAGCAGGACGCAAACACAAACGTCAACCCTAACGTCAGTCAGTTAAAATCTGCTGCGACCGCTAAAAATTTGTTTTCGGACAAAACTCAGACTTTTCGAACAATACTGACCGAGAAGGTACCACCAAGCAAGTTTCGCCCAGTAAAGTTTGTTCTTGAAATCAGTGGAAATTATTTTGGAACATGTGATTTTAGTGGAATTATGTGCCAAAGTATTTGTGGTTATTTTAACAGTTTTTCTATTCCGAGTTTTAGATGTTTATATTTAAATTTAATTTGGAAATAAACGTTTTTTTTTTTGTAACAAACAAATTAACAAGTATTTTATTTATCCTGGGTGAAAAATCTAAATCTTTGACCACGTTTCTCATTTAAATTGATGGCTGGTTTCATTAAAAACATGTTTTAATAGATTCTACAGCATGTGGAACAATAAAATTGTACACGCTTCTAAAAAAAAAATTCGATCTGTCTAACACCTCAACATCTAACACATCATTTTCGAAAATTATTTGATCTGGCGGTGGCTGCCGTAACATGTTGGAATTCTTTATTGACGTCTGGATTCATTTAAAAAATTATTTTAGTAAGTTTCACACAACGTGGAACAATAAAATTTAACACATTTGTAGAGAATTAGTCAGTCTATGATATCCCACAGTTAGTTTTGCAAAATATTTTATCTTGCGGCCGCCGCCGCCTCTCAGACTCGGACATAACAAAAAATAATAAATACAAATAACTGTAAATTGAAAACTGTAACAGATATATTGAAATTGCTTTCAGATCTATATACATTATAAATTTTTCATTTCAAATTGACGTTTTGGTATCTTCATGGCCGATAGCCTTGACACAGAATTTTTTATAATAAAGAAATACTCATTTAAAACTTGCAAATATATATTTTTTATCCAACTCTTCGATGGCTCCCAAAGATCAATTTAGCGCTCTTTCATAGAGCAGATTTTTATCCAAATATTGTGTCATTTTCATCTTTCCAAGGCGAACCGTTTTGGCGGAGATTTTTGACAAAACCTATGTAAATTCAAAAATGAAATTCAGAAAAGTAAGTTCCACACAACGTGGAACAATAAAATTTCACACATTTGTAGAGTCAGTCAGTCTATGATATCCCTCAGTTAGTTTTGCAAAATATTTTGTCTGGCGGCGGCCGCCGCCCCTCAAACTCGAACATAACAGAAATTAATAAATTCAAATAACTATAAAACGAAAACTGCAAGAGATATATTGAAATTTCTTTCAGATCTATATAGATTATACATTTATCTATTGAAATTGACGTTTTGGTATTGTCATGGCCGATAGCCTGGGCATATAATTTTTTCTAATAAAGAAATATTTATTGAAAACTTGCTTTCAAATCTTTTTTCCAAGTCTCCGAAGTTTACCAAACATGTATTTAGCGCTACTTTATAAAGCAGATTTTCATCCAAAAATTGTGTAATTTTCATCATTCTAAAGCGAACCGTTTGGCCGAAATTTTTTTTTGCAAACAAAAAAATTTAAAAACGAAATTTACAGAAGTACCCCTTCCCTATGATAATCTACCCCTATGATAAATTTTGGGATTTTATATTTTTTACTTTTGAGACCAAATCGAAGGATTTTGCAGGATTTGCAAAGAATACTTTTTTATAGACCCCGACGTCTTACATACGGATATCCCGGTTATAATTTTTCATCTTGAGGCGCTGACGAGATATTTCCATAAAATTATTGAAGAGAAAATCATTCCTCACGACGTCCCCATTGGAGTAGGAGCGTTAAAATTTTGTCAACTCGTACTTCTGGTGGATACTCACATTCAATAAAACTTTCATTGAAATTCCTCAAATGTTAATACATTTTTTCGGATTTTTTTAATTTCTAGAAATTTTCGTGTTCGTTTTTGATCGGAATTTTTATCGGAGTTTAAAAAGTTATTTTAATAAGTTTCACACCACTTGGAAGAAAAAATTTCATACATTTGTAGAGAATTTGTCAGTCTATGATTTCCCTTAGTTAGTTTTGCAAAATATTTTAACTGGCGGCGGCCGCCGCCCCTCAAACTCGAACATAACAGAAATTAATAAATTCAAATAACTATAAAATGAAAACTGCAAGAGATATATTGATGTTTCTTTCAGATCTATATAGATTGTACATTTATCTATTGAAATTGACGTTTTGGTATTTTCATGGCCGATAGACTGGGCACATAATTTTTTCTAATAAAGAAATATTTCTTGAAAACTTGCTTGCAACTCTTTTTTTCAAGTCTCCAAAGTTTACCAAACATGAATTTAGCGCTACTTTATAGAGCAGATTTTCATCTAAAAATGGTGTAATTTTCATGTTTCCAAAGCGAACCGTTTGGCCGAAATTTTTTTTTGCAAACGAAAAAATACTTTGAAATGATAAATTTTGGGATTTTATATTTTTTACTTTTACGACCTAACCGAACAATTTTACAAGTTTTGCAAAGAATACTTTTTTGTAGACACCGACGTCTTACATACGGATATCCCGGTTATAATTTTCCATCTTGAGGCGTTGACGAGATATTTCCATAAAATTATTGAAGAGAAAATCATTCCTCACGACGTCCCCATTGTAGTGGGAGCGTTAAAATTTTGTCAACTCATACTTCTGGTGGATAGCCACATTCAGTAAAAGTTTCATAGAAATGCCTCAAATGTTAATACATTTTTTCGGAATTTTTGAATATTTTGAAATTTTCGTGTTCGTTTTTGATCGGAATCATGATTGACATGTCTGGATTTGTTTAAAAAATTATTTTAAACAAATTTTCAGACAACGTGGAACAATAAAGTTTCACAAATTTGTAGAGAATTAGTCAGTCTATGATTTCCTTTAGTTAGTTTTGCAAAATATTTTATCTGGCGGCGGCCGCCGCCCCTCAAACTCGAACATAAGAGAAATTAATAAATTCAAATAACTATAAAATGAACACTACAAGAGATATATTGAAATTTCTTTCAGATCTATATAGATTTTACATTTTTTTTATTGAAATTGACGTTTTGGTGTCCTCGTGGCCGATAGCCTTGACACAGAATTTTTGTAAATACAGAAATTTTGAAAAAAAAATTGAAGTTTTGTCAAATCTTTTGCCAAACATGCAAAACTCTGCCAAACATGCGTTGAACACTTATCACGCGATAGAGCAAATTTTCATTAAAAAAGCACACCACGAAGCGGCAGATAAATCAAGACAAAAATATATATTTGCAAGTTTTCAATGAGTATTTCTTTATTATAAAAAATTCTGTGTGAAGGCTATCGGCCATGAAAATACCAAAACGTCAATTTAAATAGAAAAATTTATAATCTATATAGATCTTAAACCAGATAAATCAAGACGACATACGTATAGTCTTCATTAGATAAATCAAGATAATACGAGCCGCGCTGCCGCGCGTATGTGGTAAACCAGATAAATCAAGACGACATACGCGCGGGTATGTGGTCTTGATCAGATAAATCCAAATAAAGAACCAAAAGCTTAAGGCAATGTGGCACAACAAATTTTTTATCAAAATATTAAAAGACTACCGCCTCCATTTATTTCTATAGTATTGCGTGAAATTTAAACATAAAGTGAGTTTTGAATGGCATATTCTTTCAAAAACTCTATTGCTAGGCAACGCTTCTAAAGCGCTTTGATTGGCACAGTCTGGCAGTATGTTTACAATAAACTATAGTCTACCACATGCCGCACCAGGTGGTGATGAAAGCGCCAGTGGCACTTTTACACTTTTAAATTTTCCATATAGGGTTGCATACAGCGTTGCATACCGCCAAGCGGCAGAACAATTGCCAGATAAAAACACCACATGATTCCTTTATCCTCATCAGTGGAGTGCAACTGTAAATTCTCCACATTATTCCATCCTCATCAACTATTTCACCCTCTACAACTATTCCACCCTAAAACAACAATTACACCCACAACAACTATTCCATGTTTATTCGTTGTTTATTCCATGTTTACTAACTAGTTTTCAACTAAAATAGACTTTATAAGTTGGAGACATTGTTCAAAAGGGATATTTGGGAATAAGTTCACTACGTAGAAAGACAATAGTTTATCTTTCTCGTTTAATTCAATATCAGATATTTGCTTGCAAAGTTCTTATGAGTTTTTGATGGTATTTGTGGGTTTAAATTTAGTGAAGCTATGGTAGATTTAATTTATTTTCTAGCTACTTTTCGACACGGGACTTGAGTGTATGATATTATTCTTGTCTAATTGGGGTATTTTCTTTATATAATTTAGGACAGCCATGAATTATGGGTGGTTGTGTATTCGTGTGGGTTAAGTACCGTTTTTGTAAATCGGTAAATAATATTTTTGTTTGACTAATGGTTTCTTAATTCGTTTTGGTATTTACTTGTAGAATCGGATTTATTTTTAGAAAATTATCGTTGTTTAAAAGAGTTTCCTATATCACGTTTTTTTTTATATAACTTACTTTATCTAGGATTACTATTGTATTGCCTTTGACCGCTTTGGCGAGGATTACGTTCTTCGTTTTAAGTTAAAAGTTCTTTATTTCTTTGGCATGTTTTGTTTCTGAGTTTTTGTTTCTTGAATTTAAAGCCTTATTAGAAAATTTTTGGATTAAATCACTGGTTTTGTGTCTGAGAAGGTTGTTGTTCTTGTTGTTTTTAAGGGCAGTAGTAAAGTTATTCCCAAATGTTCCGTCAGAAACAATGTTTCCTCCCACTTGTTAAGTCTACCTTATTTAAAACAATATTGACTCCGTGATCTGCAATAAAATTTTAGAACCATATTCCAATTCCCATTTGAATAAAACAGAATTACTTATATTTAACAACAACTTTTTTGGCCTCCTGAATTATAAAGTCAGCTTTGACATCGTGTATACGTCAAGCGAAATTAGATTTTTACACACAATGTTGCAAAGTACGACTACTATGCACAAAAGTGACCAGTAAATTTTAACCTTTCAAGGAAACTTACAAAATAAATTAATTATAAGACTATAAAATCTAATTTAAAAAAGGCTACTTTACACCATATTTGACACGATAATGTAGAAAATAAGTGATTTTTTATTATAAAATATAGCGTATGACATGTGCAAAATGACATATTATATACCAAATAAATTTGTATTATTAAAAATGTCAAGTTTGAATACCAACATTAAAAAATTAAATAATTTCCAAAAATTGATAATAATCTAAATCTATTTATTTCTTAAATAATAATTTTCGGCCTAAAAATTTTATACAATTTGGTGCGTAAATGATTTTACAACGCTACAGCTAATGGGGAACTCGCTATTCCGGCTCGCTCCCCAAACGAGCTGTCGCGTTGTATAATCACCTTTCGGCACTCTCATGTAAATAACTATTTCAAGCAAACAGACGGTCTAGCTATGGGATCCCCACTATCACCATTACTTGCGGATATTTTTAAGGACAATCTTGAAAAATCAATCTTTAACCGAAACTTTTCCACCCAAATGAAATATTGGTACCGTCTGGTCTGGTCTTGGTCCAGTCTGCTGGTCAGGAACCAACAAACAGTTAAACAAATTACTCAATTTCATGAATACACCACATAGCTCAATAAAAATTACCATGGAATTAGAAGGAAACAATCCAATAAATTTCTCAAATGTAAATATCAGTCGTCAAAATAAAAAACACTTAAAATATACCGAAAACCTACTTACACAGATACGTTACGATACTCCTTACACCCTATACAACAGAAACTCGCGTCGTTCCATTCCATGATACATTGACTACTCATTACTCCTCTCAAGCAGTCTAATTTGAACACCGAGTTGAATACAACAAAAATAGCCAATAACAATAACTACAACCAAGACGTCATCACACAAATATTAAAGAAACAAGGATCCAATCCTTAGAATAAGTTTATAATAGTAATTTAGAAAAAGAAGAAAAAACATTCAAATGTATTCCATATCTAGGAAATATTTCGAATAAGATAGGAAACCTAATCAAAGAAAATAACACCGTCATAGCCTACAAGAACAACAATACCCTTCAAAACGTGTTATGCATCAAAAAAAAAAAATCTGCAGCATAAAACAGGCCAAATAGGAAGAAGCTTCGAAACGCGGTTTAAAAAGAGCAAAAGATCGCCACGCCTGGAAAACATTGATTCTACCTTGTCTAATCACCTAATAACAACACATCATTAAATTTTGGCACACCGCTAGCCGACAATATTGCACCTGCCGGAAAAAGGATAATACTAGACCTGCTGGAGTCTTTAGAAATCGGGAAATCCATTAATAACAGTTCGAGTAATATCTCTATGAACACCCAATTTATTAACAAGAATAATAAATTCCCGAATTTACGGAATTTATTAACAGGATTACTAATTAATTACCTTATTAATTAACAAGAGGGATGTGTCATCCGTACAGTTTATCATTGTGGAGGGTTATCTATTAAATGTAAATCATTTAAAAATAATGAGAATAATAGCGGTCCTATGGTGCTCCCTTGAGGAATACCCAGGTTAATCATACTCGGCGCGGAATGCACAAATCCGTCCTGAGTTTGGATTCTAGCGACTTTGTGTCCTACTGTCCTATTAGTTAATAAGGATTTTATTAACTCCAGCGCGACTCCTCTTATCCCGTATTTAGCAAGTTTTATAAGTAATAGATTAGCATTTACACAATCATAGGCTTTTGATAGGTCCATAAGCAGGCCTACCGGAATGTTTCTAGTTTCAAGACTATCAATTGCTGATTTAGTGAACTGAAAACACACAGTTTCAATGCCTCTGCCCTTTACAAAGCCATGTTGTTGAGGTCTTATTATTTTATATTTATCTAAAAACCACACTGGTTTTGAGTAAATGATTCGCTCGACAATCTTAGAAAATACCGATAGAACGCTTATTGACCTGTAGTTTTCTAATGCACATTTATCACCATCCTTGTGTATAGGTGTTTTTATTCCAATTTTATGTTTTTCGGTAATTTACCCGTTTCCAGTGCATTGTTTATAACATACTGGAATGGAGTTAATATCGAAGGCATCACATTTTTAAGGCGATGGAAGAGATTGCGTCTACGCCCGCACTTTTGCTATTTTTAAAGTTAATAACAATGTCATAAAGCTCTTTCCAACTGATTGGCAATAAAAATACCGGGTTATTGTTTAGCTCTATCTTGTCCGTGTACCGTACAACAGTGTGAGATTTGATCTGTGTGGATTTTAGGTCTGTTTGTAAAAAAAACTATTCAAATTATTAGCACTAACGAAGGGATTCTCACCCTGAATGGCATATGTATTCTTTCTCTTCTTAATACCAAAGTTAGACGAGTAACTATATCCCAGGTTAATTTATTGCCGATTGGCCGATGTTTCTATTTCCCTTCTAAACCCGGTTCTCTTTTCGTCTCTCAATAGCCCAGTGTAATTTCTGCGTTGGTTATTATAAATCCTCTTAAATATGGGTTTATGTCGTGATATTGTCTGGAGTAGCTGAAGGTCCATTTTCATTTTCTGTAAAAATATTTGGAGTTTCCCCTTGATTTTCAAAATAGGTATGGGTTATTAAAAACCCTTTGTGATAATATATTACTTCGGACAAGCACTTTAGGAAAGGCTTCATTGAAGTTACTGAGAAATATGCACATAAAAGCATTCCATTGCTCGTCGATATTATCTATTCCCATTATCCATTAATTCTCTGTGGTGTTCCATATTTTGTTTATTAAACAGCCTAGCTAATTTACTATTAGGGGAGACCTCATTTATGCACTATAATGTAAGGATTTGAGCATAGTGATCAGAAATTTGATGATCTCTTGTTTTGATAGTAAATCTCATTGTGACATTAACTATTATATTGTCAATATATGTTCCGGTCTCAGGATGGTTAACCTCGGTTGTACCGAGGGCCGTGTTGAACGATTCCAACAATGATATTCATTGTTGGCTTGTGTTAGCGACTTTGAAGCTGTTTACATTAAAGTCACCCGCTATGATATATTGGTTATTGACTTTGGCTAGTACTGACAACAGAGCATACAGCTTCCGTAGGAATAATTTAAATCATGTTAATGGAGCTCTGTAGATGCTAATAATTATTATTAACCTAACCCTTTATAACTATTGCAATTGCCGAATATTCAAATACATGCATTTCTGCCAATCTGTTTAAATCTTTTCTAGCCTTCTAACTTGTCCCGTTCTTACAATAGATTACGGAGACTCCGTGAGCTCCAGCTGGTCCATAAAAACCAGATTAAAATTGGATTAAGATTGGAAGACAACTGTAAGAATATACTTATTATTATTGGAAAAACTAAGGCTAGAATTTTGGACTGGGGGTTTTTCGCTCTTCCCCATTGGCGTTTGGACGGGAAAACACGAAATCAAAAGAAATGGGGTTTTGGGAGCTGTTAACGGTAATTATCACGACATTACATTTGGACATTACATCGGACATTACATAAAATTTACCATTTGATCTTTGCTTTTGGAAAAAATAGGGATGTTCATCTTTGATATCGCGCGGCTAATCCGGGCCTCATGAAGTTGCTAACATAATACTTGAAATGTCTCCTTATTATGAAATGCCAAAACACTAACTCAACAAACACCTAAAAGCCGAATCAACGTTTCACACATTTCTAGTTCGGAACTGAAATTTTTTATAATAACGAGGGATTCCAGCCAAACTTAACTCTTGAACAATACCATATTTTGAACCTTGCTCGAATAAAGTTGTTACGTTACTGTATTTCTTTTATCAACCTCAAAACCACAGGTTATGGGCCCAGATCTCGCGACAGGGATCTGCGAATTATAGTAAAAAGTTAAAATAGTACGATTCACGAATTCGAGTGGCACAATGCGGATCGAGCCGTTACATAAGGGCAATTATGACACGTGTAAAATGCAAAAACAAGGCCGTGCTTATAAAGAATAATGTGTGGAAATTTGTTAGTGGTCAAAATAAGTAGTTGTCAAAATTCAAAATTGATACCAGCAGACAACGCGTCTATTCAAGCTCGAGCTAAGTGGGATGAAGGGGGCAGCAAGGCAAAGTGGGACATCGTTCGGTCAATCCATCCAACCATCCGAGAAGTTGAAATAAAGCCAGATTTTCTCGCGATCTTGCTCCTCTATCGCGATACGAGAATTTCTGATGTTCCATCAAGTCACGCGACAATTTGCCCTATCCCAAAAGTTTGCGCCGAGTGTTACGCAGAATTTGCGAACCCGAGACAATCACAGACAGCTGACGGCGGGAGCAACGCCACTTCCTTAGGAATGCTTAAATAATGTGCGCGCGATCACAATACGACATCGAGAACGAGCGCGAAAGAGACGAGAAGTGCAAGCGGATATACATCCGCCCAAAGAGAAGTTCACGCGCTGCACACATCACCCGCGCAAAACAAAGACCGTTGGTGTCGTGATAGCGGATGCACATCTCACATTAGTAACGACTCAAGTGATTTTAGTGAAATAAATGACAATTATGTGGGAAAATTGAATCTCGCCAGTAGGCGTCGGCCAATATAAGCGCAACAGGAATGCGGCAATCATCGCGGCAAAATCAAACGGATGTGAAACTAAAGTGACTTTAAACGACACGTTGCATGTACCCGATCTACGTGCGAATTTATTATTAGTGGGAAAAATCACAGATGCCGGATACGAAGTGAGTTTTGATAAAAAAAAGCGGCGACGATCGTCGATAAAACCGGAAAAACTTTGTCGCGCAACGGATTGACGGTCTGTATTGCATATAACAGCGAAAACAACAGGAATGTAACAATACCTATGTTTCTAACATCGTAGAAAAATTGGAAACCAGTGAAATCGAAAAGTGGCATCGTCGGCACTTAAATACCGCAGGCATTTTCGATTTGCGATTTTCGAAGTGCGACCGTGATGAAACTGTAAGTGGATTAGACGCGACTAAACTTGTCGGAATATTTTACTGTGAAGTATGCGCACAAGGGAAGATGACGAGACGCCCGTTTCCAAAGAAGTCTGATAGAAAAACGGAACTTTTAGAAATCATCCATTCCGACATATGTGGGCCGATGCGTACAGAATCTAATGGTAGCGCTAGATAATATGTCACATTTACAGATGACTATTCCAAATGGTGTGAGATACGAATGATTCGCAGCAAAAATGAAGTCTTTAGATATTTTATGGAATACAAATCTTTTGCGTAAAATGTGACTGAAAAAGAGAATTAAATTTCTTTAAAGCGACAACGAAAAGGAGTACATCTACAAGGAATTCGATGCCTTTCTCATTCAGAATGGAATTCAAAGAAGACTGACAGCCAAATATAATCCGGAACAGAACGGAACAGCAGTGAGGATGAACAGGACCCTAGAGAACATGATGAGATGCATGCTCATTCGTCGAACCTACCCAACTCTTTTTGGGGCGAGGCTGCAACAACCTCCAACTACATAAGAAATCGTTGCCCGACTAGAAGCTTAGGGGGGAGCCTAAGAGAAATGGATGGGTAAGATTCCCAATTTTCGCCACCTACAAGAATTTAGCTGTCGAGTATATTGGATGGACAGAGTTCCAGGCACGGGGAAGTTAAATGCACGAATAGGGGAATATTTGTTGGATATTCCGAAACATCCAAGGCGTACAGAATTTGCTTGTCCGAGGAAAGAAAAATTGAAATAAGTCGAGGCGTGAAATTTCTCGATTACATGGAACGAAACTAAACATGAAATTAATTACAACCACGGTTTCCCTTCGGAAGAAATCATCGAAACATGAGACAGAACAGGAACTCCTTAAGAACCTATATATGTTGAAATCGCTAACCAATCATGGACCATCAAACAATCATGGACAAGTTCACCCTGAGGAAGTTCTAGTGGATGAAGAAATCGCGCATCGCGCAAGAAACGCGCAGATCATCCTTGGATCTTCGCATACCACTATGATATCATCTGCAAAAATGACTATGATGAGTGTATTTTGAACTATGCGCTATACGCACGGATCAGGTTTTGTTGGAGTAGCTCCAAACTTCTTTACGACTTTGTCTACTCTGGAGTAACAGCTCATCGCTGACTAGCGTAGACCGTAGAGTGCTTTCTTCAGTGGGCATACTTTATCACCGGCGTTTATAGCAGTTGACATTCGTTTTGCTTTTGTTCGTCAGCTGGGGTATCCGAATGGATTATCAATTCCAAAATTTGTAAGGAATTGCGGAGTTTCCATGATTATTTCCTCTTCTATTTTTCCGTTGAGATATGCCGTCGTAACCTCGAATTGATGCATAGACATGCCAAGTTTGGCTGCGAGGGCGGTTATCAGTTGAATCGAGCTTGTTCGCGCTAACGGTGCAAATGTCTCGTTAAAATCTAGACCAGGCTTTTGAGAGAATTCGCGCGCCACTATTCTAGCCTTTCGACGTTGAATGTTGCCGGATGAGTCGTAGTTATTTCTCAGGACGTATCGGCTCCCGTATATCAACCATCTCCCATATATCGTTTTTTATTGCAGATACTATTTCTTCATCATTTTACCCTTTGCTGAACTACTCAATGCATTTTTCATAGAAATCTCCGCTGAATTATTTTATGAGTTTTCATCTAATGGGAGGTTTGCGTCGTGATATTCCTTACGAGGTCTTCCCGTCAATCCTGTCAAAGCTCTTCTCGGTATACCGCAACCTCTGCGCGTTGGCTGTTTTCGTATTTCCTCTTCCATTAAAGAGTCCAACTCTTCCTGTGTAGATTCGTCATCTTGAAAATCGTCAAAATACACTCATCATAGTCATTTTTGCAGATGATATCATAGTGGTATGCGAAGATCCAAGGATGATCTATGAATTTCGAAAATTTCTATCCAAGGAATTTGAAATCAAGGATCGGGCTAAAATCAACTATTGCATCGGCATGTTTTCGGCAATTTAAAAGAAGCTCTAACAGCTTCGCTATGTATCAGCAAGGTTACATCTTAGAATGTATTTGGAATGTTGGATTGTAACCCAGTAGCGATGCCAATGAACCCAGGAGTGAAATTCACGACACCCGAAGATGAAACGGACGAGGAGACACAAAAGTTGCCCTACCGTAAATTAATCGGTACACTAATGTACCTAGCTACAGAGACAAGGCCTGAAATAGTTCATGTCGTGAGTAGCCCAAGTCAATTCTTAACCTAGTATGGCTGGGAGCCATAAACCCACAAGACGCTCCTGGTATCATCGCATTTTGTGATAATCAAGGGGCACTCAAACCAGCTGGCAATCCTGTCTTCTACGCTAGGAGCAAACATATAGATGTTGGCCATCATTTCATCAAACAAGTACTGAGCGGGAAATCTCTTGAGCGGCAGCACGTATCGACAGTGGACATGGCAGCCGATATATTGACCAAATGTCTATCAAGGGCCAAGCATATCCGGTGCATGGATCTAATTGGGTTAAGATAAATGAGATCGAGCACTACAGGTCAACTGCATCTCGAGGTAAATTGTTAAATTCGAGAACCAATTAAAGTGCAATATGCCCTTTAAGTTGGCATTAAGTACTTGTTTTTATTGTGTTTAAAGCGTAATAGTTAGTCGTCTGTGAAGCTTGCTCGAATAAAGTTGTTACGTTACTATAATTCGTTTATTTACCCCAAAACAAAATAAAAATTCTAAAATCCATTCACTGGGCACCCTAGATGGTATAGAGACTAGAAGAAATAAACAAATAGACCATTTAGACCTTAACTTTTAGTTTTGTTGTGATAATAAATAAGGAAAAGTTATAGATATACAAAGTTTCACACAAAATGGATTGAAATGAATCAATCTTATAAATTTACTGTTATTTATTACATCTTCTATATATTTATTTATGTATTACATCGTCTCTAAATTTATATATTTATTATACCGTGTATGAAATTATAAAACCTTAAATAAAGTAATGTAATGATTTTCAAGATTAATTTTCTAAATATTTAAAATTTATAGTTAAATGCTATTATAAAACATAACAAGGGTACTCTTTTATTATGCCATAAATATTCTGTTGAAACGAAACAAAAATGCCATGTTCAGAGAAAAAAAACATGAGAAATTTAGAAAACATTAATCATTTATATGATAATAAGTTATTTTATCGTGCATCTGTGTATACGAAGTTTATGCGGAAATCATTTATAATCTCTAATTCCTAAGTAAAGTTCGAAAATAGTAACCATTGCAAAAATATACTTTTTATATACATGTACTTATCTAGCTGCATAGTATAAAAAGACAAAAACAGCTGATATGTTGAAGTAAATTTGTAAATAATTGAAATACTGAAGCATTATTATCAGTGAAAAATATCTCAGTTTTTTTCTCATTTTCTGAAGGAAAGCGTTTGTCAAAAGTATTGTGTACATACATTCTCATTCATAAATATTGTTTTGTATAATAAATTGTAACGTTTTGTCCATTGTTGAGTAAAACATATTGCTGAGAAACGGGAAAGTAATGCACGCAAAAAATGGGTTCCGACAAGAACAAATCGGGTAAATGAATTACGCAAGACGCGCAAAAAGTAATAATCTTTATCCGTAATATACTCCGGGTTTCGGTGCAAAAAGAGGGTCCAAATAAATTATGTGATATTTTGTGTGCGCGTCTGAGAATTTACAAATGAAAAATATGGCGGTTGCGACGAACGCAGCTTTTTGTCCGCCATCCAAACACATGACCTACATAACTCTATCTCCAACTCACTCGTTCCATTCGTCCTTATCAGCTTTACGCTTTTTCCATGTTACTCCGAAACGCATGGACCGTACACAATCAAAAAGGAAAACTTATCGATGTATAAAACATTTTTACTTACAAACTTAGCAGCAAAGAGAGCGGCGGTACTTCGAAACGGAAAAACCTCTTACCTGGAATGAAAGAGATATTAAATTTAAATGGGATCACAAAGTTTTCATTATAGACATATCTCTACGGACAAATATGCTTTTGAAAGTCCGTTTAATTAGCTTCGGAAAAGCCTATTAACATCTACATAAAATGTTTTAAGTTGCTTAAAAAATTTGAATTATAAAATACATAGTCATTCTCCCGATTCATTTGTGTAACATTTAAAAAATAAATTCGTATTTATTAGTGTCTATGTTCCTGTGATTTATTTTTCTTGGAAAGATATAATGCAGACATATGAATATAGAACAACTTCGAGTTAGTATTAGATTATTTATTAAGAAACTGAGGTGGATTAAACAAATATGTCGTGAAGAAAATATTTAGGTTTGTTAAGCTTAAAGATTTTATAACCAAGAACTGAAAGAATTTTATTTCAGCTTGATTTTATCGGTCCCTCGTAGCAATTTTTAAACATTACTTACGGTCTATCTTAATATTAGTCTTCATATTACTCACAAGATAATCAATATTTGGCAAACTTAACTGACCTGAATTAATTTGATTTATATAGAAATCCACTCGAGCGAAGCTCTTCATTTGTATTGTATCTTAACTATTTATTTTATTTATATTTATTTATAGTTTCTGGTATAACATTTCTATAGAGGTATGAGAACACCTATACATAGAACCAGTACAACATATATATTATGATTAAATTATTAGACTAAGATTAAATACAAATAGAATAGAATTGCAAAATAATAGGTACAGTGCCCTGCAAATAAAGGACCCATCGCAATAAAAGTTTCATAACTTATACAGTTACTACATGGCACATTTTTAACCAACTAGTAAACTATTTTTTAACATTTTAGTAGAACAATTTAACATTTTCATAGTATTGGGTAATTTATTACTACTATCTATCCAATGACGCCACAGCCCAAATCGGGCCTTGGCCTCCTCTATTTTCTTCCTCCAGCCATCCCTGATCTCCGCCGCCTTTCACCAGTTCGGAGTTCCGAGCATGGATCGAGCGTCCCCCTGGATTTTGTCTGCCCATCTCGCCCCTGGTCTTCCAACCGGTCTTTTACCTTCCGGTTTTTGATTGAAAATCTTCTTGAATACTCTTCCCTCATTTGTAAATGCCCGGCCCATCTAAGTCTTTGTAATCTTATTGTTGTGCTAGGTCTACTTCTGCGAGGAGCTGGTAGATCTCGTGGTTGTATTTTATTCTCCACTGTTCGTTTTCTTCGACATGTCCATATATTCTACGTACTATCTTTCTTTCGAATGCATTCACCATTGTTTCCGCTCTTTGTGAGAGCGTCCAGGTCTTGCTTCCATAGTATAACACTGGGCGTATTATTGTTTTATAAATTTTCAGTTTGTTCTCCTGTGGACATTCCCTGATCGGATTATGTCCGAAATGTGGTAGTATACTTTATTGGCATTACTGATTAGTCGTTGGATTTCTTTCATCTCGTCCTGTTTGCTGGATATGTTACAACCTAGGTAGGTAAAGTCATTGACCACCTCAAAGTTTTGGTCGCCTATTGTCATGTTATGGCCTCTCCTCCTATTGCTTCGGGACTGTATTAATACTTTGGTCTTAATACTTTTTATCTTCATTCGCTTTTAGGCCCACTTCTTCAGCTGTGCCTTCTAGTTGTATGTAGATTTCTTTCATTGATGTTAGATTTCTTCCAAGTATGTTGATGTCATCTGCATATCCTTGGGTGGATTTTTGTAGCAGCGACGCGTTGGTGTCTACCGTTGTTTTCCTTACTGCGTATTCTAATGCTAGAGCATTGGGGCTTTAAGAGCATTGGGGCGAGTCCATCTTCCTGCTTGAGGCCTTGGTTTATTTTAAATGGATCTGTTAGGTTTCCTTATATCATCACCCGGCTTTCAGAGTTAGTCCATTGATTTTCCATTGTTAGTCTTGCTAGCCTTACTAATTTTCGAGGTATGTTAAAGTCTAGCATGATGCTGTAGAGCTTTTCTCTGCCTATGCCATCGTATGCCTGTCTTAAGTCCACGTAGAGTTAGTACACATCAATGTCATATTCCTAGCATATCTCCAAAACTTGTTTTACTGCGCATAATTGGTCTGTGATCGATCTTCCTGGTCTAAAACTCGCTTGGTATTCGCGAATGATGTTTTCGGCTAGTGGTTCTAGTTTGTTTTGGAGGATGGTTGTGAGGATTTTATATGTTTATATGTTTTTAGGAATATTCCCCTATAATTTTTACATTCTAGCTTGTCTCCTTTTTTGTGGATTGGACAGATGATGCTGGTTCTCCATTCGTTCGGCATTTTTTCGGTCCTCCATATTTCTGTGATATGGTCCGTTACCGCTTTCGCTAGTAGTGGTTCTACCTATTTTATTAATTTTGATGGAATGTTGTCCATATCTGTTGATTTGTTGTTGTTTAGCGACTTGATTGCTTTTCTCACTTCTTCTTCAGTTGGGGGGTCGTTGTTCTCCTCTCGTCCGTCTGCTGTATTTTCGAGTACTCTCAGGTCTTTGTAGGTTGGATTCTGGTTGCTGTTTGGGTTTAGGAGTTCCTCCAATAATTTTTTCCACGTTCCTTGTATTTCTGTTTCGTTTCAGATGATTTGTTCTGTCTCATCTCAGCATAGGCTACTGCTTGGCTGGAAACCTTTCTTAAATATATTTATTTGCCTGTATGATTTCCTGGTGTCGTTGTTCTTAAAGTCCTCCTCTATTTGTAGCAGTGTCTTGTTAATTGTAGCTCTTTTCTTTCTTCGTAGCAGTTTATGAGTTGCTTTTCTGGCATCCTCGTATTTGGCCCTCTGTAGTCACGTGGATCTCTCTATGTATATAGTATATGCTTCGTTTTTGTGGTTTATGGCTTTCTAGCAATGCTCGTCAAACCATTCCCTTTGTTTTCCTTTGGTTTGGGGCCAATTGTGTTCTTGGCGGCTTATGTGACCGCTTCCTTTATTTCTTTCCATTTCTCCTCAACGATTTCGCTTTCTTACTGTTTTTTTTTTACCTTCTTTCTATTTCTGTAATACTTTTGCTATGTTATTTTGGAATAAAATAACATAGCAGAAGTGAGAGTTAGTGTTGTTAGTGTTGTTTCTTTCTTCAGTTTTTCTAGGTTATATTTTGTTTGGGATTCCTGGGATTCCTGGGATATTTTTGCGCGGTTGGCTATTCGTTCTCTGTATATAACTTTAACTGATAAAGTGGTGATCCAAGTCAATATTTGCTCCTCTGTAGGGAATTTATTTCTACATAGCGAGTAATTTTATTACTTGTAGTTTTGTCAATTTTTTGAAGTATTAACAATTTTGATCTCGTATTAGTTAATCGATCTAAATACAGAGTTTTACAGTCTTGATAGTAGAAAATTAATGCATTGACAATAAAAGCATCTCTTATAACTAAAGGCATTTCATTTAGAGGCATTTTTTTATTATTTTGCTTAGCATAGTAGTTATATGTTTAATAGAATTGTTATGAACTACCCCAGTCATCAATAGCATAATTAACACGTTGGAACCGGCGCATAATTACTTATTTTGTTTTATCGGGCTGCATTTTCAAGTGCAATTTTTCACTTAATCTTATTAAATTTCATGCGTACGTCTATGGATGTTATTGCTGCTATATGAGAAGGAAGCTGATGTCGTTTTTCAGATTTAATAACTAATTTAGGCTTTTATAACTAATTTTACATTGTAAGTAATATTTATATTTTGTACATAATTACTGAATGCACCACAAAATAAATTTATACTTTTTTTTAAACTATTTGCTATATCGCTACATTTGTCCCATATTAATTACTTTTATTACTTTATTTATTTTAATTAATTACTTTATTGTTATCAAACAGCAATAAGGCAAGGGTTGTAAAATGAATATTACTGGTGACAGTTCTTCCGATGAGTCAGTAATTAGAAAATGCGTAAGGAGAACGAGACTGCGATTGCTTTTGTCCTTTTCAGAAGAGATGAGTATTGATATTATCGAAGACTTGCTTTCCGATAATGAATTTTCTTCAGATGATTCAGTTACTAATTTCGAAAAAGTATCTAACAAATAGACACCTATTACGGAAAGAAGAAATCAAGATTCTGAATATGTACAGAATGTTAAATTATTCGCGATGAATGATCCATATTCTTTCCATACATTATTTATAACCGACAATTTTTGCAAATTATCGTAGATGAAACTAATAGATACGCTTCCCAAAGCGAGGAGGCAAGTCGCAACAGTGCGATAATGAATAGTAGAAAACATCAGCAATATTGGAAATTAGTCACTATGCAGGAAATACATTTTTTTTTAAGATCTAAGAAAACTAGAACTGTTAACAAATTCTTATCAATTTTTTTTTTATATGGCGATCTTCATTACAGCCGTGGCCATTTCTCGCATTCCTAGATTTCTATATATATACAGGCCATATAAATACCAATAAGAAGTATCAGTCTCATGAGTCATCTTCTCAAAATATTCCTAAAAATAATACACAAGAGAATTTATAACAAATGTGAAGAACAAATCTCAGCAAATCAATTTGGATTCATCAACGCCGTAGGCACAAGGGAAGCGCTTTTCTCAGTGCAGGTGCTCTTTCAAAGATCTAGGGACGTAAACTGCGATATCTACGTATGCCTAATCGATTATCAGAAAGCGTTTGATCGAGTGCAACATCACAAAATGATAGATATCCTTAAACAAGTGGGAATTGACGCCAAAGACCTACAAATCATCACTAACTTGTACTGGAAACAGACCGCATCCATGAAAATTGAAGAGGAACAAATAGAAGACATTGAAATAGCTAGAGGGGTAAGGCAGGGGTGCATTATTTCTCCGATTTTGTTCAATCTATACTCCGAACAGATCTTTAATGAAGCGCTAGAAGGCATAAAAGAAGGCATCTTACTGAACGTAGTCAGATTGAATAACATCCGATATGCCGACGACACAATGGTATTCGCTGACTGTCTTGAAGGACTCCAAACACTAATGAACAGAATTGTAGCGGCTAGTGAAAAATATGGACTTAACATTAATAACAACAAAACAAAATTCATGGTCATTAGCAAAGACAATATAGCTAATGCAAATCTCTACGTTCACAACCAACAAATAGAGAGAGTGAGACAAACAACATACTTAGGTACACGTGAACGAAAACTGGGACAATAGCCAAGAGATAAAATGTAGAATTGGAAAAGCCCGAGCTGCCTTCAATACAATGAATAACCTCTACAAAAATCACGAACTACATCTTGAAACCAAAGTACGCATGTTGAGGTGCTACATTTTCCCAATATTACTTTACGGAGTCGAGTCCTGGACACTAAATGATGCAACAACAAAAAAGCTTGAAGCCTTTGAGATGTGGCTATATCGACGTATCCTGCAAATATCTTGGAAAGACCGGGTAACAAACAAGTCCTCCACAGGATGAAGAAAGAGAAGGAGATCATGGACACCATCAAAACCAGCAAGCTCCAATATCTAGGCCACATCATGCGGAACAAGGACAGATACGCCCTATTACAAGCCATCGTTCAAGGCAAGATACACGGAAAACGAAGACCTGGACGGAGGAGAAATTCATGGTTGCAGAATCTCAGGGCGTGGTACGGGAAGACTTCGAACGAGCTCTTCAGAATAGCAACCAATAAAGTGAAAATAGTCATGCTCATCGCAAACATCCGAAATCGGATATGCACATGAAGAAGAAGACTGGCCATAGCTTCTTCAACTTCATTTCTCCAGTTTCTTCTGGGCCGTCCTCTCTTTCGCCTTTCTACTGGGTTCCAGTTCAATACTCTTTTTGGCCAGCGTTCATTTGCCATTCTATTTACATGTCCTTTACAAGTCTTAAGATGGTATCTTAAGCGTTTTACTTCTATAGTCTCAATGATCGACATTAATACCCATGCTATTTCTTATCTCTGTGTTACCCACATGGTCCATTCTTGTAAGTCCGCAACACAGCCTCCAATAATCCATATCCATAGCTTTAATTTAAGGTTTATTTGCTTAATTTATCTCCCACAATTCTGCTCCATATATCCCCACGCTTTCAACAATTGTTTTGTAAACCCTTATTTTTATATTTTTGCTGATCTTTTCTGATTCGACAATACTCTGTTTAATTTTCCCGTTACTTTTCTACCCATTCCAATTTTATTCTTAATTTCGTCGTTCTTCTTCTTTTTCTTTTTAAAAGTTTGGTCCGATGTGGATGCCGGGTATTAACACTTCAAACACTGCGGCCTACTTGTGGCCTATTGTATTTTGCATTCACATACACTCATAGGCCCAGAAACCTAGTTGTTACTGTAAATTGCGCTAATTAATATTTTTCACATTTGTCTTCTGGTACAAATGCGGCCGGCACTGGGGATAGACCTCGGTCCCTCTACACTTGTTAGTTTGAGCTCTAACATAAGGCCACGAGCGTCACCTCTACACCACTCGCGCCGGCTAATTGTGTCGTTACTACCTTCAGTGTTAGTAATTTTTCTCCTAGGTATTTATAATAGTTAACGTTTTCAATGGTATCTATTTCCAGTTCTAGATGATCTTCTGTACCTCCTACCACTACATATTAAGTTTTAGATGTATTGATGCTTAATCCCCAGTTGTTATATTCATTATTTAATTTGCGCAGCATGTAATATATATATATATATATATATATATATATATATATATATATATATATATATATACAGGGTGCTTCAAAAAAATGTATACACACTTTAAACTATTGTAGTTTTCCCGCTCTACAAGGCTAATGTTATATTTCTTCGCCAGGTGCTAGCATAATCCTCCCTCAATGTTATATTATCAGTTGGAATTTGTAATATCAACATGGGGGACGTACGTTTGAGTTTTGAAGAACGTAAGCAGGTTATTAAGTGGTACTGGAAGTTTGAGAATGTAAATGAAGTTCAAAGACAGTGGAGAAGGGAGTATGATACAGAACCACCTTCAAGATTAACAATTACACGCATACGAGACAAATTCGAAGTTCATGGAACAGTGTGTGATGTGCATAAAGGTCATTCAGGTCGGCCTCGAACAGCTACAAGTGATGAGTCATCAACGGCAGTCTTGGAACTGTTTCAACGCTCTCCTAACAAATCTTCAAGGCAAGGGGCACGTGAAAGTGATGTAAGTGCTAGCAGCGTGCTACGCATTCTGAAGAGAGGCAAGTATCGTGTTTACATTCCAAGGCTGGTGCAACAGCTAAATGACGACGATCCAGATCGAAGGTTGCAATTTTGTGAATGGATTCAGGAGATGGTGATACGTGAACCGGGATTTATGGGTAGCATCATTTGGTCGGATGAAGCCCAATTCAAACTTAATGGAACTGTCAATAGGCACAATTGTGTTTACTGGGGTGAAGAAAATCCTCACATTACAATTGAAAAAGCTGTAAATTTGCCTGGTGTAAATGTGTGGTGCGGTTTGTCTTCAAGGGGACTCATTGGACCTTTTCGATTTGAAGGCACTGTAACTGGTATTAATTACCTAACAATGCTTGCTGATTCCATATTTCCTGCCATTCGTGCATTATACGGTAATGATGATTTTTATTTTCAACAAGATGGTGCTCCGCCGCACTATCACAGGGACGTACGAGCTTACCTGGATCAAAATTTGTCGGGACAGTGGATAGGACGCAGGGGGCCAATCGAGTTTCCAGCACGCTCTCCAGACCTTACACCACTGGATTTCTTCTTGTGGGGCACAGTAAAAGATGAGGTGTACAAACGTAAACCACGTAACCTAGACATTCTTTGGAATGAGATTCAAGCAGTGTGTAGAGAAATCTCATTGGACGTTTTGATACGATGTACAGAATCAGTGGTGACTCGTACTCAGAATTGTATTGATGCTGCAGGTCACCAATTTGAACAGTATTAACATTTGTTATTTATGTTTCATTTACATTGGACTTTCAGCTTTCTATTTTCCTGAAATTTAATTTTGTAGAACGGTAAATAAATTTTCTATGGAAGTTCAAAGTGTGTATACATTTTTTTGAAGCACCCTGTATATATATATATATATATATCATTTTCATCTTCAGCCATTATGACTTGATCATCTGCGAAATGTAGTGTGTACAGTTTATCATTGTCAACAAGTATTCCCATGGAGTGGCATTTACGTCACCATTTTCAAGCGCTGCATTTAAATACATCTAAGTGTTGGAGGTATACAGCATCCTTGGCGAAGGCCTTTGGTTACTCTTATTTCACTTGATACGCGTTTTCCTATTTTTATGCAACTTGTCATATTTTGATACAAATTCCGCAAAGCCTGTATAAGTATTATTTTATTACCTTATTCCTTTATGACTTGCCACAGTTTTCACAGCGGAATGCTGTCATAAGCTTCTTGCAAGTTCACGAATACCATGTGTGTTTTTAGATTACGAGAGATTAGATTGTCTACTACTTGTCTTGAGCAAAATATACTATCAATGCAACGGCCAGCTCGAAATCCATTTTGTTCCTATATATATTTCATTTCCATTTCGAACCTGTTTTTTAGGACTTTTCAGTAAATTCTACTAACCGAGTTAGTTATCAATCTTATTATATATAAAATTTTTATCTAAAAACTAGAGCATACGTTCCTTTACCTTTCATGAAACCATATTGCCTTTTCGAGATTAAGTTATTTCGCTCACAAAAATTATATAACGTGATATAAATATTTGTTTCAAAGCTTTCAGCTAAGTTTGAAATTAGAGAGATTGGTTTTTTAATTGTTAAGTGCTGGTCACCAAATGTATGAATCTGTATAATATCAGATTTTTTTAGTGAATTGGACCGAATAGCCCTTTTAATCTTCTGGAGGTTTACTAATATTCTTTGCGTTTTACTATTAATACCATTAACAACCCCTGCTTTCTTTTCATGTCAAGTATATTTTTTTCAAATTCTGTTTCATTGGTTGGTATTAGAAATTATATTTTACATTTTTGCAACATTATTATCAAATGCATTTATTTTTTTGCATTCACAAATGTCCGAAAAAAAAGTTACAAAACTATCCGCAAAGGCTTTCTAATCGGTAACAATCCCTTCATCACAGACAATAAAATCAATTTACTCAAGCGGTCACTTTTTTACTTTTATCTACTATTATTAAAACGCTATAAGTTTTTGCTATAATTGCAATATTTTATAGCACAAGCTCTTACATAACTATTTTGGACAGATATTATTAATTTATTTAAGGCTTTACTTTTATCACGCTTCCAAATATTATATAACCGTTCATTAGTCTTACATCAATTTATAGTACCTTTGGTAAACCTTACCTTACCTTTGGTTTAATGATGCACTTTTTCCTGTCACAAAATTTGGATCTTTAATTAACGATTTTATTTTATCAATAAAAATATCAAAAAATCATCAGGGTCTTGTATCACTAGCAAAAATGACCAGTTTCTCTGCAAGCTTAGATTTGCTAAATACGTGGAGTCTAACATAGAAACACCCTTATTTTTGCTATTGTTATCAGTAGTAACAACGAGAGATGCAAAAGTCGGATAGTGATCGGTGAAGACGTTAACTAATACATAAACTTAACTTCAAAACTGGATTTAATAAAAATGTTGTCAATACATGAGCCTCCAGTTTCACAAGATCTGGTAATTCCATTAAAATATGGAAAGTAGCCAACATCAAGAAAAGTTGACAGGAATTTATTAACTATAGTTTCAGAATTTTGAAGATCGATGTTAAAATCACCAGATATAACGAGTTTTACGTAAATTTGTTTGATAAAGGTTTCTTTATTAACGCAATGACGTCTATAAATACATGATATCTTACTGGATTTATTATTTAATGTTGAAGTAGTTGAAACATTTTTTTCTATTTTGCGTCTATAATGAAGTCATTAAAGCACTTACATGGGTTCGTTAATGGCTCGCCGAGTGCGATACAATTTTCTCAATATGTATCGGCGATTTTTTTATTTAGAAATGGCATAAAAGGGCGCAAAATAGAAAAAAATAGTTTAAAAAACTCGATCATAAGGCATTTTTCGCACTTGTCCATTAGAAAACTCCTCGCCTTGCTTATCCATGGACGCGTGCTGAAAAATCGCGCTTATTGAACTCGTTCTTTAATACACTATTAGGTCACCACTTACCTACGTAACTGTATTAGACTGCATAGATTTTTGATCACACAATATAACACCATATCAGCTCTATTTATGGAACTGTAGTTGTAATTATTAAGTGTTAAATAGGTGAAATATGATAAATACCAAATTTCAGAACAGATAATAACATACGGCTTTACAAATAAGTTTTCAATAAAGTATTAAGTTTATCAAAATTAGAATGTATGGTTCTTACATGTAAATGTAGGATAAATAAATTTTTCAGGTTGAGAGAATTCTTTAAACTTTCAATATCATTAAAATTGTCTACAATTTGGATATCATAATTATCATAGATCGTTAATTCAAAAATAGAAATAGCTTAGTTACTACGATAACTGATAACGTTAGCTTCTACTCTACCCATTGATTTAGGAACAGCTGGTTTAATTGCATAATCATTGAATAAACTATTAAATTAATAAGCTAGATAATGAAAACTTGTGTCATTAGCACAATTCGTAGCTCTGGTTTTTGATATTTTTCATTATTGAAGACACACATCAGATTTTTTTTAGTTTGGTTCTTGCATGCTTTGGTGAGCTGATCGCCAGCACAAAACACACATTCAGCTGAGTTATTACATTTAATGTGGTTATTATTTAATCTGCACACTTGTCACACATGTTAAGGTTAAACACGCGGCAACACTGGTGCCCGATTTATTTGATATTTAAATTTATTTTTCTACTACATTCCATATTTATATATTAAATAAATATTTTAAAAATAATATGCAACGTATCAAATAACTGCTAAAACTGATCAAATTGTATATCGTTTTACTTAAAGGTAGCAAATATTTGTTGATATTATAAGACAACTTTAGAGTGTAAGTTTAGGAAGTTGAGAAGGGTTGAGTTGAGGACTTGGATCATATACACATAGTTTTAGTATATAAAGGCGAGTGCCCTTTGGAACATAACTGTCACTATACTAGAAAGTTACGCGGTTACAAGCCAAGTTTCAAAATCACTTAGAATAAATATTGAAATCATGATGTTTTCGTATCCGAATTTTAAGTGGATTTCGACCGGAGAGGCTATTCGATTTTGTCTCATTTATTTTCATATCCAATTAAAGAATTCTAAGTCTTAACTTAAATCAAGTTAGCTTTATTAAGCATTATCTATTCAAAGCTTATATTTTAAATATTTCGAAAAACAGAGATTGTTGTAACCATCACATTTTATAGATAATCTAACAAACTTAAAACAAACGGAACGCAGCCTGAATATATAAATATATTCAGCTTTTCCGGAGCTCTATAACAATTATTGAGTCTTTTGGACTACCAAAACAAGTCTCAGCGAAATTTGTAAGTTATTTTATAGCTTTCAGTCCACCTTCGTGGCATTCAACAAAAACCATAAAAATAACAATGTTTTTAAGATCATGTCTTTCCGATACCTTAAGTGGATATCCATCTGTGGACGCGCTTCGAGATCTATCTCTCATCAGCACTGTTTTGGAAACCACTCACTTGATCAAAACCACTCGGGGTCCTGGTAGTGGTAGTCCTAAAAAGACTCAATAATTGATATAGAGCTCCGCAAAGGCTGAATAATTGTTTTAAGTTTGTATTTCAAAAAACATGAAAATGAAAATGTGAAATAGTTCATAAATTTTGCCCTTAAAATTACTTAAAATCACATTAAATACTTTAAAATCGCGCAGAACACTAAGATATTGAAAATGAAGAGAGCCTTACAAAACATGCAGAGCCTTATCTACAACAAGAAATGTGTGTTCACCTTCCACAAAATTCATCACTACAACACAGTAATCAAACCTGAGGTGCTATATGCCTAACGTGACCATTTATTTTTTTCGTCAGAGCGGGACACTCGCCGAATTATGTAAAAAAAAACCTTTATGGTATTACCGTTACTTGTAAGTTTACTAAAACATTACGAACAGTGTGAGGAAGAAAAATCTAATTCTCCTTAAGTGCTAGGTTATCTCGGAGACGATTAATTTCTTTCGCAGTTTCAAGTTTTCTTCCGAAAAAAATTTTCAAAATATTTGGGCATTTGCCGATGCTCATAAAATAACCTTTCAAAGGCAGGAACATTTATGGAACTGTCGCAAGCGCAGGCATTAACGCAAGCCAACTTGTTTTACTGCAGCCCAGCAGTTGGTTATACTCTGTGTCAGTTAAATCACAAAACCCTTTCAAAGTTTCTACTCGAACGCTATCTCGAACTCGAAGTCAACAGGGAGACAATCTGCGGCTGTTTTGATCGCGTGGTGAACTATGTGGACTCCAAATCCAACCCCGATAAGCTGTCTTCCATACGATTTGTTCGATTTTGGGTAAACATCATTAATCCCCTTTCTATTGTCCTCCAAAATTGCAGTTCGTATTATCTCCACATCCCACAATTTTCTTATTCAAATTATTGCAAGGCAATACTTCCTTCAAATCATCAGCAATTACATCCGATATTTCACCTTGCTGTTCTCGAATCTCTAAAACCTTGACTTTCACGCCTTCGCGTGGAGACTGCGCATTAAGACTAGGAATAATTTTATCGAGCCATGCTTTGAAGCATCTGTTAATAAAGTTATACAATAAAGGGCGAAATTACTCTTCCAATTCATAGGTTACCATAGAGGACAACCCATTTACAACAACAGCCTGAGATTTTGCACGAGCACATACATTCTTGCTCAAAACATGTTTGAATTAAATAAGCACAGTCATTTGAGCGAAAGCTGCGATTTCTTGCACTATATGAAACGCCCACACACCCTGCGCTGCAGCTATATCCAAATCTTTAGAAGTCAGCAAATCGGTACTTTTAAATAACGTAAGCATTGACGAGCTTGACGCCGCAGCTTAATCGGAAAGTCTGTGTTTTTCCGATTTTAAATGTTTCTCGTTAGCGTTAGCACCACCGGGACTAATACTAAAATCAGTACGACACTTTTTGCATGTAACGTTTGCTGAAGATTTTTCACTCCTTTGTTTTATAAACGGATACTTGTTTTGAAAAATTATTTTAAAGTTACACTGGCGTTTAGACATTTTTGTTGTGGTACAATCACACACTCAGTCCGGTGTGAACTTAAAGCACTGAACCGGACTTTAAGCACTGGATTTCGTTGTTCGCTGAGTGAGTGCAGCACCTATGCCGTTTTCACGCTCCGCTCATCCGCCCTCACTCTCTCCTTCTTTCTATATCGTCCCTCGCCTCTTCGGTCACACGTTACGATCTTGCGAGTGCACGGCCAGGTAAGTATTAAGGTGTTTACACCAAAGCAAGTAGAGACCTAGTCGCGAAAGCGGGACATTTTGGACCTAGTCGCGAAAGCGGGACATTTTGGACCTCGCTGGGGACAGCGGGACAGACTGCCTGAAAGCGGGGCTGTCCCGCCAAATCGGGATGTATGGTCACGTTATATATGCCAGTCAAACACTGATGCTACACACAAAGACCGAACTTGAAAAGACCTTCACACGGGAAAGAAAAATCATTAGGAATATTATTGGACCAAAACTCACACAATAAGGCTATAAGCTTCACTCCAGGAGTACCACAAATAAGTTCTTCAACATCGCAGCGGACATTAAAAAGGGGCGACTAAAATTTTATGGACACATCAGCAGACTTCCACAGAACAAACTCACCAACAGAATCCTCAGGTACATCCAGGGCCTTAATATCACTACACCCTGGATGATACAAATCAAAATTGATCTGGAAAGAGCACAGATAGACTCAGCTGATATCATAGACAAAGGCGTATTTAGGCACAAGGTATACAAGTGGGAAGTGATGCCAGAGAAAACAGCACCTAAAGCCCAAAGGCCAAAAGGGAGTGAAGAAAGGAAGAGAGCCTTTGGTGAAAGAATAAAGGAGTACTGGAAGAACAAGTAGTCATGAATGTTTGGCATGGTCTGATAAAAGGCCTATAACGTGGGTAATAATAATAATATACTAAATTTTACAGACCGAAATGACGCAGTGGAATTTGTCAAACACAATGTAACGACTGCAATGCCTCTTATATAGGTCAAACAGACAGGACATTTATTATGTTCAATGATGATATGAGATTCTACAAAAATAAGAAATTAGACTCAAATTTAGCCAAACATTCGATTGAAATGAGTTTTATACCTGCGATAAGACAAATCTAAAAATGTTACATATCACAGATAAAGGCCCGAAGATGGATTTCCTAGATGCATATGAAAAAAAGCCATTACGAACGGTTCAAACAACCTTAATGACCTGGTGAGGTAGATTTAATTCATTCCAATATTTGGCATTTCCTAATTAGTGAATTTAAAGTAATCCTGTTATCTCTCACAGATTGTAAATAGTATATAAAAACAAGTAACATTCTTGTTTTGTGCGTAATCTTCTGACGAAGGCCTGAGAAGCCGAAATCGATAGAGTTTAGAATAAAACTCATTTGTGAAACTTACACCTAGTGTCTCTAATTTATCATTATATCTAGTTCAAATGTGAATGTTAATGAGAAAATCATTACATATACAAACAATGAGCGGCCAAATTTCAAAAAAATCTAACAAAACCGCAAACCCAGTAGAATTCTTAAGCTTATTACTGCATGGAAGCATTTTATCGATAATTAACTTCAATAAAAGAGTTAAAAACAGGATTACTTAAAAATATATTTCGTGGAATCCAGTCATCAAGCTCGCCATTTTGAAACTACCACTGCTTGTCACTTCAAATATTGCTTAAAAGTTACGAACAGGACTATTGTAGAAACCATACTAATCATAAAAAATCATATAAATTTATTAAAAGCGAAATATAGCTTGAATATATAAATATATTCGTGGCTCATATCATGCGTGGTACTAGCACAGATTGAACAGATTGACTATATATTTTCAGGCTATATTTCGCTTTTAATAAGTTTATATGATATGGTATGAAGTTTATGTCTATAACTAGTATGGTTTCATTTATAGTAAATTATAATTTAAATCAATAACCTGCAAAGTTCATGTCTTCGCAAACGTCAAATTAAAACAATTTAATATTATAGAGCTACGAACAGGTTCTCTCTCTATATGTAGCTTACAACCACCCGGGGTGGGTATTCGCTGACATTACAATTTGCCTCCACTTGCTGCGGTCCATCATAAGTTCTTCTGGTCGTTGGACATTTAGGGTCCGTAAGTCCGCTGCAATATTATCTTTCCACAGCATCCTTGCCCTTCCCATCGGCCGCTTTCCTACCGGGGTCTCTTCCCACACCAGTTTTACGATACGTTGGTCTTGTCTCTTCACATGTCCGGCCCATCTCAATCTCTCTGCCTTTATTATTTTTACTATATCTGGTTGGTTATATAGTTCTTGCACTTCCCTGTTAGTTCTAATTCTGTATTCTTGTGTGGCATTGTCCTTGATTGGTCCATATATCCTTCTAAGAATGCTTCGTTCTGCGATTTTTAGTCGGTTCTCATTTTGATTTGTAATCGTTCATGTTTCACATGCATATGTCCACTATAGCTCTTATAATTGCATGATAAAATGTTACTTTCGTATGGCGGGTTAGGTTAGGTTAGGTTTTTGGTTAGGTTACATTTTTCGATTTCAACATTTTTTGTAGTGCAAAACAGCAGCGATTGGCTCCCTGAATTCTGTTATTAATCTCTTGTGTTATATTGTTATTTGAGGTGATTGTAGCTCCCAAATATTGAAACTCATGGACCCTTTCAAAATTATAGTGTTCCATTGTCACATTTTGTCCTATTCTGTCTCTTCGTTCTGTTCTTGTTGTAGTCATGTATTTGACGAAAGAAGGTTGACAATTTTCCTTCAAGTCTAACTGCACTTGTATCTCTCTACACAAGCTTTTGTGAGACTGATCAACAATTTCGGTACGCCCTGTTCTGCCATGGTATTCCACAATTCCACTTTTAGGATGCTATCATATGCTTGCTTAAAATCTATAAAAAGCTGATCCAATGTTTTGTTGTATTCCGAACACTTCTCCATCAACTGCCTTATTGTAAAAATCTGGTCTACTGTTGATCGATTCTTTCTGAATACACACTGGTAATCTCCTATTTGGTACTCTACACACGCAGTCAATCGCTCTAATAGAATTAGAGAGAATACAATATATCCTGTGTTAATAAGGGATATACCTCTATAGTTTGCAGCATATTTTATCGCCCTTTTTAAGAAAAGGTATTATAGTACTTTCTTTCCAGAGGGTTGGTATTTGTTCTTCTTTCCATATGTGGCAGCTGAGTTGATAGAAAGCGAGTTCTAAAATTTCTCCTCCATGTTTCAGACATTCTGCCGATATAGTATTGTTTTCTGGGGCTTTGTTGTTTTTTAGTTTTTGAATAGCTCGTGATTCCTCATTGTAGGTTCTTCTACTAAGGGTTCGGCGGTAAGATATGTATACTCACGTCTGCTTTCATCCGTCTGTATGTTCAGCAATTCATCAAAGTATCTTCTCCAGTTCTCTTCACCTTCACTTGTAACAATGTTACCTTCGTTATTCTTTGTGACAGTTGCAACTCTGGATCTATATCCCTTTTTTATGTTCTTTACCTCTCGGAAGAAATGTCTTGTTCTGTTGCTCGTTCTATTTGACTCTAGTTCTTCAAGATTTTTTCATCGATCATCGATTGATCAAACATCGTTAATTTAATGAGAAGATTATTTGATGTTGCGAAATCTACTAGTCTGAGTCCGTTATCATTGCAGTGTTCGTTTGGGCTATGTTTACCGATGTTGGATTTGAATGCATCTTCTCTTCATACCTTAGCATTAAAATCTCCCATAAGAACTGTCGCGTCCTGTTTAGGCAACGTTGCCAGAAACATCTCCAGCCGGTCATAAAAGACATCCTTAGTTAACTCATCCTTCTCTTCTGTTGGTACATGTACAGATATCTACGAACAGGTGGAATATATTAAAATATTCAAGCTATATATCGCTTTTAATAAGTGTATATGATTATAAATAATTAGCATGGTTTCAGCAATAGTAAATTATCATTTAAATCAATAACCTGCTTAGTTCATGTCTTTCTCCACATACGCCAAATTAAAACCTAACCTCGCCAATGATCCACTAGGCATTCAAGTAAGTGTATTTCAATTTATAATAGACCTTTTCATAGTTGAAATTTATTTGTGAACAAGCTCCAATTTCCGCCATGTTGCTCGCGCACTTTTTGACGTACAATTAGTGAAAATAACAAAATGTACCCGAAACTTTCATATTCCCGCCTTTGAAACATGTCGGACGCGCATGCACGTAACTAACTGTAAAAATATCTATTCAAAACAGCTAAGCTGCACTGATGAGACATAAATCTCGAAACGTCTGCAGATAGTTATTCACTTAAGGGCCGTTTTTTCAATCCTCAGATAAACAACCAGATAAGCTTTATTCGATAAATTTTAATACTCTTGGTTTTTCTATGGTTAGATAGTCGTTAACTGTCGAATAAAGCCTCTAACAGGGGAATAAAGTTTCCTGCTACTTTAAGCGGCATTCGGGAGACATGGGCACCCCCTCGTAATTCCAATTTAATTGTAGTTTTTATTTTAACTTTAGGTTGGTAGTTTATTTAGTTCACTGGTAACTCTGTTTATCCATATACTATTTGAGATTTCGTTCAATTGTCGCGTTCAAACGCTTTATAAGATTAGGTGCTCGTCAATGTAAATATTTTGCTGTGGTTTTACAGTTAATAAACGAAGACCCAGCGAAAAGTATAAGATTTTTTTTATTTTCTTTCTATTGTAAATTTATTAACGTATAAATTAACCCGTAAGTCACGCCAAAATATCTAACAAAAAACTTCATGACAGAGTTAAGTTGAAAAAGTATGCAGAGGGAGCAATGGGCAGTTATTTTGAGGGAGGTTTGGGCATGCCCAATGCTCTCATCTTTAATTACCTGATTTAATTAAAATGCTCAAATTAATTAAAATTGCAGAAAAATGCCGTTCGTGTATAAAAATAAGGGAAAGCGACGCGAAATTCCAAAATACATAATATTAAGTACCATGGAAGAAGTGGCAAAAGAGGGTAAGATAAAAACAACTGCTGATAAATATGATATCGCTGATCAAACTTGCAACTTGCAAAAATGAACTTTGTTGATTACGTTTGTGATTTATACACTGTTTAAGATTATTTAACTCTTTATTTTTGGTTTATATCATGGATATTGGGTGTTTTAAACATCATGCCCAAACCTCCCACAGGGGGTGCCCGAACCTCCCTACCATTAGGAGCATTTGGCACAATTGACATGTTTCAGAAGTTCTTTTGTAACTTTAAGACTGATTATAATTTGTAGACTGTTATTTGCAAACAATCCTGCCAAATGTATGGTGCACTTGACCTAGGCAATACATATTTGATATATTAAAAAAGTGCTTTTTTATTACCTATAATGTGAATAAGTGCCCATCTCTAACCTACCTCCCCTAAGTGGTATGTTATGGGGGTTATGTTTGACAATTTCGCTTCGTTTAGTGCATTTTGTTAAAATGACATGGATGTGTTTGAAATAATTGACGAGTTAGCAATCGATTAAGATCGTGAAATCCTTAATTATCTTAACTTTTTTTTGACAAGTTAAAACTTAAACGAAAACATTTTCATTATTTATATATTGTTAAATTTATTGTTGTCTTGTAAATGGGGTTTCCTGTTGGGCAATAAAGTATATTATTATTATTATTATTATTTATTTTTTCACATTTTTTATGGTTGTTGGTTGGCTTAGGTCGGGTACTGAGTACCAAGATCCGTTGCTGTCTATTTTATGTTGTTAGGAATCCTCTTACAATATTTGTGGTGGCAAGTATAGTGCTCTTTTGTATTTTTCTAAAGATGTTGAAGTCGAGCTTTATCTTTCCTAGATTCTCCTTTAGATTTTTAGGGATTACACCGGCGGCTGATATAATTATGGGGACGATCTGCGTGGATTCTTGCTTCCACATCTCTTTCACCTCTATTGCCAGGTCAGTATACTTATTGATTTTTTCTTCGTATTTCTTCAGTAGGTTAGATGATTCTGGTATAGCTATATCTATGAGGTATGTATTGTGATTCTTCTTGTCTCTAAGAACAATATCGGGTCTGTTGTTGGTTATTTGTTTGTCAGTGATTATTGATCTATCCCAGTAAATAAGGTATCTGTCATTTTCTTCAATTGAATTTGGAGTGTACTTATAATATGGAATGTCTTCTTTCACTATTTCGCATTTTATTAGCAGTTCTTGATGTATTATTCCTGCTACTAGATTGTGTCTGTTCAAGTATTTCGTTGGTGCCAGCTTTGGGCATCCTGCTAATATGTGTTCAATTGTTTCTCGGTATTGGTGGCATTTTCTACATAGATCGGAGGATATTTCTTCTTTTAGGATATGTTTTTGATAGTTTCTTGTCTTTACTACTTGATCTTGAATGCTTATGATGGTACCTTCAGTTTCCACATATATTTCGCCTTGGACGAGCCAGTCCACCGAGGCAGCTTTATTGACGTAATCAGATTCCAGCATGTATATGTAGCGTCCATGGAGTTGCTTATTTTTCCATTTTTGAATCTTTGTTTCCTCGGTAAGTATGTAGTTGAGCGGTGTGTATGTTTTGTCCTTCAATTTTAGTGGGGTGAAATTGTTGTCTGCTTTAGTGATAGCTTCTATCAGGGAATTTTCGATTCTTTGATAGAAGTATGAGCGCAATCCCTCTATAATTGAGTAGTGGAGGTTGGAGATGTCTAATATGCCGCGGCCACCTTTGTTTCTTGGTAGTGTAATCCGTTCTTTGCATGCTTTCGGATGGTGCCCTAGATGTTTTGTTAGATATACTCGGACTTTCTGTTAAGTTCTTGCAGGTCGGTTTCAGACCATTTTACAATGCCGAAGGAGTAGGTGAGTGTAGGGATCACATAGGTGTTGATGGCTTTACTTAAGTTTTTAGGTTTCAGTTTGGTTCTTAGGATTGTCTTTAATCTGCAACAGAATTTTTTTACAAATTCCTTTTTAACTTCGGCGTGATCTATCTTTATGTTTTGCATTATGCCAAGGTATCTGTAGGTTTCATATGGTTCCATTTGCTCGATAGGTATTCCGTTGTTCTGAAGTTCTGTTGCCCTTGCCGTAACACCTTTTTCTATAGAGATTCTTTTACATTTGTCGAACCCAAATTTCATGTTGATATCCTTACTCGTGTTACTTACAATTTTTATTAATGCATCTAGATCTCTGGGTGTAGTAGCATATAGTTTTAAGTCATCCATATATAAGAGGTGGTTGATTTTGTGAAGATTCTGTCGGTTCTGATTAATCTGATATCCGTATTTAGTATTATTTAGTGTATTCGAAATTGGATTTAGTGCGAGACAAAACCATAGTGAGCCATAATAATAATAACCATAGGTTATTATTATTATAATTATTATTATTATTATTATTATTATTATTATTATTATTATTATTTACCCACGCGAGAAAAAAAAAACAAGTTTTATGAAAGAGGCCTGATAGTTTTAACACATGGATCGATAATGAATTTTGGGAAAGATTTCGGTTGAAGAAAGATTCCATAGCTTACTTACTTCCATTGATTGATAAGATAAAATTAAACACGAAACAGAAAGGTAAGTAATTTTATCTACGACCACTATTGTAAATGCCCATTATTGTACAGTTAGTAGACTATGTGAATACATCATAACACACACGTATGTAACAGTCCGCGATTAATGATAAGTTATGATTGATAACAGACACGTGCGTTTGGATTAGGGTTCGTTGATTGATTGAGAGCTGCTACTACGTGCTCATACGTTCAGCGCCCCCCGTGCCATAATTCAAACTAACGGAAACTGGCATTGCGTACATTGGGTTGCCTATGTCTATGAGCACTCTTATTGCAGTATAACCCAAATAAGTACTAAATAATGAGGTATGTAACCATTAAGAATGCATTTCTTTTCATTTCTATCAAATTAAATAATGTCGAGTAACAGTGATATATGAAAATACAACTGTTTGTTTATTATAATGTTAAATAATGTACCTAATAAAAAATAAATTGGTTACATCAAACATATTTTTCTTATTAAACAGAAACCAATTAGTGTGGTCGTAGATAAAGTATAGTAGATAACTCAAGTTGTAAGGTAATTACGTACTCGCGGAATTACGCACTCCCCGCTACGCAGTTCGTGCGTATCTGTTGCCCTCGTACGTAATATGCTTCTTGCAACTCTCGTTACTAAATATACTATTTCCTACTAATTGTGATTGATTGAAGATAAAATTAAACATAATACAGGAAGGTAAGTAATTTTTTGAAGGTAAAACAATTGTTAGGCATATTTCATTATTGTAAAGATATTTTACGTAAATGCATTATAGGAGCATCTTATAATTTTTTATTGTTTCAGGAATAGTTGTTTACCACCTATGCAACAACTACTACTCACTAAGGTGGAGCACGGTTATATGCAAAAATATTTTTTTACAGATTTAAAGTTGCAATAGGGGGGATTGGTGCATTATATTAAAGTTAATATAAATATATTTTTTTAATCAATTTGATGAATATCTTCTGCCTCCGCACTAACCTAAAAAATTTAAATTTAATGATAAAAGTCTAGTACAGTTATGGCATTCTGCAATATCAAAAAGTACCGTACTACTTTGTTCAAAACTTTTGATAGACGCCTTTTGACAGACACTTTTTCAGACACAGACTTTTCAGACAGACACAGAGTAAGTTTTTGCATTTTAAATGGTATGCTTTTAACATTTGAACGACACTTGTCCGTATTACTATCGAAATAGATGCAGTTTGCCATATATTTTCAATTCTGGATGCCACTATATCTGCTATTTCTGAAAATATGGGCTCTTTTGCAGTTTCCAATTGCAACTTTAGTTGATGTTTTTTTTTCAAAAATTCATTGACGTTGCGGAGGCTATTACTATAAATCAAATCAAATAATATTTTGCATGGATTAATTTGAGTCTATAAGGCACCGATTTTTCAGTATTAGATCACTTACAACCCAACAAAAATATTTCGCTCCACCCTACTACTCACCCTAAGATTCTATGCAACTGGCACTTTTTATATAACAATTCGAGAGTTTGGAGGACTGCATAATTCCACACTATTCAAAATTGTAAAAAAGTCAACTGAAGCTATTTCTTCAATGCGACCAAATTTTTTTCATTGCCTAAAATATGTTTTGAAATTTTGTCCACACAAAAATGCTTCTATAGTATAGCACAATTTCCAAGAGTCATTGCAGCTTTGTAATGTACTCACATCAAAATAATTTCTCCAGTTTATTTTATTAACTAACTTTATCAATTTATAGTAGGTATTTAACTATTATTTTAGAAATTTTAGGAACCGTAAACGTGGAACTTCTCTTTAAATGTTCAAGCTATGTGCAATGAAGATTTACAATTTGTCGACATTGTTACACAATGGACAGGTTCAACTCACGACAGTCACAACATTTTCAAATTTAGCAATAATTATTTGTTGACGCAATCTGGCGGATAAAAATATAACTATGTTAAATAGAGGTTTTGTTGCAATTCTTGTGTAACACCTTGAATATTGTAATCTGTGCATCTCGCTTGCACCTAGATATAGCGTGAAGTTGGCTAGTATACAGCACTGATAGCTATTCGCTATCAGTAGTATTCAAAGTAGTATTTAAAATAAAATTAGTATTCGAAAATATTTATTCATCGGATAAACAGACATAATATTATTACACTATTATTAACACTATTACACAGATTTCGACTTAACTGAGAATTGAAAAATCGGCCCTAAGTTAAATAGAAAGATATGATCATAAAAATAATGTTATTTATCGGGTACTCGTTTAGTGCCATGAAAGTCGACTGAGGCCTAGTAATAACATCTGTTGTATAATTCAATATCCTGCATGGTATTAGCAAGGGAAGTAGTTGTTTCAACTTGGGGTTTGCTTTGTAGTCTTAATAAGACTTAATATTATAGAGCAACGAACAGGTTTTTATATATTCGGGCTATATTTCGCATTTAATTCGTATACTAATAGGAAATTTGTTGAGTAGCAGTATATGGAGATTATGTTCAAATATAAAGGTATAATGTTAAAGAGGAATAATTCTATTTTAAACACTAAACTATTACTACAAAAAACTTTTATGTAATCGCGGACCTTACTTAGTAAACTCTTGCGTTTCGATGTTACTAATCCATCAAGCATGGTCGGGCGCATATTGAAATTAAAACTTAAAGCGGTTTACTAATAGTACAAACTTGGACCGTTAATTTCAAATCGTTATCGGCAAACGGACAGATAAGCCAGATATTTATTTACACGGGTAACTTTAGCAAAACTGCGCCAAACTTTGCTACAGATGATGGCAAATTAAATCGTTAGTGTAAGTTAATCAATAATTTTTAGAAAATATTTATCCTATTGCTATCTGATAAAGCGGGAAAAAATCATTAATTTTTGTGAACGAAAATTAATTATTTTTCATAGATCCATTTATGTGATATGTGACGAACAGAAAATTGATTTAGTAAAACCAGACACAATGATTTCCTTTTATAGACTTGTGTTATCTATGGCATATATATATATATATATATATATATATATATATATATATATATATATATATATATACCATAGATAACACAAGTCTATAAAAGGAAATCATTGTGTCTGGTTTTACTAAAACAATTTTTTGTTCGTTATTCACCAAAATCATAGGAAGATATCCACATATCTCGCTTTTGTATTGTTGGTAGTAATAATAAATTTTATTTCTGGCTTCTATTGTCTAAAAAACTTTTTCTTTCGTCTACTTTGACTTAGGAAGGCTATTAACAATTGCGAACGCAGCTCGCGGTGGATTTCGAGGAGGTTTCGGCCTTGTCGGCCTTCAAAGCAACTCATGCGACTGGTCAAAATCAGCCTAATTTATGCGCCAGTCATGGAAAATTGGAGATTTCTCACACACATTGTTTTATTTAAATTTGTAGATAGGAAGTGCTTGATGAAAGACCCTATAGACCCTATAGCTAATTTTATTACTTATTTAAAATGAGGTTTTTTAAAGACACTTCAAGACCTAAAGTCGTCAAATATTTAAGCCTTTAAGAATCATGTTGAAACAGATCTTTAAATTGTAACAAGTTCATACTAATGTAGTCCGGATCGCGGTTGTTTAGCATTGAAACATCTAAATTGGAAAAACTTCATATTGATACATCTTTTACTGCAAAAGTTCAACTAATGCTAATGAAAATACTAATCTAAAACAAGCCTTGTCTGCTATATTTCATAATATATTTCTGGAAGTCATAGAAAATTTGTATATAAAAACCTTACTTTTAATCCAAAGTAGTTTCAACAATTTAAATACAGGATTCATTGTTATATTATTCATAATAATTTACTAGTTTACATGATTTCGTTGATGCTATAACACCATAATTTTGGGAGATTTCAGCGCAAATATAGTGGAAAGCTATGGGTTAGGCTCTAGGAATAAACGGGGCGATCGGCTCAATTGATTCAATTCTGCCAGGAGAATGATTTGATTGTAATAAACACCTTCTTCAAATTAAACCCGAGGAGACTATATATATAGCAGTTAGGAGCAAATACAATAATATAAGGAACCAAATCGATTATATCCTTGTTAAACAGCGTTACAGAAATAGTTACGTAAAAGCAGCTGAAACATGCCGAGGCACAGATGTTTAGTCTGACCACAACCCCGTGGTAGCGATAATCCATATATGGCTTAAGAAAATCTTGACCGAACATTATTAAGTGAAAAATCTACTAAAGATGCGGTCCGTACCCAAATAAATTAATATCTTATAACTGAAAATGCTAGCGAACAAACAGACATATAAGCCCAATGGAGGAAAATGGAATCATCGATAAGGGAAATTTGCTGTAAAAAACTAAAGGGGAAAGCCCAATCCAAAAAGAACCCCTGAATTTCGAACGAAATAATAGGAATGATGGAAGAACGCAGGGTTCTTAAGAAAGAAGTGTACAGAGAGTAATAAGGCAGAAAGTCTGAGAAGCGAATGCAGAACACGTGTCCAACGAATGTAAGGAAATAGAAACTTTGGAAGCGGCACATGACCTTCAAAATTTAAAAAAAAAGTCAAAAAGACTACAGGGAAATTCAGAACTAGCAGCGGATAGGGTGTACTCTACGACAAAATGGATAGGTTATTCATCTAAAACAGGAAAGACTAAAGAAGTGGGAGAAATACATCAGAAATTTATTTGAATCGCTGGGAAAATCGCTTTAAAACAAAACACGTTTTTTGTAAACTGTTTGAAGTAAAACTTAGTAGAAAATTTAATTTTTTATAAGAAAATTTGGTACTTACAGTTAGTAATTTTGTATTAGTCAAGATGGTGACAATTAACTATAACAATGTGAAAAAACGAGTTTCTCCTCTCATTTCTGGTTTCAAAAATTCGCAAATAAAACGGAAACTAAGCTAAAAATACTTCAAATAAGACTTGTAGAGGAATAAATTTTCCATATGCAATCTTGTTATATAGTGATTTTCTTTATGTAAAGTTGGTAGTAATTAACTTTGAAACAAAGTGAATATTTTACAAGTATCTATATTTCAAACAAGGCAACAAAAAAAAACTTTTTTATGAAATATAATTTTTTTTCTGACAAATTTCGGTCGATAAACCAAAACCATAAACGACACACACTTCACCTTGATGTGTCTAATGAATATCAGTTTCTTAAATATAATAAATTAAAATTGAAGTTTAATTGACTAAATAAATAAAATGTTAGTAATACCATGTGAATATGGTGAAAACAAATAAATAATATGGTTTACGTTTGTAAACTTCTAAGTTTAATCTACGTGGATTAAACAACGTAAAATGATGAAAAAAGTCGATTATTAATCTGTTTGTAAGAAGAAGAAAAAACAAGCGGAAACAAATTTATAACAAGGCGAAAGAAAAACTTTCACTTGAAAAATTGAAAGGTATCGATATTAGAAAAATCACACCGACTATTAATCACTCCATTTGTTTTGCATGAAAACATAATACCTTCGCGAGGCCACGGAGTGCTCATTAATATTGCACGTCAGAGTTCTGCAGGGATGGGATTACGACCCCGTTCGCAGTTTCTCTCACGCCCGGCGTCAAATCCCGTTTAACCTTTATAGGGCGAAAACAGACGCATCGATATAAATACGCGACGCAAAAGGGAAAGAGAGATGCGAGAAAGGAATGCTATTTTAATTTTCACGCGATGACAAGGTTTGACAATCATTGTTTGAACCGTACGGGCAGAGGTCGATCCGTTTTCAGCGAGGGTAAACGTCCAATCAAAGTCTGAATTTTTTCACTAGGGAACTCGCATTAACGTACCTTCTTCAATTCTCTTCAACAATATACCTTAGCGATCTAGAAACGGAGATGATATATTTCATTTGCAGATTTATTGATAAGTATACAGAGAGAGAATGTATTTATTGTATAACTTACATGAACTATACTAATTTATTTATACTATTATTTATTGTTTACTTTACACAAGGAGTTATCGACCACAAGGTCCTTCTGCCCTTGGCAAGTATATTTGTAGAAATCCGCCAACAAGTTTTAATTTTCAAATAGATTTGCTCTCAGAAATTACTGTTCGTTTGTAATACAGAAAAGGTTTCAGTTAATTATAAATAAGGTTCGCAAGTATCAAGTAGAACAGGTGCTCATTCGGTTGAACTCTCGCAACATGCAGATAACTTTGTATAGTTAGAATATGCTTTCGCAAGATATATAGGGATAGACTCCATATAATTATCTATATACGTATTAAAGAGACTCTATGTATATACGTGCTTATATACTTATATACATAAACTCTATGAATATACGTGTTTATGTCATACAGAATATTCACTTAATAATGTGTTCTAAAGATTGTCCTCATTTAAATTTTCATTTAATAATTTGATATTCTCATTTTTCTAGCACTTTATTTTGTTGTGGTAAAATGTACTAGAATGTAACTGCAAAATCAAAATTGACCAGTTTGTAATAGAAAGACTTTCGATTGAAGAACGTGTATTTCTTGTAAAAACTATTGAATTTACGATACTTCAATAGAAGTTGAGAATCTTTGTATTTTGAATTATATGAAAACTTAAAAGTATTTATAAAAGTGTTTCTCTTGCTTATTGTAAATAAGGTGGAGTGGGTTAAATCTTATGATGGCGCAATTGAGTTTGTCCTTTCCCAAAACTTGGAAAATCGTACTTGGAAAATACTTGGTTCAATCAAGTAGCACAACATTCGTCAATAAGTGTGCAACATATCTATCTACACGACCACCACTTTAATTCGTGTTTGAAGAACTTTTGAAGAGTGGAAGGTTTCTTGTACCTAGTGACTTACAATCATTATCTCAACTGGTAAGTAATAGTTATTTAGTAGGGATAGAGTAAACACTCTAACAAACTTGATAAAGTCTTATTCAACCTTTCAGTAGCTCTATAACATTATTGAGACTTTTTAGGAGTACCAAAACAAATCTCATGTGAAATTTGTAAGTTATTTAATAGCCCTCAGTCCACTTTCAAGGCGCTACAAGAACTAGAAAAATAACATTGTTTTCAAGATCATGTCTTTCTACTCACTTAAGTGAAGCCATCTTCAGACGCGTTCCGACCTTGATTTCTCATCAGTGCAGCTTTGCTGTTATGAATTATAACTTGTAAAACACTTACTTAAAACCCCCATGGATGTCTAGAGGTTAGATATTTTTTATTTGACATTTAGTGAGAGAGACATGATCTTAGCAGGTTATTCATTTAAATAACAATTTACTATTGGTAAAACCATACTACATTATAGATAATCATATAAACTTAATAAAGTGGGAACGCAGCCTGATTATGTAAATATATTCAACCTTTCCGTAGCTTTATAATATTTTTGAATCTTTTTGAGACTACCAAAACAAATCTCGTGTGAAACTTGTAAGTTATTTATTAGCCATGAGTCCACTTTCATGGCACTAAACAAGAACTAGAAAAATAACATTGCTTTCAAGATCATGCCCTTCTATTAACTTATAATTCATAACAGCAAAGCTGCACTGATGAGAGATAAGTCTCGAAACGCGTCTGTAGATGGCTTTCATTTAAGTTAATAGAAATTATATATGATTATCTATAATGTAGTATGGTTTTACCAATAGTAACAACTCTAGAGAATAAGGTGATTAGTTTACTTCAAATATTTTCTAGGTTTTGGGACTGTGTCACATTTACCCCTAAAAATATTATACTGAGGCAAACTAAAATAAATAGTGTTATATAATTGACCGGGAAATTGTGTTACAAGTAAGGAAAGATGGTTCGTACTGGAACCTCTACCTCCACTTCCCGTTACTGAATATTCACCCTACACCTCCAAGAAGATAAAGTTGGAGCAGAAGGCAGCCAAATAATTTATGTAAAATATGCAATCAACAATTCCCAACAAGGCTAAAGTATGCAGGAGATCAACGATCACAGAAACACCTCCAAGCAATAGTGAAGCCGGCTCAGCAGAACATCATCCAAGCTTGTGTAAGTTAAAAACAGAGAAACAGAGATAGAATTGATGGTTCATCGGATTGATGTAGATAGCTTTGTTAGAAAATTGAACAGTCGTTGTACGAGAATCCGTATTCTAGAAAAATGACCCCAGTTATAATTATCGATGGATCTAACATATATTCACACGGCACCACAATGCAGTTTATCTCCGTTTCAGCGAGTACCTTACAACCCTTCACATGGAATCTTATGATTTCCTCATAATCCCAATTGATGGGCTAACTATCGTTAACTCATTAATGAGGACTAGGATGTATTAGCTTTTAATCATCTAAAGGTAATCAGCTTTTAAACAGCTTTTAATCAGCTTTTACTCAGCTTGAATCAGCTTGTAATCAGCTTTAAAACAGCTTTTAATCAGCTTTTACCCAGCTTTAATCAGCTTTTAATCAGCTTTAAACAGCTTTTACTTAACTTTAATCTGCTTTAAACAGCTTTTAATCAGCTTTTATTCAGCCTTAAACAGCTTTTAAACAGCATTACACAGCCTCTAATCAGCATTAATCAGCTTTAATCTCATTGGGTTAGGTTAGTAACTAGAAAAGAGAAACCTCTGATGACAATAAATACGCGAAAGCTGATTTTGTAATTTTCTCTTAATGAAACAAGACGAACAACAATTTACAGAGCTTCCTAAATCTATCGCATACCTTGTAGATTGTAGATCGCATACCTTACTTTACAATGTCGACAATACATTGTAAAGTAAAGTATGCGATCTACAATCAACAAGGTATGCGATAGATTTTTTATGTTGAAAGGTAAACGTGCCTGAAAAAGGAAGGACGGAGTCGCCCAACTGTAATGTCATTAGAAGGCGAAGGCCTGGTTAACAAATTGCCAAAAAACAAAGATATGGATTATCACGCAAAGAAGTTTTTGAAGTGGTTGGAAAAAAATGTAATAAAGAAAATAACATAAAAACTAATTTGAAAGATGGTATCTCAGAGGAAGATTGCTTTCTGAAGTTTAACCCTTTCGTCCCTGATCGTTAATAATATTGCAGAATTAGAAATTTTTTTATGGTTTTGTTAATTTGTTGATAAATATAAACTATATAACCAGAGTAAAACGACCATGGGTCGATTTGCTCCAAGAGATCTTTTGCAGCAAGTGAAATTTTGTAGATAGTCATATCCAGCGATAACCGATATTCGATCTCTTAACCAATTTATGTTCCAAAATTTTGTCCTTTTTGCACAATCTTGTCCAGTCTTGTTGAATCTTAACCATCCAAAAAAACCTATCCAGTTTATTATTGTCTTGCCTAATCTTCTAAATCAGAGATTCCCAAAATTTTTCCTTGGCGGGCCAATTTGGTATTTCTCAAATTTCTGGCGGACCAAAAACTTATTAGCTTGTAATTTCAAATTTCAGTCATTCATAACACCAATTGCGTCTACTAGAAATGTCAAGTTGCATAACCAGATAATATTTTGCAATGAAGCAACGATTTTTCCAGTTAAACAATTTGTAATTTCTTTTCTTAAACCAAAAAACCCTTTGTATGTTTGTCCTATTGAAAGCCATCGAACTTTTTTTTTGAAAAATATATAACGTCTCCAAATGGAGACTCAGATTCTTCTAAGAAAGTTTTAAATTGGCGGTGATTGACAGCATGTTTTTTTTGATAAAATGAACTGTATTAATAACATCATTCATATCAATATTCATTTTTAATACTTGGGCTATAAAATTTTCCCGGAATTGTGAATATTACATCATCTTTCAACTTCTTTTTTTAAAAATGTATAAACCCTTATTTGTGGCCCATCTTAGATCGAGCATCGTCTCTAGTTACTCCTACCAAATTGTTCCAACTAATATTGTTCGAATCAAAAGCATGCTACACCGCGGAAAATATATCACATCCCTTAGTGCGGTATTTTTAAGCTTCCCATTGACAGTTACTTTTTATCTGGGCACACTATATCGACAACTTCAAAAAAATATGGCTGTTATGTTTGGCAATAATTTTGGCAATAATATCTTGCGCAGTAACATAGCTAGCCAAAAGAACATCAACATTTTCAACATTTTTTTCTTCTTTTTTTCAATTTCTGACCATTGAAGGACTTTCTTAGTTCGTAGAGAGTCGTTCTGTATCTGTATCTGTGGTAAACACTTTTTTACCGTTATAAAAAGTTTATTTAAAGGGCTGAAAAATCGCACCCACATTTTATTACAATTTATTCGTAATATATTATTATCTATTTTACTGTTTAGTTTTATTTATTTTTTATCATTTTTATTTATTTTGTATCATGTTAATAAAAATATAAATCATGGCATCGACATCGCGGGCCACATTCACAAGGTTCGCATTTTGCCCCCGGGCCGCACTTTGGGAATCCCTGTTCTAAATCATATATTATCAGTCTTGTCTGGCTTTGCCTGATCTTGTCTTTTCAAGTCTACACTAGCCTGATCTATTCGGATCTATTCTGCTCGAGTCTTGTCTTGTCATGTTGTGTAATTACAATTTGTCTCTTGGAATATATAACATACACGAAACTATTACCAGTTACATTTTGAATAGGAATACATTTTTAAATAAATTCTAGCTTTGCATATTTTGGTGGGACGTATGTGAACCATTTGGATCGAAAAGGTTAAAAAGCAACACAATCTTAGCGTTAAAATTGCACAAAATGTAGAAAACGCACGAAAGAGGCATAGGATTCGTTCATTATTTATCAGTATTTTGATTTGCTAAAAGCAACAATGGATAAGCTTGGATTGCATGATAAACCACATACAATTTGGAACCTAGAAGCTTCATCAAGAATAATCAGCTGCCCTGGTAAAGAAAATACTACTATTATGATAACGGGTAATGCAGAGGGGGGAAAAGCTCCACCACTAATTATCTACAAACGGACGAATTTGAGGGAACTGTTTATGCAACTAGAAGCAAGGGTTGAATGGAAAGCGTAATATTTCAAAATTACTTCATTAAAACTGTTATTACTACCGTTGGTTTGGAGAGACCTGTGCTTATCCTATATAATGGCCACTCAATCTACGTAAATGTGGAGATATTGGAAGCTGCAGCAGGTGAACAAATCACAATTTTGAAAGTAGCTCCCCACAGTAGCCACTTGCTCCAACCCTTGGACCTCAAAATATTTAAATCATTCAAGGAGAAATAAGACACCAACCAGACACCAGAAGACAAAAGCTCAGCAAAGCAAAAGAAATTCTTTTCACAGTTCTTGTGCGAGACATGAAAAATTATTTCTCATGAAGTCATTTCGAACGGTTTTAAAAAGGAAAGCAAATTTCATTTAACCCAAATGTTATTCCAGAAAATAGTTTTCTTCCAGAACTGATTAAAAAAAGGAAAGAAACTCTCGGAATTCCCACACAAGCTCAAGTGCAGGAAGAAGTAGCTGATGAACCATTGACACAAACTTTAAACCATAATCAACCTATTAGCAATGTATCATTTGAAGCACTTCTATTATTTTAAGCAAAAAAACAAAAGAACAGCAAGATTAGGAATTATTCGCAGCAAAAGTGGATGATAATTACAAGGATGTGTCAGAAGTCAATACTAATGTCACTCTATGAGTATATGTACGTGTTTATATCATAAAAATCTATATATGTGTATACGTAATTTACGTGTAATATACATGTCATACAGAAGTTTCACTTAATAATGTGTTCTAACCATTGCCATCAACTCATTTAAATTTGAACTTAATAATTTGATGTTCTCATTTGACATTCTCGTTTTGCTAGCACTTAATTTTGTTGTGATAAAAATGTACTTGAATGTTAGTGTCAAATAAAAACAAACAGGTTGTAATAGAAAAAGACTATCGATTGAAGAACGTGTATTTCTTTTAAAAACTACTTAATTTACGATACTTCAATGGAAGTAGAGAATATTTGTTTTATGTGATAATTTTTTTTTATAATTTCCTTATTGCAAATAAGGTGGAGTGGGGCAATGTGTTAAATATGGGTAAATATGATGGGGCAATTGAGTTTGTCCTTTCCCAAAACGTGGAATAATTCAATCAAGTAGCACCACATACGTCAATAAGTGTGCAACACATCTCTCTATACCGCCACCACTTTAATTCGCGTATGAAGAATTTTTGAAGAGTGGAAGGTTTCTTACATCTAGTGACATAAAATCATTATCTCAATTGGTTAGCAAGAGTTACTTGGTAGGGATAGAGTAAAAACTCTAATAATAAAGTCATATTCATTATAACTTTTCCGTAGCTCTATAAAATTATTGAGTATTTTTAGGACTAGCAAAACAAATCTCATGTGAAACGTGTAAATTATTTACTAACCCTCAGTCCACTTTCATGGCACTAAACAAGAACTAGAAGAATAACATTTTTCTTAAGATCATGTCTTTCTATTAAATTAAGTGAATGGCCATCTGTAGACCCGTTTCGAGATTTGTCTCTCATAGCTGTTATGATATACTAAGAATCGCTAGCTCCATAGTCCTCTGAATTGTTTTGAGTGCATTTAGGCATTCTTGTGTTAGTGCCATGGTTTCTAAATCGTATGTCGCTACTGGCATGACGCATGATGGGTACACCTTCCGCTTGAGGTTTCTGGGGATCTTTGGGCTTTTAGTAGGAAAATAGGAATATGTAGCCCAGCTTAATGTTGCTCTTCTTGAGACTTCAGCAATTTACCTAGGTAGGTGTATCGGGTACATTTTCTGGTTATCTACTGTTATTTTGATGTGGTTTCTGCTAATATTTTTTCCCAAGTTCATTTTTATCCCGATCGTTGTTGATGCTTGGTGCAGTTGGCAAATCATGTCCGTTATGTCGTTCATCTTACCGTTAATCAGATCGATGTTGTCTGCCACGCGTAGGTCATTTAGGCGGGTTCCGTAGATGTTGACGTCCCTTTCTTGCCACTATAGATTTTTAAAAACCTCTTCGAGCGCCGTGGTAAAGAATTTTGATGATATAATGTCCCTATGGCGAACACCTCGGCTGACTGGAATTTTCTCAGTGATCATGTCTTCTTAGATTCTGACTTGAAGCGTAGCAGTTTCCCAAAACTTGGAGCAATTCAATCAAGTAGCACCACATACGTCAATAAGTGTGGAACACATCCCTCTATATCGCCACCACTTTCATGATATTGATTTTTTTCATGATATTGATATATCTCGAGTCAATTCTAGCATTTTCCAGCGCACTTAAAATTACCCATGTCTCCACCCAACCGAACGCTTTGTGATAATCAATAAACGCCCTACGGTTCCATTGATAGAGAAACGCTTAACAAAGTACTCCAGGAACTAGGGCGAAAAACAAAACCCGCAGACTCACGCTAGAAACTTTGACCAACACCCATTCCAAGGTTAAATTTAGAGGCGAGATTTCAGAAAACTTCGAAATAAAAACTGGAGTGAGACAAGGAGATACAAGGACAAGGAGATACAAGGAGAGACGACTTTCCCCCCTTCTCTTCAACTGTGTCCTTGAAAAGGTTATGAGAGAATGACGCAAGGAACTGATCAATTTGGGTGCTCAGAGTGGTATCTACCTTTGACGTAAGAACGATGGACTGGTTGTAGATTGCTTGGCCCTTGCAGATGACATGGCACTGTTTGCTGATTCTCTTGAGATGGCAACAATGCAGGTAAATTGCATCAGAAAACAGGCTGCCAAAGTGGGTCTTCAAGTGTCGCTGGAGAAAACAGAATTCTTCACCAGCATCAGAGAAGCAAACAGAGAGATGTTAATAGAGCAGGGAAACATCAAGAGGACTGAGAAATTTAGGTATCTCAGCAATTGGATTGAACCCAACATATCAGAAAGAGTATAATTATCCAAGAGAGTCAACAAGTTAGAACTAGCCTATCGACTGATGAAGAACACTTACAACAAGAAATGCCTATCACGCTAACCTGAAACTAAAGCACTACACATCAGTCATACGACTAGATGCCCTGTATGCCATGGAGTGTCTTTCCTTGAACCGAAGAGGTCTAATAGAAAAATTGGAAATCAGAGAGAGGAGAATCCTCAGGAAGATCCTAGGCCCGGTAAAGGAAGATGGGGAATTCCGAAGGCGACATAACTCTGAGCTCTACGAACATATTGAGATGCTCTCTGACTGTGCAAGGAAAAGAAGGGTAGCTTTCTATGAACACGTTGCAAGATTGCCTTCAAACCGACTAACCAATCGTCTGTTTACCTTCTGGAAAAACAAGAAGGTTTGAACCACTTGGTTGACAGAAACCGAGAAGGATATTAAAGAACTGGGAATAACAGATCTCCAAAACAGACAGTCTGTGAGACGTACCCTGAAGGAAGTCCGTGGATTTTAGGAAAAACCCGAAGGAAAGGTCCCCCCTGGACAGAGAGAAAGAAGTTACACCGTCATAAGATGCGACAATAATAGGCACAGATCAAAGCCCAACAGTTGAACAAGCGTGGTCCAACGTAGGCCTATTCGAAACTAGAAGAAGAAACGCCAAATGCAAGGGTACGTTGCATTCATGGCATTTTACGATGAAGGTGCGTATGGGGTATAGATAGGTTAGTAGGTCCGGAAATCTGCTTTCTTGACTGACTGGTATTGGTCCAATTTGTTGGTTGGCCGGTTTGTTAATGTTTTAATGAACGTTTTATACAGGTATGATAACAAGCTTATATAGGTGTAATAACAAGCTTATATAGGTGTAATAACAAGCATAGATAACAAGGTCTATAATTTTCAATGTTCAGGCTGTCCCGGAATATTATGTAGTTAATCCTAATATAATAACCTTATAACGTGAGAAAAAAACGACTAAGTCTTTTAGATCAAAATGTCTACAGTTAAAACTGTCCATGGCTGGTTAGAAATGTTTGCCAATTTTTAACTTTATCACCTTTTGCAGTACAGCCACGTTATATTTTAAACGCTATATTTTATTACACATTTAAATATCTATTTTAATGTAATATTTAAGAAAAATATGAAGTAGACGTGATTTATATGTTCGTATTTTACTAGGTAATTCTACCTGGTAATAAATTTGAGCTTGTGCTGCTTTAATATGTATTTTTTATTATTTTTACCGGCATTAAAATACGAGACGAGCTTTAGTAGGAAACCTCTAATTACGTAGTCTATTTATATCAGGCGGCTTTAAAATTGTTTTAGAGGCAATTTTAAAATCTAAAGCGTTAAGTTTGAATGAGCGAAAAATTCGAATTGTAAGTAGAAATTCGCATTGGCAAAAATATTTCTTAAATACGCACTCAAAATAAATTGGATTATCTATTATTATACAAAAATGTATAGTAAATTAATGAGAAATAAATTTTCTTCATTATTGATATTACCTTCATTACATTTTCTTGGAAAAATTTAGTACGAAATGTTGAAAAGTGAAATACTGCCAACTAACTACACTAATTCACGTAGCTAGAGTTATTGGAGCCAGAAACCTAAACTAATATTTAGTAATAGTAAATATATCTATACTAGACCAGCTATAGCCCACGGCTCTGCTCGCGAGGATTTTTATATAAATTCAAGTCAGCTATATTAACCAACGATTTTCTGAGTAATAGCAAGTCTAATAGACCGTAAGACCGTTTGAGATAGACCGTAGTTAAGATGTAATAGATGGATAGAATCACGTTGAAATAAAATAGAGATTTGCATTACTTAATTTCTCCAATATTTTCGTTGGATTTTAATCAAACTTAAAACAAGTATTACTTATGAATGAAGTAAAACATTAATGATATCGAGTGGTTGGTTTAAAGTTATTGTTTGTTGTTAAATTTTTCTAAATATCGAACGTCGTTTTTAAAGTCTATCTAATCTTATTCTTTGAAAGAGAGATCGTTTCCTATTCCGGAACCGGGCAGCGGCCTCTCCAAAGAAAGCTCGTCGGGGTACTACGAAATGACCTGGAAACAATGTCGGAAGATCTGGGAAGAGTTTTATTTTCTGCATGAGCGTACGAATTCCATGAAATCCTTTAGCAGGGAGATATGGTTTGGAACGCGAAGAGCACCACAGTTGTGGCGATGTCCAGATTTTCTCCTTGAAATTACCTTGAAAATCCAGGAAATTCGGGGTTTTTACAAAGTTGGTTCGCCTCCTCGTGTTGTCCCCTGGATAGCGTTGTTGGCACGCTTGCCCTTCAGCTGGTCGTGCATTACGAGATGCCATACTAGCTGTGGGATAGCAAGCTTGCGCGACGGCGCATTGAACTAAATCAACCAATACAATAACGATCCCTGGTTCTGCCCATAGAGTTCTGAGGAGGATTGGCACAAATTAGGGGAGATTGTAGATTGTAGATTTGGTGGTGAAGATTTGTACTGCGACCTTAATAGATCTATTGTACCCCACCCTCCTCCTCCAAGCTATGGTGTACTTACCCATTTAGAGCACCTCCTGTAATCCTGATCCCTTTAGGAATTTAGGGATCTGGGTGAGATTCGAGGCCTTCAGCTTCTCTGTGTTCAAGCAGTGAGCCCCGAGGTACATCTGTCTCTTGCGAAGTAGTGCCGCGCAGTCTTTGAGCAGATGTATGAGGGTTTCCTTTGCTGAACATCAAAATCTGCATCCGTCATCCTCCTCTAGGCCTAGGGCCTTAAGGTGTTTTCTAATTCTGCAATATTCCGTCAGGACTCCTGTCAGAATACTAAGCTTGTTCCTGCTTAACTTTAGACAAGCTTTTGTTCTTTTCTGGTTAAAAGATCCCAGCATCACTTTGGACTGCCTTAGCACTGGAAGTTCTTTCAAGGTTTTCATCTATTGTTCTCTTGTTTCTTCATCTAAACTTTTGTGGATGGTGTTCACACTCATGTCGCAAAAGGGTTCCGGACCTATAAAGGGGCTACTGTTCGGCTTCTTCGTTTCCGTCTAACCAGTGTGTCCTGATACCCAGTATAGCGTTACTTTATTATCTTTGCCAAGCTTGTTTAGCATCCCGACACAGTCCAATACCAGTTTTGATCTGATGGTGTATGAGGTAATGAACTTAATGGCTGCTTGGCTGTCTGACAGGATAGCAATTCGTTTTTTGCGATAATTCCTGTCGAGGTTAAACTGTACACATCTTTCGATTGCGTGTACCTCTGCTTGGAAGATACTTGGAAATGTTCACATGGAGTCGAAGTACTTGGTACGAGGTCCTGCACTCATGCACCAGTACCTTCCTTTGTCTTCGAACCATCTGTATACCACTTGACAGCATTTTGCTCTATGTGGTATTCTGAGGATCCGTCGCTCCAATCGACTTTACTAGTACATATTGCTGTGTAGTTTTTCTCGAAGTGGTATTTGCATACCATTTCGTCTTTTGGTTCTTCCAGCCTGGGGATCTTGGCAGCGAGGCTGTTTCGGTCTCTGCTTCAGATTATTTTACCTCTGCCTATTCCTTCCTTGCTGAACCTTAAAATCGCCGATCTGGCGGCCCTTTCCACCACAAGGTGCAGCGGAGTCAGATCCAGCGGCAGCTGCATTGCTGCTGTCGGACACGACCCCATCGCCTCCGTGATGCATACACACGCCAGTCTATGAATCTTCTCAAGCTGTTTCCTCATAGAGGCCAGCTTGGTTCTACTTCCCCACGCAACTGCCCCATAAGTGATTGCAGGTCTCACTATCATGGTGCACATCCATCGCAGGATTGTGGGGTTACAATCCCACGCTTTTGCTGCCACATTTCTGCACACCATTAGGGCGCGTTTGGCTTTACCTAGCAATGCCTCAGCGTGCCTATTCCAAAGGGGTTTGCTATCTAGTGTGATACCCAGATACCTTATCTCCTGTTTGTATTTTACTGCCCTCCCATCTAACAGTATCGGCTGTAGGTAGTTTAGTTTTCTCCTTCTAGTCCATGGTTTTGCTCGGGTTAAGTCTCAGTCCCACTGTTTGACACCATCTACTAGTTACTTTAAAGCCTCTCTGAACAATTTCACAGAGCGTTCCCTCAACTTCCCTCTGGCCATTATGACTATGTCATAGGCGTAACCTTGAGATTTGATGTCTAGGTCGTTCAACCTAACCAGTAATTCCTCAACTACCAGGCTCCACATTACTGGTGACAATACACCTCCCTGTGGGCACCCCCAATGGTGTATCTTCTCACTTGTGTCTCCGCTGTTCTGGTTCTCAGCATTTCTCCCATCTACTTTGAGGTAGTGCTGTCGATACTCCTTCTTTAATCAGGAGGGAGAGTTTGAGAGAAGATAGCCAGTTGAGGTGTCTCTGGTGGATAGAGCTTTTCGTAGTTAAAACATTGACGCCAAAGTTCCACCGATATAATCTGTTCTGCCATAATAATGAAATATCCGGTAGCAATGAACCGACTGCAGTCCGTGTTGAGGCGACCCTACATGAACAGAATATGAATGAACCAGGGAACATGGAACAGTAAAAGTAAAATATAGGAACATAGTAGAGAAAAAAACGTTTAATAAAGAATAGATAAAGTGCTGCTTAGGGATCTCCTGAGGAGGAACATGAACCTCGGGTAAGGAACTGGCAAACGATGTAGATGAAAAGATACCGGTTCAGCCTATAGAGACCTGCGATGGTGGCTAAGCATCAGGGTCGAGAAAGGACGCCGGCGCATGACGATACTGACTCCAAGTTCTTTGGTAAAACGTGTTATGATTGCGTAGGGTCCTCGAACTAAGGGTGTCCCATGTAGGGACGAGAGATATAGTATCCTCGACAACCCGCTGGTAGGAACAGTGAACTTCGTGCTGCTTAGGCCGACAAGCTGGTACATGGGGAGACTGACTCCAAGTTCATTGGGAAAAGGTGGTCTTTTAGCATCCGACCTAACGAAGCAGAGTTACCTTGTGAGAGGCCTCGACCGCGACCCATCAAAGGTTAGCTTGCGTTGGCTTGCTTAACATGGGTACCAGGGGGAAGGGTAGCCCTACTGACTTCCGCCGTCAGTAGCCCTGCGGGGCTCTGGACTAGTGGGGGCAGTGTTCGCCGTTCAGATAGGCTGGTGGGGGACCGGCGAGTACTTTTAAGGACTCGTGAATACTTTTAAGGTTTAAAGTACTTTTAAACTTTATAAGATTTTTCAAGCTTCCAGAAAATCTTAAACTAATTTCTTTTCAAGATATCGCCGTAAATATAACAAGGTGTTTTTAGGTTGTTGAAAATTCTTTACTTTTTAGGATATTCTGACTTATAGTAAGCTAAATTATATATTAATTAACATTAGCGCAATCTGTGTATAATTCTGCTCTCTGATATACAGTAAGTTAAAATTGGAGAGGCGTCCAAAATTTGATTTATTTTCTGTGGGAAACCCCTTCTATAAATCGAAAATTTTGATATGTAATGTTTTGGATATTGACACACAGTATATAAAAATGCTATAAAACTCTATATAGAACAAAGAAATAATAATTATTAGGGTAGTTTAAATCAGGTGTTTGGACAAATTCTTTGAAGTATTTTTATTTAAATTAAGCCAATGTTTCGACCTACATTAGGTCTTTCTCAAGGCTACAAATGAAAAACAAAATTACAAATTACAAAATAACAATTATAAAAATTCTAAAATACGTATATGAAAATTACAACAATTTACAATAATATTTTTTTATGAATAGATAAAACATTTTGTAATAGGATAAATTAAAACCTATTTTTTCTCACCTAATTTTTTTTAAATTATTTGATTTTGACATTTTTTTAAATTTGAAAATTATATTAATTTTTAGTTTCCCCGGCATTACTATAATAGTAAATAAAAACAAACAAAAATAGAATAAATAGAAGTCAAAAAAGGATGAAATGAAATAAATTGTGATTAATTTGGGGTTTTATTATCGTAAATTATTATCGTAAAAGTCCAAAAAAAAATTAAAAAAATTAACTTAAAAAACCAAGACCAAAAAACTCAAATTCTTTGTCGGAGTGTGTATAAATTGTGTGAATAGGGAATTAAAATTTGAATTTATTTTATGGTGGGAAATTATTTGATTAAATAATTTAATTTTTTTTTTTATTATATATTTTTTAAAATATCGAATTAAAATTAATTTAGTCAAATATAAACCAGAAAACAGTTGAAACTTTTTTAATTAAATTGCAATAAATCTTACTTAGGCCATTGACATCTTCTCTATAATTTACTGTATTGTGTTTTTTAATGAAAATCATTTCGCTAATGTTGCGTTTGTAGTAATGTTTTTCAATAAACGTGTTAATACTATATTTACAAAGTTATTTGGTCTTCTCCGAGGGGGCAATAAATTTAGTACCTAATTTAAAACCCTAATTCTTACTAAATGTAGTTTTATAGAACATTGTGCATGGTTTGCTTTTTAAATCCCTTATCCAACATATCTTCAACCAATTTACTCCTTCACCATTAATATTTTTTCGCCTTCTTAAAATTATTTCTTCTAAGGGCTTTGTAGAAACAAATCAGCTTGTTTCATTTCATGCAAAATAAACTTTTTATATTTTCGGCATTGTTTTATAATAGTATGATAGTCTATATGTTTTCAACCTTTTTCGTGCCGCGGCCCCCTTAGTATGGAAACATATTTCGCGACCCCCTATCCTACCCTCCGCTGTTTTTAGCATGTATTTTTTATGATACATATATCGAATCCGTACATCATTTTTACTTATTTTTATAATTAGATATCGGCCAAATATGTAATTACTTACATAGAACAAACATATTTTTACCGCATCGGAAAACGTCTCCACGGAGAAGCGATACAACAATAGCAATGCAATTTCTCCTATCTGTGTTATAATATAATTTGTCATAGAGGGACTATGTCTGATATATGTATATAAACATACATATTATACTACACGTCTCGTTCTCGATGATTTGTACAAAAATGTACAAAAAACTGTCTATATAACAAACTGTCAATACGACAAACGGTCTATATGACAAACTGTTTACATAACAGACTGTCCAAACGACAAACTGTCTCTATTACAAAAAAGATATATAAGTTTCCGTACGAAACATAACAAAATTATAACAAAATACTACTTACTCATTATAACAAAATACTCATTATAACAAAAAAGAATTTAGTCTCCATACGAGACATTTACTTAAAAAATGCTTAAGTGTGTCGATTCAAACACATTTAAGTGTGTTTTTGCATAACAACTTGTAGAAAAACTGTCTATATGACAAATTGTCCAGACGACAAACTGTCTATACAACAAACTGTTTATACGAAAAACTGTCTGCATAACAAAGATACTAGAGTATCCACAAGAAACCTATAGCACATAAATAAAAGTATTTAGTCTCCATACGAGACACTTACTTGAAAAATGTTTAAGTGTGTTCATTCATTTACACTTAACTATGTTTTTACACAAAAACAACATGTACAAAAACTGTCCATACGACAAATTGTCCAGGTGACAAACTGTATTTAAGTATTTAGTCTCCACACGAGACATTTACTTAAAAAATGCTTAAGTGTTCATTTACACTTAAGTATGTTTTTGTACAAAAACTGTCTATATGACAAACTGCCTATACGACAAACTGTCCATACGACAAACTGTCTGTAGAACAAACAAGATATATGAGTTTCCATATGAAACCAGTATCACATAAAGAGTATTTAGTCTCCATACGAGACATTTACTTAAAAAATGCTTAAGTGTGGTGATTCATTCACACTTAAGTATGTTTTTTCTTGTACAAAAACAACATGTACAAAAACTGTCTATATGACAGACTATCCATTCGATAAACTGTCTATGACAAACAGTTTATACGACAAACTGTCTATGACAAACAGTTTATACGACAAACTGTCTATATGACAAACTGTCCATACGACAAACTGTCTGTAGAACAAAAAAGATATATGAGTTTCCATATGAAACCAGTATCACATAAAGAGTATTTAGCCTCTATACGGGACACTTACATGAAAAATGCTTAAGTGTGGTGATTCATTCACACTTAAGTATGTCTTTGCACAGAAATATCATGTACAAAGAGCTGTCTATACGACAACTGTTTATACGAAAAATTGCCCATATGACAAACTGTCAATACGACAAACTGTCCAAACGACAAACTGTCCAAACGACAAACTATCTGTAAGACAAACTGTCCATACCACAAACTGTTCATACGACTAAGAGTCCATACGACAAACTATCCATTAGACGAAGTTACAAAAATACTTACAATAAAGGTCTATATTATAAAACAATTTCATTTTTTAGAAAAATTCCAATAAAAACAAAACCTCAATGAAAGAGGTACAATACGAAAGAAGCATCGAGTCGGTCATCAAATCACCAGCAGCCCCTAAGGAAGTAGATGAGTCAGCAGGCAGTCTAAAATACTTTACGCAAAACTAGGAAAAAATTACCTAGGATAAATTTGTCCTAGATTGTCTGAAGGGTTATAAAATACCGTCCAGAGAAATCCATATCAAACAAAACCATTACCAGACCAAAATTGGGCTAAAAATGGTATTATAAAAAGTAGGCATGAAATAAATAAGCTCTTAGCTAAAAATGTAATAGAGCCTTGTCAAAATGAAGATAATGAATTCACTTCCTCTTTGTTCTTATTTGACGAGCCAGATGGCTCCAGTAAATTTATTATTAATTTAAAAAAAAAACTAAACACATTTATCGATACTATCCATTTTAAAAATGGAAGATATTAAGTCCACCAAACACATGATATCTATTGGATCATATATGTGTTCGATAGATCTAAAAGATATTTACTACATTATTCCTACTTTAAAAATTTTAATTTAAGAGGCAGCTCTTAAGTTTTTTATGCCTTCCCCTTGGTTTATGCACAAGTCCTTTTGTTTATAGAGACAACTAGGCACTTTATCAATTATTTACCTTGATGATCTATTAATTGTGGGAAATTCGTATGAATCCTGTAAAAATTCATCAAATTTGGTGAAAAACAATTGGGCCTTGTCATAAACCACCAAAAAAGTTCACAAACACCAAGTCAGATATGCTTTTATTATAAAATCAGTAGATTTTAGACTTGTGTTGACAGACGGCAGCTTGCCCAGGGGTGGCATATGGATCCATCTACTGCAAAAGACTAGAAAGGCAAAAATAACTAGACTTAATTTTAAGTGACAACGACTACGACAGTAGAAATTATGTCAATAAACTAATAATGGAAGTACTGTATTGGTGGAAAATAAATACACCAAAAGGTTCTAACCTAAATAGAACACTTAAGTTTAAACTTAAGATATCTTCAGATGCATCTCTGACCGGGTGAAATGCACACTGTAATGAAGTAAACGCTCATGGTTTTTGGACGAAAGTGGAAAGAAAATTTATCATAAACTATCTACAAGTATTAGCAACGTTCTTTGGTCTAAGATGTTTCGCGAACAAAGTATCAGACGGCAAAATTCTCTTAAGAATTGATAATACGTCTCCAATTCCTATATCAATAAGACAAGCGTCATTCAATATCCCCACTTAAATGCATTAGCAATAGAGGTCTGGCAATGCTGCGAGAGCAGAAAAATCTGGATTTACGCGTCATACATCCCGTCAGTTATGAATAAAGAGGATGGTTTAGCATCGAGAATCACTAATATAGATACTGAATGGGAGCCATGTAAAGAGTCATTTGAAAAAATCAATCAAGTTTGTAATTTTCCCAATTGACCTTTTTACATCAAGGTTGAATCAAAAATGCCCTAGATTTTGTTCTCGTTTCCCAGATCCAAACGTGATGATAGTAGATGTATTTACTATTATGTGAACCAATGAAAAATCTATGTTTTTTTCCTCCTTTCGCACTTACCCTTAGAACTCGCGAAAAATAATAACCGATAAAGCTGAGGGATCAGTCATGATACCATTGTGGTCAACCCACCCTTGGAACCCGCTCTTTAAATCACTACTTACCGAACAGCGTTTAGTAAAAACCTCACAAAAATGTATTATTGTCTCCTTCCAAGAAAGAAATACATCCACTGGCACACAAACTTTCATTGGTTGCAAGTAACTTGTCCGAAAAGCGCTCCTAAGTAAAGGAATAAATGAAGCATCTACAGAAATCATGATCAAGGCCATAAAACCATCAACACTCAAACAATACCAAGGTACCTTAAAGCAATGGCGGAAACTTTCTACATCAAAAAATATTCCAATATTTAACGCAATTACAGTAAATATACTATAATACGTTTTCTAACGGAAAGTTAGACGCTAAGTTAGCTCCGATCGAAAACGGAGCAAGCTATGGGACTTTGAACTGCAACAGATCAGCTATATCACACATCTCTACTCAAGATCTCGGTAAGGATAAACTGCTGTCCCGATTCTTCAGGGGAATGTTTGAGGAACGACTACAGGTTTAAATATACAGGTACAGCGGACACCAGTTTTGAATGACTTGGCCTGATTAAATCAGCTAAAAGTAGCTAAAAGCAGCTTAAGGGTGCAGCAGAAAAAGTATCAAAGATGCTTATTTTATCTACAGCACAGCAAACTATCGCACTAATTAATATAAAAAACATATCCATGGACAAATAGAAAATAACAATATAAATACCAGACCTGATAAAAATGTCCAATCCAGGAAGAAATAAGTCAGAGCTTATACTACCTTTTGTATAAAGAACAACCTAGCCTATGTACCGCTACAGCTGTAATTCACTACTTGAATAAGACAAAAGACCTAAGAAATGAGCAAAACAACAAATTACTCATATCAAACATCAAGCCATACAAAAACGTAACTTCTCAAAAGATTGGTCACTGGGAAAAATCCTTGCTGTCTAAAGCAGGCATTGATACAAATTACTTCCCTGCACATAGTACAAAATATGCTGCAGTATCAGTGGCTGGTTTTGGAAGTGGATATATATACACAACCAGACGTACTGCTGGTTGAACTCGACGGTCACATACCTTCGCAAAACTTTACAATCGCCCGATCCAAGATAATAACGATACGTTCGCAAAATCTGTATTATCTAACGCACGGTAACTCTTTTCTTTATGGTTTCCAGTCATGTAACATGATAAATGAATGAGTTTTCCTATACGCTAAAAGTCTACAAATCATCGAGAACGAGACGTGTAGTATAATTGAACGATCAAACGAGCCCGCCGAAGGCGTGCGAAGTTCGATCGTGATTATACGAAACGTCTCGTTCGAAGATGATCAATCTCCCTCCCTACATGTACCCGTTAATAAACATACCCTAGATCATCTTGCAGGGAAAACTCAACTACAAAAATCTCTAAAAATATGACTGTACAGGTCCGGGCCGGCTAGTCCACACTAGCCTAGGCGCCAAATTTCAAACTCTAAAAACTGTGAAATGTAAGCAATGACGAGCATACTACTAAAAATCATCTTCGAACGAGACGTTTCGTATAATCACGATCGAACTTCGCCCGCCTTCGGCGGGCTCGTTTGATCGTTCAATATACCAACATATATGTTATATAAAAATTGAAATAATGTCCCTCTATAACCCAAAATGGTAACTCAACACCAAACATCCAAATGAAAAAAACAAACCGTAGCAATTTTTTGAAAGAAAATTGAAGGGCCTTAATTATCAAAAAATGCTGTTCAATACAGATGTCCAATACAAATGAAAAAGCGTTGCTAGCCAGTTATCGAGCAGCTTTCCATTCAATTCAATTCAATTTATTTCATTATCTAAGATACAAATTATCTAAATGAAATATGTCATATACAGAAAAAATGGGATATATAAATATGAATATAACCTAAAACAAGACAATTAATTATGATACAAATTATGAATTTTGATTATTCATAGCCGAATAAAATTCGGCGAGATTGTGCGGTTCAATGTTGTTAATCCACTTGTATAAATCTTTCTTTATTTGATTTAGATTCCTGATGCTCTGACGTTTCATATCCGAAGGGAGCATATTATAAAGTTTTATGTTGATATAGGGTGAGGTTTTTGCAGACTTTCGTGTGAGTAAAGCTGGAAAACCTCATACGATTTCCAAAAATTTTATTTCACCTGCGGCTTTAGATATAGCAGAGATTATGTTTGGGAAACAAGAGGTAGAAAAGTTTAAAAATATACCACTCTCTGATAATACCATTCAACGCATAATAAGCGATATGGCGACTGACATGCGTGATCAAGTCATAGAAAAAAGTACTTTGTATCCCTGCTCTTTGATGAATCTACTGATATTGCGGGTTGTACGCAGTTTGTGGCTTCTGTGCGTTTTGAATCCAACGAGAGATTGATAGAATAAATACTGTTTCGTAAAGCTTTGCTTACGAATACAACAGATCAGTGCTTATATAACATGTATCTTGAACCTGCACAAGACTTTCATAACGATTGGGTGAAGATATGCATAGCTATTTGTAATGACGTAGCAAAAGCTATGACTGGTACGAAAAGCGGCTTTATTACCTACACTTAAAAAGCGCTGATGCCAAACGCTTGTTTGCACTGCTTGATGCATGGCTTTCTTCATCGCCAAGATCTTGCGTCCAACACCTTGGCACAGGAATACAATAACGTTCTTATTATTAAAGCTTATTATAAAATTAGTAAATTATATTAGAGGAAAAGTGTTACTCACAGGTTTATTTCGAAACATTTATGAGGATATGGGTTCACTGCACCAAAGTTTGCTTTACCGCACAGAGGTTATTGAAAGGCAAAGTAATGACAAGAGTTTTGGAACTTCGAGCTAAACTTTTGGTGTACTTACAGCAGGTCGAATCCAAATATACCAAATTTATTTGTGACTCCGGAATTGCTTTTGAAACTGGCTATTCTTTCGAGCCATAGTCGAGCTTCTAAACACTTTGAATGAAAGCCTTCAAGGGAGGGATGTAAAAATACATTAAAGATAAAATCCATGGATTTACGAAAAAAATAAACCTGTGGTCATCATCCATAAAGCAAGACAACTTTGATTCATTTTGTTCTACTCAGTCTTATATTGTGGAAGTGCGATCTGAGATAAACATCAAATCATATATACCTGGTATGGAAATTGGATTTCAGAATTTGAATTTGAAGAAGAATTGTGTCATTATTTCTCGGTGGAATAACTTTCAGAAACACTGGAAAAAGGTGGATCATAAATCTGATTTTAAAATCAGCTACAGACGTGGCGTTTTGGGAACCAATCTAAAAGAAAATCTATTGGAACTATCTGCTGATGGAATGTTACACGTGGAATTCATGTCCTATCACTTTATACTTCATATCACTTTGGATACCTTTTGGCTAAAGAGAAAAAACCGAATATACACTATTAACCAGAGAAGCATTAAAGTGTTTTTTTGTCGAAGGCTCAAATAAAAGGCAAACAGAGAAATCGCCTAAATTTAAAAAGCGATTTATATGTGTAGCAAAAGCGGATCCGGGATGGGCAAAATTGATTAACAAGAAACAGGTCCAAACATCACATTAATGTGAATTCCTTGTAACATTAATGATTCATGTGTCTCGAAGGTATTTGTTGATTTCTTTTAACCTGATTTGTGCTCTAACTAACCTTTAACTAACCTTTTCTGAATAAATATAACATTTTGAAATAGAATGATTTTAGTTTTTGTAGTTTGAATGCCTCTTTAAGGGGTTAGGCCACTCTACAGGACGAAAAATAAAAAAAAATAAAGTTAATCAAGATTACAAAGTTATAAGATTTATGTACATATGATTAACTGTAAAACTAAATTTATATAGAATCATTTATTTAAAAATGGCGCTGTGCAGCGTTTCTCAAATGGCCTCTCGATTTTGGAAGGGTCCACGGCCGTAACAAGAGCTACTGTAAATTTTGAATTATCATGAAACACTAAATGTTTCTTTATTGTACATTACAACAGCAAAAGAAGTACGTAGGATATTTTTGATGTATTGATTTTTTGCCGAATGGCGGACTTCCAAAGTCAAACTTTCAAAATTCTCGGAAAAATTGCCAGGAATTTTTTAATAACAAATGAACTATGCCATATAAAAAAGAAATCCTACTTTCCCATTTAGACAATATATTTTTAAAGATCCAGTTAAAATTTGAAGTGAATTGGTTGAAAATTGTACGCGTTATGGGTACGGCCAACATAAAAAATCGAGTTTTGAGATAAACGCGTTGCTAATAGTTACAAAAGCATCAACCGCATAATTACTTTCATTGCGTACATCGAAAAATAAGTACTTAGAGATATTTCCAGGCCATAATCTTTTGAGATATGATTTTTGAGGACCTAAGGGGCCCTTTAAAACAATTAAAAAACATCGATTTTTAAAAATCCTAGAGTGGCCTAACCCCTAGGTAGTTTACTCGTAAAACGGCTTTGCTTGATAATTCTAGATTCTAGACTAACTATAGACCATTCCGTGTATATATTTTCGACGTTATACGACCTTATAAGTTTACATGTCTACAGTGTCCTACAAAAAGAATATTTTCAAACATTTAAAAACTTCAACTTTGATACTCAATAAAAGACGATATTTGTATACTACTGTCACAAGTGAACTAACTACCTTAAGAGCTCTTTATTTTAAATTTGAAAATAACTGCGATCCCTTTAGAGAGGCTTCGCGACCCCCTTAGAAAGTCTTCGCGACTCCCCAGGGGGTCGCGACCCACACGTTGAAAAACACTGGTCTATAGGGACATACAATTTAACTTTTTATTCTTATAGTGCTCTCGATAGTTCCAGAATCGGCTTCATTTGGTAGATAAGAGTGCCTAGAATATAAAAATTTATGGTCGATAATTTCCACGGCGTTTTTAGGGGACTGAACATCAAACAATTTTAAATTGGTTTTAATGTTGCTTAAATATGTTAAGCCACATTAAAGCCAGTTTAAAATCTCTATTTTGTCCAGTGCACATATAGCTGAAGGCTATTACATGTTGTTGCGTGGTTACATTTGCTAAATGTTTCAAGCAACAAGGATCAATTTCTTGGGCACCCCTGGACACAAAAGTTTCATCACATGCGTACATATTAACCTCATTATAATTATCATATTTCATCATATCATATATCATATTTTTCATGTTTTATAATTTTTATCATTATCGTTATCATATTATGGAATTCTGCATTTAAAAATTACAAGGACTCCAAATATTTTGGAATATATCTATCTGGATTTTGCGAAGTCAAAATCTTATCTTCTTGTATACTCTTTCTTGCTAATTCTGCTAAATTGAACTAAATCGATAAAGTAGTATGTCTTTGAGGAAAGTGGACTTCTATTTGTGATAATTATATTTCTAATTATAACGTAATTAACTGCGAAACTTTGTAATGATAAAAACAATACATTGAATTGAAAAATTCACTTTGTTTTTTACCACACTTATATTATGTAAAAATGTTATGTAACTTATTATTCACAATTATATAAATTTCTACACATATCACGACTCGAGTTTCGACGTTTGACGGTCATTTTCAAGTTACTTAACAAATTGATGATGTTGAATATATACCCTTATAGTTTTGGTGGAGTGGGGGGGGCGGTGTTTGTCCGAAGATGAGGACTTATCTGTTTGAGATTGGGTGAGATTAAAAAGTTGGGAAAAGATTAGGTCAGTTTGCTCGTTTAGGAGATTAACTGAGGGATTACGGGTTTATTTGAAAATTTCTAATGACTCTAGGAGATTTAGTTTCGGGCCTTTGTTGCAATTATGCAAGATTTTTAGATAATCTATTTCTGGGAATTTATGATTGCATTCGTGACAATGGTTTGAAAAAGAACTAGTGTCTTTTTTCAGACGAAAAGCGCGAGAATGTTCTGAAAACCGTGTTGAAAAACTACGTCCTGTCTGCCCTATGTACACGCTATTGCATTCGGAACAATGAATTTCGTATACGCCGGATTTTTTAATGGGATCGATTTTGTCTTTGGCATTAAACAATATGTTGGACAACTTAGAGGAGGGTTTAAATGCCACTTGAAGATTTTGCTTTCGAAGGACATTTGCGATGTGTTCGCTTGTTTTGCCAAAATATGTCAGGGAGATGAAAGTTTTGTATGAATTTGAGGTTTTCGGATAAATTTGGGCCATTGCGAATTGGGTTCGTTTATTATTGATAATGTTTTGGATGAGTTTTGTTGGGAAACCATTCTCAGTAGCGATTGAAATGATGGTACTTAATTCTTTTCTGTGGAAAGGGGGATTGAAAAGGCTCGATGTATCATTGAATGATAGGCCGATAATTTGTGTGTTATCGGGTGAAATGATGAATACGGGATTGTAGAGTTAACATTGGTGGGTTTTCTGTATATATCAAACCCTATTTTGTTGTTTTTGTGAATCAGAGTAAGGTCTAAGAAGTTTATTTTGTTGTCTGTTTCTACCTCGATGGTGAATTTAATTTTGGGATGAACATTGTTTATTAGGTTGAGAAATTGGTCTAATTAACGTGTTGTACCACTAAAACACGCTATTACGTCATCGACATATCTATACCAAAATGAAATATGTTTTTTCGAGAAATCTAGTTTGAAGATTTTTTCTTCGATAGTTGACATGAATAGATAAGCTAAAAGGGGACTTAATGGCGATCCCATTGCTAGACCTGATGTTTGCTGATAGTAAGTGTTATTAAATTTGAAGTAATTTTGATTAACACATATAAATGGCTTCATAAAGTTCAGATTTTATAAGATGATGACAATTAGCTTTATCAATTAAATTTTGTATGATTTCGAGACACTCTTTAGTAGGTATATTAGAAAACATACTACTAACGTCAAAAGATACGAGTTTGGAGTTTATTGGGGTTGTTATTGGTTTGAGGAGTTCCGAAAGGGCGAGTGAATTTTTTACAGAATATTTTGGGGTAAATTTGGTGTATTTTTTGAATAGAGTATTCAGTTTAATTGCCAAAACTCTTGCTACACTGTTAATATAGGAAACAACTGGTCTAATGGGAGAATCGGGTTTGTGAGTTTTAATGAAACCATAGAGTCTGGGAGCTGTGAGATTCTGATTTATGATTTTAAATTTCTCAAATTCGGAGAACAAAGTTGTAATATTTTTTAAGAGACTTCTAATTTGAAATTGGAATTTTTGTGTAGGATCCTTTTTTAAGGAAGTTAGTTTTTCTGTTGAAATGAAAGAGTTAATTTTATTAATGTACTGTTCTCTTTCCAGGAGGACTATCGAATTGGATTTATCGGCTTTTGTGAGGACTAAAGAATTGGACTCAATTTTTGTTTTTATCGATTTGATCACTGCGGAGTCTGTGGTAGAATTACGGGCGTACGATTTTATATGATCGGCTATTTTGGCTTGGGGTATAAGAGGTTCTTGCACTTTTAGCGCGATTTCTGACTCTACAATTATTGTGGATTTATCGGATTTGTTATTGATGAATGGGGTGTAGTTGGGGTTTTGGGAAAGAAAAGATTGTTCAATAGGACTGAAGATAAATTTTGAGAAGTTGATAAATTTAAACACTAGATTCGGTTTGGACATAACTTTTTGAGGTTCGGACTTTTTGTTCTTTACGAGAACGGATAGTTTATTTTTTAAGAAACTCGAGTCGTGATATGTGTAGAAATTTATATAACTGTGAATAATAAGTTATATAACATTTTTACATAATATAAGTGTGGTAAAAAACAAAGTGAATTTTTCAATTCAATGTAAGTATGGATTACCACGTAGTAACTGTCGCAACCATCCTATTGATAAAAACAATTAAAATTTTAATGGATTTTTTTTGGAAAAGGTTTATAAATAACAAGTTCATAGTAAATTGTATTCATTTTTATCATTAACTAATTTCTTGTCAAATTGGACTTACACCGCTTTCAAAGAAAACGGCTCATATAAAAAAATACAATTTAGAAATACTTTATTCATTCATACAGGTTACAATATTTGAAGTTACAGGTAATGAAGAAATGAACTTTGATTATTTAAATAACTGAAATTTTACACTTTAAAGTCACAAGATGATTAAGAATTCAAACATAATAATGCTTGCATCACATCATTCTTTAATGATGTGCGCGTTTTGATCATTGTAGCACCTGCTGTAGAAAATAATCTTTCAACAGGTACTGATGTTGCCATTATGCTGAATAAATCCTTGGCTATCTTAATGGTAATTGGAAAGAGTGGCGAAAATCGTTTAATGAGACTTCCACTCTATGAAATCAGCTTTCCAATGTTCTGAAGTTTTGGCTGAATTATTGTACAGATTATCAATATCAAAACATTTTTTGAATGATTTACTGTTTTACGGACGACTAACTTTTCGGATTCTCTCTCAAAATTGGTATTCTTTACATTCTATTTATAAACTTTATCGAAACATTGGACAGCTTCTTTTTTCATTTCCATGTCCCGTTCCGTCTTTTCTAATGTTTCCTATTTATGTCGAGAGTATAAAATTAAACATGCAAACAATAAACCCAATTTGATTTTCGATAATGTACATTAACATTTTAGCTCTTGATGCTTGAAGAGCAATCAAAAGAGTTTCATTTACGACGGTAGGGTTTGGCTTATTATCTAAATCATAAACTGTCGATTCAAATACGGTTGTAAGTAAATTAAAGGCTTTAAAATATCTTCGCAAGAAATCCTGAAAATATTTAAATAATTATAAAAAATATCTTTTATAAAAATGACCGTTGCACTTTAGTGTATGAAAATGTAGCGATAAGAAAACTTACTTTGACTTAAATGTCTGTTTACATACACTTTACTCTATTTAGTATAATATATTAGTACTAATTTCGAACTTGTTCCATCCACATGAAAATGTAGCGATAACAAAAGATATTACGAAATCTACTATTTTAAATGTATATATAATGTAATGTAATTTACCCGAGCCCAGAACGAACAGTTCAAATTTATGCAAGAAAATATTACGGCTGCCCGTGTCAGAATCGAAGATTGAAGTGAGAATTGATCTATGACCGAGATCAGAAACGAGATCCTCGTGTCTCGCAAGTGCGAGACCACATACGCTTTCGACTAAATAATTTTCAAAACCGTCTCTTGTCAGTCTCGAGAGACGAGAGGAGACGAGAAATTTATCGTTCTCGTGTGAAGCCCCAGTAAGCATGAAATGAACGACTACAAAATCGCGTAAAATAGCGTAATTTCAGATTTTTGCCCGCAACTTTTTCCAAAATAATTTTCAGTTTTCTATTTTTATTTGTGTTATATTTTCTATCCATTTTTAAACTATTCTAACTTAAATGCAGATTAAAATTATGTATTTCTTGCAGTTGCAGGAATAATAAACCTTCCAAACTTTCGATAACGATTCTATCATTTTTTTGAGACTTTAAACTTTGGTTTTTATTTTATCGGGCCCGCAGACAATTTAAAAACGTTATTAAACCTGACCGAATGTGTAAACATCGTCTTCAAGGTTTTGTAGGTTAAGCGGTTTGAGCTTTGAAATATGCAACAACATTTGCTTATTGCTATCATCATAATTATGGGACATTATAAAGGATTCATCTCAGAGGATTTTTATTTTATCGGGCCCGCAGACAATTTTAAAATGTTATTATAACTGACCGAATAGGAATATGCAAGACTTCTTCTTTACACAAAATCCTCTGAGATGAATCCTTTATATTGTCCCATAATTATGACGGCAGCAATAAGGAAGTGTTGTTGCATATTTCAAAGCTCAAACCGGTTAACCTACGAAACGTTGAAGACGATGTATACACATTCGGTCAGGTTTAATAACATTTTAAAATTACATAGATCGTCTTCAAGGTTTCGTAGGTTAAGCGGGTTGAGCTTTGAAATATGCAACAACACTTGCACATTGCTAACATCATAATCATGGGACATTATAGAGGATTCATCCCTGTTTTCAGCATTATCAATTATTTGTGCATGCGTATGGTACATGTTCCACATGGTACAGTTCCTTATCTAAATTTAGACATCCACACAACGTAAGATCAGCATCAGGAATGGATACCATCCATCGCCTACAATATTACGACTGTATTACATTATACATTTCTGTTTTCAATTTGCCTTTTAAACTGTGATTATAAACTATTACTCAAATGTAAGCATCAACAGATGTGGAAATGAGCATTAATTTTGTACAAAAATATTTTCTGCCTATTTTAAGTGTATCTTTGGGAAATGGTAATTCACGGATTTCTTCATTTTTAAAGAAGAATTGAAATACATATTTTCACATCTAACATCTGAAGTTATTAACACAAAAATTAATATTTTTTTTACATATAGTATCCCGCATTTGCTGCGCCCTAGCTAGATTTCGGAAAATGATAAGAATGATAAATGATAAATTTTTACTATTATGGCATATTCGGTTTCAGAGATATAGGTTATAACACATTCAACACCAAATTTTTAGCTCGCTTAATTGGATTTTCTAAAAACGTAAAACAGGTGTGTCTCTCTATTTTTAAAAACGAATCCTAATACCAAGTTTCATATCTGTAACATTTTCTGTTTCTCAGATATAGACATCCTAGCAATGGTTACCAGCAATAAATCCCTCCCAAGTAAAACATAATTGAAAAGCCATCATTTATATATTTAATCTTACCCATTTTTTAAATTTATTCTTTATAGTAATTCTATTAATAAGCAAATCTTTAAAATCTACTCAAAGTTTTCTTCCCAATTTCTAGGTTTACCTTAGGTAACAATAGAATCTTATTTCTCGTAGTACTAAGTAACTGCATATGTAAATTTATCAAATATTTATAGTGATAATCAGTTGACTCCAGTATGTAAAATTGTTATATGTTTAGTGGGGTAAGTATAAATTCGTAACTATTTGTTTAATTTATTATTTTTACTATCACCTTATTTTTAATTTTCTGCAACATATTTACAAGAGAAAATGCCAGACGGCTCGATTTGGCGGTCAAATGAAATAATATGTCCCATATAAGTCCCTATAAGAAGAAAGGAGATAAGCTGGAGTGCAATAGTTACAGAGGGATATCTTTATTAGGAGTTGTATACAAAATTATGGCCTGTATAATAGCAGGAAGAATAAAACCATATGCAGAAGAAACATTGGGCGAATACCAATCAGAGTTTAGAAGCGGAAGATCGACGACAGACCACATATTCACAATAAGAACAAGCCTGGAAAAATGCTACGAACACAATATCGATGTCCACCAACTGTACACAGATTTTAAGCAGGCATACGACAGCGTTAAGAGAGAATATGTAGAACAGACAACGAAACAATTTGGAATCCCAGAAAAGCTAGTTAACCTAACGAAAGTGACAACACACATACAAAATACAACACACAAAAAATAGAGTGAGAAATCGAGGAAATCTGTCACAGCAGTTCGAAGTGAAAAAAACACAATCACAAGAGATAATGAAACAAGCGAAGAAATAAAAACAAAAATCTCTGCAGGAAATATAAGCTACTATGCACTAAAAAAGATATTCCAATCAAGGAATATATCAAGAAATGTTAAAAATAGAATATATAAAACAATAATAAAACCAGTAGTAACATATGCAAGCGAAACGTGGGTTCCAAAACAAGAAGCCGAAAAAACTTGTGTATCTTTGAAAGAAAAATTTTAAGACGAGTATACGGAGCATTGCAAGAAGGAGGTAAATGGAGGATACGAATGAATCAGGAGTTAAGAAACCTATATGAAGACCCATATATAGTTGCCACAGTAAAGTCCCAACGATTGAAATAGTTGGGACACGTAATAAGAATGACAAATAATCGCGGTCCAAAAATGGCATTAGACAAAAAAATCAGAGGGGACGCGGAAGCGAGGCCGACCCAGAAAAAGATGGATCGATGATGTGGAATATGACCTAAGAGAAATTAAAATAAGAAGTTGAAGGAGAAAGGCTCTGGATGGAGAGGAATGGAAGGAAGTAATTGAGCAGGCCAAGGTTCTACATGGACCATAGTGCCGACAGAAGAAGAAGAAGTAACATATTTACATGACTTTTATAAGCACTATTTCATGCAATAGAGGCGGTGGTGGCCTAGTAGTTAAGGTGTAAGGTTACCAAGCCTTAAGTCCCCGGTTTATAGAAAAATAAGCCCCCGTATCCAGTGTATGCCTCTCGTAAAGTCGTCAGAGTAAAATTTGCCTGGAAAAAAACCCCAGTAGTGGCTCGACATCCACGTCAAAAATTCTAAAGACTCTAAAGGCTTACACTTGTGTAAGATTAAGACACCAAAACACAAGTGTAAGCAGGGGAGGTTAGGCCAGAGCCCATTTGGGCCTGTAGTACCAAAAGAAGAAGACGACCCCATGCAGTTATACCATAATTAATGTAACTGGGTAAAAGCGCATAGTAATTTTATTCATAAACTTGGTGCGTTTGGCAAAGACAAAGGTTAGATATTTAGTTTTTTTGCTATACTTACAATATGGCTTCTCCATTTCATATTGTAGTCGAATATAACACCAAAGTATTTGAAAGTTACAACTCTGTCTAACTGATAATCCCCGATTCTTATATTTATTGCTTTATGGACACTGTCCTCTTTGAATAAAAACAGTATATTTAAAGCAAGCCAAACCGATACTATATTAAGGTGCTTATCCATAGTATCACGTGCTAGGCACCACGCATCCTCTATCTAGAGTATTACTGCATCATCTGCGTAAGAAATTGTGGTGCCATATCGCATTTTATTAAGTAGATCATTGACATAAATTACAATAAAAAGAAAGAACAGAGGACCCACTATAGTGCCTTGCGGTAACTTCCTGAAAAGTATAGTACGTATCATTTACTCTGAGTTTTTGCTTTCCATTGTATAAGTAGCTTTCGATAAGCTTATGCACATTTCCTCTAATTCCATGATTATAAAGTTTTTGAAGTAGCAATTGGTAATTTAAGGGGTCAAAAGCCTTTGCAAAATCAAGAATATCGGCAATAATGCATTTGCTCTTATCAAGTTTCTTATAAATTCTGATAAACAACTTAGTGCATCTAAACGTAGTGCCTTTGTTTTTGAGGAATCCAAATTTGAATTTGTTAAATATATTATTTTCTTTGAATAAGTGAAATAGTCTACTATGTATTACTTTTTCTAATTTTTTTACCACATTGAAGATAAATGAAATTGGTCTTTAACTAGTTGCATGGTTATTATCTCCTAGCTTAAATATAGGCTTTTCCTGCATATTATTAATAATATGAGTTAATTCGTTTGGATCTGTTGGATATAAAAATATGCTCTTAGAGTTGATAGGTGGTAAATATATCGTTTCATCCTTTGGATGTACTACGTGTTCCTTACTTCTGTACCTATTTTACAAAAAAATCTATTCATTGAATTAGCTATTTCAGTCTGATTTTCAATTTTGTTTCCTTCTTCAATGATACAACATATATCCTTATCGCCAGCTTTCTTTTTTTTGCTCAATTTTGTATTAATAAAATTTCATAATCTTCTAGGATTGCTAATATTAACAACCGATTCTTTATTTCTATATTTATTGTCTAAAATTTTTACATAATATTTGTTCGTATTTTTATATTAAATTATATTATCTTATATACTATTAAAATTAAGTTTTAATTTCAAGTTGAAGCTTGTGTGAGAAAATTCATTTATATATTAATTATCTATTACAAAGAGCGTTCTAAACAATTTAATAATACACTACTAAATTTTAATGAAACAATACCAAACTTCTGTCTCGTTATTTATAACAACATTTTAGAAGTTATTTATAGTTCAGCTGAGATGTCGCAAGCGGATGTTTATAAAACACAAGATACATCCAATTAGGATGTATCGACGTCTCGTTGATACGAAGACATTGTAAACTGGAACTAAATAAATGTCAATTCGCGGATAACAAACAAAATCATTTTGTAAATGCAATTTGCAAAATAATGATATACCTATATATAAATCTCAATGTAAGCACTAGGCCAAATATATTAATCCCTCTGTCCCATAATACTTGATAGTTTTCGTTTCGTGGCCTCGGCTTATCAAAAGATATGGGCTTAATTTCAATAGTTTTTTCTTAAGTGTTTAATTGTTCATATTTCTTTATAAAAAACATCATTTACCAGAAATATAACCATATATTCTTGCTTTATTTCATCAGTATTTCATAAAATGTCAAAAAATACGAAAATTGTAGTCTCGCATTACTGACAAAGTCCCGATATGAATAGCCCCGATATTAATATCTTGGATTTGGGATATTTTCGAGTTATCCAGAGTGCCTATTATTCAACTAATCCGTCTACTATTGATGACATAAAATTTAACAATGGCACGTTACCTGTATCTTTAGAAGTAAAAGCAGAAGTATTAGCAAATGCTCTTTCTGTTTTAAATAAATAAAAAAAAATCACTTTGGCAAATACTATTTTTATTTATGTACTTGTGTAGTAGAACTAGGGTTTCTGGTTCGGATATATCCGAACCGCAAAACCGCGGTTTTCTGTGCAAAAACCGAAACCGCATAACCGTCATAAAAAAAGCGGTTTTCGGTTTTATCTAAAGATAATTAAAAGTAAAGTACATTTCATTTATTGCTCTTTCAAACATTGCAAACTTTTGTTGCAAAAATAGCAACCATCGATGGTATATGTGTTGGAGCAATTTCGAAATCTGCATTTGGTTTCCAAACCAAATCTTGCCAAAATTTTCTTCCGGTGTTATGACCTTAATTCAAAAGCAATACGAAGAAAGAAAGAAATGATTTTAAAGTTTCAAGAATTAAAAGAAATAGACAAAAAATTAGTACTACGCTAGATTAATAGACTAGTTTGAGACGCCGAAGATACTTAAACATTAATATTCATGGAGAAAACAATTTTTATTGCAATTTAGGCTTTTTTCGAACTGAAGGAACTTGTTCTGCAAATAATATCGTAATAAGTGTTTAAAAACATTTAGATACATTTAGTATCAGAAATGATATTGTTGGTGACTTGGATTAGAAAGTTGAAGTTCGCGGTGACGTCGCGACGCCGTTGTCAAAAATTTCGCAATTTCGCAATTTTTAGTCGCGTTCTACCACAAGCTTTCCCTTCACCAAAACATCAAATTTGTTATCGAAATTCGACCTAGATTAGCAAGTTGAACTATGCCTCGTCGTCATGACGCTGCTATCAAAGGTTTCCATTACCGCTTCCTGACATGCTTTCCCTTCAACAAAACGTCATACTTGTTTCGCTAGCTTGAAAATTATGAAAACTACGGCGGGACAACCAGCAGCCGCATTAGGAAATTGAACTTTGCGGTGGCGTCGCGACGTCACTGTCAAAGATTTCGCAACACGGTTTTCAGTCTCGCTTTCGGACCCCGTTTTGCTCTAACAAAACATAGAATTTGTTGCGGCAGCTGCGAAATTTCGAAAAATATGCAACCAACCCCCGGTAGATCTAACTTTTTCGGGCCGTCGCGGCGTTAGTTAAAGAGCGATTTTATCGCGGTTTTCAATTTCTGGTCGCAAAAACCTGAAAGTTTGATTGAGTCTGGGATTTATTGCCGTGGGATTATTATTGAGTAAGATACTACACATGACGATGCCCGGGTAATTAAAAAAATGGTACAGATTGTCCTGCTGAACCAAAAATTTGCATTAACCATACAATTCATCTCGCTGTGTGCGACAATTTTTACAAGAAATCATCTCAAGTAGAAAACAGCTGCAGCAGTAGAGATGAAGATCTATTTCCTGAAAAATCACACAAAGAAGATGTGGATAATGAGTATTACGTCGAATAAGATGCTGAAATTAAAAGTAATTTACAAATGGTAAGAAAACTTGTAAATTATTTTCGTTTATCTCCGATAAAATTAGTTTCCTTTAAGGAAACGTAAAAGCTCTTTTTGAAGAGCAAATTGAAGTAGCAATAGACATCAAAACAAGGTGGTCTTCTATTGAACCAATATAAGAAAAAAATATTCTTATAAAAGTCGTAATATTACAGATCTAAATCTAGATCCACACTGGGCAACAAATTGTTGGCAACATGTTGTGAACACAATGTTGACAACATGTTGCTGTAAACAAGCAACATGTTGATGGATACTCGTCAACATTTGGAGGCATACATCAAAGAAATTTGTTGCTTGTTGCTTGTATCCGTGTATCCCGTTTTATACGGGTAACATCGCTCCTATATGGGTAACATCGCTCAGTGTGGACAATGTTGACAACATTTTGCGTAAATCCCAGTGGTTGAGGTTTCATTTGTGCAGGCTAGCGACCTACTTCGTTTTTGTTATAATAATATTCTTCTTCTTCTTCTTTCGAATAGGCCTACTTTGGACCACGCTTGTTCAACTGTTGGGCTTTGACCTTTGCCCAGTATTGTCGCATCTTCTGCCGGTGTAACTTCTTTCTCTCTTCTGACCAAGGTGTACCTTTCCTTCTAGGTTTTTCCTGAAATCCACGGATTTCCTTCAGGGTGCGTCTCACAGACTGTCTGTTTTTGAGATCTGTTATTCCCAGTTCTTCAATATCCTTCTCGGTCTCTGTCAACCAAGTGGTACGAAGCTTCTTGTTTTGCCAGAAGGTGAGCAGACGGTTGGTTAGTCGGTTTGGAGGCAATCTTGCAACGTGGTCATAGAAAGCTATCCTTCTTTTCCTTGCACAGTCAGAGAGCATCTCAATATGTTCGTAGAGCTCAGAGTTATGCCGCCTTCGGAATTCCCCATCTTCCTTTACCGGGCCTAGGATCTTCCTGAGGATTCTCCTCTCTCTGATTTCCAATTTCTCTATTAGACCCCGTCGGTTCAAGGAAAGACATATAATAATATTCATTAATTCTTAATTATAATTATAGTTTATAATTCAAAAAACTGATGGAGAATAGTGGTGGTGAAGAAATTTAATATTCCTGGACCAAACAAAAAAGTACAGAACTGACAAACACCAGCAGCTTCTACGTCCATTTTCAACATTTGACTGGTTGTGCTGTGGACGCACAACATCACAGACAACATGTATCCAGATACAATTGAAGCAACTTCATGTTGCCATATCAAAGTGATGGCAACATGTTGCCACCAATTTGTTGCCTAGTGTGGACATACCATAACAAATTTGAATTCAGTGCATTTAATTCAAAATGTTAATTTTCAATTGATATGAAACTTTATCTCCAGTAAGCGTAGCAACAACATTAAGCAGCGATGATTCTAACGAAAAAAATTTTGAACGACTTTATCCAGACAACAATACGGTTGAAGTCGAAGATTCGGCAACTACAGAAGAATTAGAAGACGTAACCAATCCAAACTATTCCTTGCAAGACGAAGTACAAAAAGCTATTCAATAAGAATTAAATAAAAATACTTATATGCAAACAAATCGCTATAATAATTCTATGAAAAAAGAGTTTGCTAAATATAAAAGAACTTCTGAGAACAAAAAGATTAAATATTTTGTTTCAATCACTCTCTACAATTAAAGCTACATCCACCTACTCCGAAAGATCTTTTTCCCTTAGCGGCAACTTTTGTACAAAACTAAGATCTCGTTTAAATATTAGGCACTACCGCCTAAAGTTCTTAAAAACCGAACCCGAAACCGCGGTTTTTTATTTTCAAAAACCGAAAACCGCGGTTTTGAAAAAGTGCGGATATTCAGAAACCCTAAGTAGAAATATCATTTTTGAAAAATAATCTACTCTTACGTACAAATATACTAACTTTTTTTGTGATAAAAATAATATTAAAGAAACACATCCAGTAGTTTGGGACAAGAAAATAGGAGAAAACTATCAAGTATTATGGGACAGAGAGAGAGAGAGAGAGAGTAACTACTTTGATACAAAATGTTAGTTGATACTCACGTTTGACACCAACCTAAAAGATGGGCCATCTAACTTTTGTAATTTGAATCGGCTATAAAGAGAAAACTAATAAATATTTTTTTCAAAATTATGAGCTTATTAGAAAGGTTGAACATTTTCATTTAAGAAAAAAAAACATAATTCAAATGACTACCATGCTAGACTTGACAGTCCCCCATCAACTCAATTTTTCAGTATATTTTCGATTGTTTGGGCTCCAATCGATTGCATCTTCGATTTCGTGTTTCAAGGCATCAATCGTCTCTCAATGGTTAGCGCAACACTTAACTTTAAGGGCTCTCCACAAAACGGCAGCATTTCGGCTGATTATTGGATTTCTAAAAACAGTGCGCAAAAGATCGATGGTTACGTTGGCTGTGTGGCAAGTGGCCCCGTCCTGATGAAACCAAATATCATCCATGTCATACTCTTGGAAACCAAAATTCGTTTGGTTTTTAGCCATTCGTTTCGTTTTGGATTCGCATGGCACAGTAACGTTCACTATTGACTGAAAAATTGGATTGATCGGTTGGTGTACTGTCACACTAGCCGTGGCAGTCATTTGAATTATGTGTTTGATTCTTAAATGAAAATGTCCAATCTTTCTAGGAAACTCATAATTTGAAAAAAATATTTATTACTTCTTTTTTTATAGCCGATTCAAATTCCAAAAGTTGGATGGCCTACCATTTATAAATTTTTATGACCACCATATGATACCATTTATAAATTAATAAGTTTTTTTGATAAATTATTTACAAATAAATACCATGTCCTTACTTCCAAATATAAACTCTATATTTGCAATTTTATTGATTGATTTATATTTGATTTATTTACAAATAATATTAATAGTAATAATATTTTCTGTAGCATAACAAAATTATACAAAGCTTTACGGAACTCACGGTCTTTCTGCCAGTATTTATTTACATTTTATTATTTAATTTATTTACTATATCAATTCGCCTTTTCCAATAAAACGGAGTCAAAATGTTTCCCATGTAAAATATATTATAGCACGACATAATTAGTGTATCGAAAAACAACAATTACATAAAAATGGGGAAGTTCACGACAAAATTAATTTGATCGATCCACATGAGTCGTGTGAAGTTGGCCCCCGATTTTTTTAAAAATTGAATTTTTTTAGAGTTCAAGTTTGGCAAGATTTCGAATAGTTCTAGAGTTCTTGCTTGAAAATTGCAATAGTTCTGGGGAATTTCGGGCAGAAATCGAGAAAAACAATTTGAGGGCCAACTTCACGCACCCCTCTTTTTCAGGAAAAAGAGTTCTGATGTAATATTCCAGTTCTTTATATGGAGTTCTAGAGTTCTCAATCGATAATGCATATAGTTTCAAAATTTTGTAATTATTGAAAAATTAAAAAAAAATCTGATAACGGTTTCCGATTGTACTAAGGCAGATAAACAAAAAATGCTTATTAAACATTTTTGTAAAATCAATATTTATAAATTTATTTATAAAAAACTTTCGACGAAGATACAAAAAATACAAAAATACAAGAGTTCTGAGTAGCCCCCGGAGAGTTCTAAACAAATAACCAATACAATTTTTTTGTCAAACCAATATTAAAGAAGTTATAAGCAAAAACGAGACGCCAAATTTTTGAAAATTAAAGAATTCGATTTTTTTTTTAAGAGTTCTGTTAAGTGTTGTGGGTAGCACCTCGAGAGTTCTGAACAAATCTCTTTTATAATTTCCATGTCCGACCAATTTTAAAGAAGTTATAAGCAAAAACAAGGCGCAAATTTTATGAAAATTACAGAATTCAAAAAAAAATGTTTTTCATGAGTTTTGATATGAGTTCTGAGTAGCCCCCGGAGAGTTCTGAACAAATAACCTATACAATTTCTTTGTCAAACCAATATTAAAGAAGGTATATGCAAAAACGAGCCGATAATTTTTTGAAAATTACAGAATTCCAAAACTTTTTTTTTCCATGAGTTCTGCTAAGAGTTGTGGGTAGCCCCTCGAGAGTTCTGAACAAATCTCTTTTATAATTTTCATGTCCGACCAATATTAAAGAAGTTATAAGCAAAAACGAGGCGCTAATTTTTCGAATTTCAAAATTTCAGAATTCGATTTTTTTTCCATGAGTTCTGTTAAGAGTTCTGGGTAGCCCCTCGAGAGTTCTGAACAAATTTCTCTTTAATAATTTCCATGTCCGACCAATATTAAAGAAGTTATAAGCAAAAACGCTGAATCTGAATACATTTAGTGCCTATATTTATAATCCACAATGTTGCAATTTTTGAATCAACGCTCATGCTATTTATGTTTGAATCCGATTTCCTAAGAGACAAACACCATTTATTAACAATATTTCAATATATGTAATCTACACAACTACACAGCCTTTATTGAAATTATTGTTATTAACACAATACAGTTACTTCCAAAACAAAAGCAAAACAAAACAAAAACATACTTGTATATGTCGTAGTCACATAGTGAAATTCGTCAGATTGTGTAAAACAGTGTCATTTCATGATCTGACGGCAGATGATGTAGTTTGTAGTTCATAAAACCACCGATTTTAGGCGGCATTATATTTACCTACGATTAAAGAATCTGAATTACTTACCGTTTTGACCTTTCACGAAATGACTAAGTGCAATCATTTGATAGTATAAAACTACTGAGTTAATGTGTACATTATCAGACCTATGAAAAAATATATAAATAAACAAATATATGTGTGGTTATTTCATGAACTGCCTAGTCATATCGTGTAATACATGAACCGCCGTCAAATCATGAAAAGACTCTCTTTTACACAATCTGACGGATTACACTATATAACTACGACATATATAACAAAAAAAAAACATATATTTTTATTTTACTTGAAAAGAACAGTATCTATTTGTGAAAATTTTGAATGCATCCAAGTTGTATTTTTTTTAAATTTATTCTTCGAATCTGTGCCTTGTTTGATCTCATATCGAGATTCCTCGTTAGCATGTTCCAACACGTACATGATCAAATGCGGTACTACTTTAGTTGCATTCGGGACATGTTTTGGACTTGAAGATAAGTCGTCATACTCTCGCCACATATACTCGTTTAAAGTGAAAGCTGTATAATGTCCACCATTATCTTTATTCGAATTATTTCTATATTAGCAACTCTTACTAATCTGTAGACTTGGCTGTTGACTGTAACAAATCGCGATATAGATCTCAAAATAATTTTTTTCCTGAAAGCTACTGGGAACTCTTGTTCGTAATTTCTACAAGTCACAATTGTGAGGTCAATCATCAAGAAACATCCAAATTTTCGAACATTCTCTGTCGTGGTCCGGCATTTCTCACACATAGAACGATCCATATTTCAATTAAATATTGAGGATAGAACTCTCGAGCGGCTACCCAGAACTCTTAACAGAACTCATAGGAAAATTTTTTTTTTGGAATTATGAAATTTAAAAAAAATTAGCGCCTCGTTTTTGCTTATAACTTCTTAAATATTAGTTTGAGAAAGAAATTGTATAGGTTATTTGTTCAGAACTCTTCAGGGGCTGAACCCATATCAAAAGAACTCATATCAAAACTCATGAAAAATATTTTTTTTTTTGGAATTCTGTAACTTTCAAAAATTTAGTGCCTCGTTTTTGCTTATAACTTCTTTAATATTGGTTTGACAAAGAAATTGTGTTGGTTATTTGTTCGGAACTCTCCGGGGGCTACTCAGAACTCTTATCCAACCTCATAAAAATGATTTTTTTTCAATTTTTTGATGTTCAAGAAACTTAGCGCCGCATTTTTTGTTTATAACTTCTTTAATATTGGTCGGACGCGGTAATTATAAAAGAGATTTGTTCAGAAATCTCGAGGGGCTACCCAAAACTCTCAACAGAACTCACGGAATTTTCTCTTTTTGGAATTCTGGTATATCCAAAAATTTAGCGCCTCGTTTTTGCTTATAACTTCTTTAATATTGGTTTGACAAAGAAATTGTATTGGTTATTGTTCAGACCTCTCCGGGGGCTACTCAGAACTCTTATCAAAACTCATAATTTTTTTTTTCCATTTTTTAATGTTCAAAAAACCTAACGCTGCATTTTTTTATAACTTCATTAATATTAATCGGACGTGGTAATTATAAAAGAGATTTGTTCCGAAACCTCGAGGGGCTACCCAGAGCTCTTAACAGAACTCACGGTTTTTTTTTTTTTTGGAATTCTCTAATTTTCAAAAATTTTGCGACTCGTTTTTAAATATTGGTTTGACAAAGAAATTGTATTGGCTATTTGTTTAGAACTCTCTGGGGGCTACTCAGAACTCTTGAATTTTTTTTTATCTTCGTCGAAAGTTTTTTATGAATAAATTATTGATTTTACAAAAATGTCTAATAAGCATTTTTTGTTTATCTGCCTTAGTACAATCGGAAACCGTTATCAGATTTTCTTTATTTTTTCAAAAATTACAAAATTTTGAAAAAAAAGTAGAACTATATGCATTATCGATTGAAAACTCTAGAACAATATGTAATGAACTGGAATATTACATCAGAACTCTTTTTCCTGAAAAAGAGGGTGCTGCGTGAAGGTTGTTTTTCTCAAATTGTTTTTCTCGATTTCTGCCTTAGAAATTCCCCGGAACTATTGCAATTTTCAAGCAAAAACTCTAGAACTATTCGAAGTCTTGCCAGAACTCGGGGACGAAAACGAAAACGGACGAAATCAACTCACATACAGGACTAAAACAAGGCGACGGACTAGCCACCATGCTCTTCAACCTAGCACTCGAACATGTGATGAAAAATACAGGAACCGATCTAAAAATGCGGGGGCAAACTTCACACGACTATCCACATGTCATGATAAAATAGGACATGTCGAACGACATATATGAACATAAAAAAACAGTTTTTAACACGGCTACGAATTAAATAATAGATAAAATATTCTTTAGAAATAAAGAATATATTCATTATATTTGGTATTTTATTATTTGATGTATATTTGATTTATTTACATTTAAAACATTTCATTTTTTTATAAAATAAATTCCCCTTCCCCAATCAAAATATGTGTCGCATGTAAAATATATAATAGCACGACAAAATTAGGGCACCGAACGACAAATCCAGTAACATAAAAATGGGAAAATTCACGACAAGATTTGATTATTGTATACCAATCCATTTATCATGGTAAAATAGATCGACAAACATTAACCCAAAAATAAGTTAATAAATTCTTACCATTATTTCAAGTATTCTAATAGTAGTTTATGATACAAGTGTGTGTGCAAAAGCCTTTCACACACATGTATCATACAAGAAACAATTCTTACCATTATTTAAAGTATTGCAATAGTAGTTTATGATACAAGTGTGTGCACAAAAGCCTTTCACGCACACACATGTATCATACAAGAAATATGTTAAAATACTGTTGAATCTATAAAACAATAATTCGTTTCGGTACTTACGTATTAACGCCACCACCTCTTTATACTGGATCTAGAGTTTACGCTGCCACGCGTATGTTGTCTTGATTTATCTGTCCGTTTCGCGGCGGGCAACCTAATCTAACCGGGGTTAAAAAATTGTTTTTCTAACCGGGGTTAAAGTATTTTGAGTTTTAAAAATGTTTTAATTTTAAATTAAATGTTTTATTGATTATTGTATTTTGACTCAGGTGTTTGGGCAAATTTTTTTCAAGTATTTTTATTAAAATTATGCCAACGTTTCGACCTGTATTCGGTCTTTCTCAAGGCTACAAAAGAAAAAACAAAATTACAAATTACAAAATAACATAATTATAAAAATTCTTAAATACGTATATAAAAATTACAACAATTTACAATAATATTTTTTTTTTATGATTAGATTTGTAATAGGATAAATTAAAAACTATTTGTTCTCACCTAATTTTTTAAAAATTATATGATTTTGACATTTTTTAAAAATTTGAAATTTATATTATTTTTTTTTTTGTTAGTAATTGGTTTCCCCGACATTACTATAATAGTAATATCAAAAAATAAATGTTTTATGTTATGATTTATAATAAAAATTGTAGGTGTAGATTGGCGGCATATAAAAATGTAGCGGTTTTGGCGTTAATACGTAAGTTCTTTCAGATAATTTTGAAAAATTGTAATTTTGACAGACAAAATTGAAGTATTTTGTCACTGACACAATAAGGTTAGAACCTTCAGCGCCTCCGTGGTAATAATTTCTAACTAGTAAAAACGCACAGTGACGGGAACACTATTTGGTCGTTGTCGAAGTAATCTAGATTAACATAGATATAATCTAGATTAGATTATAGTTAGGTTAAGTTGTATTAGAGCCGCATAAATACAGACTGAGGAGGCCGAGACTTCTTGATCCAAAATAAGAAAAATTAATTCAATTTTAATATACTCAGAAAATTTATTTACATAACTTTTCAATATTTTTTGTTTAGTGACGCTAGTTGCCATAGTAACAAAAAACAGAAATCGTTTAATAATGAAATCCCATTTGATTTACATTAAACTTTTAGGCTTTGGATGCTTTTACGCACGATTATAATAATGCCATCCTTCACATACAATAATTTACGAATATGAAATATAAGGCATAGTTAATTCAAATTAATAATTGCTATTCTTAGGTTTTCCTTCTCAAATACACTACATACATAAAAATAAGGAAATTAAACTTAAGTATTAGTTAAGTGATATTATTAGTACTATATTACTTAAGTAATTAAAATTAGTTTTTATAACCTAATTAATACGTTAAATTTAACTAATAAAATCCCCACTTATGCAGTAATGTATTCATTAGTTTCCCCATTGTTTATGTTGAATTATTTTATGGGTGCTAGTTTATCCAATCTATGCAACAATTTTAATAAGCTTGGCAAATATTCGTACAAAATAAAACGAACATTGTGAAAACAAACCACATTGCATATAGAGCAAATATAGAGCCAGCTTAAGGCGATATTTATTTATAAGCAAATTTCTACTGAAATTTGATCTTTCTAAATCAAAATAATATGCAGATGTTACTATGCATGGCAAATATTCACAAACAAAATATAACCAACATTATGAAAAAAACAAATTTGAATACAGCAAATGTGGAAACTGAAAATAATTAGTAAGTACTTTGTTTGCATACTGAAATTTATTTGTGCAAAATCTTAATAATAATTTCTCTCTCTCTCTAAGTATATAATCTTAGTATATAAGTCAATATCTTATATAATCTTAGATTTTATTAGATTAGATTTATAAAATATTTTCAGCGATCAAATCAGTACATTTATAAAATTATAATAAAAATCTTGTATATCGAAATATGAAATTCGTACAAATATTTGCTGCATCGGAACAATAATGAAGATTGATTAGGGTAGAAGAATCGTATCACACAACAATCGTAATTGTCGCATAGCCCCACCTACCCAAGTACGACTATCACCTCCATGAAGGGCAAAACCTGATAAAGTGGTAAACCTAACCCAGCCATACACAATGTTTTTTTTTTCTTGGGGCACTCTCAGATTTTAGCTGTGTCCCGGTGGCCGCTATAAAAATCACAACATCCATTAATTAGGTGTCAAAAAGTAAAAATATTACGTTTAATCGTTTCTTTAAATTTTAATGAGAAAGGTGATATTGGCAACAGTTTTTAACAATTTAATTTAGATCTGGTTTGTAATTGTTGCACGCTACTCCCAATACGTTATCGAGATGGAAATCTGTAAGCCGGTTTCTGTATATGCTTTTTGCATATTCACCTTGGAATAGGGTGATTCACAAAGATATGTGTATGCAAACAACATACGCAGAATTTGGGCACATTTTTTAACAGTCTAACATTGATCGGGCACTATTATCCAAAATTCAGCGTACTCCTTCTTCTCTATCTTCTAAATAACTTATCAGTTTGTATTTGTTTTCACCTTGTTACCCAATTTGTTTTCACCTTGTTACCTTGTCAGCCAATTATTTTGTTTTCACCTTGCAAACTTCGATTAAAGCTGTTGAGTTTCTCAGTAATGTGACATATAAAAGCTAAAAGACACCACCATCTGTTATTTTGCAGTTCGGGGTCATTTTTATCATTTTGCTGTAAAAACAGGAATTGACGTAAAGACAAAAACCGTTCCAAAACATTTCCTCAACTAAACCAGCGCACCGAGGTAGGTAAAACAACTTCGATATATTGGCTACCTACTTCTTAAAAAAAAAAATCTTCTGTGATTTAGTTCTCGTGCTCGGATACGATTCACAATACTTGTTTAATTATTGTTTTAATTTAATTTAATAAATAATTGTTTTCATCACAGCTTCTATTTCTGTGTAAAACAGCCAATATCATAAAATGTTTTAAGTTTGTATGATTTTCTATAACGTAGGATGGTTTCACCAATTCTATCTTATCAGTTCAATCAATAACCTGCGAAGTTCATGTCTCTCTCACAAAATGTCAAAATTATAAACATCTAACCCTAAACACCCCATGGGTTTTCAAGTGAGTGGTTTACTAATTATTGTACATGGAAGCTAAGCTGTGCTGATGAGAGATAAATAACGAAACGCGTCCACAGATGGCTATCCACTTAGGGTATTGGAAAGACATGATCTTAAAAACAATGTTATTTTTATGGTTTTTGTTGAGTGCCACGAAAGTGGACTGAAAGCTATAAAATAACTTACAAATTTTATGTGAGATTTGTTTTGGTAGTACTAAAAAGACTCAATAATTTTTATAGAGCTCCGGAAAGACTGAATATATTTATATATTTAGGCTGTGTTCCGTTTTGTTTTAAGATTGTATGATTTTCTATAACGTAGGATGGTTTCACCAATTCTATAAAGATAATCTGTACCTCTGGTTTGGCCTTTCATTGTAAGGAACTTAAAAAAATCTTCGAATATTACATTCTGTTCAGTGCAATATCTAACACAAACCGAACAATGTGATGAATTGTGATTGCTGAAATATCGGTACTGGAGTCAAAAGCTAAGTTAAAGAACTTCCTCAAGTGGGCAATTACGTTATTACGAATATGCTTGGCGATATATTCAATACGTCTCACACAGCTAGAATCAGAGAGCTGTATTTTTTAATTTTCAATAATATCTGTTTTTTTTCACCATTCACGAAACATTCTTTTACAATATCTGCGTCGGTAAACGGTTTCATATTTTTAACAAGAATATAACAAATTTCATACAATGCTTTAGTTACCACTGCATCTTGCGATAATGCCACCGACATAACATTTTGTTGTTGTTGCAAAGATCTTTTCAAAATAGCCAATTTCTCATTTCCCATGAGTAACTAACTTTGAAACGTCTTTGAAAAAAATGTCTTCTCTCGCCGCCCGTTGAGTCATGTGTCGCAGTGTGCAACCAGTGCCCTGCGCCTATAATTCCCGCAGAATTTTAAATAGGTAATTGGCTTAGTAAAGTTATTAATAGAATTTGAAACTACAACGGGTGGGCAACTTCCCACAGATTGTTGGGCCGCATGAGGCCCGTGGGCCGCAGTTGAGTATGGCTGACCTAACCCAAAATTGAAAAAAATGTCTTCTCTCGCCGCCCGTTGAGTCATGTGTCGCAGTGTGCAACCAGTGCCCTGCGCCTATAATTCCCGCAGAATTTTAAATAGGTAATTGGCTTAGTAAAGTTATTAATAGAATTTGAAACTACAACGGGTGGGCAACTTCCCACAGATTGTTGGGCCGCATGAGGCCCGTGGGCCGAAGTTGAGTATGGCTGACCTAACCCAAAATTGAAAAAAATGTCTTCTCTCGCCGCCCGTTGAGTCATGTGTCGCAGTGTGCAACCAGTGCCCTGCGCCTATAATTCCCGCAGAATTTTAAATAGGTAATTGGCTTAGTAAAGTTATTAATAGAATTTGAAACTACAACGGGTGGGCAACTTCCCACAGATTGTTGGGCCGCATGAGGCCCGTGGGCCGCAGTTGAGTATGGCTGACCTAACCCAAAATTGAAAAAAATGTCTTCTCTCGCCGCCCGTTGAGTCATGTGTCGCAGTGTGCAACCAGTGCCCTGCGCCTATAATTCCCGCAGAATTTTAAATAGGTAATTGGCTTAGTAAAGTTATTAATAGAATTTGAAACAACAACGGGTGGGCAACTTCCCACAGATTGTTGGGCCGCATGAGGCCCGTGGGCCGCAGTTGAGTATGGCTGACCTAACCCAAAATAAGGTAACCAACCCGCATGGAGGGCAAGTGAGACCAGGGCCAACGATAGCGCGTGAAATGGCACACCGCTAAGGAGGTTGGGCGTGATGCTAATGACCTATCCCTGGAAAAAATCATAGTTACGAAGCCCCCAGACGAAGGTGAGGAAAGCAAACGGTAAAAATTTTGACGAACCCAGCAAACGACACGGATACATAAGATTTGGTTCATGAAACATGAGAAGTTTAAACACAGTGGGGGTCATTTACGCAATCGACTAAAGATGTCAAAATACAAGATCATGGTGTTAACAGTGCAGGAGACCAGATGGAAAGGTTAGGTTAGGTTAGGGATGGCATCCATGACATAAAAACCCGCACAATCCTGCACAGTGCAACGACGATAATTGAAATCAACTAGGAATTGCTTTTATAGTAGACAATAAATGAAACATTCAGGACTTCCAATTCGTAAGTGACTCCAAACGAAATCCTTTTTCCTGTCGATAATAAATGCACAGGCAGAAACGGAGGCAAAGGACGAGCTAGTAAAACATAACTTCTATCAGAAACATCCAAAAATAGCGGTAGATATCGACAGAGTTTATTGAGTATCAGTACCAACGTACTGATACTCAATATCTACAAACTAGAGGGGCACCTCGACACGTTAACAAGAAATTGTCCTGAAGAACACGGTATCAAGGAAGACTGGCAAAACCTAAAAAAAAAGTAACCATATAAGCAGAATCTACCATGAGATACAATTTAAAGACAGCCCGAGACAAATGAAATGCAGAAGTGTTGTATTTGGTAAATATTATATTATCGATCTTTCACATGTTAGACATTACTACATCTATTATATTTTATGTAGTGATGCCAACTTGGGGGTTTTACCCCTAAATTTAGGGGGAACCATGATGTACCATGTTTTTTTGGGGGGGTACATTTATTCAGGGGGATTTTTAGGGGTATTTTTAATCGGGTACATTATTAAAGAGATTTTTTGAGGGCGATAGATTTAAACGCATATCTTAAAAAAACAGTGAAAAAGAAAAGAATGTATATATAATGACACAGAACATAATAATTTATAAACCCAAATAATGCGCAAGTGAGCACAAATATCATGAACTCACTACAAACAAAAATGCAGAAATTTATATTAAGCCTTGAAACAACCATTGCATATTGTTTAGAGTTGTGCTTACAAATTAACAACAAAATTAAAAAAACAAAACAAAACTAATATCCCATCACTAGCCCTCATTTAATACATACCTCGATGATATTTGCAGTATTGAGTCAACATTATGTCTAGGGGACAAAAAACAAGACATTTTATGAAACAATTTATTTTTAATTTCAATATTTTCTTGATTAACTTAAAAAGAAAAGTTAACAAAAGAAGAGTATAAAAAGCAAAAAATAACGTAGGACAAGAAAATGATGAAGCAAAACAGTATTTTAAATTAACATTTTAATTTACCTCTCAAACAAGGTGAACAATGAAAACTTTAGGGGTTTTTAATCGAAATCTAGGGGGAATTGAAGTTTAATTTAGGGGGAAAATTCTGTACGAGTTGGAATCACTGATTTTATGCAAGTTACTCTCCGCCACTTCTCAACATAACCTATAACTGTTTGTAGTATCCAAGTACCGCTTGTCATGTTGAAACATGTTAATGTTAATCGTTATTAAATATATTTTCTTATAACTACCAGTGGTCTATTTTACGTTGTTTAATTAAAACCCACCACCTCAACAAGAAGAATGTACTCAAGCTGTGGAACATCGAAAAATGGACAGAAGAACATACTTTGAAAGAGCGACAAGAACAAAGAAAACTGCATATGAAGAATCCAGGAGAGCAGCCGAAAGGGATCCTAAAACATAAGAAACGAACATATTTCATCTCCATTATGGAAAAAGCAGAAGAAGATTTCAGAAACAATAATAACAGCAGTGCCTACAGAGGTGTTAAATTTATCAAAAGGGAACACTAATCAAAAATTTGTTTCTCTAAATCAGAGTGCGAGAATCTCATAAAAGAAAAAGGAGAAATTTTATACAGATGAAAGATGTACTTTAGGATTTGTTCAACCCCAGCAGGCCATCATCGGAGTGTAAGGCATGAGTAGAAGCGACCACCGATGAAGAAACCCACGACCCACCTAACATCTAGGACCTATCCAAAGCATTTAAAAACATTAAAAACCACAAAGCACCCGGCATTGACCACATTCCAAGAGAACTCTTTAAATATGGCGGAGAACAACTAACTTCCCATCCACAATTCACAAATTAATAACAAAAATCTGGAATACGGAAAAACTTCCACAGGAGTTGAACATAATAGGGGAATATCAGGTAGGCTTTAGACTTGGAAGGTCCACTATAGACCAGCTACACACTGCCAGACAGCTATCAGAAAAATGCTGGGAGTTTAACATCGACATTCACCAACCGTTCATAGATTTCAGCCACTCATTTGGTAGTGTAGATAGAAATATGCTCTACACAATTCTACTTCATTTTAACATTCCCCTAAGCTAGTGACATAAGAAGTGCTAGTGACAGTTACAGAAGCACAAGAAGCGCAATGCTAGACACCAAATGCCGGGTGAGGATAGAAGCCTAATTGACGGACGAACTCAACTCACATACGGGAGTAAAAAAAGCGACGGACTGGCCCCCACGGTCTTCAATATAGCACTAGAACATATGATGAGAAGTACAGGAACCGATCTGAACACCACTATCATTACCAAGTCCACGTGGGCTACGCAGATGACCACAACATTCTGGGCAGACCACCAACAGCGGTTAAGGAAACATTTATAAATCTCGAACGGGGGGCGAAGAACATTAGTCTCAGGATTGAATAAGGATGAAGATAAAATCAAATTTAAGCTCCAAAGCAGAAGACAATTCCACGGCCTCGAAGCATAGCCATACCAAACAACAATTCCTGGAATGTCCAGGAATTTACATAGAGACTTCAAACTTCTGTATAAAGACGCACTGTAATTTTCTACGGAAGCTAAAGATGGACAATGACCAAAAATTCCGCGGAATTACTGGATCTTTTTGAACGGAAGATCCTCAAAAGAATATATGGTGCAATCTATGAAAATAGGGAGCGGAGGAGGGTAGATACATTCATGAAAGTATATAGAGATCTAATTTCTACCTTTGTCGCTATTCCTAAAAAGAAAAACGCCAAAACATGCGAAGAGCACCGTCTAATCAGCCTCACGAGCCATGTACTTAAAGATGTACCTTCCATGATGTACCATGTACCATGTACCTTCTTGAAAATAATCCATAAGAGAATATATAAAAAATGCTAAGAAAAATTTGGAGAAACTCGGTTTGGCTTCAAAATGCTATATTGCATACAACTGCTGGTACAGAAATGCTATGGCCAGAGAAAAGATGTATTTATGTGTTTTATCGACTATCAAAAAGCATTCGACAATGTACGACATGATCTCCTAATACCTGCCTTACCAAAAACAGGCCTCGGCGAAAATGATATCCAGATAATACACAAACTACACTGGAACCAAACAGCAAAGCTCCGGATTCGTAATACACTACTGACAAATAAAATAACGATAGCTAAAGGGTTCCGACACGGTTGCATATTATTGCCGTTGCTATTCAACATTTATATAGAGAAGATATTTCAATTAGCACTGAAAAATGACCCAAGAGGCATAAAGGTTAATGGATTGCCAATTAACAACTTAAGATATGCCGATGACACAGCTATATTACCAGATAACTTCGAAGCCCTATAAGCAACCATAACAGATATAAATAAGATAGGAAAGGAATTTGGTCTTGATATTAACATAAGCAAGACCAAACTGATGATAGTAGGTCGGCTTCCTCATAACAATGTACAACACTAAGCCTCCGCCTAGGTGTGGTTAAATGTTACATACGGCCAATATTGATATACGGATCAGAAACTTGCTCATTAAAGGCCAAATCCCTTAATAGAATCGAGGCTATAGAATTGTGGTTTATGAGAAGACTACTCAGTATTTCCTGGGTAGACCACGTATCAATCGAGCAGGTTTTATAAAGAGCAACTACGCATCGACAGCCATTGGATATTGTAAAGCAAAGACAAACATTGCACTTGGGGCATATCCTGTGGGGTCCAAGATATAGACTGCAGAAAACTATACTTATGGGCAAAATCTAAGGTAAAAGAGGACCGGGACGAAGGCAACACTAATGGCTCCGCAATATTCGGAACTGGTGCAATATCGCAGATGCCGCAACGATATTTAGAAGAGCCGAAAGTACACTTAACATTACCCACACTTAATGAACATATGAACGACAACGCGCTAGACAGCGTATGGCACCACAAGAAGAAGATATAGAGATCCCCCCATTACGACGCACATCAAACTAAGGTGACTCCAGAAGGCGACTCCTTCAAGTCAGAACCGCGGGTGAAGCAATGAAAGTGTTCTAGGGACAACCAGAAAGAAAACGGCGAACTGGCAGATCACGCGCAAGGTGGACCGATAACGTAGCCAAAGATGCACAGGTATTCCTAAAAACAAGAATCTGGAGAAAGACAGCTAATGACCTAGAATATTGAAGGCTAGGCATCCGGAAGGCCAAGGCTCGATTTGGACCGTAGCGCCATTCAAGAAGAAGCTAAAATATGTAAATATGTTTTTCAAATTGTGGAACGGATGTTTCACAGTTGTCTGCAATTAAAGATCTATTCGGACAGGTATTCCACAGAGTTTCATTCTGACACCAATATTGTTGAGTACTTTATTTAATTACATACCCACGCGTCTACCAACAAGCACAGTTTGCTGACTGCGCAGCAATTTATAATCATAGTGAAAATGCCATAACGACATGTATCAAGATCCAAAAAATTACATACCTAATTAATGCGGAATAAATTGAAACCATTACATGTAAGTTAGCATTCCAAAAGTAGTGTGGTATAACAGGTTAAGTCTTTTTAAAAACTTTAAAATTTGTAAAATTTCATCACCCTTACATGAACTTATCAACCATGATTTCTCGAAAAATAATCAAACCATTTTCATAAATATTTGGAGATAACGCTCGCCAGAAGTTTGTTAAAAAAACAAAATCTGCGAAATTCGTATTCCTCATTGAGCAAACAATAGCTTGTTGGGAAACTGTTTTGAGTTTTATTATGATGTATAGTATTACCATCCTCTCAGCAATGTAATTTTTACAAGCTGCACCTAAAGTTTTTCATCAACTTTCATTTATATCAGTATTGCACGACCCGTCGCAGCGAGCAGACGTGTTCCAGTGTGCTACGCCAGTTTACAGGCCACGTCGAATCAAAACGTTAAAAACGCGATAAAATATAAATACTATAAGCCATATACCAACACCATAAGCCATATACCAACACCAAAAGCATGCGATGGATGGGGACCCCGTAATGGAGGTAGTGGAAAACAATGACAAAACTCCTCCCGATAAAAGTGATGACATGCGCATAACGCTATCACGTCACCAGCCTGGCCAGTCATCAGCTTGGCAAATCGTTAATCCTAGAAAGGGAGCAAGGAGGGCTAACAGCAATATAGACAGTGGCAGCGAACTACCGCAAGGCACATCTAATAATACCAACAGATTCTCTGTGCTCGCTGCCAGCCAAGACCCACCGACTACAAGCCATGCTGTAAATGGAAATACTGATCAAAGAACGATAGAGCATGATAGAGAACCCAAACCACCACCTATAATTATACCAGGCGTTAAATCTATAGCTCATCTGTCAACAACAATTGAAGCAGTCATCGGGAAAGGTGCCTACACTCACAAAACCATCAGCGGCAGTGGCCAACTGAGGATAATGGCTAAAACTGCAGAGGCATACCGAAAAATTGTCCACAAACTCGACGAGTAAGTGTCTCCTTTCACACATATCAATTAAAACAGCAACGAGCATACAGAGTGGTTATCAGATCACTGCATCCATCCCGCCTGAGGATATCAAGGTCGCAATAGAAGAGCTCGGACATGCTGTAAGAAACGTGTCAAACGTTCGACACAGAAAAACCAAAGAACCACTGCCATTCTTTTTTGTGGATCTCGAACCAAACACAAACAATAAATATATTTACAAAGTCGACCTTTTACTGAATGCAAAGATTCAAATTGAACCGCCAAGAAAGGTAACAGCCTTCGTCCAGTGTACCAAATGCCAGAGGTATGGTCACACCAAGACCTACTGCCGTAGGCAATTTCGGTGTGTCAAATGCGGCGGCGAACATATCATCGCTAACTGCACGAAAAGTAAAGAAACCCCTGCCAAATGGGACTGTGTGGAGGAGACAACTCAGCCAATTACAAGGGATGCAAAATATACCAGGAAATACGATTAAAAAGAAACACAACCCAAAAACCCCACTGGCACAGACCAACAACCTCAGAACTCCCAGTTTAAACACGGTCAGCTGATGTGATTCCGTCTTCCAGTATGACACACTTAAGGGACAACGCCAGTTTTGCTCAAGCCGCTAGAATGACCGAAAATTCCCAATCGGACCACAACGCAGATGGTAACCCTGATATAGTATCTAAACTCGATAAATCGTTTCAAGATTTCAACAGTCCTAATGCGACAAAACGAACTACTGAACACAATGCTAAAACTACTCACTGCAGTATTAACCAAGTTCACGGAAAAATGAACCAATTTTATAGAATGGCTCTATGGAATGCGAACGGCCTGGTGAAGTACTACCAGGAACTTCCATGGTCCTCTAGTTCTGTGTAGTTTAGTCTAGTTCAACGGTCCTCTAGTCCTGTCAGCAACATATTGTCATCCAAGACACTCAATCAATAAACACATATTCATGGAATATCTGGGTACACTAGGGCACCGTTTAATTGCTGGGGGAGATTTTAACGCGAAACATCTGTGGTGGATATACAGACTCACTACCACTAGAGGGAGAGAACTCCAAAAAGCAATGACCGATATGCAGTGTAACCAGTTCAGCAGGGCAACCTACGTGCTGGCCTACAGACAACAACAAAACTCCAGACGTACTAGACTTTTTGAAATATACTAATCGAGTAAGGTAGCTTCCCTGAACTAAAAAAGGGTCCAAAAATCAAGATTTTTGAAATTTAAGAAAAAAATGTGTAAAAATGCGGTTTACGTCTTGATTTTTTTCAGGTGAATTGAACAAAAAATTAGGTTTTTTTAGACGAGCCTTACAAAGTTCCGGCTGTAGGTGCATTTTAAATTTTTCACTTTTTCTTCAAAAACTCCGTTCATCTTGCGCGTCGAAACGGGACATTGTCATTTTCTGTTGTAAAACTGAACGGGCCTTCGACCCGTGCCCATGTGCCGCTCGCAAGTCCAACACGGCGTCCTCCAGGTGCAAAAAAACAGGAGATCGTTTCTAGCACCTTTGAGGAGCAATTTTTGCCCGCGGCTCGATTTTTTTACTGTGTCCTCTTTCCGCGTCGATTTCACGTTTCTTGACGTCACGCGGAAAAGTACGCGACCGTCGGTTCACCCGGTGCGGCGGAAAATGTAAGCGAAGAAACCCGTTTTTTCCATCACTGTTGTGAACGCCGTTCTCTTGATTGAAGAGTGCCGTTTCTCCAAATCGGTTCGCTCGATGCGAGATGATTACCCGCAACCGGCGGTGGAAGAATCTGCGACCTGCGACATCCTTTTCCCGCTCTGGGTCAATTTTAACACAAAAATCGGAAAAACGCGGTGTTTTTTTCACCTAATTTGCGGGGATCCCTCTCCTGGGATACCCAACAGTCGGATCGGGACCGGACCGGCACCAATCGATTCGGCATAGTGCCTTTAAGTTTGGCTTGGAGTTTACTTGCGATTGTGCGCTGGATGGCGCCGGGACGCCCGAAAAACCATGTTTTGCAGACGTACGCGAGAATCCTCCAGGATTCGCTAAGTTAATGAGTAGAGCGTCGCGGTGGCGGTTTCTAAATAGAAAACGAAAGGGTCTATAAGGCGATAGGAACTACGCACCGCTCGATCGCATTTGGGGGTCTCGACGCTCGTCCAAACTCGAAACGAATTTTTCAAAATTGAGCAAATTGAAACCTTCAATATTCGGAATTTCGGACATTATGAAATGTTTTAGAATTGTATTGCTCTTTTCGGTGATTATAGCCCCACGTGTCTACTTTCGAACGACACCTCTCTCGGCGCATTACACCTCCGGGGACGTTCCGCAGGCCCCAATTCGCAAAGTCACTTTTTTTCACCTCTTAAAACAGAAACGCAAAAAGAAAATTTACATTTCCAGCCCGACAAGTGCATGCCCGGTGGAAAGGCCAACAGTATGGTGTTTGAATTTCTCAAATTCATCAACGGATTCGCACTCCAGGTCAAAAAAACTACGACCATTGCTTGCCGCTGAATCGCCAATTTGCACACAGCTGATCATTTTGACACTATTTTCGCTCAGGTTAGAGGCAACTGTTATTGTTGAAGTTTATCCGTTTATGATTATTCGTGTGCTTGTGCGAAGATAAAATTTAAAAAAAGAATTTAAATCAAAATTCTGATTTTTCGCTCAATGTTAGGTTGAAATTCAAATCAAATTCAAAGAGATATCTTGAAATCTCTAAATTGCAGATTTTGGCGACTCTGACTCTTGATTAGCAACATATAATAAAGTCAAAAATCGCAAATTGTGAAAAAAAATTTCACAAATTTCTACAAGAAAACGAAGATTTTACACTTTCTTTTAGCAGATTCTTAAAATTCAGACCATTTTACATCAGAAACAGTAGATTCCGTTCACATTTGAATTCAAAAATGTAATTTGTAAACAATGTTTAAGAGTTTTTTTAAGAATAATTAAAGCTTTTAAATGGAATTTAGATTCCAACGATACCAGTCGCGTCTTCCTTGGATGTATAGCAACAGAGTTATTGGCGAAAAACTGTAATTTTTACCATTTCACTGCGGAAGGAACAGCCCTTTCAATATTTAACGGCATTTTCTATTGAAATTCCAATTCCTCTCATCAAGTTCTATTAAAATATGTTGCATGAATTTTCTGCGGCTGATTGTCCAGACGTGGCCGACATTTGAAATCTCCCTCCAACTGTTTTACTTGATTTTCAAACATTTGCGTTTTTCATTTTTTCCTTACATTTCTAATAAATTCTTCTAGCATTAATCGATAGAGTAAACTTTTCTCTACCAGCGGAGCAAATTTTATCATTCCTTTGCAAACCGTTTTACCAGGATTTTTTTTAAATGCAATTCATTTGCCAGTATTCGGGGTGGCTAGCAACGGTTGCATAATCAACTCCGCGCCATAGAAGTTTGCTTCCATTTTCCGTGGTGAATGGTGTTTATTTCTCAGATTTCTTAAAGTTGGAAAATTTCTACATTAGAAACAATTGAATATTCTAGCAAATTCATACTTTTACGTGAGTAAAAGTAAAATCGGCCATATTTAATTTTTACTGATTAGAATTTTTACTGATTTTATAAAAGAAAACTATCGTTTTACAAATTTCTGGTTGGAAATTCTTGAAAGTCGGCTAATTCTACATGGGGGACGATGTAAGTTTTTGGGTCATCTGGTAATTTAAAAACCATTTTCCAAACGGTGAGAATTACGCGTTTTCGACAAGAATAGTTAAAAATTACAAATTTAATTTTTAATCTAAAGGTGTATTCCTCGACTTCTTAGCGTGTATAACAAAAGAGTTATTGTTGAAAAACGGTCAGTTCTACCACTTGACGGCTGAAGGAAAAGCCATCTCGAAATTTATCCGGTATTTCTTATTAAAATCGAATAGTGCTCATGGAGGCCTATTGAAATGTGCTGCATGCGAAGTTTTAGCGGCTGATAGCCACGATATGACGAGCGTTTAAAAATGTGGTCTACTTTTCTGCTTCGTCTTCGAAAAATCATATGCCTCATTTCCATGGGTTTGCAAGAAAAAATTTTAACACAGATCTATAGAGCGCACTTTCTTTTAACAAAAGCATTAAGTTTTATATAGTTTAAATAAGTTTTATATAGATTGTACATGTTTCTATTGAAACTGACATATCTGTGGTCGATAGCCTTGACACAGGATTTTTTTTAATAAAGAGAAAAATACAAAGAAGTACTTGCAAATATATTTTTTGTCCAATTTTCCGGAGTCCAAGAAACATGCATTTAGCGCTAATTTATAGAGCAGATTTTCATCTAAAAGTTGTGTCATTTTCATTTTTCCAAAGCGAACCGTTTTGGCGGAAGAGCCCATTTAAACCCATGTAAATTGAAAAACGAAATTCAGAGAAGGGTTGGATAAATTTTTGGATTTTATATTCTTTACTTTTGCGACTAAACCGAAGGTTTTTACAAAATTTGCAAAAAATAGTTTTTTGTAGGCACCGACGTCTTACATACGGATATCCCGGTTATAATTTTCCATCTTGAGGCGTTGAGGAGATATTTGCAAAATCCATTTAAATACACAATCATTTTCCACCCCGTCCTCAATGGAGGCGGAGCGTTCAAATTTGGCAAGCGGGTACTACATTTCGCCACCCACATTCGGTAAAAGTTTCGTTGAAATCATTACAGTGTTAATATATTTTTTCGCAGTTTTTGAATATTTTTAAATTTTCGTATTCGTTTTTGGTTGAAATTCGTAATGACATGTCTGATTTGTTCTCGGATTTGTTCAAAAAATTATTTTAGTAAGCTTCACACAACGTGGAACAACAAAACTTCACACATTTGTAGAGAATTAGTCAATCTATGATACCTTGCAGTTAGTTTTGCAAAATATTTTATCTGGCGGCCCCTCAAACTCGAACATAAAATACATTTTTCTATTGAAATTGATGTTTTGGTATTTTCATGGCCGATAGCCTGGGCACATAATTTTTTCTAATAAAGAAATACTTATTGAAAATTTACAAATATATATTTTTTTCCAAGTCTAAACATGCATTTAGCACTGTTTTATAGAGCAAATTTTCATTTAAAAATTGTGTCATTTTCATCTTTCCAAAGCGAACCGTTTTGGCGGAAATTTTGGATAAATTATTGGATTTTATATTCTTTACTTTTGCGACTAAACCGAAAGTTTTTACAAAATTTGCAAAAAATACTTTTTTGTAGACATCGACATCTTACATACGGATATCCCGGTTATAATTTTCTATTTTGAGGCGTTGACGAGATATTTCCAAAAAAATATGAAAGACAACATCATTCCTTACGCTGTCCCCATTGGAGCGGGAGCTTTCAAATTTTATCAACTGTTACTTCTGGTGGATACCCACATTCAGAAAAAGTTTTATTGAAATACCTCAAACGTTAATACATTTTTTCGCAATTTTTGAATATTTTGAAATTTTCGTGTTCGTTTTTGATCGGAATTCGTGCTTGACATATCTGGATTTGTTTAACAATTTATTTTAGTAAGTTTCACACAACGTGGAACAATAAAATTTCACACATTTGTAAAGAATTACTCAGTCTATGATATTATTCAGTTAGTTTTGCAAAATACTTTATCTGCTGGCGGCCGCCATCCCTCAAACTCAAAGTCGCACACAAAGTCAGACATTCAAATAACTATAGTTTGAAAACTTCGACAGTTGTATTCAAAATTCCTTCATTTCGACGTAGCTTATAGATTTTTCTATTCAAATGTACATATAATTTGGTATTTTTGTGGCCGATAGCCTTCACACAGAATATTTTTATCTGACCAATTTGTTTTTGTATTGATATATCTAGTCTAGATTTATCCGGTCTTGATTCATCTGACTAAGAAATGCCGCGCGTATGTGGTCTTGATATATTTGGTCTTAAATTATCTGACCAAGACCACATACGCGCGGCATCGCGTATGTGGTTTATGTATGTGTTGATATATCTGATCTTGATTTATCTGATCAAGACCAGACGCGGCAGCGCGTATATTCTCTCTCTCTCTCTCTATATATATATATATATATATATATATATATATATATATATATATATATATATATATATATATATATATATATATATGTATATATATATGTATATATATATATATATATATATATATATATATATATATATGTATATATATATATATATAATAGATATTTCTATTGAAGCAATTTGACCAATTTGACCATTGATGAATTTTCATGGCCGATAACCTTGACACTGGATTTTTTAAATAATGAAATACATGAAAATTAAGTCAAAGTTGACATTAACGTCAGTTGAGTAATTTATTGGTTATTATTTTTGCTAAGTGTTGCTAATTGTCTAAAAGCAAACTTACTATAATTGGAGGAGAGATATTGGAAATCAATAGTAGCCAACCTTCATAAAAGGATGTTACTATATATGATGAAGTAACGTTAGTAACTAAAGCTTACAATTTTGACGAAAAAAAGTCTTAACAGCTGACTTTTTCTGACTTGGTTATGTTATCTGTCAGACTTGACAACAACAACGGAACTTCCACAAATAGTTGGTGAGATTATGTTTGAGTATGTTGTTTACTCAACAAAACAAGATACCAACTTGATTAAAAGAATATGTAGGTTATGTTGAACGTCAAAGTTGACAACATCAATGTCATTTAATCAATTTAAAGGTTATGAAAGTTTTAGTGAGATTTTTAGTAACTTTTACTCCACAGCTAATTTTTTATCGTCCATGTTGTACACCTTAGTAACCAATATTACATCGTTAGATATAGCTTTTTTTTATCATATAACTTTTTTTTATGAACGTTGGGAGCTTTTCATTTCTAATATCACTCCTTAAATTAAAATCACTTTGGTTTTAGATAATTGGCAACACTATATGATTAAGTTCATCCCCAAAGTGTTTGATTATATTATTTTTCAAACCTGACAGCATTAAAATCATTTGAGACGAATGCATTATTAGTTAATATTTTGTGCAGTAGGAGTTGAACATCTTGCAACTCATACAACCTAAGCTGTTGCGCTTTCTACAAGAATCGCGCAGCTCGCAATTCTGCTTACTCTTTCAGATACAAGTGTCATAATTCATTATACAATTGCACCCTCATCAATTATTCCACCTTTAACAACTATTCCATTCTTTTCAACTATTCCATCATTAAAAACTATTCCATTCCGAAAAATACGATCCATATGTACTAGTTTGTTACTAAAGGCATAAACAAAATATATACAAACGTGGAACCTAGCCTTGACCTCTCATCTGAACATACCCCGGTAATACTAACACTGGAATGACTGGAATCATCACTAAAGAAAGAATCCCAACTATGCAGAACAAAAAAACTGACTGGAATGCCTTTCGAGATAAAATTAATCATGGAATTAACCTAAAAATACCATTGAAGAAGAGAAAAACAGAGAAGACCGCCGCATAACATAATATAAAACTGATACAAAACTCAGCTTGGTATTCGACATCCCGACGACGAAACTAGGCGTAACAGAGCTGCGTGAAAATTAAAAGAACTTATTAGTGACTATAATAACACACACGTAATAAAGTTATAGTAGAAGGTCTATTTTAAGCCCAGTAAACCAATTACTTTATTTGGTAATTACATTTGAATCATGTGATACGGTCTACTCCCCAATCCAGTGACGAAGGAATAATTAATAACTATCCAAAACAAATAAAGGACAAAATCACTAAAAAAGGAGACAACGTAGGGTATGGCAACTGAGCCGACATCCCAACGACGAAACTAGGCTAAACAGAGCTGCGTGAAAATTAAAAGAACTTATTAGTGACTATAATAACACCACGCTACAGCAAAGCTTGCTTAACCTAACGAACTCATGAAACACAGACTAGTACCTTTGGAAGGTAACAAAACGAGTGAATCAACAACAAAACCAAAACTCCCCAATCCAAAACCAAATGGCGAATGGGCTAAGTGCGATACCGAAAAAGTCAAAGTCTTTGCAAATCATCTCGCTGATGTGTTCACTCCTCTACCAGCCAACTTAAGCGACGATCATATTCTCAATTTCCGTACAAGCCCCTTGCTAATGAATTTTCCCATAAGACACTCTCCGAAAGAAGTTCATATAACAATAAAAATAATTTATTGTTAACTGTGTAAAAGATTATAATTATGCGTACTCGACAAAAAAAAATCGTTAATATAATCTATTTTGTAAGAAAAGTGGTAATAATGGAAATAGATAGATAATTAATTGACGCACACGTAATAAAGTTATAACAGAAGGTATATTTTAAGCTCAGTAAACCAATTACTTTATTTGGTAATTACATTTTAGTCATGTGATACGGCCTACTAGGCACGGTTAAATTACTGCGAGATACAATTCCCAATTATTTATACAGTCGTTAAATAGTTATAGACGATTAATTCGATGGGGTTTTACTTACTAATAACCGATGGAGCGATTTTAATTAAATTAATTTATTAATCAAGGCACAAACGTTTTGTAGACTTGAAACGATATTATTGGAAGATATTTTGGGAGCAACACAGCAGGGAAATTCAATTTTATTTTCAATTAATTAAAAACCAAATATCGTTGGAATTGGAAATTAATATTTTGATTCATTTTGTGAATGTATTGATTAATTTTATGTAAATACTAAGTATATTAATTACTGGCTTTTGAGTTCTATTTCAAATGCACATATTGCTACATAATGTTAATTATATATTAGTTTAATTATCAATTTCCATGTATAAAATAATGTATAACTGAGTTCATTCTTTAATGTCCTTATACGCTGACTCAGGAGAATATGTATACATTTATCACAGTTGCTCGAGTGTACCAGAATTGTTTCTGGTACACTCGAACCTTCTACTCACATAGTATTATAAAAATATACATAATATTATTAAGACAGACATACAGACAAGCGGGCCGGTTCTGTAAGAGAAACATTAAAGTTAATTGAAAAGGCACCTTTAACAATTCTGCATAGCCGCTAATTTCATAATAGTATATTACGTAACAAGAGTTGTAAGATGCATATTACGTACGAGCGGAACAGTTTCACGTTGTAATTCCACGAGTACGTAATTTCCTTACAACTCGAGTTATATACTATACATTATCTACGACCACGCTAATTTGTTCATGTTCAAAAAGAAAAATATATTTTAAATGAAAGACAGCATCGATTCCAATGATTTGATGTTTTATGATTGTTTGAAAATCACGGAGTACTATATTTAACAATCGTATCAACATGCAGCTCTCAACCAATCAACGAAACGTAAACCAAACGCACTAGTGTGTTATCAATCATAACTTATCATTAATCGCGGACTGTTACATACGTATGTGTTATGATGTATTTACATAGTCCATAAACTGTATAATAATAGGCATTTACAATAGTGGTGGTAGATAAAAATATTAAATATAAATAAAATAATACAGATATTAATTAGTCCCTACCAGAATATCTATTAATTTATTTAATTTTATTATTAGCGTCAAAATGTTAACGTAGTATTTCTAATTTACATTTAACACCGTTAACGATACTGTAATTTTAACGAAGTAGACAAATCATATTTTTACTATAAATTAACAAAGTTAATCTATCCAGTTTTGTCTTAATTCGTTGCGTTTGCATTTTATTGTACAATATAGTTTTCTGTTTTTTTTCCCACTTTTGTATTTTTTTTTTTTTTTGTATCATGTATTTTTCCCGCTGCATACAGGAGAATTGAATTTTCCACGTTTGCTAGTCTTCCTGTGGATACTCTTATTTATGTTGTAATACTGTGAGATTAAACGGCATTCAAAATACAATTCCATTGGTTTCCCGATAAAAACTACCGATGCGACGTTATCGTGGTATTTTTGCAAGTTTGCAGAAATAGTAAACCTGGTGACGTCTGGTTGTGACATTTTTCTATAGAGGGGGGAAATTCATATTCTACCGCGAGATGCACGGAAAGGTGGACAATACCGGGGGTTGTTTGTCGTTTGCCCGAATTTAATTGTTCGCAGAGGGATGCTAAAATTTCTTAGGCAACGGCGATGATTATTTAACGGGTGGATTATTTTTATTTGTTTTAAATTAAGGAAAGGACGGATGATTTTAATTAGAATAAGAAACGCAGGGGCGATAAATTTCAATGGAATGGAATAAAAAAGAAAGAGAACTGCAGAGTTATTTGGTATTATAGATGATTTGTTAAATTTGTTTTTGGCTCATTTTTCACTCAAACATATTTACGAATATTTTGCTTACAATGTTTATACGAATACGAATAACATGTTTACAATGTTTAACGTAATAACATGTGCTATGCTTAACGTTAATATTAACTATACGGTAATAATATTTGAAATTAATTTCCGCATATTCGAAATATTATATAAGAAATCGCTTCAAAATTCAAAAATGTACTTAAAACACCAATTTATATGAATTTAATATTTTTATGTTACACTGAAAGACCGAAATTGGAGAATGTCGACTTTCACCGGTGAATGTCAACATTCACATAGTCGCTTGGTGTATGTTCGAAATATTTGGTAAATACCCTTATTAATGACTTACACCGCTAAATGTCCATATTCACTAATAATGCATATTGAACATGTCGGAGATTTATATTTTCTTTTCGTTATTTCAGTCGCTATAAAACGTCATAAGGGTGACGTAAGTTTTTGGCCTCTCTTTCTGAGAAGAGTGACCAATAATTTAAAACCTACTTTACAACCTACATTCGAAATAAAAGAAGAAAATAATAGTAATAAAAAGATTACTTAATATACGATTCAAATCTTATTTATTGCAACAACTTAATATTATGACACTTTAAATTGCACAAGAGTCCTTTGCTTTTACAACTGCATTTATTTGCGGTTGAAACACTTGCGCAATGACAGCGTGTATAACCTAGCCCCCGCTTCTCAGCGACATTTCTTGAAAGAAATCTCATCTATGGAAAGTGACTTTTCTTTACAAATCACGAACTGATTACGTGTGTAAAGCTGCTTGAGGGTACCATTTTGATTTGTCAGTTTGTAGAAGAGGGAGTGTTCTATTTCAACAACAACCGCAACACATTTTGGCTATTTGTAAGTCCATGGTCGACACCAGGGACTTGAATTCATAGAGTATCACCAATTTGAGCAGGAAGAAAATGTTTTTGTGACGTTCGTAACATTTTTATTGCTTGCAGTAGAAGTTTCTCTTGCGCGACCGCTCTTTTTTAAGAAATCAACTCGTGTTTCTCAGTTAGAACTTGATGTGAAGACGTTGTAGATTGCAGGTCCTCTTCAATATTTCTGTGTTTCGTTTGATACTGTTTGCATAAATTTAAATACAACATTACAACTTCATATGAAATATTTTTGAATTTAACTTTCAACTCTTTAAGCATACGTATTCTTCCTCCGTGGCCTGTTCTGGTGTGAGTTTCATATAGTATTCTGAATAATTCTTCATTGGTAACATAATACTGTATATTCGTTTCCACTGGTGTTAATGGTAACTTTTCTTCATGATTAATTTTTAAAACGACAAAACATTTTAATAGTCTGTAATACAAAGCTGTGTTCCACTTAGTTTTAGCAGAAACCACTTTAGAAAGTACTTTTCTTGAGAAAAATAAAAACTTATTGTTTCTCTTCTCGTTGTCTTCCCGTTTACCCGCAATGAATGCATTTAACTTTTCAAGAAAAAGATCACGATTTACTGCAGTCTCCATTCTGTATAAATTAGGGTATCGGAAAAAATATGAAAACGTTGCTCGCATCATCTAAACTTAGATAAGACTGATAAAGTTGATTGACTCCCAGGAGAACAAACGATTTGGCGGGAGAGAGCCAGTCGCCTCTCTGTCGACATCTCCATTTTGGACCTCCACCAGAGCCTATCTGTGATTGTCGACATACACCGGCGAGGGTCCGAATATACAATAATGTAGCGAAATATTCGATCTTTTACCGACGTATTGTTATGTGTTGACATTCACAGGTGAAAGTCGACATTCGCCAATTACGGTCTTTTACGGTAACATATATTGTTTCAACGTCCTGTGCAATTATTTAATGCAGATTTAAGTTGCCGATTTTGATAGACATGAAGGAGTATTTTAAAATTGTTACGAGGACCGGATAAAATCAAGCCCTCGTCACAATTTGGAAATCTTAGTGTGAAGACTTCGTAACTTAAATCTGCACTAAATAATTGTTTTATTTCTAATACTACTTATACAAAGTGCTTGAGGTGTGGAGACTAAAGTTGATGTTAATGCAACGTTTCTGCAATTAGCTTCACACGCCAATCGAAGGATTTTTTTGCTGTACAAAGTGATGTACAAAGTAAGGAAGGTTCAGGAAGTTAAGGAAGCACAAATTCAACTGCATTTAGTCGTTGTATATAGCCTCACCCATACAAATAAGAAGTTGAGAACATAGAAAAATACTTCAAGAATCGAGTATTGAACCTAGAAATCAGTATTATAATATGGACGATTAAGAGGACTAAAAGAGGTACACGAGTTAGAAGAACAACTGGAAGAGGGATTGCCGCACACACTGTTAAAAGATTCTAAAGCGCGTCTAAAGAAGAAAAGTGAGGTTACATTGCAGCATACAAAACATAAGAATATGAGAAAACTGTACCACCTTACACCGGAGGTAACAATTTTGACAACGCAATCAAATCAAAAATGTATTAAGAACTTCACTAAAATCGTTTTAAGAATTAAGTAAGAACAAACAGTCCAAGAAGAACAATTAGTCTAAGAACAGAGCATTCTATCGATTTTCTCTAAAATTTTGGAGAGTATTATATGCTCCAGAATGTTAATATCTTTAGATAAGCATAACATAATAAGCCCTCACCAACATGGCTTCGTAAAAGAGAAAACGATTGAAACGGCATGTTATCAATTCATAAAGGGGATTATTGGCACTCTCGAGTCACGGAAAATCCCAGTTGGAATGCTCGTCAACCTATCTAAGACATATGACTTAGTTAACCATAATATTCTACAAATAAATCTCTCCAAATATGGTATAAGAGGAGATCTGCTGGAGTTGATCACATCATTCCTTTATAACAGGATACAGATTACCAGGCTCCACATTCCGCATGGATTTGTACATTCAATATGGGTATTCCTCCTGGAAGCACAATATTATAGATATATTATAGAAGCACAAGCTCATAGTTATGGTGACATGACTTTCTTCTTTAGGGCTTCCACTATTTTGCACCACGAGGCCGCATTAAGTCGTCACCACCAAATCTACAATCTACGAGACGGAGCAAGTTGTTGAAGCTAGGGAAAATAACGAAGTTGGTGATGATGGATTAGATGGCCGCTTTCGATGTCGTACGAGAAATAAACGAAGTTGTAATAACTGGCTTATGGGTGGGAGAATGTTTTATTTACACTAACCCGGTGAACATGATAAATTGGTACGTTGGTGCTGAACTACTAACTGTTGCTCATCTGGACAGATCTTTGTTCTGTGCCAAAAGATGATACACTTTATTTAACTGATAGAGAACTTGGAGTTGTTAGTTACTAGTTGTTACTGTCCATTCTTGAGTATCAGACGGCTGTTATGAGAAGAGATTTTGCTACTGCTGATTATTTTACCTTCCATTCCAAGAGAACATATGAAGCTAATGGCACACTTCTCGGAAAAAAACAAGGATTTAAGCAACAAGCCTTAGCTGTCAGCACTGACCCAGAACACAGATTTGACTGCGCTGGCTCTAGGTGACATGGAAGTAGCGAAAACATTAGCCCTAGAAGCAAACAACCCACACAAATTGAAGCAGTTAAGTGAATTTGGAGCAAGCAACAACAACCTTCCATTAGTCAAAGAATGTATGCAAAAAGCTCAAGGCTTTGGCGGCCTTCTCCTAGTAGCTACAAGCACAGGAGACGCAGACCTAGGCGAGGCAACCTTAGCCGAAGGCAAACATAACATCTCCTTCCTCTCTTCCATGCTCCTTGGAGCATGGAGTTGCTCCTCAGAGGCTTTAGTTAGTTTATTCTCGACATCTTCGAAGCTTTTTCCCTGTGCGGCGATGGCTGTGTGATCCGCATAGATGAAGCGACGTGTCTGTTGGTCGATTGATTGGTAATTTGTGTATACGTTGAAAAGCATAGGAGCCAGTACACAGTACCCTGTGGTATGACGTTCCTCTGGTCTTGATAAGCACAGGCCGATTGCCAGAAGCCGCATTCTTCGCGCGTACTTACTTACCCTACCAAATATCTTACGTCGTTGGCCTATGGAGACAGCTATTGTCCGCAATCAATCCCAAAGCTGGACAGAGTTTAACCGATCCCAAAGAGTACGAAAATCTTTTCCCCAGATTGCAGGACGACAACGCCGCCCAGCATATGAGGAAGAGTTCAAAACGTTGCCGCCCGCGCTACTAGCCAGCAGCATCACACCAAAACGACGAGAGAAATCCCATAGAAGAAATGAATGCCAAATCTGGATATAATGCCATCCAGCAGTAAAAGCGACGAAGATGCTGTTAGTGTGCCCGAAAGCACGAAGTTGAAGGAAGATGATTAGGATTTGGAACTAGATGGGATGAATTTAGATGATACTATCGACAAAACGGATATCAATCTGGATGACGATTTATTAAACGACTAAGTTGCCTAATTACATGTGATTTTGATATTAGTATTAAAATAAATCTTCATTTCTGAGCAAGAGAGAAACTTTAAATGAACAAAACGAAATGAATTAGAAGAAAAAAATACTCCGACCAATTCACCGCACATTAAGATCAACTATGCAGACGACACATCCATATTTATATTAAATAGAACTATCAACGATATCACCATCAATTCAGAGAGAGCTGTTGATTCGATCAAGTTATGGTTTGGTACTAATAAACTTAGACTAAACAAAGATAAAACACAATCAATAATCCTTAAAACGAAGCGGCGTACATTATCCTACCCTGATAAAGTGGCAATGGACAACGAATAGATAGCTGTAAGTCAATCTATAAGACTCCCGGACTTCACATAGAGCAATCTCTGGACTGGGTCTCACATACTACTGAAGTAACAACAAAACTCAACAAGGCAGTATTCGCTATGAGATCCCTCTAACGTTATGTTAAGACCGACGTCCTGCGGATGGTGTATTTCGCCATCTTCCACAGCCGGCTAGGATTTGAAATTATGTTCTGGGGAAATGGAGTACACTACAAGTCTGTGTTCAAGATACAGAAACAACCCCTGCTAATACTTATGAGTCTAAACTACCGTGAATCCTGCAGAGGACACTTCAGAAGGGCAAATTTTAACTACTTCGGCCACAGATATTTATGAAAACGTCATTTTCCTCAAGAATCATAAACATCTCTTCCAGGATTTTGTTAAACCTACTGAATAACTAACAAGGTTTAACAAGGAACTTTATCAGCTTCCTACACATGTCCTCAGTATGATAAATGAAAGAAATCCTACATATATCAGCATGAAACTATTCAACGTTCTTCCAAGAGAAATCAAACCAATAAATAACATTAAGAGATTCAAGAAGCAGCTTTTCCAACTTCTAAGTAACATTGAAGCATATGATTTAGAAGACCTTTTCTCGAAGGTCTAACACAAGGAGTATTATATCATATTCACACTACCTAATCATATAGACACATTTAATTTAGAATGTATTTGTAATATTCTTACTATACTTGCGTAAATAATGAAGTAAAATGTTTTGAATTTGAACAATTAGTCTAGGGGAGAAATTCAGTTACCCCTTACAATCACAAGAAACTCAGTCCTACAACTTATCAAAGATATAGAGTACTTCCTGCATAGATCCACACAAGACAAGGAAAAATGAAATGTAATTAGAACCAGCGCAATCAATATTTTCACTAACTATATGAACCAAGACAGAAGTAACAAAAACGACAAACAATTAATGAGATACTTACATGAGATAAAGAGGTATCTTAAAGGTAACAACGAAATAATGGTCACGAGATCAGACAAACACAACTTAACGGTAGTAGATGAAATGAACACAATGTTACAAGAAACGAATACCTACCAGAAGTTAGACACAGACCCAATAATGGAAATCGAGAGAAAGGCAAATATGCTAATTAAAGAGTTATTGTTTTTTTATTTTCCTTCTACATATATCACCTGCACACCCAAATAGTGATTTAAATTATAAGATTCATAAAATGGAAACACCACAGATGATTTATCTGATGCATGTTTTATTATCTTATGGGCAAGGATAAATTATAAACTATATTTTCCTTCCGGTGGTATATCAAGTCTTCGTCTAAATAAATTTTCACTGGCTTTCAGAGCTAGTAGAAATGCATGGGGCAATCACATGTTTTTGCAAGTTTTCAACCAGTTCTTACCTCGCATGTTGTTTGGCCAGCCTGCTAATTACAAGACTTTGATGAAGAAATAAAAAGTGAACATCGTCTCATAAACGAAGTTAGTTACCCTGTCTACAAGTCGTTGAATTTAGAGCTAGAGGTATTTATACTAACCAAGTTCCGAAATGCTATTCCAAGAAATATGACTCATCTAGATAAGTTGAAGCACGAAACGCAGCTTTTATTATCAATTATTCCACAATTGAGGCATCCCATACTCGCGCGCGTTAACAGACAAGTTGAACAGGAAATTATTATCATTGCCAGACATCCGGCCACGTCGAGTCAGCCAGGTCAAACAGGTTCTAACGCAAATTTTTTATCAATGTCAGACATCCGGTCCCGTCGAGCCGGCAGCTGATAAAATGAAACAAGTTGAAACAGGAAATTATTATTAATGCCAGACAACCGCCCGCGTTAGCCTCGCAGCTGATAAGTAAATATGCTGACTCATCCGTGGCGTGGGAATTTCATGAAAATATGTTAACAGTTCAAAATCAGACATGTTCCAACAGGAAATTGATTATGCAGCGTTTCTTATCTATTATTCCACAATTCAGGCATCTCATACATGCATGCGTTCACAGACAAGTTGGATCAGGAAATTATTATCAATGCCAGACATCCGAAAAGGTTTAAACAGGAAATATAAATATCTATGCTCAAATCACACGCATGCGCAGATTCAAAAATTGCACACTTCAAATGTCTGCAATCAATTATGCATACATAACCATTTCCCGCTGCCCACCCTGCAACCCATTTTGAATCTTCACACTATCCGCCGCGCTCGGTAATTGCCGCGCCATCTACACCTACACGCTCGGCCACGTACTGTACTATTTTGTATAGGATTTACCATAAGGCGGAAGGAAATAGATTTTACATGTAATTCCCCATCAGGCGGAGGGAGCTAGATTTTACATGTAATTTCCTCATAAAGAGGTAGATTTAGAAGAAACTATCTTTCCCTACTTAAAAAGTTATCAAAACAAAATGTTACGTGCCATCGCCATTGCCCCATGGTATGTGCGCAAGAGCGAATTACCGTGAACTCGGTGTAGAAACATTCGATACCATCATTAAAAGATATGCTATTTCGCACAAAATCACATCAACGAGGAAGCATCGATGCTCCTAAACGTACAGAATGACATCAGGCAACTTAAAGAGACCAAACCCCATGAGCTGTGTAGAAAAGACCAAAAGCCAAACAAGTGCGGGATCCAGTGAGGGCAACTCATTATACTTCTTTAAGTGTCGTGACCGTTTCGATCGTTGACCATGATGTTGGCTAATAAGTTAATGATTTTAACTTTGTCGACTGCTGCACGAAACAGCTGGGCTGTTGTTTTGCCTTACCATGTCCTTAGATTTTTTAACCATGATGTCGTCCTTCGTCCTACACTCCTTTTTCCCATTATCTTTCCCTGAATGATAAGATGCAGTAGACCATATTTTTAATATGCATTGATAATAATTTCCTGATCCAACTTGTCTGTGAACGCATGCATGTATGACATGCCTGAATTGTGGAATAATAGATAAGAAACGCTGCATAATCAATTTCCTATTGGAACATGTCTGATTTTGAACTGTTAACATATTTTCATGAAATTCCCACGCCACGGATGAGTCAGCATATTTACTTATCAGCTGTGAGGCCAACGCGGGCGGTTGTCTGGCATTAATAATAATTTCCTGTTTCAACTTGTTTCATTTTATCAGCTTCCGGATGCCGCATAACGTGTCCAAAATATTCGAGTTTCCGACTTTTGATGATGTTCCCTAGTTCCTTAGTTTTATTTAGTCTTTGTAGGATTTCTACGATCGTCAATCTGTCTACTCAACTGACTTTTAATATCCTCCGATAGGCCCACAATTTAAAATGCTTCGACTTTTTTCATTACTTTGTCTGTTATCGTCCAGGATTCAACGCCGTACAGTAACACCGGGAATATATAGCACTTGAGCATTTTAGTATTTAGCTCAACTGATAAATCGTGGGTACATAGTGCTCGTTGCGCAAAGCGTTGTTCGCGCTATTGCTATTCTACGCTTTATTTCTTGCCTGGGATCCCATCTTTCCTTAATATCAACTTATTTACTCTTTCAAGTTGATTACCGTTTACGAGTATTCCTGCATCTTGCCTCCTGCTCTTACTTACTATCATATATTTCGTCTTGTTGAGGTTCAGTTTCAATCCATATCTCTCACTACTTTGAGAGATTCTGTTCAAAACATTCCGTAGTTGAATTTCTGAGCTTGTTACAATAAGAGTGTCATCGGAGTATCTGATGTTGTTTATAATTCTTCCGCTGATTAACACTCCTTGATTACAGTTTTCTAAAGCCTCATTGCATATGTGTTCTGCATAAAGGTTGAAAATCAACGGTGAGAGAATGCAGCCTTGACGTACCCCACGTTTTATTTTTGTATCGTTTGTCGATTTTCTCCTATACATTTGCTCGTTGTTGCCAGTATATTGCTGTTATTAGCCTCAGGTCTTTTTCGTCTATTTCGGTGTCCTTCAGCATCTTTATCATCTTGTTGTGTTGGATCTTATCAAATGCCTTCTCGAAATCTATGGCGCAGATATATACATCATGATTTACGTCCCGACATCTTTGTACCAGTACTTGGGTACTAAAAAGGGCTTTTCCCGTGCCCATTCCGTTTCTAAATCCGAATTGGGTTTCTCCTATTCTGCTGTCTAGTTTTTTGTACAACCGCAGAAACACTTTGAGGGCGTAGCTCATCAAGCTTATAGTGCGATGATCCCCGCATGTGTTTGCATATGCCTTCTTCGGAATGGTAACAAAGGTTGAGTGCAGCCAATCCTTTGGTATTACACTCATTATAATATGACATAAATAATTTATTTATTTGTTATCTGAAAAACAGATCGTTAGTCTATAAGAACTAGTTTTTGTAAATATTGTAAATAAAAAAACAAGATTATATGGATTAAAGAAAACACACAAACATGGGATAAAATGTAGACCGGTGGTCTCTTTTGTAAGCTCTCATAACCTATAATTTAGTTAAATTTATAAATGAAATATTCGCTCCTGTATGTCCTACCTTTCAGCATATCAAGAATAGCATGGAATTCAAAGAACATCTAAACGACAAAAAAGTACCACCAGGCTATATAATTATTCCACTACGCGCAACTTCTTTATTTCCGAACATCCATAAAGACCTGATAACCAAATATATCAACAACAAATAGAGATTCTTTGAATGCTATACGGACATAGCCCAGAAATCACTATTGAAATAAATAGAGCCTCTATTTGACAACAGCTATTTTAGTTTCTAGCAGCAAATATATAAACAGACGAGTGGTTCAGCTATGGGTAACGCTTCTTGCCCCCTATTTGCTAATTTAATAATGAACGACTAAATAGGTACAATTTTGAACAAACTGAAAGAAAAGGTGAATTTCATGAAGATCTACGTAGACTAGACGTTTTTAATTATTGACGAAACATACAAAGATGACATTCTAGACTCTTTTAACACCTATGACACCTAGATTACCTTCACGAGAGAAGAATAATACAAAGCCTCCATCCCGATTCTGGATATAACATTACAAAGAAATATAAACAACGGGAAGACATCGTGGCACATGCAGGAGACATCTTCTGGTAGAATATTGATTTATCACTCAAACCATAGTATGAAGCCGAAAACCAACGTTGTAAAGAATCTAGCACGTGGGGTGATAACCCTTACAGACGACGAGGTCATGAAGGATATTGTCACCAAACTGAAGCTCATCCTACACAAAAATAATTACACGAGTAATTTGGTCAATAGGATTGTCAGTGCAATACCCAACAAACAGGACGGGAATATCGTACTGGGCGTTATGAATGACCAGAGACAAATCACATACTACAGAATGCTTTATGTAGAGCATTTTGTACTTTAAGCTTACACGTATTCTGAAGGCTGGTGTAAGCAAATTCGATATGTACAGCTTGTAGATGAATAAGCAAGTATTTAACAACCTCAAGGACAAATCAGAGACAGTTGATCAGTTGTATATTATAATTTTGATCTCACTTGTGTAGTGTACACAACACCCCATGCATAAACTGTGTCAAACAATATATGGACCAAACGAGACAATTTGTACGGAACAGGATCACACAACATAAAAGAAATTGCCACCGTCAACAAGCCGGTAAAGAGAACAAAACGGCCCTGGCAGACCACAGATTTAGTGAAGGAGATCTCTTCAATTTTGACGACTTTTGATGACAAGATCTTAGATACAGAACTAAACAACTTCAAAAGAAACTTTGGAGAAATGTTCTTTGTCAAGTATCACAATTGAACCGGTCATTTCGAAAAGGGCACGAGTCAAACTTTTTTGAAATATCACTTTTTTACGCCATTTTATTCATTGAAGCGTTTTACATATTCCATGCGAAAAGAGCACATGTGTATACACCACAAGTCAACTTAAAAAGCAATTAAAAGGGCACGACTCCTGGACTTATGCCCCTTTCAAGTGAAACGAAACGCATCTGTCAGATATAACATAATATCACTTTATCGTGAGCTTGCCGAAAATGCTTTTAAACCTAGAAAAAGAGTCTCTGGTGGCAGGAATAGTGAAAAGTATAAACATTAAATTAAAAAAGCCAAAATTGCTGGAAAATGATGATTAACTAACTAAAATTTTTGTCATTTCGAAAATGGCATAAGCGTGTATGTTTTTTATTTAGCAATCTCTATATTCAGTTTCTTCAGCATCAATGACTTTTTCAACAAAAAACATATTTTTGTTGATTCTGAAAAGTTTTAATTCATGGACTCATGCCCTTTTCGAAATGACATGTTCAATTGTGTGAACTACATAAGCGACACGAGAAACTTAAGTAGTCATTACGCAGGTATAATTGAGAGACAGAAGAAATTTAAATACAAAAATACTCCCGCTTAACACAAGAATTAGGTTGGCTACAATTTGGTTGGCAATTCACCAACGTGGCAGTTCCTGAAGACCCGAAACCGACTTTTAATAGACAGAAATTAAATTAATATTTCTAAATTAATATACTATTAATATTTCGTTTGTAACTCGAGGAAGGTGAAAATTTAAACACAGATAACGTTGTATTAACAACAACTTTAGTAACTTATTCCGCACACCCCATGGACCTTTTGTATGTAATCCTAATATTGGGAAATGAATAAGATGCTTATTTTTAATCCTTTTATTATCTCCTTTGCTTTCTCTGCACTAGATAAATAAGACTGATAGACAAGTCGGACGGAAGCAAACAAGATTAGACAAACAAGCCCAGTCAAATAAGGTTATACAGATAAGACAAAACAGACAACACAAGAAGCAATGGTGCAGGAAGTTGACATGAAGATTTAATTAAATGTGCAGAAGAACAATGTGGAATACCAAATTTTGCAATTATAGTTTTTCAAATTTGAAACTAGCTGCCAAATTAATCATCTTAAAAATATTTGAATATGATTAATTAATATAACTATAATTTGTAGTTAAATAACCATTTTGAAATTGGAATTAGATATTTTTTATTTAATTTTCCATTGAAACATTTCAGTTTCGCGCAATTGAGAAAAAATTTACCAATCTATAGAAGTACACGAATAACAAAACCGAAATCAAAAATCGATAAAACCTATTTGTAAATTTCCTTCATGTTTGCAAACAAGAATGATTTGAAAACCGATCACCTACTCGGCAATAAAGTTGATATTTGTGTCCGCGGCAAATCCATCACTAATAAAATATTTTACGCAAACAGTTTCACTAAATTGATCATTTTAATTACGACCCATTGCGACCTACGGTTTATCGATACAATGTTGGTTTTGCAACAATCAAACATTTATCTTTCATTTCCCTCACAAAAATTTTCGAAAATAAAATGCAGATATAAACAATCGCCCCTATTTTAGATAACAGTTAGTTATAGTTATAATTCAATAATCATTGAAGGATGTAATAGTGGATAGATATTTCATCACAATATTATAACAATATTACATGACTACAGCAGAGAAATTGGGCAGTTATAGCTCGCGAAGTTTTAAACCGAAAATTTCCAGAACGCTGAACATGGGAGCGGTGCTTGGCCAACTCGCTCGTCGGATTTAACGCCATTTGGTTTCTTCCTATGGGAAGATATAAAGGATTGTCTTCACAAGACGTTCCAACAACGCCGGCGAAAAAGCGAGAATGAGCCTTGAGCCTTGCAGCTACCACACCAAATAATATTCGATGGTCAAGAGACTCAAGAGGATCATTCGAAAACATGTAGGAGTTAATGACTATCAGTTGCAACATTTGTTTCAATCATTTTTAGCTTAAAAAAAAACAATTGCGTTACATGGATATTCTTATGGTATTGACCACCATCACGATTTCTAGTTTGGTGATAAATAATTACCAGGCAAATATATCACATATATAGTCTGAATATCAGCTATAACGTCGTAATAAAAAATAAACATGTTCCCATTTGAAAAAAACTTTGATGACCGCGAGAACGAAAAAACTATGACCTTGGGGAAATTTATTTTTTCTCCGCTTCTTTATGATCCTCTGCTCCTTTAGGTGCCTTCTGCAATACTGAAGGTTGGCAACAATCATGGCAAATTCCGCACGCTCTTGTTGCGCTGTGAACAATGAGTAGGAGTCCAGACCAGTCCAGTCTCGTATGTTCTTTAACCTGGAGCATTTTCTTCGTCCTGGACCACGGCGCCCCTCTATCTTGCCCTCCATTATTAATTTTATAAGGCTATATTTTGTATTTCTGAGGATATGTCCTAGGTACGCTGTCTTAAGTTTCTTCACAATGACCAATAGCTCTCTATCTCTGTCCATGCGTCTAAGAACCTCATTATTCGTGATATGTTCCGACCAGGATATTCTCTGCATTCTTCGAAAGATCCACACCTCAAACGCCTCAATTTTGTTCATAGTAATGATCTTAAACGTCCAAGCTTCAACACAATACAACCGTGCCGAGTGAATGTAGCACATAAGATACCGGTTCGTTAAGTGCTACATTAGTTACATCAGCTCTTCGAAAATAATCAAATTAATTTTTTTTTCGTTACTCTAAAAGCAACGGCAATATTTGGGGTGGGCAAGTTAAATGGTTCACCCTGTATATATTGTTTTATACACAAAATTTAGTTATAATTCTATAATTTAGTTATTATTCCTATAATAGTTCTATAATTTGTAATTGTTGAATTCTAAAAGCTTATGGTCTTCATAAGCTTAAAATATTTAAATAAATATTATGTATAAAAACACAAAGAAAATAAATTATAAATTGTAAAATTATATATGGATTAATATTTGAATTTGTATTTGAAAATTAAATCTATTAACATGGGAATTTCGCCATTATTTTTTGAGTGAGAGCTAATATGTGCTTTGGGTAACACACTCATTTATTTGCTGTGTTCGACCAATTTATTCAGAATATAAATATTTTGTGCGGAAACTGCATTTACATTTAATATTTAACACAATGCCGCTGTCTGCCCGCCGACCTGCCTGTTCTAGAAACGTTTCACGTTTTAATGAAACTGCAGCATAATACATAATGTTGGGGAATGAATTATGCAACAACATTTGCTTGCTTATTAATGTTGCATGCTGTCCGCTTTTTACATAATCTCAAAGCAAAAGAAAAAACTTGATATAGAAGAGCAATTTTGTAAATTTTAATTGCCTCCGCTTTATGTGTCGTCATTACCGGAGGACTAGTTTATTAGCACTATTTTCCATGCATTACTATTTAATTGTTTAAATTTATATCGCGGCAATAATTTCGAAAACAATTTGCAACGCGCACAACGTAAATATACAATAAAATGTTGTTTTATTGAGAACAAATAAATGTTTTGTATTTAACGACCCGACATTAAATTAAATAAATTGTTCCAACGTGATTTTCCAACGATTAAATCAAAACACAAAATAATCGTCATATATTGTTACAGTCTTATTGATAGCTGCGATAAATCCAATTTATTAAACAAACTCTGCAAAAATTAGAATTAAATTTCTCTACTATTTGTATACATTGTTTAAATCTCGTGTTTGATAATTATGTAAATATAAGTGCATCAAACTGAATTACGTAATTGCGGTTAATTATCCTAATGTATTGGTTTAACATAATGTACACGAGAGTTGATTAACTAAAATATAAATTGAGTTATTGCGGTGGTCAGATTCAATCCATTTAAATGACCAACATGTGTAATTTAGGCCCTCTATTAAGGATTCTAAACATTAGAATGTAATCCCGTTAAAAAGTAATTACGCAACTTTTCGAATTGATGTGATTATTAATGTGAATTAAATTTGCACATTTTACAAACGTGATACAAAAAAAATATCTAAAAAGGAACTTTTCTGTTCCAATAAATATTATATAATGTTTCTATATCCAATAAATATTATATTATATGTTTACTTTGTTTGTGTCCCCAATAAATTTTATATAATGTAAATAATAACATCAAAAGTGACGACAAATATTTTTAGGGAACATATTAAAATAAGCAAGATTTAATCTTATCCAGAAGATTTAATATCGACCAATAATAAAACAACATTAGAAGAGAATATTTTTATCGAACGTATTAAAATATGGAAGACTATTATAGTATATTAAAGGACGAGTTCAGTAAGCGCGATGTTACAGCTCGCGTCCAAGTTTCGAAAACGACGAGGGTAGCGAGGAGTTTTCTAATGGACAAGTGCTGAAAAACGCCTTACAAATGAGTTTTTTATAGTATTTTTTCTATTTAGCGCCCATTTATGCCATTTGTAAATAATGTTTTTAATGTTTCAATTCAATGTTTGCGGAAAAACTTCCGGTTGAAAACTTTTCCATCGAAAAGCACATTGAAATATGCGCTATGGTTTTCAGAAATAAACATCGCTCCACTGTCTTAATTAATGTGTACAGACCACCTCTGGGTTGCAAAGACACTTTTTTAATCGCCGATACATATTGAGAAAATTGTATCGCACTCGGCGAGCTATAACCGCACAACCGAGAGTTGTTATAAGTCCATTACAGACGCAAAATAGAAAAAAGTCATTTCGAAACCCGTTTTTAACGTTTCGATAAAAAATTTCAATCTTGTTGTGCTTCTAAGGGTGCATTCTCCAACTTGGATGCTTACACGCTTTGAGCGCACATAAATGTCGTTTTCAGCGTTGGACTTGATGTTGTGAGCGACAAAAAATCAAGCTCGTGGCTGACTTCGGGTTGCAGATTTCGCGCTCACAGACGCTCACGCTACAGAGGCAGGGCAGCAAAAGCGTGACCGCCAAACTTCACTATTTATCAAAACGAATACCATGTTAAGCTAACCAAACATTTATAGGTTTGATAGGTACAAGCCATGGAAACTTTTACCATGACATGTCATGGAAACTGATGAAGCTCTGTATTTTACTACAAGTGATTATTCAGGTAATTAAAAAAAAACAAAGCAAATCAATTTATTAATGAATTTACGAATCTGGAGTTGCCATTTTCCATATAGCTATAAGTAACTGTTTATCAGGTGGTACCATTTTACATCCTGGAATTTTTCTTATTAATGATGGTTTAATTGTATCAAGAACAAACTTAAATGTTGACCGACACATCCTAAAATTATTGAAACATTTATTTAAATATAAATAATAGTAGTATAATCTATAAATATAGTTCCATTTACCCTGGTTACGGTAACAAGTCTGTTTGAAATAGTGCTCCGTAAAAATAACTAAAATTATCAGTAATTATGAATTTAAAAACAGTGAGGAAAGCAATAAGGAACACTGGGACAGGGAGGTTACAGAAATTTACATGGGGAAAACGTATTTAGCGAGAACATTTAGATTAATTTTGGAATACATTTTTGACAAATTTGATTGACATTTGTCAAACGATAAATTTGCATAGACACTTCTGTTGGTTCGACGGATGAGTACCAGGCAACTAGGAAACAAGAGGGACGAACACCGAAACCAGGTCGCGTCTGCAGTGGCATCCACCGGCAACCTGGTCAGCGTCTGTTCACCAGAGGTGCGGCTGCAAATATATGTCTACAAAGGCCCAATATTGGGCATGGCATTCCTAGTCCACAAAGATGCAGTCAACTCAATCAAATAAGTCACACCAGTAAACGAAAGATTAATGACCATGGGAATTAGAACATACAACAAGCACTATACCTTTTTTAACACATACGCTCCTGTAAACAAGGAAACCAAGACACACCCAGAAAGCACAGAAAAATTCTGGAACACGCTAGAAAAAACCCTGAGTAAAATTCACAAAGATGATGTGAAAATTTTACTAGGAGACTTCAATGCACAAATCGGCAGATAAAAATATATCAGAGACACCGTAGGTGGATGCTCTGCACACCACAACACAAAATGCAAACGGATTGAAACTAGTCGAACTCTGCAGACAATTCAACCTCAAAATTATGACCACCCATTTCAAAGGCAAACCAAACAAGAAAACGACATGGCGATCACCAGTACAATCCTTAGGAGAATACCAAATCGATCACATAGCCATATCAAGAGAACATTACAGGACGATCTTAGATATTAAAGTCAGAAGAGGAGCCAACATTGACTCAGACCACTACCTCACACGTGCCAAGTCAAATTCACTCCAAGAAAAAGACCACTACTCAAATAGACACCACAAGAATTTGACATAGAGAAAATACACACATCCAACTTAAAGGAATAATGTGAAAAAATCCCCACAGATAATTGGCCTGACTTCCAGAAGAAAATCACACAGACAGCCAAACAGACAATCCCACTCAAAAGAAAGTCCAAACATCCCTGGTCGAACCAAGAATGCAAAGACGCGATGGAAGAACGCAAACTAGTACTCGAAAGATACGCGAGTAAAAAATCAGATGAAACCTTAAAAGAGTTCCTGCAGATCAGTAAACGAGCGGCAAAAACAATCAGACAGGCTCAAACGCAGATACATCCACGAACAACTAGACTCGATGGAATAGGATTTCCGCAATTATAACTCACACAACTTCTACAGAACATTTGCCAATAAAATTAAAGGCAATCAACCTCAAAATCTATGTTTCAGAAAACCAGACAAAACACTAGCACTGACCAACACGGAGAACTGCGAACTCCTAGCACGATACTTTGACTCACTACTAAACTGCCCACCCTCACCAGAGAGATTCCAACACGAATACAGAGAACCCACAACACCACCATCACCTCCCCCAACAACAGAAGAAATCAGAAGACACATCCAACGGCTAAAGAACAACAGAACCTCAGGTGAAGATGGCACAGTAGCAGAACTATTGAAAAACCTAGGCGAAAACGCACTACAAGAACTCACAGAAATTATCCACGAAATCTGGAACACAGAAAAAGTATCATCCGCTCTTCAAGAAGGGAGACCGGACAGATGTGAACAACTACAAAGGGATCTCCCTTCTTCAAGTATCATACAATATTTTCTCAACATGCTTACAAGAACGAGTTCAGACACAACTTGAAGGCAAAATAGGCGAGTACCAAGCGGGCTTCAGGCCTCACAGATCTTGCGTTGAACAAATATTCAATCTCAAAAGCTGTCTAAGAATTAGAACACTCAGCAACAAACCCACGGTCTGCACATTTGTTGACTTCAAAAAGGCGTACGACTCAGTAGACCGGACATCACCCTTCAACACGCTAAACGAAGTCGGACTGGACACAAAAACACTGAACCTAGTAAAGGCAACACTCACAGATACATACTCCAAAGTGAAATTCATGGGAGAAATTTCAAGACCTTTCAAAGTTGAAACAGGAGTCAGACAAGTGACGGCCTCTCCCCACTCCTGTTCAACCTCATTTTGGACAAAGTAATTAGAGAATGGAACACAACACCCACCACTCTAGGCAGAAGCGGTATCACCTTTAAATGCCTAGCATTCGCAGATGACCTTGCAGTTCTAGCAGACACTGAGGAACAAGCGATCCAACAGGTAGAAGCCCTCCAAAAGTGTGCTGAAAAAGTTGGACTACAAATATCGTTCGAGAAAACTGAGTACATGTCAACAAACAAAAAAGACACACAACAATTACAGACGAAATACGGAACAATAAACATAGTTACAAAATTCAAATACCTAGGAGAACAACATACAGGAATTAAGAAAGAAACTCAAAAGACAAGGATAGAGAAAGAAATAAAAGGCTACGGCATGACTGCAAACATCTACAACAAGAAGAACCTTGGCATCCAAACAAAAATTACAGACATTACAATACAGTCATCAAACCCGCCATACTATATGCATCAGAAACTATAGCCTCAAATAAAGGTGACATGGAAGCCCTGAAGAAAGAAGAAAGGCGAATCATCAGAAAAATTATTGGACCAGAACTCACAGATGAAGGATATAGACTACAATCAATAGAAACCACGGAAAAACTGTCTAACATAGAGAACGACATCAGAAAACGCAGACTTGGATTCTACGGACACATCTCAAGACTCCCGGAGACCAGACTAACTGAACAGATGCTGAACTTCCTACAGAAACGTAAAGTCAGTACCAAATGGATGAAACAAGTAACACAAGACCTAGAAGCAGCAAACATCACAGATACTCAGGACAGAACGACTCTCAGACATCAAATACACCAGTGGGAAGTGAAGAAGGAGACCAAGAAAAAGACTGGAACTTCCTGGATCGAAGAAAGAAAACAGGCACACTCACAGAAAATGCGGGATATCTGGGCCAAGAAGAAGAAAAAAGATTTGAAAACCATGAAAACTTAGCGCCATTTACTTTGGGTGCAATCCGAGGAGAATAATAATAATAATAATAATCTACAAATTTACAATAGAAGGTAGAGATCAATAATTTTGGAATATTAAATGTTAAACTTTTAATAATCACCTAAAGTGAGATTTAAATTCTTTGTAAGTAAAAGATGCTTTTATGCGTTATTTTTTACAAGATAAATTTAAATAAATACTAAAATATTTCCATTCCATTTCATCATCACTATCTTCAACCATATCATATTCATCAGATTCATCGTTAATAATTTCCAATATATTATTTACTAATGGATGAACATTTCTCTAAACATTCTTTCTAACTAATGGATAGACATAAAGTTTTTGTAAAAATCGTATCTCACAAATAACTTAATAACAGGAATATGAAAATAATTCGTGCAATTTCTAGAATAAATAATTTCTTACGCGAATAATTTATATATAAGACCATATATTTACACATTGAATTCGTAAAGTAATTGAAAACTCATAGTAAGTAGTATTGAACAGAATGGATACAATAGTAATCAATGAATTAATTAATTTGTAATGAATCAAACTGTAGAAACTATTTCTGGAGGAAACAATTAAAACCGTGCTCCAACTACGCTAAAGTTCGTTCAATTTGTATTTCATGTAGGATGTAATATTGCAAGAAAAATCATAAATTGTCTCCAAAGCTTAAAGGCCTTTTTAGAGTAGTAATCATTAAGGATTAGCCCATTAGATTAGTAATTTACAGCAAAATAGAAATAATATTCAGTAGTACCTAAACCCCTTGTTTATTAACACAAGAGCAAACAAGACTAAAATAGACTAGATCAAGGGAGGGCAAATATTTTGGCTGTAGGGCCACATTACGTATGAAAATTTGACCGCGGGCCGTATTAAATATTTTTCTATTTTAATATATGTAATAATATGTGTCTATTGTAATATATTCTATTTGTATAACACGACCGTTGCAAATATACTCGCTTAGACACAACAATATTGTTAGGTTTTCTCATAGTGAACAATATATGATGCTTGTAAAACGAAATATTTTCAGAGAACCCCGTAAATGTACAGGGTAAGCAAAACTCGATGTCTTAGCTCTATTATAGGAAAACGAAAAACGATAGAAGAAATCTGAAAAGAGGTTCTTAAATAGGATTGAATAAGGGGCATTTTGGGCCAAATTTACATATTTTTCAATATTTGTCAAGTATATATATATATATATATATATATATATATATATATATATATATATATATATATATTCACGCTGTGTTCCGACTGTTTTAAGCTTGTATGATTATCTATAACTTAGGATGGTTTTACCAATTCTATCCAATAATATTTCGATTTCGTCCTTTAATAAAATAAACTTCTGCTTAAACTTTGACCTCGTGATATCCATGTTACTTTTGCATGTATTACATATTTTGTGGGTTGCGAAAAAATCGCAATAATAAATGGGGTCGCGAATGAAAAAAGTTTCAGAAGCCCTGATCTAAGGCGTGTATTTCTACATCTATCGTAACAAAAGAAATTGATATAATATTATTTCAAATAGTTCGAATAATTTAAGTTTATTATTACAATTTAAGTTTGGCACTTACAAGTTTTAGTGAAACAACTGTATCCTTATCCGTGATAGCGAGGAATTATAGGGCTCTAGAAATATAAAGCTCTTATGCGAGAAATTTTCTGCTCCAAATATTTCCCCCAAAGTTCTGTTTAATCCATATCTCCATTGTTAAATCCCTAGCTTACTTCTTGAGTTTTTGTCCATATCTCGTTTTGTCTATTTTCGTGTTTGATCTTTAATAGCATTATCAAATTTATTTGTTTTCTACTTTTAAAATACGTGCTTCTTATGTTTACATTTTTGAAAGAAACATTGTAAAGAGCCTTCTCATCATAGTATATATATATATATATATATATATATATATATATATATATATATATATATATATATATATATATATACTATATATATATATATATATATTAGACTTGCAACGAATATTCGGCTATTATTCGGTATTCGGCCTATTCGGCTACTCTTATCCTATTCGGCCGAATACCGAATATCTACGTACTATTCGGCCGAATACCGAATACTTTAGTAAAATGTTTTGTTGTGGTCAAATAATTGATAAAATGAAAATATTGATTTATTTTATAATAATAATTTATTTTTCTTATAATCATTAAAGTAGTGATAGTTACATAATCAACTTCCGTATTATAAAAATTAACAACAAGCTAGGTTTTAAATAAATGTCTATGTCTATGTACTTGAATTCTCATAATTAAAATTTACAAGTGGAAGATTATGGTGCAGAAAGACTAATTTTTCTGCATTTTCAGGCAGTAGTTTGCTTCTTTTCTTCTCGTAGACATTCCCAGCTTCGGAGAAAAGACGCTCTGAATAAACACTACTTCCTGGCGCAGACAAATACGTTGCTGCAAGATTTACCAAAAATGGAAATTTATATTTTCTTGCTTGCCACAATGTGTATGGATTGTTGTGACGTGATATGTTCTTAATACTTAAATAAAGGTCTATTTCAGTTGCAACTGCATACTTTCTTTTCGGTGTTTAGGTATGAGCTGTGTTTTTTTCTGCAACCACCTCTTCGAAGCAATCCATAAAAGATGAGTGAATAGCCTGGCTTAGACTCTGCTCTTCGGTTCTCATCTTCTTGGTCGGAATAGGGGACGAATTTGCGCTATCGTCACTACTTGTTTCACAGTTCATCTTTAGGCTATCGATCAAAATATACTGCTTAACTTTTTCTCTTTGCAGTTCACTGGTGAAAACATTCATTTTAAAGCGTGGGTCTAAAGCTGTAGCCACCAGATAATATTGGCTTGTTGTTATGTCCTCAAATCGTTCTTGTAACCCTTGTTGTATAACAAGCCTCGCTTGGTTTAATTTGGGTGTTAGTTCTGATGTGCTCGTTTTATCGCAGTATCGCATTAATGTAACATACGGAATAATTTCAGAAATGCAAGCGTATCCGGAACTTGTAATTTTTGTTATTGCCTCAAATGGTTGTAATAATTTCAAAAGTTGCTCTAAAAGCTCCCATTGTACAGCAGTCAGATTGGCAATATCACAGTCCGTGAGATAGAGTGAAACGGCCCGTTTTTGTTCCATTAACCTTGCAAGCATATAATAGGTGGAATTCCATCGCGTAAAGACGTTTTGCACCAATTCATGCTGCGGGAGATCCAAATCTTTTTGGATAGAATGCAGTTTAATCTGTGCAGTGCCAGAATGATTGAAATGAGTTACGATCCTTCTACCTGTCGCTATTATTTGAGTCACATTTGATTGAGCCTTCAAACAATTGTTAACAATTAATTGAAGAGTATGAATGAAACAACGCACTGAGGCCAACTCTGCATTACTAACAGCTTTTACTATGTTTCGTCCATTATCATGAACAACGACATGATTTTTTGCCAGCTGGATGTCCCACATACTTGCAATTTTCTGTAATGTTTTGTGCTTTTGTCGCTATGTTTTGTGCTGTGTGTTGTCCCTCAAAATGCTGGATGCTCAATACTACATGTTTAACATTGAATTCACTATCAATAAAGTGCGCAGTAAAACTTAGAAAACTTATTTGATTATGCAGGCACGTCCACATGTCGCATGTCACGGAAATATAATCAGTTTCTGAAAGTAATTTTTTAATTGTTTCAACCACCTTATGATATATTTCTGGAATTATTTTGTCTAAAAAGTAAGGGCGGCATGGTATTTTATACCGCGGCAAAGCGTTATTAATCAATCTTCTAAAACCAGTCCTTTCTACTATATTTACTGGTTCATTGTCAAGTGCTATCATTTCGGCAATTAAGAGATGGTATTTTTTAGCCTTGGGGTCATTAATATCCCATGATTTACGTATTTCATAACATTCTTCAAGACTCAATTGCTTTTTTGATGTCGAAGGTTGATTTACATCTGTATCTTGACCAGTTATTTCTTGCCCCTTAGGAAGCGTAGTCTGCAACTTACGGTGTTGGTCGCAGTGTTTATTTTTCAAATGATTTATCATTCCTGATGTAGTCGCCTTCTTTCCAACGCCACCACGAGAAATTTTTATTTCGCACAATTTACACTTACACATCGTCCTCGAAGTATGTGCAAATATTCGATTTTTTTTAGAAGCCATAATCGATTATTATTAGTAAGATTTTGCACATTTTATTTAAAAAAAAAAATCGTAGAGAATACGACAAACTGTGCCTACGTATCAAACTTGTCAAAACACACAGAGCGGTAACAATTGAGAGCGCGAGACAGCGCGGCGTTAGTTCAAAACAAACGCACCGGGAAACAAACAAGTTTTCCCGCCACACGCCGGCCGAATACTTATGCCTAATATTCGGCTATTCGGCTAGAAAGCCCGCAGAATATTCGGTATTCGGCGTGTGGCCGAATATACTATTCGTTGCAAGTCTAACATATATACTAATTATTTCATGCTTATTTTATAGACGGACGTTTCTTTTATTATGACAATATTGAAATTCTTGAGATTGATAAAAATAACACAAAAAAATATTAGTGTAATGATTCAAATTAAAACAAATAACACCATTAATTACAGAGAAGACACTATGGGCCTTAGTATATTTTATAATAATCTCTTAATTTGGCACACAATATAAAAGAAACATAACTAACAACCACAAAATTCAAACACAAAAATAACATTGTCATATCAATTCAATTGTAAACAAAAAAAATTATTAGTTTTTGTCATTTGTCATTTATATAAAAGTTTACATGTTTATATTTTAATCTTAATATTTATTATATAAATTATTAAGTGTATTTATTAAGTTCAATTTAATTAATATATACTAAATAGATATAAGGTATGATAGTTATATATTAATTAATAATATGGTAATTGTTTCTGTTTAATATTTTATCTTGTAGTCCTGAAGAACGTCAGAATTAAAATGACCGAAACGTTGGCAAAATATCAGTTGTTTTATTAAATTAAATTCCTTTGTCCAAGAATTAACTAAAAATAAAACTAATTATTTCATTATTCGTATTAATAAATAAAACAATAAATTAAAATATTACTTATTATTCCAAAGAGTTACTTGTTTCTACTATATCTATTAACACTAAAACTATCGAAAACTAACATAATATTGCAGTAACTATTCTTAATCAATGCCTAATTCACCCGATTAAGTAGGCAATATATTCCGATGAATAAATCTAATCATTAAAATAATACTACTAATAATAATGAAGCAACATGACCAAAATTAAAAACAAAACAAAGAAAAACACGCCTAGTCCATACTTATATAGTATTATCGGGTTCTAAACTTATCTTGTTTTGTCGGTTCTAGTCTTTTTTGGTTATGTCTGGTCTCGCCTGGTCTTGTCTCGTTTGATCTCTAGTCTCGCCTGGTTTCGTATGATCTCGTCCGGTCTTCTCTGGTCTCTTCCAGTCTTGTCTAGATTGTAGATTTCGGTGGTGACTTGAGGCGCCCTTTTGTTTTTTGTGATCGTCTGACATTTTCAGCTTTACTCTAATTTATTCTGCTCTTCTCTGAAGTTTTATGGTTTCATCTGGTCCTGTCGGGTCTTCTCTGGTCTTGTTTGGTCTTCTCTGGTTTTAACTGGTCTTTTCTGACCCTTTGTGGTTTTGTCTGGTCTTGTCTGGTCCTGTCTGGTCTTATCTAGTCTTTTATGGTCTTATCTGCTCTTGTCTGTTCTTGTCTGTTCTTGTCTGATCTTGTTTGGTCTTGTTTAGTCTTGTCTGGTTTTGTTTGGTCTTGTCTGGTCTTGTCTGGTTTTGTCTGGTCTTGCTTGGTCTGGTCTAGTCTTGTCCGGTTTTGCCTGGTCTTGTCTGTTCCTGTAGATGTAGATCAGTGCTTGTCCTGCTCCCTTTATAGATCTATTCACTTCCTTCCTCTTAAAATTTTTACCCATTTGTGGATTTATCGTATCCACTTTGAGTTAATGCTGTCGATATTCCTTCTTTCTAGAGCCGAGGTGACAGCCTTATGCGCGGTGTTGTCAAAGGCTCCTTGAATGTCTAAGAAGGCACATATCGCAACATCCTTTGTATCTAGTGCTGCTTCATTTTTACTTGTCAGCTGATACAGTGCGGTCTCTGTGGATTTTCCTGGTCTGTATGTGTTCTGACAGTTATGTAGTGGTGCACCTATTAGCACTGTTGTCCTATGTAATAGTCAATTGATACTGATAATCTCCGTATTCAAGACAGGCGACAAATCCCAGGTATGCAACTATAGCCCCATAGCATTGGTATCAGTAGTAACCTTATCCCGACGCAGCAACATGGTTTCAGGAAAAACAAGTCCACATCGACAGCAATTGTTGAGCTATACAGCAAAATTCAAGAGGAAGTAGACAATGGTAAAAGACCATTTGGCATTTTCTGCGACCTCTCGAATGCGTTTGACTGTGTCTCTCACAGTCAACTTCTAAGCAAACTAGAAAAATATGGAATTAGGGGATAAACGTTCAAATGGTTACAGTAATATCTAACAAATTGTAAAAAATATGTAAAAATCTCTAACGGAAAAGGAAGCGCAAAATCGAAATCACTATCATCTGACATTGTATTACCGCAAGGTAGTATTTTATCTGCTACACTATTCCCGTTATATACAGACGACTGTAATTTCTTAATATCCCACAGATCTCACAAGGACAATGAAACCCACGCCAACAACTTGCTAGAAACCTTGAACAAAATCGGACAGTGTGATATACGCAGAGATAAGATTGTTAAATTCCTTGGCATACACCTTCAAGAGACTCTGAAATGGAACAATACCTTCGAGGAAATGATAAAAAAAGTAAATACGATAGCACACCTTATTCGGAGTATAATATGGTATCAATAAGGGCTAAGGTAGTAATATGGTATTACTGGCGTAATATGGTATAATTTGGGGTAAGGCAGTCCAAAGTGATGCTGGGATCTTTTAACCAGAAAAGAACAAAAGCTTGCCTGAAGTTAAGCAGGAACAAGCTTATAATTCTGACAGGAGTCCTGACCAGACACTGCAGACTTAGGAAACATCACAAGGTCCTAGGCCTAGAGGGGGATGACGAATGCAGATTCAGTGGTTTAGCAGAGGAAACATACATCCCCCATACATCTGCTCAAAGACTGCGGACCACTACTCCGCAAGAGACAGATGCACGTCGGGGCTCACGGCTTGAACACAGAGGAGTTGCAGGCCTTGAATCCCACCCAGATCCTGAACGAGCGCGGTGTTTCAATAGCCAAAAACCTCCTTCTATGAAATGTTGAATTTAAACAGAAATTTACTCCAGGTGAGCAATAAATCTCACGCTGATACATCAGCCCGCCTCAAGGATTCTGGGGGAGGCATAAATTCGACACCAAAATTCAAACCATTCCATGCTAACATTGCTACGTACAATGCAAGATCTCTTGCCTCAGAAGAGCGCATTCTAGAACTTGAACATGAATTACAGAAGATAAACTGGGATATAGTAGGTCTATTCGAGATAAGACGGAAAGGAGAATATTGCATCGAACTCAAGAGTAGCAATATCCTACATTATAAAGGAAAAGAAAACACAACATGGAGGTGTAGGATTCATAACAAAGCAGAAAATTGCCAAATATATAACTAAAGTACTCTACTTGATGTAGCTTCTACATCAAGTAGAGTGATATATCTCATCCTAAAGCTTAACAGATGAAAATAATAGAGAGCTATGCACCTACTTCCTCCTACACAGACGAAGAGGTAGAAGAATTCTACGAGGATGTAGACAAAAGCTTACGGCAAGGCAAAACATACTATACCCTATTTATGGGAGACCTAAATGCAAAACTAGGTAAAAAAGAAGATGAGAATGAAACATGCAAGGGACAATACGGACATGGCCACAGAAATGATAGAGGGAATATCCTGATGGAGTTTCTCATACGAAATACGTTCTATAATATGAATATATATAATATGAAACTGATTCTTACCACATCTGTTTTTTAATTTAATAACTGGTAAATAAGTCCACAAACAAAACGTGCAACATATTTGTGCGTAGCAAAATCCTTCTTTTGGTTAATAAACTAAATAAAACACCCAAAAACATAAACATATTTACTCAGTAAAAATATCATCATCATAATCATCATCAATCAGCATTCTTGCATACACTGCTCGATATCCACTGCTAATGGGCCTCCCCCATTTCTGCCCACTGTCCTCTATTTTGAGCGCTCTGCATTCAGTTTGTGGCTATTCTTTTGATATCTTCCGTCCATCGCGTGGGAGGTCTTCCCCTGTTTCCCTTGTCAGCTCTTGGTCTCCACTCGAGCAGCCTTTTTATCCATCGCCCATCTGCCATGCGGGCTACATGTCCAGCACAGTTCCACTTGAGCTGAGCCATCTGGTATATAACATCCGTGACTCCTGTTCTCGCCCGTAAGTCCTCATTTCTAACGTAGTCACGAAGTGACACACCGAGCATCGATCTTTCCATTTTGCGTTGTGTTATTCTAAGCTTCTTAGCAGATTTAACTGTTTAGTTTAAGACTTAAGAGTTAAAGTTTCGGCGCCTTAGGTCATAACCGGTAGAATGCACTGATTAAAAACCCTTCGTTTTAAACAAATCGGGAGATTACTCTTAAACACATCCCCAAGTCTGCCATATGCAGCCCAGGAGAGCATAATTCTTTTTTTCAATTCGCATGTTTGGTTGTCTCTGGAGATTCCTATTTCATGACCAAGATACGTGTGCCTATCCACTAACTCCACCTCACAGTTACCAAGATCAATATTTCCACTAGGGACCAGATTCGTTATAATTATATATATATATATATATATATATATATATATATATATATATATATATATATATATATATATATATATATATATATATATATATATATATATATATATATATATATATATATATATATATATGTATATATATATGTGTTGTATTGTTTTCTCGGGGATTCCGCGTTGATGTTGAGGGTTGGTTCTGAAAAGAACCGGATTCTCGACGTTTCGGCAAACTAACATTCGCTATTCTCAAGAGATATATGCGTCCGTGCGGGTCAACGGTTAGACGCATACTGTTAGATAGACGCATACGGTTAGACGCATCAGTATGCGTCGAACGGTTGACCCGTACGGACGCATATATCTCTTGAGAATGGCGAATGTTAGTTCGCCGAAACGTCGAGAATCCGGTTCTTTTCAGAGCCAACCCTCTGTGGAACTGTGCTGGACATGTAGCCCGCTTGGCAGATGGGCGATGGATAAAAAGGCTGCTCGAGTGGAGACCAAGAGCTGACAAGGGAAACAGGGGAAGACCGCATCAACGCGGAATCCCCGAGAAAACCATACAACACAGGTATCTATCCGCGAAAACCTTAAATATAACATATTTATTTATATATATATATATATATATATATATATATATATATATATCTATATATATATGTGTGTGTGTGTGTGTGTTGTATTGTTTTCTCGGGGATTCCGCGTTGATGTTGAGGGTTGGTTCTGAAAAGAACCGGATTCTCGACGTTTCGGCGAACTAACATTCGCCATTCTCAAGAGATATATGCGTCCGTGAGGGTCAACGGTTAGACGCATACTTCTAACGCATACTGTTCTAACCGTTGACCCGCACGGACGCATATATCTCTTGAGAATGGCGAATGTTAGTTCGCCGAAACGTCGAGAATCCGGTTCTTTTCAGAACCAACCCTCAACATCAACGCGGAATCCCCGAGAAAACAATACAACACAGGTATCTATCCGCGAAAACCTCAAATATAACATATGTATATATATATATATATATATATATATATATATATATATTATATGTATATATATATATATGTATATATATATATATATATATATATATATATATATATATATATATATATTATATGTATATATATATATATGTATATATATATATATATATATATATATATATATATATATATATATATATATATATATATATATATATAGTTTCTGATATATTAATTTTTATCCCGACCCGAGCACACACTTCCTGGAGAGCTTCCAGCATTTTTTTGATATCTTTTAGGTTGTGAGACAACAAGGCTATATCATCCGCCAAGCGCAGATTTATTAGGTTTAAGCAATCTATATTTAAACCCTTTCAGCTGCATTCAAGCATCCCGAAGGCGTATTCCAGAACGGTGATAAACAGTTTGGGTGACATAGTATCACCCTGTCGTACTCCTCTACCGAGGAGATCTTATGGGGTTGGTGTTTTCGTGCAGTTTTACCATCATAGTAGCATTTTTATATATATATATATATATATATATATATATATATATATATATATATATATATATATATATTATATATTAGTTTAGAGTAACGATGGTCGACACGACATTTTTGTAAGGAGTCTAAGACTGCACTCAACTCAACGGTATCAAAGGCCTTGTGGAAGTCCACAAAGGCAATGACAAGCGGTCTATTGTATTCCATTGATTTTCATTGATCACATTTTTGATGGCTTGAAGATGGTCATTGGTTCCAAATCCTCTGCGAAACCCGGCCTGTTCCATTGGTTGGTAGAAATCTAATTTGTTTTCCAGTCGCGTAGTAATAATTCTCGTGAAGAGTTTATAAAGTTGACTGAGTATCTCGGCTGTATCTCCTTTCTTTTGAATCAAGGTAACGATGGCGTTGCACCACCTATCTGGTATGGTGCTGTTAAAAAGACAGATATTAAAAAGATTTGCTATTTTCTTGAGTAAACAGTTACCACCTAGCTTAACTGCATCGGCAGCATACTTGTATACCTGCCTCTCAGCTGTTTGCTTCAGAAGTTCTAGTCTTTTCTTTGCATTCTTCAAGGCTTCATCTGTTATTACGAGATCGTCTGCAAATGCCAAACAATTTATTGCTTCTTTCGATCTACCCAACTTTATGTAGTTATTAACTTATTGTTTTTCTATTTCCATTTTCCATTCTTTTATTGACATATTTCATATTCCATAATTTTATTAACTTTTTCCAGCACACAGTTGAATAATAATGGTGACAAACCGTCTCCTTGTCGGACTTCTGATACAATTTGGAAGGGACTAGAAGTTGTTCCAAGGAATTTAACTTTAGTTATTGTTTTTGTAAGAGTTTGTTTATTTCTTTCCAGAGTTTTCCTCTCTTCTGCAAATTCCTTCAGGGTTTTGAAAAGGGAAACTCTGTCTATTTTAAAATCGACAAATATTAGCACTATCTTTTTATTTTCTATATTCATGAACTTAATTATTTGTTAAATGTTTAGAAATTGCTCTGGGCCGGATCTGTTACTCCTAATTATTAATCTTTTATATAAATATTTTATGTAACAAATGTAATAAAAATATGCTGTAAAGACAGAATAAAATAACATACGAACATCCATATGGCACCATGATTACAGGCTCATCAACTCGAGAAATCGAGAACGCAGCCAAGCAGATATTGAACAGATTGTACCAATGGTGTGCAGCAAACAATTTATTTATAAACACTACAAAAACAAATTACATTATTTTCCAATCAAATAAGAAGCAATACTCTAGAAACGTAGATCTACTTATCAATATCAACAAAATAGAAAGAACGGACAATATAAAATTCCTAGGCGTACACATGGAGGAAAATCTGTAATGGAAGATCATGACAGGGGCAACTATAAAGAACCTAAATCGGAAAGCCTACATGCTGCGTAGTCTGCGCAAGCTTTTAGATGAAACCACACTATTGAACGTATACCACGCTGAAGTGGCATCAAAACTGGCATATGGTATATTAGAATGGAGCTCATCTTCTCTTACAAATAAAATACTTCCCATCCAGAAAACATTAATAGGAGGGTTATTTATTAATAAGAGGGTAATTAATAAGATTTTGGGCATCAAAATATCACAATCGTACAAACCACACTTCATAAAACTAAATGTATTAACCGTGCCGTCTATATACCTGTGTATATATCTTCAAAAATAGACATCTATCCGTTGCAAATGAGGATATTCACAAGGCAAATACGCTCGAAAATTACGGACTACAAAAGGTAAGTCACGTTGTGCAGCGAAGCGCCCAGGCGTCTAGGGATAAAAAAACTTCAACAGACTACCTGTCGATTTAAAAGAACAAAAAACGTATAGGGCTTTTAGCAAAACATCGAAAACCTTTTTAATTGAAAAAATGCTTCTACTCGGTTAAAGATATTTTTGAAAGCAGTTAGATACAGGCTACGGTCGGTTAAAATCGTTTCATATATATATATTTTCATACATATATATATATATATATATATATATATATATATATATATATATATATATATATATATATATGTATGTATTTAGTTTTTTTATTTTTTTACTCTACGGAGTTAATTATTGTATCTTAGTTTATAGTGGTATTTTAGGTTAGCAGTGTATGTAATTTGCGATTAGTTTTGGACTACATAGATAGAAGCAGAAGATTTATTCAATAAATGGTTAAGAAATCCTTTTAGTTTGACTAGAGGGAAGACTATGTATGATATAAAATTTATAGTACAATTTTTCCTGTAAAAGTAGCACGCTTTTTGAAGCTTTCTATACGGAATGTCTTATAATTATCTTATATGTATATTGTACATCACAAGATAAATCAACTATTTGATTTGATATAAAACTGCATATAAGAAATAAAGAAAGTTTTTTTATAACTCACTGTAAATTATATTATCAATAAATAAAACTAAATTTTAATATGACATATTTATTTTAAGTTTAATCTTTTTAGTAATACCTGCTGCAACCGTCAAAGAAGTTTTACTACAAACACGCTTTTTCTTAGTTACCCTCGTTTGTTGTTCTCTTGCCCATAAACACAAACACATATTTGATCTACCGACATTTAGTCTAACCTTAGCCTAGCACATTTTTTCTACGAGAGCAGGCGCTCTGAACCTTTAACATTCACAAAATTAATTTATTGTTAAAGCATTTAACGTGTTTAATGTGACACAAAACAGAAAAATTAAAGACTTTTGATACGCCTGACTCTTGCAATACGAGGAAATCGGATACGAGAGATAGACTCTTTAAAACCCATTTATTGTTACAAAATCGATTTTATTTGCACATGTTTGTCACCCGCACATAAAAAGGTTCGTCACCCCTATAATAGTGGATGGGTTTGTAGAGTAATGTTATAATATTAGATTGCACTTCCAATCTTTGGTAAAGAAAATTTTAATTTTGCAGAATGCTAAAGTTCACATCATAAATGCACACAAATCTCAAAAAACGATAGAATAAGAGAAGCTAAATTTCTACAATAATAAAAAGCGTAAATCTGTGTGTTTGTAAAGCTTGGCGATAGCGACTTATTATCGCTTTTTTAAGTTTGGTCCAATGTTGGTTATAACCGGGTTATTAACCCATCAAACACTGCGGCCAAATGGCCTAGTGTATTTTGCCCATATTTTTTTCTTATAGGCTCAGAAATCTAGTTGTTATTATAATTAATTACACATTTGTCTTATGGTACACGAAAAACGCGACACTCAGGATAGAACTCGTTACCTCCAGATTTGTTAGTTAGTACTCTAACAATAGACCACTAGAGCCGATGATATTGTCGATAATACCACAGGTTGCTTGATCAAATTTATAGACATTTGTCCGCATATATGAAAGATTCAGACAAAGAACAGGGAATGGCTCAATTTTATGTTGTTTTTGTTTTGTACTGGTTACAAATCTAGGTCTATGGTAATTGCATTTCTAATTACGAGTTTTTAAATACTCAACAGATCGCAAAGAACAAGTTTTTAGATGCGCCCAAAGCGAGAGGAACTGGGAATGTCCTTGACATACCGGTAAAGAAGGATTGTCCAAAAAATAATTTTACCCATCAAAAACATAAAATGAAAAAAATGCCAAAATCTCGTAACGCAGTTCTTTCGCTGCAAAAAGTTGTGGGACCTCATGTAAGACCAAGTCAATTATTTTAGTTAGTGTGTATGAAGAAGCACCTATTCAACTACTTTATTATAAATTGTAATCTAATCAATTACCTTACCTTGCAATTATCTAATCAATTATCCTACCAACATTTATAGTAACCGTATCAATATTAGACATCTTTATTTCTATTATAATTATAATGACTTGGCAATTGCACGGAAATACTTTCTTTGCTTTACTGATGCCTGTGATACAATGTTTTTCGTTGGTACAGGTACCAACGATACTCTCTTTTTAATTACCACCTGTTACCTAAGCAAAACAATTTTGTATTTGATCCTTCGAAATGTTTCTTTACTGAAATAGATTTATTATTATTACTACTACTGTTTAGACTTACTTAGTAATCGAATTAGTAGATTATTCTTTTATAATTACGTTGCCGTGCAATTGCCAAGTCATTATAATTATAAAGAAATAAAGGTGTCTAATATTGATACGGTTACTATAAATGTTCGATAAAACACCCAAAATTTATAACCTGTTCGGATTAATGAGGCGTTCGGATTATAGTATGTAGATATTTTGAAAAGTGTTTTTTGAAATGAAACAAAGATTTTTATAACTGAAAGTAAATACAAATTTTAGTACATATGTATTACACTTTTTAAAAAAAATCTAGCATAGTACTTTGACGAGTGGTGTTTAATGACAAAGTAAGTGCTTTATCCCTCAACTTACGCGATAACATTTTTTCTAAAATTGAAATATCTATTTGATGCGCCCATTCCAAACATTCATTTAATGCAGACACAACTCGAGTATGTGGAATCCTTTCAATTGCTTCCGATTCCTCTAATACTTCTTCGTTTTCGCTATCAGTCTCATTTAGTATTTGTCTTACTATGTCTTCATCAGTTAAGGGCTCCTGACAATCAATGTTGTCGTTACTTGATAAGAAATTGTTAATCTCCTCTTCTGAAAAGCCTCTGTTACGGAAAATGTTCGCATGTACGCAAATGTTCAATGGAAGATCATTTCAGGGTCAAAGTCATCTAGTTCTTGGCCAGAAGTTTCCTCTGGTTTGAATAATGAAGGCCACAAAGGCTTCCAAGATTTTTTGATCAGATTTGAGGACACTTGCTGCCAACATTGAGCCAGAGAAAATACAGCATTTTTCATGGTGGTTTCTTTAAGGATTTCAGATAATGTGCATTCTGAATCAACTTCTTGCTGAGCAAAAACTTGTAATAGGAGTGTTTTTTGGTATGTTGCTTTAATGTTCTGGATTACGTTTTGATCCATGGTTTGAATTAAGGCTGTACATTTAGGGGGTATAGAACAGTTAGACATTTACGTCAATCGACTAAAGATCTTCTTCTTGTGGATGAGCTGGTGCATTATCAAGAAGCAGAAGTGCCTTTAGCGGTAGGTTCTCTTTCGATAAATATTTCTTTACTTCAGGAACAAAATGCACCTTCAGCCAGTCTAAAAGTATTGCTTTTGTAACCCAAGCACTTCTTTGACCTGAGTAATGAACTGGCAATTTTTTAATTGACGCAAATGTACGTGGTCTTTGTGCTTTACCAACAACCAGCAAGGGCAGTTTGTGTGTTCCGGTTGAGTTCGCACATGGCATAAATCTGATCCTTTCTTTTGACATCTTTGAACCTGATGACTACTACTCTCTGACCCAGAAGCCAATTTTATATCTGGTAACAATTTCCAATACAAGCCCGATTAATCCGCGTTATAGATTTGAGGGGCAGTTCCTAATTATGTCTATGATTTTTTCCTGGAATAGTTTCACAGCTTCTTTATTATTCGACAGTTTTTCACCACTAAGTTTGAGTTGGCGTATTCCATGTCTTTTCTTGAATTTGTCTAACCATTCTCTACTAGCAACAAATTCTCCCATCTCAAGTCTTTCATTGAAAAGCTTTTTCCATCACTATGTCACCTGAGAAGGGGACAGCTTTTCTTCGCTGCTCTAAAAACCACATTAATAAGGCATCTCCAAGCTGGGGGGTTTCAGGCAACTTTAAAGTTTTTCTAGCGCCTGGACCCTTTTCTGTATTTATCACAAATGATTGTATTTTGTCTTGCTTGCTCTTGATATCAAAAACAGTCGATTTTCCAACGTTATACTGATGCGCAAGAGTTATACTGATGCGCACGAAAAACCTTCTTTAATCTTGTCTAAATCTCGCACTTTTGTGATATTGTCAATGTCACATGTTTTCGTTTCTTTGATGTTGAAGCCATGATTCAAAACGTACAACAATATTTAGAGAAAAGCACAAAGTAGCCGAACGATGCGCGGTGAACAAGAATTCGACGATTGATTCACCTAAAGTGAATGAGACATCCCTACAGCAATATTCTGCGAGACATCGACTTGCACGCGCCGGAGGGGTCGTTCGGATTATAGAGGCATTCGGATTATCGGGGGTTCGGAATATCGAGGCTCTACTGTAGTTCAATAGGTGCTTCGACATACACACTAATTAAAATAACTGGCTTGGTCTTACATGAGATCCCAACATACATGAGATAACTTTCTGTGGCGAAGGAAATGCGTTACGAGACTTTTTTTTACATTTTATGTTTTTGATGGGATCTCATTTCATTTTGTAGGCCATGTTCCTTTTTTTTTCTCGGGTAATATACCGTGTCTGTCAGCTACTGATTTTCTTAAAGCCCATTCCCTGTCTCTATTTTAAAGTTAGCAACCATACGTACAAGCGCGATGCGTTCGTTGAATATTATTTTTTTAAATAATCCTTATTTTTCATTTAATGGAAAATGAAATTTTCCATTAAATGAAAAAGTGATTTTTTTTCTTCCTTTATAGGCTGAAGGCTAACTAAAAAATGGAAAATTCAATATTTGAAGTTTGTAAGATTGCTAGAAGTACCTTAGAATTTTGATGATCGGTGAGTGTGTCACTTACAAAATTAAGAAAATTGAACTGGCGATAATTCGTAAACTATAAGGTATAATTATTATGTATTTCGCCAATATAGCCAGTTATAGTATGTCTCTTGATATCTAAAAATCCAAACTTCTTGCTTTATACACAACGAAGTTACAGGTCAAAAGTGCCTTGTTTCGCTTCGAGAAAAGGTAGTACGGTTGAGCTCGACTTGGCGGGGGCACTGCCATGCCCCCAGAAAAGAATTGTTAAAAAACTAATGTTGTATGAGTCATACAGGCATATCTTTAACACACTGTTTAACACAGCTTTTGTCAATCCGAGATGTATGGATACATGCAGCCCCTATGATACTTATTTAGCCAAGGCTAAGGTACTTGATGAAGAAAATAAACTTATTGAATTAAAAGAGCAATTTTGAATAAACTTAATGTAACAAAAGCTCTTGTTTTGTTTATGAAAGGAAAAGGGGAGTCAAAAACAAAGCAAGAATCAGTAGGTTTTTCTAACAACAGCTACCAACCAAAAAATATTTCTCGTCTAAATATAACAACAAATGATATTTATTAGAGGCAACTATCTATACACACATTCCATATTCATAATCTGGTGAATGGGCAGTCTTATTTTTATTCCTATCCGCAAACATGTGACAAGAAAAGATCTGATGAAGTTTCGTTTTTAATTGATTTTATTTCTCAATCACACGGACAAAGCTGTAAGGCATCTCGTTATATTTTGTGATTCCTGTTTTGGTTAAAACAAAAATTATACCATGTTTAGGTTCATACCTACTATCACTCATGAATTAAATTTTCTCGAGTCCTTAAAAATAAGCTTTGCATAAGAGGTCACAGCTATCTCGAGTGTGATAAGATGCAGCATATGGGTTTGATTAATCTTTAAACTTAAAAGGAATTGCATTTCATTGGTATGAAGTACATAGTTATGTTCAAGGACAAAACCGTCACCTTTCAAGGTTATTGAAATTACTCCAAGCAAAGTCGTAAGACAATGGTAAAAATTTCTGACAGGAAAATTCACCAAGAAATCTAAGATCTCAATTCAAAGGCAATGGGAAGTAATGATTTCTAAATAACATGGTCCTGTGGAGGTAACAAAGAAAATTACAATGGCACTTCGGAGAAAACGGCGATTCTAAGTAATTGTTGTTCGAGCTTCCAGATTCTGCATACAAAGAGTTTTTAGCCATAAGTGAATTAAAATACAGAAACTTGATGAGTCTGATACCAATTCGTGCAAAAGAAACACAAGTATTTTATGAAATTATAGAATATGATAAAAAAACAAGGATGACGATGACAAAAATTGACATTCCTTGATTTTGTTTGCGAAATCCGCCAAGACGTGACGGTCGTATTGCGGCGTCCTGCTGGTCCAAAGCCCAGGTAAAAGAAGAGGGCTGGCATGTTGGCTAACAACCGCATGCCATGCCGTAAGAAAACCTTTATTACTAAAACTAGACAACAGCCTCGGAACGATGGACGGATTTTACGAAAACGACCTAAGCAACGGAAAACGAACTAGACTCTCGGATCATGGAACATATTATGTCTCTATCGATCTGGAGCATTATTTGTGGTAATAAACGAAATGGCAAGATATAAAATGGACATATTAGCTCTTCAGTAAGTAAGTAAGATGGGCTGGACTGGTAAGGACATATGAAAAATGAAGACACATACTCTAATGTACAGTGGAGGTGATGGGGGAAGACATGACAGGGTACAAGTTTCCTAGCCCACAACAGAATATTAGACAAAGTTATCAACTTCAATGCAATCAATAACAAATTGTGCAAAATGCGAATAAGATGCGATTTATATATATGCGACAATAGAGGACGCACAAGATAAAGAAAAAGACCAATTTTACGCCAAGCTCGAAGAGACAATCCATAATTGTAAACCCGGGGAAATGAAAATCGTCTTGGGAGACCTCAATGCCAAGGTAGGCAAGAGGTTATATTTATGCCAACAATTGGTGCACACATGAGGAGTGCAATGAAAACGGATTGCGACTAGTGGAATTTGCTACTGCCAATGAACTCCGAGTTGGAGGAATAGTCTTCCCACATGAACCCAACCATAAAGGGACATGGAGCACACCAGACAGAACTGTTACAAATCAAATTGATCACCTGCTAATTTACAAACGACAAGCTACAAGTTTGCTGGACGTGAGATGCAAAAGAGGGGCGGATTGTGCCTCAGATCACTTTCTATTCCACGCCAAAATACGACAAAGAATCTAAAGAACGTTTATGGAAAGAGGAGAAAAGAAGGAGAAATGGAACATTAACAAACTATCTATAGAGCAATATCGAACAGAATGCCAGGAACAAATTAAAACAAAAATGCAAGATCAGGTTGAAACACTACGGAACAATGATGACATAGAAGATCAATGGAGAACTATACAGAAAATCATAATAGATGCAGCAGAAACAACGAAAGGAAAATAAACTTCAACAAGGAACAATAACCAATGGTTCGATAATGAATGTAAGGCAGCAATAGAAGAGAGACGACAGGCAAAATCAGATAAAAAACAGATTGAAAACCAGAACTAGAAGTAAGACAGAACAATATACAGAAAAGAGAGGAAATCCAAGAAAGTGTGTAGAACAAAGAAAAAACATTGCATGAAAAATGAGATAGAACAAACAGAAGAATACCATACCGGGCACCAAGTACGGAATATATACAAGACAGTCCAGGAAATGAAGAAAGGCTTTTCAACCCCGAAACAATCTATGTAGAAGTAAAGAGGGAGAATTGATAAGTGATCATAAAAATTAGAAAGATGGGCGGAATATTTCTCCGAACTGCTAAAACGGGGAAATAGAGGAAAAGGAGGACGGCTAAAATGAAGAACACTCACAGGAAGGAGAGGGGATAGAAGAACCAACCAGAACTGAACTGAAGTAGAGGCCGCTGTACGACGCACGAAAACTAACAAGGCCAGAAGGCTCGGAAGGACCTGACGATAGGAAGGCCGAAAGGCCGGAAGCGCCGGAACTGACGATATACCTGCAGAGCTATTTAAAGCAGGGGGCGTTGAGCTAATCAAAGCTCTGGACAAATATGGTGGAAAGAACAATTACCTAATGAGTGGAAAATAGAAATCATATGCCCGGTACCCAAGAAAGTAAACAAACTAGAAAGCGATAACTATAGAGGCATATGTCTCCTGAATATTGCATACAAATTGTTCGCCCACATCCTCAACCAACGAATCGCTCCTCTCGCAGAGGAACTACTAGGAGACTACCAAGCGGTTTTGAGAAGTGAACTGTCAACCACGGATCAAATTTTTATCCTCCAGAAAATTCTACAAAAATGCTGGGAGAATAATATTAGCGTCTTCCAACTATACATTGACTATAAATCGGTCTAAGACAGCAATAAACATAGCACCATTTGAGGACACAGTTAATCAGGCTAGTTAAAACGACACTCATAGGAACTAAATGCAGGTGCAGGATCGGGCAAAAGGTCTCGAATGATTTCAATATACCTAGAGGTGTGAAACAAGGAGACATAATATAATCCATACTGTTTAACCTTGGAATTAGAAGGCATCATTAGGAAAATTAACATCAACCCCGGTGGTACACTGTTTAACAGAAGCTCTCAACTACTAGCATACGCAGACGACGTGGTAAAACTGGGAAGGACAGAAAGGGACATAGTAGAAATACTAGCTCAGATGGAACAGGCAGGAAAACAAACTGGCCTTAGAGTAAACGACAAGAAAGCAAAAGCACTAACAACCTAGCGTGGAAGCCCACAGAGATACAGAACCGCCAACTATGTAAAACGAATACTTTCAAATATTTAGGCACTACAACTAACCACAATAATGACTTGTCTAGCGAAATAAAGCAATGTTCGCGCTTGACAGTATACTGAAATCAAAAGCAGTATTGAGAGCATCCGCTTATACAAAATGGTGATAAAACTTTTCGTAAGCTATGGAAGCGAGGAGTGGCCACTCACACATAGAAATGAGCAGCTACTAAATCGATTTGAAAGAAGGGTTTTAAGGAGAATATATGAACCTGTGTACGACGAAACGGAAAATGAATGGAGAATGCGGATGAAATTCGAATTAAAAAAACTATTAAAAGAACAAGACATTGTTGGTTGGATTAAAAGGCAACGTATGCGATGGGTGGGCTACGTCTGGAGAATGCCAAACACAAGAACAGCCAGAGTTGTGTTTACAAATACACCAGAGGGCAGACGACCTCTTGACCTGGGCCAAGATGGAAAAATAAATTGCTAGAAGACCTAAAAGTACTGAGAATACAGAACTAGACTATAACAGCTATAAATAGAGACAGATGGAAGGCGGTTGTCGAAGAAGCCAAGGCTCTACATGGGACGTAGTGCTGTGTGTATGTGTGCTTACGTTTGCGACGTCAAGGACATTCCTTGTTTCGTACTTTTTGTAAGATAGTAGCCATTAACCTGAAAGTCTGATTTTAATATAAATATGTTTATTAATAAGTCATTTTTAGTTCTAAGCAAAAGTTACTGAAAACTTTGATCTCATTAAAAATTTTCAATTGAAAATTAATTAAAATTAAATTATTTAAAAAAAAATTATTAAATAATTGAAAATTCTGGTATTGGAACAAACATTAATTGAAAACTTTCCCCCTTCAGGTTTTGGAAAAATTATGTTGATTCATGTTTGATACAATAACTTCTAAATTGGGGCTTTGAACTAAAGGTTCAAGGACAAAACCGACACCTTTCAAGGTTATTGAAATTGCTCCAGGCGAAGTCGTAAGAAAATGGTACAAATTTATCACAGGAAAATTCATGAACAAATGTATGATCCTAATTCAATAGCAAATGGAAGTAATGATTTCCAAAGAACATAGTCCTGTGGAACTGCACAGAGAAAATTACAATGGCACTTGGAAGAAAACGACGATTCTAAGTAATTGTTGTAATCATGTCAATAACATTGAGTTGAGAGAGAGATATGATGAGTCTGAAGCTATTTTGCGCAAGAGAAACACAAGTATTTTATGAAACTCTAAAATATGTTTCAAAAACCAAAGTTGCCGATGACTAAATTTAACATTCCTTGTATATGTTTGTGGCGCCAAGTACATTCCTTATTTTGTACTTATTTGTACTTGTAAGATGGTTGCAAATAACTGAAAAGTTTGATTTTAATATAAATATGTTGAATCAATAATAGTCATTTTGAGTTCTAAGTTAAAGTTGCTGCAAACTTTGATCTCATTAAAAATATTAACTTCTAAACTTTAAATTGCTTTCTTCTCGGAATCTATTCATTAGAACATTCCCTGTTCTTTGCTTGTACCCTTCATTTATTATTCGCTCTATCAAATATCTATGGACAAAATTGTCTGGTATTATGCAAATGAATTGTCTGTAAGGTAAAAATGTTTACAATAACTTTACAATATAGCTGTCAATATAGCTGATATTATAACAAGATTTTATGTAATTAGTAAACATTGATAACTGGATATAGGAAACATCTGACCCAAAAATTATTGTACACTGTACATTACCCAGATTGCAACCACGACCATACTCTGAAAAGCCCTTGAGATATGCAAATGTACTGTTGGAGTTTCAATAATTATATTCCCTTATAAACCCCATGGCAGCATATGCTCCCCTTGGTTTACGTATTCCCCAGGTTTGGAACCCCTAATATAAAGTATATATAATTACTGAAAAGTAACTAGATATAGAGCAGAATTATATATCTATCTATAATAAATACTACTCAAACAAGAAAGTGAGGTAAATATTTATGTATTCTAAGGCATTTTAAAAATGTAACAAGACTAGAGACAATGTTAAAAGAAAAATAAGAATGAACGAACCTCTTCACATTTTGAAGAACAATTATAAATAAATTACTTTGTTACTATTTAGATTGATATTTAAGGTTTTTAGGTAACTTTAGGTAACATTAACTCCGACCACAATCCAGTTGTATGTAGAATAGAGATCAAACTAAAAAGGATCGACAGAAAATTCTGAAGTAAAACAGTTGATATAAGAAAACTCCAGAAACCCGAAATCACACAAAAGGTGCAGGAATGCATCAGTAAAGTCTTTACAGAAATTGACGGTCAAGCCGACGACAACTTAGGAAAGTGGAACAAACTTAAGGAAGCTATTCAAACATCATGCTCAGTACTTCTTAATAGAGAAAAGACTGGAAGTCCGACGAAAAGGAAGTTCTAGAATTGATGGAGGAAAGGAGAATATATAAAGGCAAATATCAACAGAAATACCTTGAGGCGCATAAACTCATCAAGAAGAAGATAAAGGAGACCAAGTAAACATAGGTATAACCTACCTGTCAGAAAAGTGCAATGAAACCGAAGAATACAAGTACGATTATCAAAATGTGCATAAGAAGATCAAAGAGCTTACATCGAAGAAAAAACTTAAGCGCCAATCAACCAGCCTTTTGAATAAGAATGGAATATTAAAAACAGAAGTAGAAGTACTGCCAGCTATTTGGAAACAATACATCGAAGAACTGTTTAATGATGCGCGACCCGACAATCATTACCCAGATGAGGTCACAGCTGGGCTAACAATCATGAAGAGCAAAATTGAGAGAGCCAATATGTCCATGAAAAACAATAAAACTACAGGTACAGATAGTATTCACGTTGAGATCCTTAAAATTATTCCGAGCTTTCTCGATATGCTAACGAAGCTGTTCAACGAAATCTACGACACAGGTGTAATACCTGATGATTGGATGCACTCGACATTTTTCGCCTTACCAAAGAAACCAAATGCTAAAATCTGCGACCAACATCGACTTATAAGCTTAATTAATCACTTAACTAAGATCTTTACAAAAGAGATACAGAACAGAATCTACGCAAAATTCGACTCTGAGGTTGATGATTCGCAATTCGGTTTTCGTAATGCACTTGCCACGAGAGACGACATATGTGCCTTGCAAGTTTTAATCCAACTCTGCAGAGACACACATAAATATGTCTACATCTGCTTCATTTACTTTGCAAAGGCCTTCGATGGTATCAACCACGAACTTCTCATATCCACACTAAAAAAAGGTAGGTCTCGACAGTGAAGATATAAGAATTATAGCCAACCTCTACTGGGGACAAACTGCGTGTGTGAAATTAGGTAACTCCTCTACGGAAAAGGTCGAAATAAATAAAGGTGTACGCCAGGGATGTATACTATCTCCCTTCCTGTTCAACAGATATACAGAGGAAATCTTCAGGGAAGCATCACATAAGGCTGATGTGGGCATAAAACTAAACGGTGAACCCATCAACAACATTTGTTATGATGACGATACTGCAATACTTGCCAGCAGTATCGAACAATTTCAACATCTACTGAGAAAGATCCAAGCCATCAGCAAACAGTATGGTTTCAAGCTTGAAGTTTAAATGTTTCAAAAACCAAATGGATTATCAGTGAACGACAAGAGCAAGCAGAACAGCTGATATAAATCAAATCAAATCTGATATATTTATTTCATTATCCAAGTTACAATACAGAAATGTTAACTAAAGGAAATATGCAATTAGTCAAAAACAAAAAATGTCAAAAACAAAATATGCAATTAGGCATCACATCGCGTTTGCGAAATTGTAAATTGGCAAACCAAAAAAAAAGATCAGACAAATCATAACAAAACCAATTTCATAAACGCTGTGTGAGCACAAAAACCAAACACGACCGATTGTAAAGAAGATTATAAAACAACCTAAATTCTAAGCGAATCATGTCGTCAAGTTTATTAACAAGCAATATTCTACACATTTTACAAATTTTAAATTAAATATTACTATACGATTGAACTAAATTAAAATATTTTAAAGTGTCCTCTACAAGACTCCCGAAAGGGTAAGTTAAGTAGAATTCGTAGAACCTGTTTCTGCACTCTGAATACCTTTCCTGAATGGATTCCCTTTCCCCAGAAAATTATCCCATATTTTATGTGTAAATAGAAGTTAGCAAAATATACCATTCTCATGACATTTGGATCTACATATCGACTGAGCACTCTTATCGCGTAAACTGATCTGCTTAGCTTTACTAAAAGTTGGTTAATGTGGCTTGACCAGTCCAGAGTTTTGTCCAAATAAATGCCCAAAAGCCTGACCGACTATTGCGTTTCTATTACATCACCTTCAATAAATATCTCCTCTGGGTAAGTGATTCCGGATCTTTTTGTTTTAAAAGTGCTTACCTTGGTTTTCTGGCTATTTAGGATTAGTCTATTTTCAGTGAACCAGGACAATAATGCGGACGTAACTAGATTCGCATTGAGAGTAATATCCTCTATAGTCTTGTTTATTATTAATACAGACGTGTTATCTGCATAGTTTACCAGTGAGTGTCGCAGAATGATTGGAACTTGGGCCAAATCATTTATATAAATTGTAAATAGTAATGGACCAATGGTACTTCCTTGCGGAATGACACGGTTTATTAACCTTGGAGTGGACTTATGCACCATATGTTGTTTCTAGCCTGGTGATGAGAATTATATTCTGTTAAAAAGATTGTAGCCAATGCAACGCTGTTCCAAGAACCACACAATTAAAAAGTTTATCTTTTAGTAAAGCATGATCCACTAGGTCATAAGCCTTACTAAGGTCGACTAGTAAACCACACGGTATGTTTTTAATTCCACACTATCTGCTATTCCTGATATGATTTCGTATCATGCTGTATCTATGCTTTTACCCTTAACGAAACGATGCTGTTGCTGAGCTATAATTTTATGCTTATTCAAAAAAGAGAGTAATCTGACGCATACCAATTTTTCAAAGATTTTTGAGAACGATGACAAGATACTTATTGGCCTGTAATTATTAATGTCCGCTTTATCACCATTTTTATAAACAGGAGCAATTAACGCCACTTTTAATAAATCCGGGAATACACCAAACATAAGTGAGTTATTGATTATATAAAGCAAATGTTTAAGCAAACTGGATACAACATTTTTTTATAACAATACTGGGGATTTCATCTTTACCCGCACTTTTTTTAATATTCAAGCTCATTATAGTATTATACAGTTCTTCCTCGGTTACTGGTTTAAGGAATATCGTGTGACTATTGCTCGCTATATTGTTAACATACCTCATCCTTGGTTGAGCGCTGGATAGGCTTTCAGCTTTATCAGCAAATAAATTGATTATAGTAGTGGCGATGGAATGTTGATTGGATTTTTCAAATAATTTTTTTTTTATTCTTCTTAGTCCCGATGATTTGTCGAACAATGTTCCAAGTTGTCTTTTGTATCTCTGTTGCATTTTCAAGTCTCTTAATGTTGTTTCTTTTTCTTCTCTAAGTAAACTATTGTAGATTCTATGTAGACTATTGTACGGTAGCTTATAATCACGATTATAGTGCGTAATAACTCAAGGTGCTTCTTCAAGCTGAATAGTTTGGAGTTTGAGAAAATCCGCGGCGCCGATCATATGGTATTAATTGTACATAACGGAAAAGCTTGATTAAACTGTGTTAAGAATATATTGATAAAAACCGTCCATTGATAGTTGATGTAAACGCAATCACACATCAGAAGATCGTCCCAGGACATGTTCTCCATGAGCTCTCTGTGGTGTCTCATATTATCTACACTGAAGATTCGAAATTGTTTATACTTCACTCCCATATCCTTTTCCGCAGCCAGACTCAGAACTTGGGTACAGTGATCTGATATTAAATAATTTAATGTTCCCCACTATATTCACACTTGATATTTACTATAACATTGTCAATGGATGTCCCGGTTTCTCGATGACTAACTTTCTCGGCTAGAGGGATTGAGTTGAAAGATTGAAGTAGAGACCTTTTTGAAGTAGGGAGATTGAACTGTTGACTAAAATTTGTTAGCATACGAACTTAACATCGACACAGTAGAGCAGGTCGAGAAACATTGCTATCTTGGATCATTAGTAAACTCTCAATGGTACCAGTCTATAGAAATAAGATCAATAATTTAAAAAGCGAGAAACAGCGCCTAACAACATGAAGTCATTATTTGCTAGCAAAGATATATCTTTGAAGACAAAAATCAAATTAGCTAAGTGCTACATATTTTCAATTCTTCTATATGGGGTAGAAGCATGGACAACGACACACAGTATGACGAAGAAACTGAAGGTCTTCAAAATGTGGGTATACCGTCGCAATTTATGAATATCGTGCACCGATCACATCATCAACGAGGTGGATCTCCGCAGAGCCGGCAAACCGAGAGAAATCTCATTCACTGTTAAAAAACGTAAAATGGAATACCTTGGGCATATAATGCGTTATGAGAAGTATCGTATCCTTCAACTCATCTTACAGGGCAAAACATACAGCAAAAGAGGACCGGGTAGACGAAGCCATTCATGGTTGCCATTCATGGTTGTAAACTCATTTCAGTAGAACTGTTTCGGAGGTAGCGTACAAAGTTAAAATAGCCATGTTAATCGCCAACGTCCGCAACGGATAGGGCACCACAAGAAGAAGAAGAATGTCACTTCAGCTGTTTGGTATTCCTTTCCCAACTTGATCACATGTCACCTATCTTGGCCATGTGATCAAGTGGGAAAAGGAAAACTAAACACCTGAAGTGACCAGACGGTTTGGTTCGACATGGGCTGCGTTTGGCAAACTAAAGTACATGCTGGAAAACAAAGATATACCAATAAACCTAAAAAAGAAAGTTTACAACTACCCCCATACCGCCAGTACCTACATACGGTTTAGAAACTATGAGATTAACAAAGAAGAATTCCGATCGACTAAAGGTAACGCAAAGGCTATGGGGCAGTCAATAATTGCAATCTCAATAATAGACATAGTCAGGAATCAAAGTCAAGGCCTCAAGACCTGGCCAAGTCCTACCGACCAATTAGCCTCACTTCCTTCCTCCTGAAAACAATGAAAAAGAAAAAATTGTGGACAATCACATACGGTGCGGACCTCTTAAGAGAAGTCCTCTCCATAAGCACCAATACGCTTATCAGCGAGGAAAATCCACAGTGGACGCTCTACACGAGATAACGAACACAATAGAGGCAGCACTGGACTGCAAAGAAATTGCAGTAAATATCTTTATAGATATAGAGGGAGCGTTTGACAACACCACCCGTTTATCAATAAATAATGCAGCCACCAACAAAGGGATCGAAGACCCTATCATTGAGTGGATTCAAGACATGATGACCAATCCTGACCAAAAAATTACCGCCGCACTGGGGGCATCAACGAAGACGGTAACCACAGAGAGAGGCTGCCCACAAGGGGGGTGTTATCGCCTCTGCTCTGGTGCCTGGTCGCTGATGATCTCCTAGATGTGCAAACAAAAAAGAGGTATAAGGCGGTTGGTTATGCAGACGATGTTTCCATCATAATAAGGAGTACGTTTGGTAATACAATCATGAACCTTGCACAGAGTGCACTTAACACCATCAACTGTTGGAGCAAGAAGGAGGGCCATAGTGTCAACTCGAGCAAAACAGAAATGGTTTCTTTTACCAGAAAGAGGAAGCTGAACTTGAAAGCTCCGAGCATTGAAGGTCAGACGTTAGAGTTTTCCGATGAGGTGAAATATCTAGGGGTAACCTTGGATAAGAAACTCACTTGGAACTCGCATCTGAACAAAACGCTCTCAACAGCCACAGCGGCCTTTTGGATCTGAAGTAAGCTTTTTGGATAATCATGGGGACAAAAACCCATAATGGTTTTATGGTCTTACACAGCAGTGGTAAGACCGTTATCACCTAGGGTTCACTCGTATGGTGGTACAAAACAAAGGAAATAAAGACCCAAAACATGCTACAAAAGCTTCAACGGCTTGCGTGCTTGGGTATAAGAGGAGCGATGCAATCTACTCCAACCACAACAATGGAAGTTCTGTTGGACCTACTTCCACTGCACAAACAGGTACAAAAAGAAGGTCTTCTCAGTGCTCTGAGACTAAGGTGTACATCGCAAATTCAGAGACACATGAAAATAAGGGAACAAATCGGAGAGAAATTTCTGAAGCATCCCTGGGACGCAATGTCTACAGAATACGACTTTGACACAGCCGTTGAAGTAATCATCAATGACCGCCAAAGCAGTGTTCAAAGAATCGAAAACCTGAAAGACAAAGCGTCCATGTGGTACACCGACGCATCAAAAACTGCTAAGGGTACAGGAATTATCATATACAGCCGGAGTCACAGGGAGTCCACGGCATTGGGCCAGGCTCCCACGGTACTACAAGCTGAAATTATAGCCATTGAAAGATCCACAAAAATCTGCCTAAAGAAACGTCTTAAAGCAGCTCAAATCTACAAATCTACTATTACTAACGAACAGCCAGGTAGCTCTATGGAATTTAAAAGCCCACGACTTTAATTCCAAGGTAAACTGGAACTGTAAGCAAACCCTAAAGCAACTGGTGAAAGGTAACAGACTCACGATAATGTGGTCACCGGGCCACCAGGGCATATATGGGAATGAAATGGCCGACGCACTCGCCAAAAGCGGGGCCGAGGCTCCCTTTTTGGGCCCGGAGCCAACTTGTGGGCCTACAAAGGCCCACTTAAGGCAGGGGGCTAAGAAATGGTAAGAAGAGCAAAAGCAAACCCACTGGAAGAACAAGCCAGGACAGAGGCAAGCTAAAATGATCATAAACTATTCTGCCGCAATAACGCAGCAGACGCTAAGCTTCTCTAGAAGAGAAATCAAAACTTTGGTAGGCATACTCACAGGACATTGTCCGGTGAGATATCACCTACACAAAATGGAAAAGGCAGAAGAAGTTGCCTGTAGATTATGTGAATCAGATGAAGAAATCGCTGAAGACATAATGTGCACATGTGTAGCGCTAGTACACATAAGGCTTGCCCACTTCGGCTTCGCAAGATTGACCACCTTGGAGCTGAGTAGCAAGCCTCTCAGGAATATCTTAGACTTCGTTCACGAAGTTGAATTCCTGGGAGAGTAATTGTAGTAGGGTCAAGCACAATAGATCAAGTTGGTCGCAGTGCAGAAAGGCTTTGCAGCCAAACGACCCCCACACAAAAAAAAGTCAGGAATGAGATTATCAGAGGAAGATCAATAGTATCAATATAATGGTAATAGGAATATCAATAGTATATTATTCCAATAATAGAGGAATATAAATAGACGTTATTGAACGAATAACGCAGTTAAAATGGCGTTGGGTCGGACATGTTGCAAGACTTAGCAACAACGGATGAACTGCCACAATTACCTAGAGAAACGATAAGGAGCAGAAGTCGTCCAGAAAGAAGGTGGTTAAACGACATTAAATCGACCGCTGGCACCGACTGCATCGCAAAGCCCAAAATCGCCAGATGTGGAAGACATACGAGGAGGCTTATGTCCAGGAGTGGACGATGAAAAGCTAATGATAAAGAAGTAGAAGAGAGTTTAATTATTTAAAAGATTTAAAGCATAATCCACTTTAAATTAGCTATTTTCCTGTTATCTCTTAAACCGATTAATTAGTTAAATTAAACACACCGTATGGAAATTAGAGTTGTTAATTTGAATTGACATTTTATAGGATTAAACTAATGGGTTTTCACTAAATTAATAAGTAGCCAATAATTCCTCAATTTTCACTATTATTTAATTTAAAACCATTCCCAAACCAAAATACAATTCCCTCTTCAACTTAAGTTTAAGTATTATTCTCCAAAAATTAATTATGTAAAAAAGCACTTGGTATTTGGTATTCTTATCTCAATTTCCGATTTACGTTCCCACAATTAGTTTAATCGCTTGAAAATAAAATTTATCGATGGCCATACTTTTATTTTTTAAATGAAAACTTTGAATTCAATCGTAATTGCTGCATTGATAACCTTATTTTGTGCATACATAATGGGACTATTGTTTTATATAATCTCCAATTACTTGGGTAGTTAATAAGACTTGTTAGCAGTCTTAGTCAAGCTAATAATCACACAAGTTAGTGTACGATAACACTGATTGGATATGAAGCGTGCAGTCGGTGCTAAGCCATACAAGCTAACTTTAGTATGTCGAATAAATATGTAATTAGTCGCAGTAAAGTTATAGTGTGCAATTCACCTTGATTAGAAATTTTACTACATGAAAAAGTGACGAGAGAAAAACATTTCCTGGATATAAACGTAATTAATAGGGAATATGCATCATTTTTATTTTATTTGCTTAATACACTTTTTACTTCGATTTTCATAGTAAAAAATTTAAATACTGTTGAAAGTGTTGAAATTAATTTTTAAAATAACGATTAAATTTGACTTGTTTGAACGGTTCCGTTTTTCGCGCGCTTTGGATGACGTCGCAGAGCAAGCTGTCGTTCAGTGTTGTATACTATTTGAATAGGCAGTTAAGGATTTTGAGTTTGAATCGCTATTTCGATATTGGAAAAAATAAAAAAAACCTTTTTATAAATATTGTCTAGTACGGGAATACAAAAATACTATTATAATAACACCTAATAATGGGTTTGGTAAAGTCCCAATTGAGGAAACCTAGTTATATAGTTATAGTCTACTCTACTTACATCTTTTGCACATGCGCATGCGATACAAAATATGCAGTCATAAATGCATCTGTTTTTGGTTATATAAGTAAAAAAAAAAAGTACTTGTGGAAGATTCTCCGATTGTGCTTTAACAAAACCACTTTCAGCCTTGATAATTTATAGTTCTTGATAATTTATAATGTCTCTCTCTCTCCAATGGCGCTACAGCCCGAAGCGAGCCCTGGCCTCCACCAAACGTTGTCTCCAGCGTTCCCTTTCCTCTGCCGCCGCCCGCCAGTTCCGCACCCCCAGCATCTCTCTCGCATCCCTTTTCACACTTTCCTCCCATCTCGCCCTTGGCCTGCCCGCTTTCCTTCTACTTTCCGGCACTCTGAGTATTTGTCTCGGCACTGCTGTTGGAGCCATCCGGCACACATGTCCCGCCCATCTTAGCCTGCTTAGTTTTATGTGGGATACCACATCTGGGCTTTTGTATAACTGATATAGTTCGAAGTTCATCCTAATTCTCCAGCCCTCTTCGCTGTTAATTGCCCCATAAATTTTCCTCAGGATCTTTCGCTCAAAAATCTCCAGCCTCTTTTCCGATTTCTGGGTCAGCGTCCATGCTTCGCTTCCATATGTGAGGGTGGGTCGTATGATTGCTTTACATATATTACACTTCGTTTGTCTGCTAGCTAGCTTCGAGTTAAGGATGGATTTAAGAGTGAAGTATGCCCTGTTGGCTTGCATGATTCTATGTTGTACATCCACCCCTTCGTCGTTCTGATCCGTGACGGTTGATCCCAGATATTTAAAGTTGTTGACGACTTCTACAGTGTACTCTCCCATATCCAGATTATTTACTGCATGTACTGGCGCTCCCGGTCTCACCATCATTACTTTTGTTTTATCCTTGTTTATTGACAGACCTATCTCCTTGGCTCTCTTCTCCATTTTACCGTAAGCATCTTTCATTGCCGTTAGCGATCTACCGATGATGTTTAGGTCGTCAGCATAGCCCAAAAGTTGCGTGGATTTATTGTAGATGGTACCGTTGCATTCTATCTGAGCTTTCCGTATAGCTTTTTCGAGCGCGATGTTAAATAATATGGGTGATAGACTGTCTCCTTGTCTCAGACCTGTAATGGTTTCAAACTTGTGCGATGTCGTTTTTTGGATACCGACTTGGTTCCAAGTCTTTTTTAACGTACAATTTACCAATTTAATGATCTTTTGTGGTATCTCGAATTCTTCCATTGTCTTCATGAGAGTTCTTCTATCGATAGTATCATACGCTTGTTTAAAGTCTACGAAGACCTGGTATGTGCTGATGTTCATTTCCCATGTCTTTTCTAGTATTTGTCTGAGTGTAAACATTTGGTCAGTCGTCGACTTTCCTTTCCGGAAACCTGTCTGATACTGTCCTATAATGCTCTCTGCGTACGGTTGGAGTCTTCGTCCGATTATCCATGACAGCACCTTGTAGGCCGTGTTAAGAAGAGTTATACCACGATAGTTCTTGCACTCCAGTTTGTTTCCTTTCTTATAGATAGGGCATATCTTCCCCTCCCGCCATTCCTCGGGTATCTCTTCTGTCCTCCAGATTCTTCCTATCAGCTGGTGTAAAGCACAGTTCAGAGCGTCTCCTCCCATTTTGATCATTTCAGATGGTATCATGTCCGGTCCCGGTGCTTTGTGGTTCTTTAGTGCCTTTATCGCCTCGCTTATTTCTCTTTGTGATGGTTCGTTATCTTCTCTCAGATCTCTTACTTCTGGTGTGTGAATTGGGTCGTCTTCAGCTGTTTGTCCGGTTGATTCCACTCGTAGTGAGGTATTCAGGAGTTCGTTGAAATATAAAAAATATAAAATTTATAATGTCACTATATACCAAAATCGCATCAGGTATTTGAAAACACTACAGAAATATTGCACAGCAAAACAGCACAGTCAATATCGACCCCGATAAATGTCATAACGTGCACGTCACACAATATGCTTCGATTCTACCAATGGCGACGCGTTTCGCAAATTTGAATTTCGCGCGCATATTTTGGACTTTTTGATTTAGGTTTTATAGAATTAAATACAAACTGAATGAGAAAATAATGGTATAGGTGTAATGGTGAGATCATGAAGAATCGGGGATAAATTGCTGCAAGAAATAGAAGAGCTAGAAAAACTAAAGGCTGCCAAAAGTCTACTCCCAAAAGAAGCCAAGAAACGTAAGAAAATGAAGACGAAAGAAGAGACTTCTGAAGAATCTGATGAAGAAATGGAGGACAACGATTATGACATTTACCTCAGTACCTCAGTATCTGACTTAAAAGGTGATTTACCCCATCCAAAAAAAGAAATAGGCGAACTTGTAGCCTTCAGATACGAAAACCGAGTGTTTTCAGGGGAAATTAGTCATACATATAATGACGGCCCAGTCATTAAATCCCTAAAGCGAGAAGGTAATCTTTGGAAGTGGCCACTTCGTCCCGACATCTTGAAGTATGGATGGAAAAATGCTGGGCCACGTCAGTCCCAAAATATTTAATAAAAGTCGTGAGATTTATTCAATAACAGAACTCGAAAACGCAGGGCAGAGCCTAAAAAATGCAACATTTCCTTTTCTTTCGAAAGAAGTTGAATAGTTTATTAGAACTACTTACTTACTTAATTTACTTAACTTTAATACTAATTTAGCACCTACGTGGTCAGATCTATTGTCTCTTTGTAAAAAAATTATTCATTAAAAGAGTTTAATAATGAAATAAGGTCCACAAGGATGAAGGGGAAAGGTGTATTTATCTATCGAACGCATCCTAAAAAGTCTACAGATTGTATTAAGCGAAATACAGACATAAAAGTACAAAATTTTCACTTGAAAAAACAAGCGAAAATGACCAGGTTACCCCACATGACCTTAGGTGTAATGTCAAGACATAAAGCATCGGGGATAAAAAATTAAGTAAATTTAAATCACTTGCAAATTCCCTATTAGCTTTAAAAAATACTCCTATAATATATACAATATATTCTTTATAAATACAGATAAATTAGAATAAATCAGAATACAGAAATATTTTAAATTATTTCCCTTATACGTCTACGTCTCTATTTTGTCTGATCTTGTCTGGTCGTGTGGGCTCTTGTCTGTTCTTGTCTATTTTTGTCTGGTCCTGTCAGGTCTTGTCTGGTATTATCTGGTCTTTTCTGCCTACGTCAGGCCTTGACTAGTCTTGTCTGGGTCTGTTTGGCCTTGTCTGGTCCTGTCTGGGCTTGTCTGCTCTTGTCTGGTCTTGACTGATCTGGTCCTATATTTATTATTTTTAATTTTTATTTAAATATATATAAGATGCGACAGAGAGATATGATGTTTTTGAAATGACTGCTACGAGCGCTTGAGTGGTCAAATTGTTTTCGGAATGGTTGATATCTATCTATTCGTCAACAGATGCAATTTCAGTAATAATGCAGCCTTGATATGTAGCAAATCGTGTGTTTATTTAAAATAAATTCAATGAAGCGGATCGGTATGTGGTGCTCACATCACAGCGACGATTTCGAAACCATTTTAATGTTGGTCGTCATGGTCGTGTTCCAAAACGAAATACCATTATGAAGTGGGTGAATAGTTTTCAAAGAACAGAATATTTAAGACCAGGGACTGCACGGGGACAACTTGAGATTGTTTACATATACAAACCACGTAGTCTTGAAAAGCTTTCTGAAAACATAACGCGAGAAATTCAAAGGATTCCACGTGCAATGCTCGAAAGGAGCATGGACAGTTTCACCACAAGTTTACAAGAATGCCTCTGAATACCTGAAATGAACCAGATTCTCGACGTTTCGGCAAACTAACATTTGCCATTTTCAAGAGGTATATGCGTCCGTGCGGGTTAAACAGTAGATATGCGCCTAACCCTCAAGATCACCGCGGAATCCTCGAGAAAACAAATACGGAGCAGTTACGTGATCGAACAAGACGCCTAATATCGATTAAAATTTCTTCTATCTTTGTCAATAAATAACACTCTCAAGAGAACATGGCGGCTAGAGATGGAGAGGAGAAACTGTCTGAATCCAAGAATGCAGCGCAGCGAAGGAAATACGGAACTATGTTCAAAGTTCAAGTGCCAATTCCCTGTTCTCCAATGTGTTTTCTATTCTTACCACTGATAATAGAAAACACATTGAAAAATTGGGAAACCAAAACACATTGGGAATTGACGAAGATATCGAAGGAGAGTTTGACAACAGCTCATACGACGGGAAGAAATAGATACAAAATATACTTTATGTTACTTTTATTTTTAATTATTTCCTTTATATGTCTACGTCCCTATTTTGTCCAATCTTTTCTGGTCTTGTCTGGTATTGTCTGGTATATTCTGGTCTGTCTGGTCTTTTCGGAACTTACCTCGTGTTGCCTTGTGTTTTCTGGTCTTGCCTGGGCTTGTCTGGTCTTGTCTGGTCCTGCTTGGTATTGTCGGGTCTTGTCTGGTTTTGTTTGGTCTTGTCTGGTCTTGTCTGGTCTTGTCTGGCCTTGTCTGGTCTTGTCTGGTCTTGCCTGGTCTTGTCTGGCCTGTCTGGTCTTGTCTGGTCTTGTATGGTCCTGCTTAATTTTGAGCAGTTGTACTATGTTTGTCAGTACATCAAAGCCTTAATAGAACATGATGGCTGGATGTGGAGAGAGACAAGCAACTGTCTGGATCCAAGAATGCAGTGAAGGAAATTTGGAATTATGTATTTACATATAGGTATATACATACATATATATATATATATATATATATATATATATATATATATATATATATATATATATATGTATGTATATATATATATATATATATATATACATATAATATTGAAGAAAAGAGATTCACCGTCCTTAGGACCTTTTAATTCCATATTACCTTCACAGCATTCTTGGATCCAGACAGATGCTTGCTTGTCTCTCTCCACATCCAGCCATCATGTTCTATTAAGGCTTTGAAGTACTTACTGACAAAAATAGCTCTAAACTGCTCCAATGAATATTGTTTCCAATGTAATCATAAATTCCCGGAAATAGTCAATCTCAAAATCTTGCAGAATAGCAACAAAGGCCTAAAACTTAATCTTTCATAAAAAATTTTCAAACAGAGCCGTAACCCATCCGCTAATCTCCTAAACGAGCAAACGAGAAGACTAGTACAACAAAATTGTTACATTTCAGCTATCACGAAAGCGACATTGACGACTCAGATGAGGAACCCAATTTTCGGTTGATTCATAAAAGTAAGACACCATCTAAGGTCGTACCTTCTAGTTCATCGTTGTCTTCGTCCAGCAGCAACAGCAGCAGCTCTCCGAGTTCTAGTAGCTCGTCGGACACGAAGATGACAGTGCACATGTACAACTCGACCCTCAAAACGCTATGGTTGTTGAAATTAATGGCCAAGACCCCGCGATAGAAGAAAAAAAGGTTAGAACGAGAGTACGAAAAAAACGATGTGGAAATTGAATGTGGCAAAAAGTCGAGTGGTAGTTTTTGTCGAAATCGAATCGATACAGGAGTCAGAGAGAAAAGTTGGACGGAGAAAAATGTCGGTTAAAATGTAAAGATAAGATTGATCAAATACCAAGCTTTTTGATGCGTTTTAGGGACTTGGCAATCTTGAAAGGCAGAGAGATTTGTAGATTCGAGACTCACAAAAAATAAAACTTAAATATCGATACTCAAGCGCACAAGATTTTAGAGCTCTTAAAATCGTCTTTTATTTTGTAGTTGATGGATCCAAAATTAGGGTATGCAAATCGTTTTTAAAATCCACTCTTGGCTTGAGTTATAAATCAATACAAACGGCACTTTCCAAGAAATCGGTATCAGGAGCCATACCAGCCGATTTTGGAGGAAATCAAGGCCATCAACCAACTATTAATCCACAAATTAAACAGAGCGTTATAGATTTTATAAATTCTATTCCAATAATTAAATCTCACTACTTGAGAGCTCAAAGCTCATTTCAAGTGATAAATCGTTGGCCGATATCTACAGAGATTATAAAGAACTTCGTGAAAAGGATGATTTAGCTATTGCCACGGCTTCCGCATTCAACAGAATATTCAACAACAAATACAATATTTCGTTTTTCGTACCGAAAAAATATCAATGTAATCTTTGCAAAAGGTATAAGAACTCAGACGTCGAAGAAAAACGCAAAATAAGCCAAGAATATCAACAGCATCTGAAAGAAAAATCTTTCTCAAAAACTGAAAAGGAAACGACAAAAATAGGACCGATGGTATCGTAGCAATTTACGACTTGCGAAAAGTATTGCAAACTGCAAAGGGACAATATCCCCATTCCTTTATAAATCCCGGATCAACTGCGTCAATTTTACTATCAGCGATATAAAGCCAAAAGAAGTTATGTGCTACTTTTGGGATTGAACCGAAGGGAAGAGAGGAGCTGTTGAAATTGGCAGCTGCATACTCGACTACATTAAAGCTTTTCTTAATGTGGTGCCATACGCTGTCTAGCGCGTTGGCGTTGACAGCAATGAGTTCATTGGGTAATGTTAAGTGTGCCTTCTTCGGCTCTTCTAAATATCGGCATCTGCGATATTGCACAAGTTCCAAATATTGCGGAGCCATGAGTGCTGCCTTCGTCGCGATCCTCTTTTACATTCGATTTTACCCATAAGTATAGTTTTAAACAGTCTGTGTCTGGGACCTCGCAGAATATGCTTCAAGTACGATGTTTCTCTTTGCTTTCCAATATCAAATAGCTGTAGAAGCGTATTTGCTCTTTATAAAACCTGCTCGTTTGATACGTGGTCTACCCAGGAAATCCTGAATAATCTTCTCAGAACCAACAATTCTATAGCTTCGATTCTATTAAGGGATTGGGCCTTTAATGACCAAGTTTTTGATCCGTATAGCAAAATTGGTCATATGTAACATTTAACCACTCGTAGTCGGAGACTTAGGGATACCTCTTGTCGTAGGAGGTAGGTATGGAATTTAGAAAATGTTTTTCGGGTATAAGCCACACGAATTTTAACCTCTTCATCGTTATCCCATTTATCGTTCAATGTAGTGCCCAGATATTTAAACTTCTTTACTCTCTCAATTTGTTTATTATCGATGTAGAATTGTACATTGTTATGAGGTAGTCGACCTACTATCATCAGTTTGGTCTTGCTTATGTTAATATCGAGACCAAATTCCTTTACTATCTCATTTATATCTGTTATGGTTCCTTGTAGGTTTTCGAAGTTATCGAAGGTATAGCTGTGTCATCGGCATATCTTACATTGTTAATTGGTAATCCATTAACCAGTAATCCATTATTTTCCAGTGCTAATTGAAATATCTTCACTACATAAATGTTAAATAGCAGCGTTGATAATATGCAACCCTGTAGGACCCCTTTAGCTATCGTTATTTTATTTGTCTGCAGTGTATTATGAATCCGGAGCTTTGCTGTTTGGTGCCAGTATAGTTTGTGTATAATCTGGATATCCTTTTCGTCGATGCCTGTTTCTCGTAAACAGGCTAATACCTAGTTTAGGAGATCGGGTCGTACATTGTCGAATGCTTTTTGATAGTCGATAAAACATATAAATACTTGCTCTTGTCATAGCATTTCTGTATAGGGCTTCTCTCGTACCTAAACTATTTTTGAAGCCAAACTAAGTTTCGCCAGATTTTTCTTTGCATTTTTTATATATTCTCTTAAGGATTATTTTCAAGAAGGCTTTAAGTACATAACTCATGAGGCTGATTAGACGGTGCTCTTCGCATGTTTTGGCGTTTGGCTTTTTAGGGATAGCGACAAAGGTTGTAGTTAGCCAGTCGTTTGGGATTTCACCACTATCGTATATGTCATTAAAAAGTTTGCATAATTTTTTTGTGTTTATTAGCTTTAGTACTTCTGTGTTTATAGTATACTGGTCCGGTGTTTTCTTGTATTTTAGGGTTCCGTACCGAAAACGGAACCATTATAGAATCACTTTGTTGTCCGTCTGTCTGTCAGTCTCTCTGTCTGTCCGTCTGTCTGTCTGTCTGTCTGTCTGTCTGTCTGCCTGTCCGTCTGTCCGTCTATCCGTCCGTCCGTCCGTCTGTCTGTCTGCCAAGACCATTTTTCTCAGGAACGCGTAGAGGTAACAAGTTGAAATTTGTATCAAATACTCGGGTCTGCGGTCTATTTCAGCTGTCAAAAAATAAATCTTGTAAGTCAACGCGATCAAAAGATATGACCGTTTATGTCGCATATTTTGCGATTTCACAAAACCTATAGGGTACTTCCCGTTGACCTACAATCATGGTAGGAAAATTTGGCAAGAAATAATAATCATGAAATTTGGCAAGAAGCGGTGTCTTACAGCACATGTAGAGGGAAAAATCTGAAAACCGTAAATATGTAGTTTAATTACAAGCAAAATGCGAATTTACTATTAGAAACTTATGAAAATACACTAATGTGTTGCGTGGTATTGACAGGCACCAGAAGCATATGGGTTGCATATAGTTAGGTCCTCCTAAAGATACCTTACTTACAAGTTTGTACGGAACCCTCGGTGCGCGAGTCACAACTCGCACTTGGCCGGTTTTTTTTACTGTTGACAAAGCATATATGACTACCGATTCTAGTATGGGTGGTCCCGAAACTTTGCTTGTGTGGTTATTCGGCGCTATATTACGTACATCCTCAGGTTTGAGGATGGTTTGAACAGGTTTTGTATGTATTCCTCACATATAATGCAGATTTCCTGTAAGTCTTTTAGGATCTGAATATTATTAGTGATTTTTGAGGCATTCGTTTTTCTGAAAGTGTTGGTTATCTCTTTCAACTTTTTGTGAAAGTAAAAGTTGTCGTGTCTTGCATGTAGAACATCTGTGCACTGTTCTGATATCCATAGGTTTTTTGCTTCTCTGATTTTATGGCGAATCTTCCTGTGGATCATATTGTATTTCGTTATGTTACACTTTGCCAATCTCCTTTCCTCCATCATGTCAAGGATCTCGTTAATCATCCACTCTTTCTTCGCTTGTGTCTTTTTAAATCCCAGCACTTTCCATTTGTAGCTGTTTGTATGTTTTCTTTAAAACTATTCCATTGTTGTTCAATGGTCTCTTCTATGGATGAGTTGTTTACTATGTTCTTTTCCAACTCACTTTTTAGCTTTTCACTTCGTTGTTACTAGTGCCTCTATATCGTACTTGTTGGTCTTGGGCCTTCTCCCTTAAACATGAAGATGCCTATTAGAGAGTTATGGTCCGATCCAACATCGTCTCCGGGGTATACTGCCACTCTTGATATTATTTTGGTATCTTTTTTTGACCAGGAAGAAGTCAATTTGATTCCGGACTGACATATAGTCAGTCAGTACAGTATAATACTCCTCCCAAGTCTCCTTGGCGGTAGATTATGAAATGTATTTTTGATGACAAGCCCTTCTGCCGAGCAGAATTCTAACCACATTTCTCCCCTTTCGTTTCTACCTCCTAGACCGTATCTGCCCATCACCCCGTTAAACGGGTCACGTCCAACTTTTGCATTCAAGTCGCCGATTATTATACTAATTTTATTCTTTTTGATTGTTCTTAATACATCCCGCAGTTGCTCGTAAAATTGTTTAAGATCAAGTAGACCAAAATCCTAATAAAGAAATTGCTATAACTTTCTACTCGGACAATTTTGGCGGTTAACAAAACAATAAGTTTCTTTGAAAAAAAAAACACCCTGAAGCGCTATTATATAAAACATCATTTATAGGAATGTTTGTGTGCGAAAGAGGATTCTACGCGTAATAGGATCCAGATCTGCCGTACATACATCTGCCATTGAAATTGAGAGTCAAGTCTACAACCCATAAGTTTCTAATGCGTGGAAACTCACAAAATGAAGGTGATAACGTTCATAGTGTGATAGAGAAACAAATTAAAAGATACTTGCAGTCGGGTCCAATCTATATACCAGAGCAATATAAAACTTTGATTGGTACAGCAAAAAACACGGGAAAACCCTACACAGTTGTAGAAATGACGTATGACGAGTTTTATGACGTCAAAGCTTTGCAAAAATCGTGGTGCACAAATTTCAATTTAGACGAGGAGAGAAATCAAGCCAAGTGGCATGATATTAAGGTTCTCAGGATTGAAAAAGAACACCCTGGAGCGTTTTTCTATAAAACATCATTTACAGAGGAAACGTATAGGAATGTTTGTGTGCGAAAGAGGATTAACCGCGTAAGAGGATACAGATCTGCGAAACATCAGTCGTTACTTTCAATTGGTTTAACACATGCATGCACTGAGAAAATTGCATCGTCTGATGCAAAAAAGAAAGACATATAAGAATTGATTGATAAGAACGTCATTCCAAAATCTTAATATGATTATTATAACGACGTTTTTGGCGATAAAAATGACGTTTTGGGCGTTTAAATGATAATTGACTGCTTTATTATTTTCATTCTGAACGACCGAAATTATAAAACAAATATTACTAAAAAAATGGTTAAGATGAAAATTTAAGTGGGTTAAGTAGGTAATTGTAATTTTTAATAATGATGATGGCAAAGTGCCATTATTAGTGTTATGCATAGTATAAAGTTCATTTAAAATTGTCTTTTATAGAACGGAAGGTTCTTATTCTTTTTAATGCTGTGTAACTATTCTATAAGATAATTTTATTTCAAGTACAAATTAAGTTTTTATTTTTTTAAATATTAATAAAAAATAATACTTAATTTGAATAAATAATTCAGTGTTTTCTTGCCAATTCATCAACCAGTGTACACCCCTAATGTTGGTCTCAGACTACTCTGTGTGTTGGATTATTATAAATAAATTCAAAATTCTGTTATTTTTAAATTTATATTGACTTTAAAAGAGAGCCAACTAAAAACTAAATTCACCAACACAGGTTTAACTTTAAATAACAAAACAATCTACACACACTTATTAGGCAATACGGGAATAACTACAAAAATCAAATTTTCAACCCCAATATACGTTTAAAACAAAAATACTTATAACATCTTTCCTCTATATGCACTTAAAAAGTATTGATCAATACAGAAAACTCATGCAGTACACAGGGACACGGTGATCAGTTTTTCACCTTTTCTGAAAACAGTGTTTTTTTTTGGGTTAATCGCTGTTTAGATAGAGGTGTGCGAATATTACTAATAATATATAATTATACTGCTCAATTTACAATGTATGTAATTCAAGTTAGTGGTTTAATCTCATCATTGTTTTATTTCTTTAAGTTGACAGTTTCTCTATGTAAAAGAACAAATGGGACGAGGGAAGTGATGTAGCTTTCAAGATTTGTTCTAGTTTTTTTTATGACGTTTTTTTCCTGTGTATACACTACATCTTTCTATTTGTTCTGTTTCCATTTCAATTTCCACAATCATTCTTCACTAAGGCGAATAAACGAAACAAGGGAGAAAGTATAGTTTTTTAATCGTGCTGTCTAGTTGGAGAGAGTGTATAAAAGCGAGTCAGTTTCTAAAAGCTTGGTCTGAAACGAGTCGACGGGTGGGAGGGTAAAAAAACACAAACTTTTTTTACGATACTTTTTCAATACTCGCCGCACACTTTTCGAACTATTTATCAATCAATCAACAACTCCGGGCCCCTCGTGCCCGGACTTTCTTCTAAACAATTGTCGACGAATTTTATTTCCGTCCGCACCTAACCGTCAGCCAATAAAATATCACCACTCCGAGCTGACAATTATTCCTCAGGATAAATTCCTGTCACATCCATCTACGAAAATTACTAAACTATTTGAAGGCTATATAAACTTTTCATATAAAATTTCTGGAGACGATGAAAATAATAATTTGAAAATATATAATTATAGTATATATTAATTTGGGCAATAACAATATTAGACAGAATAATTATAATTATTCTGTCCATTACAGCGGAACACAGCTTGAATATATAAATATGTATATTCAACCTTCCCGAATATCTATAATATTTTTAAGTCTTTCTAAGAATATAAAACAAATCTCATGCTGAAAGACAACAGATATATGTGTTATTCACTAGGACTCAGTTCACTTCCATGACACTAAAACAAGAAGACACTAGATAAATAACGTTATTTTTTAAGATCAGATCTTTCTCTTTAATTCAAAGTGAATAGCCATCTGCAGACGAGTGTCAAGATCTATCTCTCATCAGTGAAGCTTTGCTCTTACGAATTATAAAATGGAAAACACTTACAATAGTTTGAATCCATGTGTTGGGCTGTCGAAAATAGGTTATGTTTTGACATATGTATGACAAAAATCTGATCTTAAAAAACAATATTATTTATCTAGGGTCGTGTTTTAGTGTCACGGAAGTGAACTGAGTTCTAGTGAATAATACAAATATCTGTTGTATTTCAACATGAAATACAATTGTACAATACGATTTGTTTTATAGTCTTAGAAAGACTTAAGTGAGTTGGACTTAAGAATATTAGAGAGATTCGGAAAAGTTGATCAAGCTGTGTTCCGCTGTAATACGTTGGTATGATTGTATCTGTAATTAGTTTAGTTTCGGCCTATATTTAATTCATATTCTATCTATGATTATTTTGTCAATGGAATTCTGCCAAGCATAACTAGATAGACTGTAAGATAGTCAAAACTTGACAGGGACAAATTTTCAGTCAAAATTACATATAAAAGATTAATGGGATCATTTACACAATATCAGTTCAAGATTATCTTTTTGTTAATTAATATTACACTCTTATATTTTCTTATACTAGATGGAGTTAACAAATAGGGTTATAAAATCCTGCTAAATGAGCTAAATATAGAGAAGCTTAGGAAAAAAACAAGCTAAGTCTTGAAATACAAGATAACTGAGTATAGACGAGATACCTGAAACTACATAGTTCATATTATACCGACAATAGATACATTATAAAATGTTAATTACATCAAGTTTTAGGGCTTCACACAAGAGTCCCGTTTCTGATCTCGTTCCGGGCAGCAGTCACATTTTCTTCATAAATTTGGACCCGAACAACCCCAACTTGCCCGAGCCCATGAATTTAAACCCGAGCAACGACGAGATTAGAAATGAGACTCTCGTGTGAAGCTGTAGATGGTTTATACTCTTATATAGTATTCTTGTTTCTCAGCGATCTGATAATGATAGAAGTGATAATAATAGTAACTCAATGATTTACAATAATACGGTTCCTCAAGGATCTATAACATTACAAACAGCTCCCTAAGAATGTCCCTAGTAATATTAACAGTTCCACAATAATCTATAATAGTATTAACAGTTCCTAAAGGATCTATAATAATACTAATAGTTCGTCAAGGATCTATAATGTTGATACTAATAGTTCCGCAAGGATCTATAATATTGATAATGGTTTCTCAAGGATCTATACTTATACTAATAGTTATTCAAAGATCTATAATAATACTAAGTGTTCTTAAAAACCCCTGAAACCTGGAAGCATTTTCGAGCGCTCCAGCTGTCAAATCGATTTCAAGAATTTTGTAATCGGTAATTTCCTTAAAAACTGTATCCACATATAATGAGAAAGGACTTTTTTTATTCGAATTAACAAAGTTGTTTCAAAATGCTAGAGCAAATGGATGAATTTTACATCGCATGGAGCAGTCTGTTAAAAGGAAACCTAGTTGGTTTGAAAAAGTTAAAGAAACCAAAAACTAAAACAAAGACAGTAGTGAATAAAAGTTAATGAAAATGTATTTTTTAATCCTTGGTGTAAGTATTAGTTTGATTTAACATTCGTGTAATAATAATATAAATATATATTTATCTACTCACGCACCAAACTGAACACATTAATAAATGCATTATTGTATGTGAAGGATGCCATATTAAAATGTATACATATGCCATATATTATAATCGTGTGTAAAAGTATCCAAATCGTGCGTAAAAGTCCGAAGTAAATCAATTGTAGTTTCATTATTAAACGACTCCTGTTTGTTGTTACTATGGCAACAACTCGCGTCACTAAACAAAAAACATAGACGTAATGAAAATAAATTTTCTGACTTATATTAAAATTGAATTAATTTTTCTTATTTTGAATAAAGAAGTCTCGGCCCCTCAGTCAGTATTTATCTGGCTCCAATATAACATAACCTAACCATAGTCTAATCTAGATTAAATCTATGTTAACCTAGATTACATCGAAGTACGGAAAGATGGTCCTCCACCTCTATTTATCCTTGACACTTCCGGTTCCGACTCCCGCTTGCGGTTTCGACTTCCGTTTCCAGTTTCCCACTTCCGGTTTTTCACAGATGAGAGTGTGATGTCTATGTAGCCCCACGTGCGAGGTCTATGTAACACCACGCTGGGGGTGAGGTCTATGAGGTCCCACGAGTGAACTCTATGTAGTTCCAGTGTGAGGTCTATGTAACCCCACGCTGGGTGTGAGCTCTGGTTACGACTTCCGTTACCGGTTTAGACATCTGGTTACGACTTCTGTTTCCGGTTTAGACATCCGGCTTCGAATTCCGTTTCCCGTTTCCCACTTGCATTTTCCAATTTCCAGTTTCCCCACATTCGGCCGCCCCATTTCCAGTTGCACTGCACCTGCACCTGCACTGTACACCTGCACGGGAAAATTCTAATTTCGGCGCAGGCGGGAAAATTCTAAATTAGAAGCAGGTGGGAAAATTCAAAATCAAAACCGGAAGTCGAAACCGGAAGTATCAAGGTCAGTGGAGGTGGAGGGCCTGGAAGAAAAAATATTTCCGTAATCATCGACAATGACCAAATAGTGTGCCCCTTGCCCTGCGTTTTTACAAGTTTTACAATTTTTTCCAAGGAGGTGCTGAACGTTCTAACCTTATTCAAACTTCAAATCACTGACACACAGTGATTTGAAGTTTGTTTTCTGTCAAAATTACAATTTTTACAATATTATCGGTAAGAAATAATTACCGATTTTTTTGTAGATTCAACAGAATTTTAACATGCTTCGTAGATAAAATACTGTATGACATACGAGAATGAAAGGCTTTAGCACTCACTTCAATTAAACCACTCGCCTACGGCTCGTGCTTTAACCTTCGCAACTCATGCACAAAAGCTCTTCTTCACACACTTGTATCATAAACTACTATTTAAGTAATCCTCAAAGATATGTAATAATATTACCAGCTCCTGAAGGAAAGATTAAAAAATATGTTAATTCCTCCAGGATATATATATATATATATATATATATATATATATATATATATATATATATATATAATATCATAACTTTCATGAGGATTTATAAAAATACTATTAATTCATCGAAGATGAATTAATACTACTAATATGTCCACAAGGATCTATAATAACATTTTAAGCTCCACAAGGATCATGTAGTACTACATGTCCATCAAGCATCAATAATTATACATTCTATAAGTTTACATTTATACTAACACTCTGGTATCTTGAACTATGTTCAAAATGAGAAACTGACGAAAAATGAGAAAAGACAAAATCTTTTTTTTGTGTAACGCGTAGTTTACAATAATTTTCCGTAAAATAATATGCTTTTGTGAAATTTCTATAATATATTTGGACTCTCAAACCTCTTTCTTATCGCCAGACTAATTTACAATTAAAACAAATTAAGGCAAAAACTTTATATTGACAAAAGAGTCGATGTTTAATGTGCACCAAAGCAATATAACAAGCTAATAAGAAGGCATATGCAAATAAAATCAAAAAACGGCCAAGTGCGTGTCGGGCCACACGCAATGTAGGATTCCGTAGTTGTCATTCTTACTCTTATGGCTTAAGACTAAAATGTGTAAAAAATTCCATAACAAATAACTTAATCAGCTGACATTGATGTTGTCGAGTTTGACGTTCAACATAACCAAAAATACGTTGTTTAACCGAAGCGGTTGTCGTTCGATATTTTACATTTTATAAGTTAGTCGACTATTACTCGTAAACTAATAAAAACTACTTAGCTGTAATACTTTCCCTTTTAACTTCGTTATATATACTACTATTGTGAATTTTTCACATATCCAGAAACAACCATTTATCTGGAAGTGTGGGGGACACTTGACTCTAATAAAAATTAGCATTTTAAAGCTTAATTTTTCACAAACGTATCCCTCAATCGAAATATTGTTTTCACAAACATGTAATGCTTTTGAAAGACCTATCCAACGACACCCCATACCATGGAGTAGACGAGAAAAAAAAGCGCCCCCACTTTACGTGTAGAGGTACCTTAAAATTTTTTTTTTACAGATTTTACTTTACCACTTTTCCGGCGGGACTAATCTGTACATCCGTTCCAAATTTGAGCTTTCTATTTCTAATAGCCACTGAGTTAAACTGCGGACGGATGGACGGATATATCGAAACTATAAGGGTTCGTTGTTGATAACAACGGAACCCTAAAAATAGTGCTATACAAGAATGCCTCTAATTGTTGCCTCTAATAATAGTATTTTTCTATGATATTTTCAACTCTTGTATAGTCCAGAGTCTAGACTAGTCTATAGTGTATTCTGATATTGTTTCGTATAGTCGCCTTGTCCGGCCTTGCTTGGTCTCATCTGATATTCTCTGGTCTCGTTTGGCTTTTGCGACATATTTTTTGACTGGTCATGCTTGATCTTGTCTGTTCTTGTCTAGTCTTGTCTAGACTTGTGTGGTCTATGTCTTTTCTTTGTCTGGTCTTGTTTGATCCTGTCTGATATTGTCTGGTCTCGTCTGTTCTCCTCTGGTCTTATCTGGTGATGTTTAATCTTCTCTGTTCTTGTCTGTTTCGTCTGTTCTTATCTGCTCTTGTCTGTTCTGGCCTGCTGTTTTTGTCTGTTCTTGTAAGTTATTATTTGGTTTTGTCCGATCTTGTCTGGTACGTTCCTCATTGTCTGGTATTGCCTGGTCTACGTCTTTATATTGTCTAATCTTGTCTGGTCTTGTATGGACTTGACTCGTCCGGACTTGTCTGGCCGTGTCTGGTCTTGCCTGGTCCTGTTTGGTCTTGTTTAGTCTTGTTTGGTCTTGTCTGTTCTTGTCTGGTCTTGTCTGTTCTTGTCGGGCCTTATCTGGTCTTGCCTGGTCTTATCTAGCCTTGTCTAGTCTTGTCTGGTCTTGTGTGATCTTGTCTGGTCTTGTCTGCTCTTGACTGCTCTAGTCTGGTATTATCTGGTCTTGTCTGGCGTTCTCTAGTCTTGTCTGGTCTTGTATGCCCTTGTCAGGTCTTGTTTGATCTTGTGTGTTCTTGTCTGGTCTTGTCTGTTCTTGTCTGGTCTTGTCTGGTCTTGTCTGGTCTTGTCTGGTCTTGTCTGGTCTTGTCTGGTCTTGTCTGGTCTTGTCTGGTCTTGTCTGGTCTTGTCTGGTCTTGTCTGGTCTTGTCTCGTCTTGTCTGGTCTTGTCTAGTGTTATCTGGTCTTGTCTGGTCTTGTCTGATCTTGTATGGTCTTGTCTGGTCTTGTCTAGTCTTGTCTGGTCTTGTCTGGTCTTGTCTGGCCTTGTCTGGTCTTGTCTGGTGTTGTCTGGTTTTGACTGGTCTTGTCTGGTTTTGTCTAGGCTTGTCTGGTCTTGTCTGCTCTAATCTGGTCTTGCGTGGTCTCATTTAGTTTTGTTTGGTCTTGTCTGGTCTTGTCTGGTCTTGACTGCTCTAGTCTGGTCTTATCTGGTCTTGTCGGGTGTTTTCTGGTCTTGGCTGGTCTTGTATGCCCTTGTCCAGTCTTGTATGGTCTTGTCGGTTCTTGTCTGATCTTGTCTAGCCTTGTCTTGTCTTTTAATTTCGGTAGATGCGTTTGTCAGTAATATCTAATTGAGTCGAAGGCATTTTCGCAGTTTTATCTAAAATTTTGAAAATTTCACTAATTGCAAGTTTGATTATGAATATTTTGAGAAGGGGGGTGGCTAGCACAACTAAGAAGAATCTTGTCTATCAATCTGTCTTTCTATTGTTAATTTCTACTGAATTTCTAAATTCTAGTAAACGCGCCTGTCTGTAAATGCTATATTAGTCAAGACAGATTTTCGCAATATCATACGAACATTTTTGAACATTTTGACTCTCAATATTTTTGGAACTTGAGTAGCTAAAGCAACAAAATAATTGCAATCTATTCCTCTGTCCTTCAACATTAGATTTCTGCTAAATATGTTAATATTGGTATGTTCGTCTGTTTGTAAATACCAACTTATTGTTAGTCAAGGCAGACTTTAGCAATTTTATACAATATTTATTTTAAAATTTGGCTACCAATATTTTTGAAACTGGACAAGCTGGAGTAACAAAATTGATGGCAATCTCTCAATCTGTTCTTCAGTATTACATTTCTACTAAACATGTCAATATTGGTGTGTTCGTCTATTTGCAATTGCAAATTCAGTCACGACAGATTCTCGCAATTTCATACAAACGTTTTTTAAATTTTGACTATTAATATTTTTGGTACCGGACTAGAGAGCAAATGCCTAGCTGGGCAAATGGCGGCGCGTGGGCCGCATGTGGCATGTGTGCCGTAGCTGTATGTGTGGACCGCTTGTCCCCCGTTGAAATTTTATGCGGCCCGCAAAGCATTTTATAAATTACTGAATTTAAGAAAATATTTACTTACAATAAAAACTTTAAATTGGGTTTGTGATTCGCATTCTAAAGTAAATGCAGCTATAAAAAATGCAAGTCTGCCTGTAATATGTTTATTAAGTTTACCAGGCCTGTTATATACTTTATTACCTAACTGTCACTATTTCATAGACACTGCAGATTTACGGGCTCTAAAAATATATCGTTTAACAAGCAATATATATCAGGGATGTCCAACACGCGGCCGACGACCTCAGTTTTTGTGCCTCGCGGAGCGGGTCTCGAAATGTATAAATTACACTCAAATACGAAATATGCTCAATTCTTGCACTAACAATAAAATACAAATAAAATAACGGGTGTAGTAGTTTATAATGCGGTCCACTAAGTCGCATCTTTTTTAAAGCGGCCGTTATGGCACTTGCAGTTGGACAACCCTGATATATAGTATTAGCTTCTTTGAGAAAAACTGACGAATATTATTGTGCGTGGGCATATATGGATACAACGGTATACAAATAACTAAATAGAAAACTATTTAACGCGGCCCGCGGTCAAATTTTCATCACGTGATGTGGCCCGACAGCTAAAAGATTTGCCCACCCCTGAGCTAGAATAACAAACTTAATTTCCGTTTATCAATCTGTCCTTCAACACTTTCAACTATTTCTAAATGTTTAAATGTCTTATATGGTCTTGTTTGGTGGTCTCTGGTATTGAATGGTCTTGTCTGGCCTCGTTTGCTCGTCTGGTCTTCTATGGTCTTGTCTAGTCTTGTCTGATCTTGTGTGTTCTTCTCTGTTCTTGTCTTGTCTTGTCTAGTTTTGTCTGGCATTGACTGGTCTTGTACGGTCTTGTGTGTTGTTGTCTGATCTCGCATGGTTTTGTCTGGTCTTGTTTGGTTTCGTCTTGTTGTCTGATCTTGGGTGGTCTTGTCGAGTCTTGTCTGCTTTTGTCTGGCCTTATTTTGTCTAATTTCGTCTTGTCTGGTCTTGTCTGGTTTGTCTGGTCTTGTCTGGTCTTGTCTAGTCTTGTTTAGTCTTGTTCAGTCTTGTCCAGTCTTGTCCAGTCTTGTCCAGTCTTGTCTACTCTTGTCTAGTCTTGTTAAGTCTTGTCCAGTCTTGTCTGGTTTGTCTGGTCTTGTCTGCAGTGTGTCTGTTCTTGTTCGGCCTTGTCTGGTCTTGTCTGCTCTTGACTGCTTTTCTATGGTTTTGTATGGCCTTGTGTGGTCTTGTCTGGTATTGCTGTTATTGTATGGTCTTGTATGGTCTAGTCTGCTTTTGTTTGATCTTATCTGGCCTTGCCTGGTCTTGTCTGAACTTATCTGGTCTTGTCTGCTCTTTTCTGGTCTTGTCTGGTCTTGTCTGGTCTTGTCTGGTCTTGTCCGGTCTTGTCTGGTTTTGTCTGATGTTATCTGCTCTTGATTGCTCTTCTATTGTTTTGTGTGACCTTTTTTGGTCTTGTCTGATATTGTCTGCTCTTGACTATTTTTGTATGGTCTTGTATGGTCTAGTCTGTTTTTGTTTGGTCTTATCTGGTCTTGTCTGGTCTTGTCTGACCTTGTCTGGTCTTGTCTGTTTTTGTCTGGTCTTGTCCGGTCTTGTCTGGTGTTGTCTGGTCTTTTATGGTCTTGCCTGGTCTTGCATGATCTTGTCTGGTCTTGTCTAGTCTTATCTGGTCTTGTCTGGTTTTGTCTGGTCTTGTCTGGTGTTGTCTGGTCTTTTATGGTCTTGTCTGATCTTGCATGATCTTGTCTGGTCTTGTCTAGTCTTTCTGGTCTTGTCTGGTTTTGTCTGGTTTTGTCTGGTGTTGCCTGGTGTTGTCTGGTGTTGTCTGGTGTTGTCTAGTCTTGTCTGGTCTTGTCTAGTCTTGTCTGGTCTTGTCTGGTCTTGTCTGGTCTTGTCTGGTCTTGTATGGTCTTGTCTAGTCTTATCTGGTCTTGTCTGGTTTTGTCTGGTCTTGTCTGGTCTTGTGTGGTCTTGTCTGGTCTTGTCTGGTCTTGTCTGGTCTTGTCTGGTCTTGTCTGGTCTTGTCTGGTCTTGTCTGGTCTTGTCTGGTCTTGTCTGGTCTTGTCTGGTCTTGTCTGGTCTTGTCTGGTCTTGTCTGGTCTTGTCTGGTCTTGTCTGGTCTTGTCTGGTCTTGTCTGGCCTTGTCTGGTCTTGTCTGGTCTTGTCTGGTCTTGTCTGGTCTTGTCAGGTCTTGTCTGGTCTTGTCTGGTCTTATGTGGTCTTGTCTGGTCTTGTCTGGTCTTGTCTGGTCTTGTCTACTCTTGTCTAGTCTTGTCTGGCCTTGCCTGGTCTTGCCTGGTCTTGTCTGGTCTTGTCTGGTCTTGTCTGGTCTTGTCTGGTCTTGTCTGGTCTTGTCTGGTCTTGTCTGGTCTTGTCTGGTCTTGTCTGGTCTTGTCTGGTCTTGTCTGGTCTTGTCTGGTCTTGTCTGGTCTTGTCTAGTCTTGTCTGGTCTTGTCTGGTCTTGTCTGGTCTTGTCTGGTCTTGTCAGGTCTTGTCTGGTCTGGTCTGGACCCGTCTAGTTTTGTCTGGAATTGCTCTTGTCCGTGCTTGTCTATTTTTTTGTTCTTTGCTTTTAATTTAATGTTAGCTTGGTTGCATACAAGTAAGAAAATTGGGTAAAAAGTAATGTTAAGAAAATAAAATTAAGAATGTTTGGTAAATGTAAATATTTCGAAAAATTATTTGGATTATATTACTGTGAATTTAAAAATTTATGCTTTTTTTTATTCAGTCCGTATGTAATACAACGTAGTAACGGTCGTAGTAATCATCCTTTTCATTACATCCAGCTTACATTATTAATATAGAGAGTGTGTAAAGCAAAGCTCGCGTAGTTGAAGACTACATAATAAAGAAATAAAGTTGCATTTGTATTTGGCAATGGCAACATAAAACATTTTTGTAAAATTAGTTAAATTAAACACAAATTTACGTAATATGTAACGAAAACCACGTTCATATCCGCGAAAATTATTCATATCCCATTAAAATGTCCGAATAAAAAATATACGAGGAGAAAGAGAAGAAACTGGATTAGCATTTATCTAATTTAAAATATTATGAAGTCTGTCGTGCAGTTTTGCGTAATTAAAATGATCTACGATCCTGGAATTTTTTCCCCACACGTTCCGGCCGTGAGGACTTAATGTAATGGCATTTATGTGCGACAGGTTTTATTTAACCTAGTTGACTTTCGTGTGTTTGCACTTTTTAATAAAATATCGTTTTTCTCTCCGCCCGTAATTTTGATGCAAATTAAGTAATATTTGACCGGATATGTGTTTCATGTAAACACAGGGCCGCATCACAATATTTTGTAATCGTTACAGCGTTACGAATATGGGTGTGTGTGTGCGGTTTTCATTAAAACATCCACCGGTAATTAATAGGACTACACTCAATTTCAGTTCAAATCATATTGTCCACTCTCGGCGACTATTTACATTTACACAGATTACCTCATCTCTAATAGATGTTAGTGAACTATTACGCTGCTCTCAACTAAATTAAATTGTTGTTTCATGGAAATATTTTCTCTAAATATATTTACTATTAATCAATATTAAGTAAAATAAATATTAACTTATTAAATCCATTTGTTTCTGCACTTAAAGTAGTAATGTATGACAAGGTTAATCATAGGATTTTGAAATTTTAGTTTTAAGTTTTTAATTCGTTTGAATCGTTTCCAAGTTATCAAATTAATTGGAAATTAAATTTAAAAGAAAAAAATTATAGAGGAATACGGGCGCGGGGTAGACCACCCCTGCTCTAAACTTTAGTTTTTCCAGTTTTCTCTCCCTAGTGTCAGCTCAGTCTAGTTGGCTGACTAACTATATGGTATTGTCTATTTTAGTATGCCTAGGAAGTATGCTTGTAAGTTTTTATTTAGTGTTAATGATGACTAGTCCTAAAATAATTAGCAGAGCATGGTTTCGATCCACGGACCTCTGGGTAATGGGCCCAGCACGCTTCCACTGCGGCACTCTGCTCCTTGGAATGCTCTCACAGCACATGCATGTTTAGTTTTAATATTATTGTCAGAGATGTTGAATATGAGCAATAATAGATATTCGATTACTCATGCGCTAAAAGTATTATCTGGCGGACGTTTTTTATTACGAGAAATGTCACTTGTATTTCCAGGAAACTTGGGTAAAGCACGCAAATATCCAATATCGCTAGGTTACATTAAAAAAAAAACAAATAAATAAAAATGAAATGAACACAATCAAGACCTCGATATTAAAAAAGTGACGTGTCATAACAAAATAATAATCAAAATTAAAGAAAACGTTTTAAAGTGAGTGTAAATGTTCTTATGACGAATCCACACCACCGAAGAATATTAAAAAGCAAATTCTTCATTTTATATTCCATTTTTTTATTGCCCCTGGAGCCCAAACTTGAAAGATACATTTCCTCGCATTAGTAATAAAAAATATTGTTTGATGAATAAATGAACTAGTTAGATAAATTAATATTGGAGTGAAACTATACTAATTATAGATGCAATCATTCCGGATTTTTCAATAAGGACATAACATTTTGTATTTCAATAAAACACATAATAATTGATACATCGGGCTGAAATTTATTCCAGATGTAGTACATATGTTACAATTATCTATGGAATTCGACGCCATTCATGTGACCACCACATGCACGAGAGCAGAGATCGATTCTTTGGATCCAATTTTCAATCACTCTTTCACACATATCAGCCAGAATGTTGGCAATTTCGCGCTCGATATTGCTGCTAAGCGATGGTGGCCCAGTAGTCAAGGTGTCAGACTTCGGAGCCTCAAGTCGCGGGTTCAAATCCTGGACATGGTAAAAATAAGCTACCGTTCTCCTGTAGATGGCTCTGGCAAAGTCATCACAGTAAAAATCTGCCTCGAAACCTCCGACACGACTCCGACACGGCCCCGGCACGGCAAAGTCAATGATGCCGGTGGGATGGAAATTTACATTGAAATAAGTGGGATGGTTTCACACTAGACGACATATCATGCCGGTGCCGTCACCAGCTGTCGTCAAGGAGCAATCTTCCCACTCGTGTCGTTGTGTCGTTTTTCTTGATTTCATCTTTTAAACTGCTCAATATATGTTCAAATGTATTTTTGGTCATCCGAAAGTAATTAAAGAATTTTATTTCGTCGCAACACATTTTTTCGAAAAGAGTGTAATAACATAATATCCTCAACATATCTCACTTTTAAAATTGGATGTACCCATAACTGTCGACATTTTATAAAATTCTAAAACTAAAAAATTTACTTATCTATAATTTTAAATTATAAACTATTTACTAAAAAAATGGATTTTATCCGTGTCGTGTTGTCCACACGTCCCGTGAGGTGTGAACTCGTGTCGTTGTCGTGCCGGAGGCTTGTCGGAGTCGTGTCGTGTAGCGTGAATACGCCCGATGCCGGAAAGAAACGGCTCCACGAATGGGATGGAATTTACATTGAAATAAGTGGGTAACACTAGACGACATATCGGTGCCGTGTCGGTGTCGTCGCCGGCTGTCGACAAGGAGCAATATTCCTACTCGTGTCGTCCCATTTACTAAAAAAATGGCTTTTATCGCTGTCGTGTCGTCCACACGTGCCGTGAGGTGTGAACTCGTGTCGTTGTCACGCTGGAGCCGTGTCAGAACCGTATCGTGTAGTGTGAAAACGTCCACCACGTTAAAAACTGTAAGGGCTCCCTACACTTGTGTCTAACATCAAGACACACAAAGCACAAGTGTAGACTGTGGGAGGAGGTCCAGGTCCTACTAGGACCGTAGCACCATTGAGAATTATCCCTGAGCTTTTTTAAAATTTTGAAAATTTTTTTAAGCTTTTGTTGAATTGTTGGTACAAACCTTCGATTTAAGGTATCCATAAGAATATATATTTTCCACAAGAAAAAAACCAGCGGCATCAAATCGGATGAGTAAGGTGGCCAGTCGCCTGAACAACTTCCCAAGATTAAACCAATATCAAATTTTCCCAAATAAATTGATTGAACATCTGTGTGGCTTGTGGCAATGTCTTGTTACAACCACATATCGCTGATGTCAAGTCTATACATTTTTGGTCAAAAATAGTCTTCCAACATGGCACTCTAGCAAACTCCATTGACCATAACATGGCGATTATTTTCATCGACGAAAAAATTGGGCCCTATCACACCTCCGGCAAGAAATACACATCACACGCTCACTTTTTGAGGATGCAATGTAGTCTCATTAAGCACATGTGGGTTTGTTGCGGTCCAATAGCGCATATTCTGCTTATTAACAAAGCCATTCAGCCAAAAATGAGCTTCATCGCTAAAGAAAATTTTTCGATGAAATTCAGAACTTTGAAAACTCCAAACTTTTGCAGAACAAATTCGGATAAGTATCAGCGCTTTTAATGATCCAGAGGTTTCAGTTCTTGGGCTAATTTAATCTTGTAAGGGTGTAGCTTGAGATCTTTACGCAAAATTCGCCATAATATGGACTAAGAAATTCCCAATTCTTGTGAATGGCGTGGAATCGATTTGTTTTTGTTCATTTTGAACTGGTGCTCTTACGACTGCAATATCTTCAATACTTCGACCGGTGCGTTGTCTTGCTGGTACAGGGAGATTCAGTAGTGAATAGCACAGCTTGTCTGGTAGAACGATTATTGCGACCAAAAATTGGAGAATTCCGACTCAGAATTTCGGTAGTAAGTTACAATTTCCAGAGGTTGCTTGTTAGTGAACTTCACCATGATAAAAATGTAAGACTTCACTGACGTTTGAACATATACAGGTCATAAAAAAGTTTGTAGATTATGTTCCTTATTATAAAACAAAATTGTTATGTCCCTATTGAAAAACCCTTTTATAAACTGACTACAGCGAAATATAGCTTGAATATTGAATATATGCTTGAATATATAAACATATTGGGAGTGTAGGGGGTCGCTATAGAGGTAGTATCTTTTACCGAGAACGGTCACATCAAGTGACAGGAGATTGTTCTCGAAATTGGTCCAGCATGGCACCTAACCCTTGTTTATGTTCCACATCCACAAATGGGCGGCCGCCAACAGCTTCTGCATCCAGAGGATCGGTTGAATAAAAAACTCGCCAACACTCAGGGCAAGCGTGGCGTTTAGATTGCCAAAACCTTGGTAATAGACCATGCAAATAGCGAATCTTTAAACAAAAGTAGTACTCACCCCAGGTGAGTATAGGGTTAAGGTAGAGACACACTGGTTCCACGTACGCAACGTATACGATGCAACGTGGGAGAATTGCTGTGCACACTCGTCCCGCGTATGCAACTTAAATTTTGCATCAGACGCTGTTGTAATTTCTCAGAAGGTGCACTAGTGCGTCTATAAGTCATGTTTACTGATTCTAATAGCGAGTTTGAGGATGATTTATTAAGTATTTGATGAATAGTTCCGCGCCACAAAAATAAAACCTAAAGTTAAGAAGAGAAGATATTGGGTTCACGAGATAAATAAACAAAAAAAAAAAAGTTGGAGAATACCATATATTAATGCAGAAACTGGAATCTGATGAAAGCGTACGAACATCCCCTCCACCTTCCCACGCCGATCTGGATATCCCAGATCGACATTGCGTGTGAGGCGTGTGATTGCGGTGCATACGGTAAGTGTGTTTCTATGGCATAGTTTTTCATCTAGAATCAAGAGTCTAAATATCATAATGCATTGCATACGTTGCGTACGTGGGAACAGTGTGTCTCTACCTTTTAATCTCCAAATCTGACATTGACTTGTCAGTCAGCTCCGTAGATTTTGGGGAGGGCAAAAATTCGACCACTAACAAAAAATCGTATATAACCTACAATATCTGGACAATGAGATCCGAGGAATATTTAGAAGAACTAGATCGAGGGTTGGAATTCATCAAGTGAGAGATTGTCGGACTATCCGAAATACGATTACACGGCGAAAAAAGTACTACATTAAAACCGCGGCATATACTATACCTTAACGCATACACCTAATCCGTCATCAGCCGAAGTTTGCTCGGGCGACGATTGCCGAACTAGGATGATTGAATCAAACACTTGTAAAAGAAAGAGAGCGCGTACAAAAACACGACCGTCATGATCGGACGATGACGGTCGTGTTTGTCATGATCGGACGATGACGGTCGTGTTTGTATACCCGTCGTGTACTTTTTCTTTTACAAGTGTTTGATTCAATGGTCCGAGTTCGGCCGTCGTCGCCCGCGCAAACTTCGGCCGATGACGGATTGGGTGTACGCGAGCCGTAAAAATTCCGATGGTAACGACTATATATGCGGGGTAGAGTTTCTAGTCAGCAAGAACATCAAATAACCAATTATAACTCGCTTTCCAGCCGAGTTATATCCATAACGGTGAAATTGAATAATCGCTACTCCATGAAAATTATCAATATCTACGCTGCAACAAGCACTTCAGAATACAAGGAAGTGGAACAATTCTACGATGATATAATGACAGCAATACAAATGGAAAGAAAAACAATACAAACTGGTAATTTAACGCCAAAAGCAGAAAAAAGACTAACACCGACACTGATACATTGGAAATTTCGGTCTGACTAATAAGTAAAATAGAGATGTGCTCGTTAACTTTCTGAAAAAGAAAATCTATACTGCCTTAAATACTTGATTTAAGAAGTCACTTCAGAGCAAATGGACAGGGAGAAGTCCAGACTCGATGAAAAATGAAATAGAATTTTTGGCCTCCTGAATTGTAAAGCTAGCTTTGACATCGTGTAAACGTTCAGCGAAACCAGATTTTTACACACAATGTTACAAAGTACGGCTTCGATGCGGTAAAGTGACCAGTAAATTTTAACCTTTCAGGGACACTTACAAAATAAATTAAGCATAAGACAATAAAATCTAATGTAGAAAACGCTACATACACCATATTTGTCACGATAATGTAGAAAATAAGAGCGATTTTCTAAATTTTATTGTGCATCTGACATGTGGAAAAATGACATATTATGTACCTAATAAATTTGAATAAGTAAAAATGTCACAGTTTATGAGTACCAACATTAAAAAACTAAATGATTTTAAATATTGTAATTAATCTAAATCTACTTGTTTCTTAAATAATAATTGTCGGCCAAAAATATTATACAAAGTTCGTGCAGAAATGACTTTAAAATGCTCCAGCAAATGGGGTATTAAAAGGCTAGACAGACAAACCTAGACAGAAAAGACTAGACAGACAAGACTTGACAGGCAAGTCTAGACAGACATGATTAGTCAGACAAGACTACGCAGACAAGATTGGATAGACAAGATTAATTAGACAAGATTAGTAACTTTTTTTACAAAGTAGGTTTTGATTGGATGGTGCGCATGTGTGAACCCCTACTGAGCTCAGTACTCGCCGTGTGAAAGCTGTGTTGTGTTTCATTCCCGGAAAATCGCAGAGGAATTCCTGGAAAAACAGGACCGAGACTCCGGAAAACTGCGAGAACTAAAAGGTAAGTTAATTCCAGATATTTGGAACTAAAATTTTGAAAATAATTTCCACAATTTGAAAAATACAAATTTTGGTTATAATTGCGTTTTAATTGGTCCTTGCGTATCGCGTGTTCGGCCAGCGAAGTTAATTTATGCATGTTGTCATGACAACCGGTAACAAATTGCTCACGTGAACACAGAAATTCATAGAAATACATCTTCACCCGATGTCTTTGGAAATAAAGTCACTATCCCGCATTTTAGCCGTGCTTTACAACATTCTGCCAAATAAAATAATTTCCAATATTGTAAATAACCTAATAGTTGGGAAAGATGGTTCGTTCTGGAACCCGACCTCCACTTTCGCCCCGCCCCTCACCACGCTACCACTTCCGGTTCCCACTCATACTTCAGATTCCCACTCCCCTTTTCCAGTTCACAGTTTTTTTTGGAACCGGAAGTGGAGTGGCAACATAAAGTGGGGTTGAGAACCGGAAGTGGGGTGAAAACAGGAAGTCGGGGCGGGGGTGAGGGACCGGAAGTAGTGGCGGAGTATCTATTTGATTCTTAAATAATAATTGTCGGCCAAAAACATTTACTTGACATTTACTAAATTTCGTGAGGAAATGATTTTACAGCGCTCCAGCTCCACGCCCTTCGGGCTCGTTCCCCAAGCGAGCCGTCGCGTTGAAAAATCAAACTTTCCACACTCTAATAATAAACTAACTAAGTAAATAACTATTTTGGCCTCCTGAATTGTAAAGCTAGCTTTGACATCGTGTATACGTCCAGCGAAACTAGATTTTTACATACAATGTTGTATGTTGTACAATACTAAAAGTACGGCTACGATGCGGTAACCAGTAAATTTTAACCTTTTAGGGACACTTACAAAATAAAATGTGTATTAGACAATAAAATCTAATTTAAAAAACGCTATTTTACACCATATTTGTCACGATAATGTAGAAAATAAGTGATTTTTTAAATTTTACTGTGCGTCTGACATTTGGAAAAATGATATATTATGTACCTAATAAATTTGAATTAGTAAAAATGAAAAAGTTTGTGAGTACCAACGTTAGAAAATTAAATAATTTCCAATATTGTAAATAATCTAAATCTATTTGTTACTTAAATAATAATTGTCGGCCAAAACATCTTATACAAATTTCGTGCGGAAATGATTTTACAATGCTCCAGCAAATGGGGCTCCCCCAAACGAGCTGTTGCATTGTAAAACCAATGTTTCTGAAATGTGCCAACTAAAATAATTTCCAATATTGTAAATAATCTAAATAGTTGGAAAAGAAGGTTCGTTCTGGACCCTCCACCTCCACTTCCGGCTCCCAACCTCGCTCGAGGCACTAGTGGAGGGTCTATTTGTTTCTTAAATAATAATTGTCGGCCAAAAAAATTTATACAAATTTTAACAGTATCGTAATTATTATTACGATAGGTGTAAATGAAATTAAAATGAGACTACATGCTACATGAAACTACTTATGAGACTAAATGAAACCATATATATAAGACTAGACGAGATTGAGTATACTAGATGAATACAGATGAGAGTAAATGAGATTACATGAAACCAGATAAGACTAGAGATTAGATGAGACTAGATGGAACCAGATGAGTCTGGATTTAGAGATTATATCAGATTAGATTAAATCAGACTAGATTGGACTAGATTAGCATAGATTAGACCAGATTACACTAAATTAAACTAGATTGGCCTATATTCGTTTAGCAGAAACCAAATGAGACTTGATAAAGCTAGATGATTTCTATAAGATTAAATAAGACTAGATACGATTAGATGACGCTAGATGAGACTTGATGAAACAGGTTGAGTCTAGATGAGACTAGATTAGAACAGATTAGACTAGATTAGACTAAATTAGACTAGATGAGATTAAATGAAGCCAGACGAGACTTGATAAGGCTAGATGAGTTTGTATAAGATTAGATAAGACTATATTAAACTAGATGAAATTAAGTGAGCATTCATGCGTCTAGATAAAACCAGATGAGACTAGTGATTACTAAATAAGATGAGATGAGGGTAGATGCGACGTGATGAAACCAGATGAGAATAGGTAAGACTTGATGAGGCTAGATTAGACTAGATTAGATTATATTGGACCAGATCACACTAGTTTAGAGTGGCTTGGTCTAGATTAGACCAGCTTAGACTAAATTAGACTACGTTTGGCTAGATGAGACTAAATGAAACCGGATGAAACTTAATGAGGCTAGATCAGTTTGGATATGATTAGATGAAACTACAATATACTCCATGAGACTATATGAAACTACATGAGACCATATGAAACTAGATGAAATTAGATGGGCCTTCATGTGACTAGATAAGACCAGATTAGATTATATAAGAACAGATCAGACAAGATGCGATTAGATGAGATTAGATGAGACTAGATCAAATTTTCCAGATGAGACTAGACGAGATTAAATGAAACTAGATAAGGTTACATGAGGCTTGGTGAGACTTAATGACATTAGACTAGATCAGATTATACTAAATTAGTCTCGATTCGAGGTCTCAACTCAAAGTAATGTCAAAATAATTTCATCCAATGTTATCTGTGTACTCCTCCAGCTTGTCTGGTCTATACCGATTAGTCAGCTATTAAGTCTTGCCTGTCTGGTCCTATTTCTTTTCTCCCTCTATAATTTGCTGGCGGGTCTATTATGTTTAGATTTCTTGCTTCTTTCTTTTGTTCGGCCTAGATTCTATTTCTAATCTAATCTACCTAACCTAACCTTCTCTAAAGTATTGGATACATATTAGTTTCCTTCATCAACTTTTAGGTTAAGTTAGCTATTTTGTTCTGCCTATATTCTATTTCTAACCTAATCTACCTAACCTAACCTCCCTTATAGTATTGGATGCATAGTAGTTTCCTTCATTACCTTTTAGGTTAGAAACACTTTAATATGTACCTAAAACTGCTACAATTTTTGTATATAATTTGTTTCGAATTAAATAATCTTTTGATATATCTTTACATTTATCATTATTTATTTATCAGAAATGATTAAATTATTACAAAATTTATGGAAGATTATATAAAAATAATTTCTATTGACTATTATTAATTTTTTAAATTAATAATATAAAAAATTAAAGCAATCGGAACACAGCTTGAATATATAAATATATTCAACCTTTCCCGAGCTCTATAACAATTACTGAGGGCTACCTAAACAAATCTCATGTGTAATATGTCAGTTATCTAATAGCTGTCAGTCCACCTTTGTGGCACTCCACAAAAACCAGAAAAATAACATTAGTAAGATCATGTCTTTCCGATAACTTAGGTGAGTAGCCATATGCAGACGCGTTTCGAGATTTATCTCTCATCAGTGCAGCTTTTCTTTTATTAATAACAATTTGTAAAACACTCAGCTGAAAATCACATGGTGATTAGGGGTTACATATTTTTAATTTGACATTTGGTGAGAGAGACATGAACTTTTCAGGTTATTGAACTAAAATTTAAACTTTAACTGATAATAATAATAATAACCTTTATTGGCATAATTAAAATAATTTCCATACAAAATATACATACAAAATAAAACAATAAAAATAATACAAAAGTTGTGAAACTAAAACCCCATTAAAAAGAAAAAAGAAATTTTACCACCCTATAAACCTATACTTCAACACCTGTACATCGGACATAAGCTCACAAAACAAAACAAAAAACTAAACCGCAACACTCAAAAAACTACCCCGTCGCATCCGCTCTTTCCATCTTTTCACTCTGTGTAAAAACGACAGTCCCTTCCCGCTCTCGTCCATACACTCCCTCCAATCCTTTCCTCGCCTTCTCTCCTGATCATTCCACTCCGCCATCGTGCATTCTTCTAACCAATTACTCCACATATCTTCCTTCAACCCACACACCAAACACCTTCAACTTTCCTCCTTCATCCAATGTCTCCTTCCACGCTCTTCATTGCCACACCTAAATCTCGCCAACACTGACTGGTCGTCCGACCCTTTACTTGTCCTCAAATAACCAGGAACACGGCCGTGCACTTGTATCTGACTGTAGCCTTGGTGATATTTACTAGCCTCTATTTTCGATTGGCGCTCTTGGAAGTCCACTTCTAATAACCTCTCTTTTAGCATCCGTTTCCACTGAGCACCCGCACTTTTTTCCGTTTCCAACCCCTCGGAAGATAACCCGCCTCTCTCATACAGTTTCCTTTTATTCAACCCCCAACCACTCTCTCTTCTACCACTTAACCCCTCTTTATTCACTACTCGAAAGATTTCCTTTATTATCCTTTCATCTCCTAACCCATCCACCCTATACTCGAACTTTATCACTCTTTCCGCAGCTATTACCGCCAACTTAAAAGCACTCACTTCCTGAAGCACAATGTGACCAGGCGTCGACCTATCAGGTTTCAACACTTTCTTATAAAACTTTAGCTGCACCCTTTCGATCTTGTCTTCCTCTTTCGTTCCCCAGACCTCGCATCCATACAGTAACACGCTTCGCACACATGCCTCCCATATGGTCTCTGCTGCTCTAAAGTTTCCATCGAAGTTCCTTTTCCAAACCTCCCAGATACGACCCGCCGCCACCCATACCTTCTTTGTAACATACTCTATGTGTTCTTTATTACTGTATCCAGTCCCAAAGACATACCCCAAATACTTAAATTTACTAACTTCCTCTATTTCAGTACCCTGCCATTCAAACCTTTCTTTCTTATATCGCCCACCCCTTTTAAACCGAATCCATTTTGTTTTACCAACATTCACCCTTAAATCCCTCTTTTCGAAATACCTACAGAGCCTTTCAATCACGTCGTTCATCTCACTAGCCGACTTTGCAAATACCACCATGTCATCCGCATATGCCAAGCTCCACACCTTCTTTTTCCCAATCACCACTCCTCCAGCTTGCCCGGCCTGTAGAACCTTTTCCATATCCGCCACATGCAGATTAAAAATCGTGGGACTCAAAGGGCAGCCTTGTCTCAGGCCCTTCCTCACCTCAAAATAGTCCGATTCCCATTCATTCGCTACTACCTTACAGACCGTTTCCTCGTACAAATTCCTGAAGTTCCTTCTTACCCTCTCTGAGATACCTAGCTTTCCCAAACACTCGTCCAGTCTCCTTCTGTTCACCGAGTCATATGCGGCTTTCAAATCAATGAAAAGACCCCGCTTGTATTTCCGGCAAAAGCTTCCTTTCATTGATTTCCTTCCTCAAGCGACAATCCAGGATTTTAGCAAATATTTTGTATGAGGAGTTCATCAAAGTTATACCTCTATAATTTTCTAGCGCGTCCCTCGTTCCACTCTTATACACCGGTTGAATTATCCCCACTTTCCAGCTGACTGGTATCCTTTTGTCTCCTCTCCCTATCCTTACACTAAATTCCTCCCTCAATCCCCCCCTCAGTACCTCAATTCCTCCGTAAACTTCTCCTTACAGATTCCAGGTGCTTCTTTCCACGCTTCATTTTCGAGCCCATCCAAACCTCCCGATTTTCTTGGCTTTAGGGAATCAATAACATCTTCCACCTCCGTCACGGTGATATCCTCGGCGAACTCTTCCTGCTTTCTCTGTCGATCTCCTGAACTATCTTCTCTTTCTGACCGCATCTCCACCGCTCCTAGCATCCTCATGAAGTGGTTTTGCCATTCTTCTATCGCAATGCTCTTGGGTAATCTTTCCTTCCTTTTCCTATTCTCTCTCACGTATTTCCACAGCTCAGCTTCCGTCTTGATTTCTCGTACCCGCTTCTTCTCCTTCTCCTCCCAAAGCTCCTTTTTCTTCTTCTCCATTTTTTGCAATTCTGTTTTCGCTTCCAGCACGTGCACTTTGAGCCCTTCTCCCTTTCTCCTTTCTCTCATAGCTTCTCGAAACCTTTGCTTTGCGTTCCGCACTTCCCCGTCGTACCATGCTCGGCCTGGAAACGCTTCTTTGATTTTCTTTTTCACAAGTGCAGATTCCATTTTCTTTGCCATCATGTCTATATCCTCTATGGCGTTCCACTCTACCTCTTCTAATTTTCTTCTGTATTCTTCTGTCGCCTCCTTATCCCATCTGGCCACCCATTTCTCCGCCTTAACATCTTTCTCCCTTTGCTGCTTCAACGACACCACTACCGGCATATGATCCGACTCACTTCTTATTCCGATTTCCATCAGTTTTATTTGCCGTCTTGCCGCATCATTTGTAATTATTAGGTCAATAACTGAGGCACCCATTGCACCCACAAACGTAAATTCTCCCTCCCAGTCGCCCTCAATACACCCATTCAAAATATCCCATTGGTTCTCTAACACCCACGCCAGCCAAACCTTTCCCTCTGCATTTTTAATTTTGTCTTTAGAATTCCTTCTAATCACATCACCCGTCTTATCCACCGTATTGACCTGCTCTTCTCCTATCCTAACATTCCAATCACCTCCTAGTAGCAAGTTTGTCGTTACCATATCTTCTAAATTCCTCTTTATACCCTCTTTAATTTTTTCCAGTCCCTTATTATTATAAACGGTTGCTATCTGCCACCACTCCCCCTCCAGTTCTACCTCCCTAATTTATACTTAAAATAACTTTAACTGATTAGATAGTATTGGTAAAATCATCTTATGTTATAGATAAACGTACAAACTTCGTACAAAAAACAATCGGTACACAGCTTTATGTCTTTTGTTGAGTGCCACGAAGGTGGACTGCAAGTTATTAAGTAACTGACAAATTTCACATGAGATTTGCTTTGGTAGGACTAAAAAGACTCAGTAATTATTAAAGAGCTCCGGAAAGGTTGAATATATTTATATATACAAGCTCTATGCCGATTGTTTTAACTTTGTATAATTATCTATAATGTAGGCTGGTTTTACCAATTCTATCTTATCATTTAAAGATTAAATTTTAATTTTGAATTGATAAAACCATACAACATTATAGATAATCAGATAAACTTAATAAAGACGGAACATAGGTTGAATATATAAATATACTCAACCTTTCTGGAGCTCTATAATACTGATGAGTCTTTTTAGGACTACCTAGAATAACTGACAAATTTCACAAGAGATTTGTTTTTGGTACTCCTAAAAAGACTCATTAGTATTATAGAGCTCCGGAAAGGTTGAGTCTATTTATATATTCAAGATTTGTTCCCTCTTTATTAAGTTTAAATTTTAAATCAATAACCTGCTAAGTTCACGTCTCTCTCACTAAATGTAAAATTAAAAATATCTAACCACTAATCACCATGTGGGTTTTAGATGAGTGTCTTACAAATTTTTATTAATAAGCGAAGCACTGATGAGAGATAAATCTCGAAATACGTCTGCAGATGGCTACTCACCTAAATTATCCGAAAGACATGATCTTAAAAACAATGTTTTTTTTAATGGTTTTTGTTGAGTGTGCAAAGGTGGACTGAAAGCTATTAAATAATAACTCATAAATTTCATATGAGATTTGTTTTGGTAGTCATAAAAAGACTCAGTAATTGTTATAGAGCTCTGGAAAGGTTGAATATATTTATATATTCAAGCTGTGTTTCGTATGTTTTAAGTTTATATTATTATCTATAACGTAGGATGGTTTTACCAATTCTATCTTACAATAATATAAAACCTTATATCAACAAACTTAAAACCAAGAATATATCAATATTTTCAGCCTTTCCGGAGCTCTATAACAATTATTGAGTCTTTTTAAGACTACCAAAACGAATCTTACTTGAAATTTGTACAAAACAAAATCTAAAAACACTAATTAAAATTATTGTTATCCCAACCTACAAGTTGTGCTTTAGACCTCTAACCATTAGACAGGTAGCATAACCAACACAGAAAACTACTACCAACCTCTAAATGATTGTAGCGAAATGGTACATCAGCTCCCTGTTGCCAATGAACCATTTTGCTTCAATCATTTATAGTCACTCGGTATTTGCTATGTAGTTAAATATTTTGGATAGCAGTATATTGCTGTTAGCTAAATAATGGAACTGAGCTTTCGATAGAATCCTTCAAATCAAATAGCTCTGTACTATTCCCATAAACATATGGAATACATGATGAAAATTTAATTTCGAACTAATAATTTTATAATTCGTTTTCACTTAATAAACTTTAAAAGAGACTTGTTGGCAACCCTAAAGTAGATAAAGGGCCAAAGGGGTCGGAAATCTCATGCATAGCATTGCATTTTTAAATTCTAGTGCTTCGCGAGAAATTTTCAAGGTCACAAATCGGAAAGAAATCGCGACACATTTGTATCAACAAAAAATCAAGATTTAAAAAAAACTCACCGGAAAATCTCGTTGCGTCTCAGTTTTTCCTACGCCACTTTCCGCAAATTCCCGACTTTTTGCACCGTTTCATCCCGGCGAATTACAATGATATTTCGGATAAAAAAAACCACGACAAATCTTAGTTTATAACCATTGCAAAACTCCCGAAACTGAGGCCTTGTAAGGGCTACCAACGTAATTAGCGTTTATTGTGTTTAGGGTCTTTTCAGTTTTTGAAAATTTGTGTTGGCTGCGCTAAAAGTGTGAGAGAAAGAGAAACGAACGCGATTAAAACGAGAGAGAGACATGCGGTGTATTTCATAAAAACTTTTAATAATAATGCGTTTAAATATATTTCACCAAAAACTTGATTAATAAACGCATTTAAATATTAAACGTGATTCATAAACTGTTAGAATTTAATTACTTTAAGTTGGCAACGTTGACAAATTGCTTATGTGAACAGGCCACCTAAAAACAATGTTATAGTAGTAAAAACCTGTATGTGTAACCTGCAATTACCGTTGATGTTAATGATTTGTTAGTAAGATTTGTTTATTAAACATTTTCGTCTCTTGTTTATAGGAATAGGAATTCATAAAGGTGCGTACATCTTAAGCCATGCAACATCTTTACTAATTCTTTGACAATGTTGCAGGTGCCTTTTCACTTTCATTTTCTTGTCTTATTTTTGCTTTATTGTATTGTTTAAACTAAAACAAATTAATTAAAACGGTTGATCAAAGTCGTATTTCGCATAAAATCTGGATTATTGTTTTATCACAAAATCTCGCTTGTTTACTTTAATATTTTTAATAATACATATATTATTTTGACCTGAAATTCTGAATCTGAAATTTAGTACCTAATTTGAAATAAGCGATAAGTTATGTGCTGCTACATCATGTCTAGCATGTATTAGTAAGTACTTGACTGTTTTCTGCACTCCAATAAAAATTTTAGAAGTGTTTAGCGAGAAGTGTTTAGTGTAATAGCGTAGGGATTATTATGGTTATTCTTATCTTTATGTTTTTGCATTGATGTTCTTGTTAATTATTAAATATACACTTTTGAATAAAAAAAATCACATAATACCGGAATATTTCCCAACTATTCTAAATTACAACATAAACGAATTATAAACATGAAAACAGAGTTATAAAGCAGTTGTAAAATGTCAAAGTTTATAATAGTGTTTAGCTTAATGTCAACCTATTTTCACCTAGAAAATAGTGGCCAGAAACAAAAATCTAAAAAACCTTCTTTAGAAAATGTTCAAATTTTTTAATAGTAAAAGCAAAAATGGATGCAATTGATGTGATAGGATTGATAGATGTTATTGGTAAGCCCTCTGCCTCGATTTTTTCATTGCAAATAGACATTGCAACTTTGTTTTTGCATAGATGTTTTAAATGGTACACGGGTCATTCCACATCAACTCAACACAGAGTCTAAACCTCCAGCTCCCAGATTTTCCTGAAATTTGGCACAGGTGTACTATTAATATAGACTTGGAAAAATATGAATATTTATTGAGATGTGTCAACTCATTTTTGAATTACAGAGCTGTAAAGTTCTCATAAATGGACCCAAAACAGGGAACAACAACTGTTTGAATTGCTGTGGAATCTTTCCTAATTGAGCTAGCAACCTAAAATTGATGGCATTTTACAGATTTTTTCATGATCTTTCCTATGATTTCCAACACTATATAGGTTAAGTCAAAGAAAAAAATCTTGAAACCCATTTTAAAATTTTAATTCAATTTTTTTCAGAAAGTACATATTTTAAAATAGCTAGCTAGTATTGATGTAAACCACAGGTCAAAAAATAAACTTGGGCAATGGATGGCTTCAATGTTTAGAAAATTAAAGACCGAACATCCATTTCCATTAATTCAACTCTGTATTCATAATCCATAAATGCTATATTGACATTTTAATGAAAATAAACAAAAGTTACTAGAGTTACTATCAATAAAACTACACTTACACTTCTTCTTGTTTCAAATAGGCCAACTTTGGACCACGCTTATTCAACTGTTGGGCTTTGATCTTTGCCCAGTATTGTCACATCTTCTGCCGGTGTAACTCCTTTCTGTCTTCTGTCCACCTTTCGGGGTTTTTCCTGAAATCCACGGACTTTCTTCAGGGTGCATCTCACATACTGTCTGTTTTGGAGGTCTGTTATTCCCAGTTCTTTAATATCCTTCTTGGTTTTTGTCAACCAAGTGGTACGAACCTTCTTGTTTTGTCAGAAGGTGAACATACGGTTAGTCAGTTTGGAGGCAATCCTGCAACGAGGCCATAGAAAGCTACCTTTCCTTTCCTTCCACAGTCAGAGAGCCTCTCAATATGTTCGTAGAGCTCAGAGTTATGTGGTCTTCAGAATTCCCCATCTTCCTTTACAGGGCCTAGGATCTTCCTGAGGATTCTCCTCTCTCTGATTTTCAATTTCTCTAGCAGACCTCCTCGGTTCAAGGAAAGACACTCCATGACTTCTGGTCTTCTGAGTTCTGGTCATAAGACTGATGTGTAGTGCTTAAGTTTCAGGTTGCGTGACAGGCATTTCTTGTTGTAGGTGTTCTAAGTCAGTCGATAGGCTAGTTCTAACTTGTTGACTCACAGATAATGATGCTCTTTCTGATAAATTAGGTTCAATCCTTCTACCGAGATACTTAAATTTCTCAGTCTTCTTCATGTTTCCCTGCTCAAGTAACATTTCTTGTTTAGCCAGTAGGTGAACAGATGGTTGATTAGTCAGTTTGGAGGCAATCTTGCAGTGCAGTCATAGAAAGCTACCGTTCTTTTCCTTGTACAGTCAGAGAGCCTCTCAATATGTTTGTAGAGCTCAGAGTTATATTGCCTATGGAATTCCCCATCTTCCTTTACCAGGCCTAGGATCCTCCTGAGGATTCTCCTCTCTCTGATTTCCAATTTCTCTACCAGACCTCTTCAGTTCAAGGAAAGACACTCCATGGCATTCAGGGCATCTGGTCGTAAGACTGATATGTACTACTTAAGTTTCAGGTTGCGTGACAGGCATTTCTAGTTGTAGGTGTTCTTAGTCAGTCGATAGGCTAGTTCTAACTTGTTGACTCTCATGGACCTAACCTAACTTGTTGACTCTCATGGATAATGATGTTCTTTCTCATAAGTTGGGTTTAATCCAATCACTGAGATACTTAAATTTCTCAGTCCTCTTGGTGTTTCCCTGCTCTAGTAACATCTCTATTCTTTGCTTCTTTGATATTGGTGAAAAATTCTGTTTTCTCCAGCAACAGTGGATAACCCACTTTGGCAGCCTGTTTTCCCAGGCAATTTACCTTCATTGTTGCCATTTAAAGAGAATCAGCAATCGGTATCATATCATTTGCAAAGGCTAGGCAATCTACAACCAGTCCTTCCTTCTTACGTCCCAGGTAGATACCACTATGAACACTCAAGTTGATCAGTTCCTTGCGCCATTCTCTCGTAACCTTTTCAAGGACACAGTTGAAGAGAAGTGGGGAGAGTCCATCTCCTTGTCTCACTCCAGTTTTTATTTAGAAACTTTCTGAGATCTCGCCTCTAAATTTAACCTTGGAATGGGTATTGCTCATGGTTTCTAGGATGAGTCTGCGGGTTTTGTTGTCTAGCCATAGTTCATGTAGTACTTTGTTAAGCGTTTCTCTATCGATGGAATCCTAGGCCTTCCTAATATCAACAAAGGTGACGACCACCTTGCGGTTTCTCATCTTGGAGTATGCAAGTACAATTTTAAGATTGAGGATCTGTTTAACACAGGATCAGTTCTTCCTGAAGCCCTGATCTTCTCTTCCCTGGTATTCTCCCAGTTGACTATCTAGCTGATTTTCTGTCCTTGTTTGTAACGCATTGGATAGAATCTTGTATGTTACCGGGACGAGAAAAATTCCACGGTAGTTGTTTAGATAAGTAAAATCTCCCTTGTTATGAAGCGGATGGATCAAATCCGATTTCCAATCGGGTGGTAATTTCTCTGTTTTCCAGATGTCCTGGATGATCTCGGTTAGCTTGCGCACGGCATTGCTTCTTCCAATGAAGGGGGCAGTGATTCCGAGTTTGGTGAAGTTTGTTTATAGTCGAAGTCTTCGCTGGGTGAATCACAGATGAGTAGAAGTACTGAGCTAAAAGGTGGCAGTTGGCCTTGTCGTTAAAAGCCAGTTTACCTTATGGGTCTCTGAAGTTGAGGCTTGGTGGAGAATATTTTCTGAGTGTCTGCTTGAAGGTTCCAAAGAAATCTCTGGTGTTATTCTTAGCAAAGCTCTCTTCGATTTAGGTTATTTGGTTTTGTCCGTTTGGTTCCTCGAATTACATTGGCTGTGACCCTTCTTTGTTACAAAAATTTATGCCAATTTTCCTTGGTCTTTTTAGAAATCCACTTCACCCAGGCTGTCTGTCTTTGGGGTATTGCAGTGTCACAGTCTTGTGTCCAGCACGGGTGTGTCCTTCCTCTAGCGAGAGGGACGAGTTCATTGGCCGTCTTGTCAAGAGTCTCCTTCAGTCGGTCCCAGCTTTTTAGATCTGTATTGTTTAGTCTCTGACTTACTTCTTGACTGTTCTTAAGTCGCTCTACGTCAAATCTTACCATTTTGGAGATTCTGTGTAATCTAGTGTTTCAAGGCTTGTAGTCTTGTAGTGTTTCAAGGTAGTGGTCCGAGTCCAGATTGGCGCTTCTTTGTACATTCACGTTTTGTATTTCCTTTTGAGATTTCCGTCTATCTGGAATCCATTCAGGTCGGTATTAGGTGAAATCCAAGTCTTCTGCTTCCAAAACAAAACCCAAAAGTCCTACACAGATCCACCAATCGTTCTTCGTTGCGGTTGGTTCGCTTATGCGCCGGATAATTGCCCACTATGTTTCTGTAGTTTTTTCTCTCTTTTAAATTGAGCATTGAAGTAACCAAGCAGTATGACGGTGTGCTTCTCTGGAAGTTTAGAGATATTATCTTCTAAATCTTCCCAAAATTTATCAGTTCTGTCTGGATTGCGTCTGTTGTCGTGGTTGATTGGGGCATGTACATTGACTATACTATAGCACTTGTTTGCACATTTGTGAGAGAGGATGGATACACGACTGCTTGGGGAGGTAAAGTCGGTGACTGAATCCATATCCTGTGACTGATTATAAATCTTGTACCTAAGTGGGGTACGTTATTCATTACTCCCTGACCCACTTTTCCTTTGAGGATTCTGTAGCCTTGGAAGTCGAAGGCATGTTCGTCCGTAAATCTGGTTTCCCTCTTGTGTTATTTTTCTTCTATATATTTTTCTTAATATTTTCCTTTCCCAAACAGGAAAATTATAAATAACAATAATGAAAATGTCTTATAATCATAAAATGAAAAGTACCTTATCATCAGATGTTGATGTTTTATTTATTACTAGTTCCATAAATGAATTACAAGTAAAACAAAATATTATAATCCAAATTTTGCTTAGTAGCTGGAGGCAGAAAAAGAGGATCATCATGTGTCCTTTGCTTTTTGACGGTCGTGAGCCTTCCGCTCAGCTTTTCCGTCGTCTTGTGTTTTTTTTTTTTTTGTCGGTTTGCTTGTTTGTGAAAAAAATCGGTGGTTCAGTGGTAGAATGCTCGCCTGCCTGCCAAAAAGAGGATGAGCTCAACACCTTTATTAAGCGTGTATATACTCAGGGTAAATTGTAAAAATAGCACTCATTGGCTGGCAACTTCAGAAATTAAACCAGCGCAAGCGCGATAAACAGTTACATTTGTTGTCTCTTACAAGGAGTAACGCATGCGTACTGAAATTGGATTGAAAATTTAAAATGTTAATTCTGAATTTTGTTAAGAAATAGTGTCAAGTTGATCTGTTATATAACTAGAAAGTGATATATTTTGTCTTATTTTGGATCGAGAGGTCGCGATATGTGGACTACCGCGCGATATTTGGTCTGGTTTTATCTGTTCCGTTATAACCTAATCTAACCCTTATTTTGAAAGGAGTGATTCGTTCAGTGGCAGTCTCCCCGCCACTGGATGTTTTATGTTTTAAGAGTTAAATTTGTACCACGGAGGCGCCACCAGTTACGGACCCGTCTCTCCCATTGATCTAAAATCTCAACGGTCGTTTTGAAATTTACGGTCGTGTAAATTGTAATTGTAATTTCCGATTGTTTTGAAAATCATAGCATGCGCATTGTCGGGGTAAAATCATCTTCCTCATGAAATTTTTTGAGCCATAGGTTTATTTACATTTTTACTGTCAAAAAATGTTTCACAGTGGCGCTGTAGTTTACGGAGTGCTATTATTGTAGTGTTCCATATCTACCCTGTAAACAATCACACAATTCCAACCCCGCTCTTGCTGAGACGCGCGCGCAGCTCCTAAGTATTGCGAGGGTACTTTTAGAAAAGGTTGTTTGTAAATAACAAACATAACCAGCAAATATCCCAACTGACATTGGAGAGTCTGTCATATTGTTCGCTTGCCATCTGTGGCATGTTAGCGAAATCTTAAAGCCTTATAATTGGTTTATGAAGACAGACAAGACTAGATAGACAATACTAGACAGACAAGACTTAGCAGATAAGACTAGACAGACAAGACTAGACAGACAATACTAGACAGACAAGACTAGACAGACATGCCTAGGCAGACAAGACTAGACATACAAGACTAGACAGACAAGACTAGACAGACAAGACTAGCCAGACAAAACCAGACAGACAAGACTAGACAGACAAGTCTAAACAGACAAGACTAGACAGACAAGACTAGGCAGACAAGACCAGACAGACAAGACTAGACAGACAAGTCTAGACAGACAAGACCAGACAGATAAGACTAGGCAGACAAGACTAGACAGACAAGACTAGACCGACAAGACTAGAGAGACAAGACTGGATAGAGAAGACTGGGCAGACAAGACTAGACAGACAAGGCTAGCCAGACAATACTAGACAGACAAGAATTGACAGACAAGACTAGGCAGACAAGACTAGGCAGACAAGACCAGACAGACAAGACTAGACAGACAAGTCTAGACAGACAATACTAGACAGACAGATAAGACTAGGCAGACAATACTAGACAGACAAGACTAGACAGACAAGAATAGACAGACAAGACTAGACAGACAAGACTAGACAGACAAGACTAGACAGACAAGACTAGACAGACAAGACTAGACAGACAAGACTAGACACACAAAACTAGACAGACAAGACTAGACCGACAAGCCTAGACAGTCAAGACCAGATAGACAAGACTAGACAGACAAGACTAGACAGACAAGACAAGACTAGACAGACAAGACTAGACAGACAAGACTAGACAGACAAGACTAGACAGACAAGACTAGACAGACAAGACTAGACAGACAAGACTAGACAGACAAGACTAGACAGACAAGACTAGACAGACAAGACTAGACAGACAAGACTAGACAGACAAGACTAGACAGACAAGACTAGACAGAGAAGACTAGACAGACAAGACTAGACAGACAAGACTAGACAGACAAGACTAGACAGACAAGACTAGACAGACATGCCTAGGCAGACAAGACTAGACATACAAGACTAGACAGACAAGACTAGACAGACAAGACTAGACAGACAAGACTAGGCAGATAAGACCAGACAGACAAGACTAGACAGACAAGTCTAGACAGACAAGACTAGACAGACAAGACTAGGCAGACAAGACCAAACAGACAAGACTAGACAGCCAAGTCTAGACAGACAAGACCAGACAGATAAGACTAGGCAGACAAGACTAGACAGACAAGACTAGACAGACAAGACTAGAGAGACAAGACTGGATAGACAAGACTGGACAGACAAGACTAGACAGACAAGGCTAGCCAGACAATACTAGACAGACAAGAATTGACAGACAAGACTAGGCAGACAAGACTAGGCAGACAAGACCAGACAGACAAGACTAGACAGACAAGTCTAGACAGACAATACTAGACAGACAGATAAGACTAGGCAGACAAGACTAGACAGACAAGACTAGACAGACAAGACTAGACAGACAAGACTAGACAGATAAGACTAGACAGACAAGACTAGACAGACAAGACTAGACAGACAAGACTAGACAGACAAGACTAGACAGACAAGACTAGACAGACAAGACTAGACAGACAAGACTAGACAGACAAGACTAGACAGACAAGACTAGACAGACAAGACTAGACAGACAAGACTAGACAGACAAGACTAGACAGACAAGACTAGACAGACAAGACTAGACAGACAAGACTAGACAGACAAGACTAGACAGACCAGACTAGACAGACAAGACTAGACAGACAAGACTAGACAGACAAGACTAGACAGACAAGACTAGACAGACAAGACTAGACAGACAAGACTAGACAGACAAAACTAGACAGACAAGACTAGACAGACAAGACTAGACAGACAAGACTAGACAGACAAGACTAGACAGACAAGACTAGACAGACAAGACTAGACAGACAAGACTAGACAGACAAGACTAGACAGACAAGACTAGACAGACAAGACTAGACAGACAAGACTAGACAGACAAGACTAGACAGACAAGACTAGACAGACAAGACTAGACAGACAAGACTAGACAGACAAGACTAGACAGACAAGACTAGACAGACAAGACTAGACAGACAAGACTAGACAGACAAGACTAGACAGACAAGACTAGACAGACAAGACTAGACAGACAAGACTAGACAGACAAGACTAGACAGACAAGACTAGACAGACAAGACTAGACAGACAAGACTAGACAGACAAGACTAGACAGACAAGACTAGACAGACAAGACTAGACAGACAAGACTAGACAGACAAGACTAGACAGACAAGACTAGACAGACAAGACTAGACAGACAAGACTAGACAGACAAGACTAGACAGACAAGACTAGACAGACAAGACTAGACAGACAAGACTAGACAGACAAGACTAGACAGACAAGACTAGACAGACAAGACTAGACAGACAAGACTAGACAGACAAGACTAGACAGACAAGACTAGACAGACAAGACTAGACAGACAAGACTAGACAGACAAGACTAGACAGACAAGACTAGACAGACAAGACTAGACAGACAAGACTAGACAGACAAGACTAGACAGACAAGACTAGACAGACAAGACTAGACAGACAAGACTAGACAGACAAGACTAGACAGACAAGACTAGACAGACAAGACTAGACAGACAAGACTAGACAGACAAGACTAGACAGACAAGACTAGACAGACAAGACTAGACAGACAAGACTAGACAGACAAGACTAGACAGACAAGACTAGACAGACAAGACTAGACAGACAAGACTAGACAGACAAGACTAGACAGACAAGACTAGACAGACAAGACTAGACAGACAAGACTAGACAGACAAGACTAGACAGACAAGACTAGACAGACAAGACTAGACAGACAAGACTAGACAGACAAGACTAGACAGACAAGACTAGACAGACAAGACTAGACAGACAAGACTAGACAGACAAGACTAGACAGACAAGACTAGACAGACAAGACTAGACAGACAAGACTAGACAGACAAGACTAGACAGACAAGACTAGACAGACAAGACTAGACAGACAAGACTAGACAGACAAGACTAGACAGACAAGACTAGACAGACAAGACTAGACAGACAAGACTAGACAGACAAGACTAGACAGACAAGACTAGACAGACAAGACTAGACAGACAAGACTAGACAGACAAGACTAGACAGACAAGACTAGACAGACAAGACTAGACAGACAAGACTAGACAGACAAGACTAGACAGACAAGACTAGACAGACAAGACTAGACAGACAAGACTAGACAGAAAAGACTAGACAGACAAGACTAGACAGACAAGACTAGACAGACAAGACTAGACAGACAAGACTAGACAGACAAGACTAGACAGACAAGACTAGACAGACAAGACTAGACAGACAAGACTAGACAGACAAGACTAGACAGACACGACTAGACAGACAAGACTAGACAGACAAGACTAGACAGACAAGACTAGACAGACAAGACTAGACAGACACGACTAGACAGACAAGACTAGACATTCAAGACTAGACAGACAAGACTAGACAGACAAGACTAGACAGACAAGACTAGACAGACAAGACTAGACAGACAAGACTAGACAGACAAGACTAGACAGACAAGACTAGACAGACAAGACTAGACAGACAAGACTAGACAGACAAGACTAGACAGACAAGACTAGACAGACAAGACTAGACAGACAAGACTAGACAGACAAGACTAGACAGACAAGACTAGACAGACAAGACTAGACAGACAAGACTAGACAGACAAGACTAGACAGACAAGACTAGACAGACAAGACTAGACAGACAAGACTAGACAGACAAGACTAGACAGACAAGACTAGACAGACAAGACTAGACAGACAAGACTAGACAGACAAGACTAGACAGACAAGACTAGACAGACAAGACTAGACAGACAAGACTAGACAGACAAGACTAGACAGACAAGACTAGACAGACAATACTAGACAGACAGATAAGACTAGGCAGACAAGACTAGACAGGCAAGACTAGATATACAAGACTAGACAGACAGGACTAGACATACAAGACTAGGCAGACAAGAGTAGATAGACATGACTAGACAGACAAGACTAGACAGACAAGACTAGACAGACAAGACTAGACAGACAAGACTAGACAGACAAGACTAGACAGACAAGACTAGACAGACAAGACTAGACAGACAAGACTAGACAGACAAGACTAGACAGACAAGACTAGACAGACAAGACTAGACAGAGAAGACTAGACAGACAAGACTAGACAGACAAGACTAGACAGACAAGACTAGACAGACAAGACTAGACAGACAAGACTAGACAGACAAGACTAGACAGACAAGACTAGACAGACAAGACTAGACAGACAAGACTAGACAGACAAGACTAGACAGACAAGACTAGACAGACAAGACTAGACAGACAAGACTAGACAGACAAGACTAGACAGGCAAGACTAAACAGACAAGACTAGACAGACAAGACTAGACAGACAAGACTAGACAGACAAGACGACAGACAAGACTAGACAGACAAGACTAGACAGACAAGACTAGACAGACAAGACTAGACAGACAAGACTAGACAGACAAGACTAGACAGACAAGACTAGACAGACAAGACTAGACAGACAAGACTAGACAGACAAGACTAGACAGACAAGACTAGACAGACAAGACTAGACAGACAAGACTAGACAGACAAGACTAGACAGACAAGACTAGACAGACAAGACTAGACAGACAAGACTAGACAGACAAGACTAGACAGACAAGACTAGACAGACAAGACTAGACAGACAAGACTAGACAGACAAGACTAGACAGACAAGACTAGACAGACAAGACTAGACAGACAAGACTAGACAGACAAGACTAGACAGACAAGACTAGACAGACAAGACTAGACAGACAATACTAGACAGACAGATAAGACTAGGCAGACAAGACTAGACAGGCAAGACTAGATATACAAGACTAGACAGACAGGACTAGACATACAAGACTAGGCAGACAAGAGTAGATAGACATGACTAGACAGACAAGACTAGACAGACAAGACTAGACAAACAAGACTAGACAGACAAGACTAGACAGATAAGACTAGACAGACAAGACTAGACAGACAAGACTAGACAGACAAGACTAGACAGACAAGACTAGACAGACAAGACTAGACAGACAAGACTAGACAACCAAGACTAGACAGACAAGACTAGACAGACAAGACTAGACAGACAAGACTAGACAGACAAGACTAGACAGACAAGACTAGACAGACAAGACTAGACAGACAATACTAGACAGACAAGACCAGAGAGACAAGACTAGACACCCAGGACTGCACAGACAAGACTAGACAGACAAGACTAGACCAGTGGTGGCCAACCTTGTCAAAAAGTTGGCGGATGGTATGCAATCCGCCAATTTTTCGATAGACGAGTTCATATGCGATTACTCGATATTTTTTTATACCATCTTACGTTCATTGTTAGGGTGAATAGATATAGGGATATAATCTACTCCACTTGGAAGAGAAAAACGAATATTGTAATTACGCAGTTAAATTAATTAATTTACTCTAGTTTAATGAAGCATCAATCTGCAATAGTCAGTAATGAACTGTTGTATGAGAGGATGATTGCTTCATGATGGTTCATGATGGGTGAAGATAACTCTGGCACTGAGAGTGAGTTCAGCTTCGAACTTGCGAATTGCTGTTCTTTCTGCTTATCCCTGCTTGTCCTAGGCCTGGCGGATGCGTAATAGCCTTTTTAAAAGAAATATGTTTAGAAATAAATCAAGGACATAAATCGCTCTCGCAAAAACTTAAAATTCTGCTTTAAAACTCTATAGCACAATCATGACTCAGAATAGGGACCATCTAGTACAGATATGAACAACCTTCGCCTTGCGGGTTCACTTTCTGCACTTTCTCGAGAGGCCCTTCGAAGATTTCACATTTCAAAATTTCTCATTAAATAATCTTCTTCCACTTATTTCTGCCTATAGTATTACTATTAATGATTGCTTAATAAAGAGATAATTTAAGTTCACACACAATTCAGTGTTAGTATTACCATACGTTTCTTAATTTAGGCTCGTACAACCTTTTTATATTTGTAACAGACTCGTTGTGAAAATGTTGCTCACCCATGCTCTAGGAAAGTTCTGGCACTCTGAATCCACGTTCTGATTTTATCAGCTATATTTCAACTAACTTACTAATTAACGAACCATAAACAAGGATTTTGTTCAGTCATTTTGTTAGTCAATTATCATTCACATCTATAATTAAACCAGAATGCAGTTTATATATTCCTTGCGATTTAGTTGGCTTATCCATGTCGTAGATATCCAGTAATCTTGAATATGGCAGAAATGTTTGGATTCGAGTCTTGTAATGTGTCTTTTTTAATTTTTGCAAAACTCTTACTAGAGGATCTCTAACTCGGAACTGATTGAAGCGCCAGTTGTAATAATTTAATCTGCATTGTTTGGCGCATGACAATTAAAACAAGGAAGCTGCAATGTCTTGGTCACGTGATGAAGGGAGAAAAATATGTATTGTTGCTGAATATTTTGCAAGGAAAGATACAGGCAAAAAGAAGTAAAGGTTGAAGACGCATTTCCTTATTAAATAACCTAATGACTTCTCTACACCATGGCCCATCTTGAGCCACTGTGAGCCATCACCATTGTGTAGAGGGGTAGATGGCCTGTAGTGGCCTAAGTAGTGGATGATGGATATGGTGATGGCCATGGATGGCGTTGAGAGCGGTCCGACTTCACACATCAAAGGGGGCCAGCATGAGCAAGTAAGCTACGCAGTGGCTAAAGTGCCATGTCCACACCATGGGCCATCATTATTTCCTTTATCACACGCTTATCAGTGCCTGCTGCTTGTTGTTATGATAACACTGATTTTTACTCCTTGAATTACTACTCCTATTATTTAATTATAAAGAAATATTTAGTTTATTGAGACAAAATTTGAATATACTTTATAATTTCAATTCAAAATTTGAAATCAATTTTTATCAACAAGGAACTATGGCCTATTCATGCACATCTAGAATGGTCCATCTAGATGGATCACTGTGTGGATGCGTCCATTCAGGCCATCATAATGGGCCATGATAATGGTGACCATCATGATGGCCCACAATGAGCCATAGTGTAGAGGAGCCATAAGAAAATTCCAGTTTGAACTGTAGTTCCGTTGAGTTGTTTAGACCTGCAACATCAAAAGTGAGAATAATGTGATGATAGCCAACCTTCTAAGAGGAGATGGCACTTGAAGAGGAAGGACTACACAGACAAGACTAGACAGACAATACTAGTCAGACAAGACTAGACAGAAAATATATCAGCGATTTCCACCCCTAATTAAAACCAATTAGTTTTTGATATATTTTTTACTTTCGGCCTCAAAATATAATAAAAGCCATAACTATGAAATAAAATATATCAGCAGATTTTAGATTTCGTAAATTCTCGGAGAAATTTTCTGAAGAAATATGAACGAGCTCAAAGACGAGAGATTCTCGTGACTCGTCGTATGTGATCTCGGTATCGCCTAAATACTTTTAAAAAATATCGCGTCTCGGTCTCCTTTAGCTTTTACCATTCGAGAAAAGTATCGTTCTCTTGTAAAGCCCTAGCAATTTCTGTTATGGATCTACTGCACATAACATTTCGCTCCGTCAAAATGCCTAACAAACTAAGCTTTATTTGTGAAGTAGTTCTAATCAATAAAATTAATCATTGTAATAGTATTTCAATTTGTGCGTTCCACTAGTTTCAATGTGTTGTATTATTTTTCCAGGAAAATAAAATTACGCTTGCCATTATTCTCCAAATGATTTATTATAATGTTATTCAAAGGAAAAGGTAGAGATAAAAAAATAGTTTTATACATTATATATAGGACATAGACCCGGAAACAGAGATCATCAGTATTTCAATAAAGTTTCGTTTCCTGGATATTTTTCCTGAGAAAGTTTCATCAGCGGCGCTATATAAAAGTGCGATATTAGCGAAGTTGGAACTGCATGTATACCTACATATTCATTCCGACTATTTCACACAGCACTGAGCACTTTGTTTCGTGCTCTCCGCCATTCAAAACACGTATCATTTAATGTTTTATGTTTTTAAAAGGGTATATCTCGCTTTTTTGCTCCTTTTTTTTTCTCTCCCCCGTTACGCTCCCTTCGTGTCGCCGACGTTTCAACAAGTTTTAAATAAAACTTTCTTTCATGCATTTTAATCTTTCCCAAAACAACATTTATATATATATATATATATATATATATATATATATATATATATATATATATATATATATATATAAAGAAAGAAAGAATAAAACGAAACGAGATCAAATTCCTAAATGCAAATAGCGCTTTCAAACTTTAAACCCGGTTTGCTTGAAGGCTTACACGCTTTCCAAGCGTACGCCTTTTTAACGCTTCTTTGCATATACGGTCAGTTTATTTGTAAAAAAATCTTCTTATGTGAATGTATTATTACATTTTATATACACATTGACAGACACTAACTTCTATAGCCTTCAAAATCTGGATCTTTTGAGTGATTTTTGTCTGTCAAGTTGGTAAATATCAGCTTTGAAAGAAAGTAAAAATTTGTCGTTTCACATTTTTCCTGCCTCCAAGATTCTAAAATAACTCGAAAAGAAAATAAGATTTTGAAAAATGTTTCAAATAAAACTTGAAGAAAATTAAATTTAAAACCTAACCTAACATTATTTTTTTTCACATATTTTTTGTTCAATAAATTTGTAAATAACAAAACTTATTGAACTACATTTCGTTTAAGACGCCTTATTATCTATGCTTGGACCAACGAGAGAATGCAGCTGTACTGTGCCGAGGTATGAGGGGCAAGGGATGCACCGAGGTACGCGCAGGTTAGCTTGAGTTAAGAAATATGCGTTTGTTTCTTAAATACGGACAACTAAACACCGCGCACTCGAAATAATGTGGGGGTATGCGCAGAACAATGCTAAACTTGTCGAGACGAGATGCATTCTCTCGCCGATACGAGTATAGTGAGTTGTAGTCCGTCAATTTGGTAATAATCAACCTTCAACAATATAATACCTAAACCTAACCTAACATAACCTTGTTTCCGTTTTTCAAAATTGCTAAAATAACTCGGAAAATAAACGCATTTTGTAAAATTTCTTCAAATAAAATTTACAGAGAATCAAATTTCCTAAAAGAAATTTTGTTTGCTAGCGATTTTCTGCCTGTTAAGTTGGTAGTAATAAACCTTATGATTAAAAAAGTCAAAATCATCTTAATATCGACATTTCTTCCAACATAGATACAAAAGAAAAAAAATGGTCACGTAAAAAATGCAACAGAAAAAAAAGTGATAGAGACAAGAGTGAAGGTGGGGTCTTGGAAAAACGAGTGGTGGGATAAAGAATGCAGGGAAGGGAAGCAAGCAGTAAGAAAGAAATTAAGAAATTGGAAAAGAGGAATAGCAAGTAATGAGGATTACAAGAGAGCACGCAAGAGGTACAAATTAGTATGCAAGGAGAAGAAGCAAAAGAAATGGATGGAAGAAGAACTAAAGATGAAAGGCATAAAGACGGAAGAAGAGGTATGGAAATACATAAATAGGGAAAGAAAGAAAAAAGTAGAAAGAGTGAGTAATAGAATTACTATGGAGGAATGGAGAAAGTACTTCAGTCAGCTGCTGGGTGGTGATGAAATCAGACAGGAAAAGAAAAAGAGTCAACACAGGGTGGGAGAAATAGAAGAGATAACAAGAGAAGAATTAGAACAACAACTGAGTAAACTGAAAAAGAAAAAGGCACCGGGGAGGGACGGTATACAGAATGAATCGTGGATATATGGAACTGAAAGGGAAGCTGACAGGCTGTTGGAGATAATGAATGGAGTGTGGAAGGGAGAGGGCTTCCCACAGGAGTGGAAAGAGGGGATAATATGCCCCATATATAAGAAAGGAGAAAGGGAAACAGCAAGCAATTACAGGGGGATCACGATGCTCAATACGGCATATAAGATATATGCAATGATTGTAGAAGAGAGATTGACGAAGGAATTGAAGGAGCGAGGTGTGATACCAGACGGACAGGCGGGATTTAGGAAAGGGAGAGGGACCATGGATAATGTATACATCTTGAATCACATAGTAGGGAATGAGATAAAAAAGAAGGGCGGCAAGGTGTATGCATTATTTGTGGACCTGAAGGCGGCCTTTGATAATGTAGCAAGAGAGGCACTGTGGGAATGCCTGAGAAAGAAAAGGATAAAGGAGCATCTGATATCAAAATTAGAAGAGATTTATGAAGAAACAATAAGTAGAGTGAGAGTTGGTGAAAGGGTGAGCGAAGGTTTTAATACGCATAAGGGAGTGAGACAAGGCTGCCCACTAAGCCCCAGCCTGTTTGCAGCATTTATTGGAGACATAGAGGAGATGTTCAGCAAGGCGCAGACGGGTGGGTTTGTGGTGGGCAAAGAAAAAGTGTGGTCCCTAGCCTACGCGGACGATTTGGTGGTGCTAGCGAGAGACGAGAAAGGGATGAAAGAAATGATAAGAAACATGGAGAAATATATGAGGAGGAAAAATCTGACAGTGAATGTGGAAAAGTCCAAGATGATGGTGTTTAGAAAAGGGGGTGGCAGGAGAAGAGTAATTGAGTGGAGATGGGAGAAGGAGAAAATTGAAGAAGTAAAAGAATTTAAATACCTAGGGTACGTGTTTAATGAGAGAAATACTGAAACAGCACACATGAGAGAGTTAGTAAAGAAAGCCAATAAAATACTAGGAGTGGTATGGGGAATAGGAGAGAGAAAATTTGGGCACGACTATAGAAGGAGAGTGATGATGTTTGATAGCCTAGTGAAAAGTGTGATGATGTATGGAGCGGAAATATGGGGATGGAGAGAGCAAGAAGGACTGGAAAGGGTGCAAGAAAAATATTTGAAATGGGTGCTAGGACTAGGTAGAGAGACCCCGGGCTATATAGTGATGGAGGAAACAAAGAGAGATGGAATAAGAATAGAAGCAGGAAAGAGAGCAATAAGTTTTGAGGAGAGAGTGATAGAGAGAGGAGAGTGCAGAATTCTGCAAGAGTGCCTCAAAGAAAAAAGAAAAGAAATAGGAAAGGGGGTGTGGAAAGAGAGGGAAGCATATCTAGAAAGAAACGGGTATGCAGGAGCGGAGATAGAAAGAATGAGAGAGAGAGGTAGAGTAATGACAGAGGAATTGGTCCAGAGAGATAGAGATGTGCAAAGGCAAGAAAGGAGAGCAAGAATTAGGGAGTCTAGGTACAATGGGAAATATGAAAAAATAATAACGGAAGAACTGCCAAAGTACCTAGGAAGAGAAAGTAGAAAAGAGAGAGTGACAATAGCAAGATTCAGATGTGGAAATGAAGAGAGAGATAATAAATTTTGGATGGAGGATAGGAATAGAGTATGCAGGATGTGTGGAGAAAACAAGGAGACAATAGAACACCTGCTGAACGAATGTTCAGAAATGAGAGAAAGGGACGAGTGTAGAGAAGAGATTTTAAATGAGGATGGAAGAGGGATAGATTGGATGAAGAAAGTGGAGGAGAGAAGAAGAGCAATATGTGGGGCGGGAAGCTGGTAATCGGTTTAGGGATTGGAATTTAATGGCTTTCTTTTTTTTTTTTGTTTTTAGTTTGATTAGTATGATTCTTTTTTTTTTCTTTCTCTCTTTTTTTAATTTATATTATGTACAATATTTGTATATTAATTATATATGTACTGGATTTTGATGATGTAAAATTTTGGAACCAATTTATAAACCCGTAAGGGTAATAAATATACATAATACAAAAGAAAAAAAATGGTGAAATATAAATTTATTTCGGCTGAATTCCGATAAGTCTTTCGTATACACACCCTAATTCAAAATTCATGTTTACTTTTATAATAGGACTAATTAATAATAATTATCATAATTTTCATAACAACCATGTGTAGGCAGATGAAAAGATAGATCCGAATGAGGTATGTCAAGATCGATTTAAACATCAGTTCTCCTTAAATGTTTGGGTTGCAATTGTGGGCGACTATCTAATTGGACCGGTATTTTTACCAGCAAGACTTTGGCGAGATGTATCGCAACTTTTTGGAAGAAACACTGCTCTAGTTTCTGCAGGATGCAGCATTGGCGACAAAAATTGCTATGTGGTTTATGCATGATGGTGCACCACCACATTTCACTTTGGTTGCTCGTGATTTTTTAACAGCATCATTCGGAGATCGCTGGATTGGTCGAGGTAGGCCACACGCATAGCCTGCTCGATCCCCAGACTTACCCCTGGATTATTTCTTAGGAGGCTATCTGAAGTCATTAGTTTACGCTATTCCAGTGGAGAATTTGAAAAAATTGCGAAATCGGATAATTTCTGGGTATAACTCAATTAGAAACAACCCTGGTGAGAGTACAAGAGTTCGGCACTCAATGACGAGAAGATATATCCTTGCTGTAGGAAAAGCTTATATCCTTGCAGTAGGAAGTCATTTTGAACATTTATTTTAGATTGACCAACTTTACTTACTACTTACTGACGTATATTACTACGTACTTTTTGATAATAAAATGTTATTACAATCGCAAATTTTGCTCAGTATGTATCTTCGAATCGGAGGATTTTTCAGAAATCATCATAAGAGAATATATTCTTAGAATAGGCAGTAGTATAGCTAGGTCTTGTCTAGATTTGCCTAGTATTGTTTAATCTCGTCCATTCTTATTATTTGATGAGCCTGCAGCAAGTCAAACTAATTTTAAACAGAAGGAAACTTCTCTGAAGAAAACAAACAACTAAAACCATTTATTCAGAAACCAGTAATAATAGGAACCGGTTCGCCTGATATTATTTGAGCAGCTGTTCAAAGCGGCAACAATTCAAGGGGTTATTCCTTGGCCTATAGTAGTATAGCTAGGAGAGTTCGTGACCAAAATCCCATAAGGATTTACATAGGGATCTGAATTAGTTTTATTTCTGGTCACGTGTCTGGTTTTAGTGCATGTGCAAGCCGCTGATAATACCTGATTACTAGCTGTTTAAACTTGTTTATTAGCTGTTTAAACATGAAGTAATCAGGTTTAAACAGCTAATAAAGAGGTTTAAACAGTAATCAGGTATAATCAGCGGTTTGAGCTTGGACCAGACACATGACCGGAAGTAAAACGAATTTAGAACCCTGTGTAAAGCCATATGGGATTTTGGTTCCTAACTCTCCTAGCTATACTACCATAGGCCAAAAAATAAGCCTTTGAATTTTTGCCGCTTTGAACAGTTACTCGAAGCATATTAGGCGAACCGGTTACTATTTTTACTGGTTTCTGAATAAATGGTTTTAGTTGTTTGTTTTATTGAGAGAAGTTTCCTTCTGTTTAAAATTAGTTTGACTTGCTGGAGGCTCATCAAATAATAAGAATGGACGAGATTAAAAAATACTAGGCAAACCTAGACAAGACCAAAAATTCTTTTGGTATTGTAAGAGGAAAGGTTTATGTTCTTTTTTTTTATTTATGCCAATAAAGGTTATTGTATGTAGACAAGACCAGACAAAATTATGCAAGACTAGAAAGACACGACGAAACCAGAAAAGGCCAAACACTAGACGCCACTGGAAGAATTGTCAAAGCTGGTCGAGAGTGTATGGAATGGACTTGACTGGACGAGACTGATCGAGACTGGACTAGACTAGACGAGACTAATGAAGTCTAGACTCTTTTCTCTTGAAAGACAATACACTCTGGAGGAGTACAAATGAACAATAATACTGGTTACAGTACCTTACATTTGCTCCCCGCTACAAAAATATTACAATACAACACTGAAACATTAAACCACTGACTAAAATAATAATTATAAAAAAACATACGTAAAACAATAAACAAGGAATAACACCAACAGGACACCCAAACGTAATATTCGCTTTGGCAATGATACTTTGACAAGTCCAACAGAAAGTAACGGAGTTCCAGGAAAAGGCTCGACCAATTGACTCTTGACTTTAACACAAGAAACCGTCTGATTGAGACCGCCAAAGAAATTGCAGAAATTATAAGAATCAAGACACATGCCTGTTGGAATGATACTTGTGTTACAATTCTCAAAAAAGGCTCAATGCAGGGAAACAATATTATTCCACAAAATCACAATCTGATTGGGTATCCTGCAAAGCCCAACGAACCCAGCCAGCTAAAGTGATCCGAGCCTGAGAAACGTAAATATGAAAAGTCACTTATTGAGAAGATCGACCAAAACTTTAACAGAAATGACATCAGAGAGAATTAAAGAACGTTCAAAAGGAAACATACGAGCTACAAACCTCCGTCGTTATGCTTTCAGCGAAAGGATGGTACACTGGCGACCTCAAATGAAGAAAACTGACATCCTAGCTGACGATTTTAAGAACCTACTAAATTGCGATCAACCGAAAAATCCCATCAAGACCGAGGAACCCATTCACAGATACGCAGAATCGAGGCCACCCAACCAAGATTAAACCAAACGTCACATTGCTCGACTAAAAAACTATAAGGCACAAGGAGAAGATTCTGTAGTTTGAAAATATGCCCCTGAAGAACCAGTTGAAATCTTGCAGAAGCAAATAGAACAAATTTGGACAGAAGAAATCCTACCAGTAGATTGGAAAACAGACTTTATCCATAACGTCAATAACTATAGAGGAATATCCCTCTTACAGCTATCACAAAATTCTCTCAATTGCTATCCTGGGGAGATCAGAAGCTGAAGCAGAGCATCAAATAGGCGAATACCAAGGGTCGTTTAAAAAAGGTCGTTCAACTTTCGAACAGATCGACAACCTCAAAACGATCATGAAATATTGCAATCTCAGGTCCAAACCATACGGGTGGGTCTTTGTGGACTTTAAAAATGCCTATAGACCGCGGCATCCTGCTGAACATCCTCAACTAATTTGTGGTTTACCTGAAACTGCTGGCACTAATTAGAGCCACCCTATATAAAACAAAATCCAAAGTAAAGTTCTAGGATGTCTAGGACTCCTTTGAAGCCAAAACGGGAGTCAGACAAGGTGACGGGCTCTCTCCAATGCTTTTCAACTGCATTCTCGAAAAGATCATTAGGACCTGGCAAACACATTTATTAGAAACTGAGTATAGCCCTATGAGAATGGGTACAAAATCCAAGGGGATTGTGGTTGGCTATCTAGCATTCGCTGATGACTTCGCCATTCAGTCAAACGACATAGAAACTGCTAGGATGCAAATCGACCTTCTAAAAGAAATCACGGAACAAACTGGCTTCAGATATCATTTGAAAAAGCAGAAGTAATGACCAACATCAAATGCCCCAACAAAACTCCAAACTACATACGGAGGGATCAACCGAGTGGAAATATTTAAGTACCTGGGATCATTATGAAAAATGGACTGGACAAAGAAGCACTTAAGGAACGAGCACGCAAACTCGAAATAGCCTATCAAACGCCGCGCTCAATCTACAACAAAAAATGTCTGTCCGAAAATACCCAACTTCGTCAATATGAAACTGTTCTGAAGCCAGTAGTTATTTATGCAGTCGAAACCCTATGCCTAAATGCTAACAAAGGACTCCTCGAAGAACTAGAGAAGGAATAGCGCAAAATCGTTAGAGGTGCAATGGGATCGAATTACAAGTATGGCATCATATAAAACCCAACAAAGAATTCTACAGTGAAATAGAGAAAATTACAGAAACGATCCGTAAGAGACGGGCACGGAGGCAGGCACAAAACAGGATTAAACAGTAATCAGGTATAATCAGCGGTTTGTGCTTGCACCAGACACATGATCGGAAGTATAACGAATTTAAACCCCTATATAAATCCATATGGGATTTTGGTCCCGAACTCTCCTAGCTATACTACTATAGGCCAAGGAATAACCCCTTGAATTGTTGCCGCTTTGAACAGCTGCTCAAAGTATATCAGGCGAACCGGTTCCTATTATTATTGGTTTCTGAATAAATGGTTTTAGTTGTTTTTTTTCTTCAGAGAAGTTTCCTTCTGTTTAAAAATAGTTTGACTTGCTGGAGGTTCATCAAATAATTAGAATGGACGAGATTAAACAATACTAGGCAAACCTAGACAATACCATTTTTTTGGTATTGTAAGAGGAAAGGTTTATGATTTTTTTTTATTTGTGCCAATAAAGGTTATTGTATGTAGACAAGACCAGACAAAATTATGCAAGACTGGAAAGACATGACGAAACCAGAAAAGGCCAAACACTAGACGCCACTAGAAGAATTGTCAAAGCTGGTCGAGAGTGTATGGAATGGACTTGACTGGACGAGACTGATCGAGACAGGACTAGACTAGACGAGACTAATTAAGGATTTCTAGACTGTTATCTCTTGAAAGACAATACACTCTGGAGGAATATTATGTAAATGAACAATAATACTGGTTACAGTACACTACATTTCCTACAGTACCTACAATACAACACTGACTCATTAAATCACTGACTAAAATAATAATTATAAAAATACATACATAAAACAATAAACAAGGAATAACACCAACAGGACACCCAAACATAATATTCGCTTTGACAATGATACTTTAGCTCGACCAATTGACTCTGACTTTAACAACAAGAAACCGTCTAATTGAGACCGCCAAAAAAATTGCTGAAATTAAAAGAAGCGAGACACATGCCTGTTGAAATGATACCTGTGTTACAATTCTTAAATAAGGCTCAATGCAGGGAAACAATATTATTCGACAAAATCACAATCTGATTGGGTATCCTACAAAGCCCAAAGAGCCCAGGCAGCTAAAGTAATCCGAGCTGAGAAACGTAAATATGAAAAGTCACTTATTGAGAAGATCGACCAAAACTTTAACAGAAATGACATCAGAGAGAATTAAAGAACGTTCAAAAGGAAACTTACGGGCTACAAACCTCCGTAGTTATGCTTTCAGCGAAAGGATGGTACACTGGCGACCTCAAATGAAGAAAACTGACATCCTAGCTGACGATTTTAAGAACCTACTAAATTGCGATCAACCAAAAAATCCCATCAAGACCGAGGAACCCATTCACAGATACGCAGAATCGAGGCCACCCAACCAAGATTAAACCAAACGTCACAATGCTCGACTAAAAAACTATAAGGCACAAGGAGAAGATTCTGTAGTTTGAAAATATGCCCCTGAAGAACCAGTTGAAATCTTGCAGAAGCAAATACAACAAATTTGGACAGAAGAAATCCTACCAGTAGATTGGAAAACAGCCTTTATCCATAACGTCAATAACTATAGAGGAATATCCCTCTTACAGCTATCACAAAATTCTCTCACTTGCTATCCTGGAGAGTTCAGAAGCTGAAGCAGAGCATCAAATAGGCGAATACCAAGGGTCGTTTAAAAAGGGTCGTTCAACTTTCGAACAGATCGACAACCTCAAAACGATCATGAAATATTGCAATCTCAGGTCCAAACCATACGGGTGGGTCTTTGTGGACTTTAAAAATGCCTATAGACCGCGGCATCCTGCTGAACATCCTCAACTAATTTGTGGTTTACCTGAAACTGCTGGCACTAATTAGAGCCACCCTATATAAAACAAAATCCAAAGTAAAGTTCCTAGGATGTCTAGGACTCCTTTGAAGCCAAAACGGGAGTCAGACAAGGTGACGGGCTCTCTCCAATGCTTTTCAACTGCATTCTCGAAAAGATCATTAGGACCTGGCAAACACATTTATTAGAAACTGAGTATAGCCCTATGAGAATGGGTACAAAATCCAAGGGGATTGTGGTTGGCTATCTAGCATTCGCTGATGACTTCGCCATTCAGTCAAACGACATAGAAACTGCTAGGATGCAAATCGACCTTCTAAAAGAAATCACGGAACAAACTGGCTTCAGATATCATTTGAAAAAGCAGAAGTAATGACCAACATCAAATGCCCCAACAAAACTCCAGACTACATACGGAGGGATCAACCGAGTGGAAATATTTAAGTACCTGGGATCATTATGAAAAATGGACTGGACAAAGAAGCACTTAAGGAACGAGCACGCAAACTCGAAATAGCCTATCAAACGCCGCGCTCAATCTACAACAAAAAATGTCTGTCCTAAAATACCCAACTTCGTCAATATGAAACTGTTCTGAAGCCAGTAGTTATTTATGCAGTCGAAACCCTATGCCTAAATGCTAACAAAGGACTCCTCGAAGAACTAGAGAAGGAAGTGCGCAAAATCGTTAGAGGTGCAATGGGATCGAATTACAAGTATGGCATCATATAAAACCCAACAAAGAAGTCTACAGTGAAATAGAGAAAATTACAGAAAGGATCCGTAAGAGGCGGGTACGGTGTATTGGTCATTCTGAAAGGAATGGACGGAAACATGACAACTGCTTTTTCACTTTTTTGACTCCAAACACAAAACCACAATGCCCTGATTTATAAATACCAAAGAAGACCTCAAAATACTGCATCTAAAACTAGACGACGCCTTCAAACTGCCAAATGTAACAAGAGTTAAGGTGGACTCAGGAGACTAATGTCTCCTAGATGGAGTCAACGAATAATAATAATAAAACAATAAATATAGTTAACAAAGGACTATATTAAAAATAATTAATTTCACACAAGTTGTCCGCAAATCTGACTGGGGGTCTAACAATTCTACCCCAACGTGTTTTAATTTCACTAGGATCAGGATTATTGTGTCAAGATGGACCAATTGATGGTCATAGCGGTAACGGCTGTTCAACTGTGGCTGCCGGTCTATAAAATTAAAAATCCACTGATCTATCATCACGTGGACGACTCGCCGTGGTATCTGTAAGAGAACTTAACTTAATTTGGTTATAATGAACCTTCCTTATATCTCCTCAAACACTGGACAAGGCTAGACAATAGTAGACAAGGGTGGAAAGCCTAGTCAATGCTAGACAAGGCTAGACAATGACTAAATAAGACTGGGCCAGACTGTACATGAACGTAGAAGACAAAATTTGATGAAACTGGACAAGGTTGGACAACACTGGATAATACTGGACAAAACTAGTCAAAAGATTAGACGAGAATAAACACGACCAAACAAGACTAGAGAAGTTTGGGCAATAACCAGGAAGTTAAGGTGGGGTCATACATATTAGACAAAATCAGAGTATGCCTCCATCTTCTGGCTCTGAGCCTGCTTCCTCTCATCCGTCCATTTAGGTCTGGTAGTGCCTGTACACTTCTTGCATGTGAGAGACAGTGGGAAGACTCCCTGCAAGATGGCCTGTCGGCATTGAGCTCAGTTCTCGGTTGTCTGTAATGTGATCTGCAGTTCCTCTAAGTCTGATTTAACAGATGTGAACCACTTGGCTTTGGACGCCTCTCCCCTTCTTGCTACTGTGAGGATCCTCTTTGTGAGCCTGGAATGATTCAGGCGGGTCATGTGCCCATAGAGGTCAGTAGTCTTTTCCTTGCATGTGACTCTGTCTTCTTGATGTTCGTAGAGCTCGTTATTGTGCCTGATTCTGTAGGCAGCGTCTTTTTCTTTTATCCGTCCTAATATTCTCCTCAGGATCTTCCCCTCTTTAAGTACTAGTTTCCTGAGTGGACCCTTTCGATTCATCAAGAGGCACTCAGAGGCATAGAGTGCAGAGGGTCTTACTACCGATTTGTAGTGCTTCAGCTTTATGTAGACTTCCAAAAGGATAGATCAATAGACTCAATAGATCGACATACCCTCTTCTCTACCTTGTGGGAACTAGGCCTAGATGAGAAGACTACCAGACTGGTCCAAGCTACCCTGAAGAACACCTCCTCCAAAGTCAAGTTCAGGGGTGAACTCTCCGCGAGCTTTCGCCTATCTTTTCAAGAATGTGTATTTTTCTTCTTCTTTCGAATAGGCCTACTTTGGACCACGCTTGTTCAACTGTTGGGCTTTGACCTTTGCCCAGTATTGTCGCATCTTCTGCCGGTGTAACTCCTTTCTCTCTTCTGTCCAGGGGGTAACTTCCCTTCGAGGTTTTTCCTGAAATCCACGGACTTCCTTTAGGGTGCGTCTCACAGACTGTCTGTTTTTGAGATCTGTTATTCCCAGTTCTTTAATATCCTTCTCGGTGTCTGTCAACCAAGTGGTACGAAGCTTCTTGTTTTGCCAGAAGGTGAACAGACGGTTGGTTAGTCGGTTTGGAGGCAATCTTGCAATGTGGCCATGGAAAGCTACCCTTCTTTTCCTTGCACAATCAGAGAGCATCTCAATATGTTCGTGGAGCTCAGAGTTATGCCGTCTTCGGAATTCCCCATCTCCCTTTACCGGGCCTAGAATCTTCCTGAGGATTCTCCTCTCTCTGATTTCCAATTTCTCTATTAGACCCTTTCGGTTCAAGGAAAGACACTCCATGGCATATAGGGCTTCTGGTCGTAAGACTGATGTGTAGTGCTTAAGTTTCAGGTTGCGTGAGAGGCATTTCTTATTGTAAGTGTTCTTAGTCAGCCGATAGGCTAGTTCTAACTTGCTGAATCTCTTGGATAATGATGCTCTTTCTGATAAGTTGGGTTCAATCCATACGCCGAGATACTTACATTTGTCAGTCCTCTTGATGTTTCCCTGTTCTAGTAACATCTCTCCGTTTGCTTCTCTAATGTTGGTGAAGAATTCTGTTTTCTCCAGCGACACTTGAAGATCCACTTTGGCAGCCTGTTTTCTGAGACAGTTTACCTGCATTGTTGCTATCTCAAGAGAATCAGCAAACAGTGCCATGTCGTCTGCAAAAGCCAGGCAATCTACAACCAGTCCATCGTTCTTACGTCCCAGGTAGATACCACTCTAAGCACCCAAATTGTTCAGTTCCTTGCGCCATTCTCTCATAACCTTTTCAAGGACACAGTTGAAGAGAAGTGGGGAAAGTCCATCTCCTTGTCTCACTCCGGTTTTTATTTCGAAGCTTTCTGAAATCTCGCCTCCAAATTTAACCTTGGAATGGGTTTTGTTCAAAGTTTCTAGGATTAGTCTGCGGGTTTTATTACCTAGTGCTAGTGCTAGTTCCTGTAGTACTTTGTTAAGCGTTTCTCTATCGATGGAATCGTAGGCCTTAATAAAATCAACAAAGGTGACGACCACTCTGCGGTTTCTCATCTTGGAGTATGCAAGTACAGTTTTAGGGTTGAGGATCTGTTCAACACAGGATCGGGTCTTCCTAAAGCCCCCCTGGTATTCTCCCAGTTGACTATCCAACTGATTTTCTGTCCTTGTTAGTAACGCCTTCGAGAGAATCTTGTATGTTACCGGGACGAGAGAAATTCCACGGTAATTGCTTAGATCCGTAAAATCTCGTTTTTTGTGAAGCGGATGGATCAAAGCAGATTTCCAATCGGGTGGTAATTTCTCTGTTTCCCAGATGTCCTGGATGATCTCGGTTAGCTTGCGCACGGCATTGTTTCCAGCACCTTTCCACAGTTCAGCAACGATAGAGTCCTCTCCAGCTGCCTCATTATTCTTAAGAAGTTGAATGATCTGGCCAACTTCTTTCAATGAAGGGGGAAGCGAGTCCGGGTTTGGTGTGGTTTGTTTATAGTCGAAGTCTTCGCTGGGTGGGTCACAGTTGAGTAGATTTTTAAAGTACTGAGCCAAAAGGTGGCAGTTGTCCTTGTCGTTATAAGCCAGTTTGCCTTGTGAGTCCCTGAAGTGGTGGCTTGGCGGAGCGTATTTTCTGAGTACCTGCTTAAAGGTTCCAAAGAAATCTCTAGAATTATTCTTAGCAAAGCTCTCTTCGAGCTTTGGCTTTGAGCTTTGGTTTGGTTGGTTTTGTGTGAAGGTTGGTTTGGTTCCTCGAATTATCTTGGCTGTAACCTTTCTTTGTTCCAAAAATGTATGCCAATTTTCCCTGGTTTTTTAGAATTCCACGTCAGCCAGGCTATCTGTCTTTGGGTTATTGCATTGTCACAGTCTTCAGTCCACCACGGATGCTTCCTTCTTCTAGCGAGAGGGGCGAGTTCATTGGCTGCCTTGACAAGAGTCTCCTTCCGTTGGTCCCAGTTGTTTAGGTCTGTGTTGTTCAGTCTCTGACTTAGTTCTTGACTGTTCTTGAGTCGCTTATTTATTTATTATTGTCCTTCGACTAGAATATTTAAACTTGGCTCTAATAAAAAGGATGGTTGCGACCGTTACTACGTGGTAACGCCATGCTTGCTCGGAATTGAAAAATTCACTAAATTTTTGACACTAATTTTTGTGAAAATATTATATAACTTGTAAAGTTATGTAAATCTACAGACTTTATTTATCTACACACAAATTATCTACACTAGAAAGTGTGAAGATTTATATAACTTTTTAAAGTTATAAAATATTTTTATAAAAATGAGCGGTAAAAACAATGAATTTTTCAATTCCGAGCAATCATGGATTACCACATAATAAAGGTCGCAACCATCATTTTTATTACAGGCAAGCCGAATACAATATAAATATTCTAGCCGACAGACAATAATAAATATAAAAGCTTAGATATGTTACAAGACAGTGAATTTTTCAATTCAGAGTTACCTGTTATATTTAGACTTGTATGACATATCGAATTCGTTAAATGTGTATTGTTTGGTCTGTCGTTTATCATATGTCTGATCTACTCAATATCGTATTTCTAAGCGATTTGTGTCAGTATGAATTTTGTCATTTAGCAAATACACGAGTAATCGCCTGACATTTCAGAGCAAAAGAACTTTGTCTTTTCTGCATATCAATGAAAGGAAAGATCTATCTATCTTCTTCACCAACAGGAATTATTTCCTCCAAGGTTCCACACGATCTTTCCTCCGTTTCTCGAATCTTAAACTTCCTACACACATGTAAGATGTTTTTTCGAATGAATATGTTATTCAAAATCCTATTATTAATATAAGTTTTTTTAGTAATATTAGCTTTTTTTTCTCATATAATACGTCTGCAAATATGAATGCATATAAAACGTTTTTTTTTCCATATAAAACGTTTGCAAATAACGGTAAAATAATAGGTGAATAGAAAGCTGATGGGGGCCAATCATTTTTACATTTTGTTGTACAATTTTTTTGTTCATCTTGCCCGGGTTTATGGAGCATGAGGAAAAAAGCGAACGGAAAATGCGCCATGTTCTGTGAAAACCGCGCGACCAGTATTCGAACCGGATGTCGAAAATAAATCGCCGTTTTTGTTATCGCAAAATTGAAATATGCTTTTGTAATTCATTTCCCCGTTTTTAGTGACAATAATTTATGACTTTACATCAAATGCAAACATTAAATCACGTGTATTTGAGAGAGTCGGGCGAGAAGTGCAACTGTTTTGTAACAATAAATGTTTAATTCCGTGATTCATTTAATATTAAATCTCATCTTCCTTGTCATTTCTCGTTTTGTCTCTAATTTATTTATACTACAGCTACTACTCTCCTTTTTCTTACTTTAATTTTAGTTTAGTCAGTCAGTATACCTATTCACTATATAGGTATTCGCTCCGAACGCAACAGCACTAGCGCCAAAGGTGACACTTTTAAGAACTTCAGTACGTTATTATTTAGCATTTGTTTGTATATATTGACATGTATTTTGTTAAATAAAAACGTGTTTTATTATTTTACATATACAAATAAAGTGCATAAATTGAGAATGGGTGCAAGGCCAAAATATGGACTTTATCTTGCTTGTGTGTAACTTTAGAGCGAAATAAACTTGAAAATCGTTTTCAGTACTTCGATTTACTTCGGGTGATCACAAAAAAATCACGAGAAAATTTTCCAAAAAAGAAATTTTTTCATCATTTCGGTCGAAAAGAATGTTCTTTTTCGGTTTTTCTAAATTTTCTCAAAAACGACAAACAGCAACGAAATCATTTTCGGCACACAGAAACTACACGACAAGACGAACAAGTCGATGTGTAAATTGTCCGGAAAGATTCAATAATTCGTCCAGAAATTTCAAACTGAAGTTTACGCGATTTTCGATTTGCTAAGTAGATGTGTCGGAAACGGTTGCAGATAATCAAAAATGAATTTCGGAATCGTTTTCAGAAGGTCATTTTCCAATTACTACGCTAAGATTGTCCGCGGAAAAAACACGACTTTCCTACTCGAGCGCCGAAATTTCGGAAAGAGCTAGCGAAATATAATTTGCATATCTGTAATCAGCAGCAAAAATGCTTTCAGAAACGTTTTTTAATTTTGCTGTAATTAAAAAAATAACGATTTTGACAAAATCGATTTTCTGGCATTTCGTCGTTTCCGCGGTCAAGTCTCCCCGTGTCGATGGTATTTCTTAACTGAAAGCCTCCTAGGGAATATTATATGCGTTTTCGAACTAATTTTGGGACGCTGAATTGATTGGTGAAGACTAGAAGTCTCTGTGGTGAGCCGTTAAAAAGTTATGGCAGCGTGAATTCAGTCGGAAATGCGAGATGGTGTATAACGAAAAAAAAATATAAAACTTGTTTATTTGTAACTTTAGAACGAAATAAACTGGAAAACCGTTTTCAGCATTTCGCTTTCCTTCGGGTAACACAAAAAAAAATTCCAATTTTTTTTTCAAAATCATTTCGTTCGAAAAATCTGTGCTTTTTCGGTTGCTCAAATTCTACATGTCTTTATAAGACAAACTTAAATAAAATAACTTTGTTAAGTTAAAAGAAGTTTAATCAAATTTTTCAGTGTATTTTGCTATTCAAACATGTTTCCATTGTATATTCTCGATACAATGCCCTGAAAAATAAAAACAAAACGATAACTATTTTTTCTCTGCGATTTATCCACAAATATAGTTCAGGTTCAGGTTCAGGTATTCCAGCAAAAAAATTATGACTAAGAACCAATTGAAACGAATAGCACCGAACAAGAATCAATGAAATTAAAATGTATGTTCTTGCGATTTATTCACGTTAAAGCTCGATTGTACGAGCATCGGCCATTAAATTCGATTGAAACAAGCAGATAAAATCGTCGATCTAGTTTTTTATAGCCCTCTATTGAAAACTAGTTACACATAAACTATATTAACAACACTGTTAAACTGATAAATATTTCAAACATTTAATATCGTTACTTTTGTTGAAACGATACACTTTCGTGGTCTACAAGACTAGACAGACAAGACTAGACAGTCAAGACTAGACAGACAAGACTAGATAGACCAGACTAGACAGACAAGACTAGACAGACAAGACTAGATAGACAAGACTAGACAGACAAGACTTTTTTTTGGGTCATAATAAGTACCTCAGGGTTAACTTAGCAAGTGGACCCTCTACAATATCACAAGCATCTTGAGACCGCTTTTCGCATAACTTTCAAGATTACTGCATAGTGTTGCCCTTACATCCCCCTTCCACTTGCGGTGATTAGGGGTTCAGGTACTAACATTTTTTTATCTTTTCAGCTGCTTTAGCTTCCCGCTTGTCTATCATTTTTATTGTCATGATGTCTCCGACGAGATCATTTGTTCAACCATGGTTGATGGGTCTAGTATTTGTCCGGTCTTATTTTTCCATTTATCCCTTTCAGGTATTCACAGTAAATGCACAGTAAGTACAGAAGCAATCGGTGGCCCTGCCGATGCTATTCCTCCTATTCTACCGATGCAAAAAGTTCCTGAAACAGCCATGTCCGCTCCAAACTTGGGTGACGAAAAAATGTGTTTCGCCGTGTTTTCTATCAGAGATTAGGATTCTGGTGCAGTATCCCTTAGATAGACTCCTCTGGTTTCGCCAGGCCTGGTACATTCGAGTCTTCGTTAGTGCCTTTTTGTCGGCCTATGTGCCATCGCCGTTTGATCTGCCATTGTAGACTTCCACCCTCTCTTCTACTATAAGTTCTATGGGTGGTATGCCGGCTAACACTAGGGTAGCATTCCTAGAGAGAGGCCGTTAAGCGTAGCATACTCTTAGCGTCATTTCCCTCTGAACGGTCACCAAGTTTTGTCTAATCACATGTTTTCTTAAATCATTTGCCCAAATCGGGGCTGCGTAGAGCATTGTGAAGTGAACCACCGAGCAAAGAAGTTTTTGTCTACTATTGCGAGGTCATCCTACGTTGGGCATTACTTTATCTAACGCTGCTGTAGTTTTCAGTGCGTTGGCTGCCACTGCGGTGATATGGCGATTAAATAATAGGCTCTTATCAAAGGTTTGTTTTTTTGTTTTTTTTAGGGTTCCGTACCGAAAACGGAACCCTTATAGGATCACTTTGTTGTCCGTCTGTCTGTCTGTCTGTCTGTCTGTCTGTCTGTCTGTCTGTCTGTCCGTCTGTCTGTCTGTCAAGACCATTTTCTCAGGAACGCGTAGAGGTAACAAGTTGAAATTTTCAACAAATACTCGGGTCTACGGTCTCTTTCGGCTGCGAAAAAATCAAACTTGTAAGTCAACGCGATCAAAAGATATGACCGTTTATGTCGCATATTTTGCGATTTCACAAGGGAATCAAAACCTATAGGGTACTTCCCGTTGACCTAGAATCATGAAATTTGGCAAGAAGCGGTGTCTTACAGCACATGTAAAGGGAAAAATCTGAAAACCGTAAATATGTAGTTTAATTACAAGAAAAATGCGAATTTACTATTAGAAACTTATGACAATACACTAATGTTGTCGTAGTGGTATTGTCAGGCTCCAGAAGCATATGGGTTGCATACAGTTTGGTCCTAAGGTTAAAAAGTATGTGTTGGCACCAAGCTGTTAATATTGAAATTTCTTTGTTTATATTCGTTATGCATTTCATCACGTACGCTCTATATCAGGGATGTTATGGAGATCCGTAACCGTAACCGAAACTATCGGATATCCGAAATAAAAATATATCCGTAACCGAATCCGATATAAAAGTTTCGAATAATTTCGGATAATTTTTACTGATATGTTGTAATAATTCCTATAAATATATTTCAATATCTAATAGAAAATACATAATAGACAAAAAGGAATAATGTTGTTTTTGTTTATTATAATTATGATTTTGCATTTTTACGTAGATAAATATTAATAACTTATATATCTTATATGACATATAATTGTAGTACCTACTTATATTGTTGTACTTAGTTGTATGACATATGATTATAGGTAGTACAAATAATAACATAGAAATAAAATCATTTTTTTTACAAATTAGCATTCTACATTTACCATTCCTTAGAAATCTGATATCCGTAACCGAAACTATCCGAAACTAACGGATTATCCGAAAAAAATTCTTATCCGTAACCGTATCCGAAACCGGTATAACATTATTCCTATATCCGTATCCGCATCCAGATCCGAAATTTCATATCCATAACATCTCTGCTCTATATACATAATATATACAGGGTATATATTATGTCTAAATTTTGCTTGTTTATAACCGACATGCGACATACTCAAGTCCCGTAACATCCTGTATATATTATATTTCGTCTAATTTTTCTTTATAATCTACATAATATGTTGATAATCTACATAATAATACTATACTATAATCTACATAATCTACATAACATGTTGTAGATAATATGATTTAAGTATATTATACTTAAATCACGTTCGCCCTATATTTTTTGGTAGTCAATTGCCCAAAAAGCAGTCAATTCAACAACTGAATGTTAAGAGTATCGAAATAGATCTAGAAATAGTTAATATATTAGTTTATATTAGATCTAGAAATAGTTAGATCTTAATATAACTTAGTGTATAAGTCTAATACTAAAATAAAGTTTTCTTTTTATAAGTTTAAAAATATTCGCGTTATTAAAAAAAAAACCTGTATACCTTTATACAGGGTATATAGGTATACAAGCAAAATTGAGCAGTAAAAACAAATAGTGAAGTTCCAGAACCCCTAAACACTCATAGTGAATGGAGGATGTATGGTAATAAAATAGAGGGTAGAATTCCATCGTACGACAACGACATGTTGAGGTTATGCTTGCAGCGGTACTAAGATGGTCGTGATTTTATGAGAGCCACTTGTCAAGTTAACTGAATGTGCTTGTAACGTCCTCCACAAAAAAGATACCTTACTTACAAGTTTGTACGGAACCCTCGGTGCGCGAGTCACAACTCGCACTTGGCCGGTTTTTTTTTTATTGGCTTTTAGTATGCGCCACCCCGGTATCGCATATATTGCATTCATTCAGGGTGGGCAGCCCGGACGGTTAATGAAAACCGCCCTAGTTGTCGCCTCCCCGACCAGGATTCGAACCCGGGTCTCCCACATTGAAAGGCGGGTATGCTGTCAACTACACCACCGAGGAGGACTCTTATCAAAGGTTACACCTAGATATTTTAGCGATTCCTTTGGTGTTATTTTTTCTCCTTTTATTTTAAATGTGATGGGTTTCGTTTTTCTTAGTCCAGTAAGCAATACTGCTTCTGTCTTTTCTGGTGTCAGCTTCAGATTCACGTCTTACCCGACACTACAAGTGCCAAGACATCAGCGACGCCCATGATTTCGACACTCTCCGGTAGCTTTAGTCTGAGGACTACGTCGTAAAGGACATTCCATAGTGTCGGTCCCAAAACAGATCCCTGTGGCACCACACTACAGCCATCACCCTCCACTATTTTTTTGTTTTCTTGGAGAACAACTTTCCTGTTATGTAGGTAACTTCGTATCATCAGACGTAGCAGGTATGGTGAGATACCTCTTGCTGAGAGCTCCTCAAGAATGTATTGCCAGGCAGCTGAGTTGAAAGCTTTGCTTACGTCAAGAGTGATAAGGGCACATAGCTTTCTAGTTCTCTGTCCGCTTGCGATTTGTTTGCTACTTCAATAACTTTTGCTATAGCGTCTACTGTTGATTTTCCCTCTCGGAAGCCATATTGTTTTTCTGATAGTTGTTTACCTGACCTAAGTTCTAGTTTTAGTCCGCAAAGTATCAAGTGTTCCAAGAATCAATTGCTTCTAGCTCGGTTCTTCATGAGTTGGGAACAGTGCGTCTACCACCTCCATCATATTTTCCATCGGAACCTTTAAAATTGGATGCTTTATTTTGGGCCCCTCGCATTGCGATTTTATACGCATCCCCCCAGGAATCTTCGTTATTTTTTTCGCATAAGTTTTGCCAGTGAAGACGTTTTGAAACATTTATTTTTCGTCTGAGAGACTTTTTGCCAGTTACATATTCTTCTCCGTATCTTTCCCTCAGAGCTAAGTCTGCATTCTTCCTTCTGGCAGATATATGCGTCTAGTCGCAATACAAGCTGCACTTGCCGTGGCAATTTCTTCGTTCCACCAATAAACACGCCTGGATTTTACGAACCGATTTTTTAGACAGACAAGACTAGACAGACAAGACTGTACGTGATTGGCAACTGGTTTATTTCGTCGCTGGTATTCTCAGTTCCTGAAGCCTGCCTTGCAAGATAATCCGCTATATCGTTTCCTCTATGACCTACGTGAGCCTACTTAACCCAGTGCAGCCCCAGATTAGCCCTTTGTCGGATTTCATGTGGCAGCTGCCATGTCTCCAAAAGAAGCTCGGTTGGTTGTGTCATATATTTTAAGGCATCGGGAGCGTCTCTGCTGTGCGAGAGGCTTGAACATTCAAGGATTGATCTATGCTCCGATCTAATGTACATTAGTACTCTGTTGATGGCTAGGAGTTCCGCCTGGAAAATGGAACAGTACGTCTCTAGTCTCATAATCTCATAATGTAATTCGACCTCTTCTATTTATACCACAAATGCTGCCCCTACGACAACTACAGATTTCGACCCATCAATATGGAATATAGGCATTTAGAGTAATAAACGTTTAGAGTAATCTACCGATATAAATTCCGCCGGGTGTTTAATGTGGAACATACAGATTTTCTGTTCCATTAGATTTGGAGACATGTCAATCCCAGTAAGACATTTTAGCGTAACCTCGTCTTTTGACTGCCTTCATCCATATAACGCGACTTCTTTTAGTCGTAGCTCGACTGGAAGAAGCCCCGATATAACGCAAGCCGCCTCTGTCGATACCGTGCGGTAAGCTCTAGTTGCTTTTAAGGTGCATGAAGGAGTCTGCGAGCTTTATTCCAGATAGAGGCACCATATAGGAGGCCTGTTTCAATAGCTCCACTATAAATTAGTGCTATATTGGCTTTTCCCAACCCCCATTCCTTACTCGATACGAGCCGTGGTCAGGCCAGACTAGACAGACAAGACTAGACAGACAAGACTAGACAGACAAGACTAGACAGACAAGACTAGACAGACAAGATTAGACAGACAAGACTAGACAGACAAGACTAGACAGACAAGACTAGACAGACAAGACTAGACAGACAAGACTAGACAGACAAGACTAGACAGACAAGACTAGACAGACAAGACTAGACAGACAAGACTAGACAGACAAGACTAGACAGACAAGACTAGACAGACAAGACTAGACAGACAAGACTAGACAGACAAGACTAGACAGACAAGACTAGACAGACAAGACTAGACAGACAAGACTAGACAGACAAGACTAGACAGACAAGACTAGACAGACAAGACTAGACAGACAAGACTAGACAGACAAGACTAGGCAGACAAGACTAGACAGACAAGACTAGACAGACAAGACTAGACAGACAAGACTAGACAGACAAGACTAGACAGACAAGACTAGACAGACAAGACTAGACAGACAAGACTAGACAGACAAGACTAGACATACAAGACAAGACAGACAAGACTAGGCAGACAAGGCTAGACAGACAGGACTAGACAGATAAGACTAGACAGATAATACTAATTTCAATCAAAACATTTCGCATAAATGTGAAAATTTTACAATGAAATAATCTTGAAACCAAAATCATGTTTTAAACAATGTATCAGTATACTAAACTCCGAAATGTTGAGATTTAAGTTATTAAGAAAGAGACACAGTTTAGCCGCCTTTGAAAAGTACACCATCAACAGAATTCCAAATGGTATCATTAGAGCGTTCCAGCAAAACCACCATCTACACACAACTTCATCATTACAAAACAATTGCAAATCTGCATACATCGAGAACATCAGAAGCTCATCCTGGGATGGATTGGGTGGAACCCACTATACAGCGCCAGTAGTTGTTACTCCTGTTCGGTCGATCAACAGAGAAGAGGATCCAAGGAATGGATCCGAGTATCCTTTTACAAAGACTATTAGTAAATCATATTTCCCAATGGTTAACGAATTCACTATGGAACCTTACGAACTACAAACGGTTACTTCTTCTATTCTACCAATAGATAAGGATGATACTGAACCTATCAAAATCTCTACTAGCAAGGAAACGATCAGTCCTAAATTCGACAAGATCCACGATTTTACACAAACTTGGTTTCTGAATCAACAAAAAATAGACTTTTTGTCACCGGCAAACCTAGTAATAGTTACAATTTAGCTGGTTTGGCGAGAAAACCTTGTCGATCAAAAATAACTGCCGAAATTGATTATCTAAGACGGACCAAGCCACGTCATCAGTTTAAAACTCTTTCAAAACCGAAGTACGTGTTTAATACAGGAATTTCATATTACTAAGAAAATACGAGCAACTATAGATCTTCCAAAACCTAAGTTCAGTAAACAAGTACAAAACACCATTAGATCAAAATTAAAAATCAAAAACAGACATCGAGACTTGTTGGACAATATACAAAATGATATGATTTCTTATCGAAAACCAAACCGTAGTTACTATTCAACTTATTCAGGAAGACGTGATCCAAGAAGATAAAAGGTCCAATAAGAAATAAAAGAATTTCAAAAGAAATACAATGCAAGACATATAGACAATGGACAAACTGAAACTGAAAATACACACACTCAAGTATATTCAGCAGGAATTATAGAACCACACTTACTCAAAGAATATAAAGATATGAATTTTCGATATTAAAAAAATGTATACGAAATAGAAAAGATGCCAAGGTTAGAGAGAAACCCACAAAATCATTTGAAAATCGCGCATCAGAAGATTACGTTACTAACACCCGTAGAAAATACGATTCCATTACAATCGGAATAAAAATATTAAGGAAACAAACCAGACCACACGAAGGCTCTGCAATAGAAGCACAGCCTCTGAAGGCTCTGCAATAGAGCACAGACCTCAGAAGTTACAAGATAATAATCACATCTTAAGACATTATCAAGTTACGCCTAAGAAATGTTTTGATTCTGAACATTTTATCCAGAGCACTAAGAAACGAATTATGAATCTCGAAGCAAAACTTGGTGTCAAAGAAAAGATTCCTAAGGGTCTCCAAAAAAAGGATTTGATCGTCGAGAGTAATAATGAATCGAATAAATATTTTGAGGAGATTAGAAAATGGCTGAACAGCGACGAGTTAAGGAGGGAACTTTTGGATTATACGAATAAGAGAATTGGACAAATTAAGAATGATATTGGAAGACTCGAAAGCCAATTGAATAAAACTAGAGATGAAAATGAAACTAATAGATAAACTAAATATTTAAACTAATATAGATAAACTAATGTAGTTAAAGGTATTACAACAATGTTTTACTTAAGAGGTTAACTGACTAGACAGACAAACTAGACAGGCAAGACTAAACTTTGTAATAAAATAAAATGAGAACATAAAAAAGTAAAAAATGATCGAGAAATTTGAATAAATACAAAGAAGGAAATTCAAATTAATTCAGTTATTTTATAAAAACCAAATTTGCATTTATTATATCGTTTGAAAAAAGTAAATGTTGTGTAAACCAATTATTGTGCCAGTGATTAGGAAAATATTTTCGTATGCATATTGCGCTTCATGCTTGCCACAGCAAAATAAAAGGAACACGCAAATACTGATTTTGCATTCCGTTTTGTTCCAATCAATTTTAAAAATAAATAAACGCGAGTCTCCCGGTGTTTTCACAATAAAACGTAATAAATTTTGTCCCCGATACCCACACCGAGCACAAATTATGATACAAATAGAAAAAACAATTTCATGTTTGTTCAAACAATAATCCCAAGCGGTTGTTTCAACACCTTCCAAAAATATTATGTTTTCGATTATGAAAAAGATGGAAGAATAATTATTGAAGAATGATATTATCCCGTCGGCTTGCTTTGGAGTATTTATATCTAGATATATATTAAGTTGTTTTTGAACTTCTGAAATGTCTTCATATTAATTATATATATTACGGTAAAAGTACAAAATCGGAAAATGCAAACATTTACCAGTGGCGGCTCGTGGATGATGTTTGTGAGAGGGCTGGAAAAAATCACTACGAGTTGAAAATCCGCAATTTTATTGACACATACAGAAACATATTGAATTTTTTATTTCAGTGACAACCTGTTAACCAATTCTGCTTCATATAAATGTTGAAATTAAATTTTCGGTCATAATTATTTGAACGACTTTGTGACACTGGACAAATATTTCAATCTGGAGTTAACCGTCCTAATGATTTAATTTCAATTTTTTCTTGAAATTCCAGTCGTGCAAAGTTGATCTTTTGCAAATGCATAACTGAATTTTTTGGTTCATTCATTTTTATAAAAATTAAATTCAATAATTAAATTCAAAAATAATCTTACATTCTGTGTGTATAGCTAAGAACTACTTATTTAATAATACTTTGTTTTAAATTGTCCACTTTTCAATTGTTTACCAATTAATTGTCCACTTAAGGTTCTTTGCCATTGCCGAGACTCGAGTTCTTAAAAACAAACTCATAAAATGCCTAAAATACAGAGTGGGGACTGCAATGTTTGCAGCCCACGGTATACATATTACAAAAACATATATCGCGGTTGGGGGTAACCAGGTCCACGCGGCGAGACTCAGTCTGCACTGACTGCAGCCCGGATGAGTATACAACCGCACTAAATTACACAATACACACATATTAAAAAAATAAATATACTACGAACGGAAAAATATGTTTTTGTAAAATAATTGTATACAAATGGAATAGTTTATAATATATAAAAAAATGTTTTCATTTTGACGGGAGGGCTGCAGCACTGCAGCCCTTAGGGGCGAGCCGCCACTGACATTTACCGGCATATTCTACCAATTTGATAGGTAAATGTGAGTTTAAATTGGAGATCAGCTTCATATATCTACTTTTACCGGTAAAAGGACACATTTTCCAACGTAGGTAAAAGTTAAAAATAATAAATAGAAATAAAATATACTTCTTATATTAAGGTTAAAATGTAAAATAATTTATACTATATTTGTTCAAATATATATATATATTATATTTGAACATAATTTATTTAAGTGAAGATTATAAGAATACGTACTTTATATCTTAATCGTTAAACCTATACATTATAATTTTATCCGCTTGTATAATAAATATATTTTTTTATTGTAATTCGAATTTCATTATTTATGATACCTAATGACGTCCGAAGAAGTAAATATTAGCTGTTTTTAAAAACCTCTATACATTTGCTAACATCATTAGGTATATGTACACATTTGCCGGAATGAGTTGGTAAATGTAAGTTGAACTTACATTTACCAACCAAAAAGTTGAACTTACATTTACCAACCAAGAAGGTTTTTACGTATATTACGAATATATATGCCGGTAAATGTGTAGATTTTCCAAACTACGTACTTTTACAGTAACATATATAACAATGTATTTTTTCTATTTATAAAGAATAATTTGGAAATCATTGTTTCATTAGCACACATGAAATTATAGCCTATGAAACAAATAGGATCAAAATTTAGCAATCTCCCTACGCGTAATACAAGCTAATAACACATTTCTGAAATAATTACATTATTACAGTACACAAAACGATTAATTAAATAAATTGAGAATCTAACAAGTGAATTTTGTTTAATTAAACTTAATTATATTGCCATTTACTTGCATTGTTAATTATCCTGATTCTACAGCATAGTTATATATCTTTTATATAAACAAGTTGTTAATGCAAAGAATCTCATATATAAATTATCGATTTGTAAACCACATGAAAATGACCTTCACCAGTCGAAACTCGTGTCGTCCTAATTGTTAAATATATGACTGTGAATAACAAGTTATATCATATGTTTACTTATTAATTGTGGCTAGTTAAAACTCTTTCTATGAGGACACTGGATGCATTGAGTAGCTCAGTGAAATCATAACCGGTCCCAAGCCTGGATAAAAGAGGAGGGTTGAGGGACAAGGCCAGCCACCTACCCCTTGTAAAAAAAAGAAATATGCTCACAGAAGGAACTCAAAGGCCTCAGAAGGACGGATACGCGATGACGACCACGCGAGAAACAGGAAAAATCTACTACGAAAGAGTGCGGTTAGAATTGCTGGGCGGAACATAAACACATGGAATAGCAAATCACACGAAATCATAGAAGCTCTCAATAAACACAAAATAGACATCTGCATCCTATCCTATCCTTCCGAAAAAAGGGTCACGGTAACATACTCGTACACAACTACCTCTTATGCTATAGTGGAAAGGAACACGAAAAGAGCAAAGAAACGAAAAAGGAACCAAGAAAAAGGAGCTAAGAAACGAAAAGAACGAAAGAGCAAAATCAGGAGTGGCAATTCTAATCCACAACAAATATAGAGATAATATCGAAACAACTAAGTATATAGATCATAACATAATACTATTGACATTAAAGTTTAGAAAAGAAAGAATGCACATCATCGGCATATACACACCAGATAGCTCGAAAACGCAAGATGAAAGAGCTTCATTCTATAATAGAATTGACGAAACTATCAATGAAATCGACCCCAATGACAAAATATTTATAATCGGAGACACAAATGCAAGAATTGGTAACAACATAATACCGGGAGTAATGAATAGATTTGGAGAACAGCAAATTAACAACAACGGCATGCTGCTTATTGACTTATGCATTCAAAACCAATTACGAATTAATAATACCTACTTGGACCAACAAAAGTACACGTATCAAAACAATAGAGGACAGCGATTCATTATAGATCATATAATAACTACCAGAAAAGTCCACCCAAATAAGATCATAGACGTAAGAGTGATACCATCAGCCAATATAGGCACAGAACATCACCTCGTCGTATGCAAGTACCGATTCAAGGCAATGAGACACAAGCAACAAAGCAAAAGCAAAGAGCCGACAAAATGCGGCAAATTTAACATAGAGGCATTAAAAACAGAGAGCATAAAGATACTATACGAAAACAGAGTAGCACAAAAAATAGCATACAACAGCATACAAGACCAGGACAACACAGATGAAGCCTGGGAAAAGAATGAAATTTAACATTATCAACGGTGCTCTCGAGGCTATCGGCTGTAGATCAGTCAGTAATACTCCACGACATAATTATAAACCGTGGTACAACCCAGACCTAAAAGAAATAGCCCGACAAAAATCAGAAGCCTACAGAAAATATATGAACACGAGAACTTAGATAGCTTACGATCAATACAAACTGGTGAGGAACAGGTGCAAGACAGAAGTGCTACACCTAAAAGATCAACACTGGGAGAACTTCAGCATTGAATTGCAACACGACTTATATGGCAGTCAAAAGAAAATCTGGAAGCTCCTCAGGAAGTTTAAGCAACCAGTTGACGAAAAACATCAAACCGAATGTATAACACTTGAAGAATGGGCCAAGTACTTTAAGAAATTGCATGAAACAGAAAGCAACAACATCAAGGAAGGAACCACTACCGTAACGCACGAACAGACAATAGAGGAGTCATACTGGCTTAGTAGCCAAGAAGAAATAAATTCGGAAATCAGGAACCTTAAAACAAGAAAGACAACAGGTGAAAATATGATTCCCAACGAACTCCTAAAATACGGCGGCGACAAACTCGAAACAGAAATCTACACCTTGTTTAGAAAAATTGTCGAATCCGAACAAGTGCCGTTAATATGGAAAAACACAATCACCATCCCGATCTTCCAGAAAGGTAAAAAAACAGACCCATCAAATTACCGAGGCATCACATTGATAAACACCACAGCAAAACTTTTCACAAAAATACTGGCACAAAAAATAAACGAACGAATAACGGTAAATGACGAGCAATAAGGATTCCGACAAAATCGATCAACTACAGACGCAATATTTACTGTAAGACAGATCACCGAGAAAGCAATAGAGTTTGCCAAACCCGCCTATCTGTGCTTTTTCGACCTGAGCAAAGCATTCGACAACTTACCAACCTAAGCTAACCAACCTAATGGGAAAAATCAACACCAACAACTACACAATCATAAAAACAAAGACATCAGAGAGGGTGCGCGTAAGCGGTGGTGTAAGACAAGGTGACAGCATGAACCCGACCCTATTCAACATCATAATTGGCAACATAATAACCACAGTAAAGAACCTTAAAGCGGGATACAGAATGGGGAAGCAATCCTTCAACATCCTATTCTATGCAGATGATGCAACGCTAATGGCAGACAACGAAGACGATCTGCAACGATTACTAAAGACATTCTCGGAAACAGCAAAGAAATACAACCTCGACATTTCCCACCAAAAAACCAAGTGGATGGTAGCCAGCCGATACCCAAGATGCAAACTAGAACTCGACGGTTAGGTAATAGAACAAGTGATGAGCTTCACATACCTCGGCATAGAAATATCAAGCGGCAGAAACCTTAAGATGGAAACCCGAGCAGCCACCAACAAGACCCGAAAAATATCCGGTGCAATAAACAATATAATAAAGTGGAGAGATAAGCATATATCTAAAGAAGGTAAAATCTGAATATACAAAAAAGATCAATTCTCACATACGCAGCCGAAACAAGAGCCGACACAGCAGTTACCAAACAAACCTTAAGAACAACAGAGTTGCGCACCCTACGAGCGATAAAGGGGGTCACGCTAAGAGACCAAATCAGGAGCTCCACAATCAGAGAGGATCTACAAATACAGGATGTCGTACGCTGAACAAGAGACCGTCGGAGGCACTGGCGCGACCATGTGAAACGCATTATCACACAACGGATCGTTAACTGGGCCATGACACAAAGACCCAACAATTCAAGACCACCTGGAAGGCCACCAAAGAGATGGGCAGACTCCTGGACATCCATATCACAGGAGATTAGAGACTAAGGAGGAACTTAAAGAAACAGGCACACGTGCCTATACAAAAGTCTAAGAAGAAGAAGAAGAATTGTGGTTAAAACATTGTGGATTTTCGAATTCGGTGTAAGATACTCGGAGCTTATTTATTTGAAGTTCATATATTAAATGCTCTGAATATTTTACACTTTGTACGATTTACTGCAGGGTTTTATTTTATTAAACCCAATTTATTGTTCCACTTATTACGGGTACATATTATATATTGCTTGTAATAATTGTTTTATTAAATCCTCTCTATGTTTAATGAAAATGTTAACAACATGTTTTTGTTGTCGATACATTTGTCGATGCATTTTCGCACATGGCTGTAGATACAATCAATGAAATTCATTTCATTCTTTCCGTTCGCCCGTGTTTGTCGTTTGACGTGTTTGCAATACGTGCAATTAATTTTTACACGATATGAATGTGTAAAGGTGTAAAATGTCGATGATTTAATTATTGTAATATTATACCGATGGGAAATATTTTACGCAAAAATTATGATTTGAAATCAATTCTAGTATTACATCGCCAACGCCTGTATTTTAACTATTAACCCTTTGCACTCGTATTTATAATACAAGTATAATATCGCCAGTACGGCGACATACGAGTGTAAAGGGTTAATGTATAAGAAATATTAGTGTGTTGTCTATCAAATAGGTCCTCTAGTTCAGTGGCGATCAACCCGTGGGTGGCGACCCCCAGAAGGGTCGACGGATAATTTTTTTGGGTGGTTGAATTAAAAAAGACTTGTCGTGTGTAAGTATCAGGTAGCAGTAAAATAGTGAAATGTCAATATAAACAAATTTAAAAAACGCGTATTTTCTATCAATAGATCATCAATGGCTGGTTCGATGCGATTTTTTAAATAAAAGCTTCCTAACAGTAAGATATATGTTTTCCGACTAATTTTTGTGCGCTTAATCGATTGGCCAGTATCTGCGATAAGCCCTTCAAAACTTATGACGTCGTGAAATCTGCGGAAAATGCGAGAAATGTATTTCCTTAAAATCAATATTTGTCATGTTGGTGTGAGACGCCGTGGAATAGATATGTGAATCACAAATTGGTGACCCCGACGTGGTCGACAAGAGGAATCCGGTCACCCCCAAATTGATGACCCCGACGTGATTGAAAAGGAGGAATCTACACACTCAAACATGGAAGCAAACGCGCCCGAAGTTTGCCGCATTATCGGAAAACTCCGTTCTGGCCACAGAAACCTGAACGTTGGTTTCGCCGCGAAGAAGCCATGTTCAAGACCAGCGGAATCACGAGCGAGAATACGAAATATAACCACCTCATCGGCTCCTTGGAACTAAAATATGTCGCGGAAATTGGAGAACCTGACGTGAGAGAACCTGACTAAAAAACCTGACGATAGAGAACCTGACATGAGAGAACCTGACGAAAAAACCTAACCATGAAGACCTATTGGACAACCCCGCCAACGACGGAAAATACGAGCAGATCAAGAAACATTTCACTTTTAGTTTTACGAGGGCATTACAATAATTACCCAAATACTTTATGAGTAAATTTATATTTACTTTAATATTTTATGAGGGTCGATAGTGCAATCCTCGGGAAGATTACGACAAGATAAGGACTAAGTTTGTCTGAATTGCATTTTGCCGGCAGTTTCTACTCGCGAGATATGATTTGATATAACTGGCAAAATAGAGCGATAAAAAAAATTATATGTTTAAGGATTTCTAAGTGCATCTGCAGGGATATGACCCCGCGAAAACGATTCCGCAATCCGTTTTAAATCATCTGCAACTGTTATCGTGATATGGTGTTCTGTCACGGTGACAGTAACGTGTTTCGGGATTTGATACTGGTCCTTCAGGTTGGGGGTTGTACCTAAGGTTAACCCCTCTCACTTATAAAAAAAATTGTTACGTATCTCTCACTTAAGCCTTGGAACGATTTAAGAATTGATACCCTACGACGGCACGACAAACGAAATATGGACTGATGAATTGGTACATGGAATGCACGGAGTCTCTATAAGCCGGGACACATTGAAAGATTGCAAGCTGAGCCCGAGAGCTATTGAAAAGACAAGATTTCCAGGAAAAGACATGCAGAACCTCGGAAAGTACACAATGTTGAACAGTGGAACTATATCTGGAAAACATAAATTCGGTACAGCATTCCTCATATCAAAGGAATATGTTGAAACGGTAATGAGATTTGAAAAGAGACAATCAATGAAAGGATGAGCTACATACGAGTGAAAGGTCGATGGTTTAATATTTGCATTATCAATGTACATGTCCCTACAAATGATAAAGAGGACTCTGTGAATGACAGCGTCTATGAACTGCTGGATAGTGTGTATGAAGGCCTGCTACAACATGACATAAGGATTGTGCTAGGAGACTTTAATGCCAAAGTAGGGAAAGAGAAACACCTGCATCCGACGATATGTGGAAACATGAAGAATGATCTTATGATCTCAGATAGCTTAGAATGATGTCATTCGCATTTTCAGAAAGCATGAATGTCAGGACTATGACTTTTCCACACATAGATGTATACAAAGGAACATGGTATTCAGCAGATGGAAATCCAGAAAATCAAATTGGCCACGTACTAATCTCAAACCGACACAGAAACGCCATCACTGATATAAGTACCACCACCTATCCACCTATCGGGGAGCTGATATAGGCTCTGACCACAATTTGGTGGTTGCATCCATGGATGTTAAATTGAAAACACACCACAAACAACAACAACAAGGTCACGCAATGCAGTATGATGTACAGGCATTACAGGAAAATTCCGAAAATTGTCAATATCAAGTTGAAGTGAGCAATAGATTTGACGTACCTGATGAAGCAGAAGAAGTGGATGAAGGTGAAACTACAGATATTGATAGACTGTGGACGAATATCAAGGAGGTGATTCAAAAATCATTCAAAGATCAGGACGATTCACGACAGCAATGGTAACATCATCGCAGGAACAACCCCCATTTTATAGGCATGCAGGAGTACTGTGACAACTTACTGAACTGCCCTGAATTAGAGAAAAACACACGTTCAACGATAGAACCATATGAAGAGGTAACCAGCTGTCTGAAGAAACTGAAAAACCACAAAGCTGCTTGTTCTGATGGTATACCAGTTGAATTATTGAAATATAGGGGTGAGAAGCTATATAAGAAGCTGCATCAGCTTATCCTGAAAATATGGCGAGAGGAACAAATACCGGATCAAATCAAATCAAATCATCTTTATTAATTCGGAGAGGTACATTTGTACCTATTGAACAAGTCATAAAAATAGAGCACACAAAAAAATAGCACAATAGAACAATAGTACTAATGTTAAGATATAATACTAATACCATTACCATTAATATCATTATCAATAATAATAGTGACACATATAAAAAAAAAGTATTCTAAATATAACAAAATATACTTCAAAGTTGCCCTTTGTCTTCCAAATATTCTTCCAGGCTGTAGTAGGCTTTTTCAATCAGCAGCTTTTTTAATTTCTTCCTAAAACCTCCGAATAATGGTTCTGATTTTAAATTGTCTGGCAATCCATTATAGATTCTAATGCCAATTTTGTCTGGTGCTTTACTACATATTGTTAGTTTAATTTTGTGAGCGTGAAGCTTTTGTCGATTCCTTGTGTTGTGGTTGTGTCGATCTTTATTTGTGGAGAACTGCATTTTGTTCTTATGTATGTAACTGGCTAATTCCCAGACATAAGTGCAAGGCACCGTTAATATTTTCAGATCTATAAAGTGGGGTTTACAGGACTTCATATTAGTAATACCCATGAGACATCTCATGGCTCTTTTTTGAGCTTTGAAAATATCTTTAATGAGAGGCGCTGAGCCCCACACGAGAATTCCATAACAATTAACTGATTGATTTCAGCGTGGAAGATCTGTACTAGTATCGGCTTACTTACTATATGGCATATGTCTTAGCAGATAATATATTTTATTTAGTTTACATATAACGTTATTCGCTGTAACGTTCCATGTAAGGTGTTCTTCTACGTAGAGTCCAAGGAAATTGACATGCTTTGCTCTCTGAAGTTTTACGTGACCAATCTGTAGCTCTAGGTTGTCCGCGATAGCTCTTCGTCCGGTTTGAAATCTGATATATCTCGTTTTGTCCACATTAAGGCACATGTTGTTTCAACTGAACCACTTATAAATAACTTAAGAAGTTCGTTGGTTGCCTCTTCAGTATTTTGCCTGTTCTCTTCTGACACAATAAAGCTGGAGTCGTCGGCATATAACACGCAGTGAGATATTTTTGTATATTTAATTAGATCAGCTGTATATAAGGAGAACAATGTGGGTGCCAGTACACTTCCTTGTGGGATCCCAATGTTTGTGTTTATAGGTCTAGAAGTTCCAAAATTTCTCTTAAGTTCAATTTGTACAAACTGTTTCCTGTGTTGTAAAAATGATTGAAACCATTGGCCAGTTTTCCCTCTTATTCTATATGAGTTCAGTTTATTTAAAAGCTTACTGTGGGAGACGCAGTCGAATGCCTTGGAAAGGTCACAGAAACTGCCCACTGGGCAATTTCCTTTATCTATTTCAGACATTATTTTATTGAAGAAGTCAACCATAACTGATGTTGTGGCTTTCCCCTTCCTAAAACCGTGCTGTTCACTCGGAATTAGGTTGTATTTATTGAAAAAAGGCAGCAGTCTGTGTTCCATACTGTATTCAATGATTTTTCCGATTACCGAGGTTAATGCTATGGGTCTGTAATTATTGATATTCGTTCTTTCCCCTTTTTTAAATATTGGAGTACTTACAGACGTTTTTAACACCGCAGGGAAAGTTTCATTATTGAATGAGCAGTTAACAATATCGGTAATTGGACGAATTAGCTCGCTTTCGAATTCTTTGACTATGCAGCAGGGCAGTAGGTCTGGCCCACTGCTTTTTTTAGTTTTTAATTTCCTAAAGATTAAAGACATTTCCTTCAGAGAATAGTCTTCCAGATACATCGTATTGCTATTGTCTTGGCTGTGCCTATTATTTAGAGTAGTGTTGGGAATATTCTTAGCTACTAGTTCCGGGGCATTTTAAAAAAAATGGTTAAACGCGTTTGCTACGTCATCAGATTTTTTTAATAGCGAATCATTTAGTTTTATATATATATATATATATATATATATATATATATATATATATATATATATATATATTTCATCTCTTCTTTTACAATTATTGTTCAGATTATTAATTGTTTTCCACATAGTTTTCTGCTTATTTTCCGATCGCTGCAATGTTCGTAGAAGGTTCTTATTGTTGTTTTATTAAGTTGTCATGCTTTTTTTTATTCTGTAGATATATACCTTTTAGCTATGGATAACTTTTCTGCAAGACATATAGGTCTTTCAGATTTCTGCTTGATGTTTTTATTTTTGCGGTTATCCAGATTTTTGTATGCTTTTTAGTCTTTATTAACGGAAATGATGTAAAGAAGTGGAATTGTAGGGTCAGAATGAAGGCCGTCGTTTTTTGGTCGCAGTCATTTGTGCTGTAAACGTCCTCCCACGTTTCTTTTCTTAGAGCATTGCGGAATCTGTCTTTGTTGGTATTACTGAATTTCCTTGTAAAATGTTCCTTCTGAGTATTCATTTTCTTTATGTTTCGGTTTAGTATCAGGAATCGGTGGTCTGATATGGGCGTGTCTTCTATAAGATTTGTTGTTGGATATGACGCTTTAGCAAAAATGTTATCAATTAACGTTTTAGATATTGGTGCAATCCTTGTATATTCCTTGACAAGGTCCACTAGTCCATATGACATTAGTAAATTTAGGAGATTGGTTTTTTCTTTGGATTTAGTTTCGAAATTGATATTGAAGTCTCCTACCAGTATAATATCAGAACCTGGTTTAAAGATGTTGTCCAGTATGTTCTCCAGAGTAGTTAAAAACAGCAGCACCGAACCTGTTGGAGGTCGATAAACTGTGATAATTTGTGTGGTTTTGTTTTTATATTTCCATTCAACTCCACAGATTTCGATCTGTTTTTCGATGCTTTTATTATGTATATTTAATGTTTGAGTTTCAGTATTATAGATGAGTTTAGTGCCCAAATAGCTACTCCTCCGCCAGTGACCACTCTTCTGCAGTACGCACTTATTAGATGATAATTATCTATATGTAATTGATCTACTAAGCTTTCGTTGAGCCAGATTTCTGACAAGCACAGGAAAAGAGGTTTGTGGTCAGATGTTAATATTTCGAGCTGGTGCAGTTTTTTTCTAATGCTTTGTATGTTTAGGAATAGTATTAAATTGGTAGAGCTTCCTGACAATTGCGTGTTCTGGTTTAACATAGTTGTGGATGGTGATTTTCGGGATAAAACTATTTCTTCTATGCCCTTTTCTCGATTAAAAAAATTATTGAAGCAGGTGTGTCTTGGCCATACATCCGGTTTTCTTAGATTTTCCAGCTCCTCTTTCGGTACTGATACTTTAAACGACGAGTGCTCAAGTGGATGCCTGGATGAGAGTTTTGTACATATTACTTGATTGAATGATTTATTCTTAAAATAGTTAGTAATGTCGTTTGCTGATAATTTCGGGTCAAGGCGATACACATGTAGGTGAGCGTACCTCGTAGCTGCTTTTATTAGAGATGTATCGTCGTTAGTTCCGAAAAAAACATTCGACTTTTTTGGAGTCTTTGGGTTTCCCAATTACCACAATTTATAACTGTGTATGAGGGAGACCTTGGCCTCTCTGGTTCGTTCTCTATGTTGGTATTTTTTGTTTTGATTAGCCCGTCCGTAGGAAGATTAGTTTTGCTGGTTTTATCAGGTAACATATTAGGGTCGCTATGGCTGACATTGGCTTTAACACTATCATTTTGAGTTGATTCTCGCAAAATAGTTGGCTTTTTCCACTGCGACGAAGTCACCAGATTTGTTAATTATACCGGATGGAAGGGAGCAATTATTGTCCCAATATATAAGTAGGGAGATAATTGAAACTCCTTGAAATTACAAAGGAATATCCCTACTTGTCACAACTTACCAATTACTGTCGCACATTTTATTACGATGACTAATTTTGATTTGTTTATTTTGATCTATAGAATGGTTTCCGTTAAAGCAAATTTACAATAGACATAAACATATTTTGTGCCCATCGATGAAAAGTTTGGTAAATATAGATAATTTCACGTTTAAGGACAATACAAACTTCAAATACCTCGGTGTTCTTAGTAAATTCTGTATCAATTTTGACGAGAGTTTTGTTTTAAATTGTGTTTTATCTACGGCCACTGTTGTAAATGCCCATTATTGTACAGTTCCTGGACTATGTAAATACATCATAACACACACATATGTAACAATTCGCGATTAATGTTATGTAATAATTCAAAAACACCCGTGAGCGTTTGGTTTACGATTCGTTGATTTATTGAGAGCTGTACGTTGATACTATTTCAAAATATAGTACTCCGTGATTTCCAAACAATCATTAAACATCATTCACATAGAAGCTGTCAATTATTTCGTTTTTTCACGTTTAAATCTAACGAAAACTATAAATAGGAATTGAAAATAGAAGATTATCTTTACGATATCTTCAAATCTGTCAGTAGCTGGAATTACACGGATATCTTCTATTACTCTTTGGTACACCCCGCTCAAGATGCGTTGTGTGAGCCGTTCGTTACGTCAAAGCAAGTAACGCGAACAGTGAAGACCAGTTTTTGTCAGGGTCTGAAGGCCAACAGATATTATGAAAGAGTAAAGAAAAAAAAAGTTAGAATTTGTGTAATTACTACCTCCTACTAGGGTCCAAGATAAGGAAATCTCGTCGGCTCCTCATCCAATGACTGTAAGGACTTATCTTCCTTATCTTGGACTCTAAGGTAGTAATTACACAAATTATAACTTTTCTTTAGTTTTTCATAATATCTGTTGGCCTTCAGCCCCTGACAAAAATTGGTCTTGACTGTTCTCGTTACTTGCTTTGACGTAGCGAACGGCTCACACAACGCATCTTGAGGGGGGTGTGCCAAAGAGTAACAGAAGATATCCGTGTAATTCCAGCTACTGACAGATTTGAAGATATTGTAAAGATAATCTCCTACTTTCAATTCTATTATTAATTTGGTTCAAACCATGGTTTCTCATTTTAAACTACAAATAAGTGGGCAACTAAAAGGTATGTAACCATTATAAACATATTTCTTTTCATTTCTATCAAGTTAAATATGGTCGAAGGGGTTACATCAAACATATTTTTCTTATTAAACAGAAACAAATCAGTGTGGTCGTAGATAAAGTATAGTACATGACTCGAGTTGTAAGGCAATTACGTACTCGCGGAAATACGCACTCCCGCTACGCGGGTCGTACGTAACTGTTCCGCTCTTACGTAATATGCTTCTTACAGCTCTTGTCACGTAATATACTATTATTACATAGCAATTATCTGTATAACAAATAATCACGCATTTATTAATTACAATAAAATTAATGATTACCTCGTTTTGGGCTATCTTGATAATAAGTTCTAGCAAGAATGATTTGACGAGATGCGACTAGACAAGACGAGGTGAGACGAGACAAGCGCTTCGAGAGAGAGAAAGACAACGGTTATAAGAGCTAGAGCGAGACTAAGAAGAGAATAATTTTTTTTAAACGAGACCGAGACGAGATTCATGAAACTCTCACCTTATCTCGTCTCGTGTAAAGCCCTAGTTAAGTCAGTAGGTAAATGTGAATTTTGTGAAATGATTTCTTCTCGAAAATCGAATAATTTGTTTAAATTTTTATATCTTTATATCTTCCCGATTTCATTCTAAAACTATTTTATTTTTAGCCGATTTCTAGTAATTTAGTAACAAAGCAAACTGTCCAAATTGAATTGACCCTTTTTGCACGCGGGAGCACCATAATTATTAATGATTCAATGATTAATATAGTAATTGAAATAATTTATATAATATGAAAAATTAAAGTTTGCAATTATAAGGGTTCCGCATAATCAATATTTTTTATAATACATGTTTTTCCAATTCGTTTTTATAGTTTTACATTCAATGCAGGTATTTACATCATATTATTTTACGAACTTTTTTTCTCTGTGTCAAAAAATCGCATGTGCGTATACAACATGAACATATTTTTTGCTTAAAAACAAATGTAATGTGAATAAAGCGGAAATGATAAATTACTCCAATTCATATTTTTCATTACAAAATAACATACTATAGAAAAAATGTATACAAATACGTTCTATCTACCGTATTTCCACTACGTACATTTATGAATTGAGCAATAAAAATATTTTTATCTAGTATTTCTACGTTTCGAATAATTTAACCTAATATAGTTTGTCTAAAGCAGACGTCCCCAACCTTTTTGTCCAGTCGATCCCTTCATAGAATATTTTCCTTGATATCGACCCAAAGATTAAATATTTAAGAAAAACTAAATTTTTGCATTACCGTGATTTTGAGACATTAAAATTTTATCATTATCATTTTAACTATTTTATTTCCATGTGCGAGTTTCACGACGTTCGAGTAGCACTAATCATAAAATTAACCGATCCCTAACTTACTTGCCACGACATCTGCCCATTAGTGGGTTTACTTTGCAGCTAAAAATTGTCAGTTGTCATTTTGTGTAGGTATGTATCATAACGCCAACGATTATTTTAATTTTATTAATAAAAATGGATTTAATTGATTTGATTGATGATCAATTGGATGAAATAGAACATTCTAGGACGCAACGAGTACCTAGGATTGGTGAATTTATTATTTTAAGGACCTAGATGAAAGTGATTTTTTGCCAGATTTCGTCTATCGAAATATGCAGTAAATCAAGTGCTTAACTTAATAAAACATAAAATAATCTTTAATTCACAAAGGTAAGTGGATTTTTTTTCATTATTCAAGTGATTTTACTAATAACCTATAAAATCTACTGAACTTAGCAATAGGTAACCATACGTTTAATACCTTCTACTATTTCAGAAATCAAGCAGTTGCAAGAGGAACAAGTCTGCTACTAACGCTAAGATATCTTGCTACTGGATCCTACTTAAGAAGTGCGGCTGATTTTTGTGGTGTCAGTTCACCAACAGCAAGCCATATTGTTAACGTTAGGTCATTAAATTTGTTACATTATCCACTTAACCTGTAAGTTGTTACTCGAAGCTTCATTTTCGTTTGTGAAATTGACAAAAGATACTCGTAACTTGTACTTGCAGGTTAACGTTAACTGGGAAGTAACTAATCAACGCTTTACTTAGAGATGGTGAAAGAGGCCCTAAATCTTCTATTGCTCAAGTATGGTATGATCTGCATACCGGTTATTGTTAATGGGTATTCCATTTACGTTTACTCCCGATGTTGTTTCTTTTAATGGTCTCTGAATGATTTCTTCCGAATAAAGATTAAATAATAGTGGCGATAGTACACATCTCTGCCTTACACCACGTTGTATTACTTATTCTGAAAGTTCATTATTCACTTTGATGTTAGCCGTCTGATTGTAGTATAGATTGTTTATTATTCTAATATCTTTGATGTCTATGTTCTTACTTTTGAGCAATTGAATAAGGTGATTCTGGCGAACTTTATCAAATGCATCGTTGTAGTCAAGAAAACAGATAAACTTCGTTTGATTTATGTCCATGCATCTTTGAGTCAACACATTAAAGGCAAACAAAGGCATCCCTTGTTCGCATTGAATTCCTAAAACCAAATTGCGTTTCGCTAATATCTGGTTCAAATTTTCCAAAGATTCTTTGATGTATTATCTTTAGGAATATTTTGAGAGCGTGACTCCTTAGACTGATAGTTCGATGATAGCTGCATTCTTTTGCGTTAACCTTTTTTGGTTATGTACTGAAGGTCGATCTAAGCCATTCACGGGGAATGGTTCCTGTGTTGTATATTGTGTTATATAGTTCCACCAGTATGCCCATTTCATCTTCTGTGATTAGTTTATTTGTTTCTGCTGGAATTTCGCCGGTTCCTAGCGATTTATTAGATTTTGCCATTTGTACTGCGTGCATTACTTCTTCTTTTGTTATTATTGGGCCCAGCTCTCTTTCTGTGACCTCTTCCAATATTTCTTGTTGACTGTCATCGTCGAATAGTTCTTGGATATATTCATTCCATCGTGCCAATTTACCTTTAGTATCTGGTAGTATTTTGCCATCTCTGTTCAACAAGAATTAAACTGTGGTTTCGTCTTTTTATACCAGCTAACTCGTTATTTTTTTTATGAAGGTTAAGATCATCGTGTTTTATTAATAAATACTCTAATTCTGTACATTTTTCTTCATAGCATTTTTCTTTGGTTTCACTTATTCTTTTTCTTATTTCTTTATGTATATGGTTATATGCGTTGTTGTCCATGTTTTTGTACGTCCTTCTTTTTTGCTCCATTAGCTTTAAAATTTCGTCAGTCATCCAAGGTTTTTGTTTTTGCATAATGTACTCTGTTTGCTATAACTCTTTTACTGCAGTCGTTATCGTGGTTTTGATGGTATCCCATATTATGTTTGAATCTTCATTCGGTTCAGCTCTGATCTTACTTACTTCGGTGTTAATATTCTTGGTCAATTGATCTCTCATTATTGAGTTTTTACAGATTAAGGTTTGCATGTTTTTTGTTTTGTTTGGATTTTGGCTTTTCAATCGAACTTTGAGCCTTACTATTACCGGATTATGATAATAGTAAGGTGCAGTTGTTGCATCTGCTCCAGGATAAGCTTTTGTCGATATTACGGAATTTCGGTAACGTTTATTAATTAAGACAACAACTGTGTCATTCTATCCCACCTTTCGTTTCTTGGGCCCAAACCAAAATCACCAATAATATCTTCTACTTTTCCTTTTCCAATTTTGGCGTTGAAGTCTCCCATTATTATCGTTATATCCCTGTTCTTCCAGAGAACATCCAGAGCTTGTTGAATTGCATTGTAGATTTGTTACTACTTCTTCTTTTTCTTTAGACTTATCGGCAGTGGGGGCGTATACCTGAATGATGTTATCTGAATGAGGGTCCAGAACGAACCATCTTTCCTTACTCAAAATCAATTTGTTTCACAAATAATAATTGTCGGCCAAAAATATTTATACAATTTTCGTGCGGAAATGATTTTACTGCGCTCCAGCTAATGGGGAATTGGCCTTTAGGGCTCGTTCCCCAAACGAGCTGTCGCGTTGTATGATCAAACTTTCCGCACTCTAATGAAATCTAAACTATTTCAGTTACGCATTATGACAAGTGATACATTGGAGTATAATAAACATATCTGCTAACCGACATTTATTAATTGTTAACTGTAATTATAAACGTGTATCGATCAATTAAGAATCAATTAATTGTAATTGCAAAATTTTACAATTAACAATTAATTAATTGTTAATTCTGTTTGCAATTACAATAAATTATTTTAGTTGTTAGTTGCAATTAAGTCTGGCAATTTAATTGTTTGTTGTTAATTGTTTTCACAATTAATTTTTGCCCAAGTATGCTGTCTACCATAATCGCTCCTCCATTTCGGTGAGTGTGTATCGTTATTCCCCGAGTAGTAGGTAAATCCTTGACTAATTAATATTCATTTCTCCTGAATTAGGCCATCTAGTTTCACTGAGTCCCATTATGTTCACATTAAGTCTCTCCATTTCTTGAAGCATGTTGTGAATTTCACCTGCTGCGAACATAGACCTGACATTCCATGTACCCATCCTTATATCTCTTACTTTCATCTTAAATACATTCAAAACTTCCTACATTCGTCCGCCTTTTCCTTTGCGTTCCAAAAATCCCCTAGGTTTATATTTTTAAACAATGCTTTGGTTTCGAGATCTACTCATAGATCAATTAGTTCATCTACTAAGACAGGTCAACTAGCTTCATTATTAATGTTTGCATCAAATAGAGTAGCAAACCATTCGGGAACATGCATATCATCCAAATCTTCTAAACGTACTTTAAAGTCTTCTCTTAATTAATCTAGATGTTTAATATATATCCCCAAATCAAAGTCGTAGGTTAGTAGGTACTTGCAAAAATATTTAAAATCGGATCGTGCCAGTGAATATTCAAATAGCTCCATTTTTACTAGAAAGACCACCTGACCGTTCGAGCTTGAACAATAGACCATTTCATAGTTGAAATTTGTTTGTGCGCATGCGTCAATTTCCGCCATGTTATACGTCAAAATTTCTCGAACTTTTTGACGTATAACTATATATGAGCCCGAAACGTTTATAATACCCCCCTTCAAACTTGGCGGATGCGCATGCGCCTAACTAACCGTAAAAAGGTCTATTGTAACGTTTTCTTTTTGCAAACGCCGGTACTATATTACATTTCGAATAAAGGTCTGCCAAATAGAAGAGATGGTTCTTACATTGTTTTAACTCGTCACATAGTCAGGGATCCACATTCCTAAGAAACTTTTCGGATGAGTCGTACAAATCAACAAGCCTCTGCAAACTATCACCTTTTGACAATCATCTAACCTTAGTGTGCAAAAGTAATTGTTTGAACGTTTAATAATTTTCTTCACATCACTTCGAAAATAGGCGAGAATTGAGAGGATGTGCTTTTATTTAATTAATTGACCTGATGCACACGTTTAGAGTATCATGAAGTTCGCCACTAAGTTTTTTGGCTACAAGCTGCTGTCTGTGTAGGACACAGTGAACAGTATATAATTTAGGAACCTTTTGCTTTAGAATGACCAAAGAGCCTCTGTAACTGCTTTCCATAGCAGGTGCACCGTCAGTAGTTACTCCAGTAATATTCTCGAAGAAAATGCTGTGCTTGTTCAAATATTCTTGCAAACATTAAAAAATGTCTCACCTTTTGAATCAGTTTCTAGATATTTTGCAAATAGAAATTCATTAGGGGAGAGTGGTACAAAATGATCCCTCGGAGTAAAAGGAATATTAATAGGGCCCTGATTTATATGTAAATACGTATTTTTAATTGAAATTATTTTCGGTTTTTATTTTGTTTTCTACACAAATTATGATATTTGGAAATAAAGATTACATTTTCTCGTTGAAAATGTCATAATTTGTGTGGAAAACAAAATAAGACCGACAATAATTTGTATCAAAAATATGTATTTACATATAATTCCGGGCCCTAATAATTAACTATTTTACCGAATTTTGTAGCAGTATGTAGTTATTTGAGTGAAAATAGTCTTCGCAACAACGGTTTTAGCATTGTGTCAAAGTCTGATAGTGGTGTGAGCATTACGGAAGATTTTGTTAAAAAAAATAATAATAGTGTTGTTTGATCTAAGCTAACCATTAATTCAATATGATGATGTTTAGGTAGAAGTAATTATAATGTAATGTTATAGTGTCTTCATTAGTTTCCAATGTTATTTAACAATATAGTTAGCAATGATCGGTTGTGGTAAATGAATATCATGGTTATGATTTGATGTTTTTTAGAGTTATGCGTTTCGGAATAAACCATCCTCCCGTACGAGGACCCACATTGTTATGTTTAATGGTTGTTCTTCCACAATTATCGACTCGGATCTATACACAGTTCATAATTGTCGCAGCATTCATACAAATAATTTATATTCCAATTATCTTTTATTTCAGGAACAATGCCGCGGAATTTTGTAAGAAAAACTACGCCGCAAAATTGGAGCGAAATATTCATTGTCAATGCTTTACATATATATATAGTTACATATATATAGTATAAAACTTTTTTTTATCGAAAAACCACAGCGGTGTCGCATATTTCGCATTTCTCCAGGGTGGGCAGCCCGGACGGTAGTGCCGTCTTGGCTTCTGCCTCGGCGGGGAATGGAACTCCAATCTCCGCTTGTAAGGCGGATATGTTTACCACATTTACTTGAAATTATAATTTTATCTTCCTTTAACTGTGGGGTTAACTGATACCTGGGATCAAATTACCCCCAACCCCAGGGATCATTTTAGACATCCGGGTCAAACATTTTCTATACCTTGACATGATGTATGTATGACGTATATGTATAGACTTTATCTGTTTTCCCTTAGAGGGATCATTTTGTACCACTTTCTCCTAACAGTGTCATTCATGGATGGGCTCTGTGAAACCTAACATAAATCATGAGAAGATTTGAACTTCCAAAAGTTGATTCGTCCATATGAATAGCAAACTTACAATGTTGGAAAAATCATCGGTCATTTCCTCAATACGTCGATTCATAGTATTTGCACTTAATGGTATGCATTTTTAAACTAGTTGAGAGTCTTTCTTTATAGCTGGTATAATAATCTCTTCACCAATAGTGTACGGTTTGCCTTTCTTTGCTATATTAAAAAGAGACTATAGGATGTCTCCAGTTCTCCTTCTCCATCAACACTAGCAGGTGACTTAAAATATGTATTCAAAGACCGAACTCTCAATTTCTCTTTTAGTATTTTGAAATACTTAAAATCTCTTTTTTTTATCAGAAAGGATCCTGTCTGTCAAAATTACAAATTTTCAATATTATCGGTGAGAAACAATTTTATTTTTTTATTACTAATGTGCTTCTTGAGTAGAGACATTATTTAATACGAAAAATGTCACCTCGTTGTATTTCCTCGAAACCTGGGTAACGCACGCGAATATTCAATATCGCTAGGTTACATTAAAATAAACAAATAAATAAAAATCAAATGAACATAATTAAGACCGTGATATTAAAAAAGTGACGTTAAACGTCAGATTTTTTTTTCAATACGGTGAAATTTCATTTTCATTATGATTTTCATAATTGTGAGGTATGGCAGTTACATTGCAGAAAGCTCTACGAGAATGAAGACCCTGAATAAGAAAACGAACTACCATCCATGAATGAGGTGGAACAAGAGCCTGACATTTTGAGGAATGAAGTAGAATAAGCTATTCATTATTTGAAAAACAAGTGCAGAAATATTAAAGCAACTAGATGATGTAGGCATCACAATTCTGTGGAAGATATGCAACAACATATGGAAAACCGGACAATGGCCTAAGGATTGGTGCACATCGACTTTCTTTCCATTGCACAAAAAAGGTTCCAGTCAAAAATGTAACAACTACAGAACCATCTCACTTATCTCACATCCAAGCAAAGTTATGCTCGGAATTCTCCTTCAACGCCTCAGAATTTTTTTAGATTGGCAAATCCCACAGGATCAGGCAGGATTTGTCAGTGGCAAGGGCACAAGAGAACAAATCTCTAATGTCCGACAAATTATCGAAAAGGCAAGAGAATTTGCAATACCATCATATCTGTTTCCTAGACTACAGCAAAGCTTTTGACTGTGTTAGCTGGCAAAAGCTTTGGAGAGCTCTCTTAGAGATGGGAACCCCTCAACATCTGGTGCTCCTATTAATGCATCTATATGAAAACAGCAGTTTAACAGTCAGACTGGAGGACAGAACAACCAACCTTCAGTATACAACAAGGCGTAAGACGAGGGTGTATTTTATCTCCGTTGCTATTCAACATTTATGATGAATACATTATTAGGAAGGCTTTGGACGGTTGGGAGGATGGCATAAGTATAGGTGGCAGAAAAATAAATAAACTTCGTTATATCGATGACACCACACGACGAACAGGAAATGACTGAACTTTTTGAAAAAGTGGAAGGAGTAAGCCTGGACAATGGATTAAAACTAAATCGGCAAAAAGTTAAAGGTAGTAGATCGAGACGATAGAGAATTTAGAAATGGTAGAAGACAATGGTAGATAAACGATATAGAAATGGTAGAAGAAATTAATTATCTGGGTGCTAACGTAAACAGAGACGGAATTTCATCTATCGAAATCAAAGGAGAATCACTCTTGCCAAAACTACCATGACAAAGCTGCATAAAATCTGGAAGGGCAAACAAATAACAACTAAAACAAAACGCAAACTTGTCGAAACTCTTATCTTGTCAATAGTACATTGCTAAACTGGACAGCTTTGAAATGTGGGTCTGGAGAAGGCTTCTAAGAATCCTTTGGACTGTTCACAGAACCAACGTATCAATATTAAAAGAACTGCAAATTGATGTAAGACTCTCAACCATCGCAAGACAACGAATTCTCAAGTTTTTTGGACATGTGAGCAGGAGAAAGGATGACAATTTGGAAAAACTTGTGATACATGGAAAAATCGAAGGCACGAGACCCCCCCTAGGGGCGATCTCCGAAGCGATGGATGGACCAAATGAAGCACTTCACAGGAAATTCACTGCAGGACAACATGAGGTGCATTACAGACAGAGATAAATGGAGAGAAATCACAATCACCATAACATGAATGATATACATAAGATCACGACACTTCAACCAATGAAGTAAATGTATGAAGTAAAGCTATTTTGTTTAACGATATAGTAAAAGAATTGAAGACTTAAATCTAAAAACTATAAGTTGAAATTAAAAAAAATCTTTGATTTGTAGTTTGCATTAAAAATCACTATTGAAAAATAAATAAAAAGTATAATTTTAGTTATATTTTAATTAAGTCAGTATTTTGTACATTTTATTTTAAAAACAAATCGGAATGTCAAATCTGAACACCTTTACACATTTCGATAAAACTTTATTTGATTTTATTACGACCTGTTGAATACACCAAATGCATAATTTATAGAATGAATATCAAATGAATTTGAGTTTTACCCTAAATATTATAAATTTAACATTATTATTACATTTTTATTTAATTTATAATGAAAAGAATATGGGTTAATTCATATATTTTACACGTGTTTATTATATTATACATGTCTGACTACGTTTACGCCTTAAAATAAATTATATTTAATTTTTAATTAGAAAAAATATATTTAACAAATGCTTTTAATTCCACCATGAAATAAATTATTTCAAATTTATTGCGGCTTGTAAAAAGTTATATCGCAGGTTTCCCGGCTATATATTTTACGAGTTGTAAATGTAATGCAGCAAACCGATATTATATTACAAAGATAACCGGGGTTAAATTATTCTTGCAGATAAATATTTGCTCGCTGATTGTAGGTAGTTGAAATGCAAATAATCTGGCTGAATTACTTGGACCAACTACCATTAAAAATTTATATGTTTGTTTACACTGCTCAAAAGAATTATTAGCGTCACTAATTTGTGCCTCACATCACTGTATTCATTATTAGGTAGCATAATTTCTAGTTTGAAGTCTTCATTCTCTATTCTGTTTAGTAGATTATTTATATTCCAATTCGTAATTTTGATTTCGGTATTGAGTCTTTTTAAATTGCATGAATACCGTCCAGATCCCGAGTTCGAAACAAACAAATTTAAACGCAATATTAATGAAATGTTGGGCAAGCTAACCGGGATCATCCAGGACATTTAGGAAAGAGAGAAATTACTACCCGATTGGAAATCGGCTCTGATTCACCCGCTTTACAAAAAGGGAGATTTTACTGATCTAATCAACTACCGTGGAATTGCTCTCGTCCCTGTAACATACAAGATTCTCTCCAAGACGTTACAAACAAAGGCAGAAAATCAGCTGGAGAAGTCAATTTGGAGAATATCAGGGAGGCTTCAGGAAGACCCGATCCTGTGTTGAACAGATCCTCAATCTCAAAACTGTACTAGCATACTCCAAGATAAAAAACCGCAAGGTGGTCGTCACCTTTGTTGATTTAAGGAAGGCCTTCGATTCTATTGATAGAGAAACGCTTAACGCTTAACGAAAGTACTACATGAACTAGGGCTAGGTAACAAAACCCGCAGACTCATCCTAGAAACCTTGGCCAACACCCGTTCCAAGGTTAATTTTAGAGACAAGATCTCAGAAAGCTTCGAAATAAAAACTGGAGTGAAACAAGGAGATGGACTTTGCCTACTTCTCTTCAACTGTGTCCCTGAAAAGTTTATGAGAGAATGTCGCAAGGAACTGATTAATTTGGGTGTTCAGGCTGGTATCTATCTGGAACGTCAGAACGATGGACTGGTTGTAGATTGCCTGGCATTTGCAAGTGACATGGCACTAATTGCTGATTCGCTTTCAATGGCAACAATGCAGGTAAATTGTCTCAGAAAACAGGCTGCCAAAGTGAATCTTCAAGTTTCGTCTTGTCTGTCTAGTCTTGTCTGTCTAGTCATGTCTGTCTAGTCTTGTCTGTCTAGTCTTGTCTGTCACACTTGTCTGTCTAGTATTGTCTGTCTAGTGTTGTCTGTCTAGTCTTGTCTGTCTAGTCTTGCCTGTCTTGTCTTATTTCCCAACTTGTAGTATAAAGAGAATATTTTCTTCAGAAACCAAAAACTATAATACACAATCTACCAGGCCAAAAATGAAAACATTTAAATGTATTTGACACTTATTATGTAATCAATAATTTTATATCGCTATCTATTTCTTACTCTGTAATCTGAGGAGAATATTCTCTTCGGAAACATATAACTATAATAAACTTGCTAACTACATTGAGATTAAAAACGTTTAAATTTATTGTTGCAACAATTTTAATATAAAAATGGATATTAATGAACAAAATAAAATTAGTCCTCCTTTGTAGATTACTCAAATTGGGCTTAGGGATTATTAAAAAAACATAATAACTTCATCAAAGCATCCGGGAAAAAAATAAAGCGCTAATTAATGAGCTATTAATTTTCGCGTAAAATATTAAATGTTCCAGATTTAATATAATTTTTAATGTTCCCCACATACATTCTTATATTTTTTCAGTTATTAATTTTCATCAAACAAAAGAAAGTTGATTTCAAATATTTCTTTTAATATCAAAATTTGAGCAATTAACATTTTTTTAAATAAATTTTGCAAAATAATTACATTTTAAATAAGATAATAAAATCAATGATTAATTTAAAGCTTTAATTATAAATTTAGATAATATTTAGATGATGTTGTGTTTCAAATACTTTTCATTGGAGTTTTGGAAACATGGACAAAACAAAATTAAACAGACCGTACTAAATAAACTACACGTATACACAAGTATAAAACACACACAAGTTTTTTATACACAAGTATTAAACTACACGAAGACGTATAAACAGACAAGATTAGGTAGAAAAAAACAATGCTGGACAAGACCAACGAAGAAATGAACTATTGACTAATGAAACAAGACTGACGCGGAGTCTAGATCAAATTAAATTGGTTTCATTCGAGTTTCGAACAAACGAAATTATAGAGAATAGTAGATAATAATAGATAGGTCTCAACACACTAGAAAGATCAAAAGTAATGTATTTACAAATTGTTTATAAAAAATATCAATTAAAACCTAATTGCTCTAAATATACAAATATGGAATTGTTTATAATAAACAATTAAAATCGAATTCAAGGATTTTGAAGTCTTCCAGTTGTGTTCCAGTGTCCGGCGAGAGCAAACGCATGAGTCGCCAATTCAGTGAAACGTGCATATTTATATCAAATTATAATAAAAGCCTATCGAAAAGTACATCAGAGACTACTTGGGAGTAGTTATTATACCAATAAGATGCCAAGGGAACTTGGACGCATAAAACACCGCGGATCGCTAGCAAATGCCAAAATTTGCGAGGAGGTATGGGAAACTGATTGCGCAGGAAGAAAAGTGGAAGGGAGAAAACTGGCTTTATATTTTCAGAGCAAGAGACAGGTCACTCATGGCATAATCTTAAATTACCTTGAAACGAAAACTCGTCACGAAAAATGAAGCTTCATTCTCGAAAATATTACACCCAGAGTAGCCCAAAACAAACAACAATAGTTTTATTAAGTCGGAGGCCATCCTGCTCTGAGAGACAAAGTGTTTTTTTGAGAGACAGCTTTCTAGCCTGAAGGAATTTGACATGAGAGGCTAGACTTATGATGACTAAATAAACTGACTTACGCCAGATCATACAAAAGAAGAAATTTTACAAACCGAAGACGAGACGGCGAAGAAACGTTACAATGTCGCAATATTCCAAGCATCCTATTAGACTACTCAATCACAACGTGCAATCAATAAAAAACTTCACTGAAAAAATCGAATATATGTTGCAAGAAAACCCGGAATGCGAATACCTGATATTAACGGAACATTAGAAAAGTGACGAACAATTGTTAACACACAAACTACACTTCTTTTAATTAGCCGCTAAATTGTGCAGGAGGGGAAGTCGCAATTTTCTGCAGAAGCTCAAAAATTATTCCGTCAGAATCGACATGGAATGCTATCGAGACAACTATTTACAAAAATCCGAGAATAATCATAGCTTTGTACCGTTCACTGCAAACGGCCTACATGCAATTCATAAACAAGTTAGAACAACTACTATCTACAGTATTTCTGGAAAACAAACAATATATAATTATGGGGCACTCCAACATCAACTGTTTAAAAGCATCACGACAACTCCGTTGTGACATCAAACTTTACAATGTTACAATCCTTCAACACAGTACTAGCAATCAGAACGCCAAGCCATCCAGCCACTAGAACCTGTATCAACAACATCGCGATCGAAATGGATATGGCCTATGCCGTCAAAACCTTGGGGTACCAAATATCAGATCATTTAACCCAGAAGATAGATCCGTATATAAGCAGTTCTAGAAGAAGTAACCTGGCTCGAGACCTACACGACCGTCGAAAGTGATGTAAACAGACAATGTGAGGCCCTCGCGATTATATGCATGACGCATTTTGACGAATGTTTTCCACGAAAACTCCGCACTATCTCTCATAATAGGAAGACAGGAATTTGCACACACCCGGAAATAAAAAATGCGAAACACGAATTAGAAATTCTCCAAATTTTATCACATTTCAATACAAAAGTCAAGACACACTACAACAGGTCACCAAGAGAGTTTAATGCCCTCCAGAATAAAACGAAAATTAAAAATCTGGAGGAAAATATATTAAAATCCGAAAACCCAATGAAAACAACATGACAACATGGGAAATAGCATCCTTAAAAAACCAAATAGTATATTAACGGACGAGTTCAGTAACTGCGATTTTACTACCGCGATCGTACTACGAACGAGTTTTTTTATAGTATTTTTTCTATTTGGAGCCCTTTATGCCATTTCTAAATAAAAAAATCGTCGATACATATTGAGAAAATTGTGTCGCACTCGGCGAGCCATAGCCGCACGCATATGAGTACTGTTATGAGTCCATTACAGACGCAAAAGAGAAAAACAACAAATATTTTAGCATCACTAACGAAAATCCGCACGCGATAGCAAATGAATTATTACACCGATTTCTCGCAAATTCTTTTAAAAAAGATCCCTGAAAAACTCTACGAGGACAAAATAAAGCACAAAGGTGCATCGATTTTTCTAGAACCAATATTAATAAAGGATTTGTACATCATAATTTTATACTTAAAAAATAAAAAGAGCTCCGGCGATAACGAGATACCATTAATCGCAACCACTGACGTAGATCATCAACAACTCCATATGACACGGGGTCTTTCATGACGCCCTAAAACACTGTATAATAACACCATTGCACAAATCCGGCGACAAGAAAAGCCTAGAAAATTTCAGACCTATATATAGAAGATCCGTCTTCTCCAAAATATTTGAAAAATTTATTACAACGAAAACTAGCAACTTTTTTTTAGATTCCAAATCGAGCGGTTGAGCGGAGCGGACGTGTTTTGTGGAGCGGGTTTTGCGGATTTAGTTTTATTTTTGTGACGTGTGTTTTTCCGGCTCGCGATAAGGAAAAAAAAATGGAAAAAAGTGAGAGTGAAAACGACCGAGACGAAGATTATAAAAGAAAAAGAGAAGAGGGAAGAGAGTCGGAAGAAAGATTTAACCCCGTTCTAAAAAGTAAGAAACTGGAAAAATCACCGGCTAAAAAGGAAATGGGTGAGGAAATGAAGATGCTGAAAAAGATTATGGAAGATATAAGGGAGATAAAGGAAGAGAATCGGAAGATGAGCCGGAAATGGAACATTTGAAAAATATGATGCGTGAAAAGGAAGCAAAATGGGAAAGAGAAAGGATGGAACTAAATGAAAAAATGTAAAGACTGGAGGAGAAAATGGAAGAGAAGGAAAAAATAATAAGATAAAAGAATATCTCTTAGTAAGGGGACTGGACGAAGGGGAATGTGAGAACGAGAAGAATCTGGAAAAATGGATAAAGGCAGAATTAGAGGTAGAAGTGACTGTGAAAGAGTTGTATAAAGTAAGTGGAGGAAAAATGTTGGTGGCGGAACTTGGGACCTGGGGTGAAAAGCGGAAAGTTATGGAAAATAAGAGGAAACTAAGAGAAAAAAAAAAAGAGAGTACACATAGAAGACGATCTGACGAAGAAGGAAAGAGACATACAGAAGGAATTAAGAGCGCAGGCCAAAGAAGAGCGACAAAAAGGACGCTTGAAAAAGTCGCTTGGTGAAAGTCGGTTATAAAAAGATATGGATAGACAGAAAAGGCTTTAAGTGGGATGATGAAAAGGGGGAGTTAAATACAACAAATTGTGATTTTATCGCAAGAATTGTGGAAAAGGGAATACGGATAGAAGAAGAACCAACAACAATAGAAAGAAGACCAACAAAAGATGCAACAGAAAACGCCGAAGGGAGACTACTGATTAGTCTAGTAGAAGAAAGAGGGTGGGACATACTTGATGGAAACAGCATAGGAGATGAGAAAGGGGAGTACACATATATTGGACTAAGAGGGGAGGCAGCTATTGACTATGTTGTGGTGCATGAAGAAGCATGGGATGAAATAGAAGAATTCAAGGTGGGAGAAAGAGTCAAGTCGGATCATATCCCATTGGAGTGAAGACAAAAGGAAGAGAGAAAGACAGAAGAAGTAGGAAGGATGTTAGAAGAAAAATTGTGAAGAATATTTGGACGGAAGAAGGAATAGAAAATTATAGAACATAACTTAGGGAGGCAAGATACGAAGAGGAAGGGATAACCGAAAAAGTCAAAGAACTGGGGATCACGTAAAAAATGCAACAGAAAAAAAAGTGATAGAGACAAGAGTGAAGGTGGGGTCTTGGAAAAACGAGTGGTGGGATGAAGAATGCAGGGAATGGCAGCAAGCAGTAAGAAAGAAATTAAGAAATTGGAAAAGAGGAAAAGCAACTAAGGAAGAGTACAAGAATGCACGAAAGGGGTACAAATTAGTATGCAAAGAGAAGAATCAAAAGAAACGGATGGAAGAAGAACTAAAGATGAAAGGTATAAAGACGCTAGAAGAGGTATGGAAATACATAAATAGGGAAAGAAAGAAAAAAGTAGAAAGAGTGTGTAATAGAATTACTATGGAGGAATGGAGAAAGTACTTCAGTGAGCTGCTGGGTGGTGTTTAAATCAGACAAGAAAAGAAAAAGAAACAACATAGAGTGGGAGAAATAGAAGAGAGAACAAGAGAAGAATTAGACTGATTCAACTGAAAATGAAAAAGGCACCGGGGAGGGACGGTATACAGAATGAATCGTGGATATATGGAACGGAAAGGGAAGCTGACTGGTAGTTAGAGATAATGAATGGAGTGTGGAAGGGAGAGGGCTTCCCACATGAGTGGAAAGAAGGGATAATATGCCCCATATATAAGAAAGGAGAAAGGGAAACAGCAAGTAATTATAGAGGGACATTATCACCATGCTCAATACGGCATATAAGATATATGCAATGATTGTGGAAGAGAGTCTAAGGAAGGAAATGATGGAACGGGGTGTGATACCAGACAGGCAGGCGCGATTTAGGAAAGGGAGAGGGACCATCGACAATGTATACATCTTGAATCACATAGTAGGGAATGAGATAAAAAAGAGGGGTGGCAAGATATATGCATTTTTTGTGGACCTGAAGGCGGCCTTTGATAATGTGACAAGAGATGCAATGTGGGAATGCCTGAGAAATAAAAGGATAAACGAGCATCTGGTATCAAAAATAGAAGAGATTTATGAAGAGACAATAAGTAGAGTGAGAATTAATGAAAGGGTGAACGAAAGTTGTATTACGCATAAGGGAGTGAGACAAGGCTGCCCACTAAGCCCCAGCCTGTTTGCAGCGTTTATTGGAGATATAGAGGAGATGTTCAGCAAGCCGCAGACAGGTGGGGTTGTGGTGGGTAAAGAAAAAGTGTGGTCCCTAGCCTACGTGGACGATTTGGTGGTGCTAGCGAGAGACGAGAAAGGGATGAAAGAAATGATAAGAAACATGGAGAAATATATGAGGAAAAAGCTGACACTGAATGTGGAGAAGTCCAAGATGCTGGTGTTTAGAAAAGGGGGTGGCAGGAGAAGAGTAATTGAGTGGAGATGGGAGAAGGAGAAAATTGAAGAATTAAAAAAAATTAAATACCTAGGGTACTTGTTTATTGATAGAAATACAGAAACAGCACACGTGAGAGAGCTGGTAAAGAAAGCTAATAAAATACTAGGAGCGGTATGGGGAATAGGAGAGAGAAAATTTGGACATGACTATAGAAGGAGAGTGATGATGTTTGATAGCCTGGTGAAAAGTGTGATGATGTATGGAGCGGAAATATGGGGATGGAGAGAGCAAGAAGGGCTGGAAAGGGTGCAAGAAAAATATTTGAAATGGGTACTAGGAGTAGGTAGAGAGACCCCGGAGTATATAGTGATGGAGGAAACAAAGAGAGATGTAATGAGAATAGAAGCAGGAAAGTGAGCAATAAGTTTTGAGGAGAGCGTGATAGAGAGAGTAAAGTGCAGAATTCTGCAAGAGTGCCTCAAAGAAAAAAGGAAAGAAATAGGAAAGGGGATGTGGATAGAGAGGGAGGCATATTTAGAAAAAAACGGGTATGCAGGAGCGGAGATAGAAAGAATGAGAGAGAGAGGCAGAGTAATAACAGAGGAATTAGTCCAGAGAGATTTGCAAAGCCAAGAAAGGAGAGCAAGAATTAGGGAGTCTAGGTACAATGGGAAATATGAAAAAATAATAACGGAAGAACTGCCAAAGTACCTAGGAAGAGAGAGTAGAAAAAAGAGAGTGACAATGGCAACATTCAGATGTGGAAATGAAGAGAGAGAGAATAAATTTTTAATGGAGGATAGGAATAGAGTATGCAGGATGTGCGGAGAAACCAACGAAACAATAGAGCACTTGCTGAACGAATGTACAGAAATGAGAGAAAAAGATGAGTGTAGAGAAGAGATTTTAAACAAGGATGGAAGAGGGATAGAATTGATGAAGAAAGTTGAGGGGAGAAGAAGACCAATATCTGGGGCGGGAAGCTGGTAATCGGTTTAGGGGATAGGAATTTAGTGACTAGTGGATCATAATCGGCGATAAAAAATGGAAAAATTGGGGTTGGGGACCAGTACATTGGAACAATAGAAAAGCACAATATGAACAGGAGATCAAAAGCAAACTGACCAGAAAGGAACAGAATAAAGGGGATACTCACAGAAATGGCGAGTACAGCCGGGAGGAGAAGCGAGGACAGACAGAAACAAGAAATAAAGGAATTATATTGAAAGAAGAACCAGGGAGAGGAGAATAGACTTTGAAGCAGCTATGCGTATGGCGGACAAGATATATAGACATCAGAAGAGAGCACACGACAACAATCTCATAGGCCTAATGGATGAGAAGTTAAAACAGAGTGGAGCCAGGAAAGCATACAAGTACCTAAACGAAACGATAGAGGATTTTAAACCACTCACTAGCCTGATCAAAAACCATCAAGGCCAAATGGAGAGTGATATTTACAAAATACAGGGCATATGGAAGTATTTAAAAAATCTTGTGGCAAGAGGCAACAGAAAGACATAGGGAACCTAAGGAACAGGTAAGGCTCGAGGACGAGAGAATGGAGCCTCCATCTCTCGAAGAAATGAAAGAAGCCATAAATGGGTTAAAAAGGAACAAAGTACCGGGAATTGATGGTATACCAGCGGAGGGGTATAAACTATGTGGGCATCGCCTAACGCAAGGAATCCACTCCCTAGTAATAAAATTATGGGAAGAACAGCTAAAAGGGTTCAGTTTCAAAACAGCGAAAGGTTTGAAGCAGGGAGATGGGCTGGCACCCTCACTCTTCAACCTCACGTCAGAGTATGTCATAAGACAAACGGGAGTAGGCAGAGACAATCTCCTCACCAACAGGATCGTGCAATTAGCGGCATTTGCGGATGAATCACCATAATGAGTAGAAGGGTCGATACGGCACAACAGACATATACACCAGCCATACACAAACTGTAGCCCGCGGGCCGCATGCGGCCCGGCAGGCTATCAAAAGTTGCCCACCCGTTGTAACTTCAAATTTTATTAACGATGTTACTAAGCAAATTACCTATTTAAAATTCCGCGGGAATAACAGGCACAGGGCACTGTTTGCAAATTGTGACACGTGACTCAACGGGCGGCGAGAGAAGACGTATTGTACACTGCAGTCCAGAAACAATATCCCAGTCAAACAGTGAACGCTTTTAAAGTGAAACTGTGATTATAATTGAAAATAAATATACGAAGGACACATGGGAAATATCACGGATGTCCTTTTTTTTGTCAATATTAAACTGGTGCTGCCATATATTAGTATTAGAAGTGTACTTTACGTTCCACTGTATAAGATTGAAGAAAAGCACGTTAGCCCCTATAAAACTGACATTATAAAATAGATATCTAGAGGAATACAACGTCCTAACACTAAATTTCATTTTTCTCAAAACGAATCTAGATGGACATGCGCGGTTTTACCCCTGTACCCTTTATATAGTGAATGACAATGTCAGGAGTGTCTTTCAAATACAAACGAAATATATGCGACGAAAATCGTTTCAAGACGAGTGGGAAGCAGAATATTTTGTTGTGACGAATAAAAGTAGTTCGGCTATTTGTTTGATATGTCGTGAAAGTATTATATTAAAAAAATATAATATTGTTCGTCTTTTTACCAAAAAACACAAAGCATTCAACGACACTTTTCCTCAAGGATCACTCATGAGAAATTGGCTTTTTTGAAAAGATTTTTGCAACAACATCAAAATGTTATGTCGGTGACATTATCGCAAGATGCAGCGGTAACTAAAACATCGTATGAAATTTGTTATATTCTTGCTAAAAATATGGAACCGTTTACAGACGCAGAAATTGTGAAGGATTGTAAGATTATATTTAAGATTATTTAAAAGGTAATATTTCGTGAATGGTGCCGATGTAGGTACTGTTTGATAAATTCAGTAACAAAAAAAAAACAAATATTATCGGAAATTACAATACAAATCATTACAACAAAATTCAAATATTTGATTCTACCTGTGTGAGTATTGAAGATGTCACCAAACATATTCGTAATAACGTAATTGACCACTTGAAGAAGAGCAAGTTTTTTTGCTTAGCTTTTGGCTCCAGTACCGATATTTTAGCAGCATCGCAATGTTCCGTTTTTGTTAGATATTGCACTGAACAGAATTTAATATTCGAAGATTTTTTTAAATTCCTTTCAATGGAATAATATAGTAACCAAATAACCAAAACATATATTATTGGCATATGGATATCTCGATATTATTGGCAGTTTTATAGAACAGAATGAAATAGAAATTAAAAAAATTGTTTGTGTGTATACGGGTAGATATCCTTCAATGACTGATCCGAAAATGGCTTTATTTCGCTATTCAAAAAGAAATATAATTTAACAAATTTAATAGCCATACACTGCATTATTCGCCAAGAAAACCTGGTAGCATGAAATGTAAATCCAGAAATATTGTAGAAGCTGTGATGAAAACAGTTATAAACCACAGAAGATTTAAAAGTCTTTTGGAAGAAATGGGTAGACAATATAGCGATGTTCTTTTACATACCTCGGTGCGCTGGCTTAGTAGCGGAAAAAAATTGGAATGTTTTTTTTCTTTAGGTCAAGGCATAATACTGTTTCAAAATGATAAAAATTATTCCGAACTGCAAAATAACAGATGGTGGTGTCTTTTAGCTTTTATGTGCGATATTACTGAGAAACTAGACAACCTTAATCGAAGTTTGCAATGTGAAAACAAAGTAATTTTACAAATGGCAAATACAATATTTGCTTTTAAAGAAAAACTAAGCATTTATTACGAAGAAATTCGAAACAAATCACTGCAAAATTTTCCAACTCTAACAAGGGTTACATAGGACTCGGTATTGATATTTCCGAAGAACACTATTCGATAATTTCAAATTATATATCTGCATTATCAGACGAATTTAAAAGGAGATTTCAGGACAAGAAAAAAATTTGCTACTGCTCGTAGAAAATCCCTGGCATTTAGAGTTGAGAAGTATTTCACAATTGGCTTCAGTTTGGGACTGTAACTATCTGGACATGTTTGACGAGTTTATTCAAATGAAAAATGATAAAACTTAGAAGATATTTTTAAAGAGAGAAAGAGAACAGAAGCTGAATTTTTGATAATACTACCCGATCAATATAAAACAGTTAAAAAATTAGCCCAAATTCTGCTTAGGTTGTTTACATCCACATATCTTTGTGAATTTCAAAATGAAATATGCAAAGAAAGTATACAGAAACCGGCTTACAGATTCTCATCTCAATGACGTACTGAGAGTAGCTTGCAGTAATTACAAGCCAGATCTAAATGAAATTGTTAAAACATGTTCCCAATCTAATCGTTCTCACTAAAATTTAAATCAAAAATTAAATGTAATAGTTTTTTTTAACACCTAAATAACAGATGTGATTTATACAACGGCTCGCGGGACACAGCTTAAATCTGTAAGTGGCCAAAGGAAAAAGAAGTTTAAGTATGGCTGATATACACAGTTAAAAGAACACGCCAAAGATAGTGGGCTCGAAAAAAACATTAGCAAAACAAAGCCAATGACACAAAGGCGAAGAAACGTGCCAGACATTCGGCTCCAGGATGGCATTTAGACCATCAAGAAATTTGTGTATCTGGGAGTAGACATTAACAGGAACGGGACACAGGGTGGAGAGATACGCCGCAGAATTCTAGCGGCGAACGGAGCCTACTTCGCATTTTCGGGAATACCAAAATCAAATAGCGTCCGCCTAAAAGCTGCGAATATACAAAACGAGCATAAGGCCCATCGCGTGCTACTGCTGTGAAACCTGGGTGATGAGAAAACAAAGAGCGCAGTAGACATCCTCGAGGGCTAAGTGCTGCAGAGAAAACTGGGATCGATCATGGATGGCAACGTACGAAGGCCCAGATACAATAACGAGCTCTGTGAGATATAGAAATTATATAGAAATTTAATTTCTGTAATGAGAAACGTAGCTTATGTAATAGGTTACCTAGTTTCAGCAGCTTCGGAATCTTTGATATTTTGTATATTAAGAGAACTCAAACGGAGACATTCCAACATGAATTGCATTTTGAGATATTTAAAGAGAGCAAATTTAGAACCTTTTGACGCTTTGGACAGGCTGGAGAAGTTAAAATCAGTTTATTTTGAAACTGTGAGGATTCGGATAATTCTGTTCGAGTTTGGATTCCAAATTTTGATTGAATTCGCCATGTCGTACGTCTTCTGTTTGGGTTCTTAATTAGATTTAAGTAATTTTTCTTTATATGGTCGGCTGAAAGCCAAGGGAATTTGGTACGGATTTCTCTAAGCTTCTGGTGTTGCATGATCATCAAGGAATTGATAGCTTTCACGCATTACTTTACGGAGCAACAATACAAGAGCTGATAAACTTTTGTTTTCGGTTTAAATTTGTTGAAGGTTTTCAGTTTGTAGAATAAGGAGATTGCTAGATTACATGAAGGAATCTTGGTTGTTTACGATCAGAATCACCAAAAGGTTGTCCAAGCGCAATTAGTGTGTGGTTGTAATGGTAATTTGGTTTGTTTTTAGAAGTCTTTGCAATATCTGAAGATGAAATTTGAAGTGAGAGGTTTTTCCGATTGCAAACTTTTCGCCATCGATTGAAGTTTCCTCTTAGGTGTAAGCGAAACCCAAAAATTCACCAAAAATCTATTGTTCTCTCTTGCAGATGATCGGAAGTATTTTCTCCAACTTGGCGATCCTAATACAATTTAAGAAAATTACCTAAATTATATTATCTCCCAGTAATATGTAAAGCTAACATTCGTACACTTAACATTAATTTCTCCACACATCAAACAAATTAATTTATCTTCGACCGATACTCACTGAAATATTCAACAATGTTCGCTGCCAGCGACGGTTTAGGAGCTATAAACCCCTTAATAATTTCCCTAAGAGTCGTGGGTTTTTGCCCATACATCTTAGATAAACCCAGAAGAAAGTTTGTAATTTAGCAAAAATGTTGTTTATTACACGCAGCTAAAGCCTTCATAATATTAGGAATAGCAATAGCAGGATCACATGATGGATTATATCCCATATCCACATTTATAAAACTACAAAGGCTGCAATGGGCAGGACACGTGAGGACGATTCGCGAGTTCTAAAGGGAGTGCTAAAGGCAAGAATGCAAAGTAGGCGACCGGGAGGGAGGCTAAAGTTGGACCGTGAGGGCGAGATGAGAAAAGAGTGAGGGCGAGAAAAGAACGTGAAAGAGAACGGCGACGGACAGACTGGAATGGAGGGCTAGGATCCAGGAGGTCAAGGCTCGATTTGGGCTGTCGCGCCATATAAAGACAAGCTTCCTACTATCTAATACAATTGTCTTATTATCTGTTCTAAGTTTGTACATACTTTTTTGTGTGTACACATGTAATTATATAGATACATATTTTATTCATTTTGAATTAGAATTGTACTTAAAATATGTAAAATTGTTATTGTTTCGTTAAAACCCGATAATCCGCAATTTTTTGTTAATCCGGCCGTTTTCTGGTCCCATATGTGTCGGATTATCGAGATTATACTGTAGTATAATATGCAAATTTCCACTCTCATCTACGCTTTGGTATATCATTCTGGGGAGGCGGAGAGGATATTGATAACGCACACTCAGATTAATATACCTACTAGTGATGTAACGAATACCATTTTTTAAGCATTCGCGAACGCGAATGCGAATATCTGCGGCCGATATTCGCGAATGCGAATATTCAGTTTTTAAATTTGTTTTATGGATTATAAAAGATTCCAAATCTCTTTAAGAATTCGTAATGGGTATTTTATGATGGGGTTTGTTTCTATAATACGTCCGACAATTTGTAAATCACGTAATGGACTTTCCGATAGGGTTTTTTAAGAATTTGGAAATTTCGTAATATAATTTTTATGACCAGATTATAGAAACAATACCCCACGAAAGATTCCTCATACCTGGAAGGAGATATAAATAAGGTCACCCCCCAACAACGGATCAGTTCACACCGAGACACAAGTTAGTGATTTGTTAAAATGAGTAAATCAGTTTCTACTTCTAGTAAAATATGGAATTATTTCACGCTTTGTGAAGCTGAAGAGCTAGATGCAAGCTATGTAACAATAAATATTCTCGAAAAGGAAGAACTACAACAGGTATGAGAAATCATTTGAAGTCGATGCATAAAACCGAGTTTGCTGAATTGGGAAAATGCGAAAAGGTAAGCAGGATGCAATTAATACACTTGCACTTCAATCATCTTCCCAGGAAAGTTCTAAATCTGACACTAAACAGATGTCGCTTCAAGAATGTTTCGAAAAAACGAAACAGTGGGATAATAAATCTGTGAGGTCCTTGGAAGCTGATAAATCAATAAGTGAAATGATTGCGTTGGAAGACTTGCCATTTAGTTTCGTGGAATCTGTTGGATTCGTAAGACTTGTGAAACACCTATGTCCATCGTATAATTTAAAGTCAGGTCAATATTTTACTTCTTTTATCTGCGATGAATTGTATGGCAAAGTGAGCCAGAAAATCCAAGAATTACTGAAATCCTTTGAAAAAATGTCATTTACTAGTGACATCGGGTCCGATTCTTGTTCTGGGGTTTCACCACTGAGTTTTACTTGTCATGGGATTACTGAAGAATTCGAAAGAAAAATGATAGTGTTAAAGGCAATGTGTTCAATGACATTGCTCGTAAACTTGAAGGCATGTTGTCATCATGGGAAATACCTAAAGAAAAATTGAAATGTGTAGTTACGGATGCAGGCACAAACATGAAAAAAGCTGTTTAATTATTAAATGTTCAACACATAGACTGTGTTTCACACAAGATTCAAAACTTGTTAAAAGACGGGATGAAAGCTCAAGAAACTGTAGTGGCTGCCATAGCAAAATGCAAAAAGATGGCAACACATTTTCATCATTCGAATACTGCTCAAGACGAGCTTAAAACTTTACAGAAAAGACTAAATCAAACACCCCTCAAGATTATACAAGAGTGTGCTACTAGATGGAACAGCACCTTTTATATGTTGAGCGTATTTTGCAAGTCAAAGAATCTTTATGTCTTTATGCATCCACAAATAATAAAAACCCCCAACTGACTTCAGAAGAGTGGATGATCATTGAAAAACTTATCGGTTTACTAAAACCATTTGAAGAAGCAACCAAAGAATTAAGTGCGGCCAGTGTTTCTGTATCATCCGTGATTCCCTTAATCGTCACATTGGAAAGAATTCTTGATGATCTTGATACATCCGATGAACACATTGGTGAGTCGATAGCCGTTTTGAAACAGGGGCTCATTAGCAAATTTTTAGTTTTAGAAAATGAAATATTGTTTGTCACAGCAACCTTCATTGATCCAAGATATAAAGTAAATTTTTTTTTTTTTTATTTCGACCAAAGAGCGTGTCATACAGCATATTTTGGATTTGCTTGAAGACATTCAAACAATGGTACCTTCAAGATTATGTTGTTCGAATGCGAAACGTGCCAGATTGGACGAAACTCAAGATTCCGTAAACAATAAAAATGTATCTTTGAGGGACCCGATGACTTTACTAATGGATACGAGTGATAGTGAAAGAGAAGATGGCATTCCTCTTCCTAGTCACTAAAATCCCGTTCAGTTTTTCATCCTGAAATTACTGAATAATTAGCTTAAAAACCAGCCTCAAAAGACGTCGATCCTCTGATATGGTGGAAAGTGAACAAGCAGAAGTATGGGCTTCTTGTTTCAATAGCGAGGCATTATTTAGTTACACCACCAACGAGTGTTCCGAGCGAGCGAATGTTTAGTGGTGCTGGGCTTATTTATACACCACATCGAAATAGACTTGAAGGAGAAAAGGCTTCAAAGCTTTTATTTTTGAAGTTTAATATACCTCTACTTAAGTTTGATTATTAATTAGTTGCTAAAAGATTATTTTATTATTATAGTAGATTTTATAGGTGTTATAAGAAGAAGAAAAAGAAAATAACTGTTTTATTTTGAATTTTTTTTCTTTAAAATATATTTAAGAGAGTAAAGGTATTTTTTGTTTGTTTAAAGTTAAATTATATATATTTTTTGTTTTATGAGAAGAGATTATTTTTAATACTTAAAAATAGTAAAAAAGTTTTGTTTAACACATATAGTTTAAGTTTGTTTATTAATATTTTTAGTTAATATATTATATGTTGTATTTAGATTTAGTTACGAAGAAAAAGGTTTTGTAATAAAAATTATAAGAACTTAATATTTTTTTGTTGTATTTACCTAATATTATTTACCTATTTTTTCTGACGTTCATATTCGAAAAATATTCGCATTAGTGCTACGAATGCGAATGCGAATATCAAGAAATATGCGATTATTCGCGAATGCGAATACGAATATTCGTTACATCACTGATACCTACAATATGAGTTACAGGCAGTCGTGTAGGGATATTTTCAAAATGGTGAAGTTCTATCAGTCACAGGATCTTATATACCTACATATGAAATACTAATATTTACATTTAAACACAAAAAAACATTTGACTCGCACATCAATCGAAACGAAAGAGAAACCTGAAACAAAAATATATTGTACATCTTACCTAAACACAAACTATCGATGTCGTAGAAAGCTCCACTCTACATTAATATGATATGTTACATAAAATTGATGACAAACATAAATAATATACTATACTATACTCATAGAAATAGAATCAGATAACATAGAATGATACTACCAGAAGTTCAAACTGCGAGCATCGGTCAGTACTTAAGATTTTCTCAAAACTAAAAACCGACACATTTCACTAAGAGTAAGTACATTGTGAACAGTTGTATGTATATATGCATGGGTGTAGTTATTTACATTAGATTTCGTGTATTTTCATGTTGTACCTTGTAGCTTAACATAATAAAATAAATTATTTTGAAATTGAAATATTAAATATTGTTTATTTTTGACGACCAATTTAACATCAAATATTATTTCGAATTTTGATGCTACAGCCTAATTACTTGCACAGCGTAATTTTTATTAACAATCACGTGAAATTTATCAATTGATTGATTGTACAAAGTTTGGTTTGATTAATTGTTTACACATTTTCATTGTAATCATGACAGGGGAGTAGATGGATAAATGGTATCCGTCTGTGATCCATTGTTACTTTCCAATTTATTATGGCTGTGATTTAATTCAACGATACTACTAATTGCCCTTACAAAATGTTGTTGTAAATATAACTTAATTTGTAAATATAAATTAAAGCGGCAAATAAACCTCCAGGACCTTTTGTTACATCTTCATGTTGAAAGCACTGTTATTATTATTATAATGTGCAACAGTTTGAACAAATAATTGTTATTTAGTTTATTTGTTTGCATTAAGTCACAATTTTCACCTCAAGAACTACTCAAATTAATACTCAATTATTGACCGATTCACAGTTTAGGAAATTAATGATATGAATAAATTGTTACTGGAATAAATGTTAACCGAAAATATCCAGGAAAAACTTTATTTCCGTCTTATTTTAGTTTATATTGGCATTTAATTCATAGTAAGGATTTATAGAAAATTAAAAAAAACAAACTATTTGCTTAAATTAAATTTTGCAGAAATATAAAAGTAACTAACACCTAAAAATAAATTAGCCTATTAGATTGTAATAATTTCGTAATAAAACTTTTAAATTTATACAAACTTAAAACATACGGAAAACATAGTTTAAGTTTGTATGATTATCTATAACGTAGTATGGTTTCACCAATTCTATTTTAAATTTATAATTGGAATATTGAAAATGTAGTTCGAGAAATAATATTAATCTTTTAGAAGAAATTATTAAAAGCGAGATATTTATAGATTTCACTGGGAGGAAATATTTCTTTCGTTCATGGATGAACTTTCCAGAAAATGTAATATTTATGGAAGTTAATATTTCATCTTATCTCTTTTGTAATAAATATAGGGAATGACCTTGCAGTGAAACTGAAAAGAAAAACAAATATCTGAGCCAATAGCCGTTTTACAAAACCAACAACAGGTCTAGAATATTAAGCTAAAAGAGATTTGGAAAAGTAGGACGACCACTTATTTTTCTAATTGCAATAGTTATCAGTAATGATGACTGAAAGCTAACATATTAAGCTAACATATCAAATAGTATCATTTATTGAGACATTTGCCAAATGAAAAACTTTCTAATAAATCCATTTTGCAGTATGTATCTTTATTGCATAAAAATGACCTTAGTTTGAAACTTTGTAAACTTTTCTACTGCCACTATCATCTCCATATTTTAGCTTATGGCAATCTAGGTAATATCATAAAAGAACTTCGGTCATAAAATGAGAACGTATCAAATAGCAGGTATGCAAGTTTTTTTTTGGAAATATTTCTCCGGAATATTTTACAGGCGAATAAAAAAAAATAGAATGTTTTATTGTAAACGTTAAAAACATCACCGACCAAAATTAATATCAATCTTTTAATTACTCATGCATTAAAAGTAATTAAACTATATGAATGAAACTTATATGAATAATTTCATTTACTATTGTTGGAATATGTGTAAATTTCCTAGTACAGTACTGCATCGAAGACTTAGAGAGTGGGGTAACTAAATAGTGTTTGCGCTAGCAAGAACATAGAGTAGTCGCATGTCGCCTGCCGAAGAACGAGGTTCAAGCGAGAAGTTAATTGTTGATTATACAGAAGAATTTCTCATTTAGTTATTAGTATGTAATTGTAAATAATAAGTTAATAAATATACATTAAGTACTGCAACCGAGTCTTCCGATTTATTTTAACAACTATTTTGGCGCACGGTTTTTAGTACAAGAAATGCCACTTTTGGTTGTATTACTACATAACTTGGGTAACGCACGCAAATATTCAATATCGCTAGGTTACATTAAAAAAAATAAAATAAATAAAATAAACACAATCAAGACCTCAATATTAAAAAAGTGACAGATTTTTTTTTTCATTACAAAACAAAAATTAAAATTAAAGAAAACGTTTTGAAATGAGTGAAAAGTCTATGGTGATACAGGAGACTGAGGAGAGTTCTTATGACGAATAAACACCACCGGAGACAATTGAAAAAGCAAATTTTTGCAAAATTTATTTTGTTGATGGCACCTGGATCCCAAACTTGTAAGATACATACCCTCGCATGAGTAATAAAAAATATTGTTTGTAACACGGGCGGTATTGTCAATTGCCCTCTCGAGCGAATGTGCGCAATCACTCATAATTTCACTCTCGTGTCCAATTGACAACCTACCGCCCTAGTTGCAAAATATACTATAATTTCAATGTAACTAGAATCGCTATGGCTTCATTTTCATTGTTGCAAAATTTATTAGTAAATGGAATATTATATTTTCTAATAAACAGATGTATTAACTTGCGTTTACAATTCATATCTACTATTCTTTTTTTTCTATATCTCTTGGGTTTATGTAGATCCATCAAGGTCGAAAGTATTATTTTTATATCCTCCAAGCTGTTGACTTCCCAGTCGGTTAAGCTTTTTCTATCAGAGATTATTTCACAAATTATTTTGTTTGCAGTAACAACCACTTCTTGATAAACTGCTTCCATTTCTAATATACAGGGTGTTAGGCAAACATGCGGAAAAATTTCAAGGGTTTATTCGTTGGCCTATTCTAAGAATATTTTGTCCAATGATGATTTCTGAAAAAACCCTTTGTTTCGAAGATACAGGGTGAACAAAATTTGCGACAAGCATATTCGATATTTGTTTAAATCATTATTTTAAATAAAAGTATGGCGTCAGCCAAAGAGTTTATCAAGTACAGAAAATTAATGAGTTTATCATGCACAAAAAAATGTTTACGATAACTTAGAACGGCTGTTTTATCTACTAACGTACAAGTGGATTGCATTTGAATACGTTTTGTCAGTGATCATCACCTCTATCGCTCGCAGTTATTTACATTGAGTGACGTTTGTGACGTATTACAAGAGGAAAACAGATAAAAGCCAGAGACTCATGGTTCGATAATTAATCCAGGTTAAAAATGAAGCACGTAAAAAGGTACTGCAAGGTGGAACCCGAGCCAACAGAGCTAACTACGAGCACCTCAGGAGAATAGCTTCAAAACTTTGCAAAGCAAAAAAGAAAATAATTTTAAATAAACAGGTGGAAGCACTAGCACAATACAACGTAAATAAACAAAGCAGGAAATTTTATAAGGCAGTACAACAACAGCCCTACTCGTTAAAAATGAAGCACGTAAAAAGGTACTGCAAGGTGGAACCCGAGCCAACAGAGCTAACTACGAGCACCTCAGGAGAATAGCTTCAAAACTTTGCAAAGCAAAAAAGAAAATAATTTTAAATAAACAGGTGGAAGCACTAGCACAATACAACGTAAATAAACAAAGCAGGAAATTTTATAAGGCAGTACAACAACAGCCCTACTCGTTAAAAATGAAGCACGTAAAAAGGTACTGCAAGGTGGAACCCGAGCCAACAGAGCTAACTACGAGCACCTCAGGAGAATAGCTTCAAAACTTTGCAAAGCAAAAAAGAAAATAATGTTAAATAAACAAGTGGAAGCACTAGCACAATACAACGTAAATAAACAAAGCAGGAAATTTTATAAGGCAGTACAACAACAGCCCTACTCGTTAAAAATGAAGCACGTAAAAAGGTACTGCAAGGTAGAACCCGAGCCAACAGAGCTAACTACGAGCACCTCAGGAGAATAGCTTCAAAACTTTGCAAAGCAAAAAAGAAAATAATGTTAAATAAACAAGTGGAAGCACTAGAACAATACAACGTAAATAAACAAAGCAGGAAATTTTATAAGGCAGTACAACAACAAACAACGGCTTTTCAACCTAGAACCATCGCGTGTTTAGATAAAAACGGAACAATACTAAACGAGGATGACAAAATACTCCAAAGATGGCATGAACATTTTAGCGAGCTACTCTCCACTGAAATTCAAAGAGGTGAAAGAAAAGGAAATCGTATGACACCACGAAGCACAACCAGAAATCTTCGAACCAAGCGATGAGGAAGTTACCGAGATAATACACAATCTAATAAACAATAAATCTGCAGGAAGTGATACAATTCCCACGGAACTTCTGAAAAACGGAGGTACACCACTATGGGAAACGATCCATAAACTTATTGCCAGGGTGTGGAATGAAGAGATTATGCCAAGTGACTGGAGAAAAGGCAATAATTTTCCCATACACAAGAAAGGAAACAAGAAAGAATGTTCCTATTACCGAGGAATTACTCTTCTCACCGCCACTTACAAAATATTATCCAGCGTAATATAAAATAGTCTATCAATATATGAAGAGGAAATAATAGGGGACTACCAAGGAGGTTTTGGAAGGAATCGATCAACAACAGACCAAATACAACTAATAAGGCAAATGCTTGAAAAATGTTATGAGCATAACATAACTTTGTTCCACCTGTTTGTTGACTACAAACAAGATTTTGATAGCGTGTCTAGAGAAGAACTATTGTACCAGTTACATGCCCTTGGAATTCCGCAAAAACTTATAAGAATGGTAAACTTAACTCTAACCAATACACGTGCTCAAGTATTAGTAGCATCCAAACTCACGGACGAATTCGACATCAGGACAGTGGTCAGGCAAGTTGGTGCGCTATCTGCTATGCTATTCAACTTTGTACTTGAATCAGTTATTAGAAACCTGCACATAACAGGCCACATACACACAAAATCTCAGCAGCTATGCGCATATGCCGATGATATAATTATATCAGCCCGAACAGCAGAAAGCCTAAAAGAAGCTACTTCCTCCTTAGAATAGAAATCTAGCGTAGCGGGACTAGTAATAAACGTGAATAAAACCAAGTTCATGAGAAGTACCATGGATCTAACAGCCTGGCCAGAGCCACTACAAATCAACGCATTTAATTTCGAAGAAGTCAGAACCTTCTATTACCTAGGGTCGAAAATAACTAACGACAACAGAATCAGCGAAGAAATCAGTGCGAGAATTGTAGCAGGAAAGAGAGCTTATTACGCGAATAAGACGCTTCTGGGAGAGAAGCTTCTAAGTGCCAAATCAAAGTTAAAGATCTACAGCACGCTCATTACACCCGTGATAACATACGCGTGTGAAACATGGACCATATCTACGATCAACGAAAACGCACTACTAGTCTGCGAAAGAAGCATATTACGCAGAATCTTTGGCCCCGTGCAGGAAAAATGTGGTACATGGAGATGCAGAATGAACCATGAACTGGACAGACTAATTGGAGGAGCGGACATCGTAAGGCATGTAAAGGCACTATGGTTACAATGGTTTGGACATGTTATGCGTATGGAAAGCACCCGAGGAACGAAAATACTGACGAACTGGAGTCCACATGAAAGAAGAGGTCGGGGTAGACTACGTGGGAGATGGCGAGATGACTGCATCGACGACCTAAATATATTAGGTGTGAGAAACTGGCTGCAATTGGTTAACAGCAGGGAGAGATGGAAGGATGCTGTAACTCAAGCCAATGCCCACCCAGGGCTTTAGAGCTATAGAAGAAGAAGAAGACGTTTGGTTGTTTGACGTGTCTTTAACAGTTAGTAAAGTTCTCTACCATGTATACTAACGTCGAAATGACTGATATGCTTTTCATGTATGGATTTGCTTATGGCAATTCATTACAAGCTAGACGATTGTACATTGAATGGTCTCCTAGCCGTAATGATCCCGACCGAAAAATCTTCGAAAATATTAATCGACGTCTTAGTGAAACATGCACAATGAAACGTAATGAAGGACCAGGAATATTAATGACCGTAAGAACGGTACAACTGGAACTAAATGTGCTGGACACGATAGAATGATAGAGGAAGAACCAAGTATTTCTACGCGCCAAATTGCCAATACTTGAATATAAGTCATTGGACAGTTTAAAAGATTCTTGAGGTCAATTTATTGTATCCATACCACATTCAACGTGTTCAGGCACTATTACCTGCTGATTATCGTCCCAATTTTGCGTTACGTCAATGCCTTAGGCCAACGGTGGCGAACGTATGGCACGGTTGTCACAACTGACACGTTGAAAATTTTTATTGGCACGCGGGAGAAGGAGGGTAGCGTTAAAATGTTGTGCTTAATGAACAAAGACCGTCATGAAGAGGATGTACATTAAACATCACTTGTAATATCTGTTTGTGCATTTTAAATACTGCATCAATATTTGTTGCTGACCCAAAAAATCAGACCATATGACAAGCTAGACTGAACGATCGTGTAGTAAAATATTTGCAGAATATCAACTTTGACACATTTTCTTAGGTTTCGAATCAGATAACACACAGTACTTAATTTCGAACATGTTAGTACAATATGATAGTCCTATTTTAGCTTTTGATTAAGTGTTACCCCTAGAAATTTTATTGATTCGGACCCTTTAGGTGATTTTTGATCAAACCTTAGAATTAAACTATAATCATGAAGTAAGTTTTACGTATATTTAAAATCAATTAAAGGTGTATACATCAATCTCCTAACTTTTAATTAAATCGTGTATGTCTGGGGTAGATATTACAATGTTTGTATCGTAATCGTACAAAATATAATTGCATGGAACATTCTTTGTTTGCGCCAGATCATAAACAAATATCAGGAATAGATTTTGTCCCATTAGAGAGCCTTGGGGTGGTACCCGAAGGCTCTCTAATGGGACCACTTCTTTAATTTTCTTTCCAAATGTTGAACCTTTTGCGATAACTGTTCGTCCTCTTTGCTGCAAGCAAGATTTTATCCTGTTCTTGGCGACGCCTCTAACTCCAATATGTTCAATTTTTTGTGGAAGGAGCTTGTGATCAACAGAGTAAAATGCTTTACTTAGGTCGTAAAAGGAAGCAAGAACCACCTGATTACAATTTAGAGAAGTAAATCCAACAGAGCAGTATCAGTTGAGCTACTTTTCCAGAAGCAGTTTTGACTGTTTGCCAGCGTGTTATTACTTTCCAAGAAACATGATAATCGAGTCAGAAATACTGAATTCAAATTTTTGGAAAATTGGCTTTGAATACAGATTGGTCTGTAGTTAAAAGGATCCCGCTGTGGCGCTTTAGTTTTGTAAATCGGGATGGACTTTGATACTTTCAAACATCATATTTTAGCTGATACGGTATTATATTATATTCAGGCTAAAGCAGTAACTGATATTCAGGCAAAGTTATCAGACACGTCAGTATTTCATAATATTGAAACTTAAGAAAAATGGCACGCGGTCATAAAAGGGTTCGCCACCCTTGCCTTAGGCAAACATTAGTTCAAATCACTCAATTGCTGACTGAGAATGTTTTCACCGATGAAGCAAGTTTCTCTAGAAATACAAGGAATTTTCATAACAACCATGTGTGGGCAGATGAAAATTAGCATGAGGTATGTGAAGATTGATTTCAACATCAATTCTCCTAGAAAGTTTGGGTTGGAATTGTGGATGACTATCTAATTGGACTTATTGGATAATCTAATTGGATAATATGTATTATATTATATGTAAATTATTTCATAAATCCAGTTATGAAATGGAGTTGAGCATTAATAAAAATGTTTGAAAAAAAAACAAATTTTAAAAGCATTCATTCAGTGTTTGATAGCTTGTCATAAAATTAGTATTAAATAACTCGGAAATAACAATATTAATATTACATCTTTAAATATAAATGTAATTGAAATTCTGGCATGTGCCAGATTTTTAATTTTGCTCCCCCGAATAAATAAGCAAAAAGCAGATAATAATAATGCCAACCACAGCAAAACATCTGCTGCCGTACGGACTTACTACCCGTGCGATGAGAGTGAATGGAATATATTATCAGCGATTCACTCGCCCTGGGCTCAAGCCCACCAGCTAAAATCAACCACGAACTTGGCATGATGGAAACACAAGCTACAATGCAATTACCTCAGGCCCTAGCTATGACGAGCGAAAGCAAACCTGGTCATTCGGATTCTGGGGGACCAGGACATCATGCAGGGAAGAGTCGGAACTTCCCAAAACTCCTCAAACCCAAGAATAAGCACTTCATTGGTTCTCTCAACGTACAGACGCTGACCAAAACAGGAAAACTAAAGACGCTAACGGACACCTGCGATAAATTCAGTATCCTCATACTTGCAGTACACGAAACACGATTTCGTGATTGTGATCACTTTGACTCTGGTGGATATCGTATCTACAAGGGAAAGCCTGCAGTCAAGCTAAGAAATAGTAACCGACACACAAACATGAGACGTACTTCTTCAGACAATCCAGCAATTAGCAAGGAAACTCGGTCAACCGCCACGAAAACGAAAACACAGATGGTGGACATTGGAATGCGACAGGGCCCTTGAATCCCGTATGCTTGCGTGGAAGACTTGGCATAGCAACAAGACACAAGAGAATTGGCAGAATTTCTTAAAAATGCAGAGGGAAACATCCAAAACGATCGGACGCATTAAACGGACATACCATTTCAAAAAAATTAGAGGAAATCGACAAGAGTTCAAAAAAATAACACGCGAAATTTCTACAGAACATTTAGGAAAGAACTGATGAACTACAAGCCACCGAGCCTCTGCTTCCGTCGGCCTGATGGAACCCTTGAAACCAACACAAAAGCGAACTGCGAAATTCTGGAACAGTACTTCGAGAAGCTACACAACTGTGAACCCCCTGAAGAAAGAGTCCAATGCCACATAGCCGCCCCAAACCAGGGCTCTGTTCCACCAACACATGAGGAAATACGAAACATCATATTACACCTAAAAAACAACTAAGCACCAGGGGAAGACGGCTTAGTCGCTGAAATGCTCAAGATCGGAGGTGAACTCTTGATTGACAGACTGCAAGCTATCATTGGAAATACATGGAAGAGCGGCATTATACCAGCGGACTGGAAAAATGCTTTGATCCACCCACTACACAAAAAAGGCGACAAGACTGATCCAAACAATTACCGAGGCATTTCCCTTCTATCAATCGCCTACAAAGTTCTCTCTCGTGCCCTCCTCACAAAACTGGAAGAACAGACAGAACATCTGATCGGTGAATGTCAGGCAGGTTTCCGACGGCACCGATCATGCGCGGAACAAATCTGGAACCTGAAGATGATACTGCAACATCGCCAGCCCAACCGCACAGTTGTCACTTTCGTAGATTTTAAAAAAGCTTATGACTCGATTGACCGCATAACTCTGATTAATATACTTCGTGAATACGGTGTGGATAGTAAAACAACCATGTTAATCCAACAGACTTTGTCAGGCACAACATCTAAAGTAAAATTCATGGGTGAAATCTCCGAGTCTTTTCAAATCAGTACTGGAGTAAGACAGGGTGATGGATTGTCCCCACTCCTCTTCAACCTGGTACTAGATAAGATAATCAAAATATGGGAGAAAGAAGTACCTGGAGTATATATGGGAACAAAGGACAAACGAATCAACATAAAGTGCCTCGCTTTTGCTGACGACCTTGCGATAGTCACCCGGACTACTGAAGAAGCCAAACACGCCATCGAGGAACTTTATGAAATCGCCATCAGGACCGGCCTTCAAAACTCTTATGAGAAAACTCAATACATAGACTCCAAGAGCTCAAATATGACACATCTTGCAACCAAATATAGCAACATCATATAAGTTAAGCACTTCAAGTACCTAGGTGAAATAATTGGAAACACTGGTAAGGAAAGAATGGCTAACAAAACACGTGCGGAAAAGTTACGCAAAACCTATGCAATCACCTGGAATATGTACAACAAGAAATCACTTTCTACCAAAGCAAAACTCCGTCACTACCATACAGTCATCCTTCCGGAAGCACTCTATGCAATTGAGACTTCATCATTAACTATCTACATCAATGATATTGAGAAAGTAGAACGTCAGATACTGAGAAAAATATTTGGACCCAAGGTACAAGATGGTATCTGGATGCGTAAAAGCTCACAAGAACTGTATTCCCTGACAGAACGATTCTCCTCAGTTGCACGGAAAAGACGTCTGAAATTCTACGGTCATATAGTACGAATGAAAGACTCTCGATTGACCAAGAAAATCTTCCAAATCATCAATGGAACCCGACTGTCCAAAGTAGCTGGCTGGTAGACACGAAACATGACCTCTCAGTAATCGATATAGACCCATTGGCAACTACGCGAGCTAAATACAGGCAGGAAATAAATTCACAACTTCACATCAAAGAATCCAACAGCTAAGAGTTTGAAACTAAAAAACGCATGGACGCAAGAAAGAAGACAGGCCCAGAGCGAAAGGATGAGGAAGTTTTGGGAAGATAAAAAGAACAAGACCAACGCTAATTAATGGTTCTACGCGCTCCTTAGAGGTCTAAACGAATAAATAATATAATATAAATGTAATTTTCGTAATCTTAAAGTACTAAATTTCAATTATAACATATTTAATAAAGCTTAAGTTTGTATGCAGGGTGTTTCATAAATGTCTGGCAGAAATTCTAGGGCGTTTTCTAGAGCTCCAAAAAAAATCAAAGTCCTGATAAAAACGAAAACGTTTCGTATATACAAAGATCATTCATGTACCGCCACTGGTTGGCTATCAAGACGAAAATAAGCACAAATTGTAGTTCGGTACCAGTAACGATTACACTCAAAATTTGTATCAATTAGAGATTATTAAATCATTAAAAAATGTTGTGTGATGCTACTCCCTTTAATCGGCTGTACTTCAGTTAGGAAACGTTTTCAGACGCATCTTTATATTATTTATTTTTTCTTATTTATGGCTCTAGATCACGCCCTGGAGTTTCTGCCCGACATTTATGAAACACCCTGTATAAACATTGAAACTACTACATTAAGTACTAATTTGTCTGTAAAGATGAGCGAGTCTAAAAATTAAATAAGATACTTAGAAAACGATAATAACACTAGGAATGCAGATTCTCTTGAGATTTTAATAAATACTTTATTAACGTAAATTATGAACCAGAATTGTTTGAAAATTATTTAGTCAATACAAAATTTGCATTCAAAATACAGTTGATCAACTAATTAACAATCGCAAATTTTTCAGAATTTTAAATTTTTTGGCAAATTTTGCAAAAAAAAATTGCAAATATTTGTTCTGTATATTATTGTGTCTGTGATTTGAAAAAAAATCATATCGGTTTAAGAAAGCGAGAAATAAAAGTGAAACAATAATAATAATTTACTTATTAATATGTTCATTTTTTTGTGCGAGTAGATAAAATATATTAAATACCAAAAGAAATCTAACAAAATAAGATAACTTACATTGAATTGAAAAATTCACTTTGTTTTTTACCACACTTATTATATAAGTTATTATATTATATAAGTATAGTATTATATTATATAAGTGTGGTAAAAAACAAAGTGAATTTTTCAATTCAATGTAAGTATGGATTACCACGTAGTAACTGTCGCAACCATCCTATTCATAAATAAGATAACATTCCTAGTTTCATCTCTATAATATTCTTAAGCCTTTTTAAGACTTTTTAAAACAAATCTCATGTTGAAAGACAAAAGATATTTGTGTTATTCACTAGGACTCAGTTTACTTCGGTTACACTCAAACAAGCTACTCAATAAATAATATTGTTTTTTAAGACAGATCTGATCAGATCTTTCTCTTTAACCTAAAGTAAATAGCCATCTGCAGATGCGTTTCGAGATCTATCTGTCATCAGTGCAGCTTTGCTCTTATGAACTTTGCTCTTATAAAATAGAAGTGTTTTTATTTATATATTCAAGCTGTCTTCTGCTGTAATAAGTTGGAGTTTTAATTATTCATTGTATCGGCAAAAATTATCCCTGGTTTCACTTTTAATTTAACTTTTTGGACTTTTCAATTTATTTAAATACAATTTATCAAAGATTATCATTCGTTAAAATTTGAAGTTGACTAAAGCAATGGTACAAATTATTGCCACCTTAAGGAATTATCCTGATATAAATAGTTTTTGAAAGTGAAGATTTCAACTTATAATTTATTTATCCGATTAAATGTTAATTTACAAATTATGTTTAGTTTTCTTTGAAAATTCTCGTTTATCTTAATCTGAACGAAATGGATTACCTCCGATACAACACCGATGCAGCAACTGTTTCTACCTTCACATATTTTTTTATATGATTTTGTGATAGCAATGCTTAGCATTTTGGCTGTTCATTCAATCAGTTATTATTAATATGAATACAGTTTTCTAAAAAAGTTTATTTTTCAATTTTCCTACGGAAGAATAGATCAATTAATTAAAATGTTTTATGAACGCAAAATATCAAAAAAATTCGCTTTGTATGAAACCAATTAGGAAACATTGCAGAGAGAGAAGAAATATTTAGTAAAATCATTTACATGTTAACAAAGAGCTTCGTCCATTCTGCCCTCATTAGTAAATTTTTGACTCATAGATTTTTTGTCCAGTTTTCATTTAAAAATATGAACAGTTTCTACAATAAACTCAAAACATTTGTTTGATCAGTTGTCGAAAAAATGCGGTCATGATGACAGTAACCAAGAACCACAAAAATATTGCGTTTATCTAATGAGATGAGATATTAGCTTGTGAAAAATGTATTTATTTTCATATTTAGTACGATAATTTTAACGATTATCTAGATTCGTAGTACGAACGTATGTTCATTAATATTTATGTAGAACATTTAAACGATTATGTTTCCAAAACGAGCAAAACAAGAGACACGAGAAAAAAAAATATCATTGCAAAAGTTTGCATTGCAATATAAATTTATTAATAAATGTTCATAAAATATTAATAATAAAAAGACGAAATTACTATGTTTTTTACCACAAAAACTTTATTTGTTTACACAAACAGTTCACGACTTAAGTTTCGACTTATTAGGGTCATTGTCAAGTGAGTATAAACTAAAGAAAAATTGCATTTATACACACAGATTCTACGGAACAATGAGTGGGAAAATACAGCCAATTACCTATAATTTACATGGATAAATGGTTCATAAGATAATCTCAACATTCACTAATAAAATACTTTGATTTCGAGTTACTGAATGTTTTTCAATTATTTTCAAAAACTACATAGTAAATGCCGCTGTAAATTGATTAAGGCAATGACATGAGGCAATGATTAAAAATTTTTTAACAAATTTCTCAAAAAACCTTTGTGAATAACAATGTAATGACTTTGAATTTTTGATAAATTTGAACAAATTTCTTGTAAGATTTCTCGTCTTGAATTCTATTGGAATTTATGGAACAAATTGGGATTCTACAAAATTTCTGGTTTGAACCAACCAATTTGATATATGTTTGCAGAATCTCGTTGCTGATATTACGGCCATTTGAAATGGTGCAAATTGTGTGCTTTGTATTTTGCAGTATATACTTTTAAAATAGTTTTAGTATTTGAAACAAAGTTTATTACGCAAGATTCCGCTAAAACGAAATACTTTTTACTGAAAGATTTATTAAAGGCTTAAATATTCGAAAAATTAAAAAAAATCTACTATTGGGTTGTGGAATAAAAAAAATTATCGTTTTTTATGTATTTTAAAACCTTATTACAAATAATTCGGATATTCGATGCGAAAAAGTTAAAAAAAAAGATTGTCAATTAATTATAAACAATTTAAAAGTGATAGCATTTTGAAAAGAATAACTTGACTCCAAACGCGCCATAATTTGTTAGTGACGTCGTAAATGTGAAACTGAACATTCTTTATACAATCGTCGTTTTTGGATTTTTTTGACGCTCTGTTTGAAACCATTGGTTTCGACGTTTAACAATGTGTGGTACATTAAAGGTAGGCGTCCTCCACATCGCATTAAACGGATCGCACTATTGTTTCTATAGAAAGTAATACAAGTGCGTCCACTGTTCCGCATCGAACGGATCGCACGAATCTACCCGTCGGCAATACCGATACCTAAGCTCCGAGAGGCAACTTTTCCCATGCGCGCCGATGACGTCATACGGGATTTGTTAGTAGTTGCGTCGGCAAATCCGATCGCTGCCGATACTGTGGACGCGCTGTAAAAAAATAATCCATTTGATGCGATGCGTCCGATACGTACGATGCGGAACTGTGGACTCCTACCTTTCAAAATATTTTTTTAGTTATTTTTGTATATGGTTCACGGTAGATGGTACGAAGTACGAAACAAGCACGATAACTATTTGACATATTTGACATGTCCACTAACAACTACTGTATCAACGAAGCCATGCGCGGGTAGAAATTAAAATTTCGGTACCGACTTCCAAAATATATTTTCAATTACAACGAAATTACAACTTTTTAATTACAGCGAAAAAAATAAACAAAAAATAATTTTGTTATAAAATTTATATATGAGTTTTCGATTTATGACAAAAGAAAAATTCAAATACTCAATAGGGAATATGCTTTTTTTATATTTTTAATTCGCTGTTTACACCGTTATAACGTACTAAAAAATATAAATACTGCTTAAAAATGCTGTAATTTGTACTTAAGTTTTAAAAAATATTTAAAATTTAGAAAAATTTCGAGCTGTTTAAAAGTTGCCATTTTCGCGCGGTCTGTTGATGACGTCAAATATCACTGTCCATTTTTTACTACAGCCGTTTTCATTTTTAACTTGACGTTTTTGACGATTATTTTCTAACCAAAAGACTGCAATGACATACAAATGTAAACAATATGGACTTGTTTATATGGGATGTTACGTCACTTTCGTTTTAACCAATGATGTTGCGTTTTACAAATTCAAATTTCTCTCTTTCAATTTTCACTTTCATTTGTTAATTTTAATATTATTTTTTTATTTTTTTATTAATATATACTTATTTTCTTCAAGAAGTAATAATAATTGTTATTACCAACTAGTTTCGGCTTTATTAAATGTTAGCCATCTTCAGGGTAAATATGAACAAAATAAATATGAAAATAAAAATTACAATTTTCAAATTTGTTATGTCGATCGTCTTTCTTTTTGCTTTTTGTAAAAAATTTTATTAATTTATTTAGTTGGTCACGTTATGTCAATTGTCAATGTTGTCAGTTAAATCATCGTTAATTTTGTCATAAAAAATTCAAACATTGTTCTAGTTCTAGCGTCTAATTGTGAATTTAAGCAAGCTTTATTAAGGTTCCGTCTTGATCTTCCAATTTCCAATTTTTCCAGGTAATCAGCTTTCCAAAATGTGGAGCAAACATGTAAAATTTTCATCACTTTTGCAGATTCAAAAGAGTGTTGAGTTTCATTGATATGTTTTGCGAAATGGGAATTTGGGTTTGAGCTTCCAATTTCTGCTATATGTTCTTTTAGTCTTACTTTGAAATTTCGAATAGTGCGTCCAAGATATTTACCGTTGCAACCACCACACTCAAATTTGTATATGCCCTTTTCTTCATGTAATTCAAATTTGTCCTTGTTATTAAATATTTTTTTACTAATAGTATTGTTTGTTTTCAAAGCAATTTTTAATCCACCCTTTTGTAAGATACGTTTTAATTTCTCAGATATTGCAGAAATATATGTGAGTGTAAAGTAGTTACTTTTTTCGACATTCTCATCCTCTTTCATGTACGTATCTTCCCTTCTTTTCTTTTTACTGATATTTTTGATAATCTTATTAACAATTTCTTCTTTAAAGCCATTTCTTTTTGCTATTTGTTTGATGTGGTTAAATTCTTGAGTTAATTTTTCACTTTTCATTGGAATTTTGATGGTTTTATGTACAAAACTGTTGTATGCCGAAACTTTATGTATTCCAGGATGATTTGAAGAGTTGTTAATCGTGATGCCAGTGTAAGATGGTTTTCTAAAAATGTTGAATTCTAATTTATTTTCCTTAACTTGAATTTTGAGGTCTAAGAAATTAATAATCCCATCCTTATTTTGTCTTTCTGCTATAAAATTTATTTTACCGTCAATTTTGTTAATATATTCAATGAAGTTCTCAAATTCATCCTCTTTGCCAGACCAAATACCAAATATGTCATCAACGTACCTATTGTAGTGGACCAAGTGCTGCTTATATTTATTATTTTCTACGATAAACCTTTCTAAATTATCCATATAAATATCCGCTAAAATTGGTGATAGTGGGCCACCCATTGGTAGGCCTTCAATTTGTATGTATGTTTTATTGTTGAATATGAAAAAATTTTGTTTTGTGCAAATTTCTAGTAGTTTATACGCTTCCTGGACTTCTAAATTATTTAATGAGCTATCTGTAAATTTCTCCTTCATTATTTCCAAAACTCCATTAACGTCTACATTTGTGTATAGATTAGTAACATCTAATGTAAACATAAATGCATTTGTTGGTATATATAAATCTTTAATTTTGTTTATTACTTCGATGGTGTTCTTTACGGTGAATTTGCATTTAATATTCATGTTTTTCTTTAAGAAATTTATCATAAATTTGCTAATTTTGTATGTTGGAGAATTGATGTACGAAACAACAGGTCTAATTGGTATATCTATAAAATTTTCAGATTTGTGGAGTTTCATTAGTCCATATAGTCTAGGTAAATTTGTATTGTTTGCGAGAAGGTACTTTTGTTCGATTTCGTTTAATATTCTTTTTGATTTTTTGATCTCTTGATTGACATTCTTTATGAAACTATTTATTTTGATAGATTTTTGAATGAAACCATTGTCATTAAGAAAATTTTCAATTTTTTGGTCATATATTTCCTTATTTATTAGTACTAAAGTGTTGCCCTTGTCAGCTTTAGTTGTTACCAAGTTGTTTTCAGTTATCTTTTTCTTTATGCCCTTCATTATAAAATTTTCTTTTTTCCCTTGCTTGCCAGGATACTTGTTTAGTTCTTTTTTAATAACATCTTTACAATTTATTCTTAAAGATTCTCTTTCATCTTGGTTAGTTATTGTTCTAAGTCCAATTTCAATTTCCACAGCCAAATTTTCTAATTGTTTGTTATATTCCTTAATGTTACTGTATTTCATGTTATATTTTGGGCCTTTGTTTAGCAAATTTATTTCTTCTTTATTGAAATTAATGCTACTATAATTTATAAATGGTTTATAGAAATTATCAACTTTCTCATTATCAATCACCTCATTATCTTCTGTAATGTTATTGATTTTTCCAATTTCTTCATTCAATATAATGAAATTTATTTTCTGTTTAAGTTCGTCGTAAGTGTTTTTTAATTGAATATTAGTACTATCCAATTTAATGTAGGCTTTCCTGATTTCGTTTTTCACTATTCGATTTTGTATACTAATAATCGCCGTCTTCAGATTATTATCTTTAAAATTACATTTTAAATTATTTGTCACCTAATTTGGTGTCACTTTTAATTGAAGACATTTCTTATTAAAGAAAATTTTATTTTCTAGTTTCATCCTTATTAATGATAATTGTTCATATCTTTTGGTCAATGAAGCCAGTATCGCTTTGCTTACAATATTTGTCTGTTTGACCATCTTGAAGTTTAATATTATTTTTTTTTTATTAATATATACTTATTTTCTAAGAAGTAATAATAATTCTTATTACCAACTAGTTTCGGCTTTATTAAATGTTAGCCATTTTCAGGGTAAATATGAACAAAATAAATATGAAAATAAAATTAATGATAATGATATGAACAATTATCATTAATAAGGATGAAACTAGAAAATAAAATTTTCTTTAATAAGAAATGTCTTCAATTAAAAGTGACACCAAATTATGTGACAAATAATTTAAAATGTAATTTTAAAGATAATAATCTGAAGACGGCGATTATTAGTATACAAAATCGAATAGTGAAAAACGAAATCAGGAAAGCCTACATTAAATTGGACAGTACTAATATTCAATTAAAAAACACTTACGACGAACTTAAACAGAAAATAAATTTTATTATATTGAATGAAGAAATTTGGAAAATCAATAACATTACAGAAGAAATAAATAGAAAACATAGATATAAACTACGGAAAAAACTGGAAAAATTATGCTTATACAAAAAAGCTAATGAAAACAAAATTAATGATAATGAGAAAGTTGATAATTTCTATAAACCATTTATAAATTAAAGTAGCATTAATTTCAATAAAGAAGAAATAAATTTGCTAAACAAAGGCCCAAAATATAACATGAAATACAGTAACATTAAGGAATATAACAAACAATTAGAAAATTTGGCTGTGGAAATTGAAATTGGACTTAGAACAATAACTAACCAAGATGAAAGAGAATCTTTACGAATAAATTGTAAAGATGTTATCAAAAAAGAACTAAACAAGTATCCTGGCAAGCAATGGAAAAAAGAAAATCTTATAATGAAGGGCATAAAGAAAAAGATAACTGAAAACAACTTGGTAACAACTAAAGCTGACAAGGGCAACACTTTCGTACTAATAAATAAGGAAATATATTACCAAAGAATTGAAAATTTTCTCAAGGACAATGGTTTCATTCAAAAATCTATCAAAATAAATAGTTTCATAAAGAATGTCAATCAAGAGATCAAAAAATCAAAAAGAATATTAAACGAAATTGAACAAAAGTACCTTCTCGCAAACAATTCAAATTAACCTAGACTATATGGACTAATGAAACTCCACAAATCTGAAAATTTAATAGATATAACAATTAGACCTGTTGTTTCGTACATAAATTCTCCAACGTACAAAATTAGCAAATTTATGATAAATTTCTTAAAGAAAAACATGAATATTAAATGCAAATTCACCGTAAAGAACACCATCGAAGTAATAAACAAAATTAAAGATTTATATATACCAACAAATGCATTTATGTTTACATTAGATGTTACTAATCTATACACAAATGTAGACGTTAATGAAGTTTTGGAAATAATGAAGGAGAAATTTACAGAAATTTGCACAAAACAAAATTTTTTCATATTCAACAATAAAACATACATACCACTATCACCAATTTTAGCGGATATTTATATGGATAATTTAGAAAGGTTTATCGTAGAAAATAATAAATATAAGCAGCACTTGGTCCACTACAATAGGTACGTTGATGACATATTTGGTATTTGGTCTGACAAAGAGGATGAATTTGAGAAATTCATTGAATATATTAACAAAATTGACAGTAAAATAAATTTTACAGCAGAAAGACAAAATAAGGATGGGATTATTAATTTCTTAGACCTCAAAATTCAAGTTAAGGAAAATAAATTAGAATTCAACATTTTTAGAAAACCATCTTACACTGGCATCACGATTAACAACTCTTCAAATCATCCTGGAATACATAAAGTTTTGGCATACAACAGTTTTGTACATAGAACCATCAAAATTCCAATGAAAAGTGAAAAATCAACTCAAGAATTTAACCACATCAAACAAATAGCAAAAAGAAATGGCTTTAAAGAAGAAATTGTTAATAAGATTATCAAAAATATCAGTAAAAAGAAAAGAAGGGAAGATACTTACATGAAAGAGGATGAGAATGTCGAAAAAAGTAATTACTTTACTGTCACATATATTTCTGCAATATCTGAGAAATTAAAACGTATCTTACAAAAGGGTGGATTAAAAATTGCTTTGAAAACAAACAATACTATTAGTAAAAAAATATTTATTAACAAGGACAAATTTGAATTACATGAAAAAAGGGCATATACAAACTTGAGTGTGGTGGCTGCAACGGTGAATATCTTGGACGCACTATTCGAAATTTCAAAGTAAGACTAAAAGAACATATAGCAGAAATTGGAAGCTCAAACCCAAATTCCCATTTCGCAAAACATATCAATGAAACTCAACACTCTTTTGAATCTGCAAAAGTGATGAAAATTTTACATGTTTGCTCCACATTTTGGAAAGCTGATTACCTGGAAAAATTGGAAATTGGAAGATCAAGACGGAACCTTAAAAAAAAACTTGCTTAAATTCACAATTAGACGCTAGTACTAGAACAATGTTTGAATTTTTTTATGACAAAATTAACGATGATTTAACTGACTACATTGACAATTAGACATAACGTGACCAACTAAATAAATTAATAAAATTTTTTACAAAAAACAAGAAGAAAGACGATCGACATAACAAATTTGAAAATTGTAATTTTTATTTTCATATTTATTTTGTTCATATTTACCCTGAAGATGGCTAACATTTAATAAAGCCGAAACTAGTTGGTAATAAGAATTATTATTACTTCTTGAAGAAAATAAGTATATATTAATAAAAAAAAAATAAATTATATCAAACTTCAAGATGGTCAAACAGACAAATATTGTTAATTTTAAGTATTTGAAAAGATATTAATTAGAAAAATAATGGTTTAGTTCAAATGCCCTGTCAATAAAGATTCGAAAAAAAAAATATTTGAACCAAATTTAAATTTCATATTCTCCTATTAGAATTTGCGCCACAAAATTATTAACAGTTGCCTTTAACAACAAAACTAAAATCACTTTAATTAGTCAAATTTGTTAAATTTTAACTGAAGTTTTAACGCAAATATCTTAAAACTAACAAAATATTTGCAACTAGAATTTTAATCACGACATTACTGATAGCTTTCTGAAGAATTTCAAGCAAATTTCATAACATTTGCTATGTTCGTCTGTCTGTAACAATAAAACTAAGATCACTGCAATTCGTCAAATTTATTAAATTTTAACTGAAGTTTCAACGAAAATATCTTAAAATTAACAAAATAGTCGCAATTGCAGTTTCCACCACGATATTATTGACATTTTTCTGAAGAATTTCAGCAAATTTAATAACATTTGTTCTGTTTGTCTGTCTGTAACAACAAAACTAAGAATACTCGAATTTGTCAAATTTGTTAAATTTTGGCTGAAGTTTGATATCTCAAAATATCTCAAAGCTAACAAAATATTCGCAATTGGAATTTTAACCACGAAATTATTGACAGTTTTCTGAAGAATTTCAAACAAATTTCGTAACATTTGCTTTGTTCGTCTGTCTATAACATCAAAACTAAGATTACTCCAATTAGTCAAATTTATTAAATTTTAACTGAAGTTTCAACGAAAATATCTCAAAATTAACAAAATAGTCGCAATTGCAATTTGCACCACGAAATTTTTCACAGTTTTCTGAAGAATTTCAGAAAATTTCATAACATTTACTCTGTTCGTCTGTCTCTAACATCAAAACTAAGATCACTCCAATTAGTCAAATTTGTTAAATTTTAATAATAAATAATAAACACTAGATATAAGTTTCACAAATGTATTTATTTAACTCTTTATCGATTTCGGCTTCTTAGGCCTTTTTCAGAAGATTATGTACAATACATAGATGTTACATGTTTAAATACAATTTTTTATCATCTGTGAGGGAGAAGGGATTATTTTAGGAAATTCCTCATTAAGATTTTGCAGACGTTGGAATGGATTAAATCTACCTGGTCGTTTAAGATGTTTGCGCCTTTCATAATCGCTTTTTGAGTTTCATAAGTTAAATGTCATAATAAATAATCCATTTTCGGGCCCTCATTTACGATATGTAAAATTTGTAGATTTCCTTTATAGCAGGTATGATTAGACTCATTCAATTGTTTGGCTAGATTTCAATCTGATTTTTTATTTTTGTTGGATCTCATGTGGTCATTAAACCTAATATTAAATGTCCTGTCTGTCTGACCTATATATGATGCATTGCAATCGTTACATTTTATTTGGTAGATTCCACTTCGTTCGGTACTAATATGTTTTTAGTTGTATAATTGTTTCACCATTCACTATAAATGTAACAAAGACAATCGGGATTAAACACACAACATCTTTTTGACGAAGCCATATCGAAAAATATAACAAAATATATTTTAGTGTCCAATAAAAAACGAAAATCTAAGTAAAAATGGTAGCTATAACTCAAAAACAAAAGCTGTTAGAGAAAAATTGTTGCCATATTTAAAAAATACGCGTCAACTTGAGATAGAAACATAACAAAAATCACAGGAAACAAACAATTTTCTTTTTTTTTTGTTGACCAGTGTTATTTATATGTGGATGAAGATGTGGTTATAGTGAACTATCCAACAGATACCGATATTTTTAACAAAATTAGAATACGCGAAGATGAAGATAAAGATGTCTTATCTAGCAACGAAACAGTGCCATTCCACCACTTCACCCACCAACATAGCGTAATTATTGAAATAAGTGTAGCGAATATCTATGTTCTAAAGACAATCTTCCAGAGGAAGAAAGAACTTTGTAGATTTACTTTAGAGATTTTTTTAATGGAAAACGATTAAAAATTAATGACTTTTTAAAAAAATTATATATTAATTATTTTTTAAAATTAATTATAATTACATAACATCATATTAATAATGTAGGTATACATATTTCTTTTTTGTTTGAGTAAATTGTGTATAGTGTATTTTACTCATTTTGTATTTCTATAACTTTTCTATAACTAGAATTTTTTTTTCATGAACTATGGTAATTCGACTTAAGGAAGTTCGACTGTATATATAAGTATTATTAATAACTTCCATTGCTTTATATATACTAACAATTAAGTGCTGAAATAGAATTGATTTGCCCTCTATAATCTATTAGAAAACTTTTACAACTTGGAAATATTAGATTTTTTAAGTATTTGCTAATTTAGTTTTAAACTGAAACTGACACTAAACATTTATACACAATAACAGATGTAACAATGTCAATTGTTATGTAAACAAACATTGATACAACATAAATATTTATTAAAAGGGAATAAGTTCCTTAAAGAACCTTGCTATAAAATGAGTATTATAAAAATGTTCTTGTATTACATATATTAACAGTAGATTTACCACACCAGTCAAAATGACTGGTTTTACAATTTTATGTTTAAATTCCTACTTCATCCTAATTTTTAGAATTAGAGACGAATGTCATGACTTTTGTAGTGATAATTAAATGTATAATATTAGGGAGTTAGTTTTCTATTTTCATTCAAATTCATTATGTTTTTGATTATCATCGGTACTCACACCAAACCAGTCAAATGACTGGTGCATTTTTTTATGTAATTTCTATGAAATTACCCGATATTTTGACTCTTGATATCAATAGTAAATTTTTCATCGATGTGACTGACCAAATGGCACGAAAATATATTGTCAAATCAGGTTCCAGAAGATGGCTACTTCAAGTTTTTTCAATATTCTAGATTTTGTTGGAATAAATACCTGGATAATTTATACAAACACGACAAGTGAAAATATTTCAGGAAAAACTTTTTGTTTCGTTTAGCTGCTTGCTTCTGAATGCCAGATTTCACGAAAAAATCCAAAAGAAGCTGATATACCAGCCGCTGATGTATCAAGTTCAAGTAGCACCCTTCATACACGTAATGACACCATTTACCGACATATTAATAATAACAGTACCACGACTATTTGTAATGCATGCAAAAAATATGTATAATATATAATTGTGGTAAATTCAATACTCAGATTTGAAATAAAATTACGAATTGCTAATTTTCTGTTGTGGATATGGAATCATATGGCAATTAATTTATATTTAGGAATCTGAAAATTGTTATGTTTCAATTAACTAATAAATAAATTTATAATCAATATAACATATTACAATTCACCTAATTGAAGTAATTTATTATTTATAAAAAATATATCAAAACTGAGAACCTCACCAACCTTTTTTGACCAGTCTTTTTGACTGGTTTTGGTAGAAATTGGTATATTGAAATAGCTGGTAAATCTAGTGTCAAATTAGCCCTTTGTTTCGTTTTTATTTCCGAATAAATATTATTATTATTTATATTAAAAATAAATATATTAAACATTTTAAGTTTTGAAGGAAATATTTTGTAATCAAAAGTCTTCTTTCTCTCTACGTTCATTTTTATATATTTCTATATAGTTCAAGAATAATATTATATTGTTTGCAGTATATTTTAGTTAAATTATTATAAATTTAATTCAAATCATTTTTTTATATATTATTGGGAATGGGATATAAAAAGTTCTTTTATAATTTAATAATTTATTTGCCTTACTAGTTTCGGTGTAAAAGTAACACCTTAATCATAGGCTCTAAATTGTTTCTTTTAAATTAAAAATTATTATGTTTTATGTGTTTATGCTTTTATAAATGATTATACAAATTTGAATGAAATGTGATGTTTAAATAAATAAACAAATTAACAAAAATTAATAATTTTTATAAACAAAATCAACAAAAATCAAAAATAAAAGAAACAATTCAGAGCCTATGATTAAGGTGTTAGTTTTACACCGAAACTAGTAAGGCAAATAAATTATTAAATTATAAAAGAACTTTTTATATCCCATTCCCAACAATATATATAAAAAATGATAAATAATAGGGATGATAATAACCAACATTTAATTCAAATAATCACAAATTAAAAGGAAAACAACTTTACTGAGACATTTTTTTTGTTGCTTTTTCCAAAGATAAAAAATGTGTCATATAATATTGTTTCATCTAATTTGAATGAATAATTTTGAAACAGAAGTTTGGAACATAAACTTTTACTTTCAGATTTTTTATATTCTTTTCTATTCATTAATCAATTCGTAAATTGCTTATTTTATTGAATCACTTTAAAATTCACTGATTTTTAATAATAGCTTAATATTATTATTCATATTAAACTTGATTAATAATAATTGTTAATAATAATTTTGCATTACTAATAATTTGATATAAAGTTTTCTATTAAAGCACACATCACGAGATATTTTATAGTCCTTACAACTGAAATGGTTACATCTGCGTGTATTTTCAATTTTAATAAAGTTGTGTACAAATCTTTAATTTCAGTTTCGGTTTCTTAAAAAAAATATTGTCAAATTATATTATTGATCATTATATTGTCCAATAATCTACGGAAACAATTTAAATTTTATAAAAACATTTTTCTACTAACATTACATCTGATAATATACGACAAATTAAATATTTTTCTTTTATAAATCGAATTTATTGCAATTAGACCGTAATTTCTGACGTAAATAATAGAAACATACCATAACAAAATTAAACTGGAGTCCTCCCTAGCCCAAATATTATTTGCACGTTATCCTTGGAAACGTATAAGTACCCGAGTCTATTACAGTTAATTTATTGCGTAACTAAACAAACACCTTACAAAGTTACCACTAAATAATTTAAAACACTTTGCCTTAAATATCCCTCATTCAAATCACCGAAGTTTACAGAAAAAAAATCCTCTCATAAATAACTTTTATTTACTTTACGTATTATCGTACAGGTATAAGCGAGAATTTTGGCACCGCGAAAGTTATAGTATGTAGGCGTCCTTGGGACTGCGCGTCTCTCCTACAACTGGCGGACGCGTCTCGACGCCACCCAGCAGGAGCGTCGCGACGTTCCGTGCGCACGCTCCTTCCTTTCTCATAAAGTCGACCTGCTGATAAAATCAACCTAAAAAAATTACATCCGATGTAGTAAAACCAACGTCCTTCTGTCCATCCAGTAAACACATGTAGGACATACAATCACACAAACGTTTAACAATGAGGCGACGGGACATCCCTCTTGTATGACATAGTTTCAACAACTGGGACACATTTTATTTATTTTGTTTGAGCGTGTGTCTAGCTGTCGTCAAAACATCAAGGATAATTGATTATGTGGACTCATTGGATACAGATTATTTATCCATCTATCTATAACTATCAACGTCATCCCCGAACGATCTTTTGTTTTATCGAGGGCGTCGGGACGTTAGCGTGCTCGGTGTCATCCGGCCACTATTAACAGTATAGGTTTTATCCGGCAATATCAAAGAGATTTATGTTTATCTAAAAGTAAGCACATCTGGAAACGTAAGGTGGAGAGTGTTCCTCAGTTCAACACATTTATTACTTCCCCTTGATTAAAAGCCACCGCTGACCACTTTAACGTTTTATTTTATAGTTTTCATAAAAGATAATTTATTGCATAAATTTATACAAACTTATAAAATTCTACAAACTGATTTATTTTATTGAAAAATTGTTTTGTCTTTACTTCCAATAATTTGATGTAACTTGTCTGATAGACAATTGTCTAGTCGTGTGTGTCTAGTCTTGTCTGTCTAGTCTTGTCTGTCTAGTCTTGTCTGTCTAGTCTTGTCTGTCTAGTCTTGTCTGTCTAGTCTTGTCTGTCTAGTCTTGTCTGTCTAGTCTTGTCTGTCTAGTCTTGTCTGTCTAGCCTTGTCTGTCTAGTCTTGTCTGTCTAGTCTTGTCTGTCTAGTCTTGTCTGTCTAGTCTTGTCTGTCTAGCCTTGTCTGTCTAGTCTTGTCTGTCTAGTCTTGTCTGTCTAGTCTTGTCTGTCTAGTCTTGTCTGTCTAGTCTTGTCTGTCTAGTCTTGTCTGTCTAGTCTTGTCTGTCAAGTCTTGTCTGTCTAGTCTTGTCTGTCTAGTCTTGTCTGTCTAGTCTTGTCTGTCTAGTCTTGTCTGTCTAGTCTTGTCTGTCTAGTCTTGTCTGTCTAGTCTTGTCTGTCTAGTCTTGTCTGTCTAGTCTTGTCTGTCTAGTCTTGTCTGTCTAGTCTTGTCTGTCTAGTCTTGTCTGTCTAGTCTTGTCTGTCTAGTCTTGTCTGTCTAGTCTTGTCTGTCTAGTCTTGTCTGTCTAGTCTTGTCTGTCTAGTCTTGTCTGTCTAGTCTTGTCTGTCTAGTCTTGTCTGTCTAGTCTTGTCTGTCTAGTCTTGTCTGTCTAGTCTTGTCTGTCTAGTCTTGTCTGTCTAGTCTTGTCTGTCTAGTCTTGTCTGTCTAGTCTTGTCTGTCTAGTCTTGTCTGTCTAGTCTTGTCTGTCTAGTCTTGTCTGTCTAGTCTTGTCTGTCTAGTCTTGTCTGTCTAGTCTTGTCTGTCTAGTCTTGTCTGTCTAGTCTTGTCTGTCTAGTCTTGTCTGTGTAGTCTTGTCTGTCTAGTCTTGTCTGTCTAGTCTTGTCTGTCTAGTCTTGTCTGTGTAGTCTTGTCTGTCTAGTCTTGTCTGTCTAGTCTTGTCTGTCTAGTCTTGTCTGTGTAGTCTTGTCTGTCTAGTCTTGTCTGTCTAGTCTTGTCTGTCTAGTCTTGTCTGTCTAGTCTTGTCTGTCTAGTCTTGTCTGTCTAGTCTTGTCTGTCTAGTCTTGTCTGTCTAGTCTTGTCTGTCTAGTCTTGTCTGTCTAGTCTTGTCTGTCTAGTCTTGTCTGTCTAGTCTTGTCTGTCTAGTCTTGTCTGTCTAGTCTTGTCTGTCTAGTCTTGTCTGTCTAGTCTTGTCTGTCTAGTCTTGTCTGTCTAGTCTTGTCTGTCTAGTCTTGTCTGTCTAGTCTTGTCTGTCTAGTCTTGTCTGTCTAGTCTTGTCTGTCTAGTCTTGTCTGTCTAGTCTTGTCTGTCTAGTCTTGTCTGTCTAGTCTTGTCTGTCTAGTCTTGTCTGTCTAGTCTTGTCTTTCTAGTCTTGTCTGTCTAGTCTTGTCTGTCTAGTCTTGTCTGTCTAGTCTTGTCTGTCTAGTCTTGTCTGTCTAGTCTTGTCTGTCTAGTCTTGTCTGTCTAGTCTTGTCTGTCTAGTCTTGTCTGTCTAGTCTTGTCTGTCTAGTCTTGTCTGTCTAGTCTTGTCTGTCTAGTCTTGTCTGTCTAGTCTTGTCTGTCTAGTCTTGTCTGTGTAGTCTTGTCTGTCTAGTCTTGTCTGTCTAGTCTGGTCTGTCTAGTCTTGTCCGTCTAGTCTTGTCTATCTAGTATTGTCTATCTAGTCTTGTCTGTCTAGTCTGGTCTGTCTAATCTTGTCTGTCTAGTCTTGTCTGTCTAGTCTTGTCTCTCTAGTCTTGTCTGTCTAGTCTGGTCTGTCTAATCTTGTCTGTCTAGGCTTGTCTGTCTAGTCTTGTCTATCCTGTCTTGTCTGTCTTGTCTTGTCTGTCTAGTCTTGTCTGTCTAGTCTTGTCTGTCTAGTATTGCCTGTCTAGTCTTGTTTGTCTAGTCTTGTCTGTCTAGTCTGGTCGGTCTAGTCTTGTCTGTCTAGTCTTGTCTGTCTAGTCTTATCTGTCTAGTCTTGTCTGTCTAGTCTTGTCTGTCTAGTCTTGTCTGTCTAGTCTTGTCTGTCTAGTCTTTTCTGTCTAGTCTTGTCTGTCTAGTCTTGTCTGTTTAGTCTAGTCTGTCTAGTCTTGTCTGTCTAGTCTTGTCTATCTAGTATTGTCTATCTAGTCTTGTCTGTCTAGTCTGGTCTGTCTAATCTTGTCTGTCTAGTCTTGTCTGTCCAGTCTTGTCTGTCTAGTATTGCCTGTCTAGTCTTGTCTGTCTAGTCTTGTCTGTCTAGTCTTATCGGTCTAGTCTTGTCTGTCTAGTCTTGTCTGTCTAGTCTTGTCTGTCTAGTCTTGTCTGTCTAGTCTGGTCGGTCTAGTCTTGTCTGTCTAGTCTTGTCTGTCTAGTCTTATCTGTCTAGTCTTGTCTGTCTAGTCTTGTCTGTCTAGTCTTGTCTGTCTAGTCTTGTCTGTCTAGTCTTGTCTGTCTAGTCTGTCTAGTCTGGTCTATCTAGTCTTGTCTGTCTAGTCTTGTCTCTCTAGTCTTGTCTGTCTAGTCAATCAATCAATCAATCATATATTAGCAGGGAAAGATGATTCCTTCTGGCGCCTCCTCACTCCTCAACCAAATGCAAATATGCAATCAACAATCCCCAACAAGGCTAAAGTTTGCAGAAGATTTACGATCACAGAAACACCTTCAAGCAACAGTGAAACCGGTACAGCAGAACATCATTCAAGCATGTGTCAGCTATAAAATTGATTGTTCAGGGATTGATGTAGATAGCTTTATTAGTAAATTGAGCAGCCGTTGTACGAGAAGCCGCATTGTAGGCATCCACTTTCCATCCACTTTCCGTCCACTCCGTCCACTTTCCATCCACTTTCCGTCCACTTCTTCCACTTTCCGTTCACTTTCCATTCACTTTCCGTCAACTTTCCGTCCACTCCGTCCACTTTCCGCCCACTTTCCATCCACTTTCCACCCAGAAGCTGTTTAAAGGCTAATTGAAACCTGTTTAAAGTTGATTAATAGCCGATTAAAGCTGATTAAAAGCCGTTTAAAGGTGATTAAAGCCTTTTAAAGGGCTGATTAAAGTGGACGAAAAGTGGACGGACAGTAGACGGAGGTGGATGGAAAGTGAACGGTAAGTGGACGGAGTGAACGGAAAGTGGATGGAAAGTGGATGGAAAGTGGACGGAAAGTGGATGGTAAGTGGATGGATAGAATGCGGCTTCTCGTACAACGGCTGTTCAATTTACGGACGTAAAGTGGATGGAAAGTGTACGTAAAGTGGATGTAGTGGACGGAAAGTGGATGGAAAGTGGACGGAAAGTGGATGTAAAGTGGATGGATAGAATGCGACTCCTCGTACAACGGCTGTTGAATTTACTAATAAAGCTATCTACATCAATCCCTGAACAATCAATTTTATAGCTGACACATGCTTGAATGATGTTCTGCTGGACCGGTTTCGCTGTTGCTTGGAGGTGTTTCTGTGATCGTAAATCTTCTGCAAACTATAGTCTTGTTGGGGATTGTTGATTGCATATTTGCATTTGGTTGAGGAGTGAGGAGGCGCCAGAAGGAATCATCTTTCCCTACTTATATTTATTTCTTAAATATAGATCAGTACATATAGAATACGTCACAATACAATACAATGATTTGAAGTATGTCTTCTTTGAAATTCTTGTAATACCTCTGATTGCTCTTTGTTGGGCTATGTAGATTCTATCAATGTACGGGGAGGATCCCCATATTATGATCTCATGGGTTATCCAAGAGTGTGTTTCAGCAAAGTATATGTTTATAAGCACAGGGATGCTAACTACTTTCCTTAACCTTCTTGACATGTAAATCTTACTGTTGATTTTGTAAATAATTGTTTCTGCCATTCAAGACATTCCTCAAAGTAAATTCCTAGAAATTTTTTATCACTCGCTCCTTGTATCTCTCTTAATTTTTAGTGCAAGATTGTCCATTCATTTCTTTCTTCCAGTTTAAAAAATTCTGTAGTTTGTTTTATTGCTGTTTAAATGCAGATTATTACTTGGGACCAGTTATTTATATTATACAGTAGCCTGTTTTCTTCCAATTCCGTTTTAATCGCAGTTTCTTCAGATATTATGAAGCTAGCATCGTCTGCATACATTGTGCAATGTTTCCCACTAATAGATTTGATAATATAGGCAGTATAGGTTGCGAGTATTGGTATACCGATATCGGATCGTTTGATAAATTCGAGAGGCCATTACTGTGGTTTTGGTTGATTTTTACACACTGTATTCTGTCTTGGTGAAACGACTTGAACCACCGGGATGAGGGTGAGATGTGGGTCTTTCCTCTAATGCCATACCTGAACAGTTTGTTTATGAGTTTGGAGTGTGAAAAGTAGTCGCGAAAGGCCTTCGACATATCCCAAAATATGCCAACTGGACATTTATCGACCTTATGCAGCACTATTTAATAGAATGCATTAATTGCTGTAGAAGTTGATTTTTCTTTCCTGAAGCCTCATTGTTCGTTTTGAATTATGTTTATTTTGTTTATAAACTGCATCAGACTTTTTTCCATGCTATATTCCATTATTTTCGCCAATGCCGATACTTTAAGGACATTACCCTATAATTGTCTATCTTTGATTTGTCTCCTTTCTTGAGGAATTACTAATGAGGTTTTAACTGCAGTAGGATATTGTTCATTTTTAAATGAACAATTAACAATTTGTGTAATTGGCGATTCTAGCTCATTGCCAAATTCCTTAAGGATGCAACATGATAGAAAATCTGACCCACAGCTGGCTTTGTTTTTTAGATTTCTCAATATCCCTTTCATTTTCCTTGTCGTGTAGTCTTCCAGATACATAATGTTGTCCATCCAAGTTATGTGATCGTTATTGATGCTGATTGATGGGACATTCTTGGAGACTAGTATTGGCGCATTTATAAAAAAGTGTTGAAAATATCTGCTGTAGTAGTATCTTAATGGGGATTCGTTATGTTGATGCCATACATTTTTATGTTTATAATTTTTTTCTGTCTGAATTTGTTGCTGAGTTCATTAATGGTGTCTCATACAGCTTTTGAATGGTTTGATGCTTGCTGATTTTTTTGTCATAAATGGCTCGTTTTTGTATTTGTTGTTAGTTTATTATGAATTTTCTTCGCTTGCTACATGCAATGTAATTGTTTCAGAATTGTTTCAATTTTCTGAAGCAGAAAATGGTCGACTAGTTTGTCGCTCGCGACTTTGACTTCTTTGGATACCCATTTTTTCGCTGTTGAACCTTTACCAATGGAAAGCTCGAGAAGTAGTGGTGTTGGATTATTGCGATAAATGGGTTAGTTTTGTTGTCGTATTCAGTTTTTGTATGCATCTCATCCCACGTTTCCTCCAATAACGCTTTCCAAAAGTTTTCCTTGTTAGCGGCGCTGTAGATCCTTTTGAAACTGATAACACGTTTGGATCTTTCTGTGCAGTTACTAGAGAGGATCAGTATTTTATGATCGGATAGGATCGCGACTTGTAGGTACGGCTGTAGTCCCTTTTTCTGACTGTAAATATTGTCGATGGTTGTTCTGGACGTGTTCGTAACTCTTGTGAACTCCTTAATGCTGTCAGTTAAACCATACGATAATAGCAGATTCTTAATATTACTTGTTTTTGTGGAGCCGATAGCAAAGTTAACATTAAAATCACTTTAGTTTGCATAAAGACTTAGGTCTTAAGCCTATTAAAGTTCAGTTAACACAAGAACTCACACCTACCGACCATCAACAACGTCGAGTCTTTGCTGATTGGGTCCTTGAAATGCATCAAACTGATTTACCGGATCAACCGAAATTTCATCGAGAAATTAGCGTGATGGTCTGGCGGGGACACTGGACCTTACATTTTCGAAAATGCGTCTGAAGCAACTGTTATGGTCAATGGATTGCGCTATCCAACGATGATTAATGATTTTGTATTACCGGAATTGGAAGATATTCATATTGGCGACGTTTATTTTCAAGATGGCGCTACGTGCCACACAAGTTACGATACCATCGCACCTTTGCGTGAAAAGTTTCCTGACTGTGTGATTTCTCGCAGAGGCGATCACAATTGGCACCGAGATATTGTGATTCAACACCTCTAGACTTTTTTCTTTGGGGCTGCGTGAAAGATAAAGTCAATGGCCCACAATCGATTCAAGACCTCAAAGATGTAATTCGTGATGTTATTGAGGTCATACAGCTGCAAATGTGCGATTTGGTGATGGAAAATTACATGAAAAAAATATGGTCCTGCAAGCCTAGCCGTGGCGGCCATTTGGCTAATATTCTTCTTTGTTGTACTGCTGTCTACCCCTCTTGCGTTCCGGAAGTCCAGTCCTGCCATCTCTTAGGCGGGCGGCCTGAGGGTCTTCTGCTTTCTGGCCTTCCGTCTTTTGCCCACTAGCCAATTCTATCCTGGTCCATCCTGTCTACATGGCCTCTCCATTGCCATCCCCGGGATCTGACCCATCTGACAACATCTTCCGTTTGTAATTCATCTCTTATGGCGCTGCTTCTTATTTGATCCCGTAGTGTTACGCCTTTTATTGCTCTTAGCGTTAAATTTTGGTGCTTCTCAAGAGTTTCTTAGTTTTTGTTGTTTCGTCTCGGGTATCGGCAGCGTATGTTAGGATAGGTCTTACCAAAGTTTTATATATCCTTATCTTGCATTCTGCCGTCATATATTTGTTTTTTCATATTAGGTCTCTTAGGTTACCGGAAATGGATGATGCTTTGAAGCAGTTTGCTCTTACTTCCTCAATCAGGTTTCTGCTGCTCGATATTTGTGACCATAGGTAGTTGAATTTCATGACCTGTTCTATCGTTTTATTGTCCATCATAAGTTTGTACCTGACAGGCTCTTTGGATATAACCATTGATTTAGTTTTTTCTGTTGATATGATCATGTTGAATTTTTTGGTGGTTTTATTGAGTGCAAATATTAATCTTTGTAGGTCGTCTTCGTTCTCTGATATTAGTGTGGCATCATCAGCATAACATATTATCTTGAGGCAGTTGTTAGTTATTCTGTATCCTGTTCCTGTGTTTTTGGCCTCTTTGATTATTTCGATCATCATGATGTTAAAGAGGGTTGGACTTAAGCTGTCCCCCTGCCTAATTCCAGCATTGGTGTCAATTTTTGCAGTTAGCGTTTGGTCTGCTGTAATGTGTGTGCTATTGTTGTCGTGCTGCCTTTCGTTAGAGAAGTTTTCGCAGTATCGCTCTTTAAGTTCTTTGATTGCTTGATTTACTCGGTTTCGTACTTCTTGGTATTTGTGGTATTCTACCTCAGTTTTATTGTTGCTATATGTTATGTATGCTTTCCGCTTATGCTTGGCTAAATGTTTTATTTCTTTTGTGAACCATGGCTTGTTAGCTCTTATGCCATTTACCATAATTGTTCTTACTCCTATCGCTTCATTTGCGCTTGATGTAATGTTGGATTTGATTATTTCCCAGGCTTGATTAACGTTGCACTGTACTGTGATTGGGTTGTTGAGTATTTTCTGTTTTAAAAGTTCCTGGTATAGTGTTTTGGTCTAATAATTCAACGTTATATTTTGATGTGTGTACTGGAGTATTTTTTCTGCGTAGGTCAATTTTCTGTCGGTATTTGCATAATACCAAACTATGTTCTGTTGTTGCGTTGGCTGATGTTAATACTCTTACGTCTAGTATCTCATTAGGGTGTGTATTCCTATGGGTTAGAATGAGGTCTATCATCAATTTCTATCCTCTTGAGTTGATAAATGTGTATTTATACGAGGGTTTTGGATAAAAAGTAGGTGTTGTTAATGGTAAGGTCGTGTTGGGTGCATGTTGTTAGTAGTATTTCTCCGTTGCTGTTCAGGACATTTTCGTTGAACCGCTGCATTACGCCCAGGATTGCTGTGTTGTCAATTCTTGAGTTAAGTCATCCATCATTAGTAGCTTCTCACTTTTTGATATTCGGCTTATTGTGTCTTCCAGTTTTTCAAAAAATTGTTCTCTCTCTTCCATTGATTTAGCCATATCCGGCGCGTACACGCTTATGATGTTCAGCATGGTATCTTTTGTTTCCATAGATAGTTGCATTATTGTTTCATCTATGTACTTTACGTCGTCAATAAGTGTTTCGTTCCTTTTCTGTACCAGTGCGCCTACTCCCGCGCACGCCCTTTGGACCTTCTCCTTACCGCTCTAGAATAATATGTAGTTGTTGTATCTGACATTTCCCTTGCCCTTCCGTTTAGTTTCCGATATTGCGCGTATGTCAATTTGGTGTTTTTCCAACTCTAATAGGATTACCTGTTCTTTTCTGTTCTATGCTGTTACGTTCCAGGTGGCTAGTCTTACTATGTCATTTTCACTTTTTCATATCCATTTTATCGCCTTATTATTCCGTATATTCCGTCCTCGTTCCGAGGCTTGTTTAGGAGTTCTAGGAGCGTGTATACTTTTTTACGGTGGGTAGGGTGCTGGTCTGATCCACCAACCCTCCTCCTTTATCCGGGCTTGTGACCGGCAGTAATTGCCACTGGGCTACTCGATTCACCCAGTAATAACCCCAGGCAGAGTTAATTCTAGGACTTTAGGACTTAGGAATTCTATTGTTTTCCATTACAAATGGCATACCCTACTCTTTACAATTAAATAAACATCCGATTATTTCGCTTAAAACTACTCGTTTTTTTTACATATCAAAATGAAACCTCTTATTAGAAGACCCTGTACAATATATACAATAAGATAAATAGAGAGAACAAATAAAAAGGAAAACACATACCAGTTATAATGCAGAATAAAATACGATACTATTTGTGAGATTACTTTTGAAGCAAATCTTTTACATTGTTTGAGCTTCCTTCTAAAAGTTACATAATTAGTTTTCTTTGAGATTCATTGGTATCGAAAAACATTTGTATACAAAATCTGGCAGGTGCTCCTGAATAGCCTGAATACTATATTAACAAGATCGATAACTGTTCACATGATTCGAAAAGATGTGGTAAATACTTAAAACTATTATCATACCTAATAATAATCCTATCCCAGACGATATTATCTTTCACTATTACGAAATAAACAGTCAATTCGATATAAACAGTATGAAATTAAGGACTTTATCCTACATACCGCTCCTTACCGGACTGATATAGGACTTTCTGTTATTGCATCCAGTATGGCTGACCTTTAATCCTGTTTGAATTGAAAACTCTAATAAAGAACCTGTACAAATAGGTGAGTTCTTGAATAACAAAAATTATCTATTTTTTGTGTATTTTAAAACCTTATTAAAAAAAATCATTTATTTATAAACATTTTAAGGCCGCGGCCGCACTACGGTTTTTTTCCCGGGAGCGGTAACCGCTATAACCGCGAAACTGCTCGACAAACACAAATTACGCTATGGGAAAAATCAGTCACGGGAAAAAACCGCAAGTCACAAAATCACGTGAGTAAAAACCGTTGCGGTTTAGCCGTAGTGCGGCCTAGGCCTTAAAGTGATAGAATTTTTAAAATAATCACGTGACTCCAAACACGTTATAATTAGTTACTGACGTCATAAGTGTGAAAATGAACATTATAAAATCGTCGTTTTAGGATTTTTTCTGCGCACTGGGGTTAGGTAAAGAATACGGGATTGTTTTGAAACATAGTGTTGCTGACTTTTTTCCTTGGTGTAACTGTTCTTAATCGTCTTTGGCACTCTTTAACTAACATACAAAAGCATAAATTAAGCTTCTACTTTGTCTACGTTGGTTCAATAAATATTCGTTCGGTTAGATTAGGTTGCCCGCCGCGAAGCGGACAGATAAATCAAGATAACATTCGCGTGGTAGTGCGTACTCTCGATTCAATATAGGTCAATGTGGCAAGGACCGTTGGTTTAAACTCGGTTAGATTAGGTTGCCCGCCGCGAAGCGGAGAGATAAATCAAGACAACATACGCGCGGCAGCGCGTATTCTCGATCCAATATAGGTCAATATGGCAAGGACCGTTGGTTTAATCCCCGGTTAGATTAGGTTGCCCGCCGCGAGTAGCGGACAGATAAATGAAGACAACATACGTGCGGCTGCGCGAACTCTCGATCCAATATAGGTCAATGTGGCAAGGACCGTTTGTTTAATAACGGTTAGATTAGGCTGCCCGCCACGAAGCAGACAGATAAATCAAGACAACATAAGCGCGGCAGCACGAACTCTCGATCGAATATATATATATAAATAAAATAAATATATATATATATATATATATATATATATATATACATATATATATATATATATATATATATATATATATATATATATATATATATATATATATATATAGCGAGGTTCCTACAGCCTTTGCCGCATCCCGCACTTCTTTTTCCACCTCTCCTTATCTCTCCAGCCATCTACTTCTATGGCTCTATCTTTAATGGTTTCCATAATACCATCTATCCATTTTATTGCTGGTCTGCCTCTTCTTCTCCTTGCTCTTGGTATATATTGGAATGCTATTTTTGGCCATCTTTCTCCAGTCATCCTTTGCATGTGTCCATACCACTTTAATTGCCGTGTTTCTATGTCGTCTGTAGTGCTGTAGACTCTCTTCGTCTTCTTATATGTTCATTTCTTACACGATCTAGTTTGGACGTTTGACAAGCTCTTCGTAGAAAGTCCATTTCTACTACTTCTATACTTTTTTTATCCCTTTGTGAAACTTGCCAACATTCTGAACCATAAGTTGTTATTGGTTCTACAATAGATTTGTATACCCTCATTTTTGTTTTTACTTTAATTTCATTTGACCATAGCATTGAATTTAACAAGCAGATAGCCTTTTTCCCTTGTCCAAGTCTATTTTCTATATCCTTTTTTGTTGTTCCTTCTTCTGAGATTATAGTTCCTAAATATTTGTATGCCCTAAATTTTTTAATCTTTCTTAACTCCAGTTCTGGGTCTTCTCCTTCTTCCCCGACTCGAAGATATTCTGTTTTTGACATATTCATGTTTAAACCCCATTCCGAATACTCTTCTTTCAATTTTCTTAACATATAATCTATATCTCTTTCATCACTTGCTATTATCACTTGGTCGTCAGCAAATAGCAGGCTTGTCAAACAATGTTCACCTGTTCTTATTCCCATTCCTGCGGTTTTTCTTCTCCAGTTTGTTAGTGCTTCTTGTATGTATATTTTAAATAATGTAGGAGACAGGCTGCAGCCTTGTCTTAATCCTTTCGTTGAACGGAAAGGCCGCGATATAACATTTCCTATCTTGACTGCACTTTTTGATTCGATATATATATATATATATATATATATATATATATATATATATATATATATATATATATATATTTCTGATTGCCCGACAGTATACACTATTTATCCCAATCCTCGTCAATGCTTTTTCCAGGGTACCGTATCGAAAGCTTTCTCCAAGTCGATAAATAATAGGTGTGTGGGTAGATTTCTATCTTTCCGCTTTTCTATAATTAGTTGAATAACAAATATATTGTCAATGCATGATCTCCCGGCTCGGAAGCCACTTTGCTCCTCTACTTCTTTGATGCTGCTGGTAAGATGCTGGTAAACATTGGTTTAACCCCGGTTAGATTAGATTGCCCACCGCGAAGCGTAGAGATAAATCAAGACAACATACTCCCGGCAACGCGGACTCTCGATCCAATATTGGTCAATGTGGCAAGGACCGTTGAATCAACGTTGCAACGTCGAGTTAGTTGCGTTCGCATCTACTATCTGACATCTTGAAAATGTCAACAATTATTTTCAACAAAAGCACGAATATTTATTGAACCAACGTAGACAACGCAGAAGCTTAATTTTTGCTTTCGGATCTTAGTTAAAGAGTGCCAAAGATTAACAACAGTTACACCAGGTAAAAAGTCCGCAACAATAAATTTCAAAACAATCCCCTATTCTTTACAAAGTCCTAACTTAACTGAAGTCCTTAACTGTGTGGTACATTTAAAAACATTTTTTCAGGAATTCTTTTTGTAGTACTCCTTACACGATGGTATGAAACAAACACGATAACTTTTAATATTTGATATATTTGACATATCTACTACTCTATCAACAAAGCCATGTTTTATTACGTCAAATTTTACTTATTACGTCGCAACGCGTTTTGGGTACCGAGTTCAAAAATATTTTTTCAATTTGTTATATCTTTTTAATTACAACAAAGAAAAGAAAACAAAAATAGTTTTGTTATAAAACTTATGTATGTGCTTTCGATTTATGATAACAAAAAAATATTCAAAAACTGAATTCTGATGTAATTAATAATAAAATTATTAAAAGTACCTCCAAAGTTATAGGGAATGTAATATTAAATTTTTTTAATAATTTTTAATACTCTAGTAACTGGTTATTTCCCACTTAAAATTAAAGTAAGATCACCAATTCTAATGAAGCCAGGAAATTCCGTCATATTAATAGTTACCATAAAAAATATTAGAATTATCTGCTTAAAACTAAAAATGAAGAAGTTATATTGAAAACCGTGAAATATTAATATATTAACAATCTGGATTCAGATCGAAGCATTCCTGTGAAACTGTCATTGTCTGACTGGACTTTAAAGGAGCTTATAAACCTATAGACCACACTCTTCTATTATGATATACCAAAACTATGATATAACAGGTACTGTGATAGCTTGCTTTAACAGTTTCCTATTGGTAGAGAACAGTGTACAAAAGTCGATAATGTATTTCCGGCAATAGAAGTGTCACCTGTGTTGTGCCCCAGGGAAGTGTACTGGGTCCTCTTTTATTTATCTTATACCTAAATGATGTCAATTATATTAAAGACTGTGAATTCCTTCCTATACCTATTTATTTGCCGATGATATGAAAATTATGAAAAAATTAATTATACTTTGCAGACTGTATCGCACTTTATTAACATCAATGATCTTAAAGTCTATGTTAATAAAACCAAAACTATGTTCATAACAACGCATTGTAAATATAACCAGATTGACAAAAATGTTATAACCATAAACATTAACGGTGAAACTATTGTAATTGTTGAGGACATCAAATATTTGGGGTACGTTATTGATAATACACTTGGCCAAAAAAGCATTTTTAGTATATGGAGAATAAAGTATTGAAAATATTATTTTTCTTCACACGAAATAGCAGAAACTATACTCTTCAGCCTTACTTACCCGAACTGTTTATAAAACCATAATACAACTACATTTTGAGTAGTGTTCTTGCATTTTTTTTCAGCCTGTAATAATCCACTCCTGGACATAGGCCTCTTCCATTTCCCTCCATGTTGACCTGTCTTGTTCTAGGAGCATCCAGTTCTTTCCCGCTCTTCTTTGTATGTCATCTTGCTATCTTAGCATGGGTCTGCCTCTGCTTCTCTTTGTTTTCCGTGGTCTCCACTGCATAATGATTTTTGTCAATTTCTCATCATTTCGCGCAACGTGTCCTGCCCACCGCCACTTGTTTTTTGCAGTTTGTTCTATGACGTCGCTTACTTTAGTTCTTGCCCTGATATCCTCCTTTCTTTGTTTATTCCCTAAGCTAATTCCCAGCATCGCACGTTCCATCGCAAGCTTACAAACCCGTAGTTGTTGTGCACTTTTCTTTGTCATGGTGACTGCTTCGAGTCCGTATAATATAACTGGCAGTACGTAGGCATCGTATACTTTCCTTTCAGATTAATTGGTCTTGAAATCTTCGAATCTTCGGTTCTTTGAGGATATATGCGAGTTTTCCAAATGCTGCCCATGCCAAACTGATCCTCCTCCTTACCTCGGTTGTCTGGTTGTCTTTGCCTAGCCTAATGCTGTGTCCCAGATAAATATGTTCTTCCACTAGTTTAGATATTGACATTGACTAGATATTGACATTGATGTTGGTGTTGTTTTAGCTCATGATCTTCGTTTTCTGGAGGTTCATTTCTAGTTCTACTTTCTGTGACTCCTTCTTTAATTTACATATCATGGTGTTAAGTTTGTCCTGGTCGGTGCTCATGATCACAATGTCGTCGGCGAATCGGAGATGACTCAAAAATCTCCCATCTATGTTGACTTCCTTTTGTTGCCATGTCAGGTTCTTAAAAACGTCTTCTAATGCCAGGGTAAATAATTTTGGAGAGATTGAATCTCCCTGTCTTACCCCTCTCCGTTTAGGGTTTTTTCGGTTGTTATATTTTCGTCTACTTTGATATGTATTGTAGCATCCTTGTAGATATCTTTAATGAGGTTGGTATATCTTCAATCAATCCTCGCATTGCCCACTGCCTCCAGCACCGCCCAGGTTTCCAGCGAATCGAAAGCTTTTTTGTAGTCGACGAATTCGAGGTGTAATGGGATATTATATTCAGTACACCTCTCAATAAGAGTACGTATCGTTTGAATGTGATCCTTCGTATTATAGCCACTTCGGAAACCGGCTTGTTCCACTGGTTGGTACAAATCGAACTTTTTGTTGAGTCGGTTGGTTATGATTTTGGTAAGGAGCTTATACAAAACGGACAAGAGACTGATTGGTCTATAGTTTTCGATTTTATTTCGGTCTCCTTCTTTGAAGAGAATTATTACTTCGGCATTTCTCCAGGCGTCGGGAATTTTTCCCTCCTCCATACATTTGTTAAGAAGGATTATCATTGCCTTTTCTAGAGTTTTTCCCCCATTCTTCACCATTTCTGTTGTAAGGCGGTCTTGTCCTGGGGGCTTTCGGTTTTCCATCTGCTTCAGTGCCATTCTCAGCTCTGCAGTATCAATCTCCGGGATGTCCTCGGAGCCCACATCCAGGACTGTCTGGTCTATACGGTTTGGCTTAGGTACCGATTGTCTGTAGAGTTCCTGATAGAAGTGTTGGATAGTGGATGTGATCTGTTCCCTTTCTGTCACATCTTGTCCTTGTTGGTTCTTAATTTTGTATATGATCGACCGTCCCTTTGTTCTTTTTGATCGGAGGACTTTCATATTAATGTTGTCTTTGATGGCTTCTTGTATGATCTTTGTGTTATGAGATCTTAGGTCTTTTTTAATTGCTTACTTTACTCATTTGTCTAGTTCTCGGTATCCTATTGAGTCTCTGTCGATTTTTCTTCGTTCTGTTAGGAGTGCGTTTGTGCTATGGCTGATTTTCGTATTAGTTTTTTCTGCCATGTAACATATTTTCTTTGCTGCTACTTGCATGCTGCTAGTGATTTTGCCCGATAACTCATTTAGACCCATATTTTTCAGATCTTTAGTTGGTTTTAGTTTTTTGTTGATTTGGGCATTATATTCTTCCAATTTGTCTTTGATCTGAATACCTGTTGGACGAACAGCTTTATCGATCTGCTTTTTTCTTTCCAATCGTGTGTTTATATTTATTGTGGCCCTTACGATTCTGTGGTCGCTTCCCCTATTAAATCGGCTAATAACTGATTCATCGGTATAGGGCTGTCTATCCGTAGTGAGTATTTAGTCAATTTCGTTCTTAACTGCGCCATTCGGACTTCATGTCCATTTTCTGTGATGTTGTTTCTTGAAAAACGTATTCATGCAGTTCATTTGTTCTTTGTTTATAAAATCGGCACAACATTTCGCCTCTATTATTTCGCGTGCCTAGTCCAAAATTACCGATGTTCGGGCCGTCTGTCTCAGTTTTACGTCCTATCTTAGCATTGAAGTCCCCGATTATAACCTTGAACTTCGTTTTCTCTTGGTTTTTAGCCATCGTCAGATCTTCATAGAATTGCGCGATATCTTCGTCAGTTAATGTTGATGTGGGTGCATATGTCTGTATTATCTGCATGCTGTATCTCTTGTTCAATTGGAGTATAATGTAAATAACGCGGTTTGATATAGTTCTTGCATTGCTTGATGCTAATAGTGCATCCTATATTGCATTCTTGCAAAAACTACAAAATAGCGTGTTATTCTGAGATGCAGTAGCTATGCATATATTGTTAAATTGGCTTTCTGTTAAAGAGGTTGTTCTATTACGGAATGAGTTTGATCTTTAAGATTGTATCTGGTGATGCCCCTCGTTATTTCGACCAATTTACTGTGTTCCAAAACCAAATACACAACTATCCCACTACTAGAAACAATGATTTTTATGTCCAAAGATCAATTTATTCTCGAATTACAAATTCATTATTTCATAGAGGCTTGTTAGAGTTCCATGACGTTCCTGTCGAAATCAAATATTCCCAATTACTAAAGCAATTCAAACAGCAGCTAGTCCTAAATTTTAAAACTGAGTATACATGCTGTGTAAAGGTTCATTTTTTAAAATTAATAATAGAGTATGGTGACGGTGTCATTGATAGCGAAACTTGTTAAAATCGTGAAAATATTAGATGTGAATTGTCATTATAGGGTCTTTTTAGAAATATACTGTGATTGATTTTATTTAATAATGTTACACTTGGATACGAAATGTTTATACTGCAATTATAACAGAAATAACACGTGTATATTAGCTTGCCTATTTGAATTAACTATTATTATTAGTCTTGTATAGTCTTGTCTGTCTAGTCCTCTTTGCCTGTTCTTATCTGTCTAGTCCTGTATGTCTAGTCTTGTCTGTCTGGTCTCGTCTGTCTAGTCAAATCAAATCAGACCAGTCTGTCTAGTCTTGTCTGCCTAGTCTTATTTGTCTAGTCTTGTTGCAGTTGTTCTAGACAGACTAGATTAGATAGACAAGATGGACAAGACCATATAGCAAAACTAGACAGACAGCACTGACCATGTATGTAGAATAAAACGGTCCCGTTTCTTGTCACTTGCTTTGACGCAGCGAAACGGCTCACACAACGCATCTTCAAGTGGGGTGTGCCAAATAGTGACAGAAGATGTTGTATTATTCATTGTACAGAAGTTAGGTTCCTGGTTAGGGTTGTTTCTGTCCTTTTGGTTGGATGTTATATTATGTTTTAGTTTATATCTATATATTTATATATATATATATATATATATATATATATATATATATATATATATATATATATATATATATATATATATATATATATATATATATATATATATATATATTTATATATATATATATATATATATATATATAATAAAAACATTAAAAAAATTGAAATATTGAACGCATTTGAACCTGCTGTACAAAAGTTTTGTTAGTATCGCGTTTTGCATACAAAATATTTTAACAATGTGAACGAGCATAAAAGCATTTTATACAAATATTTACTGTTGTAATTGATAGAAAATAGTATTATAAATATTTTACAGAACAAAAAAATTTATATTCATTTAGTATATTGAACTAAATACTTTATTGGAGAATGTAAACGCAAATTCCAAATACTTGTAAATCAATCACTGATAATATACCCGTAATTTTCACAATCTCAAAGTATTATTGGTTACTGATGTCGGTTTCACTGCCTTATTCTAGTATTTAAAGTTCTTATACTCCCAAGCCGGAATGATTGGTAAAGCTGAAATGATAAATTTTATAAAGTTTCTAAAAATTTGAAAATACTCGTAGAGTAACAAAATATAAGTTTAATAATAATAATGTATTTTAATTGACTTGAAAACGCAACTCTGCAATGTAATTTGACAAATATTAAGACAAATATTAATAAACAGTGAATACATTAATTCTATCAAATTCTAGAAACAATCTACATCCAACCAACTACATCAGTTATTGTGATACCTGTCTAAATTATAGATATATGTTTTATAAATTTATTTAACTAGCTGACCCGGCGAACTTCGTATCGCCTCAGAATATATAATCATTAAAAAACATCTTATTAGCTGAATTAAAGTCAGTCAAATGTTACGCGTATCGATATCTGGTAACAAAATCGTACACGATTATATAATAGATGGGAATATAATCGTGTCTGTCCTCTCCAACGCGTAAGGTACGACGTATAAAAAAAAGCCCAAACCTCAAAAGTCGAATTGTTCGTTCACTCAATCAATAGCAATTCTTGTGATTAACAATAATGTTCGAGAACACTTTGTTGGTGGGCTCGTCCTTAGTTGAGACGAAATTGCAAAAAATATGCGGAAACGAAATCAATCCGTTCGTTTCGTCGACGGGAAGGCGGCCATTACCGATTGACAACAATTGCTTGGAGAAATCTTCGGCAGATGGAATGTTCAGCAACGCAACTCACATCTTTGTCGACAGCTGAAGTTTCTTAATGTAGTGCCACAGAGTAGATGATTTGAGGCAAGCGTTTATTTCATCGGCAGGGGTGGATCTTGGAATTACTGGTAGGGTTTCCCGGAAATCGCCAGTCAGTAGAATCATTGCGCCTCCAAAACATCTTGAGTCATTGCGCAGATCTTTCATGGTTCGATTTAGTGCTTCCAATGAGCGTTTGTGCGTCATTGCGCATACATCCCATATGATAATTTTACTTGCTTTAACACTTTATTTACACTTTGGCCATTACCGATTGTTTGGCAATGTTGCATTTGGGTGTTTCAGTCGTTTGTAGGTTTAACGGTAGTTTAAATGCTGATTGAGCCGTTCTGCATCCTTGTACGAACGTGGTACCTATACCTGAAGGAGCATCTGCTACGGAAATTTCGTATCTCGCACGAACAGTGGTTAAAATCAATGACATGAGGAATGTCTTTTCCAACGAGCGCATCGAGGAAAAATAAGCCTTCATTAACTTATCGTACACACCCATCTATTTTGAGTTCAACAGTGGTACACTCATTCAAACTGATTCGTTCAATGCATCTCGGTCGTATTCACGTTCATGTTCCAATTCTCCATTGAAGGCGTCGTTCGTAGCACGATTTGGCGTTGGTATTCCTAACTTTACTAACAAACTGCCGCACATGCTAACACATGTCTTCTATCGAAAGGAATGCCTGGTTATGTATTTCCTCATTCACCTCGAGATCGGGATTCCCTGAAGTGACACGAATTCGATGTAAAATTTCTTCTGACATGTCATCCTTGTACTTGTTTCGCAGCACAATTGGATTCGATCAAAAACATCGATCGAAATAATGATAACTAATAATGTGCGTATCTGCACAGCATACTGGCATAGCTTAAGTTATAGCTTAAGTAGCTTCGACTGTGCGAAAATATGTGGCGTTCCATAAAAAAATGAAAAAATTAATTATTTTCATTATTATTACTTTTTTCGTGAATTTTATCCAATATTTTAATAGTAGCTATAATAGCAGGGGTGGAGGCAAATGCAATAAATAAAAAATCATAAAAATCGGTCCCGCCGTTCTTGAATTTTTAAAAGCCAAAACTCAAACCCCACTGTGTTTTATATATTAAGATTTGTTGCATCTTGTATTTTTTCTGTAAGCATTTCAATGCTTTAAAATTTTATGATACTTCTTGTCAATCAAAATAGTGTCGTGTCTAAATATATATACAACATTTATGATATTACATTTTATGAAATAGAATATACTAAACCTTATATTTCCTGCATATAATTAAAGTTGTTTAGTTTTAGGTTTATACGAAGATATCTTATTTGAATATTTAATTATTATTAATAATTTACTTGAATGTTTTAAGCCAACATTTCTTTTCAAGAAAATTTCTTCTAAGAAAAGATTACAAATGTTAGTAGCTACATGAAATCGCCTGATCGAACACAGCGGTTTTGATTTGGATGTTGTGTGTTTATAAATTGTGTTCGTGGGGGGTTGTCGAGCTGTCTGTCTTCTCGTCAGTTCATTTTTGAGTGCCGTTAAAGTAAGATTATTTATTAGTGCAGATAATTTCATTATTAGTAAATTGTGCAAGTGAATGCTCAATTTTTACTGGTGAGTCTTATTAAAAATAATATTAATACACACAATAATAAATAATAATAAATAATAAAAAAACAATGAATTTATGTATCAATTAATTTCTACAATTTTTTTAAATTTAATTTTTGTTATTTATAATTTCTGGTATTACATTTCTATAGAATTGGGAGAAAACCTGTATCAGTTCAAAATATATAATTAGATTAATTTCTTAGATTAAGATTTCAAATACAAATCACAAAATTTTTAAATCAAACTTACAAAACCGAAATATAGCAATAATATATAAATTTATGGGTATATTGGTATAAAAATGGGTATATTGGTATAAAAATGATTCATTAATTTACAATAAATTAATTGACATAATTAATTAATTAAATAAAAAAAAACATAAAAATAATTAATTGACATAAAAATAACATGGTAAGCTCCGTTTTGCATGATTTAATTGATGCGAATCGTCTCCCACAGTGTTTTAGTAAGCGCAGTGTTTTAGAAAAAGTAGAATGAAGCTTCTTAGTCGTCCTGTTTAAGAAATATTTGGACTTTTGTAATAAAAAAATTGACATTTTCAACACAATAACTGACGTGTATGACTGCTCACATAACTAAGAATGTGCATACAACTGGGTCAACGGTGCCAAATTTAATTTTAACAACATATTATAAATTATTTGAATTTTTCTGCGTCACATGTATATACAAAAATGGCTTCCAGAATTTTTTTTCCATTCTGGTTATTCAGAATATTTTGATGACTGGTACTGACTGAAAACCTCCAGTGGCGGAGGTTAGATTAGGTTGCCCTCCGCGAAGCAGGCAGCTAAATCAAAACCACATACGCGCGGCAGCGCGAAGTCTCGATCCCATATAGGACATTGTGGCAAGAACTGTTGGTTTAACCCAGATTAGATTAGGTTGCCACCGCGAAGCTGGCAGATAAATCAATACCAGTTACGCGCGGCAGCGCGAACTCTCGATCCATGTTTTTTTCCTCCACCAGATCCACCAGACCAGGATAAATTGGTCGATATTTTGAAGATTAATTGTTATAACAGGCTGTGAGTCTGAGTAGCTGCGTGGAAAGTGTTAAGGAAGTGCCGATTGTCAGGGCACAGTCGACCGCCACCCCGCGACTAATTCAGACGAAGTGAAAGGTGTCAGTGGGTGAGTTACACCCACCTTAAGCCCCGTGTAACAAATATTGAACTAGCATTTATAGCGACCACGGGCCGCTATTTTGAATATGTCTGCTATAAACAGCATGGTAATATATAAGGCCAATAATAACTCCTCAATATTACGTCAAAATTTTCGTCGAAATTTTACGTCGAAAGACTTGGGAATGGAATTAGTTTCAGGGCGTTTACGAAATAGAAAGGAGAATCTTCATTTACCAAAAGAACTTTGTTAGAGGATCCAGTATAATGTCGGTGAATCCTCAAATGAACCACCAGGAAAAGTGCCAAGATTTGTCAGAAGATGTGAAATATGCCCCACTAAAAAAGATATAAAAAAACTAAATACAGTTGTTACCAATGCTATCGTTACATATGTATGGAGCATGTTATTTTCGCAGGTGAAAAGTGTATCAAATCTAAAGATGAGTCTGATTAGTTACATGACAAACATTATTTTTAATTTGTTTTATTATTAGAAAAAAATATGTTTTTAGATTCCGTTAATAAATATTAAAAAAACCGGAAAAAAAATATTTAACGTTTAATTTTGCTTCAATAATAAGTACAGATATTTAATAATTAATAAAATAATAATAGAGAATACATTAAACTATTAAATTCACATGATCCCTATCAGGGTTTGTTACATCCACCTTGCGCTCCATTTTACATACTTTAACCTACCGCTCGCCGGGTTAATAAATATTCAATTTTAGTTTATGTATTGCTGAAAGAAATACAATTGATTGGTAAAATATCCTACCAGAAAAAATTTTCACTACGTCTATGCACGATAAATATATACTACATACTGGGTTACCTTTACGCGTAATATACCCTGTAAATTTAAAAATACTCTAATTACATTTGTTACAGTTTTTGCAAAACCTCATTTTTTTAAATATTTTGCTAAAATAACAATTTTTTTTAAAGAGTTAAAATTGGCAACGCCGGTTCAGCTGCGTGGGCATATTTTTGGTTTTGTGACCAGTAATACACATCAGTTGTTGTGTTGAAATGTTTTTATGTTTTTATTACAAAAATCTAAATATTTATGGAACGGAAGACTTAGAAGCTTCATTTTACTTTTCCGCTCTTACTAAAGCACTGTAGAAGATGATTTGCGTCAATTAAATCAGGTAAAAAAAAACGAGAAACCCGATTATTCGAAGCTTACCATATTCTTGATAAATTCCAAATATATTCAACCTATTCGTAGCTCTATAATATTAAGTCTTATTAGGACTATGAACAAATCTCATGTTGAAACAACTAGAGATTTGTATGTTATTCCTAGAACCAGTCCATCTTCATGGCACTAACGGAGCTAGAGAAATAACATTGTTTTTAAAATTAATTACTTTCTGTTTATATTAAGTGAATAGCCCTCTGCAGATGCGTTTCGAGATCTATCATGAAAATGGACTGGTTCCAGTGTTGGGCATAATTCAATTAATTTTTTAATTGTAGAATCAAACAATTACAATTTTAATTGCAATTAAATCAATTGCAATTAATTTAATTGAATTAACTGTTTATTTGTGAGATGAAATTGAAATCAATTGCAATTAAATCCATTAATTGTGGTTTACAATTAATTTAATTGCAATTAAAATTTTAATTGTTAGTTACAATTAACTTAATCATCAATTGTTTATTATTACAATTAACAATTAATACTATTTGATGAATGTAAAAACTTTTCTCTCTTGTCACCGTGTATCACTCCCTTGTAACCGTGCTTTCCCGCATTGTGCCAAATAAAATAATTTCCAATATTGTAAATAATCTAAATAGTTGGGAAAGATGGTTCGTTCTGGACACCTCCACTTCCGGCCCCCCACCTCGCTCCCACTTGCTGTTAACACCCCACTTACGGTTCCCACCTCCACTTCCGGTTCCCACTCACACTTCCGGTTCCCACTTACGCTTCCGGTTCCCACCCCACTTCCAGAACCGGAAGTGAGAACCGGAACTGTGAAAATTTTTGCAACCGGAAATGGGGCGTTGTAACCGGAAGTGGTGAAAATTTTTGAACCGGAAGTGGAGGTGGGAACCGGAAGTGGGTGAGAAACAGTAGTTGGGGTGGAAACCGAAAGTGGGTGGGAACCGTAAGTGGGGGGCGAGGGTAGGGGACCGGAAGTGGTCTATTTCCCTACGTCCGGTTCCCACCACCACTTCCGGTTCCAAAAATTTCCCTACTTCCGGTTCCCACTTTTGGTTCGTGAACCGGAAGTGGTGTGGGTACCGGAAGTGTGAGTGGGAACCGGAAGTTTGAGTGTGAACCGGAAGTAGGGGTGGACACCGGAAGTGGGGTAGGAACCGGAAGTGGGAGCGAGGTTGAGTGCCGGAAGTGGAGGTGGAGGGTCCCGAACGAACCATCTTTCCCAACTATTTAGATTATTTACAATATTGGAAATTCTTTTATTTGGCACAATGCGGGAAAGTACGGCTACAATGCGGGAAAGTGACTTTACCGCATTATAGCCGGACATTGCTACATAGTGAGTAAAATTCTAGTTTCGCTTGATGTATACACGATGTGAAAGCTAGCTTTACAATTCAGGAGGCCAAAAAATAATTTCCAATGTTGTAAATAATCTAAATAGTTGGGAAAAATGGTTCGTTCTGGACCTGTTCCGGCCCCAGTTCCGGTTCCAGTTCCGGCCCCCAACCTCGCTCCCATTTCCGATTCCCACACCACTTCCGGTTCTCACCCCCACTTCTGGTTCACACTCACACTTCCGATTCCCTCTCAAACTTCCGGTTCCCACACCACTTCCGGTTCCGGAACCGGAAGTGGGGGGCGGGAACCGGAAGCAGGGTGGGGACCGAAAGTTGAATCGGAAGGTCTATTTGTTTCTTAAATAATAATTGTCGGCCAAAAAAATTATACAAATTTCGTTGGGAAACGATTTTACAGCGCTCCAGCTAATGCAGAACTCGCCCTTCGGGCTCGTTTTCCAAACGAGCTGTCGCGTTGTAAAATCAAACTTTCTACACTCTAATGTAAATAACTATTTCAGTTACGCATTATGGCAAGTAATACATTGGAGTATAATAAACATCTTTTAACCGACATTTATTAATTGTTAATTGTAATTGTAAAAGTGCTTCAATCAATTAACAATTAATCAATTGTAATTGCAAAATTTTACAATTAACAATTAATTAATTGTTAATTGTGATTTATTGCAATTACAAATAATTATTTTAATTGTTAGTTGCAATTAAATCTCGCAATTTAATTGTTAATTGTTAATTGTTTTCACAATCAATTTTTGCCCAACTATGACTGGTTCTAGGAATAACATACAAATCTCTACTATATTCATATGTAATTAATTTAATTAATTTGTCTGATATAAAAATCCACGCGAGCGAAGCTACGGTATAGCTAGTAAGGTGCCAGGTATCAGGTGGGCCATTGAAAACGAAACAGAGGAATTTTCGGATAATTAAATATGAAGCAAAAAAACGCTCGGACAGGTCAACTTTGTTTGTGAGGTGAACACCTTTTACATTTTATAGCCAAACACAAGTAGCTTCTGTAGCCAAATCATTTAACTAGAGATGCCACAAATATTCGGTATTCGGCAATTCGGCCACTTTTTTAATATTCGTTATTCGGCCGAATATTGCTAACTATTCGGCCGAATACCGCATAGCAAATCATGAAAAAAAAATCACATGTATTATTAAAAAATGATTACATATACATTGCTACCGGGTGATAATAGATATATTTTTGCGAATTCTGTCAGTTTTGGATACTGCTGGACGTTTGCTGACCACCACTTAAGTAACCGTAAGGGTCTGTTGTCCTATCTAGGCGAGCCGCTTTTAGATAAAAATTAATCATTTATCATTTGCAATTTCTAATGGGTTCTAAACACATCTCTAACTGGTATTAATAATATCATTTCCACTTTTCGTTACCACATCCTCATCTTTCTCCATATTTTCTTTAGCTTCTTCAAAACAATTCCAGAAACTGTCGTCTATTTCAATGGTTTTGTCATTGATATTTATTTTCTTTCGAGATGGAGAAAAATCATTATCGGTACTACAAGAAATTAGAAAAACAAACAATTCTTTTAGAACCTCTGAAAATGAGTTTTTGTGATGAGTAACTCATTTTCAGACCTTATAAAAGATTTTTTTGTTTTGTTCATTGTGTTTGAACTAAACTCAGGAAACTGGTTTTGAAACGAAGGTCAGGAAAATTGGCAACCAGGTATTTGTCATTTTCATTACAAGTTGAACCGTGTTCCTAGCTTGTTCCTCAGCATCTAGTGAAGGTCTCATTTTCAGCAAATTTGGTGTTCTATCTGCAATCTCTTCCTTTCCCAGATATTCCAACAATGTGAGAACGTGTGGAATCACTTCGGAGTTGCAAGAAACAAAACAAAAACCTAACGTGTGGTTACATCTTTCACTAATTGGTGGTTAGGCAACCTAATAATTCGTCTTGCAGCAGCTACCACCGGTGTTATTTCCGTTTGAGATTTTAGCGATTCCTCAATGGCTTGTTGTAGTAAATGTTGTAGTTAAATTGTTGTTCTTTTACAATATTGGTACCAGTATGTGAACCAACAAACGGTTTCATTGTTAAGACGCCATGTTCCAGAATAAAATTAGAAGATATCCAATGTGCAGTGAAACTCAAAACTTTGATAATTGTACTGACATGTCCACATCTCGCTGGTATTGCTTGTGAAATACTAGCTTCAATTTTATTATTTTATATAGGGTAAGTCAGGGAGGGATCGACCACCGGGTGAGACCGACCAGTCGAGATAACTTAAGAACAAAACTAGGGAGGGATCTGTGCGTCACATATATGGTAAAATTAGTTCAGCTAGTTGGAACAAACTTGATATATGAGGCCGTGGCAACAGTTTGAATTTATAAATTAAATTTGAAATTTTGTGCGAACATGAAAGTTTTTTGACATATTTACTGTGTTGGTAATATTTTGAAAACGTGTAAGTTTATTTAAACTATATCGATACTGGATGATAAAATATGTATAAAACTATAAAATAACTCCAAAAATATAGTCGTTACTTATTTATATATATATATTTCTTTATATATATATAGGTATTTCTTCCAGTTAACAAGGTGGTCGATCTCTCCCGTGTCTTGGGTATAGTTCGACCACATTTATCCGGGAGAGAGATTTGAAGGAAAGTAGAGATTTAATGATACCCAGTTAGTTAAATAAAAAGTTAAATACAAAGTGAGTATCTACCGGCCCATGAAATAGGAAGTTTACAAAATGTACAGACAGCAAAAGTCCAGTATTGCAAGAAAGTGATACATCAGTTGGAGAATGGGATGAAAATGAATGCGTAGGGTGTGGGGAAAATTATATATATATATATATATATATATATATATATATATATATATATATATATATATATATATATATGTGAGGAACAATTTTCTCGGTCGTATAAGTGCGACCAGGTATTTTGTTTTGAGGTGCTGCTTTTTCCATAGGCTCGTTCAACTAGCGATAATGATTCATTATAAACGATAATGGTTCATTTTCTAAGGCAATCATTTCACCGATTAAATAATGACATTTTCTTGATTTTGGACCTTGTAAATTCCACAAGAATTTCCTTTCAATTGTTTCTTTCAGAGATAACTGAAATACTCTTTTCTGACATGCTTGGTACTGCGAGTATGGTACTGCGCAGCGTTGCGCTCCCGCGCACTCATTTTTCGATACAGTGCGAAAGATGCGCAATATTCGGCGGCCAAATATTCCTCGCTTCGGCCAAGAGGGTGGCCGAATATACGGTATTCGGCAAAATTTCTATTTGTTGCATCTCTACATTTAACCCCTTCGCGCTGGTACTATAATCCCAAAATTTTAAATGGCACGGTGGGGTAAGTTATACCTCATTTGAAAGCCCGTTTAGCCCTGAATACCAAACGGCTAACATTTTCTCTATCGTCTTGAAAAAAAATCCATCGATTTGTTTTTATAAATAGGTTAGATAGGTTATTTAATTTCAAGTTATGAACGCGTTTTATGTTTATGTCGTTGAAAGGAAGTTCAATTTGTTCTTACTGGGAAAAGTGTAGAAAAAAACATCACCATTCAAAATTTTTATTAGTTCAAAAAATACTCAATTGTTTCTTTTTAAGACATGTACACATGTTCTTCTATTAAGCAGTGGGTTTTGTTCTGTTATCGGAATATTACAGATAATTTTTTATTCTATTCTATTCTTTTTATTAGTCTCTTACCACCTAACAGATCCCATTGGATCTCCAATTAAGCTGCTTTTTGAATTGTCGTGTTTCAAAATAAACATTGCTTGTGCAAAAATAGTTTTCCCTATTGCGCAAAGGGTCGAAATGGTCGCGTTCTTTTTCCAAAATAGTGAGAACGATAATCGTACGGCAAACTTATTTATTCAAGAGCCTCCCGATAAACGTAAGCAGAAAATACGTGTTGGAGTTGGTCACGAAATTTCAAGAAACAAGTTCAGTAGCCAGTAAAAAACGGCACCCTCTACGTGAACTCCCGGTGAGAAATGAGGCTACTGTGGTTGGAGTTTTGGGACAAGTTGCTGTAGACCTAACTCTGAGTACGCGAAAATTGGCCAATATAACCAACATCCCTAGAACAATTATTCGTAGAATCTAAAAACAACATAAATTTCATCCATATAAAATTCATTTAGTAAATGAACTGACTCTTTTTTTTTCAAGACTTGAAAGAACTGACAGTTTTTTTTAAGAAAATAATAATTATGAGACAACCGGTCCCCATGAACTAGCTGAGCTGGTAAATATAATTCCAACAGGAACACCCTGGAACCGCCATTGGTATTACTTCGGGGTGCCTGTTAGAATTTCTACCTGTTTTGTATTACCCTTGCATCTGAAACTTCTTTAATATTGCCATCCGTTTCTAGATCCGGGTCTCTCTTTCGTGTCTTTCTTTTCCTTTCATTATGTCCCTCATTATCGCCGTTATTGCATTCCAGTCTGCTTCTGTTCTAAGGAGCAACTGCCACGTTTGTTGTTGAAACTACTGCATGCGGCACAGTAGTTTCAACGATAGTTTCAACAGTAGTTTATCGATTTGCTGTTAGTCGGTAGTCCGTCCATTTTATGCACTAAAAGATGGTGTGTTCGGCGGTGTCGATCTCCAGACAGAACCAACAGTTGGGGTTATTTTTCTTTTTGATTTAAAAAACGGATGATCCAAAGACCCCATGTCCAATAAAGGCTTGGGTGACATAATAGTCAACCTCTCCCCACTAGGGCATCCAAACCGGTTAAAACCGAACTTGGTTAACCGGGTTTTCTGTTAAAATTTAGGAAACCGTAAAACCGGTTTTTTTTTCGAAAAACCGAAAATCGGTTATTATTTATTTTATTTTTTTCTTCGAGTGGAAAATAATTTTATTTTTCTATTGTTATTCATGAAGTATTATATTGTGGATTTATTTGTACTCAAATAAAACGAAGGAGGAGTAAATTTGTAGTCAAATAAAGGTTCACAGATTTAGGGTGCGCATAATCTTCACCCTAAAGAAATATAAATACGGTATAATCTCGATAATATGGGACACATATGGGACAACATATGGGACCAGACAACCGCCGGATTATTAGAAAGAGTGGTGGGAGGGAAGAGCGGTCTCCAGACTGCCGGATTACTGAATGTGTCCGGTCAACCAACGGCCGAATTGTCGAGATTATGCTGTACTTGACTCCATTTTCACATTTTAGTCTGTTTCGTACTTTGATAAATAAATATATATCTACATTTATAGTTATCTCTTCGTAAAGAATTTATTCTAACAATAATATCTTTTTTATTCTTTACGTAAATATAATGAAATAATAATTTGTTTTTATTTAATGAATAATTAAAAATGGTAAATATATATTTTTTTACTTGGTTTACAGCTGCACTATTTTTGAAATAAGTTTTAAAAGCTAAGATTCAGTGTATTTATTTTTATACTTAAAACCGGGTTTCAACCGGTTGACCGTTTTTTTTTGCTTTACGAAACAAAACCGGTTTTTGAAATTACATCGGTGTTTTAGATACCCTACTCCCCACTTTCTTTCCATTCACTGTCTCACGTCTTTAATAAAAGTTTTCGTCCATCCGTCGTAGCCTTCCCATCTCCGCTGCCATTCATCCATACATTTGTGTTACATCAGACCTACAGTTCTTCCTGTGCCGATAAATTCTTACCATCTCCCGAATCCTCAGCTCGATAGGCGGAATTAAATCTAAAGCTGTTGCTGCAGCCATGGATACGGTTCTGTATGCCGAAATCACTCTAAGAGCCATTTTTCTGTTAAAGGCCTTTTATCTGTCTAGTATTTCTGTACAATGAATATTTAAGTGCCTGTGAACTGACATGAACTGACTCATCATGATTTCGATACACGACGGAAAAGAATAGGTGCTGATGCGAATTTTCTTTTTAACATTTGTTTTTCTGAGGAGTGTACATTTTTCCGAAACTCAACTGTAAATCGCCATAACAGTTTATTTTGGTCCGACGTGAGATTTTTCAAGGATCCATCCAAGGATTTTCCACAAAGTCCATACTCAAAATCCGCTAAAACTAAATGTCTGGGCCGGTATTTTGGAGACCGCATTATTGGTCCCATTTTTCTTGATGGTAATTTGACTGGTGAACGTTACCTGGAAGTGTTCGAAGATGTAGTCCACCCATTGCTTGTTGATAACGCGTTCATAACTTGAAATTAAATAATCTTGACAACAAATCTATACATTGTTATAATGTTAATCAATAATGAACAAATGATACAAATGTTAATCGTTTGGTATTAACGGCAAAAAGGGCTTTCAAATGAGGTATCACCGTGTCATTTTAATTTTTTGTGTTTGTGGCTCCAGCGCGAAGGGGTTTAGCGATTTGGCTACAAATTTTCTTCTAAAAGGTGTCCCCTTCACCAGGAAAGTTAACGTGTCCGAGCGTTTTTTGAGACTCCATCTTTAACTATCCGAAAATCCCTCTGTTTTGTTCCCTTTGTTTTCAAAGTTCCAACTGGTATATGAAAACAAACTTAAATACCATAAATTTGTTAGCTTCTACAAATTTGATATATATTCTACAACCGTCAGACCCTCGTTCCGACAACAAATTTAACTTTTATTTTAACGTTTTATTTCCAACCTGCAAATATGTTTGTAGTGCATAAATAGAAATTTCTGCAACAAACAACAATACATCATCTAATTAAAAAAAAAGATTAAATGTTTTTCAATTTAAAATATTGTAAAAATCATTCGAACTGCATGAAATACAATCGTGTTATTAAACTTTTATTGTCGTGAATTTGAAGCTTTAATATTCAATGACAATTAATATGTGGGTCTGTTTCGCTCAGACGCGACGAAAACAATTTGACATCATTTTTTTCTCCTTTCCTTTCTAAACAAATGATCAATCTAAGTCAGCGCAAATGGCGGGCTCGCGTTGTTATAAATACAAAAAGTAAATAATATATAAGAGGGATTTAGTGGCTAGTCGGACAATGTGGGAGATGCATTTAAATGGATCCATTCTGTGGATCTGTGAGGTGGACACGAACGCCTTTTAATAAAGATTAAACGCAGCCAATGCGAGCTGCAATCTCTTTAGACAGCCTCGTAAACAACATTGTGGGATTAAGAACCCTGCCCTGCAAAAACACACACTAACAAACACACACACGAAATGTTAGATGCCCAAATTTTTACACACAATGTCATCATTCAGTATTTACTTACACAAGGCCACAATTTATCTGTGTATTACCCATTACGTTCAAACATTAGTAAATCTTACAATTAGTATGTAAAAATTATGGAAATTATTTTGAATAATTTTTAAACTTAATGATTAATAAGACTAAACAAATAAGACAAATCCAGACCGACATCACTAACAGATAGAAACACGCAGATTGGATTGAGTCATAACAAAGACTAGCCAGACAAAACTAGACAGACAAAACAGACTAGGCTAGACAGACAAGACTAGACAGACAAGACTAGACAGACAAGACTAGACAGACAAGACTAGACAGACAAGACTAGACAGACAAGACTAGACAGACAAGACTAGACAGACAAGACTAGACAGACAAGACTAGACAGACAAGACTAGACAGACAAGACTAGACAGACAAGACTAGACAGACAAGACTAGACAGACAAGACTAGACAGACAAGACTAGACAGACAAGACTAGACAGACAAGACTAGACAGACAAGACTAGACAGACAAGACTAGACAGACAAGACTAGACAGACAAGACTAGACAGACAAGACTAGACAGACAAGACTAGACAGACAAGACTAGACAGACAAGACTAGACAGACAAGACTAGACAGACAAGACTAGACAGACAAGACTAGACAGACAAGACTAGACAGACAAGACTAGACAGACAAGACTAGACAGACAAGACTAGACAGACAAGACTAGACAGACAAGACTAGACAGACAAGACTAGACAGACAAGACTAGACAGACAAGACTAGACAGACAAGACTAGACAGACAAGACTAGACAGACAAGACTAGACAGACAAGACTAGACAGACAAGACTAGACAGACAAGACTAGACAGACAAGACTAGACAGACAAGACTAGACAGACAAGACTAGACAGACAAGACTAGACAGACAAGACTAGACAGACAAGACTAGACAGAGAAGACTAGACAGACAAGACTAGACAGACAAGACTAGACAGACAAGAATAGACAGACAAGACTAGACAGACAAGACTAGACAGACAAGACTAGACAGACAAGACTAGACAGACAAGACTAGACAGACAAGACAAAACACACTAGGCTAGACAGACAAGTCTAGACAGACAAGACTAGACAGACAAGACTAGACAGACAAGACTAGACAGACAAGACTAGACAGATAAGACTAGACAGACAAGACTAGACAGACAAGACTAGACAGACAAGACTAGACAGACAAGACTAGACAGACAAGACTAGACAGAGAAGACTAGACAGACAAGACTAGACAGACAAGACTAGACAGACAAGAATAGACAGACAAGACTAGACAGACAAGACTAGACAGACAAGACCAGACAGACAAGACTAGACAGACAAGACTAGACAGACAAGACTAGACAGACAAGACTAGACAGACAAGACTAGACAGAGAAGACTAGACAGACAAGACTAGACAGACAAGACTAGACAGACAAGACTAGACAGACAAGACTAGACAGACAAGACTAGACAGACAAGACTAGACAGACAAGACTAGACAGGCAAGACTAGACAGACAAGACTAGACAGACAAGACTAGACAGACAAGACTAGACAGACAAGACTAGACAGACAAGACTAGACAGACAAGACTAGACAGACAAGACTAGACAGACAAGACTAGACAGACAAGACTAGACAGACAAGACTAGACAGACAAGACTAGACAGACAAGACTAGACAGACAAGACTAGACAGACAAGACTAGACAGACAAGACTAGACAGACAAGACTAGACAGACAAGACTAGACAGACAAGACTAGACAGACAAGACTAGACAGACAAGACTAGACAGACAAGACTAGACAGACAAGACTAGACAGACAAGACTAGACAGACAAGACTAGACAGACAAGACTAGACAGACAAGACTAGACAGACAAGACTAGACAGACAAGACTAGACAGACAAGACTAGACAGACAAGACTAGACAGACAAGACTAGACAGACAAGACTAGACAGACAAGACTAGACAGACAAGACTAGACAGACAAGACTAGACAGACAAGACTAGACAGACAAGACTAGACAGACAAGACTAGACAGACAAGACTAGACAGACAAGACTAGACAGACAAGACTAGACAGACAAGACTAGACAGACAAGACTAGACAGACAAGACTAGACAGACAAGACTAGACAGACAAGACTAGACAGACAAGACTAGACAGACAAGACTAGACAGACAAGACTAGACAGACAAGACTAGACAGACAAGACTAGACAGACAAGACTAGACAGACAAGACTAGACAGACAAGACTAGAGAGACAAGACTAGAGAGACAAGACTAGACAGACAAGACTAGAGAGACAAGACTAGACAGACAAGACTAGACAGACAAGACTAGACAGACAAGACTAGACAGACAAGACTAGACAGACAAGACTAGACAGACAAGACTAGACAGACAAGACTAGACAGACAAGACTAGACAGACAAGACTAGACAGACAAGACTAGACAGACAAGACTAGACAGACAAGACTAGACAGACAAGACTAGACAGACAAGACTAGACAGACAAGACTAGACAGACAAGACTAGACAGACAAGACTAGACAGACAAGACTAGACAGACAAGACTAGACAGACAAGACTAGACAGACAAGACTAGACAGACAAGACTAGACAGACAAGACTAGACAGACAAGACTAGACAGACAAGACTAGACAGACAAGACTAGACAGACAAGACTAGACAGACAAGACTAGACAGACAAGACTAGACAGACAAGACTAGACAGACAAGACTAGACAGACAAGACTAGACAGACAAGACTAGACAGACAAGACTAGACAGACAAGACTAGACAGACAAGACTAGACAGACAAGACTAGACAGACAAGACTAGACAGACAAGACTAGACAGACAAGACTAGACAGACAAGACTAGACAGACAAGACTAGACAGACAAGACTAGACAGACAAGACTACACAGACAAGACTAGACAGACAAGACTAGACAGACAAGACTAGACAGACAAGACTAGACAGACAAGACTAGACAGACAAGACTAGACAGACAAGACTAGACAGACAAGACTAGACAGACAAGACTAGACAGACAAGGCTAGACAGACAAGACTAGACAAACAAGACTAGACCGACAAGACTAGACAGACAAGACTAGACAGACAAGACTAGACAGACAAGACTAGACAGACAAGACTAGACAGACGAGACTAGACAGACGAGACTAGACAGACGAGACTAGACAGACAAGACTAGACAGACAAGACTAGACAGACAAGACTAGACAGACAAGGCTAGACAGACAAGACTAGACAAACAAGACTAGACCGACAAGACTAGACAGACAAGACTAGACAGACAAGACTAGACAGACAAGACTAGACAGACAAGACTAGACAGACGAGACTAGACAGACGAGACTAGACAGACGAGACTAGACAGACAAGACTAGACAGACAAGACTAGACAGACAAGACTAGACAGACAAGACTAGACAGACAAGACTAGACAGACAAGACTAGACAGACAAGACTAGACAGACAAGACTAGACAGACAAGACTAGACAGACAAGACTAGACAGACAAGACTAGACAGACAAGACTAGACAGACAAGACTAGACAGACAAGACTAGACAGACAAGACTAGACAGACAAGGCTAGACAGACAAGACTAGACAGACAAGACTAGACAGACAAGACTAGACAGACAAGACTAGACAGACAAGACTAGACAGACAAGACTAGACAGACAAGACTAGACAGACAAGACTATACAGACAAGACTAGACAGACAAGACTAGACAGACAAGACTAGACAGACAAGACTAGACAGACAAGACTAGACAGACAAGACTAGACAGACAAGACTAGACAGACAAGACTAGACAGACAAGACTAGACAGACAAGACTAGACAGACAAGACTAGACAGACAAGACTAGACAGACAAGACTAGACAGACAAGACTAGACAGACAAGACTAGACAGACAAGACTAGACAGACAAGACTAGACAGACAGGACTAGACAGACAAGGCTAGACAGACAAGACTAGACAGACAAGACTAGACAGACAAGACTAGACAGACAAGACTAGACAGACAAGACTAGACAGACAAGACTAGACAGACAAGACTAGACAGACAAGACTAGACAGACAAGACTAGACAGACAAGACTAGACAGACAAGACTAGACAGACAAGACTAGACAGACAAGACTAGACAGACAAGGCTAGACAGACAAGACTAGACAAACAAGACTAGACCGACAAGACTAGACAGACAAGACTAGACAGACAAGACTAGACAGACAAGACTAGACAGACAAGACTAGACAGACGAGACTAGACAGACGAGACTAGACAGACGAGACTAGACAGACAAGACTAGACAGACAAGACTAGACAGACAAGACTAGACAGACAAGACTAGACAGACAAGACTAGACAGACAAGACTAGACAGACAAGACTAGACAGACAAGACTAGACAGACAAGACTAGACAGACAAGACTAGACAGACAAGACTAGACAGACAAGACTAGACAGACAAGACTAGACAGACAAGACTAGACAGACAGGACTAGACAGACAAGACTAGACAGACAAGACTACACAGACAAGACTAGACAGACAAGACTAGACAGACAAGACTAGACAGACAAGACTAGACAGACAAGACTAGACAGACAAGACTAGACAGACAAGACTAGACAGACAAGACTAGACAGACAAGACTAGACAGACAAGACTAGACAGACAAGACTAGACAGACAAGACTAGACAGACAAGACTAGACAGACAAGACTAGACAGACAAGACTAGACAGACAAGACTAGACAGACAAGACTAGACAGACAAGACTAGACAGACAAGACTAGACAGACAAGACTAGACAGACAAGACTAGACAGACAAGACTAGACAGACAAGACTAGACAGACAAGACTAGACAGACAAGACTAGACAGACAAGACTAGACAGACAAGACTAGACAGACAAGACTAGACAGACAAGTCTAGACAGACAAGACTAGAGAGACAAGACTAGACAGACAAGACTAGACAGACAAGACTAGACAGACAAGACTAGACAGACAAGACTAGACAAACAAGACTAGACAGACAAGGCTAGACAGACAAGACTAGACAGACAAGACTAGACAGACAAGACTAGACAGACGAGACTAGACAGACAAGACTATACAGACAAGACTAGACAGACAAGACTAGACAGGCAAGACTAGACAGACAAGACTGGACAGACAAGACTAGACAGACAAGACTAGACAGGCAAGACTAGACAGACAAGACCATACAGTTAAGACTAGACAGACAAGACTAGTCTTGCTTGTCTATTTGAGAATCTATATTCTTGGCGTTTGTCTTGAATATTTAGTATTGCCTCTTTTATCTTATCTGTGTAGATTTATCTTGGCAAATATTTTCTGCCTACCTCGAACTTGTTAGAAGAGTCATGTCTACGTAGTCTTGTCTACCTACATTTGCCCATCTAGTTTTGTCAGTATAACTTGTCTCTCCAGCCTTGCTAATCTTAAATATTGATCTAATTCTGACAATCAAATTTTCTATGTCCACTCTAGCCCATCGTACTGATCTACTCCTGTCTACCGAGTCTTAACTCTCTAATCTTTTATGGTGGGTTAGATCTGTCTAGTATTGTTTGCCTACTCTTGTTTGCATTCTGTCATATTTTGGGAGACATATTGTTGTCCATCAAGTTTAGGATTGTATGCCTGTTATTTTATATGCAACCTAAAGGATTAGTCTTGGTTCACCAATCTTGTTCATCTACTCAATGAGTTTAAGTGCTGTGTGGTGTTTTTTGCTGCTTTTTGTTTCTTTCTTTTTATGTTGGTGTTTTTGAATTTTCTTCGACTTTCCAGACAAGGAAGGAAATTGTATAGAAAGTAAGTTATAGGTCGCACAATGTGATAAATAAAAGTATAATATATAAATAAAGAAAAAAAGCGGGGCGGATATATATTTTATGTAGTGGGTGGAAAAGTTTTGAAAGTTGTGAGTTTTGTAAAAAGGTTTTCCAGTATCTGGAAAATGCACTTTTAAAGGTAGCGCGCCATAAAGAAAATAATTAAGTTATATGGAAGAATATGAAATGCATTTTCCAGACGACGCAACCCCGGCCCCCTTCCCTTTTATTAGGTGATAGAGATCTACCAGTCTTAGCCGAACACTAGCAAGCACACCGGGCTCTCGCTACTTTTCTCGTTCATTTTGTATGCACTCGGCAAGAAACTTAAACATTTTAACTTTACATTTGCTAATCCAATCTCTTAAAAGAATTGACTTTCAGTAAGTTCTTCAAAAAAAAAAATCTTATTGGGGCATTGATTAAAATAATTGAGTTTAAGCTCAAGCACTTTATTTCAGTCTTATAATAGAAAATATATTTAACAAATTCAATTGAATTAACCATCATCGGGTAAAAATTGTATCATTTTATTAAACTTAAAAATATTGAAATAGTTTATAACGTGTTTTGGAACTATATTTTAAGTATTGTCCCAATTATAGAAAATCATGAGACAACTTGCCTAACTTTACAAAATGTCAAAAGTTAGACATAATTCTAGAAACTTTGTAGATAATAGAAAATATTTCAAATGTTTCTTGACACAAAAATCACAAAAACATTCCAGATTCTCAGATTTAGATGAAATTTCTTAAACATCTACGACGTATAACTTACTTTCCGTAAAATTTCCTTCTTTGTCTGAAAAGTCAAAGAAAACTCTATATAACGTACATAAAAAGAAAGAAAAAATCTACCAAGGAATTCATATCATTTGCAAAGGTTTCATGATTTTCGATAATTTGAATACATATATACATAAGACAGACAAGACTAGGCAGACAAGGCTAAACAGACAAAACTAGACAGACAAGACTAGACAAACAAGACTAGAACAAGTCAGTTCTCTTCCGAACGCGAACGGTTGTGCGTAAGAAAGTATAAGTACTGTGTATTAATATAATTCACTACCTCACGGAAAATGCCACCAAAAGTGCAAAGAGAACTAAGGTCAAACGCCTCAAGTGAAAATATAATTGATAATATAATAACTCCATAAGTCCCAGATTATCAAAAATTAATAACTATTATTGTAATAAAAGAAGTGGAAACGCTTATCAATATAATAGCTCACCTCACACAGCATGTGAAATAGTTATCGCAAACTAATGAAAATCTTCGTGAAATTGTCCATAAGTTTTTCATAAATAATGAAACACCAATCCCTGGACCAAGCAAACAAATTCAATTAAATGAAATCGTCACGGATTAATCCACAATAATATATATATATATATATATACATATATATATATATATATATATATATATATATATATATATATATATATATATATATATATAAAATGTATATACAGATAAAGAACAGGGAAAAAAAAAACATTGAACCTCCAAACCCAAAAAACATCGCCGGCGCCCCAGAAAATCCAGCGTTATTCATGGGACAAAAGATGACTCTAAACAAATTAAAGCGGCAACAATATATAAACATCTACATGTCTATCGTCTAGAGCCCGCGCTAACTGAAGATGATTCGTCCAGTACTTGCAATCATAAAAACATTTCTTCTATATGCTGCAAACAACAAGCCTGTAAGCATCCAGACGAATATTCGTCTTTCAAAGTGTCTGTACCACTACATAACTATGAAGAATTAATTAACCCAGAATTATGGCCACGAAACACATGAATATATCGTTTTTTAGCGCACCTAGAAAAAACTAGGGCTACAAATTAACAACAAATAATCCGGATGAAAAAATATCTATAAAAAATCAAATTAAATCAAATAAATCTACAAACTTGTCACGTGTGACAATTTTCGAAATATACTAATCGAGTAAGGTACCGTCACTGAACTCGAATGGGGTCAAAAGTCAAGATTTCTTGAAAATTAAGAAAAATTGTCAAAAAATGCGGTTTGCGTCTTGAATTTTTTCCAATGAATTGAACAAAGAATTAGGTTTTTTTTGACGAGCCTTACCAAGTTCCGCCCCCGCAGGGGGCGGCTGTAGGTGCGTTTTAAATTTTTCACTTTTTCCGTAAAAACTCCGTTCCTCTTGGGCGTCGAAACGGGAAATTTTAATTTTCTGTTGTAAAACTGAACCGGCCTTCGACCCGTGTCCGTCTGCCGCTCGCAAGTCCCACATGGCGTCCTCTAGCTGCCAAAAACAGGAGATCGTTTCTAGCACCTTTGAGGAGCAATTTTGGTCCGCGGCTCGATTTTTTACTGCGTTCTCTTGCCGCGTAGATTTCACGTTTTTTGACGTCATGGGGAAAAGTACGCGACTGTCGGTTCACCCGGTGCGGCGGAAAATGTTAGGGGAAAAAACCGTTTTTTTCATCACTTCTGTGGACGCCGTTCTCTTGATTGAAGAGCGCCGTGTTTCCAAACCGGTTCGTTCGATGTGAGATATTTACCCGCAACCGGCGGTGGAAGAATCTGGTACCTTCGGCATCCTGTTCCCACTCTGGGCCAATTTTAAGACAAAAATCGAAAAAACGCGATGTTTTTTCACCTAATTTGCGGGGATCCCTCTCCCGGGATACCCAACAGTCGGATCGGGACCGGACCGGCACCAATCGATTCGACATAGTGTCTTTAAGTTTGTTTTGGAGTTTAATTGCGATTGCGTGCAGGATGGCGCCGGGAGACCCGAAAAACCATGTTTTGCAGAAGTACGCGAGAATCCTATGGGATTCGCTAAATTAAATAGCAGGGCCTCGCGGTGGTGGTTTCTGAATATAGAACGAAAGGGTCTATAAGGCGATAGGAACAATGCATCGCTCGATCGCATTTGGGGGTCTTGACGCCCGTCCAAACTCGAAACGAATTTTTCAAAATTGAGCAAATTGAAATCTTCAATATTCGGTGAAATGTTTTAGAATTGTATTGCTCTTTTCAGGAATTATAGCCCCACGTGTCTACTTTCGAACGACACCAGTCTCGGCGCATTACACCTCCGGGGACGTTCCGCAGGCCCCAATTCGCGAAGTCACTTTTTTTTCACCTCTTCAAACGCTTAAAACGCTTAAAAGAAAATTTACATTTCCAGTCCAACAAGTGCATGCCCGGTGAAAAGGACAACAGTATAGCGTTTGAATTCCTCAAATCCATCAACGGCTTCGCACTCCAGGTCAAAAATACTACGACCGCTGAATCGCCAATTTACACTTACAGCTGATCATTCTGACACTATTTTCGCTCAGGTTATGTGGAAATGTCATTGTTGAAGTTTATCCGTTTATGATTATTCGTGTGCTTGTGAAAAGATAAAATTTAAGAAAAGAATTTAAATCAAAATTCTGATTTTTCGCTCAATGTTAGGTTGAAATTCAAATAAAATTCAAAGAGATATCATGAAATCTCTAAATTGCAGATTTCGGCCACTCTGGCTCTTGATTAGCAACACATAGCAACGTCAAAATTTGCACAATTTTTTTTTTTCACAAATTTCTACAAGAAAACGAAGTTTTTTCACTTTTCTTTTAGCAGATTCTTAAAATTCAGACCATTTTACATCAGAAACAGTTGCTTCCCTTCACATTTGAATTCCAAAATTTATTTCATAATCCGCGATATTTACGAGTTTTTTTTAAGAATAATTGGAGCTTTTAAATTGAATTTAGATTCCAACGGTACAACACGCGTCTTCCTAGAATGTATGTCAACAGAGTTATTGGCGAAAAGCTGTCATTTCACTGCGGAAGGAACAGCCATTTCAATATTTATTGACATTTTCGATTCAAATTCGAATACAACTCATCAAGTTCTATTAATATATGTTGCATGAATTTTCTGCGGCTGATTCGTGATTCTGATAATTTTACATGGGGGACGATGTAAGTTTTTCGGTCATCTGGTGATTTAAAATCCATTTTTGAAACGGTGGGAATTAAGAGTATTCTACAAGAATAGTTAAAAATTACACATTTAATTTGGAATCTAAAGGTGTATTCCTCGACTTTCTAGCGGGTATAACAAGAGAGTTTTTGTTGAAAAACGGTCAGTTCTACCACTTGACGGCTGAAGGAAAAGCCATCTCGAAATTTATCCGGATTTTCTTTTTAAAATCGAATAGTGCTCATTGAGACCCATTGAAATGTGCTGCATGCAAACTTTTTGCGGCTGATAGCCACGAAATGACGAACGTTTAGAAATGTGTGTTAAATAATTTTAACACAGATAAATAGAGCGCACTTTCGTTAACAAACGCATTAAGTTTTATATAGTTTACAAGAGTTATATATAAATTGTACATGTTTCTACTGAAATTTACATATTTCTGGTCGATTGCCTTGACACAGGATTTTTTTAATAAAGAAATACTTGCAAATATATTTTTTTGTTCAATTTTCCGAAGTCTAAGAAACATGCATTTAGCGCTATTTTATAGAGCACATTTTCATCTAAAAGTTGTGTCATTTTCATTTTTCCAGTGCGAACCGTTTTGGCGGAAGAGCCCATTTAAAACCCGTGTAAATTGAGTGACGAAATTCTGAGAAGTGGTACTCTAAAATTTTTTCAATTTTATATTTTTCACTTTTGCGACCAAACCGAAGGTTTTTACAAAATTTTCTAAAAATACTTTTTTGTAGACACCGACGTCTTACATACGGATATTCCGGTTATAATTTTCCACCTTGCGGCGTAGACGAGATATTTCCATAAAATTGTTGACGAGAAAATCATTCTTCACGACGTCCCCATTGGAGTGGGAGCTTTCGAATTTTGTCAACTCATACCTCCGGTGGATACCCACATTCAGTATAAGTTTCATTGAAATCCTTCAATTATTAATATATTTTTTCGCAATTTTTGAATATTTTGAAATTTTCGCGTTCGAATTTGATCGGAATTCATGATTGATATGTCTGGATTTGTTTAAAAAATGATTTTAGTATGTTTCACACAACGTGGAACAATAAAATTTCACACATTTGTAGAGAATTAGCCAATCTATGATATCTTTTAGTTAGTTTTGCAAAATATTTTATCTGGCGGCGGCCGTCGCTCCTCAAACTCGATCATAACAGAAATTAATAAATTCAAATAGCTATAAAATGAGAACTGCAAGAGATATATTGAAATTTCTTTCAGATCTGTATAGATTATACATTTTTCTATTGAAATTGACGTTTTGGTATCCTCGTGGCCGATAGCCTGGACACGTAATTTTTTTCTAATAAAGAAATACTTATTGAAAATTTACAAATATATATTTTTTTCAAAGGCTCCGAAGTTGCATGCATTTAGCACTATTTTATATTTTGTCTTTCTTTGAATTTTATATTTTAAGATACCACTTGGTTTTACCATTGGTTTTACCTTGATTAGATTAGGTTTTCCGCCGCGAAGCGGGAAGATAAATCAAGACAACATACGCGCGGCAGCGCGAACTCTCGGTCCAATATAGGACTAAGTGGCAAGGACCGTTGGTTTTACCTTGGTTAGATTAGGTTGTCCGCCGCGAAGCGGGAAGATAAATCAAGACAACATACGCGCGGCAGCGCGAACTCTCGGTCCAATGTAGGACAAAGTGGCAAGGACCGTTGGTTTTACCTTGGTTGGATTAGGTTGTCCGCCGCGAAGCGGGACTATAAATCAAGAAAACATACGCGCAGCAGCGCGAACTCTCGATCTAATATAGGACAGTGTTGCAAGGACCGTTGGTTTAACCCCGGTTAGATTAGGTTGCCGCCGCGAAGCGGACAGATAAATCAAGACAACATACGCGCGGCAGCGCGAACTCTCAATTCAATATAGGTCAATGTGAAAAAGGACCATCGGTTTAACCCCGTTTAGATTAGGTTGCCCGCCGCGAAGCAGAGAGATAAATCAAGACTGTGAGAAGACAAACCAAGTTCCGCCCCCGCAAGAGCGGCTGTAGGTGCATTTTAATTTTTTTACTTTTTCTTCAAAAACTCCGTTCCTCTTGCGCGTCGAAACGGGAAATTGTCATTTTCTGTTGTAAAACTGAACGGGCCTTCGACAAGAGAAATCGCGTATGTTGCGCGGCAGCGCGAACTCTCGATCCAATATAGGACAGTGTTGCAAGGAATGTTGGTTTACCCCGGGTAAAATAACAGTACAGATAAATCAAGACAACATACGCGCGGTAGCGCAAGCTTTCGATACAATATAGGACGGTGTTGCAAGGAGCGTTGGTTTAACCGCGGTTAGATTAGGTTGCACACCGCTAAGCGGCTGATAAATCAAGACCTTCAAACTCGGACATAACAAAAATTAATAAATTCAAATAACTATAAATTGAAAACTGCAACAGATATTTTGAAATTTTTTTCAGATATATATATAGATTATAGATTTTTCTATTTAAATTGACGTTTTGGTACCTTTGTGGTCGATAGCTTTGACACAGGATTGTTTTTAACAAAGAAATATTTATTGAAAACTTGCAAATATATTTTTTTGTCCAACTCTTCAAAGTCTACCAGACATGCATTTACAGCTTGATCTACAATAACCTAAAGTGGCAAAGTCTGTTAGCCTGAAACGAAAGCGAACGAAAAATTAAGACAAACTACAAGCGGTAGCGCGACCCAAGAGATCAAAAATAAGATAAAGATGTAAAGCTAAATGTTGGTTTAACCTAGGTTAGGATATTAGGTTAGCAAAGCGCCATAGAAATCCAGACCACATACGCATCTCTCGAAGTCAAACCGGAACTGATACTAATGGATTCAAATAGCAACAACTCGAAAACTGCAATAGATTTTACCAATAGACCATTTTGGAATTTTCATGGCCGATAACCTTGACACTGGATTTTTTAAATAAAGAAATACATGAAAATTAAATCAAAGTTGACATTAACGTCAGTTGAGTAATTTATTGGTTATTATTTTTTTTGGTGAAACTTTTAGTAACATAATTTTGCTAAGTGTTGCTAATTGTCTAAAAGCAAACTTACTATAATTGGAGGAGTGATATTGGAAATCAATAGTTGCCAACCTTCATAAAAGGAGGTTACTATATATGATGAAGTGAAGTTAATAAGTAAGGCTTGCAATTTTGACGAAAAAAAAGACAACAATGTAACTTTAACAAATAGTTGGTGAGATTATGTTTGAGTATGTTGGTAACTCAAAAACACAAGATACCAACTTGATTGAAACAATATGTTGGTTATGTTGAACGTCAAACTTGACAACATCAATGTTACTTAATCAATTTAAAGGTTATAAAAGTTTTATTGAGATTTTCAGTAACTTCTTACTCCACAGCTGATTTTCTATCGTCCATGTTGTACACCTTAGGAACTAATATCACATCGTTAGATATAGTAACCTTTTTATGAACGTTGGGAACTTTTCATTTCTAATATCACTCCTTAAATTAAAGTCACTTTGATTTCAGACAATTGGTAACATTATATGATTAAGTACACCTCAAAAGTGTTTGATTATATTATTTTACAAACCTGACAGCATTAAAATCATTTGAGACGGATGAATTATTAGTTAATATTCTGTGCAGCAGGAATTGTACATCTTGCAACTCATACAACCTTAGCTGATGCGCTTTCTACAAGAATCGCGCAGCTCGCAATTCTGATTACTCTTTCATATACAAATGTAAAAATTCATTAAACAATTTCACCCTCATCAATTATTCCACCTTTAGCAACTATTCCATTCTTTTCAACTCTTCCATCCACAAAAACTATTCCATTCCGAAAAATACGATCCACATGTACTAGTATGATGTATCTAAATATTCAATCAATTAATAACAAAGTAGCCGAGTTGGAAATATTACTCCTCGAAACAAAACCTCTCTTCGTATGTCTCACCGAAACCTGGGCAAGGAATGACTATTTACTGCTCCTGCATATTCATGACTACAACTTAATTATCCGTTTTTCCCGATCACACACTACTGGCGTTGGTATAGCTATATGGAATAAAATGCAAACTGACAAAAATACCATAAACACAGATCAAATCCCAATAGATGCAAGCTCTATTGAAAAACACGTGGAGGTGTGTGGAGCCTTTTGGCGTTGCAAAACTTTCACCACTATTTTAATCAACCTGCCTAAATGCCTAAAGACATTTATGGAAACCCTTCATAGCATCCTTGATTGCTATTTCAAGAAATCCATATATTTTGTAGTGAGTGGCGACTTCAACATAAATTTTGCCGGAAATTCCACCGACAAAACAAATCTACTAAACTTGATGTTCTCCTATGGTCTAGCTAAACAAGTAAATAACTACACTAGAATCACGTCCTTCTCAAAGAGTCAAATCGACAACATATTTGTAAATTGCGGACTTAAGTTACAGTCACCGTTCATGATACCCCACTCTCAGACCATAGATTATTTATTATGAGTAGCAACCTGAGTAAGCTAAACCAACCCAGTACACATCTCAAAATAAATTACACATTACAGTCAAGAATCCTGGTCAAAAGTCTACACTGCAAGCGATGTAAATGATAAATGCATAAATTTGATTGCCTGTTTACAGGGTCACTTCAAAGCAGCTGTTATGACTCGTGTTACGGAATCGGGAATGTGGTGTTAGAATCACGGATTCTAACTTTGTTCGAAGGACCAATTTAAAATCTTTGTGGTTTTTTAACATTTATTTTAACTATACTACAAAGAAAATGCACCGAAACGTTCGGTTTTGTGTCTTGAAACGCACTCTAGGGTTTCATCATTTTTTCTAAACTAAACTAAAACTACCCTCTCTCTCCACGGTAGGTGGGGAGGAGGCGACCAAGCAGCTTTCCTCATAAAGAAAGTGCATTATGTAAAAAACAGTTGGATCTCGCAAGAAGCGAAATTGGTATGACAAAAGTTAAAAGATCTTTACATTTTACAGAAGAAATACCCTCAGCTTGGCTTACAATACCTCAAGAGCAACAAATCTCATCGTAACTATATATATGCCCTTAAAAAACAACATTTTAGTTATCGGCTGGCACTTTCTAAAAACAAGCAAGACTGCTTGGAAAATGATGAATGAGCAAACTAACAAAAATCGCTACAGAGAGGATATTTGATTAAAAAGGGTGATTCTGTTATTCAAAGTCCACAGAAAGTAGCGACAACTTTTAATGATTTTTTTTCAGCGTGTACTACAGCAAATTTCTAACCTCATTACGCCCATTACCATATCGAATAGCCATATAAAATTAATCGAAAAAACAGCATATATTGAGGAATTCACAGAACAAGAAATATTTGATTTAATCCGTCAACATTTCAAAAATGAATCATCTGCTGGCCTCGATGAAATACCAGGCAAAATCTTCAAGGATTACCTGGCCTTTTTAGTTACCCCCTTAACGCATATTATTAATGCCGTCATTGAAGCCGAAACGTTTCCAGAGGTTTTAAAGATAGCCATCGTAATTCCTGTATTTAAAATGAAACCAAACTTAACAACCACAGCCCGATTGCTCTTCTATCCACTCTATCAAACATTTTAGAATACAGTTTTCTTCGCCGCCTAAATTCATTTATCGATAAATAAAATCTAATACCCATAAAACAACATGGATTTCGTAAGGACAAAGCTACGGCCACCGCTATTTCGGAGTTATACATTCAACTTCTAAATGAAATTGATAAAGGAAATCTTCCCATCGGCATTTTTCCTATTAAATAGGCAACAATACGTAAAAGTTACTTTAAATGTTGGAACTGGTATATCGGAACCTCTTCATATTAACATAGGTGTTCCTCAAGGAAGTGTCCTTATTTATATAGAACAGCCGATGCATTTTATATGTTGATGACTCAACATTCATAATATCCAGAACTTCAACGACTGAAAATGAAATTGAAGCTAACAATGTTTTATCCAAATTGCTAGTGTGGTTCTCCGCGAACAACCTATTCCTTAACAAGGATAAATCTCAGTATCTCATTTTTCAAACACAGCGAAGTCAGTATGCGGAGAACTTGAACTTAAAGATGATTTTAACCTTCAGAGAACGAAAGCAACAAAATTCCTGGGACTCTATTTTGACGAGTTCCTTACCTGGAGCATGGCAGTGGATACGTTATCAAAGAAAATAAATAGCAGGGTTTTCTTGATTCGAGCGTTACGAAAAATTGTCAACCCACATGAACTGCTTAATTTCTAATATGCTGAGGTTGAGTCAATTTTAGTTTATGGAATTCTAGCGTGGGGAACCTCTAGTAAAATAGAATTTGTGCTCAAGGCACAAAAAATGCCATACGCTCTCTGGTAGGTATTCCTTCTACAGCCACCTGCAGACCGCATTTCCAAAGGCTAAAAATACTAACAGTCACTAGCCTATACATTTTGGAGGTAGCTTGTTTCATCCACAAAATGAAGTTAGGGTTGAACAGAAACATGGATATCCACCATCACTTTACGAGAGGACGTACGAAACTATATACCCCCAAGAGTAACTTACAATGTTGCAGTGAATCTCCAACTATCCTTGGAGTTTCCATCTACAACCAGCCACCAAATAGTAATAGAGATGAAGTTTCATGGAGAAACTTCAAGAAGAAGTTGAAATCCGTTTTGTTAAAAGATGCTCTTTGTTCTCTTTCTAAGAATCTAAAAGAATCTTTTTAAATTTATGTTTCTTTCTTTTTTGACCTTATCATATATGTATTTTAATGTACATCGTTTATGAAATAAATTTAATTTTGATTTGATTTGATTTGAAGCCGAAAATATGCAAAAAAAACCTGTGGAATATAATAAGTGAACTATTCAACCAAACACATCCAGTGGATGAAATATAATTAAAAGTGAATAACAAACTGACTAAAGATCCGCATGAAATAGCTACCTTATTCAATAGCCACTTCAAGAATGCAGCAGCAATTAACATCAACCGAACCCAATTCACAAATACATACGTACCATAAGAACTCAATGTATATAGACACATTCACAACAGAAGAGGTGCAGAATTGCTAAATAATCATCATCAGCATCATCGTAAAACTGAAGAACAATTCCAGCAACGGTCCGGACCATATAAATTATTTAAAGAACTAATAAACGAAATTGTGGCCCTAATCACTGACATTATTAATAACTCTATAGAAACTGAAGTATTTCCTGAGCTACTAAAAATCCCAAAAATAATGCCCATATGTAAGAAAGGAGATAAGACAGACATTATGAATTACAGACCAATATCACTTCCATGGGTGGTATCAAAAATAATGGAATATTGTATTTAGAAAAGACTAAAATGGTTTAACGATAAATACCATTTAATTCATACCCTACCCCAAGCTTCAGGGCTGAAAGATCCACTACAACAGCAATCAGCGCTTTTTATGAAAGAATACTAGAGAAGATAGATAAAGGGAAACATCCTGTGGAGATTTTCTGTGACATCTCCAAAGCTTTTGATTGTGTGTCGCATGAAAAAATCATAGAAAAACTATATAGATGTGGAATTTGACACATGGTTCGAATCATTTTTACACAAAGGGAAACAATATGCGCAAATCTGCCAATCAAACAAAAATAGTACCTTTGCGCAATTAACAACAGATATCGGGGTACCACAGGGTAGTATATTAGTACCTCTATTGTTTTCTCTATATAATGCAGACCTGATACAATATTTAAAGGACAGGTAATGAATGCATTATCTACGCAGTGGATTGCAGCTTTATAGTATCGGAGTTGTCTGTACAAAAATCTGAATCAGAGGAAAATGAGGTTCTAAATGACGTGTATCAACGGTTCTCTGCCAACAACCTATACTTAAATTTTGGAAAAACAAAATATATTGCATTTCAAACAACCCGTAGTTTGCGAGAAGACGATTTAACACTAAAAATAGGCAACGTAACCGCTCAAAGGACCGACACAGTTCAAAATCTTGGAGTATATTTTGAAGAAAATCTAACCTGGAATATCCATATTGATCGCATAACCAAGAAAATAAATTATAAAACCTACCACATTAGAAATATCCGCTGTTTAGTAGAACAATATGTGCTGCTAAATATATGCCACGCGGAGGTACAATGGGTCATCTCGTATGGGATTATAGTATGGGGACGCTCTCCACAAACTCAAAGGGTCTTCAAAGCCCAAAAGAGAATCATTCGGGCAATCATAGGTATAGGTAGAACAACATCATGTATGCCCTATTTTAAAAAGCTAGACAGACAAGACTACACAGACAAGACTAGGCAGAGAAGACTAGACAGATAAGAATAGACAGACAATACTAGACAGACAAGACTAGACGGACAAGACAGGATTAGACTGACAAGACTAGATTCGACTAGAGATGCAAATAGATTAGATATTCAGACAAATATAGACCGACAAAATTAGGCGGTAACACAAGACAGAAAATAGTAACAAGTCAAGAGTGGGTTTTGTGTCTCTAATTGGTCAGACTGATCAGATACTATTAGACTGGCAATACCAACAATACTACACAGGTAAGAGTGTGTAGTAAACATTAGACAGACGAAACTAGGCATAGAAAACAAGGCCTAGATATAAACAAACCTAGATATAGAATACCGGATGGACTAAATAGGCATAGCACAAGACAAGTTTATTTGCTTGTTTTTGTTAGACAGGACTTTTATTAATTTTATGTTCGAGTTTTATATACAATTAATACAAACAATTCATCATTTAGATTTAGTTCATAGATTGACATTTTATTTGAATCAAATATTATAATTTGTTTAAAATTGAATTTTCAGAACAATTTTTGGAATAAAAAAAGTGCTATACAGTTTGCTTGTACAATACTAACTTGCAATGAAAGTGTAATATTCACTTAATGAACTTATTATGAGAAGTTGCAAATTTCAGGAAATTAGTTAATTTTCTTCCTAGTTCTGTCTCTAGCATGGAATGAAACGAACACTGTCAGATTAATTTGGTAGTAGTCGAGAAATCCTTTAAGCCGATTCTGGCGTTACGGATTGGACGCACCTATTATTCCCTCCTGTATTCCAGTCAATCTACAACATTTCATTTACACTTGGATTTCAGGAGAACGACCGCCTGTTGTTGACTATCCGGCATGCAACTTTGAAGCTAATCTCAGACAATTGTTAAACACTTGACGGTTCGGTGACCGATCACGAAACTAATTCCTCGATAACAATTAAATGTTTAAAGTAAGAGTGAGGAAATAGTTTCTTCAAACCCCCTAAAGCTTGCTAATGAATATAAAAACCGAATAGATGTATTATATTAGTTACTCTTATTACGTTAATGACGTACTTGCTACGTCTTGCGAGTATATTAAAACGGCTTTATTGTGTTTACAGCATTATCTGGTCAATTAAATATATATTTTTTATTAATGCTATTTGTACGAAGTTTGTTTTTGGGAATGTATTAATTTTGTTGGGAAATTACTAATATTAATATCTGAATTTTGTTGCATCTATCTCCTGTTGTGTACACAGATAAATGCAAACAAAAAAACAGAAATCAAAAAAGGTTTAAAGCGATATGTGATTAATAATGATTGACGATGTAGGAAGTAACATAAATCATTATTCCTGTATACGTAGTTAAATTTGTTGTAGATGTTTGTGTATGTAGTAATATTTCGAAAAAAGATAAACGTTCTATAAAATGTACATGGTAGAGCTGAAGTTAATGATCGTATCGAAATAATATATACCGCCCAAATCTGGCTGTGACTACCTATTTGATCTGCATTACATGCGAGTTACCTTGAAATGGCTTTACCGCTTTGAAGATCAAATACAGCATATTAAAACTGCGGCGGTTGAATGCGGTAATACAGAGCGAGTGGAAAATGTTTCACTTCTCTCCACGTATATTCCCTAATATATTTCGGTGTCGGGCCATGCATTTTATTCAAATCAGATATTCATATGTAACACCGGATCGGCTTACCTTCCGTCTCATACGTGATAAACTTGAAAGAGAAATCCCTTCACTCCCTCAAAGCATTCCGTCTACTGCTAACAAAATTTTTCTCGGAGAAGAAAGGAAAATGTTTGTGTTCGTTTTGGTTTTAATGACCCGCGACTTTCAGTTCGGGTTTTCTTTTTATTTCGGGAGACACGGCGTGGACTTTGAATAGCAAAAACCATTAAAAAATTTCTTTAGAGTCCTGAAAATTATGAGAATTTCAGTGTACCGCTACTTGCACTGCTTGCCAACTAACGATATTACCAACTAGACAATTATTATTATCTTGAAAACTTATTTTATCGCCATACTGGCCAACAATTTTGTATATAGTCAGAGCATTATCATATCAACCTATATACAAATTGTTTGTTTAGTTTTGAAATAATTGATTGATTGTGGAGTTACTTAAGACCATAATGTTGAAACTTCAATATTAAAGATAAAATCATAAATTGTTTTAAAGTTTCAAATTTATTGTATAAATACAACATGTTTCCCCAACATTGCATCTTCAGGTAATGATATACAAATGACATACAAATTGTTGTTTAGTTTTTTTTATATAAAGTATTTATTCAACTTGAACTGCATTGCCTTCTGCCACTTCTGATATAATGTTTCCCTATCTAGACTATTTATCTACTTACTTAATATACTTAGGGATTGAAATCCGATTTCATTGTCAATCCGGCCGGATCCGACCGGATCCGGCAGGACTGATGGAAATTCGGTTGATCCGATCAGGATAATTTTCTGTTGACTGTTTCCAGGATAATTGAGGAGTGAGTGTATTATATATGTAGTTTACATACATACACATTTATAATTAGACAAACAATTAAAAATCTAGTACAGTGTAGGTTACTTACTTATAGTTAAATTTCACAGATAGAATTTTAGTATTTAAATTTATTAAAAATAACATAATAAACTTTACTTAATCTACAGATCACAGCAATTAGTTATTAGAGCTTGCTAACAGGCCTTATTCCTATATTTATGACAGACAACATGATGAATCTTTCTAATGAAGGGCACAATTATCACAATAATGAGTTTATAACTATTTACTTTAATCATCTTACTATATAAATATACGTTCTCCGACTAATTTTGGGACGCTGAATCGATTGGTGATGACTAGAAGTCTCTGTGGTGAGCGGTTCAAAAGTTATGACAGTAGGAATTGCGTGATTGTGTAAAGCGAAAAAATATAGAAAATTTGTTTATTTGTAACTTTAGAGCGAAATGAACTGGAAAACCGTTTTCTGCGTTTCGATTTCCTTCGTGTAACGACAAAAATATCACGAAAAAAATTTGCAAAAAAATTTTCAACAAAAAATTTCCATCATTTCGTTCGAAAAATACATGGTTTTTCGGTTTTTTTCGATTTTTTCGAAAACGGTAAAAAGCAGCGAAATCATTTTTGGCACACAGAAACTACACAACAAAACCAACAAGTCGACGTATAAATTGTCCGGAATTATTCAATAATTCGTCGAGAGATTTCAAACTGAAATTTACCCGATTCTCGATTTGCTAAGTAGAAATCTTGGAGACGGTTGCGGATAATCAAAAACGGATTGAGGCATCGTTTTCAGAAGGTCATTTTCCTATCGATACACTAAGTTTGTCCACGGAAATTTACGACTTTCCGAGATATTTACTCGAGCGGCGAAATTTCTTAAAAATTTCTTCAATTTTTGCAGGGGAAAGTGAAGCGAAAGATCTAGCGAAATATAATTTGCACATCTGTAATCAGCAACAAAAATTATTTCAGAAACGTTTTTAAATTTTACTGTGACTCAAAAAATAACGATTTTGACAAAATCGATTTCTCGCATTTCATCGTTTCCGCGGCCTCGACTTCCCGTTTCGATGGTATTTCTTAACTAAAAGCTTCCCGGGGAATATTATATACGTTCTCCGACTAATTTTGGAACGTTGAATCGATTGGTGATGACTAGAAGTCTCTGTGGTGAGCGGTTAAAAAGTTATGATAGTCGGAAATGCGTGATTGTGTAAAGCGAAAAAATATAGAAAATATGTTTATTTGTAACTTTAGAGCGAAATAAACTGGAAAACCGTTTTCAGTACTTCGATTTCCTTCGTGTAACCAGAAAAATATCACGAAAAACATTTGCAAAAAAATTTCAACCAAAATTTTCTATCATTTTGTTCGAAAAATACACGGTTTTTCGATTTTTTCGAAAACGGTAAAAAGCAGCGAAATCATTTTTGGCACACAGAAACTACACGACAAGACGAACAAGTCGATGTATAAACTGTCCGGAATTATTCAATAATTCGTCGAGAGATTTCAATCTGAAATTTACCCGATTCTCGATTTGCTAAGTAGATATCTCGGAAACGGTTGCGGATAATCAAAAACGGATTGCGGCATCGTTTTCATAAGGTCATTTTCCTGACAATACACTAGGATTGTCCGCTGGAAATTCGCGACTTTCCGAGATCTCTACTCGAGCGCCAAAATTTCTTAAATTTTTTTTCAATTTTTGCAGGCGAAGGTGAACCGAAAGTGCTAGCGAAATATAATTTGCATATCTGTAATAAGCAGCAAAAAAATTTTCAGAGACGTTTTTAAATTTTGCTGTGACTCAAAAAATAACGATTTTGACAAAATCGATTTTCTCGCATTTCGTCGTTTCCGCGGCCTAGACTTCCCGTATCGATGGTATTTCTTAACTGAAAGCTTCCCGGGAAATATTATAATATATACCGTATTTGCCGGTGTATAAGGCGCACCCTAAAATTTAACCTACTTTTTGTACGCCTATAACGCGGACCTGTGATTTAGCGGCAATGTTTTTGGAAAAAAGGTGCGCGTATATACGGTTATTATTTTAACTATACATTATTTATCACAAAATCAATTTTGGTTTTGGAAAAACCATGTGGCGCCATGCGCACCATGCATTTAAAGTAAATACTCCTGCAACAGCGCGATTATTTTTCACCGGATCCCGTATATTGGTGCCGGATCCAGCAAACGTTTAGTGATGCCGGATCCGCCGGATTTTCGGATCCGGTTTTCTGGATTTAAATCCCTAAATGTACTGCATCCATATTTCTTGCCTTTTATAACTGCCTTAGTCTACCTAATATTGTCTTTGGTTACTAGTCTCACGACCTAGTCCTTGTTTATTATGTTTCTAGTCGTGTATGTCTAATCTTGTTCGTCTAGTCATATCGGTCTTGTATTATCCGGTCTTGTATGATATACCTCTATACCTCGTCTATGCCTCTAGACCAGCGGTTCTTTACCTTTTACTTATCGCGTACCACCATAAGGAAATCACATAAACTATAGTACCACCATCATTTGAAAAAAAAATGTTTACTTTTTATTCAACAAAAAATACATTTTTAAAATTTAAAATGATATATATTTAAAACTTACAGCAAAAAAAAACGTAAAAACAGTAAAAATACAATATTCAATGCGATCCTTGCGCTTGTTTTGCAGATACAATTTTTTCTATTTCTGGTTTCATGTCAATTAATTTTAATCTAAAATTTGATTCAATTTTTAATTTTGTTCTGTATTTATTCTTCAGATATAACATTTGTGAAAAACCTTTTTCACATAAATACGTCGTACAGAAGGGCAATAAAAACTGAATAGCAATGTTTTCTATGTCTTCAAAATCTCTTCTTTGTTGAAGCTATTCAATCAGTGTTTTTTTGTTTAAGTTTTCCATTACAGTGGATTCACTTGACATATCTATTATTTGCTCTTTTTGTGCACGTGAAAAATATTCTAGAATATTAGAAGGATTAGAAGGATGGGTTTCTGATCCAATTTTGATTTTCCAAATCTTCTTGATAAAATGTAAATTTATTAATCAGTAAGGAAAAATGATTTTATATATGTTGCCAATTCCTCATTATTGTTCATATTGTTTTCTGTAAGAAAATTTTCAAGGGTTGGTAAAAGCCTGAACGTATTCTTATCTATTTCACTGATAATTAGTTCGAGTTTTTTTACTGTTGCAGTTATTTTATAATTAACGGTAAAAAAATTGACGTGTAGTCCTTGTAAGCCTAAATTTAAATCGTTCAACCTTCCAAAAATATCAGCTAAATATGATAAACGGATCAACCACATTTCATCTAAAAAACACTTTCCCGATTCAAATTTTGAAGTCAATAAAATAGCTTGCACTTCTAATCCAAGTTCAAAAAGACGATATAAAACCTTTCCTCTGGGCACCCATCTAACTTCAGAATGTAATAATAGGCTTTTATAATCACTTCCCATGTCTTGGCACAAAATTGCAAACATCCTGGTGTTTAAAGCTCGACTCTTAATAAAATTTAAAATCTTAACAGATTGATCCAAAACAGTTTTCAATTTTTCGGGGATTTCTTTTGTTACTAAAGCTTCACGATGAATACTGCAATGAGTAAATTTAGCTTTAGAGGTAACTGCTTTTATTTGGTATAAAACACTAGAATGTTTGCCAGTTAAAACTCGAGCTCCATCAGTACACACACCAATACATTTTTCCCAAGAAATATTATTTTCTGACATAAAGTTATCAATTAGTCTGAATATTTCTTTTGCAGTAGTTCTCCCAGAAAGAGGTTCGCAAAATAAAATATCTTCATTTATTTTTTCTTCCGCCTCGAATCGAATGTACACTAACAATTGAGCAAAGTTCGTCATGTCTGTACTTTCTTCTAATTGTAGTGTAAAATAGGGACGTTGGTTTATTTTACAAATAAGAATCTGTTTTTTATTATCTGCCATTTCCTCAATACGTCTTCTTACAGAGTCATTTGATAAAGAAATATTATCAAGTTTACTAGCTGTCTTTTTATCAAATAATGTTAAAACAATATCTTTAGCAGCCGGTAATATTAAATTTTCTCCAATAGTATGAGCACTACCAGTTTCTTAAACTTACAATATAACTTGCATGCAAGCACTTGTCATTAACACTAACAAAACCTTTCATTACCTGTTTACCTGTTTTGAGATTTCAGTTCAATTAATTTCTCCTTAAAATAGTTAACAGATTTATTTTTCAAATGTAGATGCAAAATTGGATCAAAATGTTTCTTAAGTAAAGATGGTTTCATAGTTTGATTCGAGAACAATTCGCAACAAATAACGCACTGAGGTTGAGGGTTTTAATTTTCATCCCAAGTGAAGCGAAATGCTAAATAACTTGGATCATGCTTTCTGGTAACTTTTCGTTTCTTTTCAGAATTATTACAACTGGTGGTAGTAGTTTGTTTTTGTGAATCTATTTCCTGTGCATTATCAGGTTTCCACTTACTCAGTCCTAGCCACTTATCCATTTTCCAAATTTTAAATTTTTCTTATGATATGTAAACTTATATTCGCTTTTTAAACTTACATTACTCCTTACATTACTTACATTATGTAAACATAAGCCTTCGTTTATAATTTATGAGTGCAGACGCAGACTACACTGCTTTGTTCTCGCGCACAGCGAGACGTTTTTTCTCAGGCGCCGCGCCGTGGTGAGTAGGAAAAAGGAAAGTAAATTTATGCAAAGCTCCTTATATTTTGCGTACCACCTGGTGTTCTTTAATGTACCACAGGTTGAAAACCGCTGCTCTTCACGTAGACACAATTAAAACAGATTCCTCCGTTAGACTTGTTTCTACTCAGATTATGTATGTTTGTGTCTCCCCAATTTAATCCAGTTAGACATATTTTATCTTGTTTGCGTAGTTTTATATGTGCAGTCTAATCTTGTCTGTCTAATCTAGTCACTGCATTCCTGTCTACATTGTCATTTCTGTCTATTATTTTATCTATCTAGATTCTAGATGTACTATCTCTCTATTGTCCATTTATTCGGGTACATCCAGACTCTTGCTTTAGTTGATGATGGGGATGGGGCTGGGGTGGCTAAAACGTGGCACATTGGATTTGTAATCATCCGGGGCTTCAGTCAGTTCTAGACTAGAGTTAGAGACTCTAGTAAGATATTTGTACTCTTCCACCATATTTCAACTATTTCGTAGCTCGATGGCAAAAATCGAATCCAAAACAATTTTCAAATAATATTAAAGCTAGCCGACTGTATAGATTTCGTCTTCAAGATTTGTTGGGGTTAATCGGTTTGAGCTTTCATATATGCAACGGCAGTCTCATATTGTTACTGATATCATCAGCAATAGTACGACTCTATATGAAGTCATTGAACCACTTTCTATTTCTAGCAGTTTTCTCACATGTTTCTCAACTAGTTAAAATCCAAGACTATGAATTTCCGTTTAGAAGTTTTTTCATCATTTATGTTATTGGCTTTATATACAGAGAAACTTGTCTAAGACGGAACCTCAAGGGACTGGGAAATATTTCCGTCTTAAACAGGTTTCCGTCTTACAGGGGTTAATCATTTTTTTCTTTTATTCTCAATTTTTAATTTATGGACATCTGTGTAATACATTTGGTTTATTAAAATTTAGTTTTTTCTTTCCATTCCTAAATTGAAATCCTTGAGCTAACTTAACAAATTCTGCCAGCCATCCAACCGTTCTTATTTGCATGCCGTTCAATAGGTAAATAATTTATAATCAGTTGATTAAAGCACCTGAATTTCAAAGATTTGCCAATAACCAAAGGTTCTAAATTTCTCGAATTTTCCATCAGCAAAAGGACAAAAAAATAATTTGACTCGATCTTTTCAATGCTTACCACCGACACATTTCTCATTTTTTAGTGCAAAAGTTTTATTTGCTAATGCACGAAAAAAGGCCCTTTTCATCTCCGTATGCTATGTCCTTAGGCTTATATCGCTCAATTTCTATTACGATTCTCTTTCTCTAATCCTCAACTGTTTGCTAACAGATACCCGCGCTTTCCCTACAAACTGTGCCAAATTTAATGTCAAAATTTTGTTTACACTAGCTGTTAGTATCTTCTATCGAGAAAACGGTTTAGAATGTTTATTAGATTATCGCTGATCTGTTTGCTCAGATGATACCGACGCAAAACACCAATGAAACTACGAGAACTCCTACCCCTTAAACCTGGTTTACACAGGTATAGTAATCAGGAAAGTAGAGTATCTAGTAGTGTTCACTCTACTAGCTACTCTACCACTTTTGATTTTTTGTTCCGTTTAAACAAGTATAATACAGTAGTGCTATACTATATGAAGCAAAATGGTTGTTAAGAAATTTAAGCACAATTATTTACCTAGAGTTTTAATAGCTCTGATTATTGAAAGAATGTGGGTGAGAGAATGGCTCTAAAGAAGAGATTTACTCTGAGCAACATCGCTTCTCCTAAAAGAGTTAGCCGTAGAGGATCAGTTAGAATATAAACTATGTCTCAGAATGACACCAGAAAATTTTGAACAGCTGTTGAGCATGGTGAAAGACAAAATTCAATGCGAAGATACGATGATGAGAGATGCTATAAAAGCTGAGGTCAAACTACAAGTTAGATTGAACTTTCTAGCTACTGGGAACGAAGGCTTTCACATTTTTTTAAGGTCTTTTAGGGTCAAGACCCTCTTTTTCCGCAGCCTTCCTCATGTCCTTGTTTCTATAGTGTATACTGCCTAAATTCCACAGACACTCTTGTTCAACAAATAAATCAACAAATTTAATTGTTTAAAATTCCTCCGAGAACTCATTTTTTAAAGAAAATATTGCGCAACAACGTGTACACTGGTAGATGATGTTTACACGCGTAGAGTGAAGAGGCTAGTAGAGTGGGACTTGTGGTGGGGGTAAGTAGAGTAGAGTCCACTTTACTGCACGCAGTATAGTACTCTACTCTATTAGATACTCTGCACTCTACTCTACTCGGAGAGTTTTTGGGGGTTTCTACGAGTAGAGTTACTCTACTCCCTACTCTACTTCGCCCATTACTATACCCGTGTAAACCAGGCATTACTACCTTATTGGCAGACGAATCTTCCAGCATTGAGAATTGCCTATTACTACCATTAAATATGACAAAATCCGTTTCCGAAATATTTTCCGTTTTAAATGGGAAAATTAAAATTAAACGGTTAGCAAAAAAATTACTTTTAATGCAGGTTTCCGTCTTTTAAGGGTTCCGTCTTAGACAAGTTTCACTCTATAACGAAAGCATTTATTACTGCTATGTTTAATGTTACATAAAATATGACCATCGGCCAGCGGCGCGTGATTCTAGCGCAATCATACGTTGCGCAAAGCTTATTAACAGTATCAACCCCACCTTTGCTTTTATAGTAATAAATTATTATCTCTGGCTTACCAGTTGCGATATTTAGAGCAACATTATGATGCATAGATGAAAGTACATAAACATTTTTATTATTTTTGTGTATGTAGGACGCCAACTCGTTTGAACGATGCTCGGTTGAATTGGTCTACTTTCTTCTCCTGAGGTATAAGCCTCTTATTTTTTCTCAGAGTACCTAGAATAGTTAGCTTATGGCCTCTGAGCAGTTTTTCAGCCAATTCAATAGTGGTGAAAACATTGTCCATATGTAGTTATATTTCTGTTTGATCGCCATATTGCCTCGCACAACTTAGGAACTAACGACATATTGCCGTTGTCAACTTCGGGCTATTTTCCAGCGTGTATTTCCATCTTGGCAGTGCAAAAGCACTTGGAGTCAACTAATGAATACACCTTTATGCCGTATTTATTTAGTTTACATGGAATATACATTCGGAAAAGCGAACTAAAATCCCATAACTTTTCATCGATTGTAGTGTATTGAGAAGTACAGAAATGTCTAGGTAATATGTAGTTGAATTCCTCAAAAAACTCTCTTATTGCGGCTAGTTTATCGAATGTTCTCTATCTGCTCATGTCAATTTATTATCGAAACTAATGTTTTGTTGTATGAACTTAAATGGTTCTAAAGACATCGTCAAAATAAATATCTCGGAAGGCATCCCATCTGTTTTAAACAGATCCCTGAGGTTTACACAATTACTTTTCATTTTATCAGCGATGTAACCAAAATCAATGAAAGCTTTCGGTAAGATCTATATGCCGTGCAGTTCTATTTATTTCAACATACTCTGTTTAAGTGATACATATTTGTATTCTTAACGACTTTTCTGAAAATTATAAATCCAATATCTCGATGATAGTTCTCTTTTCCTTGGCTTCTCCTTTCACTTCAGGCAATAGCGTTATGAAACTATGTCTACGAGATGAATTGCTACTTGAATATTGCGATTCACTATATGCTTTTTCGCCATTAAGCTGAATCATCATCTTCAATAATCAAGTGGTCTTCTTCACTTTCAGACCCTTCTGATGCTCCAGAGTCTGTCTCCATATCTGCCCACATCCGCACGAGCCACATCACATCATTTACGTAGCTACCCATATTTTAATAAAATTCTAAATGAATAATATTTTTTTCTCTCATTTTATACACATTTTCTAATTTATGGTATATTTTAAAATGATTAAAAAAGTTCTAATTATGTTATTTACGTTATTATAATATGCCATAAATTACAAAGTAAGAAATTTGAAGCACTGAATACTATTCTTTTCGGAGCTAGCATCGGTCTATAGGACCGAAAACGTAAATAAATTGAAAACGATGCGTCGCTAAGCAAAGACAATGAACACTTGTTGCAAGTTCCTTAACCAGAAAGCTATAAGCGGCACGATAAGTGAAACAAACCTGTTTTTACAGTCATTAGTTTCAGACGTCGGTCTCCCAGACCGTATGTTACTCGCGGTAGGTTAAATCATTCTTTTCTGCCCCTTTTAACTGAATTTTTCGAAAATGGTAATACATTAATTTCTTCAATGTTTGAACCAATTGAACCTGACACAAATTTTCATGTCTCTAACATTTCCAGTTTTCGAATTATAACTATCCCGTATTTGCAACCCCCAATTTTTAGCTAATTTTTGGAAAATGGCAAAACCTATTTTCACTATTTTATTATTAACATTGTGGTTTCAGAGATATAAGTTATACTCAACCCCCAATTTTCAACATAATAATCAGATTTCCAAAAAATGGTAAAAGACGTATCTCTTGTTTGTCTTTAAAAGCGAATCTTAATACCAAATTTTATATGTAAAAAAATATTTTATCTACGACCACTATTGTAAATGCCCATTATTGTACAGTTCGTGGACTATGTAAATACAGAACAAATACATAACACACACGTATGTAACAGTCCGCGATTATTGTTAAGTTTCTATGAATGATTGCTAACACACACGTGCGTTTGGTTTACGATTCGTTGAGAGCTGTTATTACGTTCTAATACGGTCAGCGCTCCCCGTGCCATAATTCAAACTAACGGAAATTGTTATTGCGTACATTGGGTTGCCTATATCTATGAACACTCTAATTCCAGTTTAACCCAAATATGTAATAAATAATAAGGTATGTAACCATTAAGAATGTATTATATTTCTTTTCTATACATTCAAGAATGTATTTCTTTTTCAAGTCAAATAATATCGAGTAACAGTTATATATGAAAATACAACTGCGTGTTTGTTATAATGTTAAATAATGTTAATTAAATAAACATAACCTAATAATAAATAAATTTGTTACATCAATCAAATTTTTCTTATTAAACAGAAACAAATTAGTGTAGTCGTAGATAAAGTATAGTACATAACCCGTACTCGCGGAATTACGCTGTTCCGCTCGTACATAATATGCTTCTTACAACTCTCGTTACGTAATATACTATTACATCATAGATAAAAATATGAGATCCCATTTTAACACCCTTAGAAACGAAGTTACCAAAAATCCTTCCCTAGAGGGTGATTTTCCTCTCTCTTCCTTAATCCGTAGCTTTCGAATATTGAGGACGTCGTTCTTATATTTGTTCCATAATGTGGTTACTGATCGCATCTGGCTCGAATTTCCTCATTTCGCAGGCGATCGCGAATCGAAACACCAATAACCTGTCTTATGCAACGCATTTGGATCGGTCGTCAAGAGTTTGTCTTGTCCACGTTTATTTTCAGTCCATAGGTTTTGGCGGTCCGGGAAATGTCATAGAGAATATTTCGGCACATATAGCACTATCATCTGCGAGCATCAGATCGGAAATGAAGTTGTTGTCATCGTATTGGACGTCTGGTCGACCACAATGCTTTCCCCATAATGGCGTTTATAACCACGTTGAGAATCAGTGGAGAAGCAACGTCTCCATCGGACTCCCGTTTGGATCAGTAAACCATCGGATAATTCGTATCGGATCCGTAGGCAGTTAGTTGAACCGTTGTACGCCGCTCGAAGAATATGTATGATTTTTAAAGGCACGTACTCTGTTTCCAATACTGACCATAAAGAAGGCCAGTGGATGCAGTCGAAGGCCGATAATTGTCCGTTTTCCACATCGAATACCATATTTGATTTGGCCTAAATCATGTTTGAGGTCCTCTCGATGTTTCTGTTGTCGTGATTGAATTCTTCTTCTTCTTCGTCTTCTCCCGTTCATGTAGGGTCGACGTTTCTGATTAGTCGTTTCCATTTTCGTCGATTCCAAATGGTGTTTTCTGGTAACTGCTTCTACCGAAGATCATCCTGCACGCAGTCCATCTATCTTCTTCTAGGCCTGCCTCTTTCCCTTTTGCCTTCCACCTCCAGATCAAGCACTCTCCTTCCTACATAACTCTCATCCTTGCGCTTAATGTGACCATTCCAGAGCAAGCGTCTTTCTTGCACCTTTTTTGATATTTCAATCAATTTTACGCTACCTCGTATCAAGGTGTTTCTTATAACACCACACATCAATCTTAGCATCTTCATTTCAGTGCTTCCAGTCGCGTGCACCGTGACTGCACTGTTGGCCAAGTTTCTGCTCCGTATAGCATTGCAGGTCTCACTGCCCATTTATAGGCTTTACCCTTTACTTGGATATTCAGTCTCCTGTCACAAAGAATACCAGATAACCTTTTCCAGTTTAACCAGGCAGCCTGAATTCAGTGGGTAATTCCCAGATCTAGATTGCCATCGTCAGATACAGTGGATCTCAAATACTTGAAACTGTCCCTTGCCTGTAGCTGGCTACCATCCATCTGAATAGTTTAATTTCCAATTCCTCAGGCACAAGGCACAGGTATTCGGTCTTATTCCTACTGATTTTAAGGCCTCTGTCCTCTATGGTTCTTCTCCAGCATTCCAGTTTATATTTAAGCTCTTCCTTGTTTGTGCTGCATAAAACAATATCATCCTCAAATAACATACACCTAAGGGCTAGTTCTCTTAAGCTTTCAGAGAAGTCATCCATTATAAGATCAAAAATATAGGGGCTTAGTACAGATCCTTGGTGAAGACCTACTTGAACTGGTATACTATCTGACAATCCTGCACTGCTTCTAATTCGTGTGCTTGCTCCAAGGTACATATCCTGAACAATGAGTACATATTTCTCCAGTACTCCCTTGCATCTCATGCATCTCCATACCTCCTGACGGGGCACCTGGTCATAAGTTTTCTCTAGGTCTATGAACACCATATGTAGTTCTTTTCTCTTCTACCTGTGCTTTGCCATGACCTACCCAAGTGCAAAAATAACATCTGTTGTTCCCTTTCCCGACCTAAATCCAAACTGTTCATCTCCTATTGTCGTGTCCACCCGAAGCCTACTTTCAATAACTTTCTCCCAGATCTTCAATGTGTGCGACATGAGTTTTATTCCTCTGTAATTTGCACAATCATGAATGTCACCTTTCTTCTTATAAATGGGAATTATGCTACTGTCCCGCCATTCATTACTTCCATTATTGAGCATTACTTCCTCTTGAAGCCTCTTCACCCAGACATTTCCAAGCCTTCACTGGAAATCCATCGGCGTCGGTTGCTTTTCCACATTTCATTTTCTTAATAGCAGTTACAACTTCTTCCCTGCATATTCAAGTTGTTACGTTGTGATTTGGGGTACCATCCTCAAACACAAGCCGGGCATTTTTCTCACTTAGCAACTTTTCAAAATATTCTTCCCATCTCTTCTTAATATATTCTTCATCTAGAATTACAATTCCTTGTTGTGATTGAATAATCTTTATAAACACCTTCCAAACAATCGATAGGAGGCATTCCCGGCTATCGCCTGTCTTTAATATGGGGGCGGCGATCGCTTACTTCCACGTCGATGGTATTTGTTCCGAATGCCAAATTTGTAGTAGGTCAAAAAGCCGTTGTAACAAAATGTCGCCTCCGGATTTGATATCTCAACAGTGACTTTCCTCGGAGCTTTCCTATTTTCAGCAATTTCATTGCTGTCTTGACTTCAACAATCGTTGGGTCACCATGAGAAATGGGATCTCTGGTTCATCGATGATCAATGGTGTTGGCGCTGGTCCCTTTAGCGGTTCATGATTTACAGTTCGTTAAAGAATTCCTTCCACTGCTGTAGACGCTCGAATGGAGAGCTGACAAAAGTTCTATCTGCTTAATTGATATCATCGTTTGTTGATTTGGTCTTCCCGGTCAACTTCCTGTTGGTTTGATATAACGTTCGATATTCATGTCTCGTTGCTGAATGGGTGCTTACGTCACATAAGCAACGTCTTCAAGCCTTCCAAATTTTGCATACAGTCAGTCAGTCAGGACGCTTACAATTATGTGTATACACTTATATATGTCTAGAGTGTCTACTGATCACCGGCCCTCACAGACCTCGAGGCGCAGTTGATGACAATTAACAAAGCGATAAGAACCACAACCTTCAGCATTCAACAGACTACTCACTGATTTTTAAATCATACATACCTAGTGGCGCAAAACAAAACAAAAAATTAATTCGCGAGAAATTTAATTTTCAATATCTGCTGCTGTCAGCAGTTACGGGTTAAGAAAAAAATAGGCCAGTAAATTTTAGTAAGAGGAAATGGTATGAAAACTAACAAGTATATGTAGGGTTTATCGTAAACTACAGATTAACACACTAAGTAAACTTGAACGATAGTAAAACCAAATACATCATCGTAACTTACACTTTACTGCACACTCCCATAAACGATCACCCTGTGAAGATATGCAATTTTTTTCCAGTTTTTTGTTTTGCTTTCGCCTAAAAATATCTACAGGAGATTTTAAAGCGACATTCACCACAAGCACGAAAAAAGTAAAATAAAGCAAAATAATAATTAATTACACGTTTAATTAAATATTTAAACAAAAAATATGCTACATATAAAGCTGTTAAAAAGAAAATATAAAATAAAGCTACGAAATTGTTCTCTTATAGAGCTATTCTGCAAAGCAAATAAGGCAGCGAAAAACAAATGAAACCAAGTAACCTTCACCAATCACTTACCATTTTTTGTCTGTCAAAGAAGTTTATTAAATAAAAAGATAGGGAAAACGTATTGTTTATTATCTTTAACATGTAAAATCACGAACTAATGGTATAATATTTCGACAAACAAAGGATTAAACAACAATCAAGTATCTCTTTGACATTATAATTTAAATAATTTAATAAACTCTATTCACTGTCGCAGTAAAGTTATATATTATAAAGCAGAATAGCCCTGTAACAGAAACAAATTTACTTACAATTTAATATTCTTGATATAGTCAGACAAGAATTTTGTACCTATATTTTTCAGCGTATCTGTAACCTTATCATAAATTTTATTTGAATCGCTGTTGGATCCGCCACTGCTAACTGGCCTTTGTGCATACGGATTCGTGCCATAAGGATTTTGATTGTTACCATAAGGATAATTACTTTGATAACCACCATTGTTACCATTTTGTGGGTACCCTGGATAACCACCTTGTCCTGAATATCCATTTTGACCTGGATAACCGGGATATCCGTTTTGTCCTGGATAACCAGCAGCACCCCCTTGACTTGGATATCCTGGATAACCAGAATAACCACCCCTGTTATTATTATTATTGTTGTTATTGGTAGGATACCCTGGGTATCCGTTTGATGGTTGGCCCGGATACCCGGATCCAATAGAACCTCCTTGATATCCACCGCCGCTTGAACTACCGCCAGGTCTGTACATTGGAGGCCTGGTAGTAGTTTGACCCCTTGGTACTTGCGGATATAATGCAGGTCCAACTGGTTCTGGTGCACTGGGTTTTGTCTCGTATGGATTCCCATTGTGGGCTAAAAATATTACGAAAGGAACAATTTATTAAAGGAATATTCTATATTTCTCTAGGTATAACAAATTTTGCAGTCTCAGTAAGTTTACTAACAGATTTTACAGTATTAATAAGTTTGATTTGTTTTTTTTTATAAATTCGACGATTCTTTGGTAATTTTTTTGTACCTGATGCTCCGTTATCATCAATACATTTTGGAGTATCACCATCTTGCCTACAAACTGTTGTTGGTGGACAGAAGAATGTAGCGCAGGAAGATACATGGTTGGCTATTCTTTGGCATGTTGGATACCTAAAATATAAATTAGTTTTAAAATAGGGTTATAAATTATGTCGTACTAAAGTTTATTAAAAGTTTATAAAGTTCGTATGCTTACATCCCGCAAGGTTCATCTCTGTGACGGCATGGATCTTCTGACATAACACACACTTCGTGTGTAGTGCAGCCAATATCTTTGCATGTTCTACCATACTCTGAAATGAAAGTAATTAATTAATTCGATAAATAAATCCAATTACGTGGTTTGATATCGAAAAAATTATTTTTTCTACTGATATATGTGAAAATGGCAATTTTTCCATGGCTTACCCTACATGAAAGTGACATTTTTTCACTGCTCGAAATTTACTACTCGAGATGAAAGCGTTTTTTTCTGTTCGGCGTGATTGCTAACTCCCTGGCGCTCTTGAGCAAACTCTCATCTCACCAAAAAACGCGACAGCTTTCATCTCTCGTTGTAAAATATACTATAGAACTGAGAAAACAAACCTACGTATGTAAAAACATACATATATTCGTTACGGCCAACTATGGACCACGTTTGACAGTTTTTGCATTATTTTTTTTTGTCCTCACTCTCTGCCAATATCTCTTCATCCCCTCTCCCACTTCCTTCTTCTGTTCCTTCGTGTAAGATCTTCCTTTTCGCACTGACAATTCCCCTGTCTCCTGGAAACCTGTGAACTCCTTAATTAGTCGCCTAAATTTCTCTCTGTCCATTATGTCTTCTTCCAGACATAATAGACCCATCCGATCCAAGTCCAATCTCGTTTCCCGAAACCATTTCGGCTCCATCTTCTTCTTCCTGAAGAATTCAAAAATCCTCTTCGTCAGTCTGGTACTGTTTATCCTCACCAAGTGCCCATAAAACGTTATTCTCCTTTCTCTCATTAGGGCTATAATTCCTTCTACCTTATACCTGAAGGCAGAAGGAATTGTAGCCCTAATGAGAGAGAGTTCTTTGTTAGGTTTTAGTCTCCTCTCTCCATCCTTGATATTTGGGCCTAGGATTTTTCGTAGCATTTTCCTTTCTCTCCTCCGGATATCTGCGAGGCCACCATTCCCAATCATGTCTAGTGTTTCTGCTGCACACAGACATTCAGGTCTGACAACAGTGGGTTGTAGGCGACTAGGTGTCGGAATATAGCCCCAAAGGATAGACCTTTTTTGTTGTATGTATCCTTCGTAAGTTGATAAGCCATTTCCATTCTTCTCGCCCGCTCTTTGATGGCATCCTTATCCGACCAATTGTCCTGTAATTTTTCTCCTAAGTACTTAAAACACTTAACTCGCTTTATGTTGGCTTCTCTCAACTACAAGTGGAGACGAGCGTCTTTAATGTTGGTCATGAACATACTCTTCTCAAAAGAAACTTGATGCGCAGTCTTCTTGGCTATCATCTGGAGTTTCAGATCAGTGATTCAGATCAGTTTTTTTTATCGCTGCTTCAACACCGGTATTGAGTATCACAACATCGTCGGCGAATGCCGAACAAGCTGATCTTATACTTTTTTTACCTCTCCCTAAACTGAAAGTCTTTTTATCCGAAATTACCTTCGTTCATTCTCGAATAACTTTTTCTAACACGCAGTTGAATAATATTGGTGGTAGCCCGTCGTCTTGTCATAGGCCAGTTTTGATTTCGAAAGGCTCTGACAACTGGCCCAGAATTTTTTTTTTAAGAAAGTATTCCTAATCGTCTGTTGAATTAGATTCCTCGCCTTGTTGTTAACTCCAAATTCCTCGAGAAATGCCAATAAGGTTTTTCGGTCAATGGAGTTATAGGCCTCCACAAAGACGGCGACATATTTAGTCTGTCCCAACATCTTGTAGTTTATAATATTCCGTAGGTTGAAGATTTGATCCGCGATCAAATTGACAAGATCGCCCTTTCCGAAAGCCTGGCTGGTATTAACCTAATTCAGAATCCAATAACCCTTCTATTCTTGTCAGTAACGCTTTCGAGAAAATCTTGTAAGGAACCGAAACAAGAGAGATGCCTCAATAATTCGCCAATCACAAACAAACGTCCATCTTGTTATCCTTCTTATGAACGGGATGGATCAAAGCCAGTCAGCAGGGATCATCTCAGTTATCCATATGCTCTCAAGTAACCGAGTGAAAGATTTTACGACTGCCGCAGATCCCAGTTGTAGGAGTTCAACGACGATACCATCTGCACCAGTAGCTTTGTTGGCCTTAAGTCCTTGAATAATCTGGAAAATTTCGTCTTTGTCAGGAGGAAATGAATTGGGAGATGATACTTCTGATGGTTCCACTTTCAGGTTTTCTTGCGGACCATCACAGTTAAGCAGTGTGTCTAAATATCTGGAAAGGATGTCAGAGTTTTTCACTCTTGGCAGTTGGTATACCACATCACACCCCCGCTGAGACCGTCACTACGGGCGATAGTATTCGAGGAAGTGGACTTTCCTACCCGAACCTGTCATCTTCTGGATGTCGTTTGGGGTATGGCTGTGTTGTCTGTGTCCATCGTGTAAGCCGGTTTTAGTCTGTCTATTGATATTGTCCTTTCGTTGTCCTTAATTAAAATTTTGAAAGTTTTGTTTCCCATCTCTTCTCCTCTCTTTGCCCTCAACTTTATAAGGTCCTGTGTGTGTCGGCTGTGAAGCTGTACGTAAGGCGTCCTGTCATAAAAATACCTGGTGAGATGTACATTGGATCAAATTTCTGTATATAGAAAACTTCTGTATGTAGGTTTTGTTGTGTGGTGTGCTGCTGGTGTGGGTTTCAAATTGTTTGCGAAAGCTTTTAATCGTGAGATATAGTCCGTAATGCCCGGTAGCACTTGCTCCTTTTCATCAAAAAATCACCAGGCAAACCTAAGGGTTCACCATATAACAGTTCAGCTACGGGAGCTTTGCAAGTCCTCTTTCCACGCACTGCGAACACCCAACAACACAAGAGGTAGGGATTCCGTCCATTGCTGGTTATCGTGGCACATGATAGCAGCTTTAAGTTGTCTGTGTAACCTTTCCATTATGAAATTGCTGCTGGATGGTAAGCAGTAGTTGTTTTGAATTGAGATCCACTAAGTTTGGTAAGAGACTTGAATAGATTGGATTCAAATTATTTTCCCCCGTCGGTGGTTATACTCACTGGACAACCAAAACGTGAAATACATCCTTGTAGGAGAGCCTTAGCTGTTGTTTCAGCGGTAATGTCGGTGATAGGTATTACCTCAGGCCTTCATGAAAACCTGTCGATTGCCGTGAGGCAATACTTAAATCCGTTTGACAGTGGCAATGGTCCCACAAGATCGATGTGTACATGCATAAATCTAGCTGGAGGTAACGTGTAGGTACTAAAAGGTGCTGAGACATGACAAGGTACAAGGTACGCACCTTTGCTCGTTGACAATACAGACATGCTCGGCTCCATTCGCGGCAATTCTTTCGTGGCTCCTGGCCATACGAATCGGTTTGTAACCAGTCCAATCGATGCATTTGATCCGGGATAGCTGCGAGAATTCGAATGCTTGGTATCTCATTGATTTTACGACGAAGGGCCTGGTAGAAGTTATACCCATGTCATACAAGAGGTAAATCGAAAAAACTGCTTGGGAGAATATTTGTCCCGATTAGTTTCGAAAGCATGCGTAAGAGGTCGATGATCTGTGTAGATCGTAAATGGTCTGGCTTCTAATATATGACGAAAGTATTGGATGGATTTGTATTTTGCCAAAAGTTCCCTATCGTTAGGACGATATTTAATTTGTGCAGGGCTAAGTTTTCGGGAGCAAAACGCTAGTGGTTGCCAATCATTACCATGCTTGTGTTGGAGTACGCTGCCGATGGTCAGCAGGGATCAGACAGAGCTGTCCTTGAAGCGTCGGTTACTAAAGCTAGATAATGCTCGCGCTTGCAATCCGGGTGTACCAATAGAGCTGCCTCCTTGAGTCCGGTCTTACATTTTACAAATGCGTCACGCTGCTAAAATCTATAGGTTGTAAACCTTTGGCAGAACTTTTGAGAAAGCCATTCAACGGAGCTTGCAAGTACAGAGTGAGGTAAGAATACAGAGTGAGGTAAGAATCGGTGGTAAAAGCATCATGCCGAGAAATCGACGCAACTCTCTGATTGTTTTGGGCTCTGGAAACTTCTTGATGACTTTTATTTTGTCATCCATTGGTTGTATTCCAGCGGCATAAACATAGTATCCTAGAAATTTTATGGCAGGGACTCCAAATATACACTTCGATGTATTGAGCACTATTCCGTACTGCTGCAGTCCCTTGAAGATTTCGTGCAAGTGGTGTTCATGATCTACTTTTGTGGCAGAATAGATCAAAAAATCGTTAATAAATCCCTAACAGAAAATCATGCCTCTGGTAACTTCATCTATAAATCTTTGAAATGTTTGTCCTGCGTTTCTGAGTCCAAATGTCATGGTCGGAAATTCGTGCAGTCCAAACGGAATTGTGAATGGCAGTTTTCTATATCAGATGGATAAACTGGTTGTACGCTTTAACTAGGTCAATTTTTCGAAAAGATGGTGCATCCAGAAAGATATTGGCTAAAGTCGTGTATATGTTTTATAGGATACTTGTCTGGGATATTCCTGGCGTTAAGAGAACGGTAGGCGCCTTATGGACGCCACCCGTAGTCTTTCTGTGGTGCTAAATGGAGAGGCGAAGACTAAGCTGTCGGACGGGCGCGCTGTACCATTCTTGATATTCCAAATATTGATATTTCCAAAAATAATTCCAAAAGTTCTTCTTAGCTAACTGCAAGTTATCTGGTGGTAAACGGCGAGGTCGACTAGATATAGGTGGACCTGGAGTCTTTTTTATATAGTGAACTGTGTTATGTGTACAGGGACTAGGTATTCCAGCTGGTCTTGTAATATCAGGGTACTTCTTTAGAATTGACAAATATATATTTTCGTTGTTGCTGCTGGTCTTGATAGACGAGACTTTTTCATTGGGCTTTACGGGATATGCGTCAGTGATTAATGACTTCCGATCACGTTAGGCTCACCACTGTGGTGGTAGAAGTGGGGTGTATAAAACGCACCTCTAAACGACCTAACAATTTATATTCAAAACAAAAAACTACAAATCTTAATACGAATAATATATACGAATAATATATAAATAAAAATAAATTTATTAGCGAAAAAATTGCATATTATAGTGCAATTAAATACTTAATACGATTTTATTATTCATTTAAATTGTTTAGATACTTACTAGAATATGAATTTGCTAATCCTAGTATCAAACATACTACAGTCAGAAATAATTGGGACTTCATTCTGCTATCCTCATAGGATCTGTAAGTAAAATAAAAAATTAGAATATAGAGTGGAACATCGAATGGTTTTAAATATTTAAATTAAATCTAAACAAATAGTAAAATCGAACGCGCTTATGAATAAATCATAAACGGATTATGAAATTATACCAGCAGCAAAAATGTTACCAATTTGCATTCAAAAAAATTTAAAACCTATTATTGCAATCCAACGAAATATAAACACTCATTTTAAATAGATTGTATAAATGAAGAAGACCAAAAAACTTTTTTAAAAATAAACATATTTACTTAATACAATAATAATTTGCCAAACTAATGCACTCTTTCGTGTGTTCTATTTACGAATCTTATAATATAATTAAGGTTTTACATATAATTAAAAGGAACATTTATTGACTTCAGGAAAGCTTATGATTCCATCGACCGACAATCCCTGTTTAATATACTTGAAGAAAACAATATGGATCCGAAAACACAACGGCGCATCCAACAAACACTAACAAACACAACTTCTAAAATCAAATTGAACGGAGAAATCTCAAAACCTTTCCCCATCAAGACTGGAGTCCGGCAGGGCGATAGCCTCTCTCCGTTACTCTTCAACATTGTTTTAGATAAAGTTATCAAAGCATGGGAACAAGAACTGGAAAATCGAAAAATTTGGAGACCCATAAGACTAGGAAAACAACAGGATAACATCAATGTCACATGCCTAGCCTTCGCTGATGATCTCGCGATCCTTTCCGAAAATGAACAAACAGCAATCCATCAGATCGAAGTCTTAAAAGAATGTGCTGAGAAAGCAGAACTACAAATTTCCTTTTCGAAAACCGAATTCATGACCACAAAACAGATCAAAACAGAATTTAATTACAAAATACGGCACGATAAACAAGGTTAGTCACTTCAAATACTTATAGATATATTTATATACTTATATAGATATTCAAATAAATATATACTTCAAATACTATAGAACCTAGAGGAACAGAAAGATTAGCACAAAAAGCACGGGAACTCAAAATGCGGAAAGCATATGGAAAAGTTGCAAGCATCTATGATAACAAATGCATAAATATTAGCACAAAAATCCGACACTACACGACTGTTTACAAACCTGAAATACTCTACGCCAGCGAGACATTGAATCTTAATTACAAAGGAGACATAGAGAACATCAAGAAGGCTGAAAGAAAAATTATTCGAAAAATCTTTGGCCCAAAACTAACAGACGAAGGATATTGTCTACAATCACATACTGTCACAGAAAAATACTCCAACATCGAAACCGACATACAGGAAATGAAAACGACAAGAGTCTGGGTAAAACAGGTCCAAATTGATCTAAAAAACGCCTCATCTCACCGACATCTCACCGACAGACATCGAAAGTCGAAAAATCTTTAGACATAAGGTCTACAGCTGGGAAAATATATCATTGGAAAAACTCAAAATAACAAAAGCAAAATGGACAGGTGAACGTCGAGCTAAGCATAGCGAGATGATGAAACAATTCTGGAAGAATAAGAAAGATAAAAGCAACAGGTAATAATTTGGTTTATGTGATACCCTGTGGGTCTAAACAATGTAAATAAATAGTAATGATAAGGAAGGTTTAGTCACGCTACGCAGCGACGTATTTAAAATTAGGAGGAACATATTTTTTTTAATATACAAAAATAATATACAAAATAAATAGATCTCAACAATTGTTAAATAACATCCGCCAAGCGAACCAAGCGATGCAGAATTAATACGGGTACGATTTAAGAAATGATATTTCAAGGTTACATATATTATATACCAGTCCACATTTTCAAGATATTTTGCATTTGTTAGTAACAATTTTTCGCATTATTTTTTAATTGACAACATGGGTCGTTTTTGGTATCATTGGATAGATATACTGTTGTGAATAGGAGAGTCTATGCATATTTTGAACATATTTTTAAATTGTTAGTAACAATTGTCTCGAAGTTATTGGGATATTTATAGTACAATAATTATTTTGTATTTCATTTCTATCCTCGAAAACCTGGCGGGACTTTAAATTTTTGGTCTCTTTGAGACTCTTTGCATACTTTTTATATTTACTTTAAATATTTAACATAATTTTTAACTAACAATTAAAGAGGAATCTGCATATATAAAAGAGACAAATTTGATAACATGGATATATACATATATATATATATATATATATATATATATATATATATATATATATATATATATATATATATATATATATATATATATATATATATATATATATGTTGCCGATTACTGTTTATTCTATTCTATCGAATCTTTGTCACAGTTACCGTCCGTTAGCAGGGACCTGCCCAACCACATATTTGGCGACTTCAAGTATCCTGAGGTTGATTGATCATTATTACGCCTAACGTCAAACTCACGTCAGACCAGCGACTTTTTAGATGGATACAAGGAGATGAACGCAAAACAACTTATAAATTTTCCAACACGATATAGAGACACCAAAAAATCCCTCCTGGATTTATTGCTTGTCAACGACTCGAAGCTGGTTTCCAGGTGAGCATGCGGGCCTCCACTAGGAAACAGCGACCACATTGTGCTAACAGCTACCGCCCAACTCAAACTAAATGAAAAACCAACTCACAAAATAGTACAAGGGCATTTTTTGGCAGGAAGACTACACGGAAGTAAAACGATCTGTCTCTGAGAGCCTGGCTGGTATGAGCAACATTAACATCGATACACTATATGAGATTATTAATCATTCCATCGAATCTTGTATTCCATTAAAGGAATTCAAAATTAACCCCCTAAAACCATGTTTGAATCACTATATCTTTAAGACCATAAAAAGGAAGCGCTCACTATGGGATGCATTCGCTCGAAATAAAACTGCTACTAATTATGGCAAGTACAAAATTGAGAATAATAAAGTAAAAAGACTAATAACAGGCCAGAAGAAGGTATGAGAAAGACTTGGCGCTGGCTAGCGCAAGCTAACGCCAGTTTTTACTCCAACATCAATAGATCCCTAAAGTCCAACTGACACTTTGGACTTTTCACTAATTGACATAGCTACGGGAGAAATTGTCTAGAACCAACACATAGCATCTCAAATGTTTGCACAGCAGTTTGACGATGTATTTATCAATGTACCAGACGGGGTCCTGCCGGCCCTTCTATCGAATATTCGAAATTATAACTCCCTGGACACAATTGATTTCACAGAAGAAAAGGTTCAAGATGCAATTGCCTCAAAGAATAACGCATCACCCGGTATCGACGGCATACCGCCTATCTTCCTGAAGAACTGCTCTCGGATAATAAGCGCCCCACTGGCTACATCGATGTCTCGAGCCCTTGCAAATGGGTATGTCCCGAAGATGTGGTCTCATGCCGTAGTTACACCCATTTTTAAAAAAGGATACCAACCCCAAAATTACCGACCCATTAGTCTGACATCTACCCTGTCAAAGTGCATGGAGAAGATCATTACAATAGGTCTAACTAACTTCCTTCTGCAAAACAACAATATTCAACTCAATCAACATGGTTTTCTGCACAAACGGTCAATTGAAACCAGTCTTCTCTCCTGCCTTAATGATTGGACTCATTTTCACGACCAAGGTCGTCCTGTCGACACTAAGTACTTGGACTTCGAGAAGGCATTCGGCAAAGTCCCACTTAGGCGTCTGCGCCCCACAAGCTGGAGCATTATGGAGTGAGGGGTACCTAGGTGCGCTGGATAAAGGCTTTCTCTTCGAACGCAAATTTCAAGTCAGAGTTGGTGGAACGTTGTCAGATATTATAGCAGTTAAGAGCGGAGTGCTGCAGAGTTCCGTCATCGGCCCTCTGCTATTCCTGGTCTGCATCAGCGACATGTCAGTCAACATCAAGTCAAATATTTGTTTTTATGCAGACGACACAAAATTATACTGTAACCCGCTAGAAAGTGCTATAACACTTCAAGAAGATCTTGCTTTAATCGAAAGGTGGACTGACATGTGGTCATGTCTCTGAATGTGGCTAAGTGCACTGTACTGCACATTGAACCGAATAACCCCAACACTATCAACACCCTAAATGGTAGCCTACTTACTGATGCAAAGCATCTAAAAGACCTGGATGTTACAATGAGCGAGGACCTCAAATGGGAGTGCCACACTAGTCGCCAAACTAGTAAAAAGGGAAAATTCCTTGATTTACCTTATCGAAAGGGCTTTTAAAAACCACTCTGCGGGTACTATACTTCGCCTATGCAAAACCTTCATAAGGCCGGTGCTGGAGTTCGCGGTTAGCAGCTGGAATCCTTATTTGGCTAAAGTCATTTTGCAACTTGAACAAGTACAACGAGGTATCATTAGAATCCCTCCCGAATTGAGAGATTTTCCCTATAAGATTCGTTGCATCAAACTATCTCTGCAATACTATCTCTGCGAGAGCTCCGCCAGAGAATAGCTCTTATCCTGGTTCACAATATTCTGGGTGGACACAACATTCCACTTAATTTTGTTCACATCAGTGACCAAAATCATCTCAGAGGGCACAGTAGGAAACTTTCCACAGAAAGATGTTCCAAGCTGTGTCGTAGAAACTTCTTTAAGAATAGAGTAGTGTATATGTGCCCATAATTATGAAAGTGGTCTAAGTCAAAATTTAAAAATATGAGTTTATCAGTTATTTCACACCACATTATTAACACTAAATGAATTCCATATATTTTTGAAATTACAACCACTACCTAATGGTTCATAATTGACGATATCGTAAAAATTACATTGAATACATTTTGTTTAAAATAATGCTGTGCGAAATAACTGATTAATTTATTATTTTTATTAAACTATTTATTTTTATTAAACTATTTTCTTTTTTAATTTTGACTTAGACCACTTTCATAATTATGGGCACATATATGGAATCAACTGGACCAGGACAAAGTCGACGCGCCCTCAAAGATCTCCTTCAAAAACCGCCTAGATACTAACCCACAGACCATTAATGGGGAAGTGGTCCACCCAGCATAGTAAAACCCGACTATGAACACGACAGTCTCGTAGGTTTCCGTCTTCTGTCGCACGAAATTTTAATCAATCTTATACAACTTGCAGAAATCTTAATATTGCGATTAATGATAAAGTTGCAACTTTTTATATAAGTTCAATTTATTAATGTTGTCGCAAACAACAAGACGAGGTAGACTGTTTAAAAACGACGTTCAAAGTTAGAAAATTTGTCTGCAACAAGCAAAACCTTTCAAAATAACCACTCGATTGCATTCACATTTCTTAAATTTTTATCTTGATTCCTAAGCAATAAGTGTGGCAAGTTTGAATAAAATCCTTATGAAAATATTGTAGAAAATATGTTATACAAATGTTTATTTAATTTCAATTTGATGTTATCCGAACCTCGTAACAATTTTCAAAACTTAAAATCCACGCGAACGAATAAAGTAATTTATAGAATTTCATTAATAAAGTAATTTATAGAAAAGTGAATAAAATGAAATGTGTATAGCTAGAACTGTATAATATGCTTAATAAGCTTAGAATACAGTTTATGTTCTGTTATGTCGATGTGTGCAAAAATATATGTTGGACTCTATGAACATAATTAAATTTGTTTTTTAAAGGCGAATATAAAATATATTATAAATAATAAATTATATTATTATAAATAATTAATTTCTGGGGTGGCGAAGGTCAGATTTAGACTGCAGAACAGTTGGAAGCAAGAATAACAAATAAAATATTATATTTTTTTATAAACAGACTTTTTTGGTATATTTGTATGTATTAGTATACAAACAATAAATTGCAGAGCAATTAAAAAGTAGCGCTGAAAAGGTGTACAATAAAGCCTCCGTAGAATAAAGGGTTTCTGTTTGAAATTCAAATTTGAAGGAACAATTAGTGTTTAGAAAAGAAAGGATAATGGATCAAAAGAAAATGATAGAAAAGGACAATGAAACATAAAGATCCTGGTAATAAATATAAACATAATGTACGCAAAGGTAAAAAAACAATGAACGCTGAAACTTTTCGAATTTCGAGTTTTACGAAAATATATTTTAATTATAGAAAAACATTTACTGCATAAACAACATTCAGGAAAGACCCAAAAGGCACAGAAAATTTTCAGAAATGGTATTTAATTTTATATAAATATAATAAATATTTATCTCAATTTTCTCGAAAGAGTTAAAGTATTTCACAAATAAATATCATTTACTTGGCTTATTATTTGTAAATTATAATAATCCATCGAGGAGAAATTTTGTATTCATGTATTTTAATAGAATTGATGTGAAATTTATTTACTAGGAGTACAAATTAAATAGATCATTTTAATAATTGATAGTTTAAGAAGAGAACGGGAAATTGTTAATATGCTTCTACTTCTTCTCGATGTGCCTTATCCTCTCAGGACGTTGGCGATCATATTAGCCCATTTTACTTTATCCACTGCAGCTCGGAACAATTCAACTGAAGTCATATTCGTCCATTGTCGCAAGTTTTTCAGCCACGAATTCCTTCTTCTGCCTGGCCCTCTTTTTCCGTCTATTTTTCCTTCAATTGTGAATTGAAGCGCTCTGTTTTTGTCGCTTCTCATTATGTGTTCAAAGTAGCTTGTTTTTCTCTGATTTACAGTATTCATTATTTCTGTTTGTTTCTCCATGCGGTGTAGGACCTCGATGTTGGTAGTATGGCTTGTCCAGGGAATTCTCAGCATCCTACGGCAGCACCACATTTTAAAGGCCTCAACTCTCCTTTGCGTTGTTTCTGTTAGTGTCCATGTTTTCACACCATAAAACAGTGTGCTAAAAACATAACACTTCAAAACACGGAGCCTGTATTTTAGGTTCAGCCTGAGATTACACAGCACGTTGCGCATGTTGTTAAATACTGCTCTTGCCTTTTCCACTCTAGCCTTTATCTCAATCAAATGATCCCAGCTATCATTGAGCACGCAGCCCAGATATGTCATTTTTCTCACCCTTTAAAGGGTGTTCCCGTTTACGGTTATTTCAGCGCTAGCATCTGGGTTTTTACTGATTACCATTGTTTTAGTTTTATTTATATTAAAGTTCATGCCATATTCTTCGCAGACGGTAACTACTCGGTTCATTAGCCACTGCAATCCTTGTTCGCTGTTGCTCATGATCACCGTATCATCAGCGTATCGCAGATTATTCAAACATTCGCCGTTGATAATAACACCATCTGTTGCGTCGTCCAGTGCTTTTTTAAATATTTCCTCCGAATATACATTAAACAGTAGAGGTGACAGAGTGCACCCTTGTCTTACTCCTTTCTTTATATTGATACTGTCTGTTGTATTGTTTTTTATTCTTACTTTGGCAGTTTCATTCCAATATATGTTTAAGATGATACGAAGATCAGCGGCTTCTACACCCCCATTCGCCAGCACCTCAACAAGTTTGTCGTGGCTCGCGAGGTCAAACGCTATGCTAAAGTCTATGAAACATAGTTATAAATTTGTATTGACATCTCTGCATCTTTCAGTAAGTACTTGTACAGCGAACAGAGCTTCTTTTGTACCTCGTCCCTTTTTAAGGCCGAATTGAGTGTCACCTGTAAGTTCTTCTAATTGATTATATATTCGTCCATGAATTACCCGGAGGAATAGTTAGCGTGGTAATAGAGTGGTAATAGAGCGTGGCTCATTAAGCTAATGGTTCTATATTCCTCGCATTTTTTTGAGTTGGGCTTTTTTGGCAACGGAATAAAAATAGATGTTAACCAGTCCTGTGGTATTACTCCTGTATTGTATATAATATTAAACAAGTCTTGTATGTCGTCAATGTATTGATTATCAAAGAGTTTTATAACCTCAGCTGGTATATCGTTTTCCACCTTTGCTTTCTTGTTCTTTATCTACTTTGTTGCATGAATAATTTCCTCCCTTGTAATCGATAGACCTTCAATATCTGTCTTGGTTTTCCTGTTGTCGCCCCGTTGGTCCTCGTCAAACATTTCTTCCACGTATTCCTTCCATCTCGGAAGTTGAGCCCCTATATCTGTTATTGTCTTTCTATTCCCATCCTCTATGATTCCATGATGTTGCTGCTTTCGTGTTCCTGCTGATTCTTTTATCTTTTTATGTAAGTTAAAGGTGTCGTGTTATTAATAGTTAAAGTTATTTTTCTGTTTCTCGTTTAGTGCCACGGGAGTGGACCCAATAAATAACTGGCATATTTCACATGAGATTTATTGTGGTAGGTGTTGTGAGCTCCGGAAAGGTTAAATATATTTGTAAATTCAGGCTGTGTTCCGACTTTATTAAGTTTATATAATTATCTATAATATAGTATGGTGTTACCAATAGTATTTTTATTTAACGTGTTGAGCGCCAAGGCGAAATTTTTGAAAATATGCCCCAGAACCAACCTCAGATCTGTTTGCAATCGGTATTTTTATTAATCAAAAGTATGCTATTTTGAAAAAAAAATATTTACGTTTTCTTGAAAAATAGTGCAGCGGGCACACTTAACTGACCATCCACAGCGGCCCTTAAAGGTAGGCGTCCACAGTTCCGCATCGTACGTATCGAACGCATCACATCAAACGAATCGCATTACTCTTTCTATAGAAAGTAGTACAAGTGCGTCCACTGTTCCGCATCGTAGGGATCGCACGAATCTACCCGTCGGCAATGCCGATGCCGATGCTCCGAGGGGCAAGTTTTCCGATGCGTGCCGATGTCGTCATACGGAATGTGGTATTTGCTAGTAGTTGAGTCGGCAAATCCGTTTGCTGCCCATACGGTGGACGCGCTGTAAAAAAATAATCCGTTTGATGTGATGCCTACCTTAAAGATGGATGGAACCACAGCGGTCACAATCAGCGGTCATTCATGCAAGTGGAAACTTGCACGCATCACGTTCCGCTTGGATTGTTTCGATTATCAGTGTTTGTGCCGTGTTCAAAGGATCACGCGTGACAAGATGGATCGAATTAGCAACCGCACTATAATCAGTATGTAATATGAAAAAGTAGAAAACCAGAAAGGTAAGAAATTGAAACATAGATATTATGTAAATAGAGAGATTTCCTTTTCTTCATAACATTTTAGAATATGTTCACCAAGTTGACTGGGCTCCGACCCATCTAACAAAAATTTCCAATCTTGTGACCTCCAAAGCTCTCTTAGAGAAAAGAGGGGATAAATATTGGTAATACTCAGATTCCCTAGTGGCGAATCGTGGAACTACTTTATGCTGTCTTATTTATTCTAATTGAAATAAAAAAGTTAAATTGAAATGATTGAAAGACTGCTGAAATAAGAAACACAACTTAAATATTTTTCTTACTTAAATATATAACCTACACTTGCAATGTTTTTTTACATAGTAATTTCAATGGGAACGATGTGTTTGTTTCTTATTTTTCTTCATTACAGTTTTAGCATCAACTTAAGTTTATTCTTTTCATGAAATTTTCCATCACCAAATCGCACATTTACGGCTGTATGTTCTCGATAACTTCACGAATTCCATCTTTGAGGTCTTGAATCGATTCTGGGCCATTGGCATAGGCCTTATCTTTCAAGTAGCCCCAAAGAAAATGGTCTAGAGGTGTTAAACCACAAGATCTCGGTGGCCAATTGTGATCGCCTCTTCGACTGACGCACCAAAAGTCTCACGTTCAGTATGGAGAGGCTTCTCAACAGTAATTCTTGGATTTTCTGAGCCCCAAATACGACAGTAGGGATGTAAGGAGTGAGGGCAAAAGCCCACCCAAATGACAACCTCTCCTGCTCGCGGTGCATCCTGCTGGAAAACTAACGAGGCTCTACCGACCGAATATCTGCCGGAAAAAGCAGACCCCTCTTCTTGGTCAACAGCTTCGGGTGGATGAGCTGACAAGAGTAAGGGCACCTCCTTGTCCTAGGGACGAGAAATCGTTCCTAAAGGTGGACGAATCAATACCTGATCAAAGGCATGGAGATGCAGAAGGAAACGGGAAACCACTGCATTAAAGATCTCTAAGGATAGCCCTAGTCAAACCAACAAGAAACTCGACATGGCACAATTTAAGGCAAAATTTTCCGGAGTTACTAGCCCCCTTTTTGGATCTCCGGTGGGGACGGTTTTGAAGAAAGCTATCAGAAGAAAAGCAGAAATGCGAATTGGTACCTGGAACATTAGAAGTTTTCTCCAAGCCAGAAAAGTTGACAACATAATATACGAAATGCGACTACGAAAAAACATATTGGGAATTAGCCACCTCCGTTGGCCAGGATCTGGGAAGTACACTGCTGAAGGGGTAGTGATGTATTACTCGGCTAGCACAGATACGCAAAATAGAAACGGCACTGAAATTATTGTAGATAGAGCAATACACAGATCGATTACAAGCTTTGTTCCCTACTCAGATCGAGTGATTCTAATACAGATACAAACGACAATTGGCAAAATAAATGTCATACAAGTTTATGCACCGGCTGCTAACAAATCGGATGACAAAATCGAGGATTTCTATAGCCAAGTGGATAGTGTGTTAAAAGCTACAAACAAACATGACGTCACAATCATGATGGGAGATTTTAATGCAAAAATTGGTGAAGGTAGAGTTGAAGAACTTGTGGGTGACTATCGTTTAAGAGAAAGAAATGTTAGAGAAGAAATATTGACTGCTTGAATTCTGTCAATCAGAAAATCTGGTAATAACAAATACGCACTATAAATTGCCACCGCGCCGACTGTATACTTGGAGATCCCCAGCTTACACAAAAGAGAAGATAATTAGAAACCAAATAGATTATATCCTAATTAAAAAGCGCTTTAGAAATGGAATTACATCAGTTAAAATTTATCCTGGAGCCGATGCTTCGTCAGACCATAATCCGGGTGTGGCCGATGCAAAGTTCAAACTTAAGAAACTAAGGACAAAAAGAATACCTAAAAGAATAGCGGTAGAAAAACTAAAGATGTGGAAATGAAGGAACAGACAAAAAAAGGCATAAACGCGTGTATGCAGGAAACAGCTAGAGAAACATCCAAATCACATAGCGTCAATAGAAAGTGGGAAAACATATAAGGAGCCTTATTGAAAAGAAGTAAAGTTTTATTAAGGACTGACAAGTTAAGCGCACAACATCAATGGATGACGAAAGAAATATTACAACTTATGGAAGAAAGGCGGAAAAACAAAAGCGATCACATAAAATACATCGGCATTAATAGAAAATCAAAAGAAAGATTCGAGAAGCGAACGGTGAGTACCTAGCTGACAAATGCAAAGAAATTGTAAGATTACAAAACCAATACGACAATTTCAATCTCCACAAAAAAGTACAAGAACTAACGGGTAAAAGAGCTAAGAGAAGAATTGCACCTTCAATTATAAAAACAAAGGAAGGGAAAATTTTAACGAACCACGCACAAAAGCTACTAAGGTGGAAAGAACACATAGAAGAACTCTTCATGGATACCAAAGGCCCCCTAAGTAACGCGCGACAAGATGTAACTAGCACTCCAATAACAAAAGAGGAAGTACAACCCGCCATAAAGAACATGAAAGGTGGTAAAGCGGTTGGCCCTGATGAAGTACCAATAGAGCTGGTAAAACTCGTGGAAAACGAACAAATCGATGTCATTACGAACCTATACAATACCATAAATGAAACAGGTATATTGCCAAACGAGTGTCTCAGGTCAACATTTATCACGATACCGAAGAAACCTAATGCCAGGGAACGTAGCGACTTCAGAACACAAGCCTCATGAGCCACGCCTTAAAAGTATTTCTGAAAATATCACATAAAAGACTATACAACAAATTGGAAGAAGGTATTGGTGATACGCAGTTTGGATTCAGAAATGGCTTGTGGACGCGCGAGGCGCTATTTTGCATTAACGTATTGACACAAAGATGTATGGATGTGAATGTAGAGGTGCAAGCTTGCTTCTTAGATTATGAGAAAGCTTTTGACAAGGTACAGCATGAACCATTAGCAGCGCTACTCAAAACCAAAAACATCAACACAGCAGACATACGAATAATTGAAAATCTGTATTGGAATCAAACGGCAGAGGTGAGAGTAGATGGTGAATCCACAGAATAAATCAAGGTCCAGAGAGGTGTTAGGCAGGGGTGCATTTTGCCTCCAATGCTATTCAATCTGTATTCTGAGGCAATATTTCAGGAGGCAATTCCTGAAGAAGAGCAAGCAGGACTGATTGTTAACGGGCGACCCATCAATAATATAAAATACGCGGATGACACGGTCATACTGGCAGATAACATAGAAGACTTGCAAAGAATGGTAGAAAGAACGATTATCATTGGCTTGCAATACAGATTGAAAATGAATATTAAAAAGACCAAATATGTGATCATTTCAAAATCAGCAAAATCATCATCGATAATATCCGTATCGAGAAAGTAAACTAATATAAATACTTTGGCACTTGGATAACAGGCGACGTCGTCCAAACAACAGAAATCAAATACCGTTTTGAACTAGCCAAAGCTGCCTTTATGAAAATGAGAGACCACTTCTGTAATCGTGACCTAAAGTTGGTATTCCGAATCAGAATGGTGAGATGCTACGTATTTCCCATATTACTGTACGGCGTGGAAGCATGTACACTCAATCAATAGCTTTCAAATAATCTACAGGCGTTTGAAATGTGGGTGTATAGGAGACTCCTAAAACTATCATGGACCGATAAAGTTACGAATGTGGAGGCGTTACGAAGGATGGGAAAGGGGCTGGAAATTATAGAAATAATTAAATGTAGGAAACTGGAATATCTAGGACATACTATGAGAGGAGAAAGGTATGAAATATTACAGCTCATAATGCAGGGGAAGATTGCAGGAAATAGCAGTGTGGAAAGACACCGGATTTCCTGGTTGAAAAATCTTAGAGATTGATCCCGGTGTACTTCAAAGGAATTATGCAGAGCGGTAGTGTCGAAAGTGGAGATTGCCTTGTTGGTAGCTAACCTCCGAGTAGAAGATGGCACATGAAGAAAAAGAAATGCGACAATTATGCTTGTTAACGTAGCATCCGAAGTGAAACTGGGCCTCATCACTCAAGATAATTTTTTGCTGAAATTCTCGTTCAATCTGATGCATTTCAAGGACCCAATCAGCAAAGACGCGATGTTGTTGTTGCTCGGCAGGCGTAAGTTCTTGTGTTAATTGAACATTATAAGCCCTAACACCTAAGTCATTATGAGAAGAATTTTTCAATATACGGTGTAATGTCGTTTGTGGAATGCCCAATTCCTAAAATCGACGAGTAATGGACAAACCATTTTCCGCAACACTATGGGCTACAACAGCAATATTCTCAGTTGTTCTAGAGCGACGTGCAGGAGTTCGTTTCTTCACATTACTACCTTGCCCCAACAGCTCAAATTTTTCCACCAGTTACATAATTGCTGGCCGAGACGGTGCTTCACGACAACCCAAAAATGCCGAATTTTAATTATTTGAATGCGTTATTGAAGCGTATATCGTTCCATGTTTGTTAATGGCGTAGTTTTTACTTATTATATGTCAAGTAGTTACAGCTTCTTTCATGACAATTGTTAAAATGGCGGGCTTTTGAAAATGAAACCTCTTATTGGAACACCCTATATTTAACTTGTCTATAAGAGTTGTTTCAACTAGTGAGTTTATATTATAATGAGATAATCCATATATTCTGCACCCTTCTAAAAATGCATATTATTAATTAATTTAAATTTAATACAGGAATTCAAAATTACACGTTACAATTACAGAAGTAATTTAATTTTAACGCGGTGCATGTTTTTGTCGGTAATTTATTCCGTACAATTTACAATGCATATTTATTTTTAATTAAAATTTGTAATTGTTGTACGACAAGAATTGTGAATTCGTAGTTCGCACGATAAATTTAATTATCCCTCAGAAAATAGCAAACTATAAATCGTAACCGAGGGGGCCATTTCGCATCGACGTAATAAAGAAAGACCATGTATACATCATCACTGGATGACGTGCAGGCAGACGTATTCCAGTCGCGTCACAACGTAATCTTATTTGTAATTAATATCCATAGCAGGTGATCAACGGCGCAGCACCTGTAGTGAACATTAAGTCCCTACTATATACATGCATACACCTCAACTCAATTACTATTACCATACATCATCACCACTCTATCCGTCTCACTCATCTCCTATTATAAATGCGTTTCAGAAAGGAAGTGTACAAAAGAGGGCACGATTTTCGTAATTTCGGGGAAATATTAAAAGTAATTTTGCAAGATACTTTATTATCGCATACTTTCGGTGTAAATACGTGCTCGGAGAACGGAACACGACAGAATTTTACAATGCAAATTTTAATTGTACTCGATTTCACGTATTGATAGTAAAGTTTGAGGTGTCTGTAGATAACACGGTTCTCTTCGATAATTTATACAATTATTGCTTGTAGTTAGAAGTAGTAGTAAGTATTATTATTATTTCGCATTAGCTTTATGTTAAGCTTGTTTTTTAGAATTCTTAATGGCTTACTTTACACGTTCCATACCAACACTAACAAAGGTTTGATACTTGAGTTAATTTAACATATAGGCAAATATGTGACCAAATTTCAACGATTTCAACGGCAACCCGCAGAATTTTAAAATTTATACTGTCACTGTCACCACTATATTTTTTAGAGACTTCACTATTGAATTTAATTAGCCCCATAGGGACTTGGTAAAGAATACGGGATTTTTTAAATACCTGGCGTAACTGTTGATAATCGTCTATGGCACTCTTTAACTAAGATCTGGCAGCAAAAATTAAGCTTATACGTTGTCTACGTTGGTCCAATAAATATATTTGTGTTAATTGTTGACATTTTCAAGATGGCAGATAGTAGATGCAAATGCAGATCTGATGACAGATAGTAGATTTAAAAATTCCTACTTGAGTTTCTTGAATGGTAGCTACGCCAACTTTATGTTCTCGTAAAATCTTTGACAAAACTTCGCATTTTGCTCTGCTTAGTACTTCCACATTAAGTTGGCAAATTCGGAGACTCGGTCCGATATTTCTTGTCATACAGTTCTGAGAAGAACCGATTTGTTTTATTTTTGTTTCCATGTGTATCAGGCTAGGAGATCTTTTAGAAAAGATAGGACTAGCCGCCAACTATCCCTCCAGCTCATTTAGCATTACCCAGGGTGCACGTGTAGATTTTTTAACTAGGCAGGACAACTAGGCTAGGTAGAACTAGACTGGTTATGTTTCCGCATCAGAACAGGACACAGTGTGTGTGCCCATAACCTCCATAAATTGGGAAAACGACCCAACCCAGGCTGCGACTGCGGCGACCCAAACCAAACAATTGGCCACATAGTGACAGAGTGTGAACTGAGGGCATATCAAGGGGATTTCTTCCACACCACACAATCATGTCAAATCAAATCAAAAAACGTTTATTTCCCTATGTAAGCTTGCAACACATATATACATATTTACATGTTTATACATATTTACGAACTAAGTGAAATTACGTCAAAATCAAATCATTTCTCAATTTCTTTTATTTTTGCGAAACACTCGGCCATATCGAATGGTTCCATATCAATTAATATATTCCGTATATCCTGTTTAAGTTTATTAGAATTCGTTGTACATTTTATTCTCTTCGGTAGTGTGTTATATAGTTTAATATTAATATATGGAGGTCCCTTTTCGGTCATTGTTAATCTATGTGTAGGTATGGTATAGTTATTAGTTCTTGAATTTTTATTACCATTCCTATGCTTTTCAAATAGGTTTTTGTATTTGAAGGTAAACACTAGTGTTTCATATACGTGTAATGCTGTTATTGTTAATACACGTGCTGCTTTAAATTTTCCTCTACATGTTTCTTTCTATTTAAAATTTTCTATTATTCTTAAGGCTTGTTTCTGAACTTTAAAATTTTTTTTAACATCACTTCCCCGTCCCCAGAACATTATGCAAAATTTTGCATGGCTCTGGAAATTGGCCAAGTAAACTATCCTGTGGACCTCTCTCGAAATATATTTCTGTAGTATCCTTAGGGCGAATATACTGTTTTGTTTAATTTCTTGGATACTTCAGTGTTGTGACCAGTCCCGGTTACTGTCAATAGTCAGTCCTAGTAGTCGAACGTGTTTTTGGAAAGCTGTCTTTTTTTCTGCTTCTTTTTGTCTTGAAAACAATAACCTTAGTCTTCTCCTTGTTTACAATTAATTTATTTTCCGTAAACCATTGTATCAAACATTGCCATGGTTGAATTTATGTTCGTCGTTATATCTTTTGTCCCTGAATTTATCGTTAGTATGGTGGTATCGTCTGCGTAGTTAATGATTTTGTGTGGTGATGTCTCTAATGTTTTCGGTAGGTCATTTATATACAGGGTGAACAGCAGTGGCCCTAGGATACTTCCCTGTGGTATTCCTACATTCACTAGCCTGTCAGATGAATTTATTTTCCCTTGTGTTGTGCTTAATTGTGTTATTTGCTTCCTGTTGGATAGGTATGACCTAATCAGCTCCGCTACGTTTCCTCTCATTCCATATTGTTGTATTTTATTGAGCAATATATTATGGTCCACTGTGTCGTATGCTTTCGATAGATCCAGGAGTATGCCGCTGGTGTGTCAGTATATGATTCAGAAATTCACGCCGTCTCTATTGATCGACCTTTAATAAAACCGTGCTGCTCCTCGCTCAGAATTTTGTGCTTTGTAATAAATTGTGTAATTTTATCTGTTATTACCTTCTCAAATATTTTAAAGAATGCCGATTAAGCTTATTGGCCTATAATTAGCAATATTATTTCTATCTCCCTTTTTGAATACTGGTACAAGTAATGATACTTTTAGTTTATCCGGGAAAATTCCTTATTCAAATGAATTATTAATAATATACTCTAATGGCCCTATTATTTCCTCACATGCTTCTTTTATTATCATTATGGGGATATCGTTAAATCCAGTGCTTTTTTTATTTTTTAGATTTAGAATGATTATTCTTATTTCGTTGTCGGTGCTGGGGAACAGGAACATTGACCTTGTGTTGCCGTCTATCTTGTTCTGATGTTCAACAATTGGTAGCTTCCTTATTAGCTCTTGTGCTCTATCAGCTAAGAAATTGTTTATATTTATGACTTCAGTTTCTGCATTTTCTAGATCCTGATTCTTAAAACCTTCTTTATTTTTGTCGTTTATATGGACTATTTGTTTTACTGTCTTCCAGGTTGATTTCATGATATTATCGCTTTCCATTATCGCTTTGTTTTTCGAAATATTTTCTTTTTTCTTGCTTCAGTTGTAATATATACTTTCTTTGTGTTCTATTGTATTTTCTTTTAAGGGTATTGTCGTAACGTGATAATATCTGAAGTAGTTCTAATTCTGCTTTGGTCTCTTATTAAATACCTAATTATCGCATTATTAAATACTTCGTTGTTTCTTTGCTTATTTCTTTTCCTAATCTTGGGGAAGTACTCGTTGAAACCTACCATGAATATTTCTATGAAACCTTCCCATTGACTGTTGACGTCTGATTTATTAAGTTGTTGTAAGTGGTCCCATGTTTGTGTCCGTAGATATTCTTTAAACTTTCCCTTCTTTTCGTCTGAGAATTGCCTGTATATGTAATAGGTCTCCCTTTTCTTGATATAGAATGTGATTTGTTGGGCGTAGTGATCCGATACGTTAAAATTAATTGTATTTGTTTTGTATTCCCATTGTACATTGGTCGCTATGTTGTCAATGTATGCTCCAGATGATGGGTGACTTGTCTCCTTCATAGTTAATTTGTCATTGAAAGACTGGAGCAATTTATTTATTTGTTCTTTCTTTGATGATTTTTTAATAAAGTTAATATTGAAATCACCTGCCATAACAAAGTTTTTATTCTCTTTTGTTAGTTTGTTTAGCAATTGGTGTAGTTTTTCCAAAAATATATCGATACTTGTAGGTGGTATATCACTCTGTATATGCCTATACAGAGTATATGCCTATAATTACTATTGTTTCTTTATTAATGTCTGTTTCTATGGTAGCGCATTCGAAAATATAGGCTTCGGCCATATCATTGATATCTTTTCTGAAATCGCTAATTATACTCTAGTTATTGTATACTGCTACACCTCCGTGACCACCTTCTTTTCGGCAGAAGCATGATGCTAATTTGAAGTTTTTAATTATGTATGTTTCTAGTTGGTTTTTACTTTTCCAATGTTCTGTTATGATCAGGAATTGACAGCGTGAGTTTTTCTCTAGCATGTGCTCGATTCTGTCCACGGAGTTGCCGAGTGACTGGGAGTTCTGATTTATTATGCTGCATTGTTCTAAAAGTCGGGCCTTGGTTAAGGTGGTGCCCGAAAATTTTGATTTCTTCTTCTATCTTCTTGAAGGAATTTGTATCATTGGTGTCTAATACCTTCAGGCCAAAATGAATCCTGGTAGACCTCCTCTTTCAAGTCCATTTCTACACCGACTTTAAAACATTTGTTATGCGGTCTTTGCATCATTTGTTTGGCTTCTTCTACGATGAAGGCTGTGCTGGTTTTTCCTGGTTTTTCACATAGATATTTCACTATCATTTTCTCGTTTACATGATCTTTTGCTCTAGAAATGAATAGCCATATTTTAGGATTAATTTCTTGACCGATGAAACCAGTGCCTTTTTCTTCTGCGGGTACTTTCTCGCTTCCTATGGAAACCCATTTTTCCGGTTTTGTTGCGTCCCATTGTTGAATTTGTGGCCGTCTGTTTCTTTTTACTGCGTTCTAGGTGCATTACTAATTTGAGAAGTAGATGGCGCGTGTTCGATTGTTGGAACTGTGTCGCGGGTGTTTACTGTATTCTTTCTAGAATAGATGGTGGGGTTTGTTTTCATTGCGGATTCTACTCCGGCTGTTTGTTTACTTATCTCCCGCGTTTTTTCGGCCATTAGCATCTCTATTTTGTTCTTGAGAAGTTCTGCGTTCTCCATTAGAATCCTGTTCTTATCTTCCATTTCCGCTATTATCCTCCTTAAAGTGATTCTTGTTTCTTCAGAAATGTGTTTTCTATCTCTAAAGCGGCGTGGCTGTTACTTGCCGGGATTTCAGTGTCCTCTACGGTGATTATATCCGATTCCAGGAACTCGTGCTCGCATAAGCTGCTTCTTATCTTCCTCACCTTGGGTAAGCAGTTCGGATGTCGCTATTTTTACATGTCGCTTTACACATGTCGCTATTTTTCCGCAATAATTGCAGAGGTTCTTACAAGTTTCTCTTCTATCGGCCCTCTTTTTCCGTTTTTTTCCATTCAAGTCTTGAATGGATAGCTGAACTAGATCTTTCAATATAACAATTTTATATCTACTTATATGTCTGTTTGTAACTCGTACATTGTAATGTCTTATTCACTCGTTAATTTTTACATATTTTATAAATTAACCATGTCTGCGCTATTTATACGCTAAATAAATTATTTTGTTTAAAGAAAAATATTATCCCATATGCATATGCATATGAAAATATTAATACTTTTTTTATCATACCTCATCTAACTGGTGTTAAACCAACGGTTCTTGCCAGATTGTCCAATATTGGGTCGAGAGTTCGCGCGTATGTGGTCTTGATTTATCTGCCCGTTTCGCGGCGGGCTACCTAATCTAATTGGGGTTAAATCAACGGTCCTCGCCACATTGTCCTATATTGGATCGAGAGTTCGCGCTGCCGCGCGTATGTTATCTTGATTTACCTGCCCGCTTCGTGGCGGGCAACCTACTCTAAGCGGGGTTAAGGTTAACCGACAGCGATATAGTACAATGTGGCAAGGACCGTTGGTTTAACCAACTCGGCTGGTATCAATTTTCAGTCAAGTAATTTTTGAATTGTTCAGTCAGGATCTCTTAAAATATTCAGAATAATCATAATAAACAAATAATTTCTTGAAGCCAATATTGTATACACTTTAGACAAACATGTAACTTAGAAAATTATAAATAATTTATATGTTGTCAAAATTAATTTTGAAAATTTTGTTATTACAAAAACTCAAATATTTCTCCGAAATAAGAAAAAAATATTTTTTACAAAGCCTATGTATTTCCACTGTAATGTGCATGCAACATCTGTGGTGGTGGCGTTAATAAGTAGGTACCAAAAAAGTAACCAACCTTGAAATATCCCGACACAGTTTTAAGAGGCCGTTATTGCACTAGGAGCATTTATACGACCCCTCGGCCGGGATCAAAATCCACTCAACCAAATTCTTGACGGTTTCGTGTGGATCCTGCAGAATCTGGTGGATATCCAGGACACTTAAATAATTAAGTCGAGACATTGTGGCTGTATGTAACGTGGCTACTCGTTGCAATGTGAATGCAACTTCGAAACGACGCTTAAGATTGTATATATGTTGCCAAAATTATAGTTTTTCATATAAACGGGCATCTTCTTCTTCTTCTGATGCCGTCTTCTCATTGAAGGTTGGCGACCATCTTTCTGAATGCGTGTCTGTCTCTTGCCACATGGAACAGTTCTTCAACATTAATTCCTGTCCACTCTCTTATATTACGGAGCCAGATTTTTTTTCTTTCTTCCTATTCCCTTCTTCCCCTCTATTCTTCCCTGCATTATGTTTTGTAGCACTATATATTTGTCGTTGCGCAGAATATGACCTATGTATGCTGTTTTACGTATCTTGATAATTTTGAATAGTTTCCTTTCATGTCCGATGCGCCTTAGTACTTCTTCGTTCGTTATTCTATGTGTCCAGAGTATCTTTGGCATGCGCCTATATGTCCACATCTCGAAAGCTTCAAGCTTTTTGATAGTTTGGGCTTTTAAGGTCCAGGTTTCCACCCCGTACAGTAACACTGACCACACATAGCACTCCATGAACCCTAATCTAATTCGCAGGCACAAACTTCTATTTGTGAACATTAAAGAGTATTCATTAAATGTCTTTCGAGCCATTTCTATCCAGATCTTGATTTCTCCATCTGGATTTAGTATGTCATTAATGACTGTTCCAAGATATTTGTATTTTTGAACCCGCTCTACTTGATTTCCATTTAGTATGAAAACAGGGTAAATATTCGGGTTTTTACTTATTACCATAAATTTCGTTTTTTCTATGTTAATGGTAAGTCCTCCATCTTCGCACGCTTGGTAAACTCTCGCTGATAGTGTTTGTAGCTCTTCTCCACTTTTCGCCATTTTTACAGTATCGTCCGCGAATCTAAGATTATTAATTAGTGCCCCTCCAATATTTACCACTTCTCTTCTGTCCTCCATCGCCCTTCGAAACACAAACTGGGAGTACAAATTGAACAGTTGCGGGAACAGGACGCAGCCTTGTCGGACGCCTCACCGGGGCATATAAAACGGGCATATAAACAAAAATAAACGTGGAACATCGAGTTAGTTGCGTGCGCATCTACTATATGTCATCTTGAAAATGTCAACAACTATTTCAAGAAAAATACGAATATTTATTGAACTAACGTAAGACAACATAGAAGCTTAATTTTTGCTTCCGGATCTTAGTTAAAGAGTGCCAAAGACGATTAACAACTGTTACTCCAGGTAAAAAGTCCGCTAAACTAAGTTTAAAAAAAAATCCCGTATTCTTTACCTAAGCCGGAACATAGATTTACTATTTCGAATTTGGTTCGCACACTAACAGCGGGATCCTGTTAGTGATTTTCGTCTCTCTATTTCCGCGTATGATTTAGAGTAATCAGCGAAATGATTTTTTTTTACGCTATCGACATAGGATATGCACATAGGATCATTGTATTTCTTGTCATCAGTTGTTGAGAAATAATTGCCATCTTAGACTATAAAGACATCTATCTATACACATTTATCCTTGATTCAGAAGATTTAGCTGTTGTGGAAAATCCACAATTTTTAAAACTTTATCTACTAAAAAACGCAAACGATAGACGTGCCAATTTCGTTGTTTATAATGAAGACATGAACTTCAAACAATTAAAATATCGATAATTTTGTACAAACCGATAAAGAACAATATAAATTTCTAAATTTTTTTTTTCTAAAAATGTTTTAAACAAAGTGAACGAATTTCTATCTCTCAACATCTCAACATATAGGTAGTAAACTACTTTAATGCAATTTGTGTAATTGCACTATTATTCCATTATCAAAACCTTTTAGAGTCAATTTATTATTCACTTTCCGAGATAATTGATAATAATGGCTCTAGTTTATGGGTATCTACGAGTTTTAAATTAGGAAACTATCTATGCACGTATTTAAATTTCGCAGGAATAAATTTTCTCTCGAATTGCAATCTCTGCGGAATACAATTCAAGAAAACCAATATATTGTAAATAGATATTACAGTGAGATTGTTACTGAGAAGTTTAAATGGTATAATACGAATATATCAATTACTATTCGTAAATAGCGCATTCGTTAACTGATAAAAAATATAATATTTTGTTTAGCTTTAGAGATTCTTCGAATTTTCAATAATCATATTAAAGCATTTTTGTATAGGAAATAAAAATTATTCACAAAAATATATGTAAGCAGACTCGAAGCAGAACGAAAAATGGGAATCTTTATTATATAGCCTTTAGTTTTGCAAGTTAATATTTTAGTGATAAATTTGATGAAATAATTTAGTAAAGTAAATTACTACAAATTAGTTATCCTAAATCAATGATCACTGTTTGACGACTCTGTTCTCCGCAGATGACCAGGTAATAATAGCTGGCTGCGAAAAAGATGCAGTTTACATGCTTAGGAAACTGCATGAAGAATACGAAAAATGGGGTATGAGCACGAACATGACAAAAACGGAGTATATGCGAGTAGGAGAGGGGGACGAAGATCAAGATTTAAAATTGCGAGAAATAAAAAAGTGCGAGGAATATAAATATTTGGGAAGCCTCGAAAAACGGATCTTCAGAACGTGACATAAAACACAAAGCGCAACAGGGTCAGAGAACGATACATATCCTCAATGCATTACTTTGGTCCAACCAAATTAGTGTAAGAACTAAGATGACAATCTACACAGCAGTTGTAGAGCCTATCCTAACGTATGAGGCAGAATGCTGGCAAATGACAGCAAAGACAAAAATAAAGATAGACTGTTTGTAGACGGACTACCTAAGAAGAGCCTGTCGCATATCAAGGAGGGAGCACATTCCAAATAATGAAATCAGACGGAGAACAAATAGAATTCATAAAACCTCAGAAAGAATAGAAACTCAACAGTTAATATGGTATGGGCACGTGCAACGCATGAACGAGAAGAGATGGCCCAAACGGGCTTTAGAATACATCCCAAAAAGCAAGAGAAAACGTGGAAGACCAGCAACTACTTGGATAAGCGGAATTGTGCAAACTATAAGAGATAGAGCAATCCATAGAGATTTATGGAGAGACAAGAGAGTTTGGCGATCGAAAGGCGGGATGCGGCAGAAGCTGTAGGACCCCCGCTTATGTATTTGTAAATTACGACAAATAGAGGAATATTATTTATATATGTGTATCAGTGACCAATGAAGCTTCCTCCACGCGGAAGTCACGTTGTCGCAGTGTGGGGTCTTAGCTCCGCAATGAACCATTGTACGATACTGATAGGAGTCCATCTCCGGTGAGAGCCGTCACGAACAACTAAGAACTTCCAAACCGTTAATCCAAAGGTGTCATGCGACCCGTGCCGTAGGGATCGTTTGGTGGCCAAGGGTAAGCGGCCACCGCAAACGGACCGTTAGCTTCACGATGCGAAAGATGCAGAAGTAGTAGCGGCAGCTACAGCGGCCTCTCCCTCAGAAGTTACGACCGCAATAGCGGCCACTCCTTGTTTGAAGAGACAGCAGCAAACTTCTGTTGAAGTCACAATCTTCGGCTTTACTGGGTTAAGGCTCATGCAGGTCATAGAGGAAACGAAAGAGCGGATTATTTGGCGAGGCAGGCTTCAGGAGAGTACAAGCGAGGAAGTAGAGCATTTGCCCATCACGTTTGTGCCTAGTGCCCAGTCAGGCAATAAAGAGCGGGCTATCTGTTAAGATCTATAGAGAGTGGTAAGAGTGGTGGGATACGGCAATAACTGGATTATGGACTAAAAAATGTATTCCTGAAATTAACAAAAGAAAGGGAATTGACACAGTACCCACACATCAAATGGTTCAACTAATTACTGGCCACGGTAATTTTAATGCATATTTATTTAGATTCGGGAAAAAACAGTCCTCGCTCTGTACTTGTGGAGAGGATGATACCGCCGTGCTATCTAGATGCCCGCTTACAGGGAACTGGCGAACAAATGGAATTCAGCATGATTAAGGCAGGATGTCATTGACCAAGGAGCGAAGAGGATCTCACCACAACCGAGAAAAGTAGTGTATGGTGGCAGCCATTTAATATAAACTGTGCAAGATTAAAAAGACTGGATCACGACATATAGTACCTAGATAAACTAACCGATTAAATGTAATAGTATATTTGTTAATAGCTATGAAATCAGCATAGTATCTATCTGGACGGAGTGCTGGTCACATAAGCTACACTTATGTGAATAAATAAATAAAATGTTGAAGTCACAATGGCTGAGAACAGAGTCAGCTCGGATTACCAAGAGGACGACCAAGACCTAAGACTCGTAGACATGAGCAGTCCTGTCATGTTTACTGAGGTAGAGGAAGCCGTCATTCTTGTCGGGACAGTAGAGAACCCACCGGCTCCTGTCATAAAACAAAAATGACCAGCAGAAGCACAAAAATAGCCCAAGTGAACATCCACATAAAGAATTGAAGTCCATAAAGGGAAAGAACAAGGAATGGATGACACAGAAGATGCTAGACCTGACGGTGATACGAGGTCAAAATAAGAACAAAGATGTGCAAATCTATAAGACCAAAAACAATGAGATCAGAAGTAAAGTGAGACAAGCCTGGGAAAAATGGCTACTTTATGAGTGTCGAGAGGTTGAAGCCTATCAAGACAAGTACGATTTTTTCAATATGTACAAAAAGGTAAAAGAAATGACTGGGAGAGCAAAGAGACGACAACCAGATGTGTTGCTAAACAAGAACGGCGACTTGATTGTAGAAGCGATAGACAAACTGGCAAGGTGGTGCGAATATATACAAGAACTTTTCAACGATAATCGGATAGAACTGAAGAACCCAGACATGGAGTATACTGGCCCAGAAATATTAAGGAAAGAACTCAAACAAGCAATTAAAAACTGTAAATCCGGAAAGGCAGCAGGACCTGACGAAGTGCCTGCTGACCTACTGAAACTTATCGAAGAAGACTCCATAGATATTCTATTAAAACTGTATAATATTTATCAGACGCGCAGAATTCCTAGCGATTGGCTAGCCTCAACATTCGTGAAATTTACAAAGAAAAATAAAGCCAGAGAATGTTTTCCCTAATCAATAATTTGACCACAGAATCATTGCCCTAATGAGTCACACCTTGAAAATATTTTTAAAGATCATACATAACCGATTTTATACGGTGTTAGAACAAGACATCAGTGACACTCAAATGGGTTTTAGGGAGGGCGTGGGAACAAGAGAAGCGCTCTTCGGACTAAACGTACTGAGACAAAGGTGCCTAGATAGGAATCATGATATGTACATCTGCCTTATCGACTTTCAAAAGGCATTTAATAGAGTCCAACACCCAAAACTCCTAGAGATACTAAAGAGAAAAAGCATCGATAGCAAAAACATAAGAATAATATCCAACCTCTATTGGCACCAAACAGCACGAGTCAAAGTCGGAGAAGATCTGAGTGAGGAGATTAAGATACGTCGAGGTGTTAGACAGCGATGTGTATTGGCGCCTCTCTTATTCAATATATATAGCGAAGGCATCTTTGAAGAAGCGCTATCAGAGGAAACCGTTGGTATTGTCATAAACGAGGAAAGAAATAACAACTTGCGATACGCATACGATACCGTTATCTCCGCCGAAAGTCTGGAAGACCTACAACATCTGATTGAGTTAACAAGCATTTTCTGCAAGAGATATGGCCTAGATATGAACCTAAAGAAAACCAAAGTCATGGCAACTTCAAAAAACCAATAGACCATCTATAAATATTAATAACGACAACCTGGAATGGGTATCCTCTTAGAAATATCTTGGCACATGGGTAACTGAAACAGCAGAACACACAAAGGAAATCAAGTGTCGAATTTAAGTAGCTCGCAGCGCTCTCATAAAAATGAATAAAATACTCTGCAGCCGAGATATAACATTAGAACTGATAACCCGAATACTAAATGCTATATATTCACTCTATTGTATGGAATGGAGGCTTGGACACTCAAATCAGAAAACATCAAGAACATAGCAGCATTTGAAATGTGGTGTTATAGGAGTATGCTGAGAATACCATGGGTTAACAAGGTTTCAAATGAGGAAGTACTACGCCGAATGAATAAACACAAAGAAATTAGTAACACCATAAAAAGGAGATAATTAGAATATCTAGGACATGTTATAAAAGAAGATAGATATAATATCCTTAAGCTAATTATTCAAGGCAAAATAAAAGACAAGAGAACGATTGGCAGAAGAAGAATCTCTTGGCTGCCCAACTTGAGGGATTGGTTTGGTTGCACGTTTGCAGAACTCTTTAGGTGGACTATTGATAAGGTCCGAGTAGTGGTGATGATTTCCAATCTCCGATAGGAGTGGAATTTCAAGAAGAAGAAGATCATTCACCATGCCGTAGCAGCCTCGGCTGTGATGGATAGGATGTTCACTAAACAACACTTGGTGGGATTTGTAGTTTCAAAGAAATTGACAAAAAAAACACAACGCACTATTTTCCTGACCAAAACCGGTTGTAAATATGCAAATTGTATTTTCGTAGCCGCTTCCGTTCGCGAGATATGACTTGATGTATTTCGCGAAAAGAGCGAAATTTCGGAAAATTTGGCCCGCCCAGCACAGAACTCTGAAAGTAATTTATATTTTTAAGGAAGTTTATCCGTAGGCAAGTGACATCCTGAAAATGATGCCGCAATCGGTTTTTAATTATCTGTAACCGTTCTCGAGACATAGACTTTTGAAGTCGAAATTCTGGACAATTTGAATTCCAAATTTCGAAATGAAAACTTGAATCTTTCCAAACAGTTTACACATCGATTTGCTTCTCTTGTCGTCTAGTTTCAGTGTGTCGAAAATGATTTCGCTGTGATTTGTGGTTTCAGAGAAATTGGCAAAAAACCTAAAACGCACTATTTTCCTGACCGAAACGATGGATTTTTTTCGCAAAATTTTAGGGCTGCGCTGCTGCAAGAACCTTGGGCTTATGGAGGTAAGATCAGAAGTCTCAGCAACAGGGAATGTAGGTTGGTGTGGGATAACCGAAAGGTCTCCCCCATAACCTGCATTATTTACATTATGTCTTTCAGATTTATTTACGCGGAATTTAGTTCCAATACAGGCCGTCATCAACACCGAAGGCCTCCACCGCGAGGTAATGATCGCATCAGCAAACTTCCCTGGAGATGGTAACAAGATACCATCCATAGAAGTTCAAACGCGAGTAAAATGGAGAGTTATGGCCTGCTAATGTTTCAATTAGGGTCTTTGTTTTCGACAAGTCAAGTGCTTACAAGAGGCTTCCCAATATTGTTCCTATTCGACCTTCACCTTATGTTTCTGTAAACACAACTAATACAAGCTGTGATTATCCCCCTTTTTTTATAAAGCACACTTTGTGACAAAAAATGAATGAAGGACACCACCTTGAAGTCGTCCTATTTCCGCCTTTACTATCAAAATGTTCGTGGTCTCCATACGAAGTTTGATATTTTATACCCCGCTATGTGCGACCTTGAGTTCGATATCGTTTGCCTCCATAAAACTTGGCTTCACCCCAATGTTCTGGACAGCGATTTTATGCCTCCTTAATACACAATTTTCAGATCTGATCATGTCTTCAAGAACTCGGGACTCTTTAAAGGTGGTGGTGTACTTATAGCCTCAAACAATACTTTTTTTGAATATAATGCTTGTGCCTCTGTAGATGTAGTGGCCTACTCTTGTTTCATTAGTTTTTATAACCGCCTGGTTGTCTGCCTTTATATACCCCCTAATACCCCGACTTCGAATTTTGAATGTTTTTTTGAGCAACTCGAAATCTTCCTTTTTACTTGCTCTTATGACTCAATTATTATTACAGAGAGTGAAGTTGGGAGAGTGAAGCTGAGATAACTGAGATGTCTCTCCCAAATTTTGTATTATGGTAAGGAAGTGCATAAATTATTTATGTCTTTCATAGTTTCTAACGCGGGATTTAGTTCCCATTCAGGGCTTCATCAAGACCGAGGGCCTCCACCGCGAGGTAGTGATCGCATTAGCATAATTCCCTGGAGATGGTAACAACCATAGAAGTACAAAGGCTGGTAGAACACTCTATTCTGAGAATGCTGGCACTCATCTCAGGGTGTGACGCACTCGCCAACAACGAGATATGGGGCAGCAGGGAGACTAATAAAAAAGGTAAGTACCTTTTAGAATACTTCATTAAAGAAAACCTAAATGTGTATAACGTAGGGAATAGAACTATATTTGTCACTAAGTTCAGGAATGAGGTACTGGATATTACGGTAGGTAGCACTAATGCTAAAGTAAACTGGTTAAAAGGTTTAGAGTTTCAAGTGAACCCTCAATGTCAGACCTCAGGATCATAGAGTTTGAATTAGAACGTGCGAGTGAAGAAAACACTTTCACCTCAAACCCGACAAACGCTGTGGATTATGTTTAGTCCCAAACTAAATGATGACCTAGAGCAAGTGACAGTGTGTGATAGCATCAAATACTACACCGCACCAGAGCAAGCTATTGGAGATCACAGAAAATGTAGCAATCACTAGGGCATTTGAAGCAAGATGCCCTGTAAAAACCGCGAAGGGTGAAAATGGTGGAACAAAAATTTGTCTACATTAAGAGACGTAGGAGTACATAGGAATTACAAAACGAATTGCTATTCTGTCAGATAGCCAAGCCCATTAGAAAGCACACTATCAGGTATACTGGTATGGGACTGTATGGTAAAGCTAAACAAGCTCGGCAGAGGAAATAAAGTAACGTTATACGGGGTACCAGGATAAACTGGTATAGATGGAAACGAAGAAACCGATCACCTAGCAAACAAAAGATCCAGTAATCCCTTTATAAGTCCGGAACCCTTTTGCGGTATGAGTGTGAACGCCACCCACAAAAGTTTAGATGAAGAAATAAGAGGACAATGGATGAAAACCTGTAAAGAACTTCCAGGGTTAAGACAATCCAAAGCAATGCTGGGATCTTTAAACTAGAAAAAATCCGAATCTTGCCTGAAACTAAACAGGAATAAGCATAAACAGGAATACTGACAGGGGTCGTGAGGGGGATACTGCAGACTTAGAAGGTATCTCAGGGTCATAGGTCTAGAGGAGGATGATGCCGACTCTGCGGCTCAGCAGAGGAAACCCTCCTACATCTGCTCAAAGACTGCGGAGCACTGTCCGCAAGAGGCAGATGTACCTTGGGCCCACAGCTTGAACGCAGAGGAGTTGCAGTCCTAGAATCTCACCCAGATCCCTAGATTCCTAAAGGAATCAGGACTGGAGGAGGCGCTCGAAATAGCTGAATATACCAACGATTAAAGGAAGGGATGGGGTACAATAGATCTATGAAGGTCGCAGTACAAATTACCACCAAAATCTACAATCTACATCTACATTGTTGCCAAAATAAATCAAGACCAACCGGACAACACCAAGATCAGACGGACAACATCAGATGGAGAAAACCAGCTGAACCAGACGAGATGGACACGATCAGACGAATAAGATCAGATGGACAAAATTAGCTGGACAAAACCAGAAGGACAAGACTAGATGGACAAGATCGTACGAACAATATCAAATGGACAGGATCAGATAGACAAAACCACGCGGGCAATATTAGATGGATAAGATCAAGCGGACAAGATTAGACGGACTAGATCAGACAGATGAGATTATACGAACTAGATCAGATGGATAAGACCAGGCGGATAAGACCATTACTAACAGTGTGATGTTATGACAGTTACAATTAAATTATATGACAATTAAATTTCGACCATATGTTGATAGTTGATGCCAACAGTTTGGTTAAAATATATAATTCCTAATAATTTTGTAGAGAAATCTAACTTTTTGGTACTTTGTTAAGTTGAATAATATACAAATAAAGGATAATTAACAAATAATAAAGCAATAAAGGATAATATAAAGATGTAGAATAAATATTGAAGACAAATAACAGAATTTGCTATTTTATTGTATGAAGATATGAATCTTTTTTTCTCTTTATATAAAATGGAATCATTAAAATATAATTATAAGAAATCGATAGTTTTATCTCGATTGGATGGGGACAATTAGGTAAAAGAATAGCAGGATGAGAGCGTAAGCGAATAGGGGAATTAATAAAATAAGATAAAGGAATGAAGTGCGAACAATCGGAGATTTTCCATTGGGAAAACAGCGAGATTAAAATCGCAGTGGAAATAAAGACGGAAGATGCATTCATGAAAACAGAAAAAGATATTCAATAAAGGTAATACGTAGATATTTAGTTACATAATTAATATAATAATTAGTTCACAAATTCAAATATTATATCGTATTTTAAGAATAATTTTAGAAAATCATATTTTTTTCTGCGAAAGTATGTAATAACTGAAAATTCTGAAAACTGATTCTCAACATACACCAACAAATAGTGTTTTTAAATGTAAATATTTTTGTGTACTTTTCGTTTAATAAAATCTTCGATTAAAAAACGAAGATAAATAGTTTTGGTTACGAAAATATATCAATTTAAGTAAAATTATTCTATGGAATTTAAGGCAATGAAAGCCGAAAGATCAGAGGGCAACTAAATATTTCATAACTTTATTTATTTAGATGCCATTTTAAAATCAGATCTTGTCACAAATTCAGAAATCGAATGCTAGAAATTCAACGGACAATTGAAAGAGGGTGTGCTGCGTGACACAAAAATCGATGCGAGTAGAATTTGGCAAAATATGAAGATGAATTGTCAGTGGTAGAAAATATCAAAAAGATTTAATAGGAAGGATGAGATAATATAAAGTATATAAAACTAAAGTATATAAAAATAAAACTAAAGTATATAAAACTTAAAACTTAAAGAGAATATTTCTTTTAGTAGGAGAATAATTGCTTCAAATTTTCAAGCTTAAGGATAATAAAAAAGCTTAATTTAGCATTCTGGTTTTGAAACTTATATATGTCACAGGGAAATGACAAAAATAGAGATTTGATCAAGTCCATAACGGAGATGATCAATGCACGTAATATGTTAAAATAAAAATTCTGTGGATGTTTTCTCTAAAGAAAGTAAATGATTTCATCAAATTTCTGAACTTTTAGTTAAAAAATGAAATAATTTTGTTTAGATATTAAAATTATTTGTATATTTGTCATCATCATTACCTGAAGAAGTCACAGTGTTGCTGAAACATATGTTGTATTTATACAAAAAATTTGCTTAAAAACAATTTATTTTTTTTATCTTTAATGTTGAAACTTCATTTCAATAGTAACGAAGCATTTCAAAAGTAACTAAAAATCAACTGATATTTAAAAAATAAATAAATTAAAAGTAAATCAATTAATTATTTTAAAGAATTTATTTAGTAAACCATGCATTATCAAATGTTGAGCAGGTAATAGAACAATAGTCATTGAAACCAAATTATTTATTCGAAACTAACTAACAAAAGAACAAAAAAACAAAATACATTATTTACATTAAATGTTGATTTTTATCATCCCTAGTGTTCATCATTTGTTTAGTTATTGGGAATTGGAAATTAAAAAGGTTTTTATAACTTTAAATGTATTTGCCTGACCAGTTGCGGTGGCTTACTAGCACCTTAATCGTAGGCTAAAATCGCAGGCTTAAATATCAAATTTCATTTAAATTATTTTTTTGTCATTTGTCAAAAAACGTAAAGAAAACCTGGTAATTTTTAATTTAAACCATAAAAAATAAGTTATTTAGAGCCTACGATTAAGGTGACTGTAAGCCACAGAAACCGGCCAGGCAAATAAATGTAAAGTTATAAAAACCTTTTTAATTTCCCATTGACAATAACTAAAGAAATGATTATATACATTATTTTACGGCATTTTTTTGCTGAGATGAGAGTTTGCTCACGAGCGCCAGCGAGTTACCAATCACACTGAACCAAAAAAACGCTTTCATCTCGAGTAGTAAATGCAAATTTTTCTACTGATATTCGGTAGCAAAATCCATAATTCGACTTTAATAAAACTCATTCGAAGCGAACTATCAGAACTGTCAATACGAATTTAATCGTTGGTTTGTTCGTTTCCATGATATTTCCATAATATTGTTGCATTCTCATAGAAGGTGATACTTTTCAAGTCAAATGTGCTAATTTTATTTCGGTTTTTTAAATAGTTTCAGGCTCGTTTTACGTTTGCACATAAAATATTCCATTGAAATTGATGTAATTAATAAGAAAGTCCACGCAAATTTGGTTACATTAGTGTTTTAATCGAGAAAATCATAAATTTTAAATGCTCATTTTCATCTGTAGATGTGAAAATATTTTCATCTCTAGAATGAAGAAATGTCATTTCATGTAGTGTAAGCCGTGGAAAAATTGCCATTTTCACATATATTAGTAGAAAAAGATTGTTAAGGTACTTTGAGCAGCATCTACGGGCTAATTTACATCTTATGTGTAATAACCATACAACTTCCATAACACCATATTAATGTGTATGAGACTTGTGCAGATTTTACACAGAAGATGTAAATAAACCCGTAGATGCAAAAAATGACTTATGTTGTTTTTGAAATTAACCCCTTGAGTACTGAATTATTTGAAAATTTGTTTCTATAAGGATTAAACTTATATTGGTGATATAATAGTATATTGTGCAACTAGGGCGGTAAGGTGTCAATTGTTATGTGGTAATAATTGAATTGACAAACAGCCATTTGTCGCAGTAAAAACCTGGATCCAAGATAGTACGCAACCTGCATACGTAATAAAAATATATATTTGAAACAACATTTCAATTGCAAAATATAAATATTTATATAGAACTAGAACCAAGTTAAAGTCTAATAATTTTGTACCTTGCGATATTTTTCAAAACATGTAGGTAAATGCAAATTTAGGATAGCTGGCAATGTTTTCATTGCCAAGCGGTTCTTATTTCATGTTTTTAACATACATGGCACCGTTTTGTAAGGTGTTTCTTTAATTCTGTTGCCGGAATATTCTACGGATAATGTACTCAATTTTTCGCTTGCAAACGATGTGGCGTATCGCTACTTGAAGGACGCCCGCGGTTATTATAACTTGGCAGAACCACTTGCGCCAATAATTCTTCAGTCATTTCCAAACGAAATTGTACAATGCCTGTTTTGGTTCCACAATTGACTTTACTATGCAGAACATGTGAATTGGAAATAGCCATGTCCATTAGATAAAACGCCATTTTTTTTGTAACCTTTCACGCATTTTCGCATAACAGGAAGAAAGCACACTAGCAATTGATCCTATTTATCAACGCATGGAGACGAATACCAGTTGTCCATGTACAGTGTATACTACTTTTTTCAAAATTGGTTGCGCCACTTCTAGGGCAGCACTCTGCGCCGGAATATCAGTTCCCGGTATTTTATCTGCGCCAACATAGATTTTCAAACGAATGCAATAACCTGATGAAGACTCGAAAAGTTTATAGTTTTTTGTTTCAAACCGCGCTCGTTTCGATGAACTGAATCTAATTCAAAAGACCTTTGAACTTCATGAGAGATTCATCTAGTGCTACTGCGCTCTCTGAAGTATAAAGATTGTGGAATGTATTGTTCAGATAAACAATTAAATTTCTTTTTAGGGTTCCGTACCGAAAAAGGAACCCTTATAGGATCACTTTGTTGTCCGTCTGTCTGTCTGTCTGTCTGTCAAGACCATTTTCTCAGGAACGCGTAGAGGTAACAAGTTGAAATTTGTATCAAATACTGGGGTCTGCGGTCTCTTTCAGCTTTGAAAAAATCAAACTTGTAAGTCAACGCCATCAAAAGATATGACCGTTTATGTCGCATATTTTGCGATTTCACAAGGGAATCAAAACCTATAGGGTACTTCCCGTTGACCTAGAATCATGAAATTTGGCAAGAAGCGGTGTCTTACAGCACATGTTAAGGGAAAAATCTGAAAACCGTAAATATGTAGTTTAATTACAAGAAAAATGCGAATTTACTATTAGAAACTTATGAAAATTCACTAATGTTGTCGTAGTGGTATTGTCAGGCTCCAGAAGCATATGGGTTGCATACAGGTAGGTCCTATTCGGTTAGGTCCGAAGGTTAAAAAGTTTTTCTTTGTTTATATTTGTTATGCATTTCATCACGTACGCTTTATATACATAATATATACAGGGTATATATTATGTCTAAATCTTGCTTGTTTATAACCGACATGCGACATACTCAAGTCCCGTAACATCCTGTATATATTATATTTCGTCTAATTTTTCTTTATATTCTACATAATAATACTATACTATACAAGTTTGTACGGAACCCTCGGTGCGCGAGTCACAACTCGCACTTGGACAGGTTTTTTTTTAATTCTATCGTTTTTCTAACTTTTCGTTGTCTGTGAAGTGATGGAATCTTGAGATATCAAAAATCTATCCCGTGGCATAGTGGCTTCAAAAATTGTAGTATTATATTATATTATATTATAATCGGAGTATTTATAATACTTCTTTTGACCAATACGAACTCAATTTAGATTTTTTTAGTTGAGACATAATACTACATAATGCAACATATTATTTCATTTCATCCACAGTTACTGGAAAGCAGCTTTGGTTTCTTTTATTTCCACAGCCTTCTTTCTCAGTTATTTGACTGGCACATCTATTCGTTTCTTCTATCAGTTTCCAAAAAAATCAGTAAGAACTTGGTTTAGCACTCTTAATTGTGTATAATTGTGTATAATTATCACCTAATCTTCTTCTTCTTCTCTCTGTCTTTTTCCTATATCACGTAGGGTTGGCGTTGCTTTGTTGGATTCTTTTTCCCCATAAATGTCTATTCAATGCGTCCTCACTCTTCCATCTTTTTTGTCTCAAATCTCCTGCTACCTTGTCTTTCCATCTCATTATTCGTCTTCTTCTCTTCCTTGGTTCTCCTATTTCCAGCTTTTCAACTCCTTTTTCCAACGTAGTGCTCCTCTCTTCTCTGTACATGTCCAAACCACATTAGCCTGCTTTCTTGGACCTTCTTTCCTATTGGTCCCGCTTTCACTGTTCTTCTGATGTGATATTCCTTATTCTATCATTTATTGTTACCCCGCTCATCCACCTCAACATCCTCATTTCGGCCACTTCCATCTTTCTCTCATGTGCTTTTGTAATCGGCCTAGTTTCCGCACTATAGAGCATAGCGGGTCTCACCACAGATTTGTAGAACTTTCCTTTCCTCCTGCAGCTGATCTTCTTGTCACACAGTACTCCACTCAATTTATTCCAGTTCATCCATCCACTATTTACCCTGTGTTGTATTGACTCTAGCCCTCCATCACTTTGAATATATGACCCCAAATATTTAAACTTCTTGGTCGGCGGCAGTTCTTCTTCCTGCAGGCTAATACATAGATCTTGGCTTCCTTCATACACATATATTCAGGTTTCATCCTGCTGATCCTCATTCCCCTTTCTACTAGAGCTTTCCTCCACTCTTCGAGCCTCTCTTGAAGTTTCTTTCGGGTTAGTTTACAGAGTACAACGTCGCCGGCGAACATCATGCTCCATGGGGCTGCTTTCCTCAGATCCTTGACAAGCACATCCATTAGCAGGGCAAAGAGATATGGGCTGAGAACAGATCCCTGGTGTAGCCCTACTCTAACTGGAAATTCCGTTGTTGTGCCCACACTGCTCTTAACTTGTGTCATCACACCTTCGTACATTCCTTTCACCAGTCTCACATACTTTTCTGGTACACCTTTACTTCTCATACATCTCCATATCTCTTGCCTGGGCACTCTGTCATACGCCTTCTCCAGATCAATGAAGGCTATATGTATATCCACCTGAACTCCCTGTGTCTCATCAGTTGCCTTAGTGCAAATATTGCATCAGTTGTTTCTCTTCCTGGCATAAATCCAAACTGTTCTTCCCCTACTTCAGTTTCCCGACGTAACCGTGTTTCAACGATCCTTGTATGAGACACAGCTTTATACCTCTATAAATGCCACAATTTTGGATATCATCCTTCCCTTTGTATATGGGGACAAGAATACTACGTCTCCACGCATGTGACATTGTTTCTCCCTTTCCAAATCTTCTTCATTAAATCCCAGAGGATATCAATACCCTGGTCTCAGAGGCTTCTGTTGGAATTTGGTCTGGACTTACTTCCTTCCCATTTTTCATTTTCAATAGCGCATATTATACTTCTTCCCTACTTAATGCTTGGGAATTATCACCTGCTTAATTATCACCTAATCTACGCTGCACAAAACACAGATTCCAGCTTTTTCTTGAAATAGTTTTTGATCAGAAAGATTTTTTTAACAAATCCATTGTTTTTGCAATTGTTTGATTGAAGATTCACTATTACTCGATAAAAGCCGCGTGCATTTTCGATGTACCGGTATTATTCCACTATCACTTTCAAATTCATTGTAGTTTTCATCATTTTCACTATCCAATTCACTGTAATCACTGTTACCATACAGCTCTCATTCTACTTCATTGGAATTATCATTTTCGCTGTCATAAAATATTTATTTTCAGACATCTTAGGTTCCTATCAAAAAACAGGGATAATAATAAAGATAGGTGGAATTCATCTTATTTTCAACTGTAAGATGTCATAAACAAACGTCAGGCAATTATTTGTGATCAAGACCCACTGGAGGGGGTACCACAGAAATCAACACTTGCTTCTTAAATTCAGATGACGAATCAGACTGGTCCACCGTAACTTAGCCCAAATAAGCAGATGACGAGTCTCATTCGTCAAATGTACCCAAAGGGTTAATAAATAATAACGTTCATTCATTTTTATTTAAACACATTGTTGATTTGTGGCATCTCGAGTTACAAAGTACGTTAGTTTCTTTACAGGCACACGCTTTTGTTTTACATTTTATTACGGGAACACTTCCTAAATCCTTGAAAAATTAAAAAATTATCCTTATTTGGTAATAAGGATAATTTTTCCGCAATCTCACGCATACATAGGTTAGTTCTTGGAACTGTATATATGAACTATATATATGAACAATATCACACCGATACTCAAATTCCTCCCATACTCGAGCAAGCTGTTGACAATGATAACACTTTCGCAAAATGCATCGTATTCAGTGATGAAGCGACTTTCCATATCAGGTAAACAAACAGAATGATCGAATTTGGGGCCTACAGAACCCACATGCAGTCATTTAACATGTACGAGATTCGCGCAAAGACATTGTGTTTTGTGCGATATCACGATCATCTGTTTACGGCCTATTCTTCTTTGATGGAAACACGGTTAACGGTCAGCAGTATCTCGCTATGTTACAACACTCGTTGTTTGCGAGGCTGCACGAAGATAACTTCTGTTTCAACAAAAGAGGCACCCCCTCATTGGAGTCGCCAAGTGCGTGAATATCTGAATGAAACTCTACCGAACTCTGGGAATGGTCGTCAAGGAGCTGACGACTTAGCATGTCTCAGCTGGGCTCCACGGTCACCGGATTTGACAGCCTGTGACTTCTTCCTGTGGGGTTTCGTTAATGACAATATGTGTGTACCACCAGAGTAAGTCCAGAATAATATGCCAGGCATCTTTCACCTGGGTCAATGCCAAGTCGTGAGCCAATATATCTATCTGGGAACACTGATTTCAAATGAGGATGGCTGTTTTCACGAAATCATTCGTAGATGCGAAATCGCTAGACGGACAATGAAAAGTCTCCAAAAAACATGGAAAGATAGTGCTATTACTTTAAACACAAAAAAAAACTATCATTAAAACACTGATATCCCCGGTACTTCTATACAGAGCAGAAACATGGTCGATGAAGACTGTCGATCGCAGGAAGATCGACGCGTTTAAACTATGGTGCCGGAGAAGAATCCTACGAGTTCCCTGGACAGCAAGAAGAACTAATGCGCCCGTCATCCAAGAAGTAACCGCACCCCAAAGGTTATCCAAAATAGTGCAAGCTCGAATCCTTAGATACTTCGGGACATTCAGAGAAGAGACGAGGACAAATTCAAGCGAGTAATAGTTCAGGGTCGGGTAGAAGGTACTAGGTCCCGTAGTAGGTCTCCTACACGCTTGACTGATCAAATAAGGGCATCTACTGCCTTGACAATCAACCAAGCAGCACTCAGCGATTACTACCGTGGAAAATGGCGAGATTTTGTAAAGCGAGTAACGAAGTAATACGAGCTTGATCACGACTCTTCTGTCAAGAGGAAAGCGAAGAAGAAGAAGGAGAAGAGTGTACCACCACTCCCACAGAACTTATAAGAGTTGAAGAACCGGAGCCGTACTGCTATAACATCGGTGACGAAGGACATGCTTGCCCGAGCATGGGAGGAATTTGAGTATCGATGTGATATAGTTGGTGTCGCTGATGGAGGACACATTGAACATCTGTAATCTAAACTTGAGAGGTTCGTAAATATGTGTGTAAAGTTTCATATTCGTATGTCCTAAAGTTTAATAAACATATGCATGCGAAATACGTATATTTTTTTTGAAACACACTTTATATCTATCCAGACATTTACCCTAAAAAGATGTACAGATTATTAATAAAAAGGAAATGGTGTACAGTGGTAGACCAGGCGACTAAATATGAGAGGAAAGTTGATGCGCCTAGCGTAGGGTTAAGTCAGTGAAACAAACATTAGTAGTAAAGCAAGTAATTTAAAAAAGAGAATTTAAAATCAGTTTATTTTCCTATATTTTTGTTTAAGTACTTTTTGAATTGGATTCGATCAAATTGCAGAACGGAGAAACGTGGGCGGTGAAACTTTTCAGCGGTAAAATTTCCTGCGGTGAAGGTTCCACGGTAAAACGAATGCGGTGAAAGTTACCGAACTCCCCTTTTAGTATTTAGTGATTCATAAAAAGAGACCTATTATAACTCGTGCAATAAAATAATTCCAGGTGATTTTTAATAAGCGTGCTATTGTAACAGTTGTAAAAACTGTTGTAACGTAATATTACATGATTTATTTAAGGAGAATAAAGATTTTTATAAGGTTGTCAGAGAATAAAAAAGGGACGAAACGCACGTCTACAAAAATAAAATAATACCGCGTGCGCGTTTGCAGTTCATAAAAAGTTATTGGCAGGTATACACATACACACCATACTTGGCCACCATGTAGAACCGTAAAATAGGAAAAGCCGACCCAAATTTTATAACTAGAGTCAGTTTTAAAGTAATATTTTCCGTCCACTATAATAAAATTGAAAGGTATTTTCTTCCGGCTACGGTTGCAAAACGTAAAAAAGCTGCGGGGAAAATTGTACACATTTTTTATATTAGTGAGTTTACACTCAATAGTAAATTAGTTAAATACAAAAATAGCTTGAATGCATTAATATTCAACCTGTTCGTTAATCTACAAAATTAAGTTCTACTAGAAGACAAATGTCATATTGAAACAACTACTTGCCTAGCTAATACCATGGAGGATATTGAATTACACAATATACATTTGTATGCTATTACTTGTACTACTAGTTAAATAACATTTAAGATAATTTCTTTCTACATAACTTAAGTATTAACGCGTTTCGACATTTATCTCATCAGTGCAGCTTTGCATTTATATAATTAAAAATTGAAATACACTTACTTGATCATTTTCAACACGTACATAAATTAAGAGGTTGGGTTTGATTGACAGTTGTGTAGAAACAGTTGCGGTTAGAAACCGGAGCATTTGTCTTTAATCTACAAAATTAAGTCCTAGTAGGAAAAAATTAAGTCCTAGTAAGACTGAATTTTGTCGATTAACGAACATTTTGAATAATAATATATTCAAGCTATTTTTCGTATTTATTATGTTTATTCAAATGTAACTACAAATATAGAGGTCCCCTCAATTTTTAATTAATAAATTAGTTATTGAAGTAAGTTAAGCGTGAGTAACTCAGCTTTTATTTCTATCAAAAATGACGTTATCTGACGGAAATAACGTTAGCTTAGATCATATCTACATCAATGTCGTTCTTTATTATAAGGTAATTGAAAACAATTCACTAAATTTCTCTGGGTTGTCCTATTTTATCAAGTCGTATTTCACGATGGGGAGCAGCTAGCAAAATTGAATTTGCATATTTGTAACCAGCAGGAAAAACACTTTCAGAAAGACTTTGAACACTTTGGAACACAATTTTTCAACAACTTGATAAATAACGATTTTAGCGAAATACATTTTTTCGCATTTTCCGCCGATTTCACGGTGCCATATAACTTATAAATCTGCCACCACCGTCAAAGAACCGTTTTATTTCAATCGCGCGTAAAGATTACACACTCATTTTTTATATTATATAATTGATTAAGTCTCGATAATGTAATTCTGTGGTGGAATCTGAAATATAAAAAAGTTAAAAATCAGCTGCCATGGTTTGAACCAAATTAATAATAAAATTGAAAGAAGGAGATTATGATTACGATATCTTCGAATATATTAATAAATAGCTGGAATTACACTGATATCTTCTGTTACTCTTCAGCACACATTGCTCAAGACGTGTTGAGTGAGCCGTTCGCTTCGTCAAAGCAAGTAACCGTTCCCGTTACTTGCTTTGACGTAGCAAACATAACGCATCTTGAGCAAAGTGTGCCAAAGAGCAACAGAAGATATCAGTGTAATCCCAGCTATTTATTAATAGATTCGACGATATCGTAATGTTTGAAAAAGACTAACATGTTAGGCAACCAATAACACTTAAATTTTTGTTCAGGAAGTGGCTCTACTTTGTATTTTATTTCAACCAATTTGATACTTTTTTTCAACTTCACGAGCGTCAATTACTAACAAAAAAGGGCATATCGGGTTGAGAACATTAAAAATACAGTTTATCATAGATTTTTGTGCGTAGTGCTCGGTTGTAATTCCACAGTGTTTTTCTTGACTATTTTTAATAATTTGTTCTTAGTTCTAAGTTTACTTTACCATTCTAGTGTATTTAAAGTAGTGAAAAAATTAAAAGTTGTATTGTTTCGGCACGTGTCTATAATTCATTCCAATCACCACCAACACCAGACAAAATTAGTAATTTATCTCAAACAGGTAATGATAATCTCCTACTTCCAATTTTATTCTGGAATATGTTTTAGAATATCAGGATTTGTTGAGTTTGAAGAATTTGGTAATGAAATAAAACAAGTGTTTCATTTCATGCTCTATAACAGGGGTCGGCAAAGTGTAGCTCGTGAGCCAAATATGGCTCTTTTGCTGTGAGCTTATGGCCCTTCAGAAATATATTGACCGCGGCGGCGGTCGTAAGGCCAAGTTCATAACTCAAAGTCACAGCGCGGATCTCGGTTGTTTCTTTTAGTTATTGTGTCTCGCAATCAAGTCAGTGTGTGTTATTTTGGATATAATTAAAAAAAACTCTAAATTCCTCTCAAAATGGCTTGGAAGAAAAAAAATATCCCATCGACATCGTGAATTCCAAACTGAATGGACTGAATCCCTGGCGTTTGTAACGAATGCACCTGGTCTTCCACCTTGTCTTATTTACCATGAAAAACTTTTAAACCACAAAAACTAATGTCGAGAAATATTTCGAAAATAAAAATGCCGCATTTGCAAAACATTATGCCTTCGGTGATGTAAGAAAGAATGCAATTGAAGAACTTTAAAATTTCAAAAAGACAAGTTCCTCTTTTAACTGTTGGATGCAGTCTACAAATAATGCTTACTTGGCAAACTTTGTCGCGAAATCGTCAAAAACGGAAAACCATTTACTGATGGTGAGTAGAAAAAGTTGTTTTATTATTGTGGCTGACACACTTTTTCACAATTTTAACAATAGAGCAGATATGATGAATAAAATCAAAAGCTTACCATTGTCTGCCAAAATTGTAACAGTTAGGGCAAAAAAAATTCATTAAATGTATGCCAACAACGTCGAGGACGTTAATTTACCATCAGCCATGTTAATAGTGGTCGATGAGTCTTGTGAAATAAAGGATACTGCGCAAGTTGTCCGCTGTTCATCTCATGGTCCTAAAGAAAAACTCCTGGGATTATTGCCATTCAAGGATCAAACACTAGGAAGATGTTGAAAATGCAGTGACCGAATATCTGAAGAAAAATCACATTCTACTTGTTAAAATTTTGTCAATTTCAACAGATGGAGCTAAAAGTATGGTGGGTAAAAAAAAGGATTTGTCACAATTTAAAAAAAAAAAAAATCATGGCTTATTATCTTTCTTCTTCTTCTGTCGGCACTACGGTCCATGTAGAACATTGGCCTCTTCAATTACTTCCTTCCATTCCTCTCTATCTAGAGCCTTTCTCCTCCAACTTCTTATTTTCATTTCTCTTAGGTCACTTTCCACATCATCGCCCCATCTTTTTCTGGGTCCACCTCGCTTTCGCGTCCCCTCTGTTTTTTTGTCAAATGCCATTTTTTGCTTATTATCTTTCCGTTGCATAATTCACATTGCGTACAAATATTTCCAGAAGATATTGGTAAGTTATGAATTTGTTAGTCAAGGCCACCAATAATATTATCGCAAAGGCCAATTTTCAAGAAAACCAAAAATATGACTTAAATTTACTTAATGTAAAATCATCCGTGGCTGTTGATCCAGTTTTAAATAAAAAATGAGCTCTTAAGTTTATAGAGTTTACCAACCCCTGCTTCATAAATTAAAAAATAAAACATGTGCTGCACTGAAATAGACAAGGGAATGTAGTAAACGAAATAAAAAATAAACGTAGTAAAAGACGAGGGAAAATGTGCAATGGGATTTTTTTTATCTGTCGATAGTCTTGGACTATGTATCGCTTAATAAACTGTTGGAAAGACTGGAACTATAAGGAATCAGAAGTAAAACACAACGCTGGTTTCAGTCATATTTAACACAAAGAAAACAATGCGTCAAGGCCCGAAACGGTGTATCTAATTTAATCTATTCGTCGGTGGGGGCGCCATAGGGAACCATCTTAGCACCTATGCTATTGGCGCTATACACAACGGATCTTAAACACTACATTGAAGCCGATAATTGCACAATGTACGCGGACGACACAAGTATTATGGTCAATACAGGAAACAGAGAACGTAGCAAAACAGATCTTGGACAAATAATTTATTTCTTAATGCAGAAAAAACTAAATATATTATTTTCCTATCAAGTAGAAAATATTATACTACAAACATCTTACGATCTTACGAAGTCTTCATCATCATCATTTCCTTTACTCCTCGTGGGAGCATAGGGCATCAACAAACGCTCTCCATCTGATTCTATTCTGAGCCAGGGCCTTTACCTCGCGCCACTCCTTTCCGCTTGCCCTGGCTTCCTGTACGACTGTCCTCCGCCACGTGATTTTTGGGCGCCCTCTCTTTCTTGAACCTTGGGGGTTCCAGTCAAGAGCTTCTTTTGCAATATCCCCCTCCGGCCTTCTAAGTGTGTGTCAGATCCATTTCCACTTCCTTCTTCTTATTTGGGTTTCAAGACGCTCCATATTTGCTTTTTTCCAAAGTTCAATATTTGCTATGGTATTGGGCCAAAATATTTTAAGTATTCTTCTCAGACACTTGTTCGTGAATACCTGAAGTTGTGATACTATGGTGGTAGTCACTTTCCACGTTTCGCTACCGTAAAGAAGAACTGATACTACATTAGATTTGAAAATTTGGAGCTTTAAGTTACGGGAAGTTTTTGTTGAGTTCCACAGATTGTTAAGCATTCCGAATGCCTGTCGCGCCTTCTGTATCCGTTGTTTTAGGTCTTTATCAGCACCACCATCCTGTAAAATAAGGCTTCCAAGGTAGCAAAAACTATCTACTACCTGTACTTGCCTGCCATCTATCTCCAGGTTGCAGGGGGCTGTCGCATTGATCTTTATCAGCTTGGTTTTATCGACATTGGTTTTCATTCCCACCTGCATTGCGTACTTTTTGAGAGCCTCCAACTTTTTTTCCATATCTACTTTCGTGTGGGACAGGAGACAGATATCATCGGCAAAATCTAGGTCTTCTAAATGCCTCACGAGCGTCCATCGAATTCCCCTTGTTTTTTTTATTTGCTTTCTTCATGACCCAGTCTAAGACTATGGTAAACAGAAGTGGGGAGAGCGTGCATCCTTGTTTTACTCCCGAATGCACTGTGAAAGGTGTGCCGCGTTGTCCTTGGTGGATTACCATGCAGCTTGCTTGTTTGTATAGTAATTTGATTATGTTTATGTACTTTGTAGGCACCCCGTAGCTGGCTAGTATTATCCACATAAATTCCCTGTCCACGCTATCGAACGCTTGCTTGAAGTCGATGAACAGTAGATAGAGTGGCGACTGCCACTCGACCGACTGTTTAACGATGGTGTTTATCTGGTCGGTACAGGACCTGCCAGGCCTGAATCCCGCTTGCTCCTTGCGTAGTGTCGGTTCAACCACATTGCTGATCCGGTCGTGAATTATTTTGAAAACTAATTTGTTAATGGTGTTAAGAAGAGTTATTCCTCTCCAATTGGAGCATATACTCAGGTCTCCTTTTTTCGCCAGTTTGATAATTAGGCCTTCTTTCCACGTGGATGGTATTACTTCTGTTTCCCATGCTTCTCGAATTATAGGTGTTATAATCTCGGTGATTCCCTTTATGTCTATTTTAAACATCTCCGAGTATGTCAGCATCTATTTGTCACTAATGATGATTTCCACAATAGAAACACCAGAAACGCGATAAACTTACGAACTACAAAAAGCAAGCTCACACTATGCAGCGGAGCACTAAATCGTATAGGGGTAAAAATATTCAACAAATTAAAAGAACTAGAAGAAGCAACAACATATAGATCTTTTAGAAAAGAAACTAAAGAGTATGTAATTAAAAAATGTTTCTACTCCATAAAGGAGTTTTTTAATGCAGCTAAACTAGATATTATTATACACAACTTTGTTTATTTATTATTACTTTGTTTTTGTTAGACTTATCTGATTTGTATAATTTTGTACATCCAAAGATAAAATATACCTTTTGATTTAACTTATAATGCCTTCAAAACGAAGCTAGAAATTATTTTTTATTATTTTGTATGATAATCTTGCAGAATTGGAATAGGAAAAAAAATTATGAATTTCTTTTAAAAATCCAATCCCTTCAATATGATTTTTGCCGGAAATTTTAGTTGCACAAATTTTAATCTTGTTAAGTTTTGAGAATATGTAAAATTAGGTTTCTTTTTGAAAAACGGGTTTTAAAGTTACAGAGAAAAACCGGTTTTTAGCCGGTTTTAGAATTTTTGTCAAAAAAAATAGAATAGGAAAAATATTTTATTTAATTTATATAAAATTACATATAACTGAAACAATATCAAAGTCAAAAATATATGGAAAAAAATGATTATAAAATTACACATTACTTACACAAAATATAGAAAACTCAAACAAAAACTTCTAATTTCAAATAATATTTATATATATTTCACTAATTTTAATATATCGTAAGAAAACAGGATTAAAAAACACAAAATATCCACTGAACGTTGGCTAAGTCTTATTGTTATTTTGGAGATAATATTGCCCGAAATTGAAAATACACGTTCAATAGCTAATTAGCTTGGTTTTTATAGTTTGCAGAGATTCAAATAAGAAATCTAAGTTTTCAGCTATTTTTGGATTCACATGTTTTTCCTTAGTCTTTATAGGTTTTTTCCATGGCTTCCCTTAAAAAAGCATTACTCTCATGAGTGGTAGCTCTTCATAAGAATCGGTTTCCACTTAAGAATTTTGAAATATTGTAGACAATATCTTTCCAGATAACTTAACAATTTCGGTTTTTGAAGCTACAGAAGGTACACCAGATTTCTTTGCTGAACTGGAGATTTTGCAAATACAGTAAAATAGTTGTTCTATTTTCCTTCTTTCTTGAATTGGTTCTTCTAAAGCATATTGTATAAAGCATAGGTTTGAAAAATCGACAAACCCTAATATGCAAATTCGAGATTTCTTTAACGTACCTATATATGTTATAAATAGTTTTTTTTTTAATAAAACAACTTATGTGATTTGTTTCACTTGATCTTTTATTGATTACTATAGATTCACCAACACAGTGACATCTTCAGATCTAATACAAAAATTAAACAATTACATATATTTATATGATTTTAACATGGGGTTTGCATTATTTTTAAGAGTGGTGATTGGTGGAGAAATTCGGTCTGTTCATTGAGACAGTTATTAGAACTGTTGTTGATGTTTTTTCCGATTTCTAAAGATTCTAGTAGGTCCATTTTTAATCCTTTTTCCATGAGGTGTAATATTGTCGGCTGGTTGTTTGCCGAAATTTGGTGTCCTGTTGTTATTAGGTGATTAGCGAAGGTAGATTTGTTATTTTTCAATCGTATAGATCGTTTGTGTTCATTAAACCGGGTTTCGAAACTTCTTCCGGTTTGTCCTACGTAGGGCTTTCAATACCGGAATCCCGGGATCCCGAAAACCGGGATTTTAGTCTATTTTTTCCGGTATTAGAAAATCGGTATTACAAGAAAAATACCGGTATTTCGGTATTTGTGTAAAATATCTTACTTTTTATTTATATTAGTTATTTCAATTAGCAGAACAGAATAAGAACAAGATTAATAAATTCGTATTTATACCTCTTCAATGCATAGTGAAGTTAGTCACTGAATTTCGTTAAAACGAAACTTGCTTTCCTGTTTACGCGTCATCTCTCATCTCACACGCACACGATTAACAACACATACATTCAACGATATAAGCTATATTTCTGAATTTATTATTTGCTGTAAATTGGTGTATTGTTGTTTGAAACCGTAAGTTTTTTATTATACAACATCAAATGATTTTATTAAGTTTTGGATATACATATACGATACGCGGCGTACGCCATGTCTACGTCCACACAAAAGGAGTTCTTAAAACACAAAAGGGCAACGATGCATCTTCGGTTTGGCACTATGTTTAATGCTGGTTATTCATAATGAAACAAATGTTCATCTAGCCAGGTGTAAAGAGTGTTCAAAGGAAATAAAATGTGGTGTAGGCTCTACTAGTGGACTACATACTCATTAAAAACAATGCATGGAATAAATCTAAGAAAAAGCAATGAGGTAACTTTGAATGATAACAATGATCAAGATCAACCAAGTCAGTCTAAAAAACCTAATTTAATAACAAGTTATTTAAAAAGCAATAAAAACAGAAGCCTAGCTAAAGTACTAGCTCGAATGGCAGCTCGAGACGGCTTATTATTTAATATTTTGAAAACATCTATTGATATTAGAGAAGGATTAATTGCTCGTGGTTTTAAAGATGTTTAAAGTACAATAAGAAATATTATACTCGAATATAATAAAACAATTCGAATTACCATAAAAGATGAAATAGCTCAGCTTAAATCTAAAGGCAAACGATTCAGTGTAACATTTGATTAATGGACATCGATTCGCAATCGACGATATCTAAATATAAATATACATACTGCTGGAGATTTTATTTTAATATTGGACTAGTACGAGCATTTGGAAGTCTGCCAACAGAAAGGTGTTTAATGCTGGTTAGAGAAAAGTTAGAAGAATTTGGCTTCTGTATTTCTAAAGATATAGTCAGCATAACCACTGACGGGGCATCGGTTGTGGTTAAATTAGGCAAACTTATTGATGCTGAGGATCAGATCTGCTTGGTGTAGCAATAACCGATATACTTTATAAGTCAAAGTCAGAAGTTCTGACAATTTCATCGTTAGGTTCTGACTCAGAACCAAACGATGAAATTGTGGATAACGGCATGAATGTTGAAGTAGAAGATGATGAGAATGGAGAATATGTTGACTGCGTCGTTATAGAATCAAATTTAGTAGATACTACGGTCAGTATTAGTCATGCTACTATTTCTCCTCTTGTAACAAAAAATAAGAAAGGTAGTTAAAATATTTATAAAGCCACATACTAAAAATGATAATTTTTTACAGAAATATATAAAAGAAGATTTTGGTAGAGAAATTGCTTTAAAATTAGACTGTAAAACAAGATAGAACAGCATGTTACTTATCTTAGAAACATTTTACCAATTGAGATATTGTGTTCAAAAAGCCCTTACTGACATAAATTCCGGAATTAATTTTTATGACAGAGACTTTAATTTCCTCCTCCTCTTTCTCCTATTTTTTTTAGGACATTGTCCTGTTTCTTTGCGCATCTCTCGTCTTTTGCGACCTTGAGCTCCATGACTCGTTTCATCGCTTTGGTAGTCTTCCCATGGGTCGTTTTGTGTTGGGTTTTGCTACTTTGGCCCATTCTGCCAGTCGTTCTGGGCCTATCCGGTTCGACGTGTCTGTCCCACTCTCTTCGTCTGGCTCTGGTCCATCGCACCACGTGCCGTACGTTCAGATTTTCCCTGATTTCTTTACTTCTTTTTCGATGAATAAGAGTCACGCCTGATATTGCACGTAGTGTCTTCATTTGGGTGGTGCGCATTTGTTGTTTAGTTGGGTTGATTTCTGCCCTCGTTTCGGCCGCGTATGTTAGAATGGGACGAACACATGTTTTGTAAATTCTTACTTTGCTGTGTGAGGAAATATATTTGTTCTTCCAAATTATGTTATGTAGTCCTCCGGATATTTGTGCTGCTTTGGTTGTTGATTTTCTGACCTCCTCTTTAAGTCTTTTGCTGTCCGTTATGTCTACCCCAAGATACTTAAATGTGTTTACTTGTTCTATAATGTTGTTCGCAGACTGCAGCTTGCATCTTATTGGTGTTTTGCTGATGAGCATGCATTTTGTTTTTTTCGGCTGAAATCTGCAAGTTATACTTTGCTGTTGATTGGGAGAACTTATATAGTAGACGCTAGAGATCGTCCTCCTTGTCCGCTAAGAGCACAAGAGTCTTCAGCGTAACAGATGATGTTTGTATTTCTGCCGCCTATGCTATAGCCGATGTTTAGTGCTTTAATGGTTTGAAAGCCATACTTTAATTTATTATCTGAAATTATCACTTCCCTTACTCCTATAAAATTAGCAGTTGATGCATTATGTTACCAAAATTCTAATCTTCTTTCAGCAGATGAAACAATAATATTTATGATGGAACCTCTTACGAATCAAAATTTTGAAATTGCTAAAGAAGTTTATGACGCTTTAAAAATTCGCATATTACAAAGACGAAATAATTTATCGCAGGTACTTCAGTACTTACATAGTGGAGAATAACATAATAGCCATTTAGTTCAAATTACATTTCCACAGTCACTTAATACGTTAAATAAATCGTTTGATTAAACGACTTTCGCCAGAAACCGCAGAAGAACATGTTAGATCAGATTCAGATAAAGACGAAAATTCCGAAGAATCCTTGGAAAGAAATCTGACGAATACATTAAGGACTGGCTCCAACTTTGCTTTTCATGACCATGACAAATTAAAACTGCAACTTCAATCAGCAATCCAACAAAAACTTTTAGTTCAACCTAAAATTACAAAAGTGCAAGGGGTAGAACCAATTATAAAAGACGAAATTTTTGGAAAAACAGGAGTAAGAGGAAAATATTTGCCACTGACGTACGACCAATTAAGTACAATTGCACCAACAAGTGTAGACTCGGAAAGGGCGTTTTCTGCAGCAAGTCACTTATATACAAAGATTCGCTCCAGTCTGAACGACAAAACAATTGATTGTTTATGTTTTTTCGGGCATATTTTAATAAAAACAAACTCAAATTGCGAAATGTAGTAATGTTTATGATAACTTTGTTCCGAATATTTGCTATAAATAATTTGGTTTTTTTATATACAGAAGGAGTAAACAAATGTTTAGTTTTTATACTTATTCCGTTTAAATATTTTTTTGTATAGTTTTTCCTTTGTTTTCTTTTTAATAAATCACCATTATCATTAATATTTATAAAAATCAGTCGAAAATATTTTTTCTGGTAATACCGGTATCAATACCGGTATTCCGGTTTTGAAAACGAATAATACCAAAATACCGGTTTTCATTTTTGCTCCGGTATTGAAAGCCCTAGTCCTACGTAGGTGCAGCTGCATTCGTCGAAATTAAGTTGTTATATGCCTGATTTCTTTAACGGATTTATTTTTGATTTATGGTTGCATAATACATTTTTTAGGGTATTGTTATTTCTGTAGGCTATAACGGTGTTATTTTCTTTAATTAGATTTCCTATCTTTGTCGAAATCTATCCCAGATATGGGATGCATTTGAAAGTTTGTTTTTCTTTATTTTCTGAGTTACTATTAAAAATGAAGTTATTGTATAAAGTTACTTATAAGTTACTATATGAAAATAAAGAAAAACAAACTTTCAAATGCATCCCATATCTGGGACAGATTTCGACAAAGATAGGAAATCTAATTAAAGAAAATAACACCGTTATAGCCTACAGAAATAACAGTACCCTAAAAAATGTATTATGCAACCCGAAATCAAAAATAAATCCGTTAAAGAAATCAGGCATATATCAACTTAATTGCGACGAATGCAGCGGCACCTACATAGGACAAACCGGCAGAAGTTTCGAAACACGGTTAAATGAACGCAAACGATCTCGACGATTGAAAAATAACAAATCTGCCTTCGCTAATCACCTAATAACAACAGGACACCAAATTTCGGCAAACAACCAGCCGACAATATTACATCTCATGGAAAAAGGATTAAAAATGGACCTACTAGATCTTTAGGAATCGGAAAAACCATCAACAACAGTTCAAATAACTGTCTCAACGAACAGACCGAATTTCTCCACCAATCACCACTCTTAAAAATATGGCAAACCCCATGTTAAAATCATATAAATATATGTAATTGTTTAATGTTTGTATTAGATCTGAAGATGCCACTGTGTCGGTGAAACTAATAGTAATCAATAACAGATCAAGTGAAACAAATCACATAAGTTGTTTAATTTTTTAAGAAAGCTATTTAAAATGTCGTTTCATATAGTTAAGACTAAAACAATTAATGATTTTTATATATGTTATGTTTATAATAACAATATTCATAATATCAAAATAACAAAAACTGGGAAGATATGTTTTATAAGAATATTCCTATACATAATACTCATACATTGATGACCCATTTGCCGTTTTTAACAGACCTAGGTAACTGACCTAAGCAGTTTGACCTAAGCCGTTGATAATAAATTTTCTGTCCTTTATGTACAATTTTGTCTGCTTTAACATATTTGTTGAAATACGTCTAACACTTAAAAGATTTTCAAGTTCAAATCCTACAATTGCTCTCAATTAAATTTTGATTTGGATGGATCCTCTTGATACAGCAATTACGTAACTGCACATTAAATAATTAAACTAATCATTAGAACCAATTTTGTGAGTTTTATGCTATACTACGTTTCAGGATAAAGAGAACAGTTGTTTTATTTTGTATTACAGTATTATTATACTCTGATTTGAAAAAAATATTATATTATAACCACATTTAATGTGTAAAAATATTATATATGGTACGTTTTTTAGCTACATGAGAAGTTTCGATGGTTGTTGTCTATGGTTAGACATTTGAGAATATCAAACTGCGTTGACAATTCTGTTCAGTAAGGTTTGGCAATTGATCATAAGTCGTTTAACGCCAGAAAAACGCTTCCAAATTGTGGAAATTTACATTGAAAAAAATAAATCTGTCCGCAAAGTTCATAGAGCACTTGGTCCATTTTACGGTCAACATAATCGGCCTATTGAGCAAGCAATTCGTGCAGTTATTGATCGTCTTCGCACTAATTTGACTCTTCTCCATACAAAACCATCAACAAGACAAAGAAATGTGCGTACCGAAGAAAATATTGCTGCCGTAGGGGGAAGTGTTGAAGAAGGCGCCGAAATGTCGATGATCGAACTTGTTGGCCTTTGTCCTTCGACTACTTGGAAAATTTTACGTAAGATTCTTGGATTACGTGCCTATAAAATACAGCTCGTGCAGAAATTAATGTCAAGTGACCATCGTTTACGTCGCATTTTTGCTGATTGAGTTAATTTGAAACTGGCCGAAGATGAGCATTTTTACCGAAGAAAGTGTTTTGTGATGAAGCTCATTTCTGGTTAAATGGCTTCGTCAAGCAAAATTAGCGAAGACAATCCTCAAGCCGTTAACGAATCGCCACATCCATTGAAATTGACTATTTGGTGCGGTTTACACGCTGGCGGAATCGTTTCTTTCGAAATGAGGAAGGAGCTGCCGTTACGGTGAATGGCCAGAGCTATCAGGCGATGCTGACTGATGTTTTGTTTCTAAATATTAATCAGCTAAACATCGACAAAGTTTGGTTCAAACAGACTGCGCAACTTGCCATACATCGCGCTTAACCATCAATTTATTGCAAAATCAATTTGATGACAACTTTATTTTCAGAAGTGGTCCTGTAAACTGGCAACCTCGTTCAAGCGACTTAACGTCTCTCGATTCTTTTTTATGGGGCTATGTTGTCATTGGTTTATGCCGACAAACCAGCAGCTCTTTGGAAGCCAATATTCAAGTCACCATTGACGCCATACGGCCAGATTTATTGGAAAAAGTAGTGAAAAATTGTACTGTGGATGAAATTGACTGTGGATGGACTATGTAACTCGTAGCCGCGGCGGATATATGCCGGTTATCAAATTAAAAAAATAAATGCCATGAAATTATCTACCAGATAATAATAATAAAAAACTCATTCCAACAATATTTTATTCTTGTATTATTATTTAAAGTTCTCAAGCTCTTAAAAAAAACATACATTATAACTTTTCTATAAATTTAAAGTAGACAAGAGTTTCGACTGGTGAAGGTCATTTTCAAGTGGATAGCAAATTGATTTTTGATAGGATTTATAATCTTGCGTACGCATGCATAGAAATTGTCCCACTGTAAACTTTTGACTTTAACTATTTCTTTTCTTAGAAACTATATATGACATTAAATAAAATCCGCAAATAATGATGAAAACAAGGTCGGGTCGTGCTCCCATAGAAATTGCACCCCAGAGCATGCAGGAAACATGCGGATGCTACGCCTATAAACTATAAGCATTCTTGGAAGATTTAAACTCATTATTATCATTATTATTGCTCCAGAAGATTAAGTTTCGGGCCTATGTTGCAATTATGCAAGAGTTTGAGATTGTCAATTCTAAGATTGTCAATTTCCTTAATGTTGCACAATCGTCTCCAGGTAATACCACAATTTCAGAAAGCCATCTCCTGTCAAAAAGTCGCTCCACTGTCAACTTTTGACTTTAACTATAACTTGTTTAGAACCTATTTATGAGATTAATTAAAGAAATATGCCGTTTGAAAGACAATTTAATGTCTTCTGGAGCAATATTTCTGGAGATAATTATTAGGACAATAATTCTGGAGCAATATTAAAGCATATTAAATTGTCTTTCAAACGGCATATTTCTTTAATTAATCTCATAAATAGGTTCTAAAACAAGTAATAGTTAAAGTCAAAAGTTGACAGTGGAGCGACTTTTTGACAGGAGCTGGCTTTCTGAAATTGTGGTATTACCTGGAGACGATTGTGCAACATTAAGGAAATTGACAATCTTAGAATTGACAATCTCAAACTCTTGCATAATTGCAACATAGGCCCGAAACTTAATCTTCTGGAGTTATTAGAAGTTTTCGAACATAACCCATCTCCTTAACGATATAACCGGCTTAATCTTTTCGCAACTCTTTAATCTTACGTAGAGCCTCCAGATAATTCTGTAACTATACAAAACTACCTCACCCGCCAAAAAACCCTTAATATAAATTCAATCAATCTTCAATTTGTAATCCACTTGAAAATGGTCAGTCGAAACTCAGTAGTGTTAATAATTGTTTCAATTTATATAACTGTGTATAATAAGTTATATAATATTTTTACATATTAAGTGCCGTTAAAACATTGAATTTTGCAATTCGCAAACCATCATACATATTCTGTATTATTATATTTTTACCACGCTCATATTAACTTTACAGTTGTATGCGTCCAATTTTGTAACCGAATTTTAAACCTCTTCCATGGTCTAATCTTGCAAAAACTTTATGTACCCGCAAGGTTCCGATGATAATACAATATTTTAATACTGTAGACACAAACGATTTAGTTCATAAAAACTTACAACGCGTTATAAATACATTTTAGCATTGGTAAAATGTATTTTATACGCGTTTTTATGACTCAGACTCAGACGTTAGTTTTACTTTGAGTAACTATTTTTATTAAACAAGTTATTGGTTCCTATAATATGCAAATAGCAATTGCCTGTGTGCTATAAGTTGCCTATTTTACCATTTAAATTCAATTAATGAGTTGCATAATGCATTTTGATGAACATTAATTATATAGACTTTTTAAATAATTAATAATTATAAATTACAACGTCATAACCTTCAGCACGCTAATGTTGAACAATCTCAGTTCACGAGAAAAACCATTCATTTACAAGCCAAGATCAACTTTATTATTTAGTAATAATGTCCTAAAACCCAAAATATTTTAAAATTCTAGCAAGAATTAGATATTGAATTTGTAAATTGAACGAAATATATAATTATTATTTGAAATAAATCCAAGGATAACTGCTAATAATAAAACTGTTAATAAATGTATTTAAAATACATCAAAGGTTACAATATATTGAGGTCATTTATGCATTTATCTAGAGTAAATCCAAAAAGGTTAATGATATTAAAAATATATTTTTTTAATATATTAAATTAATGCGTTATAATTGTTATTGTTAGTTATAATTGCCTTATTAGGGGGGAGCTCAACTTACAATCTGGGGAGCTTTTCCTGTACAGTGGCAAATAAACTGGGTCTCATGAAAGAGGCGTTGGTTTCATAATTACTAAAAAAGCCAGAAAGAGCCTAATTTCATGGAACCCCATTGATGACAGAATAATTACAGCAAGGTTCCACACTAAATACAGTAATATCACCTTTGTACAATGCTATGCACCCACAAACAGTGCGAGTGCTGAGGAAAAAGAAAATTTCTACGATATCCTTGAAAGTACGTTAAGGAAGATAAACAGAGGTGATATCACCATACTCATGGGTGATCTCAACGCTAAGGTCGGGACAAATAACAGTAACCTAGAAGACATCATGGGTAAAGAAGGATGTGGGGAAAGAAACGAAAACGGTGAACTATTCACGAAACTCTGTTCAACATCAGACCTAGTTATAGGTGGAACAGTGTTGCCACACAAGCAAATCCACAAAGTCACATGGGTATCCCCCGACAAGAAAACCCAAAACCAAATTGACCATATTGCCATATCGAAAACATGGCGGAGATCCCTACTTGATGTCAGAAACAAGAGGGGTGCAGACATTGCCAGCGACTACCACCTTCTGCTCAGCACGTTCAGAATCAAACTGGCCGTACCAAAGAAACCTGAACAATCAAAGAGAGTAAAGTTCAACCTACACAAACTGCGCCAACCAAACTGCAAAAAAGTTTGCCTAACAAACCTGCCTGAAAATGCAGACCAAAATCCCATAACATCTTGGGATAGCTTAGCCAAGACACTACTCGAATCGGCCAAAACAACCTTTGGCACAAAGGAAAGAAATCGAAAAGACTGGATCTCAGACCAAACATGGCAACTTATACAAGACAGAAAGGATGCGAAGAAACTGGTACTCCAGTGCAAAACTTCGATGACAAAAAATGATGCAATCAGGAGATATACACAACTATGCAAACAAATTAAAGCATCTGCCAAAAAAGACAAGCGAATATGGATTGACCTGATATATGAGCAAGCAGAAGAAGCAGCCAAAAATAACAACTCGAGGACTCTTTACACACTGACAAACAAGCTCTCCAAAAAGCACACAAAGACCACAAATATAGTTAGAAGCAAAGACAAACGCCCACTGACCACCCCAGAAACTCAGCTCGATAGGTGGAAGGAATACTTTGCTGATATGCTCAGCTCACCCACGGAAGACGAACTTGAGATAGCTCCAGAAGACAATGCAAATGAACAGCTGAATATAAAAATAGACACGCCTTCAAAAACAGAAATACTAAATACCAACAAGCAGCTGAAAAACAAGAAAGCGGCAGGGGTAGACAACATACCTGCCGAACTAATCAAGGTAGACCCTAAATGGATTGCACCTCTACTTGCAAAAATAATAAAAGGGATCTGGACAAACCAAGAAATTCCAGCAGAAATGAAACATCATCTCCTTATCAAACTGACAAAGAAAGGAGACCTAACGCAATGCAAAAATTGGAGAGGAATAACGCTGTTAAACACCATAAACAAAATTATTGCAAGTGTAATCCAACATAGGCTGGCAGAAGCATTCGAACCCATACTGCGTCCAAACCAAGCAGGCTTCCGCCCAAACCGCTCATGCATAGACCACATAAATTCAACAAGAATAATTATAGAACAATCCGTTGAACGGCGATCGCCACTATATCTTGTTTTCATCGACTTTGAACGTGCTTTTGACAGCCTATCCCACTCTGCTATATGGAAGATACTACGGACAAGAGACGTGCCAACAAAAATCATCGACACGATTAGAGAACTGTACCATGACGTATCATGTAGTATCCTGCATAGCGGAGCATGCAGGATATATAGCGGAGCATGCAGGATATATAGCGGAGCATGCTTTTTCCGGTGAGATCAGGAGTGAAGCAAGGATGTGTGCTCTCTCCCTTGCTTTTTAACATTGCTCTCGACTATATCCTAGAAAAGTCTTGCAGACCAAACGATGGTATTCGATGGTCTCTTTACTCTAATCTCAAAGATCTCGAATACGCAGACGACATTTGCCTTTTTTCGCATACCTATGAAAGTATGCAAAGGCAACTCACCCTACTATCAGACATGGTACAGAAGATAGGGTTGAAAATAATTAGTTAAAAATGTCTCAAAAACAAAAGCGATGCGAATGCACACAAATAACGACGCACCGTTTCAAATAAACGACCAACCAATTGAGAATGTAGAAAAGTTTAAGTATCTAGGAAGCATTCTCAACGAGACGGGCGGAACAGACCTAGACATTCTAAACAGAATTCAAAAAGCACAGATGGCATTCAGGCAACTAAACACAATATGGAGGTCCAACATCATAAAAACAAAGAGCAAGCTGCGTTTATATAGAACAAACGTCAAAGCAATCCTCTTATATGGATGTGAGACCTGGAAAAACACTAATGCCACAAAACATAAACTTCAGGTTTTCGCCAACAAATGTTTACGAATCATCCTCAGAATCTTCTGGCCACAGAAAATTACTAATGAGCAACTTCTTAAACGATGCGGAGAAGAAACAATAGAGCACGACATTAAGAAAAGAAAATGGGGATGGATCGGCCACATTCTAAGAAGAAAACCAGACGACATTGCAAGGGCAGCACTAGACTGGAATCCCCAAGGAACGAGACGACGAGGAAGACCGGCTCAAACATGGAGGAGAACAGTGTTAGATGAACTAAAAGCCCAGAAAACCTCTAGGAGTGAAGCCAAAGCAATGGCCCAGAATAGGGTCCGCTGGAGGGTGCTTATGGAGGCTCTATGCTCCACCTAGGAGTCCAGAACCCATATATATATATATATATATATATATATATATATATATATATATATATATATATATATATATATATATATATATATATATATATATATATATATATATATATATATATACATATATATATATATATATATATATATATATATATGTATATATATATATATATATATATATATATATATATATATGGGTTCTGGACTCCTAGGTGGAGCATAGAGCCTCCATAAGCACCCTCCAGCGGACCCTATTCTGGGCCATTATATATATATATATATATATATATATATATATATATATATATATATATATATATATAATATAATATATAGGCCCCTATATATATATATATATATATACATATATATATATATATATATATATATATATATATATATATATATATATATATATATGGGTTCTGGACTCCTAGGTGGAGCATAGAGCCTCCATAAGCACCCTCCAGCGGACCCTATTCTGGGCCATTGCTTTGGCTTCACTCCTAGAGGTTTTCTGGGCTTTTAGTTCATCTAACACTGTTCTCCTCCATGTTTGAGCCGGTCTTCCTCGTCGTCTCGTTCCTTGGGGATTCCAGTCTAGTGCTGCCCTTGCAATGTCGTCTGGTTTTCTTCTTAGAATGTGGCCGATCCATCCCCATTTTCTTTTCTTAATGTCGTGCTCTATTGTTTCTTCTCCGCATCGTTTAAGAAGTTGCTCATTAGTAATTTTCTGTGGCCAGAAGATTCTGAGGATGATTCGTAAACATTTGTTGGCGAAAACCTGAAGTTTATGTTTTGTGGCATTAGTGTTTTTCCAGGTCTCACATCCATATAAGAGGATTGCTTTGACGTTTGTTCTATATAAACGCAGCTTGCTCTTTGTTTTTATGATGTTGGACCTCCATATTGTGTTTAGTTGCCTGAATGCCATCTGTGCTTTTTGAATTCTGTTTAGAATGTCTAGGTCTGTTCCGCCCGTCTCGTTGAGAATGCTTCCTAGATACTTAAACTTTTCTACATTCTCAATATTATATATATATATATATATATATATATATATATATATATATATATATATATATATATATATATAATTGCCTTATAGACCGATTTACGATTAGTTAAGCGCATGCGTATCCGCCAAGTTTGAAAGGCGGGAATATGAAGTTTCGGGCACGTCAAAAAGTTCGGGCACTTTTTGACGTATAACAGGGCGGAAATTGAAACATGCACACAAAAAAAATTTCAACTATGAAAAGTTCTATTTTGACGTTTTTAAATGTTTAATAATATTTCTGGAAATAATATTTCATGAAATTTTATCTATTATTTGATTTTATATTTCAGGATTTTTAAGATTTTTATAGTCATTATTATTTTATTACTATGTTTTCGAAAAACACATAAACTATTTCACAACGTCAGTTTCTCCACTCAAATTATCTTAATATTTGCCAAAAATCTTAATATTCCTCGAAGATATAAAAACTATACATACTGAAACTAATATACAAAGAATAAATATATAGCGTATAGTGTATAAATGAAAGAACCATTTTTCATATAAATTTCTTGAATATTATTATTATTGCCTTTATTTGCATTATCATTATCAACACAATACAGATACTTCCAAAACAAAAGCAAACAAAACAAAAACATACTTCTATATAACTTAACTCTTAACAAAACAAAGGAAAACAGGGTACTCCAACCCGCCCTTCCCCAGATATCCTATTTAAAAATAAAAACAAATAACACAAAAAAAAGAATGTAAAAATTCTTCGCCCGACTGTACTTTTTTCACTCCCTAAACCTCTTACAACTATCACTCCCTTTCGCTTTAAAATTTCACGCATTATGGGCCATCCGCTACCTAACCCGTCCATGCAAAACTAAATTTTTCCACTTTATCCACTTTTGTTCAGTCCTTTGCACTGTTCCATCCAATGTGCCCATCTGTTAGGACCGTCTCCATATATGGCGCACACACTCTCCCTTGCCTTTAGCCAGTACCTTTTCCTCGTTGTCGCACCGACACCTGGCTACTTCTATGGAAGCCTCTACTTAACCTCTACTAAGTGGAACCGCAGCTTAAATACAAAGGGAGCCTGCCGTATACTTGTATCTTGTTTTAATCCCGGTTGTACCTGCTTTCGTTTATAAGGATTTGTATCTCTCTCCCTGCACTTTTCACCCAGAAATTTTTCAAATCTCACGCCTTCCTCTTTCATCCTTTCGCCACAATTATACATTTTTTTAATGTTGAAGTTGTTTTTATGAAGTAGCTGTACCCTTTCTATTTGCTCAATCTGATTCACACCCCAAATTTCTGCTCCGTATATCAAAATACTCCAAACAATTTTTTCTTTACATGCATTCCAAAAGCTGTCAGTAGCCACACATGCTTTCTTTCATATAAACTTAATGTGCTCATTATTGGACCCATTACTGCAAAACATTAAGTATTTGAAACTGCAGACCTGTTCTATTACCCTTTCACGCCACATTTGTATTTGTCTTCTCTACATTCATACTAAACCTTCTTTTCTCAAAATATCTTTTGATCCTCCCAATGATCTCTTCCATGTGTCCATTGGCTTTTGATAAGACAACAATGTCATTTGCGTTTATATAGTTAAATTTATAGTTACAAAGCTATGTGGTCATTATTATTAGGCTTATTAGGCCTTAAGCATATGAAGAAGACAATTAATTCAAGATTTGACATGGTGATTTGAAACTTGCGTGCATATAAATCGGCCCACTGTAAACTTTTAACTTGTAGTTACTTTTAATTGGTAAAACCATCCTACGTTATAGATAATAATACAAACTTAAAACAATCGGAACACAGCCTGAATATATAAATATATTCAACCTTGCTAGAGGTCTATAACAATTACTGAGTCTTTTTAGGACTACCAAAACAAATCTCATGTGAAATTTGTCAGTTATCTAGCATTCAGTCCACCTTCTTGGCACTAATCAAAAACCATAAAAATAACATAGTTTTTAAGATCATGTCTTTCCGATAACTTAAGTAAGTAGCCATCTGCAGTCGCGTTTCGAGATTTATCTCTCATCAGTGCAGCTTTGCTTTTATAAATTACAATTTCTAAAACACTCACCTGAAACCCACATGAGTTAGATATTTTTAATTTGACATTTCGTGAGACATTTCAAACATGAAGCAGGTTATTGATTTAAATGTTAAGATAGAATTGATAAAACCATCATACGTTATAGATAATCATACAAACTTAAAACAATCAAAGCAAAGCCTGAATATATAAAACTTTTCCGGAGCTCTATAGCTCTAATATTAAGTTATCGAAAAGACATGATCTTAAAACCAATGTTATTTTTATGGTTTTTGTTGAGTGGCACGAAGGTGGATTGAAAGCTATTAAATAACTGACAAATTTCACATGAGATTTGTTTTGGTAGACTGAAAAACTCAGAAATTGTTATATATCTCCGGAAAGGTTGAATATATTTATATATTCATGCTGTGTTCCGATTGTTTTAAGTTTGTTTTTTTAACATTTACTATTTTTTTTAAGAAACTGTTTATGAGAGAAAGTAAAGAAATCTGCCGTTTGAAAGACAATTTAATATGCTTTAATATTAGTTTAAGTTTATCCCGAATGCTTATCGTATATAGGCGTAGCAAGCGGTAAACAAAAACGATCTTAATTATGTGATGCTTATAACGAAAATAACAAACTTGTGAAAGATTGCAATTATTGCATTTGCAATTGAAATTTGCACATTATTCGATTTTCCTAATTTAATTAGTTTTCAAGAGTGTTAGTTTAATGCATACTACACCGTAAAAAGCCGCCCAAGTTTTTGTTCTAATCGAAAAGGGACTTTGTCAGCGAGCCGTCTTGCTTGACAACTGGATATGACACGCGCCACGGTAGGAAAGGCGTCCCGAAGTAATAGATCTAACTAGATCTTTTCGTAGACGACCTGGTACAAGGAGAAGGAGATTTACAACAGCTCGGGGTGACCGATATATGGTGTCAACATTAAGAAATTGCCACCATAATGCTATTCAACTGCAACAACAGCTCCGTGAAGTACGAAAAATGGCTATTAGTAAGTGAACAGTAAGATGAAGAGTGCATGAATGTAATTTGACTCCTACGACACCTGCAGCTTGTCAAAAATTGATCCCAGCTCATGGGCAAGCACGCCTGCATATTACAAGGGATCATTTAAATTCGACTTTGGAACAATGGGGTTCTGTTCTGTTCTCAGGTGAGACCAGAATATGGCTGTATGGTAGCGACCGAAGAAGAAAAGTGTACTGTAGACCAGGAGAGCGATTTGCAAAATGCTGCATTGAAGAGCGGACTTCTTATGGAGGTGGTTCCTGCATGATATGGGGTGCAATTTCTATGGGAGCACGAACCGACCCTGCTTTCATCATTAGGGACGCCCGTGGTTACAGGAGATGAGGTTTAACGGGTGCTAGGTACATCGAGTAGATTTTAGTGCTTTACGTCGACTAAATAGGTGAATAATTTATCTTTATGCATGAAAATGCGAAGCGGCACATCATAAGAATCATGCAAGATATCATTGCAGAAATCGGTTTTCGGATTATGGAGTGGTGCATGCTGTCCCGACCTAAATCCGATAGTCCGCACATTTATGGGATGAGATTAAACGAAGAATTCGGGCAAGGCTTCGTGCGCCAACCTCGATCCCATCCAACATAACATCCAACAAGAAACAATGGCGAACTTGATTAGATATATGTCTAATCGTATGTAAGATATTATTAGAGCAAGAGGGGGTCACACTCATTATTAAAAATTAAGTGTTAATTTAGATAATTGTCAATAACCATATTTCTTCTAGAAATTAAAAAAAGTGAAATTGTTTAATGAGTTAATTTCACTATGTAAAGCACAAGAAACCCATTTTTTTTTTAATTTTCTCAAAATATATCGGCGATTTTTTTTATTAAGAAATGGCATAAAAAGGCGCAAAATACAAAAATACTATAAAAAACTCGTTCGTAAGGCATTTTTCGCACTTTCGTTCATTGACAAACTCCTCGCAACGCTCGTCGTTTTCTAAGCGTGGGCGAGTGCTAAAAATGGCGCTTATTGAACTCGTTCTTTAATATATTATTAATAAACTTCAATTAATATTAAAGAATATTAAATTGTCTTTCAAACGGCATATTTCTTTATTTCATCTTATAAATAGTTTCTAAAAAAGTAGTTAAAGTCAAAAGTTTGTAGTAGGCCGATTTCTATGCACGCAAGTTTAAAATAAAATAAATAATGTTATAAATTGCCATTATTATTATATTATAATTCTTTATGCTATATGATGAGTACACTGTCTAAGAGAATTTCTTAAAAAATTATGATAATTCAATTTTTGTTGGGCTTTTGAAGGGCACACTTCACACTTGGGACTTAATCCCTATTAGCCCCTATGTATCCACCCCTGATTTAACTGCTAAAATATTTCTCAAATAAATCATTTAATAGATTATAAAATCATATAATCTTAAATGAAATCCAAAAGTTATCTTTATCAAAACTTGACAAACATGAAATTATTTATTAAAATCCGCGAAATAACTTATTACAATATTTATGAAAGCGATCAGTCACAGAAATCTCTCTGTTGAGTGAACGTTTAAATTCTGACTAATACATTATTACTGAACTGGGTTTATTCCTTTGTAAAATTCTTTGAAATCCCGGCGGATTCTAAAAAGCGTCATAAATTCACGTCACAATAAATATGTTGGGGTGCTATAATATTTATTAATAATTTTAAATATAAATAATATTAATAACAATAATGTTTATTGTAACATCAAACACTGATACAAGGAGCTACCGACCTCGACGTCTTTCTGCCAATTATAAATATATTGAAACAAATCAATACATTCTTTTATTGTTCTTTAAATTATTAAAATAGTTGTATTTATAAATCTTGATATAAATATTTCAATTTAATCAGGTTGCAGTTGCACCAACAAAAATAATAACACTACAAAAAAACGAGAAAAATCGTTGCTGGAATAATTTACTTCTAACACCTAAATTAAATTTATTTCTATTTCGTCCATTAAGGGGCTATACCACTGTGACACATTAAAAAATATCGTTTTTTTGGTTTTATTTAACAGTTCATAGTTTCAAGTATATCCAGTGAAAATTTCAAGGCCGTATCTCTAATATTCCCCGAATGGCAGCCTCCTAAAGCGCAATCGCTCGCAGCGATAAAATTCTGCACCTGCCTGGAGGCGATAAATTTTTGGATTTGGAGGCAATACATTTTTGGAAAACTTATTTGTTTATATTTTTCACTAATTGTAAGTAGATCCTTCTTTTCTGAATTCTTCTGAATTCGTATGATTTTTTTCGGATTTTTCTTAAATTTTTAAAAAATATTTTTTCGATCATTTTTCGAAATTGGAAAAAAAGTTAAAAAGACAATAAATATCTGGGAAAATTTAGGCGGATTCTAAAAAATCAATTCATTTATTTGAAACAAAAAAGAATCGGTTTTCCAAAAATTAGTTAAAAAACTTTTTAAAAAAATCCATTTGTTAATAACTTATCAACATTATTATTATTATGTAAAAGCAATGTTTCCATCTTTAATATATATGAGATTTTTTCAGATTTTTGGTCGTATTCGGAAGTATATAAGGTTGAGAAAATATAGGCCGAACGTCCTTAACTTTAAACGCGTTTTTCTCGAAATGGCATTTTCAAATTTGCCCCTGTTGTAACTCAAAGATAAATTATCCGATTGACTTTAGATTTGGTCTGAGTACTCTTAAATATATTTACTATACCGTAAACTAGGATATTTTTGATTGTATGAAAATTGACAATTTGGCATTAAAAAGACGACTATTTTTTAGGCAAAAAACTGACTTTTTTTAAAGATACGCCATTTTGTTGGATTTTGATATTTTTCGGTAATCCTAGTTCATGGTACACAAAATACCTTCTAGTTTAACGACAATTTTTTTTTCGCGTTCAGCTACTCAATCGGCTTCAAGGAGGCAGTGGAGGAACTTTTTTTTTGCGCTTCCGTAGGCAGCGCATAAGTCGCTTGGATGTTAATATTTTTCTATGAAAAAATTATTTAATGAAGGTCAAATATAGCCAAATATGTTTTTAATTTCCTGAAACATTTGAGTACTTTTCTTCCAAAAAAATCGCGAAAATCACCCAAATTTTCAGCGGTCACAGTGGTATAGCCCCTTAAATATGGAACAAAAATTATATCAATATATTTTTACTTACCTAGTATGTAAGTCACCATCCACTACAACAAACTACACTCTAGTATAATAATGATGCAAGAAACTATTATTTATATATTTTATAATAAAGAAGTTATTAATACTACTAAAGAAAGAGAATAACTTATATGTTATTAAGTAGCAATTAAATATTAAAGACGTTGCAGGATTTCAGCGTTACAACAAATGATCTTACTACCACTATTTCTTTATAATATATACCCTCTTTATCAAGAAACGATTTTATAAAATGTTGCTAATTAATTGTTATTGGAAGAAAATTGCATAATTGGGAATTATTAATTTTCAGTACTCAAAATAAATGACGGGAATTACTGTAACTTCTTAGTATTAATTCTGAATGTGATAACCTTTTGTGATTAGTTAGAATGGAATTATAAAATAACACTAAAAATTCCTGGATTCAAAATTAAGCTTCATTTGACATTATAATATGGTTTGGTTCTTAATCCTAAAAACACTAATTGAAAAAAATTTAAAAGAAATAGGAAAAAAATATTATGTGAATTTTCATATTATAAGAAAAGAATTAAGGAAACTATCTAAGCTAAGAGAGACCACGAGGTCACAAGAAAATGACACAACTCTTGTGACCTCGTGGTCTCTCTTAGCAGTAAAATGCAGGAGCCACACCTACACACTAATACTTATATTTTATTTATGTTATTAGTCAATTTGTGAATTAAAGGACATAGTTCCCTTAATTATTTTCTTATAATATGAATACTTCTAGCACAGAAGAATTGTCCGAAATATAGTGGAAATAAAAATAACAGAATCGTGCAAATCACATTTTAGAAATTTAAATATCTTTAACAGTAGTTAAACAGTTTTCTGACTTAATTTATATATATATATAAATATATATATATATATATATATATATATATAATTTATACATATATATATATATATATATATATATATATATATATATATATATATTATATATATATATATATATATATATATTATATTATATAATATATATATTATATTATATATATATATAATATATATATATATATATATATATATATATATATATATATATATATATATATATATATATATATAAATGTTGTGTCTGCAATGTGTCTTCTATATCGTGTCTTATATGTCTTCGATGTACAATCTCTTCTATGGCTTTGTTTTCTATGCCGTTTCTTCTATGTCCTGTCTTCTATGCCGTGTCTTCGAAGTCTTGTCTTCATTGTCGTGTCTTCTATCTCCTGTCTTCTTATCTTCAATCTACAATCACTTCTATGCGGTGTCTTTTATGTCGTGTCGCCTATGTCATGTTTTATATATCGGGTCTTCTATATCGTCTCTTCCATGTCATGTCTTTTATGTCGTTTCTTTCAAGAAGTGTCTTCTATGACGTGTCGTATATGTCGTATCTTCTAAGTCTGGTTTTCTATGTCGTTTCTTCTATGTCGTTTCTTCTAAGGTTGTGTCTTCTATGTCGTGTTTTCTATGTTGTGTCTTCTATGTCTTGTCTTCTAAGTCATGTCTTCTATATCGTGTCCTCTCTGTCTTCAAACTACAATCTCTTTTCTGTGTCTTTGTCTTCTATGCCGCGGGTTCTATGTCGTGTCTTCTCTGTCGTGTCTTCTAAGTCTTGTCTCTAAGTCTTTGTCGTGTTTTCTATCTCGTGTCTTCGATGTCTTCAATCTACAATCTCTTCTATGCGGTGTCTTTTATGTCCTGTCGCCTATGTCATGTTTTATATATCGAGTCTTCTATATCGTCTCTAATATGTCATGTCATATATGTAATATGTCATGTCATGTCTTCTATGACGTATCGTTTATGTCGTATCTTCTAAGTCTGGTCTTATATGTCGTTTCTTGTATGTTGTTTCTTCCACATTTGTGTCTTCTATGTCGTGTCTTCTATGTTGTGTCTTCTATGTCTTGTCTTCTAAGTAATGTTTTCTATATCGTGTCCTCTATGTCTTCAATCTACAATCTCTTCCATGTCTTTGTCTTCTATGCCGTTTCTTCTATGTCGTGTTTTCTATGCCGTGTCCTCTAAGTCTTGGTTCCTTTGTAGTGTCTTCTATCACGTGTCTTCTATGTCTTCAATCTACAATCACTTCTATGCGATGTCTTTTATGTCGGGTCGCTTATGTCATGTTTTATATATCGGGTCTTCTATATCATGTCTTCTATGTCATGTATTTTAAGTAGTTTCTTACAAGAAGTGTCTTCTATGACGTATCGTATATGTCGTATCTTCTAAGTAGTTTCTTCTATGTCGTTTCTTCTAAGGTTGTGTCTTCTATGTTGTGTCTTCTATTTTGTGTCTTCTATGTCATGTCTTCTAAGTCAAGTTTCTATATCGTGTGCTCTATGTCTTCAATCTACAATCTCTTCTATGTATTTGTCTTCTACGCCGTGTCTTCTATGTCGTGTCTTCTATGCCGTGTCTTCTATATCGTGTCTTCTATGCCGTGTCTTCTTTGTCGTGTCTTCTAAGTGTTGTTTTCTTTGTCGTGTCTTCTATCTCGTGTCTTCTATGTTTTCAATCTACAATCTCTTCTGTGCGGTGTCTTTTATGTCGTGCCGCCTATGTCACGTTTTATATATCGGGCCTTTTATATCATCTCTTATATGTCGTTTCTTACATGAAGTGTCTTCTATGACGTATGCTATATGTCGTATCTTCTAAGTCTGGTCTTCTATGTCGTTTTTTCTATTTTGTTTCTTCTAATGTTGTGTCTTCTATGTCGTGTCTTCTATGTTGTGTCTTCTATTACTTGTCTCCTAAGTTTTGTCTTCAATTTATAATCTCTTCTATGTCGTGACGTCTATGTCGTGTGTTACACGAGGCGGTTGATACCAGAGTGGGTCCAGCCTCATCCTCATTATCAGCCTTTATGTCCCACTGCTTGGCACCTCTTCTCTGCCATATATCCAACCTCTGCACTAAGATTTGAATATGGGGGACCTGCAGTTTAACATCAAATCCGAACGACAAATTTCCTGAGAAGGTGCTGGGTAGTTGAGACCCCACGTTTGCCAAAGCCGGTTTGGCGAATTCAGTCTAATGGGTTGTTGCCATTAGTTTTTAATTTCTGCTGCTTTGGTTCTGTGAGGATTTGAACCCCAGCTGTCTGACTCAATGGCCAAGTGCTTACCTATCTGAGCTACCACCACCTCCAAGGGGTCAAGCCTAATCGCTTTTAAATGGAGATAAATTAATTTTAAGTTTTTATTATTCGGATTTTAGTACAGAAGCAAAACTTGATATTTTGTATATATATATATATATATATATATATATATACATATATATATATATATATATATATATATATATATATATATATACATATATATATATATATATATATATATATATATATATATATATATATATATATATATATATATATATATATATATATACTGCAAACTGCCTCAGCCACAAAATTCGCGACACTCTACTAAAACACAAATACAAGCATACATATGACACAAGAGGAAAACATCACCTAAATACCAGGAAAAAACGAAATCCCTCTTCAAAAATTTAGATATAATTGGAAAAAAGTTCTATTAATGAACCCGATGTTTTCTCTTAATGATTTTATGTATTTTAACTTTAATTAACTTATTACTTTTACCTACTAGGAGTATATTTTAATTAATTTTGAAATAACCTATAGATATTTTGTATCTCATTTGGTAAATAAATAATTTTATTTGATTTGATTTGACCTCTTGAACTGTTTGGAAATCGGAGATGGATAACCTTTGATACAGTTTTTCAAACAACATCGCGACCAAGAGACGTAATAATTCATTGGAAACAAATTTTCTTATATTTGATTACTGCTCGTCCTTGAGCACAAAACTACTCATGTAATTGAATGCTCAAGAAAAATCAATTTTGTTATGAGAGAAAATTGCCTCCATAACAATGACAATGATTTTTAGAGGTTTTTTAATTTCGACGATTATCAACCAAAAATATTAACATATACAGTCTTATATCAACATATAGAATCTTAAATGTGGAATTAGCTGGTGACAAAAGGACAATGAAAGAACAAGAGAGAGAAAAGAGCAAATTTCGTCCGCTCTTTTCCAACCAAACATCTTACTCAAAGAGTCTTGCACAAATTAGCCACAAAAAGTCGCAGGTTTACAAAGAATCTATAGAGATAGAAAAACGAGGCTACTGCCTGAACACGAGATTCGATTATATCTACAAACAATATGTAATACATACAAACAATAATATCACAGATACCCCAGACACATACACGACCAACAAGACGATCAAACAAACAAACCGAAGCACTGGTCACCACGCGCATATCCCGAAGCCAGACGAAGCTATAAGTAATCGCGTCGCACGAACTAGCGCTCATTATACGTCTAACGCTTAACCCGCTCGGAGGGTATATATCTCTTGTATAGGTATATCTCCAACGGCATATAGCGCTGAATGTATACATATATATGTTCTTCTTCTATAGCTCTACAGCCCTGGGTGGGCCTTGGCTTGAGTTACAACATCCTTCCATTTCTCCCTGCTGTTAACCAATTGAAGCCAGTTTCTCACACCTAATATCTTTACGTCCTCCATGCAGTCATCTCGCCATCTCTTACGTGGTCTTACTACGCCGAGCTCTTCTTTCATGTGGCCTCCAGTTCGTCAGTATTTTCGGTCCTCGGGTGCTTTCCATACGCATAACATGTCAAAACCATTGTAACCGTAGTGCCTTTACATGCCTTACGATGTCCGCTCCTCCAATGAGTCTGTCCTGTTCATGGTTCATTCTGCATCTCCATGTACCACAGTTTTCTTGTACGGGGCCGAAGATTCTGCGTAATATGCTTCTTTCGCAGACTCGTAGTGCGTTCCCGTTGATCGTAGATATGCGTACACACGCGTATGTTATGACGGGTCTAATGAGTGTGTTATAGATCTTTAACTTTGATTTGATACTTAAAAGCTTCTCTCCCAGTAGCTTATGAGTAGCTCTTGTCGTTAGTTATTTTCGACCCTAGGTAAGAGAAGGTTCTGACTTCTTCGAAATTAAATGCGTTGACTTGTAGTGGCTCTTGCCAGGGTGGATACATATATATGTATGTGTATATAGTATATATATATATATATATACATATATATATATATATATATATATATATATATATATATATATATATATATATATATATATATATATATATATATATATATATATATATATAGCGTTTTAACATGAATATACTGTTTAATGTGTATAGTTTCAAACTTATGTATTTTAAATTAAAATTATTTTATTAATCATTTCATTGAACGCGTAAGTTAATGTTAATGAAATCGCATAAGACAATGTTATCAATATAACCTTAGTCCGCGCATATCAAAAGTTCATGTTCATTTATCTAATTTCAGTATGGAATATAAATTAGTTAATTACTTAAAACAAACGAAGGATTTTCCCGGTGTACAATCCCATAGATTTTAATCTGAATAAGTTTATTATGGCGCGATAAATATAAGTAGCCTTATTAGGTCTCCGTAATATTATAATAATAATATTAATTTCTCGAATATTCTCTTTAATATTAAATTTTAGTCTGTGATTCAAGGTCGTTCTATGAGAGGTAAACAAAGCATTTATATCGGGCAAAATTAATTTTTTCTAGTTTTTTTTTTTAATTACCAAATTTCAATGTCAGTTAAAGATTATCCAGGAAATAAAATTTATTTATTTCACGAAACATTGAAAACTCTAGCTTGATGATAATTTTTTTAAAACATTTAATCAGGATTGGTAAAACCATACTACATTATAGATAATCATATAAACTTAATAAAGTATATATAATAAAGTTTATATGATAATAAAATTTATAAGACTTTATTAAGTTTATATGATTATCTATAATGTAGTATGGTTTTACCAATTCTAAATTATCATTTAAATCAATAACCTGCTAAGTTCATGTCTCTCTCACGAAATGTCAAATTAAAAATATCTAACCCTAATCATCCACATGGGTTTCAAGCAAGTGGTTTACAAAATGTTCATAAAAGCAAAGCTGTACTGATGAGAAATAAATAAAAAAAATCAGCCTGTCTTCAGACGGTTTATCATTTTTGTTTAGTGCCACGAAGGTGGACTAAAAGCTATAAAATATTTGACAAATTTCACATGTGATTTGTTATTGGTAGTCCTAAAAAGACTCATTAGTATTATAGAGCTCCGGAAAGGTTGAATATATTTATACATTCAGCTTGTGTTCCGACTTTGTTAAGTTTAGATTGTCTAATTAATATATATTAATATATATATTCAAAATCGTACCGGTCAGTTAAATCGTACAACCCGCAAATTTCTCTAAATAATATTTTTTTCGTGTTGCTCAGAAAGTTCGTTTTTAAGTTAATCGATAATTGAAACAATCTAAGCCGAAATATTCATATAAAGTTGCATATAACAGCGGTGGTAGAGAGTTAAAAAAATAGATAACAAAATTGTAAAATTTAAACGTTGTTGTAATTGCGGTGGCCGTGCTAATATTATACACATATTAAATATTGTTGTATTATACATAAGCTCACATATTATACTAAATGTGACAAGTGTAAAATTAGCTTAGAATACACTCTAAAAGTAAACTATTTCCGACTATCAACAAGTTCAAAGGGTTTGCTAAATAGTACCTCGGTAAGTTTTAAAGATGTCGAGGCAAGCTCTCTTTCAAATAACCAACAAACTATAACAGAACATGTTAATATAATAAATGAAGAATTTAACACTCCTGCAGAAACTGCAAACACTCCCATTCATGAAATTGGTCCACTTCCAATAATCACACAAAAAAGATAAACTGTTCGACTGGAGGATATGATTCAATGCGTAAAAGGTTTTATATGGGTACATGAGTCATGTGCCCATATTACAAAAGCTAAAAAAATATATTATTGTACAGAAAGTTAAAAAAATCTACCCGGTACGATTTACAGTACCGGTTTTGAATTTGTATCTTTCTGTTAATTATTTAAAAAATAAAATAAAGTTATAGATATAATGTTTATAAGATAATTGATAGTGTACACATGTTTATTAAATGCCATTTTATAAAACTATTAAGCTAAATTCTCAGAGAGACCTAGTAAAAAAGTGCAATATAGGTTAAAAATTAAGTGCTACGTATATACTAAGTGGTATATATACGTATTGGTTGGTATTTTACCAACTCCCCCTATAAATATAGCGTATTGGTCGTATATGTCGTTTACTCACGACAACTGTTAAAATAAGGGGCTATTGAAAATGAAACCTCCTTTTGGAAGAGCCTTTATAACAATGTTAGTTGTGATGTGTCACATATTGTTTATTATTTTGAGTTTTACAATAACAAATTAGTAATTGATTGCTTAATAATCGAACAATATTAACGTTCTACTTAACATGTTATTATAATTAATAGTAATTGTAAATGCATTTTATTATCTACTGCAATCAAAAAAATATTCGAAATAATCAGTTTCATTGTATTCGAACCTATGTTTAAACTGGTTATTATTTACAACTATTTATTAGTAAAGGGCGGATTATATGCACCAAAAAATGGATTTTTAAGGAAATTGAGTGCATATTTCGAAACATCTATGCAGTAAAATATGCAAAACTTTGACAGAAATTGATGAAGAAAAAAAGGTAGAAATGATTAAGTAAAAGTATCTTATCTAATTAACGATTATTAACTAAACAAAAATATAAGTATAGTATTTCATTAAATCTATATCTAAACTTGGCCACTAGTTAATTTACAAACTACACCTACTGTTTTTTTAATAATTGATAATCAAAAAACATATTTTTAAAACATATTTTTGTAATAATTGATAATCAAATGTTGTTAAAAATTTTATATATTTTTGTCTCCTGTCTGAAAACTATTATGTTTATAAATCTAAAAACTTCTTTCAACATCTACAAAAGTAATTGGCGCATTTTTCATTTTTACAGTTATCCAAAATTAAAATTAATATCCACAACTATTTCGACATTTAATTTTTGTTTATATTTTTTAATTTTAAAAATCTCTCATTTTTTGTATCACCGCTTTAAATTTTTCGTGTATAGATTCACTTACTCTACCTTTAACTTTTTTACAGGACTTTTCATAATCAAAATTCTTCTATAATTTTTAATTGATTCTGACAGAGACAAACTTTTGTTTGCAGTCTGTGAATGAAGTTTGCTAGGGCAAATCCGTTTCAATACTGATTTTGAGAATTATTATTATCTGTTTAGTACCTGCAAAATTAACGGCATACAAAAATTCTGCGTCTAACCACGTACCCCATCTGGTAATATAGGTTCAGGAGGCAATTGTACATTCGGAAGTCGCTCCTTATAAAAATGGACACACAAAGGCTTTTAAAAATATTTTTTGACATTTCTAATTAAATTGCTACAAACGGAAAATCGATTCCTAATATCTTCTGCAACCTGATTTAGACCGTGAGCTAAACAGGTTGTGTGAATAATGTTACATTATTCACACAACATTGTAACATTTTTTTTTAAATTTTGAACTGCTTTAGTCTTGTAAGGTTCAGCGTCTGACAACATGAGTAAAATGTACGCTTTGGGGTAAAAAGAAATTTGATAAACCTTCTTGTAAAAATCAGGTAATTGTTAAATGATTAATTTTTTTATTGTTTCGATGAAATTAAATATAATTTTTCTAAATGGTCTTTATGAAAAAATCCTATTAACAAATGGGCAATATAATGGACACATTTGTGGGTACTTTCCTCTACGATTAAATAAACAAAATTTTTGCCGAGTAGTTGACTAATTTCCAACATTGTTTGAATATAACAGTATTTAATTTTTTTTTTCTTGAGGTACTCTCGTCAGAACGACTTGAATATGCAAGAATATGCAGCTTTTGATGAAATATGCTTTCGCATGCACAAATATGCAATTAATAATTACCGCTAATTAACTCCAATCAATGTAATTCGTCCACATAATTAACTATATCTATATATAAGCAAAAAATAAAATATATGCGCTTTGTATATAATCCGCCTTTTATTTATTAGTAATAAAGCGTCAACAATATAGTGCAATAATGATGGAAGATATAAAAAGTTATTTATAATTGAAATATTATATTTATTATTTGTAACCTAACCTAACCTAATTTATTGTTTTATGGGATTTAATATGTTTTAGGTTACTTCTATTTAAATATTTAATTAGAATTAACTGAACCTAAGCTTTTTTTCCTTATCACATTTCTACATGATAAATAACCCTTGCCATTATTAGTTTAAAAAAATTGTAATTATCTATGTTTATCTATCTACGTATACAATAATAATCTGAAATAAAATGCGTAGTTTGTGTTTTTATTATCTATACAAATAAGATTATTCTATATTACAGCCGGAAATGCTAGTTTAATCTATTTGAAAGTTTTACTTCAAATTTGTCTGCATATTACTTACTAATACTCTTTAGAATAGAAAAAATTACTGGTTACGTTGGAACAAAATAAAACGAATTAGTAAAGAAGAACTAGTTAGTTAAATGTTGTACACATTTTTGAAACATTTCCTAACATGTCCAATGGAAGTATTTAAAGCTTACCAACAATAACGTTGTTAGATTAAATTGACATTAGATAATAAAATAAGTTAAATATTTCAATTGATGAACATTACAAAACACGTTAAAACTTAAAGGCTCTTAAGCAGGTTTAATGCGTATGTGCGCAAGGTCTGTTTTTACAAACGAGCGAGTTTGGAATCCGAAGGATAAAACAGTGATAAAGAAGAATAAGAAATATTTATTGAAAACAATAAGTCAACAAAGGGTTATCAACCATTAGGTCTTTCCGCCCGAATAGTGATAAAATTTCTTGCTTTTTACAATTTTTAAGAAAATAATAGTTTAGTTAGTATATTAATAGTTGAAAAATTATTAGGTTTTTTTATTTATTAATTATTGAAAATAATGGAAAAGAGCCTGTATTTTTAATGTGTTTTGTAATGTTCAACAATTTTATTATTTATCTTAGGTATTTTATTATCTAATGCCAATTTATTCTAACAACGTTACTGTTGGTAAGTCATAACATTTTTTTTTATAACATTTAGCTAACTAGTTCTTCTTTCTTAATAGACCATTTCATAGTTTTCACATCATGCATTAGCATAAATTTTGTTATGCGCATGAGTCAATTTCCGCCATATTTTCGGGCACTTTTTTAACGTATAACCAGTGAAAATAATAGCCTAATGATGGCGAAATTGTTCAATTAAATACATCACCGAAACTAGTAGCTTGTAACAAAATAAATTAATTCGTTTTATTTTGTCCCAACGTAACCAGTATTTTTTCCAATTCAAATATAATTTATGAGGACATAAATTTCAGTTTTCGCATGTATTACCCTTTAGATAAAATGTAAATATGGTCTGCCTCCATAAGAGATCGTTCTCCGAATGCTGGAAAAAAGAAATAATTATCACCATCCCCAAACCTAGACAAAGCCATTCCCTTCCAAATGACTACCGACCCATCAGTCTCCTACCAGTTATTGGCAAAATCCTAGAACATATCCTTAAAACTAGACTCCTTACAATCATAGTAAACACCATTCCTAAATATCAATTTGGCAACACAGAGCTGCACTATTCCTTGATATCAACAAAGCCTTCGACAGTGTGTGGCACGGCGGACTCCTTTACACAATGAAACAACTCAATCTCCCAATCCCCCCTTACTTCCTCTACCTAATTAAAGATTTCCTTGAAGAGAGATCCTTCCAAATCAGAATAAACAACCATCTTTCTCCTCAATTTACCCCACACCAAGGTCTTCCCCAAGGTTCCCCTCTCTCCCCACTGCTCTATAACCTATACTGCGACGACATATATAATTATGACACCGACGACAAACTCCAAATCAACCTCTCTTCTTACATCCTACTATATGTCGACGACGCGGCTCTCATCTCCCACAATAAAAACCTCATAAAAACCATTCACGAGCTACAAGCCCTTACTGACAAAACGATATTATGGCTCATCCGCTGGAGACTCTCCGCCAATCAATCTAAATACCATCTCCTCATTCCGAACCACAGAATCTCTACCAGCTCTCCCACATACACTTAGGCACCACCGATGTAACACCCACTCCTTAAATGAAATACTTAGGCATGATCTTAGACAACAAAATGAAATTCACCAATGACGCGAAACAACGAAAGACAAGGACTATAACAAGAAGCAAATATTTCCGTAGCCTAACGCATGGAAGTAAAGGCGTTTCCATCAAAACGGCCGCTAGAATATATAAAGCCATCTGCCGCCCCCTCCTTGACTATGTGCAGATATTATTTTCAAACGCTAACGACAGAACATATTGGAACTGGTAGAACGAACTTCATTACGACTGATCTCCAAGTTAAGACACCCAAACAACATCCTTCATAATCCTCCCAGCGATCTTCTATACAGACTCTCTCAAGCTCCAAATCTCCTAGACAGACATCAACAACTACGGACAAAATTCAAAGTCAACAACAACCACCGGAACATAGTAGACCCACTATGCATAAAACGAGACACTTCACGCAGACACCCAACTAAGACGCTTTACGAATCAATCTACGACGACTAAACTCATCATCTCATCTCATTTCATTCCCATTACACTACTGTTATCATTAATATGTACATACGTTTTTTTTTTCTTCCATTTTAAATCAATTTTTATTTCCAGGCAGAAGGACCTTGTTGGTCGATAGCCCTTTGTATAAAACATACAATATATATATTCTCTCTCTGATGGCGCAATTGTTCAATTAAATACATCGCCGAAAAAATGAATTAATTCGTTTAATTTTGTCCCAACGTAACCAGTAATTTTTCCAATTCAAATATAATTTATGAGGACATAAATTTCAGTTGTCGCATCTATTACTCTTTAGATAAAATGTAAAGATGGAATCAGTTTAAAATAATTTAAATAATTAAAAATAAGAAATAATTGCTATTATTAAAACTTATTGGTATATTATTATTGCAATATAGTTGTGTGTTGAAATTATGAAATTGATATAATAATATATTTGCAAAGTTTGCTTGATTTTTTTATGTTTATATTCTTAAATAATTATAAATCCATTAGCATAGACAGCAATTTAATGATGGACCTACCTTAATAGAATGTTTTGCGAAAAAATGTAAAACATTTATACTAATATATAAAACACATACAGTAGTTGATTATTTACATTTATTTATGTAATTTACCAAACATTACAAATACTTGTTGATCCTTTATTGTTTGTTTGAGTTTTATCGAGTCATTTTGCTAAATATTGAGTCGCTAAATATTTAATTAATACTCAAACTAATAATAGTGAATATACGTTTAGTTTACTAAATTTAATTACCTAAAACTAAATTTCTTATATACTTGGTGTTTCTGTTGTATACGATACATAGGGTGACTTACTTTCTACACGGTGTAATATGTTATACAGGGTGTATAAAAATGTATACATACTTTTTACAACAAATTAAGACAATGTTTATATATATATATATATATATATATATATATATATATATATATATATATACATGTTGTATTGTTTTCTCGGGGATTCCGCGTTGATGTTGAGGGTTGGTTCTGAAAAGAACCGGATTCTCGACGTTTCGGTGAACTAAAATTCGCCATTCTCAAGAGTATACTGTAAGTATGCGTCTAACGGTTGATCCGCGCGGTCGCATATATCTCTTGAGAATGGCGAATGTTAGTTCGCCGAAACGTCGAGAATCCGGTTCTTTTCAGAACCAACCCTCAGCGTCAACGCGGAATCTCCGAGAAAACAATACAACACAGGTATCTATCCGCGAAAACCTGAAATACAACATATATATATATATATATATATATATATATATATATATATATATATATATATATATATATATATATATATATATATATATAAATATATATATTTATATATAATTCAATAATACAATTTTTTTATTATAATGAAGTTAATTTAAAATGCTTAATGGTTTAGAGGAAACTCAAAAATTTGATCAAAACTGTTACTATAAAACACATTAGATGTGTGACCATTCCCGACATAATTAACAGTCGAACATAAAATATTATTAATTTGTTGATTATTTTTATCAATATTGGATAATCGTAGATTACTACCTGGATACGTGATGGCCACTATTTTTTGTTCTTCATGGTTGAGGAATCAATAATTTTCGAGTCTTCTTTTTGTATCTGTCAGATATCCAATTAAAGAAGAATCATTATAAAGTAGACATAAAATAAATTGTAGAATATATTTATCAACGGTCTTTCACACTTGTTTTTGCAGATAATTATCAGTAAAAATTGTGGGGACACGAAAGGAGCCTCCTCGAAGAATGTGAGTATAGAAAGTCATATAAACTCCGACTACTATAGCACACACGGGCGTCTCCTGGACAACAGCTCTAGCCGGCAAATTGATTCTTTTCAATCCAGAAGCATCTAAGTATTGAGGTCCGATGCTACTAGAGAAAAGACAATAAATTGATCGCTTGCAAAGTGCGAAATGTACCCAAAAATAAGGTATCCAAAATATAAGCTATTACAAAATACTGCAACAGAAGCATCTAAGTATAAGCGCTCTGTAGAGCATTAAAATGTCTCCCGCACAAAGAACCTTTTGAGGCCCAAAACTAACTATGATCTCTATTAACATCGAGGACCTCTCTGCTAGTAACGAAGAACTGCTCCAGAAGCTCTGTCGAGAACTCAATTGTGACGTACTGTGTTTACAAGAGACCCATAGAGATAGTAACCAACAACGCCCAAAAATTCAGAACATGCGTTTGGTAGCTGAGAGACCACACTCACAATACTGGGGCTCGGTCTTCGTAAAACCTGACATTCAGAATCTCTCTGCGCACATTGCGGAAAGGAATAATATGGAGGTACTGAGAGTGGAACTAAGTGACTGCACGGAAACATCGGTATATAAGCCGCCAGGAAAAGAGTTTATCGGGAGGAGCTTAAAGGTTTTAATAAAAGCAAGATTCACTTCGAAATCGGAGATTTCAACAGTCACAGCAGCGTATGGGTGTACCAAAACAACGATAAAAACGGAGAAGCCGTGATCCGGTGGGCCAACAAGGACTAAAAGCAAACGCTTCTACATGATAATAAACAACCAGCCACATTTAGCAGCCGCAGGTGGCGTAGGGGATACAACCCGGATCAACTGTTTGCAAGCGAGAGAATAATACCCCAATGGGTAAAAACTGTCTGCTCACCTATACCTCTCACCCAGCATCGACCAATAATGTGCCAAGTTATTGAGGCGATTCGACCCCAGAAAATAAGATTCCGGAGAAGGTGCAACTTTCGGAAAGCCAACTGGCCACTATTCAAGAAGCTACTGGAGCATGCATTGTCTGAAATAACACCAACCTTGTTGCTACAGTAAATTTCTGGAGGCCGTAAAAAAGTGCTCCAGACAATCAATCCCGCGAGGCTAAAGAACGAACTAAGTCCCAAGATTACCCGGAGGCAGTGGATAAACTACTGCATTACTTAGAACTTTTCGACGCCGACCCCATGGGCGAGTACACAATAACAGCAAGCCAAACAGCTAATCGCTTCTTAAGCAGAAAACAATAGAGAGAGATGGATTAAACTAATTGAAGAAATTGACAAGGGCAGAAGTAGCCACAATGCCTGGACACTACTACAGCGCCTTAGCAATGATCTAACTCGCGCCACACAATTTTCCAACGTTTCGGCAAATAAAATAGCAAACAAAACGGCTCTTAGAAAACGGCAAGCCTGAACAGCGGCTCCCAAAGGCTGAAACAAAGATCCTTGAAAGAACTCGGAGGAGGAAACAGCAACCCTCTCCGTACCATTCACCATAGAGGAACTGAATGCAATCATCAACAAATGTAGCCTAGACCACCTTCTTACTGAACAAATAAAACACTTTTGACCCAGGACAAGGCTGTGGCTGCTGAAAATGTTCAAGAAGTGTTTAGAATCCGGCAAGATCCCAAGCATATGGCGAAAACCAAGGCAATAGCAATCCTTAAACGAGGCAAGGAACCCGACGATCCGAAGAGCTACCAGCCATTCTTTCTTTCCCAGCCATAACTACAAAATATTCGACAGGATTATACAAAACCGGTTAACGAAAAATTCTTAACCCTTATTTATTCCGAAGCAGGCAGGTTGCCGCCCCGGAAAATGATGTACAATGCAGACACTCAATCTAACGCAGTTCATTGAGGATAGGTAAAAAAAACGTAAAATTACAGGAACTGTATTTATAGACCTAACGGAGGCATACGACACTATTGACTTTCGGATGTTAATTGCGAAAAGTCTACGAGATAACTATAGACTTCCCGATTAACCCCTCCCGATTGGTACAAACAGCTAGACGATAGAGCAATTGCTGCGCAAGGGTACAGTTTTGGAGATATCGAACAGGGTCTAACTGAGGCTTTGTACCACACTGGGCAGGCGTATTCGCTTGCAGAATAGCAGAGATCTAAAGCTGTTGTTTTGACAACACCTAGTTTGGCACCCCAAGAACTGCTTGTTTTTTTCTGTAGAATGTTGTTTCTAACTGAAAGAGCTGAACCATTATTACATTAAAAACCAGCTTAGATCAAACCCAACAAAGACCCAAGTATGTGCCATCTACATTCGCAACAAACAGTCTTCTAGAAAGCTACAGGCAACATGGAACAAAGTGCTGCTGGAACATTGCCCAAACCCAAAATACCTCGGAGTTACGCTGGACAGGGCCCGTACCTACAAATAGCACTGCAGGAATACTAATCTGAAAGTAAGCGATAGAAACAACATTCTACAGAAAAAACAAGCAGTTCTTGGGGTGCCAAACTAGGTGTTGTCAAAACAACAGCTTTAGCTCTCTGCTACTCTGCAAGCGAATACGCCTGCCCAGTGTGGTACAAGTCAGCATACGCCAGACAAGTGGATGTGGCTCTGAATGAGAGTGCAGACTGATCACGGGATGCCTGAAACCCACCTTGAATAGTCTACCACTTGGTTGTTATCGCTCCACATGCAGTCCGAAGGGAAGCAGCAGCCTATAAGGAAAGATTGAAATCTTCAACTTCCGAACGACACTCCCTCTATGGCCTACATCCTGTACATCAGTGGCTAATGTCAAGGAAAAGCTTCATAACATCCACCATAGACTTTCAAGAATATACCACCAAATCTAGAGTAGATATGTGGAAAGACACAACAGATCAACATTGCATGGCCCCATCAGAAAAACTGCTGGATGCGAGGAGAGCTGGAAGGTCTGGAAATCACTAAACAGACTACGATCTGGAACTGCAAAAGATCCAGATCCACCCTCAACAAATGCGGATACCCGGTTACTTCTGTCCCGTGCGACTACGGCAACCCACAGACGACCCCACATAGGTAGGTACCGGGTGCCCCATTTTAATCCGCCAGTAGCGATAATTCTGAACCCGTGCATTGAAACAAAAAGTGTTCTGAATAAAAAGTTAACGGTTATGAGGGGGACATCTGATTCCGTCGACTTTGCTTTTGCACAACGTTTTGTGAAATTTGCTATGACTGCAAACAGGTCCTTTTAGAGGAAATGGGTGACTCAGTGTGACCCATCTCCTGAGGTCTTTCATCAAACTTTAACTAACTTGGACCTTTAGATCTCGAGTAGTAGGCTGGTTATAACAATGAAATTGGTTGCATATATAAGCAAGTAAATTAGTTATTGTTATTAATAACTGAAACCCTATAACGCATATTTCGCACAGTTTTAGTGACATCGTCTTGGAGGACTACTATTCTGGTCGATTTTGGCATGCTGTGTTGTTAAGAAACTGTTTAGTATAATCTTAATGTAATTTAACATTATGTACTTTTAGAAACAAAATTTAAAAAATAGTTTTAAGACCAAATAAAATAAAATTGTTGGGTCTTAACATAGAAATATAATTTAATAATAATATAGGTTGCTCTTTATAGAGATATCATATATTAATAATGATATATTAAATGAACAACGTACAAAGAAACTGAGGAACAAAATGAATCGGTAAACGGAGCTACCGTCCACATGTGCCGACTTGTCTGCACAGTTCATGGATATCTATCTATCTATGCTCTTTAGCTCAGTTATCGCTGCAACTGTACCGTCTCCGCGCACTTCTCAAAACTGCGCAGTTTGGCTGTCCACACGCAAAGTTTTATCTGCAACGTGTTGAACTGCACAGACAAAACGTTGTGCAAAACGGAGCGTCTGGACCGGCCCTAAATCTCTACAAGATTGAATTGGTGAAACCATCCTACGTTATAGAAAATCATACAAACTTAAACCCCCTTTATACCCCTTTATAACCCCCTAATTTAAGTTTGTATAATTTTCTATAACGTAGGATGGTTTCGCCAATTCTATCTTATCAGTAGAATCAATAACCTGATAAGTTCATGTCTCTCTCACAAATTGTCAAAATTATAAACATCCAACTCTACACACCACCTGGGTTTTCAAGTGAGTGTTTTACAAACTACTGTTCATGGAAGCAAAGCTGTGCTGATGAGAGATAAATCTCGAAACGCGTCCACAGATGGCTACTTCCACTAAGGTATCGGAAAGACATAGAGACAAGAGCTTAAAAACAATGTTATTTTTATAATTTTTGTTGAGTGCCAGGAAAGTGGATTGAAAGCTACAAAATAACTTACAAATTTCATGTGAGATTTGTTTTGGTAGTCCTAAAAAGACTCAATAATTGTTATAGAGCTTCGGAAAGGCTGAATATATTTATATATTCGCGCTGTGTTCCGTTTGTTTTAAGTCTCTACAAGTTTTATTTGAAACATATCTCCAAATTTCCCTTACTTTCAGAGTTATTTTCGCATTTTTTAAACAAGACAAATTTCAAAACAAAATCAAGATTTTGACTTTCTAGACAAATTAAACTTTTGCAAAGACAGATGCAAGCGAGAGAATATGAAAATAATTTGTAATTCAGAAACGGCAAAAATATTCCTCAATCTAAGTTCAAGCGTTAAGGGTTTCAGTTATTAATAACAATAACTAATTTACTTGTCTATATATGCAACAAATTTCATTGTTGTAAGCAGCCTACTAGTCGAAATCTGAAGGTCTAAGTTAGTTAAAGTTTGATGAAAGACTTCAGGACATGGGTCACATTGAGTCACCCATTTCCTCTAAAAGGACCTGTTCCTAGTCATGACAAATGAAATAAAATTCCGATTCTTTTTCATCCACACTTTATATCAATTTACAGTTACTCACTCAGTTGCTTTGTTAGATTTTCCTTTTACAAACGTAACCTTGATCCTTCTACGTTATTGTTTATTTGCTTAATCTTATGGATATGTGTTTCATTTAGAAATTCAAGAAAATTACACTTATTATGATTTTGTACGAACAGTAAACGAATCGCGTTTAAAGAAACAATAAGCAATGCGACAAGCACTAATTATCAATAATTCAGTATTGCCCTTCTCGGTAATTATTTATTTGCTTAGTCTTATCAAAATGTTTTTCATTTAGAAACCCAAGAAGATTACAATTCTTATTAACATTTCGTACGAACAGTAAATGAGTAACTTTCAAAGAAACTATATTAGTAATATGACATGCACTAAAAAATTTCATAAAATTTATACCTATATTCAATTGAAGAACGCAAATCTGCTAAATAATATTTACTTAAATACCATTGTTATTGTGCAATTTGTAAATAAAATTACCAAATCATCGATTTAGAATTTGTTAAATTATTAATAACATATTCCGTTTAAATTCTCAGCGTTTTAAAACAAATGCGATAACAAAATTGATCTCAAGAATTGTGACAAACACTGCGTAGAAGATCAATAACTTGAAACCCACATTATTTCTGTTTTTCATTAATTTTCCGCCGCTTAATCCAAAGTGCGTCTAATATTGTAATGCAAAATTATTCACAATTCCGAAAATTAATTGTACTAACATCCGCGTAAATTACAAATGTGCTATTTGACCTATTTTCTTAAAAATATTCCTTTAAACATTAGTTTACTCCAACAAAATTTAACAATAAACTTATCAATGAAATACTGCACAATGTTAAAAATATTTACCTGTGATTGTTTATATTAACCCAATTCCACTAACAATAAAACACAACACTAACACATGAACGTTTACTTCGGTCTGAACTGGCGAGCCGAGTCGCATTGAAGTCTGACGTCACGCGAAAGTTTGACTATTTTATTTATAGATGGTCATAAAATAACGTCATTCAAGGTCAAAACAGATCCGGAGATCTATCAAATAAACAACCGTCTATCAATACTTAACTCATTTATATTTCAATCCTATTATTTTAATAAAATGTAATTATTAACAAATTTTAAAAGGTAGTTGGAGATATTTTATTGATTTTAGATAAAATAAGGAATATCTTTTTATAAGGAATATCTGGAAAAGTTGAAGGACTTAAACTACATTGAGTTGCTTTCGGCAAGGTGAGGTAAATTGTATGAATAAAATTATTTGGATCTTTGCGAAATTGGGCATAAATTTAAATTATTTTATTTGATATGCAACCGAATTAACAATAATGAACATTTCTGTAGAATCGCTGCAACACTTTTACCACGTTAGCTACAATTTTCTATGAATGTATCAAATACAATTAGCGGTTGTTACAGTGATTTATGCAATAGTTTTCAATTGTGAAAATTGTGAAATTTCACAGATATAATATTAGATTTTTCAAAATAAATCTATTAAATATTTTATTTCAATTATCAAATAATAATTGTAGATTTTGTAGCTAGGGCGAAAAGTTGTCAATAACGCCTGCTGTCCACGGAGGCGTTATTTGACGAATGACTGCAAACCTACAAATGACGAAAGGATTCGCTTGCATCTTAGATACGTCCACACAATGGTCATACATTCGTCACGCAAATTACAAAATGGTTTATTTTAGCTCTCAAGTTTAACAATAATCCGAACAAAATTGGATACTGAGGCCGTCATTTAGTACATAAACGTTAATTTATTGTCTTACTTCCTTACCCTGACTGTCGTACCTTGACTGTGTTAAGGTTAATCTTGACGTTATCATGTGTCCTTTGCTTTTTTGGCGGTTTTGAGCCTTTCGCTCAGCTATGCCGCCGTATTGTTTGTTTGTTGTTTGCTTTTTCTCCTTTGTTTTGTTTGTTTGTCGGTTTGTTTGGTTGTCTGTTTTTGTTCCTCTCATGACCGGTTTCCTTTTTTCGATTCTTTTTTTTTGCTTGTTTGTTTGTTTTCCTCGCTGTTGGTTCCTGGTTCGTCCTGGTGTTGGTTCTTGGTTCGTCCTGGTGTTGGTTCCTGGTTCGCCATCCTGGTGGTTCCTGGTTCGTTCTTCGTGCTCGTGGTGATTCCTGGTTCGTCCTCGTAGTGGTTCCTTGTTCTTCCTCGTGGTGGCTGCTGTGTGCTGTGTCTCTCAGTTTTGTTCTTGTTGTTCCTGCCTGTTTTGTTCCTGGGTGCTCCGCTGGGTTCGGCGATGTAGGGCTTGAGCTTTCCTGTAAAAAGAAAGATCAGTTAATACCTATGTTGTTGCGCTTTTGTATGTTACCATTTGACGCTGATCTTGTAATCTGCGTTGTTGATTGCTGGGTTGTCATGCGTATTCATGCGTTCGAAGCTTTTCATTGCTAGTTTTTCGATGTGTTGCTTGATTGCCTCCATATTTAGATCGCTGTGCAGCTGCTCGTTTGTCATATACCATGCCGAGTCTGTTATTTCTCTCAGTGTTTTGTTCTGGATCATTTGGAGTTGTAGATTTTCCGTTCTTTGGATTGTATCTAGCACGTCGACGAGTACGTCATTGTTGGCCGTATTATGGACTTGTAGATTTGTAGTTTGTTCCTTATGTTCTACTTGCTTTTCCTGTTCAAGAGCGGGTACAGGTAGCCTTTAATTTGTTTTGCTTTTTTCGCTGTCTGATCAATGTGTTCTGAAAATGTTAGAGCTTTATCTAGTGTTACGCCTAAATATTTAACTCGGTTTTCCCATTTTATGTCCGTTTTGTTAATTCTCAAGCAGCAGTTCGTGCTTAAATTTTTTCTTCGTGAAGATAATTTCCTGGGTTTTTTCTGCGTTTAGTTTAATCCTGTAGGTGTTACACCAGTCGTTAATCCTTTCCAGGTGATTTTGTAGCCGTTTTGTTATGACCTCGCTCGAGTAACCTCTTGTGAAAATTGCCGTGTCATCTGCATATAGCGCAATTTCTGTGTCGTTTAGTTTTGGGATGTCTGTGGTGTAGATGCTGTAAAGAAGGGGGCCCAGGACAGATCCTTGTGGGACACCGGCTCTCATTGTCTGAGTTGAGGAGATGCTGTCGTTGATTTTGACTTGGAACGTGCTGTTACAGATAAATGACGTCACTAGTCTGATTATTTCTGTTGGGATTTTAAATTGGTGCAGTTTGTATATTAAACCTAGGTGCCATACCATTGTCGAAAGCCTTAGAGACGTCAAGAAAGACGGCTCCCGTGGCTAACCCTTTTTTGAAAGCGTCGAATATTGCTTCGGTTATTTTTGTCGTCTGATAGGTGGTGGAGTGTTCTATCCTGAAGCCGTATTGTTCGTCGGGTAGATACGTTTGTCTTCAGTTATTTCTGTCAGTCATTTGTGTATTACTTTTTCTGTGATTTTACTGAGACCTGTCAGCAGACTTATTTGTCTCTAACTGGAGGTGAGGTTTCGGGGTTTGTTCGGTTTCGGGATTAGGATCGTTGTTGCGTGTTTCCATTGGGTCGGAAACACTCCAAGTTTCAGTGCGGTTATTCTGCCTATTGCGTTCGGTGTTAGGTTTTTTAGCGCGGCGTTGTTGATGTTATCGCAGCCTGGTGCTTTCCTGGTTTTTAGGTTTTAAAATTTTTCCTTTTTTTCCTCCGGTGTTGTTTCCTCTATTTACGTGATTTATACACTACTATTTAGTGCTCTTAGTACGGTTTGGCGCATTTTTTGCCTTTTGCAGAGTGGGTGTGTGCCGGCGTTCGGTTTAAACTGCTGTGCAAGCGACTTTGCGAATTCCTCCGTTTTCTCTTTGTCCGTGCTTGCTACAGTGTCATTTGTTGTTTTCAATGGCGGAATTGTTCTCCTCTCCTTGTTTCTCAGATTCTTGGCTAATTTCCACGGTTCCTCTATTGTTTCGTTGATGCGTTCTAGTTTGTCTTCCCATTCGGTGTTGTGCTGTTCGCGCAGTGCCGCTATCAGTTGGTTTGTCAGTCTGTTTAAGACGTTCTTGTCCGTCGGTGCCAGCGTCCGTTGGAATAATTTGTTAGTTTTGCGCTTTTTTGCGCTTTTCTGCGCTTTAGTAGGTTTCTGATTTCCTGTGGGAGGGCGGTTGTCGTGTTGGCTGTCCGTTTCCTTGTGGCGGCCTCGATGATGCTTTTATTTCGTTTTCTATCGTCCGTGCTGCTTCTTCTACGCACGGGCACGGGCGGCTTGTAATTTCTGTACAAGTGATGTTCGTCAGATTATCTTTAAATTTGTTCGCATATATGATAATTTACTCGATTGTTTTCCTGGCCGTTTTCGCATGGAGATTTATATGCACTGGGTTGTGATCTGAGCTCAAGGCCTTGATTCAGACTATTTCCACGTTTGCTGTGACGTTTTTCATAATGGCTATATCCAGAATATCCGGAATTCTCTGAACTCCTAGAAAGTGTGTTTGGTGCAATTACTTGTAACTTCCGGTTTTCCGTGTACCTTAGTAATTGTCGGCCCTTTGTGTTTGTCACTCTGCAATTACATTTCGAGTGATTTGCGTTGTAGTCTCCTGCAGGTATGGTACCTATATGTCTGTCGAATATTTTGTACAAGTCGTCGGCGTTTATTGGTTTTGTTTCTGTGGCGGCGAGTACAGTGCGTAGAGGGCTACGGGTCCGTCGGTTGTCTGTACTTCTATTCCTACCGTTTCCGTGTCGGTGGTTGTTTCAACTTCCGGCAGTTCGTGGTGTTTTATGTTTCTTTTAATGATGGTGGCGACACCTCCTACGGCTTTCTCGTCTCTGTCTTTTCAGTAGACTTGGTAGTTTGCTATATTCAGTTGGTTGCAACGTCTGAGGTGCGTCTCGTTGATCAGTACCACGTCGACGCTTTGTTCGTTTAGGTGTGCCACCAATTCGTGTTTCTTGTATTGTATTCCGTTTGCGTTCCAGAAAATAAGTTTCAGATTGTCTCTAGTTCTTCTAGTAGTGTTGAGTAGTTCGGCAAAGTCGAGCATCATTTCCGTCAATTCTGCTGCGATTTTTCCGTTGTTTTTCCTTCTGTTTCCGCTTGTTGACGGTTTTGTCTCCGGGTTGGGGTTGTTGTGTATGTTTACCGGTTTTGGTATTTGGCTGGTTGTCGGTTTTTGGGCTGTTTGTTTCGGTGGGGGCTTTCGTTTCTTTCCCTGATGTCGTTGTTCTATTTGTCTCGCTATTTCCGGTCTCGCCGGGCAGTTTCTCCAGAAGGAGGTTTGTTCGCCTCCGCAGTTTGCGCATTTCGGCGACAGGGTTAGCGGTTTCTCACAGAGGTGTGTGCTCTGGTTCTGTCCGCATTTCATACATCTGTATTCGGCGTTGCAGTACCTCTGCACGTGGCCGAACAGTTGGCATCGGTGGCATTGTACAGTTTCTCCTCGCGTTTTTAGTCGTTGCATTTTCACGCACAATCCGTAGAAGCGTTTCATTTGGTAAATGGATTTATATTCCTTCCCAATTTCAATTAGGACTATTTGGATTGGAGTGGCTTCTCTCCCTTTCATCCTGGTCACTTTTATGACCGAGTATCCGTTGTCGCTTAGTTCCTCTTTGATTTTTCCTCCTCCGTCAGGCCGCAGGGAACTCCCTTCACTACGACCTTCAGGTTTTTTTCTGTGCTGAGTTGGTGCGTGTGAAATTCATAGTCTTTCATTAACTTGTACATTTGCCGGTAGTCCGTGATTGTTTGGGGCTGGATTCTTATCCCGTCCTTGGTCGTCGTTGCCCTGGTGCAGTTGATGTTCTTCCTGTTGAGCTTCTTCGAAAGCCCTGCCCATTTGTCCTTCTGCCCATTTGTCCAGAGCATTTTCGTGGCACAATAGATGTTTTGTTATTGGCGTTTTTTTCGGTGGGGGTTTCAGTTTCAGTGATTTCGTCGTTGTAGTGTTTTTACTTACCTGCAGTCCTTGCAGGCTTAAAGTACTTGGGCTCGTCAGTTTCGCAGTTTTCTTTGGAAACTTGAAGGATTCCTCGTGCTCCGGGTCGGTTTTGCCCTTGGGGTGGTTTCGGTGAGGCTGTTCGTGTCCATCGGTGTCGGTTTCCTCTTCGGGGCGGCTTCGATGGCTCTCTTCGGGGCGGCTTCAGTGGTTCTCCTTGGGGCGGCATCCGACGGCGGTCCTTTTGGTCGCGGCGATGTCCTGGGGTTGTTCGGCGTCGGTGTTCTTCTTCATCCTGTTCGCGAGGTGGTTGAACAGCTTCTCCAACCCGTCCTCGCTGATGAAATCCAGGAAGGCAAAGTCCTTGATTTCCTTGGCGGCGGCGTTTCCTTTGGAGCTGGTTTCATGTTTCACGGTTGGTTTTTTGAAATTATTTTGTCAGAATAAATTGCTAAGTTTAACGTCTGCTTCGTTCGAAGTTCGGTTTAGCTATGTATCTTGACGTTACTGGGGGTGACCGTTTTTATATCCCCCTTTAGGTAAACCGAGCCGTCTGTGGAGTATTGTTTCGTAAAATGATACCAATGTTCATGTCCACCCCAAATCCACCCCAAAAAATCGGTCGACCCCACAAAAAAAATCAATCAGACCGTTTTTTGGAGCATTTAATTTCCTTCAAGAAATATATTGAAGTCTACTATACAAAACTTGCTCAATAAAAAAGTTAAACATAGCGACCGTAGTACTCTTACATAGCGACCGTAGTACTCTTAATATTCATTATATAAATAAAACTCTTAACATTAAGGTCTCGAATTGTCACAATATTTTTTTTTTGTCAGTCATCCCAAATAAAGGCCGATTCTCATATACGCGACACTATCTACGCGACGTTGCACAATGAACTGTCGCGAATTATCACGTCGCTGCTAGGTATTCTCATATATGCGACACTCTGCTAAGCGATTATTTGCTGCAATTGTCAAATCTGTAGTTTCTCTACATTTCAGGTTAAGTTGTATTTTCAAAATGTCATGTTCGTCAAGTTCCGATGATGGTTTTTTTGTCTTAGCCATGTGTTATGAAAATGAGAAATTAAAAGGAAAGAAAAGGAAAAGAAAATATTGGGTGCATCGGATCTTAAGAACAAAACTAGTAGAAGGAGAATTCCAAACTCTCTTCAAACACTTACAAGAATCTGTACTTACGAGTCTCATCTAATTTTAAAGAAATTTCTTTTCAAATTAGATCTACTAACCTGTGTTGATTACTGTAATTTTTATTTTGTAAGTCATGCAGTTTAACATAATCAGCCACAAGAGCGATCAATTCCTCTGCTTTTTCGTCGTTTATTCCATTCATTTTCAAAAACATTCCGTTTTTGACACAATCCGTCATTCGAATGACAAACAAACTTTCCAAACGTCATGCGATGCGCGACAAAACGTAAAAGAATGCTCACGAAATAATCCCAGCGACAGCGCACTGAATTCCGACTTTTAGCAACTGTCGCGTAGCCATAGTGAGAACGTGCCTATTGAAAACAATGTAATCATTATTTGACAGGCGATTTCGTGTAACGTCGCGTTGCTGTGGTCGCGTATATGAGAATCGGCCTTAATATTTTCGATATATTTTTAAAAAACAAAACATTTTTTTGGCCCCATAATCCTGCACTAATTGGCCGAAAACAAAATGATCGGCTCTGAAAATTTGTAGAATATCTAAACTTAGATATACTTCGTAGGATAACTGGAATTTACCCTATCATAAAAGTAATCCCTTTTGGACGGATATTACAAGTTTTCCAATTTTTTTTAAATTCTTTAGTTTTAGTTTTCCAGGAACTAGTTTTATCAGGTTTTGTATAATATACAATTTGAATTTAATTTTATGTTGTTTAATGCTTTTGTTGACTTCTATGCGTTTGTACTTTGAATTATATTTAGTTTGTTTCATTAATTATTAAACTTCCCTTTATTACCGAGATTCCAGGGAAAATAAATTTATATTTCTCATTTACCGTGAACAAAATATACGGTAAAAGATACCCTCTAGTCGCTACACGTGTTTTTGCGTCCTTGCAGCATGGCATTTGTAGTGGCAGGCTGCAGCACGAGCTGCATGACGAAAGTCTGACGATACGCAAATGCGACGATGCCGCACCGTGAACACACGGTGTTTCTACGCAAAATGCAAGCCGGCTTCACAAAAGTGTAAAATAACGATGCCGTGCATATTTCGTGCGGTTACGTCGACCATAGGCCTCAATAACAACAAATTAGTCAATATTATATCTTGTTGCTACATCTTTACTATTTGATTAAAATAGAAAAATTACGGATAGATGTGAATACAGTCGCTATTTTGACTAAGACTGGACGACGACGGCTATAATTCGGAACGTTGACTGAAACGGGACGTGACTGATGTGTGTGAAAGGACCTTAAGAGTCGACAGCGAAGTTGTGCGCACGAACGGAGTGAGCGCGCAATTGCTCGAGACAGAATTGACAATTTCGCCGGGTAACAAACAATATTTTTTATCACTCATGCGAGCAGTTGCGCTTTTAAGCATAGGCGCACTAAGCGCGCGCCTAGGGCTTCCGATTTTTTGGGGCCATAAATTGCCAACTAAGCAAAGTTAGACCAACTTTTGGCGGTTGGCGGCAATAAGCGGTTTGGCACCGGTAGCGCAGAGCTAAATTTAAATACAATTCCACATTTGACGAGTAGCAAACAGTTTGTGATTCAGTGAGTATGTTCTAATAATTAAACTTATTTGGAAGTGAATAAATTGGCACTTTGCTGTGGTTAATTGTGAAAAAAAAATCAACTCAATTCAGATTGTCAAATATGGGTGCAGTAGATGAAGATCACACAAATACTGCATCTACTTCCTGTATGAAGGAATTTATTACAAACATTAAAAATCTAGCTGTCGAGGCAGAACGATCGCTTACAGAGGATTCAACCCCAAAGAATGTATTTCATGTCCCTTCCACAAGTTGTCATCAGAGTCCAATATCATTGCAGTAGATTAAGATAGGACAACTACTGTATCTACTTCATGAATACAGGAATCTAATACGAATATTAAATATGTAGCTGACGAGGCGGAACGATCTCTTCATGTGCATAAAATTTTTAAATTAGACATAGCTTTATGGCCAAAAATCCAGAAAAACAGAAAGAATGCAGAACCAAATTATGAACGAAAAATAAAAAAATATTGGCAATCCTGTAAAACAGGAATTTTAGTTAAGGATCGCGATAGAACGTATATTCGTCACTTGACAGAAACTTTTATAGAATTAAATCTAATGGTTCTAAAGAAAAACGCGAATGGCTTATTTTTAGCAAAACAATTTCCTAAAGTTTATTGCTACATTTGCAAAATGTTTTCTAAAAAAAACCCAATTATCTTTAGAAGAATGCCACTACTGGAAAAATATATCTATCAAAATTTCTGAGCATGAAAATTCAAAGGATCATAGGTATTCTATGTGCATTTTCTCCAAACTTTCACAGATTGAAGACCGGATTGAAACCGAACTGGTTAAACAAATTGAAAATGAAAAACAGAATTGAAGAAATGGTCTGAAGAAATGAAAAGAGTGGTTTCAACCGTGAAATTTCTTTCTACTCCCGGATTGACATTTCGTGGACATATTGAAAGCAACGGAGAATTTGAACCTTTTATAGCTAATCATCTAGATAAATATGGAAATCAAAGACAAGGTTCTGTGAGTTATTTATCATCAAACACAATATGTGATGAATATATTAATATAATAGGTGACAAACTTGGAAATACCTTTATCGAGGAAGTGAAAACTGCGACATATATTCTTTGATTGTTGATCAACTTTCTTTAGTTTTGAGATACTTACTTCCTGATGGTCAAATTAGAGAGAGATTTTTTTCCTTTATTGAGATTTATTCTCATACTTCCGGGAATTTGAAAGAAGTCATTGTTGAAAATCTCAATAGGTTGGAAATAGACCTTAAAAAATATTGCGGATAAAGTTGAAACTTTGGGGTCGACAGGGGTGAAACTTTTGCAGTCTCTAAAGTCTTTCAAAAATGATGAAGTAAGAGAGTGTTTTAACACCATAGGAGAGGAAGCTGGAGTACTAATTGATGATAAATGTACTTACCAAGATGAACATCGACGAAAGAATATGCGTAAGTCATTTTACGATGAAAATAAGGAAAATGAAATTATTTTGACTGGAGGAGAAAATTTTGTTGTAAATAGTTTTAAAAAAACTTTGTTGGTGAAAATTTTGTTGTAAAAAACTAAATTTAATGATTTAATGAACTATTATCTATATTTAAAGAAGATATTGTCATTAATATCTTATTTATATGTTGATAACTCGGGACTTGGCTCGGGACGATTTAATTCAGTTCTTGTCTTATGCCAATGAAAACATCTTCAGTCACTAACAGAAATGTCTCTCTTCGTGGCACTACAGTCCCATTTATACCTGGGCCTCCTCCCAATGCCTACACTTGCTCGGTGTCTTGATCTTCCACTATTAGGGGAGGTTTCGAGGCAGATTTTTAATGTGCCTTTCCCAGTAGAACGGTAGCTTATTTTTACCATGTCCAGGATTTGAACCCGGGATTTGCAGCTTCGAAGTCTGAAACCTTGACTACTAGGCCACCACCGCCTCACCAACAGAAATGCATCAGGCATTAATACGTGGATTAAAATCGAGTTTCCCCAAAGTAGAAACATTAGTTCGCATTTATTTAATCATACCAATAAGAAATGCGCAGAAGAACGTCCCTTTTCGGCACTAAAGCGAATAAAAACATATCTAAGGAATTCCATTAAACAAAAGCGTCTTACAAAAATACCAATTCTACATATTGAATCAGTTGAAACATCGATATGTGATTTCAACGCTGTTATTGATAAGTTTGCTAAGATAGAATGTAGAAAATGTTGTATTGTTTACCAAAAAGCACAATGTTATATAACAAATTACGACATTGACACCAGTTAGGTAATGAAATACTTAACACTTTGGCAGCGAATGGAGGTAATAAAATGGAGGTAATAATTCGCGATTAAAATGTTTACGTTTCATTGATTAAGTCATGCTTGACATTTATCAAATTATTACTTTTTTTATAAATGTATTTTTATTGTGGTTTCACTATAATCTCGCATATTGAGAATTGGGACTCCGTAGACTAGGGCCACGCACTTACTACAGGGCCACAAGTATTGAGAACGCGCGTATTGTATCTAACAAGTTTGGAATCCAGGTGCCGTCCAAAAAATTGAACAAAAAATTAAGAATTTGCTTTTTCAATTGTCTCCGCTGGTGTGGATTCGTCATAAGAACACTCTACAGTATTCGGTATCACTATAGAATTTACACTCACTTTAAAACGTTTTCTTTAATTTTTATTTTTACTTTGTTATGAAAAAAAGTCTGAATTGATTCTTCTTCTTCTTTGCGTGCCTCATCCCTTCGGGATGTTGGCGACCAACATAGCAATTTCCGCTCTATCTACAGCCTGTCTACAGCCTAAGTTGTGTGGAAGTGAGCGAGAACCACTGCCTCAGGTTTCCTAGCCACAAGTTTCTTCTTCTACCTGGTCCTCTGTGTCCATCTACTCTTCCTTGCAGAACCAGCTGTAGTAAGCGGTATTTCTGGTTTCTCATTATATGGCCCAGATAGCCAGTTTTTATCTTCTTGATTGTGCTCAGAACTTGCCTCTGCGTGCATATTCTTTGCATTACCACCTCATTCGTAATGTTATCCCGCCAGGATATGCGGAGCAGCTTTCTATATACCCAGACCTCGAACGCCTCTATCTTCCTTTCCTTTAGCGTCTATGCTTCTGCGCCGTACAACAGAACAGAGAAAACGTAACACCTGACCATTCGGACCTTTAGTTGTAATATCAGGTCTCTAGCCTTCTCTATTCTGCAGTGCAACTCTACGGAGAGCTCGCAGTTGTCGTTGACAATAGTTCCCAGGTAAGGGTACTTCTCTACTCGTTCGATGATCTCTCCTTCTAGCATCAATACGCTGGGATCTGAAGCATTTCAGCTTATTAGCATGTGTTTTGTTTTGCTTTTGTTGAGCTTAAGGCCATATTCCGAGCTAGTGGTCTGAATCTAGGTCATTAGTTCTTGTAAGCCTTCCAAACTGCTAGCAAGTACTATGGTTTTTCCGGCGTATCGGATGTTGTTTATAAGCTCCCCATTCATCTTGATGCCTTCGCTGGTGTCTTTGAGCGCTTCTTTGAAGATTTTCTCCGAATACAGGTTGAATAGAGTCGGAGATAATATGCACCCCTGTCGTACGCCTCCGCGGATGTTAATCTTTGCGGAGTTGTTGTCATCTACTTTTACAGACGCTATCTGATTCCAATACATGTTGGCTATTATTCTGATGTCTTTTGTATCGATGCCTGTTTCCTGAAAAACTTCGTTCATTTTATCGTGTCGTACATTATCGAAGGCTTTGGAGAAATCTATGAAACAGGCATGGACATCACGGCCCATATCTCTGCATCTCTGAATCAGAACCTGGACTGTAAAAATATCTCTTGTTCCCATTGCGTTCCTGAAGCCGAATTGGCTTTCACCTAGATATTCTTTTCTAGCATTTTTGATAGATTCTAGCATGTATGATTTTAAGAAAGGTTTTAACTGTGTGGTCCATTAGGCTTATTAATCTGTGTTCCTCGCAGTTCTTTGCAGTTCGTTTCTTGGGTATCGTGACGAATATGGAGTGCAACCAGTCCTCTGGCATGTTTCCGGTGTTATAGATATTATTAAAGAGAGCAGTTAGGATGTCTAGATAATCGTTCCCAGTGTTCGCATTGCACATTACCTTTAACATTTCGGTGTTGACGTTGTCTGGACCTGCGGATTTATTATTCTTTGCTAGTTCTATGGCTTTCCTTACTTCGTCTTTCGTGATTTCTGGACCGCTTTCTGTCGTGTTGTTATTGTTATTGGGGTGCTCTGAGCGAGAAGTGTCGTTAAATAGGGTTTCAATGTATTCCTGCCATACCTCTAGTTTGTGCGAGGTTTCCGTGACCAGTTTACCGTTCTTATCAGCCAGACTCGTTGTTGTTGTTGTTTTTGACTTGATTGCATTCATTTTATTTTTATTTATTTGTTTATTTTAATGTAGCCTAGCGATATTGAATATTTGCGTGCGTTATTCAAATTATGTAAAATGCAACGAATATTTTACATTTATCGCACTAAAAAACGTGCACCAAGATAATAATATTGTGCATGAGTGATAAAAAATTGATTTATAAACTTATAAAACTCTATTTCTTCTGTCACATTCCCTCTATTTTTTTGACTTATATTTATGACTTATATATTTGCATGTTTTTGCTTTTTTTTAGTTTAATTAATGATTATTTACCTAAAATTTCGTTTTATAATATGCAGTAATATGGCCAATTTTATTTTTTAATTATCGAAAAACGAAATTTTGATTGACTTAGATTGCATAGATGTAAAGGGTGAGAGAATGTCTCAGGAGTATACGCAGGAAAGAGGAGTCACTCATTGCTGTATTTGTCGACTTTCGTAAGGCCTTCGACTCAGTGGACAGGCAGATTTTGTGCATGAAACTAATCAAAGTAGGTGTCAAGGGGAAAACATTCAATCTTCTACGTAACACCCTTGCCACGAATTTGATCAAAATCGACAAGACTCGGCGTTCAACGTAAGTAGATTACGAGTTCTTAAAAATTAAAAGTGTTATAAATGAATAATTAAAAGTGTTAATAGTAAATAATAATCATTAAAAACTATTGTGGGTGATACGCGGTAGAATAAATATATCACTCACGGTTTGCAGAGGAATTTATTTACATCATCTTTACATCACATAATATACAAAGGCTTTTTGCGTACAATATATAGATGTTTTTTTACAAAAAATGGCTGAAAAAATACAAAATTCGGCCTCCGAGGCAGCCGGTCCCAAGTCCGGGTAAAAGAGGAGGGTTGGGAGGTGGGCCAGTAACCCGCTCCTGGAGAAAGAAAAACACTACAAAACCCTTAAAAACGCCTCCGAAGAGAACCAACTACAACCTGTAAAATTGACGGACAAACGGACAAGGATCAGCAAACGGACAAGGAATTTTCTTTTGGAACCTGGAATGTTCGAACGCTTCCGTGTCATAATGCTTTTAGAAATTATTCATACAAAAAGCGATTACTTCATCCAAAAAAGGTTACTTCGTCCAAAATACAAGGTTTGGATTTTTGGCGTACAATAAATAGATGTTTTTTTACAAAAAATAGCTAGAAAAATACAAAATTCGGTTTATTCATACAAAAAGAGATTTCTCCATCCAAAAAAAGGTTACTTCGTCCAAATAAAATATAAACACCCAATAATCGATTTATTCTTACAAATAATAATGGTTTAGTACAATAATTGATGGAATTCTACAAAATAAAATAAATTCACCCAAAAAAAGTGTAACTGTACAAAAAAGCTTAATCTATCCAAAATTTCTTTAAAAGCAAAACGGAGAATTCTGAAGATTTCAAATTTTTATTTATTTGTTTAAAAGAGTGTGCGTTCAAATTCAGTCAACATGAATTTAAACCAACAGTGTTGATTGCAGATGCTTCTGATGCAATAACAAAAGGTTTTAAGCTGGTTTTTGGGGATAAATTCTCAAGAGTTATGTGTTGGGCACACGCTAAATCGGCAATCGACAAGAGACTTTTGACTATTCGAGAAAAAAATGTGCGAGATTCTCTTGAAGCTGAAATTGATATCCTCCATTATGCATCATCACTGGAAGATTTTGAAAAGGCTCCAATCCTTTTCAAATCAAAAGACATTGATTCTACTCAAGATATTCTAGACTTGATCAATTATATGGATGACTATTGGATTAAAAACAAAATTGGTTGGTTCACTGGACTGGTTGATGGTGTTCCGTGTCATAATGCTTTAGAATCAACTAAAAATGTAATTAAAAACAAAACATACCTTTAGGAAAAGGTTACCTATGAGTGAGTTTCTATCAATAGCCAAAATAATTGTTATGAATTAATCAGAAAAGAGAGTTTATCAAAATAAATTCTACACCGAGTCCGATTTTTGATGACGAGACTGTACTTAAAGCCTATCATTGGGTTAAAGAATCCCAAACCGTTGTGAAAGAAGAATTGAATGGTCAATCAATTTTTTACTATGGTCCAAACAGTCAAAAGATATCAGAAATCTATATTTCAGAGTAGAAAACAAAAGAAAACGTGAAAAACTGGAATAGTTTCGAAGAGTACAAATCATATCAAATTTCAATGTGGAAAGTGACTCTGAAGATGAATAAATGGAAAGAAGCTTCCTGTTCACGTATGTGGTTTATAAAGAATTACATATGTAAGCACAGTATTGGAATGCGAATTCTCTTGAAACTGTACACAGTTCCATTGACACTTGAACAAGTTCCATTGGGACAGATGCGAAAGCGTGGACGACCTTCAAAAACTAAACCAGTATTAGTGCATCAATGAAATGATGAACAATGAGGGTGAGCCATTTAACGTGACTACCCCAAATATCTCCGTTACCTTTAGAGTGACGGAAAAAATGTCGAAAGGGAATTATATTGATTTCGAAGGGCTGACACAGTGGTTAAAATTAGTTTTTTTGCCAAGGTCATAGTTTTATGTCCTCAAGCTCATCAATGGTTTTTCAAATGGGAACATGTTATTTTTTTTAACAAATTTTAGTCACTATTCACGCAAATCCAGCGATCCATAATATCATGACATGACCTTTCTTTTTGCGTGGATTAGCACTGCCCCTTTCGCGGAATAAATGAATAATTAGATCGAAACATCGACGGAATGATGATTTCTGTCAGTATAACGTCGTCCATAAAGTTCCGGCGCTCGCACAGACTTCCTACAGGTCTCACCATGAATCAGAATCATATCCACTTTCTCTGCTTGACTCTGCAATACCATTTTCGATACGGTTATTCAAGTTATTTCATGTCATGATATCATGGGTCATTGGATTCGTCTGAATAATGGCTACAATGTCTTGATACAAAAATAACATGTTCCCATTTGAAAAACCATTGATTACCTTGAGGACGCATAAACTGTGACCTTGACAAGAACGAATTTTTAACCACCTGGTCAGACCTTCGCAATCAATAAAATGCCCATTTTTTCGTCACTCTAAAGGTAACGGAGATATTTGTGGTGGTCATGTTGCCCGCCCTGTATATAAAAAATTACCCACCACATTATAAATTACACATATTACATATTTAATAAATTCATTTAAGAAGTACTTTTTAGAAATTAATATTGTTATATACTCGCATTGGCCACCGTATCGCTTCTTCTCATCAATCTCTCAACTGCTGCTTCGGTTGTTTCGCCCCCGCCAGGTCCATCAAGTATGCCCCTGCGTATCTCAAACGACACAGTCTCAAGTGTCCTCTCCAGCACTCTAGTTTGGATGTAAGCTAATGCTTGGTGTTATTACAAGTTGCTGGATATATCTGCTGTGGATTTTTGTAACCACCCCGTCCCAATTCATCACATACGGGATAATCTTGGCTGTACACTTGTGAAGTATTAATATTTCACTCGCTAGTAAGTCGCACTTATGCAGTTTCGTTGTCTCAACAGTTTGTAGCTGATCCTGGCCTATTATTCCAATTTCAATGATAATAGCTTCATTTCGATTCACTAGAATAATACACTAGAATATCATATCACTAGAATATCTGGCAGGTCATGTGCTACTCTTATTACTTATTATATAGCATATGATATAATATAAAATATAATATATTACATACAATAGATTTTAGCTAATAGTTATTTGATTCTAGTTCAAATTTTATATCAAGCAAATTGTTTTTGTGTAAAGAGCAATGAAATTTTCGATGAAACAACCTTTTTAAGTACACGTAAACTTTTTTTGGGTGAATTGATTTTGTGTTATAGAATTAAATCGATTATTGTAAGGAAAAATCATAGTTTGTACGAAAAAACCAATTGGATGATTACATTTTATTTTGGATGAATTGACCTTTTTTTGGATGAAGTAATTTATTTTGTACGAAGTAACCGAATTTTGTATTGAATAATTTATTTTGTATTTATCCAGCTATTTTTTGTAGAACTTCAACCATTTATTGTATGTTAAATTTTGTATACTTGTAATCGAAAATTGGATAAATAAATTTTAAGCGATATACAAATATAAAAGAGATACAAACACTGTATTAATCGAATGGCGGAGCTGCAAAGTATTCGGAGAACTTGGATATAACTTGAAGAAACCTGCACTATTAACCTGGGTGGAACTGATGTCTCGGAGGCGCTCGTACTCGGACTGTTTTCGTACTTTAACTTCCCGTTTATTCGGGGTCCCAGTATTTATATTACGTCCAGGTATATTGTCCCTTCTCGGGTGGATTATTTTTCTTTCTGCGGGTATATCGTCGCTTTGGTAATTACCGATTCTCGGGAGAAAAATATCCTGCCGTAATCTTCCCGAGGATAACTCTATTGACCCTCATAAAATATTTTCTGAAATTTGTCCGAAAGTATTTGGGTAATTATTGTAATACTCTCGTTAAACTAAAAATAAAAATGTTTCTTAATCTACTCGAGCATTACACTATCGACCCTCACAAAATATTTTCGGAAATTTGTCCGAAAGTATTTTGGTAATTACTGTAATGCCCTCGTAAACCTAAAATAGGTTTGAATGGCCCGTTGCCGCTACACTTTTTCCTTACGTTATTCTCAACCATGCCAAGAGAGTTAGGATCCAATATGACCACCGAAAAGCAAGTTGACTTCTTGACTGTTTTGCAAAGTTCCGAGTTACGAAAAAATACATTTCGGAAGTAATCAAAGAACACGTTGACTACCTGGAAAATCTGATACCCGATTTAACCAAAAAAATTACGCTGTTAACGGATGAGAACGAGAAATTTCAAAATCAGCTGATGGCCTTGGAGCGGGAAAAGCCGCAAAATTGCCAGATATCAAGACAAGAGGAACCATGTTCAGCGAAGATGAGTTATAGAGCTCCAAATTACGCAAAAAAGTACTACAAACTAACTCGGAAGATATGGAAGGTCTAAACATAATTTTTGGAACTAAGGACGAAACTAACTCTGCCTGCTGAGGAGGATTGGTGGATTGAGTAGCTAATCCTCCGAGGCAGCCGGTCCCAAGGTAGAAAAGGAGGGTTGGGCGGTTGGCCAATAATCCGCCCCTGGAAAAACAAAAACACTACGAAACTCTTAACAACGCCTCGGAAGAGAACCAACCATAACCTAAAACGATCGGCAAACGGACAAATAATTTTCTTTTGGAACCTGGAATGTACGAACGCTCAATAAACGACGAGGACAAAGAGTGCTCGTAGAAGAAATCAACAAATATGACCTAGCAATTACAGCCGTCGAAGAGACCAGATGGATAGGCAAAGGTATCAGAAACTACAAATGATATACGATATGTTATAGTGGAAAAACAGATGGGAACAAAGAAATGGGAGTAGCATTCATCATAAACAAAGCTATAAAATCAGCAATAATTGACTTCCAACCTGTCATTGTAAACTACAAATCCATACATGTCACACGAATGCAACGATCATCAATGTATATAGCCCCACGAAGGAACTAGATACAAAGATAAGTTTCTATCATGAGCTAGAAAGAGTTCATGACTCTTCGCCATCTAGTGACGTTCAAATTATTTTAGAGGATATGAACGCCAAAATCGGAACATAAATAGAGTATAGAGGAACAACTGGAAAGCATAGTCTGCATGAATTATCCAACAATAATGGAGAGCTGTTAATAGACTTCGCAACAGGCAGGAATATGGTAATCAGCTCAACTCTGTTTCCACATCGAGATATATATGTCGCAGGGAAATGGTAAAATTAGAGATTTGATAAAATCCCTAAGGGATTTGATCAAATCACGGAAGATGTTTAAATAAAAATTCTGTGATTTGATCAAATACCTGAACTGTTTTAGTGAAATGATGAAATAAAGTAAGTCAGGACGCGCACGGCTCTACGCTTCGCTTGTTACCACTCCCATTTATCTCACCGCTCTCATCCGGCGACCGTACCGTCATATAAGTAGCGCCCAAACATCACGCGAGGAAGGTTATATTTTTATTATTGTTTTCTATATTTTGAGTTTTATCAAGTACCTACCGTAGAAAAATGGGTTCAGATATAGAAAAAAATCAAACACTGAAAAAATTAAATTCAAATTTTGTATCTGAAGAACAGTTTAATAAAACTATCAAGTCGTTTTTGAACAAACGGCATGCTACGGATAAACCTTTGTGGACTAGTGAAAGAATAGAAGAAGCTACCACAGTCGTTGAACAATTTAAATTAGCACCACTACTTGAACTGCAACGGACACATAATCAGTACTATTATGGAAGCAAATACGATGTTATGGAAGTAGGTACTAAAAAATCATTGATTTTGAAGAGTAAGTTTGACTCCGATGCAGTTGTGAAAATAGTGCCAATGGAAAAATTTTACCACATACTCCGGGAAACCCATCAGTCAACTGGTCACGGAGGAAGAAATAAAATGCTGTACAGTTTGAAATCGAAATACCTAATACCTACTTCAGTTGTACTTGAATTTCTAAAACTGTGCACGGTATGTCAGTCGAAAAAAAAATCCAAGAAAAGGAATCGCTATTTGTCCAATTGTATCTAGCGACTTCAGTCATCGTGGCCAAACCGATTTATTTAACTTACAGTCGGCCACAGATAGAAACTACAAATGGTTATTAAACTATCAGGACCACGCGACGAAATTCAACTTTCTTCGACCGTTGACTTCAAAAAGAGCTGCTGAAGTAGCAATGGAGCTATTAAAAATATTTTTGTAAGTAGTTTGTCCTCATATACTACAAAGCGATAACGGCCGTGTGCTGTCATACAAGAATTAACAAGTTTGTGGCCAACGTGCAAAATTGTAAATGGTAGGCCTAGACATCCAGCTAGTCAAGGATCTGTTGAGCGATCAAATCAAGATACTGAAGCTATGTTACGTGCTTGGCTAATTGACAATAATACAGAAAACGGGGTATAGGTTGTTACTTTGTTCAATTCCAGAAGAATCCTCTTTTCATCGGACCATTAAACAATCAGCTTACCAAGCTTTATTTAGAGCAGAACCAAAAACAGGACTACAATCTAGTCATATTTCAAAATAGTTGCTTGAAAAACTTGTTACTGAAGAGGACTTGGATCTACTTCTTAATCCGCAGGACATGACATTATTTTAACACCAGAAGACTTACCAGCAGCTGCCTTAGAGAACAACAAAGACGCTTCAGCTTCAAAAGATCTTCCAGCATCTGAGTTAATTAAGTACAATGCCTTAACTTCAAATGACCTATCAATAGTTAAATTAACCAACAATAATATTGAATCAATTTCTTTATCCATAACAAGACAACTCGAACCAGTTAATAAATCTACTTCAACTTCTGCTTCAACAGTTGAAACACCTGTAGTGTTACTTGCATCAGAAGGGAAAGCAGCTGTCAGTGACAATAAAGCATGTTGTGTTGTTTGTGAAATGGGATATACTGGAGCCTATTCATGTGACATTTGTAAAAATCCGGTGCACGCAATATGTGGGAATAGAGTAGGAGAAGAAGGATATGGATCGAAAATTCTATGCTATTTGTGCCAAAAAGAAGAGAGCATCAAAGTTCAAAGGGAAAATGCTGCTAAACACCTGAAAATATCAGCTGAAAAAATGAAAGAAGTTTCTTTGAATACATTTGAAGACGTGTTAGTGTATTCCACAGTTTTGGTGTATGTACCTAAGGTAGATAGAGGCTCATTAGATGAAAATAACATTATAGGGATTGTATCAGATATAAGTAATTTATATAAGTAGAAGAGTAATTTATATAAGAATATATATAAGTAATTTATACCAAATTGGTACCTCAGTAGGGATTATAAAGGATTGGCTACCTAGAAACGCTCTTCAAATAGCTACTACAACATTTACCGAAACAGTTCCACAGACTAACCTAAGTCTGCGTGAGATTGCGGGAAAAATATCCTCATTTGGAGCTCATGGATTTAAGAAGTGTTCCTGTAGCCAATCCAAAATACAATGCAAAACAAAAAAATGTTCCTGTAAAAAAAGTAACCTACTTTGTAACTCGAGGTGCCACAAGTCAGCAACATGTTTTAATAAAAATGATTGAACATTATTATTTATGAATATTGTTCATTTCAAGAACAACATAAGTCATTTTTTTCAAATTTAAGTTTTAATTTTGAACCGCATCTACGGAATTATTTACATCTTCTGTGTAAAAACCACACAAGTTTCAGACACATTAATTTTATCAATAATAATATGGTGTTATGGAAGTTGAAAGGTTTTTACACAGAAGATGTAAATAAGCCCGTAGATGCGGCTCAAAGTAAAAACTCAAATTTGAAAAAACATTGAATTATTTGGTTGTGTAATGAACGATTCAATTACATTCACTAAAGATGTTTAAAATTTTAATAAGAATATTCTCTTTTTTTGTTCCTTTTTTTCTATTTGTTTAGTTAATTATTTTCGAATAAATAATATAATTTGTGTTTCAGTGATTTATTACCTACGCAACTATGAGTATGAGTATAGCTTCAACTATGGAGTCTTGTTAGTCAAAGGACAATTATATGTTATTGTAACTATCAAATCAAAATTTTATTTCGTTAGTGAAATAAAATTTTTTTTTGTTACTGATGTCTGTCATGTTGACAAATTGACTAATGTTTATTAAATATCAATAAAATATAACAAAAATCCATGGTAACCATACCTAACAATTGACGTAAATAATTTCAACGTTTACATGCTGTGAAAACTACAGAAATAAATTGAATTTAAAAACTTTTGCAAGAAAAAAAATAATTTAGATATAACGTGAATTATGAGGATGTGAATGTCGGGCAACTTACTATTACTTACTGCACGTTGCCCTCAATAATTAACATCATCATAATTTTCTTGATACATAAATAACTATTATTTGATAAATAAAACAATAAAGCACTGTTTTATTGATCCGTATCCAAGGAATACATATGACTTTATAACACAAAATTGAATAAACGATATTATTTCATCATTTCACTAAAACAGTTCAGGGATTTGGTCAAATCACTAACTTTCTTTAGGGAAATGACTCACAGAATTTTTATTTTCACATCTTCCGTGATTTGATCAAATCCCTTAGGGATTTGATCAAATCTCTTATTTTACCATTTCCCTGCGACATATACAAGGAGCATATAGCAATATAACATCCAGACATATGCAAGGAGCAACATAGAGCTCCCCAGATGACAACACAAAAAACCAAATTGACTATGTGTTAATTAACAGACGAAGAAGAATAGCAAATATTCTACAAGCAAAAATTTAGTTTAATAAATAGTGTGCCACTCGAAATCCATCCTTTAAAATGCATTACAATTTGCATGAAAGTTTTGCTGCGGTATGTAGAGCAAGAGCACTAATGAATAAATTTTAATATGCACATACAACACGTAATCTCGTCCATATTTCACGACGTGCTACTGGCAGACGTTTTCGCATATATTGTGCTACTAAAATGAACTGTTTAATCACAGCGCGCCTAAAATAAGAAACTCCTCTCTCCTTCCTCGTCCTCCACGCGATGATATTACCTAATCCATTGAGTTCCTCCACTTCGGCGATGTGTATATATTTACCCTTCGTCTTATAATAAATCAAAAGAAATTTACCATCCTGTTGCTATGCTCGACTCTTACTTAGAAACTCTTGCGCACAATATAATAAATATACTCGTGGGGTGGAAAAGGGATTTTTCAACTTCAACTCCCATTACTTCTTTCTTTATTTTTATTTGTTTAAGTTTAATTACATTTGGTCCTTTGTGTGTTCCTTCTGGCATATTTTGAGGATGTTGTATATTTATCAGCATATTTTTATACTTTTAATTCTATCCATACTTTGCTACCCATAATTCTGTCCATACATAACTACACAGACAAGATTAGACAAAGAAGACTAGAACTATACAGACAAAAATATACAGACAAAACTAGAAAGAGAAGACTAGACAAACAAGACTTGACAAGCAAGGCTAGACAGACAAGACTTAGACAGAAAAGACTAGACAGAAAAGACTAGACAGAAAAGACTAGACAGATTAGACTAGACAGACAAGACTAGACAAACGAGACTAGACAGGCGAGACTAGACAGACCAGACTAGACAGACAAGACTAGACAAACAGGAAGACTAGACAAGACTAGACAGACAAGACTAGACAGACAAGGCAAGAGAGACTAGACCAGACAGACAACACTAGACTTACAAGACTAGGCAGACAAGACTAGACAGACCAGACTAGACAGACAAGACTAGACAGACAAGACTAGACAGACAAGACCAGACAGACAAGACTAGACAGACAAGACTAGACAGACAAGACTAGACAGACAAGACTAGACAGACAAGACTAGTCAGACTAGACAGGCAAGACGAGACAGACAAGATTAGACATACAAGACTAGACAGACAAGACTAGACAGACAAGACTAGACAGACAAGACTAGACAGACAAGACTAGTCAGACTAGACAGGCAAGACGAGACAGACAAGATTAGACAGACAAGACTAGACAGACAAGACTAGACAGACAAGACTAGACAGACAAGACTAGACAGACAAGACTAGACAGACAAGACTAGACAGACAAGACTAGACAGACAAGCCTAGACAGACAAGACTAGACAGACAAGACTAGACAGACAAGACTAGACAGACAAGACTAGACAGACAAGACTAGACATACAAGACTAGACAGACAAGACTAGACAGACAAGACTAGACAGACAAGACTAGACAGACAATACTAGACAGACAAGACTAGACAGACAAGACTAGACAGACAAGACTAGACAGACAAGACTAGACAGACAAGACTAGACAGACAAGACTAGACAGACAAGACTAGACAGACAAGACTAGACAGACAAGACTAGACAGACAAGACTAGACAGACAAGACTAGACAGACAAGACTAGACAGACAAGACTAGACAGACAAGACTAGACAGACAAGACTAGACAGACAAGACTAGACAGACAAGACTAGACAGACAAGACTAGACAGACAAGACTAGACAGACAAGACTAGACAGACAAGACTAGACAGACAAGACTAGACAGACAAGACTAGACAGACAAGACTAGACAGACAAGACTAGACAGACAAGACTAGACAGACAAGACTAGACAGACAAGACTAGACAGACAAGACTAGACAGACAAGACTAGACAGACAAGACTAGACAGACAAGACTAGACAGACAAGACTAGACAGACAAGACTAGACAGACAAGACTAGACAGACAAGACTAGACAGACAAGACTAGACAGACAAGACTAGACAGACAAGACTAGACAGACAAGACTAGACAGACAAGACTAGACAGACAAGACTAGACAGACAAGACTAGACAGACAAGACTAGACAGACAAGACTAGACAGACAAGACTAGACAGACAAGACTAGACAGACAAGACTAGACAGACAAGACTAGACAGACAAGACTAGACAGACAAGACTAGACAGACAAGACTAGACAGACAAGACTAGACAGACAAGACTAGACAGACAAGACTAGACAGACAAGACTAGACAGACAAGACTAGACAGACAAGACTAGACAGACAAGACTAGACAGACAAGACTAGACAGACAAGACTAGACAGACAAGACTAGACAGACAAGACTAGACAGACAAGACTAGACAGACAAGACTAGACAGACAAGACTAGACAGACAAGACTAGACAGACAAGACTAGACAGACAAGACTAGACAGACAAGACTAGACAGACAAGACTAGACAGACAAGACTAGACAGACAAGGCTAGACAGACAAGACTAGATAGACAAGGCTAGTAGACAGACAAGAGTTGACAGAAAGTTTTTACTTTTCTATTTTTATTAAATTCAAGAGATCTCTGGACCTGAGTTATTGAATTCTAAACTGTTCATCATGATCCAGTCTAGATAATTGTCTCTCGATACTCTCTCGATTTTCTTCTTCTTTACTTGCCATGTACTCCGAGGACGTCGGCGATCATCATAATGATTTTTATTTTATCTGCAGCGGCACGAAACAGGCGTCTAGAACTGACACTATACCACTTTCTCAGGTTTTTCAGCCAGGACGTGCGTCTTCTTCCTGGACCTCTTCTACCTTGGATTTTGCCTTATACGGTATTTATCTCCTCTCATAACGTGTCCAAAATATTCCAGCTTGCGTTTTTTGATGGTAAACATGACTTCTAGTTGCTTCTAGAGACGGGCAAGCACCTCGGTGTTTCGGGCTCCCGTTTTGTCTACTCGTGATATTCGCAGCAGGCGGCGATAGCACCACATCTCAAACCACTCCAGTCGGTCACACATTGCCTTTCTCAAAGTCCATCCTTCCATTCCATAGTACAAAATTGGAAATACATAGTAGCGTACTAATCGAATACGCAGAGCTATTGACAAGTCCCGGTATCTAAGAACCTTCTTCATATTGCTAAATGCTGCTCTAGCCTGCTCGATGCGGGATCATATTTGCTGCTTGTTATACAACTCACTGCTCAACAACTGTTGGTTTCCTGTACTCAGGTTTGCTAGAAGCTCTCCATTTTTGCTAATAACCATAGCTTTGGTCTTGCTAATATTTAACTTGAGCCCTCTTTCTTCGCTTTTAGCCGCAACCCTATCCAGTAACGCCTGCAAATCATCAGCACTTCCTGCCAGCAGAACTGTATCGTCCGTATAACGCAAGTGATTTATTACTTCTCCGTTGATATCAATTCCTTCCCGTGCTTTGTCCAATGCTTCGGCGAAGATTTGCTCAGAGTACATGTTACAGAGCAGTGGAGAAAGGACACACCCTTGCCTCACACCTCGCTGAATGGGAACGTACTCAGCGGTCATGTCCGCAACTTTGACAGCAGTGACTTGGTTGTAATACAGATTTTTTTATAATGCGGACGTCTCTGTTATCTAAGTTCATATTCTGAAGGATGCTGACAAGTTTCATGTAGTCAACACAGTCAAACGCTTTCTGATAATCGAGAAAACACGCGTATACATCGGTGGACATGTCACTCCGCTCTCGATTTTCGTTTTGTTAATATATCATCTTCATCCGTATTCCAGGTAAGTTAATGCATCCGCATATCAGTCTCCAGAGATCGTCTCCATATTTCGGTAACTGTGCAATAAAATAGTACGTGTGCCGCGGTGTCATTTTGGCCACACTCACAGAGAGGACTTTCTCTTTTACCAAATATGTGGAGGAATGCTTTGAAATTACCATGGGTTGTTATTAACTCGATTGCGTGGTGGGACAGACTGATGTTGAAACCCCTCCAGGTCTTAATGGACGGTATAAACTGCTTGGTTCACAAGTCTGTTGTAACCCCATCCCATCTGTTCTGCCAGAGCTTCTTGAAATGCCCTTTGGAGCACCATCTTAAAACCTGCATGGGCAATTTACTAAAGGAAATTGGCATATCTTCCTTCTCAGCTGCTTGTTTGGCAAGCATTTCTGCTCGTTCATTGCCCTCAAAACCAGCGTGGGCCTTAACTCAATGCCAACGGATCTTGTTCTTCCTTGAAACTCTGACAGATTTGTTCCACGTCTCCAACAATAATTCAAAATACACTTAAATTTTTCAGAGCATCTAGAATAGATCGGCTGTTACAAATGATGTAACTGGGTCTGCAGCTATTATCTTTCACATAACGCAAGGCTTGCAGTATGGCCAAAACCTCAGATTGAAAAAATTGAGCAAAACATCCGCGGTTAACAGAAGAACTGAAAATATCTAGTCGCAAACTGCAAGATCTGTTTGTGTTGCAAGAAGTATCTGTTTCTAAATATGAAATAGACTCGAGAAAAAATCTCGCAAACATTCCAATTTGATACGCCTTGCAAGAAACTATTATAATGCGAGAATAGATAAGGAAACAAACAAACAAATAGCTCTGTGGTACACCATAAACGAATTAGCCAAGAAACCTAAAGGAGAAAGTCGAATAATCCTAAATGAAAATGATAATACCATGACAATCCTACCGATATTGCACGAAGATTTAAATCCAAATTCGGGGCCGAGGCTCCCATCTTGGGCCCGGAGCCAACTTGTGGGCTTACAAAGGCCCACTTAAGGCAGGGGGCTAAGAAATGAGAAGAGGAGCAAAAGCAAACCCACTGGAAGAACACGCCAGGACAGAGGCAAGCTAAAATGCTCGTAAACTATTCTGCCGCAATAACGTAGCAGATGCTAAGCTTCTCTAGAAGAGAAATCAGAACTTTGGTAGGCATACTCACAGGACATTGTCCGGTGAGATATCACCTACACAAAATGGGAAAGGCAGAGGAAGTTGCCTGTAGATTATGCGAATCAGATGAAGAAACCGCTGAACACATAATGTGCACATGTATAAAGCTAGCACACATAAGGCTTGCCCAATTCGGGGTCGCAAGATTGACCACTTTGGAGCAGAGTATCAAGCCTCTCAAGAATATCTTAGACTTCGTTCACGAAGTTGATTTCCTGGGAGAGTAATTATAGTAGGTGAAGCACAATAGAACAAGTTGGTCGCAGTGCAGAAAGGCTTTGCAGCCAAACGACCCCCACACAAAAAAACCTGTTCTTCAAAAATACGCCAGAACTTGTTATCAAAAATATAGATTCGACAACCATAAATAATAATCACGTCTCAAATATTGGCAGCAGCATGTTTCTGGAAGAGATATCTGAATTGGAAAATCGCAATATTTGCAATTCTTTAAAAAACAAAGCAAGTGCTGGTCCAGATGGTTTGCCATGTAATCTTATCAAAGAAGTGAGTAGCGAGCTAATACGCCCCATTAGAAACCTGGTAAATTGTTCCATTAAAAGCGAAATTTAAGCAAAGTCGAAAGATGTCGATTTAATAAATCTAAACTGTCAATCAATTTCGTTAGGCAACATAGAATACATGTTACACAAAAACCTAGGGGGTCAATATCTTGTGTTAACGGAGCACTGGAAAAGTCTGGAACGGTAAAAAAATATTAAAATGAAAGATTTCTAACTTGATGCTTGTTTCTGTCGAGCTGAAGGAAGGTAAGGTGTAGCAATATTCTGTCATCAAACTGGCTGAACTTTTTGGCTGAAGCTTCAGTTTTCGAATGTGAGGCCATATAAACAAAATTTATTAAAAAAGCAAATCTATAAATTGGAATTTACATCGCAATTCTAACCACTTTTTACATATATTAAACAGTCTACTCGAAAGTCTACTACGAAAATAAACATAGGATAAACTTCGTATGTATCGTATCAGGTGATATCAAGGTGGAGACACTAAAGAATACAAGAAAGAGAGATTTTATTTCCTTTCTCGAATCTTTCAATATGTGAATATCGTTTAAAGCAGTGGTTCTCGAACTAGGTGCCGTGGCAATCTGGGGTGCCGCGAACGTAAGCCTGGGGTGCGGCAGGAATAATCAAGAAGTGCAAAAAAAAATTAAAAGAAAATTACATGAGGAGGTAAACCAATTTGAGTTTCTACTTTTATTGCAGAATTATGGACAATTGGCTAAAATCTGGGTTTTTAAAACGGAAAGGTGATGAACTTATTGAAGCTTCTGAAGCGACTGATTCAATATTATCACAGTATTCAGATTCAGACAGTATCGTCGGAGGAGACGAAATATCCCAGCAGACACCTGCGAGTATAAATCATTCAAGTTAGTCTGCCTGAGTTCGCGAAAACCCAACTCACGACCAAAAGGTAATCCAAGCAAAATAAGGAAATATGATCCTAGCTACTTCAGATTGCTTGGCTTTGTTTCTGTTGGGAACGAATAAGCACCGGAAGGGCAATGCGTTATCTGTGATATAATTGTGCCTAGCAGGTGCTTGGTTCCATCCAAGTTAAAAAGGCATCTAGAATGCAATCAATCTGATTTAGTACATAAAGGTGAAGAAATCTCCAATCGCTGCACTTTATCTCTTTAGGCAGGGTCATCCATGGTGGAGGGAATTTTTAAAAATTAAAATGAAAACGCAACTGAAGCTTCATTTAACAAACAGTCAGTTCACACATAGCCAAATCTGGAAAGCCCCATACTATTGCTGATTAAACCTTTTGTAGAAAGTTGCATTTTAGGTCCAGACATGGCCAAGACGATTGATACTGTGCAGCTCAGTGCTGTGCAGTCAAATAGCATATAAGCAAGCGGATTTACACAATTTTAGAGTCTGTGGAGAACGAGCTCATAAGAAGGTAGTTTACAGCTTGATGAAAGTACCGACGTTGCGGGACCGACGTTGCTGTTTTTCTTGTATTTGTGCGGTATCCATTCGAAATGTAAATACAAGAGGAACTTTTGATGAGTGAATTGCTTCAAACTTACACCACCGGCGAGGAAATTGTTATCGACAAATTTATACAGAAAAATGATTTGAAATGGAACAAGTGTGCTGATATTTGCAGCGATGGATCGGCTGCAATGGTTGGAAAAGTAAAGGAAGCCGTTTCTAGAATGAAGCAAGTAGCAGACAATGCCACCAGCAGCCACTGTGTCATCTATCGACATTCTCTGGCAACTAGAAGGATGTCGCAAGATTTAAAAGTCGTAATGGATGGTGCTGTGAAGATAATTATAATCATGTTAAGAGCCGCCCGCTTCAAGATATGGGTATGGATCACTTCCACCTCTCTTTTTAGCCAGACTATTTGAACTTAAAGATGCAGTAGTACTAACATTTGTACAAACATTTACAGAAGAGCCTTTTATCCAACAATTCACTGATGTCGATTGGCTGCTTAAATAAGTATACCTTTCCGACATCTTTAAAAAACAAAATGATATTGCATTCAATGTTCTCTCAATGTTGCATTCTCAACATACGTGTACGCAAACTCTAGGAGCAAACTCTCCACAAGTGATTTGAGGGTGAAATTAACCAAACATTAGATAAACTTATTCTAACTTCATTAGATAAAATAATTTTCCAAACAATTTCATTCATCCCATTAAAGACAAATGAGCATTAAATTTGTATTGTTATTTTTATTTTAAGTTTTAAAACCGTTTTTAGGGTAGCTGTGCTGCGAAATTTTTGTAGCCCGACAAGTTGTCGCGAGATTTTTTTTAGCTCGATAAGGGTGCAGCGGCAAAAAAAGTTTGAGAACCACAAAGAGTTCAGCCGCACAACATTTAAGTCATGCTTAGATAATTTAGCTGTAACCAAAGATACAAGCATTATTACAAAAACTTTAAACTATAACATATCCGACCGCTTTGTCCAATATATTTCCCTTAAATGTAAAAGACACAACCGATTTGTCAGAGAATCAGATGTTTCAAAGAAAATAACATGAATGCAAAGAGACGAACCATGGGAAGAAGTTTTTGCCATGGAAAACCCGCCGGTAGATAGACAATGGAATAGTTTTTTACAAACCTTCCAAGAACATTTCACAGAATGTTTTCCGATCCTTGAAATAAATAACATACATACAAAGAAAAGGATAATTTCAAACACTAAAATCGAAAAAATGCGCCGGCGCGGCGTATAGAATTACTGCAGATTCTCGCACGGACAAATATAGGGAAAAGAGGAACCGTAATAGATTACTAAGGCAATATAAAGCATTACTCTGTCAAGAAAAAAAAAATACCACGAACGCGATATTATAGAGGGTCAAAATATTAGGAAATCGACTTGGGACCTAAGTGGACAAATAACAAACAGTAAATCAAACGCTAAGTCAAACGCAATGTACGATTTTGGGCCGAATCACAACCCAAACACTATCAATACTTTTTTTCTGGAAAGGCGACGAAAATGACTGAACATTTACTAAACGAACCGTTTAGTGATAACATAAGCGTAAATAGTGACTCTATTTTTTTACGCCCGACCTGCCAAGAAGAACTCAATACGGAGATAAAAATTCTAAAATTCACGAGAGGTGCCGCAATAGGTGAAATAGCTATATCAGTAATAAAATATGTAGCGTCAGAGTAATAGAACCATGGTAATAATTATCAATAACTCATTTATTGAAGCAATTTTCCCCAAATAATAAAAACATCAACAATTTTACAAATAAGTATATAAAAAGGGGGATAGATACAAAATAGATAACTTCAGATCTATCAGCATACAGTCATCCTCTTAAAAATTATTGAGAAATTAATTTATAAGAGAATTGTTAATTTTACGAGCAATCATAATACGATAAGTAGTTCATTAGAACGGTTTTATTAAAGGGCGGAGCACTGCTACAGCATGCTTTCAATTTATTAGAGAAGCAGCGGAACAATTGGAAAAACACCATATACTATGCGTGATACTACTAGATTTTTCAAAAGCTTGCGAGACGGTCTACCATACTATTTTGCACAAAAAGCTAACAAAACATGGAATCGTGGCATAGCACTGCAATGAATCTCCTCATCCCTGGCGAGGCCAAATAGTAGAGTTGCCTACAACTAAAGTTAGAGTTGTAGATTGTAGATATGGTGGTGACGACGTCCTGCGACCTTTATAGATCTATTGTACCCCACCCTCTTCCTCTAAGCGTTGGTGTACTTACCCATTTAGAGCGCCTCCTCTAATCCTGATTCCTTCAGGAATTTCAGGATCTGGGTGGGATTCAAGGACTTCAACTCCTCTACGTTTAGGCAGTGAGCTCCGAGGTATATCTGTCTCTTGCGCAGCATTGATCCGCAGTCTTTGAGCAGATGTATGGGGGTTCCCTCTTCTGAACCACAGAATCTGCATCCGTCATCCTCCTCTAGGTCTAGGGCCTTGAGGTGTTTTCTAAATCTACAGTATCCCGTTAGGACTCCTGTCAGAATTCTAAGCTTGTTCCTGTTTTGTTTCAGGCAAACGTTTGTTCTTTTCTGGTTAAAAGATCCCAGCATCACTCTGGACTTGCCTTATACAGTCCAATACCAGTTTGGATCTGATGGTTTATGAGCGAATGGCCTTGATGGCTGCTTGGCCATCTAACAGGATAGCAATTTGTTTCTTGCAATAATTCCTGTCGAGGTTAAAATGTGCACATCTTTCGATGCGTGTACCTCTGCTTGGAAGATACTTGGGAATTTTTCAAATGGATTCGAAGTATTTGGTACGATGTCCTGAAACACTTCTGCACCAGTACCTTCCTTTGTCTTCGAACCATCTGTATACCACTTGATAGCATTTTGCTCTATGTGGTGTGCTGAGGATTCGTCGCTCCAATCGGCTTTACTACAACACATTGCTGTGTAGTTTTTCTCGAAGTGGTATTTGCATAACATTTCATCTTTTGGTGCTTCCAGCCAGGTGATCTTGGCAGCGAGGCTGATTCGGTCTCTGCTCCCGATTATTTTACCTCTGCCTATTCCTTCCTTGCTGAACCTTATAATCACCGATCTGGCCCTTTCCACCAAAGGTTGCCGCGGAGTCAGATCCAGCACCAGGTCTATTGCTGCTGTCGGACACGACCCCATCGCCCCAGAGATGCAGACACACGCCAGTCTTTGAATCTTTTCAAGCTGTTTCTTCATAGAGGCCGGCTTGATTCCACTTCCCTACGCAACTGCCCCATAAGTGATCGCAGGTCTCACTATCATGGTGTACATCCATCGCAGGATTATGGGTTTACAACCCCACGTTTTTCCTGCCAGATTTCTACACACCATTAGAGCGCGTTTGGCTTTACCTACCGCTGCCTCAACGTGTCTATTCCATAGGAGTTTTCTATCTAGTGTGATACTTAGATACCTTATCTCCTGTTTGTCTTCTACTGCCCTCCCATCTAACAGTTTGGGCTGTAAGCAGTTTAGTTTTCTCCTTCTAGAAAATGGGGAAACCGTGGTTTTGCTCGGGTTTAGTCTCAGTCTCACTGTTTGATACCATCTACTAGTTACTTTTACGCCTCTCTGAACGATTTCACAAAGTGTTCCCCCAAACTTCCCTCCGTCTGGCCATTATGACTATGTCATCACGTCAAAAACCTTTACATTTGATGTCTAGGTCGTTCAGCCTAGCCAGTAGTTCATCAACTACTAGGCTCTACATTAGTGGTGATAGCACATCTCCCTGTGGGCACCCTCGAGTTGTGGAGACCTTAATGGTGTCTCTTCCCACTTGTGTCTCCGCCGTTTTGGTTCTCAGCATTTCTCCCATCCACTTTGAGGTAGTGCTGTCGATGTCAAAGGCTCCTTCTATATCCAAGAAGGCACATATCGCTACTTCCTTTGTATCCTCTATTTCCTCTATATTCCTCTATATACCTCCTATATTCCTCTATTTCATTTGTCAGCTGATACAGGGCGGTTTCTGTGGATTTCCCTGCTCTGTATAAATGCTGACAGTTGTGTAGTGGTGCACCTACCAGCACTATTGTCCTAAGGTAATTATCGATTACCTTCTCCATTGTCTTTAACATAAAAGATGTTAGACTAATGGTTCTAAATGACTTCGGTTGAGTGGTGTCTTTCTTCCCCACCTTCGGTATGAATACCAACTTAGCCCTTCTCCATACCTCCGGTATGTATCCGAGAGCTAAACTACTTCTAAATTTTTTTAGAAGATACGGCATTAGTTCTCTCCCTCTCTTTTGTAGGAAGGCGGGAACTAGTCTTTCCACACATGGGGCCTTAAATGGCTGGAAAGTTCCAATAGCCCATCTGATTCGGTTTTCCGTACAGATGGACGCGGCCGTCCTCCAGTCAGCCCGACTTGGTCTCTGTGGTTGCATAAAGCCCTCGGTCTCTTTGTATTTACTACATCCCGGAAAATGGGTTTCCAGTAGGAGGAGAGCTCTCTTCTCTTCATCCTCCGTGAAGCTTCCATCCGGTCTCTTGAGAGTGGTTGTCATTTCCACTCTATCCTTTGCTAGTGCTTTGTGCAATCTAGCTGCCACCGGCGTGGATTCTATGTTTTCGCAGAAGGTCCTAAAGTTTTTCCTTTTTGCCCTTCTAATCTCTTTGTTGTAGGTTGTAAGCACCTCGAAATATTCTAGCGAATTTTCGTATTGCTTAGCTTTGTTGAAAAGCTTACGTAGTTTTGCTCTTAATGTAGACAAATGTTTGTTCCACCATTTTTTATCCTTATGCTCCTTCACAGTTTTTACCGGGCAGCTGGAATCCAAATGCCGTGGTGATTGCTACATTTATTTCTCCTACAGCCTGTTCCAGTGCGGTGTAGTGTTTGATACTACCTCATACCTCTAGTTAGATTGAATCCTTTGACAGTTAATATTGAAATCCCCCAAGGCAGCATCTTAGGGTCTCTTCTATTTACACTTGTTACGAGGCGCCCGGTATATTAGCAGAGCGTCTCGTAGTGCTAGTAAATGCGCACATTGTATCCCTATAAACTTATTGTGATTGGAGTGGGGATACACACCGGGGTCCGGATGGGGAATCCGGCCATCGATGAGGGGCAGATTGGAATGGGAATTCTAGCAAGACGCTTAGTTAGAGCCACATATATTTAAATAAATATTAAGTTATAGTGCTGTCTCTGTAATTTATTTGGACCTAGCACTAACAATAAGTGATCCTAATATCCGCGCGTCACATTTGTTCGCCACGTGGATCACACCCCTGTGGACATTCCTAAGGACTCCATCTCCTAAGTTGAGGCCACGAATGGACCCCTTGATAATTCCTGGAGTATAGGAATAATTCAGGTTTGAATTGGCAACCTACGAAAAGAATTGGCAACCTTCGAAATTTGCCTCGTAGCACACTATACATTAATAACCTGCCAAATGTTTCCTTAAATAACTCCTCTAAACTGGTTATGTATGTAGATGTCACTTCCCTGATATTACAAAATATCTCAGTTAAAGATATGGATCCTAACATAAATCAACAATCATAACATGGTTCAACCAAAACAGAATGGTTTTAAACAATGCGAAGACCAACTTAATAATATTCAAAACCCTAAGAGACAATCGCATATATAATAATGAAATATCTTTGAATGAGAGCATTATAACAGTTCAACGTGACGGACAACTCTTTGGATTATACATTAACGACACACTCGACTGGACAACTCACATAATAAACCTAACGTGACTAAATAAGAGAATTTATGCTCTTAGAACCAGCGCCGGCGTGTCAAAATTTGCCGCCTAAGGCGAATACAACTTTCGCCGCCCCAATTTGTAATTCGTTAGACAAGAAAGGATCTATCGTCTGTTAGGTACATGTGAAAATCCTGACAATTTTTAAGAATTTCGTTGCGCTCGAATATTTTTGCGCTAATTATAGAATATCGTATATAATTTAAAAATTTGATTATGATTTTCCAATTGTGTAAATCTTTTTGTAACAGAATTACTAAAAATATTTAAGAGATAATGAAAGACTTTTTTAGACAGATTTTCTATTTATTTATCTGTTCCTTCGTAAACAAATAATTTGCTTTTACGTCTAATTCTAATTGAAAGACTGCTTTCAAAATCTGTATTTATTTCCATTTCATTAGCTATTTCTTTAGCTTTCAAATTAATTGCCCAAAACTATTTCTACGGAATTCCATCAGAAACAAATTTATGCTAGAACTAAAAAAGAATACAAACAATTCTTGAATATTTGAAAAAAAAAAAATAACTTAGTTCACCAGATTTTTTGGCTGCGTCGTTTACAACTAACAATAAGTTTAAAGAATGACACGAACAGGGTACGAAAAAGGCCTTAGGATTTTTATCTAAGATTCGTTTTTGCACACCAGAATGCATAGCCTTCATGTTTGCACCATTGTCGTTTACCTAGCCACCTATATTTTCAATTTATCTAAAATTTATATAATTCTCGAAAAATTAAATCAGTTATACTCTCCTCAGTAGATGATTCTACAGGTAAAAATTTTATTGAAATATTCTTTAGGAACAAATTTTCCACTATCTTTATTTAGAACGCGAATAACAAGAGACATTTGTTCAATTCTATTAACATCTGGAGTGCAATCCAAAATAATGCTGTAATATTTAGCCTCTATAATTTTGGAAATAATAGTAGCACGTACTTTTTGTCCCATTAAATGTATTATGTTATTTTGAATTTCTTTGCTCAAATAATGAGGACAATTGGAATTTTTTGAAACTCTGTTTAAATGCTCACTAATAAATGGATTAAATTTTGCCAAAAATTCAATATTTTCAAAAAATCTCTTTGATCTCATCTTTTGTGATTTTGTAATTTCTTTTGATGACATCTTTTATCTAGAAGTAGAATATAAATTCTATAAAGAACCGGAGCATGGGAACTCTAACAATATAAGCATTTTTTAAAAGTAGAATACCGCACAAAAAATTAGCTACTACAAAAATATGCCGCCCAAAAAATATCCCGCCGTAAGGCGATCGCCTGTCCGACCAGGCGCACGTGCCGGCACTGATTAGAACCCTTTCACGATACGTAAACCAGGAGGTATTAAAAATGGTACACTTTGCAACGTTTCACAGCCACTTAAGATTTGGTATCATGTTCTGGGGGCGCGGTCCATTAATTAGCGGTGTCTTCAAGATCCAATAGACGGCACTAAGGACAATACACAATTTAAACTACACAGAAACCTGCAGAGATGTCTTTAAAACAGATAATATATAACGGTAAGCGGCACGGTATGTTTATGAATCTTTATTGTTTTTGGTCAAGAATAAACAGTTATTTGAAGAAGATCAGTTCCATCACACAAAGGACACAAGAAATAGAAATACAGCTTATAAGATACCTCCACACAAGCTAACTCTGACAGAGAAGTTACCACCATACAGCAATATAGAATTATTTAGCGAGATGCCACCATATATTTATTTTTATTTATTTATTTCAATAATTACACAATTTACAATATATACATAAATTACAATGTTAGGAAGGAGTGAGTAATAGGCTCACGAGTAATCGTAGCCCAAAGACAACCCCATACCTTAGGTATTGCAATATACAGAAATGGTATCCAACGATGACCGACAGAAAAAATGATTCGAGGCTTATTTCAGCCAGAGCAGTAGGGTGTAATTTAAGGAATTGCTTCAGGCTTACAGGGGAACAATTGAAAATATCAGGACTGTCTGAAAGGAAGCGTTGGTTTAGGTAATTGTATTGCGGACAGTTAAGATTTAAACGGGACAGTAGGTAGGGACAATCAATTCGATTGTTATCTAGTTTAAATAAAAATAACATATCGCGCTCAGTACGCCTGGCATGTAATGGGGGTAAAAAAGGGTTACCTCAGAGGACGGAAACCTACGTGATAGAAAATTACGGAATTTTCGTTGGATATTTCAAGACGTTGCGTATATACATTATATTGAGTGGAACAAACACGGAATGCACATTTCAGTATCGACCTGACCATGGTGTAGTAGAGGGTAAAGTAGACGTTTATCGAACGGAAACTCGCAGTAGGCCTGATCATAAATCCCAGAGATCTGTTGACTTTTTTTATAATAGCGTCGATATGTTCAGAGAAACATAACTTCAGATCAATTAAGATCCCCAGGTCCTTAAGGGGGGAAACCACATTAGGAGGTTAAAAAAATAAGATTTTCTTTTGATTGCATAAATCGTTAGCTTAACTATTCAAGAATATGCCGTCAAAATTTCAAATAGAAATTCGCATACGTTTAGATTTTATGAGCATAGAACCGAGTGCACATCGGCTACAGCCTACAGGCTCGAGCGGAGCATGACCTCGTTAATCTCGAAATGACTTTTTTGACATTTGCGTGCAATCTAACTCAAAAAGTTTAGAACCGATCATTATGAAAATTGATAGTATGATTCTTTATAAAATTTTGAATTATATGAACCAACATGTGAGATGATATCATGATTTTAATGGTTTTTTTCATTGCATAATTAGAGAAAACAATCGTGAAAATCGAAGAAAAATTGTTCCAACGCCTGCAAAGTTTTTAATTTTCATTTTTCTCGCCTGCATTGAGGTTAATATTCTTAGAAAATAAGTTATTAATGTAAAATAAAAACCTTTTTGATTTCACATGAAAATCGGAATGGTTACACTGCACGCAATTGGAAAACTATACTTACAACCTTCGGCGGACATCACACCGTAACTTTGTTATTTTTGGCTGAAATTATTCAAAAAAATTCACAAAATTTGTTCGAAATATGAATAAAATGATGTCGTAATTTTATTAAATTTTAGTTAATTTTTTCCTAATAAATACTAAAAAATCAGTATCAAACAGCCTCCTAATGTGGTTTCCCCCCTTAATCGAGGCAACCCTCTTAATTAGAGTACCATAAAATCCATAGCCGTATGAAAGATGTGTCATTTTTCTGGTATAAAGATATCACCGAGCACTTAGGGCAGTACGTCACGAACTTATCCAGATCTGCTTGCAAACGATTTGCATCGTTGATATTGCGTATTTTAAGATATTTATATCGTCAGCATAGATAAGAAGCCTACAGTTCTCAAGGTAGGCATCAAAGAGCAAGGGTCTAAGATGAGAGCCTTGGGGGCACCTGGCGACACAGCATAACTCCTTGAAGAATTTCCATTAAATGTAACCGCCTGTGAGCGACCTGACAGGTAGGATCTAAACCAATTCAACAGATGTGTGATATATAAAATCATTAACCAAATATGACAAGTTCAAGAAGAAATCAAACACCTCCTCATAGAAATTGAACCATACACGCTTCACGAATACTTCTTATAGAATTTTACGTATACGCTTTATACTTTTTATAAATTATATAACATCCTTCCAAATTTAAGAACAATTTGACAAATTCCATTTAGCCTAAAAATGTAAATTGTACTCCTCTGTACTCCTAAATAATGGAATAAGTTATTTGATTTGATTTGAATTGACAGACACACCAGAATAGACGAACAACACTAGACAAACTGGATAGACTAGATAGATAGGACTAGACAGACAAGACTAGCAGAGAAGACTAGTCAAATGAAATCAAAGAAAACCAAATATGTTTTTACCATTATTTAAAGATATAAATTACTCCTCAGCAGAAGTTCCCAAAAATTCCTTCCTAAAAAGAATTCCTCGAAATTGTATGGTTCTATATCAACTAGGAGTTTATATAATGCCTTTTTGAACAGGTTTAAATTCGCTAGTTATTTAATTTTTCTTGGTCGCATGTTGTATATTTTCATATTGCTGTATGATGGTTTTTTTCTGTAAGCGTCAATCTATGGTGAGTCAGCTGAAAGTCTTCCTTAATGAATTTTGTTATTCTTTCGTTAGGCTTGTTAAAACTGACGAATAAGTACCTATGTTTTACAACGAAAATTATGGATTCATAAATATATGTTCCCGTGGTGGTTAAAATGTTAGCTGCTTTGAACTGAGCTCTAATAATTCTTCTGTATATTGTAAATTATTCAGAACACGAATAGCTTGTTTCTGGATTCTAAAGACATTCTTTATGTGGATGCTATTTCCACAGAACGTTATACCAAACCTTAAATTGGAGTAGAATGTGGCGTAATACACCATCGTAAGAGCTCCTGTGTCGTAATAACTCTGGAGTGACACAATGTGTATATGTATGTGTAGTCAGGCAAGATTAGATGTGTAGTCAGGCTATAAGAGCAGACTAGAGAGAGAAGACTAGATGGACAAGGTTTTTTTTTATTATTCAAAGTATTTTCCTAAGATTCCATTAATTCCTGAGGATTGCCCTGTACTCCTGTTATTCTCCTATTGCTGCCATAGCTGCCATATAACCAGTTCGGGATCACCCGGGCATAGCTTCGAACAGGAAGACATTAGTTGTAGGTTATGGAATTATCTGTAATAGTTTGTAATTATACTCTACGTTATGCCGTTGGGCTAACTTTCCTGTTCTCTCATCATCAGTGTTAGTTTTCATAATATCATCAATCATTGCTTTTATGCAATTTCAGTTTTCCTTTAATTGTAATATAATTTCAATAATTATTTGTGTATATGACACAATTATACCTTCGCACACATCATAATTTTAATTATGTTGTCAGCATTAACTTCTTCCCCAATCTTTGCATCTGTAAAGATTCTTTTGTTTGACCAGCTACCACAGTCAAATATAGTCTGTTCTGCGATGTCTATCTGTTGGCAGTACATGCATTGATTACTGTTTCTTAGTATAAATATAATCTATAGGTAACCAAACCACCAATGACCACCCACAGACTTTCTGCTAATCCTTTGTTTGAGATTCTTAACCAACCTCTGGGTTTACTTTGCATTTCCTGTATCAGTACTCCATCTTTGACCCCATTTATCTTCCGACTCAGTCTTATCTCATGTTTTCTACCCTTATTTCCATGTCTGTAGTTCGTATTCCTTTCTTCTATTAATATATCAATTGGTATGACCCCGGCTATTTCCTGCACAGCTTCTGTTGAAATTGTTCTGTATGAGCTGGCTATTTTTATAGCAATCTTACGTTGCAGATTTAACATCATTATTCTGTATTTTTCTGTGGCTATCTCTTTTCTCCGGATTCTTTTCTTCGAGTATCGGATGTCATAGAACGAATTGTAAGAATAAGGTGGCGATGGGCAGGGCATGTTGCCCGAGATGACGTGAAATGGATCAAGAAAATAATGAAGTGGAGACCCAGAGAGACAAAAAGAAGTGCTGGTAGACCCCAGGCGAGATGGCGGGATGACCTACAGCTGCTAGCCGGGAAGAACAAGATGCACACAACTCAAAACAGTCTTAGTCTAGTCTACTTAGTCTTGATCTAGTCTGGTATAGTCTTTGGTTAGTCTAGTACCACCTTCTCCAGTTATTCCTCAGTGAACTACGGGATATTTTGCATTGTCCATATATAGCTATTTGTATTTGCATTTCCTCCGTATGATTGATTTTTTTGTCTGACAGCGAGTTTCTTCATGACGATATCGCTTCATACATTTTCGTCAATTTCTTCGAGTTGATCCATTTCTTCTCCTTTGCTTTCATAATTTCTTTTTTCAGAATTTTTCTTTTGTCTGAATAATCTTTCTGTAGTTCTATCAGATGAACAATACTAGACACGACTAGACATACAAGTCTAGACAGACAGGACTAGACAGAACCGTAGACAGTACCGCATAGCATGACGGAATGTGCCACAGTGCTTAGTAGCCTACGCTAGCTACTTCTATGTCCTACGTTGGGCATGAGCTTCTCAAGCGCTGCTGTCATTCTCACTCCCCTCTCTGACGCCTTTCGAATATGTTCAGTGAAGGATAGGCAAAGGATTTTATCAATCGTGATGTCTAGATATTTTACGCTGTGCTTCAGTTTTATGTCTACGCCCATCTCTTTAAAGCCCATCTCTGGCGATGGTAACAGCATACCAACCATTGAAGTACAAAAGCTGGTGGAACACTGTATTAGGAGAAGGTTGCCACTCATCCTGGGATGTGACACGAACGCACACAATGAGATGTGGGGCAGCACGGACACTAATAAGAGGGGTAGGTACCTTTTAGAATATCTCATTAAAGAGAACTTAATTGTGTACAACGTTGGGAACACACCAACATTTGTCACTAAAGTCAGAAATGAGGTACTGGATATTACGGTAGGTAGCGCTAATGTAAGTAAACTAATTAAAAAGTGGAGGGTTTCAAGTGAGACTTCAATGTCAGATCATAGGATCATAGAGTTTGAGCTGGAAGGAGCGAGTGATTAAAACACCCCCATTCGAAACCCCAGACAAACTGTGTGGCCTATGTTTAGTTCCCAACTAAAAGGAAACCTAGAGCAGGTGACAGTGCGGGGTAGTATCAAACACTACACCGTGCTGGAGCAGGCTGTAGGAGAAATAAATGTAGCAATCACCACGGCATTTGAATCCAGCTGCCCGGTAAAAACCGTGAAGGAGCATAAGGACGAAAAATGGTGGAACAAAAATTTGTCTACATTAAGAGCAAAAGTACGTAGGCTTTTCAACAAAGCCAAGCAATACGGAAATTGGCTAGAATACTCCGAGGTGCTTACCACCTACAACAAAGAGTTCAGAAGGGCAAAAATGGAAAACTTTAGGACGTTCTGTGAAAACATAGAATCGACGCCGGTGGCAGCTAGACTGCACAAAGCACTAGCGAAGCATAGAGTGGAAATGACAATCACTTTGAAGAAACCGGATGGGACCTTCACGGAGGATGAAGAGCAAAGAGCTCTCCTCCTACTAGAAACCCATTTTCCGGGATGTAGAGGATACAGGGAGACCGGGGCTTAATGCGACCACGGAAACCAAGTTGGGCCGACTGCAAGAGGGCAGCGTCCATCTGTAAGGAAAACCAAATCAGATGGGCTATCGGAACTTTCCAGCCTTTTAAGGCCCCAGGTGTGGACGGACGAGTTCCTGCCTTCCTACAAAAGGGAAAGAGAGAACTAATGCCGTATCTTCTAAATATCTTTAGAAGTAGCTTAGCGCTCGGATATATAACGGAGCTATGGAGAAGGGCTAAGGTGGTAATTATACCGAAGGTGGGGAAGAAAGACACCACTCAACCGAAGTCATTTAGACCCATTAATCTAACATCTTTTATGTTAAAGACAATGGAGAAGGTGATTGATAATTATCTTAGGTCTATAGTGCTGGTAGGTACACCACTACACAGGAGTCAGCATGCTTACAGAGCAGGGAAATCCACAGAAACCGCCCTGTATCAGCTGACAACGAAATAGAAGCAGCACTAGAGACAAAGGAAGTAGCGATATACGCCTTCTTGGATATAGAGGGAGCTTTTGACAACACCTCACACGAGGCTGTCAGGGCCGCCCTCGAAAGAAGGAATATCGACAGCACTATCTCAAAGTGTATGGGAGAAATGCTGAGAACTAGAACGGTGGAGACACAAGTGGGAAAAGACACCATTAAGATCTCCACAACTCGAGGGTGCCCACAGAGAGGTGTACTATCACCGCTAATGTGGAGCCTGGTAGTTGATGAACTATTGGTTACGCTAAACGACCTAGACATCAAATGTCAAGGTTACGCCGATGACAAAGTCATAATGGCTTGGTTTTTTATTGTTCAGCCCGAGCAAAACCACGGTGATACCATTTACTTGAAGGAGAAAACTAAACTGCCTATATCCCATACTCATAGATGGGAAGGCAGTAGAATACCAACAGCAGATAAGGTATAAAAGGGGTCGTGTTCGACAGCAGCACTGGAGCTGCTGCTGGATCTGACTCCGCTGCACCTTGTGGTGGAAAGGGCCGCCAGATCGGCGATCATAAGGTTCAGCAAGGAAGGAATGGGCAGAGGTAAAATAATCGGGAGCAGAGACTAAAACAGCCTCCCTGCCAAGATCCCCTGGCTGGAAGTACCAAAAGATGAAATGGTATGCAAATACCACTTCGAGAAAAACTTCACAGCAATGTGCAGTAGTAAAGCCGATTCGAGCGACGAATCCTCAGCATACCACATAGAGCTAAATGCCATCAAGTGGTATACAGATGGTTCGAAGACAAAGGAAGGTACTGGTGCAGGAGTGTTTGGACCTCGTACCAGGTGCTTCGAATCCATGGGAACATCCCTAAGTATCTTCCAAGCAGAGGTACACGCAATCGAAAGATGTGCACAGTTTAACCTCGACAGGAATTATCGCAAAAAACAAATTGCTATCCTGTCAGACAGCCAAGCAGCCATTAAGGCCATTAGCTCTTGCACCATCAGAACCAAACTGGTATGGGACTGTGTGGGGAAGCTGAACAAGCTTGGCAGGGATAATAAAGTAATGCTATACTGGGTACCAGGACACACTGGTATAGACGGAAACGAAGAAGCCGATCACCTAGCAAACAAGAGATCCAGTAACCCCTTTATAGGTCCGGAACCCTTTTGCGGCATGAGTGTCAACACCATCCACAAAAGTTTGGATAAAGAAACAAGAGGAAAATGGATGATAACCTGGAAAGAACTTCCAGGGCTAAGGGAATCCAAAGTGATGCTGGGATCTTTTAACCAGAAGAGAACAAAAGCTTGCCGGCAACTAAGCAGGAACAAGCTTAGAATTCTGACAGGAGTCCTGACGGGACACTGCAGACTTAGGAAACATCTCAAGGCCCTAGGCCTAGAGGAGGATGACGGATGCAGTTTCTGTGGCTTAGCAGAGGAAACCCCCATACATCTGTTGAAAGACTGCGGAGCATTACTCCGCAAGAGACAGATGTACCTTGGGGCTCACTGCTTGAACACAGAGGAGCTGCAGGTCTTGAATCCCACCCAGATCCTGAAATTCCTAAAGGAATCAGGACTAGAGGAGGCGCTCTAAATGGGTAAGTACACCAACACTTGGAGGAGGAGGAGGGTGGGGTACAATAGATCTATAAAGGTCGCAGTACAAGTCGTCACCACCATATCTACAATCTACAAATCTACAATCTCTTTAAAAGAGATGTGGTCGAGTTTTCTATAGCCCGTCAGCAGGACAGCTTCGGTCTTTTCCGGTGCCAGGTTGAGGGACCGAGTTGATAACCAGTCAGTAATCAGCTCAATTACTAGATTAGCCCTGACCATATCCGTTTCCATTTTCCAACTATGGTGAGAGCTATGTCGTCTGCGAAACCTATAATGACAACCCCCTCGGGGAGTTTCAAGTAGAGTATACCATAGAGACACCATCGTAGAGTATATTCCATAGTGCAGGGCCCATGATGGAACCTTGTGGAACACCGCTGGTGATGTTGAAGGGTCGGGGAGCGTCTTTTGCTTGTAGAAATACGCTACGGTTATACAAGCTGCACACCATCCTCAGTAGATATGGAGAAATACCTCTATCTGTCAGTTCAACCAGTATGTGCTGCCAACTAGCGGAGTTAAAGGCGTTCCTGATATCTAGTGTTATTATTGCGCATATTTTACGGGTTCTTTTGGTACTTTATTTTTGATACGTGGATGACATATCTAATTACATCCATCGTTAACCTTCCCTCTCTAAAACCGGACTGTCTTTCGCATAGATTGATCCCATTTTAAGGTTCCGTTTTCCGTTAGATTCCATTAGATTAGTTAGTTGTTCCAGGAGTTTTCCTACGATGTCCAGAATGCATATTGGTCAGTATGACGAAGGTAGATCTGTGGGTTTGTCTCCCTTTTTCATGAGCACAAGCTTGGCCTGCTTCAGTTTGTCTGGAAAGGAACCAGCCAGTAGACTCCTGTTGGATATTTCAAGTACCAAAGTTGGAAAGTTTTGCGGCATTAGTTTTATGACTTCCGGGGGGATTCCATCTGGGCCTGGGGCTCTGTTGTTTTGGAGGCGGCTGCTTGCTAGTTTAAGTTTTTCTTCGGTAAATAGCGGGGTATTAGTGACGGAGGGGTGTTCCCAGGTTGGATTAGGGTGGCTTGGAAATAGTGTTCCGGTTATTTCCAGCAATCTGTCTATCGGTAGTTGTAGATTGACATTCCGAAGACAGACAAGACTAAATAGGCAAGTCTAGACAGACAAAATAAGTGTGATGTGTTGTTTTGTTAATAAAATAACTTCAATGTGACAAATTTATTCGTTCTGTTCTTCTTTCTGTTTCACGTTTCTTCTATGTATTCAATCCCAACAACCCCAAATTCAAGCAGCTAATCCTCCAACTCATGTTCCCAGCGTGCAATCCTGCCATTACCCAATATGATAACATGGAGTCTAAACTACTCACTTTGGCCTCAAAGATAATTTCAAGTTGGGATAAGTACCGAAACAGTATGGATGTTGATAATTTGGAGCTGAAGCGTATTAAGGAGGCGGACGGAGTACGCGTTGAAGGTTACTAAGCGGTGTGCTGAAACGAAGTACGCCTGGAACGACATACGCTGGGAGGAGCTGATGACCAAGGAATTGGAGCTAAGGAAAAGTTTTATGCAGTTTCACACTTTTGTCCAAATCAACGAGGACAAACGTACGCGTGCGTTGAAGAAAATCGCGGAGGAAAAAGATATGCAAGAAAAGCGGGCGTGAATGGTCATCGATACTGAAAAAATGTGCTCGTGTTTATCCAAAACCAAAGCACAATTCTACAGAAGACTACAGAATATACGAAGATTTTTTGGTGAGGATGATAGGTCAATCGTTCAGAACGAATGTATCATCGTAGTATCGAACGTCGAACGTAGAACGTAGAACGAACGTAGTAGCGTAGGCACAGTGAACGATGTAATAAGGCAGCGTTGATGGAAGCCAAAGAAATGATTCAACAAAAGCGGTTGACTGAAATGGAAGATTTGAACAACGCGAAAGGCAAGCTGTTGCGTTTGATCGTGGACAAGAGTCAAACATTGATCGAGATGAACAGTCAGCTCGTCGATTTGATCAGCGAACACAATCATGCCAAAGGTCCCGCCCTACACTGGTCGCGCCCCCTACACTATCAATTCCCATGGAAACATTTCTTTGGAAAGCAATGAATTTGGAAGTACTATGCCAATTCTGTGATCGTCTGCATCCCAATCTTCCAGAAGATCAGCAATTTGGCCAACTCACCTGACAATGTTGCTAAATGGGACGAAATTCGACGTAAACAAGCCAAGGAACATCATTAAATATTTCAAAGATGTTACTACATTTAATTAGAAATTTGATTAATTTAATTAGACTATACAGACAAGACTAGAGAAGCAAGACTAGGCAAATAAAACTGAACAGACTAGACGGGCTAGTCTAGACTAAACTACACTACACTGATTTGAAAAATTCACTGTTTTAAGCACTCTTAATATGTAAAAAATTGTATAACTTGTTTTTCACAGTTATATACATTTCTACACTATACACGACTGGACCAAAGCGACTATATTTTATACGACGAAAAGAATCTATTATATTCCAATGAATAATTACCATAAATTTTAAATTTTAAAATATAAGGATTTGTTTGTATTTTTTAATCATTTCTAGTTTTAGAAATATTGCTTTGTATAAATATTATTATATGTAATATTTTTAAGGCATACACATGGATTAATATACTGACAGACATTAATTTAGTAAATATTCATAAGCCGTTCTTGAATGGTGCAGTGGATTCATAATAAAACGATAGATAGTAGCTATTCAAATGTGGCCAGCTTAAATCGGAGGGAATACATTAAGTGTATCATGAATCTCTAATGTATATAGTTTGTGTATGAATATATTCGCGCATAGTTCGCCCGGCAGTTGTGCTGGGCAAAACAAAAGGAACGTCCCAAATTTATGGGAAGTTGTTTACTGAATATTTTCCGAAGGGATTATTCGAAATATTTTAGCGCTGGTGTCGAACGGGGTGTATGTATAATTTATACTCGATATATAATGCGAAAAGGCCCGTCGCACAGGTCGCTAGCCAGATAGATAGATAGATGGACGGGCGGAATAAATGCCTATTCATCGCTAAACGTACATAAATTACGTACAACGCCGGTGTTATGTAAATTCCCGATTGATTGGTTACTTGCTTATTCAGATATCACCAGTACTATTTATTTTTGCGCAGTAAAATAATCGCGGAAGAAGCTGCAATAGCCAACTTTATTCCTTAAAATTTATTAACAGAATAAAATACACATGAATCGTCAAATTCAATTCCACACAGAAAAGTTGAATAATAATTTAACTTGTCGTGAGTGGACAGTAGAAACTTCAAAAAACCTTAATAGCAAAAAAACAACTCCTCGTTTGTTCTACACATGAATTTTCAATCTATCACAAACCCACTCACACTGACACTACAATACATGCAAGTTCTTTTCACTCTATAACACACAAATTAACGGCATATCCATCCATGATTCATACATTTATTAATACCCCAATGAGTAAAAGCATTTTTAATTTAAAAGAGAATTATTATAATAGCTTTAATTAATGGGTATTCGACAAAAATGAGCACTGAAATTTTAACTAAATATCTTAAGTTTAAAATACTCTCTTCCATTTTTCACAAAATGCAAAATCACCTGAATGAGCCACAGTGTTGATGAAGCATATGTAGTATTCTATAATAAATTTTGAACTAGTTTTAATTTTTTTGAACTAGTTTTAGTTTTGTTTTAATTTTTATTATTGAAATTAAGTTTCAACAAGTAACTCCTCAATCAATCAATAAACTAGTTTTATTTATATTTGGTGTTTAATGGTTTCATCAGAATTTGTTCTTGTTTCATTTCGATGAAAACGTAAATATAATTCAGCAAAACGAAATTTTTCTTTTCGGTTTCAACACAAAATATGGTAGATACATTTTTCGTAAATTTGTAGAAATTCAGCCGATAGTTTTTTTTTTTTTACTTGAAAATACAAAATTTTTAAAAAGTTACAAAATTGTGCAAATACAGGGCGATTGAAAGAATTTAGAGATTTGTTATGTAAAACTTCTTTATGCGTGACTTGGGAGTAACTTAGACCTCCATTCAATACAGAATGACGTTGACTAGTAAAAATAAGGTTACTTAAAGTCATATCTACATAAATATTATGTAACAGTGCTAACTAAGATCACTAGATTACAAGATACGCTTCTAAAGGCGACCGAAGATCCGACATAAATCTCAGTCCTTTTCAAAATTCAAACTTTCAATATAAAGTCAGACTTGTAGTGTCAAACCTGACATTTCAAAATTCATAATATTGATCCACACCGACGAACGTATCCTTAATTTATAAGTTACAGCGGAAATTTCGTCTTCCTACTCTCCGATGATAATATTATACCCAAATATTATTGGCGAAGTAAACGTTTCTTCAGTTCGTAACTGCCGAACCAAAAAGGGGAAAATTGAATAATATTGGCTACCAAATAGCAAAAGAAATATTGAAAAATGATCTTGCGAATGTTCGGTAAGGAGATCATCTATCGGTAGGTACATCTATTAAAAATACGTCAAATTAAAAATATCTAACCCTAATCACCTACATGGGTTTCAAGTAAGTGGTTTACAAATTATTGTTCATAAAAGCAAAGCTGTACTGATGAGAGATAAATCTCGAAACGCGTCTACAGGTGGCTATCTATTTAAGCTATTCGAAAGACATGATTGTCGTGTTCGTGACATGCTATTCGAAAGACTTAAAAAACAATTTTATTTTTCTGGTTTTTGTTGCGTGCCACGAAGGTGGACTGAAATCTATAAAATAACCGACAAATTTCACATGAGGTTTGTTTTTGGTAATCCTCAAAAGACTCAGTAGTATTATAGAGCTCCGGAAAGGTTTAATATACACTCCGCACAAAAATTATCGCATCACCTACGTTCTTCCTATTAGAACATTTCTTTATTGTGACATAGATGTTATTCTATTTTTTCTATTTTGCGTCTGTAATGGACTCATTGCAGCACTCACATGCGTGCTGTAATGGCTCGCCGAGTGCTGTAATTTTTTTTGTTAGTTAATTTATTCAAAGTTGGCGCAGAAATTCAGAGCTGTCAGTGTCATGTCAAATTTTCGGCGAGGTAGTTTTGAGGTTATGTGATGTGTGGAATCAGAACAAAAATTTGCTCCTTGAAATTATGTATTTTTTGAATGGTATAAAGTTTATATAGAGAGAAATTTAGAGTGAAAAAACCAGAAGTTAACTTTAGATTGGTGTTAGTGTTAAAAATTGTGTTAAAAACAAAATGAATTTGGTTTCAAGAAAATTATCGTTCGAAACGTCAAATTATTTAAGTGTGAAATTTTCTTTTTCTTTCTTTATGGGACTTAAAAAAAGAAATATAATAATATATAAATATTATGTAATAGACCAAATGTGCGCCGGTATGAGCAATCAACCCATATTAAATGATATCGTAAGGGCACTCTATTGTCCTGGAGGTGAGAAATCGCCCCCGAAGGCGAACAAACTATAAGAAATAGTCAACGGCATTGGAATCAGGAAAGCAACGGGGAACTACCTGATTACATATACCTAGTTAATCAACATGGCTAATTTCAAGGCGAAAATACCAGAGTCTCTAGTCCCCTATTCAGTACACAATGTACAACTAAATGTATATTATAAATATATTTTAAATATATTGGTAACTTACTTCAGAATAAAAAGATCAAGTTAAAATGTAAGTGTTAATGTAGCTTATTCGATTTTTTTTTAAATTGACCACTCAAAGTAATCGGCTCATATATATATATAAATATTACTATTTTTATTAAGTCGGTGTGGTGTCATAAAATAAAAATATCGAAATATCGGGACCGCAAACGGAATAAAGCAATGTCATAAAATCGTAACATGTATAAGGAAGTACGATGAAATCTGGCGCGGAGATGTTCGTGCATTGGAAGCTCTAGCTGCCAGAAAAGGAACTAAAGGAAAAACCAATTTCCTCGTTGCAGCGAACAGCCTATGGCGCAAAGAGAGGCCCACTCGTAAAAACAACCATAAACCGGTGACAAGGGCCTCTATAAAAGTGAAATCTTAACTAAAGATTAGAGTTATAGGCTTTAACTTCCACAACAAAAAAAACTTTCTCGGTATTTTATAAGCAATAAATAGTCATTTTGCAGTAAATGATATTTACAGACTAAGAAAAGGTTTCATAACAAAAATTGTTTCTACTTAGTAGTAAGTATCTACCCTTATTAAGAAAATATGATATTTAAATCAAATCATAAAAAACAAAACATAAAAAATAAAAACGAATGAAACACTTGGGTCTTTGCAATATAAATGTATACATTTCGTTAACTTCGTTAGTATAACTGATTTTCTAAATACGAAAGCTTTCAAATCCACGTAGATCATCTCTCGCGTTACATGAAATCGAAACCGAGCATAACCCAAAAGAAGTAATACTTTTAAAGGAAAGTATTTCATAGAACCTAGATGATGCACTAGAAGCTATTTATATGCATAAAAATAGAGATTATCTACTCAACACAGACATCAGCATGCTATCCAATTCTTTATTCTCCTTGATCTTATAGGTATTCCCATCCAACAAATAAGCTGTTTAAAAACAATAAACCTCCTCACCTTTAAGGACATCTGGATAATATATATATATATATATATATATATATATATATATATATATATATATATATATATATATATATATATATATATATATATATATATATATATATATATATATATATATAAAGAGCGGGTAATAACAATCGTTATTAGTTAAAGAGTACATTTTTTTTAATTACTACACAAACGGTAGAATTCGGGTAACACGATTAACAAAAACAACTCAAATTCTTCTTAAGTCGACGTTTCGATTTATTGATTAAATCCTTTTCAAGACCTACAAAATTGTTGCAGAAAATTACAAAAAAACAAAGTAAAAGTTGTTTTTGATTGATTTTGAATAAATTAAAGATGAAAAAAAACAACTTTAATTTATTTCAATAGAACGAAAAGTTTTTGTTGGTTTCCTCGTGCTGTGCCGATCGGTTTGGTGTCCGACATTTTGCAAACCAAATAATAATTTTTAAACACCGTTATTAAATTTACCATGGCTCGCTGTACACTAGCGATTATGTTTGTAATCTACAACTTTTTGCCAAGTTATATGATGTTATACGTTATATATATATATATATATATATATATATATATATATATATATATATATATATATATATATATATATATCATCATCATCACGTAGCGCTACAACCCTGGGTGGGTCTTGGCTGACTGTACAACTTTTTTCCAATTTGTTCGGTCTTCCATCAACCTAGGGTCAAATGGAATGTTCATTTTCCGGACATCTGCTTGGATGTTATCTCTCCATCGCATTCTGGGACGTCCGAGCGGTCTCTTGCCTGTGGGAATTTCCTCCCATACCAGTTTTACAAGTCTTTCGTTATGCAGTCTGTGCACGTGGCCTGCCCATCTTAGTCGCTGTGATTTAATTTCTTGGACAATATCGGTGCTAGGTGCTCGGTTGTAGAGTGCTTTTAATTCGATATTGGTTCTGATCTTATACTGGTCTGTGGTGATGTCATGGTGAGGTCCGAAAATTTTTCTAAGTATTTTTCGTTCAAAGCGTCTGAGCTTTTCTTCGTTTGCTTTGGTCATGGTCCACGTTTCGCATCCGTATGTTATTACAGGTCTGACGATGGATTTATAGATTTTGATCTTTGAACTTCTTGTGAGATTTTTTGATTTTATGAGCTTATTCAGTGCAAATAGACAGCGGTTTGCAGATTGGATTCTGTCTTTTATTTCTTCGGTAACATCGTTGTCCGCTGTGATTACGGCCCCCAGATACTTAAAACGTTGTACTCTTTCGAAATTAAAGGTGTTGATCGTCATATTTTGTCCTATTCTGTCTCTTCGTGTCGTTCTATTTATACACATATATTTCGTTTTCTCTTTATTAATCTTCAGCCCTAATTCACTTGTTGCTCCTTCCACCTTGTTGAAAATGTCTTTCGTGGATAAAATGGAGTCTCCAACGAGATCTATGTCATCTGCATATGCGAGTAACACTTTGGGACCTTGACCCGATAGAAATTCTGTTTTTATTTCGGCCGACCTCATGGCTTTCTCTAATACAAGGTTGAATAGTAGCGGAGATAACGCATCACCCTGTTTAAGTCCACTGTTGATTTCAAAGCTGCCAGACAGTTTATTATTTACACGTACTTTAGATATTCCACCATACAGACTTTGGTCATCCGAATGAGTTTCTTTGGTATTGAGAACTCCGCCATGGCATTCCATACTTGGCTTCTTTCTACGCTATCATATGCCTGTCGAAAGTCTATGAAAAGATTGTGTATGGGTTTGTTATACTCCCATCCCTTTTCTAGAAGTTGTCTCAGCGTGAATAGTTGATCTGTTGTTGATCTGTTTGCCCTAAACCCGGCTTGATATTCGCCTAGGACATTTTCAGCATAAGGGATTAGTCTACTAAGAATGATGTTTGAGAGGGTTTTATATGCCGTGTTTAGGAGTGAGATTCCTCTATAATTCGCGCATTTTGTTTTGTCCCATTTTTTTGTGGATGGGCACTATTATGTTTTCCTTCCATCGTGCTGGTATCCTTTCTTCTAACAATATGTGCGGTATTAGCTGGTGGATTTGGCGATGTAGTGCGTCTCCCCCATATTTCAGAAGTTCTGCTGGTATCTCGTCCGTACCCGGCGCTTGGTGATTTTTCAGCTTATTTAAGGCCTTTTGGGTTTCTTCAAAGGAAGGATTTTTGACGGGCATGTCCGCTGTGATATAGATCTCTTCTTTGTGCTGTTCTTCCTGTATGATGTTTAGAAGGTCTCTAAAATACTTTTTCCATTCTTCAGTTATTTCTTTAGCGTCGATTATCATACGGCCTTGTTTGTCTCTCAGTGTGTGGATGGAATTGGCTCTATGCCCTCTTTTCTCAGAGGAAATTGCTTTGTAGAATTCTCTGGAGCCTGGTTTGGGCCGGTCTCTCTCCATAGTTTCATATTTTTGTTGTTCGTAGTTTCTTTTCTTTGTGCGTATTATTTTTCTTGTTTCTTTTCGACAGTCGTCATATTCCTTTTTACTTTGGTCTGTTTGCAGTTGTATCCAAGTCTTTCTTACTGTTTGTCTTTTTTCCAGTTGTTTCCGACATTCCTCGTCATACCATGTTTTTGCCCTCTTCTGCTTACTCCTTCCAAAGATCTTGTCAGCTGTCTTGGTTATTATTTCGGCAGTCGCTTCCCATAGCTGTTCTATATCATTGACTTCTCTTTCAGAGTTCAAGGTTTGTTCAAGTTGTTCTCTATAGTTTTGTTGTTTCTCTGCATTGTGTATTTCGTCCATGTTCCATTGTGGGTTTATTGTTGTTTTATTGTATTTGTGGCTAGATATTCTGGACTTGACTTTTGCTCTGACTAAGTTATGATCTGTGTCTCCGTCTATCCCTCTTAGGCTTCTTACGTCTATAATATTGTTGCCATGACGGGCATCTACAATGATGTGGTCAATTTGGTTGCGTGTAATATGGTCGTTTGAGACCCAGGTTTGCTTATGGATGTCTTTATGCGGAAACATGGTTGACTTTATTAGCATAGTATTAGCTGCTGCAGTTTCTATGAGTCTTAAGCCATTGTCGTTGGATATATTGTGTAGGCTGTGTTTACCTATTGTGGGGTATAGGCTGGGCTCTTTGCCTATTTTAGCATTAAAGTCCCCGCAGAGTATGCGCATATCCTGTTTGGGCATCGTATCTATCTCTCTTTCTAGGGCATCGTAGAAGTCATCCTTGATATCTTCATCCTTCTCTTCCGTTGGTGCATGCGCTGAGATAATCGAAATGTTGTATCGCTCTCCCTTCATTCGTATGTAGCATATCCTTTCATTTATAGGTTTAAAATTTAGTATATTTTGTACTAGGTTGTCTCTAATCACAAAGCCCGATCCAAATTCATGTCTTCCGTTTTTGTTACCGCTGAAGAAGATGGTGGATTTACTTATTTTTATATTTCCATCGTCTGGCCATCTTATTTCTTGGACGGCTGTTATATCCATTCCTATGTTTTCCAGTTGTTCCACAGCATTTATAGCAGCTCCAGGTCTGTATCAACTCTGGACATTCCAAGTTCCAATATTCATGGTCCTTTTACATTGAATTTGTCGTTTTTTGTGTTTGTCTGTCCGGTTCCGAGGCAAAGTTGCAGTTTTCATAACTAGTTTCTTTTTTCCGAGGGTGGGTAGTTAACCCTCCGCTCAACCCTCCTCTTTTATCCGGGCTTGGGACCGGCTGCAGTAAGGTGATTTCAGAGCTGCATTATTTGCCAATTTTCAATGTGTCAAAATTATGACACATTTTTTCCACATATATATACACATATATATATATATATATATATATATATATATATATATATATATATATATATATATATATATATATATATATATATATATATGTATATATATATATATATATATATATATATATATATATATATATATATATATATATATATATATAGATCATTAAAGTGAGGAGGTTTATTCTTTTTAAACAGCTTATTTGTTGGATGGGAATACCTATAAGATCAAGGAGAATAAAGAATTGGGTAGCATGCTGATGTCTGTGTTGAGTAGATAATCTTTATTTGTATGCATATGAATAGCTCCTAGTGCATCATCTAGGTTCTATGAAATGCTTTGTTTTAAAAGTATTACTTCTTCGGGTTATGCTCCGTTTCTATTTCAGGTAATGCCAGAGATGATCTACGTGGATTATAACATTTTACCAAGTATATATATGTTCTTTAAATCTGGTTTTAATGTTAAGTTGTTTCGTATTTCATACACGCCTGATTTATTTACTTTTTCTATCTTGTCAACGGGGTTTCCGAGAATAATTTTATTTTGAAAGGGTTGTGGAAGATCGGGGTAAAGTCAAATTTAATGCAATGCAGGTGTTTTAATTTATAATAAATTTTGGGATGGTAGGTGATTTTCTATTGTAACTAGCTTACCCGGGCAACTTGTTATCGCCTCAAAATCTATAACCATTAAAAAATATCTTGTTAGTTGAATTATAGTCAGTTAAATGTTACGCGTATCGATCTCTGGTAACATAATCGTACACGATTATATAATAGATGGGAATATAATCATGTCTATCCTCTCCCTCGCATAAGATACGACGAATAAAAAGAGCCAAATCCAAAAGTTCAAAATCCAAAAGCCCAAAACCCAGAAGTCTAAAAGCCCAAAATACAAAAGTCAAAAATCCAAAACTTATAAGCCGAAAAACCAAAGTTCAAAATATAAAATCACAAAATACCAAAAGTCAGTCCAAAATCAAAAAGCCAAAATTTAAAATATAAAAGCCCAAAAGTCCAAAATCGATGTACAAATGCCCAAAATTTAAAATCCAAAAGCCCAAAATCCAACTGTCAAAATGCTCAAAATCCAGAAGTCCAAAATTGAGTTTGATTACCTTCATTGAAGCACCTTCTGATATACGACATTTTTCGTTTTTTTTTTTCGGGCGCGATAATGAACAAAGCGGATGGTTTTCCGTGAACGTGAACATGCTACATACAATTGGCCGTGAGAGAAACATTGATTTTCGAGATTCAGGCCACAAACACTCAAGGATTGGCCTTGTGATTTGTTGATCGTCGTGGCAGGACTAATTGGAAATTGAATTCGTTTAAACTCGAATGGCATATCGGTTAGGACCATTGGAATTCACGGACTTCCTCACCTTTGAATTTACCTTTTAATTATTTAATAAGTATCGTCGCGTGAATCACTTTGCTCTTGAGTTTTGTCACCACCAAACGTGTTCCGTTACACAGCTTTGCCTGGTTCAGATTTCGAAGCATGATGACTACCGAGCCAACCTTCAGTTGTAAAATCTTCGTTGGAAAGCCATGCAGATCCAATGATTTTAAAAATTCTGTTGGATAGTTGGTTGCCTCCTCTTCATCTGTAACAGTGTCGATAGATTTTAAAGAATGCGATGGACCAACAATTTGATTTATGATGTTGTGATTTAGTGAAGAGATTTACTTATTTGTTCTTTGCTGCTAGAATTGCTCGTTCACTCAACCAATAGTAATTTTTGTGATTAACAATAATGTTAGGGAACACTTTGTTGGTGGGCTCGTCCTTAGTTGAGACGAAATTGCAAAAAATATGCGGAAACGAAATCAAATCGTTAGTTTTGTCGACGGGTAGACGGACATTACAGATTGACAACACTTGCTTGGAGAAATCTTCGGCAGATGGAACGTTTAGCAATCCAACTTCCATATTTATCGTCAGCTGAAGTTTCTTAATGTAGCGCCACAGAGTAGATGGTTTAAGGCATGCGTTTATTTCATCGGCCGCGGTGGATCTTGGAATAATTGGTAGTGTTTGCCGGTAATCGCCAGACAGTAGAATCATTGCTCCCCCAAGACATCTTGAGTCATTGCGCAGATCTTTCATGTTTCGATTTAGTGCTTCCAATGAACGTGTGTGCGCCATTGATCCCATATGATAATTTGACTTGCTTTAATACTTTATTAATACTTTGGCCATTGACGATTGTTTCGCAATGTTGCATGTGGGTGCTTCAGTCGTTTGAAGGTATAACGATAATTTAAACGCCGAATGAGCCGTTCTGCATCCTTTTAGCATCGTGGCCGCTATACCAGAAAAAGCAACTGCTATAGCAATTTCAGATCTCGCACGAATAGAAGCTAAAATCTATGACTAGTCTATCAGGAATGTCTTCCCAGTTCCACAGGGCATCGAGTAAAAATAATCCACCATTTCCATCATCAATTGGCTTCATTAACTTATCGTACACATTCTTCTGTTTTGAGTTCAACAGTGGTACATTCATTCAAACTGATTCGTTCAATGCATCTCGGTCGTATTCACGTTCACGTTCCAATTATCGAATGAAATCGTCGTTCATAGCACGATTTGGCGTTGGCATTCGTAACTTCACTAACTGTCGCACATGAGGTAAGATATGTCTCCTATCAAAAGCTAATCCTGGTTGTATTATTGGTTATATTATTGGTTGTATTATTGGTTGTATTATTGGTTGTATCATTGATTGTATTATTGGTTGTATATGTATTTCCTCATTTACCACGAGATCGCGATCTCTTGAAGTGACACGAAGTCGTTGTAAAATGTCTTCCGACATGTTATCCTTGTACTTGTTCCACAGTTCAATTGGATTCGATCGGAAACATGACGACATAATGACAGCAAGTGCGTATCTGATTTGAAGATGCTGAAAGAACTGATTCAGATGTTGTAATATCGCAATGAATTTCGTTTTCAAGAAAATTGAGCTGTAGACATGCAGCACGAAATGTTGTGCAGAAATGAACCAATTTACTTTCTAAAAGTGACACACAAGGGTTCATAAACTCCACATCTATACCATATTCTCTCGAAGATAGTCGTCTCTACTCGTCCCTCCTGATTTCAATATAATAATTATGAGCGCTTGCGGTTGAATCCCCAACCCCCCAACCCCTGGCTAGGCCCATGCAGGGGTTAATCCTATATTTAGAATATATTTTAGAATGGTATCTATGGACCAGAGAGTGGAAAACCGCCTGTTTATTGTTTGTTGGTGTTGAGTAAGATGAGGGAACATAATTATTTGTTTGTGTTCTTTTTCTATGAACCTCGAATTCAATGTGGTTATTGCGATTAATTAGTAGGATGTCTAAGAAGGCTAGTTTGTTCTCAATTTCGTTTGAATTTGAGTAAGGTGTACAAGTTCTTGATATTATATTCTAGGAAATTTTTAACATTAACATTTTCACTAACTATAGCTAATATATCATCTACGTATCTGTACCAGAATTATGTTTTCTACAATTTGGTTTTGCACATGGTTTAGAAAAATATTTGCTTCGAATGGGGAGAGCGGATTGTCCATAGCTGTGCCAAATTTTTGTTTGCAATAATTATTGTTGAAGCTAAAAATATTCTGCTCCATGCATGATTTTGTCCGCCGGCAATTGTAACACTTGGAAACGGAGATACTACATCAAGGGATAGCAATTGTAACCGAGATTTTAATTAAGGGTTAATTTGTCTATTGTTTGGAAACAATTTTTGACATCGTTTTCCAAGTTTATAGTTTTGAATTCATTAACTAGCCATTTAGCCAAATCATATGTAGCTGAATGGAAGTTCGAAACTATTGGAAATTTGTAGAAATATGTAGGTGTATATTTTTAGTGTAAGTGTTTCCTGGTTTAAATATTTTCAGTAAAAAATACATTCTAGAGATTTAAGGGTTTTTACCTCTTAATTCCATTTTTAATTTTCTTTCATTGGGATTTAGCAATCGGCTAAGGTCTTATATACATTGCTAATATATTTTGCGTTACTTACGTATTAACGCCATCACCACAGAAATTGCATGCACATTGTACTGGAAAGACATAGATATAAGACATAGACATAAAAATAATTTGAATATATCTTGTAAATGGTTTGTTATATAACTAGAAAGTGTAATATTTGGGGGTTATATCAATGAATCTTTAATCAATGAAATGAATGGATTTATATCAATGAATCCAGAAATAAGTCCAGAAAACTACCTGATGTATAATATTATACAATGAAAACTAATTAGAGGATGTGGAATATTGATGGAATATTGCTGCATACAACTTGTACCTTATGTTGAGCAGAGTTATTCCCCGGTAGTTTTCTAATTTGGCTTTCTCTCCTTTTTTGTAAATCGGGCATATCACCCTCTCCCCAGTCTACCAGAAATCTCTCCTCTCCCCTCATCCCATTTATTAGCACCAACCGCCTCTCTATTACCCTCTTCCTCCCATGCATCCACTCTTCGTTCTGAATTCCGTCTCTCCCCGGTGTTTTTTTTTTCAGCTTCTTCGCCTGCTTCTCTACTTCTTCTAATGTGTTTTTGTACCCTCTATAGATGCCTACGTCTTCCCCATTGCTGTTTCTGCTTCCTCGTCTTCCTTTCTCCCTTTCAGGAGCCTCACGAAATATTCTTCCCATTCTCATCTTTATCTCCTCGCGCACTGTTCCTTGTTTCTTTCCCTCCCTGTTTAGGTAATTCCACACCTCTTTCTCTGATTGTATAGCTTTTATTTCTCTGTCTTCCTTTTCTCGCTTATGTTTCTTCTTTTCTCTTCATCTTTCTCTGTATCTTCCTTCTCCACTCCTTTAGCGCCTCGGTTGCCTTTTTCAATTCTTATAAGCTTCTTAATCAACTCTTAGTTGCACTCTAAAAACGCTTGCTTTACAATGTCTCTTACTGAAAGACGTTTCTCGTAGCGAGCAGTACAATAGGCAACTTGAAAACTGGCAGCAGTTTATCTACTGGCAAACCAAAATAATTATAATCGTGTAAAAAAGTATCCAAATCGTGCGTAAAAGTCCAATGTGATCAAATGGAGTTTCATTATTAATCGAATTCTATTTGTTGCTAGTATGGCAACAACTCGCGTCACTACACAAAAACATAGACGTAGTGTAAATAACTGAAGTATATTAAAATTGAATTAATTTTTCTTGTTTAAAATCAAGAAGTTTCGGCCTCTCAGTCTGGAATTATCTGGCCCTAATATAACTTAACTTAACCACAACCTAATTTAGATTAAATCTAGGTTAGCATAGATTACTCGACACGACAACGACCAAATATGATTTTCATTTTTCAAAGTGATTTGACGTATTTTGTCTGTCAAAATTACAATTTTTTCAAAGTAATTAAAAAAAAAATTCAAGAAATTATCGGTAAGAAAGAATTATTTTTTTGTAGATTCATTAGTATTTTTACATGCTTCGTAGATAAAATAATGTATGATACACGTGTGTGAAAGGCTTTAATGCTTGACTTGCAAAGTTTTTTTTTAATCGCAATGGGTCTTTCTTCACACACTTTTATCATAAACTATTATTTTGGAATCAAAAACGCTTTTTAAAACACAAAATGCTTCTTTTCTTTCTTTAATGAATAATATGTTTCCTTTATTCATCTGTGAAAAAGCCAAGATTAGGATGCAACTTTTCAAATTGTCTTTTTACATGATATGCACGTGAAGTTACTTTTTCGTAACAAATTACATACAGAGTCTTTTTATTCTCTTCAATCACACAATATTTATCAAACCATTCTATTTGCTGTGATCTGGGATATGGATCGTTTGTTTTTCTTTTTTAACCGCAGCCATAGTACAGGGTTATAAATATGTATAAACATATTTAAATTTAATATTTTCAGAAGAAATTACCTATTGATATATTTAATAATCATACCTTTGTGGTTGAGAAATTTTAATAAGAAAATAATAAAAGTGTTGCGCCATTGGACATTTCTAAAAGTTCTAAAATCAATGCCTGGGTCACTTAAAAAGCCTGTGTAGGTCAGTGTCTGACCCGCGGGTCATAGGTTAGGTTAGGTTAGGTTAGGTTCTTGCGATCTTGGTTTATCTTGGTTACGGTAACAAGATCGTTGTAAAATTGCTCCGTAAAAAAAAATAATATAAGTGATTAATAAACTAACTTTGGAGGTGATAGACGGTGAGGGACCTAAGGAGAAACGTGGGGCATCGGTGAGGTTGAGAGGATGTGCTACGGGAGGGGACAGCTGTGCCTGTACAAATAGGTTTTCATTTTGGAAAAACTGAGAAATAAATTAGACATTAGTGAAAATTCTAATTTCCAAATAAAACGTGACATTAAACTTTTTTTATACTTTAGTATTTTATGCGTTTTTTATTATTTATCATATGTTGTATTGCTTTATGTGTTTTGAGTCAAAGTGTGTGCCCTATTTGTTTGTTACTATTAGGCATATGAGACAATAATTTCCTATTAGAGGTATATTTTCACTTAGGCGAAAACTATGATAGAAATGAACGAAATACAGGAGACCGGCGAAATACAAAGTGCCCTTACTACCCAGAGGGAAATATGTAAAAATTCCATCGCGTTTTCTACCACGGAATACTCAAATGAAACAACCAAAAAGTTAAAGAACGTCGTAGATCAAATGAATGAGTTTGCAAAAATTACAAAGAATGCTCACATATATTTAAAGAAGGCCATCGCCGAAACCGCAATACTGGCGAGACGTGTGGAACGCGACAACACCGACACGGCAGCCCTCTTGAACACTAGGACGCTGGAGCAGGAAAGATGTCAGACGTTACTTGGTGTACCAAACAGCTAGAGTAGAAAAAGCCGGAGTTCTTCTACTATCCGAATACAACAGAGCCGGCGGACCGGGAATTTGGATGATTGACACAACAGCTAGTGCGGCGATCGTCATCCTTGACCAAAACATAATAATCAGTCCTGGAGGATGCGGTGTTGGTTTCATATGGGCGAGAGTTTCGGGAGTCAGAACCTACAGCTGCTACCTGTCGCCCAACATCACCTTAGAGAATTTCGGCGCCCATTTAGATGATCTGGAAGCAAGCATTCGGTCAACTGATGATGAAGTACTGATTGCGGGAGACTTCAATGCGAAATGCACGGAATGGGGCTCGTCTTGCACAGACGCCAGGGGACTTCTACTAGCAGAGTTATTGGCGAGACTTGATATACGTCCCCTTAATGAAGGAACAGTACCGACCTGGGTCCGAGAGAGCACGGGCTCGGCTTCGGTGATCGACGTGACCTTTGCCAGTGCGGGGCTTGCTCAACTTATTTGCGGATGGAAAGTGAGAGACGGGGTAACTCTGAGTGACCAGCGTTATATAACATACAGTAGATCTGAGCCGGCTACTAGAAGATTGAGACCACAACTTCAGACAAGGGGCTGGGCAACTAACAAAATGGACAAAGAAGCCTTTACAACAAGCATATGTGAAGAGGCAAGAAAAATCAGGCGTACCCAACCAGAAGACTTAGTGATGGCTGCTATAACGGCTGTGGAAAGAGCATGCGACGCGTCGATGCCCAGAAGATCTGGGATTGGAAAAAAGACGCCCGTATTTTGGTGGTCTACAAATCTGGCGACGTTGAGACGCGAATGCCTACGATCAAGGCGCAAGGCACAACGAGCCAGGACATCTGGTAACCAGGAGGCTGATAATCTTTTGTCGGACCACAAGGCCGTGAGGAAACAGTTCCGCCTTGCTATTAAGAGTAGCAAGGAGGCCTGCTGGAGAGAAAAGCAAGAAGCTGTCGATAAAGACCCCTGGGGACTCCTCTACCGTATTGTTACAGGACGACTAGGACGCAGATTACCACCTGTAACAAAAGATCCTATTGAATTGGAACGAATCATTGATAAACTGTTCCCGAATCATGAAGGACAAACGTGGGACGCTACGGGCGAGGTCGAAGAGGATCCCCTAGACTTCACAGAAGAGGAGCTGCGGACAGCAGCGAAGAGATTGCCATCTGGCAAGGCGCCAGAAATAGATGGTATCCCAAATGAGGCGGTCGTGGCTACGGTAGCTAGTGCTCCGGAAGTCCTCCTTTCAGCTTACAACGTCAGCCTGCATAGGAAAAGTTTCCATCCCCGGTGGAAGAGACAACGCCTTGTACTTATACCTAAGGGCACAGCGGACTCGTATCGACCACTGTGTATGATTGACACGATGGGCAAGCTACTTGAGCGCATGATACTTGCGAGGCTCAATGAGGCCATTGAACATACAGGGGGATTATCCGAAAGACAGTTCGGCTTTCGCAGGGGCCGACCAACGATGGATGCCATGGAAGCGATTTTGAACATAGCGCGTATGGCGAACGCAAGGAAGGGCCGTTTCGCGACGCACTGTGCGATGACTACGCTAGATGTACGGAATGCATTCAATTCGGCGAGGTGGTCGGCCATAGTCGGGGCGCTACAGCGCAGAGAAGGAATGCCTGGCTATTTATATACAATAATTTCGGACTACTAATATACAATACAGCAGAGGGACAGAGGAGTCGCCGTATAACCGCTGGTGTGCCACAGGGCTCGGTATTTGGGCCGACCCTGTGGAACATTATGTATGATGACCTTCTACGAGTTAACATGCCAGATGGTGCAACTTTGGTGGGTTTTGCAGATGACGTTGCTGTCATAGCAACGGCGCGGACGCCTGAATTGTTAGAGATGGTACTGGGAGATGCGGTGAATACTGCATTACATTGGCTCGCGAGTGTGGGATTAGAAGTTGCGGTTAATAAAAGCGAGACTATACTACTAAGTAGAAGACGTACCATCCCTGTACCAAAAATAACAATTCATGGAGGGGAAATACAAATTAAAAAAACCATTAAACGTCTCGGGGTTATAATTGACGAAAAGCTAAATTTCAGTAAACATATCGCGAAGACTGCGGAGAAGGCGTTGATGAAGGCACAGGCGCTGGCGCGAATAATGCCGAACGTGGGGGGGCAAAACATTTCAAACGACTCTTGTTGATGAGTGTGGTGCACTCGGTATTATTATACGCTGCGCCTGTGTGGTGCGGTGGCCTATCTGTGGCGAGAAACAGACAGACTATGATATCTATATAGAGGCTGGCCGCTATTAGAGTAACTTCAGCGTACCGCACAGTGGCGACCGGGGCGGTCTTAGTGCTAGCCAGCATTCCTCCCTTGCAACTTCTAGCGAGTGAGAGGAAGCGCATTCACGAGCGACAAAAAGAGATGAGAGTAAATGAAGAACCAATACGCAAGGCCAGACTTAATAAGGAAGAGCGGGAAAGAACGCTGGAGACATGGCAGCAAGAGTGGCAGGAGGACCAAAAGGGCAAATGGACACGTGAGATCATAACAGATGTCAATTTATGGTACTCGCGCAGACACGGTGAGGTTGATCACTATATGACGCAGGCACTCACAGGTCATGGGTGTTTTGGGACATATTTACACCGCATTAAAAAGGAGATTACGCCGGGGTGTCATCATTGTGACAACGCATTAGACGATGCTTGTCACACACTCACAAATTGCGTAGCTTGGTCCACAGAGAAAACAATTATGGAACAAACTACAGGCAGATGCAGAAACGGCCGAGATATCGGAAGAACGTTACTGCGAGGCCCTGCAGAGTGGGATGCTGTCTGCCTTTTCACAAGAGAAGTCTTGACGAAGAAGATCGATGCGGAGCGCTCCCGTGAGAGTGAAAGAGTTCTGATTGACTATTGAAATTGAAAAATTTTTATGGACAACCAGACCTAAACTTTTTAGTTAGATATTAATGCTACTAGTTATTTTGTGCGCTTTAAGTTAAACTGTTCTTTATATACTAATGTTATTTGTGCGCCTTATGTTAGACATATTTTATATTGTTATTTTTGCGTGTTCTATTTGTTTTACAGACAGTAATCTACTCGAAGCTGAATCGTGGTCAGACATTAACGTAATAGTAGTGAAATTTATAAACTCAAATATAGTGAAACAAACAGGGAAGCTAATTGAAAAGACAATTGAATAGTGGCTGATCAACTGATCAATACCTCAGAGCCGGTACATAGGGGACAGGGTGAAGTAATGCTCGCGCGGTTCCGCTCTGTCTCAGGCGAAAAGGGGGGTGGTCTTTAGTGGGTAGGACCGGTGCTAACATCAAGCCGGGTGAGTCCCACACTCCTCGAGGCATGATGGCTCGGGGGTCGTACATAAAAGTATTTTCCCCTCCTTCCCAAAAAAAAAAAAAAAAAGGTTAGGTTATTGCGATCTCTGTCAATTCCTACGCTTTCCTACGCCATCCCTTACATATAATAAAATTGAATATTTATTAAAAAACATTATTCTATATTTTTTAAATTTAATTTTATTACCTTTTGAGATACAACAATATCTATAGGCTAAGTTAAAATAAATTCTTAAAGCTAATAGTTTTGAAATTTACTTAATTAAATTAACTTACTAATTTAATATTTCATCGCGCAGGCTATCAGGTAGGTTGTTATATAGCTTCACTCCTTGGTTTTGCAATCCTTTGCTGCACATGGTTAGATTTGTTTTTGGGGGGTATAAAAGATCTTTCCCTCTCGTATTATAATTATGGTTTTCCTTATTTTTCTGGAAATTTTTGTTTAACCCTATGTATATAGGCAGTCGTTTCTAGAACATACAAACTAACTACTGTTAAGATTACTAGATTCTCAGTGTTTTTTGCAGGAATGCGTAATTTTTAAACCTAATAGGTTCCTGATAATTCTCTTTTGTGCTACCAGTATTACTTCTATTTGAGAGCAAGCACCCCATTCAATTATTCCATATGTTAATACGCTTTGTACTTCAGCAAAATACCAACTGCGAAGATCTTCCTTGTTTAACAGTTTATGTATATGTTTGATTAAAAATGCCTTCAAATCAAAATCAAAATCAATTTATATCACTAATAAAGAATATTTACATAACAAAAAATTCTAAGTGAAATGTGTCAACTGTGTTGTTACTGAGGACAACACAAATGTATCCATTAGGACAGTAAAGTATACAAAGTATACATACAACTATATATATGTATATACATACATGCATACACACAAATACATATATACATACACAAATACACACAGAAATAAATCATTATATACTTTTCACTTTTGTAGCAAATTCCCCAATATTATATGGTTCTATATTATTCAATAAATTAAAACGTTCACTTTTTAGAGTCTTCAGATTTCCAATTTTCTTGATGTCCTTTGGGAGGAGGTTAAATATTTTTAAGATGCTGCACGGTGGATTTCTTTCCGTCATGGTCATTTTATGTTTAGGAAGGTCGTAGGTTAATTTGTTATGTCTAGTTTCTCGTTCAAAAGGCTTAGTAAAAGTATTGAACAGATCCTTATGTTTAAATAAGAATATGACGCTTTCATATATGTAAATAGCTTTGCATGTTAATATGTTATTTCTGTAGAAATGTCCCCTGGAAGACTCTCTGAATGGTAGGTTAAGCAGAATGCGTAGTGCTTGCTTCTGAGCTCTGAATAAGGCGTTAATTTGAAATCCATTGCCCCAAAAGATCGTAGCAAATCTAAGATGGGACTGAAAATTTGCGAAGTAGACCATCTTCAAAATACTTGGATCTACGTATTTACTCAGTCTTCTTAAAGCATATACTGCTTTATTAAGTTTCGCTAAAACTTTGTTTATATGAATTGACCAGTTCAGATTACAGTCGAAATAAAGACCCAAAAGCCTCACAGAGAACTGAGTCTGAATATCTTCATTTCCAAGTTGTACAATCATAGGATATGTTTCTGTAGATCGCTTGGTACGGAAGAGTAATATGTTAGTTTTGTCTTTATTTATAACCAACCTGTTTTCAGTAAACCAAGCCATAAGTGAACTCATGACACGATTGGCATTGAAGCCAATGTCCTGTACAGATTTATTACTAATCAAAACGGTGGTATAGTCAGCATAGTTGACTAGAAAATTTTGTGGACCTATGGCTACTTGAGGTAGGTCATTTATAAACAGAGTAAACAACAAGGGGCCACTAGTGCTTCCCTGCGGAATACCCATATTTATGCCTCTTGGTGTGGATTTAACAATACCATTCTTGGTTACTAATTTCGTTATTTGCACTCGGTTTGTTAAACATGATTTTATCCAATCCAGTGCGATCCCTCTGATTCCATAATTATATAGCTTTTGATAGAGTATACCATGGTCCACCAGATCATAAGCTTTGGACAGATCCATTAGCATACCCATAGGAACATTTTTTGTTTCCAAATTATTCATAATGCCACTAATAAACTCATAACAGGCTCTGTCGATACCTTTACCTTTAATAAAACCATGCTGTTGATGGTTAATCAATTGAAATTTGTTGGCAAATGATATTAATCTCGAGCATACAAGTTTCTCGAAAATCTTAGAAAAAGTAGATAGTATGCTGATTGGCCTATAATTACCTATTTCAGTTTTATCGCCCGATTTATGAATAGGTAAGATAAGAGCAACTTTCAATAAGTCAGGGAAAGACCCGTACATAAAGGAATTGTTAATGATATGCTCTAGAGGACTTAGTATATTTAAAATTGAATTTTTGATAATTATACAAGGTATATCATCATTACCTGTGCTATTCGAATTTTTTAAGCTGTTTATTGTGTCAGCAAGTTCTTCCCTCGTAACTGGCTTTAAAAATATGGAGGTATTATTTCTATTATAATGTTGTTGTAGGGTATGCTAGGTAAGGTGTCCGATAGGGTTGAGGCTTTGCTGGCAAAATAATCATTAATTTTTGTAACATCTGCTTGTGATAATACCTTCTTATCACAGTAAATTGGTTGCTTAATTGTAATTTGTGAGATACTATTGACTATTTTCCATACAGTTTTTTGGATGTTAGAGGATGATAGCAGTTGTTTATTCAAACTGTGTTTTTTGTCATTTCTCTATAGCTTATAATATCTCCTACGTAAATTATTGTAAATTACCTTATACCTATAATCCCAGCGAGCTATTATTTGTATCAATTCCAGGTCTTTTTTGATAGCTATTAACTTCGGGTTCGCAAAAACACGTGGTGGTGCTCGTCTGGTATTAATGTGGATTAACGGGAAAGCCTCGTTGAATAAGGAAAAGTATTTCTCAATAAAAAATTCCCACTGAGTATTGATGTTGGAACTTCTTGTGCAGTATAGAGTTGATGATTTGTATATGGGTTGTCCATCTTAGATGCTCCTCTAGATGTATGCCTAGGAATTTTTTATCTTTAGCCCTTTTCAATTTGTGATTTTTAATAACAATGTTAATATTTCCGTCGTAGACACTTCTTGTCGACTGGAAAATAATATATTCCGTTTCGTTCTTATTAAAATGTTTTCGTTCTTATTAAATGAGTTGATTTGCTCAGAACCATGTATTAACTGAATCCAAGAGTCTGTTTGCTTCCTCGACATTGTTCTGACCCAGTCAGAATGAATCTTGTGTCATCCGCATATAAAGTGAAATATCGTCCTCTTATGTAGTTAATTAAGTCTGCCGTGTATAGTAAAAATAATGTTGGTGACAATACGCTTCCTTGTGGTACCCCTATATGTGTACATATTGTCTGTGATTGTCCAGTTCTATTTCCAATATTTACCGAAACATATTGTTTCCGGTTTTCCTGGTAGGATTATATCCAAGGGCCCGCTTTTCCCCTAAACCCATAACTGTTTAGTTTGTCTAATAGAATATTATGAGAAACACAGTCAAAACCTTTGTTAGGTCGCAGAATATTCCTGTGGGGTGATTGCCTATATCAAATTCCTGTAATATTTTACTGTGGAATTCTATCAAAGCTGTTGAGGTGGATTTGCCTTTGCAAAAATCATATGGTTGAGTAGGAATCAGATTTTACCTTTCGAAAAATTGAGTTATTTTGGTTTGCATGCAGTATTCTAGAATTTTCGCTAATACCGATATGAGGGCAATTGGTCTGTAGTTTTGAGTATCCGTGGTTGCTCCTTTTTTGTGCACTGGTATAATTTTTGATATTTTTAGTACTTCTGGAAATTTCTCCTCAGCTAGACTAGCATTGATTATATGAGCAACTGGTGCTATAAGCTCATACCTGAATTCTTTTACGATGTTGTACGGGATTCCATCTGGTCCACTTGTTCTTTTGTTTTTTAATGACGCGATAATAGTCAGAACTTTATTTTCTGTAAAATCCTGTGTGTATATTGTACTTTGATTAAACTCTATAAGATTGTTCGAAATAGTTGGATTAATATTTCTTGCAATTGATTTTGGAGCTTGTTCAAAGTAGTTATTAAATATATCTGCGATTATCTTAGGTTCAGTGATCAAGGCATTATTTTCCATTATTTTTGTGAGTCCGGATATTTTAAATTTATTTGTTTGTTCATTGATGATGTTCCAAATGGCTTTTGACTTGTTTGTTGCCTTCATTATCTTACGGTTGAAAATTTTTTGTTTTGTTAATGTAATTAAAATTAGTTTTGTTAATGGTCGTTTTTTTGTTTTAAATATTGGTTCCTTAAAGTTGGAAATTTTTTTGTAGCAAAAACATATCTTTTAGTTTAGCTGCTGAGATTTTTACTTCTTCTGTAACCCATATTTTCCTTTCTACATTCATTTTTATCATAGGAAAATTTGAGTGGAAATGATATTGAACTACTTTTATGAAGGCAGTTGCCTTGTTGTTATTGTTTGTGTTATTATATATGTCAGCCCATGTTTCATCACTTAACTGGTTAGAAAAACGAACTTTGTTGGCTGTTGAGAAGTTTCTTATGAATTTATAGTGGATTTTAGTTTTTTTTCTTTGTTATGCAACTCAATCTTAACATACAGTGATCTGAGATAGGGGTATCTTCGACCGAAGACATTAATTGCAGTTCTGAAGTGGAAAATATATTATCTATTTGTGTTTTGCTCGTAGATGTTATCCTTGTATATTGTTTTATGTGTTCATCCATTCCATAAGCTTCCAGAAGGTTGGTAATGCTATGTTTTTCTTTTATGTTCAATGCGAAATTTATATTGAAGTCACCAACTTATATTATTTGTTTATCATTTCTTGCCGGTTTATGTAGAATACTGTCTAGTGTTGTCAGGAAAGTGATGAAACATCCCAATGGAGATCTATATATATATTTAATATTATAGTGCGGATGCCTTTTATATTTGCTTCTATCCATATCTCTATTGTCTTTTCAATAGAGAAGTTTCTTAATTCCATTTTTTCTATCTGACTATTTATAAATGCGTGGACACTAGCGAATATAGCTACACCCCCTCCTTTGGACTGTATTCGGTTAAAGTAGCTGACTAGCTGGTAGTTATTTATATGAACTGATGTAATTTTATCATTTGTTAACCAAGTTTCTGCTAGACCAGTGTTCTACAACCTTTGTCATCCCACGGAACCCTTTTTTGAGATTTTTTTTTATGGAACCTTCTTTTTAGTATATTTAGATATGTTTTCCTTAATTTTATCCAAAACAAGCCCAATGCCATCCGGTTCAAATGTAAATTTTAATGTAGTGTCAGAACATATATCTATAAGTTGATCTCTTTCCTTAATTGGCAAGGTATCCACATCAGAACACTCATTAAAAGGATTTTCGATCCAACTTAAATTATTGCAAATGGGGGGAAATATTCGAAAAATTTCTTTTGCAAACGTTAAATGTTCCCAGATATGATTTTTAAAATTTTGGTCAAATGCGATATTATTGGTTTCCAGGATGTCATTTAAATTATCAAAACATTATGAATTATTTTTGGTGATGCATTCCTCCCAAAACTTGATTTTCAATTTGATCGAGTTTACTTTGCTATTGATCATAAAAACTGTAGTATTTCGTCCTTGAAATGAAAGTAAACTTGACAAGAAAAAACTTAACTTCATTCATGTACGAAAATATATATGTAGATATTATACCTGTAGGCTAGATTTTGAAGCCAATTAGTGTCGTTAAGTTTTCCAGAAAATTCCCGTTCAGATAAAAAGATACGAATTTCATCATGCAATTCCCAGAGTCTGGTCTGAACCTTTCCCCTGGATAACTATCTTACTTCCGTATGAAGAAGGAGATTTTTATGTAAGGTTCCCAGAACATCGCACAATAGGACAAATACCCTGGTATCTAGAGGTCTGGATTTGGACATATCTTTAATTCGTCGTATCATTCAATCGTCGTATCTGTTAATTTCGCTTGCAATTTTTTCACCGATTTCACCGATGTTTGATAAAATCTTTTTTACAAGGTTTAATTATTTTTTCTGCAATCATATGAGCTTCGCCTCCTTTAGCTAGCGCAAACTAACTAAATAAGTTCCTTTAAGAACATTTTTATTATCATCACGAACATACCTTTCAAATGCATTATTTTTCTGCTCTAGTTCAAGAAATATTCTTTTGAAATATTCGCTTTTACCTTTTAAATTCGTACATTTATTTACCAAATGACGCTTTAGCTTTGTTGGATTTAAACTGATGTTGACTACTTGCTCACATACCACACAAAACCCATTTGGCTCATTTTTATCACAAATCCATGTAAATCCAAAATTCAAGTAATCTTCATCATACTTTCGTATTGTTTCGGCTAGTAGATCCTGATTTATTTTCTTCTTCATTATTATCCGTCTGCTGGTATTTTCTGCTGGTAAAACGGGTGATATTTTCAAGAAAGCAAGAAGCTTGTTCTTTGGATTTTGATTCCAGTTTCCCAGCTTTAAGCCAATTCTGCATTATATGTGTAAAAGATTTTAGGATAAGTTAAAAATAAACTCAATTTATTATAAAATAATTAACTTACTAACCGTTTGCCTTTGTAAGGATTTAACAATAAATCTACTACACCAGATATTTGAAATTATTTATAAATGTGGGTCCTCCTCGTCCAATGTAAGCGACTGAGCAAATGAATAGTTCCAATAAGAAACTCCAATCACCACACGTGTTCCAAAAAGAGGCGCAACGCATCGTCTCTAGTTGTAAACGCAACCCCTGAATTTCTTAGGGGTTTCGTTTTTTTTTTATTCAGGGGCTCGCGGAACCCCTGAATGTTTTAGTGGAACCCTAGGGTTTCATGGAACACCGGTTGAAGAACACTGTGCTAGACAAATGAGAAGTGGTTTTTCTTTTTCTAGCTGGCATAATTTATTTCGTAACGATTGAATATTTACAAATAATAGTATATTTTTATTAGGTTTATTAGTGATTATTTCCTTGTTTTTGCCTGCTCTATATGCAGGAAAAAACGGTTAATCTAAGTATTCACTGGCCATAGTTCAGGATTTTTCACCTCATCTAACTTATCAAATGGTACTGATACTTTAAAAGAAGAATATACTTCTGGTTGATTGGAAAGTAATTTCTTACAAAATACAGTTGTGAAATTTTTATTTTTTAAATATTCGCTAATATCACCTTCCGTTATTTGTGGCTCTAATTTAGATATGTGTAGATGAGCGAATCTGGTTACTGCCTTGATTTTTTCGTGATTAGTGCTTGTGCCGATTATAAGATTGTTACGTGTTCGTCTTTTGTAGGTATTTTCAGTTTGCGGTTTCTCCTTGTTTGGTTTGTTTTTGATTTGACTCGGAAAATCTATTCGGTCCATTTTTTGGTTGAGTTTTTTTAAGCGCAGTTGGCATTGGCTTATCTCTCCGCGATAATTCTTTGTCGGTGCTTGAATGTGACGCGACATTCTCCTCTGTTATGGATTCTTTTTCTAAAATGACAATTTGTTCTACCGTTTTTGTTTGTTCTTTGCTTGACTGCTTAATAATTGTATTAGTTAACTTCTGATTTTCACTTTTAAAACGTTGTATTTCTTCAGACCGATCTGAAATCTGTTTTTTAAGCGGCACAACTTCTTTTTTTATGATATTGCTAATAATATCTGAGAAAGCAGAGCTCTTAATTAAACCAGGTTAGATTATATTGACTCGAGAGTTCGCGCTGCCGCGCGTATGTAGTTTTGCTTTATTTGCCCGCTTCGCGGTGGGCAACCTAATCTAACCTGCATTAAACCAACGGTCCTTGGCACATTGTCCTATGTTGGATCTAGAGTTCACGCTGTCGCGGGTATGTGGTCTTGATTTATCTGCCCGCTTCGCGGCGGGCAACCTAATCTAACCTGGGTTAAACCAACGGTCTTTGCCACATTGTCCTATATTGGTTCGAGAGTTCGTACTGCCTCGCGTATGTGGTCTTGATGTATCTGCCCGTTTCGCGACGGGCAACATAATCTAACCTAGGTTAAACCAACGGTCTTTGCCTCTCGATACAATAAAGGACAATGTGGCAAGAACCGCTGGTTTAACCCAGGTTAGATTAGGTTGCCCGCTGCGAAGCGGGCAGATAAATCAAGATCACATACGCGTTGCAGCGCGAACTCTTGATTCAATATAGGGCAATGTGGCAAGGGCCGTTGGTTTTATCTACTTTACATAAACATGAGACACAGAAAAATTTAAATAATTTATAATATGTTGTCAAAATTAAATTTGGCAGCGCTGACCCAGTTGTATCTACATTCTTAGTTATGTTACCAGTCATACACGTATATGTAACCCAAATATTACTCCGAAAAGAGGAAAACAAATTATACTTTCTAGTAATATAAAAACCATTTACAAAATATATTCAAATTATTTTTTACAAGGCCTATGTCTTTCCACTACAATGGGCATGCAATTTATGTGGTAGTGGCGTTAATACGTAGATATTATAAAACCTATAAAACATATTTTGGCAATGGTGACTGACGAATGAGTTCGTACAGCCCCAATTTAACATTTCTTCAATGTCTTTGATATAGTCCTTTCTGTTTACAATAACAATTGGGTTGTAGTTATCGGCTGTAAGTTAATACACTTTTTTTTTCTTAGCGACGCAATTTTTTTTTGATAAAATCAAAAATAATTATATTATTATAAAATAATAAACTTTAATGTTTAAATAAACTTAATTAAATAAACTTTATTGCCCAACAGGAAAACCTTTTAACAGGACAAATAATATTTACAGAAAAATATAAAAGACAAAAATAATAATATTAAAGTTAAATCAAGATACAATGAGAATTAAAATATAAACATATTCCTCATAAATAAGTTACCATTCACAAATAAACAGTGATAAAATATGTACGAAAGTGATATAACACGCTACTATAGATTACAAAAAAATATATCTTCGTAGAGCTTATCAGCGTTGTGGCACATGTGGGTAAGAGGTGCTCTTCGTAGTATGTTGCTTCGTGATGCCGGCAGTGCAAAGGTGGCTACATATCGATAAGCAGCTCTCGGGACGTGGAAGTAGAGACTGGACATCAGAGATGATCTTACCATGAAGCAGCTTCCAAGCAAATCGAGCACTCTGCTGTTGTCTGCGCTCTTCCTAAAAGGGAATCATATTCGATGTTTCGAACGGGATAGTGACCATCGATTTTGAAGGAAAGATATTTCAGAAAACGACGCTGTACCCTTTCAATAGGTAGATCTTGAGAAGCATAATATGGGTACCATATCAGCGCTCCATACTCGAGCTTACTAACAATAAAAGAAAAGTACAGTTTTTTAAGCAAAGTAGAATCTCTGAAGGATGCAGAAATGCGTAATATAAAGCCTAGCATTTTAGATGCGGATAACGACACGGTGCTTATGTGCTGTGAAAACGAAAGCTGAGAATCAAATAAAATCCCAAGATCCTTAACGCCCTCTTTCTTTTCCAGTAATTGACCAGTTACTGTATAAGAAGAATATATAGGCTGTTTTTTTTCTAGTATAAGTCACAGTACAGAATTTGGAAATATTTAGTTTCAGCTGATTTTGTTGAGACCAAGCAACCAGTAGATCGATGTTTTTTGAAGGGTTATTGTGTCAGAAATGCTATTAATATAGGAATACAGTTTTATATCTTCAGCAAAGGCTACTGCTGGACATTTTAAGGCAGCTAACAGATTATCGATAAACAGCACAAAGAAAAGAGGACCTAGATTTGAACCTTGTGGAACCCCTGACGAGGATATGAAAGAATTAGATTTAAAACCATTATAGAAAACGTAGTTCACTCTGTCAGATAAGTACGAAGCAATTAATTTTAAAAAAGATGGAGCAAAGCCCAGGGAACTAAGCTTATTTAAAAGTAGCTCATTATTTATAGAATCAAAGGCACTAGAAAAATCAATGTATACTACGTCAACTTGTCCACGGTTATCAAGTTTTTCACTTATATATTGAGTGATTACGGCCAGGTTCGAAACAGTTGAGCGTCCGGGTAGAAAGCCATGCTGATACTCAGAAATGAGGCTGCGAACAAAGTTTGAAAGTATGGCAATAGGCCTGTAATTCTCTAGGTGATTGTTCTTACCATTTTTGAAGTTTGGTATTATCCTAGCACGTTTCCAAACATTTGGGAACGTTGAAGTTTTTATTGCTAAGTTGAAGATAGTAACCAGTGGCTTGGCAAGACAATGTCTAGCATCTTGTATTAGAAAACTCGGAATTAAATCATCGCCTGCAGTAAGTTTGTTGTCGAATGACGACATTATTGTTAGCAGCTGTTATTCTGTAATATACTGCATACTGAATGATGAATGATTAGAGTCAGCATCGGGAATATTATAGTTAGGTATGGAATGAAACGCATTAGAAAACAAGGAGCCAAATGCAAAGTACGTATTATACGCAGAAGTAATGAGCTTTTTACAATACGACCGTAGCTTTTTGTATTCTAGAAAGTAAAACGGACTTGGATGAGCTCTACATTTCTTCCTGTATCGGTCTTTTAACTTTAATGTCGCAATTATATGAGGAGTAAACCAGGCAGGATACGTATTTTGCTTGTCTGAGGAACACTGGGGTACTGATGTATTTAAAATAGCATAAAGCTTATCATTAAATTTATCAACTACTATATTCACATCATTAAAAGAATCTAATATCGACCAGTCTGTCGTTACAAGATCATCATATAGTTTAACGTAGTTGGCTTTGCGGAAGTTGTATCTTATATTATTCGCCGATGGAAAACTGGAGGATTTCGACGCTGATAATGCTTAAAATGCTATGAAAGCAATATACAGTTATAAACTAAATGAAATATGACAAGAAAATAATTACAAGAAATGAAAAATTGTATTAAATAATTATTCTATTCTAGTGTATAGTTAGTAGGATTAAAATACTAAATTATTGATGTATGATGTATACTTTCATACACAATTTTAAAAATGGCATTCTTCACATACAATAATTTACATATTATTGTGTTCATTTTGGTGTCCGAGAAACTCTGGTGTTTGGTGTACGAACATAATATATTATACACACACACATATATATATATATATATATATATATATATATATATATATATATATATTATATTACATATATATATATTATATATAATTGGTGTAAATAAACTATATATTTATCTAATATTATGTTTAATCATAAAAATAAATAAATCTTATATGTAAGTACCAACTAATAGTTAGTATAATATTCTTTATATTACAATTACAACTGTAATATAACTTTTCTTTGTTTTACAATTTATTTTATGCTAATTTCAATGCAGGTAATAAGAGTCTCTTAATTACGGTTCGTAAAGAAAGCGTTCCCAGTGTTGTAAAAACAATCCAAAATTTGTATTTTGTTCATAGCCGGAAGATATAATTACAATTTTCGCATCGAAAAATATTTTTTCTACCCCAACAGTATTATTTTCAATTTATGCAAAAAATTCGATCGTTAATTGTTCAGGGTTAGCTACTGGATCGTTTATTAATATTTTTTACCAAGAGAGAGTTTCAAGACCGATCTGAATTGTAAATCGGGTTCTTGCTTGCCAAGTGCTAAGATGAAACTAATTATGTAAGACTTAAAAATCCGCCTGTGTATTAAAAAAAGAGTCTCATATTACTCATTCTGCTTTCCATTAAGACTGGGAGTGAGGGGAACGAGAGAGAAAAGAAATGAAAAAAATTCCCGAGAGTTTGGGATTAGAAGTTCATAAAAGAATTTTAACATTCATCGTCGTCGTTATATGGAAAGTTCCTTAAAAATTAATATTAATAATCGCATCAATTTATATTACTTTCCTATTCGTCTCTCAATTTTCAACAATGGCGTGAAAATAAAAAATAATTAAATTCATACCCCCCAAGGTGTAATCTGCACAGGACTTTTATATGCCTCGCTTTTACCCCTCAGCATGTTACCATTAGTCAGACTGAATATTAAATATCACAACTAAAAAGATCCACACAATCATTACGCGTTTAATTACTTTTGAATTATAACTATTATAGTTATTGAATCTCGTTTGAGCTAGGTTCATTGCCCTGGGGTCTTGTTGAAATGGAAATTCGTCCAACTTCAGGTAAAACTCAAAATCCACTGCTTCAGGTATATTTTATCGCTGTGGACGTACAACCCTTTTATCCCCCAGATATTTCACAACAAACTGATGTTTACCAAACATTTCCTAGGAATTCGAATTTTCACGTATTAGGTCTAGCTGCAGTCTTTCTGCATCATACGAGCATTAATTCATTCCTTCACACCTTCTAACTTTGGAAATGCAGGAGATTATATACTTAACACATTGTAATGAGGCCCTTTTGCATGGTGCTTACTTGAAATGCTTGAAAATCAATTGTATTACTTATATCTTTATGTTATAAAAGCTATAGCTCGCAGCTTCCTTCGAGTGGATTTAGTAAGCTAGATATTTTTTGTACTGACTCTATGAATATATGCAGTGATTATTTCAACAATAAATCAGCAAATCAATTTAATGAATCACTTACTTAAAATATTTCTCGAAATTATTTATGGCCGGGTCTATTCTAGGTATGAAGAATACATAAGCGAATCGCAATTCGGGGTCCGCGATGGCTTCGGCACAAGGAAGGCCTTACTTGCGATAAGTGTCTTGGTTCAAAGAAGTCGTGATATGTAATGACATATCACGACTTCTTTGAGCCAAGACACATCAAATGTGATGTCTATGCATGCTTCATACACTTTCAAAAGGAATTCGACAGGCTCAAACATGATATATTGGTATATGTTCGGGATGACCAATTTGTTTCTTCAGGAGTCCGGTTTTTTAAATAAAATTACCATCGCGGTCAGTTTATTAAATAAGCAAATGACTATCCTTCATATTTCTTCCTGCACTGAAAAAACCCAGCGTGTGGGCTCCTTTAAAGTTTGTCGGTCAATCTTCCATTGACCTAGCACGTCTTTTCTCACCCCACAACCTCTCACCTGCTTTCCTTACTACAGGCGCATTATCCCGTTCCTTTATCCGTACTAAAGACAACTGGCCTCCACTCTCACATGCGGGGGTTTACTCCCTCTCATGTGATAATTGTGATTCCCTGTATGTTGGCCAAACTGGCAAGGCTATATCCCTACGTATAAATGAACATCTTAACCAGTTCCACAAACATAAGAATTTAGGCATTACCTCTTCCAACTCCGCTTTAGCAGAGCACCTTCTCCTTACAGGGCATAGCTCTTCCATCGACAACGCCAAACTCCTACATGTATGCCACAAATCCTGTAAGCTTAATCACCTTGAGGCACTTGTGATCTACAAAGCTGACCAAAACCCTAAGCTAACCGTCCTGAACAAGGTCACTAAGTTTTCAACACCCATTATCACAGCCTTATTAAAATTATACGTTATTATAAGTTTCATTAATACAGTCTGATTTATCTTGCCCTCAGCTTTTAATTTTATTTTACTTGCTTTCTACTTTGGTTTTGGTTTTGATGATAACTCAAACGTTATTAAGCTTTAGCAGCTTTGGAGCTGTAGATGCAGGAGGAAAAAACCGGCCAAGTGCGAGTTGTGACTCGCGCACCGAGGGTTCCGTACAAACTTGTAAGTAAGGTATCTTTTTTTGTGGAGGACGTTACAAGCACATTCAGTTAACTTGACAAGTGGCTCTCATAAAATCATGACCATCTTAGTACCGCTGCAAGCATAACCTCAACATGTCGTTGTCGTACGATGGAATTCTACCCTCTATTTTATTAACATACATCCTCCATTCACTATGAGTGTTTAGGGGTTCTGGAACTTCACTATTTGTTTTTACTGCTCAATTTTGCTTGTATACCTATACACCCTGTATAAAGGTATACAGAGTATTTTTTTTTAATAACGCGAATATTTTTAAACTTAGAAAAAGAAAACTTTATTTTAGTATTAGACTTATACACTAACTTATATTAAGATCTAACTATTTCTAGATCTAATATAAACTAATATATTAACTATTTCTAGATCTATTTCGATACTCTTAACATTCAGTTTATGAATTGACTGATTTTTGGGCAATTGACTACCAAAAAATATAGGGCGACCGTGATTTAAGTATAATATACTTAAATCATTTTATCTACAACATGTTATGTAGATTATGTAGATTATAGTATAGTTATTATGTAGATTATCAACATATTATGTAGATTATAAAGAAAAATTAGACGAAATATAATATATACAGGATGTTACGGGACTTGATTATGTCGCATGTCGGTTATAAACAAGCAAAATTTAGACATAATATATACCCTGTATATATTATGTATATAGAGCAGAGATGTTATGGATATGAAATTTCGGATCTGGATGCGGATACGGATATAGGAATAATGTTATACCGGTTTCGGATACGGTTACGGATAAGAATTTTTTTCGGATAATCCGTTAGTTTCGGATAGTTTCGGTTACGGATATCAGATTTCTAAGAAATGGTAAAAGTAGAATGCTAATTTGTAAAAAAAATGATTTTATTTCTATGTTATTATTTGTACTACCTACAATCATATGTCATACAACTAAGTACAACAATATAAGTTGGTACTACAATTATATGTCATATAAGATATATAAGTTATTAATATTTATAAGTTTTATCTACGTAAAAATGCAAAATCATAATTATAATAAACAAAAACAACATTATTCCTTTTTGTCTATTATATATTGAAATATATTTATAGGAATTATTACAACATATCAGTAAAAATTATCCGAAATTATTCGAAACTTTTATATCGGATTCGGTTACGGTTACGGATATATTTTTATTTCGGATATCCGATAGTTTCGGTTACGGTTACGGATCTCCATAACATCCCTGATATAGAGCGTACGTGATGAAATGTCGTTATGCATTTCATCACGTACGCTCTATATCTCTATATATATAAACAAAGAAATTTCAGTATAAACAGCTTGGTGCCAACACATACTTTTTAACCGTAGGACCTAACTGTATGCAACCCATATGCTTCTGGAGCCTTACAATACCACTACGACAATATTAGTGTATTGTCATAAGTTTCTAATAGTAAATTCGCATTTTTCTTGTAATTAAACTACATATTTACGGTTTTCAGATTTTTCCCTTTACATGTGCTGTAAGACACTGCTTCTTGCCAAATTTCATAATTCTAGGTCAACGGGAAGTACCCTATAGGTTTTGATTCCCTTGTGAAATCGCAAAATATGCTACATAAACGGTCATATCTTTTGATCGCGTTGACTTACAAGTTTGATTTTTTCGCAGCCGAAAGAGACCGTAGACCCGAGTATTTGTTGAAAATTTCAACTTGTTATCTCTACGCGTTCCTCAGAAAATGGTCTTGACAGACAGACCGACGGACAGACAGACAGACAGACAGACAGACAGACAGACAGACAGACAGACAGACAGACAGACAGACAGACGGACAACAAAGTGATCCTATAAGGGTTCCGTTTTCGGTACGGAACCCTAAAAATGAGAAAACAAAGTAATTAATTGTTTTCTCTTTTGTCATCCTGTATTTATGGTTTTAGAGTTGTTCATTTAATTTGTTTCAAGTCTTTAAAGTTTTTAATTTTATAGACTTTGGGATAGTTTTAAAGTTTTTTAAAGTTATTGTTTTATATTTAGGCTACCCTGTTTGCTGCCAGACTTTCAAATTTCTCCCCATTTTTACGCTTTATACGCCGCAGGCTGGTTTTTATTGCTAAAATACATAAAAACCATCCTGCTTATAATTCTTTTTCAATTCAATCTACACTAATTTCACACCACCATTTTGTACCAACATGTCGAGGTAGTTGTCACGTGGCTCCTCTTTCAATTTATTTTAAAATTATCTGTTTGGTTTTATTTTGTAATCATTATAGGCTGTTTAATTAAGCCTCTTAACAAATTATGTCTAGCTATTATTATGGTCCCGGCTTTCGCCGGCCTACAAATATTTTTTCATTGAGCATCTGGGTAAGATTCCACATACATTTATTTCCTTATCTTTATATCTCATTGGTTTAATGCGTTTTACCGTGTTAATTTTTTCAATGTATGTATTTTTAGCACAGAAGATGACTTGCTTCCAAGTCGAAAGCGCTCTGATTTTTATTCAATTCACTTTTTATATAGTGGGTTCTATATTTTATTAAATTCTACATATTGTACGAGAAGAATTATAAATTAAAAATAATATTAACAAAGAAGTTTGCGACGAATACATTCAGCTGACAAAATTAAGCAAAAATGTCGAAAGGTGAGGTGACGGTCGGACGTGTCGCAACGTCCCGGACACGCCGGTGCCGGTGTCAGATCCGTGCGACGAAAAATGTCCGAGTTTTTAGCGAATTTGTAGAAAATTTTCGAAAACCGGTACAGCCGCCCCCGGAGACGGTAGATTGTCAAAATTATTTTTATAGTAAAATTTAATTTTTTTCAAATAATTTGTGTAAAATTTCGACAATTTGTACATTTTTTTTAAATTTATAATTAATTTTCAAAAAAATGTTGTTTTTTGTACCCCTTTTTAGCTCAGTAGAATATTTTTAGCTTCAATAATAATTATTGCAAACAAAAATTTGGCACAGCCATGGGCACTACGCTCTCTCCATTCTTAGCAAATATTTTTCTAAACCTACAACTATGTGGAAAACCAAATTGTAGAAAAACGTAGTTGATATATTAGCAATGGTTAGTAAAAATTTTAATGTTAACAATGTCCTGGAGTATATCAACAACTTGTACACGTCATTCAAATACTCAGTAAAGAACGAAATTGACAAAAAACTAGCCTTCTTAGACATCCTGCTAATTAATCGCAATAACCACATTGAATTCTACGTTCATAGTAAAAGCACACAAACAAACAATCATGTTCCCTAAACTTCCTCAGCACCAACAAACCATGAACAGGCGGTTTTCCACTCGTTGGTCCATAGTCTTCTAAATGTACCATTAGCCCCAGACAGATTTAAGGTAGTGTATGAAAAAATATGATAGGTATTGCTGAACAAAATAGCTACCGAAAAACATTTTTAAGATTTTAAATTAACACCAAACTAAACAAAATTTAAAGGACTCTACAACACTATCCCTTATTATAATATAAAATCAACTTCCATCCTAAAATTTATTATAAATTAAAACACTTGTTTGACTATACTCCGGGATTATATGAAATATGAATGTGATAATTGACTAATTGTAAATCTATATGGGACAAACACAACTTAACATTTAAACCAGATTTATAGAACAGATATACTTGGTAATATGTCGTGATCCATGAAGATCTCTAGTATTACATAAAATAGAAACCGAGCATAATAGAACGATCAAAGGAGCCCGCCGAAGGCGGGCTACGTACAATCGTGATTATACGAAATGTCTTGCTCGAAGATGACAATTTGTAGTGATGCTCGTCATTGCTAACATGTAGAAAGGGAGTTTGGTCATCTTCGAACGAGACGTTTTATATTTTGTACTATGTGCTGTGAACTGATTTGTATCAATGCCTGCTTTAGACAGCAAGGATTTTTTCCAGTGACCAATCTTTTGAAAAGTTACGTTTTTGTATGGGATGATGTTTGATATAAGTAATTTGTTGTATTGCTCATTTCTTAGGTCTTTTGTCTTATTCAAGTAGTGAAATGCAGCTGTAGCGACACATCTGATTGATTTCTTCATGGTTTGGATGTTTTGATCAGGTCTTTTTTTTCCTCTAACCAATGTGGGTCTAGGGGGGTTAGCCCTTAAAACACTGCGGCCCATTGGCGTATTGTATTTCCCCACATTGTTTTGTTCATGCAAATAGATCCAATCCCTCTATTAGGTCCAGGATTCTATGTGTCATGTTTTTCACGGGGACTCTCTCAGCCGTAATATCAAGCTTGTGTCTCCTACGTGCAATTGCTTCACAGTGGAAGATTATATGGGCGGCGGTTTTGTCCTCCTCATAGCATAACCATTCCAGATACCCATTTTATGTAGGTGTTTTTGTAGAGGGCAGTGTCCTGTAAGTAGGACTACCACATTTGCGATCTGCTTCCTTGGCAGTTGCAGGATTTCAGCAGTTAGAGTTTCCGATGGTTTAGCTACCATTCGCTTGCTGTGTGTCAGACCATTCAAATTGACCCACTGTAGACGGGGCTTAGTTGCTACCCATTTACAGAATTTATTTTGAGTCGTGGTCTTGGTAATGTAGGGTCCGCTTTCAGCAATGATGTTTGCCTTGCAGGCTCCATCTTTTGCTAGCTTATCCGCCATTTCGTTACCCACCAGTCCCGTGTGGCTAGGCACCCAAGCGAGTGTGACCTTGTTATGCTTTGCCAGGGCTTTAAGGTACTGAAGACAGTCCCAAACTGTCTTGGATTTGATTTCGTGAGCATTAATCGCAGCCTGACTGTCCGTAAAAATGCAGATGTTTCTACTTGTCCATTCTCCATAGTCCATTCTCAAATTTTGACGGGCACAGACCATGATAGCGTGTATTTCTGCTTGGAATGCTGTGGCATGTGTCCCCAGGGGTACAGATAGGATGCATCCCAGGGACAGTCCATAGATTCCTGCAACAGTACCACTGTCCTTCTTGGAGCCGTCTGTATACCAATCCAGTCCTCCTTGGCAAGTGGTTATTTGATTGCCTTTTGTTCATCGTAGATGTGTTTTGATGGGTAGATCGAATGACAGCCTTTTAGGCATCGAATCCCCCTCTATATTGAGATACGGTTCTGATATAACATTCGTTATCATGGTGTGTCCTGACCTCGCCAGAGATTCTCATGTGCCATTGCACATGCATCTGAAAGCTCCCATCCTTGCTTCGCCCCTGATAAAAATATCCAGCGGAGGAAGGCCTAGGATCACCTCCAGATCTGCAGTTGGGGCGGTTTTCATCGTTACTGTAATTGGTAAACAGGCCAGTCTTTGAACATAGGAGAGTTCTCTGATGGCCTGTTTTTGCTTCACTTTGGTCCACCATACTGTGGAACTATATGTCAGAATGTGTCTAACTACCATAATGTATAGCCAGTATATCATGCTTGGTTTCAGTCCCCATGATTTTCCAAGTGTTCTTTTGGTCATCATCAGTGCCATTTTACACTTGTTGATAGCTTCCTTTACGTGTTGATTGCAAGTCAGTTTGGCATCCAGGAGTACACCTAGATACTTGACTTCATCACTCACCTTTAGATGCTCGTTATAGAAAATTGGGGGCTTTAGCCCAACCGTTTTTCTCATTCTAGTGAATGGTACTTGAGTGGATTTTTGGGGATTAACCCGAAGGTCGACCCCCCTCCACCAACTCTCCACCTCGTTCAGTTCTTCTTGCATAAGCGCTTCTATTATAGAGGGAAATTTACCCCTGATGAGAATGACTATGTCATCCGCAAAGCCTTGGGTGTAAAATCCTTTATTATTTAGTGACACAAGCAGGCTATCAACAACCATGTCCCAAAGGAGTGGAGATAGAACCCCACCCTGAGGACATCCCTTGTTGACTGCCACCCTCATTGTGTCACCTGCTACCGTAGCCTCAACATTTCTACCCTGTAGCATGGACTTAATACATCTGATTGATATTTTTCTGATTGATATTTGCATCATGGCTGCGGGCTGCATTGGCTATACTGTCGAAGGAGGTTTTGTCAAACGCACCTTCGATATCAAGGAAGGCACCAAGCGCCAATTCCTTGTTTTCTAGTGTGTTATCTATTCTAACCACTAATTGGTCTAGAGCAGATTCACATGATTTTCCTGGTTGATAGGCATGCTGATTAGAGTGTAGGGGCCTGTCTAACAGGCAGGTCTACCTCAGATGCTTTTCAACCAGTTTTTCTAACGTTTTCAATAGAAAGGAGGTTAGGCTTATTGGTCTATACGCTTTAGCCTGGGTGTAATCTAGACGCCCGGCATTTTGTATGAATACCACTTTTACTTGCCTCCGGGGAGTTGGCATATAGCCTGATGCCAGATTTGCCCTGTATAGCTTGATCAGTATTTCCCTCCCTCCCCTGCCACAGAAGGGCGGGGAAGACACCGTCCAGGCCAGCTGCTTTGTATGGGTTAAAGGTATTTATGGCCCATTCAATTCTTTCAAATGTGACAACCCTCTTGGACACCCGCCAGTCACACCTCGTCCCTCTTGATTGAGAGCGTACAGCATGACAGTCAGGATTATCCATTGTTGGGTCGATCACATAGAAGCCTGGGAAGTGAGAGTAAAACTTCCATAGTTTCCTTCCCATTGGTTGTGTGTTTTCCGTTTAGTCCTCTGATAGTACCAACCGGATTTAACGGGTTCTTTATCAGAAGTCTCTGGAGTCTTGCTGATTCAGATGTACTTTCGGCATCCTCACACATCTTCCTCCAGGACTCCCTTTTAGCCCTCCGTACAGATTTGTTATAATCAGTGAGTGTAGCCGTATATTCGGTCCACATTCCTGTCTTTTCAGCTCTATTGTGGAGCTTTCTCGTTTTTTTATCTTCTGTTCAAGTGCCTTGCACTTCACCAGGTAACTTCTCGTTTCCTGGTTCGCTTCACTTTAGGACAGCTTTCATGGTAAGAATTTATTATAGCCTCCTGAAGTAGAGTGGAGGCTTCTTCAATATCATGCGGACTGGTTATGTGCGAACTTAACACACTTGAATGTATCTTTGGCACTTTCTTATAGTGCTCCCAGTCAGTTTTGCGTGGATTACGATACACATCCTCTGTCCTGTCACCGGCGTTGACCTCCAGAAAGATCTATCGATGGTCCGACAACGATGTTTCTTCGGACACATACCACTTACTTACTAGTGCACTTATATATAAGAACGCCAAAGTCAGATCAATAACCTCTCTCTCTGTCGTTTTGTTTGAAAGGTGGGCCTGTTACCGACATTCAGTATTGCCAGAGTCGTGGACACTAAATATCTAAGCAAAGACTCACCTCTTTTGTTGGTTTTGGTGCTCCCCCATACTACGTTTTGGGCGTTGGCATCCATCCCCACCAGGATCTGGAGATTGGAAACCTCGCAGTATTTCACCAGGCGCTCCAATTCTGCTGTAGGTGGTGGTTCAGGTGCATCGTATGGTAGGTACGCAGAGGTCACAATAAGTTCCCTAACAACCCCCCCCCCCCATGCGATACCTGATTTTTGCTGTGTCAAGATCTCTGAAACAGTGATCGTGCAACATTAATATGTCAATATCATTTCTAGCATAAATCTTATCTTATATTATTACAAGAGTAGTCATAGAATAACTTATCGCTAGCTTCACCCAAACCCATTATTTTGCCTCTGTTTAACCAGGGATCAAGGCTATGCTGATGTCCCCAGCAGCTAAGATTCTGCATAGGAAGGCAGAGGCAGCCGCAGCATGCTGAAGGTTGATCATAAGTACCTTCACCAGTGGGCCCCTCCGCTCTCTTCCCTATGATCCCTTAGGTATCCGCATTACTGCGGACAATACCCCATTTCTCTACATTTAAGCCCCTGTTTTGGGTCTTAAGTAGGGGAAGTATTTTAGTTGGCTCTGTCGTTCCAAGGAGTTCAGTTGGAACCCAAACCGCCACCTTGGTCGTACGGACAATATCTCTCTCGGTGCCCGCTCTGAGAATTGCCCCCTCCCAAGGTTTAAGCTTGGCCAACTTCTCCAGGAGCCAGACTTTTGCAGCTTCGTCGGCACAGGTAACGTAAAGATCAGGTCTGTTATTTTTATTGTTATTTTCTATTTGTACTTGGATATGTTTTTAATATTAATTAGTGCGATAGTTTGATGTGCTCTAGATAAAATAAGCATCGTTGATACTTTTTCTGCTGCTTTTAGCTACTTTTAGCTGACAGATATAGCTGATCTGATTCATCTGATGCAGTTGATGAAGTCCCATAGCTTGCTCCGTTTTCGAACCTTTTCGTTAGAAAACGTAGTATATCTACTATACATGCATTAAATATTGGAATATTGTTTGATGTAAAAAATTTCCTCCATAGCTTTAAGGCACCTTGGTATTGTTTGAGTGTGGATGATCTTTTGGACTTGATAATGAATTCTGTTTCATTTTCATTTATTGCTTCATTTATTCCTTTAGTCAGGAATGCTTTGCGGACAAGTTCCCTGCCACCAATGAAAGTTTGTGTGTCAGTGGATGTAATTCTTGCTTGGTAGGAGATAATAATAAATTTTTGTGAGGTTTAAAGTGAGGTTTGTGAGGTTAAGGCGGTTCGGTAAGTAGTGATTTCAAGAGCGGGTACCAGGGCTGGGTTGACCACAATGGTACCACGACTGTTCCCTCAGCTTTATCGGTTATTATTTTTCGCAGAGTTCGATGGGTAAGTGCGAAAGGAGGAAAAAACATAGATTTTTCACTACCTAATAGTAAATGCATCTACTGTCATCGCTTTTGGATCTGGGGAGCGAGATTTTCGATTCAACCTTGATGCAAAAAAGGTCAACTGAGAAAATTCCAAACTTTTTATTGATTTTTTCAAATGGCTCTTTATATAGTTCCCATTCGTTTTCTATATTAGTGATTCTCGGTGCTAAATCAGCCTCTTTATTCATAACTGACGGGATGTATGACTCGTAAATCCAGATTTTTCTCCTTTCGCACCATTGCCAGACCTCTCTTGCTAATGCATTTAAGTGGGGATATTGAATGCCGCCTATCCTATTGATATCGCAAATTTCAAACGTATTATCAATGCTTAAGAAAATTTTGCCGTCTGATACTTTTGTCCGCGAAACATCTTAGACCAAAGAACGCTGCTAACAGTTGTAGAGAGACTATTTAACCCTACAGTGCGCATTTTTTTCTTTTAAAGCGAAAAAATTAAAATAGCTTGGAAATATATGAAGAAAATAGGAAAAAATATTTAAAAAAATCGTTTTTAATTTTAAAGTTTAAATAAACAAAAAAAAAACATATGATTCATATATGCATCAGTGCGCATTAGTCACCCTTATATCTATTTATATTAAAACCTATATTATATGAAATTAGTTCGTGTGAAAGTAAGTAAAACAGTTCTTATCTTTATTAAAACACAAAGCTGTGTCACATTTGCTGCATATTACGTATTTTTGAGCCTAACATCCTGGTAACTTGCATCGGATTCTTGTTCTATTCCATACTGGAAAATGATTTTGACGATCAAGTCTTGCATCTTTGGGTGGCACAGGAGTTGCATTTGGTCTTTTTCGTTTATTCTCTATGCTTCGTTCAACTTCAGTTGGTCGGCCTCGTTTAGGGGTGGTACATATCCCAATATTGCACAACGTGATGGCCAATTCAATTCGAAAATCGGCCAAGGGTTTTATTGTCTCATCTTTGGTATATTTAGGATAAAGCAACCACGCGTTGATAATCGTGATATCAAGTAAATGATAAAACAATCTCATGTACCACTTTCGCGATCGCATTTAAATTTTGTATCTCCCAATTATACTGTCTAGCAGGTCTACTCCTCCCATGTGGCGATTGTATTGTGTAATAATAGCAGGGCAAGGTATCTCTATTTTTTCTTTTTTTTTTCGATCGTACCTACTTACCATCGTTACAGGTTCTGTGCCAATAAATGATGACAGAAGAGTAACAGTTTTATTGTCCTTCCAATAAACATTGCTGATCGATGTTCCTTTGTAATCAGCCACAAATTCACCTGATTCTCCCCGTTTCATCTTATTGCAATCCTTCTCCGATAGAACTTTGCAGCATGGTATTCGATTACGTCGCACGGTTCCAAGAGAATGAATAGCAAGTTGTGCTAAGTAACTTATTACCGGAATTGAAGTGTAGTAGTTATCAAAATATAGTTTATGGAATTTGTTGCGTGGAATTTCGCGAGACAATCGCACAATAATATTGCTGCTCGCTCCTAAGTCGCTTATTTGGGTGGTTTTCTGTGCCAGTATAAATTTCAAATTTGTAACAAAATCCTGAAACCCCACTTAGAATAAAAAGTTTGTATACCCATTTGTGTGGTTTCAATGGTAAATATTGTTTCATGTGATGTCGTGCCTTTGTGGCACAAATTTGTTCATCAATTGATAACATTTCATCCATGGGATTTGTCCAAAATTTTTGTGAAATTGAATCGATGACTGGTCTCAATTTATGTAGCTTATCATCGGTAATAATCGTGTTATCATTGAAATGTAAATTGCTTCGGATTCTTTCAAATTGTTTTTGACTCATTGCGCTGCGTACAATATCTATTCCAATGTGTTTGTTCCAGTATTTACGAAAGTTAGATATGCATGAAACTGAAGACAAAGAACAAATGCCTAAATATCTCATAAGATCATACTTTGTCAAATGAAAAGGTTTCGCTGGATTTTTCGAAACACTATATTTGATAGTTTCCTCCACAATTCCATCAATGAGATTGTCTTCAAAAAAATATTTAAAAAACTGATAAGGCGAGTCCAAGGTCGTTACATCAGCCGGAATTGTGCTCTGCCCAGTAAATGTAGATGGAATATTCACAAGTTTTGGCTTTCTCCATAGCAAATTGTTCGATTCTTTAGGAAGAAATGAATTACCTTTGGAAACGTTTGAGTTCTTGAAGAATCCAATACCGGCTTAGTTACCGTGTTGATTTTTGACTCGGATGCAGTCGAGTTATTTTCAATGGGGCCTGCTTCAACCGTCAGTATAATTTAGCGGATATTTGGATCTTCAAAATACTTATCCAACAATTTTTCTGAATGTGGTTGAACTTCTACAAGATCTTCATCACTTTCCACTTCCAGTTCATCTTCACTCTGCGTAGGTATGTTTTCAATAAAATCGAATAGTTTGTCGGGATCCATATTTTCCAAGTCTACCTGGTCCGTTCCATTTTTGTAAAATAAAGGTAAATAAATCTACAAAAAATAAATAAATAAATCTACATTTTTGTAAATAAATCTACAATAAATTGATATGCAAAACATCATATATTGGTATTTCTATACTAGAAACCATGTTGGATAGTAAATTACATATTATGTACCAGTACGCGCGATGATTCATATATGAATCGACTATTATATTTCATATAAAAATATTAACTATTATTAGGATGAAACCGGGTAAATATTTTCTTTTTTCTGATACCTAAGATATATCAGAAACAATTTCAAGCTTATCTTGCATTTATTATTGCGTAATAAACTTACGTAATAAACTTGAACAATTGTGACGTGCGTGCAATACTGAAAACGTTTACAAAACTCGGTTTTTTAAGGTTAGACAGTCTAGTGTGCTGGTGTAACCGAAACTATACACAGAATAGGGTTAGTTCATATAACGGCCGCTGCATGTTTCCGTTTTCTAGAGAATATTAAGCATTTACTAGCGATTTACTTGCTTGATGCAAATATGCATCAGTGCGCACTGTAGGGTTAAGATGTTAAACTTTCTTTCCTTTGTCGTCTAGAAACGATAAGCGTTTACGTCATTACAGTGTGCACCCCACCCGTTTAGAGCTGCATCTGAAGATATCTCAAGTTTAGACTGAAGTGTTCTAATTAGGTTAGAACCTGTTGATGTACTTATTTTCCACTAATACGGTTCTTCCATTATTAGTTTATTAACATAATTTCTACCGTCGTAGCCGTTTCACATAAAATTAAGGCTAGATACTTTTTTTACCTTTCTATTCTTTTACAGTAGATGGATCCATGCCACCGCTGGGCTAGCTGCCGTGTCTGTCAACTCGGGTTTACAATGTACTGAATTTATAATAAAACCAAGGTAGGTATTCGTATTTCTGGCTAGTTGTTTGTGAAAATTTTTGGTGGTTTATGACAAAACCCAATTGTTCCAACATATTTGTCACCAAATTTGATATTTTTTTACAGGATTCATACGAATTTCCCACTGTTAGTAGATCATCAATGGCAATAATTGATAGTACTGAAGTACTTTCAATACTAGTTGATAGTATTGAAAGTACCTAGTTGTATAATTTTTTTCATAACTGGTTTCATAATTTTTGTATAAACAAAAGGACTTGTGCCTAAACCAAAGGGAAGGCATGAAAACTGGAAGACCTGCCTCTTAAATTATTTTTTTTTAAATAGGAATAAAGTAGTATAAATCTTTTAGATCTATCGAAAATATATATGATCCAATGGATATTAAGTGTTTGGTGAACATAATATCTTCCATTTTAGAATGGATAATATCGATAAATGTGTTTAGATTTTTAAATTAAAAATAAATCTTCTGGAGCCATTTGGCTTGTCAACTAAAAAGAAAGAGGAAATGAATTCATTATCTTCATTTTGAAAAGGCTCTATGACATTTTTAGTTGAGAGTTTATTTATTTCATGCCTAATTTTTACAATCCCATTTTTAGCCCAATTTTGGTCTGTTAGTGGTTTTGTTTGATATGGATTTCTCTGAAAGGTATTTTATAACCCTTTAGACAATCTAGGACAAATTTATCCCAGGTAATTTATTCCCAGTTTTGCGTAAAGTATTTTAGACAGCCTGCTGGCTCCTTTACCTCATCTACTTCCTTAGGGGCTGCTTGTGATTTGATGACCGACTCAATGCTTCTGTCGTATTGTACCTCTTTCATTGAGGTCTGGGCTTTAATTTTTCCTGTTATTCTCTGGATAACCTGCATCCATTTTATTTTTATTCGAATTTATTTTTTAGTCAGAATGTCTCTCCTAGCATTTCTAACCTAACCTCATTGACCAGGGGTCTGTTTTCAGTTGCTTCTGCGTCTTCAGTAAGAGCTATCATTTGATTCCTCTCTTGCTTTTGGGGATTGTTGGATGAGATTACCTGAATCAACATTTTATCCACATTTTTTTCTAAAAATAATATTAATTTAAAATTATATTATAATATAAATAATATAATTATATTATATAAATTTTTATAATATGGACCTTTATTGTAAGTATTTTTGTAACTTCGTCTAATGGACAGTTTATCGTATGGACTGTTAGTCGTATGGACAGTTTATTGAATGGACAGTTTGTGGTTTGGACAGTTTGTCGTTTGGACAGTTTGTCGTTTGGACAGTTTGTTGAATTGACAAATCATTTACAATCATTATTTATCATGTGGATAATTTTTCGTATATACAGATTGTTTGGAGAATATTACCGTATAAATGGATACGTGACTAAGGAAATAGAGAGGCTAAGAGCGGAATACAAGGGCAAGTGGTTGAATGTGGAGATAAGCGATAAAGACAAGGACATAGACATGTAGGCAATAAGAGGAAGAATAAGGGAATCCAGATACAACATGGAGTATGAGAGATATATAATAGAAGGGATTCCGAAGTACCTGGGAAGGTAAAGTGCGAGAGAAAGAAGATAATGACGAGGTTCAGATGTGGAAATGAGAGAGAAAATGAATATTGGATGGAAGAACATGTAGAAGATGAAGATGAAGAATGTGTAGGATCTGCTACGAGGACAGAGAGAGACAGTGGAGCATATGTTGAACAAATGTGTAGAGATAAAAGAAAGAGAAGGAAGGTAATTAGAAGAAATACTGATTGAAGATGGAAGACAGATACAGTGCATGAATGAAGTAAAAGAGATGGAAACGGTTGAATAGGAAATATAGGGAGCAGGACAAGAGAAGCTTGTTTGAGTAAACTTTTGAAGTTGATACGATATATTGTAGAAGCTATTATGAGTTTAGTTTTATAATGTCACATTATGTATATTTGAATAGGGATTGAATGTACAGACAGTAATCCATAAACGCCGTACGGGAATAGTACATTGTGCAACTAGGGCGGTAAGTTGTCAATTGCTCACGAGGGAAATTGGGCTCATTCGCTCGAAAGGGCAATTGACAATACCGCACGAGATGAAGATACTATATTTTATTACTCATGAATACCCCCTGAATATCTGGCCCCAAAAATGCCGAGATATGAATTGTGACCTGTTCGCCTGCTATATAGACTACCAAAAGTAATTTGATTGTATTCAACATGAGAAAATGATAAACATACTGAAATCAACTAAAATCAATAGATGGGAGAAAGATACAGATTATCACGGAATAATACTGGAATCAAACGTGGATGAGATATATGCAAGAACAATAAGCAAAGTGAGAGTGCGAGAGAAAGAGAGTGATTGGTATGAGATGACAAAGGGATTAGACAAGGTTGTCCATTTAGCCCCTTATTATTTACGATATATGTAGCAGAAAGGTGTTTGCAATAGACCTTTTCATAGTTGAAATTTTTTTGTGTGCACGTGTCAATTTTCGTCATGTTTAGCCCGAACTTTTTGACGTATAACCTTATTATTTGCCCAAAACTTTCATATTCACGCCTTTCAAACTTGACGGATGGGCATGATGCGCTTAACTAACCGTAAAAAGATCTATTAAAACACCACGCTTGCCGGGCCTCTTGGTGACTTTTTGTATCAGCCACTCCTAACCTGGAGAACAGACGCTGTTTGCAGCCGCCCATTCTGGGTCAGACGCTACGAGGTGTTCACCATATCTGGCTATCCCCACTTAGTTTATCCTGCAAGTCGATGCAGTTGCCCGGGGTGTGGCACGTGGAGTCATAGGTGAGAATTGGGTGTCTTGTGACGACCTAAAGGTGCTACCTCTGCAACACAACCATATCCACCTCCCCGCCCCCCTATCACCAGATGGAGTCCTTGGGAAGAGAGGAGGAGTGTTGGAAGATCCCTACAAAGATGGTACGATGAGATAAAGAAGGTCGCAGGCTTATATTGGTATCGAGTTGCGCAAAACCGAAGCCAATGGTAAATTTGAAAAAAGCCATAAATCGTTGGGTAATAAATGTGATGGGTAAAAAAAGTATGGAGTCTGGCGTTCGCGGATGATGTGGTAGTAGTGGCAAAGAGAGAAGGGGAGATGAAAAAAATGGTGAAAAACGCACGAAGGTGAGTGAAGTAGAAAAACATTGAAGTTGATGTGGAGAAAACGAAATTGATGGTGTTTGTTAAGGGAGAGAGAAAGAACGAGGAGAGGGAATGGAAGTGGGAACAATTGAGCGACTAAAAGAGTTTAAGTACCTAGGCTACACACTGAACGAGAGGACCTCGCATAAATCGCATTTGAGAGAGTTTTCTACGAATGCAAACAAGGTGTATTTGGGGGATAGGAGAACGAAAATGCGGAAGCGACTTCAGGAGGAGGATGATGATGTTTGAAAGTTTGATAGTGAGTATGTTAATGCATGTAGCGGATATCTGCGGATGGAAAGAACAGGAAGAAATTATGGGAGTGCAAGAAAAATACCTTAGATGGATGTTAGGGTTAGACAGAGAAACTCCGGGATATATAGTGAGGGAGGAATGTAAGAGGGTCAAACTGAGAGTGAAAGCTGGGAAGAAAGCAACTAAGTTTTAAGATAGAATGAACAGAAGGGAAGACTGCAGGTTACTGACTGAATGCTGGACAGAAAAAAAAGGATATAGAAATGAAGATAATGAATAGAGAGACTAAGAGCGGAAGGCAAGTGTAAGTGGTTGAATAGGGAGATGATCGAAAGTTACAAGGACGTAGACATGTAGGAAAAAAGAGGAAGAATAAGGGAATCCAGATACAATATGAAGTATGAGAGCTGTATGATAGATGGGATTTTGAAGTTCCTGGGAAGAGAAAGGAAGATAATGGCGAGGTTCAGATGTGTAAATGAGGAGAGAGAAAATAGATATTGGATGGAAGAAAATGTAGAAGATCAAGATGAAGAAGAATGTGTAGGATGTGCTACGAGGACAGAGAGAGACAGTGGAACATTGTGGAGCCAATGTGTAGAGATAAAAGAAAGAGCAGTTCCTCAAAGATGGAAGTATTTGACATTGCATGTGCATGACAGATACGGTGCATGCATGAAGTATGGAAGAGAAGGGAAGAATTTGATATGGAAATAAGGAGCAGGACAAGAGAAGCTTGTTTGAGTAAATTACAAAGTTGTTATGATATATTGCAGAAGATGTTTTGAGTTTTAGTTTTATAATGTCACATTATGTATATTTGCATAGGGATTGAACGTACAGACAGAAATCCAGAAACCCCATACGGGATATATAGATTATTATTATTAATGAAATTGTGTATATCTGGGTCATCAGATCAAAATCACAATGCTGGTAACTGTCGTCAGCGTACAAAATATACTCGCTTTGAATATTATTTGTCTGTGCAGATCATTAATAAATATCCCAATAGAGACTCGGGGGGTACACTTCATTACGTGACTTACCGATTTAAAACAATTTACGATCACTGTTTGATGCAAGTAATTATGCAATTCAATTTTTGTCGTGATAGACAAGTATATATTGTCAACTAATTTTGTACAAATAATTAAACAATTTATTAAAAAAAAATGTATTCAATTAGGACACAGTATTATTTCTTATGCTCTCAGGCGCACCTTTTTGTCCTTCTTCAGATGCTTGAAATTTCTCTTCTTCTCCAACTACACGTTTTAAAATCTAAAAGTAAAACTTATTATAAATCATATTGCCGACAATTTATTTACAAAATAAAACATTTATTTTTGCATATTGGATATATTTTGCTTATTTACTATCCTATCTTACTCAATGGTATGTAGTAATTATCGGCTAATAGCTTAAATGAAACAAAGTATTCGCTTACCGCTAAGTAAACGAATATAGACGAGACATAATTTTTCTGTTCAAGAGACTATATTTTGGAACATGCAAGAATATAATCGGACTTACTCAATACTTAAATTTAATTTTTTATTACTCATGCGTTAAAAGTACAATCTTGGCGGAGGATTTTTAGTGCGAAAAATGGCTGTTTTAGTCAATTCAATTATTACCACATAACTTGGGTAACGCACGCAAATATTAAATAAAAGTTACATAAAAAAAAGATTGAATAAATAAAATGAAGATAATCAAAACCTCAATTTTAAAAATTGACATGAAAGTAACAGCATTTTTTTTTTCATTACAAAATAGAAATTAAAGAAAACATTTAAAAAATTGTGTAAATGGTGATACCGGAGACTGATGAGAGTTCTTATGACGAATCCATACCACCGGAGACAATTAAAAAAGCAAATTCTTCAATTTTGATTCTATATTTTTTTGGATGGCCCCTGGACCCCAAACTTGTAAGATCCGTCCCCTCGTAGGAGTATAAAAAATTATATCTACAACACGGTATTGTCAATTGCCCTCGAGAGCGAAATTGGGCGCACGAACGAAGTGAGTTCAGTGCGCCCAATTTAGCTCTCGAGGGCAATTGACAACTTACCACCCTAGTTACACAATATACTATTATCAAATGGTATCTCGCGATCAGAAGTAGCTAGAAAAATACAATTTGCAAGTTTGTAACCAGTTGGCAAAGCATATTATTGAGAAATTTTTCAATAACATGGTAAATAACGATTTATGGTAAATAAATTTTCTCCCAATTTCCCCCGATTTGGAGAAGTTTTACTTCAACGTCGCGTAAAGGTTTACTCATTTGCCCACTCATTTTTACACACCACTCGTGTGTTATTTATTTAGATTTGATAAAAACAAACTTGAATATTTGTTGTTTTGAAATTTTATAATAATTTTCACAAATTTAATTAAAATATACAAGTTTCAATAACACAAAAGTAAAATGTGGTAATATAATGGGCTTTTCATTAAGAGAGAGGCATTTTTTTTCTCAATTAAAATACTTGTGGGTAAGTTATCGAAATGATTTTTATTTCAAATGAAAGTACAATCGATGCCGTAAGTTATGGAATTCGACATCGTCTCAAGTGTCCGCCGCGGAAGCGTTGGCACAAGAATATACGCTCTACCCAATTTTTCATGAAATCAGCACACAAATCAGCCGAAATACCAGGAATTTCCAGGTCCAATGTTGGCCAGCAGCTCCTCTAACGTTGCTGGCTTGTTGGCATAGACCAGCGATTTAATATATCTTTAAAGAAAAAAGTTCAAAGGGTGTTAAATCGCACGAACGAGGCGGCCATTGGCGAGGACCGTTGGGTGAGATAACTTGCTCGCCGAACTTCAATAATTCGATTGTATCGTACGCTGTATGCCACGTTGCGCCGTCCTGTTGGAACCACATATCGTCCAAGTCCATAGCGTCGAGCTGGCCCAAAAATACTCCGATATCATGGCCCTGTAGCGATCACCGTTGACGGTTGTTGGCTCGCCATTTTCATAAAAAAAATGCAGATGACGCTGCCGGCATGAAAACCGCACTTAAATTTAACACTTAATTTATTCGGATAAAGTTGTGTCCTCTGCATCACTTTAAGCTGCTCATTTGACCAAATGCGGCAATGTTGCTTGTTGACAAAACCATCGAGCCAGTATTGAGCATCACCCGAAAAGATGATTTTCTTGTGAAAGTTGTCGTCAGTTTGCATCTGGTCCAGAACCCCTGTCCAGAACAGAAACCCTGTACACACACATCTAAAGCTACGTATACACGGTATATAAAACTAGCGTATATTCCTGCTATAGTTTGACTATAGCAGTATGACCGCTTCGTCTATTTCAACTATTCGAATAGTTTTGTACTATACGAAGCTATAGTCAAACTATATCAAGACTCTACGCTAGTTTTCTATACCGTGTGTACATAGCTTTAATTTAGCTTTGTCTAGTCTTGTTAATAATACATATCGAGGTGGACAAGTGGGTGAGCAGTGTAAAAGTATTTAAATGACAACTATTACGCGTGGACAGCGTACATTAAAACTGACTATAGACTAGTGAGTTGGACATCTTATTGCATTTATGGCTGGGAGCACAGATGTCGAAGTCTAGAGTTTGACTATAGCTGTGTGACTGCTTCGTATAGTTCAACTATATGTATAGTTTTATACTATACGAAGCGATCACACAGCTATAGCTACAGTTTGACTATATATATATATATATATATATATATATATATATATATATATATATATATATATATATATATATATATATATATATAGTCAAACTATAGCAGGACTATACGCTTGTTTTCTATACCATGTGTACGTAGCTTTATACGAGCGGAGAGCCAAATCCTTCCACAAAATTCACCACAAACTGGCCACAGTGATGTTCAACGCCTGTGATCGGCGTGAAATGGACATCCTTGACTGCTCACGCACACTCTTTCGAACGGCCACGATATTTTTTTCACTTCTAGCATTACGTTATCGCGCAGGTACTGGGACATTATGCAATGCATAAGTTGTTTCGAATTCTTGCACTAAAAGTTCAATAGTCCGTCTTGTTGGACGGTTTTGTCGACCGAAAACTGGCGTAAGGGCGCGCAACGTAGTCGCGATAGAACGTGAACTTTGATAAAAAATGTTTAACAATTTTCAAACGTGGCTGAAGCGTGTATCTATCTCTCCATGATTAAATGCCATACTGACATTTCAAAATATGAAAGAATTGCAAAGCCAACTTCACTCGTATTCGAGAAAAGCCAGAAACAAAATGCATTGTCCCTATTGAAGAACCTAATAGTATTACTAAACGAAATGTTTTCTCTAAGATTTTAAATGTAATAATAATTAACTAGTTTATCTCTTGTTGTTTTTTTTATGTTCATATATATTTTTATTATATTCTCAATAATGATATTTTTGGTTCAATGAGATCTATGTATTTTGTCAGCGATTTGCTCTTCAAAATGCGAACATAACTTTAAACGAACACTAATTTTCTCAAACATACCTTGCTTGCGATAAGACATTTATGTAGACAAGTTTCATTGCGGCGTCTGGATCTGATCTCCCTCCGGGGATTAAAAATTACCCGCATATGTCTTACATCCTGTTCCGGCGGGCCCCAAAGTTCTTCCGGCTGGAACAATCCCACCAAATTCTACAGATATAAAAAAGCTACTATTCAACACTTCTTTGTATATTCTTCAATATAATTTACTTTCTTTTTCATATATCTGAACATCTCGCGTATCATTAACGCAACGAGGGGAGTTATAAGCAATATAAACATAAATATTGCAAACGGATTTCCTTCCATACCCACACGTTTTATTTCTAATATGCAGCAAACCTAAAATTTATTAGAAATATGTTATATAATAAACTTATTGTATTATATATTTTAGCCTAAAATAGGAGGTAGTGTTTCGCATGTTCCTCGTGAGGTTATGCCTGGTGCGGCACTAATAAAAATGAGAAATTATATTATAATTGAAACAGATCACAAAAACCTACCCCTATAAAAAGTGGTGAAAAATACCAAAAAATCTTCCAAAATTTGGTCGGTTGAACGCCAATAATAAAATGGATATCATCACAAAGTTTTTGAACGCCATAAATCCAAGAAACCATCGTGGTAAAAGCACACACCAGAACAACGCTAAAGGCATCCAATGATAATGTATAGTTAAATCCGCTATAAATGAAGGTACCCTGAAGAAAAAGCAATAAATAAATGTTGGGAATAGACCAAGAAGCGAGAGATTTAAACCTTGGTTGTGAAAAACATCGTAGCAAATACACTGAAACCCAGAAAAGCGAAAAGGATGTACTTGCGGTATCGAAGGAAGTTTCGATGAACGTCAGTCAGGGTCATTTCCACGATCCTGAGGTTGATCGATACGCTTGTGTAGGACAACATAATTGAGCTTGCGAAATATAAAAAACTCCATAATTGTGGTACATCTACAAATAGAATTAGGGTTTGTTTAGTTAGAAGAATTTAATAAATATGAAATGCAAGACTTGAATCTTTTCAACATCATCATCATACAGTGTGCTTACAGTCATAAGATTTTATTTTCAAGGGCTGATTTAATATATTACCTAACCTAACCAATCCTTTTTTTTATATTTAACCCTGAGCACCCTGAGACCGCTTGTAGCATATATATTCAGACTGAAAAACCTAACCTAACCATTTTTTATTGTGATTTGGGGGAAGCACACGCAGGCTACCAGCCTGCTTGTGAGGCTTTCACTCACTAAACCCCTTCTTCTACTTGGCTATAGAGACCAGCACCCCGGTATCGTTTGCGCATTCTTTCAGGGTGTGCAGCCCGGACAGTTGTTACCGCCCTAGCTTTTTGTTTGAGTTTTGATTTTGCTTCTGCTCTTGAGATTTAGCTAGATGGCTTCCTAGGCAGCGCGTTCTTCGGCCTCTTTCTAGGTGATAATGCTAATGATGAAATTGGACATTGCTTTCCAGTGGGCTTATAGACCAAGCATTTTCCTAACGCAGTTATCAAGTGTCAGTTCTCCTATTTCTGAAGTTGCCAGGCGTCTGTCGTTTTCCCATCTCTCGCAGGAGAAGAAAGTGTGTTCAGCGGTGTTTGGCCGGCCATAGTAGCAGCACTCATCTGTCTCAGCGACCTTGAACCTGTGTAGGTAAGCTCTAATACATCCGTGTCCGCTAATCATCTGGGTTACGTGATAGGATGTTTAGCCGTACTCTCTGTTGACACACGGACGCAGGTTAGGAATCAAGCGCTTGGTCCATGTAGCCTTCCCTATTTCCGTTTCCCACATTTTCTGCCATCTGCGTTCTAGGCGTCTGCGGGCTTCTGCCTTCTCTACCTTGCCTCCTTCATGTATGCGAGCTTGCTCATCGACGAGGAGGTCGATGAGAGGGCATCGTCCACATTATGTGGACACGGTACGGTATTCGCTGATAATCTGAAGCGTGGTCCGCCTTGCCACCTTCTCGAGAATGTTCTTGTTTCTCTATATTTTAACGGCATCTTGCCAGAAAGGCGCCGCGTAGTGCAGTATTGAATTCACAACAGAGCTCAGTATTCGGCGCTTTCTAGCTCTAGGACCTCCTACGCTGGGCATTAGACTTGTGAGGGCAGTGGCTGCGGAATCTGCTTTCATGGCGACCCAGTTGACGTGCGCCGTCATGTTCATATTTCTGCCAAGTTGGACTCTGAGGTATTTCACGGATTCTTGTGGTGGGATTCTCGCTCACATTATCTCTATGGTCATTTGGGTCAGTTTGCGCCGCCCGACCAGGATGATCAGTTCTGTCTTGTAGGGCGCCAATTTCAGTTTTTTTTGACTCCATCCAGCGATAAACCCTGTCCAGCGCCTCGTTTATGTTCGTTTTTAGTGCCTCCTTAGCCCCGGCCGTGGCGACCATTCCCAGGTCGTCTGCGAATCCAACCAGAGTGATCCTTTGTGGCATTGGGATGTCTAGAACCCCGTTGTAAAGGATGTTCCATAAAGTGGGGCCCAATACTGATCCCTGGGGTACTACACACGTCACCTCATACTCCTCGTTGCCGTCAAGGATGAGTTTCCAGTCTGACAAGTAGTTCTGGATCACTTTCAGGAGGTAGCTTGGGAATTTTTCCCTTTTTTTATTGCCTCCACTATGCCGTTTTGAACGTCTAGCGTCACCAGCACACAGAGTTTTCTGGTTTGGTAGGTTCCGGTGTTCCACCGTGTTCCTTTTCTTTCAGAAGCTGTACTGGTGGTCAGATAGACCCTCTCCGGCTTGCAGCACCACATTTATCCGTGCCAGCAACAGGTGCTCGTAGAGTTTACCTAGGGAGCTTATAAGACTTAAAGGGCGGTAGGTTTTCGCGAGGGTAGGATATTTCTGCTTCTTTTCTATCAGGGCCAGTCGCGCTCTTTTCCACTGCCAGGGTACGATACCCTCTGTCAGTAACTTGTTCATGACTCTGTTGATGTACTCTGAATAAGTTGCTGTCGCGGTCTATATCAGTTCTGCGGAGAACCCGTCTGGTCCGGGTGCTTTTTTCGCCCTTTAGTTTTTTCACTGCAGTTACCATTTTTTCTTCCTCAAACCTACGGATATCTGCTTCAGACACTCGTGGGTATACCCATTTTATTTTTTTCCGTTGCGGGAATAGTTTGCGCGATTTCTTTCTTCTCTTTGAGTCTCATCTGGAGCAAGAACACCTGCCTCAGCTTCCTCGTGACAATTTTGTACGGCATGCCCCAAAGATCGCTGTCAACTTGTGCGGTTAGCTGTCTCCACGCTTCCGTTTTGGCGTTCTTTATTTAGGAGTCTTTTGGCTACCTTGTAGTTCTCAAGGTGCTTTTCTTTGGCTTCCTTTGTTAAGTCTCGGGCGTTGTTTCAGACTGCGATCCTCTTTTTGCGGATGCTTTCTCTCCTTGCTCACTTCCTTCGTCCACCAGTAAGTAGGTTTGCGGTTTTGCGCCGTAGCTGTTCTGTTGTTCTTATTGGCGTGTTTGAGCGCTTCTTGCAGTATTTGTATGCACTTGTCTGCGTTGCGTGCGTCGTCACCTACTTTTTCTATGAGCGTTTTCAGAACTTGCATGCAATCTGCCATCTTTTTCCTGCTAAGGTTCCAGATCTTCAGTTTCTTTGTTTTGTTAGTTCTCTCGTTTGCCTGCCCGACCTTGAATGTGATGTACTGATGATCGCTTAGGGACTCTTCGTCTGTGACCCGCCAATCGGTGATGGTTTTGGTCGCGTCTTCCGTGCTAAAGGTCAAGTCAAGAAAAAGACGCTGTCACATCTAACAAAAGTCGGATTCTTTCTCGTGTTCTGCAGGACCAGAGATTGCTCTTCCAGCCGCTTCACCATCACCCCACTTCTGGGGTCTTGTCGGCGGTTTCCCCATGCCCTAGCCTTGGCGTTGAAGTCACCCCCTACTATGACCTGTTTGTTTTGGTTGTCGATGCTTTCCAGTAGGTGGTTTAGAAACTGTAGGAAGTGTGTGTGATCTTTGTTTGGGAAGATTTAGGCTGAGTACAGACAAACGTTTTCCAGCTCTACCCACACGAATCTAGAACCTTCCCCGATTCTCAGGGCTTTTAGTTGTTTGTTATGTAGCCCAATGGCTACGTCTCCGTTTTCATCTAGCATCCAAGGTCCTTTGGAGGTTAGGCGAATGCTGGGCTCCGATAGGAGGGATATATTTATCCTCCATTCATAGATGTTTTGGTAGAGCAGGTCCGTGGCCTGTTTGCATCTGTTCATGTTGATTACTGCGAATTTGTCGCTGTATCCCCCTCCCTTTCCACTTGTACTGGTAGCGCGGGTTAGCCATTTCGACGCAGTTGTTGGGTCTTTCTTGCTTTTAGAATGTTTACTTAGGCTCTGTATATTGCGCACCCCATTTTGCCCCCTTGGTGTCCTTCCAGTAGGCAATCATAGCATTTTTCTCTGTTTGTGCATTCTCGCGAAGTATGGGCCCTCTAGTGTGCATTTCATACAGCGCCCTATCATGTCCCTTTTAGGCTTCGTGCATTCGTTTTTGCAGTGCCCATAGTCTAGACAGTTGAAACAATTGGTGGGCTCCATCATTTCGTGGACATGGCAGGAGGCCCATTCTAGTCTCAATTTGCTCGTCTGGCTGAATTTGCGGGCCAAGTTCAAGTCCATGCTCACGACGGCGACCAAGGACCTTTGACTTGTTCTTTGGAGCCTTCTGTAGCTTTGATTACTGCGTTGACCACTTCGTCCATGGTCGTTGATACCTGTATGTCCCTGATTATGTAGGTAAGCATGCGCTGCCGTGACTGTCGATAGTATCGTGTAGGTTGTCTATTATTTGTTTTATGAAGTCGTTGATTGAGCCCTCCTTTTGCTCTCTTAAGGTCAGTTTGACGTTTCTAGTTGTCGTTCTTTTAACGGCATTTACACTTATGCCGAATGTGTTTGTGTCGATCGCCATCTTCATCTTCGCGACGGCGGCAGCGTAGGTGCATTCTGGCCCTTCCGACAGTTTTAGTATCAGCGTTGGCGACCGTTGTTGTTGTCGTTTATTCTTTCTCCTGATTTGTTTCCAGCCGTCATAAAAATTAACAGTAAAATCTCCTTTATTACGCAACTTTTTTTTAGCCAGTTTTACCTTAATGACCTTCTTTTAGGACGTTTATTAATCACCCCTTGGTAACAAAACCACAAGACCGTAAACACCTAGTATATGTAATGGATATGAAATAATACTTACTAGTATATAATAGACTATTAGGTATTATTGTAAATGTCACATCTTCAGATATATTCCCCATGACTAGGTCCTTGTCTTCCTCGCCTAACCCAGCCACACGATTCAAAATTGCAAAACTCAAATACAGTATTAACACCTGGATGAATTCCATACAAATAAAGATTACTGTACTTAATACCGTCAACGAGCCGGAATAAGTCTCAGGTGACAAGTGCGATCCCAGCAGTACAAAACCTCCGCAACCAAGATTAAACGTAATTAGCACATCAGACAGGCAATTTGCCCAGGCCTTGAAATATAATTTTAAATAATGTTAAATATCAGTATTCAAACAACTAACATCAGGACTGGTTAGTTGTTCCACAGATACGTGTGTCATATATCCGAATCCCTTGTTTGATCCTCTTCTCGATAATAACACCATCGTTACGATAGTTATAAATAGAAAAGATATGTAGAAAAGGTACCTTATCACCTAAAAATTATCTCTAGATATTTCAAACAGCATCTAATTATTATTTAAATTATTATTATTAATATACTTAATCCTCTAGAACTTAAAATTACGTATTTTTCATGAAATAGGATGGGCTTTTGGATACAAAAATAATGTATTTTTTTAAATTTTGAAATTGTTTATTAATTAGGCATAATATTACAAAAAGGGGAGTGTTTCTTACAGGCAACAATGAGTTTAAAAGATAATTTAAAAGATAATTAACCCAATTATGTAAAGTAAAATGAAAATCATTTTTATTTTAAGGAAAAAAAAGAAAATCATTTTTATTACGACAGGTGTAAGTTCCTGAAATATTTTTTGTGTTTGGTATAGCATAAAGCTATGTCACACTTCTCACACACCGTATGAGTGAATGCAGCAGAGTTTGGAAACTTACACCGGATTTTCTTTCCGCTCATTGAGACCAGTGACTTGATCTTGTCGGGCTGTTTGTTGAGCGACGTGTTGAGCAGGTTTCTTCTCCTTCATGTTTCTTCGCTAGGATCTCACCTTTTATAGATCGGCGTTTATATATAGAACGGCATATAGTTTCAGTTTTATTTCAATCATTTCCATCAATAGGTCTAAGTAGTGAGAGAGCAGGCGCATCGGAGCAAACGTTGGCATTGCTCCTTAGTCGTATCTTGTAGATTTTTCTCATCCCATTGTGGGTTCAAGGAACTACCTACATCCCTTGAAAAAATTGCTGACTCAAAGGCCTATTGTATTCCTCCACATTATTCCAATCAGGTAAATAGATCCAGACTATGTATTAGGTCCAGAAGTCTACGTGAGTTAAGATTCGGCGGAAGTACATCGGCTGTAATGTTGAGTTTTATTCTCATGTGCGCGATTGCTTTACAATGGATGATTATATTAGAGGGAGCTTCGTCCTCTTCGTTGCAGAGTCTGCACAGTGGTTCATTCAGATGCCCATCTTCTGCAAGTGGCTTCTTAGTGCGTACTGTCCCGTTAAGAGACTTGCCACAGTAGCAGTATGCTTCCTAGACAGTTGCGAGATTTCAGCTGTTAGGGTGTTAGATACGGGAGCTATCATCCGTTTGCTGTGTTGCTGGCCACTTGTGCGGATCCATTGTAATTGGTGACTTTTATTGGTCCACTCTTTTATTGCTTTACGGGCCAAGGTTTTGGTGACGTAATATCTTTCCCTTGCAATCGGGAGCGCTGCTGCAGCGTCCTCTATTGCAAGTGCGTCCGCCTTTTCGTTTCCTTCCAGACCTATGCGGCCTGGCATTATGACGACGGCGGTTGTACAATTCTCGGTTTCTTCCTCAACCGAATCGATCGACATGTCTATAGCGCTTTCCATCTCGACTTTAATCTACAGTTTTTCACTGTCTTCTTGATACTCCTCTTCTTCGTCGTTAGGATCGCAATTTGCTAATTTTGATAGTTTTAACGTAACTTCGCTCTTCTTCCGGTGTCTCTTCAGGATGAAACTCGTCACTTTGATCCTTAACCTCATAATTCTCCTCACCTGTCTCTTCGACATTATCCTATTCTAAATTTTGCGAAGAATCTGGCTTACGTGGCCTGGTAACTGCGCAACGCTGTTGTGCCGCGCCAGACGTTTTAGTGTTCTTAAACTGTCGTAGATTTTATTCTATGTTAGGGCGTCTCTCGCAGCCTAACTGTCCGTAAAAATGTAGATGTTTCTACTTCTGTCCATTCTTAAATTTTCCCGGACACATGTATTGATTTCCAGAATTTCTGCTTGGACGACCTTAGTTTATCTCTCCAGTGGCACAGTTATGCTGCACCTAGTAGACAGACTACAGATTCAGCCTAGTTCCACTGCCTAAAATAGGTCTCCTTGGTTTTTCTTGTACTGTAGCTGTGTTTTGAAGGGTATTTTGAATGAAAGCCTTTGCGGCATCGAATCTCCTTCCTTGTGAAGGATTGGCTCTTGTATTACATCTGAAAGCTCCTATCCTAGCCTCCACTGTGATGAAAATGTTCAGGGGAGGGAGGCTTCATATTGCTTCCAGAAATGCCGAAGTGCGGTTCTCATCGATCCTGTGATTAGTAAGTAGGCTAGCCTATGTACACTGGAAAATTTATTTTGAGCTTGCTTCTGTTTTTGTTTGGTCCAGAAAAATGTGGACTCATATGTTAAGATAGGTCTTACTACCGCCTTGTACAACCAATCTACCATGTTTGGTTTTAATCCCCACGCCTTGCCAAGTGTTCTTCTGGTCATCATCCATGCCATTTTACATTTGTTGGTCGTTCATGTAAAGTGTTAGTTCCCGGTCAGTTTTGCATCTAGGATCAAGCCTAGGTACTTAACCCCGACACTGGCCTTTAATTGCTCGTTACAGAAAATCGAGAGCCCTAGGCTCTCCAATTTCCTCATTTGCGTAAAAGGTAATATGGCATATTTGTGGGGATTAACCCGAAGATCTTATCCCTTACACGATCGTTCTACATCGTTCAGAGCTTCCTGCATAAGCTCTGAAATAATGCAAGGAAACTTTCCCCTTATGAGAATGACTGTCATCTGTATAGCCGTGGGTGTAGAATCCTTTTTTGTATTGCGACACAAGCAGGCTTCTAGCAACCAGATCCCAGAGAAGTGGCGACAGGACCCCACCCTGTGGGCATCCTTTGATGCCAAAGACCCGCATTGTATCTCCAGCCACTGTAGTTTGCACAGTTCTGCTTTGCAGTATGGACTTTATCCATTTGGTTAATCTCAGGTCAACTTCATTGCTGTGGGCTGCAGATCTTTTAGATGCTCGTAATGCTGTCCGCAAGGTCTCATGGTTATACTCGCTCGCAACATGTGGACGCGGAATGTTTATGTACTTCTAGTTTGTTTTCACGTATCTCCGGACTTCAGTTATAGAATTTTGGCAAGTAAACGTGGAAGTCAATATAACCACTTTATGGTTTTTCCATACATTAGCTCCATACAACACGTTGACGCCGTTGACATTAGCTAAGTACTCTTCTGAATATCCGCAATATTTCCTCATAATCAATTTTTTGGACGACAGCTTGCAATCATGAATCTTTTTCTTCTCATAGCAGCTAGCCCAAGAATACCTTGCTTTGCTAAATATTGTACACATATTTGTAATACAGAAATGGTGTAGTTTGTATTTTCAGATGTGATTTGAAAGTCTCGATTGGTTGTGGCACGTTTCTAGGTACACGTAGCACACACGATTCTTCTTACGTAAATGCACCATGATTCTGAAAGCCGAGGGAATATCACCACTGACGCAAAGAAAGCAACGAAAATGACTTGATGACAAAAACCATGAGACCTTGCGGACGGCATTAGGAGCATCTAAAAGATCTGCAACCCACAGCAATGAAGTTGACCTGAGATTAACCAACTGGATAAAATCCATACTGCAAAGCAGATATCGTCTTTATCTTCTTTCTTCTTCTGGCGCTACAACGCAATTTGAGCTTTGGCCTCCCCTAGCTTTCTCCTCCATTCCTCTCTTTCCCAGGAAACTTCCTTCCATCTTACTTGTTTAAGGATTCGTCTGGTATCCTGGTCTACTTCATCCTTCCATCTTTTTCATGATCTTCCTATCAGCCTCTTCCCATCCACTCGGCCGTTGAGGATTCTTTTTGGCATTCTACCATCTGGCGTTCTTATAATATAACATGTCCACCATAGGTGCTGCAGTTTCACGTATATCGACACAAGTTGGTCTTTAAGGGCCTGATATACTTCCTTGTTGTATCGCTTCCTATATTCTTCATTTTCCCTTACTGATCTTAGGATCCTCCTTAATATTTTCCTCTCGACCGCGTCGATTTTTGCTTCGTTCTTTACGGTGAGGATCCACACTTCGCAACCGTACGCGAGTATTGATCGGATGATTGTTTTGTACACCTTAATTTTTGTGTCTCTGTTTATCATATTGGACTTGAGTACATTCGCCAATGAGAAATACGCTTTATTCGCCATCATCACTCTGGCTCTAATTTCCGCGTCTTCCAGGCCTTTTCTATTGATGTTAGTGCGTAGATACTTGAAGTCGTTTACTTGCTCCAAGTTGTCTTGTGTTTGTATTCTTGATATATTCCTTCTACTTTGCACTAGCGTCTTTGTTTTGTCGATGATGATCTGGTGGCCGTTCTCGTCTTTATGCAAGGAGTAAAACACGAGATACAAATGACAAATCAACTCACTGTAACTATAAAAGCTTGTCTTGTACATTATGCATAGGAGTATTGCTTTCGCGTGGAGTTTTAAGTTCTTTGTGCACGTCGCTGCTGTATCTACACTGGAAACATTCGAACATATGGGAAAAAGTTACGCCGCCTTCCGAAGACGTCGATTCCAAATTACAGTGAAGTTTCTCCAGTTCCTCGAAGCTTTCCTTAATTCGGGAGTTAAAGCTTTCCAGTATTAATTCTTACGCTTTAATACTTTTATCTATGTACTAGTATCTGTGTGCAGTAATCGCGTGCAGACAGATCTGTTTTCCATTAACACAGATTTTTCGTGCGTGATTGCAATATAAACAAGTTCTTATCCTAGCCCTTTTACACTTTTGTAGCATCAGCTGCATGTCGATTTTGTCTAGGCTTGCTCCAATTACAATTCTATAATAGCTATATCTGGACCTGCAATTGGAACGGATAATTCGTTTTGAGTGTCTCCTTCGACGACGGTTGTGCAATTCCTGATTTCTTCCTCCACCGGATCGATCGACATGTCTATATCGCTTTTCTTATCGAGTTCCATTGTCAGTTTTTCGCTTTGATAAATATCTTCTTATATTTCTCTTCTTCATCGTTCGGACTGCAATTTTCTACTTTTGGTAGTTTTAACGCCACTTTAGGAACTGTTCGCTCTTCTTCCGGTGTCTCCTCCGGATGAAACTCCTCACTTTGATCCATATCCTTACAATTGTCCTCATCGTTCTCTTCACCATTATCTCGTTCTAAATTTTGCGAAGAATCACTCAGTGAATCTCATCGTGTTCATGATTTTCAAAATATTCTTCCTCGTTCTCGTCGACGTGTTCATCTGCAACGTTATTTTTGTCCTCTTCGTCGGAGACACTTTTCTCTCCTGCGTCCTGAACTTGCCAACAATTTGGAGTAGTTATCGAAATAGATCCTGTGATTTTGGTGTCGCGGAAACATACGCGATAATCTCACTACAACATTCTCCTGGCCAGTTTCAATCTTCTATACACATACAAACGTATCAACTATTGTTTATCTTTTAGCAAGTGCCAACTATTTACATTTTTAAATTCACTATCTACATCGCGTCGTTTGAGACAAGTAGTTTGATTTGCTTGTACATTATTGAAAGAACGGAGTGTAGACGACATTCTACAATGCTTGACAAGACAAAATAATTGTTACTTCGAGAATTTAGGAAGGCGCAACGGTATGTTCCCTGTAGTCTTCGTTATAGACTACAGGCAAAGTACCTGTACTGTAGAGTTAACCCTTTATATCAGGGCTGTCCAACCAGTCGATCGTGTTCTGCCAGTCGATCGTGGCGTAATTTTGTGCCGATCTTCAGTACATTTCGATAAATATAAAGTGAAAATTAAAGCACGCTTCTCGCTAGTCTACGTTTAAATGTTGCTTCATGGACCTCAAGTCGGCCGCATCCCCATCAGTACAACAGCTTTCGTTGACTGCCGATACGCAAGAAAAACGAAAATACGCAGCTATTATATGCATTACCATGGCTTGCATATAATATGTTATGCATTTTCTCAAAATTTTCTCCCCCAATGGGGGGTGCACTCCACTACCCCAGTCCCCCGGTGGCCCGCTACGCACTTTGGTCGATATTAGCAACAATATATACAAAAAAAAGATCGACATTACCAAAAGGTTGGGCAGCCCTAAAGTTTCTCAACACATGCTCGCAATGTCGGTAGGAACGATATGACGTGCTACTGTGACGTTTGGATCATCGTGACTTTAGCCAATAGATAGCAAAGGTGTATAAAGTAGCAGCTTAAATTTGTAAAGTAATTATCTTATATTTTCTATGGAATAATATTAGAAATCACGTCATCCATTGCCAGACACTTAATATCTTTCTAAACCCTTTCCGATCACCCTTAAACTTTAATAAATTGTGATTGTACTTACGCATACTATTTAGAATGCGTAACATAACATAGTAACTGAATTTTTTATATGAAAAAAAAACCTAAAATTGAAATTAATACAACTTTTATTTTCTTAAAAAAATAAAAAGAAAATTACATTTTATTACCTATTATTTAAGCATCGGTTAGAGATGAGCTTTTCGTGCGTTTTCCTCCGCGGATATTTTGCTAAACACTTGTTGCCTTTTGACCCTTTGAATACGCCCTTGACTTTTAAACACACTAGCAGCAAATTGCATAATAACGGCTTCGACTGTGTACGCACTAGCCCATCCCCTTGGGGTAAGAGTTCCATGCAAATCGCTCCACCTTCCATTACAAAACCCTTTTCAATCCTTGGAGAAATGACCCTCATAAACGGCGGCGCAAACTGAAAGTTCACAGGGAAAACTAAATGTAAAAGTATGTAAGGTATTGCTAACGCTTTCATATCGTTGCCTAAATCGCTTTCTGGATCGAGTTTGTATATTCTCACATGCCATTCAAACAGATTATCGTCGAATAATCCTACTGAATTCAGGTAGCGTGGTAGCCTAGAGGTAAGAGCGTTTGCTTATGATTCTGAGGTCCCGAGTTCAATCCGACCGCATTAGGTCAGACGATACAAATGACAGTGGATAATCTATGGGTAGGATAATCTAGTGGATGTAATCTATGGGACCATTTCATAAGACAATGAAAAGGGAGGTAGCACCTTTCAACAACCTTGTATAGGTATCTATATGGTATATATCAGTGATAAGGGCAGTAATGGTACACTAGGGGGGAAAGTAATCTGCCAAACTTATCATAGGAAAGGATAAATGTGGAAATATTACTTTAAACCATCATTACAAATGGATAAAGCAACTGTCGTACTTCCCATACACTCTCCCTGTATCAGAACAACCATCCAATAGATTCGAATTATCGAAAATGTGGTAAAATACACAATAGGCTACAGTGGCCGCAGTATTTGTAGGGCTGAAATAGTCCCGATATTCACATTCTTGAAGTGCCGCTCTCTCTTAAAAGTGTAGGCAACCTCTCGCGCATCAATTACTTGTGGAACGTATCATCCACAAATATACGGGACCTTCAGTTTATCGCTGGTTCCGAACGGTACTATATTTGCCGCAGCCACCCGATGGAGTAATAAACTTGCATGATCTTCACGTGATTTTCGGGATCATTCCCTATTGGTCAGTGCAAACGCTTTTGAAGCGTAAATCACGCAGCCGAAACCTTACACCAGTCGACCAGTCCGGTTGTATGCCACGTGCTCTAGAGTTTTCAGTGTTTCTGGCTTAGTTAAAATTAGTGATTACATTTTATCCATAAATCAGTCTTTTCCAAGACTTTGTATTTTAAAATTAATGAAAAATTTTTGAAAGTAAAATTTGGCAAAGCATGACACTGCTTCTTCAGGCTTTTTTTAACGTCACTACGAACTATCGCGTGAACGCCGCGTCATCACTCAACGGGGTCGCTGCGGCAAATATAGTTGAGAGGTTTTTCTTGGCAGAATTACTCGTGGTAGTTTGCCATTGCTTTCCACAATGTAGCTTCCACTACATAGTGAAAAAACTTCACGGCTAGGCCGGGGATTGAACCCGGGATCTCATGTATTGTAAGTGGATGCGTTCAAAACCTTACCACTGTGACCACTTAAATATCCAAGTTGGGGGAGAAAAATTTAGGCAAAACAAATCTACTGAAAAAATTGGATCCGTCCAATTCTTTATCTCTGCAAATCTTTAATTTTTTTCATTATCCTTCTGGCTCGTACCGGTTTGTTCATCACAGGTTCTTCTATAGCAGGAATGGCGAACCTATGAATCGCGGGCCAGACAGTGATCCACACAGGCTTTTTAAGTGACCCAGGCGATGATTTTAGAAATTTTATCATTTCTTTATTAAGGTTTTTAATAAACATATGTAAAATACAATATTTGGAGAAGAAATTTCTTCTCCAAATATTGTATTTTAAATATGTTTATCTACTCGCACACCAACATGAACACATTAATAAGTAAATTATTATATGTGAAGGATATCATTATTGTAATCGTGTATCCAAATCGTACGTAAAATGTAAATCAAATGGAGTTTCATTATGAAACAATTTCTGTTTGTTGTCACCATGGCAACAACTATTTTCTTATTCAAGAAGTCTCGGTTCCTCAGTCTGCATTGATCTGGCTCTAACGTAACTTAATCTAACCATAACCTAATCTAGATTAAATTTACGTTTACTTAGATTACATCGACAACGACCAAATAGTGTACCCGTCACTGAGCGTTTTTACTAGTCAGCAATTTTTGCCACGGAGGCTCTGAACGTTCTAAGAAACATATAATTAGATTTCATTGTACCTACATCAGAAATTTTCATGGACTTTTTTTGACTTCGACCATTATTTCTTGCTCTCCACTTCCAAAGCAGTAGGTGTAAAACAAGAAGGAATCTTGAATTTTGTAAAAGCCTTTAAAAGTGAGAACTGGTTAGCAATTTTTGCCACGGAGGCGCTTAAAGTTCTAAGAAACATTCAATATCTTAGGCAGAATATTCTACATCCTCAAATTGAATTTCATTTACAATACATTAAAAATTTGTATGCACTTTTTTTGACTTCGGCCCTTATTTCTTCCACCCCACTTCCAAAGCAGAAGTTGTAAAACAAGAAGGAAACTTGAATTTTGTAAAGGCCTTTAAAAGTGAGAACGTCGGAAAGCAGTCTTTGATCTATCTCCTCTTTTTCAAGTGATGCAACAGGACTGGTGACCAACGAGCTAGTACGAAAAATATAATAAACAAAATATGACCCACTACTCAAGAAGGTCCGCCATTCCTGTTCTATAGGTTAACCCAGGGATGAACAACCCGCGTCCCGCGGGCCGCTTGCGGCCCGTTAAACACGCTTTTGCGGCCCGCCAAGCATTTCTAAAATTGAATTTATTTTATCGACTTTTATCTCCCATCAATATATTGTTATAAAAATAATTATAATAAAATGGTAGTACATACTAAACCAAAACAATTTTATGTGACTAGTGACTCATTTGTCGGCGACTTGTTTAAACATGCAATACGATATTGAATGCTGCCTAAGATATTGAATGTTTCTTAGAACTTTAAGCGCCTCCGTGGCAAAAATTGCTATTTTTTTGTGACGAAATACTCACTTGTTGGCGACTTGTTCAAACATGCAATACGAACGCGCCGCGTCTGCGCTTCTTTGCGTTTGCTCTGTCACACAATCAGTCAGACTGGTAAGCTGTTAACTAGCAATTTTAGCACTTCTTGTGTTTCTTGAAAGGCGTGAGTGCAATATTATTGCCAAAAAGGTAATATTAGAGTTTTTTTATTCAATTAAGTTTTCCTACAATTTTTTTTAACTTTCAATCAAATTTTTAACTTTTTAATCCATAATAGCATGTCGGAAAATCAAACAAAAAAACGGAAGGTTGCGGATGAGCACAGGCAATTCCAAGAAAAGTGTAAATTTGATTATTTTTTCACTTTCGTCAAAGATAAAGCTGTATGCTTAATATGTTCAGAGACTGTGTCGACATTAAAAGAATATAACCTAAAAAGGCATTACGATACAAAACATGAACAACGATATAAAAACTTAACAGGACAACTCCGGATAGATAAGTTTAATCAAATGGAGAAAAATTTGGGAAAACAACAGGCTATTTTAAAAAATCAAGCTATTTTATCAAATTCGGCAGTAAAGGCTAGTTTTAGATGATATAAGAATGTCTGACTGCTGTTGCAGAAATAGCATTTCCTGATAAAATAAATATTATTTCAAACATTAGTTTATCAAGATTCACCATTGCAAGAAGAATTGAAGACTTGTCCGAGAACATAGCAACAACGCTTCGTGAACGTATTGCAAAATTCGAATACTGTTCTTTGGCACTTGATGAGAGTTGCGACATTAGCGATACAGCACAACTGGATATATTTTTACGTGGTATTGACACCAAATTTAATATTACCGAAGAATTGTGTTTACTGATTCCAATGAAAGGGACTACAACCTGCAAAGACCTGTACGATGAACTTAAGTCTGTGTTGGAAAAGTTTTCAATTTTATTAGAAAAGATTATTGGTATATCGACAGATAGAGCACGAGCAATGTCAAGCATGGAGGTAGGAGTATCGGGAAGGCTATTTCAAGACATTAAGAAGGCCACAGGAAGGGAAATATTCGTTAACCATTGCATAATTCACCAGGAAAATTTGTGTGCGAAAAGATTGAGTTTGCCACATATAACAGTACCAATAATTAAAGCAATCAATTTTATAAAGTCGCGCGCGTTAAATCACCGTGAATTTAAAGAATTCCTGAAAGAATTAGAAACTGAATATGGCGACGTGGTTTTTAATACCGAAGTACGTTGGCTTAGTAGAGGTGCAATGTTAAAAAGAGTATACAACTTAAAAAGCGAAATACAATTGTTCTTGGATATGAAGGAATATGCCTTTCCTCATTTTGGTAATAAAGAATGGATGTGCGATTTTGGGTTTCTTATCGACATGACTCTGCATCTCAATGATCTTAATGTGGAACTTCAAGGCAAAGGACAGTTTATTCACAATTTGTATGATAAAATTCAGGGCTTTGAGCGCAAATTAAAATTGTAGAAACAGCATCTTTTGCAGAATAAGGTCTCACTTTCCACATTTAGAAAAAGAAAACGTTACTACTTCTCAAAAATACGCAGAATATATAGACATTTTAATCAACGAATTTCAATTCCGATTCAACATGTTCAAAGCTGAGAAGATAGCGGTTTCTATGAAAATGTTTTCCTCGCCACTTAATATCGATGTGGATACAGTACCCGAAGACTTTCAAATGGAAGTAGTTGACCTGCAGAGTAATACCGATTTAAAAAATATATTTTCTCAGTAAGCATCGAAAATTTTTATAAATCTTATGTTAGCCCTGAAAAATTTCCGCTTTTGACTAAAAATGCAAAGCAAATGATGTCTCTGTTCGGAAGTACGTATGTTTGCGAACAATTATTTTCAACCATGAAATTAATAAAAAAGGACTACCGATCAAGACTAAACGATGCCCAATTAGAAAGCTGCGTACGTGTAGACCTCTTCAATTCCGGCTGATATTGATCAGCTTGTATCAAAAAAAAAACAATGCCAAATTTCGCATTAAAAATTTCAAGTAAATTCGTTTTTCTGTTCTTTTCTTGTTTGTTTTAATTTTGTATTAAAATTTGTATATGAAATCTTTACTTTTTTTTAAATTTATGTTTTTTTATTCTAATGCTTATTATAAATAAAGTTTTGTAAAATATTAATAAGTGTTACTTTATGTGCGCCCCGCCAAAAAATTTTAAAATATAAATTGGCCCGTTGATTAAAAAGGTTGCTCACCCCTGGGTTAACCGGTTTAGTTGTTGTGAATCCCGGACTTCCAGGTGGAGGCGCAGGGGTCACGCTGTCTCTACAGCCTCATAATAATCTTCTTGCTGGTGACCTACTTCCTGAAGCTCCGGCTTTACTAGGACCTTGTCCTTCTTTCACGGAAGACCTGAATAATTTTCAACAAATGAATATTTTTAAACCTCGCTGTTACTTTCTCTTTCGATCGTGAAGTCATTTTTATTTTTGTATTGTTTCTTGTTTCTTCAAAAAAAAAAAAAATTTTTTTGGAATTTAAAATTAGAAATTTCTTGATAAGATTTGGCATAAAACATGGCATTACTCTATATTTTGTGCTTGAGATGAAAATCTTGAAAGCTTAACGTCCAGGATTAGGTTTAATGCGTTTTTTCTGTTATCAATTAGTTTTGCAACTTCCTATTTTTTCTTCTGTAGTTTGAAATTTGGTCAAATCTCGTTGGTACTTTTACATCTTACTTTGAATTTTGTTTAGGTTTTCTTTCACAAAAATATTATATGTTACTTGGGTAACTAATAGGGGTTTCTCCTGCAAAACATGCTAATATTTAGATGCATTATCGTACATTGCATTGCAGTACGTAATTATTACACCACATTACATGTACTCTTAGATTCCTTGAATTATTGTTGCATTTCCTTAATTACGTCCATATTATATTCGCATTACGCACCTCATATTACGCCTACACTACACTCACGTAAGCTCATCGTGCGCCTCGTCATGCGCCGTCCTGCACTAGGACAGTGAGCTAATACTAAACTTTTACTGAGGATACTATGAGGGAAGCTCTCGAGGAAGCTCGTAAAGACAATGGTAATCTTGCCGAAAGAATATAGTTCTTGAGAAACAGGAAACAGCTTCAAGACAATCTTCTTCATCTTTCGAATATACCTACTTTGGACCACGCTTGTTCAACTGTTGGGCTTTGACCTTTGCCCAGTATTGTCGCATCTTCTGCCGATGTAACTAATTTCTCCCATCTGTCCAGGGGCCCTTCTCTCTTCTGTCCTTTCTTACAAGGTTTTTCCTAAAATCCACGGACTTCCTTAAGGATGCGTCTCACTGACTGTCAGTTTTGGAGATCTGTTATTTCCAGTTCTCTAATATCCTTCTCGGTTTCTGTCAACCAAGTGGCCCGAACATTCTTATTTTTCCAGTAGGTGAACACACGGTTAATTAGTCGGTTTGGAGGCAATTTTGCAAGGTCGCCATAGAAAGCTACCCTTCTTTTCCTTGCACAGTCAGAGAGAATCTCATTATGTTCGTAGAGCTCAGAGATATGCCGCCTTCGGAATTCCGCATATTCCTTTACCGGGCCTAAGATCTTCCTGAGGATTCTCCTCTCTCTGAGTTCTAATTTCTCTACTAGACCTGTTCGGTTCAAGGAAAGACACTCCATGGCATACAGGGCTTCTGGTCGTAAGACTCATGTGTAGTGCTTAAGTTTCAGTTTGCGTGACAGGCATTTCTTATTGTAAGTGTTCCTAGTCAGTCGATAGGCTAGTTCTAACTTGTTGACTCTCTTGGATTAGGATGCTCTTTCTGATAAGTTAGGTTCAATCCATTCGCCGAGATACTTAAATTTATCAGTCCTCTTGATGTTTCCCTGTTCTAATAACATCTCTCTGTTTGCTTCTCTGATGTTGGTGAAGAATTCTGTTTTCTCCAGCGACACTTGAAGACCCACTTTGGCAGCGTGTTTTCTGAGGCAGTTTACCTGCATTATTGCCATCTCAAGAGAATCAGCAAACAGTACAAGTCTTTAAATTCTTTAATTATCCTTTTCCCGTTATTATTATCCCCTTTGTCCCGTTATTCTATAGGTTTCATAACCGTATAGTTGATGTGCATCCTCGTATTCCTGGTGGATGCTCCGGGTACGCGCTGTCGCACAGCTTCTCAATATCTTCTTACTGGTGACCCACTTCCCGAAGCTCCGACTTTACTGGGACCTTGTCCTTTCCCGGAAGTCTTGAATATTTTTGTAAACATAGCTGTTACTTGTCGCTGTCGCTGGTGACATAACTCTTTCGATCGTGAAGTCATTTTTATTTTTGTATTGTTTTTTGTTTCTTCAAAAAATTATTTGTTTTGGAATTTCAAATTTGAAATTAATTATCAGATTTGGCTTAAAGCATCGTGTTACTGTTTACTTGAGTTTGGAGTTTCAAATTTTGAAAGCTTAACTTCCATGGTTAGTTTTGAGGCGTTTTGTTTCTGTTATCAATTAGTTTAGCAACTTTTTTAGTAACTTAATTAGTTGGAAATATGGTCAAATCTCGTTGGTACTTTTACATCTTACTTTGAATTTTGTTTAGGTTTTCTTTTACAAAAAATTTATATGTTACTTAGGTGACCTCGAGACATATGAAACCAAGATGCTGTGTCCATGGGTTCCAATATGGTGTGCCCAGATACTAGTAGATGTTAAGAACGCTTTTAATACAGCGTCACGGCGTCTGATAATAAATAAAATGGAAAAAAACAATCTCAAAGTGTCTTATTAACACTCTCAAAGACTATTTTACAGATAGATGGATACAAATTGTCAGAAACACCAGGAAAAAAATAGGTGGGGGTGTTCCGCAGGGTTCGGTTCTAGGACCGACTCTGTGGAATATCTTATGTGATGACATAATGAGGCAGGTACCTGAAGGCGTTAAACTACTGTGTTACGCGATGATTTGGCGATGGATCGATGAAATGAATTAGCGATGGATCGATGACATGACTTGGCGATGGATCGATGACATGACTTGGCGATGGATCGATGACATGACTTGGCGATGGATCGATGACATAACTAGCGATGGATTGATGTCATGACTTGGCGATGGATCGATGACATGACTTGGCGATGGATCGATGACTTAGCGATTGTGCTTATAGGAAGGACAATCGACGAAATGGGAAGCAACACAGATACTACCTTGAGTATAGTCCACTCAGGATGAACGACAACCATCTGACAATAGCTGCAGAGAAAGCGGAGGCCGTGTTACTAGCCACACACAAACAAGCTAAAAGTGTGTTCTTTCAAGTCGGAGTCTAGGAAAAGTTAAGATAGGGAAAAACTATCCATTAAAGCCCACATTGGGAAAATCGCCCAGAAAGCTAGGAAAGTTACAAAATCTTGTATCCTAAAGTATCCTAATGCCCAATGTTAAAGGTCCCAGAGTAAACAAAAGGCGCACTCTGTACATGGCTGTGCAATCAATAATAACTTATGGCGCTCCAATCTGGTTAACACTGTACATAGCTGCGCAACGAAAGAAACTCCCATCTGTGCAAAGAAGGCCATGCTTGGAATAGCTAGTGCCTGCAGGACTGTATCGGATGAGGCCCTGATGGTTGTGGTAAAGGTACTACCCATACATCTAGTAGTAGAGGAAAGAAAAAAAACATCTTCACGACACAAAATGACACATCGGCAGAAAAAGAAAGGACCCTTGAAAAATGGCAGACCCAATGAAACCAACGACGTCTGGACTGGAAGACTTAAGTAACACTGAATCGTGGTACAAAAATAAAGGGCAGACGGACTACATTCTGACCCAATGCCTAACAGGACACGGTTCTTTTATGACGTATCTGAAGCGAATAGGCAGTCGAGACTTCCAGACTGGAAGATGCATGTACTGCCCGAGATATGACGATGCCGAGCACACAATTTTTGTGCACCAGGTGGGAACATGAACGACTCCAGCTAGAACTTACGGTGGGTTACATAACGCCAGTAAATATTGTGAATAGTTTGTCCTAAAATTATTGGAAGACAGAAAACATCACGTAAGTACAAAGACGGTTCAGAAGGGAATTCTAGAAATTGCGACCAATGCACCGGACCATTCCTCGGATCAGAGATAAATTTGAAGCAGGTGGAACCGTTCACAACGTCAACAAGAAACTTTCTGGACGATCACGGACATCCACGAGCCCCGGAAAAGAAGAGCAGTTGCAGGAAATACTCCTTCGATCCCCACAGAAATCTCTTCGACAAGAAAATATTGTGAATATTGTGCTCTCCAGTCAGAAGGAAGGAGTGAGGAGTCATCCACTCTTGCAATACAAGTTAGGTAATATTTGGATGCATGCACATTACTTTGTATTCCTTAGCAGCACGTAATTATTACACCAAATTACGTGTACTCTTGGATTCCTTGAATTACTCTTGCATTTCCTGAAGAACTTTCATATTATATTCGCATTACGGGCCATATTACATCCCCACTACACCCACATAAGCTCATCTTATCGTCCTGCAGTAGGACAGTGAGCTCTTACTAAACTCTTGCTGGGGAAGCTCAGAGGGAAGCTCTCGAGCAAGCTCTTAAAGACAATGGCAATCTTACCAAAAAAATAATTTCTTCAGAAACTGGAAAAAACTTCACGACTATGTTAAGTAAACAATACTTTTGACGTTACGCAACATAAAATAACTGACAAACCTAATACAGTCGGAACACAGCCAATCTTTCCGCAGCTCTATTAAAATTACTGAGTCCTTTTAGGACTACCAAAACAAAAGTACAAAGTAAAAGAAAATAGACTCAGTAATTGTTATAGAGCTCCGGAAAGATGAATATATTTATATATTCAGGCTAGGTGTTGGTGACTGTATTGGGTTTGTATGATTGCCTATAACTTAGTATGGTTTTACCAAATCTAAAATAACTTACGTAAAATCTGTGAAATAATACAAAGCGCAAATAAAAAATACCCCTAAAAGTTTTAAGCTAATCCAAATATCGTTGGTGACAAAAATATTCAAATCGTTTAGCAAAGAATATACCACAGGAACTCAGGAAAAAATATTGAAGAACTCCGTCAAAATAACCCCTTGAATTTTTACTGCATGTTTACGTAACAACCTGTATTCCAATTCGAGCGGTTGAGCGGAGCGGACGTGTTTTGTGAAGCGGGTTTTGCGGATTGAGTTTTTTTATTGTGACGCGTGTTTTTTACGGCGCGATGTGGAATAAAAAAGAAAAGGAAAAAATGAAAAAAAGTGAGAGTGAAAGCGACCGAGACGAAGATTATAAAACAGAAGAGGGAAGAGAGTCAGAAGAAAGATTTAACCCCTTTCTAAAAAGTAAGAAACTGGAAAGATCACCGGCTTAAAAGGAAATGGGTGAGGAAATGAAGATGCCTTAAAAAATTAAGGAAGATATAGGGGAGATAAAGGAAGAGAATCGGAAGATTAGCCGGGAAATGGAACATTTGAAAAATATGATGCGTGAAAAGGAAGAAAAATGGGAAAGAGAAAAGATGGAACTAAATGAAAAAATGAAAAGGTTGGAGGAGAAATTGGAAAAGAAGCAAAAATAATGAGAAAAAAGAATATTGTAGTAATGGGACTGGGCGAAGGGGAATGTGAGAATGAGTAAGGTGACCAACTATTTTTTGTTCAAAAAGAGTACACTTTGCAAGTATTTGATAGGTGAAAAAAAAAAGAAGAAAAAACGATAAAAACTTAATTTTCTTTTAAAAACATATTTTTCTTCGGAGTGGATTTTTTTTGCTAAATGAGGATTTTCGTTTAATAATGTAGCCACATCCGAAAAACTTTCATTTTGCATATTAAATTTGACTGTTAAGACGACAGATAATGTTTTTACAGAAAGTTGCGACTTCTCACTGCTCCAATAATCATTCCCTAGTAAAAATACCCTTTCAACAGCAGCAGATGCCTGGACAACAGTGCCTGGACAACATAAGGAAATTTCTATTAAAACTTTTAAATTTTCATGTGGGATATGTTCTACTCTAAAATGCCGAAAGATTTCTACCCATCTTTTGTCAAGTTCTATTTTCTCATCGTTCCATTTCTTGAATTTTTTTTCATTTAAATATAAATTTACTCTTCGAATTTCTTCAAAGAGAAAATTGTCATTAATAACAATATCTTTTACTTCCTTCATTACAAATTCGACTGCTGAAGAAACTTCTATCCATTCAATTTTACTATTTAGAAGGGTCCATTTGAAACAATTTAATGCTCTAAAGTTCACTATCCATTCTTCGATATATTCATAGCAAATTTTATTAAAATTTTTAACTTTTAAAAATTCATTTCTTATTCCGGGATTGGAATCTTCCAAAACGGTCAGTTTATTCTTTAAATTAGTGATAAAATCCATTATTAAATCTTGATTTACATTGCAGTATGAAATCGTTTAATATAATACAAACTTCTGCTGCTGAAATTGTATCTCCTTCAATTTGTAGAGTAATTTTATGAAACAACGACGCCTGACTGTGAATAAAATAAACCATAGGTTCTGACATATCGTTTTGAAAGAATTTCTTCGAAATTGTAGGGGCTTAAAAAATATGAACGTAGTGAATCATATAACTCCAAAACGCGTTCTAATGCTAGAGTTAAATCAAGCCTTCTGACTTTGGAATAACCAAGCAGTTTTTTTGTATTGAACACCAGCCTCTTCACAAAATTCTTTCTATCTTGCTACCCGTACTGTAAACCGATTGAAATATAAATATATATTTGTAATAATTTCCTCCACATCTATTGACATTGAACTTGATGCTGTATTGATGGCATTTGATATAATGTGAGCATTACAACCAATTCCCAAAATATTTCGGTTCAGAAGATCTTGTAATTTTGTGTACACTTTATTGACACCTTTACGGGTGCGTCCTCCAAAGGCGTCCTTAGTATTTGTGTTATCAGCCGAGAGCGCCAAAATTTTCTTATTCAAATTGTTGTCTGTTATAACTCGAAATAAGAGATTAGACAAAATGTCTGATGTTTCTCCTTCGATTGATTCCAAATTTAAAATCTTAATTTGAATACCGTTCTTAATATCGAAATACCTTACTAAAATTGGATAAAGTTTTAGTGCATTGTGATTCGATGCGTCTGATAGAATAGATATATATGATACAGAATCCAGATAGCATTTTCTTGCAGTATTCATTAAATACGCTGGTTACGATAGACTCACATTTTGTTCGCGCACAAGAAAATTTTTCGTCACAAATTTTTTTTAATAATTTAGTAGTGCAGTCCATGCTGCGAAAACTTTGATTATGGATTATTGTGTGAAAAGCAAAAGTATCCTCCATAACTGTGAATTTTTTTCATTAGTTCCAAAAGTATTCCCTTTAAAAAATGGTGTCAGTTTGGATGTTGAGGCTGCTGTGTCATGAGACGTTTTATGTACTTTAGTTTCAATGTGTGCCGTTATTGGACTACGTCCATGAATTGCCGTACATACTACGCATGCGTCAAGACTGTCAATCATGCCGTACATGCTGCAGATTAAAGATCAGCCTGGGGATTACGTACACAAATATTGGAGAGATAGATATATTTATCTCTTTTCACAAATGTAATTTTGACGTTGTTAGAAAAAGAGGTCTGTGGTATCTATCTATCTCTCCAGGTACATAATACGGTCTCTCAATTGTGCCAGAAACGGTAGCCATATGTGCGCGCGAAATTCAAATCACTCTCAAACTCGTGTCTGGTGTTTGTCCTGTCGTCTGACGTGCCGGAAACGGCAAGCAATATGCGCGTGTGAAATTCAAATCACGGTCAAAATAATTTTAAATATTTAATTGATAAAATTGAAATAAAATAATTTAAAAACATTTTTTAGAAATACAAATGAGAATAAAATTTTGCAAATGAGTACTTTCAGAGTACAGGATTTGAAAAGAGTACGGTTTGCGAAAAAAGAGTACAAAACTCAGTAAATGAGTATAGTTGGTCACCTTAGAATGAGAAGAGTCTGGAAGAATGGATAAAGGCAGAATTAGAGGTACCGTCACTTCTACCTCTAATTCTGAAAGAGATGTAAAAAGTAAGTGGTGGAAAAATGTTGGTGACGGAATTTGGGAGCTGGAGTGAAAAGCGGAAAGTTATGGAAAATAAGAGGAAACTAAGAGAAAAATGGGAAAAGAGAGTATACATAGAAGACGATCTGACGAAGAAGGAAAGAGACATTCAGAAGGAATTAAGAGCGCTAGCCAAAAAAGAGCGACAAAAACGACGGTGGGTGAAAGTCGATTATAAAAAGATATGGATAGACGGAAAAGGATATAAGTGGGATGATGAAAAGGGGGAGTTAAATACAACAATGGGATTTTAACACAAGAATTGGAGGAAAAGGAATGCGGATAGAAGAACAAACAACAAAAGAAATAAGACCAACAAAAGATGCAACAGAAATCGCAGAAGGGAGACTACTGATTAGTAGAAGAAAGAGGGTGGGACGTACTTAATGGAAACAGCATAGGAGGTGAGAAAGGGGAGTACATATATATGGGACCAAGAGGGTAGACAGTTATTGACTATGTTATGTTGAATGAAGAAACATGGGATGAAATAGAAGAATTCGAGGTGGGAAAAAGAGTCGAGTCGGATCATATGCCATTGGAAGTGAAGACAAAAGGAAAAAAGAATGATAGAAGAAGTGAGAAGGATGTTAGAAAAAAAATGTGAAGAATATCTGGACAGAAGAAGGAATAGAAAATTATAGAACAAGACTTAGGGAGGCGAGATACGAAGAGGAAGGGATAAACGAAAAAGGGAAAGAACTGGGTGATCACGTAAAAAATGCAATAAAAAAAAAGTGATAGAAACAAGAGTGAAGGTGGGATCTTGGAAAAACGAGTGGTAGGATAAAGAATGCAGCGAAGGAAAGCATTCAGTAAGAAAGAAATTAAGAAATTGGAAAAGAGGAAAAGCAATGAAGGAAGAGTACAAGAGGTACAAATTAGTATGCAAAGAGAAGAAGCAAAATAAACGGACGGAAGAAGAACTAAAGATGAAAGGCATAAAGACGGAAGAAGAGGTATAGAAATACAGAAATAGGGAAAGAAAGAAAAAAGTAGAAAGAGTGAGTAATAGAATTACTATGGAGGAATGGAGAAAGTACTGCAGTGAGCTGGTTGGTGATGAAATCAGACAAGAGTCAACACAGAGTGAGAGAAATAGAAGAGATAACAAGAGAAGTATTAGAACAACAATTGAGTAAACTGAAAAAGAAAAAGGCACCGGGGAGGGACGGTATACAGAATGAATCGTGGATATATGGAACGGAAAGGGAAGCTGACAGGTTGTTAGAGATAATGAATGGAGTGTGGAAGGGAGAGGGCTTCCCACAGGAGTGGAAAGATGGGATAATATGCCCCATATATAAGAAAGGTGAAAGGGAAACAGCAAGTAATTATAGGGGGATCACCATGCTCAATACCGCATATAAGATATATGTAATGATTGTGGAAGAGAGATTGACGAAGGAAATGAAGGAGCGGGGTGTGATACCAGACGGGCAGGCGGGATTTAGGAAAGGGAGAGGGACCATGGATAATGTATACATCTTGAATCACGTAGTAGGGAATGAGATAAAAACGAGGGGTGGCAAGATGTATGCATTATTTGTGGCCTTTGATAATGTGGCAAGAGCGGCACTGTAGGAATTCCTGAGAAAGAAAAGGATAAAGGAGCATCTGGTTTCAAAATTAGAAGAGATTTATGAAGAGACAATAAGTAGAGTGAGAGTTGGTCAAAGCGTGAGCGAAGGTTTTAATACTCATAAGGGACTGAGACAAGGCTGCCCACTAAGCCCAAGCCTGTTTGCAGCTTTTATTGAAGATATAGAGGAGATGTTCAGCAAGGCGCAGACGGGTGGGGTTGTGGTGGGCAAAGAAAAAGTGTGGTCCCTAGCCTACGCGGACGATTTGGTGGTGCCAGCAAGAGACGAGAAAGGGATGAAAGAAATGATAAAAATCATGGAGAAATAAATGAGGCGAAAATAGCTGCCAGTGAATGGGGAGAAGTCCAAGATGATGGTGTTTAAAAAAGGGGGTGGCAGGAGAAGATTAATTGAGTGGAGATGGGAGCAAATTGAAGAAGTAAAAGAATTTAAATACCTAGGGTACGTGTTTAATGATAGAAATACAGAAACAGCACACGTGAGAGAGCTAGTTAAGAAAGCTAATAAAATACTAGGAGCGGTATGGGGAATACGAGAGAAAATTTGGACACGACTATAGAAGGAGAGTGATGATGTTTGATAGCCTAGTGAAAAGTGTGATGATGTATGGAGCGGAAATAAGGGGTTGGAGAGAGCAAGGGCTAAAAATAGTGCAAAAAAAATATTTGAAATGGGTGGTACGAGTAGGTAGAGAGACTCCGGGGTATATAGTGATGGAGGAAATAAAGAGAGATGGAATAAGAATAGAAGCAGGAAAGAGAGCTATAAGTTTTGAGGAGAGAGTGATAGAGAGAGGAGAGTGCAGAATTCTGCAAGAGTGCCTCAAAGAAAAAAGGAAAGAAATAGAAAAGGGGGTGTGGAAAGAGAGGGAGACATATCTAGAAAGGAACGGGTATGCAGGAGCGGAGATAGAAAGAATGAGAGAGAGAGAGGCAGAGTAATGACAGAGGAATTAGTCCAGAGAGATAGAGATGTGCAAAGGCAAGAAAGGAGAGCAAGAATTAGGGAGTCTAGGAACAATGGGAAATATGAAAAAATAATAACGGAAGAACTGCCAAAGTACCTTGGAAGAAAAAGTAGAAAAGAGAGAGTGACAATGGCAAGATTCAGATGTGGAAATGAAGAGCGGGAGAATAAATTTTGGTTGTAGGATAGAAACAGAGTATGCAGGATGTATGGAGAAAACAAGGAAACAATAGAGCACTTGCTGAACGAATGTACAGAAATGAGAGAAAGAGATGAGTGTAGAGAAGAGATTTTAAACGAGGATGGAAGAGGGATAGATTGGATGAAGAAAGTTGAGGAGAGAAGAAGAGCAATATGTGGGGCGGGAAGCAGGTAATCGGTTTAGGGATAGGAATTTAGTGATTTTCTTTTTTTTTTTTTAGTTTGATTAGCATATGTTTTTTTTAATTTTTTATTTTTCTCTTTTTATTTATACTATGTACTATATTAGTTTTATTTATATATGTATTGGCTGATGTAAAAATTTTGGAATCAATTTATAAACCCGTAAAGGGTAATAAATATACATAATACTACCTAACAACCTGTATATGGCGCTCGCACCTACAGCCACCCTACTCTATTACACTCTAAGGGTGCCCGGCAAGAGGTTGACACGATGCAAGGTGACAGGCAATGGTTGATGGGATTTCTAATATTATTCCGAAGAAAATATATAAAAATTACGCCTTAAATTTAAGTTGCTATTTTATACACCTTTGCAACCAGTTATCTGTCCAAGCTACCTACTATGATTCAAAGTGCACGGGCTCGCAGAACTACTCTAACTGCTCGTTAAAGCACTTTCTAATTACTCTGTTGCAAAGGAGACACTTTCTAAAATCGCATTTACTTGCATACTATCACTGCACCTTTGTTATCAAGTTCAGTTCTTGAATTTCAAACACTTGGATGAACAAGATTTTTTTTGCAACAATTAAAATTCTAATATTGAATTGATATTATTTACCTGTTTAACTAGCGTTGTTGTATGTAATACAATAGTAAAAATTATAATCCACATGCATACAATTGTCACCAACCTCCTAATATCCGGTGCACTTATTTCAAATTCTGTTGGTATTCTTTTCATGAATGTTAAACTAAAAATAATAATAAATGTAACTAACTACAAATATAATAATGTTTCCTCCAAAAGGCTTGGAATCAACTCCTGCCATGAATTTAGAGAAGCAAGTCATTACTTAATTAACACACAAGGAATTAAACATATTATCATTTTTAAGTAGCTCTCAGTTGTTAGTTGTACAAATTTCGGTACTTACGAACTAACGGCACCACAGCTACAGATTTGAACAAAATTGATGGTTAGATTAGGTTATAACGGAGCAGATAAATCCAGAAAACATATCGCGCGGTAGCGCGACCTGTCGATCCGAAATACGAAAAAATATTGGATAAGGGTCAGATTAGGTTATATTAGAGCAGCTAAATCCAGACCACATATCGCGCAACCTCTCGCTGCGGTGGCGTTAATACGTAAGTACAAAAATTTCTGTTCGTCTTGTTTTTAATTTAATTTGAATGAAATTTCCCGTTTGAATTTTATGGAGGCACAAATTAGCGACTCGCTAATTATTTTGAGCACCTTAATTAACAAATTATAGAGTTGTATTGAGCTGAATAAATCTAAGCAAGAGCTGAATACATCTTTGCAATATGTTGAACTAAAGGAACTCGTTTGTCAAAAAGCATTAATAATTTTAAAATGTTTACTTCCAATATAAATACGAAGGAAGGAATTTCGTTCTTGAAATGCAAGCTGTGGTCTGATTATTGCAATATTGTTCTCCCCAGCATATCGAATTATATTTTTCATCGCACACATGCCAAGGTAGTGTCGTTTGGAAGCAGTTTAACAAATATAATAAAGAATCGCCAGCCATTACACCATTGGGAAAAATACGCAGCAGTGTCGAAACAATCATTGAGTATCCAATTCCGTGACCAATAGGACTCATGTATTTTATGTAAACTGCACTCATTTGCGTATATTGGCCTATAGCCACTTGCATGTATTGAATTGGCATTGCTACTAATAGTATACAAATTACATGTTGGAGATAAGTTGGGTCTGTAAAGAAAACAGAAACAACATATTATCTAAATTACCTAAAGTATCCTTGACCAGTCATCACAGACAAATGGCTGGCGAAAACCAATGACAATTTAAAGAATAATAAACTGTTCTAAATAGAATGCTTACTATTAGAAATTGCGTAATATTCTATATTATATTTGCCTGTGGTTAATAAATAAATAACTGAATAATTAATGAATTCGAGAGAAGACCATCTAGTTCTTTCTGAAGTTAACTGCAACACGAATGTAATTCAATGAATTATATAAAAGTATTACGGTCAGCTTACTGTGTACGATTTTGGAATACTTCCAGTCGACTGCTCGGTTGCAGAACTAATTGTATCCTCGTCAACAGATCTCATTGCTGAAATATCAAGAATGCAAACACAACATGAATAAATTGAATAAATTTATAGAAATAAAGGTTATTGAAAGTGAAATTATGTCACAATGTCAAATAGTAAAAAAATCTGTCAAATATTTTCAATAATTATTATTCACAAAATGAGTCTAGTCTAAAAGGGTTTTAAAGGTCAATCGTTAAGTAACAGATATACTAACTAGCTGGCAGTTATATTAAAAATATGGAATATTGAAGTTATAGTTATTTTGAAAATATATAGATTGCACAAAGCACTAGCGAAGGATAGAATGGAAATGACACCCGCTGAGTGGAAATGTCATGGTGGGAGCTATTCAAAAGAGAAAGAGCAGACAGCTCTCCTCCTACTGGAAACACATTTTCCGGGATGTAGAAAATACCAAGAGACCGAGAGCTTTATTCAACCACGAAGATCCAGTCGGGCTGACTGGAGGAGTGCGGCGTCCATATGTACGGAAGACCGAATCAGGTGGGCCATCGACACCAGCCATTTAAGGCCTCAGGTGTGGACGGATTATTTCCCGTCTTCATACAATAGGGAAGGAGAAAATTAATGCCGTATTTTCTAAAAATAGTTTGATGTAGTTTAGCGCTCGCATGCATACCGGACTTGTGGAGAAGGGCTAAGGTGGTATTCGTACCGAAGGTATGGAAGAAAAACACCACTCAACCGAAGTCATTTAGAACCATTAGTCTAATATTTTTTATGTAAAAAACAATGTAGAAGGTAATTGACAATTACGTTAGGACAACAGTGTTAGTAGGTGCACCACTACACAACTGAGAGCATGAAAATTCATCATAGCCAGAGGAAAGTTTGATCAAACGCTCTGTGAAATCGTACAGAGAGGCTTCAAAGTAACTAATAGACGGTGTCAAACAGTGGAACTAAAACTCTTTACAGTAAAACTATGTACTAGAAAGAAAAAAGTAAACTGCCTACAGCCCCATACTGTTATATGGGAGGGCAGTAGAAAACAAACAGAAGATATCGCATCTCATAATTATATATCTAGGTATAACACTACATAGTGTATCTGGGTATAACACTAGATAGCAAACTGGTACAGGCCGACTATGGAACAGGCACGCTGAAGAAGTGGTAGGAAAAGCCGAACGCACTCTAGTGCTGTGCAGTAATCAGGCAGGAAAAACGTGTAGTTTTAACCCCAAAATCCTACGATGGATGTACACAATGATAATGAAACCTGCGACACAGGGGCGATAGGGATATGCCCGACAGCAGCAATGGGACTTCTGCTGGATCTGACTCCGTTGAACCTTGTCGTGGTGCGGGATTCAGTAAGGAAGGATTAATCGGAGATAAAATGATCGTGAGCAGAGAGAAAGAACAGCCTCGCAGCCAAGATCTCCTGGCTGGAAGTAGCAAAAGATGGAATAATCAAATGCAAAATATGAAAATTCATTTCGAGGAAAACTACATAGCAATGTGTAGTAGTAAAGGCGATTGGAGGGACGAATGCTCAGCATACCACATAGTGCCAACTGGTATACGGATGGTTCGAAGACAAAAGGTAACTTTGACAAAAAGGAAGGTACTTGTGCAGGAGTATTTGGACCTTGTACCAAATACTTTGAATCAACGGGAATCTACCAAAATATCTTCCAAGCAGAGGTACATACAATCGAAAGATGTGCACAATTTAACCAGGACAGGAACTAAAACGCATTGCTATCTTGCCAGAGAGTCAAGCAGCCATCAAGGCCATTAGCTTATGCACCATCAGATCCAACCTGATATGGGACTGTGTGGAAAAACTAAAAAGGCTCGGAAGTGAAAATAAAGTAACGCTATTTTGGGTACCAGAAGACACTGGTATAGATGCAAACGAAGAAGATCGATCACCTAGCAAACAAGGGATCCAGTAATCCATTTATAGGTCCGGAACCTTTTTGCGGTATGAGTATGGACGACAAATTGTTACGTCCATCACTCAAAACAGGAGAACCATTTATATCGGTCAGAACAGTTTGGGATATGTTGATAAATCAATGTATAGTTAATTACACATCCGGGCCACATCTTACCGTTGACGAGCAGCTACTGGGATTTCAGAGAAGATGTCCTTTTAGGATGTACATTTCTAACAAGCCCAATAAGTATGGAACAAAAATTGCAAGGCTTTGTGATAGTAGCACTAAATATATGTTAAATGCCATCCATGCCTTACACTGGAAAGGCAATACAAATGGGCTTCCTCAAGGCGAATTCTACGTAAAAGAACTATCAAAGTCGGTGCATGGTACAAATCTTAACATCACTTGTGACAACTGGTTCAAAGTTTTCCGTCTGTACCTTTATCAAAATCATTACTTCAGCAACCTTACAAACTTACACTGGTCGGCATTATACGTTCAAACGGGCCAGAGATACCAAAACAAATGAAAAATACTCGAACCCGAGCTGTCGGCACATTAGTTTATTCGTTTTATTTTCACGTTTTATTATGCCATCGAAAATTTAGTATTTGTTGTCATATTGTGATGAGCACGGTTTCAATAAAGCAAACAACTGTAAAACCAGAGATGATCGTGTATTATAACCAGATACAGTGTCGACACATTTGACCAATTGTATTTGTCTATGTTTTGCTCTAGAGAGACGAACATATTGCCAATTGATGTATTTTATGGCATATTTAACATAGTTTTTGTGAACTCGTGTCATATATTGTCACAACATTCTACCAAAGATTGAAAAGCCACTTAGCCGTAAAAATTATATAAAGAAACTGAGTACAGATCTTAGTTCACCTTGAATGGGAAAAAAAACTAGACACCAACTTTGAAGAGGACTCTTCGGGAAAACATATCGGAATTGCTGCCACATGTTATTGCAAATAGTGATTATAGAGATCAAGAAGAGCGTGCCCTAAAAAATAAGAGGAATTGTTAAGATTGTCCTTCTAAAATCAACAGAATGTCAATGTTATCCTGTATAAAGTATAAATAGAGTATAAAAGCGATGTGTGTTATGAGTGCATTTAATGTGATTTTATGTGATATAAAGTAGTAAAGAATAACTACTTTTGTTAATATATGATAAAAAGTAACCAAAATATGCAAACGTTAAGACATTAGACAAAATTCATTGAAAAGTTCCTTTGGAAAATAAATACTTTTATCTACGACCACTATTATAATTGCCCAATATTGTACAGTTCGTGGATTATGTAAATACATCTTACAACACACGTATGTAACAGTCCGCGATTAATGTTATTTAATGATTCAATAACGCACTAGTGCGTTTGGTTTACGATACTTTGATTGGTTGAGAGCTGCTACTATCGTTTAATATAGGCAACCCAATACATTCCGTTTTTTGTCAAAAAAAATTAAACGTCAAACTAATACATAAACACTATATTTTTTTTCAATTATAAAAATCCAGTATTGTCCAGTGATAGCGAAATAGAAAATGCTACTCCGCCCGAAATTGTTGAAAAAGCGAAACAAGCTGCCCATAATTTGCTACGGATTAAATCTCGGGATCGATACGAGGATGCATATAGAGAATTTATGGACTGGAGAAAGAAGCATAAAGTTAAATCCTTTTGAGAAAATGTTTTATTATACTTTGATGAGTTATCTCAAACAATGAAACCTTCTTGACTTTGGGCAATTTATTGAATGGTTCGGACAACAATTAATATAAAGCACGACATAGACATTTCAAAACATTCAAAGTTAATAGCTTTACTAACGAGAAAATCTGATGGATTTAAAAGCAAAAAATCAAAAATTTTAACCATTTAATAAATTAACAGTTTCCTCAATAATTCGCCGGATAACTAATATTTATTGATGAAAGTATTCATTACTTTTTTATCTTATAATGCTCTCTAATGGGCATAACGACATATTTTTTATATAATTTTAGGTTATTCTTATCATTGGCATTAGTGGTGCTTGCAGAATACAAGAACTACGACATATCAAAACCTGCCATATAGAAGACAACGGAACATCTCTGATCACTAAAATTCCCGATTCCAAAACAAAAACTCTTTTGAAAAGATCTTTTGTGCTACCGAAAAAATTTTACCAAACCTGTAAAAAATATATTAACCTACGCCCACAAAATATGGACAAAACTCAGCCTTTTTTTCTAAATTATCAAAATGAGAAATGCACTAAGCAATGGAATAAATAAAATTGCCTCTATTCCTAAACAAATTGCCAATTATCTTCATTTGCCGGAAGCAAATCTTTATACAGGACATTGTTACAGATGTTCGTCAGCCACCATTCTTGTGGATTCCGTTGGTGATTTATTGTCACTAAAAAGGCATGGTGGCTGGCGTTCGTCTGTAGTAGCAGAAGGCTATATAGACTGCTCCATGAAAAATCTAAACGATACTGCTACAACACAGTAGGTATTATAAGGTATTAATGAAATTAAACATAGAAAATATAAATTATTAAGTAAATATAAATTATTTCATTTGACACTGACACTGCGTACATTGTGTTGCCTATATGGATGAATCACTATATCAGTTACATCAAACATATTTTTCTTATTAAATAGAAAAAAAATAGTGTGGTCGTAGATAAAGTATAGTACATAATTCGAGTTGTAAGGCAATTACGTACTCGCGGAATTACGCGCTCCCCGCTACGCGGGTCGCGGGTAATTGTTCCGCTCGTAAGTAATATGCTTCTTACAACTCTCATTACGTAATATACTATTACATTTACATTAATTACAGAGTTTACATTTTTGTTTTAATTTTCTGTTTTAAGTATTTTAGTAAATCATTGTTTAATTTCACTAGTTAGCACTTAAACAACTATATATAATACTAATTTTTAGTTAATAAGTACACTGTTTTTTAAATACGCTAATTACATGCCGTCTCTGAGACTTTTCCGTTATATATAATAAGATTACCTTTTTAAGGTTAAAAATAACAATTTTTCCGCTACTTCTTTTTCTGCACTAGTAGAATCGCCAATCATTACCACATGTTTAATAATCTTCTTTTAAACATTGCAATCCATACAGTTGTACCTTGAATAATACCTGATTAGACGAATGTTTGTTTCTTGAAGTTTGTTCTGAAATGTGGATTTCCTTTCCCTTCCTTCTTTAGGTACTTAAGTATTTTTGATTATTACGAATGTACTGTAAGGTTCATCATCCGAACAGGCATATGTAGTCCCAACATCATAATTTGACACAAAAATGTTCGTTGTCCGATTTGTTCGTAGTCTGAACTGTTAACCCAAGGGACCAGTAGAGACGCTATTTTTTCTTACAAAATAGCTTGAGGACTTGCTTTATAATAAAAAGAGCAAAGGTACTTCTAGGATTTTAAAGAGACTAATAGCAGAATGTACATTACAGCACAAGCACAGTACACAACCACAGAATGTAATTATGGTAAACAGGAATCTGGACTTGAAATTCAAGAGCATTCGTTGTTAACAGAAGTCATTTTTTGCATCGGTCGGTGTTATGAAGAAAGGTGTATTTTATTTATTATCAATATAATACATTTGAATGTAATTTTGTAATATAACCTCAGGGACCTTTTAATCTTCTTCTGCAAACCTGTACATATGAAATTTTGCTTCTTCTCCAAGTACACGTTTTAAAACCTAAAATGGAATTTTAAAAAACCAATGAAAATTTTAACAATATTTACATTTAATATATTTAGTATTATTAGATATTTGTCAAAATAACTTTTCATTTCAATTTTTAACATCTACAGTAAGTAGGTTCCTGTATAAAGCGGTTATTATAATTCGTTACAGTGTGTGTACAAATCACATAGAAAACCATCTTCTGTTTCCATAAAGTATAAAAAAAACAATATAAATAACATATTTTGGTTAGCACGTTGGAAAAAATAAACAGGTAAGTAATAAAAAACGTTTCTTTATTTTTCCTACATCTAACCTAACCTAATTCAATAAAGAGGAAATATAGCTTGAATATATAAATATATTCAAGCTTTATAATATTAAGTCTTATTAGGATGAACAAATCTCATCTTTGCAACTCAACTACTTCCTGGCTAATATCACACAGGATATAATTATACAACAAACATTTGCATGTTATGACTAGTCACAGTATATTTTCATGTCACTAACAGCATTATAAAAATAACAATGAACAAGTTGAAAATATTTATTTATTCATGCTATATTTCGTCTAATAAGTCTAATAAATATATATGATTGTATCTATAATTAGTATAGTTTCACCAATATTCAATTATCATTTAAATCAATAATCGTAAATGTAAAATCAAAACCTAACCTCGCCAGTCATGCACGAGGTGTTCAAGCTACTGTAAGTGTATTCCAATTTATAATTCAATAAATCAAAGCAGCACCGATGAGAGATAAATCTGGAAACGCGTCTACAGATGCCTATTCACTTGGGTTATACAGAAAGATTTGATCTTAAAAAGAATGTTATTTGTGTAGTGCTGCTAGTGACATGAAAATGTACTGGGGCTAGTAATAACATGCAAATGTATTCTGCAAATGATGGTTGTATAATTCAAAATAATATATAAATAATATATATTTATTTATTTATTTATTAACCTACTGGCATATAGAAACCACATACAAAAAAAAATATAAATTAAAAAAAAAATACAAAAATATCACAAAACACAATATAAACTCCAATTTCCTTTATAATACACCTTCTCTGTTACCAGTTTGCTCTTTCCATATTTTTATCCGTCTCAGCAGTTTCAGACCCTTTCCGCTATCATTCATACATTCCTCCCATTTCTGTCCTTCCCGCCTCTCTCCCTCATTCCATTCACCCCTTGTACACTCTTCCATCCAATGCTCCCAAGTATCCTTTGCTGTCCCACAAACACTACACTTTCTATGCTCCTCACTCATCCAGTATCTTCTTCCACGCTCCTCACATCCACACCTATACCTTGCTAACATGACTTGTGCATCATCCTCTTGATTTACACTTAAATAGGTTGGTAACCGCCCATGTACCTGTATCTTTACGTACCCTTTATGAAAATTACTACTTTCTATTTTGCTTTGCCGCTCCTGTAGGCCCACTTCTTGCAAACGTTCTACCAACCTTTCGGCCCACCCTGCCCTTTCCTGCTTTAGCGTTTCGAGGCCCTCACCAGATATACCACCTCTTTCATACAATTTCCTCTTATTCTTACCCCAGTCACTCCCTTTCATACCGCCTACTCCCACTCGATTTACCATTCTAAAAACCTCTTTTATTAACCTTTCATCTCCCATTTCACTCACCTTATATTCATACCTTATGACCTTTCTTGCAGCCAAGACTGCCACCTTGCACGCATTCACCTCCTGGAGGACAATGTAGCTAGGTGTCGACCTATCAAGCTTCAGGATTATTTTGAAAAACTTTAACTGGACTCTCTCTATCCTCTCCTCCTCTCTCGTCCCGCAGACTTCTGCGCCATACAATAAAATGCTTCTGGCACACACCTTCCACACCGTCTCAGCCGCCCTGAAGTTACCTTCGAATTTATTTCTCCATTCATTCCAGACTCGCCCAGCTGCCACCCACGCTTTCTTCGCTGCATACTCCACATGTTCTCTATTGCTGCCTCCATTTCCAAATACATACCCTAGAAACTTAAACCTTTGCACCTCCTCGATTTTCCTCCCTCTCCTTTCAAACCTCTCTTTCTTGAACTTCCCACCTCTTTTGAACCGCATCCATTTAGTTTTTCCCACATTCACACTCAAATCTCTCCTTTCAAAAAACCCTCTCACCCTTTCAATTACCTCTCTCAAGCTGTCCCCAGCTGTCTTGGCAAATACAACTACATCATCAGCGTATGCTAAACTCCACACCTTTGTTCTCCCTACCACCACTCCTCCAGCTTGTCCGTCTGCCAAAACTCTTTCCAAATTAGCCACATAGAGATTGAAAAGTGTGGGGCTCAGTGGACATCCCTGCCTCAGGCCCTTTTTTATCTCGAAATATTCCGTTACACACTCATTCACCCTGATCTTACACACCGTTTCCCTATACACCTCCCTTACATTCCTCCTCACCCTCTCCGAAATACCCTTTTTAACCAAACATTCATACAATCTCCCTCTATCTACGGAATCATACGCTGCTTTCAGGTCGATAAAAAGAGCAAAAAGGCTCACAGATCTAATTTCCTGATCAATTATAAATCTAAGTGTTATGAGTTGTTCGACTGTGCCTCTTCCCTCTCTGAATCCTGCTTGCACCTTTGGTATTAACTGCTTTTCTTCTGCCTCTTTTCTCAACCGCCCTTCTAGAATCTTGGCGAACATTTTGTAGGAAGAGTTCATCAGCATGATCCCCCTGTAATTCTCCACCCTTTCCTTGTCCCCATTTTTGTGGATTGGCTGTATTATCCCCTCTTTCCAGCTCTCTGGGAAACCCTTTGTCCCTTTCCATATCTTGTTGAACTCCTCCGTAAGCTTGTGGATACATTTATCTGGTACTAACTTCCACGCTTCATTTCCAACTCCGTCCGGTCCCGCCGCTTTCTTCTGCTTTAAGGCTGCAATTACCTGGTGTACTTCCCCGGCAGTAATTTCTTCTTCACCTACTTCTTCAACAGTCTGTTCCCTTCTAACACTGTCTTTCCCTCGATCCACCGTTATCTCCACTCCTTCCAATAGAACCATATAGTGCCTTAACCAGGTTTCCTTAGGTATACTGTCTGGAATTCGCTCCTTCCTCCCGCTCTTCTCCTTTAAATATTTCCACAGCTGCGCTTCAGTTTTAATATCCAGTATTCGTTGTCTCTCTCTTCTCTCCCACATTTCTTTCTTTCTCTTCTCCAGGTTTCGTAAGTCCGCTCTCGTACTTAACCACAGTTCCTTGTCACCGGTACCCTCTCTCCACCTTCTCGTCACCTCTCTATATTTTTGTTTCTCCCTTATGAATTCCTTATCCGCCCATAATCTTCCCACTGTTCCTTCTGTGACTTTCCTCCTGACCATTGCTGTTTCCATTTCATCAGTTATCATTAATATATCTTTTAAATTATCCCAGTCTATTGCCTCCATTCTTAATTTAAACAGCTCTGTCGCACCGCTATCCCACCTGGTAACCCATTTTTCTTTCCTGGACCCCTCTTCTACCTGCTGCTTTAACGTGATCAGTATTGGCATATGGTCAGATTCACCTTTCACTCCGATCTCCATCTCTCTAATTTCTTGCCTCGCGGAGTCGTTAACAACTGCAATGTCTATCACCGACACCCCCCCAGCACTCCCAAACGTATACTGTCCCTCCCAGTCCCCTTACACACACCCGTTCAAGACATCCCATTGACTTTCCCTTACCCACTCTGCCCATTCTTTTCCTTTCGCATTCCTCGTTTTGTCCTTAGATTTCCTTCGTAGTACTTTACCAGCTCTATCCACCGTGTTGAATTGCTCCTCTCCTATCCTCACATTCCAATCACCTCCTAGCAGCAAGTTTGTCGATGCCGTACCTTCTATATTACACCTTATGCACTCTTTAATTCTTTCCAGTCCCTTATTGTTATACACCGTGGCTATCTGCCACCAGCCTCCCTTCAGCTCTACCTCCCTGAAAACTATACCCTCCACCTCTTGTTGTAATCTCTCCGCTTCCCTGATACCACACTTGATCCCTGTTACTATCCCCCCCTTTGCCCTTCCGTAGCCACTCTCCCTCAGGGCCGGTTGCATCTTCCATTTGTACCCCTTGGGAAGTCTCTCTTTACAGTTCTTCCATTCTTTTTCTTGGACCCAGGACTCCACTAGTCCAATTATTTCGAATCCCTTCAAGAAGGCTATGAAAGAGCCGTCCTCCCTTTCCAGTTTTTTCATAAGCCCAGCCACATTCCAGAATAATATCTTAACATTTTCCCTTTCCGATCCGTCCTTGTGTTTCTGTCAATTTCTTCTTTGGTCCCTTACTCGTTTTTTTCCCCTTCGGACCAAGGTACCCATTTCCCGTCTATTTCAACTCTTTTATAGCCTACTTTGACCGGATGACCTTGAGCTCCTTTGCCTTCCTTAATAACTCCCTCTGGCTTCCCTGCTCCTTCGGGGTGAAATCGTCTTGTATAAAAATATTTGTTCCTTTTAGCTTGTACTTATTTCTCATTATCTCCCTTATTTCCTCCCAACATTCTAGCTTTAACAAAATTGGGCCTGAAAATGCATTCACGAAACCCTCGTTAATTCCTAACCTTTCCATAAACGTTTTCTTTGCCTCTTCTCGCCATGTTTCCCCTTCAATTCCGTAAATTACGATGTTATTTCTTATCTTCCTCCTTAATCTCCTCTCTTCAATATCCTTTAGGCTAATCAGTTCTTCCCTCAGCGCTTGTCGTTCCTCCTCCCACCTACTCTCGGTTGTTTCCTTCTCCTCCTTAACTGATTCCGCTGCATCCTCCAGCCTCGACATCCTATTCTTTATTTCCTTGTTCTCATCCCTTATTGCCCTCAGCTCCGATAACAATTCTTTTCTCCAGTCCTTTTCTACTTCTTCCTCCTCCTTCTGTCTCTTAACCACTCTTTCCAGCTTTTCCTCCAGCCTTCTGTTTTCCCTTCTCATTTCCTCCAGCTTTCCGTCTACTGCTGTGAACTCCTTTTTAATTTCTTTTAATTCCTGTAGAATTCTATCCAGTTGCTCACTCTGCACTGTATTACTCTCACCTCTTCCTATATCTTAAAACTCATCTTTTTTCGACCTTAAAACTATCTGAATCGGTGACCTATTTAGCTTTGCGCATCTTTCAAACGGACTCATCGACTCACTGTTCGCTCTCGGTCTGTTCTCGTATTCGTCCATTTTCAAGCTAGAACTATTCACATATAGTGGAGAACACGGCTACTAGTTCAGCTATTCCTCATTGTAGAGCTGAATAGGTGATTACCGTGACGCGCCGAAGCTACCAATAGTATCTTATCACCACGTGTCTTTTATCACAAACATACGCGACCTTTCACATTCCTCACAACCAAAACAACTAAAAGAAAAACTAAACCTTTAAAAGGAAACCAATCAAAACAGCACCCACTAACTAAAGTCAGATACTCGCGCGATAAACCACACTATCTTTATTTTAACCGAAAAAAACAGCTTATTAAATTCATCTAGAAATTAATTTATCGAGCACTCTAACGCACGTCTTCACTCTCTGAGACTTCAAACGATCCATCCTTCAAACGATCCAACCGATATATAAATAATATATAATTTTAGTGTCCCAAAATTAACGCAAGATTTCTATTTGCCGTCATTTGTGCAGTAAATTGCAAGCAACCTTGTAAAAGAAATAATTTGATAGCTAAGAGTTTAGGGTTAATAAAAATGGAGCGTTACACGATACAAAAACGTGTTTTTATGATTGAACAATATTTTAAAACTAATGAAAGTTTGGCGACCACAGTTCAAAAATTTTATGACTCTAAACACACTAGTCGTCCAAAAACAAACCGTTTAAATGTCAATATCGAAGCAGTGCGTGAAAGTGTTATTGAAAATTCCGGAACATCGATTCGGCATCGTGGACAAGAATTAGAAATTTCAAGAAACTCTCTACAGCGTATACTCACAAAAGATATGTGTCTCCATGCTTACAAAATTCAATTATCACAACAGCTGAAGCCTAATGACCATGGGCGGCGAAGAGAATTCGTTGAATGAATTATTGAACATCAACAAGTGGATGCTGATTTTTCGAACAAAATCATCCAAGCACATTTTCACCTTGATGGCTTTGTTAATCGCCAAAATTGCGGTATTTGGGGTTCGGAGCATCCACATGTTATTGTCGAAAAACAAATGCATCCACAACGTGTCTCTGTTTGGTGAGGATTTTAGGCTGGAGGCATCATTGGATTATATTTTTTTGAGAATGAGGCTGGTCAAGCCGTGACTGTTACTGGTGCTCAATATCGCGACATGATAACACAGTTCTTTCTGCCAAAATTGAATAATATTGATGTGGGTAATATGTGGTTTCAACAAGACGAGACCAAATGCCATAAAGCCCGTGAAACAATTCAATTACTGCATGCGGCGTTTCCTGGTCGTTTGCTTTCTCGTTTCGGTAATCAGAACTAGCCCCCTAGATCGTGTGATTTACACCATTAGATTTCTTCTTATGGGGTTATTTGAAGTCAAATGTCTATGTCAACAAGCCCACGACTAGCCATGAATTATAGGAGGAAATTAAACCCCGCATCAACGAAATTCCGCCACATTTATGCGGAATGGTCATGGAAAATTTTGACAAAAGTATACGTATGTGCCAGCAAAGCTGTGGAGGCTATTTGGCCGAAGTCTTATTCCATAAATAACCCTATCCTATATACTTAATGATTCAATAAAAAAACAATCTAAAGACTAAAAACGTGTTTTCTATTTAATTTACATATTGCGTTAATTTTGGGACATCTATATAATTACATAATTATTGTTTTTACTACTAATTTTGTTAAAATATTATACAACTTGTGAAATAACATGTGAAGAAATCTACACACTTAACACGACTTCAGTTTCGACATATGGTTAAACGCTCTATATCGTTTATTGAATACAAAAATTTATATAAATTTAAATCAATAATGAAATATTCAGTTTTATAAACATACCTTACTTCCTATAAGACAGTTATGTTGACAAGCGTCATTCCGTCGTTTGGATCTAATTTCCTTGCGAGGGTTGAAAATAAGCCGCATATGTCTTACGTCTTTTTCCGGCGGCCCCCAAAGTTCTTCAGGTTGAAACAATCCCACCAAATTCTAAAGACATATTTAGAAGAAATATTAAACACTTTTACTGTTTCCCCTTTTTCAAATTTATTTACTCTCTTCTTCATATATCTGAACGTCTCACTTATCATCAATACAACCAGTGGAATTACAAGTATGACAAACATATATTTTGAAAACGGTGTTGTGGAATAAAAACTGTTTAATTCTTGTATACTGAAAATCTAAAATTTAATTGTTGGTTTTAATCATTCCTAGTATTCATCACTTGTTTACTTATTGGGAATGGGACATACTTTCCCATTACCAATAACTAAACAAATCATCTAAAATAAATATAATTTTTTAATATAAACACTCGTAAATACACACCAATAAATATATTACAGACCAAATGCTATTGAATAAATGTAACAAAGCCAATAATTGCTAATAGAAATATTTAAAGTTATAGAATTAAAGCAAGATTTTTAGAAAATTGAAAAAAAAATGGTATACATTTAGGCAAATATGAAGTTACCTGTAAACTTCTTTTTACAAATAAATAACTTTAAATGTATTGAAGTAAGACTTATTTAGAAGCGATATGAGTTACTTTCATGTCGCGCATAAAGAAGTTTTACTTCAATACATTGACTTTTACTGACAGAAATAAGATTGGATAAGTCATATCTAAATAGATATCGATCGCTCTTTGAAGGAGTTCACAGACCGGCTTGGAAGTTTGGCTTACGCGATCGGAGCGTAATCGCGGTGAACCGATTGACATGGCGGCCTATTATTATTATTATTATTATTTTTTTTTTTTTTAAAGTTTTGTCCGATGTGGATGCCGGGTTTGTCGACCCTTCGAACACTGCGGCCTACTTGTGGCCTATTGTATTCTGCATTCACCCTTCACTTATAGGCCCAGAAACCTAGTTGTTTTTTGTAAATTGCGCTAGTTACTATTTTTCACATTTGTCTTCTGGTACAAATGCGGCCGGCACCGGGGATAGAACTCGGGGTCTCTATACTTGTTAGTTAGCGCTCTAACATGAGGCCACGAGCGTCACCTCTACACCACTCGCGCCGGCCTACACCACTCGCGCCGGCGACATGGCGACTTATGTATATGTTCAGATCAACAGGCGTGATTTTCGCCATAGCTGCGGTAGTGCAGCTTTGCACGACAAGAATGCTGGATGCGCGGTTAAATGCGAACTCTCACAGAAGTTGATTGGGAATTTTTTTTAAATATCCTATATTGTATGACCTAGATCAGGGGTGGCGAACCTTTTTCCGACCGCGTGCCATTTTTTTTAAATCTTCACATTTTAAAATGCTGACGTGCCAAGTAACTTTTACAATGAATGAACATTTCCGATGGTGAAAATCAGTTACCGTATTAGCCCGAATATAACACGTCTATTTTACACCTTTGATGTTGCACAAAAGTGGATTGAGAAACTTTTTGCCAATACAATTTTCCTCCGTGTCGGCTAAGACACGCGTGCCATAGCTTCGCCATCACTGGTCTAGACAGTCAATAATTTTCGAAATCTGTTTATGCGTCTCTTATTTCTAAACAAAACGATTTTATCCAATTTTGACTAAGTCTGTTATTTGTTAGTTAAAGCATACAGGTGAGAATTATTAGATTTGTTTAGACAGTCTAAATCTGTCTGTTCTTATCTGTCTGTAAAGGTTTTAGTTTAGAAGTCACGCGTGAGAAATAGTTCGTATGCCAATACAATTTTCCTGTGTTTCAGCTATGACACGCGTGCCATAGCTTCGCCACAACTGGTCTAGACAGTCAAGAATTTTCGAAATCTGTTTATGCGTATCTGATTTCTAAAGAAAACGATTCTGTCTAATTCAGACTAAGTCTGTTATTTGTTAATTCATAATTTGTTAATCCAGATTCATTTGTTTATCCAGATGATTATGTTATTTGATAATTTAAAAAAAATTAAATTTAATTAAACAATAATTTACTTTAAAAATAATTTAATTTAATTTAATTTAAAAATAATTTAGTTTAATTTAAAAATAATTTAATTTAAATTAAATAAAAAATAATTTAATTTAATTTAAAAATAATTTAATTTAATTGAAAAATAATTTAATTTAATTTAAAAATAATTTAATTTATTTTAAAAATAATTTAATTTTTTTTAAATAATCTAATTTAAGTAAATTTAATTAAAAAAAAATTAATTTAATTAAAAATAATTTAATTTAATTTCAAAACAATTATTTTATTTAAAATTAAGTTAATTTAAAATTAATTTAATTTAAAAATTATTTAATTTAATTTAAAAATAATTTAATTTAATTTAAAAATAATTTAATTTAATTAAACAATAATTTAAATTAATTTAATAATAATTTAATTTAAAAATTATTTAATTTAATTTAAAAATAAATTAATTTAATTTAATCTAATTTAAAAATAATTTAATTTATTTTAAAAATAATTAAATTTAATTAAGCAATAATTTAATTTAAAAATAATTTAATTTTTTAAAAAAATAATTTTATTTTATTTAAAAATAATTTACTTTAATTTAAAAATAATTTAATTTAATTTGGAAATAATTTAATTTAATTTAAAAAAAATTACTTTATTTTAAAAATAATTAACTTTATTTTAAAAATAATTTAATTTAATTTAAAAATAATTTAATTTAATTTAAAAATAATTTAATTTATTTTAAAAATAATTTAATTTAAAAATTATTTAATTTAATTTAAAAAATATTTAATTTAATTGAAAAATAATTTAATTTAAAAATTATTTAATTTAATTTAAAAATATTTTAATAAGTAATTGAAAGTAGGAGATTACCACTACGATATCTTCAAATCTGTCAGTAGCTACAATTACACGGAAATCTTTTATTAATCTATTATTAATTTGGTTCAAACCATGACATCTCATTTTAAACTTTTAAACTTCATATTTTAATAATATTTAAAAATAGTTTAATTTAATTTGAAAATAATTTAATTTAATTTAAAAATAATTTAATTTAAAAATAATTTAATTTAATTTTAAAAATAATTTAATTTAATTTAAAAATAATTTAATTTAATTTTAAAAATAATTTAATTTTATTTAAAAATAATTTCATTTGATTTTGAAAATAATTTAATTTAATTTAGTAATAATTTAACAAATAACATAATAACATAATAAGTTAATTCATAATTTGTTAATCCAGACAGGTGAGAATAATTAGATTTGTATGGACAGTCTAGATCTGTCTGTTCTTATCTGTCTGTTAAGGTTTTAGTTTAGAAGGCACGCGTGAGAAATAGTTCGCGTGCCAATAGAATTTTCCTCCGTGTCAGCTATGAGACGCGTGCCATAGCTTCGCCACCACTGGTCTAGAGAGTCAAGAATTTTCGAAATATGTTTATGCGTCTCTGATTTCCAAACTAAACGATTTTGTCCAATTCAGACTAAGTCTGTTATTTATTAATTAATCCAGACAGGTGAGAATTATTAGATTTCTTTGGACAGTCTAAATCTGTCTGTTCTTATCTGTCTGTAAAGGTTTTAAGGCACGCGTGAGAAATAGTTCGCGTGGCAATACAATTTTCCTCCATATCAGCTATGAGACGCGTGCCATAGCTTCGCCACCACTGGTCTAGACAGTCAAGAATTTTCGAAATCTGTTTATGCGTCTCTGATTTCTAAACAGAACGATTTTCTAATTCAAACTAAGTCTGTGATTTGTTAATTAATCCAGACAGGTAAGAATTATTAGATTTGTTTGGACAGTCTAAATCTCTCTGTTCTTATCTGTCTGTTGAGGTTTTAGTTTAAAAAGCACGCGTGAGAAATAGTTCGCGTGCCAATACATTTTTTCTCCGTGTCAGCTATGACACGCGTGCCACAGCTTCGCCACCACTGGTCTAGATGATGACTATAATATAGCTATAAAAACACGAGAAAGGACAAAATTTGTAAGCAGATAGGATTAGAACAGGAAGTAAATGTTGAAAATTTAGAGACTAAAGATTGTTGATTTTATGAACGCATGTTCTTTTTCTTTTATTTCAGAAATGAGGTGCTCAGAATTTAGGTGTTTTAGAGATTAAACAGATAAAAAAGAACAAACTTCTGCAGTCAATACTATAATTGCAGAGTTTCTTCCTTCTAATTTCTACTAATAATTGCAGAATTTCTTCTTATTCGAGGAACTCATGACTATTCACCTAGAAATCGCAATGTGATGAGGGCATGGCCATTTCGACGTGGACATGGCCAAACGCTCCGCGCCGGTCTGAAGGGGCCTTTATAGTTACAATATTTTGAAATTTCTCAACACGTGTTTAACCAAATGTAACCCTATGTAAATGTTAGCAATAACAAAAGAAACATTAAGCACGAATTAAGAGCAACTCAGATCCTTTTTGCAAACTTTAAATTTTGTAATTTTGAAAAAACCTCAGATCTTATTCAGAAAATAAATTTAATATAGTTTATTCAATTTTGCCATATAAAGTCATGTTTAATTCCTTGGATATGGATCAATAAAACAGCGTTTTATTCATCTCTAATAATTTTTTTATTTCACTAGTAAAATAAAAGTACCCATGGCAACACATCGAAATAATTCCCGGACATGCATATCGTAAAAAAAAAACGCAGAAAATGGAACTTTTCTTTGAACTTAACTTGTTAAACTAAAAGCAAAATTGAATAACAGTTTTTATTACACTCGCGGAGAAAATTAAGGTTTAGCGAGCGTATTGTTAAATTCGCGAATTATTCATTTAAGGTAGGATTTAAATTCGTAAGTTAAACCTTCACTGTCACTGTTACTCACTGTTACTCAACATTATTTAACTTGAAAGAAATGAAAATAAATACATTCTTAAGGCGGAGATTTTAAGCCCACTACCTCATCAGTTTTTTCTAACTTCTGACTTTTCTGATTCTGATTTTTTCCTATATTGTATTAAATATTATTATATTATAATCCTAATTATTGTATTATAATTCTTACAATAAATTAAAAGTCATATTATAGTGTTTTCCTATTTTCGAAAATATATGTAAAGAGAAAATAAAACATGTAATTATAAAACTATCGAAAAATTAACGACACTAATAATATAAAAAATATTCCAACTAGGTCTATGAAAGAGTTAACAAAATATTTTCAAAATTAAACCCATGATTTAGAATATAAAATGAATGCTGCAATACTCATTGTTCAAGAAATTTTAAAGTGAAACATGATACAGTTTAGGCCAGGAGGCGGGTTTCCGCCTGCGCATATGAGATTTATCGGTTCCTAAAACTCTAAAAGAGACACATAGACAAGAGTTTTGCGATCCTCATTCATAGTTTAGTGAGTGCATTTTGCTAACAATTATATTTGACAATGTGTGATAAACAAGGAAGACGTTATAAACGAAAAAGTATTCGCCTGAGAAAGAAACGGTAAGAATAAATTTTAATAATTATGAAACTATTTAACTATTTTGAATGTTATTGACTTTTTGAATTGTCAAAAGCAGCATTTGCTTATCTTCTTTTATAACGTATTAGATAAGTATTAGAACAGTTTTGTTTATCGGCAATAAAGATTAGACAAAACTTACAGTTTTTATTTTTTAAAATACTGAAAACGTAACTTTCATGTCCACGGTTAGGAATTCAGAAAAGAAAATAGTGCTGTTAGAAGAAGATGTAAACCAAGATCAGATGGAAATTGCCTCTACATCTAAATATTATTCACCGAGTAGGTGAGTTTGGCACTAGTAGTAGGTAATATTGGAGCGAAATAGACAATAAAAGTCGCTCGTTCGCAAATCCGAAAAAAAAATAGTGGTTATGAAATTTGTAGCTTAGGAAATTGTCTATAAAAAAACATATTATAATTTTTTTTCGTAAGACCAACGGTTTTTGAGAAAATTCTTTTTAAAAACTTAATAAAGACGGAACAAAGCTTGAATATATAAATATACTCAACCTTTCCGGAACTCTATAATACTAATGAGTCTTTTTATTAAAAGACTTAAAAAGACTCATTAGTATTATAGAGTTCCGGAAAGGTTGAGTATATTTATATATTCAAGCTTTGTTCCGTCTTTATTAAGTTTATCTGATTATCTATAATGTTGTATGGTTTTACCAATTCAAAATGTATCTTTTTAAAAAAGTAACGTTTATTTTTCTCAGAAGCGCACGCGCTGTTTTACACCTACCTTTGAGGTAGGGTACAAGATGCGTTTTTCTAATTCCTGTCCTCAAAAAAAAATGTAGAAAAAAATGCATTTTGTACTCAAAGGTGGTGTGGAAAGGAGTGCACGTATTATGAAAAAATAAACGTTACAACTTTTTGAATCTAATTTTCTAAATAACCGTTAGTCTTACGAAAAAAGTAAAATATGCTTTTTTGTAGGCAATTTCCTAAGACACAAATTTGATTTTCGGTTAGCGATATTTTTGAGAAAAACCGTTTATCTTGACCTTTGACCCCGCGTAACATTTTTAGCGGCGCATGTATCGACGGGGATTTTTGGGATATTGTTTAGAACCACAAATGGAAGCTTCATGCAAAAATTCAGCTTTCCCTTAATTTTTCCAAATTTTCTTTATTCCCTGTATTAGTATTAGATGCGTATTTTTTCCGAATTCGCTCCACTATAAGTAGCATAATTATAATCATATATCAAACATCACATATCGCATTTCAGTTCGTCCACAGAATCATTACATTTTGAAAAACAGGATCCACTAGATGAGAGTTTCGACGAAAGAAACAATGAATTGTCAGGTAGAAGAATATGTAATGTCGAGTATTTTTTTCAAGAATTACAAAAAGCAAATAATCATTGTCCATTTTCTTGTAACATATCAGACTCATCAGACATATGACTCTATTATCTGAAAAACGAAACGGTCTAATTAGTAATTATATTCTCAAGTGCAAAATGTGTGGTTTCGTAAAAGAAGTTTCTACAGATAGCGTAAATGAAAACAGTGATGATCTAAACGTAAATACTGCAGCAGTTTTTGCTATGATTTCTACCGGCTGCGGTTATTCTCAATTGACCCAACAACATGGTATCATGAATATTCCTCAAATGTCACGAAGGAGTTATACGAAAAATTATGATAAAGTTGCAAGTTCCATTTTTGAATCTTCTCAAAAAACATTTGAGGAAGCAGCAGCTGAAGAAGCCAGATTGGAACGAGAAGCAGGAGATGTACGATGATGGCATCCCTTTAATTACTATGATAACCGATGGAGCTTGGTGCAAGAGATCGTACAAGACCAATTATGACGCATCGTCAGGAGTGGTAAACAGGGTCAATAAGTATAAATATAAAATTTGATGCTACTTAATTTTTGCAGGCTTGTATTGTTGGAGCTAAATCTGGAAAGTTACTTTTTGTCGCTGTGAGAAACAAGTACTGTCCTATTTGCGAACGTACTGAAATAAAACAATTAGAGCCAAGGGAACACAAATGTTTCAAAAATTGGTCTGGCTCGTCAACAGGTATGCAAGCGGATATAATTCTGGAAGGATTCAAATGTAGTGAAGAAATGCTTCGACTTAAATACGTGAGGATAGTTGGTGATGGTGATAGCAGTGTATTCCGAAAAATTTGTCAGGAAAAACCATATGGAAACAAGTTTGGTTAAAACAGTTGAATGCACCAATCACCTACTAAGAAATTTTTGTTGTAAAGTTAATGATCTTACTACCAAACGTGCTAGCTCATCCAAAAAGAAAATTGTTAGTCCGCGATTGAGACAGTTATTAAAATCGAACTTCTTAAGGCTTAAGAACAGGAATTAAAAAAGCACTCGATCAAAGAAAAAAAGAAGCAGGAACAATGACAGAACTAATAGTCCGTTTAAGTAGAGATATTAAAAACTGTCAAAAACATGTTTTTGGTGATCACTTAGAATGTGATAAATACTTTTGCAGTGGCTCAAAAGCAAATGAAGTTAATTTTGTACCTCTGTTGAAAGAGTGTGGATTATTTGAAGATATTTCAACATGCTGTAACAGATTAGTTCAAAATGCTTACAGTTTACTTTTAAATATGAATAATAATTCAGCGGAGGCATATAATTCCATAGTTTTAAAATTTGTAGGAGGAAAAATAATTAATTTTGCAATGAATGGTGGTTACGAAGTTAGATGTAAAGCTGCAAGCATATCTTATAATGAAAGCGAGCAATAATTTACCGGATAATTCATAAAAATATTACCAATAAAAGTCCTGGAAGACACACCCAGTTATTTATAGAAAAATAAAAAAAAAGCGAATAAGTAGGAAAGCACGAAAAGTACTCTTCCCATCAAAATTTTCCCGCAAAAGAACATGTAATAACGGTCCCGATAAGGATTATGGACATGTGTGATCACATGACATGTGATTGACATGAAGAAATCCCCTTAGAACATGTTGAGGAAAGTAAGTCCAAAATTTTAAGTGCACTTAATAAAACCAGAGCAAATTGAAGAAATTGCAAAAATAACAATCGGACAAGATGGAAATCCTTTGTGGCACGAAGAGAGACATTTTCGACTTACTGCATCAAATTTCGGAGAAGTATGCAAACAAAGATCGACGACAGACCCCAAAAAGTTGGGAAAAAGAATTGTTGATTCAGCATTTTTTGGAAATGCGTCGGCAAAATGGGGAAAAGATCATGAACCAATAGCTAAACAAGCTTTCGAAGAGACGTATTCAAAAAAAAAATTAAAGATTGAGGTTTAGATATTTCCTAAACACATCCATTCTTGGCCGCTATTCCAGATGGAATTATTGAATCGGAAGATGCCATCATTGAAATAAAATGTCCACACAAAGTAGAAGTGTTGGGGTTAACTCCTGCGGAAGCCGTCGGAAACAAAAAAAATGATTATTTATTAAGAGATGGAGAAAACATAAAACTAAAAAGGACTCATAACTATTACTACCAGGTACAGGGTCAGCTGGCAATTACAAGTAAGTCACACTGCTATTTTGTCGTGTGGACTCCGAATGGGATAGCATATGAGAAGGTAATTTAAAAAAAAATGACTGAGGGGTTCGCTATGACAGCGAGTTACACTCAGCTGTTGGCCAGTTATTAATATTTCTTAAGAAATATTTCTCATCAAAAATTTTACCGAAAGTCACAAAAATGTTTATGGAAGTAATGCTTCCAATACTTGCCAGAAACGAAGTAAAGTAATAATAAAAAACCGGGATTGAAATAGTGAAGATTGTGGAAAAGAGTGCAAATATGCCGAATATGACTTTTCCAATTTTTTAAAACGGTGAAAATTTTTGAAAACTCTTTCGGTGACAGACCGTGACGGTCTAAATTCTATGTTCTGTATTAGGACTAAGTTGTGCTATATATTACCTAAATAAATATGTAATCTGGTAAATTTATATTCTTCTTCTCGCGGATGGGTCACTTAGGACCACGCGGAATCAACGTATGCTGAGCCTTCCTCCTTGCCCAATAGCTTTTCATCTTCATGGATTGTTGTACTTTCTGTTCCTCCGACCATGCACGTCGTGTTGGTTTCTTCAGATCTTTCTCAAATACCATTGTATGAACAATATTCCTGATCACATTTCTATTCATGCGATCCCATCTCCACTAGGTCCCTTTCCACTTGTTTGTACCACTATGGTCTTGTACGTTTGTTCTGTAGAAATTTGTGGATTCGGTAAGTAAGCCTCGTATGATTCATTCTTTCCAAATGACCCAAAAATTGAATTCGTCTCATTCTCATGGTATCGGTAATTTTTGAATTTTTTTTATATATTTCAGAATTGGGTTTGGGATAGTGTATGCCATTCTTAATTCTGGGCCCTAAGATCTTTCTCATAATTTTCCTTTCCTTAATATTTAATTGTTCCTTTAATGTTTTAATTTGTACATCTAGCGTTTCTGAAGCATAAAGAGCTTCCGGTTTAATCACTGTTAAATAATGACGAATTTTACTATTCCATGACAGGCATTGCTTGTTATAAACATTTTTTGTGTATTGAAATACTACCTCCATTTTCTGGATTCTTGATGTTACAGATTTATTTTCATTGCCATTTTCTGTAACCCATTCGCCTAAGTATTTATATTCCTTTACTCTAGCAATTTTGTTAACGTTAATATAAATTTCATGTGGCGCATTTTTTATGTTAGTCATAAATTTAGTTTTTTCATAAGATATATGAAGCCCTATTTTTGCTGCTTGTTCTTCCAAGATAGTAATCTGCTTCTGTGCATCAGAGATGTCTTCAGCAATTAGTAAAATTACAGTTAAATTTAATTAGTTAAAACATATCATCAGCAAATGCTAGGCAGTCTATTTGAATACCCTTAATCTTTGGCCCTAGTCGGTGAGATGGTGCCCCTGCTTTTCTCCATTCCCTAACAACTTTTTCCAGGGCACAATTGAAAAGTAATGGAGAAATTCCATCACCTTGACGGACGCCTGTATTTATTTCAAACTCTTCCCTTAATCCACCCATAAATTTTACTTTAGCCTTTGTCTTCGTATGTGTGTCTTTGATAATATTTTTGGTTTTTTGGTCAAGTCCAAATTCTGTTAAAAGAGTGATAAGCGATCTATACTGTGGTATGCTTTCCGGAAATCCACAAACGTTATGACATATTTTTTGTTAGTTGTGTTGCGGAAATATTGTATGACGTTTTTCAAATTCAAAATTTGCTCTGCACAGGACCGTCCCTTCCGGAATCCACCTTGATATTCACCGATTTGATTATCTACTTGCAGCTCTGCACGGTTTAGTAACACTTTTGAAAGAATTTTGTATGTGACCTGAAGAAGGGATATGCCTCGATAATTGTTTGGGTCAGTTTTATTTCCTTTTTTGTGTATAGGATGGATTATCGCCAACTTCCAATCCGAGGGGATTTTTTCCGTTTCCCAAATGTCCAACATAATTTCGTGCAATTTTGTGATACAATTTTCTCCTGCATTTTTCCACAATTCTGCAGTTATTTGATCCTCCTCTGAAGCTTTGTTATTTTTTAGTAATTGAATAATTTCTTTAATCTCTTGTACAGTCGGTGGGGTTGAACCTTGATTAATTTTATAAGAATTAATGAACTTAAATTTTTCTTGTGGTAAATCACTGTTAAGTAATTTAGAAAAGTATACTGCAAGGATTGTACAGTTTGCATCTATAGTATAAGCCAATTCTCCATTTTCATTAACAAAATGAAGCGTTGGCGAAGAATACTTTGTCAACTTTTGCTTGAACGTTCTATAATAGTTTCGTGACTTATGTTGCTTAAAGTCCTCTTCTATTGATTGTAATTTAAAATTTTCACTTTGTTTACGAATCCTCCTTATTGATTTTTTAACTATCTTCCTAACGTTTTTACGTTCTTGCAATGTGGTCGGAGTTTTATTGCACGACCAATTATGCCAGGTTTGCTGCCTATGTTGTATTAAATGGTCACATTCATCTGTCCACCATGGGTGTTTTCTTGCTCTTTTTAACGGGGCTATATTTACAGCTGTTTGTAAGAGTCCTGCTTGAAGTTGCGGCCAATTTTGTGGTTGTATTTCTTCAGTTCCTTTCATGAAGTTTTCATTACCTTTAATATTCTCTATATCATATTTACATTGAGGAACTCGTTTCGTAAAATTTCGTTTCTCAGGGATCACATCAAGGGAAAATTTTGTTGGATAATGATCTGAGTCTAAGTCCAGGCCTTTCAATACTTTTAGTTTCATGATTTCTGCAGTATACAAACGGGAAATTAGTACATGATCCAGTTGATACTCACCCAATAAGGAATTAGGTGAGACCCAAGTCATTGTTTTAGAAGGGAGTTTCTTAAAGAAGGTTGATTTGAAAAATCAATCATGACTTCTGCATAAGTCAATGAGTCTCATGCCGTTCTTATTAGTATTTTTATGACCAGACCATTTCCCAACCCAATATCGATATATCCTCTCTTTGCCAATTTGTGCATTAAAGTCACCCATAAGAATTTTAACATGATGTTGTGGAATTCTTTGTAAAATATTATCTAATTGGTTCCAAAATTGCTCAGCTTTCTCTGGTGCTTCCTTGTTAGTTATGTTAGTTGGTGCATGACCATTAATTAGAGTATAGATTTTGTTCCCTGATTTTATTGTTATGGTGGAAAGGCGTCCTGAGTACGACTTGAATGTCACAACTGATTCAAGTATTGATTTATCCACTATAAATCCGGTCCCAAATTGTGGACAGTGGGCCATGACTCGTTCTCCTGGCTTTCTTTTAAATATCCTAAAGTTTTCAGAATCAAAAGGATATTCATCTGTGTACCGTGATTCCTGGTATGCAATAATTTTTATATTACGTTTTCTAGCTTTATTTAAGATATTTTTTAATTTCCCAGCTTTCAAAAGGGAATTGACATTAAATGTCATTATCCAAATCCGAGATTTTGCTTTAAGAATGTTTCTACCGGGATTTGAGGTACTCCGACTTACCTCCTTGCACACATCTGTGGTCTCCCCAGAATCCGAATAGACCACTCGGGGACTGAAACCCCTGGGGTAATTTATTGCTCTAGAAGGTGCACTATTCATGTTGATTTAATTGAAGTTATGACTAACATGTCAGTCGGTTAAACTCAAGAGTTCCACTTCTGAGTATTATAGTCTCAGCCGCCACTAACATGTGAAACAGACGCTGTCGGGGTACCGCCACTAACATGTGAAACCGTCGTCCCCTTAACATAATATTTGGTACCATGTACCAAATGCCTTTTACTCATTATCCCGAGTACGGGGCTGCCTCTTCCGCCATATACACTGTTCTGTAGTCCATCTACTCCACTGTCTGTGCCGTTGAGGGCTTCACCGTATCCCTGGCAAGGGACCCTTACAAGGTACTACCAGCCGGGCCAGCTGGACCAAGGTTTTTTAAAGAGGTGTTACTCCTCTATTTCCTCCCACATATTAATATATTTCTACTTTTTTTTAATCCCACAAATAAAAAGAAAATTTGACAATAAATTAATTTGACATTTCGAAATAAAAACCAATTCATTTTTTTCACATCGTTTTTACACAATTTTTTCTTCTCACTAGCACCAATCCAATGTTAACCCTCTGTCCCTCGCCATAAACCTCTCTCCCTATAACCCCACACCACTTAAAATACATAATTTTTACATAATTTTTACGAGCAAAAATTTTGTATGTCTCAAATTTATATACATTTATAAATATATTTGTTAATTTTGTATATGAGTTGCTTATTTCCAAAACACGACCTGAAAGTTTTGAATCGTCTGTCAGAACACGCGAAAAGCTATATTTTCTGTCTCAGCTGTTATTTTCTCAGCTGTTTTCAGGTCGCGTTTTGGAAATAAGCAACTCAGATAATAAATGTCAGTTCGTCGGCAGCCAATCGAGTAAATGAAGATAGGACTCAATGCTAACCCGCGGTCCGATGTACAGTTTCTATCGTTCTAAAGTACTGTAACTCCTATTTTTTTTTTTTCGGAACATATTTCTATACTCGGTATAATACGGTTAAAACAGTGCCTCGCCCACTTCGCGAGACAGATTATTTAGTACTTATTTGGGTTAAAATGGAATAAGACTGTTCATAGATATAGGCAACCCAATGGACGCAATGTCAATTTCCGTTAGTTTGAATTTTGACACGGGGGGTGCTGAACGGATGATAACTTAGCAGCTCTCAACTAATCAACGAAACGTAAACCAAACGCACGTGTGTGATATCAATCATAACTTATCATTAATCGCGGACTGTTACATACGTGTGTGTTATGATTTACTTAGATAGTCCACGAACTGCACAATAATGGGCATTTACAATAGTGATCGTAGATAAATAACTATTATTAATATATTAAAAATTCAGGTCGTAATGTTTAATTTGCTTAAATGCGCGTACAAGCTTAAAGTTAAACTTAAGAAAAGTCGAAAGTAGTTACCCCGCAATCCAATAGTATTAGAAAATTTATTATAAATTGGTATAAACCTACCCATATAAGTGGTGAAAAATACCAACAGATCTTCCAATACTTAGTAGGTTGAACTCCAATAATAAAATGAATGTCATCACTAACTCTTTGTACACCGTAAATCCAAGAGACTGTCGTAATAAATGCACACACCAAGAAGAGTTCAAAGGTATCCAGTGACACTGTATATTGATATCCGCTGTATATGAAGGTTCCCTAAAGAAATATGGATTAAATTTGAGTCGGTACTAAGAGTTTAGATTGCAAAACTTTAATAGTATAAAACAGAGTAGTCAACAGGCAGAACACCAGTAAAGCGAACTGTATGTACTTGCGATAGCGGACAAAGTTGGGGTGAACGTCTGCCAAGGTGATTTCCATGATTCTTAGGTTGATCAGCACACTTGCGATACTGAAAATCACGTTACATGCAAAATATAAAAAACTCCATAATTGTGGAACATCTGCAAATAAAAGAAAAGATTAACCTTTAACTACCCGCGCTGTCCCATGGGATGTATGCAAGAATGGCGGACGAGACAGGAGTCTCTCTTTGTTTATTATTAATTATTATATTTATTTATGGTTATATTCATAATAAATAGCATAATTCGTTTAAACAAAGTATTTTCTTGTGCCAATATAATAATAGATGTACTGAGTCACACAGTCATATACCGGGTGTCCCATTTTAATCCGCCAGAAGCGATAATTCTGAACCAGTGCATTGAAGCAAAACGTGTTCTGAATAAAAGTTAACGGTTATGAGGGGGACATCTTATGCCGTCGATTTTGCCCCCCAGCCCCCCATGGGGGCGGGAACAGGAGGCAATTTTAAAATCTTAAATGGAAACCTCTATTTTCTTATTGCAGATTTGGATAGAGCGTTGAAAAGTAGGTAAATTTTATCCGGCTTGTTTTCCAAAATTGTTGATTTTTCTCTTTTTGACGTTTGCAGATCCGAATCTGCAATATAAAATAGGGGTCTTTGGGGCGCGGTGAAACAAAAACAAACTTGTAATGTTGTGAGTGAGTCTTAAGTAATAATAACAATTAATTATGTAATTTTGCTATTTAATTGATAAAAAAAACACATTTTCACGTTTGCCGCGTTTGCCATTTTATATCTATCAACAATTTTGGAAAACAATACGGATAAAATTAATCTACTTTCTAACGCTGTATCCAAATCTGCAATAAAAATAGGGGTTTCCAATAAAAATTCTCCTGAGCCTCCTGTTCCCGCCCCCTCTGGGGGGCTAAGGGGGGCAAAGTCGACGGCATCAGATGTCCCCCTCATAACCGTTAACTTTTTATTTAGAACACTTTTTGTTTAAATGCACTGGTTCAGAATTATCGCTACTGGCGGATTAAAATGGGACATCACAACAATTTTGGAAAACAACCCGAATAAGTTTTACCTACTTTTTAACGCTCTTTCCGAATCTACAGTAAAAAGTAGGGGTTTCCATTTGAGATTTTAAAGTTGCCCTCTGTAGCCTAGAGACCCTACCCCTTGCCCCCTAGCTACGCTACTGGTCTAGTAAGCTTGAGCCATTGATCCCCAATATGAGCAATGCACCTTATTATGAGGCTGAACTCCTTAATGAGGCGAACAATCTATACAATTAATGTTTATAAAAAAATAGAAAAATGCTAACCTATGGCATTGAAATGAGAGCTGGCACGAATAAGAAAAAAGCATCCTCAGAACAGCGGAGATGAAATTCAGAACCATCGCAGGGAAGACACTTAGAGATAGGGTGAGAAACAACGACATAAGATCGGCATGCAGGGTGGAGGACATCGTGAGATGGGGGAGGGAAAGGAAAAGATATGACCACACAAGACGTGACCACATAGACAGAATGAACCAAGAGAGACTAGCATACATCGCCAGAAATTGAAAACCAGGTGACCGACGCCGGCCAGGGAGACCACCTAAGTGATGGAAGGATAGTTGGAGCTCCGTCTCACATGATAACCAATCGAATTGAGCCTTGACAATAAACAGACCCCAAGGTCTTATCGAAGTATAAGAAGAAGAACAAGAAGAAAAAAATTGATTTCCGGCCTATAAAGCTTATCTGTTTGAATCAAATTTTGAACTTTACATTAGATCCTTTTTGAAAAATCATCACGCGGCAACGGAATCTCCCAGAAAATGACGGAGGAAGTAAAAAATGTGTGGCAGCTCTTGCCATAAGTAATTACACATTAATATTTATTGTTCATTTCTTTATATAATTAATTAACTTATGACGTTATTTATATCCAATCAAGAACGAGTGTGCCCTTTGTTAACCTTTCAGTAGATCGCGATTGTTTATAAGGTATATTAAACCTACTTACTTGTATATAATAGAGCATTAGGTATGACTGTCATCTCGACAAACTCCGAAGTACTTCCCATGACTTTGTCAACTTCTTCATTGCCTAACTTAGACGCATGCGCCAAAATTGCATAAGACGCGTTCAACAAAAGGCTAAAAGAAAAATCAACGCAGATATATATGGCCATATTCAATACCGACAACAAGCCGGAATAACTCTCAGGTGACAAGTGCGATCCCAATAACATGAAACCTCCGCGTCCGAGATTCAACGTGCTACAAACGTGCATCACAGCTTTGGACCATTTCTTGAAACCAACAGAATTTTATATAAACTTAATTGGAATTGTTCACTCAGTTAACCTTATAGTCGGTTAATTGATCCATTGATGCGTGTAAAATATAGTCAAAAGCTTGCTTTCCATCTAAATTTACTAATAGTAGCATCATGAGAATGAGTATTATTGTTCCGAAAGATATGTAGAAAAGGTATTTCATCACCTACAATCATATAATTTAAAAAAATAGTAGGAGTATTAAAGTTTGTTCAATTAATTCACGCTTTCGTGCAGTTAATATTTCCGAAGAATTACCTTGGTCATCAACGAAGTCGTGTTTATTAATATGCAAAAAATTGCAAACCACATGCACACGATTGTAACAAACCTCCTAACATCCGGCGGATCGATTTCAAACTCCGTCGGTATTTCTTGCATAAATGTTAAACTTGAAAAAAATATATGTTAGAATCAAAATAATGTTTAAGAAATACTTATATGTGTTAAATAATCGTTTCCAGAGAACTCACCAATGCAATTGGTAGGTACTATAACTAACAAATATACATTTAGTTTATTAACTTAATTAAGGTGGTACTCGAATTAAAGCTAAGTAAAGATCACGAGCTGAATGTTTAATTTTTTTTACATCGAATTGAGCCTCTAATTTCATTTGTGTGTCTAGGTCTTGTTCTTGTTCCAGCTTTGACTTCCGGCCAGTATCTTCTGAGCCCACCAAGAAATGCCTGTTTATGCTCTTCGGACAAAGGTCCTCTCCGTCTTTTGGACGTTGATGCCATTTTAAAACCTTGGTAGTTGTTCACCAATCTTTTAAATTTGTTCCTATCATGAACGTTTCTCTCTAAGATACCATTCTAGGCCTAAGATTATTTTCACATTCTTCGAACCATCTCGGCCTTGTTTTCTTAGATTAGATGAAACTCCATATCTTTTTTGTTAGTCGGTCACCGTCCATCCTCATGAGATGACCGTAAAATAACAATCTTCTCTTTTTAATGGATGCTGTAATAGATTCTGTCTTGCAGTACAAGTCCTAATATGCTCTGTTTCGCCATTGTCCATCAACCCATTTGTTACCTAGGATCTTCTTGAATATCCTACGTTCTCGTTTTACCAGCCGCTCGGCTGAACCTTGCGTATTCGTGGTCAACGTTTCGGACGCATATAAGCCCTCAGGAATTAAAACAGTATTATAACATATACAGAGTTTTTGTTATAGGTACTTTTTGTCAGTTGGTATGCCTGGTGTAACCTACTTATCCTGACATCAATTGCTTTTTCTAATCCATTCTCCTGGATGATTTCACCGAGATTCCTGAAATTCTTGACTCGTACATTTTTTCCAGAATTGATGATCATCCATTCAGGTCCATCGTAGATGTTCATCATATATTTTGTCTTTTTAATAGAAATCTGGAGTCCAACCTTTTCAACTATTTCTGACAGCCTATTGATCTTGTTGACTGCTGACTCTATGTTGTTAGAAAAAATGGCAATGTTATCTGCAAAGGCCAGGCAGTCAATGTACACCCCTTTGTTCTTAGGACCAACTCTGAATCGTTCTTCATTTGTTTCTTCTCAGGCTAGCAGCTTTCTCTCGAATGATATTTTCAAAAACACAGTTGAAAAGGATTGGGGACAATCCATCTCCTTGTCTTACGCCTGTTCTGATTGTAAAGGATTTTGAGATCTCACCCATAAATCTTATTTTTAACACTGTATTAGTGAGAGTTTGTTTGATTAGCTGTTTTGATGTGTTATCCACCCCAAATTCTTGCAAAATATTAATTAATGACTCTCGATCGATGGAGTCATATGCCTCGTGAAAATCAACAAACACCACCACGTAGTTATTTCCTGCAGTTTTTTTTTTATACCTGATGATGTTCTTTAGGCTAGAGATCTGTTCTGGGCAAGAACGGCCCTTTCGGAAACCAGCTTGGATTCCCCAATCAGTTGTTCAAGATGACCTTCTATTCTGTTTTTTATTGCTTTGGAAAGAATCTTATATGGAACAGATACTAATGAGATAGTTATTGATATTCTTTTTATCACCTTGTTTGTGTAGAAGATTGATTAAAGCTGACTGCCATTCAGTTGCTATCATCCCAGTTCTCCAGATCTCCTCAAAAAGCTGGACTAGTACATCTAGAGTTTCATTATTTGCGAGCTTCAGTAGTTCCGCCACAATTGAATCCTCTCCAGCTGCCTTATTATTCTTAAGGTTGTTGATGATCTCTTTGATCTCCTCTTTACCCGGTGGAGATGAGTGTGATAGTTTGTAGGTCGGGGCGCATGTAGGAAATCTTTCTTTCGGTTCATCACAATTAAGTAGGTTTTCAAAATAACGAGACATGATCGTGCAGATTTCTTTGTTGGTAAGTCCAAGTTTTCCATTGTCATCTCTAAAACAAAGACTTGGTATCCTTTCAAATTAGACTTGAACGTCTGAGTATCTGGCATTGTTTTTCCGAACAGCAAAATTCTCCGCCTGTGATGTGGATGAGTGAACTGCGTAGCTCTGAGACCTCACTGCCGGTCCCAAGCCCGGAAAAAGGAGGAAGGTTGAGCATAGAGCTAACAACCAGATCTTGTAAAAAGAGATACTGTTATGAAAACCAACGATTCGCCTCGGAGCAGGACGGACACAAGACGACGGCCATGGCTATGTAAGAAGTATATGAGTATTGGAACCCTGAATGTACTAACTTGGCACAGGCTAGGAGCAGCGCAGAGGACGATAGAACAGTTATCGAGATGTATATCACGGCAGTACAGGATATCCGATGGACGGACTCGGGACACTAGAGGATTAGAAAATCTGCTGCATTTTATAGCAGAAGTCGAAACCAACGCCACGAATTTGGAACTGGTTTTCTCGTGCGAGAGGAACTGATAGGATTTGCTATCGAGTTTAGACCTCAATGAATGGATCTGTCAAATCAGATTTGCAGGCAAGTGGTATAACTATTCGATGTTGTCCATACGCGCCCCAACTGAAAAAGAAAAAGACGACCTATGTAAGGAATCCTTCTATGATGAACTAGAAAGAGCTATAGACGGAATACCCAAACAAGACATGGTAATAATGTTGGGAGACTTCAACGTTAAAGTAGGAAGAGAGGAGGCCTTTTGGCCAGTAATTGGAAAACATAGCCTGCATGAATACTGTAACGATAACGGAACCCGACTAGTGGAAATGTCAGCATCCAACAACCTATTGATCAACAATTTTCGAACACAATAATATCCATAAGCAGTCCTGGATATCCAATGGATGGAGTAACAAGGAATCAAATCGACCATACATTGGTTAATGCCAGGTATAGCAGCAATGTAACCGACGTAAGAATCCTTAGAGGCGTGGATGCTGATAGTGATCAATTTTTGGTTAGAGCAAAGGTGCGAGCAAGAATATCTTGCCAAAAGTACCAAAACACAGTCAAGCACCTTACATGTAATACAGAAACATTTAAGGACGACAACAAAAAACAAGAATACCAGAAGAGTCTAACAGCACAACTGGAGGCAACTTCCAGACAAGAGGATGTTGCGAAAATATGGAGGAACATAGAGAGATCAATAATCGCAAGTACACAAACGACAGCGGGAAAAAGAAAGGGTAAGGGAAGGAACTTGTGGTACGACAAGGAGTGTGAAGAGAAAATAATCCCAAGAAACATAGCCAGAATGGACGCGCTACAAGACCCAAATGAACACATTTGGGATAAATACCGACAAACAAGAACAACAGCACGGAGAACCTTTAGAGTCAAAAAAAGATCGCACGAATAAAAAATGCTAGAAGAACTGGAAACAAGTCGAACAAATAACCAAACTAGGATTTTTTTTTCAAAAAGTGAGAAACATTAAAGGAGGCTTCAGACCGAGGACTGACATATTTCTTAAAACAGATAACGGACAACTAGTGACAGATAAAAACGGTGTGTTGGAGACGTGGAGAAGCCACTTCCGATCGGGGGAAAGTTTTCAACCTTTTTTTACTATAAATAATGGCCTAAAACAGAGAGTCGCCATCTCTCCACTCCTCTTTAATATAGCTCTGGAGAAGGTAGTGAGGGAGGCAAAAACGGAGACACTGCTATTTAGAAACCGGAGCACGCGTCTTATATTGGCCTTTGCGGATGACATAGACATCATTAGAAACACAACCAGGAATATTAAAGAAGAGTTTCAAAAAATAGAATCTGCAGCGGAAAATAAAAGCCTAAAAATAAACGAGAGTAAAACTAACTGCATGACCACATCAAGGACTAAACGTAGAGATAGGATAGGACAAAATGTGACGATGGACCAATACAAGTTCGAAAGAGTCCAGGAATTTAAATATTTGGGTGTCACTATCACGTCGGACAATGATATGATCAAATAAATTAACAACCGAATACATAGTGCCAATCGATGTTGTTTTGCATTGCAGAGAGTAATTAAATCAAAAATGTATCTCGGACGACAAAAATAGGAATATACCACTCCATTATAAGACCGATTATGACTTACGCCTGCGAAACCTGGACAATGACAAAAAAAAACGAAATAGACTGAGGGTTGCAGAGAGAAAAATACTACGGTGTATATACGGACCTATAAGGGATGAAACTGCACAACAGTACCGCAGTAGCAAAACAGGGAAATGGAACAACTATATGACCAACCAGATATTGTAAGTAGACATTGGACGAGTTGTTAGATTGGTATGGGAACAAGCCCCGACCGGTAGAAGACCACTAGGAAGACCGCGACTACTGTTGAGAGACAACATGGCATAAGATCTTAGATCTCTGAATATCATGGAAGCGGAGGAGCTAATGATGGAGACCATGGGTTGTAAGAGCTACAGAGAGAGAGAGATAGAGAGATAGAAAAGGATTTGTTGCAATCACAAAACGAATAGATGGCCTCAATGCATATTTTATAATATGCAATATAAAAATATAATATGCATGATCAATGCTAATGTCATTTATGTATCTAACATGGTACTGTAACGACAAAAACCAATACAACGCGGAGCATTCGTGCAAAAGTTGACGATCTCACTGAGCCGTGGTTACAACACTGTAACTTTGAGAAGGAATATCAAGGTCAGTATCAAAGATATCCTGCAAATTGAAGATGTCGTGGCTAGTACTTCTCAAGCACAGCCAAACAAACGAAAAATATACGCATTTTACCCATATCACAAGCACAGGATGACCAAAGTGTCATGCCACTCCCGCAGGAAGGTTATTTCTGGCTACCAAACCACTCTTGTCTGCTTAGACTGCCAGGATTAACATTTTCAAGGTATTTTTAAGAAATACTAATACATGTCCTCTCATATTACCTACTTTCTTTAAATAATAAATGTCATTTCAAAAACAACAGTCGTTCCTTTTTGTTAGTCAAAATGACTACTGATTAGTGACTGTGTTATTCGAAAATATGTTTAGTGAGCTAGGGCTAAAAATAACCTCTTTTCAAAAATTTTCTATCATTTTTCCCTTTTTTATAACACCCTGCTTGAACAATCCTATTGGGAGAGGTAAGTTTAATGGGAAAATTGCATCGGATATTTCCTATTGAATCCTATTGAAGTTTTATTTTCCTATAAAAATCTCCTGAATCCTATTCAGTTGTCCTATTCAGATACGCTAAATCCTATTCGATTTCCCAATAGCATTTAATACTATTCAATAGGAATTGTTGTCTGAGAATTTCGTATAGCATAATCCAGTTCCTATTCGATTCTTCAATAGGATTTTAGTAAATTGAATAGGACATCTCAGATTATAATTCCCTATTGAAAAGAGGCAATTCCTTATAGATGCTCCAATAGGATTTGATACTATTCAATGGGAATATTGCAGTCTCAGAATTTCCTTTAGAATTATCCAGAATCCTATTTGATTCTTTAGTAGGATTTTAATAAATTGAATAGGACTTCTCAGATTATAATTTTCCTATTGAATAAGGTCATGCTGTATGTATTATTTTAGGGAATTTTTAATGATCATAAACTACTCGTAAGTTAAATTTTTTATTTATTTTTTCCTAGTAACATTTGCTTCGGTTTACTCAACTATTTAATATCAATTTTTCTCTTAATTCGAACTTTTATTCCTGTCCGTCAGTGGCTTCGCTTTCACTTTCTGTAATTTTCTGTAAAGATTTTTAATCTTTTTGCACTTTGTTTGTCACTGTCACTATCACTATCGTCGTTTACTTCATTATTTTTCCTCATCTACTTCATCATCATTTTCTTCACGATCTAAACGGTCATGCTCTTTATAATCTGTTGGACGTTGACGTTGGGCGTCTATTGGCCTTTGGAGGAGCCAAACCTATTGGATAATGCAAAATCCTATTGAGGTTTTTTCGTCGGAAGTCGTATTTCCCTATTGACATTCATATCTTATTTGATGTTGGTAAAACCAAACCTATCAATATTGAATATCAAAGAATCCTATTGAGGTTTATTTAAAAATAAAAATAGTTTCTAAGTCGTATTTCCCTATTGACATCTATTTATCTCCTATTGGACCTTAGAGGATTCAAACTTATTGAATAATGTAGAATCCTATGTTTATTTGTGAAGTTTATTTGACAATTAAAATAATTTCTTAGTCGTATTTCCCTCTTGACATCTTTTCATTTCATATTGGATCTTGGTAAAACCAAACCTATTGAATATCAAAGAATCCTATTGAGCAAACTTAAAACAAACGGAACACTTTTCCGGAGCTCTATAACAATTATTGAGTCTTTTTAGGACTAAACCAAAACAAATCTCACATGAAATTTGTAAGTTATTTTATAGCTTTTAGTCCACTTTCGTGGCACTCAACAAAAACCATAAAAATAACATTCTTTTTAAGCTCATGTCTTTCCGATACCCCAAGTGGTTAGCCATCTGTGGACGCGTTTCGGGATTTATCTCTCATCAGCACAGCTTTGATTCCGTGAACAATAATTTGTAAACCACTCACTTGAAAACCCACGTGGTGTTTAGGGTTAGATGTTTATAATGACATTTTGTGAAAGAGACATGAACTTAGCAGGTTATTGATTAGCAAGGTTAGTGATAGCAGATATTGTTATAGAGCTCCGGAAAGGATGAATATATTTATATATTCAGGCTGTGTTCCGTTTGTTTTAAGTTTGTATGATTTTCTATAACGTAGGATGGTTTCACCAATTCTATCTTATCAGTTCAATCAATAACCTGCTAAGTTCATGTCTCTCTCATGCGACTTAGAAAAAAAAATTCTAAGTCGCATTATCCTATTGAATCACTTGGTTTCCTAGTTAGATCTCTACTTTCAGTTCCTATAAACACTTCAAGCTAACTTCCTTTTAGAATCATCATAATCCTATTCAGTTGGGTCAATAGGAAATTAGCTCTAAATCCTATAGGTTAACGATCATCATTTTGTGTCCTATTCAGATTTGTATAATCATATTAGGCATTTTCCAGTTTCCAGAAATTTCTTAACTTTTCCTATTGAAATATGATGTTTCCTATTCAGATTCTGAAAAAGCCTATATGATTTAACCTTTCCCAATAGGAATGTTTAAGCCGGGACAGAGCTGCGATATCGAGTTTCAATCACCCTTTATACAATGAATATTATTCGATAACAGGAAAGTCAAGAAGGAATTTCTTGCTTTTTAGAAACGGAAGCAATTCAGTGATATTTACTTCCAATATAAATACGAAGGCAAAAACTTGGTGGTTGAAATGCACGGTTTACTCCCATTACAAAAACGTTCTCCCCAACATATTGATTCATATTTCTCATCGCACACATGCCAAGGTAGTTGTGATTGCATGCAGTTCAGGAAATACAATAAGCTATCGCCAGAATTCACACCGTGGGGTAAAATGCGAAAAAGTGTCGTCAGAATCATCGAGTATCCAATTCCATGACTTATAGGGCTCATGTATTTTAAGTAGACTGCACTCATTTGCGTGTATTGTCCTAATGCCACTTGCATGTATTGAATTGGCATTCCTATCAATAACATGCAAATTATATGTTGCAGGTAAGATGGATCTACAAAAAAAAAAACGAAACTCATTTATCAAAACCGAAAATTGATTATAAAGGTTAGGTTAGGTTAGATTATTAGGTTTGATTATTATAATATATATTGTCTGTTATGTAAACATTGGGCTTTGTATGAAATAATTGATTTTCTAAAAATCAATTATTTCATACAATGCCAAATGTTTTACAAAACAGACAAAATATTCTTATAAAAGATTTCTTAAATTATATTATGGGTAGAGGTAAGAGAACATACATTTTTACACCTAAATTTGCAACAACAAAAAAAATACTTACTTCCTGGAAGGACATAAGAAACTCCAAAATAGTTGTTTATAGATATCAAATAAATAATTGAATAGCTTAAGAATTCCAAATAGGTCCATCTGGATCTCATTGTATTATACTACAACATACAAAAAAATCAGAAAATTCACAAGAAAAGTTACAGGAAGCTTACGAAAAATGATCTAGGCACGCTAACAGATGACTGGTCCGAATCAGAACTAATTACATCTTCATCATCAAATGGCGATCGCATTACTAGAAAGTTTTGATTCTTCAAATGAAATGCAACATACAATGTAAGAAAATAATATTTGGTTGCAATTGCAGTTTTGACGTAATGTCAAAATCTGTCAAATTATTCATCCTCATCATCATCATTGGCACGACAACCCGGGTTGAGTCTTGGTCTCCTCTAATATTTTTCTCCACCGGTCTCGGTCTCCGGCGCTTGTTCTCCAGTTTGGCACCTTAATTTCTCGTGCATCTTGGTCTATCCCGTCGTTCCATCTGAGTCTGGGTCTTCCCTGCTTTCTCCGCCCTTCTGCTTTGCTTGTATATATTTTTTTAATTGCTGTTTTTTCATCTGCCCTTATAACGTATCCAGCCCATCTACAGTCTACTCACCTTAATTTTTGTTATGATGTAGTTGTCTCCATATAATTCGTATAGTCCTGCGTTGTTTCTTCTTCTCCGTTGGTTGTCTACATTTATGGCTCCGTATATTCTTCGTAATATTATTCTTTCGAAGGTGGCAATTAGATTTTCATCATTATTTGTTATCACCCACGCCTCCGAACCGTATTGCAGAACTGGTATAATGATAGAACTGGTTTTGTATAGAGTTATCTTGGATATTCGGGTAAGTGTCCTGGATATAAAGTGTTGTCTGAGGGCGTAGTAACATTTATTTGCTAAGACTAGTCTTCTTCTAATTTCTTCCTTCGCGCTATTTTTCCTATTTACTGGTGAGCCCAGATATATGCATTCCTGTACCACTTCGATGTTGTATTCTGCGATGGTCAGGTGTTGCCCAATCCTATTCGCTCTTATATTTGCGGTTCTTATCATATGTTTCGTCTTGCTTTCGTTTACTTGCAGACCAATTGATCTGCCGACTTCCTCGACTCCTTGGCCGATGCGACCGATCTCCCTATTATGTCTATGTCGTCCGCATATGCCAGTATTTCGGTCGATTTGTTAAAGATTGTGCCTGTTGTTTGTACCTTGGAGTCCCTAATTACTTTCTCTAGTGCTATTTTAAATAGCAGGCACGCCATGGCATCGCCTTGCCGCAGTCCTCTTTGTATGCTAAATTGCTCTGATGTGTCACTTTGTATTTTGACTGCACACCGGACGTTTGTTAATGTCATCTGAGTGAGTTCTACTAGCTTTTGGGGTATCTTAAATTCTTACATAGCTTCCATTAGCTTCGATCTGTAAACGTTATCGTAAGCCGCCTCAATGTCGATAAATGTGTGATATGTGTCTATGCTCCATTCATGCGTTTTCTCTAGTATCTGTCGTAGTGTAAACAGCTGGTCAGTGGTTGATATTTTGGATCCAAAGCCGCACTGATACAGTCCGACGATATCTTCAGCATAGATTAATAGTCTATTGTATAGTATGTTGGAGAGGAGTTTGTATATTGTGTTGAGGAGTGTAATTCCTGTTTAGTTTAAATGAAACAGATTATTTATTATTATTTACTTTATTTAAGAACGAAAGCAATCCAGGTTGTTTTTATATATTATACTTCTTTTCAAGCTGCGACAACACTGCTCGCTATCCCGAGAGAGCGCCAGTTTCATTTGCTCTTCTTACCAACTACCAAACAACTCCCTTTTTTTCTGGGAGCTTTGAAGTTTTGTTTAACAACTACTACAACAACTACAACTGAAGAATAACATTTCCATACCATGAGCACTTACTGAACAAAATTCTTGTTTACAAGCATAAAACTCAAGAGTAGACAAAATTTAACTGTAACATTTAACTAAATTAACATTTCCATATTATAAGGATCTGCAGTACAAAATTCCTAACTCTAACATTCAACAGAATTAACATATCTCTATTATAGGGACCTACTGTACAAAATTATCAACTTTACAATCATAATCCCGATGCCATACTGGTGGCTTTATATTTGGGTAAGGTATTGTAACAGCAATACCTCTTCCTACTTCTTTATCTAATCTTGCTACGGGTTCCTCAACTACTTCACTATCATTAGGATCATTATTATGATCTATTAAGCTTTGTTAATACCTCACCCTTTCAGTAGCATTGCAGAGCATTGACCTTCTTAACTGACTCCTATTCCAAGTTACACATCTCCCTGAATCACAATCATGAACTTTATATGACCTAGGGCCCTCTTCTTCCCCCTAATATATTAGCGGGTTGCGATTTCCCTACCTTCCTATACACTACACTTCCATTTTCATTTAGAGGTGGCAATTCCCTTGCCTAACGGTCATAATACCCTTTCATTAATTCTTTACTAATAGTTTACTTTGCAATTTTTTATAAGACTCACTCAGATCAACTGGTTAGGGCTTAATTTAGTTTGCTGTACTGGCAACTTTGACTTGAGCGCCCTTTCCATTAGTAATTCCACGGGAGATTTTCCTTCCCCATAAACTTTTGTGTTTCTGTAATGTAATAACGCCACTTCCAGATCTGCCCCTTTTCGTAAAATTGCTTTTGTTATTTTGGACCCCGGATTCTGAAAACCCATTGCTCTTGGGATAAAACGGACTACTATTTTTTACCTGAAACTCCATTTCATCCGCGTGACTTTTAAACTCATATGAACCGTAGAGCACGTGATCCGCTACTAGTGCGTCTGGAATCCCATGCGTTGTAAAACATATTTTATACTTAGCTATTAATTCAGAGGTCGTTTTATTCTGGAATAACTTCCAACCACTTTGAAAAATAATCCGTTATGACCAAAAATGAGTGTCCCCCATATTCACAAATATCTGATCAAATTTTTGAAAACGGCCTATACGGTATCTCATGACTGATCATTGGTTCACTACGGTTGACAGGCTGAAATTTTTCGCACTGCTTACATTTAAAAACAAATTAATTTACATGTTTATATAATTCTGGCCAATAGAAGGCAATTCAACGGCATGGAGATGCAGAAGGCAACGGGAAACCACTACATTAAGGGTCCTCAGGACATCCCCAGGAAAATCTTTAGCATGATCGAGAAAAATCAAATCACGGCCCCCAGTCCCCGGCAGCCCTTTAGTGGGCAGGGGGTGCTAAGAATCCCCGGGTCGGTCATGAAAAGGATAGCAACATGGAATGTTCGCAGTTTGTTTGAGAGCGGAAAAACGCATAACACAATCAGGGAGATGAAAACACTCAAAATAGACGTTCTGGGTATCAGCGAGATGCGTTGGCCAGAGACTGGAGAAGTGAGAGTGGAAGATCATTGCATTTATTATTCCGGCAATGATGGTGTGCGACATTTGAATGGTGTAGGTTTCTTGGTGGGACGCAGTATGAGTGGATCCGTCAAGAGTTTTGTGCCCATCTCTGACAGAGTGTGTATGGGACAGCTTAATACAGCGCCGATATCAAGTAATCTTATACAGGTTTATGCCCCCACGTGTGATGGCTCTGACGATGAAGTGGAAGTTTTTTACGACGACGTTAAAAGAGCACTGAAATTGGACAAATCCTCGGAAGCTATTATAATCATGGGCGATCTTAATGCAAAAGTAGGTAAGGGCCGGAGAGAGGATATCGTGGGAGATTATGGCTTAGGTGAACCAAACGAGCGAGGAGATCGGTTAATACAATTCTCCCAAGAGAATGACTTAATTATAGCCAATGCACACTTTAAGCAACCTCCAGGGCGCCTATATACGTGGATGTCTAATGCAGATAGAAATGTACGCAATCAAATAGATTTTATCATTATTAACAGAAGATTCCGGAATACCATTCAAAATACTAAGACTTGCCCTGGTGCGGATGTTCTCACGGACCACTCATTGTTGGCTGCTACACTGAAACTGAAAAAGTACAAAAAGCATCAGGCTCCGCAGTGTATAGACACAAGAAAGCTTTTGGATCCACCAATAAGAACAGAAGTGCAAGAAGAATTAAACTCCAGAGTGGGTAGCATTAATCAAACAATTAACGAAGCTAATATCGAAAACACATGGAGACAGAATAAAGTTTCCGTAGTAAAGGTCAGTCAAGCTAAGCTGAAAAGCAACAGAACCAAACAGAAAGCTTGGATTACCGATGACATCCTGAAATTAATGGACCGCCGCAGATCATATAAAAATAAAGACCCTGACAGATACAAGGAGGTGCAAAGGGAAATTAGGGCGAAGATTAGACAAGCGAAGGAAGAGTGGTTGACGGGACAGTGCAATGAAATAGAGCAATAGAGCAGAGTAACGGCCAGACATGAAGTAGAGCAGAGCTCTTTTAATATGTACAAGGAAATCAAACGGACATCTGGTCAGTATAAAAAGAACAATAACAGCACTCTCATGAACGAGCAACAGCAAATTCTTAGTAGCACAGAAGAACAACTACAGGAATGGAAAAAATATATTCAAGATCTCTTTGTAGATGATAGGAGTTTTTCGCATAATATTACTCTGGATGACGGGTTAGATATCACTAAGGCAGAACTCTTGCACGCTATATCAAGTGCAAAAAACGGAAAGGCACCAGGACCAGATGGAACACAAATAGAGGTTTTGAAAATATTGGAAGAAGACAGGCACCTTGCACTTCTATTAAGCTTGCTCAACTGCATATACAAGACCGGAGTAATTCCTAAAGACTGGCTCAGGTCAACATTCGTTTCTATACCAAAGAAGGCTATCTGCAAGTATTGTAAAAATTACAGAACGATCAGCCTAATGAGCCAGATATTAAAGTTTTTCCTGAAAATCATTCATTCCAGAATATACACCAAATGCGAAGAAAATATTTGCAGGTCTCAGTTTGGTTTTAGAAACGGTTTCGGTACAAGGGAGGCGCTGTTTAGTGTCCAGGTTCTAATACAACGATGTCGAGACGTAAACGTCGATGTATATGCTTGCTTCGTAGATTACGAGAAGGCATTCGACACTGTTCAACACGAAAAGTTAATAGCTATACTGAACGATATGGGCCTGGACGGACGAGACATTAGGATAATCGCCAAATTGTATTGGAATCAGACAGCTGACAGAATTAACGGCCAGACATCTGAAGAAGTGCCTATTATGAGAGAAGTCCGACAAGGCCGTGTGCTCTCGCCCCTGCTGTTTAATTTGTATGCAGAAAAAAATTTCAGAGAAGCCGTCGAAGGCAGAACAGAGGTTATAATTGCTAATGGAATGGTCATCAACAATCTAAGATATGCGGACGACACGGTCTTACTGGCAACAGATATAGATGATTTACATGCACTCTTAGCAGCGGTTACAGAACATAGCCAACAAATGGGTATACGATTAAATATCAGGAAGACCAAATGGATAGTTGTCAGCAAAAACAAAAATATGGCCGACAACTTAACAGATATCAGCATAAATGGAGAAATAGTGGAGAGAGTACAAAAATATAAATTTCTGGGCTGCTGGGTGAATGAAAAATGGGACTTAACTCAAGAAATCAAAAGCAGAATAGAACAGGCACGAACATCTTTCAAGAGCATGCAAAAACTGCTTACCAACAGAGCTCTAAAATTTCCCTTAAGAATACGCCTATTCGTTGCTATGTCTTTAGCATATTGTTCTATGGGATGGAAGCATGGACCCTCACTGACTCAATATGCAAAAGGATTGAGACCTTCGAAATGTGGACTTACCGAAGAATGCTGAGGATATCGTGGATGGACAGGGTGACGAATGAGGCGGTTCTACAGCGTATGAATAAACAAAGAGAGGTACTTAATATCATAAAAAGAAGAAAGCTTACTTTGCCCACGTAATGAGAAATCCGAAATTTGAATTGCTCCACATTATTATTCAAGGAAAAATAGAGGGAAAGCGTGGCCCTTTTTTTTCTACAGAGGAGAGGAAATGCTTTTACGCACCCCCAGATACGGTTTCAATTTTGGGGAGTGTGGGACTCACCAGCCCTCTAAGGCAGTAATACCCACTAAAACCATCTCCTCTTTATTTCTCTCCTGTAGTGTTCCCGCCTTTCAGCCTTACATCCTACAGGTTTGGTCTTAATATCCTTTATCGGTTGTCGTCTCTTTCTCTGCTCTGTTCTTCTAATTCATCTTTTGCCATTTTCCGCATCACTTCTTCTACAAAATTCTTCACAGTTTCCCAGCTGTCCTTGTGTCCGATCATTTCCTCTATTATGTTTTCAGGGGACATGGCTGTCGCAGGTAGGTTTCTTTTTACATTGTCCCTTTCGTTATCCCAACTCCCACAGTGGAATATTGTGTGTTCTGGAGTATCATCTACTTGCTCTGGACAGTATCGGCATTGTGCACTTCACCTCTTTCCAATTCTCTCCGTGTAGGAGCAGAAGACTCCGTGTCCTGTAAGGTACTGTGTAATGAGGAAATTTACCGATCCATGCTTCCTCTCTACCCACTTCTTGATGTCCGGTATCATCCTGTGGGTCCACCTTCCGACTTTAGCGAGGTCCCATTCTGTCTGCCACTTCTGGTAAGTCATTTCCCTCTCTTCCTTCCGGTCTGTTATTGTTATTGTCTTGTGTAGGTCATATAGTTCGGCAAGGAGGTGTAGCGGTACGAGGCCTGCCACTACGAGCGCGGCATCTGCAGATATTGTGCGGTATGCACTGCATACTCTCAAGGCCATTAGTCTTTGGGTGGACGTGACTTTTTTTCGATAGATTTTACGTCTTGCTGCCCCTACCCATAGCGGAGCCCCGTACATCATAATCGACTCCATTGCCATCGCTAGTACCTTCCTTCTGTCCTGGACCTCTAATATTAGACAGTATGCTGCCTAGGGCCTTCATTGTACGTTTCGCCTTCTCGCACGCGTAGTGGCTATGTCGTCCGAACGATAGTCCTCTATCTATTATCATGCCCAGATATTTTATCTGTCGCACGGAATAGATTTCTTCTCCTGCCATGGTAAACTTTATAGGAGGTAGTTTTTTCCTATTTAAGATTATTTCTACGGTTTTATTCAAGGCCACTTTTAATTCGTTCCGTTTCATCCATCTGTCTATAGTTTTTAACGTTACATTCACCTTAAATACCAGTTCTGCGGGATTTTTTGCAGATGCCAATACGGCCAGGTCGTCCGCATAGCACACAAGTTCGACTCCCTCCTCCGTATCCACAGACATGACATCGTCATACAAAACGTTCCATAGGGTTGGCCCGAGGACCGAACCTTACGGTACACCTCCCACGATTTTCTTTTTCATCTTGGATGTTATCTGGATGACGCGATTTCTGAAATATGATTGCACAGTGTTGATTAGGTACTGGCCAACTCCGCATTTTTCTAGCGTGGCCCTGGGCGCCGAAGAACATCTTGGCTCAAGAATCTCCGCCAATGGTATGGAGTAAACACTACGACACTCTTTAGATCGGCTGTGGACAAAGTGAGGATCAAGCGAATGATCGCCAATGTTCTGGGAGGACACGGCACTTCAAGAAGAAGAATAGAAGGCACTTCTAGCTCTCTCTTTACAATCAATTTGTCATGATACAACAAAACTCCTTCTATTACACAAATATCATTTCTTATACTCAGATATTTATTTAACTCGCTAATATTATTTGTAGAGGGCCATCATTCATCAACACATTTTACCAACAAACGCATATGGGATCATTTTTGGTTTGTGTTTGAAACTCAAGTTTTTTCTTTTCTGATATATTTACGACTTATCGTATCATCTTCCTCATTTTCCTCTGACAAAAAAAATCTAGGAAGCATATCGGCTACAAATATCGGCATACCAAGCATATCGGCTTGGTTTCCCGGCAAATACTGTACTGTATTTAAAGTTAGCTTTAACCTTATTCTTGGAAGTACTGGGGACACAATTTCCGAAACTTGTTTTCCATAATTGAGACCAATGGCTTATGATCTGTCCAAACATTTACTTTTTTGCCATAAATGTAATAATGAAATTTTTCCATAGCCACCCAAATCGTCAAAAACTCTTTTTCCACCTGGGCGTAGTTTTTTCTGCATTTGATAGACTTCTAGAGAAAAAAGACACAGGTTTGCTCTTTTGCAGAAGACAACAGCCTATGCCTGCCTTTGATGAGTCAGTTTGTATATTAATTTCGGCTTCATCGTCAAAATTTTATAAAACCGGTGCCTTAGTCAATACAATTTTAATAACTCAAAGGACTTTTTATGAACATCAGACCAGCTAAAAACTACATCATTTTTTAACAAATTACGAATGGGAACCGCTAGTCTTGGAACAAAATTTCTAAAATAGTTAGTTTAAGTCCCGAACACACTTTGAACTTCTTGAAGTTGGTTCCTTTAATTCTAATATTGATATAATCCTATCATTATCAATTTCAACTCCATTTTCAGAAAAAATATGGCCCAAGTACTTCACTTTCGGAACTCTGAACTGAATTTTATTAGGATTGAACTTGACATTTAATTTTCTTGCACGTTCCATTACTTTCCCTAAAATTATGTCATCTTCAGCATCGTTCGAGGCTGAAATGAGGCAGTCATCAAAAAACACAGTGACGCCCTCAATATCACCAAAATTTTTAAAGTTAATTTTTTGAAATAATTCAGGGGCCAGATTTATACCAAAAGGCATCCGTAAAAATTTATAATATCCAAATCAAGTACTGAATGTACATAATTTTGAGGAGGATTCATCTAATTCTGTGTGATAGAATCCATCCTTAAGGTCTAAAACCGTAAAGACTTTTTTATTTTTTAAACTTGCACAAACTTCAGTTACAGTGGGAATTAGCCAGGGTTCCCTTTTTATAAACTCGTCTCCATCAGGAGGCAATGAACTGGGAGATGTACTTCTGGTGGTTCCATTTTCAGGTTCAGGTAGTAGTTTTCAGTTCTGACGGGTCTATACAGACTCTCAAACTACCGTCAGTTTTTTCAACAATTACTAAATTACTAGCCTATTCTACATTTTCAGAACACTTTTCAATAATATGCCTATCCTCTAATTGATCAAGGGTTTTTTTAACTTATTTTTGATGGCCAATGGCACCCTCCTAGGGGGTCTTACCACTGGTAGGGAATCTTCATTTAAATTAATAGGACATTTATCTTTAAATTTTCCATCCCCTTTGAATAAATCTTCATATTTTTCAAGGAACTGTTCCTTGGTTTTACACTTTTGTATGGAATTTACTCTACCTAGCAACCCCAAGCTCACACATGACTCTAACCCTAAAAGTTTGTTGCGTCATTGTTTACAATTAAGAAATTTTGAGTTTTCTTCATTTTTAACACAACATTTAAAATTTGTTGAACCTAAGGGCTTCCACTTTGTCCTCCCATAGGCTTGTAAAACAATTTTCGTTTTTTCTAAATTTACATTATTACCTAGTTTTTTAAATATTTCCAAAGGCAACACATTTACTTTAGAACCACTAACAAGCTTAAAGTTTATATTTTGGTTATAAATCTGAATATTTTCTTACCATGCAAGCGTACCTACAGACTTGCTGATCGTAGCAAGTGTATCAACTACCAAATGTCCATCTTCTTCACTTTTAAATTGGTCTACTTCTCTGACATTTTTTAAATTAAATTGCTTTAAGTTACATGCGATTTTGAAATGGTTCAACAGGCCACAATTTCCTCACTTCTTGTTGTAGGCTGGGCACCGACGGGCTCCATATACATAACAGTCATACACCGATAACAGTGGAAGGTCTTCATTTGAACACCTCTGTCAAATTGGTTGTCTATTCTTTCAAATTTATTCTTGTTGAAACTTCTTCCTTGGTTTTCGTTGCTGCGGTTTATTTTGTTAACTACTGCAGCCAGGTTTTCTTGTACCTCTTTCACGTGACGTTTTGTGATTTCATTCGCTCTGCAAGTATTTATTACCTTTGCTAGAGTCAAGTCATCTGTCCCTATCAATCTTTCTTGTAAATTTTTGTCTCTTATTCCCAAAACTATTCTATCACGTAGCATACTATCTTCTTCTATAAATTCGCACGTTTTTACAAGACGTTTTAACTCAGTTTCAAAGTGCTCGAATGGTTCTCCTTTCTTCTGACATCTATTGTAGAACAAAAATCTTGCATATATTACATTTTTTTTAGGGTTCACAAACAGCTTGAACTCCTCTACTAATTAATTATAGTTGTTTTTATCTTCATCAGACAATTTATAATTATTAAAAATTTCAACTCCCTCTTCTCCTATAATATTTAGCAGCAGTGCTATTTTGAGGTCTGATTTCCCCTTCTTACACGTTGTCTGTTGCCGTCAAATAAATTTCGAAATTTTGTAAAAATTTGTTAATATTTTGCACAATGTTACCTTTGAAATTACAAGGCTCTGGAATTCTTGCTTCCATTTTATTTTATTTTACTTAGTTTTAACACGTGGTTTTTCTAACCTTATAAAACTTGTGTACCTAGATACTTTTTATAATCTTGAATTCTTATTTCACTGCACGTATTTCTTTTATTTTTAACTTCCTAATTCGACGATTTCGACGATGTTTAGTTTAAATGAAATACTTTATTTATTATTATTTACTTTATTTAAGAACAAAAGCACTCCAGGTTGTTTTTATATATTAAACTTCTTTTCAAGCTGCGACAACACTGCTTGCTGTCGCGAGAGTGCGCCACTTTCATTTGCTCTTCTTACCAACTACCAAACAATTCCCCTATAGTTGCTGCATAATAGTTGGTCCCCTATCTTGTGCAAGGGACATATAATGCCAAGGTTCCATTCCGCTGGCATTGTTTAGGTGTTCCATACGTCTATTAGTATTTGATGGATCTCGTCTGCTAGTGCTTCTCCTCCGCTTTTAAGTAGTTGTACTGCGATTCCATAGCTTCCTGGCGACTTATTGTTTTGATTGCGGCTATGACTTCTTCCGGATTTGGTGCGGGGGAATACTCATATTCATTTTGTGCAGTCGGACTTGCTTGTATTGCTACATTTCCAGTTTCTTCGTCGTCGTTTGATAGTTCTTGGTTCTTGTATTTAGGATTTTTCCTTCATTGTCTCTGCACTTAGGGATTCTGGGCAAAAACTCCTTCCTTGATCCGTTTACCTTCTGGTAGAATTTCCTGGTTTCATTATCTTTCCGTGGGGCCTCTATTTCTTCAATTTTCTTGTTTTGGAAAGTGCGTTTTTTTGCTTTGTGTACCCTCTTTTCCTCTCGTCTCCGTTGCTTGTATAGTTCGGCTGCGTTTCTTGTGTTATGTCTTCGCTGCATTGATTTATAGGCTTGATTTTTCCAGACGGTTGCCTCCCGGCATTCTTCGTCAAACCATCCATTTGCCTTGGTTCCCGTGGCCGTGCCTAGTACTTCGCTTGCGGCTGCTTTATTGCTGTTTTGCATGGCTCTTCGGCCCAGATTTCTCTATTTGCTGTTGGTTGCTGTAGTTTGTTGCTTATATTTTAGGAAAGCTCTTACATGCAAACGTCCTTCTATTTCTCTATGTTGTACTTCAGCTGGCGCTGGGTTCTGGCTTCCTGGACCGTTGATATTTTGTCTCTCAGTTTTGATGCCACTATGTACTGGTCTGAGTCTACATTTGCGCCCCTGTATGTTCTCACGTCTAGTATGTTGGATGCCTGACGGGCTTCAATTAGGATGTGGTCTATCTGGTTGAATTTCAAATTTTTACTTTTATAATAATAGAATTGAAAATAATTAAAAAAAATTAATTAATTTAATTAATTTAAAATTGAAAGTAATTTTTGTTTTTATTAATTTGGTTCGAACCATGGCATCTCATTTTAAATTTTGTAATAATTTTTTAGCAACTTCTAACAAATAAAGAAGAAATGAAACATGAGTGGACAAAGTATATCCAAAATTTGTTCGATGTCGAAACTAATTTACCACATCCAAATTAAGGAAGAGGAATTAAGATTCTGGCCCGAACATCATGAAATCAGAAGTTTTTAAAGCTATAAAATCCACAAAATCAGGTAAAGCTGCAGGACCGGACGACATGTACATACAAATCTAAAAGCTTATACAAGAGGAAAATATCGAATTTCTTGTAACCTTCTTTAACAAAATATATGAATCCGCAAACATACCGAAAGACTGGCTAAAATCAATATTCATTGCCCTACCAAAGAAACCAAACGCAAACAAATGCGACCAATTCCGAGTGATAAGCTTGATGAGCCGAGTATTAAAAGTATTCCTAAAAATCGTACATAATAGAATACGTAAGAAATGAGAAGGAAAACGCGAAAAAGGGAAGCAGGCTGCAAATAATAGACTTGCACTTACTTGCATTTGTCATATTCCGACGAAAGTACTAAATCTGAAAAAAGGAAGAAGTGGGATAATAAATCTGTAAGCTCCTTGGAAGTTGATGAATCAATAAGTGAAATGATTGCGTTAGAAGACTAGTCATTTAGTTTCGCGAAAACTGTTGGATTCATAAGGTTAGTGAAGCACCTATGTCCATCGTATAATTTAAAGTCAGATCAGTATTTTACTTCTTTTATCTGCGATGAGTCAAGTAATTTGCAAGAAAGTCATTTACCAGTGAACTCTGGTCAGATTCTTGTTCTGGGGTTTCACTACTGAGTCTAACTTGCCATGGAATTACAGAAGAATTCGAAAGAAAAATGATATTGTTAGAGGCAGATGTATTTAATGAGACCCGCCATACCGGAGAAAACATTGGTATTAAAAATGAAGGTATGTTGTCGTCATGGGAAATACCTAAAGAAAAATTAAATGTGTAGTTCGGGAAGGCACAAACGTGAAAACAGGTATTTCCTTATTAAATGTTCAATACATCGACTTTCAAGATTCAAAACTTGTTAAAAGACGGGGTGAAAGTTCAAGAAACTGTTGCAGCTGCCATAATAAGATGCAAGAAAATGCAAAAACATTTTCCTTATTCGAATACGGCTCAAAACGAGCTTAGTAGAACTTTACAGAAAAAACTCCCAATTGACTACCGAAGAGTGAACGATCAAGAGTGAACGATCTAAAAATTATTTGACGAAGTTACCGTAGAATGAATTAAGTGCGGCCAGTGTTTCTATACCATCAATGGTTCCCTTATTCGTCACTTTAGAAGGAATGATCTTCATTCATCCGATGAATACATTGGTGAGACGATAGTCGTTTTAAACAAGAACGTATTAGCAAATTTTCAGTTTTAGAAAATAAAATAGACCACATCGATATAGAATTGAGCGGAGAAACGCTTCGAAGCTTTTTATTTTAGAAGTTTAATATTCCTCTATTAAAGTTTGATTATTAATTAGTTGCTAAAAGCATATTATTATTAACTTGATTGGCCCCTTTGGGCCACTTGAGTCATCCCATGTTCACTTTCTCTTTGCAAATTGGACCACTTGCTTCTTACGCTCAGCCCAGTAGACTGCACAAGATTCCGACTGCTTCTAGATCTTGCTGAATTTCTAGGACACACTGTCCTCCCGTCTTCTTTTCAAGACTTCTCAATACTAGTTGTTTTAAAATCCTGTTGTTGGGCAATCGTAGGACATGAAAGAAATATGAGATTCTTTTCTTCTTCATTGTGCTGGTGATTGGGTCAATCTCACGATAGACAGTTTCATTAGGCAGGATACTCCAGACCCCATCAACCTTGTATTTTTTATTGATTCATGTTCTGATAATTCTTTGTTCAGTCTTAAGAAGTTGATCCGTTCTTCTTTCATTTTTATTTTGGAACAGAGTTTAACAAGCAAAAGTTCCGTGAGAGTTCTTGTATACGTATACTTGTGGAACGAATCATCCACAAATATACGGGACCTACAGTTTATCGCCGGTTCCGAACGGCACTAGTCGAGAGTTGTTACCACTAAAATATATTCTAACTGGAACGAGCGCTGCCTCTTGGCTTGTGCGGGCCGAAAGAGACCATGACACTGTGTCCCTAGTATCGCCCTGTCTTCGTCTACTACAATCCAAAAGGCAAACTGAATGTGTGTCCGACGTCCCACGTCTATTTTTCCTTGCAAATACAACAGCATGTTACCATTGTCTTTTTGAAAACAACTTTCATTAAAATATATAAACTTCGGTTTATAATATGCTCACCGATTGAACGATCTCACTATCTTTCTTGATGCAACTCAATACGACTATCTTTTCGCTCTGACTGTATCACATGCTCCCCACTCTCGACTACACTGTTGGCTGCTAGAGAAGGATGAAGGGAGGTCCTTGGGACCTCTCACTTAGTCCGCACAAGCCAAGAGGCCAGCGCTCGTTCCAGTTAGTATATATTTCAGTGGGTTTTACTTGACAGAATTACTCGTGGTAGTTTGCCATTGCTTTTCTCGAGGTGGCCACAGCATAGCCCCGTGAAAAATCGTCACGGCTTGGCGGGGGATTGAATCCTGGATCTCAAGCATGGATCTGCATGGCAAGCGGTTGCGTTCACCACCGCACCACTGTGACCACCGGGAGAGTAACAGTTTTGTAATGTTGTATCTTAGTGTTTATTGACAGGCATTTCTTTTATTTTTTCTATTTATCCATGTTGCTTTCTCGCCCAAATTGTGCTAAATGATTTCTCCTCAAGATATTTGAATTGTAGACATGTTTATTGCTTGATCATTTATGAAGATTTTATCTATGCAAAGAGGTTTCATAGGTATGATTTCAATTTTCTCAAAGGATATTTGTAACCCTATTTTTTAAGCAATTTTCTAAAGACTTGTGATGTGAGCACGAACTTCTTTTATGTCAAGAGCTAAGAGAGCTAAATCGTCACCAAACCCAAGACAGTTTGCTGTTATTGATGGTTTTGCTCCATTTTGATTTTACATGGATTTTCGTTTTGCCAGATTGTCATGATGTAATCGAGGGCCACATTGAAAGACAAAGGCGACATTCCATCACCTTTTCTGAATTCTGTTTTTATTGTAAAAGCTTTTGACATTTCTCCTCTGAACTTGACCTTTGAATTTATGTTAGTTAAAGTTAACTGTATTAGTCTTATCAGTTTGCCATGGAGACCATATGATCTAAGGATTCTTAGAAGTGTGACTCTATTTAGAAGTCTATATATTTTTTATTTATGTATTTACCAGAAGTAAACCTATAGAGATGGCAGTAAAAGCATATTATTTTTTTATATTCGTTACGGTCAAGTATGGACCACGTTTGACAGTTTTTACATTATTTTTTTGTCCTCACTCTCTGCCAAACTCTCTTCTTCCTCTCTCCCGCTTCACAATTCCCCCAATTCACCTGCAAACCTGTAAACTCCAATTAGTCGTCTAAATCTCTCTCTGTCCATTATCTCTTCTTTTGTTCACCCACATCCCTTCCAAATCCACTTCCCGAAAGCATTTCGGCTCCATCTTTTGGGCCTAGGATTTTACGGAACATTTTCCTTTCTTTCCTCCGGATGTCTTCGAGGCCACCCTTCCCAATCGTGTCTAGTATTTCTGCTGCATATAGACGTTCAGGTCTGACAACAATTTAGCCCCAAAGGATAGACCCTTTTTTTAAGTATCCTTCGTAAGTTGATAAGCCATTTCCATTTTTCTAGCCCGTTCTTTGATGGCATCCTTCTTCGACCCATTGTCCTGTTTTTTCGCCCAAATACTGAAAACACTTAACTCGGCATCTTGGCTTATCTCAACTTCTAGTGGAGAGGAGCGTCGTCTATGATGTTGGTCATGAATATAGTCTTCCCAAAAGAAATTTGAAGTTCTTCCGATCTTTTTATCGCTGTTTCAACACCGGTAGTGAGTACCACAACATCGTCGGTGAATGTCAAACAATCCATTCTTATACTTTCTTTACCTCTCCCTAACCTGAAAGCCACTTTATCCGAAATTCCCTTTGTCCATTCTCGAATAACTTTTTCTAAGACGCAGTTGAATTATATTTGTGAAAACCAGTCGCCTTGTCGTACGCAAGTTTTGATTTCGAAAGGCTCTGACAACTCCCCCCGAAACTTTATTTTGGAGAAACTATTGCGAAACGTCTGTTGAATTAGATTCCTGGTCTTGTTGTCCACTCCAAATTCCTCGAGAATTGCCAATAAGGTTTTTCGGTCAATGGAGTAATAGGCCTTCCGGAAGTCCACAACGACGGCAATATATTTATTCTATCCCAACATCTTGTACTTTATGATATTCCGCAGGTTGAAGATTTGATTCGCGCAAGATCTCCCTTTCCGAAAGCCTGCCTGGTATTCACTCAATTCAGAATCCAATAACCTTGTGAGTAACGCTTTCGATAAAATCTTCTAAGGAACTGTAACAAGAGAGATGCCTCTATAATTATTAACGTCCATCTTGTCACCCTTCTTATGAAGGGGATGGATCAAAGGCATTTGCCAGTCAGCAGGAATCCTCTCAGTTACCAATATGTCTCAAGTAACAGAATGGAAGATTTTACGACTCCCGCAGATCCCAGTTGTAGGAGTTCAGCGACGATACCATCTGCACCAGCAGCTTTGTTTGCCTTGTCTTGAATTATCCGGAAAAATTCGTCTTCATCAGGAGGTAATGAATTGGGAGATGTACTTCTGGTGGTTCCATTTTCAGGTTTTCTTGCGGAAAATCACAGTTAAGCAGTGGGTCGAAATATCTGGCAAGGATGTTACATTTTATAACCCCTTAACCGCGATTTGAATGTCAGATAAAAGTTCCGTTTATTGATCTTGTCCATATTGTCTCTTAGTCCTTCTGAAAGTCCGGGCTGTATGTTTCATCTGATTTCGGAAGATTAACAGATCATCATCTTCTTTCGTTGAGCTCCATTTTTTCCATGCCTCTTTCCGGCGTTTCAGCGCGTCGTCCCATTTTGCATTCCACCAATCTTGTCTTATTCGCTTTGTCTGAGGAATCTTTCTTCCAGCAGCACCTTGGATCTTGTCTCGGATTACATCCCAATTTCCTGACGCAAAGCACTTCAGTTCATCTCTGTAACTTTCCCTTGCCGCATTATTGGATTTTGTATAAATGGCGACGTGGTCGATCTGAAATTCTCCCAAGAGAAGATTGGAGGATCGCCATGTCTTTTGTTTCCTGGGTAAACGCTTGAAAGTCGTTGACATAAGCTGTAGAGTAAAAGCTCGACAAAGTTCAAAGAGCCTCTCGTCATTCCTATCGGTACGTTTATGGGCGGGATATTCTCCTACTATCTTCCGACATTTTCTCTCCTATTAAAAGCATATTATATTATTATAATATATTTTTTAATACTCATGCATTAAAAGTGTTATCCTGACGCACGTTTTCTATGGCGAAAAATGACATTTTTGGTTGTATTACCACATAACTTGGGTAACGCACCCAAATATCGCTAATTTACATTAAAAAAATCAATTAAATAAAATAAATACTATCAAGACCTCAATATTAAAAAAGTATGGCGATACCGGAGACTGATGAGTAAACAGAAAAAGGAAAAGAAAAAGAATGAAAAAAAAGAAAGTAAAATAAAAAGATAAATGAAATAATAAAAATAATAATAAATGAAAGATAATAAGAAAAAGCATTTTTTAGATGCATTTTTTTTTCTAAAAGATATTTAAGAGACTATTTAAAGATATTTATTATTTTTAAGAGAAGAGATTATTTATAATACTTATATAAAAAAAGTTAGGTTTAAGGATCTATGAAAAAGCAACTTGAGAAGAATCAAAGACTGGCGTGTATCTCTGTGCCGATGAGGCCATGCCCGACAGCAGCAATGGAGCTGTTGCTGGATCTGAATCCGTTACACCTTGTCGTGGAGGGGGTCACCAGATCCGCGATTTTTAGGTTGTTGTTAGGTTCAGCAAAGAAGGAATAGGCAGAGGTAAAGTAATTGGAAGGAGAGACCGGAAAATCCTAGGACCATTTCGAGAAAAACTACACTGCAATGTATAGTAGTAAATCCGATTGGAACGACGAATCCTCAGCATACAACATGGAACAAAGTGCTATCAAGTCGTATACGGATGGCTCGAAGACAAAGGAAGGTACTGGTGCAGGAGTGGTTTGGACCTCGTACCAAATACTTTAAATGCATAGGAATCTAACAAAGTATCTTCCAAGCATAGGTACATGCAATCGAGAAATGTGCACAATTTAATCTAGACAGGAACTATCGCAAAAAATAAATTGCTATCCTGTCAGATAGCCAAGCAGCCACAAAGATCATAAGCTCATACACCATCAAATCCAAACTGGTATGGGATTGTGTGGGAAAGCTGTGTGGGAAAGTTTGCCAGAGAAAATAAAGTAACGCTATACTGGGAACTAGTACACACTGGTATAGATGGAAACGAAGAAGCCGATCACCTATCAAACAAGGGATCCAGTAATCCCTTTATAAGTCCGGAACCCTTTTACGGTATGAGTATGAACACCGTCCACAAAAGTTTAGATGGAAAAATAGAATAGACTAAGACAATCCAAAGTTATGCTGGAATCTTTTAACCAGAAAAGAACAAAAGCTTGCCTAAAACTAAACAGGAACAAGCTTTGAATTCTGAAAGTAGTCCTGACGGGACACTGCAGACTTAGGAAAAACTTCAAGGCCTTAGCCCTAGAGGAAGATGACTGATGCAGATTCTGCGGCTCAGCAGAGGAAACCCCATGCATCTGGCCAAAGGCTGCGGAGCACCGTAAGAGACAAGTGTATCCTAGGGCCCACTGCTTGAACGCGGAGGCGTTGCAGTCCTTGAATCCCACCCAGATTCTGAAATTCCTGAAGGAATTAGGACTAGCCGAGGCGCTCTAAATGGATTATTATACCAACGATTAGAGGAAGGGAGTGGAGTAAAATAGATCTATATTTTTCGCAGTCATCACCTATAATCTACGTTTAAGGATATAGTTTCTGAATATTCGTTACATCACTAATATGTAATATTAATGGAACAATATAGATTACTTTATTTAACATTTAAACTAAGCGACTCAGCTCTTTGTGATTCTTCAAAGTTCAAATGAAATTTCTCTTCTTCAGCAACTAAATGCTTCAAAACCTAGAAATGAAATCGAATTTGACTGAGACCAACTGATGTGTGTGTATATACAGACACTAGGGATCAATATTTATACACAAAAAACATACTTTACTTCCTATAAGACATCTATGTAGACAAATTTCTTTTCGCCGTTTGTATCTAATTTCCTTCCGGGGATTAAATATAACTCGCATCTTTCTTGCTTCCTGTTCTGGTGGTCCCCATAGTTCATCTGGCTGGAACAACCCGACCAAATTCTACACAAATTCGAAACGGCTTCATTAAGCAATCTGTTCATCCAGAAACTTCCAGATTTTATTACTCTCTTCTTCATGTGTCTAAACGCCTCATACACCATCAAAATAACGAAAGGAAATAGAAACAATACAAACATGAAGATGCGAAATGGATTTCCTTCCAGTCCAAATTCTTGGGCATCTACTACACTACAAATCTAAAATTTTATAAATGTAATGTAAAATGATTTTCAAATTTGTTTATGTTATTAAAAAAAATAATTAAGCTAGAATTGTTTGAGAACACCTACCAGCATGAGAATTGGTGAAAAATACCAGGAAATCTTCCAATAATTAGCCGGTTGAACACCGATAATAAAGTGTATGTCATCGCAAAGTCTTTGAACGCCATAAATCCACGACACTATCATAGTGAACACACATACCAGAAAGAGATCAAAGCTATCCAATGACTTAGTGTAGCTATATCCCGAAAAAACTAAGGTCCCCTGGAAGAAAATAGGTTAAATTTGGCCAGCAGTCAGAAGCAAGAAATAAAATACTTTAGTAGTGAAGAAAACAGTGATCAACATGCAAGATATCAGCAAAGAGATCAGGATGTACTTGCGATAACGCACAAACATGGGGTGAAGGTCTGCAAGGGTGATTTCCGCTATCCTAAGGTTAATTAGGATGCTTGTATAAGCGATCATTATGCCACTAAAGAAATATAATAAATTCCATAATTGTGGAATATCTACAAAAAAAAGTTAATACTGTATATGACATTTTATTGCAATATAGAAAATCAACTATAATAATTAATTTCGACAAACATTATCCTAATAAACACCTATATCATCTAGCACTGTGAAGACAGTAAATTAAAATGGCCTGGGTACAAATACTACAAAATACATTATTTCTATAATAGATAATGAATAATTTTTATAATATGTCTCCATTGTACTAAATCATCATCATTTGTGTTCTGCTATGTGCAGGTTCCATTATGCCTCCTTCACTCAACTCTATTCATAGCCTTTCTCTTTATATCCACGTATCCTTTGCCTTCCTTCAGATCGTCAACCATTTCACTCTTATTCTACCTCTATGCCCTACACCTTCCACAGTTCCCTCGATTAATTGTCTCAACAAACAACTCCCTCTCAACACATCCACAATCTCTCTCTTTTCAAATCAATAGTCTCGTATAAAATCGTTCTTCTCCTATTCTTTCCAAAACCTGCTCATTTCTGAACTTGTCTATCCACTTTATTCCTAGTATTTTTCTCCACATCCACATCTCCATAGCCTCTATCATTTTCCTATTCTTCTTTAAAATTGTCCATGTCTCACATGCGTACAACATAACACTCCATACAAATATCTTTGCTATTATTTTTCTTAATTTCAGATCGAGCTTGCTACACAATATCTTACTTTTTCTTATAAAAGCTTCTTTGACCATTCACACTCGTGTTTTTATTAATTTCCAGCTTCATTCGTTATAGTGGTACCTAAATATTTATAGTTGTCAACCTGTTACAGCATTTCACCTTTCACAATCACTTGCATATCTTCAGCTTCCCCGATCTTCATTACCTTCGTCTTTTTCTGATTTATCGCTAATCCGTATTCCCCTTCCATATCGTCGAGTTGCTTGACATCGGTATCTTCTGTACTTTCGGCGAACAGTAGTGTGTCGTCAGCAAACCGTACGGATCCAATATTTACCAACTCTCTCAATATTTACCAACTTTCCTTCCTCCAATATTTACTCCTTTATTACCTTTCCAACATTCCACCATGGATTCTGCGTAAATATTGAACAGGGTGGTGGATAAAGGACATGCCTGTTTCACACCCTGGCCCAGATCAAACCAATCTGTAAGCTTGCCACCTACTCTCAAAGATACCTGCTGTCCCAAATACAACTGTCTTATCAACCTTCTCTCCTTCCAGTTCACCCCTTTTTCCTTCAGAATAACCATTAATTTTTCCCATCTTACACAATCAAATGCTTTTAGGCAAAACACAAACTTAGATCTTTTCCTTTTACAATGTACCTTTTACCTATTGTTCTTACACATCCAATCGCATCTCTTGTACCCATCCCTTTTCTAAATCCAAACTGTTCATCCGCCACGTTTTCTTTCAGGAAGTCTTCTGGCCATACTCCTGATTCATATATCTCATTACATGAAGATGTTAATTCATTCATTCCTCTTTCCTGAAGACACCTCAATATCTCTACTGAAATTCCATTCACTCCGGCAGCTTTTCCTGCTTTCATGTCTTTCATTGATTTTTCTACTTCTGCGATCATAATGCCGGCTCCCATGTTGTCTGAACAGACCAAGTCTTCTTTTTCCAATTCCAGTACCCTTTTATACAGGTCTTTCATGTATTATTCCCATCTCTTAAGGATTTCTTTCTCGTCTTTCAATACTTTTCCGTTCTTGTCCTCTACTTCATTACTACAAACTGCTCTTGATGTTCTATCCCAAGTAATCTCTTTAATTTTGATGAAAACAACGTCATGCCTAACCTAACCTAACCTAATCTTTCCAGTTTTTCCATTTCATTACCAAAGTTTTCCAGCCACTTTTTCCTTGCTTCATTTTTCTTAACTCCGTGTTTAGCTTTCAATATGTTCGCCTTCCTTCATCTGTACAGATGTTTTTGTAACTTCTTTTCTCGTCCATCTTTGCTATCATTACCTGATTTAATCAAGGCTTTTTTGATCTTATTCCTTTCTTATAACCAATCTTCTGTTCAGCTGTTTTTATTACACCCACTTTAATTCTGGTTCCACTTTCTCTCAAAATCTTCCTCATCTTGTAGCGGCTTAAGATTCATTATCTCTTCATCCATCAACATTCCCACCTCTTCTTTGTCCATACTTTTTAACTTATCTAAGTTCCATTTTCTTTCTTTCCGTGCCCTTTTCACATTTGTAAGCCTAAGTCTGATTTCCACCATAAGCAGAATATGATCACTGTATATATCTGCACCTGGCAATCCACACGCTCTTTTCAATCCGTTTGTGTATCTTTCTTCTACCAGAATGAAATCAATTTGACTTCGGTAACGACCTCCAGGTGATCTCCAAGTGTACAGTCTTCTTTTATGGTTTTTAAACCATGTGTTAGTAACCATCATTTTTGTTTCTTTGCATAAATCTACCAGCCTATCGCCTCTCTCGTTTCTCTTTCCAATTCCGTACATGCCAACTATTCCTCCTTTCCTTACAGCTCCTACAACAGCATTCCAATCCCCCATTACGATTTTACAACAGCCGCCTCCTTCCTCCTTCATTATATCCTCTATCTTTGAATACAAATATTCTACCTCCTCGTCCTCATGATCTGTAGTTGGCATGTATACTTGAATGACTAGTATATCCTTTGGCACCGCGTTCAGCTTTAAAGCTATCACTCTATCACAGCCATAGATCACTTTGGTTACACTCCTGGAGAGTTCCTTACTTATAAGCAATCCTACTTCGCTTTTCCTTCTTTTTTTACCACTGAAGAAGAACTTTGCACCTTCACAATTTTCCTTAAACTGCCCTTCCCTTCTTGTTTCACTTACACCAATCATATCCAGTCTGTTTTTAATCATTTCTCGTCGCAGATTTTCTAATTTTTCTTCTTTTTGTAGGCTTCTGACATTCCAAGTCCCTATTCTCAAATTACCTTTCCCTTTTTCTTCTTTTCTCTTCTTGTATGCATTCTTCGGACACTGTCCACCCCGGAGATCGGAATTGGGGACTATTTTACCTCCGTATAATTTAGTATTCGAAGAATCCATATTTCTTTCCAACTTTTCCAGGCATTTTGTCTTGGGATACCGTAAGGTCCTAAATGGAGTGGTTTTCCCTTGCCTTCACCATCCTGCTGCCGTTGATTCCATTGAATTCTTCCGCCTTTGGGAGTGATTTCTCAATCCCTGGACAACAGAGTGCCCCAGCCCTATACTCGCTCATTCGCCATCCAGGGATACCGTTGGCACTTGGTATAGGGGTGTCTTCTTATACCGGAAGTCCCTCGGTCGATATCGGAAGTCCTCGGTCGTCTTTCCGCACAATATTTTCTTTTCAAAACAAAAAACACTAAAAAGAGTCACTATTTGTACAATTTTTGACATTTTTGCTTAATTTATTTAAACTTAATTTTCCTTTATATCTACCACGAATTACATATTTTCCGGAGCAAAGAGAAAACGACATATTGTAAAAAGTATCCAACCCCAATTTTCATATTTTTTCCAATTTTTTTAATCAGATTTTTTTTTAATGGTGTTGCAACATATGGTGTTGCCCTATTTATAAAAAAATCACATTTCACATCTTTACCATTTTCCGTTTTTGAGATATAAGCTTCCTAGTAAAAAACTATGGCTTCACTTTTCACCCTTTTAGAAACGAAATTTACAAAAATCCTTCCTTAGTTGATATTTACGTCATCAATCAATGTTTCTTTCACATTTTATTTTCGTGGGTTAAACGGTTTGAGCTGTGCGTTGTTGAGTCAGGTTGTTGTTTTAATCAACTTTTTTAATATGAGCTTTAGAGAAAATATTAATGTTTATAAAAAAAAATTAAGTAATCCTAATCATTTAGCCTCCTAATAATGGAGGCTAAATGGGTCTCAGGGGTAGCAGAAAGTGCCACTATTCCTGCTACAACAAAACTCTGGGAAACGTCCACAGTCCCAAAAAGGACAAATCCAGCAAATCCCACTTCCACGTCCTCGTCGTGGCCTCTGGGTGCATCGCGTACAATGGATGTGCGTGGTGTAGCAGACGGAAGGGGGTAAATGGCGAGTTTCCGGCGCCTGAAAACCGGAACAAAAGTGGCTAAGGGAGAAAACCCTAACAGAAAATCCTGGTGCTACAAGCTGTAGGGTTGAATAGATGGACCAACACCTCATCATTCGGAAAAAGGAAAAAATGTTAAAAACTTCAAAAATCCGCCTCGGAACAATGATGGATATAAAATACAACGAACTAGGCAAAGAAAATGGACTATGAGAATGGCGACCTGGAACATACAAGCATTACGAACAAAGAAAACAGAAGTATTCCAAGAATTAAACAAAATGAGACTGGATGTCTGTCTGCTTACAGAAACTAAAAAAAAGGGAATGGAGTCGAGATAGTAGGGGAATATATACATGTTTATAGTGAAGTTAAAAAGGACACAAGAGCAAAGAGAGGAGTAGCAATAGCAATACACAGAAAATATAAAAAATACATTAAAGACCATGAAGAAATTGACGAACAAATAATAAAAATGGAAATTAAAAAAAATGGACAGAATATAGTTATAATAGGAGTATACGCTCCTAGCGAGGATGCAGACCTTGCCACTAAAGATATGTTCAACGAAAAACTATTCCGAATAATATCTGAGATAAAAGGAGATCGAGAAATACTTATCTTGGGAGACCTAAATGCCCGTACAGGGAGAGAAGGAAACAACCCGGTAATAGATAATGAAAATAAAACAAACTGAAAACGATAACGGCAGACGTCTAAAACAACTATGTCAGAATATGTCTCTAAAGATAATGAATGGTTTCTTCTCCCACAAATATATACATAAATACACGTGGACCAACCCACAAAAGGACTAAGATCGATAATCGATTACATTATACAAAAACAAAACACAAAAATAACAACTACTGACGTAAGGGTGTATCGAGGAGCGGAATACGGATCGGACCACCACCTATTGGTAGCAACAGTCCTAATAAATTATAGGAAAACTAATACGGACAAAACTAGTAAAAACGACATCTTAAGAAAAAACACGAATGAAATCATATATAATCTAGAGAGTTTCGGCAACGAATCTACTAAATTTTTGTACAAACTAAGATTAACTGCCATGCTGGCTAAAGTGCAATACGGAAACACAACAGCGAATCAACTATATCAACACCTAAAGAACTGTATGCACCAAACAAAAAAACCGAACGAAGCTATAGGACCACAAGAAAGGCATTTTAAAAATAAAGAGTGGTGGTGTGAAGAAATAGAAAGACTAGCAGAAATTAAAAAGAAAGCTAATCAAACTTGGCTACAATCTAAAAAAATAGAAGATAGAACGATCTAGGCACACTGGAATAGAGAAGTTAAAAAACTTGTAACAAAAAAGAAAAATGAGATTTGGGAAAAAAGATGCGAGGAGATAGAGAGGTGCATGGGAGAAACAAAGGTTTCGGAAGCGTGGAAGGCAATCAAACATATTAGAAAAGAAGGGCAAGTAAATGAAATTGAATTAATAAGTATGGAGGAGTGAGAAACATATTACAAAGAACTGTTAACAGAAAAGAGAAAAGAGTTCCACATTGATAACCTGGACATAGAGACACCCACAAATGAAGAAGTAAATGCGATAACGATAAAAGAAATAAAGGAAGCCCTAAAAGAATCTAAAAATAAGAAGGCTGCAGGTCCAGGAAATATCCCAATTGAACGAGTTAAAAATGGACCAGAATTATTAATAGAGATGATAGCCAAGATCTTCAACAAATGTCTAATAGAAGGCGACAACATTCCAGAAGATTGGAATATTGCTCATATGAGCTCAATATATAAAAAAGGAGATAAAAGACAATGTAGTAACTATAGAGGGATCAGCGTAACTAGTGCGCTTGGGAGGTTGTACGGCCGGATACTAAAAAAAAGAATTGAAAGCAGCATCAAAGAAGTAGAGGAGCAAAGTGGCTTCCGAGCCGGGAGATCATGCATTGACAATATATTTGTTATTCAACAAATTATAGAAAAGCGGAAAGATAGAAATCTACCCACACACCTATTATTTATTGACTTGGAGAAAGCTTACGATACGGTACCCTGGAAAAAGCTTTTTGAAGCATTGACGAGGATTGGGATAAATAGTGTATACTGTCGGGCAATCAGAAATAAATATATATATATATATATATATATATATATATATATATATATATATCGAGTCAAAAAGTGCAGTCAAGATAGGAAACGTTATATCGCGGCCTTTCCGTACAACGAAAGGATTAAGACAAGGCTGCAGCCTGTCGCCTGCATTATTTAAAATATACATACAAGAAGCACTAACAAACTGTAGAAGAAAAACCGCAGGAATAGAAATAAGAACAGGTGAACATTGTTTGACAAGCCTGCTATTTGCTGACGACCAAGTGATAATAGCAAGTGATGAAAGAGATATAGATTATATGTTAAGAAAATTGAAAGAAGAGTATTCGGAATGGGGTTTAAACATGAATATGTCAAAAACATCTTCGTGTGAATGAATATCTTCGTGTAGGGGAAGAAGGAGAAGACCCAGAACTGGAGTTAAGAAAGATTAAAAAATGTAGGGCATACAAATATTTAGGAACTATCATCTCAGAAGAAGGAACAACAAAAAAGGATATAGAAAATAGACTTGGAAAAGGGAAAAAGGCTGTCTGCTTGTTAAATTGAATGCTATGGTCAAATGAAATTAAACTAAAAACAAAACTGAGGGTATACAAATCTATTGTAGAACCAATAACAACTTATGGTTCAGAATGTTGGCAAGTTTCACAAAGGGATAAAAAATTTATAGCAGTAGTAGAAATGGACTTTCTACGAAGAGCTTTGCAAACGTCCAAACTAGATCGTGTAAGAAATGAACATATAAGAAGACAGACGAAGAGAGTCTATGGCACTACAGACTACATAGAAACACGGCAATTAAAGTGGTATGGACACATGCAAAGGATGATTGGAGAAAGATGGCCAAAAATAGCATTCCAATATATGCCAAGAGCAAGGAGAAGAAGAGGCAGACCAGCAATAAAATGGATAGATGGTATTATGGAAACCATTAAAGATAGAGCCATAGAAGAAGATGGCTGGAGAGATAAGGAGAGGTGGAAAAAGAAGTGCGGGATGCGGCAAAGGCTGTAGGAACCTCGCTGTATATATATATATATATATATATATATATATATATATATATATATATATATATATATATATGTATATATATAAAAAATTGCTTGTATCTAAACCCTCTATCATCATCATTATCATCATGGCCTTTTGGTGATCCTATCTTGGATGTAGGCCTCTTCCCTCTTCTTCCACTCTTGGCGATCTTGTGCCCATCTCATACAATCTCGACCTACGTGCCGTCGAATTTCGTCCATCCAGCGCTGCGGTGGTCTGCCGCGCTTTCGTCTCGTCTCGTCTAGCGTCCGTCCAAGGACTCATCTCGTCCAGCGACTCTCGTTCATTCTCGCAATGTGTTCAGCCCATGTTCACTTTTTCCTTGCTATGACAGCCATGACGTCTTTCACCTTGGTCTTATTTCGGATCCATTCGTTACGTTTCCGTTCACGAAAGGTGGTCCCGAGCATCCATGCGCCTCTGCTCGGCGGTCTTCTGCGTTAGGGTCATGGTCTCTGTACCGTAGGTGAGCACGGGCATGACACACTGCTCGAAGGCTTTCACTTTGAGATCCAGGGATATTTTGCCACGTAGAATCTGCTTATTGACACCGAACGCTTCCCATGCCTGTGCGATCCGCTTTTCCATTTAGGCTACCTGGTTCTCAAAGCCTAGTGTAACCTTATGCCCCAAATTTATGTACTCGGCTACTTTCTCCACTGGAAGCAGGTAGTCTGTGATTTTGGGAATGTTGGTCATAATCTTGGTTTTCCCCATGTTCATTTTAGGACCCGTCTTCTCGTATTCCACTCTCAAGTCCCCAGCATCGTCATTATCTTCCCAATGCTCTCTGAGACCAGAACCAGGTCATCAGCAAACCTCAGATTGGTCATTCTCTCCCCATCAATCATCAGCCCCTTCCCTGCCCATTGCACCTGTTGGAATATACATTCTAGTGCTAGGGTAAACAGCTTCGGTGATATTGTGTCCCCTTGCCTGACATCTCTCTCTAGATGAAAGTTTCTGAAGGTTTTCTTGTACAGGGAGACACAGGCAGTTGCGTTCTGATGCAGGTGGTTGGAGATCTGTATGTACCTTTCATCGATATAGCATTTAACTAGATTGGCATTTAACTTGCTCTATGGCCCACCACTCTATGAAGTCGAACGCTTTCTTGTAGTCGATTAAGGCTAGGATATGTGGTTTCCTGTACTCATCGCATTTCTCCACGACTGTTTTGAGAATTTGAAGGTGATCATTGGTGCTGAAGCCTGAGCGAAAGCCTGCCTGTTCTCTGGGTTGAAATACTTCTAGCTTCCTGTAAAGTCTGTCTACTAGAACCCGAGAGAAAAGAGCTTGTAGACATGCGCAAGTAGACTGATAGGTCTGTAGATTTCCAGCCTCTTGATGTTCCGTTTTTTGTGGATTAGGGTGATTACTGTGTTATGCCATGATGCAGCTACTTTACCTTCCAGGATGCACTTTGTGAATAGGATTGCCAGCACTTCACTAAGTACCTTGTCGTTGCTTTGGTTCATCTCTGGTAATATGTTATCTTTCTTTGGATCCGATGTTTTCGACAGGTGGTCGTGTTTGCCCTCGACCTGTCAGTGGCTGACTCGGTGATACTTTGCTTTCGTAGGGTGTTTCATAGAAGTCCTGTACTATTGCAGCTGCGCCTTTATTGAAACTACTTCTCCATTTCCGTTGAGTAGCTTAAAGATTTTCTTCTTGCCCTCACTCAGCTTCAGCTTTAGAACTCCTCGGCTGCTGTTCTTTTCTAAAGCATCTTGTATGAGACGGGTGTTATGGTCCAATAGTTTGCTTGGGGTCTTCCTGCGGATTTGATTTTGCAGGTCTCTGTATTCTTGACTACCCACTTCTCCCTCACTGCACAGTGACCGTCTTTGTTCCATCATATTTATAGCCTCTGGTGTTAATTTCGTCGGTTTGTTTGGCAGGACACTTGAAGTTACTTCATCAAGGCTGAGAGTTTATGTTGCAGATATGCTGTCGCTAATCTCATCCACAGTCATGTTGACTAGATGATCACAGTTGAGTTTTGTCTCAACTGCATTCTTGTACAGATCATCGTTCGCTCGTAGTATTTTGAGTTTGGTATCAGCTGGTAGGTGTTTCTTTACAACAAGATTTTTCCGCGCTGTTTTAAGCCTCACATATAAGTCCGCTCTAACCAGGCGATGGTCATTGCCCGTAGTGAACCTATTTAGCACATTTACGTCCTCGACCATAAGTTTAGTGTCTGTGATGATATAGTCGCACTCGTTTTCGTGTACGCCATTAGGGTGCCTCCAGGTTCACTTACGTTGCTCTTGTTTTATGAAGGTGTTCATAGCATACAGTGAAGTTGAGAAGAATCTTTCCTCGGGCATTTCGTACTCCGAGTCTGAAATTTCCTATGCTAGTTTCGCCGCTGTTCTCCTTTCTACCAACTCTCGCGTTGAAGTTGCCCATTATTACGGTATACTTGGTCTTTACTTTATCGCTCAGGGATCTTAGGTCTTCGTAAAACTCTTCAACAGTTTCATCCGGATGATCCGATGTTGGGGCATAATCCTGGTTAACTTTACGTTTATGCATTTTGCTGAGTCTTAGTACAATGTAAGCAAGACGATCCGAAACGCTATTTACTTCAATCACACACTCTTTTATGGTTTTGTTTACCATAAAGCCGATTCCTCCCACACCAGGCTTGAGCTCAGAGTCAGCAGTTCCTCTCCATTTCGCCGAATTTCACTGAGACCCAGAATGTCCCATTTAGTGTTGTCAAGTTCGGTCTCTAGTTCCACCAGTATATCCTCCGAATACTGCGACTGTATGTTGTATTTTAAAAGCCATTCAATGTGTCGCAGTTAGTGATCTGCCAGGAGTTACTTGTCGCACCCCTGTCCCGTTTCGCCTGGCCACTGCTCCGACCAGTGATTGACGAAGCGTTGGGAACTCGGGGTCGATATTTAGTTTTGTCTGTCATGGTTTTGAAAAGAAGGAAATTTAGCCATAATCACCACGTCAGCCACGACGGGTTGGTGATCGCAGTACTGCAACCGGTTCTGATATTACCCATCGTCGCAAGCAGTTGAGCTACTAGTTGGTCGCTGCGCTCCCCACGAGCTCCGTCCCTGCCTCAGTTACTGACGGGCCTACTCTGCCAGGGCAACACCTGTTTGATGGCGGTGTTTGATCGCCATGTAATAGGATCGTCATCGGGACTTCTGTGTCTTTTCTGGGGAGCACCCACGCTACTGAATGCCCCAAGACTCGATGGTGACCCTACCGCCTCGATCCGGGACTGCCTATTTGGTAAACATTATTCGCAGCTATCCTGCGTACTACAAGACTGTTTTATTATCCGCCACTTGTGACGCGGTAGGTAGCTGAGGCTCGCCCCTACCCTTTATAGTCAAATAAAAATTCAATAAATCACTAGATAAATCACAAGATATGATCAAAAATAAATCACTTAAGATATGATCAAAAACTTCAGGTGCCAAGATTTTCTCCTAAAACTCAAATTAAAAAAGATTTTCCTTTAACAATCTCATCAATTTTCACGCTATATATATATATATATATATATATATATATATATAATTATATATATATATATATATATATATATATATATATATATATATAATAATTGTATTTTCGAGCTATATGCCAAATATAAGCTCCATATGATATCAGGAAGTCGGTAAAGATAAATAAATTAGAAATTTGAAAATACTCACTAGTATATAATAAACTATTAGGAATTACTGTCATCTCGACAAACTCAAAATCAGTCTTGACGCGACCAATGTTCTCCTTGTTGAGGCCAGCCGCATCGGCCAAAATTGCAATAGCCACGTGCATTGTAAGCATAAACATTAATTGAACGCACATGAATATAACTGTACTCAATACAGTCAACAAGCCAGAATAACTTTCAGGTGCCAAATGTGATCCCAATAGCATAAAGCCTCCGCAACCAAGCTTCAATGTCTCGACCACATCTACCATGCACCTTGCCCATGCCTTGAAATATGCAGAGTTGAATATAAATTAAATTGTGAGTGTTCAATTAAATTAACTAACCCTCGGGTTAGTTAATTGATCCATTGAAATATGCACCAGGTAACCAAGACCTTCCTTTGCAGATTTATTCATTAATAATAGTCCTATGAGTACAAACATTACAAATCCAAGGGCTATGTAGAAAATGAATCGCATCCCCTGAAACATATTTGGATTGGTTCTGAAGGAAAACGATTTATCTACGTTTCTTATACTACGTTCTTAAGAGATGTATATATGGAGAATATTATATTATATTACATTTATACATAGATAATATTAAAATTTTATATAGGTAGTGTATATATCGTACTATTTAGATAGTAATATATAGTAGTATATGATGGTACTATATATACTACTAGGTACTAGATAGTATTATATGGATATACAGTCTAATTCTTACACGACTTATAAGTTAGACAATAGTTTAGAACTTAACTCCGCTGTAGACGGTCCTAAGCCCGTTTCCTCCTAAGAAAGGAGGAAGGTCGTGTGAAGGGCTAACTACCCATCCTCGTAAAGAAACCTCAGCTAAAGACACTCAACAACAGCCTCGGAATGGACGGAACCAAAGAAGATGACCTATGCAACGAACAAATGCAAAGATACCAAGCTAACAAATAAGAACCTACGGAGCTTCTTTGTCACTGGAGCGCTACAAAATATCGTACGTCTCTTAGAACGCAACAAAATCGGCATAGAAGTACAGGAAACAACCTGACTGGAGAGCGGAATACGCAAAACGTCATCACACAGCTTCAACTTCTGCGGGCCAAACAGGAAGGGAACAGCTGGAGAATTAGAAGCTGGGGAATATTTTTGTAAATAATTTCGAAATAATATAGTATCAAATATTTTAAAATATTCACCCTTTGGATAATTGAATCGGTATTTAGTAAAATGCTGAAAATTGCAAACCACATGCAAATAGTCGCCACCAATCTCCGCATATTTGGTGAAGTAAATTCAAAGCTATCCGGAATTCCTTCCATAAATGTTAAACTAAAAAATAATTTTATAGTGCACTAATATAATAAACTAAATAATATTTGATTAATAAACTACAAACAAACTAAGAAAGAGAGCGATTGGTTCTAGACGACAAAAGGAGTTAGACAAGGTTGTCTTTATTATTTACGATAAATGTGGCATATATGTAAAGCATGTTTAAGCGGGCGCAAGCGGGAGGTTAGGTTGGTGATAGGTAGAGAGAACATAAGGAGTGAGAACGTGTTGTTCATAGCGTTCGCGGATGATGTTGTAGTGATGGTAAAGAGCTAAGGTGAGATGAAAAAAATAGTGAAACCCAGGATTTTCACCATTTCTTTCATATCACGTTAGCTCTTTACCATCGCTACAACATCGGTATGTGAAGGTATGTGAGGAAGAAAAATATAGAAGTAAATGTGGAGAAAACGAAAATCATGGTGTTTAGTAAGAGAAAGAGGAGAAGGAATGTAAGTGGAAAGGGAGAACAATTGAGCGAGTGAAAGAGTTTAAGTACCTAGGCTTCACAATGAGCGAGATGGCCTCGGAAAAAGATGGCCTCGGCAAATGTGAGAGAGTTAGCCAGGGAAGCAAACAAGGTAATGGGGTGTATTTGAGGGATAAGGGAAAGAAAATTTGGAAACGACTTCAGGAGGAGGATGATGATGTTTAAAAGTGTGAGGGAGAGTATATCTCTCGTGTGAGGGAAGAGGTTGTGAGAGTGCAAAAGGAATACCTGAGATGAGTGTTAGGGATAGACGGAGAAACTCCGGGAAATATAGTGAGAGAAGAATGTAAGTGGAGCAAACTGAGAGTGAAATCAGGGAAGAAAGCAACTAAGTTTGAAGTGGGGAAGACTGCGGGTGTCTGACTGAATTCTGGAAAGAAAAAAAAAGACATAGAAATAGATGAAAGAAAGGGATATTACCGAAGACAAGTAAGAGATTTTATTACTACCGAAGATTACCGAAGAGAGTAAGGAAATGGAAAGGCAGGCAGACACAGCTATCATTATTTGGTCTGGGAGTGAAGCATTTATAAGAGATATAGTTTTTTTTAAAATTCATACATATAGATAATTAATTTTGTTATAAATAATAATGAACAATCGATTTAGTCACCCTTGAAAAAAGAAACTTTTAATATATAGACAACAAAAACCCTGATAGTAAACAATTTTAGTTTTCTTTCAATGGATACAGTCAGCTAGGCTAAAAAAGACCGTAAGCGTAGTCGTTGTAATCAATTCAATTAAAACTTTAACCCTGTTCATCAATATTACTAAAAGATGATTTACGATAATATAGGAAACCCTACAAATCAAATGTGGAAAACATTAAAAGTGGATATTAGGGTATATAGTCTTTAAATTTGCGAATGGAACGGTCGAGGGAACTACATTTAAGAAATTTAATTTCATTTTAATTTAATTCAACGATTTATTGCTCAACAATTTACAGGTCCAATGACAGAGTAAATATAAGTTTAGTTACAACAAGACTACAAATGGATTTAACCTCAGTGGTAGAAACCCGAACTCTAACCCGAGCAATATGAAGCGGAGGAGAAATTCCGAACATCTTAAACTAGAGAGGAGTTTAAAAAATTTCCTCTGAATAACTTTCAAAGCGGCAATATTCTTTTTGAAGTGAGGATCCCAACTCATTGAACCATATTCCAAGATGAATCTTACGTAAGTGTTGTAGAGCACCCTAAGCGCCAAATTATTGTTAAAACCGCCTAGAGCTATCGCGCCCTTGGATACTGATGAGACGATATGTTTTCCAAAAGAAAGATTGTAGTCAAATACAATACCAAGGTTTTTGACTGTTTCACAGCGAGCAAACCTGACATTATACAAGGTATACCTGAATTATAAAAGGTGCTGAAGCCGGGTAAAAGTGACAATTTTGCATTTGCTAAGATTACAATCTAACAGATAGCCATCGCATCTTTTTTTCCGGATATTAAGATTTAGTTGTAAAACCAAGCAATCGTCGGGGTGCTTAATAGTCATGAATATCTTAAGGTCGTCAGCGAAAACTAAATGAGATGCGGATAGAGACGAACTCATCACGAACTCACGAAGTCATTAATAAATATATTAAATAGCAAAGGATCTAATGGATAATGGATCTTGGACCCCTGAGGAACACCGGAAGTGGCAACGCTTTCTATCGAAGCATATCCGCAATGAAAAACAAACTATGACCAATTTGCAAGGTAAGAACATAAATCAATTAGGTTGATTGCAAAATCAAAAGAGTGCAGCTTCTTAATAATAACTTCGTGGCATAGATCACGAATCGTCGAATGCTTTACAAAAATCAGTGTAAATGCAATCAACCTGACCCATATTAGTAATAACTGGTGTTGCATATTGGGTAAATACAGCTAAGTTGGTGAGAGTTGAACGACACTTCATGAAGCCATATTGCTGTCTGGAGAGCAAATGCTTTATACGAGGGAAGATGGTTTTATAAAAGATGGATGCAAAAATTTGAAAAGAATAGATACGATAGTTCCTAATTTCAGATAAGGGGCCAGCTTTGTGAATAGGATCTTCGTGGATTTTCCAATAGCTGGAAAGGTGTCTTCTGTGCAGGATCCGGTTGAAAAGGTTGGTGGCGCAAGTCGTGAATTAGGAAGGCTAGTATCAGGTCACCGCTGGTCAAGTTACATTGATGAAATGATTAATACATATGGTGCATTAGTGACATAGTACATTTAAAAAACGGAAACGGGTGTGGGAGTCCGAAAAGAAAAATGCTAGCTAAGGATAATACTGGAAGTATAGAAGATGTAGAGATGAGTAGTATGAACGAGCTAAAGGAAATAGTCATGGAAATGCCAAATAATAAAGGTACAGATGAAGGAATATCGAGTAATATCTTGAAAATAGCATTCTGTGCAATAAAAGATGAATTTCTTGATATAATAACTATATCAGTAAAAGAGGGACTTTGCCCTAATGAGTGGAAAAAAGTCTATAATCATTCCAATACCTAAGCTGAGAAAAACAAAAAGAGCAGGTGATTATAGGCCCATTAATATGCGGCCAATATATGAAAAAGTACTGGACTTTAGGCAATAATATTCATGTGAAACGGCATACCATGGAAATTGAAAATTAGTGAAAGAAAAATTATAGGAATATTATTTATAGATCTAGGGCGAGTATTTGATACAGTGGATGATTTTATCAGAAAAATTATACAAATATGAAGCTAAAGGGCAGAAGGACCTTGTGGTCGATAGCCCTTTGTTTTAAGTATACAATAAATATATTCTCTCTCTCTCCCTGCGGAGTTAGAGGAAGGACTTTAATTAATAGATAACAAATTGTACGTTTTAATAATGAATGGTCGAAGTTCGGTAGAACGAGATATGGGCTACCACAAGGGTCTGTTCTAGCAACGCCTCTATTTATTTTATAAATAAATGATATAATTGATGTATGTACAAAGTAGTGAAATATTAAAATGTTTGCTGATGACACATTGATATATGTCACCAGAGAAACCTGTTCTGGGTAGAGAGAAAATTTAGTATCGTGTTTGCTATTGTAGAAAGGTGGATGAATAAAAACAAATTATAAATGAATCCTTGCAGAATAAAAGACATGGTAATAAGGAGTATTAGGAAAGAGTTAAGGGGAAGCATTAGGCTAAAATTCCGTGGACGCAAGATGAAAAGGGTTGAAAAAAGAAAATATGTGGGTCTAGTATAGTCTGGGTAGAGTGGGACACTACCATATCAATGGACGCTAGGTGTATGGTTTATAAAACAATTAAACCACCGCACTTCGAATATTGTTCTACAGTGATGATATTATACAGCGGAACTAAACAAACTGAAGATAGCGCGAAATAGGGCAATAAGGTTGAAATTACAGTGCAGTAGAAGCACGTAGAACAGCAAGAGCAGAAAAAATTATATTTTATAAACGAATACAAATATGCAATAATTGCCGATATAAAGCGGTGTTTAAAAATTAAATAGTTTAAAAATATGTAAGTGAAAATAAGTGAAAATATGGTAAATGAATAGATTTGTTGTAGGTATTGAATTGTAACATACACAGAATAGCTGAGAAAGCTAATAAAGATCTCTCTGTTCGAGAAAAAGAATACATTGAATAGAAATTAAATATTTTACGTGAAATTGAAAAGAGAAAGAAGATAAAAGCGCTGTATATTTTATTTAACTTAAAGTGCATAAATAAAAAATTTCGATAGTTGTTAAAAAGAAAGAAAAGTTGTAAGCCTTCGATTGTCGACTACTTCTGTATTAAAAATAAGCGTGGAAACTCTATTTTAACTCTTGATAATTCTACGATATTTACTTCCAATATAAATACGAAGGCAGGAACTTCGTTTCGGAGATGCAAGGTGCGGTCGTATTTTTGCAATACTGTTCTCCCCAGCAAATCGACTTGTATTTTTCGTCGCACACATGCCAAGGTAGAGTCGTTTGCATGCAGTTTAGCAAATATAATAGACAATCGCCAGCCAACACGCCGTTCGGAAAAATTCGCGTCAGTGAAGAAATGATCATCGAATATCCAATTCCATGACAAATCGGACTCATGTATTTCAAATAAATGGAACTCATTTGCGTGTATTGCCCCAATGTAACTTGCATGTACTGAATTGGCATTCCCACTAATAGCATGCAAATTATGTATTGTATATAAGATGGATCTGCAAAAATCAGAAAGACGAATAGTTATTTATAAAAACTACATAAAATACATCATTAATATTGTACATAACATTTTACAAATCTATACAAGATGCATTTTGTTGCGTTACGATTACCAAACGGTAAAAAAACTATTAAGTTGGTTTCTAAAGTAACCACAGTTTTTACGTTAATATATATATATATATATATATATATATATATATATATATATTGTGGCAATTTGTCCACGGCTTACCCTACATGAAAGAGACATTTTTTCATTCTACAGATGAAAATCTTTTCACATCTATGTTACGCTATACCATTAACATCAAGCATAATGTGGATATTTCGAAATACGCTATACTCAAAGCATATTTAAAGCGAAACTCGACGGGGTTCCAAAGCAAAAACGCCAAGGTATTAACTTCAGAACAAATTCAAACATTTATCCATGATGCACCTGACGATAAATTCTTGTTTACCGAGGTAATTTTACATGTTCTAATGTTTTAATGTTCTCTATGTGGAAGTACATTTTATTCATTACAGGTAGCATTAAGTTTTGGCACTGCCGGTGCTTGTCGTTGCCGTGAGTTACGAGATTTAGAAGTAAAGAATATTCAGAATTTTGAAGAAGCGTTACTTGTGAGTAGGGAAAAATGTTCTTAATCCGCCACCACGATTAGCTAAAACCAGATACGCTGTTTAAAGCTGCTTAAAAGCTGTGTAAAGTTGATTACAAGCTGATTAAAGCTGATTAATTAGGTTTAAACAACTTTAAACAGCTTTTAATCAGCTTTAAACAACTTATCTGGTTCTAGATAATCGTTGTGGCGGTGGCGCCACATTTAGAACATAGGATATTTCCCTACTCTTGTGACCATTCCTAACACAAAAACCCACACGCCCCGTTCGTTGACAATTGTTGGTACTTTCTACAATTTTTGTAAGAAGTATATTAATCTTGGCCCGTCAGGAATAAACAGTACCACACCACGATTCTTTCTGAATTATCTTAATGGCAGACGCACGAGACAAATAATAGGAATCAAAATAAATTTGGAAATGTTCTAAAGCAAATTGCCACATTTCTTAATTTGCGGGATCCTCCACTGTTCTAGAGCGGATACTGGAGCCAATCTTACCGAAGTTAAACAACATGGAGGTTGGAAGTCGAGCGCAGTAGCAGAGCAATGTATTGAAGACTCAATAAATAATAAAACAAAACAAGCACTGAAAATGTTCCAATCTATTGAAAATACATCAGAAGCTGCAAATATATCTGAATCTACAATTGGCTTTGATGGCCAAATACTTGACTTCGACAACATACCAACAAATCTGCCTTCTTACTTTAAAACTTACCTTCAACAAGAACCACACGTCAGCACTCTAAATAGCAATCCTATACAATAGTTGTATTTTCCACGTTTATAGTAAAAATAAATGATCTAATATAATATTATATAAATTACAATATCGAAGAATATTGCTATTTTCACATAATATCACTAGAAAAAAGTGCATCTACTACACGAGATGATAGCATTATTTTGGTGAGGTGAGAGTTTGCTCACGAGCGCTAGCGAGTTAGCAATCACACCGAACCACTTTCATCTCGTAAAATATATTATTACGTTTATTATTTACGGTTTGTTACATATAATGATAGAACACTTTCATTGTATAGAACAAATGTGATCAGAACTTAAATATTGCCATTTTTTTCATTCAAAAGTTGATGGCTAAAGGTTTTTTATATTTATTTATTTATTTATTTATTAACCTACTGGCATATAGAAACCACATACAAAAAAATATATAAATTTAAAAATAAAAATACAATAATATCACAAAACACAAAATAAACTCCAATTTCCTTTATAATACACCTTCTCTGTTACCAGTTTGCTCTTTCCATCTTTTTATCCGTCTCAGCAGTTTCAGACCCTTTCCGCTATCATTCATACATTCCTCCCATTTCTTTCCTTCCCGCCTCTCTCCCTCATTCCATTCACCCCTTGTACACTCTTCCATCCAATGCTCCCAAGTATCCTTTGCTGTCCCACAAACACTACACTTTCTATGCTCCTCACTCATCCAGTATCTTCTTCCACGCTCCTCACATCCACACCTATACCTTGCTAACATGACTTGTGCATCGTCCTCTTGATTTACACTTAAATAGGTTGGTAACCGCCCATGTACCGGTATCTTTACGTACCCTTTATGAAAATTACTACTTTCTATTTTGCTTTGCCGCTCCTGTAGGTCCACTTCTTGCAAACGTTCTACCAACCTATCGGCCCACCCTGCCCTTTCCTGCTTTAGCGTTTCGAGCCCCTCACCAGATATACCACCTCTTTCATACAATTTCCTCTTATTCTTACCCCAGTCACTTCCTTTCATACCGCCTACTCCCACTCGATTTACCATTCTAAAAACCTCTTTTATTAACCTTTCATCTCCCATTTCACTCACCGTATATTCATACCTTATGACCTTTCTTGCAGCCAAGACTGCCACCTTGCACGCATTCACCTCCTGGAGGACAATGTAACTAGGTGTCGACCTATCAAGCTTCAGGATTTTTTTGAAAAACTTTAACTGGACTCTCTCTATCCTCTCCTCCTCTCTCGTCCCCCAGACTTCTGCGCCATACAATAAAATGCTTCTGGCACACACCTTCCACACCGTCTCAGCCGCCCTGAAGTTACCTTCGAATTTATTTCTCCATTCATTCCAGACTCGCCCAGCTGCCACCCACGCTTTCTTCGCTACATACTCCACATGTTCTCTATTGCTGCCTCCATTTCCAAATACATACCCTAGATACTTAAACCTTTGCACCTCCTCGATTTCCCTCCCTCTCCATTCAAACCTCTCTTTCTTGAACTTCCCACCTCTTTTGAACCGCATCCATTTAGTTTTTCCCACATTCACACTCAAATCTCTCCTTTCAAAAAACCCTCTCATCCTTTCAATTACCTCTCTCAATTCCCCAGCTGTCTTGGCAAATACAACTACATCATCAGCTTATGCTAAACTCCATACCTTTGTTCTCCCTGCCACCACTCCTCCAGCTTGTCCGTCTGCCAAAACTCTTTCCAAATCAGCCACATAGAGATTGAAAAGTGTGGGGCTCAGTGGACATCCCTGCCTCAGGCCCTTTTTTATCTCGAAATATTCCGTTACACACTCATTCACCCTGATCTTACACACCGTTTCCCTATACACCTCCCTTACATTCCTCCTCACCCTCTCCGAAATACCCTTTTTAACCAAACATTCATACAATCTCCCTCTATCTACGGAATCATACGCTGCTTTCAGGTCGATAAAAAGAGCAAAAAGGCTGCCAGATCTAATTTCCTGATCAATTATAAATCTAAGTGTTATGAGTTGTTCGACTGTGCCTCTTCCCTCTCTGAATCCTGCTTGCACCTCTGGTATTAACTGCTTTTCCTCTGCCTCTTTTCTCAACCGCCCTTCTAGAATCTTGGCGAACATTTTGTAGGAAGAGTTCATCAGCATGATCCCCCTGTATTTCTCCACCCTTTCCTTGTCCCCATTTTTGTGGATTGGCTGTATTATCCCCTCTTTCCAGCTCTCTGGGAAACCCTTTGTCCCTTTCCATATCTTGTTGAACTCCTCCGTAAGCTTGTCGATACATTTATCTGGTACTAACTTCCACGCTTCATTTCCAACTCCGTCCGGTCCCGCCGCTTTCTTCTGCTTTAAGGCTGCAATTACCTGGTGTACTTCCCCGGCAGTAATTTCTTCTTCACCTACTTCTTCAACAGTCTGTTCCCTTCTGACACTGACTTTCCCTCGATCCACCGTTATCTCCACTCCTTCCAATAGAACCATATAGTGCCTTAACCAGGTTTCCTTAGGTATACTGTCTGGAATTCGCTCCTTCCTCCCGCTCTTCTCCTTTAAATATTTCCACAGCTGCGCTTCAGTTTTAATCTCCCGTATTCGTTGTCTCTCTCTTCTCTCCCACATTTCTTTCTTTCTCCTCTCCAGGTTTCGCTCCTCTTCAAGTCCGCTCTCGTACTTAACCACAGTTCCTTGTCACCGGTACCCTCTCTCCACCTTCTCGTCACCTCTCTATATTTTTGTTTCTCCCTTATGAATTCCTTATCCGCCCATAATCTTCCCACTGTTCCTTCTGTGACTTTCCTCCTGACCATTGCTGTTTCCATTTCATCGGTTATCATATCTATATCTTTTAAATTATCCCAGTCTATTGCCTCCATTCTTAATTTAAACAGCTCTGTCGCACCGCTATCCCACCTGGTAACCCATTTTTCTTTCCTGGACCCCTCTTCTACCTGCTGCCTTAACGTGATCAGTATGGGCATATGGTCAGATTCACCTTTCACTCCGATCTCCATCTCTCTAATTTCTTGCCTCGCGGAGTCGTTAACAACTGCAATGTCTATCACCGACCCCCCCCCCCCCCAGCACTCCCAAACGTATACTGTCCCTACCAGTCCCCTTCCAAACACCCGTTCACGACATCCCATTGCCAATCCCTTACCCACTCTGCCCATTCTTTTCCTTCCGCATTCCTCGTTTTGTCCTTAGATTTCCTTCGTAGTACTTTACCAGCTCTATCCACCGTGTTGAACTGCTCCTCTCCTATCCTCACATTCCAATCACCTCCTAGCAGCAAGTTTGTCGATGCCGTACCTTCTATATTACACCTTATGCACTCTTTAATTCTTTCCAGTCCCTTATTGTTATACACCGTGGCTATCTGCCACCAGCCTCCCTTCAGCTCTACCTCCCTGAAAACTATACCCTCCACCTCTTGTTGTAATATCTCCGCTTCCCTGATACCACACTTGATCCCTGTTACTATCCCCCCCTTTGCCCTTCCGTAGCCACTCTCCCTCAGGGCCGGTTGCATCTTCCATTTGTACTCCTTGGGAAGTTTCTCTTTACAGTTCTCCCATTCTTTTTCTTGGACCCAGGACTCCACTAGTCCAATTATTTCGAATCCCTTCAAGAAGGCTATGAAAGAGCCGTCCTCCCTTTCCAATTTTTTCCTTAGCCCAGCCACATTCCAAAATAATATCTTAACATTTTCCCTTTCCGATCCGTCCTTGTGTTTCTGTCCCTTTCTTCGTTGGTCCCTTACTCGTTTTTTCCCCTTCGGACCAAGGTACCCATTTCCCGTCTATTTCAACTCTTTTGTAGCCTACTTTGACCCGATGACCCCTTTCCTTGAGCTCCTTTGCCTTCCTTAATAACTCCCTCTGGATTCCCTGCTCCTTCGGGGTGAAATCGTCTTGTATAAAAATATTTGTTCCTTTTAGCTTGTGCTTATTTCTCATTATCTCCCTTTTTGCCTCCCAACATTCTAGCTTTAACAAAATTGGGCCTTTGTTCCCTCCTTTAGAGCCGAGCTGGTATGCATTCACGAAACCCTCGTTAATTCCTAACCTTTCCATAAACGTTTTCTTTGCCTCTTCTCGCCATGTTTCTCCTTCAATTCCGTAACTTACGATATTATTTCTTATCTCCCTCCTTAATCTCCTCTCTTCAATATCCGTTAGGCTAATCAGTTCTTCCCTCAGAGCTTGTTGTTCCTCCTCCCACCTACTCTCGGTTCTTTCCTTCTCCTCCTTAACTGATTCCGCTGCATCCTCCAGCTTTGACATCCTATTCTTTATTTCCTTGTTCTCATCCCTTATTGCCCTCAGCTCCGATAACAATTCTTTTCTCCAGTCCTTTTCTACTTCTTCCTCCTCCTTCTGTCTCTTCACCACTCTTTCCAGCTTTTCCTCCAGCCTTCTGTTTTCCTTTCTCATTTCCTCCAGCTTTCCGTCTACTGCTGTGAACTCCTTTTTAATTTCTTTTAATTCCTGTAGAATTCTATCCAGTTGCTCACTCTGCACTGTACTACTCTCACCTCTTCCTATATCTTTAAAATCCCGACAACTGTTATCCTATATCCCGTATATATCCTATATATATTCCTATATCCCGACAATTGTTATCTGGTTCATAGCAAGCAGCCGCTAAACAAAAATACAAAAATCTTCGCCGATGCAAGATTGATTGCTCCAGCTGCAAGAAGCGCTCTCATCAGCAACTCCAAACAATACTTGAGACCACTCAGCAGTGTTGTTAGCCAGAGCCAGTCTTTAGTCCAAAGTCCAGTTGTTTAACAACACCAAAAACCATCCCTCTTACCCGCCATCCGCAGTTTCCAAATCTCTCAAGTCACCAGAGACATTGACTCTGCTGCCAAATTCATTGGTGCTGGAGCTGCCACAGTAGGAGTAGCTGGATCTGGTGCTGGTATTGGATCCGTTTTTGGTTCCCTCATCATTGGTTATGCAAGGTTTTATATATATATCTATATATATATATATATATATATATATATATATATATATATATATATATATATATATATATATATATATATATATATATATATAGTATTTGGGAATGATATTTTCAAATACTTTCGCGATATTAGATATAAGGGAAATTGGACGATAGTTTGTTGCTTGATGTCTACTACCCGCTTTAAAAATGGGAATAATTTCCGCACATTTTAATGCATTTGACCAAATACCATACGGTTACCAAATATTGCTTGGTATTAATTTTTTTTTCATTAATTTTAGCTCCTGTGCTTCTTAACTTCATTCAATATGCTGTATATATATGTATATATATATATATATATATATATATATATATATATATATATATATATTATAATATCATTCACAAAAGACTATAATTTTATTACTGAATATAAATTCATTGCTGAGGAACAATTTGGTTTTCTCAAAAACAAGGGCACCAAGGATGCTCTTGTATCTATATCCGAGTTTATTTATTCAAATATAGATAGACAACCCTACGGTAGTTGCTTTTTTAGACTTGGCTAATGCCTCTGACACAGTAGACTATAAAATATTAATACAAAAATTGTATAAGTACGGCATTAGAGGTGTTGCTTTTGATCTATTTGAAAACTATTTGACAAATAGGCTACAGGACGTAAGAATTAATAAAAGAGTAGGGAAATAAAGGTAAAAATTTGTGCTCCGCAGGGAACAATCATAGGTCCACTTCATCACAGGAATCATAGGTCTACTGTTCATTCTAAATTTAAATGATATTTTTTAAATCCTACAAGCAAACTCAATAGCTGCTTATGCAGATGATACAGTTGTAAAGTGTATTGGTAAATCATGGCGTGACTTTCAACATAAAATTAATGGTGATTTATATAAATTAGGGAGATTTTTTTTTATGACTGTCTGTCAATAACTATTGATAAAACTATATTCATAACTTTTGGTTCTTATAGCGATAGTATTCCAGTAAATTTCTAACTATCGATGTACAATCACAAAATAAAAGAGTTACCATTTGTAAATACCTACGCATAAAGTTTGAATGTAATATGAGATGGGACAAGCATGTAAAAGACTTAATAAATAAAACTAAATTTTTCCTATTTATCTTTCATTAATTAAAGCGGATTCTAAACAAAAATACACTTAAAATAATCTACCATACAGTATTCGAGAGTATCGTTAATTATGGTATAATTATGTGGGGAGCTGCGATAAAAAAATTAATTAGTACACAAAATAAACTAATCGAAACTTAAAACAAACGGAACACAGCCTGAATATATGAATATATTCAGCCTTTTCGAAGCTCTATAACAATTATTAAGTCTTTTTAGGACTACCAAAACAAATCTCACATGAAATTTGTAAGTTATTTTACAGCTTCCAGTCCACCTTCGTGGCACTTAACAAAAACTATAAAAATAACATTGTCTTTAAGATCATGTCTTTCGGATACCTTAAGTGGATAGCCATCTGTGGACGCGTTTCGAGATTTATCTCTCATCAGCACAGCTTTGTTTCCATGAACAATAATTTATAAACCACTTACTTGAACATCCATGTGGTGTTTAGGGTTAGATGTTTATAATTTTGACATTTTGTGACAGATACATGAACTTATACAGCAGGTTATTCATTGAACTGATAAGATAGAATTGGTGAAACCATCCTACGTTATAGATAATCATACAAATTTAAAACAAACGGAACACAGCCTGAATATATAAATATATTCAGCCTTTCCGGAGCTCTATAACAATTATTGAGTCTCTTTAGGATTACCAAAATAAGTCTCACATTAAAAACCATAAAAATAACATTGTTTTTAAGATCATGTCTTCTATCTTATCAGTTCAATCAATAACCTTCTAAGTTCATGTCTCTCTCACAAAATGTCAAAATTATAAACATCTAACCCTAAACACCGCATGGATATTCAAGTAAGTGGTTTACAAATTATTGTTCATGGAAGCAAAGCTGTGCTAATGAGAGATAAATCTCGAAACGCGTCCACAGATGGCTATCCACTCAAGGTATCGGAAAGACATGATCTTAAAAACAATGTTATTTTTATGGTTTTTGTTGAGTGCTAGGAAGGTGGCCTGGAATCTGTAAAATAACTTATAAATTTCATGTGAGATTTGTTTTGGTAGTCCTAAAAAGACTCAATAATTGTTATAGAGCTCCGGAAAGGCTGAATATATTTATATATTCAGGCTGTGTTCCGTTTGTTTCATGTTTGTATGATTATTTATAACGTAAGATGGTTTCGCCAATTCTAAACTAATCGATATAATAATAACAATTTTCTTGAGTACTAAGGCAACTTTCATAATTGAGATCCAATGTTATCACTATGCAAATTGTAAAAAGTCATTTAATGATTACCAAAAGGTAAAACTAGAACCAGAGCGATAATTATACCGAAAATCTACCGAAAAAGTTTGTATGATTATCTATAACGTAGGATGGTTTCACCAATTCTAAACTAATCGATATAATAATAGCAATTACATCTTGAGTACTAAGGCAACTTTCATAATTGAGTTCCAATGTTATCACTGTGCAAATTGTAAAAAGTCATTTAATGATTACCAAAAGTTAAAACTACAACCAGAGCGATAATTATACCGAAAATCAATAAAATTATTGCATTTAAAAACTCTTGTTTTGTAGCAATAAAAATTATAAAATATTCATCTAATTTTTCAAAACAGATTACCGATTTGTGATAAAATTTATGGCACATTTATTTACATATACTTTTTACATTATATTCTGATACCATCTAGAAAAGGGAATTTTCTATTTGATATTTTTTCTTGTGGTATGCCGGTAATTAAAATTATTAGTTTCGTTTTCGTTTTAGATTTTGGAAAATCGTAAAATCCATAAAAAAAAAGAAAATACTCAGTTTTTTACCCAACTTCGTAAAATATTACTTCTATGTAACCGATACATTTATTTACGTATGTAGCTAGACACTAAATTGTTTAGTTTAATGTCCGTAATTAAATGAATTTAGTTTTACAGATCGTTGTCGATTGGGCCAGTAACAACTCACTTTTAAAGATGTGTCTGTTCTGATTGAAAAACCTCTGCATTTGCCTAACATGCATCACATATATGCGGTATGCGCGTATATACACTCCTCAAAACAATTAGTGGGTCACTAATGTGTGCCTCTATAAAATGCAAACGGGAAAGTACATGCGAATAAACTTAAGCACATCTGAAAGACGCTCTACTTAATTGTTTTAATTAGCTCATATGAAAGTGTAAGCATCACGTACTTTTAATGTACCCGTAATAATTAATAACAACTACCTAAACAAAGTGCAAAATGAATTTAAATTAATTGTTAATGTAAAGCAACTTTTGTACAAAAAGTAGTAAGTTACTAACGAGTATGTGCTCCCATAGCACGATTAACGGCATTGTGGGGCGATTTTTTTTATTTTATCTTCCGCGAATTGCTTTTTGGTTTAATAGGGCCAAGGATATAACTTGCTTTCAACTATGTCGTTCGGAATAAATTATTATATGTATAAAATATGAATTAATTTTTTCAAGTTTACTCTTACTAATACATTTGTATTTATGAACAGTACAGAGACAATTTCTATACAGTTTGTACTCCTATTTTTCTAGCGTCGCCGTTTAACGCCACCTTGTAAATTAAATATAATTTAATATATTAGACCATTTCCCATAAATAATATAATCAATTTAAAAATATTGTAATGAATATTTCTATGTACTTACTGTCTGTATGATTGTAATAAAATTGTGTGAAATAGTTGTTAATTGATACCAAATAAATAGTTGAAAAGCAAATAAATTCAATGTTCGACCATCTAGTTCTCATTGCAGTGTGCTGCAAAGTGAACATTGTATTAAATATCAACCTTTGAGCGTTCCACGTTGACCTCACGCTGAAATGTTTTCTACTACTTGGAATGGAGGATTCATCGGTAACCGAACTACTTATGTCTTCGACGTATTGTTGTCTCATCGCTAATTTTTATGTATTCGAATTCAAATATTGACCTATTTGATTGGGAATATATTCAACTTGTTAAAATAGTGACAAAATATTTTGTAGTGTCAAACATTGACATCGGAATAAAATTTTGAGAATACTTATACTTTCACCAGACGTAAGATATTTGGCATATTAGTATATAATAAATAAGAAATGCATATTGGCATTTGTTGGGTAATTGTTGAATAAAAACTTATTATAAAGCAAATTGTCCACTGACAAGTAACTTTCCCAATTTTTTTGCAGAAATCAATTGACGACTGTTTCCACTAACTGCAATTTTTCTATTTGCAAGTCGCTATTAGAAGTTTTAGAAGTTAACTTCTGCTAGATCTTGCAGAACCGTTTCGACAGAAATTGCATACAAATTATTTGAGCCAGAGCTGTCAAACAAGATACCTAGCTGCAGACAAATACCAGCTGCGTCTTTTGTGTTTTTGTTAAAAAATAAAAAGAAAAAACGTAAATGTGTGTACGAGATTGGGAATTCAGACATGATGATTTAGATCTTCAAAACCAATGATTGTGAGAACTCCAACATAAGATCCCGTGACCTCTTGGGCAAATTGTGTTTTGAGATTATGTAGCTTACGATTGATTTCAATCTTCTTCTTTCATGTGCCTTGTCCGGTCTCCCTGGCATTGGCGATCACCATGGCAAAAGCTGTACGGTCCTGCACCAAGCGAAAAAGTTCACCAGCCCTTCTTTTGCCGGTCCAATCCCGTATATTTCTGAGCCACGACTGTTGCTTTCTTCCATCTCCACAGCGCCCCTCAATCTTGCCCTTTAGTATGAGCTGTAATAGACGATATTTATCACCTCTCAAAATATGTCCAAGATATGATTTCTTTCGGCATTTTACGGTCGTTAAAAGTAGCCTTTCGATGTTTGCTCTTCGTAGTACATTCTCGTTTGTAACATGTTGTGTTCACGGAATACGAAGCATTCTTCTGTGAAGCCACATATCGAATGCCTCCAGTTGGTTCATCGTCCGGACCTTCAGAGTCCACGTCTCTACTCCGTACAGGAATACCATATATATAGCATTCAACCATGCGTTGTCTTTGCTTCAGATTCAGTTTGTCATTGCAAAGAAAGGATCTCATATTATTAAAAGTTGACCGAGCAATCTCTATTCGGCACTTTATTTCGCAGTCCGGGTTTACATCCTCTGTAATAATACTACCAAGGTATTTGAACTTAGAGACACGTTCAATTTGGCTTTCATTAAGTTCTAGGGTAGTGCCATTGTGTGGTTGCCTGCTGAATATCATAAATTTGGTCTTTCTATATTGATTTTTAGACCTTGTGTCTCTCCCACGTCACCGATTTTGTTTATAAGCAACTGTAGTCCCTCGATTGTGTTTGCTAAAATGACTGTATCGTCTGCATACCTGATTGTTGTTATTGGCTCTCCATTTATTTTGATGTCGAGGTGTGATATTCCTTCCAATGCTTTCTTAAATATTCTATCAGAGTATAGGTTGAAGAGTAATGGCGACAGTATGCAACCCTGCCTTACTCCACGTTGTATCTCAATACGGTCTGTTTTAATATTGCCTATTTTTACCTGTGCCGTTTGATTCCAGTATAGATTTTTAATTATGCGTATATCTCTATCATCTATTCCAACCCCCTGTAGTATATCTGTAAGTTTATCGTGCAGTATGCGGTCAAAGGCTTTTTCGTAATCGATAAAGCATGCAAAAACATCTTTTCGCTAATCGCGACATTTTTGGAGGAGAAGGTTCATTCCGAAAAGTGCTTCACGCTTTCCGAAAGCGTTTCTTAAGTAAAATTGAGAATCATCAAGATCTTCCTCTCATCTACGTCGGATGCGTGCGTGAATGATCCGTAGGAATGCTTTGAGCCTGTGGGACATTAGGCTGATTAAGCGATAATCACCACATTTTTTTGGCTGATGTTTTTTAGGTAGAGCAATAACGCTTGATGATAACCAGTCAGATGGAATTTCACCTGTCTCATAGATACTATTAAACAGTTTAACTACCAAGCCAATATTTTCCTCTGTAATGAGCTTTAGAGCTTCTGTCGGAATGTCGTCAGGGCCAGATGCTTTCCTATTTTTTGCTATAGAGAATGCATGTAACACCTCAGATTTAAGAATAGTTGGTCCCATGCCCTTATGCACGTATACCGCATCAGCTCTATGATCTTTGAAGTTGGCCTCTATATAACTGGTCCATGTGTTTTTTAGTTCTTGTTCCTCCAAAATTAGTTAGTTACTATCATTTGTAAGTGACATAGTCGTTCTCTTGCTGTGGATTCCAGCTGCTTCCTTTACTTTTCTGTACATATTAAAAGTATCATGTTTGGAGCACAGGTCTTCTATTTCTGCACATTCCCGTTCCATCCATTTCTGTTTGGATTCTTTGATCTCCCTTCTTATGGCCTTTTATATTTTTGTTATATTTGTCAGGTTTGTTCTTTGTCAGTCTTCGCTCCTCCATAAGGGTTAGAATGTGATCGGTCATCCACTTGTTTTTGGGTTTAAAAGTCATGCGGAGATGTAATTTACACGTGTCCACAATGATATTCTTGATGTTATTCCAAAGAGTCTCTATATCTTGGAGCTGGTTCTCCTGCAAACTTGTTAACCTGTTATTTATTTCTTCGGCAACAATATATCTGACTTCAGGGTTATTTAGCCTCGTTACATCAACTGCTCTAGCTGGGTGTGTTTGCTTTTTAGTTTTTAGGTTTAACGACAGTTCGGCCAGAAGGGGATTATGGTCCAAGCCAATGTCAGCCCCAGGGTGAGTTATGGCATTTTTTATTATATTTTTAAAACGCTTATTTATCAGTAGGTAGTCGATCTGATTTTTAATAGGCGTTGAGTTATTTAGTTCACTGCGTGGGGCTTGTCAAGTATAAAGTCTTCGTTTGGGTAGATCGAAAAACGTGTTAGCAACTATCATCCCTGAGTCCTGACAAAACTCGTCTGTCACCTCTCTCGTTGGAGCTACCAAGCCCAAAACTACCAACTATATCGGTGCGTTAAATAAACACTATCGCTTTTTAAAGTCTTCATTGTGGAATCAATTAGCTCATATAAATTTTCCACTTCCATGTCATACCTCTTCTCAGCAGTTGGAGCATAAACCTGAATAAGATTGATATTGAATGGTTTGCGGCCATTTGCAGTAAACATATCCGGTTGGATATTGCTACAAAATTCTTGACATATTTTGTGTATTCTGATGCAACAAAGATGCCAACGCCGCCTCGATAATTTTAGTCGTTGTCATCACTATCTGAGTAATATAGTGTGCCATGCTCATGTTGGCATGATCCGCAGCCTGGCCAACGGTGTTCGCTTATACCCATGATGTGTATGTTCATACTATTGATTTCAATAGCCGTAGTATTTATTTCCTCTGCTAAACTAATTGATTAATCTCGTATAAATATATTAATTTGACCGTGTCTTCTCGGGACCATACTTTTTCTCGCTCATGTTACTTTTTTCTTACTTAAGTTACTAATTTAAACTTTGACCATACAATCAATGTATCAAGTGTATGCACTTACTTGATCTTATCAAGTGTATCCACTACACTACTTACTTGAATAATTTCCAGCTTAAAAAATTTGAACTTGCCCTAAAAACTTACCCAACTTTTAGTGTAAACAAAATAAAGTCGCAAGTTCTTGCTGCAAGGTCAAAAAAAACCGTATACACTTGAGACTTGCAGCAAGTTTGGCAAGTCACAAAACTTGCAGAAGTCTACTTGCGCGAGCGTTTACACCTTGCCTGCGCAAGTCAACTTCCGCAATTTTTTTTGCCAGTGGACACTTCGCATAAGGGAAGACTTTTATTAATAACTCATTTGAACTCTAAATAATCACAATAATTTACACATAATACGAAATTATATAAAATCTGAAAATAAAACCCATAACAATCAAGTGAAACCCATGACAATCATATTAACAACATTGATAAGCCATTGCCTTCTTGGGAATTATAACATGCATATGTCAAATAATTATTAACCTCCAAAACTCAAATTACACACTTCCCCTTAATAATTACATGACAACAAATTATTATAAATAAAACTCATTCTTCATTGCCAGAAATCCACTCATTTCTATTTTCCCCTTTGTGAGATTTCTTTCAGTACTTTCTAAACTATCATCACATGAAAGAGGAACGCAATCATTGATTTTAGCTGGGGGTTGTTTCTTATTTTCCACATTATTTTCAAATCTATCTTCATTTTTTCTTTTTTGCAACTTCACGCTTCATTATTTCATTATGCTCCCTATGTCAAACATTTCATCATACTCTCCATATCAATGATTTCATTATCCTCTCCATACCAGTCATTTCATCATCTTCTTTGTATCATTCATATTCGTTTTCTTTGTATCATTCATCTTCTTTGTATCATTCATCTTCTTTGTATCATTCGCTTTCTTCTATCACTTTCCCCTTTCATAGCTTCTATTACGCCTTCTTTCATATCTTCTTTTACACCTTCTTTAATATCTTCAACTTTTGATCCTCTTTACCTATATTTTCATAATTTTTCTATTTCTTACTATCTAAATGCGATTTAATGTCATCTGATATTTTATTTCATTATATTCTTCCTTTTCCTTCCGCATTAAAAATATTCCTACACATCATACGTACCAGGTTGTTTAATAAACTTGAAGGGCTAAGCGGGGAGACTCAGTTCGGATTTAAGAGCGGCACCGGTATACGACAAGCAACATCCTGCCTAAACACATTGGTACAAAACTGCTATGACCAAACAAAGAACATCTTCCTGTGCCTCATGGGCTATGAAAAGGCGTTGGATAGTATCAACCACGAACGTCTCATCGAATATCTAAAAAGAGCTGGTATAGATGAAAAAAAAGTAAGAGTAATCCAAAACCTCTATTGGCAACAGTCAGCGAACGTCAGAATCAACAACCAATTAATGATAGAAGAAATCGAGATAAAAAGAGGGGTACGTCAAGGATGCATAATGTCACCAATGCTATTTAATCTCTACGTCGAACAAATATTCTCAGAAGCCTTCGATGATCTAGAAATCGGAATAAAAGTGAACGGTACCACAATAAACAATATAAGATAAGCAGACAGCACAGTGACCATAGCAGGTAACCAGCAAGACCTACAGCTACTAATGAACAACATAAACAGAAAGGGGTCAGAGACCGGACTAAGAATGAACAGATTCAAAACCTTAATATTCAGGCAGGTGCGTCCAACACGGTAGAGGAGGAAACAATCGAAAGAACTACGAACAAGAAATACCTAGACACACTAATAAACGACAGATGGAATCCACTACAAGAGATCAAGAGCAGGGTAGAACAAGCCAGACAGGCATTCAACAAACTACGTCCCTTGCTATGCGATAAAACCTAAATTTATAATTCCGCCACTGGATGGTCAAATGCTACGTTTGCCTAGTCATACTATATGTAGCAGAAACCTGGACGATAGAAATAGCATCCATTAACAAGATCGAGGCGTTCGAGATGTGGATACTCAGAAGAATGTTCCGCATCCCATGGGTAAACCACATTGCCAACGAGGAGGTGCTGAGAAGGGCAGGAGTGGACAGATTACTATTCAATACCATAAAGCAGCACTAGATCAGGTATCTGGGTCACATACTAAGGGGGCCAAAATATCGAATTCCCCAGCTCATACTCGATGGAAAGATAGAGGGCAGCAGGGGCATCGGACGTAAACAGCTATCATGGCTTAGGAACATCAGGAACTGGACCGGAATCAAAAAGTTTTGTGACAAAAATGATAATTCGCCAATTCACATAGGTGCAAGGTAGCAGATGAAGAGAAGATAATAATAAAGATAATCTTCCTTCTTAAATTCTGTTTGATAATCATTTCTACTGCTTCTCCTTTTTGCAAACCAATATAATTACTCCAATAATTTCGCTCTCAATTGGACACCAATAGAATTTAACTTCTGTATCATAGATAATATTTCATTTACATAGCTTTCCATTGATGAAAACTGATTTATCTGAAATTTATAGTATATTTTAGAGCAAGAGATGAAAGTGGCGTTATTTTGGTGAGGTGCGAGTTTGCTCACGAGCGCCAGCGAGTTAGCAATCTCACCGAACCAAAAAAAAACACTTTCATCTCGAGTAGTAAATGCAATTTTTTGTACTGATGTCGGTTGTAGAATTCATAATTCGACTTTAATAAATCCAATTCGAAGCGAACTGTCACTACAAATTTAATTGTTGGTTTGGTCGTTTCCATGGTAACATATTGCATTCTCATAGAAGGTGATACTTTTCATGTCAAATTACCTAATTTTATTTCGGTTTTTTAAATAGTTTCGGGCTCGTTTTACGTTTGTACATTAAATATTTCATTGAAAATGATGTAGTTAATAAGAAAGTTTATGCAAATTAGGTTAGTTTAGTGTTTTAATCGAGAAAATCATAAATTTAAAATGCTCATTTTCGTCTCTAGATGTGAAAATATTTTCATCTCTAGAATGAAAAAATATCACTTTCATGTAGGGTAAGCCGTGGAAAAAAATGCCATTTTCACATATTTCAGTAAAATAAAAAAAAAATTTCGAGCTACGTTAAACTCCTTGCGAGAATCTAATCTTCATAAGTGTTTTCAAGTTCTTTTTTTTTTAAATCCCTTTCGAACTTTTCATCAATTTCATTTTATACTTGCCAAAGCATATTTTTCTTCATCTTTTTTATTCCCAAAGTTCCAAAGTTCTTCACCAATTAACTAATTTTACCGTCAAAATTTCCAAGTTAATGGAATAATTGGATCCACCATCCAATTTTCCAGGTTCAGCCATTTCAATTGGCAATCAAAAATTATAACAAAATTGCTTGAAAAGTCTTGGTAAATCCCCAATCGAGGTAACCCTGTATAGTCCATCTTAACCACGTTTTTCACGCATGTGCAATGATATGACCATTATGTAAAAACCATAGACGTAGTGAAAATAATTCATAAAACATTCTGCTGGGATATTTTACCAATTCATTTTATTTCCTTCAGAACTACATATACTAAAATTGAATATTCATTAAAAAAACATTTGACCGTATGTGGTCTTGATTTATCTGCCGCTTCGCGGTGGACAATCTAATCTAATCGAGGTTTGCAACGCCACATATATCCATCACCTTTAATATTATTTTGAACTAATTTCATATGTTGATCACATTCCTTACATGCGTACTTTTTCTCAAACAAACCCAAATACAGCAACCATTCAACCATATTTCCATTCTCTGCCATTTTTCTAATATTGTTTGTAGCAATAACCCGTATTTCCAATATATGCCGGAGAATTTCATTTTGAACTTTATAATTTTCAAATATTCCGTTTTATGTTCGTAGAAACCTTAAGTAAATTCCTTAAATATGTTTAAATACTTGTTGTAGAAAATTTTCCTAGTAACCTTAAATAATAATGCGAACTTTGTTCCTTAGTTAAAAATTGTACCATGGAGGTACCATACCATTACCAGGTAACACTGAACGCTGGGTTACTTCGTTTCCGAATTAGCCCAGGTCTTTTCTGGGCCCATAACCATTGTTGAATAAAAACTTTATGATTATAATCGAACACTTTTATTAATAACCCATTTAAACCCCAAATAATCACAAAAATTTACACATAACACTAAATTATATTAAAAAAACAAGAAAATAAACATGAATCCCATGACAACCAAGTGAAACCAATAACAACCATATTAACAAAATTGTTAAACCATTGCCTTCTTCGGAATTACAACATGCATATATTTTATAATTATTAACCGCCAAAACTCAATCATAACTCGCACCAAGAAGAAGCGCAACTGTTATTGATATTTATAATTTTGCGAGTACTTATTACTTTGAATACTTGACTTTTTTGTAATTTTTTGTAAATTATAAAACAGTATTTCAAGAAAAAATTAAAAAAATGTACAAGCAAACCTTTTTGAAATTCTGAGATTTATGTTGAGGACAAATTTCATTCCATTGAAAATGTAGCACAAAACATAAAACCCAGAGCCTTAAAATACAGTAAGAATGAAAGAAATTTATTCAGAATATAAAATTATTTTTGTATATAAGTTTCTAATAAGAATGAATTCTAATAATATCCTATTTAATAATTCTCATAGTTCAAAAAAATCGTAATATTATATCTGCTCTAATACATTAATATTAATTGTTGAAGGATAAAACTTATATTATTAAATACGGTAGCTAATTGGCTAGCAGAAAATAAACTATCACTGAATATAACCAAAACTGATTTATAACTTTTGGTAACTATAGCAACAGCATTCCGGAGGAGATAAATGTACAAGTAAATAATATTAGCATAAAGCGTGAACAGAGTTGCAAATACTTAAGATTAATTTTTGATTATAATATTAAACGGAACAAACACATCGAATATTTAATATCTAAAACTAAGTATCTTATTTTAATCTTTTCAAAGATTTCAAAAATAATGAACACGAAAACTCTTCTCATGATTTACTATGCACTATTCAACAGCCTAATATCATACGCCATTATTGCATGGGATGGAGCATATAAAAATAATTTACAATTAATAATGAATGTGCAAAATAGAATACTAAGAATAATAAATAAAAATCGTGATATAGATGTAAACAAAATGCCATTAAACATCAATCAACTTTTAATTAAGGACTGTGTGACATTCCATTATTGTAATTTAAGAGATGCATTTAAATGTTCCGATAGTATTTCTAAGAAAATGGAACTACCTTCATCAAAAAGGAAAAAGAGAATTAGTTTAAATAGTTTAAAAATAGCATTGTAGTATAGTACAAAAACTTCAACAAGCTGCCAAATACCTTAAAGGTCTAAAAATTTAGCAAATGTAATATTAAACTTCAAATTAAAAGCTGGGTGAGGGAGAACATAGACTAGATTTTTATTTTAAGATAAATATGTAAACTGCTGTTGTTATTTTATGTTGAAAATGTTTATATCTACCAACTTTGTTGTTATGTTTTATATATACCAGGCCTATATACAGGTAATTTGTAATTACCTCTATAGGAGTTAATATTTTGTGTATATTTCATATATCTGCATATGTACTTATTTGGTTGAATAAATAAATAAATAAATATAAACATATATAACATATCAGTTTATTTTCAAAAAGTTTTAAGAAAACTAGAGGAAACTATAAAGCACTCAAACGCTGCAGACGTTTAATAGGAAAAATAGAATTTTCTTTAATATTTTTATCACCTCCTTGTATACCCCCATTTTATTAAAAGTTGCAACCGCCGAGATATAATATATGCGACCCACCGAGAATTTCGTATTGCCGCCAGGTCCCCGAGCCGACTCTTCCAACAGAATATATATATATATATATATATATATATATATATATATATATAAATATATATATATATATATATATATATATATATATATATTTATATATATATATATATATATATATATATATATATATATATATAAATATATATACATACATATATATATATATATATATATATATATATATCGTGACATACACCACCAACTCTTCTAATAAAGTAAATAATTTTTCAAATCCTTGTGCTAGATATTTTCAAACCAATCAGGGAGAAAATGCCTTCCTTCCCTTTAAAACTCCTTCACTTTAAAGGAAAATTTATTAATATATTTTCTTGGATACTTAACTGTATTGATCGTTATTGATCCTTATTTAACTATGTATATACTGATCGTTATTTTGAATGTAAAAATTGATGAGGACTGTATATTGAGCATGGTGGAAAGGTTACTTAGTGTGGAATAGTTGATGTAAGTCGGACCGATATACTAACAAAGTTTACAACTGGTAAATACTGGACAGAAAAACACTAAGTGATCATCGATACACCTTCTATAATAATAATAATAACCTTTATTGGCATAATTAAAATATTTTACATTTCTCTACAAAATATACATACAAAATAAAACAATAAAAAATAATAAAAATAATAAAAAGTTGTGAAACTAAAACCCCATTAAAAAGAAAAAAAGAAATTTTACCACCCTATAAACCTATACTTCAACACCTGTACATCGGACATAAGCTCCCAAAACAAAAACAAACAAAAAAAATAATAACTAAACCGTCACACTCAAAAAACTACCCCGTCGCATCCGCTCTTTCCATCTTTTCACTCTGTGTGAAAACGACAGTCCCTTGCCGCTCTCGTCCATACACTCCCTCCAATCCTTTCCTCGCCTTCTCTCCTGGTAATTCCACTCCGCCATCGTGCATTCTTCCAACCAATGACTCCACATATCTTCCTTCAACCCACACACCAAACACCTTCTACTTTCCTCCTTCATCCAATGTCTCCTTCCACGCTCTTCATTGCCACACCTAAATCTCGCCAACACTGACTGGTCGTCCGACCCTTTACTTGTCCTCAAATAACCAGAAACACGGCCGTGCACTTGTATCTGACTGTAGCCTTGGTAATATTTACTAGCCTCTATTTTCGATTGGCGCTCTTGGAAGTCCACTTCTAATAACCTCTCTTTTAGCATGAGTTTCCATTGAGCACCCGCACTTTTTTCCGTTTCCAACCCCTCGGAAGATAACCCGCCTCTCTCATACAGTTTCCTTTTATTCAACCCCCAACCGCTCTCTCTTCTACCACTTAACCCCTCTTTATTCACTACCCGAAAGATTTCCTTTATTATCCTTTCATCTCCTAACCCATCCACCCTATACTCGAACTTTATCACTCTTTCCGCAGCTATTACCGCCACCTTATAAGCACTCACTTCCTGAAGTGCAATGTGACCCGGCGTCGACCTATCAAGTTTCAACACTTTCTTATAAAACTTTAGCTGCACCCTTTCGATCTTGTCTTCCTCTTTCGTTCCCCAGACCTCGCATCCATACAGTAACACGCTTCGCACACATGCCTTCCATATGGTCTCTGCTGCTCTAAAGTTTCCATCAAAGTTCCTTTTCCAAACCTCCCAGATACGACCCGCCGCCACCCATATAATCCCAAAGACATACCCCAAATACTTAAATTTACTAACTTCCTCTATTTCAGTACTCTGCCATTCAAACCTTTCTTTCTTATATCGCCCACCCCTTTTAAACCGAATCCATTTTGTTTTACCAACATTCACCCTTAAATCCCTCTTTTCGAAATACCTACAGAGCCTTTCAATCACGTCCTTCATCTCACTAGCCGACTTTGCAAATACCACCATGTCATCCGCATATGCCAAGCTCCACACCTTCTTTTTCCCAATCACCACTCCTCCAGCCTGCCCGGCCTGTAGAACCTTTTCCATATCCGCCACATACAGATTGAAAAGCGTGGGACTCAAAAGGCAGCCTTGTCTCAGACCCTTCCTCACCTCAAAATAGTCCGATTCCCATTCATTCGCTACTACCTTACAGACCGTTTCCTCGTACAAATTCCTGATGTTCCTTCTTACCCTCTCTGAGATACCTAGCTTTCCCAAACACTCGTCCAGTCTCCATCTGTTCACCGAGTCATATGCGGCTTTCAAATCAATGAAAAGAGCAAACAGGCATCTCTTTCTTATTCCTTGGTCTATGACGACTCTCAAGGTCACCAGGTGTTCCACCGTGCTCCTTCCTTCTCTGAACCCCGCTTGTATTTCCGGCAAAAGCTTCCTTTCATTGATTTCCTTCCTCAAGCGACAATCCAGGATTTTAGCAAATATTTTGTATGAGGAGTTCATCAAAGTTATACCTCTATAATTTTCTAGCGCGTTCCTCGTTCCACTCTTAAACACCGGTTGAATTATCCCCACTTTCCAGCTGACTGGTATCCTTTTGTCTCCTCTCCCTATCCTTCTCAATTCCTCCGTAAACTTCTCCTTACAGATTCCAGGTGCTTCTTTCCACGCTTCATTTCCGTGCCCATCCAAACCTCCCGATTTTCTTGGCTTTAGGGAATCAATAACATCCTCCACCTCCGTCACGGTGATATCCTCGGCGAGCTCTTCCTGCTTTCTCTGTCGATCTCCTGAACTATCTTCTCTTTCTGACCGCATCTCCACCCCTCCTAGCATCCTCATGAAGTGGTTTTGCCATTCTTCTATCGCAATGCTCTTGGATAATCTTTCCTACCTTTTCCTATTCTCTCTCACGTATTTCCACAGCTCAGCTTCCGTCTTGATTTCTCGTACCCGCTGCTTCTCCTTCTCCTCCCAAAGCTCCTTTTTCTTCTTCTCCATTTTTTGCAATTCTGTTTTCGCTTCCAGCACGTGCACTTTGCACGTGCACATCTTCTATAGCCTGCAGAGCCAAGTAAAAACGGCGTAAACCAACAGACGACATATAAGGGATGGTCAACCAAATCCTTGAAGGAGTATAAGCTAATCCCTCACTTGGAAATGGGTGTAGCACAAACCTCTGAGAACACAGTGCTAAGCATGAACTATGTATGAACCACTACGACACCATTGTGGGTGCTATCTATAGATAAATTGATAATCGCCTTGTCAGTGAAGTAATATTTTGGTAGGACACAATTACAAAACCAACTTTTTTTTTATTATCTGGCCAAAATCTCATTTTCTGTAATTAAAATAGTTTAAAATACTTCGCGGGCCGCATAAAAGGTCGGAGCGGGCCGTCATTTGCCCAGCACTGATTTAGACCATAGAACACAACACTGTGTTCTCAGAGGTTTGTGCTACAACCATTTCCAAGTGAGGGATCAGTTCAAATCCCAACAGAACCAAAAAGCAGCAAAAATTTAAAACTAATGGCTGCAACCCATCACTCAATTCTCCAATCCGGCTTACGCAACCGTGGGGTCTCAAATGCCTAATGCTAAGCGTACACCAAAACCGCTTTTGTCGGCCCTGAACGGACGAGTAACTCGCACGTGTATGTGCTTACACTGCAACAGTGTTGCCACTTGTACAACCATAATCGTATGGAAAAGTTTTGAATATTGTAATTTTTTTAATGTTCATCCCACAGGGTTGGTCTATTATAAATACAACTAATTAATTTTTCAATATCTATAGTCGTTTAGGTAGATAACAACAAAATTTAACTATAAATACACTTAATTTGCACTGTAGACGCCGGCAGTCTGGCGAGAAATCCAAACAAGTTCGGATCATCGTGATGATCGGCCGTTTTCGGGCGTCAGCGGACGATTACAGTCGTGTTGTGTACGCGCTCTCATTCTTTTACAAGTGTTTAATTCAATCGCCGTCGTCGCCCGAGCAAACTTCGGCCGATGACGGTGTAGGTGTACGCGAGCCATAACACCTTCTCTGGAAATTTGTCGTTTTGATTCGACGTTAAACTGTAGGTCCCCCATATTCCAATCTTAGTGCTCAAGTTGGATATGTGGTAGAGAAGAGGCCAGTGCTAAGCAGTGGAACATAAAGGCTGATGATGTAGAAGAGCAACCACAATGAATGATCCTAATTCGTATTCTAACATAAACAAAGCTACAGAAATCCCGAAAGCATACCTATGACATGCTTATTATGTTTAACAGACCTGCTGTTTACTTTATAATCTACCTGCCACTATTTTATAGACACTGTAGTTTTTTTCGTTATACAAGCATTATATATTTTCCACTATGAGAAAGCTTTTAAATATTGATGTGTCCAGGCGAGTCTAGGTCGTGGTATACTAATAACTAGGGCAACCAAAAATATGCAAATGCATATATTTTTCCATTCTACTTGATTCTACAAGAATCCATTCTACAAGAATGGACTAGCCAGAAATGTATTTCTGACCAATCTATGAATTCAGAGCCCTATTCATAAGGGCATATTTTTGCATATTTCACCAATAAGAGCATAAATTGCATATTGGCTATGATAAGACATATTTCGAAATAACTGCATATTTTTAGTGCATACATATTATGCTCAATTTGATTAATATATTTATGTTATATGCGGCTCCATACATGGAAAAAGCAGCTCAGGCCGTATATACCAAAAACTTTTTAGCCGTGACATATCTGACTTACCTTGCACAGGGACTCATGAGTTCAGAGTTTGCTAACAAATTCGAGGAATTTATATTAACGTCGATCGTCTAATAGCTAATGTAAAAAAGCTTTTTTGAATTCACCGTCAAGGGTAACGATTTTTAATGATTTGGCACCTGGCACTTCCCACGCAACCACTCCCATGCCACCACTTCGAAAAAATTGTGAGTGTTCAATGTATTGGACGAGAAAGAGGCCGCATCAATCAAAAGAGCTACTAATTTCAAAAGAGCTACTAAATGACGGTGAAATAAAATTTTATTTAATTTCCATTGCATTAAATTATGGATTCCTTAGCCCATCAATAAATTCGCTTTAAATGTCTGGGCTACTGCTTGCTAAACAGATTGAGGTAATAGAACATCCTCGGCATGTAATTAATGGCGTTAACGGTGAAGCAGTTAACTTTGTGAAAAAAATAACTTTGTGCGCTTATAACTTCGGTTGATGAGGAACGAAGTTTTTCATTGTACAAAAATGTCCTACGATCAAACATGAATAAATTTCTTAGAGAACTTAAATGAGATATTTGTCATTTATTGAAATAAAAACTAAAAAAATTTCTATTTAAAAAATAATTAAATTTAAATTATTTTGAAGTTTAGCTGTATATTTCTTTTGAATTTATGTTTTCGTACCCAGAATTGATCATTATTTTATTTATTTTATTTCACATTTAAGAGCATATATATTTTTTAATGCATATTTTAAATTTTATAGAGCATTTTTTCATTTTCATAGAGCATATTTTTATATTTATAGAGCATATTTTCATTTTTATAGAGCATATTTTCATTTTTATAGAGCATAGTTTCATTTTTATAGAGCATATTTTAACAGACAAATATCATATTTTAAGCGCCTAAAGCTCTTTTTTAAGAGTTTCTTTTAGGTTGCCCTACTAATAACTATAAAAATTGAAATTTTTCTAATGCGGCCCGCGGTCAAATTTTCATACATAATGTTTCCCGACAGCCAAAATATTTGCCCACCCCTAGTCTAAATGGTATTTTTGAACACTAAAGTATATAATGCGACGCTACCAACAAAAAGAAATGTTAGCAGGAAACGACAAGTACATTGATGGAGTGAATATATTGCCAACGAAAGGAAACTATGTGTTTCCACAAGGCGGGAAGTCCAAAGGAAAGACAAGAAAATCTTAGATCCATGTATCAAAGAACAGCTCAGTGGTACATATACTCAATCTAAAAAACCGCAGTGCATTAGAGCAATAAGAAAAGCAAAAAGAGATCACGGGGAAGCATTGTGCTGGAAAATTGACAGCGACACCTGCGGCGATGCTTATGCAATAGCTAATAGAAAACTGAATGGCACTAAATTACGAAAATACCCCTAGAAAAAATAGAAGAGTTGAATGACACACTATTCCTCGTTCATCAAGAACCGAGATGGAAGCAGCCAGTGGTAAAAGAGGTAGTAACATTCATACAAGACGAACATAAAATGGCTTGTGAGCGTCTCAACAACGGTAGAGCCCCAGGATCAGACGGAATTCCACCAGAGGTGCTAAAAATTGTCGTCATACATGCTCCCGAGTATGTTATAAGTGTTATGAACAATCTACTCAAAGGAGGTAACTTTCTAGCACAATGAAAAAATACTAAACTACTCCTCCTAAGAAAAGGAGATAAGCCCCTTATTTAAGCTACTTGATACAGTCACTATATCTACTACACGTCCCTGTCTACCAGAAGTTGCTCAAGCAGTCTACCTTGCTTGAGCAACTTCTGGTAGACAGGGTCAAAAAAGTGCTACGAACAGAAACTGAGCTCTTTGAAAAACAAGGTGTCAGAGAAGGAAAATCCACTACCGACGCCATTAAGAAAGTCCTTGAAACTGAGGAAGCTAGGGCTGGCACACGTACAAACTGTGTTCTGGTAACACAATAAAGTGCGGATAAAGTGCGCAACGCTTTAGTACGGCGTGTTGGCAAAATATCGTCGACTTCACGACATCTAGAGGTGTCGTTCCATACCCATAGCGTATGTTAAGCAGCTACCTCTCTGAGAAGAAAATTATTATCGAAAGGGACAATAAATTAGTAGAGCGTGAGGTCTACAGCGATGTCCCACAAACTCCCGGAAGGGCTGGAGATCGTAAGTTTGGAGAACGACCTCGCGCTTGTGGTGTGTGGGAAAAATGAAGGAATTAGAGTCAACAAATGAGCTATAAGAATAGTGGATGAGTGGATGGGAGGGAAGCAACTGCAGATGGCCCCTGAGAAAACGTAGGCTGTACTTCTGACGGGCATACAAAGCCAAGTTCTTTCGAAATAAGTAACTTTACTGTAACCCTAAACGCTTACTTAAAATACTTAAGCGTTGTAATCGACAAGAGGATTTCTTTCAAGCAGCGTATTATTAAAGCTTGCGATAAAGCGCTAAAAACGGCTGCAGCATTGGAGAGTCTCATGCTAAATGTCCGGGGGCCCAGAAGTAATAAGTAGAGACCTGTTGTGCTCGGTTACGTGCTATGCTATATGGAGCCCCGACATGTAAGCCCGGACGAGAACCAGGGCCCCTAGGCACTTAACATTTGACCCCCGCCTGCCCCCCACCATCATGAAGCTATTTTGGAAATTTAGCAATTTAAATGCTCTAGTACAGAACATATAATTTTTAAACGACTTTAATGACTTTAATAAACATCAGAATAATACAGTCTATGCTACTATAGTTTCGTTATTCTATAAAATTTATCGAATCATACGATAAACTTTCTTCGGTGTAAAAGAACGAATGACGCCATTATAGTCAATTGACTGCATTATTTCTGACTCTATCTACATTATATAGAATGAATTGAGCCTGCTTTGTGCTATGTTAGATCTTAAGAAATTCTTTACTCTCTTTAACGCTAAAAACGACTATTCTGCTGAAAGGTTTGAAATTGGTGTACACAACAGCATTCGGAGCGCAATTCTTACGTTTGGATAAATCTCCAAAAAGCCTTTTTTCGATAAGTATCTGGGGGCACGGCAGTGCCCCCGCCAAGTCGAGCACAACCGTACGATACTATCCTTTCTCGAAGCGACAAACAGCACTTTTGACCCCCTGTACCTTCGTTGTGTATAAAGCAGGAAGTTTTAATTTTTAGATATCAAGAAACATACTATAACTGGCTATATTGCCAATTATACCTTATAGTTTACGAATTATCGCCAGTCAAATTTCTTAATTTTGTAAGTGACACACTCACCTACGATCAAAATTCTAAGATACTTCTAGCAGTCTTACAAACTTCAAATTTTGAATTTTAGTTAACCTTTAGCCTATAACGGAAGGAAAAAATAAAAAATCCCGAAATTTCATTATGGATTAAATGAAAAATAATGATAATTTAAAAATGTCTTAATTTTGTCACCAATCATCAAAATTATAAGGTACTTCTAGCAATCTTGCAAACAGCAAATTTTAAATTTTAGATACCCTTTCGCCTGTAACGGAAGGAAAAAATAAAAAATCCAGAAATTTCATTATCCATTAAATGACAAATAATTAACAATTTCTTAATTTTGTCACCGATAACCAAAATTCTAAGGTACTTCTAGCAATCTTACAAACCCCGACTTTTGAATTTTAGATAGTCTTTAGCCTATAACGGAAGGAAAAAATCAAAAATCCCGAAATTTCATTATCCATTAAACGATAAATAATGGTTATTAATAATTTCTTAATTTTGTCACCGATCATCAAAATTCTAAGGTACTTCTAGCAATCTTACAATCCCCAAATTTTGAATTTTAGTTAGCCTTTAGCCTATAAAGGAAGAAAAAAATCTAAAATCCCGATATTTCATTTTTCCATTTTTAAAAATAATATTCAAACAACGCATCGCGCTTGTACGTATGGTTGCTAACTTTAAAATAGACACAGGTAGTGGGCTTTATGAAAACCAGTAGCTGACGGACAAGGTATATTACCCGAGAAAAAAAAAAGGAACATGACCTACAAAAAGAAATGAGATCCCATCAAAAACATAAAATGTAAAAGATGCCAACTCTCGAAACGCATTTCTTTCGCTACAAAAAGTTGTGGGATCTCATGTAAGACCAAGTCAGTTATTTTAGTTAGTGTGTATGCAGAAGCACCTATTCAACTACTTTGTTATAAATTGTTATCTAATCAACAACATTTATAGTGACCGTATCAATATTATACACCTTTATTTCTATTATAATTTTAATGAAATGGCAATTGCACGGCAACAAATTCTACTAATTAAAATACTTTATTCTTTTTACATTTTATGTTTGTGATGGGATTTGTATAGCTTCAGTGACGATAATTCCATAACTTCATCGTTCGACGACAAATGAGCTTGCAGGTGCAGACCACTCTTTTTCCAAAGTCCTATTTAAAATTTCCTTCACGGATATTTTTAGATTTCAAACGATGTAGTTTCGTAAGAAACTCAAACTCTTTATTAAATTTTACATTAGCAGATCCGCGTCTCCGTAGTTCTGTAATTAGTCTATCTATAGTGACGTTAAACATGGTAACTTTGAATCTGTCCTTGCCAAAGAGTTCCTCGGTCTCTTACTTCGTTGAACTGAACCCATTACATTACATTACATGTCATACGCGTAGCTATTTTCACCAGATTTTTCAATAACTTTCGACTCATAATTTCGATTTATTTTCTTTTCCCTTTAGTTTGCTCCCCTATATTCTCATTTTTTGTTTTCTTGTTTTTATAATATTGTGTTCTCTTAATTTTCTCTTGTTAGCTGTTTTCTATTTATCGTCTGACTTCTTTTTAATTTGTTTGGGTTTAGTTTTACCCTTGGCTAGTTTGGATACTTCACTTTTATTCGCTTTCTTTTCCATGTCTTTCAAATCATTAAATGATCTTTACTCACTCTTTGGCCTTTGTAATTTAAAACCCTTCGGCGGGTTCTTTTTTTGCATAGCTCAGTGTGGGCATAAATAATTGAATCTGCGATTTCTGCGATTGAGATGAATGAATATGTAACGGTTGCTCTACACTAATATGTATTGAGGTGGTCAAGTGGGTGTCCAGTGTAGAGATATATAAAACAACTATATAGGCTTAACAACATATATATTAACACGACTAAGACCTTGTAAACGTACGTCTTGACACTTCGAAGGGTGGGAGAAGAGAGAGCGAAGCCTCGTCTGCGACGACGTCAGACTAAGCCGAGTCTAACTCGACTCTTATCTTTTAAAGACAATACACTCTGGATGAGGACAAACTAACAATAATACAAATTACAGTACACTACATACACGTGATTCTGTGATGAATCTTGTCATAATTTCACTGTCTAAACTATTTTCACCATCAAAAGCATGAATACTTTGTTGAATAAGTGGTCTTGATATAAATTTGGTAATCACTTCACTGTCAGAAATATGTTCTGTATATGTTTATGAGTCGGAAGCATCAGTAGATGTGCTATAACAATCAACGTCTTTTTACAGTTTGCAAGTCACTTGTCGCAATCGGCGATCTGTAACAAGTTTGACTATTTTTGTGTAACGGAGTTTACTTGCGAAATATGTGGTTTTATGTCTGATCAAAGATACAGGTACTGGGTTTCCTTAAGTGTTCTAGGTATGTTACCAAAGACTGATACAGTTCAACGATCTTACCAGGGTCGAAGTTAACAGATTGGAGAGGTTTACTTTGTTGAACCTTTCCAAGCTCTTATTCCAAAGAAGTGACAAAAAGCAAGTTTCCGTCGAGTCTAATCAATTCAGAATACCTGTCCTCCTGAGCTTCGGAGCGTGTAGATGGTTTTTCATTTGCATCACTGGCAATTATCTTAAGAGCTGCCATGATCTCATCCCAGGTGCAACATATATTTCGATACGCGACAGCTCGAGCAGACCATCTTGTCTGAGAAAAACTCCTCACGACTGCTGAAATTGACTTCAGTTTCGCCACTGGGGCCCCTAGAATGGGACCTTGTATGCTAAGGCAGAAATACGGCTATGCCGATATGGGCTAAGGCAATAAAGACGAACACTTTAAGAGATAAGATGGCATAGGTAAAGTGGAAGCTGGCATTGAGGGTGTGCAGCGCGTACCTAACAGTGTCCAGAGAAGTCGCTCTAGTGATCGCTGGAATTGTTCCCATAGAATTATTGATTCTTGAGAGATTGGACTTATTCACGACGTAAAGAAATGGCGACAAACGGAGAAGGACTGAAAGGCAAATAGCGACATCACCTAAATGTTATGAAGGATGGTAAAAAGTCTGTGATATAACAACAAACGCACAATGGACAAGAAAATTAATTATTGATGTAAAAGTTTGGACCAAGAAAACGCGTCGAAGTGAACTACTATGTAACCCAGGTGCTTAGTGGCCACGGGTGCTATAGGGAGTACCTCCATAGAATTGGTAAAACAACATAAGGCCTCTGCGAATACTGCGGAGAGGAGCACTGGGTTGCTCACACCATCTTCGTCTGGTTCACCATCATGGCTGGTGGAGCGCGAAACAACTAAAAATAGGGTCAGCAACAATGCTGGAGTACATGCTCGAGTTCAAAGAACAGTGGCAGATGTTGGACACTATAATATATATCATATCACAGAAAGTGTGCGACGAAAGGGCTCAGCAGAAAACAGAAGCAGAACAAATATAGGATTATACAACGCCATTTCGAAAAAATGCGAGAAGCGATTCCGAGATGTACGAGATGCAGAGGCTCGACATATGATATCCACCACCTTTTATTTATGTATGTTCTATTTTAATAAATGTTGAACCAAAAAAAAGTTTGGTGGAATAGTACGAAGAATATTAATGTGCACGCCACTGGTGGAGTCTGCAGTGCAGTTAAGTTAGCAGTAAGCAGAACTGCAAGAAGCGCGACTCGTGTGTGTGCATGGAAATTAAAAGTTGCAATATGCACGACTCCTGATGCACAAAATATTTTTCTAAACATTCATTCTGCTCAAATTATTTTAATGCTGACAGGTTTTTAAAATAACACGTAATTTTTAAAATGAAGTTAAACATGCAGTATTGCTACTTGTGAGACAGTGTTGGCCCAGTAGTCATGGTGTCGAACTTCGGAGCCGCAAGTCCCGGGTTTAAATCCTGGACATTGTGAAAAATAAGCCACCGTTCTCCTGTAGATGGCTCTGGCAAAGTCATCGCAGTAAAACTCTGCCTCGAAACACCCCGATTAGTGGCTCGCCATCCACGTTAAAAACTGTAAGGGCTCCCCTACACTTGTGTTTAAGACACTAAGCACAAGTGTAGGCCGTGGGAGGAGTCCAAGGTCCGTCCTGGGCTGTAGCGCCATGGGTTTGTTTTGTTTAATGCTACTTCTAAAAGAAATATCTAACAGACTATATCTAACAGAATGATATTGGTTACTACTACCTTTGCCTTACAATATTAAAAAAAAAATCAGCTGTGGCCTAGGTTATTAAAAAACTCACTAGAAATTCCATAAGCAATAACTTAATCAACTGACATTGATGTTGTCAACTTTGACTTTAAACTAATCAATAATGAAAATCTGGATAATTTACGTTGTTGTTGTCAAATTTGACAAATAGATAATATAATCAAGTCAAAAAAGTCAGCGGTTGCGGCAGAAACTTTTTCTTTTCGTCAAAATTGTAATCTTAGTTACTAATGTCACTTCAACAAATATAGTAGTCAATATGCTTTTTAGTAGACCTTTTTATAGTTTTTTGTGCGCATGTGTCAATTTCCGCAATGTAATAGGGGAATTGTGCTTAAGATGACATACTCAGGTAAGATGACACAGTGCTTACATCTGTTAAACTATACGTGCCACAAGTACGTAGATGGAGTTTACATGTCGGCTCACATACAGTGCCACCACTCAAAACTTTAGTGACCCCCCGCTCACCCAAAAATATTTTTGTAATGAAAGTGTTCCTGCCCATAAATTTGTATCAGGTACTTTTTTGTTGTATTGACTACTTTGTTATGAACTGCGATTAATATGGGCTAGGAATATCGAGGAATAATTTGAGTAACCTCAAAGCTTTAAGTCACAAAATGCGGCAATATTATTTATCTGGTAGGGTGAGATGACATAGCAACCGTTGGCTTAAGTTAACATGGTATGTCAACTTATCCTGAAGTTCTCGACGTATAAGAATACCTTAAAATCCTGTTCTATTGACTCGCCAGAGCATTAGATATCAAAATTCGCCAGAGCATTAGAATTCGAAAGCAAGTGAAGCGTGCTATCCTTCGGGATGACTTCGATGATGTATGCCTTTATTGCAACGAATTATATAGCAAATCGAAGCTAGGAGAGCATTGGGTATGTTGCCAGTTATGTAAGCAATGGTGCAAGCAAAAACTAAGCTATTCAAATGTGAATTGTGCACCGATAATTAGCTACGTCAACTTAGACAGACGTGTGTCAACTTACCCACTTGGGCATGATTGATGTTTTTGTTATTTAATTTTAATTCTGTAATTTTTTTGGCGTCAAGATAATTTTGTGTGCTTCGTAAATAAACGTTTTTAATGTGTACCCTTAGATATATTTTTTATCTCCTTTGAATAATCAAATATTGGCTTCCAAGCAAAAAAGTATGTCATCTTAAGCACAATTCCCCTACGTAAAAAAGTGAACGAACTTTTTGACGTATAACCAGTGAATGTGCCCGAAACTTTCATATTCCCGCCTTTCAAACTTGGCGGATGTGCATGCGCTTAACTAACCGTAAAAAGGTCTATTTAAGTTAATAAGAAAGTACTAAACGTCATAATTAAAAAAAAAATCTTAGCAGTTTACTATGTACAATATTTCCAAAAATGGTGGCTCTCTGCAAATATATTGATAACAGGGAAGTAACTCCTGGAACCATACTTTGTAAACACTAACCTAATGTAATCGTTAGGTTAGTGTTTGAATATATACGGCAAGGTTGAATATATTTATATATTCAGGCTGTGTTCTGGCTTTATTAAGTTTATACGATTATCTATCTTATTTCCTGTCTGCAAACCTAGTATATCTAGTCTTGTCAGTCTACTGTAGTCTGCTTAATCCATTTACTTTTCTGATCCTCAAACCACTTGTGGACTTGATTGATTCTCTTTTATATAAAAAACGGTAAGCACTCAATTTAAAAGCTCTTTTACACTCACACTAATTATCGACTATATCGAGCAATCCCATCTGTCGATAGCTGCATCATTGTTCTTTGCTCTCGCTGTTATATCTGTAAACTGGCAATAGTGAATCTCTCACGCGCCGGCTATTTGCCGAACCGCCATCCTCCTTTCAGAGATCTCATTTAGAGACGTAGGAAAGATTTATTCCGCATCCACCACCGCCGTTTCTAATTTCCGCGGGGATGTCCGTCAACTCGCGACCATTATGTTTATCACTCCGCAAGCTTTTCTCATCTACATACATCAAAACTCTATCCTATTATTTCGCTCTGATCCGTAACAAAATAACCGCATAGCATATTAAATTATTCTTAAGTAAAAAAAAATCCGAAAATATAGAGAAAAGACTTAGCTTCATAAATAACATAGTTACAATTCTGAGACAATTCATAAGATGCAATCATTATTATCCGCTGTTAAAAAAACTAGGTTGATACAAAATCAAAATATTTTTCTAATTAATGAATAGGATGGTAGCAACCGTTACTACTACTATCGTTACTGGTAATCCATACTTACACTGAATTGATAAATTCACTGTTTGTATTACACTTAATATGTACAAATATTATAAAAAGTTGTTATTCATAGTTGTTATATAAATTTAAACTCTTAACATGACTCGAGTTTCGACTGGTGAAAATGACCTTCACAAGTCGAAACTCGAATCTAATTAAGTCTTCTTCTTCTTCCTTTGGCTCTACAACCCTTTATGGGTTTTGGCCTCCTTTACTATTTTATGCCATTTTCCACGATCTTCTGCTGCTCTTTTCCAATTCCTTACTCCTAGTGCTTTTATGTCTTCTTCCATGCTTTCCTTCCATCTTTTACGTGGTTTTCCTCTTGGTCGGCTATTGGTGGGTTTCCATTCCATGATAAGCTTGGTGTTTCGATCTTTTTCCATTCTTTGCACATGGCCTATCCACCTCAGTCTCTGTGCCTTTACATGTTTTACTATGTTGTTGTTTCCAATTAGAGACTCTAGTTCGTGATTCATTCTTATCCTGTATGTTCCGTCCTGTTCCCTTATCGGACCATATACTTTTCTTATTATTTTTCTTTCAAATGTCTTTAGTTCTTCCTCACTTTTCTTAAGGAGGGTCCATGTTTCACAGCCATAAGTAACTACCGGTCGTATTAGGCACTTATATATAGTTATCTTGGATTTGTGACTTAGTAGTTTGCTGGTAAGTAGTTTTCTGTTCGCATAGTAGGTTCTATTTCCTTTTAATATTCGTATCTTTATTTCTTCACTCTCGTCGTTAGTTTGATTTAGTTGAGATCCCAAATACGTGAAATTTTTAACTTTTTCAAAGCTGTGGTCGCCTACTATGTATCTATCTTCATTTTGTGGTGCAGTTCTGGACATCATCATATATTTTGTTTTTTTCTTAATTCTTAATCTAATTAAGTGTTTAAATTTAAATAACTGTGGGTAACAAGTTATATTATATTTTGGAATATTAAGTGTGGTTAAAACAATGTGAAATTATCAATTCAGTGTTTTTCTAATTATATTGTCTGTTTCATGTAAAAGATATGAGTTTCCTTTTCGGAAAACATTGCTTTTAATCATTCAATTTTCTATATTGCAATATAAACATAATTCTATAATGCTATTCCGTAATCCACTAACTGTGTAATCCTTGTTTGGCACTTTCTCATTAATTCAGTTTCTGAAAACTGAAACATAAAAAAGCTCTAAATTTTCGCTAATTCGATTTATTCCGAATTTTCTATTATCGTTTCAATTCCTCCTTAGAATAGCTATCTACAATAGGTTAGCACTAGATGATGCTATCTCAATATTACCTACATTTTAAGCAAAATAGAGTAATTCGGTACCATTTTGTACCATTGTTGGTGACTGCATCAACAGTCTATATATTCTAGAAGTTTTCCTATTAAGCACAAGAACTCGGCCATCCGCAAACCACAACTTGACGAATTTTGCGACTTAACTTGGCCCTGCACCCGTACAAAACTCAGCTGACTCACGAGCTGAAGGTAAAAGACCTTACCCAACGACGTGTGTTCGCTGAATATGTCCTGGATCAGTTAAAAAAAAATTTCATCAAAGAATCATCTTCTGCTTTGAGGCCCATTTCTGGATGAGTGGGTACGTCTGTAAACAAAATTGGCGAATTTGGTACAATAACAATCCACATGAGATCCAGGACCGTTCAATGCTCGTAAGTCTCGTCTCGACAGTCGAGCGAGGCAGACGTGCGTTGTTTAAATAAGTTTTAGTCAAATCAGTGAGTTTTATTTGTTAAAAAAAGATAAAATACCAAAATATGCCTAGAGATCTTAGATCTAATACCCAGTCGGATAAAAAGAAAGACGAGGAGGAGTTAAAAAACTTCTCGCTACCCGAGCTGATTAAAGACATTATTAAAAATCGATCCTCTACATAGCCGTATTGATAAATTATGTGATCATATTAAGGAACATCAATATGCTGGCCATAAAAGAGGAAAATGCAGAGTTGAAAAATCAGATAAACAAGAATGAAATTAAAAATATTCGAGAGGAACCCAAAACCCAACGCCAAGACAGCGATAAAGCACTATCGCCGCGCGATAGAGCACTATCTGCGCACGATAAAGCAGAAAAATCGCCCGTCCCGCTCAATGAAAATAGAAATGAATTGGAAATAAATAATCAAGCTGAATCCGATAATGACGAGGATGTCTTTATGCCAAACGATGCTACATGGAAAGTACAACGCAGATATAAAAAACGTGCAAGGCGATCCAACGTAACTGTAGGTACAAACCCAGAAAACACAATATTAAAGGCTGTAACTAAATTTGCACACATTCATGTCTAGTGGCTAGAGCCAAATCTAACAGAAGGTGACGTCACAAACTACCTTCAATACAAGAAATTCAACATCGTACGATGCAAGCAACTCAAATCTAGGCATCCAGAAGAATACTCATCTTTCCAAGTATCAGTGCCAATGGAAGATCTAACTGAAATTAGGAAACCGGAAACTTGGCCGAAAAACACATATGTCAAGCGGTTTTTTCTAAAACGGGAAATCTCGCAACCAGAAATATAAAAAATATAGACAAGATTGAAAATCAAGTAGAAACAAATATATCATTATATCTGAATATTCAATCCTTAAGAAATAAAATATCTGAAATTGAATTAACAATTGAAAACAGAAACCCATACTTCCTATGTCTCACCGAAACTTGGATAACCAATGAACTACACTACCACTCGTCCATATTGGCAATTATAAATTATTATCGCAATTCTGTAGATCTCGCACCACTGGAGGAGGAGTAGCAATATGGGTCCGCTCGTCCCTAGACAACGATACCACTGATGTAAATAGCTTGGAAATTGAAAAAAACTCAATAGAAAAATGCATCGAAATATGCGGTATTATATGGACAAGTAAAAATAAATATATACAAATACTCAATGTATACAGACCATCTGCTGGGTGCATAACAACATTCATGGTGATACTGGAAAGTATTCTAAATAATATATTTCACAAAACTAGAGATCGCTGGAGACTTCAACATTAATCTTGCAGCAAACTCGAAAGAAAAGGAAAATCTACTGAATCTACTAACATCATTTGGAATGGTTGAACAAGTACACGACTTCACAAGAATCGCAGGCAATACGAATACTAAAATAGGTAACTTATTTGCAAAAACAAGTTTTCCATTAAGTACGTCTCAGGAAGACACACCAATGTCCGACCACCGATTAATTCTACTAAGTGGCAGTCTGCAGAAAACTAAAGAAAATAACACCGTCTCGTTAGAAGGTTCACTGAGGAAAATAAACTTCTATTCGCAGAGGCGCTGGCTGCGGAATCATGGCTTGAAATATATAGTACCCAAGATATTAATGAGAAAATGGTCATTCTCATCAAGACACTTCAATACTACTTCAACACCTGTTTTCCTATGGTCAAAGTAAATATACATACCAAGACATGGGTTACAAAAGAAGTAAGATTATCATCCGCCAAAGTCAAAGATATTTACATATTACAAAAAGAATACCAAATCCTAAGATCACAATACCTGCGAATGATGAAAAGCCACCAGAAGCTTATAATGGACACGAAACAACAATTCTACGGAAAGATAATGAATGAAGCCACAAACAAGCAAAAAGCTCTCTGGAAACTAATAAATGAACAGGCAAATAAAATAGATACAACAAGACATGTAGAACCTACAGAAAACGATAATATAATTAGAGATCCTAAAGAAGTAGCATATTCTATACTTCTACTACGAAGTAGAAGTAGCATATTCAATACGTTTCTCCAAAAGGTAGCAGAAAATATTGCGCAAAACATTGAATCCACTACTATAACAAACAGCCATATCACATGTAACCCAAACACGATATATATACAGGAATTCACATGTATGGAAGTTTTGTCTGTTATGGAAGAATTGCAAAATAAAACATCTTGTGGTCCAGCTGGTCTGCCATGCATTATAATTAAAGAATTTCGCCACTACACACTGAAGCCAATTTACCCACATCATTAACAAATCCTTTGAGATGGAACAATTTCCCTACGTTTTAAAAACTTCCAAAATTTTCCCAATCTATAAAAAAGGGAATAAAAATGATGTGAATAACTATAGACCGATTGCACTGCTGTCACTATTCTCGAAAATTTTAGAAAAATGTATGTCAAAACGATTGACACCATTTACAGAGAAATATAAGGGGATCAGCCGCTCAACAACATGGCTTTTGCAAGGGTTAGTCTACAAACACAGCGATAGTAGAAGTAACTACAAGAATTATTCAAGAGGTAGATCGTGGAAGAAAACCATTTGGTATATTCTGCAATCTATCTAAGGCCTTCGACTGTGTGCCACATGACCATCTATTAAATAAGCTATATAGCTATGGTATAAGGAGGAAAGCTGGTGGATGGCTAAAATCATATTTAATAGATCGTACTCAATTTGTTGCAGTAAATTACAACAACAATACAGCACATTCTTCTGCCGTACGAACAAACATAGGTGTTCCTCAAGGTAGTATCCTGGCCCCACTACTATTTTTGATGTATATAGCAGACCTGCCAGCATACATAAATGGTTATCAGTGCACCTTCTATGCAGACGATACAAGCTTCATTGTGTCTGAATCTAAGGGCACTGACAATGAAACTTTTGAACAAAATAGATAAATGGTTTGCAGCTAACAACCTATTCCTGAATAGAAAAAAGTCTGAGTACGTTATCTTCCAAACTTCAAGGAGCGATTATTCACAAGATCTCCAATTAAATATAGCAACCTATCCACTTCAGAGATCAAACCATACAAAATTCTTAGGACTCATTATAGAGGAACATCTTCAATGGAATCACGCTGTAGCACACATGTGTGCAATTTTAAATAAAAAGATTTTTCTAATAAGATGCCTACGAAAAATAGTATCGATAGCTGACCTGCTTCACTTAAATACAGTCAATCTTATCATATGGAATTGCAGTCCGGGGATCATCTCCACGTGTATGAACAGTACTTAAGTCGCAAAAAAGGATTGTCAGAGTCATAATGGGATTGAAGAAAAATGAGTCCTGCAAAACATTTTATTCACAACTAGGAATACTTATAGTACCAAGCTTATATATATGGATGTGGCTATTTATACATACAGTATGTATATGCAATTGGCTATTTATACATACAGTATGTATACGCAATTGGCTATTTATACATACAGTATGTATATGCAATTGGCTATTTATACATACAGTATGAATACACAATTGGCTATTTAAACATACAGTCTGCATTCAGTCTGTACCAGATATTGTGTTGAATTTTTATAGAGGTGAAAATACAAAATGGACGCTAATAAATATACAATCATACAATCGGTAAAGAAGAATATGAATATTATGGGAAAGGAAAAAATGAATGAAAATGATTATGATACAGCACCGGCTTTCTTATTATCGAGCGCTAACGATGGAATGTTTTGAATAAGAAAAGTGGAAAAAGTTTATACGAAAGGATATTCAAAATTAAAAAAAAAACTTTTTACCACAAGCACAGAAACAGACCAAAGTGATTTAATGGAATTTTTAGCAAAAAAAAGAAAATGGTGGAAATGGAGGAAAATGGTTTACACTATAAAAAAGATGAAGAAGAAGATCTGAAATCACTATTTATAGCCTCCTTAGAAATGGTTCTAAATTATGATAATTCTCAGTGCCCACACAAATAGATGTTTCTTTCGGGTTTGAAATGTTAAAAAATATAGAGTATTAGGGACGGAACAAAGCTTGAATATATAAATATACTCAACCTTTCCGGAACTCTATAATACTAATGAGTCTTTTTAGGACTACCAAAAACAAATCTCTTATGAAATTTGTCAGTTATTCTATAGCTTTCAGTCCACCTTCGTGGCACTCAACAAAAACCATAAGAATAACATTGAGTTTTAAGATCATGTCTTTCCGATACCTTATATTCGAAGTATTGGAAGGTGGACTGAAAGCTATAGAATAACTGACAAATTTCATAAGAGATTTGTTTTTGGTAGTCCTAAAAAGACTCATTAGTATTATAGAGTTCCGGAAAGGTTGAGTATATTTATATATTCAAGCTTTGTTCCGTCTTTACTTAGTTTATCTGATTATCTATAATGTTGTATGGTTTTACCAATTCATAGAGTATTAGGATTTTGTTACTACTCTAGTATAACCGACAAATCGGAATTTGCAGCTGTAGCATTTATTGCTAAAGAAACATATTCGTCATTCATATATTGTATGATTTAATTACAAAAAAAATGTAAAACTAATCCGTCCGTTTTTTTAATTGACAAAGACTTAACCGAACTAAAAGCAATAAGAAACATTTTTTTTGCAAATGCCATGATATAATTTAATATAACTATGTATAATTTTATATAATTATATATAATCATGTATCCCGGAAAAAAAAAGTTTTATAAAACTATATATAAATATATAAAATTATGTATAGTTATATATAAATATATATATATGATTTTATATGATTATATCTACTATTTCATATATTTATATATATATATATATATATATATATATATATATATATATATATATATATATATGTATGTATACATATAAATATATATGTATATATATAAATATATGTATATATATATATTTATATATATGTATATATATATATATATATATATATGCAGTTCAAAATTTTATATTACTATTTTTTTTAAATTTAATAACCGTTAAATTTTGTTTTGGTTTTACTGTATCCGTTTTACTTAGATTGTTTCAGTTAACAATTTAGTTTTAAAAATGTCATATTAACATCGATTTATATATAAATTAATTTAAAAAAAAATCAAAATTATCTATATATTAGCCGTATATACTAGTATATATGGCTAATACCTGTTATTATATATAAAATATATTTTATTTTGATTCCCTCCATAGACGCCTTCGATGAATAGGATATAATTAGGGCAACCAAAAATATGCAAATGCATATATTTTCTCATTCCACCTATAAAAGAATGGACTAGCCAGAAATGTGTTTCTGACCAAACTATAGTTTGGTCAGAAACACAAATTCATATGTGAATTTAGATCCCTATTCGTAAGGACATATGTTTGCATATTTCACCAATAAGAGCATAAATTGCATATTGGCTATGAGACATATTTTGAAATAACTGGATGCATATTTGTAGTGCATATTATGCTCAATTTGGTTAAAATAATTATATTCATTCATCTGATTTTTGACGGAAATCTGAAGACCCGTGACGTCGGCTAAGGTAGGTATTATCTTTATCAAAAATTGCACCAAAAATATTTTTTTATGGATCTCAATTGATGAAACTACTGATGATTCAATCAAAATTCTGGCTGAAATTTTCAATCGAGATTCGATATTATTCTTTATATCAGATGCCATTCCACACATGGTAAAAGCAACTCAGGCCATACAAATATTTTATCCAAAAGTGAGACATCTGACTTGCCTTTCACATGGACTGCATCGAGATTGTGAATAAATTCGAGGAATTTATACTAACGTCGATCGTATAAAATAGCCAATGTAAAATAAAAAAATGATTTTTGAAATTACCGTCAAGGGTAACGATATTTAATATTTTGGCACCTGGCGTCGCACTTTCTCTGCAACCAACTAGATGGGGAATATGGATTGATGCCGCAGTGTACTATGCCACCAACTTCGAAATAATTGTGTAAGTGTTCAATGTACTGGACGAAGAAGAGGCAGCATCAATCAAAATTTCAAAAGAGCTACTAAGTGAAGGTGAAATAAAATTTGAATTAATTTTCATTCTCTCAAATTATGGATTCCTTAGCGCATCAATAAATTCGTTTGAAACGTCTGGCCTCTACTGCTTGCTAAACAGATTGAGGTAATAGAACATACTCAGGATGTAATTATTGGCGTTAACGCTGAAGCAGCTAACTTTGTGAAAAAAAAACTTGCAAGGGTTATTTAAAAAATCTGGTGTTTCTAGGTTCTACAACAATAGACAATAAATATAGTATTATTGACGCAATGGCATTTAAATTTGCACCTATAACTTCGACTCATGTGGAACGAAGTTTTTCAATGTACAAAAATGTTCTACGATCAAATAGGAATAGTTTTCTTTTTGAGAACTTATTTTGAAGTTTAGCTGTGTTTTTCTTTTGTATCTATGTTTTCGTACCTAGAATTTAACATTTTTTCATATAATTTATTTCATATTTAAGAGAATATATTTTTATAAATGCATATTCTTATTTTTATAGAGCATATTTTTAGCGCTTAAAAGTAGATTTTTAAGGGCATATATTTTTGGTTGCCCTACATATAATACTGTATAATACTGGTTGACACCAGTATGCCAAAGCGAGTGCTTATAATTTACATTTCGAAAAGGGAATTAATCAATAAATTAAAACTTTTCAGCATCAACAAAAAGATGTTTCTTGTAAAAACAATCATTGGTGCTGAAGAAATTGAATGCAGAGGCTGATAAGTAAGTATGATAAGTAAAAAACAAACGTTTTTTTTAAATATTTATTAAATATATTTATTTAAAAAGAAACAATTTTCATCAAGATATTTTGTTTTTGTTTATTTTGATTTATTATTAAATAATTATAAATAGTTAAAAAATATAGAAGATAATTTAATAAAATCCATCATTTTTAATATTACCAAACACGATCAAGTAAATTAGGTTTTATACATACAAAATCGCCAACTTTAATCAGTTGACATATAGATAATAAGTTTTCGAGACATATTATTATGCTTTCATCTGTTATATTTCCATCTAAATTATTTTCATTAGAACTATCAATATGTGATAAATCGATAACACAATCAGAAAGACTAAAATTGTTCTTATTACTTATGACTTCGTTACAAGAAAATGTTTTCTCTCGTCTATACAGTGTGCGTAAAGGTACCTAAAATTTATAGGAAAATAAAATTAAAACAAAACAAATCGTAAAAATTTTAAAAACTGTACATAAGATCCCGAAGGACACTTTTAATACAAGTATTTTTATTTTAAATGTTATAAATAAGTTTCTAATTTTTATACAATTTGTTTGATATTTGCACTTACGGGAATATCAATGTCTTCATTATATAATTTATATCTTTTAGTAGGCCGAGATGACGACTGGTCCATATTTAGTTGTGACACATCGAATCTAATTAAGATAATTATCTTAAAATATTTTAAAACCAGAGATATGTGCATGTAATAAGCTTCAGCAAATTGTAACTAATAAAAGTGCACAATGGCAGGAACACTATTTGGCCTATATTTTACTGTAACCGTTAAATTTTGTTTTGGGTTTGTTTTAACGTAACCGTTACAGATTTTGTTTTTGTTTTACTGTAACCGTTTTACTTATTAGTTTGTTTATGATTGTTTATGTTTCGATTGTCTATGTTTTTACATCAAAGTAGTGTCAAAATCATATACGTATATTGGTTTAATAAAATTGTTTACCATGACAACAACAAACAAACGTTGATATTTACAAACGGCGTCCCTAGACCACAAAAATTTTGTTAGTTAAAATTATTTTTCAAATAAATATCAAACGGAATTCTATTTTGAGATTTAATTTGAAATATTTAAAATGTTTGTTATTCATTGCAAAACCGACAATTCATACTGCAAAGTTAAAGATGTTGATGTGTGTTATGATGAGGAAATGATTCCTAATCCTGGAGAGTCGGTAATTTTTTTTTTGGCAAAATTCCAAATACGATGGTATTATTCAATCAGGTAATACCAATTTATTATTCTTAAATATTTAGTATTCTTTAAAGTTTTCTTAAAATAATCAAATTATTTTCTGATATTTAAATTCAAGCGGTATACACGGTATTCAAAGGACTACGAAATATATGTGTAATATTAAGAAAAATTAAATCTATATTTGTAAAAAATTATTTCAAAAATATGCTGTGCACAATTATCCAAAAAAATATAATTGATTGATTGTGGAGTTACTGGTTCAAACTTCATTTCATTAATAAAGATAAAAACATAGATTGTTTTTAAGTTTCAAATTTATTGTATAAATAGAACATATGAACACGAACACTGTGGCTTGTTTATGTAATGATATACTATATCATTGTATATCTTGTAGACCATTATCTGAAGAAGCCACAGTGTATGTGAAACATATGTTGTATTTATACAATAAATTTGAAACAATCTATGTTTTTACCTTTAATATAAAAAATAATCAGTTTTAATCGGTAAATTAGCTAATTGTTAACGGCCGGTTCGCGGAGAATTTTTACTTGTCCGCGTAAAAAATGTATCGTAAATAATACAATCTTATTTAAGAAAACTTTTTTATAGTTTTTCGATTTTGTATTTTCAAATATATATATATATATATATATATATATATATATATATATATATATATATATATATATATATATATATATATATTGTTATTATTCAACAGTATAATAGAATAATCATTCACATTTTGTGTGTAATTATATCCAGATAATATGAAAATAATTGATAAAACATTGCGAGAATTAAATATATCAACAAAAAGCAAGCCTACTTCAAGTACTGCATCTATCATCTTCTAAGTATGTAAATTATATATTATTTGAAAGTTTAATTATATTTTATAATTTGTATTATATGTTTATTATATGATTCAATATCAATTCTATAATTTTATCAATTAATTAGAATCAATATTTTTTTAATATTTTAACTAATGTGAAAAAGTACTATCATCTGAATCTAATGGAAATATTGAATATTTTACTAATAACTTGTATTATTGCAAATTAATAGACTGGTGTTACTAAACAAGAAAGTGCAGATCATAGTAAGGATGACTCGAAAAATAAATCTTTAAAAAAACGGAAAGGGGAATAAAACCAAAAAGCCCGACAAAAAAAAGAATTAAAAAAGCTGTTAGAGAATATGCAACTTCAATTAGAAGCGATGAAGGCAAAAGGTATGTCTATTATGTCTATCTATTTCGTTAATTATTCATATAAAATTAATTTTTCAATGCTTGTTTGTATATATGTGCTAGTATATTGGTCGACAATAGAAAGAAAATAAATCATTCGGATATTATTATTATTTTTTAATTTGAAGACTTTCGTATTGTTAACTTGAAGAATATTTATTTTCATTAATGACTTATCTGGCAAAAATACTCAAAAAAATAAATCAATGTATTTCGCAGAAAAACTTAAGAGTACTACAAAAATTAAAAAAAAACATAATAACGCTGAACAAACTGACACAACTGAATCAGCTTCTGATCGATCCGATGAAGACGTAGAAGAAACTGATGTCCCTACTGTTGGTGCAAGCGTGAGTCATCCACCAATGATAGTTGAAGAACAAAGAAATTTTGCCAATGAAGAAGAAGCTAATAATATTACGTTAGAAGACCAGGCAGAAAATCTTATTTTGAACGACTTTTATGATGAGGATGTTCAATTGTTAGGTCCTAACTATTGTAACAAGATGGTGGATATAGGCAATAATATTTATTGCACAGAAATTAAATTGAACACGGCTCACATATGCGGTGAGGGCACAGTGATGGTTAGAATATTGATGGATGGGATATTTAGCAGGAAGGAAATCCTTAACTGCACATACAGCGGTCAGCCTCCTCGAAACTTGGGCAAACTTGGTGAACCAAAAGTCTATCAAGCGTTGCATAGCAAGGCAAAAGCAACTATAATTCAATATACTTTAAAGTATGCCGAACAAAAAGGTTGGCAAAAGAAAACAAAAAATGAGAGTGCTCCCTACAAGGAGTGAGTTACAACAGGCGATGACTCAGAAGATAGGGGAAATTAAAAGATCGCACCAAAAAAAATTACAGTTACAAAGAAGTAACTAATATGTTTAACCTGCTCTTAAAAATTGTTAAGAGAATACATTTTAGAATCTATATATATATATATATATATATATATATATATATATATATATAGATTTTTTTTTTGTTATTTGTAGTTTTGTTATTTGGTTATTGTCGTTGTGTTCTAAGTTATAATAAAAAAAAATATTTTGTCATATACAACTTTATATACGTACAGTGGTACATCGACTTACGAGTGTTGTAAGTTAAATGTCTTTATGAAATTGCATCTCGGAAAAACTTATTTAAAAAATATACTGTGCTCAATTATCCAAAAAATATATAATTGATTGATTGTGGAGTTACTTGTTGAAACTTCATTTCATTATTAAAGATAAAAAAACATAGATTGTTTTTAAGTTTCATATTTATTGTATAAATAGAACATATGCTTCACCAACACTGTGGCTTCTTCATATAATGATAAACTATATCATTGTATATCATTACCTGAAGAAGCCACGGTGTTTGTGAAACATATGTTGGATTTATTCAATAAATTTGAAAGTTAAATTCAATCTATGTTTTTGTTTTTAATTTAAAAATATATATTTGAGCAATAATTATTTATAATGTCAATCAATTAATCTGTTTTAATCGATAAATTAGCTAATTGTTACCGGCCGGTCCCCGGAGAATTTTTACTTGTCCGCGTTAAAAATCATCCGACGAAAAATGAATTTAAAAAAATGTTTAAGAATATGCAACTACAATTAGAAGCGATGTAGACCCAAGGTATGTAAATATATTTTGTTAATTATTCATATAAAATTAATTATTTCAATGCTGGTATATATGTGCTAGTAAACTGCTTAAAAATAGAAAGATATATAAATATATATATATATATATATATATATATATATATATATATATATATATATATATTATATATATATATAAAATTATATCGTGCCAAAATTCGTATATAATTATATATAATTATATATATATAATTATATAATTTTTTTTTCCCGGGAAAATAAGAAATATACTTCATGGATGTTCTGAAGCCATCACAGAGACAGGAATAAAAATTTTTCATAGACAGTTAAAATTATTTCAAACTTTAGAGTCCAAAATGAGAATTCAAAATACTGGCTTTGAGGAAAATTTTGATAGCAAAATATCTATTTTTTTGGAATTCTTTTAGTGCACCACGTCGTCATATTCTTATGATAAGAAAATATAATAATTTGCACATATTTTCAAAAACTTGTTTTCATACAAGATATATTTCAACTGAAAATGCACTAAATATGGATACGGATGTTATAAATGTAAACATTGATGATTATATTGAAGATGAACATGTAGAGTAGTGATGAACATGAGAGAGTAGCACTGGGCTTAGTACAATTGAACGAGAAGAACAAATTCGGTCTAATACCGAGCCCCGTCAATCGAGCGTTGCCAACTAGGCACACCACTTTTTACGAAAAAATACAGAATAAAGAATGATATACCTGTATTTATTTTACTTTATACTATATTTTACCTACTTTAAATGTAATTTAAACCTATATGTCACTGATTTAGTGATACTTTGAATTTTATTTATGAGTTTATTGAGCAAGATTGTAAATGAACTGTAATAAATAAAGTATAATTACTTTTAATTGTGTAGTTATTACCAAAATAGTAACTCCAATATTTGAATATACAGTCAGAATGTGCAAATAGCCAATCGCGAGTGCATACTGTATGTATAAGCAGCCAATTGCGTATACAGACTGTATGTATAAATATCAAATTACGTATACATACTGTATGTATAAATAGCCAATTGCGTATACATACTGTATGTATAAATAGCAAATTGCGTATACATACTGTATGTATAAATAGCCACATCCTATATATATTGGAAGTGTCTACAATCATCTATAAAAATAAACAGAATATCGAACAAAAATATGGACAAACATAACTACAATACAAGAGGCAAAGAGAAACTGTATATGCCCAAATCAAATTTAAGTTTGTGCCAAAAAAATTCACATCAGCAAGGAATTATAATATATAATAAACTACCATCAGAAATCAAGGAATCCGTAAAAATCTACCGAACACTTTTCCACTTCCTCACACGTTATATAGTGCTGCAGAACTCAATAATATTTCAATCAAAATAAATGCTACAAATATTTAAAATTAATTTGTCAAACACTTTATATACTTATTCATATTATTTCCTTACTTATATTATACTTAAATATCTGTAATTTTTTTTTTGTGGAGGTGAATAAATTATTTGATTTGATTTTATTTGATTTGATTTGAATGCATCCCAAAAAAGTTACTGTTTGGTGTGGATATTTCGTTAGTAGCATAATAGCATATAAGTCTTCTAGCATATTTAATATGCTAGAAGAAATGCTATCTAGAATGAGATTAGAATGACTTCTTAATCTAGTGCTTCTAGATCCTCTATCTCACTCTTTTATATTCACTAGTCTTTCACTTAGTCCAATTTTGGTTTATCAGTATTCCCTTTGTAAACTTGTCTATCCATTTATATCTATCTATCTATCTGTTTCTCTATAAAAAGTTTTAATTAAGCTCTTCCTATCTTTAAATTTAAATAAAACAAAGTGTGTGTGAGGTAACATCGATTTTTTTTATTTGTTTGAAAAGCCTATCAATGCTATTATATATGGAATATAACATCCTGCAAATGTTTTGCGGCTTCGCTGGGTCGCTCGTATCCCAAATTGTCCATGTGTCCAATGTGCCAATTTACCATGTCCATGTCCAATTTACCATGACTCTGGCGCATAAACTAGCCTGCATTTGACCGATGGCATGAGTTATGTGGGCTTTGGGGGCCGTTGTGGTTTGTGGCTTATTTGCCTTAGACATGCGACTTTAGAAAACAACACAAGAAAAACCTAACGGAATCAAATCGCACGATCTCTGTGGCCAGTTCACATCACCTCCACTTGATCCTCCAAATCGCTCGTGCAGAATGTCCAATGTGCCAAGAACTGTATGGCACGTAGCCCGGTCCTGTTGAAACCACTTGCCATTGGTGTTCATATTATAAATTCAAGCCAAAAGAAGTTGGTAATTATTGACCTATAGAGCTCGCTGTTGACAGCGATGGTCTGGCCAACATCGTTCTCAAATAAATATGAACCGATGACGCCGCCAACAAAATATCCACACCAAACAGTAGCTTTTTCGGGATGCATTGAACGCTCCTGGATTTCATGTGGATTGTTATTGTCCCAAATTCGACAATTTGTTTACTGACATACCCACTCATCCAGAAATGGGCCTCGAAGCAAAAGATGATTCTTTGAAGAAAATTATGGTTTCAACTGCTCCATGACACATTCAGCGAACACACGTCGTTGTGTAAGGTAGTTTACCTTCAGCTCGTGAGTCAGTTGAGTTTTGTACGGGTGCAGGCCCAAGTTAAGTCGCAAAAATCGTAAAGTTGTGGTTTGCGGATGGCCGAGTTCTTGTGAGCGACGCGAAATCGACTGCTTCGGATTCTCCTGCACACTCTCGCGGGCAACGGCGATGTTTTCGGCAGATGTTGCGTATCGTCGTCGTACTTGTGTTGGTTTATTGTTTCCTGAACCAGTGGACTCAAATTTATCTGCCACACTGCGAATAGACATATCGGTAGGACGAATATGGCGACCGTAAAATGAGCGCAGCGCGCGGAAAGTTTCCCGAACAGAACACCCATTTTGATAAAACAATTTTATCAATTGCACGTGTTGTTGAACGCTATATCTGTCCATGGTGATTTGGCAAAACACACTGAATAAATGACAGCCAATTCGACAGGTGTAGCTATAACATTATGGCCGCTATCAACTGTCAAAGTTCGGAAGTCTCTATTAGAAGACCATCCATTCCGGTTTTGTATCTCTATCTTGTCCGTCCTGTTGCGTCTTTTCTATAGATTTTTATTAGTTTTTATTCATCTTAACAAGTCAGCGTAAACTTGTCTATTTAGATATGCCATTCTGTCTTATCTGCCAAGGTTCGACTGTCTATACTCGTCCTTTTCTTGTCTCATTATTTCTTGCCCAATATTAACCATCTAGTCTTAATGAAGTAGAACTTCCTTGGGCGCGACCTAGGAGTAAAACCCGCCAATCGCAATTAAACTAATGAACTGTTAAACTAATCAGTTGAACTGACATACATCCAAAAACTGACCGCGAGTGTGAAATCTTAAGGTAAAAATTGTAAATGACGGCAATTCGTTTACATCACGCCAAACTGACCGCGCATGCGCTTAGTCAGCTTATTTGTTTATTTACATAAGAGTAGCTTATGGCCCCCTACCTCTAAGGGGCCCCGCAAAAAATTAACTTTACACTTTTTTCTAATCACAAAAATTTGGCTTTCATATGTGCAATTTTAATACATGCTTGATCGTTGAATTAATCACTGATCTAAAAAAGACGGCCTAAATTTTATATTTCTCTTTCCATTGGTGTCTGGAAAATGAAACATCTATCAGGAGCCCAAAAAGACAAATTAAAAAAAGACGTGAGCAAGCTGGCAACCAACAAAAAGGAGCATTGGACAAATTTATAACTGGCCCTGGTCACTAAGGCCATCATAATTCTAGAAACAATTAAAATGAAGAACAAGTAGCTTCCATCAGTCAACGAAAAGAGTTAGTTGAAGTTGAAAACCAAGGGATAGAAAGCAAAAATAATGACCAAAATGAAGAACCAGTCAATAGTCAACCAGGTGAAAAACTAAGAAAACATTGAAACGCAAAAATATACCCTTCGAAGTTACATTAAAATATATTGCTGTCTGGCCTAACGTTTTATCGATATGATTATAGGCGATATAACTACACTTAAATCGGTCTATAAACACGGTGATCGCATTTACTTCAGAGGCTTGTGTAAAGATCATTTTTACAGAAAAATTTTGAATGGTGAAAAAGGAGAAATGACGTGGCTATTTGTTTCCGAAACATTCAAATCAATTTGCATGAAAAACATGCAAACCATGCAAAATGTTTTCGGGCTTAAAGTCTAGGAAAATTCCAGGATTCCAAAATTGGACACATATTGGAATAACTTTGTCCGAGTATGAAATGTCAAAAGAGCACGTCGCTACAAAAAGAAAATTATGGGAAAGAGGTTCTGCGGAGAATTGTATGCCCAATAAAATTCCTCGCAAAATTAGGCATTGCTTTTAGAGACCATAACGAGAATGCAACATCTTCGAGAAAAGGCAATTTTTGACTAGTTTAGAGTATTTGAGCGAATATGACGATTTAATTGCACTTACAGAAGTATGGTAATCAAGGTAGCAGACATGTAAATTACATATCGCATCAGACGTGTGATGAACTTTTGAAAATAATTGCCGATTCTCTTGTCACACATTATGGAGGAAATAAAATGCGCAATATTTAACATTTTAGATTCTACACCCGATGTTGTGCATGTGGATCAACTTACCTTCGTAGTGCGCTATTTATCTAAAAATGGGGATATTAAGGAAATATTTTTAAAGCTCTTTCCTATAGAAAGACATGATGCGGAGTATCTAGAAGAGACAGTTGTATCTACCTTGCAAAATTTACCAGTAGCTATAAAATATTGTCGTGGTCAATCGTACAACAATGTAGCAAATATGTCGGGCAAGTACAATGGTCTGCTAACAAGAATAAGAGAACATGCTCAATCAGCAACGTTCATTCCGTGCTCTAGTCATTCACTTAATTTAGTACCTCTGTTAAGTTGGCAGAACCAACTCGGAAAAAAAAATCCGCGACGGCACATAATAATCCGCTTTTTATCCGCTAACGATTGTAAAAAGAAAAAAAATTCCCGCTCTTCCCATTTCCCGGGAAAATGAGGTCCCGCTAACTTAACAGAACGTTAGCGGGACCCACTCTAAAAATAATTATATTGAGAAAATAATTGCACCGGAATTATCCGCTTTTTATCCGCTAACGATTGTAAAAAGAAAAAAATTTCCCGCCCTTCCCATTTGCCGGGAAAATAGGATGCCGCTAACTTAACAGAACGTTAGCGGGACCCATTCTAAAAATAATTATATTGAGAAAAATAATTGCACCGGAATTATCCGCTTTTTATCCGCTAACGATTGTAAAAAGAAAAAAAATTCCCGCCCTTCCCATTTCCCGGGAAAATGGGGTCCCGCTAACTTAACAGAAAGTTAGCGGGACCCACCCGAAAAACAAATATTTTGAGCAAATACATGCACCGGAATGATCCGCTTTTATCCGCAAACGAATGCCGCGAGAAAAATAATTTCCAAACTTTTAATTACCCGGAAAAATTGAGGTTTTTTTTCGCGTAATTCGTTTGTGTATGAAGTAAAAGTTATCAGGTGCTATCGCGGAGAAATAAAGATATCGGGGAAAAAATTTGCTGAGGTAATTTTGAAGAACAAAGAATGAGAGGGGTGGCAATAGCTCCACTAACTAAAACTGCCCTCTCACCCCACCGAAGGCGGGAGGAAACCAAAAGAACATTTCATTTTTAAAAAGACCTAACATACCGCTTGCGTCTTTGAAAGTGCCTTAACATGCCGCTTGCACCTTTGAAAGGTCCTAGCATGCCGCCCGCATCTTTGAAAGGCCCTAGCATTTCGCCGCCGCGCCGATGCCTTTTTGAACGGGGCAATAGAAATAACGTGTGACGATTCGGCCGGGGAAAAGCAAAAACATTTAGACTCCACCCCTTTCCGAAATCCGCTATCTATTTCCGGGTTGGAATGAATACGATGGGTTTCATGAATCACCCATACCTCTGATGGATACGAGGAATCGTGTCAGCCCGAAATTACTTATTTATTCTCTTGCGATTAAGCTTTCACTATAGAATTGTTTTCAGAGGTTTATCAGAATTTTAACAGAAATTAATAAATCAAATTTTCCTCTAAATAATCGTAGATTCTTCTCTTCTTCCTCATTATCTACCCCTTTCTTTCTTCTTTAAAATTACCTCACAGCAATTTCATCCTCGGTATCCTTATTTCGCCGCGATAGTACATGATAACCTTTACTTCATCCACAAACTAACTCCGTGAAAAATAAATCCCGAATTTTCCCGGGAAATGAAGTCTCGTGGCATTCGTTTGCGGATTAAAAGCGAATAATTCCGGTGCAATTATTTCTTCAATATAATTATTTTTAGAATGGGTCCCGCTATGTATTTGTTAAGTTAGCGGGATCCTATTTTCCCGGAAAATGGGAAGGGCGGGAAATTTTTTTCTTTTTACAATCGCCAGCGGATAAAAAGCGGATAATTCCGGTGCAATTATTTTCTAAATATAATTATTTTTGGGGTTGGGTCCCGCTAACTTTCTGTTAAGTTAGCGGTATTTTTCCCGGGAAATGGGAAGGGCGGGAAATTTTTTTCTTTTTACAATCGCCAGCGGATAAAAAGCGGATAATTCCGGTGCAATTATTTTCTAAATATAATTATTTTTAGAATGGGTACCGCTAACTTTTAGTTAAGTTAGCGGGACCCCATTTTCCCGGGAAATGGGAAGAGCGGGAAATTTTTTTCTTTTTACAATCGTTAGCGGATAAAAAGCGGATTATTATGTGCCGTCGCGGATTTTTTTTCCGAGTTGGTTCTGCCAACTTAATAGAGGTTAATTTAGTTGGTAATTTTGCTGCACAGAGTTGTAGTAATGCGTCCAGATATTTTTAATTCATGCATAATTTGTTTTTTCTCTGCATCACCGATTCGATGGAACATGTTATGCAATAAATTAGATAAAGGGTCTTATACCTTAAAGAAAGTGTCAGATACAAGATGGTCTGCCAGGGCTTATGCAGATTGGCATATGCTATTTCAGCGTTAAAATGTGGCTACAAAAATATTAAAGAGGCATTAGATGAAATATGCAACTCCTCAAAAGAAAAAAAATGGTTGTTATTGAAGCAAAATCATTACTTAAAAAATTAATAATTATGAAACTACTGTTATTACAGCCCTAGCCCTATAGAATAAAATTTTGCAAAGAATCAATGCAACAAGTAAATCTTTACAATCTATTGACTGCACAATTGTTAAAGGTGCGTCATTATCAAAAAGTCTAGAAATTTTTATTAATGAAAAAAACAGACATAATTTTATCGAAATAGAATCGGAAGTTAAAGAACTTAGAAATAGATCATTTGAACAAGTCGCAAGAAAAGATTCTTTGTACATTATATATTGTACGTTATATGCGATAATTTAATAGCAACTGAACAGACGTGGACAAATCTATGAAAATGTTAATTATTATGTTAATGGTAATTTAGAGTTTTTTTCGTGTTTAACTTGTGTGTATAAGAAAGGAAAAATAAGATACTTAATTAATAATTTACTAGAAATGTAAAGATGACATTGATTCAAGTAATTTAAAAAAATAATTGGAACAGTTTTTAATATTTTTAGATGAAGACAAGAAATTAATTGATAATATATTATAAAGCATTAGATATGAAAGCAACTTTCCCAAATGTGGATCATGATGAATGAACGATCATTTTCTTGTTTAAAAAGAGTTAAAAATTATCTAAGAAATTCAGAAACTATCAGTTCAAAACTTTAATATTATTATACTATTAATACACATATATTATATTCAAATATTATTGGAAATAAAACATTAGTAGTAGGTACTTAATATTTTTTATTTATTTAATAATATGGTTAACACGTATTTTTATTTTCCTTGTTTCTCTCGTTTTATTGGGGGGGGCAATATTTCTACTACGCCCGGGGCCCCAACTGTCCTAAATCCGCCACTGTGACTAGCACTCCGTCCAGATGGACACTATGCTGGTTTCATAAATATTTACATTGCCTTTACATCAGCTTTTTACATTACATTTACATTAGCTACGTACCTTACATTTACATTATATTATTGTTTACAATTTAAACGATAAGTTAAGTTTGAATTGAGGTCGTGATCAAATCAAATCAATTGTCATGATCGAGTGTCTGTAGTTGTTTGGTTCTTTGATCAAAAAGTTCCCACTATTTTTTGTTTTTCACGGCCCTTGTTACGGTTTCATCATTTTGTGGCCACCTTTTGTGGCCCATTATTCTTTCGGTTTGAGTTCTCCATTGTTTAGTAAAAGGGCACTTGAATAAGACATTTGCTGCTGTGTCTCCTTCTCCACATGGGCATAATGGTGAATCTTTTCTTCCGAATCATTGAAGATAGGCCTGGAGATTGCCATGCCCTGTAATTAATTGTACAGCTCTATGTGATAGGGTGATGTCCATTTTAAGCCAGATATAAACTGAGGGAAATAATATTTTGGTCCATATGCCTGTTTTCGATGCCTTCCATCCTGTTTGCCATTCTTTTTGGAAATATGAACTCAGTCTGGACTTGATCGATTGGCTGGGTATCTTGTTGAATGAGATGGGTATGTTATACGCTCGTTTCCAGCGACTCCAGCATATCGTTCGTTTGGATGAACAGGGTATTAACTCATAGTATTCTTGCCTGCAGAATTTCTTTTTTGTCTCAGTAATAATAAGTAAGTCAGGAAGTGAATAAAAACGTTATCAATAAACGTTAATCAATAGTTTAAAAGATACTATAAGATGAGTTAACCAATTATTTAGAGAAATGGAAAAATATTGATTTGAAAACTTCAAATCGCTCTTGCTTTTTTGAGATAATACCCTGTTCATCTGGACCGACGATATGATTTTTCCCAATGCCATTGTAGTTTTAAACTCTCAGAAATTTCTCTTACCGCTTCCCATGTTTCTACGACTAGTTCCGTAGGCCTCGTAATGTTATTCAGGGTGTCGAGCACTGAACGACTATTACAAATTACTGAATAACCATCTACCTTGTCGGTATTGGTTCGGATGTACTATAGCCCTCGCTTTAGCGCGAAAAGTTCCGCCTGGAATATTGTGCAGTAGCTCTCGAGTCGGAATGTTTCGTAGTATGTTTCATTCCTTTCCTTGTAAACCACAAAATCTGATCCTATTCTATTTTTAGCTTTTGAGGAATTTGTGAAAAGTTGGATTTGAAGGGTGTTATACAAAGTGGTGAGGTATTTTAGGTGGCCAATATCCGAGGGGTGAAACAGTTTCTGAAGGTTTACTCTACGATCGATCTGGTTTGGAGAGGCCCTTAAACCCGTTAATTCTCTAAACCTTGCTTCATCTAGCTCAGTGATGGCGAACCTATGACCCGCGGGTCAGACACTGACCCACACAGGCTTTTTAAGTGATCCAAGCATTAATTTTAGAACTTTTTGAAATGTTCAATAACGCAACACTACAATTTCTCAACCACAAAGGTACGAATATTAAATATATCAATATATCAATATATCAAAGAAATTTCTTCTCAAGTCTTTGCATTTTACATTTGTTTATCTATTCGAACACCATTAATAAATAAATTATTGTACGTGAAGGATGCCATTATTATAATCATGTATACAAGTATTCAAATCATGCGTAAAAGTCCAATGAAAATCAAATGGAGTTTCATTATTAAACGATTTCTGTATGTTGTTAGTATACCAACAACTCGGATCACTAAACAAAAAACATAGACATAGTGAAAATAAATTTTCTGAAGTATATTAAAATAGAATTAATTTTTCTCATTTTTAATCAAAAAGTTTCCACCACCCCTTTGTCCAGATTTCTCTGGCTCTAGCTTAACTTAATCTAACAATAATCTAATCTACATTAAATGTAGGATTAGGTCGATTACATCGACAACGAGCAAATAGTGTTCCCGTCACTGTGCATTTTTACTAGTTAGCAATTTTTGTCACGGAGGCACTGAACATTCTAACCTTCTTGTGTCAGTGATTTCAAATATTTTGTTTCTCTAAATTACAATTTTTCAGAACTTAACCGTAAGAAACAATTATTTATTTGTAGATTCAACAGTATTTTAACATGCTTCGTCGATAAAATAATGTATAATAACGTACACTCTTTGCGATTTAACTTCGCAATTCATGCACAAAAGCTCTTCATCACACACTTGCATCATAAACTTCTATTTTAGATGTAATTCTGCAATATGGCTGCGTTTAAAAAAAGAAAAACAATATATACAAATCCCAGATCACACCAAACAAACTGGTTTGATAAATATTGTGTGATTGAAGAGAATAAAAAGGCTGTTTGTGTAATTTGTAACGAGAAAATTACTTCACGTATATATAATGTAAAAAGACTTTTTGAAAAGTTGCATTCTAATATCGCCTCTTCACATGCCAAAGACATAAAGAAAGAAAAAAATATTTTTCACAATCATTTTGTGTTCTAAAAGAGTTTTTGATTCCAAAAACTAGCATTACAACTAACCTGTTTTCAAGCTGCCCATTGCATTGCTCGCCACGAGAAACATCAAGCGTTTTTAGAATGTAGTGATACTTTATTTCCAAATTTTAGAGATAAAGACTTGATTACGAAGCGTTTAAATGAGATACGTATCAGTCGGAATACAATTAAAGATCGAATAATATAATCAGAAAGAGACTTTTTTCGTATATACATAACGACTTAAATTATGTAGCAATGTATTCAATTGCTTGAGCAATGCATACAGTATAGTATACAATTGAAGGGCACAGGGGCAAAACTACACATGTACACCTAGATTCGTTTTGAGAAAAACGAAATTTAAAGTCGCGCAGGCCTGTTTCTCAATATTCAAAGCTTCTAAATATTATTGTTTAATGGTAGGTAAAATTTTATGTGCTAGAAATATTTACTTAACTTTAAAAAAATCCTTTGTCGAGCCCAGTCGAGTACAGTCCAGCCGAGTCCAGCCCAGCCGAGCCCGAGCCCAGTCCAAATCAAAACTTATAATCCACGGTCGGAACTTATAACCTGTCAGTTTTATAGGGACTAACGTGCTTTTTCCGAAATTTTATACAGTGGAACATAAAATACACTTCTAATAGTCATTTCTAACATAGGCAGCAATAGTGTAATATTGACAAAAAATGGACTTCCGTGGTTTTTGCCCTGTGCCCTTTGATTTGCAATTTTTGCTCGATAAATCAGGAAATATAATGAACGAAGAGCTATTGAAACTATTAACGAATGAAAGGGAAAGTGTGCCGGTCTTGATATTCTTAAAGAATTTGATATTGCATTTAAAGAAATGGATATTGACCTACAGAAAATAGTTTCTGTTACAACAGACGATGCACCTAATATGATGGAGAAATCCATTGATTTTATTCATCTCATCTTAAACAAAATATTCCACATCCTCTAATTGGATTTCATTGTATAATACCTACATCAAGAAGTTTTCATTGATATACATTTCTTGACTTTATTGCCCATTTCCAAAGTAGAAGTTGTAAAACAAGAAAGAAATTTGAATTTTGTAAATGCCTTTAAAAGTGAGAATAAAAAAAGTAGTCTTGGACCTCTCTCCTCTTTTCCAAGTGATGTCAATTTTCCAAATTGATATTGAAATTGAAATTGAAATTAAAATTGAAATTGAAATTGAAATTGAAATTGAAATTGAAATTGAAATTGAAATTGAAATTGAAATTGAAATTGAAATTGAAATTGAAATTGAAATTGAAATTGAAATTGAAATTGAAATTGAAATTGAAATTGAAATTGAAATTGAAATTGAAATTGAAATTGAAATTGAAATTGAAATTGAAATTTAAATTGAAATTGAAATTGAAATTGAAATTGAAATTGAAATTGAAATTAAAATTGAAATTGAAATTGAAACTGGCTTGGTGACCCATGAGCTAGTACGAAAAATATAATGAACACAATTTAACCCTCTACTCAAAAAGCTTCGCCATCCCTGATCTAGATTATGCATAGTGAGGTTTAATGCAACTTGCTTTGCCCGGATGTCGATTCGATGGAGGCCTGAAAAAACTCATGCTGCTGATACAGTGCGATAGGCTTTGGCAGCAGCAATCGTACATAGACATTGTACGCTCAAAAGTTTCATATTCTCTTTGGTTTTACAGGATTTGTGCCAAATTGAGACACCATACAAAAGTGCCGGTTCCAAAGCCCCCTTGTAAATGTCTGCTATGGCCAATCTAAAATTAATATATTTTTTTAAATACATGGCTTATATGAACACACTGCTCTGCCATTAGTTTATGCACTCGTTGACAAGAAAACTCTGCAATGCTATATACAACTTTTAAGAGCTATTAAAGACATGTAACCTTAGGATTATTCTCATAGATTTTGATGGCAAATGCTATTAATGTTGAGTTCCGGTAAGCGATTTAAAAAAGATGCTTTTTTCCACTGCTACTAGTGTTTTATCGAAATTTACAAGAAAATGTACACTAATGCCCAGCATACACGCTACGGTCTACCGGAGAGTTTACTTGTGCAGTTTTGCCTGCGCAGGTCAACCGCACGCAAGAAACTGCACATGTCTATTCCCACACACGCTCCGGTTTACCTGCGCAGGCAAACCTGCACAGGTAGACCTGTCCGGTGGACCGTTGTGTGTATGGCGGGCATAACTCTCAGTTTGCAATAAACCTTCGAATGTTATCGGCATTACCGTTTGTGCCTACACAACATGTAATAGCTTATTTTGAAGTACTTTACTAGTAGTGATTGATTATTTTGAAGACAGGTGTTTGAGCGACCAGATCGTGGTTACCGTTTTACCCTTCAGATGTGCAATTGCTTTTTTAACATGGTTTGCCAAAAAACAACAATTCAATTGAATGTTTTTGATCACAAGTATACGCCATAATCATCCTAATGTATGAAAATTTATTGAAGCTATCAAACGCGAACAAAATTTGGACGAGCTTCGAATAGAAGAGTATATAAGTGGTCAACAACCACCCTTTGGAAAAAAAGAATATAAAGATTTAAAAGAAAGTCTTACACGAATTTTTAATTCGTTCGAACCCAATGTTCAGGCCAAGGACAATTTACGTGGAATAGCACACAATATTATGTACTAATTTTATAGGGGTTACTTTGGTTAATCGTAGATTGTAGTAGTTTATAGTACATAGTAATAGTTAATTGTACATTGAAGTAGTTAATGGTATATAATATGTTTAAAGTATTCTTTCAGTGATTTAACAATTTATTTTTAATTACTCACGTGCGCAAACTACTTCTTGACATACATTATTTAATACGAGGAATGCCACGTCTCGTTGTATTTATACATAAAATCTGGGTAACGCACGCAAGTAATCAATCTTGCTAGGTTACATTAAAAAATAAATAAATTTAAATAAAATGAACAAAATCAAGACCTCGATATTAAAAAAGTGACGTGAAAAGTGACATTTTTTCCATTACAAAATAATAATAAAAATTGTAATAATAATAAAAATGTGTATAAATTCTATGGTGATACCGGATACTGAGGAGAGTTCTTATGACAAATCCGCACCATCCGAGACAATTGAAAAAGCAAATTTTTCATTTTTGATTCTGGTAAGCACAGGACTAGTCGACGTCAGCGCCCCTAGCGGACTAAGATCTAGAATGACAATCAATCCTTGTTCTATACAGTCTTTTGAACATCATCTCAGCTGGCTCAACCCCGTTGTAGTATTGAGTGTTTTCCTGTACATAATCAGGAATTTCTGTAATTTATCTTTTAGTGATCTTCCTTCATTTTCCATAGCTTTTATTTTCTTTTTAAAAGTTTGTACATTTCTCTCAGCTTGGCCATTCGTTGCTGGATAAAAAGGTGCTGTGAACTTAGCTTGGATTCCGTTTTCTTCCAGAAATCTTTGCATTTCCTCTGATCTGAACTGTCTTTCATTGTCAGAGACTTGTGTGATTGGTAGGCCAAATGTTGCATATATATTTTTTAATATGTTAATAGTAGCTGTAGTTGTTATAGATGTAGTGGGTATGACTTCTTACCACTTTGTATTTGCATCCACAATAATCAAGAAGTAATATAAGTATTGGTCTTACCACTTTGTATTTGCATCCACAATAATCAGGAAGTAATATAAGTATTGGTTCATAAACGGTCCGGCATAGTCAATATGAATACGACTGCATGGTTCTTTTGGGTACTCCCATAGATGTACTGGAACTTTTGTAGGGTTCTTCTGCATTAAACAACACTCTTTGCATTTCTTTACCATATGTTCGATGTCTGCATCAATATTTTTCCACCACACATAACTTCTTGCTAGTCCTTTCATTTTAAAAATTCCCATATGAGCAGTGTGAAGTTCTTCTAAAATCGTAGGTTGTAATTTCTTAGGTATTACTATTCTTATTCCATAAAATATGCAGTTGTCTTGTAAGGAAAATTCATGAAGTCTTTCAGAATCGTCTTTGCCTGATTGGATGTCTACGTATAACTTTTGTAGTTCTGTGCCTTTCTTCGTAGCTTCTTTAATTTCTTGTAATGTTATTGGCATTTCAGCTATTTGATTTAAGTAGAATGCATCAACATCTGTAAGATTGTCTGGACTGGTATTAGAGGAATCTTGAAAAGTAGTCTGCATTTGCATGTTCGTAAGTCTTACGTAGTTTAATTTCATAATCAAAACCTGCTAGAAAATTAGCATAGTGTACCAGTCTTATAGCTGTAGTTGCTGGTGTAGCTTTTTCTGGATGTAGTATTCGGGCCAATGGTTGGTTATATATAATCAGGGTAATTTTTCTTCCATAACAGTATTGACAGATTTTTTTTTAGTCCCAATATTAGTGCTGCAGCTTCTTTATCTAGTTGGCTGTAGCCTTTTTCAGCTTTTGTTAGGGATCTTGGTGCAAATGCTATTGGTCTTTCTGTCTTGTTTGGCATAATGTGTGACAGTACGGCTCCATATCCGGTAGGAGATGCATCTGTAGCTAATGTAACAAGTAAGTTGTCATGAAATGGTGTAAGTACTTTTTCTCCACAAATTTCATCTTTTAACTCTTGAAAAACGTTCTGACATTCTTTTGACCATATGAATTTGGTGTCTTTCTGTAATAGCTTGTAGAGTGGATTAAGCTTTGATGCCAAGTTGGGTAGGAATTGTTGATAATAATTTATCATTCCAAGAAAAGTGCGGAGAGATGATACATCTGTTGGACGTGGACTGTTCTTTATGTCCCTTACTTTGTCATCTGTGGGATGTAATCCTTTTTCATTTATTGTGTGTCCCAGGTAATTAATAGATTTTTGGAAAAAAATGACATTTCTTCTTATTTAGGCGTAATCCACATTTTTGTAATTTCTGAAATATCATTCTAAATCTTTGTAATAATTGTATATATGTTCTTCCTTGTACGGCGATGTCATCGAAGAAATATGCTGTACCTTCCATTCCTTGTAGGGTTTGGTCCATATATCTTTGCCAAACCATTGGTGCAATCTTCACTCCAAACATCAATCTCTTTACCCTGTAGGTCCCCTTGCATGTACTTATAGTTTGCATTTCTGCAGTATCTTCATTTGTCGTCAAATGTAAATATTATTGATTTATATCTAATGTACAAAAGTATTTACCACCACCACGTACCTTTCCATTTTGTTTGATTACAGGAACTACTGGTGTACCCCACTGTGAATATGTGACTTTTTCTAATAATCCTGCAACTTCTAATCTGTCAATTTCATTTTCCACTTGGGTTTTTGGTGCGAATGGTACTGGACGTGGTTTCAAGAATATGGGTACTGACTGCTTCCTCTTTTAATTTGAATGTAGCTTGATAATCATTTATTTTCCCAATCTCTTCTGAAAATAATTCTTTATATTATTCAAGTAATTCCTGTAATTTTCCTTTGAATCGTTTTCTGTAATATCATTTTCTTCTTTATTAATGGAACTTATATCAAATTGTAGATTTAGATTTCTTATCCATTCTCTTCCAACAACCGGGTTAACTTTTCTATTACAAAAATTCTTCCGTGTATTTCTTTATTTTTATATTTAATATTTAGTTCAGCTGTTCCAATGGGTTGTATTGTTTCACCATTGTAAGTTCTCAATTTAACTAATGTTCTTAATAGTTTCAGGTTTCCGAAGTTATTTTTGAAATATTCTTTAGAACATGTAGTAACTGCAGCTCCGGTATCCAATTCCAAGGTAAGGTCTTTTCCATTTAATTGTAGTGTAATATTGAATTTATCTGTGCTATTCTTCATAGGTATCTTATGTATATTATTTATTTCTTCCTCATTTTCAGATCCTGAAGATTCTCTTTCAAGCTGTAGCTGTTTCTGGTCTTTGAAGCAGACCGACTGTAGATGTCCTCTTATTTTGCATTTCTTGCTTTATGCTTGACTCGACACTGACTTGCTATATGGTTATCTTTTCCAGATCTAAAACAATTTATTTTTCCTTTCTCTGTATCATTTGTATTTGTAGTTTTTGTATTGTATTTATTTACTGATATTTTATTTATTTGTATTTCTTTTCCCATTTCTTTAGTTTCAGATTTTGAAGTTTCTATAGCCATAGCTATTTTCATAATATCCTCATATTTGGTTTTGGACGATTCCTGTAGTAACCTTTCCTTAATTTCCGTATTTCACAGACCTCTAACAAACTGTACTCTGAGTTGTGTCTCAAAAGTTGAATGTTTACAATTGTTACAGGTAAAGTTACATGTTCCACCAATTTCTTTCAGTTCAGCCACATAATTAGCGATGCTTTCGCATTCTTGTTGAGCTCTGAGGCAGAACTTGTGTTGCTGTGCTACTTCCCCGGGCTCTGGTGAAATATGATTACTTAACACTTTTACCAGTTCTTCAAATGATTTGGATTCAGGAGTTTCAGGTGCAGTAATGTTTTTCAAAATTTGATAGTACTCATGCCCAATGCAATTTAGAAAAATCTGTAGTTTTGTAGGGGAATCTCATCACACTCACACCTTATAATGTAATATAGTTTTGTAATCTTTGTAAATAACTTGAAAATGATTCATTTATTTCATCATGCGGATGTAATGCGATGCCACTTATTTTATTTGTACCTTGGTTTAGTAATGCTTGGCTCTAGATTTGCTTGCTGTACTTGCATGCCTTGCATGGTTTTGATCATTTGTGCTAGTACTTGTGACACTGTAATGTGTGTTGAAAATGTTTGGTAGATATTTGGTAAAATTGAAACGTATACACAAAACACAGGTTATGTCTGACCACGCAATTTCTTGTGAGTTCGTATTTTTCACTTTACTCCACTTCCTCGTCGCCAATTCTGTTGTGTATGTAGTATGTAATAATGTAATTGTATTTTGTATAACTGTATTTTATTCTATCTTATAACTGTATATTATCATATATAGCATATATATCAAAGCGAACACGAGATGTACATTATTGATTGTCATTCTAGATCTTCGTCCAATAGGGGCGCTGACGTCGACTAGTCCTGTGCTTACCAAAGCAACCAGAAGCTATACCGTCTCGAAGCTATCACAAGGAAGAAACAATTGTAGAACCTAGCCCTGTACAGATGAATGATACATCACCTGTACAAAAGACAAAGAAGTCGCTAGTTGCGGAAACAATAAAAATACCTATACAAGTTCAACTGGTACTGGAACCGATAGAACCTGCACAGATGGCAACCTCTAAGAAAGTATTTACAACGAGGGAGAGTGGTAAGCACAGGACTAGTCGACGTCAACGCCCCTAGCGGACGAAGATCTATAATGACAATCAATAATGAACATCTCGTGTTCGCTTTGATATATACCTATGCTTTATATAATAAAATACAGTTATAAGATAGAATAAAATACAGTTATACAAAATACAATTACATTATTACATAATACATACACAACAGATTCCATTTTTTTTTGGATGGCTCCTGGATCCCAAACTAGTTAGATACATCTCCTCGCATGAGTATTGAAAAATATTGTTTGTAACACAGACAGTATTGTTAAATTCCTCTCGAGCGAATGTGCGCACTCACTTCCTTCGTGCGCCCAGTTTCGCTCACGGGTGATATTGATAAATTATCGCCCTAGTTACAAAATATACTATAATATATTCATATATTTCAATAATTGAATGAAATATTTAATATATCAAATGTCTATTTTTCCAAAGAAATTTTCAACAAATTGCCATTCGTACAAAATTCCATTCGGACATTTTTCCTTCGAACATTTTTCTTTCGAACAAACTACTATCGAACAAATTGGTATCGAACAACTTTTCGTGCACACTCAGATCTTTTTTCAATCGGAAATGACGTTAACTAACGGAAATATCGCATTAACCCAGTCATAGATCCATTGAATGACTCGAGAAAATCTTTAGCAAATCTCCACAAATTTTGTCTCAAAAAATTCGTAGGAAATTTGGCTAAATTATTTTGCGGGATAACCTTGTAAGAAGTTAGATATGATTAAAAACATCGAAACACTGAAAAATCAGTAATATCTTGGTAAATTTGATTCCTTCATCAAAATAAAGTCGAAATTCGTGTTCAGCACTTCGATATCCATCGGATGAATTAAAAAATCACCATACACTTTTCCAAAAATGTCGACAGAGATCCTACAAATTTTTCAAAAACTTTCAATCGCAGCCAAATGCGTAGCAAAATTAATTTTCTCGTATTTTCCGCTGATTTCACGTTGCCAAAAATTGTAAACCTACTACAATCGTCAAATAATTTTTACTTTGATTTTTTTACCTGTTTGGCTCAGTATCTTTTATTCAGCTTCTTCTATATATTCTTCTCTAAATACACATATATTTCTCTATCTTGTCTGTTCAGTCTTGGTATTCTCAGCATTTATCCTCGACTATCCATTTTATTTATTCTGATATAAATTATAGTCTCAGTTTATTCTTGTTTGGCAAATTGTTGTTTGTCTAGTCTTGTCTGATAAACCTGGTCTTTCCTTTTGGCATTTTCTTTGTCTAGTCTTTTCTGATTAGACTTTCTGGTCTTCTCTGTTTAAGCTGATCTTGTCTCTCCTAATTTTATCTGAATTAACCACACCCTATCACCCATCTATCATATCTTAAATAAACTACTAGAAAATTTTGTCAATCTAATTTAATCTTTTTGTTATCTCCCGTCCGACTAATTCTATTCATCTCTTCGTATTCTTCTAAATTTGCGCTGTCTTTAACATTGCCTGTGTAATGAGATCAGTCAAGAATTGTACAATCTTTTTTAGCGTAGTCATATTTTAAAACGTAAATTAATAACAATTTTTTACATCAACAATTTAATTAATAACAAAACAAACAACAGAAACTAGATAACAAAAACTTAATATTTTGAGTGCTTGTGGCCATGTTTATGATTATGGTTATGTCCATGTTTGTGACCTTCCTTGTGACTATGTTTATGACTTTGGTGATGGCTGTGTTTATGTCCATGGTTGTGATTATGTTTATGTTGGTTATGGTGATCGTGCTTCTCGTGGTGGTCGTGTCCGTGGGAAGCGTGATGTTCATGTTTATGTCCTTGATGGTGATCGTGAATGTGTTCCTGATGGTGGTCATGTTTATGTCCGTGGTCATGCTTATGAGCCTCTTTGTGATCGTGTTTGTGTTCTTGGTTATGTTGATGGTTGTGGTTGTGTCCATGTTTATGTTCCGCGAGGTGGTCGTGCTTGTGTTCGCCTAGATGTTTGTGATCGTGACTGTGTTGGTTCTTATGACCGTGCGAATGCTGTTGTTCGTGGTTGTGTCCGTGTTGGTGTTGGGCTTGATGGGAATGTTTGTGATCTTGTTTGTGTTGATGTACGTGGTCTTGTTTGTGTGCGTGTTTGTGCATGTGCGAATGCTGATGATAATGGACCTCTGCACCCTGTCCAGAAATTTCCTCGTAATGTTGAGATTCAGAGTTTTCAGCGTCTTCTGCATATTCTTGTTGCGGCACTTCTGTATCGTCATGAGAATCCAAATCGCTATCAGTTGAATCGGATTCGCCAAATCGCGATTCGTAATTTGAGTAAAGACGCTCGAATCTGTTGGGATCGTCGAGGGCGTCGTACTCGGTGTATTTTGTAGTTTTCAGCATCGGAGGCGGCACGGCAACATCAGCGCTATGAGCATCGTCTTCTAGATCAACTGGATTATACGTTAAATAACCAGGATTCGGGTAATAAATGCTGTAGGCATTTATCAAAAGACAAGAAGTTGCTAACATACTCGCTGTTGTCTACAAAATACAAATTTATTATTAGAATTCTACAAAACAAAAATTAGTTTTATTAAGATTTGTTAAAGGGAAATAGAATTTTTAAAGACTATACAGACAAAAGAGTTTATAAAATAATTATACTTACTAAAACTCCCATGTTGGTGTGTGTGTAGTGAACTGATGTACCAACTAAGCTGAGAATGGGTTTGAGAATAAGACCCAGCCATATTTATACTAGCACATGCAGTTTGCATAAAAGAGCGTGTCAGTAATTAAATCTTCATTATCCCGATCTCTTAGACAATCTACACATTTTATTAATGTTAATAAAGCGTAAAGCATAACAATCTAAATTAACATGATAATTTTACGGTTTCTTAATAAGTGCACTTCACTGACCGCTGCATTTTTTCATTAAATTGTGCGAAGATTAGACTAAATATTCCAAACTAAAAAATCAATACTCTGAAGATACATATATAGATAAGAGAGAAACATATATAGACAATATAAGATAAGACACGTAGTAATGGAATAAAAATAATGATCAAAACTAGATGGTCAAAGCAAAGAAACACGGATAGATAAACAAAATTAGACAAACATGTAGTCGTTAAAAGTAAAGAGTAATCAAAGAAAAATTTAAATACAGTAAGTTAAAGCTAGTTAAGTTAAAAAATAGCCCAATAGTCAAAACTAGATGGACTATGGACAATAGTCAAAACTAGAAAAAACATGGATAGATTGAGAAGATTGAGAAACATGGACCTATTAAAAGTATAGAGTGAACAGAGAAAACTTAAAATAGAGTAAGTTAAAACTACACAAGACAGACAAGACTAGATAGACTGATTAGAAAATAGTAAGCTACCTATATAAAACAAATGCTGATAGGTAGTCTATCTCGATAAACACGATAAGACTCGATAAACACGACTTGTCAGACATGAATATCTAAAGAAAACTAGAGATACAAAACTAAATACATATTGTTCACAAGACGTTGCAGACACGACAGGAAAGAGAATTCAAACCCCCAGGAAAATGCTTCGATTTCTGACAGGAGACGGGACACTGTAGACTTACTAAACACCTCAAGACCCTAGGCCTAAAGAAGAATGATCTGCTCAACTGAGGACATACATCTGATCAAGGACTGCAGAGCACTGCTCCCTATGAGGCAAATATACATTGGGGTTCACTGCTTGAATGAGGAGGATTTGCAATCCTTAAATCCCACCCAGATTCTTCTAAGAAATTCTTAAAGGAATCGGGACATGAGGACACGCACTAAATGGGTAAGTATACCAACGATTAGAGGAAAAAGGATACAATAGATCTATAAAGGTTGCAGTACAAGTCACCAACGAAATTTACAATCTACACAAATACTGCCTGGTGAAAATGGAGTGTCGTCGAAAAACAACGAATTGTCGTCGAAGTGCAACCAGGTATCGTCGAAATGCGACAAAGTGTCATCGAAGAGCAACGAAGTGTCGTCAAAGTGCAACGAAGTATCGTCGAAATGCAACGAAGTGTTTTAGCCCCCACACATCCCCGATACTTCGACGACATTTCACAATAAAACAGTTCAATGACATTTCAATGATATTTTGTGTCAACACTTCCCCGACACTTCACAGGAAACCAGCTCAGGGAAGGAAGTGTTCAACTTTCAGTGTTCCAAAAGACACTTCTATTACACTTCGTTAACGTATTTAAACACTTTGACGACAATTTATTTTCAACAGGGCTTCTTAAAACCAAAAACATACTCTACCAAACCAGACCAAATAAAGCCAAATTAGACTTGATATGAAAGAGTAGATAAGCAATACTGTATCAACAGTACTAGATGAACAAGATTAGATAAACAGGATCGATAGGGATTGTCAGACAAGGTGAAATATACAAGACTAGAAAGATTTTAATTAAAAGATTTTAATAAAAATATTTGAATAAGCAAAACAAGGATAATTGGATAAAGACTTGGATAAAGCTTGGATCTGAAAAACAATATAAGCATACCTAGACTAATAGCACCAAAAACAGATTCAAAAAGAATATAAGAACATACCTATTCGAACAGGACTAAACATCATGCGATAATGTGTTATTTTTATTAGCTTATGGTATTACACACAACAAATATAACAAGTATAAAAATACACTATGACAATCGACTAAATATAAGCAAGTGATTTCATAAATTAATGTCCAGATTATTCAGCTACTGCACAGCCTGAACTGAAGCCTTCATGAACTCATCCATGGATCCGGCAAACGCTCTTCTTTCACACTCCATAACAATGTTATGAATTGTCTGTTCCACGTCACCACAATCACAACTAGGGGAAGATTTTAAGCCACACTTAAAATGATGACCATTGACAACATTGACCATGGCCAGTTGGTAGGTCAAAGCCAGGAGGAGGATGGTTTGCATTAAATACAGGCTGCCACTCATGAGAAACTTTGATGCAACATTCACTTTCCCATTCTTTTGTGGCACTGAAGTAACTTAAAATTAGCTCTTGAGCTGTTTGAATGGATGGAGACCTGGACTCTTCAAACGCTGAAATCCTCCAAATATATCACCATGAATAGAAAGAGACTGGTTCGCTGTTATTTCGTGGAACTCTCGGATCAATTTCTTCATTCTTCTAAGTCTTGGAGGTTCGATGTAGCTTAATACAGGCAACCAGAAGACAGGAGTGGATTTTACGGTGCCAGTAATAATTCGCATAGTCTGATTCAGGACAGCATCAATCTTCCGAACATGTGAGCTGTTCATCCAGACCGAAGAACAGTATTCCGCTGCAGGATAAACCAGCCCAATAGTTGCAGTGCGGAGCGTGGGAGCAGAAGCTCCCCAAGTAGAACCAGCGAGTTTGTGAAGTATGTTGTTCCTCATTCTCAGTTCTCAGTCACGGAAAGACAAAGTTCTATCCAGAGTAACTCCAAGGTACTTGGGATGAGAATTGTAAGGTAGAGGAGTCCCATTGAGTGACAAATTTAGGGTAGTTTTTAACTGCCTGTCATTCAAATGAAAGAAATAGGTCTTTGTTTTGCTCGAACTTGGAGTCAAACACCATTTTCTAAAATATGCACTCTAAATGCTCATATCAGTGTTTATTTTTCACTGCATCTCATCCGCAGAGGAATGTTGAAAAGCAAGTGCTACATCATCGGCATATGCAAACTGGCGCGAGGATGTAGCTGGTATATCCGCGATGAACAAATTAAACAACAGTGATGAAAGCACAGATCCTTGAGGGAGCCCATTATTGGAAACTTTCAGTTTGCTAAACTTATTATTCATTAGCACTTGTAGCTTTCTATTTGATAGCATATTGTATAACAACTGTGTCAGTAACTTGCATCCTGTTAGTTTAAGGAACTTATATACAACTCCATCTCTCCAAACCGTATCGTATGCAGCTGTGAGGTCTACAAACACAGCTCCATTCTTCAATCGTTTATCGAAGCCTGACTCGATGTAGGTTGTCAGAGCCAAAACTTGGTCTTCAAAACTTCGAAGCGGTTTGAAAAACCCGCCTGTTGAACTGGAAGGATATTGAAAACTTGAGGACTTATCCTGTTATAAATGAGTCGTTCAAGTAGCTTATAACAGACACTTAATAAAGCAATTGACCTGTAACTTTCAGGACGATCAGCAGGCTTTCCTGGTTTAAGGAAGGCTATAATCTTAGTACACTTGAATTCTGAGGGAAGTTTCCCAATAAGTACAATGTTAGAAAAGAACTGTGACATCCACTTCCTTGCATTCTTTCCACTATGTGTGAGAAATTCAAGATGTATTTCATCCATACCTGGGGCTGTTCCATTTTTCATCCCCTTTAGGGCAACCAAAAGCTCGTATTCAGTGAAAGGAGCAAAAGATGTTGAAGTGCAATCTCTTTTTATAAAGAACAGTTCTTGTCTGATTGGTGATTGGTGTAAATCAGGTTTCACTTTCGACAGGCCAGCAATACGACTAGCAAATTGGTTCGGTGTAACTGCTGGTTCGGGCTGAGGATTATGAGGAAGTCTACCCAGTTTCTTCAATAGGTTCCACGCTTTTCAACTGGAATGCTTGAAATCCATGGTCTGCATAGTTTCATTCCATCTACTCCGTCTGGCTTCATTTAAATTATGAAGATGGTCAGCAATATCATTTCCTCCATTCTTCTGATATTCAGTGTAGAGCTTTTCACAAGCTTCATTCCAATCTGGAATATATTCTTTCCTCAATCCTCTAGGAATGTGCTTCTTGGCTGTTGTAAGTATGGCTTTCAAAAACCTACAGTAATTATTAGCACAAGGTGGGATCCATCTTACGATACTGTCAAGATCACTTGAATATTTTCCCCAGTCAGCTTTATTAAACTTCCAGCGTGGAAGTGCTGAAGATCTAATGATTGGTATCTAAATACCTATTTCAAGAAGAATAGGTCTATGTTGGCTGTGTGGGAAGTTATGGAGCACTTTACGGAATACTGGCAAACTATGTCCCAGAAGATCATTAGAAACAAAACACAAATCAGAATTGGTTTCAGTGTTCCAACTCCCTGATTTAAAAGTACATTTATCTTTAGGATCATAAATTAGCTGCATGTTGTTTAGATCAGCCCACTCTGTGAGTCTTTCACCACTTTGATCATTATTCCGATATCTCCATAGAGTATGATGGCCATTAAAATCACCCACATTTACCACAGGATGAGGATAGTTTGAAAGAACTGAATCAGGCCACAGGACTCTTGGTGGTTTATAGATGTTCACAATTTTCACATTATTGATCTCTATTATGATGGTAAAAACATCATCATCATTTGTTGAGATTAGATGAGCATTGGTAACAGTGTTACGAACATACGTTGTAGTGCCATAAGACTGATGGAAAGTAGCTCCAAATAACCTAAAGCCATTGATGTTGCCCCTTGAGTATAGTTGTGAACTCTGATGGTTCACAACTCTACTCAAGGGGCAACATCAATGGCTTTAGATTTTTTGTGTGAGTTTCTTGAATACATACTACATCAATATTGTTCTCTAGTAACAATTTGGACAGGAAATCACTCTTGGCTTTACTTATCCCCTCAATGTTGATCTGGAGGATTTTTAGAATTGGTCCCAATGGCTATGTCGATTGGCTCTGAAAAATGCTGGTACTTTGTATCGGTTTGTGTGTCATGCCAGGAGATCTTAAGAAAGATAGTCTGGCAACCAAATGCTGATGTTCAGTTCGGTAATGGAAATTAAATTCCAACTATCTTAGCAGGGGCACCACGAGCAGGAATCAGCTTCACCCCCGATAATGTGCTGTTTAGACGTGACAGGATAAACTAAACTAATAAGGCACTACTTAGGACTAGAGAGACTAAGGATGATATTATAATAAAGAAAATATTATACTAATTGTAAACATAATACCGCGTTAAATAGAAAACATATAGATACGACTATCAGGAAAGACAACTGAATAGTTCCATATAAAACTTGATAAACAAATCTATAAATACTCTGCAAACAAAATAGACAATAGACTAAATATATAGAATACAGAATATATACAGAATAAATATATGCAATAAGCTATCTATTCAATTTTCGCCGTTTGGCAATATTCATCCTATATATGAAATACCTTCAGAATTCAGAACAAAATTATTAAAACCAGTGAAATAACCATTGAAATTATCTTAAATATATTTATCTACGACCACTATTGTAAATGCCCATTATTGTACAGTTTGTGGACTAGGTAAATACATTATAACACACACGTATGTGTGTGTTTTACGTATGTGTATGTATGTTAACAGTCCGCGATTGATGTTATAGTTGTGATTGATAACACACACGTGCGTTTGGTTTACGATTCGTTGATTGGTTGAGAGCTGTTACTACGTGCTCATACGTGCAGTGCCCCCGGTGCCACAATTCAAACTAACGGAAATTGACATTGCGTACATTGGATTGCCTACATCTATGAGCACTCTTGTTGAACCCAAATAAGTACTAAATAATAAAGTATGTAAAAAACCCTTAAGAATGTATTTATTTTCATTTGCTTCAAGTTAAATAATGTCTAGTAAGACTTATATATGAAAATACAACTATTTGTTTGTTTATTATAATGGTTATAATTATTTAGTTAATGAATAATTTTAATTTCAAGTTAATGAATAATAATAATTAAATATACATAACCTAATAAGACATACATTGGTTAAATTAAAAATATTTTTCTTATTAAAAAGAAACAAATTAGTGTGGTCGTAGATAAAGTATAGTACATATCTCGAGTTGTAAGGCAATTACGCACTAGCGGAATTACGCACTACCCGCTACGCGCGTCGTGCGTAACTTTTCTGCTCGTACGTAATATGCTTCTTACAACTCTCGATACGTAATATACTATTGTATATGTCATGTATTGTATATTCTTTAATTTCCATGTGACCCTTTTAATTAGTCTAGAGTTGAGTTACTGAAGGATCCTTTCAGCTTTTATACTGCTTACATTCTATATTCTATACATTTTATCTCTAAGCGGATTGTTTTTTTAATATGATGGATGAGAAAATTTTGGTTCAATAAAAATAAGCAGAATCAAATCAGTGGCGGGAAAAAACAATGCTAACTAAAGACTATCGCGTTCTCCAGTTAAACCCATGTAAATTATGAAACGAAATTCAAAGAAGGGGTATTTTTTACTTTTGTGACTAAACCGAAAGATCCAAATTAGGATAAAGTGGCAAGGACCGTTGGTTTAACCCATCTTAGATTAGGTTGCCCACCGCGAAGCCGCAGATAAAACATGACCACATACGCGCGGCAGCGCGAACTCTCGATCCAATATAGGACAATGTGGCAAGGATCGTTGGTTTAACCCAGGTTAGATTAGGTTGCACACCGCGAAGCCGCAGATAAATCATGACCACAAACGCGCGGCAACGCTAACTCTCGATCCAATATAGGACAATGTGGCAAGGACCGTTGGTTTAAGACCAAACAAGACCAGAGAAGGCCAAACAAGACCAGACAAAATCCGACAAATCAGACAAGACCAGGCAAGACCAGACAAGGCCAGACAAGACCGGACAAGACCAATCAAGAACAGACAAGACCAGATAAGATCAGACAAGTCCAGACAAGACCAACCAAAAGCAGACAAGACCAGACAAGACCACATAAGAGCAGACAAGACCAGAAAAGACCTGGACTAGACTGAATCCCGCCAGAAATAATCAAAATTATGGCAAGTGAATATACAGAAGTGAACAATATTACACATGTTATGAACAACATACTGAAAACTGGAACGATCCCGGATGTATGGAAAAAACTATAGTTATATTTTTCAAGAAACCCAATTAGGAAAGCAGTCATATAGGCCGTTATGCATGATCGATACGGCAGCTAAGCTTCTGGAGCAAGTAATATTTAAAAGAATTGCACAAGAGATAAAGGCGAAAGGGGATTTAGGAAATAATCAGTATGGATTCCAGGAGATGCGGTCCATCATCGATGCAGCCAGAAGGGTGAAATTGTGAATTATGGTGAAACTGCAGAAGGAGAAACCAAAAAGACACGAAAAACAAGAAATCTATGCGCAGAGGTGACTATAGATGTCAAAAATGCATTCAACACCGTGCCATGGACGGCTATACTAGATGCGCTCGAGAGAAAACGAGTAACATCCAGCTTAATACGTTTAGTACAAAGAACAGGAGTATCGAAATGGACCCTGGGGTCACAATTAAGTAACAGCAGTCGCCCCGCAGGGATCTGTGTTGGGACCCCTACTATAGAATATATTTTACCATGAAACTCTTAAGTAAATGGGGTAACGATAACCCAGGGGTAACGATAATTGCTTATGCGGACGACATTGCGGTAGTTTCTACGGCGAGACAAGAAGGTGAACTAGTGTTAATAACCAACGAGGCACTTAACCGAATAGCCACCTATATACAAACCAAGGTACTGGAAATAGCTATGGAGAAAACGGAAGCGGTTATGCTTGTGGGAATAAATAGATATGGGCCTGTGGCCTTTGAAATGCTGCTAAAAGAAGTTCGGCTCCAACGGAGCCTAAAATACGTAGGCATAATATTCGATGAAAGAGTCAGCTTCGGGCCGCACGTGGATTATGCTGTAACCAAAGCCGAAAACGCGGTTAATGCGCTCACCAGGCTGATGCCGAGAGTGGGAGGTGCGTCGGACCTTAAACGAAAAACACTCAGCATGGTCGTCGAATCGATCCTACTGTATGGAGCACCCGTATGGGGAAAGGTAATAAGATGCAAAAAATATAGGGAGAAGCTAGTGAAAATCCAGCGGAAGATGGGGATACGAATCGCAAGAGCGTATAGAACTAGCAGAACGGAAGGCCTGAACGTTATAGCTGGTATAATACGAATGGACCTATTGATTATTGAGCGAACCCTAACGGAAAGAAAAACTAGGAGTGAAAAGCAAAAAGCTCGAGAAAACCCACTAAAAACATGAAAGGAACATTGGGAAAACTGTGACTGTTGGATACAGAAGATTATCCGACACCCTGTCTCCTGGGCTCAAAGGGAAGAAGGTGCCCTAGACTACTGGATTACCCAGTTCCTAACGGCGCATGGTAATTTCGAAACATATCTCGCAAGGATTGGGAAAAGTAGAACCAACATATACCAGCAATGTGGGGAGAAGGAGGGCACGCCGAAGCATGCAGTGCTGGAGTGCCAGCAATGGACCATAGAGAGGCAAGTATTGGAACAGGAAATTGTAAGGCAAATTACAACAGACAATATAATAGCGGAGATGCTATATGGAAAATGGAAAGTAATAAGTTTGTATGGAAAGTAATAAAGATAATCGTCAAAGAAAAAGGGTTTTGTCTTGACAAACGGATAGAAAGAAACAACTAAGCCCCGGAATGTCTCGATGTAATGCAAAAGCGGTTCCGTGACAATATTCCGGCGAATGCTAAAAACAAAAGTAATGAACATAAGGAAAAGGCAACATAAGGAAAAGTGTTTTTAGTGGGTATGACCAGTACTAACACCAAGTCGGGTGAGTTCCACACTCTCTAAGATATTTTGTCCTGGGGGTTGCACGTAAAGGTATTTCCCGTACCCACCCACCCTTGAAAAAAAAAACCAGACAAGATAAGACGAGACAAGACCAGGTAAGGCTAGGCAAAACCAGACAACACCAGACAAGAACAGACAAGGCGTATGAGACCAGACAAGACCACAGAAAATCAGACAGGACCAGACAAAACCAGACAAGGTCAGGCAAGACAGACAGGATCAGACGGAACCAGACAAGACTTAAAGGCAAGCAAGATTAAGTAAAACGAATATTTCGTTAAAAAATCAGGGTTCAGAGTTAAGACCCTACCTAATAAGTTATATTATAACGGATATTTGAAATAGTTGTATTTTTATGTACAGATATTTTGTTATAAAAAATAACATTATCTTGTTTCATTTCCTGAATTTTGTAATATTATGGAGTATCAATTGTATGGGAAAGTTTAACCTGATCATTCCTATTTTCGCACATCGCGTTTAATTTGATCCTTTAATTTTCTATTATAAGTATGGGGCACAGATGCATAAGATACATGTTTAAACTTACAATAGATAATAAAATACATATAAATTACAGTACGTGTATTGTCGATAAAACAATTTCAACAAAGTTGTCGATAGTAACTTTTGAACTTTTTACTAAATTTATTGGCCGTTTCAGATTCGACTACTTCCCGGCAAACTATCCATAGAAAACTTTGAATAAAAGAATCACATAAAACTCTCAAACCCAAAACTGACATAATGTAATATAAATTAAATGAATAGCAAGACAAGACGGGACACCGGAACACGGAAGAAGATCATATTGGACAATGCCAGGCAAGAACTTTGGTGTAAGTCTGTCGAGTGTGCAACGAGTATGGTGTCGGTACGAAGAGACTGTCTGCTCACTCGAAGACGTGGGTCAGGGCGAACCAAGACTACAACAGCTATAGATGATTGCTTCCCCGTTTTTAGTACTTTGAGACCGAACGGTCATGGCAGTTTTCCTTCGAAATCATCTGCAAGAAGCGAGAAATGCCAATATAGGCGAATGGACAGTTAGGAGGCGACTTCATGCTGCTCGATTATCTTCTCGAACTAGAGCTGCTAGACCGCTGCTTTCCTGTGAACACCGGATTGTGAGGTTGAATTTTGCAAGTGCACACTTGGACGGAGTCGGATAAATCGCGATTCTCTCTTACGGGCTCAGATAGACGTGTAAGAGTATGGCGACGCCAATGCGAGAGATATACTCAAGCGTGTATTGCCGAGCGATTTCCATTTTGTGGAGGATCAGTTGTGGCATGGGGAGACATATCTTTTGATACTCGCGCGAAGTTAATCTTTATCGAGAATGGGACGTTTACTGCGCATAGGTATCTGACAAAGGTTCTAGAATACCATGTTTTAAAGTTTATGGTTATTCTTGGAGACGACACAACATTTATGCATGATAACGCACGGCCTCACACTGCTCCGATATTTATTGAGTATCCTGACGAGTTTCAAATCACGCGATTGGTTTGGCCAGCTCGCCGTCTAGATTTAAATCCAATTGAGCATGTTTGGGATGAAAATGGGAAAATGTTTACAGAGAGATGTGCCGGCCTCCATAAATTCTAGAGAGCTTCGCGACATACTGGTGCTGGAATGGGACAATCTTCCGCAGAATGTGATCCAAAATCTGATCCGGAGCATGCCTTAGTCGTTTGCAAGCTGTTATCACTGCCAGAGAAAGAAATACTTGCTACTGAAGTTAATACTTCTAATCTAATACTTTCTTTTGTTTCAACAAAATCATATCAAAGTAAACTTGTTCATTTTCATTACTTCGTCATCGGCCTTTATGTCCCCACTCCTGGAGCGCCGGCCTCTTCTCTGCCACATATCCAACCTCAGTGCTAAGATTTGAATAAGGGGGACCTATAGTTTAATGTCGAATCCGAACGACACATTTCCATAGAAGGTGTTAGGCCGTTGAGACCCCATGGTTGCCAAAACCGGATTGGGGAATTGCATTGAAGTGTGATGGGTTGCCTCAATTAGTTTTTAATTTTTGCTGCTTTGGTTCTGTGTGGGATTTGAACCCCATCTGTCTGACTAATTGTAAGCCAAGTGCTTAGCTATCTGAGCCACATGTAATTGCTCTTTTTCGTTACTTGCAATAAACTTGGAACAACAAAAACTTTTTTTTTATTCAAGCAAACAGTTTGTAAATATTACAATCGAAAAACCCCCAAAAAAGCAAAGACTTTCTAAAATAATTTCAAATTACGGATAGACTCTAGTTTTATGATCGGCAGTGTATTCGTCCTGTTAAAAGCGTTTCCTGTTTGGCAATAAAGTTTTTTATTATTATTATCAGTCTAGATAAAACTTTTATTTTTCAAGAACGCTTGTTAATGGAAAATTTAAATTGTGTGCGCGTGTAAATTAGTTGGAAGTAGAAAAAACCCATTCTGGAGAAATCTAAATCATATTTACATTAACACTGTAGCGCAGACGATCTGTGCTTGAATAAATTGGAAACTAATAGCCGGAAAATTGAGATTTTAACTATACGCGATTTATAAAATATTACTTTTTTCCTGCATTATTAAACACAATCTTCTCGGTCGAAAGGTCAGTAACCTTTGTTCAAAACTTCACATCTCAAATAATCTGAATTAAGTTCCATGTAAAGTCCATATTAAGTTTAAAGAAATCATTATTATTGCAAAAGCTCTTTTCCATAAGCATTAGCTCAAAAACTTATTAGCTCAAATTATTCTTTAGATAAAATCAGTTAATACTTAATATACTAATTAGCAGTGGTAAGCATACATATTATTTTATTTTTTACGATTAGTTGTAGACGTAGATTGTAGTATTGATGATGACGACTTGTACTGCGACCGTCGTAGATCTAATGTACCCCACCCTCTTCCTCTACACGTTGGCACACCCACACATTTAGAACGCCTCGTCTAGTTCTGATTCCTCTAGGAATTTCAGGATTTGTGTGGGATTCAAGAACTACAACTCCTGTGTGTTCAAGCAGTAGGCCCCAAGATACATCTGTCTCTTGCGGAGCAGTGCTCCGCAGTCTTTGAGCAGATGTATGGGGGTTTCCTCTGCCAAACCACTTAATCTGCATCTTTCATCTTCCTCTAGGCCTAGGGTCTTGAGGTGTTTTCTAAGTCTCAGGCAAGCTTTTGTTCTTTTCTGGTTAACAGATCCCAGCATTACTTTGGATTGTCTCAACCTGGAAGTTCTTTCCAGGCTTTCATCCATTGTTCCCTTATTTCTTCATCTAAACTTTTGTGGATGATGTTCAAACTAATACCGCAAAAGGGTTCGGGACATATAAAGGGATTTCTGGATTCCTTGTTTGCATGTTTGATCGGCTTCTTCTTTTCCGTCTATACCAGTGTGTCCTGGTATCCAGTATAGCCTTACTTCATTTTCTCGGCCAAGCTTGTTTAGCTTTCCTTCACAGTCCTAATGATCTTGATGGCTGCTTGTTATCCCTTGACAGGATAGCAATTCGTTTTTTGCGATAATTCGTGTCCAGGTTGAATTGTGCACATATTTCGATTGCGTGTACCACTGCTTGGAAGATACTTGGGAATACCATGGTTTCGAAGTATTTGGTACGAGGTCCAAACACTCCTGCACCAGTACCTTTCTTTGTCTTCGAAACATCTGTATACCACTTGATAGCATTTTGCTCTATATGGTATGCTGAGGATTCGTCGCTCCAATCGGCTTTACTAATTCACATTGCTGTGTAGTCTTTCTCAAAATGGTATTTGCATACCATTTTGTCTTTTGGTGCTTCCAGCTAGGGGATTTTGGCAGCGAGGCTGTTCCGGTCTCTGCTCCAGATTATTTTACATCTGCCTATTCCTTCCTTGCTGAACCTTACAATCGCCGATCTGGCGGCCCTCTCCACGACAAGGTGCAACAGAGTCAGATCCAGCAGCAGTTCCATTGCTGCTGTCGGGCACGACCCTATCGCCCCCGTGATGCAGACACACACCTGTTTTTGAATCTTTTCAAGCTGCTTCCTCATAGAGGCCAGCCTGGTTCTACTTCCCCACGCAACTGCCCCGTAAATGAACGCAGGTCTCACTATCATAGTGTACATCAATCGCAAGATTGTAGGGTTACAACCCCACGTTTTCCCTGTCAGATTTCTGCACAACATTAGAGCGCGTTGGGCTTTTCCTCCCACTGCTCCAACCTGTCTATTTCATAGGAGTTTGCTATCTAATTTTATACCCAGATACTTTATTTCCTGTTTGTATTCTACTGCCTTCCCGTCTAACAGTATGGGCTGTAGGCAGTTTAGTTTTCTCTTTCTAGTAAATAATATCACCGTGGTTTTGCTCGGGTTGAGTCTCGGTCCCACTGTTTGACACCATCTAGCAGTTACTTTGAGACCTCTCTGTACGATTTCACAGAGCGTTCTCTTAAACTTCCCTCTGGCTATGATGAATATGTCATCGTCGTAACCTTGACATTTGATGTCTAGGTTGCGATTAGTTAAATCACATTTTGTCTAATCTAATATGTATGTTTTATATTTCAATTACATACATAAAATAGGCCAGAGACGTTATATGCTCATGGTTTACCACTACCACGCTATAAAAAACATCTCACATACTGTTTGTTACTTCAAGGTGAAGTAAGCCTGCTAGTGGATTGTATAAATACACAGATACTTTATTTTATTCGTTTATTAATTCTATACACTAATATTAGTTAGAATGTTCTCTACTCTATCGCTGAATACACACTCAGTTTCTATCTATCTCAATAGTTACCAGGACAGCTTAACTTTAAGGGTGGAAAGAGTGGGGGTTACTTAACCCCCGCCGGTGAGAGAAATATGAATACTTAACATACTCCCCCCCTGGAAGTTGTTTAACTTCAAGAAACAGGTTATTTCATATTCGGACTTTCATATTCGGACTACGAGTATATACATATATTATACAAAATTAGTATGTTCACTTATAATTAAGTTAGTTTAAGTCTAGATCTGTCCAATGTTGCATTGTAACTTTCACTATCACAACTATCACAAAACGTTCAATTCTCCTAGTCTTTATCTAATGGTAAGATGCATATTTTGTGAAGAGCTCTCTTTATGATGCCTTGATGGGTACGGACGGTCACAACTCGAACGGTGTTGTCCAGCCCTGGATGAACTTCCTGGATTCGCTCTAACTTCCAATATAGCGGTGGAGTGTTTTCATCAATGACTACAACCAATGCGCCGATGAGATTACTCGGAGTCTCCTTTTTGGAATCTCATTTGGTCCGGGTTTGGAGTTGTGTTAAATGTTCCCGGCTCCATCTTTTCCAAAAATGTGCTCTCATCCTTTCCACCAATTGCCATCTAGCAAGTCGATTGGTAGGTACTTCTTGGACATCCTCTTCGGCGAAGGTTGTTAATGGATCTCCAATAACGAAGTGGCCAGGTGTGAGGGATTGCATGTCGTTGGGATCGGAGGATAATGGTGTTAGTGGTCTTGAATTTAAACATGCTTCAATTCTTAGTAACAACGTAAGCATTTCGCAAAAATTTAAATGAGTATCACCTATTGTTCTTTTAATATGCCGTTTTACTGCTTTTATATTTGCTTCCCATAAACCTCCCATATATGGTGATTTTGGTGGTATAAAGTGCCAGTTTATTCCGACATCGCATAAATTATTATAAATTGCATCGTTTTTGGATTTTAAGAAATTATAAATTCTTTTTAACTCATTGTTAGCATCTATAAAATTGGTGCCGTTATCACTATAGATGTGCCGGGGGTGACCTCGACGACAAATGAAACGTCGTAAGGCGGCTAAAAATGCATTCGTTGTTAAATCTAGAACTAATTCTAAATAAACTGCCTTTGTTGCAATGCATACGAATAGTGCAATGTAGGCCTTTATAAGACGCTTACTACAACCACGAGTTTCTTTTAATAATATAGGACCAGCATAATCAATTCCAGAAGTTATAAACGGTCGGCTGGGTTCCACTCTCTCTTTTGGTAATTCTCCCATTTGGGGATTTAATTTGACAGGATTGACCTTAAAACATTTTATGCAGTTGGGAAGGACTTGTCTTACAGCGCTTCTGATTGATAATATCCAATATTGTTGGCGCAGTGCCGCCAACGTGGCCTAGGGGCCCGAATGTAAATGTCTTTCGTGTGTTTGCCTTATTAACAATTTAGTTACAAAATGCCCTTTTGGTAAAACAATTGGGTATTTAACATCATTAGATAAATTAGTGTTTTTTAATCGCCCGCCTACTCTAACTAACCCGTTTTCATCTATAAAGGGACAGAGTGATAATAATTTTGAATTACTTGGAATATGTTTTTTTGATTTTGAGATTTTTTATTTCCATTATAAACTCCTTTTCCTGTATCAATTTTAGAATCGCGTGTTACGAATCCTTCAATTAATTTGTTGATAATTTACCTACTCTTTTAATATTTTTAGTCTGGCAATTATTTATAAATTTAAGAGACCAGGCAAAAACACGAAGCAATTTATCAAAAAGAGAAAATTTTGTTAAAACCGACATTTCGGTTTGAGTAGTTGCGATTGAAATTATTCGCCTTTCTGGAATTTCAATTTTACACCAGTTAGCCGGGGGTGTGGGCCATTGTTCGATATTGTATTTTAAAAAGATTGGACCGTTAAACCATGTTTGGCTATTTAGCAGATCAGCCGGTAAAGCTCCTCTGCTTAACATATCCGCGGGATTATTTTCACTGCGCACGTGGCGCCAATTTGATTTTTCTGTTAACGAATTTATTTCGCTAACCCGATTTGCAACAAATGTTTGTAATAAATTAGATTCGGTATTTATCCACGCCAAGACTATTGTGGAGTCTGGCCATAAAAATTGTTGAGAAATCTTGGCATTGATACAAGATTTAACCTTTTTGAATAATTGTGCTAGTAGTAATGCACCACATAGCTCTAAGCGCGGGATTGTTGTCGTTTTCAACGGCGCAACTCTAGATTTTGAACAAACTAGTCTAGTTTGGTATTCATTATTTTTTGATGTTCTAATATATACCTATGACTGCGCCATATCCGGCCTGTGAGGCGTCGCAAAAACCATGCAGTTCAATAAATGCCGGTTGCGAGTGACTTATTATTTTTCTGTCTAACTGTATGTCATTTAGATATTTTAGCTCTTTCAAAAATATTATACATGTGGAATATATATATTGCTAGGGACAGATTCGTCCCAATTTAATTTAAGTGACCACCATTTTTGTAATAATTGTAATAAATTGCTGTACATTATAATAGGGCCGACTAGACCCAGTTGATCAAATATTTGCGCTGTAACAGATAATATTATGCGCTTTGTTACCTTACGTGAAATATTATCTGATAATATTTCGTATTTAAAAATATCCTCAACAGGGCTCCATAATAAGCCTAAAGTTTTTGTGAATTCGCCTATTCTTAGTGGAACGTCTGACTGTGAGTAATCATAGCTCAACTCATTTTTTAAAACTTCTGAACAATTTGATTTGAATTTTCTAAGCTCAAACTGACCCGTGCTCAAAATATTAACGACGTCGGTTTTAATTTTAATTATCTCATGTATTGAATTTGCGCCTGTCAATAGATCATCCAAGTAAAAGTGCCTACGTATTATTTCACTTGCTATCGGATAATTTGTTTGATTTTGATCAGCTAATTCTTGAAGGCAACGCGTTGCGATAAAGTTCGCGGGCCTTGTACCGTAAGTTAATGTATTTAACCTATATATTTTTAAAGGTTCGTTGGTATTATTTCGCCAAAATATTAATTGGAAATTTGAATCATCGAGATGCATTCGAATTTGACGATACATTTTCGCGATGTCTGCAGTTAAGGCGTATTGAAATGTGCGAAAGCGTACTATTATTGAAAAGATATCTTCTTGAAGTACAGGTCCGATCATAAGGTTGTCATTGAGTCTCAGACCGTTGGATGTTTTGGCGGAGGCGTCGAAAACGACCCTTATATTTGTTGTTGTGCTGGAATTTTTGAATACCGGATGGTGTGGAAGGAAGACAAAGCTATTTTGATCCCCATGTTCCATATGTTTTAATACCAAGTACTCAGTCATGAAATTGTTGTAGCTTTTTCTAATTTCAGGATCTCTACTTAACCTACGTTCTATGCTTAATTCTATTCTTAGTTCTATATTCTTAGTTCTATGCTTAATGCTTAAAAAAACCTATGCTTAATCTATCTGTTTTAAACGGTAATTTGATCACGAATTTACCAGATACGTCACCACTACTACATTTGAAAAAGCGTTTTGTTTGCGTCGGTTTGAGATTCAATTTTTTATATAAAGATTCTGTTATAAAATTTGACATTGAGCCGGAGTCTATAAAGGCACGACACTGTTGATGAAACGTTTTTGTTGTCCTTTATTAATACAACAGCAGTCGAAAGTAATGTTGTTGTTGATTGTGGTTTGACGACCATCAAACTAATTGACGCGTTTTCATCCTCTGAAACTACGTGCAGCAATATATGATGTTTTTTGTTACATGTATGGCATTTAACTTTAGAATGACAATTTTCAAACTTGTGATTGTTCCGCAAACAATTTGTGCATAAATTTAGCCGTTTAGTGCTTGATAATCTGTCTTCAGAAACAAGCTCGAGGAATTTATCGCAAAGGATAATAATGTGCTCAGTACTGTTACAATAAACGCACAAAAAAGACCTTTTATTAGTTGTAACTTGTGCTACCGTATGTATTTTACCTATGCCTTGAATATGAGGTCTATTGAATGAATGGCTCGCTTTATTGTTAATAGATTTATTGCTGTTACCGTAATTTAATGACTCTAATATCGAACACCGCTTTTCTAGAAATGAAACAAATTGATTGTATGTGGGCACATCAGTATCTAATGACATTTGCCACTCAAGTCTGGTATTATAGTCTATTTTTTCCGTTACAATTGTAACTAATAGTGCGTCCCACTTATCGGTTGGCATTTTTAGGCATTTTAACGAACTATTGTTAACTAACAAATCTAGCAGATCTCGCAAAGACCTATGGGATTCTTTAGGTATAATTGGCGCGTTAACGATTGCTAATACGTGATCCTGAACGATCTTTTTAAATCTTTTTTCTAATATCCTCCAAGCTTCCCCGTAATTCTCCTCGTTAACAATTAGCGAATCTATCGTCTTTAGTGCTGCGTCTTGAAGACATGATTTTAAATATTGCAACTGTTGCCGGTTATTTAAAGACTTGTTTTCCTCAATCACTGACTTAAACGCATTTTCGAAAGTAAGCCAATCCATATAATCACCGCTAAATGTTTTAAGGTTTGGAACTGGTAATTTTAGATGCAAGTTGTTTTGATTTATTGATGATGTTGATTCTTCGTTATTTGATTTGCTGCGCGAATTAATTCTATCTACAAGATCGTCTTTGTTAGATATTAAATCACAATACAATTCTTCAAACCCGATGCGACTTTGAGAATGAATATCTTGGTTTGCGCCTTTATCGCGTAGTTCGATTTAAAATTGAACTTCTTTAAATTCCTTTCGCGCATCAGTTAATATATCACTACGCGCCTTTAATTGACTTGCACTGCCCGATGCGGGATTAAATGAATTTAAGAAAATATTAATTCTTTTTAGTTGGCTATTAATTGTGTTTCTTTGAATTAAGAATTGATCTAAATTTTTGGCCATTTTAAGAACAGGTTTATAACGATTTTAGTGCCTTAAAATTTATGAATTGAAGCCCCTTAACTTGCTGATATGTGTTAATATATTGGAGATATGTGGAGAAGTTGGAGAACCACTAACCTTTGATTTGATGCGAAGTTTCAGCGATGTCCGCCTTTGTTTAATGCGCGTCGATCAAGGATGACGATTGCTGAATCTGTTCCTTTGTTTCGTCTTGATTGTTGATTTCGATTTGATGATTTATCGGACTGTCGTTTTGTTTCACGAATTCACGATTATTTTTTGTTTTGTTTTAATCGCGTTCATTTAAAACGTATTCAATCCGGTTCGAAGGACCAATGTTTGTTACTTCAGGGTGAAGTCTACTTGTGGATTGTATTAATACACAGATAGTTTATTTTATTCGTTTATTAATTCTATGCACTAATATTGTTTAGAATGTTCTATACTCTATCGCTGAATACACACTCAGTTTCTATCTATCTCAATAGTTACCAGGAAAGCTTAACTTTAAGGGTGGAAAGAGTGGGGGTTACTTAACCCCCGCCGGTGAGAGAAATATGAATACTTAACACATACCTCTAATAGAAAATTAGATTCCTTACCGATCCGCACAACATTAATATTAGGTTTAAGGTAAGCTTTCAATGCCACAGCACAAAACATTATTATTCGGGGCTCTTTGTCGTACAGCATTGCTAATATGTTAAATAAATATTCTAATAATATTCTTAGTTTGTCCGGATCTAGATTTAAGAAACTCATTTTAAGAATTGTTATTATACGATGTACTAAAGATGTACTAAACGAGTAACGAGCTTTTACTGAACTAAAAAGGGTCAAAAAACTAAAAATTGCTTAAGTTAAAAAAAATTAGGTTATTTAAGTTGTATAACGTTCCGCCTCGGCAAGGGGGCGGCTGTAGGTGCGTTTTTTACATTTCCTCACATTTTCCGCGAAATCTTCTCTTGCACGGCGAATCGGGAAAATATAACTTTCCGAAGTAGGACAAGTATGGGCTTTTCATCAGTGTCAGTCTGCCGCGCACAAGTTCCACAAAGCGTCCTCCAGGTACGAAAAACTAAAATCCGCTTTTTGGGCTATTTCAGGAGCAACTTTTCTCCGCGGTCTTTTGACATTTGGCGGACAAGTATGCGACCGCCGGTTCGTCCGACGCAGCGAAAACTTCCTTTATTAGAAGGGGTCCAGGTTTGAAAATGGGTTCCTTCGATGCGGGAAGGCTGCCCGCAAAGGCCAATGACTGCGACGTCCTGTTCCCGCTTCATGTCAATTTCATCGCGAAACATCTGGAAAACACAATTGTTTTCAATACGATTTGCGGAGATTCTAACTCCTCCGAAGCCGCCACACAGATCACCACCAGACTAGCGCCATTCGATTCGGCATGGTGCCTTTTAATTTGTTTGGGAGAATAATCCTGATTGCGTTTAGGATGGCGTCGCGACGCCATACAAAATTTTTTGGTCGTCCTGGAAAACTTGCACAGAATCGCCAACTTAAACTCTGCGATGACTATTTCACGTGATTCCCTTAAGCCAGGAGTCGGGAAAGTGTGACTTGTGAGCCAAATGTGGTTCTTTTGGTGTGAGCTTGTGGCTTTCCAGAAATATATTGAAACATAAAAAAAAATGACAGAAAAAAGAACAGAACAGTCCCTTTTCGGAAGTCTTACGACAAGTTCATAACTTACAGTCACAGCGCGGCTCTCGGTTGTTTTTTTTAGTTATTGTGTCACTCAGTCAAGTTAGTGCATACTTTAAAATTGTGCATGTTTTGGAAGTAATTAGCCGATAAATAGCCGATTGACACGACATTGTGAATTCCAACCAAATATATGTTTTGAGAAAATTTGACGAAAATCCTTCATATACTCCACCTCAAGTGTGGAAAAATCTTACAGGTATTTTTTACAGTTATCTTTATTCAAATTGTCTCTAAAAATTATTGAACCAATCTTCCTTTTTTCCTTTAATGTCTATGATATTTTACACGGTTATAGTGAACTTTTATAGTTATACGCAACTTTTCTCCTTTAGATCGATTTAACTGATTTACAAGGTAATTGAACGTATCCTATTGTATAAGAATTCTGTCTATCGTTTTGCACGATTTTTCCAGAAACTTATCTACCGTGTAAATCGAGGAATTGTATTTCATAATTTCGGTAAAAATAGGTCAATCATAAATCATAAACATATTAAGATATAGGTTTTACAAATGTATGAGGTAATTAAGTAGGTATATAAAATACTTGCACATCCAATGGAATTTGTGCTTCTAATTTGATTTTTCCCGTCTGTGTTCGTATCTGCCATAAAATTGGGATTTAAAACAGATAAAAGCAATGATTAGGTGGATGTCGGTATGTGTATATATACGCTGTTACTGTTCGTTATCCGTGGTGATTAGATAACGCCGTTGAACCAAAACCACATATCATCTGCGCACGTTTATAGCACTTTTATTACTGCTTTATACAGGTTCACATGTTCCAATTTTCACTAAAATAAGAACTAAAAAACTAATATGTATGAGATCGATTATGTAATATACGTTAGGTTAGGTACTTTAATATAGGTTTAATACGCTAAAACGGACAATGTCCATTTAGGACATTGTCCATTGTCATTTTTTAAGGATTTTTTGTCTAAATTTAGGTAGCATGTGATAACTTGTATCGTCTATGTCAGGCCTGGCCAACACGTGGCCTTGTTAAATTTTCCGGCGGAGCATTTTATATTTGAATTAAAACTTTTCTTTCTCGTTGTTTGTATAACAAAATAATAAATAATGAAAATTTGCACGTGTCGTTGTTATAATGCGCAAGTGAGACTACAAACCGCAGTTCTATAAGGACCGCGCAACTAGACCGTCACTCCAACTGGTGACTAGATTGTGCATCTTTCGGGAAAAAAAATAAATGCCAGTAACACATGATTTTTTTGTTTCCAGATTTTTATTTAAAGGAATTTTTTTTAAATTGACTATTTCTTTATCGATAAAATCTTGTTGTGTCAAAGGGTGTTCAGAAATGCCATAACGTAAAAACATAACGTTAAAAGGCAATCTCGAGACAAAACACATGAATAATAAACATGAATATGTAAAATTTAGTAAAGAAGAAAAATGTTTTAAGTTAATTGCGCTTAAATCGCATCTCAAAGCTCAGCAGACAATGTTTGGTTCATCATTACAACAAGCATCTACCATTGTCAAATCAAGTTATTCTGTTTCTGTGTCGATTGCAAAGAAAATGAAACCATTTTCGAAGACGAAGGATAAAAGCAAATTATTGTATCAGTCATTCACGCCATTATGTCTAAATAGTAGTAACTTAACTAGTATGACTAGTAAACTATCTAACTAGTAAACTAACTGCAAGATAAAATGAACAAATTCAAAACATATCCTTTGGCATTTGATGAAGGTACATATCAGGATATCTCAGGCACATCTTTACTTGTGAAATTTATACGCTATGTGAATGTTTCACCCAAGTGACAGAAAAAATGTTAAATCTTTTAAATTTAAGACACAACTAGGAGGAGATATTTTCAAAGCGATAGGAAAACGTTTAGTCCAAAATAGCTTACATTTTGAGGCTCTTTCCGGATTAATAACCCCTGTTTTGATATATAAAATTAAGGGAGCTATTAATCACTTATAGTTAATTTATAATTGCCCTATCGTGCATAATTAAAAAAAACGGCCAAGTGCGAGTTGTGACTCGCGCACCGAGGGTTCCGTAGAAACTTGTAAGTAAGGTATCTTTATTTTGTGAAGGACTTAGCAAGCACATTCAGTTAACTTGACAAGTGGCCCTCCTGAAATCACGACCATCTTAGTACCACTGCAAGCATAACCTCAAGATATCGCTGTCGTACGATGGAATTCTACCCTATATTTTATTAACATACATCCCCCATTCACTATGAGTGTTTAGGGGTTCTGGAACTTCACTATTTGTTTTTACTGCTCAATTTTGCCTGTATACCTATATACCCTGTATAAAGGTATACAGGGTATTTTTTTTTAATTTCGCGAATATTTTTAAACTTATAAAAAGAAAACTTTATTTTAGTATTACACTTATTCACTAACTTATACTAAGATCTAACTATTTCTAGATCTAATAAAAACTAATATATTAACTATTTCTAGATTCATTTCGTTACTCTTAACATTCATTTGTTCAATTGACTGCTTTTGGGCAATTGACTACCAAAAAATATAGGGCGTACGTGATTAGTATTTAGTTTTTAGGGCGTAAGTATATGTAGATTATAAAGAAAAATTAGACGAAAAATAATATATACAGGATGTTACGGGACTTGAGTATGTCGCATGAGTATGTCGCAAAATTTAGAAATAAAATATACCCTGTATATATTATGTATATAGAGCGTACGTGATGATATGCATAACGAATATAAACAAGGAAAATTCAGAATAAACAGCTTGGTGCCGACATATACTTTTTATCCTTCGGACCTAACCGAGGAGGACCTAACTGTATGCAACCCATATGCTTCTGGAGCCTAACAATACCACTACGACAACATTAGTGTATTTTCATAAGTTTTTAATAGTAAATTTGAATTTTTCTTGTAATTAAACTACATATTTACAGTTTTCAGATTTTTCTCTTTACATGTGCTGTAAGATACCGCTTCTTGCCAAATTTCATGATTCTAGGTCAACGGAAAGTACCCTATAGGTTTTGATTCCCTTGTGAAATCGCAAAATATGCGACATAAACGGTCATATCTTTTGATCGCGTTGACTTACAAGTTTGACTTTTTTTCACAGCTGAAAGAGACCGCAGACCCGAGTATGTGATACAAATTTCAACTTGTTACCTCTACGCGTTCCTGAGAAAAATGGTCTTGACAGACAGACAGATGAACAGACAGACAGACAGACAGACAGACGGACAACAAAGTGATGCTATAAAGGTTCCCTTTTCGGTACGGAACCCTAAAAATGGTGGAAGTTTCCTCTGTTTAGAGAAATATTCAGACTGTTTCCTCGAATATTACTACAAGATTATTTTGCCTCCAGGTTTTGACCTCATCAACAATTCCAATCGTAGCTGCCAAATCATCTAAATTGGTTCAAGATACCGCCATATGCATGTCGTCTGTAAACAGAATAGCTTCCGCACTAACATGAAACGGACGATCGTTTACAAAACAACAAAAATAGAAGCAGACCCAGCACAGAACCTTGAGGCACCACGTCGACTACATCTTCGAAGCTCGATTAAGTGTTTGCACTCAAAATTAGTTTCCTTCCTATAAGAAATGATCGACTTAACTTCAAGAAAGTTCTCCGAAAACCATAACCAATTTTGATAGAAAGTTGAATTTCAACATTAAACGTGTCGAAGACCTTATATAGGTCGTTCCACAATTCACGCAAGATTTGAATTTCGCTTCATTTGCACGGTTAAGCGTTTTTGTTGGAAAAAAAAATACAGGGTGATAGCTGACAGTTCAAGGTTTCTAAACATGGAGCACTACACGAAAGAACTGCGCGTTTTTATCGTTGAGCAATATTTAAAAAATAATGAAAGTTTGGCAGCTACAGTTCGTAATTTTCGTACAAAATATTTTCGGAATAATAATTTAAGTTCATCAACTGTGAAGAGATTAATTAAAAAAATCAGGGAGACTGGATCAATTATGATTTTAGACACTATGGTCGTCCTTCAACAAGTCGTTCAACACAAACCATTGAAACAATTCGTTCGAGTGTTGCTGAGTATCCATAAACATCAATTCGTCACAGTAGTCAAGAATTGGACATTTCTAGAAGCTACCTACAGCGGATTCTCACGAAGAATATTCATGGTTTCAAACTCCAATTGACTCAAGAAGTGAATCCTACTGACCATTTCCGCAATGGTTCGATTAATGTTGTTCTCCAGTTGGGCAGGAGTTGTTTATTGACGTAGACCAACGACTTAACGTAGGCCCAAAGAAAAAAGTCTAAGGGTGTTACATCGCACGATCTTGGTAGACTTTGACGTCAGGTTTTTTCGAAATAACGCTCTTTCGAAATAACTTCTCTTGTGAATAGGATGGTTGCGACAGTTACTACGTGGTAATCCATACTTACATTGAATTGAAAAATTCACTTTGTTTTTTACCACACTTATATTATGTAAAAATATTATATAACTTATTATTCACAGTTATATAAATTTCTACACATATCACGACTCGAGTTTCGACGTTTGACGGTCATTTTCAAGTGACTTAACAAATTGATAAAGTTGAATATATACCCTTATAGTTTTGGTGGGGTGGGGGGGCGGTGTTTGTCCGAAGATGAGGACTTATCTGTTTGAGATTGGGTGAGATTAAAAAGTTGGGAAAAGATTAGGTCAGTTTGCTCGTTTAGGAGATTAACTGAGGGATTACGGGTTTTTTTGAAAATTTCTAATGACTCTAGGAGATTTAGTTTCGGGCCTTTGTTGCAATTATGCAAGATTTTTAGATTATCTATTTCTGGGAATTTATGATTGAATTCGAGACAATGGTTTGAAAAAGAACTAGTGTCTTTTTTCAGACGAAAAGCGCGAGAATGTTCTGAAAACCGTGTTGAAAAACTTCGTCCTGTCTGCCCTATGTACACGCTATTGCATTCGGAACAATGAATTTCGTATACGCCGGATTTTTTAATGGGATCGATTTTGTCTTTGGCATTAAACAATATGTTGGACAACTTAGAGGAGGGTTTAAATGCAACCTGAAGATTTTGCTTTCGAAGGACATTTGCGATGTGTTCGCTTGTTTTGCCAAAATATGTCAGGGAGATGAAAGTTTTGTCTGAATTTGAGGTTTTCGGATAAATTTGGGCCATTGCGAATTGGGTTCGTTTATTATTGATAATGTTTTGGATGAGTTTTGTTGGGAAACCATTCTCTGTAGCGATTGAAATGATGGTACTTAATTCTTTGATTCTCTTTTCTGTGGAAAGGGGGATTGAAAAGCCTCGATGTATCATTGAATGATAGGCCGCTAATTTGTGAGTTATCGGGTGAAATGATGAATACGAGATTGTAGAGTTAACATTGGTGGGTTTTCTGTATATATCAAATTCTATTTTGTTGTTTTTGTGAATCAGAGTAAGGTCTAAGAAGTTTATTTTGTTGTCTGTTTCTACCTCGATGGTGAATTTAATTTTGGGATGAACGTTGTTTATTAGGTTGAGAAATTGGTCTAATTGACGTGTTGTACCATTAAAACACGCTATTACGTCATCGACATATCTATACCAAAATGAGATATGTTTTTTGGAGAAATCTAGTTTGAAGATTTTTTCTTCGATAGTTGACATGAATAGATCGGCTAAAAGGGGACTTAATGGCGATCCCATTGCTAGACCTGATGTTTGCTGATAGTAAGTGTTATTAAATTTGAAGTAATTTTGATTAACACATGTTTCCAGGGCTTCATAAAGTTCAGATTTTATAAGATGATGACAATTAGCTTTATCAATTAAATTTTGTATGATTTCGAGACACTCTTTAGTAGGTATATTAGAAAACATACTACTGACGTCAAAAGATACGAGTTTGGAGTTTATTGGGGTTGTTATTTGTTTGAGGAGTTCCGAAAGGGCGAGTGAATTTTTTACAGAATATTTTGGGGTAAATTTGGTGTATTTTTTGAAAAGAGTATTCAGTTTAATTGCCAAAACTCTTGCTACACTGTTAATATAGGAGACAACTGGTCTAATGGGAGAATCGGGTTTGTGAGTTTTAATGAAACCATAGAGTCTGGGAGCTGTGGGATTCTGATTTATGATTTTAAATTTCTCAAATTCGGAGAACAAAGTTGTAATATTTTTTAAGAGACTTCTAATTTGAAATTGGAATTTTTGTGTAGGATCCTTTTTCAAGGGAGTTAGTTTTTCTGTTGAAATGAAAGAGTTCATTTTATTAATGTACTGTTCTCTTTCCAGGACGACTATCGAATTGGATTTATCGGCTTTTGTAAGGACTAAAGAATTGGACTCAATTTTTGTTTTTATCGATTTGATCACTGCGGAGTCTGTGGTAGAATTACGGGCGTACGATTTTATATGATCGGCTATTTTGGCTCGGGGTATAAGAGGTTCTTGCACTTTTTTTAGCGCGATTTCTGACTCTACAATTATTGTGGATTTATCGGATTTGTTATTGATGAATGGGGTGTAGTTGGGGTTTTGGGAAAGAAAAGATTGTTCAATAGGACTGAAGATAACTTTTGAGAAGTTGATGAATTTAGACACTAGATTCGGTTTTGACATTACTTTTTGAGGTTCGGACTTTTTGTTCTTTACGAGAACGGATAGTTTCTTTTTTAAATTTAAATATTTTAGGTGGTTGACCCTACTTACATTGTCACGAACAAAGTCATCAAAGATCGTGAATTCTACTGGATGTAATTTAAATGTCAACTCTGAATGCAATATCTTGAGATAATGTTGAATAACATCTCTCCTCCGATGAAGATTTTTTATTTCGGATCTAATCCAACTGTTTTGGGCAGATTTTATGGCTGCTATTGCGGCCGAAGACGTGGAGCGGGTTTTAATATTTACATAGTTGGGTACGACTTTGGACCGAAGGCATTCTGAATTGAACCAGATATCTTGTGAAACGAAACGGTATTTTTTCATCAATTTGTTGTACAATTTTGTCTGGGTTGCCGTACAGGCTGATTTTATGAATAGGATGGTTGCGACAGTTACTACGTGGTAATCCATACTTACATTGAATTGAAAAATTCACTTTGTTTTTTACCACACTTATATTATGTAAAAATATTATATAACTTATTATTCACAGTTATATAAATTTCTACACATATCACGACTCGAGTTTCGACGTTTGACGGTCATTTTCAAGTGACTTAACAAATTGATAAAGTTGAATATATACCCTTATAGTTTTGGTGGGGTGGGGGGGGCGGTGTTTGTCCGAAGATGAGGACTTATCTGTTTGAGATTGGGTGAGATTAAACCCTCCTCTAAGTTGTCCAACATATTGTTTAATGCCAAAGACAAAATCGATCCCATTAAAAAATCCGGCGTATACGAAATTCATTGTTCCGAATGCAATAGCGTGTACATAGGGCAGACAGGACGAAGTTTTTCAACACGGTTTTCAGAACATTCTCGCGCTTTTCGTCTGAAAAAAGACACTAGTTCTTTTTCAAACCATTGTCTCGAATTCAATCATAAATTCCCAGAAATAGATAATCTAAAAATCTTGCATAATTGCAACAAAGGCCCGAAACTAAATCTCCTAGAGTCATTAGAAATTTTCAAAAAAACCCGTAATCCCTCAGTTAATCTCCTAAACGAGCAAACTGACCTAATCTTTTCCCAACTTTTTAATCTCACCCAATCTCAAACAGATAAGTCCTCATCTTCGGACAAACACCGCCCCCCCACCCCACCAAAACTATAAGGGTATATATTCAACTTTATCAATTTGTTAAGTCACTTGAAAATGACCGTCAAACGTCGAAACTCGAGTCGTGATATGTGTAGAAATTTATATAACTGTGAATAATAAGTTATATAATATTTTTACATAATATAAGTGTGGTAAAAAACAAAGTGAATTTTTCAATTCAATGTAAGTATGGATTACCACGTAGTAACTGTCGCAACCATCCTATTCATAAAATCAGCCTGTACGGCAACCCAGACAAAATTGTACAACAAATTGATGAAAAAATACCGTTTCGTTTCACAAGATATCTGGTTCAATTCAGAATGCCTTCGGTCCAAAGTCGTACCCAACTATGTAAATATTAAAACCCGCTCCACGTCTTCGGCCGCAATAGCAGCCATAAAATCTGCCCAAAACAGTTGGATTAGATCCGAAATAAAAAATCTTCATCGGAGGAGAGATGTTATTCAACATTATCTCAAGATATTGCATTCAGAGTTGACATTTAAATTACATCCAGTAGAATTCACGATCTTTGATGACTTTGTTCGTGACAATGTAAGTAGGGTCAACCACCTAAAATATTTAAATTTAAAAAAGAAACTATCCGTTCTCGTAAAGAACAAAAAGTCCGAACCTCAAAAAGTAATGTCAAAACCGAATCTAGTGTCTAAATTCATCAACTTCTCAAAAGTTATCTTCAGTCCTATTGAACAATCTTTTCTTTCCCAAAACCCCAACTACACCCCATTCATCAATAACAAATCCGATAAATCCACAATAATTGTAGAGTCAGAAATCGCGCTAAAAAAAGTGCAAGAACCTCTTATACCCCGAGCCAAAATAGCCGATCATATAAAATCGTACGCCCGTAATTCTACCACAGACTCCGCAGTGATCAAATCGATAAAAACAAAAATTGAGTCCAATTCTTTAGTCCTTACAAAAGCCGATAAATCCAATTCGATAGTCGTCCTGGAAAGAGAACAGTACATTAATAAAATGAACTCTTTCATTTCAACAGAAAAACTAACTCCCTTGAAAAAGGATCCTACACAAAAATTCCAATTTCAAATTAGAAGTCTCTTAAAAAATATTACAACTTTGTTCTCCGAATTTGAGAAATTTAAAATCATAAATCAGAATCCCACAGCTCCCAGACTCTATGGTTTCATTAAAACTCACAAACCCGATTCTCCCATTAGACCAGTTGTCTCCTATATTAACAGTGTAGCAAGAGTTTTGGCAATTAAACTGAATACTCTTTTCAAAAAATACACCAAATTTACCCCAAAATATTCTGTAAAAAATTCACTCGCCCTTTCGGAACTCCTCAAACAAATAACAACCCCAATAAACTCCAAACTCGTATCTTTTGACGTCAGTAGTATGTTTTCTAATATACCTACTAAAGAGTGTCTCGAAATCATACAAAATTTAATTGATAAAGCTAATTGTCATCATCTTATAAAATCTGAACTTTATGAAGCCCTGGAAACATGTGTTAATCAAAATTACTTCAAATTTAATAACACTTACTATCAGCAAACATCAGGTCTAGCAATGGGATCGCCATTAAGTCCCCTTTTAGCCGATCTATTCATGTCAACTATCGAAGAAAAAATCTTCAAACTAGATTTCTCCAAAAAACATATCTCATTTTGGTATAGATATGTCGATGACGTAATAGCGTGTTTTAATGGTACAACACGTCAATTAGACCAATTTCTCAACCTAATAAACAACGTTCATCCCAAAATTAAATTCACCATCGAGGTAGAAACAGACAACAAAATAAACTTCTTAGACCTTACTCTGATTCACAAAAACAACAAAATAGAATTTGATATATACAGAAAACCCACCAATGTTAACTCTACAATCTCGTATTCATCATTTCACCCGATAACTCACAAATTAGCGGCCTATCATTCAATGATACATCGAGGCTTTTCAATCCCCCTTTCCACAGAAAAGAGAATCAAAGAATTAAGTACCATCATTTCAATCGCTACAGAGAATGGTTTCCCAACAAAACTCATCCAAAACATTATCAATAATAAACGAACCCAATTCGCAATGGCCCAAATTTATCCGAAAACCTCAAATTCAGACAAAACTTTCATCTCCCTGACATATTTTGGCAAAACAAGCGAACACATCGCAAATGTCCTTCGAAAGCAAAATCTTCAGGTTGCATTTAAACCCTCCTCTAAGTTGTCCAACATATTGTTTAATGCCAAAGACAAAATCGATCCCATTAAAAAATCCGGCGTATACGAAATTCATTGTTCCGAATGCAATAGCGTGTACATAGGGCAGACAGGACGAAGTTTTTCAACACGGTTTTCAGAACATTCTCGCGCTTTTCGTCTGAAAAAAGACACTAGTTCTTTTTCAAACCATTGTCTCGAATTCAATCATAAATTCCCAGAAATAGATAATCTAAAAATCTTGCATAATTGCAACAAAGGCCCGAAACTAAATCTCCTAGAGTCATTAGAAATTTTCAAAAAAACCCGTAATCCCTCAGTTAATCTCCTAAACGAGCAAACTGACCTAATCTTTTCCCAACTTTTTAATCTCACCCAATCTCAAACAGATAAGTCCTCATCTTCGGACAAACACCGCCCCCCCACCCCACCAAAACTATAAGGGTATATATTCAACTTTATCAATTTGTTAAGTCACTTGAAAATGACCGTCAAACGTCGAAACTCGAGTCGTGATATGTGTAGAAATTTATATAACTGTGAATAATAAGTTATATAATATTTTTACATAATATAAGTGTGGTAAAAAACAAAGTGAATTTTTCAATTCAATGTAACTTCTCTTGTAATTACTCAAGCGCATCACCCGCTGTGTGGCACGTGACACATCTTTGCTCATATATCAGAATACATGTTTTCTTACCTTTTTAGTGATTTAGAATAAAAGATATTAACGGTAATTTCACCGATATCAGAGTCCGTCATCATGACTTGAACAATATCAACAGAATGCGTGATATCTACTAGTTCAGCGTTTTTAAGAAAAGTGCCTCTGTATTACATGTACTCATAAGGAATCATTTTACTAATTTCTACTTTGCAGATTACTTAAAGATATCTATGTTAGACACAAAAATATGAGATGTCCACTGAAGTGGACGCATGAAAGGGTTAAGCTACATTGCAGAGGGATTAAAACCTACGATTTTTTATTAATCACTGTTTGATACACCCATGAATCGAATTCAGCTTAAAATGAACCTTACTCAATTACATTTAAAAACCTCATTTTAGATGTATACTATCGTTTTTCCTTTTCTTATAATAGAACTGACTTCGAGTTTCGCTCACCCTATACACACATATATTTTAATATATTACCCACGTTTTATTTATAGAAAAACAGGAAAAAATATATTTGAAACCAATGGTTTTTTTCTATTTAGTTAATTCCTAAATTATTCCGGCTAAACGATGCAAAAGACTAATGCGATGTATTCGTGTAAAGTGCTATTTCGAAGCCTTTGTATGATATCTTGTGACACATTTCCGTTTGTAATAAAGTAAAGTATAGGATTCGTTTCGACAACAGACACGGACAGTGTGTGTGTCCCGTTATTTTTACTAGCGTTATCGAGTACTTTTATGTCGTCAGCACAATGCGGCCGCACCGTCGTCCTACCTTGTAAATCATACAGTTCAGGACGTTGCATTCGAACAAATACTCAGATACTCGCTCACACACACGGAAGGTTTCTTGCCTTGTTGACACTTTTATGGACCGGCGTTCGCGAGAGCGAAAGAATGAATGTCCGACCCCTAACTTTATAACATTCGTTACCGTCCGGCAAAGCGCCCGCTGTCTTAATTTCAAATTGATTTCGAAAACTTATTCTTCGCGACAAAGTCATTATTTTCATTTGATTTATTCTGAACTTGCGTAACAAAACGCCATGAGAATAAAAGTTATTTCAATAGTCATTTCAAAATTTCTATAGCAAAATTGATTACAATCAAAACTGGAATTCGCGAACAAGATTACTAAAATTAAATTAATTTCTTATCCGTATTATCCAGTCTTTTTCAATCTTGTTCAGACCTGTCCAATCTTGCAAAGTCTTCTCCAGTTGTCCTGTCTTGTCCGGTTGTACAGTATTGTCCAATTTTGTCCAGTCTTGTCCAGTGTTGTCTAGTTTTGTCCAGTCTTGTCCAGCCTTGTTCAGTCTTGTCCAGTCTTGTCTGGTCTTGTCCAGATTTGTCAAGACTTGTCCAGTCTTGTTCAGTCTTGTTCAGTCTTGTCCAATCTTTTCCAGTCTTGTCCAGTGCTATCTAGTCTTGTCCAATCTTGTCCAGTCTTTTTCAGTCTTGTCGAGTCTTGTCCAGTCTTGTTCAGTTTTGTCCAGACTTATCCAGTCATGTCCAGTCTTGTTCAGTCTTGTCCACTCTTGTCCAGTCTTGTCCAGTCTTGTCCAGTCTTGTGCAGTCTTGTCCAGTTTTGCCCAGTCAGGTCTAGCCTTGTCTAGTCTAGTCCAGTCTTGACCAGTCTTGCCCAGTCTTGTACAGTCTTAACCAGTCTTGTCCAGTTTTGTCAAGTCTTGTCCTGCCTTGTCCAGTCCTGTCCAGGCTTGTCCAGTCTTGTCTAGTCTTGTCCAGTCTTGTCCGATCTTGTCCAGTCTTGTCCAGTCTTGTACAGTCTTTTTGTCCAGGCTTGTTAAGTCTAGTCCAGTCTTGTTCAGTCTTGTCCAGTCTTGTTCAATCTTGATCAGTCTTGTCCAGTCTTGTCCAGTCAGGTCTAGTCTTGTCGAGTCTTTTCCAGTCTTGTACAGTCTTGTCCAGTCAGGTCTAGTCTTGTCTAGTCTTGTCCAGTCTTGTCCACTTTTGTCCAGTCTTATCCAGTCTTGTCCGGTCTTGTCCAGTCTTGTACAGTACTCTGGTTCAGTCTTGCCCAGTCTTGTCCAGTCTTGTCCGGTCTTTTCCAGTCTTGTACAGTACTCTTGTCCAGTCTTGTTCAGTCATGTCCAGTCTTGACCAGTCTTTTCCAGTCTTGTCCAGTCTCGTCCAGTACTGTCCAGACTTGGACAGTCTTGGCCAGTTTTGTTCAGTCTTGTCCAGTCTTGTCCAGTCAGGTCTAGTCTTGTCTAGTCTTGTCCAGTCTTGTCCACTCTTGTCCAGTTTTGTCCAGTCTTGTCCAATCTTGTCCAGTCTTGCCCAGTCTTGTCCAGTCTTGTCCGATCTTGTCCAGTCTTGTACAGTACTCTTTTCCAGTCTTGTCCAGTCTTGTCCAGTCTTGACCAGTCTTTTCCAGTCTTGTCCAGTCTTCTTCAGTATTGTCCAGTATTGTCCAGTCTTGTCCAGTCTTGCCAAGTCTTGTCCAGTATTGTCTAGTCTTATCTAGTCCAGTCTAGTCTAGTCTAGTTCAGTCTAATCTAATCCAGTCTAGTCTAGTCAGTTCTAGTCTTGTCTAGTCTTGTCTTTTCCGTTCGTGAAATATTAATATGAGACGTATACATACGCACATAAGTAAGGACCTCATAATATTAACATCCTCATTTACATATTTTTTCTTTTATGGTTTAATTTTATTATCAATATATTTTCAATTGTACCAACATGTATTAATGGTAGTGTATCTACTCGCACACCAAAATCTACACATTAATAAGTAAATTATTGTATGTGAAGGAAGTCATTATTATGATCGTGTGCAAAAGTTTCAAAATCGTGCGTAAAAGTCCAATGTAAATCAAATGGAGTTACATTATTAAACGATTTCTGATTGTTGTTGATATGGCAACAACTCGCGTCACTAAGCAAAAAACATTGACGTCATAATTTTTCTTTTATTCAATTAAACTTGAATTATTTTTTCTTATTTTGAATCAAGAAGTCTGGATACATTGGCCTGCTTAGCAATTACGGGGTCGTTGAGAAACCGCCCCTGGAGTAGCTCTAGAGGTCATGATAGGCCTTCTTCCCTAAATATCTTTATCATGGGTGCACACTAATAAGTAAATTATTGTGTGTGAAGGAAGCCATTATTATAATCGTGGGCAAAAATTTCAAAATCGTGCGTAAATGTCCAATGTAAATCAAATGGAGTTACATTATTATACAATTTCTGATTGTTGTTAATATGGCAAAAGCCCCCTTTTTTAGATGCAGGTTTAATGGTATATGAGAGACTCTGGCGAGGTCAGGGCACACGAAAACGAATGTAATATTAGAGCCAAGCCTAAACATTGAGGGAGATTCCAGACAAGACCAGACAAGACCAGACCAGACAAGAGCAGACAAGGCCATACAAGACCAAAGAAGACCAGACAAGACCAGACGAGACCAGACAAGGCTATACAAGACCAAACAAGACCAGACAAGACCAGACAAGACCAAACAAGACCAGGCGAGAGCAGACAATACCAGACAAGACCAGACAAGTCCATAAAAGGCCAGACAAGACCAGCCAAGACCAGAAAAGGCCAGACAAGACCAAATAAGACCAGACAAGACCAGACAAGATTAGACAAGACCAGACAAAACCAAACAAGACCATTAAAGACTACACAAGACTAGAACAAGACCAGACAAGACCAGATAAAAGCAGACAATACTAGACAAGACCATAGAAGATCAAACAAGACCAGACAAGATCAGACAAGATTAGTCCAACACCAGACAAGACCAGACAAGATCAGACAAGTGCAGACAAGACCCGACAAGACCAGTCCAGGACCATACAAGATCAGATAAGACCAGACAAAATCAGACAAGATCAGACAAGACCAGACAAGACAAGACAAGACCAGACAAAACCAGACATGAGCAGACAAGACTAGACAAGACCAAACAAGACCAGAGAAAACTAGACAAAACCAGACAAGCCCATAGATGACCAGACAAGACCAAACAAGACCAGACAAGACCATGGAACACCAAACAACCTAAACCTAAAAACCTAACACCAGTCCGGCCATCCCCTTGTGAGCTTTGACATTGTATCATTGTATCTTTCACAAAAGTACCAGTTAAATATCATAAGATTTAAATTAAAACTATAAAAGTATGCATCACGTCTAGCGGAACATTGTTTAAAGAATACATACTTTAGGTACGATAGTAAAGTATACAAAGAAATCCTAGGAGCACCAATGGGTTCACCTATGTCTTCATTAATATCCAAGATATTTCTTACAGATTTTGAGGAATAGATTAGATAAACCCACACTCTGGTTAAGATATATACGACACATTTGTAATTTGGGACCAGAATTGGACTAATTCCTCACCCATTTTAAATCCCAACACGACCAAATCAAATCCACAATGGAGGTAGAAAAGCATCAAAGACTCCCTTTCTTGGATGTTTTGGTACAGAAGAAACAAGACGGCACTTTGTGTCACACAGTGTAACAGAAACCAACGCATACAGACAGATATCGGAATGCTTCTTCGCACCAACACCGCAAACAACTAGCATATGTAGTCAACACTCTCACCACCCGATCCAAAAGGCCAGCTGACCAGCTTAACTTACCAAAAGAATTAAAGAACTTACGGGAAGGTCTTACTTTAAATGGACATCCAAATAGCCTGATATACACAGTCGAACAGAGCATCGTAAACCAAAGAAATGAAGAACGCCAGAGGTTCCTGCACAGCACAGCAAACCTATCATATGTACCATATGTATCGTCGGCACAGCATACCTACCATATGCTCATGGATCAACTGACAAAATCGCCAGAATCCTAAAAAGACAAAACATAGACACCATTTTCAAAGCAAACTAAAAAATATCCTCCATGCTACGCAGCGTTAAATAAGAATAAGCAATATCACGTTTAAAGATTATTCATATTTCTAAGGTTTTATTTAATATTTAAATTTAATTACGAACCTTGAAAGTGTGAGAGGAAAACGTAAAAGGAGTGAAAATTTGAAAAGCAAGTTGCCACTAATTAATTTCAATTAAAGTTTTATTTATATATCAAAACTTACAAAATAATTTCAGAGTGGAAGGTTTACAGACGATATTCATAAAATTTAACACTTTTGCGCGCGGCAGAGTTAAATTGGAAAGTTGTGTGAGTGAAAAGTGTTAATAAAAGCCAAGCTAACTTGAGTTAATTTTCAATTTCTCTGTCGAGCCGTAACTAGCCTCTTTACATGCTAATTGCCGCGGTCCTTACTTAGTTATTGTTGTTAAGATTGCCAAAGTTTAGCTTTCAGCATTAGAAAGTTTTTCCAAACTGCTGAATGCCTTTTGTATGTATATACACGTACAATTGCCTCTCGTAATTGACTTTCCCCCGAAATATTTTAAGTTATAACAATTAAAATCTTTAAAAACATTTCGAATTTTTATACCGGATGTCTCAGAACTCCACCGGCAAACTTTCAGGACTGATTCTATGATCTAAAACAGTGTTTCTCAAACTTATTTATCTCATCGCCCACCTTTGATATGCTAAAGTTAATAACGCCCCCCAAATCTATCGCATTATATATATATATATATATATATATATATATATATATATATATATATATATATATATATATGTATATATATATTTATATATATATATATATATATATATATATATAAACAGCAGGTAATAATGATCATTATTAGTTAAACAGTAAAAGATTTGTATTTTTTACTACACAAACGGTAGAATTCGGGTAATACGATCAACAAAAACAAACTCAAATTCTTCTTATGTCGACGTTTCGATTTATTAATTAAATCTTTTAAAGACCTACAAAATTGTTACAGAAAATACAAAAAACAAAGTAAAAGATGTTTTTAATTACTTTCAAAGAAGGTGATTTTATTTTAAGGTGAATTTATTAAGACCTGTAACATCATATAACGTTGACAAAAAAGTTGTAGATTACATAACAACTAATGTAAAGCGAGCCATGGTAGCCTCATGAACAATTGAATATGGTGTTTAAAAAAATGTCGGACTCCAAACCGATCGACACAGCACGAGGAAACCAACAAAAAGTTTTCGATCTATTGAAATAAATTAAAGTTGCTAAAAAAAAACTGTGAAGATGCGCATTGGGAACGATAGTGACGTCAGTAACATTGGAAGGACACCGAAGTCACTAGAACACCGGAAAAAGATTATTTAAAGACGTCACAGTCGTCTGGAAAATTGAATCAACCACTACGCAGCAGTTAACCCAAAAACCAAAGTAATACGGAAGATAACCAGACCTTCCTAAAAACAAGGAGCTCAACGACACCCATTTAAGAAACTATATAACAGGTTGAACCACTAGATAACACAAACCGCAGCAAAAATATAAAATAAACAACAAAAGAGAAAACCACCCAACCAATCAACTGTGTCTAAACGTCACCCAAGTCATAAGCTAGGCGTGCATATTGCTCAACCCGTCAATGTCTTTCCTTGAGTTTATGGCTGCACTGGCTTTATGAACACATTTCAACAAATTTCTAAGGTAGACGTGGCTCTCCGAGAGACCTGGCAAGGACTTTTAGGTCATCATAATTGACCCTATGTCCTTGTCATTACAATGAGTTGCTAAGGCGCAAGAATGGGGTTTTGGTCAGACCGGCCAAAGATTGTCCTCCAGACTGACCAATCACAGAAGTGATTGCAGACTTTGCAGATTTCAATCCTATAAGGCAACCTGTCGCTGAGGTGGTCGCAGTGGACGATACTAAATTATACAAGAGCTTACACTTTGTAGAATCACTGTCCCTCAGGATCAAATCGATTTTCAGGAACCTAAGTACAGGTGTGGGGTAGCTGTTCTTCTTTAGGATATTAAACAATCTATCTATACTATCGTTTCGAAGATCACCATACAATAATTTGAAATTCAATTGAAAGAAGCCTTTTTTTCTTTCTCTAGAGTAAACGAATTTTGACTTACCAAGTATTTTATAGGATATTGAAAATTTTTCAGTTCTATAGAAATTTGCATTTGGATTTGTAAAACTACGAAAATATTCACTAGAAATCTAACAACTTTGAAAGTAAAATTTAGATTTCAAGAATACACAATTTCAAGAAAGCTGGTGAGGATAAGCCGCAAATTCTTGAAACATCTCCATTCAAAATAAATTGTAAGTTTAGGTCTGAAAACCTATATAGATTAATAATAAATGAAATAAACAATAATTGTAATAGTTTATAATTATAATTTTTACAGAAATTAAATTATATAATAATTTTTAGGGTTCCGTACCGAAAACGGAACCCTTATAGGATCACTTTGTTGTCAGTCTGTCTGTCTGTCCGTCTCTCCGTCCGTCTGTCAAGACCATTTTTCTCAGGAACGCGTAGAGGTAACAAGTTGAAATTTGTATCAAATACTAGGGTCTGCGGTCTCTTTCAGCTGTGAAAAAATCAAACTTGTAAGTCAACGCGATCAAAAGATATGACCGTTTATGTCGAATATTTTGCGATTTCACAAGGGAATCAAGACCTATAGGATACTTCCCGTTGACCTAGAATCATGAAATTTTGCAAGAAGCGGTGTCTTACCGCACATGTAAAGGCAAAAATGGCTGAAAACCGTAAATATGTAGTTCAATTACAAGAAAAATGCGAATTTACTATTAGAAACTTATGAAAATACACTAATGTGTTGCGTGGTATTGTCAGGCACCAGAAGCATATGGGTTGCATATAGTTAGGTCCTCCTAAAGATACCTTACTTACAAGTTTGTACGGAACCCTCGGTGCGCGAGTCACAGCTCGCACTTGGCCGGTTATTTTTTTTCAGAAACTTGAAAAGTTGGCAGATTTTTTTCAAGGTAGTAGATTTGGGCAAGACACTAAACGGTGGTAGAACTACGGAAAAGTTGGTAGAGTTAGTATCGCTGGCTGTGTGTGTGTGTGGATGCGATTATCGACACTCGACCAGCAGCAAATAGCAGCGTGGCCGGTTGTATAATACTGAACACGGAACAATTTTGTTGAACGTATTTGTTTGTTTTAAGGTAACAGAAATACATTGTATAGCTCGTGATACCTACCGCCCCTATATCGCCCCCCTGGCTACCTACCGCCCCCTATATCGCCCTCTGGCTACCTAGCGACCCCCAAAACGACGCCATCGCCCACTGGGGGGCGATATCGCCCACTTTGAGATACGCTGATCTAAAATAAGCATAAAATTCTTAATACGTATGGGGTCAAGAACTCTTTGTTTGCACACAACAGAACTTTTGCACTCGACAAAAAAAAAACGGAAGAACAATTCCGTTAAAGAAAAACGAACAATAATACACAAAACATAAAGTGAAGGGATTAATTTGTACCAAGAAAAAATCTGTGTTTCTTTCCCGTAGCGATAGAATCAAAATAAAAAGTATTAAATTACCATTGATTTACGAAAATCACATGTCCACTTTTAGTTTCTTGAAAATTATGTGTTGTGCTCATAATTCTACCCAACAGTGTATCAAAAATGTATTCTTTCGAAGAACTAGTAGATTTGCATTTAGCATATGGTGCTGCTAACGGCAACGGCCGATCTGTTGCGAGGATTTATGGAGAACGTTTTCCGAATAGGCAGCAGTCTCATCAAACAACTTTTGCAGCAATTTATCGACGTCTTCGAGAACGTGGAAAATTTGAGAGTTCTATGACAGATACAGTACGTGATCCGACAACTAATGTTCGAACTGCAGCACACGAACTTGGAAACAGTATCCGCTCAAATCTTATGTAATAAAGATAATTCTCTAGTTGCCTTATTCAAAGATACTTTCAGCAAGTATTTTCGTGACGTGAAGATTACACACGCCGCTCCAGATAAACGAGATCCCGACTTTGTCTTCTATGATGTAACGAAAGGAACAATGAACGTGTACAGTGTTAAACCTGCGTTTTTCGATCTCATCTTGACGCTTGATATTGTTGTTTACCTGTTGGCGATCTACTTCGCAATTCAACAGTTTCCGACGTTTTATTCGATTGCCTGTAGTTTAACGACCAGGAAAACGAAGAAAGTGAATTAAGCAATAAAAGGCCAAAAAATTAGTCAGTTTTTTACTATTACCGCTCGTTAGGGAGTAACAGGAAATGTTAATATTTTATTTATTGTTTTATTAACAGCTCTTACACCCTTTTAGAATTCACAAAGTCCAGTTAGTGAATTGTAATAACTTTGCTCCACTAGTATAGTTTTGTAGGTAGTTCTTGAACAGCACACAACAGAATGAACAGTTTCCAGAGTTTTTACTTTCTACCCATGAGACTGCGTTTACAAGGGAAGGAATGCTTGATAGCCATAACATGCACTTGTGGGCTGAAGAAAATTCTCACACAATACATGGTAGAGGTTATCAACAAATATTTTCAATTAATGTTTGGTGTGGGATTCTTGGTAACTATTTGATTGTGTCACAACAGTCTTAATTAGATGTCTCGGAAACGGTTGCAGATAAACAAAAACGGATTGCGGCATCGTTTTCCGAAGGTCATTTTCCTCGTGACACACTAAGATTGTCTCTAGAAATTCGACTTTCCGATATCTCTACTCGAGTTCGAATTTCTTAAAAATTTCTTCAATTCTTGCAAGCGATAATGAACGGAAAGAGCTAGCGGAATATAATTTAAATCAATAAATTTACATTTAAATCTTTTAATAAAGGTATTTATTTCTACATGAGCCGAAATAGACGAAAACACAGATATCCCCGTCGACAAAAACTCATCGCGGTGAAAATACTTGAAAATACTTGAAACAAAAAGAACAACGTATCCTAAAAACCAAAATGATATGGAGACTCAACCAACGACAAACAATGATAATCGAGGTAAATAATAAGAAATGGGAAACACAAAAAAAGTATAGGAAATCTTCCCGTCGCCCAAATATCGTAATAGGGACGAGAATAGAAAACATGAAAATAAAGGCAATATCCAGAAACGCTCATTTACATGTAACGAGACTTGAACCGCACCTAACAGAAGCTGACCTGATCGCTTATCCGTAAAGTAAATATTTTAGTTCAGTTTTTTGCACAAAGCTTTCATCTAAACACCCAGATGATTACGCTTCTTTCAAGGTATCGGTACCGCTGGAGAATGTAAACGAAATTAAAAAAAACCGTAAATATGGCCCCGGATATGGCCCCGGAAGAATACATAGGAAATATAAGTAATTTTGATAATAAACAATCGGATATAAAAAGTCCACTAACAACAAATCTAAAACAAGGGAAACTTTGTTTGATCAATCAAAATCTGCAATCTATTGGAAACTTGATAGACATAATAGAATTTATGTTAGAGAAAAACCGGCATTGTATGTTGTTGGCCTTTACAGAACATTGGAAAAGCAAGGAACAAATAAAATTATATAAAATAAAAGAATTTACTTTAATTTCCTCTTATTGCAGAAACGAAGGAATGCACGGTGATGTTGCTATCTTTTGCAAAGATAATAGCATGTGCAAAAACAGGGCTGACATAAATAATTTGGCAGAAGAATACGTTTTCGAATGTGCTGCATTGGAAACCATGATCGATATGAAGCCAGTTATTATTATTGTAATATACCGAGCGCCTCTTTCTTCCGACAGTATCTTTTTAGAGAAACATCTCTTACTGTTTGATTCCGAAAAGAAACAATATATAATTACAGGCGATTTTAAAATTGATATTTTGAAAAACAAGAATTAATCGGCAATTTACGTCTCTTTTAGAATCCTAGAAATCAATGTCTAATGCGTTCTAACATTTAGAGAAGCAAGTCATCCATCTATTGGGTCCTGTATCGACAACAACTTAGTCAGGACGGAAATGGTATATTCTACAAAAACACTAAATTATCATATATCTGATCACATTGCCCCAAAAATCAATTTTAAAAGAAACAAACAGAAATCAATCGTTGAGTTCAGGCGAAGGTTTAATCAAGAAAATGTGGATATTTTTAAGCTACGGCTTCAAGAAGAATCATGACCAGCATTATTCTACTGTGATCAAACCCATGTGAACTGTAATACCTTTATTAATACCTTCCTAAAATATTTTGGTGAATGTTTCCCTCGATTGCCAACTAAGACCGCTAATAGACCTCGACCGATATATAAGTCAGAAGAAATATGTGCTACGAGAAAATATATGGAAATATTACAAAATTTGGGCAAATATAATGCGTACTATAAACAGCAATATAATAAAAAATGAAAAGAATATAACGCAATATTAAGAAACCATAAAATAAAAAACATCGAATACCAATTAAAATCCTCTGATAATCTTAGTAAAACAACGTGGTATGTTATTAAACAAATAACGCCAATTAACCCAAATAAACAAAATTCTCATATAATCACAGATGTAAACCCAGTAGATGCGGTTTTTTACCAATTTTAATAATCATTTCACAGATAATGACAAAAAACTGATTCAGACTCTACAAAACGTTCCTTACCATGACAGTGCAGCACATTCAGAAAAATCAATGTTTGTGAATACACTCACGGAAAATGAACTCCACACTATAATTAGAAGCTTGAGAAACAAAAGGAGTTCGGGGAATGATGAGGGTACCAATTCATATAATCAAAGAAAGTTTCTACCAAATCGCAGAACCATTGACTTTTGTAATAAATAACTCTATCTCTTATGGTATATTCCCAGAACACTTAAAATCATCCACCATAACTCCCATTTACAAAAGCGGGGACAAGAACAACCTCGAAAATTACAGACTGGTAAGCATCTTATCTTCTTTTGCAAAAATTTTCGAAAAAGTGTTTTGTGTTAGAATCGAGGGTTTCATTCAAAAATACAATATCCTGTCTAGATCACAACATGGTTTTGTCAAAGGGAAGAGTATAGAAACTGCGTGCTTTGATTTTATAGAAAATATCTACGAACAATTAGATAAAAACTGTATACCTGCCGGTTTACTGTTGGACTTGTTATAGGCTTATGATACTGTGGATCATCAGATATTGGCAACGAAATTGGAAAAACTGGGGATAAGAGGAATCCCTTTACATTGGATACAGTCATGCTTAAATAATCGTAAACAGTGCACCAAGCTAGAAACACCAAATGGCACCTTCATATCACACACGAGAACTGTCAAAATGGGGATACCACAAGGTAGTATTTTGGGCCCTCTCCTGTTCATCATGTATATTAACGACTTACCAACAGCAATTCCTAATAAGCAGATTCAAATGTTAAATTATGCGGACGACACCATTGTTTTACTAAAAAATCAGTGCGTGAAGACATACAAAGAAATGCAACTTCAGTAATCAATTCACTAAAATTGTGGTTTTATAATAATCTGTTGATTATGAATAAAAAGAAAACGAATGCGATTATCTTTAAAACATGTAGAAGCCTGAAACTATATCCCGCAGACCTAAATATTGATGGTGAGGTTTTGGATGTAAGAAAATCGGTAAAGCTCTTAGGAGTTCATCTAGACAACATACTGGATTGGTCGTCCCATATAGCGAGTTTGCTGCCGAACCTTAACAAAGCAATGTTACAAGGTTACCTGAATCTCAGTGTTTTAAGAACAGTGTATTTCTCAAATTTTCATTTTCACCTTCCATTTGGAATATTTTTTTATAGCTAGAGACAGTTATAATGTTTTTAAAACGCAGAAACGGGCACTCAGAATTTTATATAAATTAAAATATAATGAATCTTGTAGAAGAGAGAAGTTAAGGTATGCTAGAATACTAACGGTAACAGGCACTTATATCTATGAATTGTTATTGTTTATGTTTAAGTATAAAAATAAGTTTAAGAAACATCTAGTTTCACATGGACTAAACACTAGACAAAGACTAATACTTTACAACACGCCTCACCACAAGTTAACCATGAGAGAGAGAAGTCCCATATACACAGCTATTAAAATATATAACTCTTTACCGACAAAATTGAACGATCAAACGAGCCCGTCGAAGGCGGGCGAAGTTCGATCGTGATTATACGAAACGTCTCGTTCGAAGAAGATTTGTAGTAGTATGCTAGTCATTGCTTACATTTCACACTTTTTAGAGTTTGAAATTTGGCGCCTAGGCTAGTGTGGACTAGCCGGCCCGGACCTGTACAGTCATATTTTTAGAGATTTTAAGAAACAATATTAAGAAACCAGAAAATAAAAAACATCGAATACCAATTAAAATCCTCTGATAATCTTAGTAAAACAACGTGGGATGTTATTAAACAAATAACGCCAATTAACCCAAATAAACAAAATTCTCATATAATCACAGATGTAAACCCAGTAGATGCGGTCACCAATTTTAATAATCATTTCACAGATAATGACAAAAAATTGATTCAAACTCTACAAAACGTTCCTTACCATGACAGTGCAGCACATTCAGAAAAATTAATGTTTGTGAATACACTTACGGAAAATGAACTACACACTATAATTAGAAGCTTGAGAAACAAAAGTAGTACGGAGAATGATGAGGTACCAATTCATATAATCAAAGAAAGTTTCTACCAAATCGCAGAACCATTGACTTTTGTAATAAATAACTATCTTTTATGGTATATTCCCAGAACACTTAAAATCATCCACCATAACTCCCATTTACAAAAGCGGGGACAAGAACAACCTCGAAAATTACAGACTGGTAAGCTTATCTTCTTTTGCAAAAATTTTCGAAAAAGTGTTTTGTGTTAGAATCGAGGGTTTCATTCAAAAATACAATATCCTGTCTAGATCACAACATGGTTTTGTCAAAGGGAAGAGCATAGAAACTGCGTGCTTTGATTTTATAGAAAATATCTACGAACAATTAGCTAAAAACTGTATACCTGTCGGTTTACTGTTGGACTTGTCATAAGCTCATGATACTGTGGATCATCAGATATTGGCAATGAAATTGGAAAAACTGGGGATAAGAGGAATCCCTTTACAGTGGATACAGTCATACTTAAATAATCGTAAACAGTGCACCAAGCTAGAAACACCAAATGGCACCTTCATATCACACACGAGAACTGTCAAAATGGGGATACCACAAGGTAGTATTTTGGGCCCTCTCCTGTTCATCATGTATATTAACGACTTACCAACAGCAATTCCTAATAAGCAGATTCAAATGTTAAATTATGCGGACGACACCATTGTTTTACTAAAAAATCAGTGCGTGGAAGACATACAAACAAATGCAACTTCAGTAATCAATTCACTAAAATTGTGGTTTTATAATAATCTGTTGATTATGAATAAAAAGAAAACGAATGCGATTATCTTTAAAACATGTAGAAGCCTGAAACTATATCCCGCAGACCTAAATATTGATGGTGAGGTTTTGGATGTAAGAAAATCGGTAAAGCTCTTAGGAGTTCATCTAGACAACATACTGGATTGGTCGTCCCATATAGCGAGTTTGCTGCCGAAGCTTAACAAAGCAACATATGCATTAAGAATGTAACAAGGTTACGTGAATCTTGGAGTTTTAAGAACAGTGTATTTCTCAAACTTTCATTTCCACCTTCGATTTGGAATATTTTTTTGGGGTATCGCTAGAGCCTGTTATAAAGTTTTTAAAACGCAGAAACGGGCACACAGAATTTTATATAAATTAAAAAATAATGAATCTTGTAGAGACAAATTTAGGTATGCTAGAATACTAATTGTAACAGGCACTTATATCTATGAATTGTTATTGTTTATGTTTAAGTATAAAAATAAGTTTAAGAAACATCTAGTTTAACATGGACTAAACACTAGACAAAGACTAATACATTACAACACGCCTCACCACAAGTTAACCATGAGTGAGAGAAGTCCCATATACACAGCTATTAAAATAGATAACTCTTTACCGACAAAATTGAACGATCAAACGACCCCGCCGAAGTCGGGCGAAGTTCGATCGTGATTATACGAAACGTCTCGTTCGAAGATGATTTGTAGTAGTATGCTCGTCATTGCTTACATTTCACACTTTTTAGAGTTTGAAATTTGGCGCCTAGGGTAGTGTGGACTAGCCGGCCCGGACCTGTACAGTCATATTTTTAGAGATTTTTGTAATTGAGTTTTCCCTGCAAGATGATCTAGGGCAGCTATTCTCAACCGCTGGTCCGGCGGACCACCAGTGGTCCGCGGAGAAATTTTACTGGTCAGCAGACAATTTTTTCTATCCGCGAAAAAAATTTACTTATAAAAAAAAAAAATAACTAAATTTTAATTTATAAAATGTAATTTATGATTAATACGGCACTGAAGAAAAAAAAAAAAGAAAAATAATTACATAACTTTACATTTAAATATGATTGTAAGTAAATGATAATAAAAATGTTACAATTAACTTATGTAGTAGTTCTTTAATACCTAGTAAAATTTTGTTAAAAAAATATCACTGGTCCGCGAATCTTTTTTTTTAATTTTACTGGTCCGTGGACCAAAAAAGGTTGAGAAACGCTGATCTAGGGTATGTTTATTAACGGGTACATGTAGGGAGGGAGATTCATCATCTTCGAACGAGACGTTTCGTATAATCACGATCGAAATTCGCCCGCCTTCGGCGGGCTCGTTTGATCGTTCAATTATACTACACGTCTCGTTCTCGATGATTTGTAGACTTTTAGCGTATAGGAAAACTCATTCATTTATCATGTTACATGACTGGAAACCATAAAGAAAAGAGTTACCGTGCGTTAGATAATACAGATTTTGCGAACATATCGTTATTATCTTGGATCGGGCGATTGTAAAGTTTTGCGAAGGTCTGTGACCGTCGAGGTCAACCAGCAGTACGTCTGGTTGTGTATATATATATATATATATATATCCACTTCCAAAACCAGCCACTGATACTGCAGCATATTTAGTACTATGTGCTGTGAAGTGATTTGTATCAATGTCTGCTTTAGACAGCAAGGATTTTTCCCAGTGACCAATCGTTTGAGAAGTTACGTTTTTGTATGGCTTGATGTTTGATATGAGTAATTTGTTGTTTTGCTCATTTCTTAGGTCTTTTGTCTTATTCAAGAAGTGAATTCCAGCTGTAGCGGCACATAGGCCAGGTTGTTCTTTATACAAAAAAAAGGTAGTATAAGCTCTGACTTATTTCTTCCTGGCTTGGACATTTTTATCAGGTCTGGTATTTATATTGTTATTTTCTATTTGTCCATGGATATGTTTTTTATATTAATTAGTGCGATAGTTTGCTGTGCTGTAGATAAAATAAGCATCTTTGATACTCTTTCTGCTGCACCCTTTAGCTGCTTTTAGCTACTTTTAGCTGATTTAATCAGGCCAAGTCATTCAAAACTGGTGTCCGCTGTACTTGCATATTTAAACCTTGTAGTCGTTCCTCAAACATTCCCCTGAAGAATCGAGACAGCAGTTTATCCTTACCGAGATCTTGAGTAGAGATGTGTGATATAGCTGATCTGTTGCAGTTCAAAGTCCCATAGCTAGCTCCGTTCTCGATCGGAGCTAACTAAACGTCTAACTTTCCGTTAGAAAACGTATTATAGTATATTAACTGTAATTGCGTTAAATATTGGAATATTTTTTGATGTAGAAAGTTTCCGCCATAGCTTTAAGGTACCTTGGTATTGTTTGAGTGTTGATGGTTTTATGGCCTTGATCATGATTTCTGTAGATGCTTCATTTATTCCTTTACTTAGGAGCGCTTTGCGGACAAGTTACCTGCAACCAATGAAAGTTTGTGTGCCAGTGGATGTATTTCTTTCTTGGAAGGAGACAATAATAAATTTTTGTGAGGTTTTTACTAAACGCTGTTCGGTAAGTAGTGATTTAAAGAGCGGGTTCCAAGGGTGGGTTGACCACAATGGTAACATGACTGATCCCTCAGCTTTATCGGTTATTATTTTTCGCGAGTTCTAAGGGTAAGTGCGAAAGGAGGAAAAAAGCATAGATTTTTCATTGGTTCACATAATAGTAAATACATCTACTGTCATCACGTTTGGATCTGGGAAACGAGAACAAAATCTAGGGCATTTTTGATTCAACCTTGATGTAAAAAAGGTCAATTGAGAAAATTACAAACTTGATGGATTTTTTCAAATGACTCTTTACATTGCTCCCATTCAGTATCTATATTAGTGATTCTCGATATAAAACCATCCTCTTTATTCATAACTGACGGGATGTATGACGCGTAAATCCAGATTTTTCTGCTCACGCACCATTGCCAGACCTCTATTGCTAATGCATTTAAGTGGGGATATTGAATGACGCCTGTCCTATTGATATAGGAATTGGAGACGTATTATCAATTCTTAAGAGAATTTTGCCGTCTGATAATTTGTTCGCGAAACATCTTAGACCAAAGAACGTTGCTAATACTTGTAGATAGTTTATGATAAATTTTCGTTCCACTTTCGTCCAGAAACCATGAGCGTATACGTCATTACAGTGTGCACTCCACCCGGTCAGAGATGCATCTGAAAATATCTCAAGTTTAAACTGAAGTATTCTATTTAGGTTAGAACCTGTTGGTGTATTTATTTGCCACAATACAGTACTTCCATTATTAGTTTATTGACATAATTTCTACTGTCGTAGTCGTTGTCACTTAAAATTAAGGCTAGTTATTTTTGCCTTTCTAGTCTTTTACAGTAGATGGATCCATATGTTACCCCTGGGCAAGCTGCCGTCTGTCAACACAAGTCTAAAATCTACTGATTTTATAATAAATGCATATCTTACTTAGTGTTTGTGAACTTTTTTGGTGGTTTATGACAAGGCCCAATTGTTTTTCACCAAATTTGACGAATTTTTACAGGATTCATACGAATTTCCCACAATTAATAGATCATCAAGGTAAATAATTGATAAAGTACCTAGTTGTCTGTATAAACAAAAGGACTTGTGCATAAACCAAGGGGAAGGCATAAAAAACTGGAGAGCTGCCTCTTTAATTAAAAATTTTAAAGTAGGAATAATGTAGTAAATATCTTTTAGATCTATCGAACACATATATGATCCAATAGATATCAAGTGTTTGGTGGACTTAATATCTTCCATTTTTAAAATGGATAGTATCGATAAATGTGTTTAGTTTTTTTTTTTTAATTAATAATAAATCTACTGAAGCCATCTGGCTTGTCAAGTAAGAACAAAGAGGAAATGAATTCATTACCTTCATTTTGACAAGGCTCAATTACATTTTTAGCTAAGAGCTTATTTATTTCATGCCTACTTTTTATAATACCATTTTTAGCCCAATTTCTGGTCTGTTAGTGGTTTTGTTTGATATGGATTTCTCTGGACGGTATTTTATAACCCTTCAGACAATCTAGGACAAATTTATCCTAGGTAATTTTTTCCCAGTTTTGCGTAAAGTATTTTAGACTGCCTGCTGACTCATCTACTTCCTTAGGGGCTGCTGGTGATTTGATGACCGACTCGATGCTTCTGTCGTATTGTACCTCTTTCATTGAGGTTTTGTTTTTATTGGAATTTCCTTTTTAGAGTCAGAATGCTCTCCTAGCATTAGTTGCTTCTACGTCTTCAGTAAGAGCTATTTCTTGCTTTTGGGAAGAAATTTATCGGAATTTCATCCAGATTTTTTTTTTATTTTTTTAAATGAAATTGTTTTTTAATATAGACCTTTATTGTAAGTATTTTTGTAACTTCGTCTAATGGGCAGTTTGTCGTATGGACTGTTAGTCGTATGAACAGTTTATTGTATGGACAGTTTGTCTTACAGATAGTTTGTCGTTTGGACAGTTTGTCGTATTGACAGTTTGTCATATAGGCAATTTTTCGTATAAACAGTTTGTCGTATAGACAGCTCTTTGTACATGTTATTTCTGTACAAAGACATACTTAAGTGTGAATGAATCACCACACTTAAGCATTTTTCAAAAAAATACTCTTTATGTGATACTGGTTTCATATGGAAACTCATATATCTTGTTTGTTCTACAGACAGTTTGTCGTATGGGCAGTTTGTTATATAGATAGTTTGTCGTATAAACTGTTTGTCATAGACAGTTTATCGAATGGATAGTCTGTCATATAGACAATTTTTGTACAAGTTGTTTTTGTACAAGAAAAAACATACTTAAGTGTGAATGAATCACCACACTTAAGCATTTTTTAAGTAAATGTCTCGTATGGAGACTAAATACTCTTTATGTGATACTGGTTTCATATGGAAACTCATATATCTTGTTTGTTCTACAGACAGTTTGTCGTATGGACAGTTTGTCGTATAGGCAGTTTGTCATATAGACAGTTTTTGTACAAAAAAATACTTAAGTGTGAATGAACACTTAATCATTTTTTAAGTAAATGTCTCGTATGGAGACTAAATACTTTTTTTTTTCTTGTGTGACACTGGTTTCGTGTGGAAACTAATATATCATTGTTATACAGACAGTTTGTCGTATGGACAGTTTGTCGTATAGGCAGTTTGTCATATAGACAGTTTTTGTATAAAAACATACTTAAGTGTAAATGAATACTTAAGCATTTTTTAAGTAAATGTCTCGTATGGAGACTAAATACTTAAATACAGTTTGTCACCTGGACAATTTGTCGTATAGACAGTTTTTGTACATGTTGTTTTTGTGTAAAAACATAGCTAAGTGTGAATGAATGAACACACTTAAACATTTGTTAAGTAAGTGTCTCGTATGGAGACTAAATACTTTTATTTATGTGCTATAGGTTTCTTGTGGAAACTCTAATATCTTTGTTATGCAGACAGTTTGTCGTATAAACAGCTTGTTGTATAGACAGTTTGTCGTCTGGACAATTTGTCATATAGACAGTTTTTCTACAAGTTGTTTTTATGCAAAAACACACTTAAATGTGTTTGAATCAACACACTTAAGCATTTTTTAAGTAAATGTCTCGTATGGAGACTAAATACTTTTTTGTTATAATGTTTCGTACGGAAACTTATATATCTTTTTTGTAATAGAGACAGTTTGTCGTTTGGACAGTCTGTCATGTAAACAGTTTGTCATATAGACCGTTTGTCGTATGGACAGTTTGTTATATAGACAGTTTTTTGTACATGTTGGTTTTGCACAAAGAAAAAATAAAAAAACATATTTAAGTGTGAATGAATCCACACTTAATCATTTTTGAATTGTCTCGTAAGGAGGTTAAATACTTTTTATGTGATACCTGCATTTCCATTCTGATTTTTATCAGTGGTTTTTATTTAATTCTGCCAGTTTACAAATGATGTTTTTGAGGTTATCGATCTGTTTTCCAATTTTTTCCATCCGTTTTTGGTTTCTTCCTATCTCTTTTCGTGATCGTGAACATGATTTTCTATTCTTCTTATCTCCTGACATTTAAACCTTCTATTCTTATTTAGATTTGGTAATTTTTGTATACTAAAAGTACTCAGTATGTGTGAAACGTCAAACACAACGAACAAATATGACTGTACAGGTCCGGGCCGGCTAGTCCACACTAGCCTAGGCGCCAAGTTTCAAACTCTAAAAAGTGTGAAATGTAAGCAATGACGAGCATACTACTACAAATCATCGAGAACGAGACGTGTAGTATAATATAGAAGTATCTCGAGTGTAATAATTTTAAACAAGATATCTCTGAATTTATCATTAACTTAGAACCGTATTTTTTAGAGGAATATTTTGACAAATAATCAATGTACATAAAGGTATTTTGTTATTATTTTTTTGCCTCGATTCAATTTTGTTTGAATTTATTTTGATTTCATTTATATTTTTTAATTCAATATTATTATTACTATTGCATTTTTACTTTAAAGTTTTTTCAGTTGTTTTTTTTCTTTTCTTGCATGTAGAAGATTTTTGTGTATACTTATTATCTGTACTATTAAATACTCCGTTTTTAATTTTTGCTGTAACTAAAAAAATAACGATTTTGATAAAATCGATTTTCTCGCGTTTCGTCGTTTTCGCGGTCTAGACTCCCCGTGTCGATGGTATTTGTTAACTGAAAGCTTCCTATGGAATATTATATATTTTTTGCCGGCTAATTTTGAGAAGCTGAATCGATTGGTGAAGACTATGTCTCTCTGTGGTGAGCCGTTCAAAAGTTATGACAGCGTGAAATCAGTCGGAAATGCGAGATGGTTTACAGCGAGAAAATATATAAAACTTGTTTATTTGTAACTTTAGAGCGAAATAAACTGGAAACCCGTTTTTAACACTTCGATTTACCTCGGGTAACCAAATAGAAATAACGAAAAAAAATTCATCATTTCAATCATTCATTCATTTTCAATCAGATCATTTCATGCGAAAAATTTCTTGATCTACTGTTGTGATTGCTTAACGTCGGCGGCTTTGTAACGTCGACACAAATTTTCTGGAAAATGACTTCCTCAATGAATTAGAGGTGGGTAAGGGGTGACGGCAATAATCACCAAGTAAGTCCGACCCAAATGTCAACCTCTCCTGCACGCGGTGCCCGCTGCTAGATAACGAACGAGGCTCTGGCGACCGAGTCATGGCGGTATAACCATTCCAACGAGAATAAAGGAAATGTATTCTCACAACATAAAGGAAGGCAACGGGATACCACCTTTATTATTCTTTCCCAAGACAATAACATGAGTACATTTAATTCAAAACTTTCCGGAGCTATAAATAGTTCCCCAATCGGATCTCCGGGGGGGGCGGCTTTAAATGTAACAAATATAAGAGCAAACCTAAGAAAACCATTGAAGATAGGAACATGGAATGTAAGAAGCCTATTTGAAGCTGGGAAATTGGCAAACCTCACACGAGAAATGAACAGACTTGAACTAGATGTCCTGGGCGTTGCTGAGACCTGGTGGCCTGGCGTCGAGAGTGCAATGTGGATAACGGAGTATTCTTCTACTCTGGTAATGAAGATCCAAAACATAGGAAGGGTGTAGGAATCGTTATAACTAAAGAACTATTGAAATCTGTGGTGGACTTTGTCCCATACTCGGACCGCACTGCTTTATTGAAGCTCAGAGCCAAGCCAAACGATCTTAATATAATACAGGTATATGCACCAACTGTGGAATCGCCGGACCATGATGTAGAAAATCTTTATGATGAAGTCAAAGAATTGCTTAAATTGACTAAAAAACACGACGTCAACATAATTATGGGTGACTTCAATGCCAAAATAGGTAAGGGTAGAGTTGAGGAGTTGGTCGGACCATATGGTCTTAGAGAAAGGAACGAGAGAGGCGATCGGCTTTTGCAATTCTGCCAAGAGGAAAGCATGAGAATAACAAATACATGGTTTCAACTACACCCTCGCCGACTTTATACCTAGAAGTCCCCAGCGGACCGACTACACAATTTAGTGCGAAACCAAATAGATTTCATCCTAATTAACCAGAGATTCAGCTCGACCATCAAGAGGGCCGTCACATATCCTGGGGCGGATGTACCTTCTGACCATGTGCTGTTGATGGCCGTCTTGAAAATTTCCTTGTCAAGGCAAAGAAAGTCAACCACACAGCGACGGGTGGCGTTAGAAAAATTGAGGGACCCAATAATAAAATCTGAGATGTGTAATGAGATAAACACACAAATTCAAACAATAACATCGAATATTGGAGATGAGCCGACGCAATCTTGGACAAAGATAATGGACATTGCAACAAACTCAATGCAAAACAGATTAGGATATAGGACAAAGAACAAAAAGCAAAAATGGATGACGGATGAGATTTTGTTGTTAATGGACGAACGTCGAAAACACAAGAACAAGGCGGACAGCAGCAGGTACAAAGAAATTCAAAGACTAATAAGATCAAAGATTAGAATAGCAAAAAACGAATGGCTTAAACGTGAATGCTCAGAAATAGAACAGCTGCAAAATCCACACGACGATTTTAATCTGCACAAAAAGCTAAAGGAGACTGCTGGCATATATAAAAAAATGAGATCAACTATAACAGTAAATATTAGCAACCAGATAGTCCTCGACAACAAAGAAAATAACAATGTCTGGGAAAGGTATATTGAAGAACTTTTTGACGACGACAGACCCCCAGCTGGCACCAATAACTCTCTAACCAATAACTCTCTGACCGGCCCATCGATCACTAAGGGCGAGATTAAGAACGCTATACGTAATTCAAAAAATAACAAAGCGGCTGGCCCAGATGAAATTCCGTCAGAAATACTTAAACTCCTAGATGAAAGAGGCATCACAGCACTACATAAAGTATTTAACACCATATATGAGACAGGTCACTACCCCAAACAGTGGTTGTGCTCTACCTTTATCCCCCTGCCTAAGAAGACCAATGCAAGAAAATGTGAAGATCATAGACTTATTAGCCTGATGAGCCACACTTTAAAAATATTCCTCAAAATCATACACCAGAGAATTTACAAGAAATGTGAAAGAGAAATAGGCGACTCGCAGTTTGGGTTTAGACAGGGTTTAGGTACACGAGAAGCGATAGTTGCAACACAAGTGCTGGTCCAAAACTGCTATGATCAGAGAAAGGATGTGTGTCTATGTTTCATAGACTATGAAAAGGCATTTGATCGCGTACAACACCACAAATGCAGCTCCTCAATAGGCTTGATATAGACCAAAAGGACATTAGATGCATTGAAAACCTATATTGGAACCAAACAGCGCAAATCAAATTAAATATCAACATCAGAAAAACACAGGTTATGATTATCTCTAGAAACCTAAATATGTTTGAAAACTCCACCATAACATTTAACGCAGGGCCCATAGAAAGAGTAGAAAAATTTAAATACTTGGGCATCTGGCTTTTCGAAGACTGGACATCAGACAAGGAAATAAAATGTCGCATTGAACAAGCTCGACAGGCATTCCTGAGGTTTCGAAGAGTGCTGACCTGTTCCGATTTTGATCTCAACCTAAGACTCAGATTCATTAAATGCTACGTCTGGTCGGTGCTTCTTTACGGTATGGAAGGTTGGACATTAAAGACGGCTGCAATTAACAAATTAGAGGCTTTCGAGATGTGGCTGTATCGCAGAATCCTGAAGATACCTTGGACGGCTAGATTAACAAACGAAGAAGTTCTAAGACGTGTCAACAGACAACGTGAACTGTTTGAATTGATTAAGAAAAGAAAAACGGCATATCTAGGGCATATAATGCGGAACACGAAATATCAATTCTTGCATCTATTGATCGAAGGCAAGATCGAAGGCCGGAGAGGGATCGGAAGGAAAAAAATGTCCTGGCTGCGAAATATCAGACAGTGGACAGGGCTACGCCATATACAGTCGTTGATACACACCGCAAGGAATAAGGAAGCAATGGAAAATGTTATCGCAAACATCCATTAATGGATACGCATTGGAAGAAGAAGAATGGATTAGACCCGTCCGATGTACAACTGAGACATGGAATGTGGTTTACGTATGACTGTGCAACAACACATTTTAGTCACCAGGCCCGTGCATGTCTCGATGAGAGTTATCTTTATAAATGGATAGGCAGGAACGGTCCGATACAATGGCCGGCGCGCTCCCCAGATCTGAATCCTCTGGATTTTTGTTATGGGGTCATCTAAACCATGGTGTGCGAAAGTCTAGTAAGAGCACTTGAAGAGCTACTGCCACGTGTAACTAAAGCGTGTCGAACAGATAAAACATTCCTTCCGTTTTTAGACGCGGTTGTCGTTCCTTATTGCAGCGGTTTCGGCTGTGCGTTTATCATGGGGGACGAAATTCTGAACAATTTTCGTAAATTATACATAGTTTTTTTTAGTTAGTAAATTTTATAAATAAATGGGGTGCAAGGGGTGAAGACTAGAAAGACTAGAAGTTTACCCTACTGCTAACCTCACCGGCTCGAGCGGTAACAAATCTTGTCACCCGGTGTAGCCTGCTAGACAACTGACGAGGCTCTGGCGTCCGAGTCAAGGCGGAATAACCGTTCAAATGGGAAATGAGGAAATGCAACTTGCTCCCTGGACCTCTTATCAACCCGCAATGGTCAGCGTGTTAAGGTAGCAGCGAAAACTCTCGTAAGTGGAATGTACACCAAAGATAGAAGGTCCTCGCGGCTCGCGTCTCCCCGGTCAAGGTAGACCCTCCCTTTGGTCAACCTGACCAAAGAGTAGAGGGTGCTAAGAATCTCAAGAGTAAACCTGGCTACCATGGAAGGCAATCACTGCAAATTATCATCTAAAACACGAGAACTCTGTCTTCGGAATATAGACTACAGGAGTTAGAAGAAGAGCTAAGAGCAATGCTCGATTTGTCTCTGAGAGACAAGGTTCTCAACACAACTGTGACGGGAAAAAATGGAGTAACCGACGCCATCTAGAGAATGGCCAACATTAAATGGAATTGGGCTGCACACCTGGCCAGAGTCAGTCATGACAGATGGACAAAAAGGGTGACGGAGTGGAGACCGCGTGACGATGCATTCTGAAACAGAGGAAGACCGCCCACTCGATGGTCAGACGATCTTAAGCGTATCCATTCCAATTGGATGAGAGCAGCACAGGACAAAGGGAGATGGAAGTTATGTCCTACGGGAGGCTATGTCCAGCAGTGAACAAGTATAGCTGGATGATGATGATGATCAATAAATTCTACCCACATTTCTTGTGTCACAGCTAAAACATTTAGTGTTGTTGTATAACAGCATTCGGTTTAAGGGAGAAAATCACATTAGGAGGTTCAAAAAATCCCATTTTTTTATTGCATAAATCGTTAGCTTAACTATCCAAGTATCCGCTGTTATAATTTCAAAACGAAATTTGCATTCGTTTAGATTTTATGATCATAGAACCGAGTGCACATCGGGTACAGGCTACAGGCTCGAGCGCAGATTGGGCGGAGCACTACTTCAGTTAGTCTTGACCGCTTCAACCTCAAAGTCGCTGAATGGACTGTATTTAACGAAAAAATGTTTTATGTTTGGATATCACATCGGGATGGTCCCGTCACTTACCTTCCGGCTGTTCTAGTTTCTAACCCGTGGTGGAACGTCCTTCCGTCGCCTATATAAGGGGAGGAAATAGGAAAAACTAACCGAAATATATGGATGGAAACCCTTTTATATCGTTCCAGACGGAAGAAAGGCCGATGCTGCCTTCCGGTCCGTGATTACACCACCCGATGAAGGTTCACCTTAAGATTTACAACTTAACGCGAGCGTGACACTGCCATGTCGGTTGAAGATGTACGCACGATAATTGTACTGTACTCGTCGAGTAATCAAATCACACCGCCCCTTCTCTCAAACCGCGGCGTGATTGCTGATAATCTAACGCGATCACGGCACAGGTCGGAACACCTGTCACCTTCCTTTCGAAAGAGGCCGAAAACCAATTCGATTAATAAATTGGCGCGAACAGTCGCTTTGTATACTAACGTACCCTTGAAACGGATCTATCTTCGCATCTGGAAGGCGACCATGAGTCTAAAGAACACCGCAGTAGGCCGCGTAAAAGAAAGTTCCATGGGATCCAGCACGACGATAAACAGATTTGAATGATAACAACGAGTGCTAGTGCGAAAAAACTTGACAGTTCTACGAATGAAAATGTGACTGTGAATCCATTGAATTTCTATCGGGCCATCGAATTTTACAAGAAAAATATTAAATCTGAAGAAACTGGAATCCGAGGCGATACGAGTTTGAGAGACCCAAACTAGTTGTCAAGTGTAAGTGTGGATTTAGACATATCAATTCAAGGCCTCTAAGAAATACTGGATTCGAGATAAATAGCAGAATATTGTTAGTCATGCGACTCCTAGGCATTGGTAGACAAGGATTGAATTTATTCTGCAATTATATGGACATCCGCGGCGACATATCTAAAGAAACGTAAAATAGAATTGTAGGTATCATCCACGTTACAGCAAAGACAGTTTTCGATTATTGTTGTAAAAAAGCTGTCAAGGAGGAGAAAAAAGAATGAAAATATAGAATGACCTATAGACCGAATGACCTAATATATGACCTAATGACCGTACGCCAGCTAACCCAGATCATCCAGAACATCTAGGAAATAGAGAAATTACCACCCGATTGGAAATATGCTCTGATCCATCCGCTTCACATAAAAGGGAGATTTTACTAATCTCTACAACTAGCGTGGAATTTCTCTCGTCCCAGTAACATACAAGATTCTCTCGAAGGCGTTACAAACAATGGCAGAAAATCAGCTGGATAGTCAACTGGGAGAATGCCAGGGGGGGCTTCAGGAAGACCCGATCCTGTGTTCAACATATCCTCAATCTTAAAACTGTACTTGCATACTCCAAGATGAGAAACCGCAAGGTGGTCATCAAATTGTTGATTTTAGGAAAGTCATTAGTGAAAAAACTCAGAACTTATAATCGACTAGCAATTCGAAGACATATAGACAATTTGCAAGACATGAAAAAATTTATTATGGCGATATACTATCAGATGATTTCCACAGATGAAAATCCTCGACACGAGTATTGCCCAGAGGGAGAAGACAGCCAGTGGCAGAAACGAGGAGCCCTTGGAATGGCACATGAACCGCACCCTACTCCATTGCACTCCGACGTACAGAAGAAAATTCTTCCAATATATGAAGATTTATCAAGGGATGAATTACTGGAGTGATGTTTAGGTGGCTACACACAAAATGCGAATGAAAGTTTTAATTCCACTATTTGGCGATAAGCTCCTAAACATTTCACTTTGGACTAAAAGTCGTTGAATTGGCATCGTATTTAGCAGCGGGCTTATTCAATGAAGGAAATTCATCCCTTCTGATGGTCATGAAAGAGGCAGGAATTGTAGTAGGCACGCAAAGCTTCAATTATGTCTAACAAATGGATAACCAGCGCGTGAGCCGGCAGAATCGACGTAGTTCAATGGACTCGAAGGAAGGTCGGAAAGCTCGTAAAGATCTGCTGCAAGCGCAAAACGAAGCCTATGAGGAAGAAGAAGGATTACTATATGGTGCTGGAATCGCAGATTATCGGTGAGCATTTTGAATTTTGAATTTCTAGTTTGCGTGCAGTCTATCTCAAAAAGTATAGAACCGGTCATTATGAAAATTGATTATAAAATTTCGAATTATATGAACCAATTTGTGAGATGATATCGTGATTTTAAGGGTATTTTTCTTTGCATAATTCGAGAACAAATCGTGAAAATCGGAGAAAAAAAGTTCCATTTTTATCAAAAATTTTTTATTTTTATTATTTTCACCAGTATTGAGGTTTATATTTTTAGAAAGTAAGTTATAAATGTAAAAACAAAACCTTTTTGATTTCAGATGAAAATCGGAATAGCTTAACTGCACGCAATTGGAAAACTATAATTAACTTTGTAAGTAACTTTTTTATTTTTGGCTGAAATTATTCAAACAAATTTAACAAAAATTGTTTGAAATATGAATGAAATGATGTCAAAATTTGATTAAATTCTAATTATTGCTTCCCTCCAAAAAAAAAAAAAAAATCCTAAAAAATCTGTGTCAAGCAGCCTCCTAATGTGGTTTCCCCCCTTAAGTATGTCGTTAATGCTGTTGGGATACAAGAACGTGCAGATTCGGTCAGACATAAAGTTAAAGTTTCCACCGCTCTTGTCCAACATAGTAACATCGACCACTGAATGGACTTTAGAAATTCAAGGACTCTTATACAAATTTTTGATGAAGCCTTAAATCTATCTTCAAGGCTTTGAGGAAACGAGAACCTAAAGACGAGAGATGATTCCCTGCGACCCCCAGCATGGGGGCTATCAAACTTCAAAATACAATACCAAAAATCTCACCCAATCAACCTGGCATCCCAAACATAAATTGGCAGGAAATTTCTGATTGATATAATTTTTCCGAATTTATCTCGACCGGATTCCAATTTTGCATTTAAAATATGCTTCGGCATATGTCAAGAAATAAAAGAAAAGGAGGGAAAATGTAGCGCAGAGCTTTAACATTTTCATAATATTATAAACGCCCGAGGGCGGCGGTGGCTGGGAAGAAGATTCGGAAAGAATGTAAAGAGGCGAATGTAAAGAGACGCAATGTGTCTCTATTCGAGAGTATTCACAGCAAAATATGTGTACGCCGGGTGTAATAAGCATCCTCTGGGGGAGATTTCAGCAACATGTAACCCGACGACGTCGCCGGAAAACTTGCGAAAGAAAATGAGCGCGAAATGGAACGGGAAAAGGAAATTTTCCCGGACGATAAGTAGCAGGGAAATGAGGGAAGTATTATACTGTTCGAAGCTAAAAAAGTTACGATGGCTATGTACTATGTACTTCGGAACAACTATATATTTTTCTCTTTTGCAAAGTAAATATATATATATATATATATATACGTATATATATATATATATATATATAAATATATATATATATATATATATATATATATATATATATATATATATATATATATATATATACAGGGAGTTTCATAAATGGTTGGCATATATTCTATAGCGTGTTCTAGAGCTCAAAATAAGAAAAAAAAGTTCCATTTAACATTAAAACAAAAATTAACAAGAAAAGTAAAATTTTAGCATAGCCAAAACAAAGTCTTTATGAAACCACCCCAACATATATAAATAGAAGAAGACGACCTAGAGATAAACAGGTCCGTGATACTTCTAGGAATAAACATCGATTGCTGTCTAAATTGGCAGATGCATATAAAATCGTTAGAAGCACAATTAAATAAGACAATCTACTATCAGATTACTGCTGAGATATTGAAGCTTCAAATATTTAAACATACTTTTTCGATTCCGAAATCATTCCATTCAAATTTTTTCTGCCCAGTAGCGGGCTACGTCTATAGCATTTTCATTTGCAATCCACAGCTCCTCGATGGAGCACGTTGCGTGGCTTACATAATGTGCATCCCAGCAGTTTGCCTATGTTTTGTATCTCCCCACATTAAAAGAGGCATTGTTTTTCTTCCTCAATTTTCCACTTTAGTTTGTTTGTTTTTACGGGTACCACGCCGGTTCGTATTCTGTTTAGCGTTCTCCATGTCTTCCAGTCCAAATTTGACCCTGCACAGGGGCTTTTGTTGATATAGAAGTTGTCGGGTGGTTCCACGGTGGCACATTGAAGAAAATTTTCCTTGATTTGAGCCTTTTCCGTTGCTGTTCTTGGCCGTAAAGGACATGGCGATCGTGGCGATGGTGTTGGTTTCATTCAGTTAGTAATAATCCTGCAAGTTTGGTTTAAGGCTATGTCGACCTCTTTTGCATGGCTTGATCTGCAACAGACTGGGCAGGCATATTCTTCAGTTGAAAAACAGAGGGCTTCGCGGATGTTCTCAAGACTTGAGGTTTTGCATACCATTTTCTTCTGTTAGAGTTAGTAGTTTTTGTATAAGGCTATTTCTAGCAACAATTTTTTGTCGGGTTTTCTGACGGTGCTATTTGTAAGTTAGTGTTCTATCCAAGATTACACCCAGATACTTTGGTGTTTCGGCGTATTCTAGTTCTTTGTCCTCCTAGGACACGTTTAGTTTGTTGTGAGCCGTGTGCGTATTTAAATGGAAAAAGTGCTTTCCATTTGAGTTTTTTATGGGTTCGGTTTTAACGAGTTTTTTCGGTAGTATTAGGACATAGTTACCATTGCGTCCTCCAGTTTTATCTCTATCTCCCAGAATGTCTTACCTTGAACTGTGACTACTAGGTCGTCAGCGTACACGTAGTGTTTGGCGTTTTCTGTTATAGGCTGGTCATATAACCTGGTCATTTAGTTAGTTTGTAGTCTTTTGTGGTTTTGTAGACTTTGGTAAGTAGCGTTTTATGGCTTATTGTATCGTAGGTGGCTGTGAGATCGATGAGCACAGCTCCTGTTATTTTGTTATTTTGGAATCCCTCCTCTATACGTTCTGTGAGATTCAGTACATGAAATATAGTGAATGATTTTCCAGGTCTGAAGCCTGCGTGTTGGGATATTAACATAGGGTCTATGTGTTTCTCTGAATTCTCTGGAGGATGGATGAAAATATGGCATAGCAGTGATATTGGGCCATACCTATTTGGCAAGTCGGGTTTCTTCCCAGGTTTGGGTATGGCAATTACCTCTGCTCTGCGCTCATTTTGGGTATTGTGTATAATTTCAAACAATTGTTAAGAAAGGCCAGTAGCCAGGTTTTAGTTTTCCCTCAGAAATTATTGACCTGTTCCGTAAACATACCGTCTACCCGTGGAGACTTTCCGTGTTTCTTGGTGTTTATTGCTTGGCTAAGCTCTTTTATAGTAAAACCCTCCCCCAGCAGGTTAGTTTCGTTGCCAGCGTGTCTGATTAGGTTCTATTTACTTGTTTTTGGTTGTGTTTTTCCATTTAGTAGTAGCTGTTGGACTACAGTATTTGGTGTAACATTGGTTGTTTGTTTCGGTGCTATTGAGTTGCCGCTTAGTTTCTTGATTGTGTTCCAAGCCATCTTACTAGTATGAGTCATCTTCATTTTCTCCAGAGTTTCCAGCCACTTTGTTTGTCTTGCTTTTTGCTCAGTTCGGTTAGCACTGCCGCATTCGATGGTGACGTCAGTAGGGAAAGATAGTTCCTTCTAAACCCACCACCTCCTTATGAGATTTACATGTAATCTAACCCTTATGGGGGAATTACATGTAAAATCTAGCACGATGCCCCTTATGGAGATTTACATGTATATCTAGCACGAAGCCCCTTATGGGGAATCGTAGGCAAAATAGTTCTGAACGCGTCCGAGCGAGAATGTCTAGATGACGCTGCAAGATACGTTTACGTTGGATAGTGGGAAAACTCAAAATGAGGGGTGAGGGGTGAAAATTCAGATAGGGGTTGATTCAATTGAGATTAGGGAGGATTTAGATTAATAAGACTAGACAGACAAGACTAGACAGACAAGACTAGACAGACAAGACTAGACAGACAAGACTAGACAGACAAGACTAGACAGACAAGACTAGACAGACAAGACTAGACACACAAGACTAGACAGACAAGACTAGACAGACAAGACTAGACAGACAAGACTAGACAGACAAGACTAGACAGACAAGACTAGACAGACAAGACTAGACAGACAAGACTAGACAGACAAGACTAGACAGACAAGGCTAGACAGACAAGACTAGACAGACAAGACTAGACAGACAAGACTAGACAGACAAGACTAGACAGACAAGACTAGACAGACAAGACTAGACAGACAAGACTAGACAGACAAGACTAGACAGACAAGACTAGACAGACAAGACTAGACAGACAAGACTAGACAGACAAGACTAGACAGACAAGACTAGACAGACAATACTAGACAGACAAAACTAGACAGACAAGACTAGACAGACAAGACTAGACAGACAAGACTAGACAGACAAGACTAAACAGACAAGACTAGACAGACAAGACTAGACAGACAAGACTAGACAGACAAGACTAGACAGACAAGACTAGACAGACAAGACTAGACAGACAAGACTAGACAGACAAGACTAGACAGACAAGACTAGACAGACAAGACTAGACAGACAAGACTAGACAGACAAGACTAGACAGACAAGACTAGACAGACAAGACTAGACAGACAAGACTAGACAGACAAGACTTGACAGACAAGACTAGACAGAAAAGACTGGACAGACAATGCTAGACAGACAAGACTAGACAGACAAGACTAGATGGACAGGACTAGACGGACTAGACTAAAACATTTTAAACCATTTGATGAGAAAAATCAAATCTGGTGTCAGAACGGCTCTAGCATGTGCCTTAAGGGAGATACCGCCCGACCGCCTACCCCTCAGTTGAAGACGTCATCCGCCGCGGCAGATATTGTTAAACTAATAATCTCGATGCTGATTGGCTGATTAACGGATAAATAATTACAGTTAACCTTTTCCCTCAATTTATAAGTAATGGACAAGACTGGACAGACAAGACTAGACAAACAAGACTAGACAGACGAGACTAGTTATATGAAGCTAGACAGATGGGGGCTAAATACATGAGACTAGACAGAAAGAGCCTAGATAAGACTGAGGGATTCTTAATTTAACTAAAATATATTCTCGATTGATAAGACTGAACTAAAATATATAAGGGATTGTTTAATTTAACTAAAATATATTTTCGATTGTTTTTCTTATAATTATTAATAATGTTTATATTTTTACTTTCATTATGTTATCTACGTTTTATTTTCATTTACGGCTTGTTGATTAGGTTCGACCGGATGTTTGTCAGACATAATAACTTCTGTTATCTTATCAGCGGTGCGCGAGCGAAGAAAATTATAAATTATGAAGCGTGGTCTAATCAATTTCTTAGGTTTGTTTTTCGTTTTAATTTAATAAACATAATCACCTGAAACATCCAGCATTTCATTCATATAAACCAGAGTTCAATTTTCTAGCATCCCCTTTTCATCTACTTGCATCCACTTTCTATCTACTTGCATCCACTTTTCATCTACTTGCATCCACTTTTTATCTACTTGCATCCACTTTTCATCACGCTAAACAGGTTGTGAGGTCTATGTAACCCCACGCTAAACAGGGTGTGAGGTCTATGTGACCCCACGCTCAACAGGGTGTGTGGTCTATGTGACCCCACGCTAAACAGGGTGTGAGGTCTATGTGACCCCCACGCTAAACAGGGTGTGAGGTCAATGTAACCCCACGCTTAACAGGGTGTGAGGTCTATGTAACCCCACGCTTAACAGGGTGTGAGGTCTATGGTGCCCCACGGAAAAGAGGGCGTGAGGTCTATTTTTAGCCAGCTTTCATCAGCTTTTAATCAGCTTTAACCCCATTAGGTTAGTTGTGTTAGCATTAGGTTAGGCTACGTGATGTTAGGAATAAAGCGCGCTTCATGCCTAACCTCACGTAGCCTAACCTAATGCTAACCTAACCTAATGCTAACTTCTCCGCTCGCGCACCGCTGATAAGATAGCAGAAGTTATTATGTCTCACACCGATCATCCGATCGGTGTGAGATCGGTGTGAAACAAACATCCGATCGAACCTAATTAACAAGCCGTAAATCAAAATAAAACGTAGATAACATAATGAAAGTAAAAATATAAACATTATTAACAATTATAAGAAAAACAATCGAGAATATATTTTAGTTAAATTAAGAATCCCTTACATATTTTAGTTCAGTCTTATCTAGGCTCTTTCTACCTAGTCTTATGTATCTAGCGTGGTCTATCTAGTCTCATGTATTTAGCCCCCATCTGTCTAGCTTCATCTAACTAGTCTCGTCTGTCTAGTCTTGTTTGTCTAGTCTTGTCGGTCCCGTCTTGTCCATTACATATAAATTGAGGGAAAAGATCAACTATAATTATTTATTCGTTAATCAGCCAATCAGCATCGAGATAATTAGTTTAGCAATATCTGCCGCGGCGGATGACGTCATCAACTGAGGGGTAGGCGGTCGGGCGGTATCTCCCTTAAGGCACATGCTAGAGCCGTTCTGACACCAGATTTGATTTTTCTCATCAAATGGTTTACAATGGTTTAGTCTAGTCCGTCTAGTCTTGTCCATCTAGTCTTGTCTGTCTAGTCTTGTCTGTCTAGTCTTGTCTGTCTAGTCTTGTCTGTCTAGTCTTGTCTGTCTAGTCTTGTCTGTCCAGTCTTGTCTGTCTAGTCTTGTCTGTCTTGTCTGTCTAGTCTTGTCTGTCTAGTCTTGTCTGTCTAGTTTTGTCTGTCTAGTCTTGTCTGTCTAGTCTTGTCTGTCCAGTCTTGTCTGTCCAGTCTTGTCTGTCTAGTCTTGTCTGTCTAGTCTTGTCTGTCTAGTCTTGTCTGTCTAGTCTTGTCTGTCTAGTCTTGTCTGTCTAGTCTTGTCTGTCTAGTCTTGTCTGTCTAGTCTTGTCTGTCTAGTCTTGTCTGTCTAGTCTTGTCTGTCTAGTCTTGTCTGTCTAGTCTTGTCTGTCTAGTCTTGTCTGTCTAGTCTTGTCTGTCTAGTCTTGTCTGTCTAGTCTTGTCTGTCTAGTCTTGTCTGTCTAGTCTTGTCTGTCTAGTCTTGTCTGTCTAGTCTTGTCTGTCTAGTCTTGTCTGTCTAGTCTTGTCTGTCTAGTCTTGTCTGTCTAGTCTTGTCTGTCTAGTCTTGTCTGTCTAGTCTTGTCTGTCTAGTCTTGTCTGTCTAGTCTTGTCTGTCTAGTCTTGTCTGTCTAGTCTTGTCTGTCTAGTCTTGTCTGTCTAGTCTTGTCTGTCTAGTCTTGTCTGTCTAGTCTTGTCTGTCTAGTCTTGTCTGTCTAGTCTTGTCTGTCTAGTCTTGTCTGTCTAGTCTTGTCTGTCTAGTCTTGTCTGTCTAGTCTTGTCTGTCTAGTCTTGTCTGTCTAGTCTTGTCTGTCTAGTCTTGTCTGTCTAGTCTTGTCTGTCTAGTCTTGTCTGTCTAGTCTTGTCTGTCTAGTCTTGTCTGTCTAGTCTTGTCTGTCTAGTCTTGTCTGTCTAGTCTTGTCTGTCTAGTCTTGTCTGTCTAGTCTTGTCTGTCTAGTCTTGTCTGTCTTTTTTTTTTTTTTTTTTTTTTTGGGGACGTAGTGGCAGCACGCTACCAACAAGTGGCCCCCCTGGAACTGCAGATCGCCACCCTGGGACCGCTTTCGCATTACTTCGAGGTGGTGTCCGTATCTAGTAGTTTCCTTACCTCCCCCGTACTCTCGCGAGATTAGGGGTTCAGGGGCTCGTCTTCCTGTGTTTCATTTAATTTCTCCGCTTCTCTTTTCTTTTCCATAATACCTCGTATGTAAGTTTTCACCTGAGACCAATTTTGCTCGCTTTGCAGCATTGCAGGCACCAGTCCTTCTACATCCAGTCTAACTCCTAATGACTCTTCAAGCTGGATTTTTTCATTCTCGTTGTTTGGGCATTCAAAAATTGTATGATATGCGTCATCATGCCTGTGACCACACAGCAAGCAGTTCGCTTTCTCTCTTTTCTTGAACCTCTCTAGGTATGCCATGAAACCACCGTGTCCGGAAAAGGCTTGTGTAAGATCATAGCACATTTGACCATGTGCTCTTTCACACCACTCTCTCACGTTTGGTATCAATCTGTGTGTCCAACGCCCCACTGTGTCCGATTCCCATCTTGCCTGCCATCTGTCCATTAGTTTTTCCCGTGCTGCAGTTTTTGCTATCAGCTTTCTTGTTTTGCTTTTGTCCATTCTACACTCCCTATATATTTCTTCTCTCTCCCGGACCAAGAGGTCAATCGGCGGAATGCTAGCTAATACCAGGGCAGCTCCAACAGAAATTGTTCTATATGCGCAGATGACGCGTATCGCACATATTCTTTGAACTGCAATCAATTTTTTTTTCATCGTCGTCCACTCCATAGCAGCAGCCCATATCTCCGCACCATATAGTAATTTTGAGTTTACGGTGCTGATAAGGAGCCTCCTTTTAATCTCCTTGGGGCCACCGATGTTGGGCATCAATCGTGACATCGATGTAGCTGTTGTCAGAGCCTTTTCAGTGGCCTTGGCTATGTGTTCAGTATACCTTAATCGGTCGTCGATTTGCACTCCCAGGTACCTTACTGATCTACTCCATGCAATTTTGTTTCCAAATATTTCCAGATTTGGTGGTACGAATTTTCGCTTCCTTGTAATGAGCACCGCTTCGGTCTTGTTTATCGCTAATTCCAATCCGTTGTTCTTAAACCACCTGCTTGCCCTTCTCAAAGTCTCGTTCAACATTAGTTCAAGTGTGTTTGTCTTCCTTGCAGTTACTACCACAGCCGCATCATCCGCAAAACCCACAATACTTGAAGCCTCCGGTAGTTCTAGATTGAGTAGTCCATCGTACATGATATTCCATAGAAATGGTCCCAAGACGGATCCCTGTGGAACACCCGCCGTTACTTCATAAAATTTAGGTCCTTTTTCGGTGTTGTATATTAGGATTCTATCAGACAAATAGCTTTTGATTATCTGTATCAAATATTTAGGTGTTTCCTTTTTTTCCAACGCTTCGATTATTTTGTCCCACCTTGCTGTATTGAAAGCGTTTTTTATGTCAAGGGTGACCACTGCGCAGAATCCTTTTTTTTTCCAGGGACCACTGTTGATTTCTTTTGCGGCCTTGACAACAGTAGATATTGCGTCGATTGTCGATAGCCCCTTTCGGAAGCCATACTGTCTCGGAGACAGCGTTTGGTTTATGTTCGATTCGAGTCTTATCTTCAATAGTCTTTCGTAAAGTTTTCCTGCTGTATCCAGGAGACTAATTGGTCTATATGATGACGGCTCGTCCAGGGGTTTATTTCCCTTCCTAAGAAGTACCAAACGCTGTCTCTTCCACCGCCTCGGAAAGGATCCTGCACGAAGACAACAATTAAACGTTTCTAACAGTAGTTCTGGCCACACTTTCACTACCGCCAGTAATACCTCATTAGGAATATTATCGAGACCAGGCGATTTTCCTATTTTCAACCATTTTGATGCTTCCTTCAATTCCTCGATTTTGAAGTCCTCTTCCGGACCTGTGGTGAGATATGGTGGTCGTGGCCGGTCTGGTCGCTTTTCATGTTTTGGGAAGAGTGTCTGTATTATTCGTTCTATGCGTTTTGGGCATAATATACCTGGGATCTGTGGCCTAGCTGAAATTTTTTTAGTCACTATCTTGAAAGGCAGTCCCCAGGGATCGTCGTCTATTTCCCTAATAAGTTCTAGCCAACACTCTTTCTTGCTCCGTTTGATTGCGTTTCTTAGCTGCTTCTTGGATTCCTTATATGTGTTAACCGCTGATTGATTTTCGATTTTTCCTCTAGTTCGCTGTTCCCTCCTACGGTCTCTTAGACACTTCTTTCTCAGATTTGCAATCTCCTGCGTCCACCAATATACTGGGTTACGTCCTCTTTTAGAATTTCTGCACCTGGGCATGGCCGCATCACAGGCTGATGTGACGGATTTCGTCATATATTCGACCAAATCTTCTTCGTCTTGGGTCCTAACGATTTGTTGCAGTTCGTTTTTCTCTTTTTCTTTTCCAAGGAATGCGTGAAGCCGTTCTGAGTCAAGTTTCTTCAACTGCCATCCTTGGTATGACGCTTCCCGGTGTTGTTTTATTTGCGAATATGTTGTTTCTCTTGTTCTAATAGTGAACTCTATGTACTGATGGTCGCTGAGTGTTAATTCTTCAAGTGTTCTCCAGTTCAAGACTCTGGCGGCAACCCCACAGGTGGAGAATGTTATGTCTATTACCGAACCTGTATCACCTCGGCGGAAAGTGAAGGCTTTTCCTTCATTTAGGATTGTCAGGTCTAATCCCCCGATCATTTCGGCAAGTGTCTCTCCTCTTCTGTCTAATCTGCGAGATCCCCATTCTGGCGATTTACAATTGAAATCTCCAGCTATGAGTAGTTCGCATCTTGCCCCATGAAGACTACTTTCAAGTTTGTCTAATTGAATGACAAATTCCTCGTACTGGGTATTTGGAGAGAAGTAACAACTGTAAATACGAATACCTCCAATATCTACCCAAACGTAGTTTTCTGCCTGTTCATATGCCTCTCTTACTTGCAGGTTCGAATTGAGAACTGCGATTGACGCTTTGCCGTTCAGATCCTGGAACCATGATCCGAACCCAAATTCTGGCTTGTGATACTGCTCACTAATAAGCAACACATCTGCCTTTCTCTCCATGGCTGTTTGTATGAGAATATCTTGCGCTTCTCTGCCCCTACCTAAATTAATTTGTAAGCACCTCAAAATTTTTGGCTTTCCTCAGTTCCTTTTGGAACGCCTCACAGTTCCTGCTACCCAGGATATGCTGAGTAGACTGGCCAGTTCTATTGCAGACCACACAGAACGCTTCGCCTTTGCAACTCCTTGCAAAATGTCCCTCCTTTCCGCATATTCGGCAACATTTTGAATTGTCTGGTCCCTTACAATCGCTTGCTATGTGTCCGAAACCTAAGCATCTATAGCATTTAGGTATTTCAAAATTTTGTCTTACACGGCACCGAACCCAGCCAATTTTAATCCTTCCCTCCTTTAATACTGCAGCTGCGGCCCTTGGAGACATCGTTAATATGGCTATTTGTGTTTCACCGTATCCTTTTCGAAGGCTCCTCACTATAACAGACTCTGGATCTGTTTCGCCTACGACGGCTTTAATCGAAGTAATCACATCATCCGCTTCTGTGGTACAATCTAAGTCCCTCAAAACTAGGGTAGTGCTCCTCTCCATTTTACGAACTACTGCTTCTTCTCCGAAGGTCGTGGCCAATGTACCTCTCAATTTCTCTGCTCCATCGCTTCCTCCTTTAATTTCAATTAGGAGATCACCCGCGCGTGTCTGTCTTATTCCCGAAACTACCACACCTAGTTCATCTGGATTCACCGAACTTTTCATACTCTTAACAGCATCAATGTAGGACAGCGTCTTCGTGCGTACCGCAACCGCGTCAGTGCGTATTCGCCTTTTTTGTTTTGTCTGTCTAGTCAGTCTAGACAGTCTTGTCTGTCTAGTCTTGTCTGTCTAGTCTTGTCTGTCTAGTCTTGTCTGTCTAGTCTTGTCTGTCTAGTCTTGTCTGTCTAGTCTTGTCTGTCTAGTCTTGTCTGTCTAGTCTTGTCTGTCTAGTCTTGTCTGTCTAGTCTTGTCTGTCTAGTCTTGTCTGTCTAGTCTTGTCTGTCTAGTCTTGTCTGTCTAGTCTTGTCTGTCTAGTCTTGTCTGTCTAGTCTTGTCTGTCTAGTCTTGTCTGTCTAGTCTTGTCTGTCTAGTCTGTCTAGTCTTGTCTGTCTAGTCTTGTCTGTCTAGTCTTGTCTGTCTAGTCTTGTCTGTCTAGTCTTGTCTGTCTAGTCTTGTCTGTCTAGTCTTGTCTGTCTAGTCTTGTCTGTCTAGTCTTGTCTGTCTAGTCTTGTCTGTCTAGTCTTGTCTGTCTAGTCTTGTCTGTCTAGTCTTGTCTGTCTAGTCTTGTCTGTCTAGTCTTGTCTGTCTAGTCTTGTCTGTCTAGTCTTGTCTGTCTAGTCTTGTCTGTCTAGTCTTGTCTGTCTAGTCTTGTCTGTCTAGTCTTGTCTGTCTAGTCTTGTCTGTCTAGTCTTGTCTGTCTAGTCTTGTCTGTCTAGTCTTGTCTGTCTAGTCTTGTCTGTCTAGTCTTGTCTGTCTAGTCTTGTCTGTCTAGTCTTGTCTGTCTAGTCTTGTCTGTCTAGTCTTGTCTGTCTAGTCTTGTCTGTCTAGTCTTGTCTGTCTAGTCTTCTCTGTCTAGTCTTGTCTGTCTAGTCTTGTCTGTCTAGTCTTGTCTGTCTAGTCTTGTCTGTCTAGTCTTGTCTGTCTAGTCTTGTCTGTCTAGTCTTGTCTGTCTAGTCTTGTCTGTCTAGTCTTGTCTGTCTAGTCTTGTCTGTCTAGTCTTGTCTGTCTAGTCTTGTCTGTCTAGTCTTGTCTGTCTAGTCTTGTCTGTCTAGTCTTGTCTGTCTAGTCTTGTCTGTCTAGTCTTGTCTGTCTAGTCTTGTCTGTCTAGTCTTGTCTGTCTAGTCTTGTCTGTCTAGTCTTGTCTGTCTAGTCTTGTCTGTCTAGTCTTGTCTGTCTAGTCTTGTCTGTCTAGTCTTGTCTGTCTAGTCTTGTCTGTCTAGTCTTGTCTGTCTAGTCTTGTCTGTCTAGTCTTGTCTGTCTAGTCTTGTCTGTCTAGTCTTGTCTGTCTAGTCTTGTCTGTCTAGTCTTGTCTGTCTAGTCTTGTCTGTCTAGTCTTGTCTGTCTAGTCTTGTCTGTCTAGTCTTGTCTGTCTAGTCTTGTCTGTCTAGTCTTGTCTGTCTAGTCTTGTCTGTCTAGTCTTGTCTGTCTAGTCTTGTCTGTCTAGTCTTATCAATCTAAATCCTCCCTAATCTCAATTGATTCAACCCCTATCTGAATTTTCACCCCTCACCCCTCATTTTTAATTTTCCCTCTATCCAACGTAACGTATCTTGCATCGTCATCTAGACATTCTCGCTCGGACGCGTTCAGAACTATTTTGCCTACGATTCCCCATAAGGGGCTTCGTGCTAGATTTACATGTAAATCTCCATAAGGGGCATCGTGCTAGATTTTACATGTAATTCCCCCATAAGGGGTTAGATTAAATGTAAATCTCATAAGGAGGTGGTGGGTTTAGAAGGAACTATCTTTCCCTACTGTCGTCATTAAAAAGATCTTCATATAGCTTGTTATAGCGTTCCATTAGGCTTTTAGTGTCATTTGGTACTCAGGGTATGTACTGCTGTCTACAACCTCTTGGGATGTGTTCTTTAGATATGCGCTTTACCAAGTAAAAAGGTTGTGTTTAGTCCACAAAAACTTCGTAGTTATTTTTAGTTGATTCGATTGTACGGATTTCATTGTCGATGATTTTTGTGAAACAATACCAGTTTGTCTTTTTAAAGTTAAAGTGTCTTTTAAATGAGATTCTTGGTGTTTTTATAGCGTTGTAATAGTTTATACCAATGGGGCGATGTTGAGTCTTTGGTATACGGTTGTAGACAAACTTGTACACTGTTCCTCAATGTTATCAGATGCGAAACAAAGGTTCTGGTTGTCGTTTCCATATCTTGCTATTAAAGGAGCAGGGTAGTTTGGGGTCATGAATCAGTGATAGACCGTTTGACTCAGCCCATTACTCCAGAAGATCTCCATTTGAGTCGTTGTGGTCATATGTTGTGGCCCACGTAATGTGGTCACTGTTAAAATCGCCAATAAGGAATTCTGTGTTTTGTCTCTGGAAATTGTTTCTATGGGAAAAACTGTAGTCTTTTCCTTATGGTTTGTATACAGAAGTTACTGTAAGTTTTCCAATTTCTCATCTTCTTCTTCTTCAGCTTTTAAACGTAATCTGCTGAACATAGGCCTCCTCCATCTTTTTCCAGGTCGATCTGTTTTGATGGTCGATCAGGTCGATCGGTGTACATCCAGTTCTTCCCGGCTAGCAGCTGTAGGTCATCCCGCCATCTCGCTTGGGGTCTTCCAACACTTCTTTTTGTCTCTCTGGGTCTCTACTGCACTGTGTCTCTATTTTCTTAGTCCATTTCACGTCATCTCGGGCAACATGACCTGCCCATCGCCACCTTAATCTTGCAATTCGTTCTATGACATCCGATACTTTAGTGCGTTTGCGAATTTCCGTCGAATCATCGCTCGCTCCATTGCTCTCTGGCAGACTCTTAAACGGCTTATTCCAATTTCTACTGTGAGTGGTTTCAATGTCATTTTGGTTATTTTTTGCTACCGATGAAATAGCAAGAGAGGGCTTAGTAAAAATTGCACTTCCATATTCATTATGGGGGGTTTCAATGCTTAGGTTCTTTAAAGTAACGTCCTGTCTACTCGAATTATCAGCTCGGTGTGTTTCCTGTATACACAGTATGTTGCAACTAATAGTTTGACATAACTGGGAGATTACTTTATTCTTGTTTTTCGTGATTCTCTCGATATTAATGCTGATTATAGTCAAAGTTGGCTCTAATGAGAGACTTTAGTTGGTTTGCGTTCTCTTTGCTGTTTTAATAACAGTGGTGATGATTCGGTGGTGGAAGGATTAGCCGTCTCTTGTAGAGACGTTTCCAGGGAGCGCCACAATGCGTCTACAGATTTGTTTGGTAATTAAAAAAATTAACACATTGCTGCGTGGAGACTCCTTCCTTGCTCCCAAAAAGATTTATAAAAAATTATGTATTATGCCAACGCTTACTCATTTTACTCGCTTTAGGCAAACAAGACTAAATCCGCAAGGCTAGACGGAGATATCTAGACGCCGAGGCGGCCTAGAAGGCTACACGGACAAGATTCCAAAGTCCAATAAAGCCAGATCAACCGGAATCATTGAAATAATGGATGACAACGAAAGAGTCACGGTACCTGGAGAAATTGGTAATAGTTTCTATAATTACTTTGAACAAGCTCCGAAAGTAATGTTCCGAAAGATAGTATTACACCATGAACTATTTCAAATGCACACATTGCTCTGAACGCTAATACTATGTAGGTACATAGAGGAATTCACGAAAGATTCAACGAAGAACTCGGAATAATATTGTCTTGAAAAAATAAAACGTCTAGAGGACCAGATGAAATTTCTGGCAATACAATTCAGGATCATTTGGTAGTAAAACCTATTACTAATATAATCAACGCTTCTTTTAGTGAGGAGCAGTTCCCAGAAATATTAAAAATTGGAAAAATCATCCCAATATTCAAGAAAGGGGAAAAAACGAAAACAAGCATAATTATAATACTAGAAGTTAACATCTTTTGTATACCAAGAGGAAACACTTAACTATGGCAAGTCATGGAATCCAAAACAAAAGAATTCAGGTTTATCCCTTCGTGCGGTAGCTTCGGTGAAGTACACCCAGGCCAGGATAAATTTGTCAATATTTTAGAGATTAATCGTTATAACAGGCTGTGAATCTCAGTAGCTGCGTGGAGAGTGGTAAGGAAATTCCGATTGCCAGGACACAGTCGACCGCTACCCCGCGAATTATATAGACGAGGTCAAAGGTGTTAGCGGGTGAGTTACACCCACCTTAAGCTCCGTGTAACAAATTTTGATATTTTAAAAGTATTTGTAGCGACCACGAGCCGCTGATAATAAATCCTTAGAGGTATGGATTAGGGATTAAGCAAAATCTCACTAAGAATTTGGAAATTCCACAGTAGGTATTTTACGATGGGGTTTGTTTTATATTCCCGCGAACGATGTCAATTTTGTAATGGATATTTTATGATCAGATCATAGGAACAATACTCCATGAACGATTCCTCATACCTGGAAGAGGATAAAAATACGGTCACCCCTGCAAAACAAACTAGTCAGGGTAAGACAGTCAAGGTAATATATCGTACGAAGAAAATTAAAATTCAGTCTTTTAGATGAAGCCGAGGTTCCTTCTGGAGATTCCGATAGTGAAATCGATATCGATAATGTTAGTCAAAGAAGCTGTGAAAGTGATACAAAGCAGGAGATGGACGTCGAAGGAGAAGAGTCGGAGGTTGAATCGGAGGAAGGTGAGAGCGCAGATAATAAGATATTTGTTGGGAAGAATGGCACATAGTGGCACACTAAAAAAATGGTCGCCAAGATAGTACTATTATGAGTGAAAAAAAAATTAAACTTTAATTTTACTTCAATAATAAATACTGATCTTTAATAATCAATAAAATATTAATAAGAATACGAAATACATTAAACTATTAAATTCACACGATCCCTATCAGGGTTTGTTACACCCACCTTGCGCTCCATGTTACACATTTAGTGTTCCAATTAACCTGACAAATCAAAAATCCTACAAGAAATTTCGTAAGAAGTTGAAGGAGATGCTACTCACAAATATTCACACCGTGAATTTTTTTCTTGTAAATTTAATTATCAATTTGTAACATTTATGATATATCCTATAGATACTTATTATCTCTTAGTATCTCAATTGGGAAATAAATATTTTGGTTTTGATTGAATTGACGAAACTACACGGACAATACTTTTTTGGGGAGGGAAGCTTTCTCTAAACCCCCTATTCCACTTTGCCTTTTAGTATGCGCAACCCAGGTATCGCATAATTCACATTCATTCAGGGTGGGCAGCCCGCACGGTTAGTGAATACCGCGATAGTTGTTGCCTCTCCGACCGAGAATCAAACCCTGGTCTATCGGTTGCCAGGCGAATATGTTGTCAACTACACTACCAAGGAGAATCCGCGGATAATACTAGACAGGTAAGACTAGACAGACAAAATTAGGCAAACAAGACTAGACAGGCAAAACAAATACATATCTATAACATTTCAAATATGAGATATGACAAGGAAAATTAAACGAAAAAATATGTATTGTAGGGCGGTAAGTTGTCAATTTGACGCGAGAGCGAAGTTAGGCGTACGAACGAAGTGAGTGCGCATATTCGCTGGAGAGGGCAATTGGCAATACCGCGAGTGTTACAAACAATATTTTTTATTACTCATGCGAGGGGATGTAACTTACAAGTTTGGGATCCAGGGGCCAACCAAAAAATATTGAACAAAAAATGAAGAATTTGTTTTTAAAATTGTCTCCGGTAGTGTGGATTCGTCATAAGAACTCTCCTCAGTCTCCGGTATCTCCGGATTTCCGTGTGTTGCCCAGGTTATGTGGAAATACAACGAGAAGTGGCATTTCTTGCATTAAAAAACGTGTGTCAAGAAATACTTTTCGCGCATGAGTAATAGAAATTAAATTTAGGTAAATAAGGTGATCAGACGTCCCGATTTTTAACAATTTTTTTTTGAACAAGAACAATTTTACAACAAGACAAAATGTCCAGCCCAAAATTTAACAATTTTGTCCCACTTTATCAACGTCAAAATCTGTGCACATTACACGGACCTTCGAATTTAAAACTGTAAAAACTACAAATTGCTTTTGTTAAAATTACAGTTTACGATATTATTAGTAAATAAGTTTTAAAAATTACAGTGTGCGGCTGCAATCTTTACTAATTTGTTTTCGTAAGGCCCTGCTACTATTTAAACTGTAATTTTTAAAGTCTACTTTTTTCCGTGTACAATAAATAGCTATATTGTCTTCTCTTCTTCTTAATAATAATTATATTTACATTTGATTCATTTCGAAATTATTTCTTGCTTTTAAAGCAAATATTGGAGTAGTAATTCGTAATATTCAGTATTGCAAACATAGTACTCGTTAGGGGCTGTTTGTTAAATATGTTAAATTTTCGCTAATACGAAGGGAAGTAAATCCGGTTTACGAATAATTAAGATGAGATTGGAGATGGATTGGTGCAAGCAGTCCATTTACTATCTAGTCGGGTGCTTAACGGTCAGTATTTAATGGCCTAATTTAATGCGAACAGTTCATTTGCTAAAGGCTGTAGATCACACTAAATAGTATTGCAATTGATTTCTGATACTATAAGTAATTGTGTAATGACTAATAGCTAAATTTTTAGTTAAATCTTTTATTAGTACCAGGCGCATTCGCCATTATAGGATGATACCGGAGAAAATAGAAATATTTTTGGTCTAAATTAATAATATTTTGGTCTTTTTGGTTTAAAGTCTGAATGTCCAGGAAGTAAAAGCCCGTTTTTCATTTGTTTTATAGATATTTTGAACATTAGCTATTTATTACAGTAGCTATTTAAACAGTAGCTATTATATTTAAAAATTAAGGAAAATGTATTACTGAACATACAAACAAAACAAAAAAACAAGTAGCATAATTTACGTTAAATTATCGAAAACTCCACCACCCACTTCGATATACTTATTTTCGAGTTTACAAATGAACCTAGTAGCCACTTTCAGTGAACGATGATTCGCTCTAATTAATGCCGCAGCATTAATAATGCGATCTAGTAGAGCATCCCTTATGTCCACTTTCATAACATAAACTAACGACTTAGGGGAGTGAGATCCGGGATCTTGGTAGACTAGGGCCGCCGCGATTGCCAAAATCTTTTTAAATAAAATATACTTCGTCTCCAAAAATCGCGGTTTTCGGACCTCTGACGCAAGTTCTGCCCTTCATCCTAGCATCTGTCTGCAGCTGCTTCGGGTGGAGTCTTCCCACCTGTCCCTGGAGGTCCCAGTTGGTCTTTTGCCTTCTGTTTTGATATTCAGCGCTTTCTTTGGGATCTCGCCCTCATGCATTCTGTGTACGTCCCGCCCATTTCAGGTACTTAATTATCGTTGCTATGTCGGCGTCGTTATAGACTTCATTAAAACGCATTCTCCAGTCTCCTTCCCTTACAGGCCAATAGATATTTCCTAAGATTTTCCTCTCAAAAATGTTTACCAAACCCTCCGCTTTTTAAGAAAATGTCCAGTATCCGCTCCAAAGCTAGTACGGAGCGTATTAGGGTTTTCTAAGTTATTACCTTTGTGCGCCTGCGGATGATTTTTTCTCTGAAGAATGTTGTAAGTGAGAAATAGGTTTGGTTAGATTTTCTTATGCGTTCTTTTACTTCGACTGTCATATCGAGTTTTTGTTAATGTAGCACCTAGATACTTGAATTTCCCCACTGTTCGATGTTACGGTCTGCTATCCACACGTTCTGGGTGAGTCTTCGATTGCTGCGTGATTGTACCATGATTTTCGTTTTGTCTTCATTTATGACTAGTCCAACTTCTTTAGCTGCATCTTCCATGCATATGTAAACTTCTTTGGCTGTCTGTAGGTCTCTGGCCATTATGTTTCGAGTGCGTATTTTGTCGAGTGCGTATCCTAATAAATGCGTCGATTTGTTTAGTAGTGTACTCTTTGTGTACACTGGTAACTTCATGATTACGTACTCGGGTGCCAGGTTGAATAGCATTGGCGCCAGACCGTCCCCTCGGAGTGTGGTTAGTGGCTCCGTCAGATTGTTTTCCACTTTGACTTGTGAGATCCTGTTTTCCGTTGCTTCTTTAATCGAACCAATTTATTGGGGATGCCAAACTGTCATGATATCGTATAGTTTATCTCGGTCGATGCTATCAAATGCTTGGCGGAAGTCGATGAAAATTTGAGATCGCCGAAATGGGTATTTTGAAAATTCCTCACAATATTTGCATAATGAGGATACGCTCCATCATGTTGGAGCATAATAATACGTCGTCGAATATTGAAAAGTACTTCGTGCAATATTTCCTCTAAATGGTCTTCTAAGATATGTAAATAACCTTCCCCAGTAAGATGGCCATCCAATACCAAAGAACCAAACAATTGATCACATAGAATGCCGCACTATATATGTAAGCCGATGTTGGAAATTGTGTTCTTGTGAGGCATGGGGGTAGGATTTCTGGTGCGGATATATCCGAACCGCAAAACCGCGGTTTTCTGAACAAAAACCGAAACCGCATAACCGTCATAAAAAAAAACGCGGTTTTCGGTTTCATCTAAAGATAAATAAAAATAAAATACATTAAATTAGTGCTCTTTCAAACATTGCAAACTGTTGTTGCAAAAATGGCAACCATCGATGGTATATGTGTTCGAGCAATTTCAAAATCTGCATTTATTCGGAAAGCAATAGCTGGCCGGTTTTCCAACCAAATCTTGCCAAAATGTTCTTCAGGTGTTATGACCTTAATTCAAAAGGAATACGAAGAAAGAAAGAAGGAAATGATTTTAAAGTTTCAAGAATTAAAAGCAAATGGACCAAAAATAGTATTACGCTAGATGAGTGGACCAGTTTGAGACCCCGAATACTTAAACATTAATATTCACGGAGAAAACAATTTTTATTACAATTTAGACTTTCTGCGAATTGAAGGAACTTGTTCTGCAAATAATATCGTAATAAGTGTTGAAAAACATTTAGATTCATTTAGTATCAGTTTCAGAAATGATATTGTGGGTGACTTTGATTAGAAAGTTTGCGGTGATGTTTCACGCGGTGAAATTTCGCAACGTGGTTTTTAGTCGCGCTTTACTACAAACTTTCCCTTCAGCAAAACATCAAATTTGTTTCGCTATCTGCAAAATTGCGAAAACTACAGCGGAAAAACAAACGCATGTTCCTGAAATTCGACCTAGATTAGCAAGTTGAACTTTGCGGCGACGTCGCTGTCGAAGATTTTGCAACGAGGTTTTCACTACCGCTTCCTGATAAGCTTTCCATTCAACAAACCGAGCAGTGACTTGTTTCGCCAGCTTGAAAATTACGAAAACTACGGCGGAAAAACCAGCATCCGCATTAGGAATTTGAACACTTTGCGGTGGCGTCGCGACGCCGCTGCCAAAGATTTCGCAACGCGGTTTTTAGTCTCGCTTTCCGACCACGTTTTGCTCTAACAAAACGTCTTTGTTGCGGCAGCTGCGAAATTTCAAAAAAACAAATGCAACCAATCCTCGATAGATCTAACTTTGACGGACCGTCACGGCGTTGATTATGGAGCGATTTCAACGCGGCTTTCAATTTCTGGTCGCAAAAACCTCAAAGTTTGATTGAGCCTAGGATTTATTGCCGTGGGATTATTATTGAGTAAGATGCTACACTTGACGATGCCCGGGTAATTACAAATATGATACAAACTGTCCTGCTGAACCAAAAATTTGATCTCGCTTTATGTGACACTTTTTACAAGAAATCAACTCAAGTAGTAAACAGCTGCAGCAGTGAAGATGAAGATTTATTTCCTGAAGAATCGCACGTAGAAAATGTGGATAATGAGTATTACGTCGAAGAAGATGCTGAAATTAAAAGTAATTTTCAAATGGTAAGAAAACTTTTATTATTTTCGTTTGGAGTTTAATATAAAAGAGCTAAATATAAGAGAACTTCTGAGAGAACAAAAAGATTAAATATTTTGTTTCAAGCACTCCCTGCAATTAAAGCTACCCACCTATTCCAAAAGATCACTTTCAATAAGCGCCAACTTTTTAAACCTCGGTTTTGAATAAGTGCGGATATTCAGAAACCCTACATTGGGGTATTCATCCCATCATCGATGATTATTATGGTAATTGTTAATTTTGTCTCGAGTAAAATGAACTTTATCAGTAAATAAAATGCATTTGAGTAATCTTTTATTTTCACAAATCAATTGACAAAATTGTAGTCTTGATGGATAATCTATAAGCCTTCTTAGAGATTTTGTGCTTTCTTCAGAGTAAAAGCGTTTAAACTTGCTGTTTTAATGTTTTCCAAACCATTGTTCGTGGAATTTCAAATGGGATTGCAATGCGCTTTGTACTTATCCCTTGATTATTTTCTACAACATCCAGAATATCTTCTTCAAGTTCCAAACCGAGCTGTTTTTTAGAAACAATACGTGCACTTGGGAACATTCCAGTTTCGATAGTACGCGTAAAAACACTTTTAATCACTTACCTATTACGAATTCTTCGATACTCTTCTGCTTAACGAACAGAAAATTACCTCTACAAAATCAAATTTAACTTTGTTAACTTTTTAAAAAGAAAAACCTCATCTACCCAAAAATTATCTCTGAAACAAATAATCGCACTTGAACATATTAGCTTATTTTGCTAATTTTTGTTTCCTCCCGCATTAAGCCTTTATAATTTGTTATTTATAGTTAAAAAAATTGAAACATTTAACACGACTCGAGTTTCGACTGGTGAAGGTCATTTTCAAGTGGTTTACAAATTGATGATTGGTTGTATTTATAAGAAATTATTGATGCCTGACATTTAAGTCGCGTTCAATGCCGACGACCGTCGAAGCATGTAGATCGCTTACTCAACTGACAGTTGACACCTGTCAAATGTCAAAAGTGACGTGTGTCTGCATAGAAAACGACACGCGGTGATCCCCAGCGGTCACCCATTCGAGCGCTGTCCTCGCACATGCATGCTTAACTTTCCAAGTCTTTCTCGGTTGATTGACAGTCGACACAAAAAAAAGCAATTGCACAACCGGAATTTCATCAATGAGGTGGCAGTTGCCTGACTACTGTCGAAACCGTCTGAACTGACAGTTGACATCTGTCAAATGTCAAATTTGACATATGTCTACTTAGAGAAATTCACGCCGCGAGCCCGGGCAGTAAAACATTGCACGAACTGCATTTCATTTCACATGCTCGCAGAACTGACAGTTGACACCTGTCAAATGTCAAATTTGACGTATGAGGGCTTAGAGAACGTCAGGCCGCGATTCCGAGCAGTAAAACATTGCACGAACTGCATTTCATTGCACTTGCTCGTAGAACTGACAGTTGACACCTGTCAAATATCAAATTTGACGTATGTCTGCTTAGAAAACGTCACACCGCGAGCCCGAACACTAAAACGTTGCAAGAACGGCATTTCGTTTCACTTGCTCCTAGAACTCACAGTAGACACCTGTCAAATGTCAAATTTGACGTATGTCTGCTTAGAGAACGCCAAGCCTTGAGCCCGTGCGGTAAAACATTGCACAAACGGAATTTCATCCCGACTGGGTATATTATTAATATTTCTGGAATAGAGAAATTACTTGGAGACGATTGTGCAAGATTAAAAAGTTGCGAAAAGATTAAGTCGGTTCGTGCGTTAAGAAAATTAACGGATGGGTTACGACTGAAAATTTCTAATGACTCCAGAACATTAAGTTTTGCACATTAGCTGCAAGATTTTAAAATTGTTTATTTCCGGAAATTTACGATCACATTCGAAACAATGATTTCAAAAAGAAAGAAATACAGTGCCAGCAAAATGTACACAAATTTCTACAGAACAAACGTACAAGACCAAATATACTGCCTCAACCAGTTCTTGACGACCTTCATTACATCTGGATTAACAATGAACCGAAAACCATTCCGTAGTCTGTAATCATAATTTCTTCTTCTTCTGCGGGTGCCTATTCGGTTCGAATGTTGGCGATCATCATTGCAATCTGGATTTTATTTGCGGCTGTTCTAAATAATTTCGTTGTTGTTGAATTGAACCATTGCCTCAGGTTCTTCAACCAAGATATCCTTCTTCTGCCTGGTCCTCTGCGTCCTATTACTTTGCCCTGCAGAATGAGCTGCAGCAGTCGATATCGTTCTCCGTTTCTCATTATATGACCAAAGTATTCTAGTTTACGCTTTTTGATGGTAAACAGTAACTCTGGTTCCTTCTTCATTTTTCTCGATGTTCGCAACTTTATCCGTCCAATTAATATTTAGCAAGCGTCTATAAAGCCATATTTCAAATGCCTCTAATTTCTTGCAGGATGCTTCAGTTAAGGTCCACGACTCAACACCATATAAAAGTATGGAGAAAATATAGCATCAAATATGTCTCATCCTGATGTTCAGTGAGAGATCATGACTGATCATGACATATTCTTGGCCAAGACATGGCCATCCCGAACGTGAATATGACTGAAATTCAATGGAAAGAAGTGGAGGATCTTGAGTTCGTGCTTCGCCATCCTTATATCGCTACAAAAGTAATGCAAGCGGAAGATTTGACTCCTGGTTTATTTTTCAAGGAGTGGAAAAACATCATTTTTCGATTGTCGAAGATTCTAAATAATACCCTTGCTGTTGAAATAAAAAAACGCCATGCTATGTAGAGAAAAACATTTACTGGTCAACCATATTCTGTTGGCTGGGATCTATGTTGACCCCATGGTTCGATCCATTTTCACGGAAGAACAAATAAATAGAGCTAAAAGCGCTCTGTTTGAATTAACCGTTAGTATGAAAGGCCTAGAAAACGACTAGAAAAAGAGACGACAGCATGCAGCGTATACGATGTACCATCATCTTCATTCGACACCGCTGAATCTGAAGACGATTTTTAAAAATGTCTCAATGAACAAGATAAAATAAAACGTCCTCGTTTGAATCAAAGTCCCAATATAGATATCCCAAGTATCCGTAGAGCGGTTATTTTCTGCTCTTGAAATTATGAATTCTGATTTGAGAGCCTCTACGAATACAGACTTAATCGAAGCTTAACTCTGGTTCCTTCTTCATTTTTCTTAGTACCTCGATGTTCACAACTTTATCCGTCCAATTAATATTTAGCAAGCGTCTATAAAGCCATATTTCAAATGCCTCTAATTTCTTGCAGGATGCTTCAGTTAAGGTCCACGACTCAACACCATATAAAAGTAAGAGAAAATAAAGCATGTAATATGTCTCATCTTGATGTTCAGTGAGAGATCATGACTGATAAATAGTTTCTTCATTTTTATAAACGCGGCTCTGGCTATTTCGATTCTTCTCCTCATCTCCAGCGAGTGGTCCCATTGGTCATTTACCATGCAACCAAGATATGTAGTTGTTGCTACACGTTCGACCACTGTACCGTCGATAAAGAGTTGGCCGGGTGGTGCTTGGACCTAGCTTATTACCATATATTTTGTTTTGTTGATATTCAGTAAGAGACCATATTCTTTACTAGAGCCTACTACTTCTGACATCAACTGCTGAAGACCCTCGAGACTATCCGCGAAGACTACCGTATCATCGGTATATCTGATGTTAATTATGATAGTAATTATTTCACCATTAACCACGACCCCCTCGTTGATATTTAAGAGTGTTTCTTTACATATTTCTTGAGAGTAGATGTTAAATAGCAGAGGTGATAAAACACATCCTTGCCTTACTCCTAATCTCAATATTGTCGGTGGTCTGGTCCTCTACTTTTACCACAGCAGTCTGGTTCCAATATAAGTTGGCTATTACGCGAATATCTTTTTGATCTAGTCGAATCTTCTGAAGTTTATTGATAAGTTTATCGTGGTGTATTTTATCGAATGCTTTTTGATAATCTATGAAACAAGCGTATATATCATAATTCACATCCCTGCATCTCTGAAACAGTACTTGGATGCAAAATAATGCTTCTCTTATTCCTAGTGCGTTTCGGAATCCAAACTGCGTGCTGCTGATGTTTTCCTCGCATTTCTTATAGATTCTACCATGAATAATCTTCAGGAATAGTTTTAAGATATTAGGCTGATAGTTCGATACTCTTCGCATTTTTTCGCATTTAGTTTTTTTGACAGTGTCACAAAGGTAGATTTTAGCCAATCCTTTGGTATCACTCCGCTGTTGTAAATTCTATTAAATAGAGAAGTTATTACCGATATACTTTCATCGTCCAGCAGCTTCAAAACTCCTGCATGCGTGTTATCTGGACCCACTGCTTTACCATCCTTGCTTTGTTTGATGGCGTTCTTCCCTTCACTTGTTATAATATTAGGACCAGTAGTTCCCGTAATTGTTGGTGGGTTTAATGACCGATCATCTTCAAATAAAGTATTTATGTATTCTTTCCATATTGCAAGCTTTTCCGTGTCATTTGATACTATGGTTCCGTTTTTGTCTACTAATTGACCATATATCCGTTTTCTAAGCGTGCCAGTTACCAGTTTCACCTTCTATGTACGTTGAAGACATCGTGTTTCTTTTCCAACTCCTCTATTTCCAAACATCCATGGATTCTTTTCTCTTTTGCTTTTTTTATTAGCTGCTTAATGGTTTTGTTTAAATCCTTGTATTTGTCTGTATTTTTTGTCGTCTTCTTTCTTCCATGAGCCTTAGGATATCGTCAGTCATCCAGCACTTTCTACGTTTTTTCGTTATTTCGGGCTTTAGAAATTTTTCTCTCGTTTTAACTATGCTGTTCTTTACCATTTCCCATTCGCTCTGAACTTCATGGTGGGAGTTTTTCTTTATTTTTCTGAATTCTATCGTTAACGCGGGTCGTATTTGGTCTCTTACATCATCCTTCTTGAGTTGGGGAATATCAACTCTGATACTATTGTTAGGTTTAAGACTACTTCTCATTTTCAGCTTTAACGTTCCGACGGGGGGGGTTGTGGTCTGATGATACATCTGCGCCAGGGTACGTCTTGAGCGATTTAAATATATTTCTGAACCTTTTATTGACAAGAATATAGTCGATTTGGTTTCTTACAATTTTGCTTTTCTTGTCCGCGGGGGATCGCCATGTATATAGTCTACGTGGTGAAAGAAAGTGTTTAGTACAACATATTCTTCATCTACGCAGAACTGATATAATCTATCCACTCTTGGGTTACTTTCACCCAGACCAAACGCGCCCACTATATCAGCTCGTTTTCCATAATGATATTAATCTCGTTTTTCTTTAGACTCTGCATTGTTTTAAGCAAATCGCTGTAAAACTCTTCGTTATCTTCGTCAGGTTTGTCAGAAGTTGGTGCATAAACCTGTATTAAGTTGATGTTTATTGGCGCTGTTGCTAGTTGTACCAAAATTATTCTATTCGGTCAGAAACTGGTGTAAAGTTGCGTACCGCTTTTGCAATTTTCTGATTAAGAATTATACCTACGGCGTATTGGTGCCGGTTCTCATCTAACTCTGAGTAGTACACTGTGTGATCATCTACTATACATTTTCCCACTCCTTTCCATCGCATTTCACTGATCCGCATGATTTCTACTTTCATGCGCTACATTTCTGTAATCGTATTTTATATCTTACCCGCTGCGAACATACTTCTCACGTTCCAAGTACTAATTATTGTAGTGGCTGACTTGGAGATTCTTAGCAGCCTCTGACCATTTAAGGTCTGCCGGGAACTAAGGCCCATTATTTGTTTGTTTACAGCCATATTGATGATTATACTAGGAAATTGATACATGGTAGTTTTCCGTTACTTTCCATGCGCTGTGACCAGACCGGTTGGGATGAATATTTCATCGTCACTCTCGTCGTCTTGATTACAGCTGTACCGATTACACGTTAATCTCCACCTATAATCTTACTGGAACGCAGCTGCCCATTCCAGGGGTGTGCTTATTTAATGGCGGCACTATTCGCCATGTCATGTTACCGTCGCCGGATTTCTGCCGTATTTACTCAAGGTAGTCGTACCCGCTGACTACCCCTCTGCATCCTGATAGTAACACCGCTTTATGGTCGTGGATTGCATAGTGGGTATTCGCAGCTAACCTTTATATCTAAAGGCCTTTCCACTATCCGCTTTTATATATATACATATATATATATATATATATATATATATATATATATATATATGACGGCTGTCATTTTAATTTTGATTGGAATTTTGGACTATTTTTCTTTTTTCAATTCTCTTTGGGTTGAATTAAAAGAAAAACTGTGATTGAACTGAACTGCACTGCCACAGTACTTCGAAGTCGAAACCCCGCCCTTGATTCCGTCTCTACGCATCTCAAACGTTCAAGCGATCGTCATTGACCATTCATCCTTTGTACTAGTAATTTTGCCTGGATTTTTTCTGTATTCATTTTGTATGGAAACTGGACACGAAGACTGCGGTTGCACTGAACTGCACTGCCACTGCATTTCAAAGTCAATGTCCTGCTGTTGACTCGGCCTCTTCACGGTCTTCACATACGGTCAAATGATCATATTGTATTAAAAATTTGAAGGGGATTTTTCCTTTTTTTTCAATTCTTGGATCAATTTAGACATTAATTCCATAGTAAAATTTTGGACTAGAACAAATTTCAACAATCATAATTTAGAGAATAATAAACACAATATTCGTCTATACAGCATTTTCCGATACCCTGACACCTCATTTCACTTATACCCAATAAAGGAATATTCAATCTTCTTATCTCTTTTATGATATCTTGGGTCTTGCCAGCCTCCCACATATTTCGCACATTCCATATTCCCATTTTCTTCAAAGTCGAGCCGGAGATTCTTAGCACTCCTGACATATTTGAGTGTCGCCGGTACTCGTTCATTTTCTCGACCATATTTCAAAAAGTTTTTAGGATACTTCTTTATTACTGGTTTGCTAATGTTTTAATGTTAAAATGTCTTCATTTAAGCGATTAATTTATATTAATTTTCTAATTACTGGTTCACTAATTACAGGTTACTAATCTTCTAATCGTTCTGGGGAGTTTAATGAGGTAGTTTACCGTTGCTTTCCTCATCCCAATATCATGACCAAATCAATCGAATATATTGACTGTTGCCCATGAATAATAAATTGTATAATATACCCAAGTTTGATTAACATGTCATATCGCTTTATCTCCATACTGATAAAGCTGATGACCTATATCAGGGCGTGCTTTTTTAGCTCTGATGTACAAAAATGCCTAGTCTGGGACAAATGCTGCGTTGTTTGCTAGTTTTGGTCCGCTCTGAGTATTTGATTTCCTCGGTACCACTCATATCTGAGAGGCATTCCCCTATCCGCCACCTGGGGAGGCGCCCGATTGGGAACTAGCAACCCCACACGGGAGTGAGATCTGTTACGCAAACTGAATTTAGACAATAAATTGTTGAATAATTCCTGGACCTGAAGGAAGACAAAGCACAAAGAACAAAAGTACCCGAATCCAAAGTTAGCAATCGCTTGAAATATATCGCTTCTAAGGACAGAAGAAGATGTGTGACATGCTACGAAACAAATTCCTCTGTATCAGGAAGAGCCGCAGCACAGAAAATTACTTCGAGATCCAAGTTCAGTTGCATACAATGCAACAAGTTTTATTACCTTGAGTGCTCCACCAATGTGCACATAATTTTTTTTTTTATTGAAATTTCTTCAACAATCAGAATATATATATATATATAAATTTATATATATATATATATATATATATATATTCTGACACAGTTTTTTCACTATATATATATATATATATATATATATATATATATATATATATATATATATATATTCTATACTATGAGCTGAAGTTATGATGATCGATTTGGCGTGATGAGGTGTCCATCCAACGATAGGACCTCTGAGTACCGCTAAGGGTCAGTTGACCAGCGTCTCTTGAGTCTTCTCAGGACTTGGTATTGGGGAAGCGTGTTGATTAGTGAATTTGTGTGTGATTCTATTTTGTCTTGATGCTTTTTTCGTCTTTTTTAATTTCTTTGGCACAGGGGTAATTTGCAAGTCTTCTTGGATCATGTGGTTTGTTACGTACCATGGAGCGTTAGCAATTGATCTTTAATATTTTAGCTTGGCATCTTTCCATGATCGCAATATTCGATTTGCTGGCACATCCCCAGAGTTCGATGCCATAAGTCCAGATAGGTTCGATGATAGTTTTATATAAAAGTATTTTGTTGCTTAGCGTTAAACTCGAGTTTTTGCCGATGAGCCAGTTGAGTTCTCTATGTCTGAGATCAATCTGTTTTCTCTTTTTGGTAATGTGGTTCTTCCAATTGAGTTTGCTGTCTAGATGTAATCCTAAGTTCTTGACTGTCGAGTATTGGGCCATTTCTATGTTATTGAAATAAACTGGAGGAGAGAGACCTTTTCGTAACGTGCATGTCAGGACTTAGTTTCATTGATTTTAACTTTCCACTTCTTTAACCACTTTTCCAGTAGATGTATGTAGTCTTGGAGATGTTTTATGGCGATGTTGGGGTCTTAGTAATTGGTTAGTACTGCTGTATCGTCTGCAAATGTTGATATGGTTGTGTCTGGTGTTTCGGGTATATCTTATATATACAGCACATATAGTAGAGGACCCAATACACTGCCTAGTGGGACCCCAGCGTTGATGGGAATTGCTGCAGATACTTCTTCGTTGACTCTGGTTCTGAACTGTCGGTTGTGTGGGTATAATCAGAGTAAGTTCGAGAAAGCTGGAAATTACCTTTTTTATTTTGTATAATAGCCTCTCGTGCCAGACTCTGTCGAATGCCTGTCTAACGTCTAGGAATAGTGAAGTGCAGTATTCTTTTTCTTCAAATGCGGCATTTATTTTATGGGCGATTCTGTGGCATTGTTGAACAGTTGAATGGTGCCGACGAAATCCAAACTGGTGGCTTGGGATCCAGTCTGCTGAGTTAAAGTCTGGGTCTATTCTTGTTAGTATCAATCTCTCCAGTAGTTTAGAAACAACTGGCAGCAAGCTGATTCGCCGGTAGGATGTTACGGAGCTTGGATCTTTTCCTGGCTTTGGTATTAGTATTATCTCAGCAAGCTTGAAGATTTTAGGCCAGTACTGGAGTCTGAGGATTGCTTTGAAGATGTATGTGAGCAGCAGAATGCCTTTTCTTGGCAACTCTTTCAGCATTTTGTGTGTTATTAGGTCCGTTCCTGGTGCTTTCTTTGCACTTAAATGTTGGATCGCGCCTTTGATTTCCTTGGGTGTGACTGGAGTCAGTGGCGGTTGGGGTTGTGTGTCGGAAGCAAGGTATTCTGAAATTTCGTCGTCTTTATTATTGTCTGTTGGCTGGAATACCCCTGCTAAATATTGTGCAAGTAGTTGACTTTTTCGTGATCGCTTTTAGCCCATTGTCCTTGGGTTGGTGGAAGCATGCGTAGAGGTGATGACAGTGATGAAGGTTTTTTGAGGGATTTGATGGATTTCCAGATGGAGTTATCAAATCTGTTCAGCCTGCCCAAGTAGTCCTGGAATGATTCCGTTCTGTACACTCTGAGTTTGGTCTTTAGTCTGTTACTGACCCGGTTCAAGCAGGTTTTATCGTGAGGGTTTCGGCATCTCTGCCACTTGGCTCGAGCTCATCTTTTTTGTGCCACTAATATCTTAATTTCAAGTGGGATGTTGACCTATACTCTACTTTAGGAGTAGCTTGTTGTGCTGCAGCTTGCATAACTTCTTGTAGTTTGACAACAGTTTCGTCGAGTTTATCGGGATCTTTCAGGTTTATTTTTAGGTCTATGGTTTCGTTTAGGGCACTGCAGTAGTTTCCCAATTGGTGTTTGCGTTGTGTTGCATGGGGGGTGGTTTCCGGTGAATAGCTCTTGTGCTTTTTGTCGCTATTACTGGAGAGTGGTCAGATGTTGAATCGTAGCTTGATGTTATGTCCATGTAGGTTGATGATATTCCACTACTAATGAAGAAGTCCAGGAGGTCAGGAGTTTTGTTGGGATCTGACGGCCAATATGTAGGAGTTCCTGTTGACATGTACGAGTACTTCTTTTCATTTATGAGGTTGTATAGTTCTTTCCCCTTTATAGTTGTTAGCCTGGAGCCCCATGCAGTATGTTTGCTGTTCCAGTCGCCTCCGGCAATGAATTTTGGTCCTAGCGTTTCGAATAACCGCTTGAAGTCATCTTTTATATATAGTATGTGTTATAGTAAGGAATTTTAAAGTAGGATTTTTCTGTAAAATGGGTTTCACTTACTAGAAGAATGTCTATAAAGTTTTGTTTTAAGAACAGTATAACCTCAACTTTTCTTCGCGCCAGGCCGTTGACGTTCCATCCTGCTATGCGAATGAATTTAGACTTTACCCAGTTTGTTTACTAGCATTGTCAGCATGTTGAGCACCATCCTATTTTGTTGGATAATTTGGTTGAACATAGCTTTGAATTCATCTAGGAATTTGTTGAGCACTACACTGGTAGATTCTTCATTTTTGGTGGTGGCTTGTGGTGGATTGTTGATTGCTTGCGTGTAGCTTCTGTTGAGGTGGCTGGATGTCTGGCTGTTATAAATGATGTTTGGTTTATTTTGCTGTATACTGGGTCCAGTGTTGTTGTGGCGTTTGCGTTTAATTAGATTGTGATAAAATTCATAACCTTTATAGTTGGCCGGGTGGTTTCCTCCACAAAGGGCGCATGTAGCTAGTGTATCCTTACTTTTCTTGCAGCTAGCTGTGCTGTGAGGACCTCCGCATTTTACGCACACAAAAGGTCTGTTGCAGTATGATTTTGAATGTCCATACATTTGGCATCTCGTACATTGTACGATATTTCTATCTTTTTTTGAGGGTGCAATCTGGATATTGTTATTTTGTAGTTTGTAGATGTCTTTGTTGTTGTCACAGGGTTGGATGTCGACGAGAAAAAGGTTTAGCGGCTCCTTCGTTACTCTGTGTTTGGCGTTTATGATATTTCGTATATATATATATCGCGTTTATGATATTTTCTTGTGTCCGTGGTTGGATATTTCTTCTCTTATGTCGTCTGAGTTGAATGAGTGGTGTAAATGCTTGATGACCACTCTATAAGCTCGTTCTTCTTTTGGTTGGTATGTGTGATGTATAATATTATTCTCTCTCATATATTTCGCTAGTTTTCTGTAAGTTTCTGGGCTACAGCAGTTTATTTTTACTGTGTTATCTGCTTGAGATTTGGTGGTGTATTCGTCCTCTTCTAGTATGTCTAATAGTTTAAATTTTATTTCTGAAAAATTGAGGCCGTACACAAATATTGGTGGTGGCTTAGGTTTTTTTTTCCTGTTTGTTATCATCATTTGTTTTATTATTATCTTGAGAGCCTGGTAGCACACTAAATTTGTTGGACAGTGGTAAATTAGTATTTTCGTTGTTTAGGTTTTCTCGACTTGTTCTTATTTTTCTGCGTTTTTTGCTTCTCGTAGAAGCTTGTTGCCACGGGTTTTCCTTGGATGGAGCCGTTTCTACGACTTCGTCGTCGGTGGTAGACATCATTCTAATAAGTGGTTGTTTTATCGGGTTATTCGGCTGTGGGGCGCGAACTACTGTTTGCATGTTTGTAAATTAATTGATTGTTCAATCCAGGTCCGTTTCCAGTAGGGAACATTTTGCATCGCTAAATTGGATACTTTTTATCTTGTTGTATAGTTTTTTATCGTTAAACTGCGTTTATCTGTTTATCAGACAACCGGTCGTTCGCTGATAGTAAGCACTATAAATACGTCCGTACGGTTCGAAGTCTGGAACGTGAATCGTGCATATAATTGCAAAGCAATAAAGTTGTATTGGTAAAACCATGCTCCATTATAGATAAACGTATAAATATTTGTGCGATTATCTAGAATGTAGTATGGTAGAATTAAAAATGGCATACATTATCCCAAACCCAATTCTAAAATATATAGAAAAGTTTCTAAACTTACCGATACCATGAGAATGAGACAAATTCAAGTTTTGGGTCATTTGGAAAGAATGAATCATATGAGACTTACTTACCGAATCCACAAAATTCTATAGAACAAACGTATAAGACCAAAATGGTACAAACAAGTGGAGAGAGACCTAGTGGAGATGGGATCGCTAGATCTGATGAATAGAAATCAGGACATTGTTCACACAAGGGGATTTGAGGAAGATCAAACACGACGTGCATGGTCGGAGGAACAGAAACTACAACAATCCCTGCATATGAATAGCAATTGGGTAAGGAGGAAAGCTCAATATACATTGATTCCGCGTGGTCTTAAGTGACCTATCTGCAAGAAGAAAAAAGAAGAAGAATGTAGTATGGTTTTACATCGCTCTGCCAAAAAAATACTACCGAACGCTTCTCAATGCGACGACCACCGAATGACAAGCCTTATGTCTCACGTCCTCAAGATATTTCTCCGCATCGTCCACACTCGCATATACGCCAGATATAAGGAACAGGCTGGAGAAACACAATTTGGATTTAAGAACGGAGTGGCCACGCGCGAGGCTCTCTTCTCTATCAACGTTCTCACGCAGCGATGCAGAGACATGAATGTTGATATATACGCCTGCTTTATTGACTACTGAAAAGCTTTCGACTGTGTCTCGTACCAGAAGCTCATTAAGATCCTAAAATACAACGGAGTCGATGCGGGAGAGCTGAATATCATCACGCAGCTGTACTGGCATCAAACTGCAGAGATTAGGATAGAGGGCATAACATCCGAAGAAACAGAAATCAGAAGAGGTGTTAAACAGGGGTATGTCCTGTCCCCTCTCCTCTATAATATATACTCGGAGGCAGTGTTCCGGGAGGCACTGGAGAATGTGAAAGAGGGCGTTAAAATCAACGGCACCCTTATAAATAACATACGATTCGCCGACGATACGGTCGTGGTCGCCGACACCCTCCCACATCTCCAGAATATGAAGGATCTTATCATTGAACACAGCACACAGTATGGTCTACACATAAACGTTGCCAAGACTAAGGTGGTTGTGTTCTCTTTAATAGGCACCAAGACGGAAGACCCTCCAAATTAACAACCAGGTTGTGGAACAAGTGCAGTCTATTAAATATCTTGGAGGCCTCGTCAACGAGAACAGTGACCGCAAAATGGAAATCAGATCAAGGATAGAACAGGCCAGAAGGGCATTCATCTCCATGAAGAACCTCTTTACCAGTAGAGACCTAAACCTACAGGTCCGCATACGCATATTGCGCTGTTATATCTTCCCTGTGCTACTCTATGGCTCTGAGAGCTGGACATTCTGCCAATCAATGGAGAGCCGCATTTACGCCTTCGAGATGTACTTGTATCGCCGTATACTGCATATATCCTGGGTAGACAGGATTACCAACGAGGAAGTGTTGAGGAGAAGGTGAAGGTAAAGAACTGCTGACAACCATCAAAGAACGAAAGCACCAATACATAGGACACGTTATGAGAGGGGAGCGGTACGAGTTCCTCCGACTTCTCATCTAAGAAAAGATAGAGGGCAAACGATCTGTGGACAGACGGCACAACTCATGGCTAAAGGATCTGCGTCGATGGTTCGGACTAGGGTTTTTGGTTCGGATATATCCGAACCGCAAAACAGCGGTTTTCTGTGCAAAAACCGAGACTGCATAACCGTCATAAAGAACCGCGGTTTTCGGTTTTATCTAAAAATATCTAAAAATAAATTACATGGAATTCGTGCTCTTTTGAACTACAATATTTACAAGCTCTAAAAGTCTAAATATATGTATTTGCTAGGTTAGGTTAGGTTGGGTTATGTTAGGTATCTCAACTAAGCGTCATCAAGAAACGCGGTTTTCGGTTTTATCTAAAAATATTTAAAAATAAAATACATTGAATTAGTGCTCTATCGAACTACAATGTTTACAAGCTCTAAAAGTCTAAACATATGTATTTAATAGGTTAGGTTTTATACAGTTGCTCACGTTGTGGTAATTTTATAATTAAACAAACATTAATGTATAAACAATACATAGATTTTTAATTCAGAAATTCATAGATACAAAATTTCAGCTGTTACAATTAGTTGCACCTGTATTTAAACACTAATCTATTTAAGTTTCAATATGTATTCTATATTTTTAATTATTTACCATATTAATTATACAATTCATCATGTTCTTCAAATATCATACACTGCTACCAAAAGTTCTTAAAAACCGAACCCGAATCCGACACCGCGGTTTTTAATTTTCAAAAACCGAAAACCGCGGTTTTGCAAAAGTGCGGATATTCAGAAACCCTAGTTCGGACGGACATCTATAGAGATTTTCAGAGGTGCGGTTCCACGCAGCATTATAGCCAGTTGGATCGCCAACCTTCGTTAGAGAGACAACGTCCTAAGAAGAAGATATTAAATTATTATTTAAATTAATAACATGCTAAGTTCATGTCTCTCTCACGAAATGTCAAATTAAAAATATCTAACCACTAGTCACCCTCGTGGGTTTGAAGTGTTTTACAAACCATTATTCATAAAACCAATGCTGCACTGTTGAGAGATAAATCTCAAAACGCGTCTGCAGATGGCTATTCACGTAACTTAAAAAAAAGTTATTTTTCTGGTTTTCGTAGTGTACCACGAAGGTGGACTGAAAGCTTGAAAATAGCTAGTCAAATTTCACATGAGATTTTAATAGCTCTAAAAAGACTCAATAATATTATAGAGCTCTGGAAAGGTTGAATATATTTATATATTCAGGCTGTGTTCAGACTTTATTAAGTTTATCAATAAAGTTGTGAATGATTTTTTCTTAGTTATAAGTTTTGTAATACATCTACGAAAATAAACGAAATTAAACGTAAATCAACGTTTCTATACTTTTCTATTTTTTTAATCTTTTATAAGACACCTTCCTTTGACTTTCTATAAAAATAATCATTTTTCTCGGAGGTCAAATACACATTTTGGTCGCGCAGGCCACCTAATTTCGAAATACTAACGCTGCAATGGACAGTAAGACATGCATGTCGGCCCTGCTTAAACAATTCTATTGGGAGCGGTAAGTTCAATGGGAAAATTGCATCGGAAATTTCCTATTGAATCCTATTGAAGGTTTATTTTCCTATAGAAATCTCCTGAATATTCAGTTGTCCTATTGAGATACGCTAAATCCTATTCGATTTCCCAATAGGATTTAATACTATTCAATAGGAATATTGCAGTCTCAGAATTTCCTATAGAATAATCCAGAATCCTATTCGATTCTTCAATAGGATTTTAGTAAATTGAATAGGACTTCTCAGATTATAATTCCCCTATTGAAAAGAGGCAATTCCTTTTAGATGCTCCAATAGGAATTGATACTATTCAATGGGAATATTGCAGTCTCAGAATTTCATATAGAATAATCCAGAATCCTATTCGATTCTTCAGTAGAATTTTAATAAATTGAATAGGACTTATCAGATTATAATTTTCCCATTGAATACGGTCAAGCTGTATGTATTAATTTAGGGAATTTTTAATGAACATAAACTCTTAAGTTGATTTTTTTTAAATTTTTTCCTACTAACACTTGCTTCAGTCTACTCAACTATTTAATATCAATTTTTCTCTTAATTCGAACTTTTATTCCTGTCCGTAGTGGCTTCGCTTTCACTTTCTGCAACGATTTTTAATCTTTTTCACATACATTGAATTGAAAAATTCACTTTGTTTTTTAACACACTTATATTATGTAAAAATGTTATATAACTTATTATTCAGTTATACAAATTTCTACACATATCTCGACTCGAGTTTCGACGTTGACGGTCTGTTTCAAGTGAATTAACAAATTGATGAGGTTGAATTATACCCTTATAGTTTTGGTGGGGAGGGGGGCGGTGTCTGTCCGTAGATGAGGACTAAACGACGATATTGATAGTGATACAAACAAAGTGAAAAATTATTATTAACTTATTATTCACAGTTTTTTCGGAGTTTTTTCACAGTTTCACACGGGTTTTTTTGAAAATTTCTAATGCCTCTAGGAGATTTAGTTTCGGGCCAAAAAAACCCGCAATCCCTCAGTTAATTTCCTAAACGAGCAAACTGACCAAATCTTTTCTCAACTTTTTAATCTCACCCAATCTCAAACAGATAAGTCCTCATCTACGGACAGACACCGCCCCCCTCCCCACCAAAACTATAAGGGTATATATTCAACCTCAGCAATTTGTTAAGTTACTTGAAAATGACCGTCAAACGTCGAAACTCGGGTCATGATATGTGTAGAAATTTATATAACTGTGAATAATAAGTTAATAATAATTTTTCACTTTGTTTGTATCACTATCAATATCGTCGTTTACTTCATTATTTTTTTCCTCATCTACTTCATCATCATTTTCTTCACGATCAAAACGGTCGTGCTCTTCATCATCACTCCTTTCCTTTTCTATGTTGTTATTAACTCTGTCATCATCATTTCTAGTGCGTATATTATGATTTTCTTCGGTACTTACGTGTTAACGCCACCACCGCTACATTTTTAATGCCGCCAAAGTACACCTAAAATTTTTATGATAAATCATAAAATAAAGCATTTTATTTAAAATTAAAACATTTTTAAAACACAAAATACATATACCTTAAAATTACATAAAATACTTATACCTCAATTATAAAAATATTTTAACCCCGGTTAGATTAGGTTGCCCGCCGCGAAGCGGACAGATAAATCAAGACAATATACGCGCGGCAGAGCGAACTCTCGATCCAATATATAGCGGTGGTGGCGTTAATATGTAAGTAGCTTTTCTTCTTTATGATTGCTTGCGGTAGTTATATCCTCGTTTACTTCATCATCATTGTTGTTAGTTTATAAATCGTCATGCTCTTCATCATCACTTTTGTCATTTTCTACTTCATTATTTTCTTCATTATCAATCCTTTCATTCTTTATGTCATCATTTGTTCCATTAACATATCTTTCATTTTCTTCATTATCCGTTTCATCAGATTGATTAGTATCATTTAAGTTTTTTCATTGTCCTGTCTCATTTGTATTTTTTTCAACTTTTCATTCCCATTTCGAATGTTATTTTCTGTGTTTCTCGGTTCTGCTCCAGATTCATCTACAAGTAATCATAATTTTCAAAAATCTTACTCTTTTACGAACGTACATAAAAAGATATTGAAAAATATACCACCTACCTCTGTAATGACATTGTTTTTTGAGATCGTTTATAAGTTGGCCTATATAAAACGTTAATTTCCCAAGATGAGAATCGTCTAATAGTTCTTTTGCAATTTTCTTTTACAATATTCAAGCTAAGCTATAATTATTTTTCTTAATAACAAACATATATGTTTGTTAGTTATATTGCAGAAACTATTTATTTATATTGAATAATTCCCTGTAGTATTTAATATGAGATGTATATTCTAATCTTCTATAGTATTTAATATGAGATGTATATTAAAGTATAGTAATTACTTGTAACAAAAGCAACTATCTAGTGATAATTTTTTCCTCTATCTTCATGTTATATTTTTTATTGCGATCAAAATTGGTCGGGTCAAAATTCCTAATTTCTTTGGTTAGAACTGCTGTCTGGGTATTGTTGCATTTCACCTATGCCCATTCATAATGCCTGTTATTATCATATCTTCTTAAAAATAAATTATACACATAAAAATTACAAAAGCTAATCAAATTTCAGTATACATATATAAAATATATACATTTATTACAAACCATGTTAACAAAAACAATTAATAATTAAATAATGTTGCTTCAAATTACGAATTACGACTAGTCATTATTGCAAGAATCCTAAATTTACACTCTTTAATAAAAAAAATGTATTCTCGTATGATGCGTATCACTATTATCCAGCTATTATCCACATGCAAAGTAAATAATTTTTACTTCTTTGTTTGCATTATGAGATTGTGGTGGTTTGCGCAGCCAAGCCACTATGAAATGAATATTTTAGATTTTGTTGTTAATTGTCATTTTTGTTGTGAGGAATTGTACAGGCCAGAATTTATTACTTTTAATGTTCATTGTTTGCTTCATATAGTACAAAGTGTGCGGAAAAATCGGCCGTTGTGGGCCACGTCAACGTACCCATTTGAAAGTAATATTTACAAGCTAAAACAAGACGTTACAGGACCAAAAAAAATCATGAAACAAATGGCTACAAGTAGATTACGTCGGAATGGGTTCCTCAGCTATTTATCCACAACAACAAAAGAAAAAATCGTGCAACTTTTGTAAAAATATAATTAATAAAGGACGGACAATAGCCATTTTGTTCGTAATAAGAATGACACAATATTGATAAGTGAAAATCAGGTTCCATTACTCAACAATGGTGCCGGAAAATATAATCGATGTATTTATAAAGTAATTGTATACCAGAGCATGGAATAGAATAAACGTAAGAGAACAGATAATACATGCATACATCTGAAAAATGGATGTGTTGCAAGAATCAAACGATTTAGCTTCGATGGTGAAATTATGTTATTCGATGTAAAAATAGCGTAACTAGAAAAGTTTGAAAATTTAGATCACATTTGCTTGATAACAAAATGGAAAAAGAATTCGGAATATGTTACAATGCAAGATACAAACAATAAAGTAATACTCATAACAATCACAGCGAATGAAAATGTAGGGGACGAAAGTGCGTGTAAAATGTATGCATGTCTACAACCTTATAACATAGAATTACAGTGAAAATTTTGTACATTTAACAATGAGAATAAAAAAAACATAACAATGTCTAAGTCCTATTTCACTATTGACATCTATGCATCTCCTATTGGATGTTGGTGATACTAAACCTATTAAATAATGGTAAATCATATTAAGGATCATTATAAAATTCAAAATAATCTCTAAGTAGTATTTCCCTATTGACATCTATTCATCTCCTATTGGACGTTGGAGGAGTCAAACCTATTGAATAAAGCGAAATACTATTGAGGTTTATTTGACAATTAAAATAAGTTGTGTTTCCCTATTGACATCTTTTCACCTTCTATTGGATGTTGGTATAACCAAACCCATTGAATATCAAAGAATCCTATTGAGGTTTATTTAAAAGTAAAATTAATCTAAACTAAACCTATTAAATAATGCTAAATCCTATTAAGAATCATTATAAAATAAAAATAATTTCTAAGTCGTATTTCCCTATTGACATCTATTCATCTCCTATTGGACGTTGGAGAAGTCAAACCTATTGAATAATGTAGAATCCTATTAAGGTCTGTTTGACAATTGAAATAATTTCAAAGTCGTATTTCCCTATTGACATCTATTCATCTCCTATTGGACGTTGGAGGAGACAAACCTATTGAATAATGCAAAATCCTATTGAGGTTTATTTAAAAATAAAAATAATTTCTAAGTCGTATGTCCCTATTGACATCTTTTCATCTCCTATTGGATGTTGGTAAAACCAAACCTATTGAATATCAAAGAATCCTAATGAGGTTTATTTAAAAATAAAAATAATTTAAACTAAACCTATTCAATAATACTAAACCTATTCAATAATGCTAAATCCTATTAAGAATCATTATAAAATAAAAATAATTTCTAAGTCGTATTTCCCTATTGACAACTATTCATCTCCTATTGGACATTGGTGAAGCCAAACCTATTGAATAATGCAGAATCCCATTGCGAAATTTAGAAATAAAGATAAATTTTCTAAGTCGCATTATCCTATTGATTCACTAGGTTTCCTATTTATATCTCTACTTTCATTTCCTATAAAAACTCTTCATTTCCTATAGAATCGCTAACTTCCTTTTAGAATCATCATAATCCTATTCAGTTGTGTCAATAGGAAAGCTCCAAATCCTATAGGTTAACGATCATCATTTTATTTCCTTTTCAGATTTGTATAATCCTATTAGGGATTTTCCGTTTGCCAGAAATTTCTTAACTTTTCCTATTCAAATATGATGTTTCCTATTCAAATTCTGAAAAAGCCTATAGGATTTAACTTTTCCCAATAGGAATGTTTAAGCAGGGGGTACACGTGGCTAAATATACAGGGATGCGTGATACACGACTACCGTGCCTCGCGGCCTTTTCACAAGGAATATGCACATTTATTAGCTAATATTTATAGATTTCTATTACCATTTACCAAATATTTCTCGGCATTATAAGTAAAGTCTCTTATAAGTAAAGATGTAATCTTAAATTCGTGAATTTATTGAAATTTTGTAATATTTCTTAGCTTAAATCTCAATCTTAAATTCATTACAAGCAATTTATGTAAGTTTTTTACTCACGATTAGCTTAATAAGCAAGCGACAAATGACACTAGAAGTCTTAATCAGATAATCAAAAGAACATTGAAGAGTCAGGATTAGTTTACAACTGTTGGTTTGATATAATGTTTTACCTAAGTATTTTCATGTAACATTCATGTAGCAACTGTAGTGGTGAATACAGCCAATAATTGTAAGTAGACAACTAAATTTAGTTGACTAGGTTAATAAAAGCTTAATATTGCAACGTTGGTTTCAGTTTAATCTGTTTTTGTTTTAGTTGAATATTAATCTTCCAGATTCAATTAGCAGTAAACACAATTCTCTCGGTAATTTCCAACAACACAGAGTTAAAATCTAGAAAACAGGATACTACAACAAATTAAATGTAAAATTAAAATTAACAAGATTTTTATTTGATTAAAATAATAATTTGACAATTAATCTAAAATGATAATTCAATTAAAACTTTACTTATGATTGACTTAAATTATTTACGTTTGACTACACTTAATCGTGCTGTTGCAAGTTTTGATGATAAACATAATATTTATTATACAAGGGAATAAAATTAAGGTTTAACTAGCGAATTGCTGCCGCGCTCCAGGATTTAAAATAGAGGGTTAAATATTAATTTTGTCTGCGAGTGTAATACAAACTTTTATTCAATTTTGCTTTTCATTGAACAAGTTACATTCAAAGAAAACTTCCAATTTCGGTGTTTTTTTTTCTTTTACGAGATGCATGTCGTCCGGCAATTGTGTTGTTGTCATGACAACGATAAAATTGTTGATTAGAAATCAAGAAGAAGAAATCAATTTGAAAATTTTGTTTAGAATATTGTGTTTAATTAATTGGTATTTAATTAATTGCTGTTTTATTAACTATAAATAGATACATCCTAAGAATTATTGTTAGATGGTGATGCAATTGCGGAAAGATTACAAGAAATCAAGAGATTTATACAAAAAAATGTATAATAAGTTTGGCGAACATAAAAAAAGAACATCAGCGAAGTCAACAGGTTTATGTTTATGAGCTATTTTTGATGCGTTGAATACCTACTCTAGTGAAATAAAATGTGTATTTCACTAGTGAATAAACTAATGTTTTATTGATCCGTATCCAAGGAACTAAACATTAGGGTAAGGTTACTCAAGTCGTACCAGAGCTTAAGTCGTACCACTTGAATTTTGAACGAACAACGGCAACAACAGCACATACGACGTCACACTGATATACATCATTTTCAACCATGTTGTTTTACGTATTATTGTCCGCCATAAACAAGCATCGTTATAAATCCATCGTCATCAAGTAAGTTTATTTCAAATTTCTTCTAATTTTCTGCATATGTTTGGTAGTTAATCTTGCAAGTAAATGGTTTGAAAATGGTTTTAGAAAAAAATGTGTTTCTTATTAAATATAAATTCAGTGGAATTTACATAATCGTTTCGTCGAAACGAAATCGTATTAATTTTATTCAAGGTTAGGTTATGTTTACTTTTAAATATAATTTTGCCGTGTCTTAAGTCGTGCCCATACGAGATTCCTAAGTCGTACTAGTACGACATAAGAAATTACTTCTCATTTTCACCTACAGTCAAATGACGTTGCTTTCATCCTTATCTGTAGGCCATAAGTTTATTTTGGTCACGTCAATAATGTCAACGCAGTCAAAGCGAATTTATAATAAATGGAAACAAGAAGATATGGACGAGGCGTTAACCAGATTATCGGAAGGAGTTATTGGATTCAATGAAGCTAGTAGACACTACAACATCCCAAAACCAACATTATGGCGTCATTTTAAAGAAATAAATAAGAATGTCAAATTTGGAAGGCCTAAGGATATGACTGAAAATATGGAGGAGTTGGGCACACGTTCTTAATTTAGAATCAAGCTTTTTTGGGATTAATGCAACTGATTTAAGAAGACTTGCTTATCAGTTGGCAGAAAACTATAAATTAACACACTGTTTCAATAGGGAAAAAGAAATTGCAGGGAAGAAGTGGTACTATAAATTCATGAAAGACAATCCTTGTTTATCTTTACGTACTCCAGAGGCAACATCAATGGCCAGGGCCAGAGCTTTCAATAAAGAACGTGTTTATGGATTCTTTGATAAATACGAATCCATATTAGATGAATATAAGTTCGATGCTAACCAGATATATAACGTTGACGAAACAGGATTGTCCATTGTTAACAAACCATAAAAAATAATTGCTCGGAAAGGCAAAGATCAAGTTGGTGCACTTACCAGTGGCGAAAGGGGTGTCACCACTACAGGTGTATACTGTATGAATGCTGCAGGTGTGGTCATGTAGATTGTAGATATGGTGGTGACGACTTGTACTGCGACCTTTATAGATCTATTGTACCCCACCCTCCTCCTCCAAGTGTTGGTGTACTTACCCATTTAGAGCACCTCCTCTAATCCTGATTCCTTTAGGAATCTCAGGATCTGGGTGGGATTCAAGGCCTGCAGCTCCTCTGTGTTCAAGCAGTGAGCCCCAAGGTACATCTGTCTCTTGCGGAGTAATGCTCCGCAGTCTTTGAACAGATGTATGGGGGTTTCCTCTGCTGAGCCACAGAATCTGCATCCATCATCCTCCTCTAGGCCTAGGGCCTTGAGATGTTTTCTGCAAGTCTGCAGTGTCCCGTCAGGGCTCCTGTCAGAATTCTGAGCTTGTTCCTGCTTAGTTTCAGGCAAGCTCCCGTTCTCTTCTGGTTAAAAGATCCCAGCATCACTTTGGATTGCCTTAGCCCTGGAAGTTCTTTCCAGGTTTTCATCCATTTTCCTCTTATTTCTTCATCTAAACTTTTGCGGATGGTGTTCACGCTCATACCACAAAAGGGTTCCGGACCTATAAAGGGGATACTGGATCCCTTGTTTGCTAGGTGATCGGCTTCTTCGTTTCCGTCTATACCAGTGTGTCCTGGTACCCAGTATAGCGTTACTTTATTATCCCTGCCAAGCTTGTTCAGCTTCCCCACACAGTCCCATACCAGTTTGGATCTGATGGTGTATGAGCTAATGGCCTTGATGGCTGCTTGGCTATCTGACAGGATAGCAATTCGTTTTTTGCGGTAATTCCTGTCGAGGTTAAACTGTGCACATCTTTCGATTGCGTGTACCTCTGCTTGGAAAATACTTGGGGATGTTCCCATGGATTCGAAGTATCTGGTACGAGGTCCAAACACTCCTGCACCAGTGCCTTCCTTTGTCTTCGAACCATCTGTATACCACTTGATGGCATTTTGCTCTATGTGGTATGCTGAGGATTCGTCGCTCCAATCGGCTTTACTACTACACATTGCTGTGTAGTTTTTCTCGAAGTGGTATTTGCATACCATTTCGTCTTTTGGTACTTCCAGCCAGGGGATCTTGGCAGCGAGGCTGTTTCGGTCTCTGCTCCCGATTATTTTACCTCTGCCCATTCCTTCCTTGCTGAATCTTACGATCGCCGATCTGGCGGCGCTCTCCACCACAAGGTGCAGCGGAGTCAGATCCAACAGCAGCTCCAATGCTGCTGTCGGACACGACCCCATCGCCCCCGTGATGCAGACACACGCCAGTCTTTGAATCTTCTCAAGCTGTTTCCTCATAGAGGCCAGCTTGATTCTACTTCCCCACGCAACTGCCCCATAAGTGATTGCAGGTCTCACTATCATGGTGTACATCCATCGCAGGATAGTGGGGTTACAACCCCACGTTTTCCTGCCCGATTTCTGCACACCATTAGGGCGCGTTTAGCTTTACCTACCACTGCCTCAGCGTGTTTATTCCATAGGAGTTTGCTATCTAGTGTGATACCCAGATACCTTATCTCCTGTTGGTATTCTACTGCCTTCCCATCTATGAGTATGGGATGTAGGCAGTTTAGTTTTCTCCTTCTAGTAAATGGTATCACCGTGGTTTTGCTCGGGTTGAGTCTCAATCCCACTGTTTGACACCATCTAGGTGTGTTCATACCTCCTATGTTAATATTTAAACGCGTGCAGATGAACGATTGCTTAAAGAAAGGAGCACCAATGGGTACTGTATTTGGATGCTCCAAAAACGGATGGATAACGTCAGAACTTTTTGTTAAATGGTTAGAACATTTCATCAAGTACACAAAGTTAAATAAGAGAAACAATAAGCAAGTACTTCTTCTTTTGGATGGACACACTACCCATACAAAAAATATTGAAGCTATAGAGCTAGCATGTGAGTATGGCATTATAATGTTATCCTTTCCTGCACATACAACCCACCGTCTCCAACCTTTAGATATATCTTTTTTCAAATCTCTAAAAACCAATTATAATGAAGCCTCCTCTTCTTGGTTAAGAACTAATCCCGGAAACATAATTAAACAAACTAATGTGTCTGCCACTGCTTGAACACAGAGGAGCTGCAGGCCTTGAATCCCACCCAGATCCTGAGATTCCTAAAGGAATCAGGATTAGAGGAGGCGCTCTAAATGGGTAAGTACCCCAACACTAGGAGGAGGAGGGTGGGGTACAATAGATCTATAAAGGTCGCAGTACAAGTCGTCACCACCATATCTACAATCTACAATGTGTCTGCCAAATACCGGTAGATTTAAAACCATTCAAAGCTATATCCATACGAACAAATTTTGGGTATGCAATTCCCAATAGTTCTGACACATTAGTTTGTTTAGTGGAAAAATCTTTTAAAAAATCTTCAAAGTCTTATCATTCAAAAATCTTAAAGTTGCTTTTAGCCTTTCATATGATGATACTGTTCTCATACAAGTATTTTCTTTGATTATATGCGGTGTCACTAATTCCAATAAATAAGTATACATGTCTATGTTCATTCTCAAGTAGTTTCGCCAATCATTAGGTCCATCACGTAATTCACGCAGTAATCTAATATGGAAAAAGTGCTGCCTTTTTGAAGCCACTTCCGCGACCACATTGAACGGCGGATACTTCTGAGACGTTCCAATCTTTTATTATTCTTAACAAGACAGCATGCCAAAATTGTCAAGAGTAGTACCTTCTCCATGACGATGTCACTAAAACTGTGCGATATATACAGCGATATACACATATCTGCACCGTGTGCACGCTCTACAAATTGCAACGTTTTCATTCCGTCTTAAGACTGCGCAGACAAAAAGTTGTGCAAAACGGAGCGTCTGGAACGGCTTTAAAACGTTGCGTGTAGATAGGAAAACTGCGCAGTTTTGAAAACTGCGCGGAGACGGTATAGTTGCAGCGATAACTGAGCTAAATAGCATAGATATCCATGAACTGTGCAGGCAAGTCGGCGCATGTAGACAGTAGCTCCGTTTTCTGATTCATTTTGTTCAAAAATGACCAGACTCGTACCTCCTCCATGACGATTTCATAAAAACTGTGCGAAATATACATATATCTGCACAGTATAGACACTACGAATTGCAACGTTTTCATTCCGTCTTAAGACTGCGCATACAAAAGGTTGTGCAAAACGGAGCGTCTGGACCAGCTTTAACTCTTACCTGCCGTTTTAGTAATATCAAATAATATATCTACAAATATGTTTTATTATAATAATAATCTTTATTATCATTAGGGCCCGGATTAATATTAAATACATGTACATATGTACATGTACATATGTATTAAATACATATTTTTAATTCAAATTATTTTCTATCTTTATTTTGTTTACCAAACAAATTATGATATTTGGTATGAGAAAATGTAATCTTTATTTCAAAAAATCATAATTTGTGTGGAAAACAAAAGACCGAAAATAATTTGAATTAATAATATGTATTTACATATTAATCCGGGCCCTAATTATCATCAATAGGAACAAATGGCTATCGACCATAGGGTCTTTCTGCCTATGTTTTATATTTATTACCTTTTTAGAATAATTTAGAATCTTATCTTGTGGTTTATTGTTAAAATGTGGTTATACAACATAAAGGAATCTGAACAAACATACTTTGAAATAAAAATGTATTTAATAACTGTATTAACTTTGTTATAACTAGATAATAAATGTTTCAATCCAACCTTATAAAAATGCATATGAAAAAGAACAAAATAACGTAAATATAAAACTTGTTGATGATTTCAAAGAATAACAAAGAATAACCATTTACAGATACACACGAAAATATAACTCCACGCCAACTTACGAGTAGAGAATTATGTTAAATAACTTAATCAAGTCTTTCTTTTTAAACATATTACGCTAAAAATCAATCAAGTCTTGACGAATCCCGATGAAATGACAATTAGTTTGAGTTTATTAGTGACTTATTTTAGCTGAAAACTGAAAAACTATTTAATATTAACATTTCAATAAAATATACTTATAAAAAAGTTCTGAAATATAAAAGAAATCTACAAAAAAATACTACTTAAATTAAAACAATAAATATTATTACAAAATAATAGAAAAAATTTAACGACATTTAGAACTAATTTGATCGATAAGTTCGTCGATCCTCGGACTTGCTCCCTTAAAGGTTTTTGGGTCGGGTCCAATCATTTGGATTAATTGCGGAACTTCCTGCCTTGAGATCTGCACGAATTTCGCTAAAGATTTCATGCACCTGAACAAGTTCTCTTCGTTTGGTTTATTATTGAAATATTGTAAAAGCGCCATGCTCAATTCCACCGCTACATCATCAAACACCTAAAAGAAAATTTAACTCATTAACTAACATTATTTTAACAACTGAATTAGTTCTAAATGTAAAATAATGCAAATGATGAGAAAATATGAGATTTTAATAATTAAATGTACATAGTAAGAAACGAAAAAGTTTAACCAATACATATTATAATAATAATATAACATAACAATAGGATATTGCTCTTGTCTTTCTAAGTCTTCTCTGTCTAGTCTTGTCTGTGTGGTCTTGTTTGTCTAGTCTTGCCTGTCTAGTCTTGTTTGTCTAGTTGTGACTGTCTAGTTATGTCTGTATAGTCTTGTCTGTCTGTGGCAGAGAAAGGCACAAGCGGCACACAGAGGACACGTAAGATGACCCAAGACTATAAATACTATAATACTATAAATACCCAAGACGATAAAAAATACTTTTAATTCTGCAGCCTTGGAAAAGATTATGGAAGAGCTAACTGACAGAAACTTTACCCCATACCTGTTGCGGTTAGTGCGCAGCTACCTCTCAAATAGGAGAATACAGATGAAATCCGGCGATGAGGTCGTTGAATGCGAAGTAAATAGTGGTGTTCCTCAGGGCTAGGTATTGGGCCCTAACCTACCCTGTGGAACATTCTATACGATGGCGTCTTAAGGCTCGTTTTCCCCGCTGGGGTGGAAATAGTAGGATTCGCCGATAACCTGGCTTCAGTTGCAACAGGGAAAACTGAAGTAGAACTAATGAGAAACGCAAACATCGCCATAAAGCAGATCGTTGAATGGCTAGAGCGAAAAAACCTTAAGGAACCCTCACAGTGTGACACCTCGAAAAATAGCAGATTTTCACTTTTTTTTTATGTTTAGGATAAACTAATCTGTCTGATTCTTTTTTAACAAATTAAAGTAGTAATCGAGAATACAAAATTATTTGTTTTGAATTGATTTATTTATTGTTTAACATTTCTTTATTAAATTTAATGTGGCGTTGAAAAAAAAAGCCTCCAAGTCTCCATGATAGCGGATGTAATTTTGATCTGATATAAAAATATCAAGAAGATTATTAATCTGTAGGAAAGCCTCTATGTTCCTATGGAAGCTTTTTCTTTTTTATGAAATTTAAAAAAAATGGCGGCGGTTCGACAAAAAGGTATCAAATTCAGGCAATTATTTTTTCGACAATTATTCGTAAAAAAAATGGAAGATTTAAAAAAAGCTTCCATAGGAACATAAAGAATGACGTGAAGAATGTTCAGTCTAAATTTGAAAGGGGTAGCTTGAAAACTGTTCCTTTGAGAGTGGAGACCGTTTTGAAAAACACCATTTCGAGAAAAACGCATTTAAAGTTTGGAGTGAGCGCCAGATACTCCAATTCATTTTTCTAAGAAAGGCTGTAACGACCTAAATAATTCGAATTTCGATTTAAAAATTGGGGAGAATGTTTATAACAGTGTATACTATCGGGATAATCAAAAATCATCGATAAATAAAATATCAAAATAAAAAAACATCGATTTTTGAAAATTTTACACTGTGAGGGTCCCTTAAGCTAAGCTGTAGTTCTCAGTAAAAATAGGAAAATATGACCAATAAAACCAAAAAACATAACCTAGGCATGATTATTAAACAGAAACTGTCTTTAGCAAAGCACACCTTAAGAAAACTGCAGAAAAAGCCCAAAAAATTACAGCGGCCGTAGGAAAATTAACACCGGCGGCCTGAAAAGCAGTAAAAGAAGCCATTTACCATTCTCTATGGTGCCCAGGTCTGGGCTAGAGCCATTGAAAAGGGGTACATGAAATAGATGCTCACCTCTGTACAGAGAAAAATGGACATCAGAGTATGCAGTGCATACAGGACTATCTCCAGGGAAGCTGTGTTGGCGATTGCTGGCATCGCCCCGATAGAGTGCAAAATCCAGTTATATAAGACAAGGAACTGGGCAAATAGGGCAGAAAGACAAAAAATTGCAAACAATCACATACTTGAAGACTGGCAAAAGTCATGGAGCATGTCCAAAACAGGACATTGGACAGAACTATTGATCCCTAAACTTAAACCTTGGGTAACGCGGAACCATGGAGAGATAACTTACCATCTAACACAGGCCCTCAGCGGCCACGGGTGCTTCAGTGAGTATCTACATAGTTTTGGCATGCAAATGACGCAATGTGTGTATTCTGCGGCGACGTGGACAGTGCACTTTATACCGTGTTTGAATGCTGTAGGTGGATATCCGAGAGGGACAGATGGAAGGAGCAGACAGGCCTCAACCTAGAGGTGCAAACACTGGTAGACGTGATGCTAAGATCACCAGAGGACTGAACATTCACAGAGACAATGATACGTCACATCCTGATACGAAAAGAACAAGACAAAATAAACTAAAAAAATTTGGAAAACCAAAACTATAGAGCCAGATTCCCAAACCCCCAAACACACCAGTGAAAGGGGGACGTACGAAAAAAAAATGTTGATGCCAAGAGCAGAGCGGCGACATACTTACAAGGTAAATTACAAGGTAAATGCTCTGAAAAGAGCGGTTCCAGGATGCTCGTGATTCCGGGGGGTCCACTTGTCAGGTTAATGATATGCTTACTAGTCTTGTCTGTTTATACTTGCCGCAGCGACCCCGTGGAGTGATCACGCGACGTTCACGTGATAGTTCGTAGTGACGTTGTAAAAAGCCTGATTTACACCGCATTACCAAATTTTACTTTAAACAATTTTATATTAATTTTAAAAAAGTCTTGAAAAAGACTGATTTATGGATAAAATATAATCACTAATTTTAACTAAGACAGAAACACTGAAAACTCGAGAGCATGTGACATACAACCGGACTGGTCGACTGGTTTCAAGTTTCGGCTGCATGAACTACTGACCAATTCGGAATCACCCTACGAAAATCACGTGATCACGCAAGTTTAGATCACGCAAGTTTATTACTCCATCGGGTCGCTGCGGCAACTATAGTCTTGTCTCTCTGGTCTTGTCTGTCTAGTATTCTCTGTCTAGTCTTGATGTACAAGGAATGAATAGAAGGAACAAGAGAAAAGGCTAGGGCGAGAATGGAAAGAGTGTATGGATGAAAGGGGAAATAGTTTCGAAATTGTTATGGAGGGTGAAAAAGTGGAAAGAGCAAATAGGTACTAAGGAAGAATCTATTCCGTTAATGTGTAATTTGTAATCTATGAAGGCTCGTATTCTAATGAATTTATTTAAAATGTCTAGTCTCGTCTGTAATAGTCTTGTCTGTCTAGTCTTGTGTGTCTAGACTTGTCTGTCTAGTCTTGTCTGTCTACTCTCTCTAGTCTTGTCTGCCAAGTCTTGTCTGTCTAGTCTTGTCTGACTAATCTTGTCTGACTAGTCTTGTCTATCTAGTCTTGCTTGTCTGGTCTTCTATCGTGTCTTGTATGTCTAGTCCATAAAACAAGAAAATGTTGACTTTATAATAATACTTGCAGCTGTTTCAAATCATAAGGCAACTAAATTAATCGTTCATTCCTTCTTATTTAATACAAACTAGAGCTGCAAGAAGAAATGGGTTTGAAGAAATGCACCAATTTACTTTCTAAAACTGACACACAAGGGTTCCTAAACTCCACATCTACCATGCTCTCTTGAAGATAGTCGTCTCCACTCGTCCCTCCTGATTTCAATATAATATTTATGTTATATTTTGCATATTCGGGGGAGGGTTTGAACCCCCAACCCTCCCCCTGGCTACGCCCATGGCTGTAGGATATGCTGCACATGTAGAGCACAGACTAGTGAGTCAGTACCAGATCAACTTTGTATTGATATGGAGAAAATCATAATAAAATGTTATTAAAGTTATATACAGGGTGGACCATTTAACATAACCACGCCAAATATAGCTACAACGTATTAATAAAAAAACAACATGTTGAAAAACCATTGATGACCTTGAGAGCGTAAATACTATGACCTTGGCAGAAATGCTTTTTTAAACACTGTATGAGTCCTTCGAAACCAATCAAATTTCAAACATTTTTTCGTCGTCATTTAAAAGGCAATGGAGATATTTGAGGTGTTCACTTTAAATAGTCCACCCTGTATTTAAGGTGTTTTTAAGATATGCATGTAAATGCGTAATATTCATATGATTATAAATAAAAGCAAGCAGTTATCAATAAGATTTAATGTTAAAATTTTTCGAGTCCAGCAAAGACAATTTATTGCATATATTTATTATACTTTTATTGCTAAATTAACTGAAATGTTTTTCTTTTTAATTTCTTGTTCTAAACATAGTAATAGTAGTTTATCTACTCGCACACCAAAATGAACACATTAATGAGTAAATTATTGAATGTGATGTTTTTATTATAATCGTGTGTAAAAGTATACAAATCGTGCGTAAAAGCCCAATGTATATCAAATGGAGGTTGATTATTAAACGATTTCTGTTTATTGTTACTATGGCAACAACTCGCGTCACTAACCAAAAACCATAGATGTAGTGAAAATAAATCTTCTGGCGTAGTCTTGGCCTCACAGACGGGATTTATCTGGATCGAATATAACTTAACCGAACCTAACAGAGAACAAATCTAGGCTAACCTATCGACAACGACCAAATAGTGTTCCCGTCACTGTGCATTTTTACTAGTTAGCAATTTTTGTCACGGAAGCACTGAACGTTCTAACCTTGATGGGTCAGTGACTGAAGTATTTTGTCCTAAAAATTACAAATTTTCAATACCATCGGATCAAGAAATAGTTATTTACATTAGAGTGCGGAAAAGTAGATTTTACAACGCGACAGATCGTTTGAGAGCTCGTCCATTAGCCGGAGCGTGGTAAAATCATTTACGCACGAAATTTGTATAAAAAATTTTGGGCGACATTTATTATTTAAGAAACAAATAGATTTAGATTATTTACAATATTGGAAATTATTGATTTTTTTTTATTTTTGGCACAATGTTGCAAGTACGATATTGGAAATTATTGATTTTTACAATATAGGAAATTGAGCCGTTTATTTTGAAAGTGCCCTAACTCCATTTATGTTCGAATCGAGATATTGAAGGCTTTGCGTTGGATAAAATTTTAAAATATGGGTAACGAATAACATAGTTGAATAATGCTTTGGTGTTTCTAAGAGTGTCAAATTTATCATCCTTATTAGCATAATTAACGTTATTTAAGAAAATAATATTTTTGATGGCTGTAAATGGACTTGGGCCACTTTCAAAATCAATTAAATCACGTTTCAAATTCTGAAGAATGCACAAGTCCATTCATAAACTAAATTTTCCTTGAAATCAAAATATATGTAAGTATACACTTTTATGTTATAAAATCAAAAAAGATAAATAACAGTTGTTAAATATTTTTTACATTAAAAATAATATTGTTTTATTAATTATTATTCAGTCTTCTCCAGTTTGTGTATGCGGGAGGGATTTAAAATAATTATTATGGGCAGGTCATAATGTAATAAAAAAGTCCTTGTATTTGACATTTGTGAGTAGCCTCGTTTTTTTTTAAGTTTTTTTAATTTTTACATTGAAATTCATGTTCGATAATTCATAAGTTTTCTCTTGGTATATTTTAATATTTATTTTATTTTAATTCATATTTTTATGCAGTTGTTTTGCAATTTAATTTGTTATAAACAAATTATTAAAGACTTGCTGAAAATTACAATGTTAAATCCGGAGACACGTATGAATCCATTAGCGGAACGAAACTAAAATTTGGAATTAAATTGATTAATACAAATTCACTGCACATTGATAATTCAACCGCTGCTTTGATAATTAAACAAAAAGCTCTTACGAGATCGCGTAAAATTTTATTGCATATTTTCCATATCGATTTGAAACTCTCACAATGGGACTTAGGCCACTTTCAAAATAAACTTTCCATCACTTCATTAATCCAGCAAATTTTCGTGTTACAAAATCGTAATGATCTTAAATATATTAGTAAAAAGTTACTTCAGAATAAAAAGATCAAGTCAAAATCTAACTATTAAGGTAGCTAACTCGATATTTTTGAAAAATGGACTTGGGCCACTTTCAAAATAAACGGCTCAATTATTGATTTTTTTATTTTTGGCACAATGTTACAAGTACGGCTACTATACGTAAAGTAACTTTACGGCATAGTAGCCGTACTTTGCAACATTGTGTGTAAAAAAATTGCAGAAATGCACCAATTTACTTTCAAAAACTGACCCACAAGGGTTCCTAAACTCCACATCTACCGTGCTCTCTTGAAGATAGTCGTCTCTACTTGTCCCTCCTGAATTCAATATAATATTTATGTTATATTTTGCATATTTCGGGGGGTTTCAACCCCCAACCCCCCCACTGGCTACGCCCATGGACTGTAGCATATGGTGCACATGTAGAGAAAATACTGTGAGTCAGTACCAGATCAACTTTGTATTGATATGGAGAAAATCATAATAAAATGTTATCAAAGTTATATACAGGGTGGACCATTTAACGTGACCACGCCAAATATAGCAACTACATACTAATAAAAAGCAACATGTTGAAAAACCATTGATGACTACTATGACCTTGGCAAAAATGATTTATTAAACACTGTATGAGTCCTTCAAAAACAATAAAATTTCCTCCTGACATTTTTTCTTCGTCATTTTAAAGGCAACGGAGATATTTGATAGGTGGTCACATTAAATAGACACACTGCATAATAAATAAAAGCAAGCAGTTATCAATAACATAATGGTTAAAAAATTTCGAGTCTAGCGAAGCCAATTTATTGCATATAATAATTATACTTTTATTGCTAAATTAAATTTAAAGTTTTTTAAAAGCATTTCTTGTTCTAAGCATAGTAGTAGTAGTTTATCTACTCACACACCAAAATGAATATATTATTGTATGTGAAGTACCATTATTATAATCGTGTGTAAAAGTATCCAAATCGTGCATAAAAGTCAAATGTAAAATAAATGGAGTTTCATTATTAAACGATTTTTGGTTGTTTCTACTATGGCAACAACTCGCGTCACTAAACAAAAACCATAGACGTAGTGAACATAAATTTTCTGACGTAGATTAAAATTGAATCATTTTTTCTTATAATTAATCAAGAAGTCTCAGCCTCTCAGTCTGGATTTATCTGGCTCTAATATAACTTAACCTAACCATAACCTAATCTAGAACAAATCTAGGTTAACCCAGATTACATCTACGACGACCAAATAGTGATCCTGTCACTGTGCATTTTTACTAGTTGGCAATTTTTGTTACGAAAACGCTGAACGTTCTAACCTTTATGGGTAATGATTAAAAATATTTTGTCTGTCAAAATTACAATTTTTCAATATTATCGGTAAGAAATTATTTTTTTGTAGATTCAACAGTATTTTAACATGCTTCATAGATAAAATAATGTATGATACCCCTGTGTGAAAAGCTTTTGTGCACACTTGTATCATAATAGTATATTTTGTAACTAGGGCGGAAGGTTGTCAATTTGACATGAGAGCAAAATTGGGCGCACGAACTAAGTGAGTGCGGACATTCGTTCGAGAGGACAATTGACTATACAGCCCGTGTTACAAACAATATTTTTTATTACTCATGCGAGGGGATTTATGTTAGAAGTTTGAGATCTAAGTGCCATCCAAAAAAAAAAATCAAAATCAAAAATGAAATTTTCAATTGTGTCCGGTGGTGTTGATACGTCATAAGAACTCTCCTCAGTCTCCGGTATCACCATAGAATTGACACTCATTTTAAAAAGTTTTCTTTAATTTTTATTTTGTAATGAAAAAAATGTCTGTCACTTTCACGTCACTTTTTTAATATTGAGGTCTTGATTGTGTTTATTTTATTTATTATTTTTGTTTTATTTATTATTATTATTATTTACCTTTATTGGCATATTTACAACACTTAGTAATAACAATACAACAAAACAAAAAGAAAGAAAACAATAAAAAAAAGGAACAAAACAAAAACAGAGCAGCACTAATAAACCGACCCAAAAATACCCCAAATACTCACAAATACAAACTTAAAAACTACACTTTACAGAAAGAATTTTTTTTTTAATTCTTCGCCCGCACTACTGAACTATTTTATTTATTTAATTGTTTTTTTTTAAATGTAACCTAGCGATATTGCATATTTGCATGCGTTACCCAAGTTATGTGGTAATACAACCAAAAGTGGCATTTCTCATACTAAAAAACGTACGCCAAGATAGTACTTTTAACGCATGAGTAACAAAAATATATTTTCCGTATTTTTTATGTATTCGTTTATTGTAAGTTTTAGAATTTTTAATCACATCCATTGTTTAGAAACGAGGTGTGTGCATCAATCTCTATTCTACACGTCAATATAAATACTAATTCAAGTGAATGTTACTAGCTCTATTAGAACTTAGACAGTGCTTTCATGATATTTTTTAATTGTATTAATGATGATGATGATGAATGGTGGCTGGTGAAACGGTTCGCTGTTAAGGTAAAAAAAATAGGCGATGCGTGTCACAATCAACATTGATAGAATAGGCTAGCTACCTTGGATAGACTGCCTCTTGGTAATCTTTGACGGATCCTGATATTTTTGAACATTTTCTGCAAACAAAATTCTACAGAGCACCCGTCCGACGTTATTTTTTTCTTTAGAAATTTTGAAAATAATCAGAATAAACAGTCAGAAAAAAAAACAGTTTGCTACAAAACCATGCACAAATTATTATAATAAACATTATTAGAGCTCAGAAATTAAGAGTCGGTGATATTTACATTATAATACGATTTAGATAAAAACTTTCCCAACGACACATTTTAACTAATTTTATCTACGACCACTATTGTAAATGCCCATTATTGTACAGTTCGTGGACCATGTAAATACATTATAACACACACGTATGTAACAGTCCGCGATTAATGTAAAGTCATGATTGATAACACACACGTGCGTTTGGTTTACGATTCGTTGATTGGTTAAGAGCTGCTATACTGCTACCTGCTCATACCTTCAGCGGCCCCCGTGCCACATTGCAACCTAACGGAAATTGACATTGCGTACATTAGGTTGCCTATATCTATGAGCACTCTTATTCCAGTTTTATCCCCAAATAAGTACTAAATAATAAGGTAAATAACCATTAAGAATGTATTTCTTTTCATTTAGATCAATTTAAATAATGTTGAGTAACAGTTATATATGAAAATACAACCGTTTTTTTATTATAATGTTAAATAATTTACCTAATAAGAAATAAATTTGTTACATCAAACATATATATATATATTTCTTATTAATCATAAAAAAAATAGTGTGGTCATAGATAAAGTATAGTACATAACTCGAGTTGTAAGGTAATTACGAGAAAAGGTTCTTCTTACTACTCTCGTTACGTAATATACTATTATACGTAAGTGTACAAACTAATTAAAATGATCAAGTTGTTTAAGTTTTTTAAAGTTTTCATAGTTCAATATAATGTAAATATTAGCAAATCGTTTTATACCGGAAATATTAAAGCATTATTTTAAATGGGGATCTGATGACAAAGCAAATGTATCTACTTAGATTTGATTGAGGATATTAGTATAAGAAATCGATACAGACCACAGTTTTTACCTCCTTGCAGGCGAGATTGTGGATAATAGCAGCACCGCGCTCTTGCAAAACCTCCGCGTCGGATAATAACGAATGCACAGCCACTTTAGTAGTCACTCTAATGTTGCTCGTTTGCTGGTTATTGAAGCTCCATTCCGAAATGTATAACAACCACTCTGACGAGCTCAAATTCTCAAACATATTACACATCTAAAAAACAAAACAAATATGTGTATCAAACGTTAGAAGTTTACAGAATAAGATCGAGTTTACGTACGAACACAGCGATGGCTTCTTGTTCTTCAGGAGTGTGTCTGTCGATATCAAAAGCATAATTCATTAAAATGTGTTCACGTCTGTCCTGGTGTAACAATAGGATGACGTCGTCTTTTAGGGCAGCCAATGCCAAAACATTAAGTGTTCGCACTTTAACTTCAATTGGCAAAGATTTGTCATTTAAAAGTCTACCTGTAAAAGAGATGCATACATTTATAATACACTTTACAATGCACTAAAACGCATTATTACAAGCTACGTATTTAAAAACACTTTGGTAGATAAAACATTTATGGTAAAAAAAGATATGGCCGACAGACAGGACTGGACAGATAAGACTGGAAAGACAAGAATGGACGGACAAGATAGACAAAACAGGGATTTATGGTATGGTAGAATATATGGAACTATATATTTCAAATGTTGGATTTCGGAGCCGCAAGTCCCGGGTTCAAATCCTGAACATTGTGAAAAATAAGCCACCGTTCTCCTGTAGATGGCTCTGGCAGTCAACGCAGTAAAAATCTGCCTCGAAACTACCCCCTTAGTGGCTCGTCATCCACTTTAAAAACTGTAAGGGCTCCCCTACACTTGCGTCTAAGATAAAGACACCAATCACAAGTCTAGGCTGTAGGAGGAGGCCAAGGCCCGTCCTGGGCTGTAGGGCCATGGGTTTGTTGATTATATATTTCAAATCGGACGGGCAAAAGAAGAATAAGACAAGTGGAATATAAGCTAACTAAAATAGATTGTCAATTAAAATATGCAAGACAAACTGGTTTTACTATGTAAAGAACCAAGACAAACATTAAGGGATAAGATCAAGTATAGCAATGCTTCTCAAAGCTGTGGCCCTTAAAACCATACCATCAACCATCAGTAGTTAAGAAAATATTTTTACAAGAGATTAATATTAATAATAACTAGAGACCGGATTATATTCATTTGCATATGTATTTCCATATTTACACCATTTTCAGCGGTTGTATCTAAGATCTAGTGATGATGCATAGTTTTGCCATATTTAGGTGCAGTATTTTTCGGTGGTATAGTTAATGAATGAAATCTTACTTTGTTGCCAACCAAACCACAAATTTATTAATTAGTTACTGTAAAATAAAATAATGTATTAACTGTATTAAAATCGTCCATACCTACTGCTATAAGCCTACGCCTGTACAATCGAAACTGCTATTGCTGCGAGCGAAATAGGGAATATGCATGGAATTTAAATTTGGTTTAAATATTTTTTTCCAAATCTTTATTGACCGCACATTTGAACTAAACCATTATTTTTGTAATTAATATGTTTTGAAATACTCAAAATTAAGCGAGGGAAATTTAAATTTGTAAAACGCAACACCATTGGTTGAAACGAAAGTGACATAACATTCCATATAAACAAGTCCATATTTTTTACATTTGTATGTCATTGCAGTCTTTTGGTTAGAAAATAAACGTCAAAAACGTCAAGTTAAAAATGAAAACAGCTGTAGTAAACAATGGATCTGTTGATGAAGTCAAAGATCACTGATGTTTGACGTCATCAACAGACCGCGCGAAAAAGGCGGCGTTTAAACAGCTAAAAAAATTTCTAAATTTTAAATATTTTTTTTAAACTTAATTACAGCATTTTTAAGCAGTATTTATATTTTTTACCATGTTATCACGGTGTAAACAGTGAATTCAAAATTTAAAAAACATGCATATTCCCTATTGTACCTAAACTTGTAAGTGTAAAGTCATTATTGCTATTTATTTACATAGTTTACACCCACATTGGAGCACTTAAATCAAACCCTTTTGTATCATCTTCTTCCTTTCCCAAAACCTCTTCATTCTGGCTGATCTGGCTGCCCTTACTTCATCAGATATGACATATTGTTTCCTTTGTACAGTTTTTAATGAAAATCTTATTTGTTTATTCTTGAGAATCCGTTTTTCTTCTCTTTTTTCAATTTGTTTCATTCTAATATTCAACTCTTCTAAATCAGTCTGAACTTCTTTCAACCAATTATTTTTAGTTTTATTTTGCCAAAAGTAATTAAATAGTTGTTTTATTATCCTGTTATCATTTAATCTAGATAGATGACAGAAAAATGCAATTCTTCTTTTTCTCATCGTATCTATTATAGATTCATTTTCCCTGTAGATCACTGCATTAGGCAACAATCTCCATTGTCCATCTACCTGATGTTTTTTATTAATGATTGTTCGGAGTATCCTTCTGTCAACCTTTTGCAGTGTATCAGTTGTTGCTTTGTAGTTCAATTTAAATAGTGTTTCACAAGCATATGTTGCTTCAGGTTTAATGACGGAACAGTAATGTTGAAGTTTAGCATTTATCGAAAGAGATTGTTTCTTGTACATTGCCCATGTAATTCGTTTAGCTCTTTTTAACTTAAATGTTCTGCTTTCTATTGATAATTTTTCATTGGTTCCAAGTTAAAATTTCACCAAGATATTTAAACATATTTACAATTTTAATTTGTTTAGTATTTGCTAGGGTAATAGTTGGTGATGTAGCAGGGAAGGTTGGCATTATTTCTGTTTTTTCATATGAAATTTGCAATTCAGCTTTTCTTGCTATATTATCAAGTTGTTCTATTTGCAATTTAGCTTCTTCTATATCATTAGCCAGAAGTGCAAGATCATCCGCGAATGCTAAACAATTGAGTCTTATTTTTTTGCCAATCTTGATGTTAGGTTGACATATCTTATTCCCATAGGTGGGCATTATCTCGTTAATCCGTTAATCGTTAATTAACGAAGTTAACAAAATGCTTAACTGATTAACTTTTAAGTTAACTCAAAAAAATGTTAACGCTTTTCTTAACTTCCGTTAAATTGAACTTCCGTTAACTTTAGTCGTTAACATTGGTTGTTTGTTGACATGTTGTCAATTTTGTTTTTTAAATTTAAATTTAACCGCGGCGCGGCTGCTTAAAAGAGCAAAAATCCAGAGAAAAGACGAGGAAGCCCTTCATTGTTGTACCCCTTTGGCCAATGCCCTATTATCTGGCATAAAACAAAGATTTGAACGGTTTATGGAAGATGAAGATGCCAGCTAGCTGCAGCCTTTCACCCGAAGTTTCGACTAATGTGGATGCAAAAGTATGAAAGCAGCAAGTTATCAAAAGTCAAGAAACTTATGGTAGCAAAAGTTGAAGACGGATAGAGAAAGGGACGCAATAGAGAAGGATGGAAATGAAAATTATAGTGCCTGTATTAGCGGAAGCAGCAATAATGAAGAAGAAGATTTTTTCAGCTCTGTTACTCAGTCTGAAAAAGAGGTCTAGAGGACGCAAAACAAAGCCCAGAAATTGGGAAGAACTTGGGTGGACTCAAGTCAAAAGAATCTTTTACGGTGCTGCCTTTCTAGGTAAACAAGTTTTATTCAACAAATCTTTTTTTTTTAATATAATACTGCAATCCCATCAAGCGAAAAAGAACGACTTTTTTCTACACCGCAAGATATTTTGAGTGCTAAACGCTCATCACTGTCAGATGACAATTTTAATATGCTTATGTTCATGAAAAGCATTGTGAACATACAACTAATGAAAAATTATGAATAAAACAATAAATAGCCTTTTTCTTTCATAGTAGGCGAATCTAGTGGGCCGCTATTGTCGCTTGTTATAATTAAATCAATTAATCTATATACTTGTTTTTGTTTTATTTACCGATGTATCCCATCCCAAAAGGTACCAAAAGCAGTATACGTTTTGGATGGTTAACTTTTAGCGGTTAACTGTAACTTGCGTTAAATTTTCGAAATTTTAACGCTTTAACGATTAACGAAGTTAACTTTTTTATTAACGAGTTAACGATTGACGAAGTTAACTTTTGGATTAACTGTGCCCACCTGTGCTTATTCCATTCCCGCATGATTTTTTCCAACACACAATTAAACAATAATGGTGAGAGTCCATCTCCCTGCCGAAGTCCAGTGTTAATGTCAAATGGTTTTGAGAGTTCATTTCTGAATCTGACTTTAGCTTTAGTATTCTTTAGGGTAATTCCAATAAGGCGAATAAGTTTTGGATGTAAACCAAATTCCTTTAGGATATTCATTACTGACTCACGATGGATACTATCATACGCCTTTTTAAAATCAACGAAAGTGATAACTAACTTTTTGTTTCTAACCCTATGATGCTTCATCATCCACTTTAAACTGATAATTTGATCTGGACAACTTCTCCCTGGACGAAAGCCTCCTTGGTATTCTCTAAGTTCATAGTCCAGTTGTTCTTGAATTCTCATGTATAATATCTTTGAAAAAAAATTGTAAGTGACATCCAGCAGTGATATCCCCCGATAATTGTTGGGATCTGATCTATCGCCTTTTTTATGTAAAGGGTGTATTATCACCATGTTCCACTCTTCGGGCATTTTTTCAGTATTCCAAATGTCTATGAGGTATTTATGTAAATTCTGAATGGTTTGTGTATTTGCATTCTTCCATATTTCTGCAGTTACTTGATTTTCCCCTGACGCTTAGTGATTTTTAGGGTTCCGTACCGAAAACGGAACCCTTATAGGATCACTTTGTTGTCCGTCTGTCTGTCTGTCTGTCTGTCTGTCTGTCTGTCTGTCCGTCTGTCTGTCTGTCAAGATCTTTTTCTCAGGAACGCGTAGAGGTAACAAGTTGAAATTTGTATCAAATACTCGAGTCTGCGGTCTCTTTCAGCTGTGAAAAAATCAAACTTGTAAGTCAACGCGATCAAAAGATATGACCGTTTATGTCGCATATTTTGCGATTTCACGAGGGAATCAAAACCTATAGGGTACTTCCCGTTGACCTAGAATCATTAAATTTGGCAAGAAGCAGTGTCTTACAGCACATGTCAAGGGAAAAATCTGAAAACCGTAAATATGTAGTTTAATTACAAGAAAAATGCGAATTTACTATTTGAAACTTATGAAAATTCACTAATGTTGTCGTAGTGGTATTGTCAGGCTCCAGAAGCATATGGGTTGCATACAGTTAGGTCCTATTCTATGTTTATTCTGAATTTTCTTTGTTTATATTCGTTATGCATTTCATCACGTACGCTTCATATACATAATATATACAGGGTATATATTATGTCTAAATTTTGCTTTTTTATAACCGACATGCGACATACTCAAGTCCCGTAACATCCTGTATATATTATATTTCGTCTAATTTTTCTTTATAATCTACATAATATGTTGATAATCTACATAATAATACTATACTATACAAGTTTGTACGGAACCCTCGGTGCGCGAGTCACAACTCGCACTTGGCCGGTTTTTAAGTGAATCAATGACTTTCAGCACTTCATTGTAATCTGGTGGTATATCTTTTTCTAATGGTGTTTTATTTTTTGAATGAAGGTCATACTCTAGGTATTGTATTCGTTCCACTGTTAAGCAATTCTTGAAAGTATTGAGCTAAAATTTCTGCATTCTTTTGGTTACTATGTACCAGTTTTCCATTTGCATTTCTCATCATAAGTGTTGGTGGAGTATAGTTTGATTGGCATTGTAGAAATGTTTTATAAAAATCCCTTGTCTTATGTTGCATGAATGCTTCATCTATGGTGTTTAATGATTCTTTGTGATATTTTCTTTTAACCCTTCTAATTTCTTTGGCTGTTTGTCTTCTAGCATTATGTAGTTCTTCACGGGATTTTTCTGTTCTCTTTTGTTGATCAGCCAACCATGCTTTGTGCCTGTTTTTAATTGCTGTGTCACACTCCACATTCCACCAAGCATGATTCTTTCGTTTTTGAACGGGCGCAATTTCTTCAGCTATGGTTTTTAATTTTTTAATTAGCGTCCCTAAATTGTCTCTTAGAGGAGTTTTGGACCTTTCAAAATACAGTTTATTATTAATTAAATAACTAAGGTCATACTTCTTCCTCCTATTGGATTTGGTTGATTTGTGTTTCTTTTTAGGCGTTAATTTTATTTTAATCTTGGAAATATAGTGATCTGAATCTATGTCTACCCCTCGGAGTATTTTCACCTTATAAATTTCCTTGTGATAATTTTTGTCCATGGCCACATGGTCAATCTGGAACTCCCCCAATTTAACATTAGGGCATTTCCAGGTCATTAGTTTGTGTGGTCTTCTTTTAAACCTCGTTGATTCTAAAATTAATCCATGATCTATACAAAGATCAATTAATCTTTGACCATTTTTATTTGTAAACTTATGCGCTGGCCATTTACCCACTACTGTACGAAATCGTTTTTCTTTTCCTATTTTAGCATTGAAGTCACCAAGTAAAATTTGAATATGTCTATCAGAGATATCTGATATCAGCTGGTCCAATTCTTCCCAAATTTTTTCTGTTTCTTCCATTTCTATATTATTTTTGTCTTTTGTTGGGGCATGGACATTTATCATTACGTAACTAGCAATAGTCATTATTGCTAGTTACGTAATTTGATTAATTTAAATCGGAAATATTGTTTGAATCTGTAATAAATCCAGGCTGGGTACATTTGTTGTTGCATTTATAAAGTAAACGTAAATTACCCAAACGTGTATAAATAATAATATCGAAGTAAGTACCTAAAGGAAAGTTTGAAAACATTTTGAACAATAAACCGGGCTTCGAACATTTGTGCCAAATTGATAGTTTTATTTATAGGATGGCAGAACTTTGACCAGAAACTATAAATGCTAACAAAATTCAAACATTGCCCAGTTTACCTCAGTGGATGTGGAACGATCCTTTTCCAAATATTTTGAGTGATCCACAAAAAAAGGAAATTCACGAAGAAAATGTAAAAATCGGGAATTAATCCTTAACAATTTTCAGAAAATTCCAAGATCAACACTTCGCGAGCTGTGTACCAAAGTTGGCGAATCGCTAGGAACTATGAGTCGCGTCTTAAAAGAAGGTAATGTAAAAAGAGTTTCCAGTAGCTTAAAATCTTTATTGCAAGATAAGAACAAGAAATGTAGGTTAAACTATGCTCTCAGCATGTTGTCCGACTCATCCAATGACTTTAAAGAACTACGCTCTCAGCTGTTGTCCGACTCATCCAATGACTTTAAAGAAATGTTGGAGTGCATTCAAACTTTTTAACTTATCATAAGTGAAAACTTTTATGTTGCTACTGACGAGGTCGCAATTAGGTTTTTTTATTTATAATACCATAGATATTACTGATTTTAATGGAAAATTATGTATTTGGTATTTTGTGGTGCAAGAACCAGCAAAAAGAAACTAAAAAAATAGGCAAAGTGGTACTTCAGTGACGACGTCCATCGAAGTTACTCGATAGGTCTATATTTGAACATTTACAGAGAAATTAATTCCCTCGATAAAATAAATTGTCCAGACGACCATCATATCTACTGTGTGGGCAATGACGATTTCAATCACTACAATGGCGCTCATAGTAAATACACATGTACAAAAAACGGTAAAATCCTTTGTCCCGATTTCTGATAGGGCAGCATTTTTACAGCCCAATTCTAAGCCATATAATGTCATCATCATAAAGATATATGCACCAACGAGCGATCACTCAGACGAAGCTGTTGAAGCCTTTTACGAACAATTACAAACCGCCCTAAATCTCACTAAAAAGTCATAAATCACCATTATTATGGGTTATTTTAATGCAAAGATTGGTAGCGGTAGTAATATACATTGGGTATTGCAAATGAACGTGGCGACCGATTATTCCAGTTTTGTCAAGAAATGGGGTTTGTTGTCTCGAACACTTTCTTTAAGCTTCCACCAAAGCGCCTGTACACTTGGACTTCTACGCCATACGCCAGAGAGAATAGTCAGAAACCAAATAGACTTTCTATTAATAAATAAACGTTACAGAAATTGCATTAAATCGGCAAAAACTTACCCTGGCGAAGACATAAATTCCGACCACAATCCGCTGGTAGCAAATATCCAGTTAACTCTAAAAAGGTGTACAGTAAAAGGAAACTTCCCTAAACCAGATCTGACAAAACTGAACAACACAGAAACGCTAGCTGAGGTCAGAAACGAACTAAATTGTGGACAAGTAAACGTTGTGGAGAATTTCGAAACAGAGACTGTTTGGACCAACATCAAGGAAGCTTTCACAAACGCAAGCTTGAAATTATCTTCAAACGATACTAAGATCAAAAAGAAAGATTGGATGACTGATGAAATTCTTTATTTAATGAAAGAGGGACGCTTGAAATAAGGTCATCACCAGATGAATCGTGAAATAAAGAACAAAATCAGAATGGCCTAAAAAAATTGGCTTAACGAGCAAAATCGAAGATCTGGAGGTTAAATATGACACTTTTAATATGCACAAGAAAATTAAGGAAGCGGCTGGTGTTTACAAAACTGGCATTCTCTTGGACAGTGAAGATAAAATAATTCTTGACGTTAACGACAGAGTAGGACAGTGATGTAGCTATATCAAAAACCTTTTTCATGATAAAAGATCGGACACTCCTGAACTGTTCGCGCCAATTTTAGTAATTCTGTATTTTTAATTTAACATTTGAATCGATTTCGGCACCGATCAACAGAAGGGGAAAGGTGTATCGACCTGGGCCGAAATCGCGCGATTTATCAATTTACTTCGCGAATTCATGATTCGAGAGTATGCTTCGAATGTGAGAAGCGAGCGGATCGGAGTCGAGGCGCGAAGCCAAGTTAGACCGACACGTGCAAGCAATTAAGAGCGCAAGTTAACCAGGGGTGTAAGCACGAGCCCAAAGGGCTGTAGTGGCATCCAACGTCTGGAAGACACCAATTTTAAGGGATCCCTCCACCCATTATCCCCATTTCCTCCCTTAAAAAAGGCGCCGGAAGGACGTTTCACACGTGGCGGAGACGCGAGCAACCCTAACAGGTAAGTAATTAGACTAACCCTGTTTCAAACGGGAAAATTTGATTTTAGCGAGACACGGTCCAAACATGAACAATATACACGCGAAGGGCTTGATATAACTAAGGAAGAAGTCCAGTATGCAGTCTCCTAATAGAAAAGCCAAGTCTAGATGGAATTTGCTCGGAAGTCATTAAAATCTTAAAGAATGACGAGTCACTAAACGTGATATTGAAGCTTTTTAATATGGTCTAGCGATCGGGCGTCATTCCTTCCGACTGGCATCAATCAACATTTATAACGCTTAAGATAGATTTAGCGATTATCGGCTTATCAGTTGGTGAGTCACTCTCTTAGACCCTCATTCACTCTTAAGATTCTCCTAAAGATCATCCACAAGAGAATATATACAAAACGCGAGTCCTTTATGGGCGAATCTCAGTTCGGTTGTCGTAACGGATTCGGCACAAGAGGGGCCCTGTTTAGTATCCAAGTGTTGGTTCAGAGGTGCAGGGACGACTCTGTTCCTGTTTATGCCTGTTTCATTGCCTACGAAAAGGCTTTTGACCGGGTGAAGCATGAAAATCTTAAGAAAATCCTTAAAGGCGTAGAACTTGACAATAGAGACCTCAAAATAATTACAAATCTTTACTGGAACCTAAACTGCACAAATTAAGATAGATAAATAGATGTCAGGCGAAGTTCGAATCAAAAGGGGTGTGCGACAAGGCTGCATCCTTTCACCATTACTTTTTAACATTTACTCAAACAAAATATTCAAAAATGCCCTGGAAAACTGCCCTGAAGAAATTTCCATTAATGGCGTATTAACATAAATAACCTTAGGTACGCTGACGACACCGTTATAATCGCGGACTCGTTGGAGGGTGTTCAGATTTTACTTGCCCAGGTGGCAATCAATAGTGCATTTGGATTAAATTGAAACACAAAAAAACCAAATGGATCGTCATTAATAAGAATCAGGTTGGAGGAGGTATTCTACAGATACAGAACCAACAAATCGAACGCTTTCAGTCATACAAATATCTCGGGTGCCAGGTCAACGAAAACTGGGATAAAATGCAGGAGGTCCGTGCCTGAATTGAACAAGCCAGGGCACCACTTGTAAAAATGAAGTCCGTGTTGTGTTGCCGAAATCTGTCACTCTCCGTTCGCACTAGAGTACTACGTTGTTACGTCTTCAGTATTCTCTTTAATGGAATTTTGGCGTAGGCTCTTATAGACGCCATATGTAAAAAGTTGGAAGCCTTCGAAATGTAGACGTTACAAGAATGTCAAAAGTCATGCTCACACACAAAAGACGAAAGCTAACATACTTTGGACACGTTCTCAGAAACGAAAAATACAGACTTCTCAAATTAATAATAGAAGGAAGGATCGAAGGCAGAATAGGACCCGGGCGTCGAAGAATGTCGTGGCTAAACAATTTGCGACAATGGTATGGTGAGACTACGACAAGTCTCTTTAGAAAACCGATCGACAAAGCACATATAGCGCTAATGATTGTCAACGTTCGAAGAGGACACTTAAAGAAGAAGATAAAAGAAAAATGGCCTATTGGTAGAACCATGCAAAACTCGGTAAGATAATGCTGAACCGAATAGAAAACCGATCGACAAAGCACATATAGCGCTAATGATTGTCAACGTTCGAAGAGGACAGGACACTTAAAGAAGAAGATAAAAGAAAAATGGCCTATTGGTAGAACCATGCAAAACTCGGTAAGATAATGCTGAACATTGCAGTGTTGAAGATGGGGAAGTTGTTCGCGCTGGTACTGAAGATGGGTGGAACAGAAGAATAATATGTCAACCACCAAACAGTCCCCATTTCAATGTCCTCGATTTGGGTTTCATTAACGCCATTCAATCATTACAACGTAAAGAGTCTCCGTCTAGTATTGATGAACTCATTGCGGCCGTGTAGAAACCATGGGTCGAAATTACCGCAGAAAAACTAGATAATATTAGATTGCAGAAGTGTATGGAATTAGCCATGCTTCATAAAGAAGGCAACGATTACAAGCTTCATATAATCCTCTAATAGATTTCTTATAATCCACAAAAAATGTACATTCCAAACATTTTCAAATTTTACTAAATCTTTTTTTGAAAATAAATTCTTTTGTGGGGGTTGGTGGTTGGTGAAGATGGAATTATGAATTCCCATAACTAGCATGCACTGCTGGGCGGACGAAAATCCTCATACTGTTATGATTACTGTTATGATAAGAGCTCATCAGCAACGATTCTCCATTAATGTCTGGTGTGTCATACTCTACCAGGGCGGTTGACCGGAGAAGTTTATCGACATTTTTTAACAGAAATTTAGCCCAGAGTTGCTGAAGGCTAGATGGAGGATGTGCATCTTTTGACTAGACGCCAAATGTGATTCATGCACAATGGTGCACCTGAACATTTTAGCGCGTTAGCGAGAGCTCACCTACATAATGCCTATGCATTAAGGTGAATAGGTCGGGGCGGTCCAGTTGCATAACTAGCAAGGTCACCGGATATGAACCCCTTGGACTACTTTTTTTTGGGTCACATAAAAAGCTTAGTGTATGAAACGGAAGTGGCGGATCTCGCAGAACTGCAGCGTCGTGTGAAAAATAGATGTACAACCATTTAGGCAACCGCATGAATTTTTGAACGTATTTCAAAATCATTACTGCGACGTGCTGAAGCTTATGTTATTGTTGAAGGACGGCAATTTGAAGAACTATTGTGAATTAACTATTACGTTTATGTCCTAATTCAAAACTAGAATAAAGATTTGTTTGTTTTCTTTGACTGGATTTTTAATATTTTTCATATCATTTCCAGAAAAATAAGTTTTAATTTTTGTCTCAAAACTGTTATCTTGAGCGACAGAAACAAAGAGTAACTTTTCAGTACAGTTTTTAATCGCGAAAAATTCATCGTCAAGCATTTGCTAAATGCACGTGCATGTGCAGATGGAATTTGCAAAAATACAATGGTCGTTCCCCGTATGTACCGCCACGGGCTGGCTATCAAGACGAAAATAAGCACAAACGATAGTTCGGCACCAGTAACGAGTACACACAAAATTTGAATCAATTATCATCAGTTGCGTCTGAGATATTAGCAAAAATGTTTGGAGAGACCAAACGGCTTTTAAGGCTGTACCTCAGTTAGGAAGCGTTTTCGGACATTTCTTTATAGGGACTTTTTTTTCTTATTTTCGGCTCTAAAACACGCCCTAGAATTTCTGCCGGGCATTTATGAATAACCTTTATATAATCTTTTCAATCCAATTATGTCTAAATTTTACTAAAACATTTTTTGTTTAAATAAATTCTTCGAAATATTAACGCCAAATCACCCCCAAAATTAGAGAAATATTAAATTAAACAATACTGCTGAGGAAAGAAATTAACTAAACAAGAATAAATATTGTATAGAACAGTGGTCGACAACCTTTCTTCGTCGCAGGTCAATGGTATAATTTAAATGTAGAAGGATTAGATAGACTAAAACAAAACTAAATAGACTAGATTATAGTCTAGATTTTAGAGATTAATAATAACAATAATAACAATATAGATTTAGGTAGATTAATAAGATCAAATTTCTTTAGTCTATTCCGTCTGTTTCTATATTATCTGTCAAGTATTATAAACTAGGGCGGTAAGTTGTCAATTGGTCACGAGAGCGGGCAATTGGGCGCACGAACGAAGTGAGTGAGCTCATTCGCTCGAGAGGGCAATTGACAATACCACACGAGTTGCAGATAATACTTTTTATTACTCATGCGAGGAGACGTATCTTACAAGTTTGGGCCAACAAAAAAAAATAGAATCAAAACTGAAGAATTTGCTTTATCAATTGTCTCCTGTAGTCTCCTGTATAACCATAGAATTTACACCCATTTTAAAACGTTTTCTTTAATTTTTATTTTCTAATGAAAAATATTTCTGTCACTTTTACATCACTTTTTTAATATGGAGGTTTTGATTATATTTATTTCATTTATTCAATTGTTTTTTTTTTTTAATGAAACATCGATTTTTAATGAATATTTGCGTGCGTTACCCAAGTTATGTGGTAATAATTCAATTGACAAACTAAAAAACGGGCGTCGAAATAGTACTTATCCTGCATGAGTAATAAAAATAATGTTTTCTGTCCAATTATGTTAAATATTTATTCTTACCTACGTTATCCGGTACGTTCATCGCATTGGTTTCACCGTGGAAATTTCAACAAGCGCTGAAATTCCAACCGTATGAACTTTCACCGCAGCAACGTTCGCCGCTGAGCAGTTTCACCTCTGCGAAGTTTCAACTCCCACGTTTCACAGTTCGGCAACTCATCCAATTAAAAAAATACATAAACAACAATTTTGGAAAATAAATTGATAGGGTGAACATTCACGCGGTGAAGATTCCGCGGTGAAACGACTGCTGTGAAAGTTCATTAAACCCTTACCTACGTATATAAATTAGACTAATGAGAAAAAACTCACACACACAAATTATTACTATTACTAATTATTACTATTCTGGATAAACAAGATAGAGATTGGTAAAATTCCAATAAAAACCAATTATCTAATTAACACGATAGGAGTAAATGAGAACATGGATTTAAATAGAGAGCCTATTAATAGATTGGTCTACATAGGCTAAAAACTATTTTACGCACTTACCTATAAAGCTTAAAAAGTTTTCTCCCAAAACCCAACTGCCTTCATCTTCTAACATAAACTTATGTAACTCTTCTAGAGACGTTTGTTCTTCAGCACTCAATTTTCCATCAATTAAACCTACCAAAGCGTCAAACTCTACGTTGATCTGAAACATAAAATAATTACTTCTCGTCCGATATTTAAGTTATCTGCGATTTACATCTAGAATATTTTTGTAAATAATTGGTGGATCTCGAAGTCTCTTCTTTTCTTCCTCTTGTCTTCTTTCTTCTTCCTCCAACTGCATTGCCTGCTCTGATGGAAGAGCAGATTCAGAACCGTTTAGTGCTTCTGTGTCAGCCATACCTAAATCCTAAATAATAAATTCAATTAAAAACAAATTAAACTAATAATAAAGGCAATTCATTCATCGTAGCACTCCAGGAAACGCGCTTCCAAGATGAAAACCATTTTGACTTGGAATAGTACAGAATTTTTAAGGGCAAACCTGCCATAAGAATCCGAGGGAACTTAACACAACCAGACCAACGAGATATACCGCAGAAGAAGACTAGCATGGACGGCGTTCGGAAGACTTGCATATATTCTAAAAAACCAGAATATCCCCCTAAGATTGAGATCAAGACTATTCGATCAGTGCATTCTCCCTGTGCTAACCTATGGATGTCAAACATGGACATTAACAAAATTACCAATGAACAAAATGGTCGTAACCCAAAGATCCATGGAAAGACAAATGCTGGGAATAGCTTTGAGGGACAAAAAAACCAACGAATGGATCAGAAACACCAATGATGCCACTCAAAAATGGAACTATGGCGGACACATAGCCAAATGTACGGACGCGAGATGGAATAACAGACTGTTGCACTAGAGAACATGTCCTCTACGAAATAGAGGACGACCACTGATGCGCTGGACAAACTACATGAAATTAACAACAGGGTTTAATTGGATAAGAGAAGCGCAAGACAGAAAGACATGGTGCCATACGAGGGAAATGTTCAGAAATGAACTGCGTAGTGAAGGCGATTGAGTTCTATTTGTAAAATACTTGTATCGTTTTTGTTGAATAAACTTTCTTGAAATCCGCAATACTGAAAAGCCGCAATAATTATGCCCTAAAGCCCGGAAATGATATGCCCTGAAGCCCAAAGCTCGGGACTTTGTAGCAATGACATTAATATTTTCTGTATGCAATTATTTCATGAAGAAAATTGAGGAAATAAGAGCTTTACACCCAATTGGCAACAGGCTAAGATATTTTAAACAATTATTTTAAGGAATTTATAAAATTTGCTATAAAAGAGTCCGAAGTGAATATTGCAAATAGGTTGCGGACGTTTACGCGGTCGCCACTGAACTGACACAAAAATTAATCAGCACGCGCCACGGCGCGACACGCAGTATAATCACATGTAGTATAATCACCAGCCCGTTGCGTTGGTTAGGTGTTGCGACACGTGGCGCGGCTCCAATATAACCCCGGCTTTACGCCTGTTCTAGTGCCACTTCATTTTTGACTTTGTCCCTCAACCATATTCCTAGCATTGCACGTTCGATTGCTCGTTGGGTTGTTCTTAATTTCTCAGCGCTGTCAAGGTGGTAGTTTCTATGGGCATATATAGAATGGACGTCGACAGACAAACTTAAAGATTATTCAAAGTAATCAAACAAAGGTCAAAATAAAATGTCTAGAAGAATCTAAGACGGACCTCCAAGAAATGAATCACAGACATCATAGCAAACCGTGGATCATTTAGGACAAAGTAACCAAGACAATTTTTCTGGAGAAATCTAAAAAGAAAACTGGTAGGAAGTGGTCGACAGAACGCAAGATACAACATAGTGCATTCATGGAGGGATTTTGGGAGAACAAGAAGGCGAGAACCATCATACCCACTAACAAGTGCCAAACGCGCTCATTGAATGGGCAATACGAAGAAAAAAGAATAAAGTCAATTAAAAATCAAATTAAAATAATATTAAAATCACTTAACCCTTTCGAAACGATTTTTTTTCTTAAAAAAATGAAAAATTTAATAGTTTTTGTCTTTAATGCGTAAATATAAGTATATTTTTAGTATGGGATATATAGTCCCAATAGTCTTATATGATGGGATTATATATCCCAATAGACTTGAAAGTTAAAATTTGCTCTAGGACGTATTATCCCGTTAGTCTCGAAAGGGTTAATATAACTGATTTTGGATTTATAATTAAAAATTAATTAACAGGAAAACTTACTTCTATTTCCGTTAAACTATAACCAGCTTGCAACAACTTCTTCCTTTTCTTTTCCCTTTTCTTTTCCTTTTTAGCTAACTTTTCCTTTATTTTCTTCCTCCTCTGTTCAATAATGAAAGAATTGTACCTAGAATTTCCCAAAAAATAACGTTAGCATCTTCCAACAGATTTTGTTCTAAAGTTATGTAAGCCAACAAAGTGAATTTTTATTTAACTATAATTTTGAAGACAAAATATCTAAAATGATCGTGAAAATACAATGAAAGCAAGTTACTATCACATGTTAACATCTACATTTCTACTGTTAGTATTTTCGAAATAAATTAGTACTTACAGTAAATTCGTTTTAAAATAGAAAACAAAAGAATACATCGAAAGCGATTGTTAGACAAGTATACATAAACACACCAATTGTTAAAGGTTTCAATTTATTTCTCATAAATTTCATATCATTACAGTGCTAATTGCTAAAAAGATTTTCTCCTCCTACATCTCTACAAAATATGTAACAATGTAATGCCAATTGGGAGAAACATAATGGTAAATTGAACTAAAAGGGCCAAATGTAATTATTTCAATGATATGTCGCCTTTTTAAATCTAGATTTTACTTATACATTTTTTTAACTTTGAATACACACATGTTAATAAAAATATATAAGAATTTGAAAATAGAGAAAATAATTGCTACCAAAAACTGTTATTGTAATTTTAGTAGATTCAGATACATCTATAAGCTTTTAAATATTTGGTTAAATTTATTTGCAAGAAATGCAAATATGAGTAACAAGTAGGGATTGCAATCCGGTAAACCGGATCCGGCATCACTAAACGTTTACCGGATCCGGTACCAATATACAAAATCTGGTCACCGGATCCGGTGACGCTAATTTTTGGTATAATAATCGCGCTGTTGCCTGAGTAAGTACTTTGAATGCATGGTTTGCATGGCGCCACATGGTTTTTTCAATTTGATTTTGTTTTTCGTTCTGGATTCTTTTTATTTCGTTCTGGATTTTGGGATCGAGTACAGTGCCTTTCAAATGCTGAAAATCTTTGTATGTGTTCTATCACTCATACAACAATATTCTCATGGGCCTTTAGGATATGATCAATTCGTACAGTAGATATTTGGATAGTTTAAATGAGAAACTTCTTACATACTAAAATGTTTCCACCAGAAGTGACCAGGTAAAATTTATAAGCATATGCCCTCGTAGTGCCCGAATTATTTCTAGGCCTTCTTCTATTGACGGTTTGACGTTGAACTTTTCAATAGAGGAATACATTTTGCTTATTAAAATCACCTATATTCCAGAACTTATCAAAAATTTCGTTTTGTTTCATTAATACGTTCTATAAATTTCTTCGAGCAATTACAATTTTTGGATTCAAATTATTTTGCTGGAATGTATTTTCCTCTTTTTGTATAGTACTTTTGATATGTACGTGTGATATGTACTGTCCGTGTAAAATTTATACCGTAACTTAAAATAATTACCGTGTTTTCCGGTATATAACGCGCACCTTTTTCCAAAAAAATTGCGTCTAAAATATAGATCCGCGTTATAGACGCACAAAAAGTAGGTGAAACTTTAGGATCGGTGTTTTTTTGCTTCTGGAGTGAAGCACCAAAGAAGATTTGAAGAGTTTTTGTTCTCAAGAGCCCATGCGCACGTAACAGCAGATAAAATAGCCACTCAGCTCGTGAAAAATGGCAAACCATATCAAATTCCCCAAGAAAGCAACCAATATTAACCGAATAGAGGGTGACGAAACGACCGAACTGTCCACCCCTTTAACCATGGAAGAGCTGAACACCGCCATAAATAAATGCAAATCACGGAAGGCCGGTGACTATTGGACATGAACAATGCCTGCCTACATCAGTGCAAGCTTCCCAACATCTGGCGATAAGCCAAGATCATAGCTATCCTCAAACCAGGCAAAGAAGCTAATAACCCAAAGAGCTACCGCTCGACCTCGCTGCTATGCCACACATATAAAATCTTTGAAAGATTAATATACAACCAACTTTCACCGACCGTGGATCCAATACTCATACCACAACAGGCTGGATTTCGCCCGGAAAAATTCTGTACGGCACAAGTGCTCAATCTAACTCAGCACATTGAGGACGGTTTCTAAGAGGGAAATATAACGGGTGCCATTTTCATCGACCTCACGGCGGCATATGACACCATCAACCTCCGACTTCTAAAGCAGAAGATAGATCAGACAACCAAAGATATCAATCTCACAAACATTATCAGGAACCTGCTCCGAAACCAGAGGTTCCTGGTGGAGTTCCAGGGAAAGCGAAGTAGGTGGAGGAACCAGAGAAACGTCCTGCCACAGGGAAGCGTGCGTACTCTTCAATATATATACCAACGACCAACCCCTTCCCAAAGGAACAAGGAGCTATATAACCACATCACAAGGGAAAACATTCGACGAGGTGGAACAACGTCTGACAATGAGTGCGGAACAAGTAGAGTTAGATTCGTACTATAGAAATAACCAGCTGAAGCCAAACCCAACAAAAACGCAGGTATGTGCCTTCCATCTCAACAACAAGCAGGCCGGCAGAAAAATACAGATCGAATGGAAGGGAGTACCATTGGACCACTGCCCCAACCCTAAATACTTGGGCGTAACACTGGGCAGGGCCTTAACATTCAAGCGTCACTGTCTTAACACCAAACTGAAAGTTAGCGGAAGAAACAATATAGTCCGCAAGCTGACAAGTTCTAATTGGGGAGCCCAACCTAGGGTTCTCAAAACCTCAGCACTCGCCCTATGTCACTCCTCAATGAGACAAGCAGAATCATCACCGGATGCTTAAAGCCAACACTCCTGAACAAAATCCACCAACTAGCTGGCATCGCTCCCCCTGCCATCCGTAGAGAAGCAGCAGCACTCAAGGAACGACCCAAAGCGAAGCTTCCTGAGATCAACAGAAGATTACGAGGAACCTAAAACCAGAGTTTGCCAATGCATATGGACATTCGGGAAATGGCCAGAAGAGTGGGCAAAATCTCTGCTAATACCCATATACAAAAAAGGTTCCCCTGCACACTGTGCTAACTATAGAACCATAGCGCTGGTATCACATGCCAGCAAGATTATGCTACACATACGTAATGCCACACTAAAATGCATCCTGCTTCAAACTATTGCAGACGAATCGGTATTTGTCCCAGGAAAGGATATACGGGAGCAGATCTTAAACGTAAGGCAAATAATAGAAAAGGCCAGAGAATTCCAAGTGAAAGCATACCTGTGCTTCGTGGATTATACTAAAGCGCTTGATAAAGTGAAGTGGCGCAAACTATGGCAAATACTAGAGAAAATGGAAGCACCACTGCATCTAATAAGATTAATCAGACAGCTCTACGAGACCAGTACTGCTTGCGTCAGCGTAAGGAACACATGCTTCGAACCATTCAAAATACTAGCGGTAGTGCGGCAAGGATGCATATTGTCGCCAATACTGTTTAACATACACAGAATACATTATACGAAAGGTACTAGAAGATTGGAACGGAGGGATCCCTGTTGGAGGCAAACGGATAACGAATTTGAGATATGCAAATGATACTGTGATTCTAGCTTCGGAGGAAGCCGAAATGGAGGCTATAATGGCCAGACACACAGAAGAGAGTAGTTCATATGGACTGGAGATTAATAGAGCCAAAACAAAGATCATGATAATAGACAGACAAAATGAAAACCTGCCACAAGGATTTGCAAGGATTGCGTGGCTGGATTTGCAGTGGTGGGAAGATTTGATTATCTAGGATCAGTAGTTACCAACAAAGGTGGATCGGAGGAAGAAATCCGCAAACGAATAGCGATTGCCAGAACGTCTATGGCAAAACTGGTGAAAATTTGGAAAGATCGAGCCATTACCAAAAACACACAACTTCGGCTGATACATAGCCTGGTCTTCTCCATTGCAACTTACGCCTGCGAAACGTGGACTATTCGGACCTCAGACCAACGCAGAATAGATGCGTTTGAAATGTGGTGCTATAGAAAAATGCTGCAAATACCATGGACAGCCCACCGCACAAACGACTATATTATTCAACAACTCGGTATAAAGACCAGACTACACCAGACAATAAACCAATGGTATTTGGGATACCTGGGTTATGTGGCAAGGAGGTTCGACAATATTGAACGACTCATAGTAGAAGGCAAAGTCCAAGGCCGCCGCCCAAGAGGAAGATCGCCGACATGTTGAATAAACCGGACAAAAACCCTGACGGGACAAGAGATGCAGGAAGTAATGAGATCTGCCCAAGATAGAGAGCGCTGGCGAGGAGTCACTGCGAGCGTAGCAAATTGATGTCAGCAATGGAAGGGATCTCCTGCAGGAGATCTCCTGCAGAAGAGATATGGACTGAAGAGAGAGAGAAAACCAGAGGGGACTTTGGGGAAAGACCTCAAACCAACAGTGGATCAAGCCGAATGAAGAACTGGCACCAGGAGGCGGTGAAAACTGGGAAATCTGGAAGGCGCTAAACAGACTGCGGACGGACACGGCGAACTGGAGAGATAGCCTAAATAAGTGCGGCTACCCTGTGGACTCCAATCTCTGCGATTGTAGAGAATTGCAAACCACGCAACATATATACACTTGCCCGCTGTGCCCTGCTCGATGTACCATAGAGGACTTTATGGCAGCGAAGCCGCAAATGACGTCGCCTGCATCTGCGCAAAAAATGTTTAGCTCCCGTCTGAAGTGACGATAGACATTTATATATACTTTATTTTTTTCCTCTCTCTTAAATTATGATGCTTCTTATACGAATAAATAAAATAAAATAATTTTAGGATGCGCCTTATACAGCGGCAAATACGGTATTTATAGTAAGTTGATTAAACTAAATAGTTATACAACTCATTATTGTGATAATTGTGCCATTCATTCGACAGATTCATCATGATGTCTAGTTACTGTACAAGATTTTTAATTGTGTGTCTAATTATAAATGTGTGTGTGTGTGCTACTACTATATAACACACTCAGTTGATTACCCTGGAAACAGTCCATTTTGAGCTGGGGAGAATTATCCTGATCGGATCAACCGAATTTGATCCGGCCGGATCCGGCCGGATCGATGGAAATACGGCCGGATTGAAAATGACACCGGATTGCAATCCCTAGTAACAAGGTAAATTTTGGCATTTTACTCTATGATATATTAATAGATATTTTGATATATTTGTAACTTTTTTTTATAACATTTCGAAGTATTAAAATAAATTTTCTTGTAAAGTTTTCTTGTAAACACCATAAATAAATTTATATATTTTCAAAAATTCTTGTAACTTTGTTTATGTAGTTTTTGTATTTAGCTTAGTATGGCCCTTTTAGGAATATATAAACAAAAACTGTTAAGTTGTTAAAGCTACGTTTGCCTAAATAAGTATTACAAAACTAATTATTAGTTAACAATTATTTTATTGAGTAAATTTCTAATTGATTTAATTCCTTTCTCATTATTATTTGAATTCAGCCAGCTAATTGTAAAACAAACGAACATGTACAAGAAATCCACACACCTCTGATACTTTCATTTGTAAAACATCCATCCCTCTTTTTACATAGTACTCAATTTACACGGTTTCGTTTTACACGGTTTATTTTTTAAAGCTCGATTAAAAGTTAACAAAGCGACTCTTTCAAAAACGCAAACATTGAAGTCATATTTTCATGTTTCCATTCCAATGTAATGAAGGAAAGAAATAATACGAAATAAATCTACTCAGGTAACGTATTCAGGAACGTATTTACCGTGTAAATCGAGGGATGAGTATTTTCATTATTAATAATTGCGAAAACCAAATTTTCAGAAGAGCTATTAACAAATTTATTATGAATAAAGCATTGTTTAAATTTTGATAAGCCTTTAAGAAAACAAACAAAAAATATATAGAAATTAATTAAATATTTAGTAATTAATATGTAATATGAATAAATAGAATTTTAAAAAATATATATGATTAGGGCACATTTTAAGCCTATCAATTAGGCCAATTATTACAAAGGCATACAAATGAAATCAAAGCGAAATGAAACAAAACTTAAAACGGACGGGAACTGTATCACTTCCGATTTGTTTTTTTGCCTGACCTTGCCTCTTCGATCTGTGAATTGAGTCTTTCCAAATCCGGGCTGCTTTCACGTTCGCGATCCAAAGATCGATGACGTTGGTGCTCGTTCGAGAGCGGTCTTGCGCTCTGCTCTAATTGTCTAATCAGCGGCAATAAGGTACTTCCTAAGCTTGTTTGGAGCACCTCGTTTGGCAATTCCAGAATGTATTTAGGTATCCCTGTTCCGCACAAAAATTGGGCCAATTCGTCCGAAAAATTATTGCAGTTGTGTCTGAGCAAATTGTATGTTTGACCGCTGGAAAAAATAATATTTGTTATAAATAAATGTTTATAAAACCCATTTACAAGAAGCTTGATATGGACCCTGTTAAGCATTTGTTGGTCAAGCGCCATATGTATACATACATTATTACATTTATGTGGCAAGTGCAAGAAAGTATATACAGGGTCCGCCAAAAGTATTGCACCAAGCAATGTAGAATTAATACGCCTGCGATTTAAGACATGATATTTTAAGGTCGCATACAGTATCCACCAGTGCATATTTTGGCGATATTTTTAATATGTTAGTAACAATTGTTTCCGAGTGGTGGCGTCACATACGTTTTTTTAATGACATCATGGGTCGTTTTGATGGATCATTGGATAGACATTTTTATTGTGAATAGGAAAGTTTATCAAAAATGTGGTGACACATAACAAAATTTTTAAGAAATAAATCAAATAAATGTAAGAAATAGTATATTTTGTAAGTAGGTTTTTTTTTTTGTAATAAAAAAAATTCTGTAACTTTCACGTCACTTTTTTAATATTGAAGTCTTAATTGTGTTTATTTTAATTCTTTGTTTTTTTTTTTTAATGTAACCTAGCGATTTTGAATATTTGCGTGCGTTACCCAAGTCACGTGGAAATAAAACGACAAGTGGCATTTCTCGTACTGAAAATCGTGCGCAATATAATACATTTAACGCATGAATAATAAAAAATAAATATTGAATGAATGGAAAATTCTATTCATTATTGTTATTATTTGTATTCATTCTAAATGAATATAAATAATAATGTGATACACCTGACATCTTGCCAAGCTTAATACCGTTAGCACATTACCGTTTGGCTTGAACTAGTCGAGATTTGAGAAACTAGATTTTGAGGTTTTTAGTTAGAAAACCAAGTCAACTTTGTCTCGGTATAACTCGATTAATTAGTCTATAGCGGGCGTTTTGGTATCAAACTAAACTAGAAACAAAACTGCATAGACCAGTATTCATTTTAACTACCTAGTTAGACAAATTAGCTAGTTATGCTCATTTAAAAGCGATTTTAATCTATTGTAACTTGACTTAACCCCCCTCAATTAGTTTTTTCGAACAAGCAAAAATGGCAACACCTTTTTTTTGCCCATTAGTTCAGCAAATTTGAGACGACTGAACGCACTTAATTGGCAAATGTTTGAATACATAAATTAGTTTTGCAAATTGGGAGAAAGTTTTTATAAGAAAAACTCATACATTTGACATGTCCAACTTTGACTTTGTATAACTACCTTACTAATTAGTCTAAATGCAATGCTATAACATCTGGAGAAACTAGCACTAAAACTGAAACAACTAGTTTAAATTGTAAGGAGGTAGCTTCTTTGATTAAGTAGTCATAGCGGCTTGAACCAGTCAGGATTTGACAAACTAGTTTTAGAGATTTTCATTATAAAAATCAAGCCAACTTTGTCTTGGCATAACTCGAAGACTAGTTAGTCCACAGCGAGCGTTTTGGTATCAAACTAAACTAGAAACAAAATTGCATAGATTAGTATTGTATCTACCTGGTTGGACGACTTAGTTATACTCGTTAAAAAGCGAGTCTTGCAATTTTAATCTAACTTGACTTAACCCATCCGCAATTTCTTTTTGCGAACAAACAATGACAACATCTATTTTGCCTATTAATTTAGCAAATATCGGACAACTTGACGACGCAATTAATTAGGGAATGGTTGGATACATAAATTAGTTTTGCAAATTTGAGAACTAGCTTTTAGGAAAACCTCGTAAATGTGACTAGTCCAATTGTGGTTTAGTATAAGTACCTTACTAATTAGTCTAAATTCAAAGTTGCAACACCTTAAGAAACTAGCGCTAAAACTGAAACAACTAGTTTAAATTATAAGGACGTAGGTTGTTTGATTAAATAGTTACAGTGGCTTGAACTAGTCGATATTTGACAAACTAGTTTTTGAGATTTTCAGTTTGAAAACCAAGCCAACTTTGTCTCTACATAATTCAAAGACTAATTAGTCTATAGCGGGCGTTTTGATATCAAAGTAAACTAGAAACAAAACTGTATAGACTAGTATTTATTGTAACTACCTAGTTAGACAACTTAGTTAGTTATACTGGTTTAAAAGCTAGTCTTTCAAATTTAATCTAACTTGACTTAACCCTTCTCAGTTAGTTTTTGCGAAGAAACAAAACTAGCAACACCTATTTTGCTCCTTATTTTAGCAAATTTTAGACGACTGAACGCGATTAATTGGCAAAAGTTTAATGCGTCTTATGCGTGTTTAATGCGTCTTAATTCTCAAATGCGTGCGATTATGGCTCGCCGTGTGCGATATTTTCTTAATATGTATCGGCGATTTTTTTATTTAGAAATAGGATGAAAGTGCGCAAAATAGTGCAAAAGTGCAAAAAAATAAAAAAAAGTTTGCCGATGTATAAAAAAAACTCGTTCGTAAGGCGTTTTTCAGCACTTGTCCATTAGAAAACTCCTCGCTACGCTCGTCGTTCCAAAACTGAACGCGTGCTGTAAAATCACGCTTACTGAACTCGTCCTTTAATATACTACAACAGAATCAAAAAGGATAGAAATTATGATAATCGTTGGTTATGGTGATCGTAAGAGAACATTTATTTAATAACACTGATCTAAACAAAAACCTTATCAGTAGCTCCGTCACTGTGGAGCTACTGATAAAAAACTAACCGTTCAAAAATTTTAAGAAACCAAGTGTGAAAAATCGTAGTTCCTCTGGTAGACCCAGGACGGCAACAAATGATAGGGCACTAAATATTTTGCTGGATATACCCGAACGCCCACAGAATTCCATCAGTCCTCTCTCTGCAATCCATGATATCTCTAAAACGTCAGTGAGAAGAATATTAAAAAAGGAAAGGTTTAAACCGTACAAAGCCCATCTAGTTTAGGTTTATCTGAAGATGACTAGGTTTATCTGAAGATGACTTGGACCGCAGGGTTCAATTTTCAGAAATAATGTCTCAACTCATAAATTATAACGATAATTTTATGAAGACATTGCGATGTCAGATGAAGCCACGTTCCAATTGATTGGTTGAGTGAATAAACACAACTGTAGATATTGGCATCAAGTAAATCCACACGTAAAAATTGATTCATTCTCAATCTCCGCCAAAGATAAATGTTTGGTCTGGGATATTAGATGGTATTATAATCGGCCCTTTTATTATAGATGGAACACTAACATCTGAAAAATACCTGCGAATGTTACGAACACAAATTATTCCACGAATAAAAGAAATTCGACCCCATCCAGATAATAATAATCTCATCCACCCAGATGTCTGGTTTCAGTAAGATGGTTCACCCGCACATTTTGGTAGGGAAGTGCGAGAGTATTTAACACTAAACCTACCGACAGTTCTTGTATACCTAATCCTACCGCGCTCGGTCAAATTGACCGGTAATTAAAAAAGATTTTAGTATCAAGTGCAGATAATGGTTGATTTATCGCTAAATGTATATAAAATGAAGAATTTTCATGAAATTTCGTCCAAATTTATTGCATTTATTGCTCAATAATAAGTTCAAGTTCACTAAGTTCAATTATAAACCTAAAAAACAAAAATTGCATGTTTCTCACAAGAGAAACCGAACTAAATATTTTGCATATCTCAAATTATTCATAAAAAAAGAAATAAAATAAAACTTTTAAATGCAATATTATGCATACATACATACTATAGAACTGCATGTACATACTTTATTCGGCTTCCTTACAATGTTTACAAATTATTTTAGTCCGAAATGTACATTTGCCGCAAACATATTTTTCGCACTTCGAACAGATTTTTGTTGTTTTATAATCTTTACAAAATCTTATTTAACAAGTTTTTCTTGACAAGTTTTTCAAATCTGAACTTATGGTCGCTGTTGGCTAAAAGTAATTTTTCTCGAGATTTTTCTTACGTTTCGCCGAGCTCTGCAGCTAACTGGATTAGAAATTCCTGCCTCGAAATATTTTCACCTGTCGTTTCTTTGTACAAAACCCAGGCATTTATTCCAGCTAGGTCCAAAATGTTGAAAAATATCTGAAGTATACTGAAGTATCCTTGCCATCTAATCGGCCACATCTACACCAAATTTTGTAATATTATAAAATCTAATAGTTTCCGGTAAACGTTTGTTGCTTTTTTCTATTTCTATTGATTCACGATTGGAACTTAGAACAAGCACTTTTTGGCTTACTTTTATACACTGTAAGAGTAATGTAATTTGATTTGTACAATTTGCTTGAAAATCTAGCCATTTTATCTTTCCTTTCATTGGCCAGCTTTGGCAACTCTACTTTGTTCCCACGAATAGTTCCAGCATTAGTATTTTTTTTTTGCAAATAAATTCTTGTTGAAAAAATGTCTGTTGCTACGTTCCTTCCGCATCCTGTGAAAGGATCCATCAGTTTTAGAACAACGAACTTCACAAGTGGAGTTGAACATTCTCTCGTTTCATGCTTTCCCAAATAGGGAAACCCACTTATTATATACTTGGTATTGACGTCACACGACAACCAGAACTTTATTCCAAATTTGTCTGGTTTGTTTGGCATATACTGTGTAAATCTACACATAGTCTTCGGCGGAAACAACTGCTCATCAACAGCAATATATGCACCAGGTTTATAACAATTTCGTGAATTCTCAATAAATTGATCCCATATTTTGGATATCATAGCAAACTTATTGGATTGTAAACGCTAGCTTTTTTCGCTCTTCTTATCAAATCGTATGAACTTCATAATTTCGATAAAGTCGTTTCTGCTCATTGTTTTCGACAAAAAGCGGGTCCCCAATTTTTATTTCACAAATATGAGACAGCCAAATTGTTTGCCTCATATGCGCCGCCAGCATATAACAAAGCAATAAATGCATCTAGTTTTGTTCTATTTAGCTCCTACTTAGTCCCCAACACCCTAAATGCTTCTTCTCCTGTACATTTTATAATAGAATCCATTATACGGTGATCAATGATAAGAGAAAATGTCGTCTTATTTGCCCCTTTAGTATATGTCGTTTAGCATATCCTGTTGGCCCTGACGTAACCCTAAAAATATTATGCACTGGTATCCTACCAGGTTTGGGACTTCCGTTTATTTCGTCCCAGCGAATTGTAAATAAGCGTCGAGGGCAAAAAAGAAAAGGGAGTTAGGGATTGACATTCGAAAGTGAGATAGATTCAGAGGATCAACGTATCGAAACTGCTGCTGATGGAACTTTATCGAACGACTTTATCGAAATTCGCTGGTTCCATCAGCAGCAGTTTCGATACGTTGATCCTCTGAATCTATCTCACTTTCGGATGTCAATCCCTAACTCCCTTTTCTTTTTTGCCCTCGACGCTTATTTACAATATTCTCCTTTTCACTATCGTTCTCCAATTCACTTGTTGTAAGTAGCTCTTTATCCGTTTCTATAAAGTATTGTCTCATATCGAAGGTCGGTCATATTGCCCGACGCGATCGGTAGAACACATGATAAATATTTCTTGGAAAAGAGAAAAAATAACTTGAAGTATAGAGTGAAAAAAATACTATATGCATATTCTAAGAATTGTTATATACTTCGATAACGGTATTATAACGTTTAAAGTGTGTAATTTGGGGTAATAATGGGTCTAGTGTTAAATGTAACTTTTCCTAGAAGATGGATTGCACGAAGAGGATATATTGAGTGACCCACACGCTCGCCCGACTTGACGCCATTGGATTATTTCTTTTGGGGACATTTAAAGGGCGTTGCGTACGTAAATAAGCCAGTAGCATTAGAGAACTTGGAAGCAAGAATACGTAACGAAATAGCACGCATTCCTAGTGTATGGTTGCGAAATGCTTTTAAAAGTTTTATTACCCGAATTAACTATTGTCGGGAAGTAAATGGAGAACAATTTGAACATCTTCTTTAATTCATCTTATTTTATTTGTTTGAATGTAGACCGTAGAATGAAAGCAATATTTATTGTTCATACATTTGATCTATTTATTGAAAATTTTGTTATGTGACCTCACATTTTTGATAGACTCTCCTATTCACAAAAAAATGTCTATCCAATGACCAAAATCGAGCCATGATATCATAAAGAAAAACGTGGCGCCTAGACTGGGAAACAATTGTTACTAACAAATTAAAAATATCGTCAAAATATGCACTGCTGGATACTGTATGCAACCTTAAAATATTATGTCTATTTTGTGATATATAAATAATTCAAAAAATGATCCTGCAGTTCAACCTTTGATCTTAAAAAACTCATAACTATAATATATGTATTCCAACAGCTATAGCATATAGACCGGGAGTTAGTGCCAGATTTTCAGACGTGATTTCCTAGTATTCCTCGTGGAGTATATGTGGATATTCTGACGACAATAAACCATATATTTATGTATACTTGTTCTGTGTTTTTCATATATAAAAGTTAGTTAACATCTGTATGCTATTTAAGCGTTTTTATACAATTTCTATCGGGCTGTCATGTTTTTCAAAATGAAATTCAAGTAAAAAGCTGTAGACAAAGTCATTGGCATACCGTTTGTGTTAGTCCATAGGGTCGCCTCGGACAAGTGTATATATATTTAAAAAAAAAAATCTACTGATATATGTGTAAATGGCAATTTTTCCACGGCTTACCTTACATGAAAGTGACTTTTTTTCATTCTAGAAAAATTAGCATTTTAAAATTATGATTTTCTCGATTAAAACACTAAACTAACCAAATTTACATTGATTTTCTTATTAATTACATCAATTTCAATGGAATATTTTATGTACAAACGTAAAACGAGCCTGAAACTATTTAAAAAACCGAATTAAAATTAGGACGTTTGACTTGAAAAGTATCACCTTCTAAGAGAATGCAACAATATTACAATGCAAAGGAATAAACCAACGATTAAATTTGTAATGACAGTTCCGATAGTTTGCTTCGAATTGGTTTTATTAAAGTCGAATTATGGATGCTGCAAAATATATATTCTGCCGAATATCAGTAGAAAAAATTACATTTACTACTCGAGATGAAAGCTTTTTTTTGTTCGGTGCGATTGCTAACTCGCTGGCGCTCGTGATTAAACTCTCACCTCACCAAAAAAAAGGCCAATTTCATCTCTCGTTGTAAAATATTCTTTTATCCGCGTTCTGAGCAATCTGCTCTAAACAAATGGCATACCGCTTGCGCATGTTCAAGGACACCTCGCATTGAAAACATCTAGTAAATTTTTCTTAATAATTTGCAGTCATTTAATTCAGTAGTTTCGGGTATAGTGATTGGGGCAGTAAGAAGTGCAGACATACGCAACAGAAGATTCAAAATTGTTAATGAAACTCCCGTGTGTTTAAACAGTATGCCCCTTAGTTTTTCACTACATTCAGATGTATTTGGGTGGTATACCGAATGGCATACCGTATGGTTAGGTCCAAGGTTGTCGAAACATAAAATAATTTCTAAAAGCACGACAAAGGCTAAAGCGACTTGAACGACTTGTTTTTTATGACTATATGATTGTACAGTATGCCTCTCCGTTTTTAAATCAATCAATAAATTTTCCAAATCATAAGCGGCATACTGATGCTAACAATATGGTTTCCAAAAAATAGAATTTCCATTACGGATAGAAAAAAAACTAAGCAAGGAGGAAAAAACTTTTCTAGACTTTTTGGCTATTCTCGGAAACTAAGCGAGATATCGAAAAATACAAAACTCGATGTCTCAGCTCTGTTATAAGAAAACGCTAAACGATAGAAAAAATCTGAGAAGAGGTTCTTAAATGGGATTGAGTAAGGACCATTTTAAGCCAAATTTACTGGACTAATGATGTCATCGAATTTTGTCTTCCCAGAACCATACCTATATTTTTGCATATTTGAAAAAAGCTAATTTTTCTGAACAAATTTTATACAAAAAAAATTGCTATCTTTTTCCGTTAAAAAAATATAAACAAAATTGTATAAAGTAATTAAAGAAGAAAAAAGTAATATCACAAAGTCGCAATCATCACGATTTAAACAAGTAGCCTTTGGAAACAAATGGCAAAGTCGCATCCGTCAATAATTAGAAATTATTAATTAGTGTTATTTATTGATTTTAACATTACAAATAGTAATAGTAAATTTATTGAGTTTAACATTACAAAACACATAATATGTTACTACTATTACCAAAAAAAAAAACAAAGTTATGTAGGCAATCACTACAACAAATTTTCAATGTGACCTAAACACTTATCCAATCTCCGCCTTACTTCTCTCACTGAAGCCTTACGAAACATTTCTCTAGATAGTTCATCGCAAGCATTTCTGATTTTTTTTAAAATGTTCCAAGTTAACAGATGGTGTTCTGTAAACTTTATTTTACAAAGTTCCCGACAAGAAGAAGTCTAGTGGGGATAAGTCCGGTGATTTAGGCGCCCACTGTATCGGTCCATTTATACCTATCCTTTTTCTTTGTATGTTTCATTTAAATATTGTTGGATATTTCTTGCTTTATGCGGTGGAGCTCCGTCATGCTGGAAACACATGTTTTCTCGCAGCTGTAATGGCACATTTTCGAGAAGCACAGGAAGTTGTTCTTGTAGAAATTGCAAATATCGCTTACTATGTAAAACTCCATCGTAAAAATATGGACCAATCAAATGCCTATGTGGTATTAATAATACCACACCAAACGTTAATTCCGAAGTGTCCTTGGTTTTCAATCAGATTGACAAAATGCGGTTTTTCAATAGACCAAAAATGTTCCTTTTTTTATTGGGTTTACCGTTACTAACAAAACGGCTTTCGTCAGTCCACAACACATGCTGAAAAAACCGATACTGAAACTGCTCTTCTAGGTATCTTTTGAGATTCCCCATAAACAAATAACATGTCGACTTTTCGTTGTGCGTGAACATTTTAATAAACTCTCAACTAGTACCGTTCGGAACCGGCGATTAACTGCTAGGTTCCGTATATTAGTGGTGAACGCATCATGTTCCACAAGTATGCGCGAGAGGTTGCCTAAGCTCCCGCATTAGCTTAGGCAACCTCTTGCGCATACTTGTGGAACGCAATTTTCGATAATACTTTATTTTTACAAATTTGGTTATAATTTTTTAACGGGAAAAGATAGCAAATTTTTTTCTTTGCAAAATTTGTTGAGAAAAATTAGCTTTTTTCAATTATGCAAAAATATAGGTATGGTTCTGGGAAAACAAAATTCGATGTCGTTATTACTCAAGTTTCCAAATATGGAAGAAAATGTAAATTTGGCTTAAAATGGTCCATACTCAATCCAATTTAAGAACCTCTTTTCAGATTTTTTCTATCGTTTTTTCGTTTTCTTATAATAGAGCTGAGACATCGAGTTTTCTTCACCCTGTGCGACTGAATTTCCTGCGGCAAGAAACTTTTTTTCGCGATATTAAGAAAAATCCCTAGTCAACGATCCGTTAATCCATCCGCTTCTAAAAAACGACAGAAATTGTTGCATTTGCGAGCACAATGATACTAATATATGAAGCCTTTTATTATTTTGATTGATTATCTTTAAGTTTATATCAAATTTGATTTGAGTTTTTATAAAATTAGTTTAAAAAGCTGTACCTACATATATTTAAACAAATATTCGGGCTGATTCTGTAAGAAAAATGTTAAAAGTTAATTGAATAGAAAGAGTTTTCTATTTCCGCTAATAATCTAGTCTTTTCTAGTTTCTATTACTATAAAATCTTTATTATTTTATTTATTTATTTTTAATATTTAAATAAGTTGACACAATATTTAAGGTATTGATTCTGTGTCAGCTAGTATCGAATAAAATTTGTTCAACAAACCAACACATTTTGATTGAATAAAGTAGCAAATTAGAATTGAATCACAAATATAATTACATATACTAAAATAGTTTGGTACGCCTTTGCGGGAGGGGGCGGGATAAATGCGTCAAATCGGGTTTGTAGAATGAAAACGGACGTTTTGGGTGATTTTCGAAAGAAAGTTTTGACGGGACAAAGTGGTAAAATATTTAGAAAACTCCAGACAATTGACTAATCTTTGAGAAATTGTGGTGCCGCCGAAGGCGGCGGGGGTGCGGTGCGAAAACAAAATTTCCGTTTCTCGGCCGCCGAGCGGCCGAATTTGAACCGATCGCGACGCGAATGGTGCTATCTGGAGCGCTGATTTTTCCGCACAAAATTGTCATCTCAAATTTTCGAGTCTTTGAAAATTTGTAGAAAAGTGCGAAAAACCGAAAAAAAAATATCGCAAAAAACGATCTTCTTTGACGTTCTATTGCGAGTCGACCGCTGAACAGAACGCCTTCCCGTTTGCGGTTCCGGTTTCGTAGGTTCTTTCTCTCTGGGTCTTCGAAGAGGCCGTGCGATTTTTTGCAAAAATGGCCGTGCGGTACATTTTTTTGCAAAATCGGACGTTATCGGCTGCCGAACCGGAAGTGGGTGGAATTTTGCAATTTCTTCTAAACCGTTCGATGGAGGTCGACGGTATCTTGCGTACAATGTGCCGATTTGCCGATTCGCAGAAACAACGAGGCTGCCACGGCCGATAGTAGCAAACCGGTAGGATGTCAATCCGCAATCGAGATCTACAAAAGTACAAATGACACAACTTTCTGCCCTACAGTGGCAGATCGAGAACAGATTGGACCGTGCCATAGGCTATTAAAAGTTGCAAAAAGTTCGCATCTGGCAAAGTTATTGCAAAAAAACGAAATTCGCATTTTGAGTCCTAGTTAAGAGGTGTATGCGAATTTTTCAGAAAGTTTTGAACGGTGTCCACGTTTCACTTGAACTGTGCGCCCCCCAGAGCCCCGAGAATTGTCGCCCATTTTTCGCACGTCGTATTTCATCCGTCTTTCAACTTTGCAAGGGTTGTAAATGTCGCTTCTTCGCCGGCTGCGGTTCAGCGTAGGCGAATTTTCCAAAATTCCTCAAATTTCGGGTACGTCAAAATCGGAATTTTCTTACCACGACATTTACGCTGCAACGAAGAACACCAATCGATGGTAACACATTTCCGCACTTTCACCTGCAAGTCCCGTCGCAAGATGATTCGAATTTTTCAGCATTTTCTGAACCAAGAATTCACCAAGAAAACATATCGGCGCTACTGGCGGGACGCAAACACAAACGTCAACCCAAGCGTCAGTCAGTTGAAATCTACTGCGACCGCTGAAAAAAATTGCTTTCATACAAAACTCAGACTTTTCGAACAGTAAAGCAACGTTGAAAATATATAACATTGAACGAAACTGTAACGTATGGTAAGGTTCGGGCTACGATTTGCTGACAGCTTCTGCATATTCATGAAGGTTGTTCTCGATATCTCTATTCGAGTTCGTACCTCTAAATCAGGGTTTAAGTCTTCCGTTAGCCAATATCCAAGGTACTTAAATTTGGCAACTCTTTCAATGCGTGTGCCGACTACTACAACATCGGCTTGGACATTCGGATTTTTACTAATTATCATTATCTTTGTTTTTCTGATGTTTTTTTTGATTGTTTTTCTACTGTTGCAGATTGTTGCTAATATAGATTTCGGATCAAGTATACCTACGTCCTCTTCGTCTAGTTTTTTTTATTGTAATATTTTAATTAGTGTGCTGTGTTTGACATTCTCCAAGGACTTTTGATAGTCGATGAAACACGCGTATACCTCTTTTTGCTGGTCTCTATATTTTTGTAGGAAGATATTGACACTATAAAGTGCTTCTCGTGTTCCCATTCCTTGTCGAAAGCCGAACTGTGAATCGTCGAGATCGGCCTCGCATTTTCTATATATTCTCTGTTGCTGAGTTTTTTAAAAAGAGCTTTAAAACCTTACTCATTACGCTAATTAGTCGAAAATGACATTTGTTAGCATTTGGTGTTTTTGGTATGGGAATAAAAATTGATTCTAACCAGTCACTGGGAAAGACCCTTGTTCTGTATATAGTATTAAAAAGTTGTACAAAAATTCCGATGTTATCTTCTTCTACGAGTTTAAGAAAATCTCCATAAACACCATCTGGTCCCACTGCTTTGCCTTTTTTGTGGCCCTGAGTGCTCTGATTTCTGATTTTATTATATCGGGTCCATGATCGGATGAGCCAATTTTTTCCTCCTCTATCCTTTCATGACTATACATCTCTTGCACGTACTTCTTCCATGTCTCTTTTAGTTCAAATTCAGTCATGATGAGTTGATTTGATGAGTCATGATGAGATTTTGATTATTCAATAGCTAGTTATGTGGTCTTTTATTAAATTTTCCGCAATTCTCTTTGACCATTTGGTGCACATTGAAGATATGGTTTTTGTTTCCCTTGTGCTTCCTGTATTTCATTGTATCTATCGTTCATCCAATGTTCTTTAGCTTCTCAGATCTTCCTTTGAATTATTCGTTGCACTTGTTTGTATCTTTCAACGTTTATATTTTTATATGTTCGTCTTTCTTCCATTAAGTTTAATATTTCTGTCGTGATCCACGGTCAATTTTTATTCATTATATTGTTATTTTCCATTATACTGTTCTGAGTAGATCATGGAACTTAGTCTCATAGATCTGAGTCAGTCTGACCGAGAAGGGACCCCCAAGCAAGTTTCTCCCAGAAAAGTTTGTTCTTGAAATCAGCGGAAATCATTTTGGAACATGTGATATTAGTGGAATTATGTGCCAAAATATTTGTGGTTATTTAAACTGTTTTTCTATTCCGAGTTTTAAATGTATTTAATTGGGTAATAATTTTTTTTTTTGTAGCAAACAAATTAACAAGTAATTTATTTATCCTGGGTGAAAAATCTAAATCTTTGACCACGTTTCTCATTTAAATTGATGGCTGGCTTCATTAAAAAAAAATGGTTTAATAGATTCTACAGCATGTGGAACAATAAAATTGTACACGCTTCTAAAGAAAAAGTCGATCTGTCTAACACCTCATTATCTAACACATCATTTTCGAAAAATATTTGATCTGGCGGTGGCTGCCGTAACATATTGGAATTCTTTATTGTCGTCTGGATTCATTTAACAAAATTATTTTAGTTTCACACCATGTGGAACAATAATATTACACACATTTGTAGAGAATTAGTAATTCTATGATATCTCTCAGTTATTTTTACAAAATATTTTGTTCGGCGGGGACCGCCGCCTCTCAAAGTCAACGCAGCACAGAAGGCAACACATTCAAATAACTATATTTTGAAAACTGCAACAGATGTATTAAAAAAACTTTCAATTCTAGATAGCGCATACATTTATCTATCGAAATTGTCATTTTGGAATCTTCGTGGCCGATAACCTTGACACACTTTTTTTTTAAATTCAGAAATTTATGTTGAAATTCTTCAAGTATTTTTTCTGTCCAACTCTGCCGAACATGTATTTTACACTGTTAGATAAAGCAGATTTTCTGCTAAAAAACGTTTTTGGTGAGGCATTTGAAAACCGAAATTCAGAGAAGGGGAGTGAGTTGAATTCTTTTTTGCATTTCATATTTTTTACTTTTGTGACTAAACCGAAGATTGTTGCAAAATTTGCAAAGAATACTTTTTTGTAGAAACCGACATCCTACATCCGGATATCCCTGTTATGATTTTCTATGTTGAGGCGTTGACGAGATATTTGCAAAAAAACTCTGAAGACAAAATAATTTTCCACGCCGTACCCATTGGACGGGGAGCGTTCAAATTTTATCAGCTGATACTTCTGGTGGATACTCACATTCAGAAAAAGTTTCATTGAAATCCTTACAGGTCTAATAATTTTTTTCGCAATTTTTGAATATTTAAAAATTTTCGTCTTCGGTTTTGATCGGAATTCGTGATTAACATGTCTGGATTTAAAAAATATATATTTTAGTAAGTTTCACACAACGTGGAACAATAAAATTTCACCCATTTGTAGAGAATTAGTTAGTATTATATCTCTTAGTTAGTTTTGCAAACTATTTTAAGTGGCGGCGGCCGCCGCCCCTCAAACTAGAACATAACAGAAATTAATAAATTCAAAAAACTGTAAAATGAAAGCTGCAAGAGATATATTGAAATTTCTTTCAGATCTATATAGATTTATACATTTTTCTATTGAAATTGACGTTTTGGTATATTTATGGCCGATAGCCTGGACACATAATTGTTTTAATAAAGAAATATTCATTGAAAACTTGCAAATATATTTTTTTGTCCAATTTTCCGGAGTCTAAGAAACATGCATTTAACGCTATTTTATTGAACACATTTTCATCTAAAAGTTTTGTCATTTTCATTTTTCCAAAGCAAACCGTTTGGCCGAAATTTTTTTTTGGGAACGAAGAAATTCAAAAACCTTCTAAAATTTTTTCAATTTTATATTTTTTACTTTTGCGACCAAACCGAAGGTGTTTACAAAATTTTCAAAGAATACTTTTTTGTAGGCACCGACGTCTTACATAAGGATATCCCGGTTATAATTTTTCACCTTGAGGCGTTGACGAGTTATTTGCAAATAAGGTTTGATGCAAAAATAATTCCTCACGGCCCCCCCATTGGAGTGGACGCTCCCAAATTTTGTCAACTCATATCTCTGGTGGATACCCACATTCAGTAAAAGTTTCATTGAAATCCTTCAAGGATTAATATATTTTTTTGCAATTTTTGAATATTTTGAAATTTTCGCATTCGGTTTTGATCGGAATTCGTGATTGAAATGTCTGGATTTGTTCAAAAATTATTTTAGTAAGTTTTACCCAACGTGGAACGATAAAATTTTACACATTTGTAGAGAATTAGTCAGTCTATGATATCCCTTAGTTAGTTTTGCAAAATATTTTATCTGGCGGCGGCGGCCGCCCCTCAAACTCGAACATAACAAAAATTAATAAATTCAAATAACTATAAAATGAAAACTGCAAGAGATATATTGAAATTACTTTCAGCTCTATATAGACTATATATTTTTCTATTGAAATTGACGTTTTGGTATCTTCGTGCAGATAGCCTTGACAAAAACAATGTGAAATTTTGTGAAATCTTTTTTCTGTTCATTTTTCCAAACTCAGATAAACCAAGGCCACATACGCGCGGCAGTGCCGCGCGTATAGCCCTGAACAGATAAATCAAAACCACATACGCGCGGTAGCGCCGCGCGTATAGTCTTGATCAGATAAATCAATACCACATACCCACGCGGCAGCGCGTATGTGGTCTTGATTTATATGTTTTCTACAAGTTTTACGAGTTTTCTACAAGAATAGTTAAAAATTACACATTTATTTGGAATCTAAAGGTGTATTCCGCGACTTCCTAGCGTGTATAACAAAAGAGTTATTGTTGAAAAAACGGTCAGTTCTACCACTTCACCGCTGAAGGAACAGCCATCTCGAAATTTATCCGGATTTTCTTTTTAAAATCAAATAGTGCACATTGAGGCCTATTGAAATGTGCTACATGAACTTTTTGCGGCTGATAGCCTCGACATGCCGAGTGTTTAAAAATGTCGTGTACTTTTCTGCTTCATCTTCGAAAAATCATATGCCTCATTTCCTTGGGTTTGCAAATAATTTTAACACAGATCTATAAAACACATTAATTTAATCGCTCCGCTGTTAATTGTTTGGTCATAGGAATTTTTTTCATTCAACTCCGCATTCATTCTCCATTTAAACCTATGTAAAATGTAAAACCAAATTCAGAGAAGGGACCCATTGAAAAAAATATCACTTTTCACATTTGTGACAAAACCAAAAGACTTTATAAAATTTGCAAAGAATGCTTATTTGTAGATACCAGAATTCCACATACGGTGCACCAAATCCCTATTTTCTGTTTCGAGGCTCGGCAGAGATATTTTCCAAATTCCTCCAAAACTAAAATAATTTGCCGCGTCCTCCCCGATGGCAGCGGAACATTGAATTTTCGTCCGAGTGTACTTTTTATAGGCATGCATTTTTTTTCGCTATTTTTGAGTATTTTGAAATTTCCGCGTTCGGTTTTGGATAAAATTCGTGATTGACAGGTTTGATTTTCTTAAAAAATAGCCTTTATGAGTTCCACCCCACGCAGAACAATAAAATTGTACACATTTATACACAGGGCATCGTTCTATGAAAACACTTTGTCAATTTTGCAAAATATTTTATCTGGCGGCGACCGTCCCTCTTAAATCCAAACCGGAAGAGAAAACAATAAATTCAAATATCTATAGGTTGATAACTGTAACAGATTTTTACAGACTTCTTTCAGTTCTATATAGACCATACATTTTTCTATAGAAATTGATATTTTGACATCTTCGCGATTCTACCCTCAGGCTTCTGCCCTCAAATTCATACCATTACAGAGAGTAATAAATTCTAATAACGATACTTTGAATTGAAAAATTACTATTTATTATTTAAATTCTAAGTTTTTACAACTAATTAGACGCAATTAACAGTCGCGTACCATACTTTTTATCAAATGACTATAGCTTCAAAAGTTTAATTGGTACATTAAAAAATCTTTCAGTTCTATATAGACTATCCATTTCTATTTTTCGTTTTGGTATCTTTGACGCCGATAGCCTTGCCGCAGGATTTAATTAAAAAACTATATATTGAAATTTTTTTTGAAAGCTTTTCTGATTCCTACCAAACTTGCGTATAACACTGCTCGATAAAGCAGATTTTCTAAAAAGTGTGCAATTTTTATACTTCCAGATCAAACATTGTGGCCGCGTGACCTCTCGATCCATAATAAAATAAAGTAGCAAGAGGTGTTGTTAAACCTAGGTTAGGTTAGAGCACCTCGATCTAAAATATGCTAAATTGGCAAAGTCTGTTAGCCTAACTTGGATTATATACCGCAAAGCGGCAGAAAAATTAAGACACACTACAAGCGCGACAAGCGGTAGCGCGACCCAAGAGATCAAAAATAAGATAAAGCTGTAAAGCTGAATGTTGGTTTAACCAAGGTTAACCTATTAGGTTACATGTCGCAAAGCGCCAGATAAATCCAGACCACATACGCATCCCTCGAAGTGAAACCGGAACTGATACTAATAGATTCAAATAGCAACAACTTGAAATCTGTAATAGATATAATAAAAACTCTTTCAGATCTATTAAGATCAGAGATATTTCTATTGAAGCAATTTGACCATTTTGGAATTTTCGTGGTCGATAACCTTGACACTGGATTTTTTAAATAAAGAAATACATGAAAATCAAGTCAACGTTGACATTAACGTCAGTTGAGTAATTTATTGGTAATTATTTTTTTTTGGTGAAACTTTTAGTAACATAATTTTGCTAAGTGTTGCTAATTGTCTAAAAGCAAACTTACTATAATTTGAGGAGTGATATTGGAAATCAAGAGTTGCCAACCTTCATAAAAGGAGGTTACTATATATGATGAAGTGACGTTAGTAACTAAGGTTTACAACTTTGACGAAAAAAACTCTTAACAGCTGATTTTTTCTAACTTGGTTATGCTATCTGCCAAACTTGACAACAACAACGAAACTTCCGCAAATAGTTGGTGAGATTTTGTCCGAGTATGTTGGTTACTCAACAACACAAGTTTCCAACTTGATAAAAACAATATATGTTGGTTATGTTGAACGTCAAAGTTGACAACATCAACATCACTTATTTAATTAAAAGGTTATGACATTTTTAGTGAGATTTTCAGTAACTTTTACGCCACAGCTGATTTTTTTTGTCTATGTAAACTTTAATAACTAACATCACATCGTTAGATATAGTAACTTTTTTTATGAATGTTGACAGGTTTTCATTTCTAATATCACTCCTTTAAATATATTTAATTATAGTAAGTTTGATTTCACACAATTGTCAATCACATCACACACTTGAAAATGTATTATACAATTCCACCCTCATCAATTATTCCATATTTAACAACTATTCCATTATTTTCAACTCTTCCATCCATAAAAACTATTCCATTCCGAAAAATACGATCCACATGTACTAGTAGTCTTAAAAATAGTTAAAATAGAGAATAAAAAGAGTAATCTATTTAATTTTGATATAATATGTATTCTGTTTAAAAATTGAAACGACAAATATTAAACTGACAATTATAAATCTGTCATCAATTTGATATTGATATTTGATTTGATAAGTTGGCAAGTCAAGAGATCAACAATGTGATTTGGTAAACAAACGCTAATGCGTCTTATTTTAATACTTACGCGTATGAAGTTTGGCTAAGCCCGCTCAGGTACTCTGTATAAACTGGATATGGTATTTGTGTTTCGCCGAGCTTGAGCCTTTGTAATGGTGGTCCCAAAGCAGTTGAACCCTTGAAAAACAACATCAAATTAATACAAATTGATTAATTATAAAAAACAATTGTACAAGATATTACAGTATAATCTTGATAATCCGACACATATGCGACCAGACAACCGCCGGATTATCAAAAATTTCCGGATTATCAGGATTAAAACAAAACAATAACTTGTAATTTTACATATTTTATGCACAATTGTATTTCAGAAAGAATAATAGTATATTACGTAATGAGAGTTGTAAGAAGCATATTACGTACGAGCGGAACAATTACGCGCGACCCGCGTAGCGGGGAGCGCGTAATTCCGCGAGTACGTAATTGCCTTACAACTCGAATTATGTACTATACTTTATCTACGACCACACTATTTTTTTCTATTTAATAAGAAAATTATGTTTGATGTAACTGATAAAGTGATTCATCGATATAGGCAACACAATGTACGCAGTGTCAGTGTCAAATGAAATAATTTATATTTACTTAATAATTTATAATCTTTGTTTAATTTCATTAATACCTATTAATACCTACTGTGTTGTAGCAGTATCGTTTTGATTTTTCATGGAGCAGTCTATATAGCCTTCTGCTACTGCAGACGAACGCCAGCCACCATGCCTTTTTAGTGACAATAAATCACCACCGGAATCCACAAGAATGGTGGCTGACGAACGTCTGTAACAATGTCCTGTATAAAGAAAGATTTTCTTCCGGCAAATGAAGATAATTGGCAATTTGTTTAGGAATAGAGCCAATTTTATTTATTTCATTGCTTAGTGCATTTCTCATTTTGATAATTTAGAAAAAAAAGACTTAGTTTTGTCCATATTTTGTGGGCGTACGTTAATATATTTTTTACAGGTTTGGTAAAATTCTTTCGGTAGCACAAAAGATCTTTAAGTTTTTGTTTTGGAATCATGAATTTTAATGATCAGAGATGTTCCGGTGTCTTCTATATGGCAGGGTTTGACATTTCGTAGTTCTTGTTTTCTGCAGGCACCACTAATGCCAATGATAAGAATAATCTAAAATTATATAAAAAAATATGTCGTTATGCCCATTAGAGAGCATTATAAGAAAAAAGTAATGAATAACTTCATCAATAAATTTTTGTTATCCGGTGAATTATTAAGGAAACTTTTGCATTTCTGGAATGGTTAAAATTTTTGATTTGTTGCTTTTAAATCCATCAGATTTTCTCTTTAGTAAAGCTATTAACTTTGAATGTTTTGAAATGTCGATGTTGTGCTTTATATTAATTGATGTCCGAACCATTCAATAAATTGCCCAAAGTGAAGATCACTGTTTGAGATAACTCATCAAAGTATAATAAAACATTTTCTGAAAAGGATTTAACTTTATGCTTCATTCTCCGGTCCATAAATTTTCTATATGCATCCTCGTATCAATCCCGAGATTTAATCCGTAGCAAATTATGGGCAGCTTGTTTCGCTTTTTCAACAATTTCGGGCGGAGTAGCATTTTCTATTTCGCTATCACTGGACATCAATGGACTTTAATTTTTATAATTTAAATATAATGTATATTATGTATTAGTTTGACGTTTAATTTTTTTTTGACAAATAACGCAATGTATTGGGTTGCCTATATTAATGATAGTAGCAGCTCTCAACCAATCAACGAATTGTAAACCAAACGCACTAGTGTGTTATTGAATCATTAAATAACATTAATCGCGGACTGTTACATACGTGTGTTGTAAGATGTATTTACATAATCCACGATCTGTACAATATTGGGCAATTATAATAGTGGTCGTAGATAAAATATGTAAACGTGTACATACAAAAAATATGTACTAAGAACAGATAGTATGAAATAGAAATAACTGAAAAAATATTATACAAAATAATTTTGCTTTTTGTTTCTTTGTCTTAAACATTTTATCAAAAACGTACTCTGGTAACCTTCTCCGCAGTAACACATCATCACTTTCTGTGGAATTTTCTTCTGTCCATTTCGTACGTTAAACATTTGCATCACAGTTTGCTACAGTTCGCCGAGTTTAAACATTCAAGTTATATTTAGCTTCATCGTCATCCACGAAACAAATTATGCTGAGGATTTCTTCGTCAGAAAAGAAATGAAAATTTTCCTCGTTTCTGCCTTGAAGCCAAGCTATATAATCGTCTCGAGCGTCGTTTGTCAGCGTAACATCCACTTCACATTTGTTGGAAAACTTTTGTAAAAATTCAGAAGACAATTGTGGAGTAGTTGTGAACTTCGTAAGAATCGTGAATCAAGTTGTCAGAGTTTAAGGGTGTCCCTTTTGACTTTATTTCAGCAGTGCGCGAGGTTTATATCTGACGCGGGAGAGCGGAAAGAAAGGACACTTGTTTGTTTACCCAGAGCTCCGGATTTCTGAACGTGCCGCATTAACCAACCGCCGGATTATCGAGATTATACTGTACAAAGAAATCATTTAGCAATATTTCTGTATACATGAATTCCTCTTTTTACACGTTAAATATAATTTATTACAATATATTACAATTTAAATTTTATTCAAATTATATTATATACAATTCACTTAAACTGTAAACAATTTATTTTTTAATTATTTTTTTTAAACCGCATAAAAGAGAGAAAGTGAAAAAAGGAACAGTGTAAAACGAGGAATAGGCGTCTTTTGAAATATTAATTATTTAATGGAACATCAATTTATTGTCCGTTTGGTAAGTTATAAGAACTAGTGTGGCAACAGAAATACTGACTAAACAGTAAATTGTGTGCAACTAAAAAGATTAAAATTGCCAACGGTTTTATGATATTCTGAGCAACGATTATACTAATAAAGCATTTATAAAAGATTCGAACATCGAAAATAATAATCTCACCAAATCTCAGCATCAAAAAATTGTAAAAGCAGACAACTGCGTATCATTTTATTGTCTTCTTTTCCTAAGAAACAAAAAAATATAATGTATGCAGCACAATTTAAACTTCAAATTAACGTTATTTATAATCATTTTAAAGAAATATTATTGAATTACTAATGCGTCTTTGGATTTTGCAGGACATTCATTCATTTCCACGCTTCTTTTTTGTCCGATGGAAATGTGTTTCGCTTCCAAAGGCGGAGATGTATATTTCAGTCTAATTGCTAGACCTAGAACATGTTTACATATATATTTTTAGAAAAACTCTGGACAATTGCAGCTAGCGTTTATCCATTCGGTTTTTTTGTTTGCGCATTACAACTTTCCAGATCGATTTTTTTATTTTTGAATTGAACATTTTTATAAGCAGTGTGTAACACCTTAACTTTTTTGTATAATTTTGCCCAATTAAGCTTAATAGAAGGAGCGTTTGCAACAGATTCCTCTGTATCCCTGTGGGATCATTCGTGGACCATCTCAAATGCCAAAACCAGAAATCGAGATAAAGAGAAGCGTTCACTGAATGTGTTCTTTTATAATCCTATTAAACGATTCCAGTGAGTTATTTTTAGCTGGTGATCCAGACGCAGCCCCTAAGTACCAGTTCCGATTTTGAGTTAACCACTGTTTTTTTTAAATATCCAATAAAACTGGTTTGATTTTCCCATTTTCTTAAAAAAAGCTTTGCAGTGCAGTCAAGAGGGTGCAGTCACTTGAGCAGTCAAGAGGGTAGTGCCGCAGGGTTCCTTCATCGCCCTCCTGCTATTCAAGATCTATTTGTTTTATTGCAGACGACACGAAATTATATTTCGAGTCTCGTTTTTCGAGATTACATTGTAGTACCGCTACTTTCTACTAGATTCAACCACAAGTTCAGAGTTCAAAAATTTTCGGTCTCCCTGCTCCCTGCATTACCGACCGGTCGCACTTCATAACGTTCTTTGTGCTAGACGAAACCACATGTTTTTGTGAGTGATTAACGACGTGTTAACCCAAAAATTATTATCTGTTTTAAGATTAGTGAAACAAACACATCAAATTCGTTGCGTAAATGGCTACAAGTAAAAAACGGGAGACAGGGAAGAGGAAAAAACTAATTAGAGACTGCGGAGATTAGAAAAAATGGTTGAAGGCTTTTGAATGGTTGACTATTGCTTTCTCCAGGGAGATAAAAATGGATCTAATTGACAAATATCCACATGGTAACAATATTCATCTTGAAGCACCCGAGTCAAATGTAGAAATCGCATCAACTCTAAACGAAAGGGGGATTAAGAGAGATCAACAGTTCGTTGCTGAACAAAATCTAGCTGGTTCAGCCTAATCTGCCTTGAGTCAGAGCATTACAATGGTTCTAAATGATGAAGAATAACCATTAGATCGTTTAGATCTCTTAGAAAAGCTGACCGATACAGGAAAACTTGTATCACAACTGCATTATCAGATCTCTTCGGCTAGAAGGGCATCATTCATTTCTTCAATCCTTCCTAAGCCTATGAAACACTTACTGCAAGGAATGCAAAAAGATCACTTATAAAAGAGCATTTATTTTAAATTGCATAATGGTGTATGAAATTCCTTTTCATATCTATCCTCATTTATATTTGAGTTTTACTAAGGATATACAATTTTCATTGGTAGTTGAAAGATTGTTAGAGTTTAAATTTGAAAATTATTAACTATAGAAGCAATAATGTCGAATGAGAAGTTGTAGTATGCCAATGTTTATCACCAAACTTCCTTGTTTCAAAACCTGATGGAACTAAAAAAAAAAAAATTTTTAATGAAAAAAATAGTTGGAATTAAGCTCGTTGTTATAAAATGGATTTAAATGTTAAATTATAATACATTAAATTATAGAGACAATTTGCTCTAAACATCTACCATGTAATCTCGAAGAACAAGACTCGAAATATAATTTAAAATCAAACGACCTTACCTTAAGTGAAGTTCGATTGTAATTATATGAAAGGATCGTTCGCGATGATTGCACCTGTATGAAGTGCGACCAGTCAGTAATGCAGTGAGTAGGGAGCCCGAAGATTTTGGAACTCTGAACTTGTGGTTGAATCTAGTAGAAAGTAGCGGTACTACAATGTAATCATCTCGAACGAGACTCTCATATAATACAATCGAACTTCACTTACGGTAAGTTCATTTGATTTTAAATTATACTGCAACCCGCTGGAAAGTGCTGTAACACTTCAGGAAGATCTTGCTTCAATCGAGAGGTGAACTGACACGTGGCTCATGTCTCTGAATGTAGCAAAACTGATGTGTAAGAGTGTGTAACTGATGGATTTTTTTAAATAAAATATTTTTTTCTATTAAGTAGGTTTTAAGATAGCATTAACCAATTTTTCAAATTTAGTCAACTAGCCTATGGTCAAATACTTAATTTGCTAAGGATGCACAAACATTAGCTGCAACAGGCGAACACGATACCAACCATATCAACTAGGTAACCATCGATAGTTGTGCGATTCGCCACTGTGGCGCGCCAACAACCACGTGCTCGAGGCTCTTTTTCATGAGATGGTAGCAAAATCTAAATAAAAATGACTACGTTTAAAATGACTGATACGCATGTTGCTTGCAAGATGATGGAGAGAGGAATATTTGTTGAACAAGGTTAAATGTTATAAAAAAAAGTTGGTGCTATGGAAATTAGATGTGTTTTTAACGCTAGAGTATATTGTCAGGTGATGCATGTAGAATTTCAGTTGTGTACTTTTGTTTCTACCTTACCATTATGTTGTTGTTCATGTGTGTTTGTCTAATTTTTTTTATTTACGTAAGTTTAGTAGTTGCCAGTAAAATTATATTGATGCTCTATATCCTGGGTTCCGAACCTAGGGGTAATTACTCCGACAGGGGTAAATCAGCTTTTCTGCGGAGGTAACCTAGAGCTTAATTATTATGTCATACTATTTACTTAATAGAATTGATAGTTACTAATAATTATTAAAAGATTACAGATACACCGCGCAGTAGTATTTACAAACTTTCCAGCAGCCGTGTCGTTGTCGCCTGATTTAAGTAGATAATCCGCCTGATAATCCGACACATATGGTACCAGACAACCGCCGGATTATCCAAAAATTCCAAATTATCGCGGAACGCCTAATTACTGAATGTGCCTGAATAACCAACTGTCGGATTATCATTATTGTACTGCAGTTATTTAATTTTTTTATTGCATTTTTTCTATTCAAGAAAACCAAAACACGTGTCTGCTAGTTATCTTGCCCTCCAGTTATCTGAATTTCCGGCAATTGCTTATTAATTTTCCTACCATGAAATATTGTAATGGCCACGTTTTTTTGCCAAACTTCCTTGATATTGTAAAATTAATTTAAGTTAGTTAATTTGTAGAAGTCTTAGTGTACAGTCACATAAATACATTTATTAAAAAAACGCTGTGTTAAATATTTTTAAAGACTTATTGCTAGTCTTGCAAGTAAGTAACTTCTTAATACTTGCCGTAAATCAATCGCGAGTCTAAACAGTAACATGGCTACCACATCCGGAAAAAAACGCTCCTATGAAGAAGCATTTTTGCAATGGGGCTTCACGAATATGGTAGAAAGTTCACCACTACTCGTGGTGAAGACGTGAAAGATCAGACTTTAAGCTTCATAGCAGATTTCTTATCGCATTGCTATGAACAAAAAATCCCACACTATAGGAGAGTCTCAAATACAACAGTTCAAAGTCGCATTTCAGACTTGAGTAACGATATTTTGGCAACTGTTATTTATGAAATTAATGAAAGTCCTATATTTGCGCTGCAATTAGATGAGTCAACGGATGTAGCTTTGTGTTCACAATTACTGGTATTTACTCGGTATATAAAAGATGACCATGTAAAAGAGAAATACTTGTTCTGCAAGTCTCTGCTCACCACTACTCGTGGTGAAGACGTATTCGAACCGCTAAAGCAGTTTATTTTAGACAACGGACTGGACTGGTCCGTTGGTTGGTTGGAGTTTGGCTTTCCATGATGGGTGTTCGTTCTGGATTTCAAGCACTCGTGAAACAAGTTGCTCTTCAAGTTTTATCTTATCATTGCCTGATACACCGCTACGCTTTGTCTGTTAAAACGCCAGTGTCCCACCAGATTTGCTAAGCCATTGAATAACGTTGTGAAAATTGTGAATCACATTCGTAGCAGTGCTACAAACTCGAGATTATTCAAAATTTCATGGGATGAATTTGGTGCCAAATTTAATTCTCTTTTATATTACACAGAGGTACGTTGGTTATCTCGAGGAAAAGTTCTGAATACAAGATACGAGCTCCGCGAAGAAATAGGATTATTTTTGGAAAAACAGAGAACACAAAAAATCGCATTGTAAGGAAATATGACGAAAATTTTAACAGCGCAGGATAATGTTGCAAGTTTTGTGCGTAAATTGGAACTTTACCAACGCTGAGTGCAAGTTCGCGATGTGTCGATGTTACAGACACAGCTGTATGGGCAGTCGGTAAATACCGAACCAAACAAAATTACGTTTCAAATTAGTTTGGTTCAGCATTTAGCTGCAGCAATAGACTCACTGAAGCAATATTTTCCGGACATGGATACTCGCCAGTTCAACTCTAGGACATTAAGACCATTTTCTACTGATGATGACATTATTACAGAGGAAGATTTGGCCGCCAAAGTTGAGTTTCTCGTACTGCGCGAGAATAGTACTTAAAAAGTAGAATTTCAAAATAATGATCTCGGCGCATTTTGACGTAAAGCAAGTGCCGAATATCCTGTTATAGCAAATAGAGCTTTAAAAATGTTAATACCCTTTGCCACCACCTATAGATGTGAGAGTGGTTTTTCAACTTTAGTTACATCAAAACCAGAAACCGCCTCAATGTGGAACATCACTTGAGATGCGCTTTAAGTGAAACCAAACCTAACATAAAAAGACTTGTGAATGCAAAACAATACCAACTTTCGCACTTATTATTAAAATATGCTAAAAAAAAATTAAGAATGTAGTATAATTTGTGATTAATACAGATATTTGTATTTGCTTGTAATGTTTGATTTAATAATATTTTTAAGTAGGGATAAAATCAGAAAAGGTTAGGAACATATGCTCTATATTGTGGACAATTCATATTTTTGATGCTCGATAAAAAATTCGCTTTTAATTAATATGTCCTAATTTAAAATTATGTGTCAATTTAATATTTATGGTTAGAAAACTATTTTATCTTCTTCAAACTTTTAGCAATAGTAATCCGATCTGTATTTCACTTAACAAACTCAATGTAACCAAAATAGATACAAAAGCTTTCTCTGCAATTCGAAAAATGCAAACTATTCGTAATTTCTAAAATAAAGTTCGCTTCTAACCGCCAGACCCGACCGAGCCCACAAATTCTTTTATTTGCGCTTTAATCTCACGAATAAAATTCAGAAAATACATTCAACAGCCAAAAGAATCCTGTAATGGATATATAGTGTAATAGATATATCGTGTAATGAATTCACATCACAGGCATTGATTAATTACAGTGAACATTCGTTATAGTCACCCTTGATAAAAGAAAGGGGTACAATGAACCCTTGATATTATCCTTGATATCCTTGATAGTATGTATAGTATTACCTTTGGTAAACAAAAGTTTTGTCAGTAAGTGTAGTCATTGTAATCAATCATTAGATAGAATAAACATTTTAATCCTGTTCAAGATGACAAAAGAAGAGACATTCAACAACCATGAAACTCAAATTAAATATTTTAAGTGAAATTGAAAAGGGAAGGAAAATAAAAGCGCTGTGTGTTGAATAATTTAATGTCCATAAAACAACAATTTCAGGAATTGTAGAAAGAATATTGTGTCGCCTCATGCTTTAAACCAGAGAAGTAAAATTTAGGTGAGTGTAACAATGTTCAAATATTTGACACTGTTATCAAATCGTTCAATTTAGTTATTGAATCATATAGAGTCTGCCTTGCTATAAATAATATTCTCTTCCTACGAAAAAATCGAGAAAAAGCAGTTTGGAAAAAATGCAGAATACACCCCTTCAATGAACACGGTCTTTGGCACGGTTTAACTAAGATCGCAATACAAAAATGAAACTTTTACATTGCTTGGTTCAATAAATATTAGTGTTTTTGTTGAAAATAATTGTTGACATTTTAGTAGACGCGAACGCAACTTACTCGACGTGGCCATATTTAGGGCCTTAGGATATATTGATATTTTCTAGTAATTATGTAGTAATAACCTAATTTCCGGGCTAATCATAATCAAATTTGCTTTAAAATTAAAAAAAATAAAAATTTATCGAGGGAAAAATAACAATAAATTACGATTTTCTTCAAAATAAATAAAAACCAAATCGTTAAGTATTCCATCTGGGAAATACAAATAATTCGGAATTTTGTTAAAAAAAAGTGGATAACACCTTACAGGAAATGTCCGGTCCGGATCAATCATCATTAGAATTAAAACAAAAAGAATTCTGAGGGGGCAACCTAATCTAACCTGAGTTAAACCAACTGTCCTTGCAGCAATGTCCTATATAGGATCGAGATTTCGCGCTGCTGCGCGTATGTGGTCAGGGTTTATATGCCGCTTCGCGGTGTGCAACCTAATTTAACCTGGGCTAAGCCGTCCTTGCAACATTGTCCTATATTGAATCGAGAGTTCTCGCTGCCGCGCGTTGTGGTCTTGATTTATATGCCGCTTCACTGTAGGCAACATAATCTAACCTGGGTTAAACAAACGGGCCTTTGCAAGTTCTCCTGTATTTGATCGAGAGTTCGAGCTGCCGCGCTATGTGGTCTTGATTTATCTGCCCGCTTCGCGGTGAGCAACCTAAATCTAACCTGGGTTAAACCAAAGTGCCTTTCCACATTGTCTAATATTGGATTGAGAGTTTGCGCTGCCGCACGTATTTGGTCTTGATTTATATTCCGCTTTGGGTTGGGCAACCTAATTTAACCTGGGTTAAACCAACGGTCCTTGCCACAATGTCCTATATTGGAACGAGAGTTCGCGCTACCGCGCGTATGTGGTCTTAATTTACATGCCGCTTCGCGGTGGGCAACCTAATCTAACCTGGGTTAAACCAACGGTCCTTGCAACAATGTCCTATATTGGATCGAGAGTTCGCGCTGCCCTGCATAGGTGGCCTTGATTTATCTGTCGCTTCACGATGGGCACCCTAATCTTACGTGGGTTAAACCAACGGTCCTTGCCACATTGTCCTATATTGGATCGAGAGTTCGCGGCGCCGCGAGTAAGTGATTTATATGATTTATATGCCGCTACGCGGTGGGCAACCTAATCTGACCGAGGTTAACCCATCTTTGGCCAAGCATAGAAATAGATGATATTTTAGATTTGTTTTAAATAAAACGCACTAGAATGGTGTTCATCAAGAAAGTTTTAATAAAAAAAAATCAAAAAAAAAAATTGCTGTAAAAAAATTTGAGTGGTTCGTATACGCACCGTTGGCGAATAGGGGTATATAAAATTAAATATATTTGTTAAAACATTCTGAGTGCAGATGTACATTACATTTTTTGCACATAAAAATTCTGTTTGATTGGCATACTTTACATCTTAGCCCTTTTTTCGGCATTGCTATTTCGGCATAATAGTAAGTAATGGGAAAAATTTATTTAATCTACATGTAAATTAAGTTTATTGTGTTTACTCTTAGAAGCAGCAACAAAAAATGTAATTATACAATCAAAAGTTATTAATTAATGGTGCATTTTGAGATGGTTCGTATACGCACCGTTGGTCAGAGATGAGTTAAACCAACTGCCCTTGCAACAATGTCCTATATTGGATCGAGAGTTCGCGCTGCCGCGCGTATGTGGTCTTGATTGATATGGCGCTTCGCGGTGGGCAACCTAATCTAACCTGGGTTAAACCAACGGTCCTTGCCACATTGTCCTATTTTAGATGAAAATTAGTTGCTTAAAACTGGCAAGTAAAAAATCTAACTTAGTTTAGTTGTCTAAATCGTGAGACCAAGACTAGGAGGCTTAATGCGGATTCAAGTGTGTGAAACTAGATAGATTTAGTGAAAACTAGAAGCTTGTATCTAGAGCAAGTAGAGTTTTATAAGCGCTTTAAAATTAATTGCTTGAAAAGGAAAGGAAAGGAAAAATCTAATTTTGTTTAATTATCTATATCTTGAGCAGTGGCAGCTTCAATGGGAAGTAATCGGGTAATTGCCACACGAAGGGGTGTATTCTACCCAATAGCCAAAAGTTTAAATAAAATTGTTATTACAAAATATGTATTTTTGATAATAAAAACTTACGTTGCCGTTCAAATATTTGACTTTAATTATTTAAAATTATATTTTTTAATTTTGACTGCTCATTTTGATATAATCAGCATTTTATAAAGCCAACTTTTTTAAAATTATGCTTTCAGCCAAGGATATGACTACATCGAATATTCACTGTATAAAAAATTATAATGCTTCTTTAATTATATTAAATTATGATCACGTACACGAACTAATTCTTCTTAAATTATGATTACGTAGACGAACAATTTAAACATATAGCATGAAACGCGAAACAGGTAAAATAATAAGAAAGCAAGTTAAAATAACTCGTAATTAATGTGTAATGTGTAATTTATACCGGTATTACATGCAATTACATTTCATAACTTCTGTAATTAATAGAAATCCTGTATTTATATTACACAACAATTTGAATAAACTATCAAAATATGCGACTCACCACACTCACTTAAAAATGCGTTTGTAAATTCTAATAAAAATTAAAAGCGCGGATATGTGAAGCTATATAGACAACGGGAGCTAGCGTTTCTTGCGACTGAGCCAAAAAGCATACAGAAGACCGACGGGCCTTTATTTATAGCAAATAACCAAATTTAGCCTTTTCACATACTGCTACATGCATACTTTCTACTCCTGCTGCCATCTAAATCCGACAACCCTAACTAAATCTTTAAACTATTTTTAAACGAACTACTGTTCTCCAACACCTAACTATTTGTTAAAATAGTTGTCTCTAACTTACATCATTGGTTAAAATTAGGAAACAAGTAATAAGCGTTTTCTGCAAACGTGTGGAACACATCAAATTTAAAATATGTATGTCGACTATAATAAAGTCATAACTCACTAACTTATTACAGCGGAACACAGCTTGAATATATTTATATCAAAACAAAAACAAAACACCAATTATTTGTTGGACGATTTTAATGAAATTTACAGAATATGATCATGTAAATGAACTGCAGCGATGATCAAAAAATCAACTTGAAAAAAATCAACTTGGGCCTCCTCGATTCCCCGAGCACTCATTAACACCTCGAGACATGCTAGATATCAGGCTAGCAATATAGACTTCGACGAAGTATTTCATTCCAAACTTCGTTAATTTTACACTCCCAGACTGTCGCCAAAAAGCCAATGCAAGGTGGTTAGTAACATCATTACTACCACCAAGCCAAGGAGACCCGCTCCCAGACCGGCGTCAAAAAGTCAGGGCAAGATGACCAGTAATATCGTTACTCCCACCAATCCAGCAACGAAGCAAGCAGAGACAACAAAGCCCAAGGAAGGTAAGAGGAAGATGTGATGGGTACATCTCTTGCCACCCAGATACAGTCCAGGCGCGCTCGAATGCCCGAGACTAGGGCATCCAAACCGGTTAAAACCGAACCCGGTTAACCGGGTTTTCTGTTAAAATTTACGAAACCGTAAAACCGGGTTTTTTCAAAAAAACGAAAGTCGGTTTTTATTTATTTTATTTTTTTCTTGAAGGGGAAAATAATTTTATTTTTCTATGTTTATTCATGAAGTATTATATTGTAGATTTATTTGTACTAAAATAAATCGTAAGGGGTCGTTCATTATCGTCACATAAGGGGTCGTCCAATCACGTGATGTTTTTTATCAACTTTTGATTCCAAAGTTTTAAGAACTTCGTGCCAAGAAACCCTCCAACTTCTACATGCGTCCTCTCTAGTTGACCAACGTGTCAACTTTACTCTCTTTAGCGTTTTCTCTTTGCCAATTTCAGTCATTAACTTTTGCCAGCGTTGTTTCGAATTTATAAAAATCTTAGTCTTAGATATTCAACATGACTCGCTAAAAATGGATCAAATTCAGCTAAAAGTTCTAAAATCATACAATAATTTCCGTTATTGGGATTATTCGGAACTTTTTATTTTTCCCTCTATAGCACACAACGGAAGAAAAATTAATACATATAAAAAATTGCATGACTCAATCAACAAGCGGCGGCTTTTCTTTTCGGCGGCATTTTCGTTTGTATCGCGGCTCTATATCTGTCTCTCTCAGACTCAATGCCACTACACGGCGTATGCCCCTAAGAGCTCTGCCCCGTCATTAAAGAAATATAAATACTACTACTCCATTTTGATACTACTACTCCAATTCTTACATTTTAGTATAGTTCCGTACTTTGATAAATATATATATATCTACATTTATAGTTTATCTCTTCGTAAAGAATTTATTCCAACAACAATATCTAGTAAGTATTAATTATATTTCATTTTAGAAATGGAATGAATTGGTCCGTCCACCTACATATACTAAACTCCTATAAAATTTAATTTTAGCCCAAATATGAACAACAACAAAAAGTAACCGAAAATACGGCAAAATGCACAATGTGCAATTCATTTTTAAAATGTGCAGGTGGGAACACATCAAGTTTGTTAAATCATCTTCGAGCAAAACATAAAGTCGATGTTATGAAACATGAAGAACCTGTAGTTAAAAAGGCAAAAACAACTTCAGATATGTATAGGTTAATTATAAGAGAATCTTTGGGAGAGTTGTTAGCTAAATGCGCAGCATATGACGGATTTTTGATTCATGCTATGGCACTTTCAAGCGCTATTCGAGAATTTATTATAAAACGCAACTATGAAATGCCTAGAAGCGAAACGAGGATTAAAAAATTAATCGTAAATTTTGCAAATGAGAAAAAACTGGAATTCAAGGAAAAGTTCACAAAACTGACACAATCTGGAATGCGTTTCTCAATAACAATAGATGAATGGACATGCTCTAATAATGGCAAACGGTATTTAAATATAACAATGCATTCTCTGGAGGATAGTTATAAATTAGGCCTTGTTGCCATACAAGGTTCATGCGATGTTTACCGGGTTCAATCACTAGTTGAACAGAAATTGAGGGAATACGGTATTAATCTGCTTCATATTATACAAGATGGAGCCAGTATTATGAAAAAATACACACAATTAAACGAATTTGAAAATCAATTTTGCATCAAACATGCAATTCACTTGGCTATTGTAGATACATTTTACAACAAAAATAATGTAACGAAACCATACCAACGAAACTTGATTCTGAGAGTACTGATGAGGAAGCTGAAATTCATTTTACTTCCTTTGCTGGTAATAAATAGATAATGATATCTTTAACAGTAAATACAATTTAGAAGATACTAACCTTAATGAAATACTGCAAAACTTTAGAAAGACTGTCAGGTTTATTAGAAAATCGACAGTAAAAAATGACATACTGCAAAGATATGTTGAAGAAAAAGAGGTCAAAGCGCTTAAACTAATCTTGGACTGTAAAACTAGATGGTACTGGCTTATACCTATGATGGAGAGATTAGTGCTACTTAAAGTTTGCATTAAAAAAGCATTTTAAGAAATCGGGCGTGAGGATTTATACAAAGAAAATGACTACACAATTTTAGTACATTTAATTGACATATTAAAGCCGACAGAATTAGCAGTAAAAGAACTAAGCTAAAATACTTCAGCTTTACTGATTGCAGAAGGAGTGTTGACCTTTTTATTTACACAATTGAAACAAAACAGTACTACTTTGGGGAATTTTTTTTATAATTGTTTAAAAATAAGAATTTCAGAAAGGCGGATAAGGGAATATTGACGTTATATAAATTCTTACAAAGTGGAACTATTCCACAAACAGACATGGTGGAATTTCCATATTCGTCTAAAGCACATACTTGGTCTTTGCAACGACCTTGGCTATAAGGTTATTTGGCGATCCACCAGTTCAGGAATTATTTGCTGAAAATAAAGAAGAGATTGCTGAAAGAGAATTGGAACCAACACCATCCGGATCGGCATATTTACTTGAGCAACTTAAGAATTCCATTTCTATAGTATCACAGTGTTCAGGAAAGTACCAACGGAAACGAGGGCAGTTTTGAATCATCCTTCAAAAAAGCATTTAAAATGTTCAGCATCGCTAAGACAAAATCGATGGTGATCGAAAATTTATTTAATTCACTGAAATCGATTCAACCCACCTCAACAAATATCGAGTTTTTTCGGTCGGCGGTAATTTCTGTACAAAATGTCGATCGTCAATGAAATATGACTTCTTAGATGCGTTAATTTGCCTGAAATATTATTTTATTAAAAAACAAACTATAATTTGTGTTTTGACTTAACTTTTTTATTTATTACTAACTTTTAATTTAATTTTTAATTTTTTTAATAACTTTTTTATTATCATAAAATAATAAAATTATGTATTTTTTTATATACTCTAATAAAAATTATTTTAAATCCTATTTGAATATTTAAATAAATTGTGCCACATTTTTATGTTTTACGTAAATATAATGAAATAGTACACAAATATTTTTGTCATATGTTGTCCAATCTGAGTCAACGGGAGTGGTTAGCTACCCTAGCTACCCTATATAATGTATATAAACAATACGGAAATTGGAAAGAATACTTCGAAGTGCTCGCCACCTACAACAAAAAGATTAACTAAGAAAGGGCAAAAAGGAACAACTTTAGGAGCATCTGTAAAAATCTAGAATCCACCACGGTAACAGCTAGATTGGACAAAGCACTAGCGAAAGATATAATGGAACTGACAGACACTCTTAAGAGACCGGATGGGAGTTATACGGAAGAGTATAGCTGAGAGCTTTCCTCCAACTAGAAGCCCATTTACCGGGATGTAGAAAATACAAAGAGACCGAGGGCTTTATGCAACCAGGGAGACCAATTCGGGCTGACTGGAGGAGTGCTGTGTCCATTCGCACAGAAAATCGAATCAAATGGGCTATCGGCACTTCAAGACCGCAGGTGTGGACTGATTGATTCCCGCCTTCCTACAAAAGGTGAATGAGAGAATTAATGCCGTATCTTCTAAAAATCTTTAGAAGTAGTTAGCGATCGGTTACATACCGGAGCTGTAGAGAATTAGACATTAAATGTCAAGGTTACGCCGATGACGAAGTCGAGGTATCAGAGAGGCTCCGTTAGCCATGGCCGGTTGCCCATGGCCACCAACCAGTCGTTTCGGCACGGCACATAACACTTTTGGATTAACACTTTTGTTCTTGAATGTTCGCTCTTAATTGACCGCTCTGACCGGAGTTGAACTCCAGTTAGTATCGTCCAAGGGTTCACTGAGAAACTAAGCCCACACACCGCTTCGACAAAATTAGCAATTAGGTTCCTCTTATAAAATGGAGAATAAGGGGTTTATCATTTTTCGAAAATCTAGCTAAAGAGGCTACAAATGAGGAATATCTCAAAAATTGGAGATGTTAGAGATGTAAAAATTGGTATTTAAATTCTTGAAAATTAAGAAACGGGTGTATTGCCATTTTCCAAAAATCCAATTAAAAGAGGTAGAAAAGAATTATTTAAAACAAATAATGGAGATCTTCCAGATTGATTACAAATTACAAAAGTCATCATAGCCAGAGGGATGTTTGGGGGAACACTCTGTGAAAAGGTACAGAGAGGCCTCAAAGTAACTAATATATGGTGTCAAACAGTTTGATTAAAACTCTACCTGAGCAAAACCACGGTGATACCCTTTACTACGATGAAAAAATGAAACTCCCTACAGTCCATACTGTTAGATAGCAGTAGGGCAGTTGAATACAAACAAGAGATAAAGTATCTGGGAATAACACTAGATAGCAAACTCCTATGGAACAGGCACGCTGAGAAAGTGGTACGAAAAGCCAAACGCGCTCTAATGGTGTGCACAAATCTTGCAGGGAAAACATGAGGTTGTGACCCCACAATCCAGCGATGGATGTATACCATGATAGTGAGACCTGGGATCACTTACGGGGCAGTTTCGGCAGTGAAGATTCAAAGGCGGACATGTGTCTGCATCACGGCGGCGCACACTGGTCCGGGTTTCAAATTTACGGCGACAAAAATAGGATTTTACAGTCTCACAACTAATCAAAACCACTTAAAATGTATTGTTTGATAACCCATTCACAATAATACAAATTAATGCGAGAAACCAATGCCATTGGTTGTGGGAACGTGTCAAACATCTCTCTTGTCCCTTAGGTACCAAGAAGGAATTAATGCGCTCGATATTTCACGAAGTAACTACGCCGGTTTTGTTTGTAATCAAAAATTGTGACCTTTTTAAATATGGAGAATATAGCTTCAAGTATGTATTTACATGTAATATCAAATTTGTAGAAAGTTTGAATCAATTGGGTTATAAAATAAGTTTTGTTTAGACTAATGTAAATTAAAAAAATCTAGTAATATACTGCAATACATTGATTTTTGAACAAAGTTCCGCATAGTTCCATTAAATTAAATAGTTTACAAGACAAAATAAACATTTTAATTCTAAGAAATCAATAATTCCATCCACATTGTTCACCCTTACTTTAATTTTTGCACCTTTTTCAAAAGAAGTCCGCATGAGGTGCTGGGACTTGCGTTAAGTGGAACTCCTAAAAGGTTGAGAAGAATGAAAACGGCTCACTATTCATCGCCTTCTTAGAGAGTAAGGCCATACAGTGCTCATAATTGCCATGCAGCAAGAAGCTAAAACTAGAGGGGCAAATATATATCCCTCATATCACGTGGTGTCGGAAGCAAAAAAAATATCCATTACATGTCAGTGTATCTGAAAACGAAGCTGTGATACTGTTACAGGATCTTTTAGAACATACTGTGCGAAGACTTGCACAGGTTCAGTAGTATGTTATTAACCAAAACATGAACCAAACTAACAACTGTCTTGAAATTAGTTACAAGTGGGAACTAGATGACAGTGCAAAAAGTGCACGGTGGCAAAGAAAAACTTTGCTAATAATAATTTTTATGCGGACTCAAATATATATTTTATGGATGTTATAGAATTTGTGCGAGTGTCCATAAATTATTGATGCACGGGCTGACATAATAAAATTACTTCCATTGCCTGTAGGCCTCCTCTAAGAAGATGTTATAGACTCTATAACATCTTCTTAGAGGAGGCCTCTTCATATGACTAGCCTCTATAATATAGAGGCTAGTCATAAGACTTACAAACAGATTAGACAATACCACTCCAGGAAAATGTCAAAAATTAATACGAATACTGACATTTTGAACCGGTGAACCGGTATGCAAATACCTTTACAAAAAAAGGAAATAAACTTGCCATTATATATTTGAGCCGTTTATTTATTATAAGGTAATCCTAAAGTAAGTCCTTAAAAAAACTAACCACTTTACTTACATTTCTGCGTTATCTTTTCATTTTGAAGAAATGCAAATATAAAGTAGTTAATGTTTTTTTTTTTAATGGAGATTTAAAATAAACGGATGATTTACAAATCAGTAAAGTTTTTTATTTTAATTGGCATGAGAAAAATTGCGTTTATCTCGAGCGTAAGAAAACTCACAATTTTTTGTGCCAAACAATTGCACAGCCATTCAGCAAAGTGTCTATCTTACCCAAGTGAGTGGTCACCTAAAAAAATCTACGATGCGCCGGTAGAGCCAACTAGTACAATAACATAGCCTTGTCCTAAGTAGTAAAAATATTTACTTTTAAATTTTATTTATAGATTTCATTGTCTAGTACAACAACATTAAAAATTTCGAACATTTTCGAATAACATGGAATTTATATTATTTCTTGCTTTTGGATTTATACGATTTTTTTTATATTAACATAACATAACTATAAAGTTATAATATTTCTTAGATTCATTTAAGCCGTAACATTTTTGTTAAAAGTATCATATGTAAAGACTAATTATTAGTAAAATGTTAACTAATTAATATTTCATTGCTTATGACATCAATGAAAATAATGCATAGATATATTTTTAAACAAATAATGTTATTTTTATATTTTTATTAATAAAAAATAAAAAATTCGCGTTATCAATTGCGGAACAATTTCTTTCTACACATAGCACATCAATTAAAAGATAATTTATTCCACTTTAAAATACTTCTAATTAAATTAATAAATTTGAAAGAATTTTTTAGATATGAGAATTATTACGAATTTTTACACATGCAGCTTAGGCCCACAACAAATTATTTAGAAGAATTTTTGCCAGGATAATTAATTAATGCAGGTTTGTGGCAAAGTAGGTCACCTGACATGGCCCCACTGGACTTCTTTATATTTCTACATTTAAAGAATTTGTGTTTTGCTATTGAAAAGGCAATTGGAAACATGGGACCTGAAATGTTATTAATGTTTCCAATAATTTATCAAACACCATTGCTTACAGCAAGAAGGTCAACACTTCAAACACCTTCTTGAGATTCATTGGTAATTCCAAAGTTTAAACAACTGAAATGTTGCACAGCCAACACAGAACCTACTACTAAGAACCTGGTCAGTGTTGCCAATGTATTATTTTGCTTCAATCAACTATAGTCACTCGGTATTTCTATGAAACTTGCATAAATGAATATAAAATAAATTTATATAGGGTCTTAAATAAAAGGTTTCATTTTGATTTGAAAATAAAAAACGAGTATTTTTAAGCGAAATCATCGGATGTTTATTTAATTATAAAAAGAAGGGATGGGGTTTATAGTGGAAAACAATATTAGCCAATTGGCCGCCACGGCCACGCTTGCAGGACCATATTATTTTCAAAAAAATTTCCATCACCAATTCGCACATTTGTGGTTGTATGTCCTCGATAACTTCATGAATTCCATCTTTGAGGTCTTGAATCGATTGTGGGCCATTGGTATAGATAGACATTATCTTTCACATAGCCAGAAAAAAAGTCTGAAGGTGTTAAATCGCAAGATCTCGGTGGCCATAGTGATCGCCTTTTCGAGAAATCCGAGGAGAAATCAAATAGTCAGGAAACTTTTTACGCAAAAGAGTGATGTATCTTTACTTGTGTGCCACATAGCTCCAACTTGTTGAAAATAAATGTCGTCCAAATCAATATCTTCCAATTCTGGTCATACAAAATCATTAATCATCGTTTGATAGTACAATCCATTCACCGTAACAGTTGCTCCAAACTCAATTTTGAAAAAGTAAGGTCCAATGATGAGGCTTGCAAAGATTGCCAACCTAAATTATTGTGTCCGATTTTTGACCTACAACAAACCCGAATCTTTGAGTCGTGTAGTGATAAATAGATACGAGAAAGTTTTAAGAAAGAAGCCAAAGACAAATTATTGAACGGGAAGCCGAAAAGTCAACAAGTGACAATCCAGACGCTGAAAAACCAGAGGTAAACAAGACCGGTTTCAAGAGAGGTTAACTGATAACAGAGGACAAACACATGCGAATAGACCTTTTCATAGTTGAAATTTTTTGATGCGCATCCGTCAATTTCCGCCATGTTTTCGGGCTCTTTTTTGACGTATAACCAGTGAAAATAACAAAATGTACCAGAAACTTTCATATTCTCGCCTTTTAAACAAGGCGGACGCGCAGGCGCTTAACTAACCGTAAACAGGTATATTTCTGATCGAAGCGTAGACTGTTGCCGGATCGCCAGAAAAGAGCCTTATAAGGAAAAATTATAGCCTACAACAAGAAGTGCCCAAGAAGTGTACGGTAGGTTATGTTAGGTTAGTCCGGTTCTGTTCCGGCACCGATGATGTAAAGAGGAAAGTGAGAAGCAGAGGAGAAGGAGGTAAGACTTCAAAAAAAAACTTAATAAAACACCAAAAAAGTCGCAAAGAGAAATGAAAACATGATGGAGAGGATAATGTAAATGATGGAAAACCTCACAAGTGATACAAGGGATATTAAGGAAGAACAAACAAAAGGTAACGAAGACATGAAAATTATACAAAAAGAGATACAAGAACTACGAAGAGAACAAATCAAACATAAAGAAGAATTAAAGGAAATAAAAGCAATAAACGAAAAAGCAATGCTAGAAATAGATATACTTGAACAACTCAAGAACACTAAAAACTGGAGTGAGACAAGGTGATGGACTTTCAACACTTCTTTTCAACTGTGTCCTTGAAAAGGTTATGAGAGAATGGCGTAAGGAACTGAAGAACTTGGGTGTTCAGAGTGGTATCTGCCTGGGACATAAGAACGATGGACTGATTGTAGATTGCCTGTCTTTTGCAGATGGCATGGCACTGATTGCTGATTTTCTTGAGATGGCAACAATGCAGGTAAATTGCCTCAGAAAACAGGCTTCCAAAGTGGGTGTTCAGTGTCAATAGAGAAAACAGCATTCTTTACAGCATCAAAAAAGCAAACAGAGAGATGTTACTAGAGCAGGGAAACATCAAGAGGACTGAGAAATTTAAGTATCTCGGTGAATGGATTGAACCCAACTTATCAGAAAGAGCATAGCCCAGCTATGGAAGCTTAGCATAGCTAGACAGAACTAGCCTATCGACTGACTCAAAGAAACAATCAAAAAAATTGAAAAATTGGAAGAGGAGAATTTGGTAATACAAAGCTTAAGTATGGATTCAAGGGAAAGGAACACCATAAAAGAAGAAATAAACAATTTCATGAAGGAAAAATTAGGAGTGGAAGTAAAAATAAATAATGCCATAACATTAGGAGAAGCAACATGTATGATAGATAGAGTTCCAAGAATTTTTTTTTTAAAGTAGCTTAGGTGGTAAAAAGAGGAGAGGCAGACCGAAAGCAAGATGAAAAGATGAAGTAATCAGGGACGCAGAACAGAGCAATACCACAAACTGGAGAGAAAAGACAAGAGATAGTGTAATAGTAGAAGTCTGAAAAAAAGTTAAGTCCAATGACTCTGCCAGACCAAAAACTGCACCAAACAGTTACACATTGAGGATGAAGAGGCTTTTCAACAAGAATTCTTGGGTTATCCAAACCTCAAAATGCGTCAATTATGCTTGTTAACCTATCCTACGAGATGAAAATGGGCCCCATCATTCAAGATGATTTTTCAATGAAATTCCAGATCAGCTGGATGCATTTCAAGGACTCAATCAGCAAAGACACGACATTGTTGATGGTAGGTATGAGTCCTTTTGTTAACTGAACTTTAAAAGCCTTAAGGCTAAGTTTTTATGCAAAATACGGTGTAATGTCGTTTGTGGAATGCCCAATTCCAAAGATCGATGAAAAATGCACAAACCTGGGTTTTCCTCAACACAATGGGCTCCAACAGCAATATTGTCAGTTGTTCTTGAACGACGTTTCAGTTTTTCAGATCACTAACTTGTCGCAACAGCTGAAACGTTTCCACCAGTCTCACAATTGCTGGCCGAGAAGGTGCTTAACGACGACCCAAAAATGCTTTTGTGAACTGTGACCGCGAAATTTTCACCATTTTTGTAGTGAATTTTAATAATTTCAATGCATTGTTGTAGCGTATATCGTTCCATTTAGCCCTTTAGCTGCAAATTACTTTTTTGAACAGATGTTATTGTGTGCTCAATATTCTGAACGTTACATTATAGCCCGTGTGGAATACTTTTATAACTTTGTATTATTTGCAATAATTTGTACATATTTTTTTTTGTCGATTTGAGTGGACACACTTAAAAAAATCTTTTGTTTTTTTGTCAAAATTGAACTAAATCGACGAATCGAACGAAGTCTGGTCTTGTCTGTCTAGTTTTGTCTGTCTAGTCTTGTCTGTCTAGTCTTGTCTGTCTAGTCTTGTCTGTCTAGTCTTGTCTGTCTAGTCTTGTCTGTCTAGTCTTGTCTGTCTAGTCTTGTCTGTCTAGTCTTGTCTGTCTAGTCTTGTCTGTCTAGTCTTGTCTGTCTAGTCTTGTCTGTCTAGTCTTGTCTGTCTAGTCTTGTCTGTCTAGTCTTGTCTGTCTAGTCTTGTCTGTCTAGTCTTGTCTGTCTAGTCTTGTCTGTCTAGTCTTGTCTGTCTAGTCTTGTCTGTCTAGTCTTGTCTGTCTAGTCTTGTCTGTCTAGTCTTGTCTGTCTAGTCTTGTCTGTCTAGTCTTGTCTGTCTAGTCTTGTCTGTCTAGTCTTGTCTGTCTAGTCTTGTCTGTCTAGTCTTGTCTGTCTAGTCTTGTCTGTCTAGTCTTGTCTGTCTAGTCTTGTCTGTCTAGTCTTGTCTGTCTAGTCTTGTCTGTCTAGTCTTGTCTGTCTAGTCTTGTCTGTCTAGTCTTGTCTGTCTAGTCTTGTCTGTCTAGTCTTGTCTGTCTAGTCTTGTCTGTCTAGTCTTGTCTGTCTAGTCTTGTCTGTCTAGTCTTGTCTGTCTAGTCTTGTCTGTCTAGTCTTGTCTGTCTAGTCTTGTCTGTCTAGTCTTGTCTGTCTAGTCTTGTCTGTCTAGTCTTGTCTGTCTAGTCTTGTCTGTCTAGTCTTGTCTGTCTAGTCTTGTCTGTCTAGTCTTGTCTGTCTAGTCTTGTCTGTCTAGTCTTGTCTGTCTAGTCTTGTCTGTCTAGTCTTGTCTGTCTAGTCTTGTCTGTCTAGTCTTGTCTGTCTAGTCTTGTCTGTCTAGTCTTGTCTGTCTAGTCTTGTCTGTCTAGTCTTGTCTGTCTAGTCTTGTCTGTCTAGTCTTGTCTGTCTAGTCTTGTCTGTCTAGTCTTGTCTGTCTAGTCTTGTCTGTCTAGTCTTGTCTGTCTAGTCTTGTCTGTCTAGTCTTGTCTGTCTAGTCTTGTCTGTCTAGTCTTGTCTGTCTAGTCTTGTCTGTCTAGTCTTGTCTGTCTAGTCTTGTCTGTCTAGTCTTGTCTGTCTAGTCTTGTCTGTCTAGTCTTGTCTGTCTAGTCTTGTCTGTCTAGTCTTGTCTGTCTAGTCTTGTCTGTCTAGTCTTGTCTGTCTAGTCTTGTCTGTCTAGTCTTGTCTGTCTAGTCTTGTCTGTCTAGTCTTGTCTGTCTAGTCTTGTCTGTCTAGTCTTGTCTGTCTAGTCTTGTCTGTCTAGTCTTGTCTGTCTAGTCTTGTCTGTCTAGTCTTGTCTGTCTAGTCTTGTCTGTCTAGTCTTGTCTGTCTAGTCTTGTCTGTCTAGTCTTGTCTGTCTAGTCTTGTCTGTCTAGTCTTGTCTGTCTAGTCTTGTCTGTCTAGTCTTGTCTGTCTAGTCTTGTCTGTCTAGTCTTGTCTGTCTAGTCTTGTCTGTCTAGTCTTGTCTGTCTAGTCTTGTCTGTCTAGTCTTGTCTGTCTAGTCTTGTCTGTCTAGTCTTGTCTGTCTAGTCTTGTCTGTCTAGTCTTGTCTGTCTAGTCTTGTCTGTCTAGTCTTGTCTGTCTAGTCTTGTCTGTCTAGTCTTGTCTGTCTAGTCTTGTCTGTCTAGTCTTGTCTGTCTAGTCTTGTCTGTCTAGTCTTGTCTGTCTAGTCTTGTCTGTCTAGTCTTGTCTGTCTAGTCTTGTCTGTCTAGTCTTGTCTGTCTAGTCTTGTCTGTCTAGTCTTGTCTGTCTAGTCTTGTCTGTCTAGTCTTGTCTGTCTAGTCTTGTCTGTCTAGTCTTGTCTGTCTAGTCTTGTCTGTCTAGTCTTGTCTGTCTAGTCTTGTCTGTCTAGTCTTGTCTGTCTAGTCTTGTCTGTCTAGTCTTGTCTGTCTAGTCTTGTCTGTCTAGTCTTGTCTGTCTAGTCTTGTCTGTCTAGTCTTGTCTGTCTAGTCTTGTCTGTCTAGTCTTGTCTGTCTAGTCTTGTCTGTCTAGTCTTGTCTGTCTAGTCTTGTCTGTCTAGTCTTGTCTGTCTAGTCTTGTCTGTCTAGTCTTGTCTGTCTAGTCTTGTCTGTCTAGTCTTGTCTGTCTAGTCTTGTCTGTCTAGTCTTGTCTGTCTAGTCTTGTCTGTCTAGTCTTGTCTGTCTAGTCTTGTCTGTCTAGTCTTGTCTGTCTAGTCTTGTCTGTCTAGTCTTGTCTGTCTAGTCTTGTCTGTCTAGTCTTGTCTGTCTAGTCTTGTCTGTCTAGTCTTGTCTGTCTAGTCTTGTCTGTCTAGTCTTGTCTGTCTAGTCTTGTCTGTCTAGTCTTGTCTGTCTAGTCTTGTCTGTCTAGTCTTGTCTGTCTAGTCTTGTCTGTCTAGTCTTGTCTGTCTAGTCTTGTCTGTCTAGTCTTGTCTGTCTAGTCTTGTCTGTCTAGTCTTGTCTGTCTAGTCTTGTCTGTCTAGTCTTGTCTGTCTAGTCTTGTCTGTCTAGTCTTGTCTGTCTAGTCTTGTCTGTCTAGTCTTGTCTGTCTAGTCTTGTCTGTCTAGTCTTGTCTGTCTAGTCTTGTCTGTCTAGTCTTGTCTGTCTAGTCTTGTCTGTCTAGTCTTGTCTGTCTAGTCTTGTCTGTCTAGTCTTGTCTGTCTAGTCTTGTCTGTCTAGTCTTGTCTGTCTAGTCTTGTCTGTCTAGTCTTGTCTGTCTAGTCTTGTCTGTCTAGTCTTGTCTGTCTAGTCTTGTCTGTCTAGTCTTGTCTGTCTAGTCTTGTCTGTCTAGTCTTGTCTGTCTAGTCTTGTCTGTCTAGTCTTGTCTGTCTAGTCTTGTCTGTCTAGTCTTGTCTGTCTAGTCTTGTCTGTCTAGTCTTGTCTGTCTAGTCTTGTCTGTCTAGTCTTGTCTGTCTAGTCTTGTCTGTCTAGTCTTGTCTGTCTAGTCTTGTCTGTCTAGTCTTGTCTGTCTAGTCTTGTCTGTCTAGTCTTGTCTGTCTAGTCTTGTCTGTCTAGTCTTGTCTGTCTAGTCTTGTCTGTCTAGTCTTGTCTGTCTAGTCTTGTCTGTCTAGTCTTGTCTGTCTAGTCTTGTCTGTCTAGTCTTGTCTGTCTAGTCTTGTCTGTCTAGTCTTGTCTGTCTAGTCTTGTCTGTCTAGTCTTGTCTGTCTAGTCTTGTCTGTCTAGTCTTGTCTGTCTAGTCTTGTCTGTCTAGTCTTGTCTGTCTAGTCTTGTCTGTCTAGTCTTGTCTGTCTAGTCTTGTCTGTCTAGTCTTGTCTGTCTAGTCTTGTCTGTCTAGTCTTGTCTGTCTAGTCTTGTCTGTCTAGTCTTGTCTGTCTAGTCTTGTCTGTCTAGTCTTGTCTGTCTAGTCTTGTCTGTCTAGTCTTGTCTGTCTAGTCTTGTCTGTCTAGTCTTGTCTGTCTAGTCTTGTCTGTCTAGTCTTGTCTGTCTAGTCTTGTCTGTCTAGTCTTGTCTGTCTAGTCTTGTCTGTCTAGTTTTGTCTGTCTAGTCTTGTCTGTCTAGTCTGTCGTATTGCGACAACTTCATGTTGCAACAACTTGAAGAAGTTGAACTGACTTCATCGAAATGATCTAATTAAATTCAACTAGGAGAAGAGATTTTTCACCTCAAATCCTCATTTCATCTTCAAATTCTTCAAATACTTCAATATGTGACAACTTCATGTAGAAACAACTTCAAGTTGCTACAGCTTCATGTTGCAGCTTCGTATTGCCCCAACTTCAAGTTGCAGCAACTTCATATTGAACTTGAATTAAACTACTAACTTATAATAATTAAATGGACCATGGAAAGCACAATCTAGTCCATCTAATCCAATTCAGTTAGGACTGTAGTGAATTCATTAAATTAAGTACATTTTAATCTAGTGGACTACATAGACGAGAAAAGAAAGAGATGAGACTAGATATAGAAAAGAAAGGGACAAGACTAGACCAGACTAGATAAGACTAGACATAAAAAAATTAAAAAATAAATAAATGTATGGCAATCTGAACAGTTTACAATTATATTTTGGGATTTTTTGAAATATTCATCTTTCCAACAATACCTAGATGCATATACCTAGATCCTATGTGCAGGGGTGAGTCCCGAATCTTTCACCCTGGGTAACGCAATGCTCCAATGAGAGTGTATATATTTATTAATCTCTTCGTTACGTTTAAAAAAGCCACAATGAATTCATGAAGTCAGTAGGCTGCTAAAGCCATAGGAATGAAGGAATAGTCCATAGTATCTGGCTGCCAAATCAATTTGACTACTATAACAGTGCATAGCACCTGGGCATCAAATCAATTGAACTGCTATAGCAGTCCATATCAGGGAAAGGGTTAATGCTGTAGTTTTTACTTGTCATCTGTCAAGTAATTACAGGTTGACTCATGACAACCGTTAAAATGGCGGGGTATTGAAAATGAAACCTCTTATTGGAAGATCCTATATTTTTAAAACCAGTGAGAATGTATTCTAGAATTTTCTATAACATTATATATTTTCTAAAGCAAAATATAATAAACAATAGACAAAAATAGACAATTGTTTAGTTGTATGAATGACATGGAATAAAATGAAAAACTGACTCTAGAATATTCCAAAGTTATTAAAAATGTATTAAACTATTCATGAATTATGTATAATATACTAAATATGAATCAACTATAATATTAAATTATAATAAAGACATTTTAGATATTAAAGAAAAGCTATTTGCTGCTGTTATTTTGCTATAGGCATTATTTAAGATAATTTTTATTGATCAAAACATAAAAAGAAATTTGGTTTTCAGAGAACAAACTTACCGGTGCACAGCTTTCAACCCCTGAACTAGCGAAGAAGTACTCCCGTTCATAGACAACAATCGCAGTATGCCAAACACCTTCAATTTTCTTTCCTGAAAGACCCCAATTTTAAATCATCCCCAAAGCACAATCTCTAAATGCAAAAATTAATTTCCACCCACCTATAATTATCGGAGACATTATTGCCGCCATCCCTTTCGACAAATCGTAGATATAAAGTTCCACTTTGTTTGATGACATCTCCGAATATTTATTTAGTCTCTCGAATTGTAAAAAAAACGAGCCAAAAACGGACTGTCACTCTCACCGCCACCAGCTGCTGTCACCTGTCAAAACGATGACAAAGTTTTATACTTATGCGCAACCAAATCGATTGGCGCTACAATACACAATTAAACTCTGATGATCATATACAGGGTGTTTACTAAAAATAATACAACCATTTCATACTAAAGATCTTTAGTGCCATCATTTATAATTTTATTCTTTTCCGTTTTACTTTTGAATATCTTTTATATATTGAATAAATCAAATTTCTCCGAGAAAACTGTTTAATGAAAAATTTATGAATAGGATGGTGGTGACCGTTACTCAGGATTGGACAGGGCCGGATGGGCCCGGGTGGCTCTTTACAAGCCCGGGGCCTTTGAACGGGATGATGATAGATGGGATACTATCGGAAAATAATAATATATAGAAATTATTAATTATCGACGATATATTATATTATTAGGTAAATACAGTTCCAATTACTTATAATATAACAAATCTGAACCAACCACAACGTAGAACGGTTGGTGGATCTGTGTAGGACTTTTGGGTTGCTCATGAAGTCTACAGCCATCAAAGACTTGCCAAGGAAGCAGAGACTTGGATTTCACCTAATACCAACCTGGGTGAATTCCAGATTGATCATGTAGCCATTTCACGAAAATCTCAAAAGAAAATACAAAACGTGAAGGTACTAAGAAGCGCCAATCTGGACTCAGACAACAACCTCACAAAGATCAAAATAAGACTCCAGCCTAGAAACACTAGATTACACAGAACCTCCAAAATGGTAAGATTTGATGTAGAGCGACTCAAGAACAGTAAAGAAGTAAGTCAGAGACTGAACAATACAGATCTAAACAGCTGGGACCAACTGAAGGAGATTCTTGTCAAGGCGGCCAATGAACTCGAGCTTCTCGCTAGAAGAAGGAAGCATCCGTGGTGGACTGAAGACTGCCACAAGGCTGTCTGTGGCAGTCTTCAGTCCACCACGGATGCTTCCTTCTTCTAGCGAGAAGCTCGAGTTCACAGGGTGAAGTGGAATTCTAAAAAGACCAAGGAAAATTGGCATAAATTTTTGGAACAAACGGACCTTCACAAAAAACCAACTAACCCAAATCGAAGAGAGCTTTGCTAAGAATAGCTCCAGAGATTTCTTTGGAACCTTCAAGCAGACACTCAGAAAATACGCTCCACTTCATAGACTCACAAGGCAAACTGGGATATAACGACAAGGACAACTGCCACCTTTTAGCTCAGTACTTTAAATATCTACTCAACTGTGACCCATCCAGCAAAGACTTGACTATAAGCAAACCACACCAAAGCCATACTCGCTGCCCCCTTCATTGGAAGAAGCTGGCCAGATCATTCAACTTCTTAAGAATAATAAGGCAGCTGGAGATAATAATACGAGAGGACGCTATCGTTGCTGAACTGTGGAAAGGTGCTGAGATCATCCAGGACATCTGGTAAAGAGTGAAATTATCACCCGATAGTAAATCTGCTCTAATCCATCCGCTTCACAAATTTTTTTTTTTTTTTTTTTTTTAATCAGTAAAAACCTTTATTACCCTAAGGTGTAAAGGTACTTATTACAATATACTAATTTACCATAAGGTAGTTATTACAATATACTAATTTACCATAACAATAAATCAAATTTACACTATAAAATAAAATAAAATAAATCAACCCATTTCATGCATAAATAAATTTTGCCCATTATTTCTTGTTTTTTGCCATCTTCAACCCCTCATTCCAGGATATTCCGCGTTCCTTCAAAGAATCTGCCACTGCTTGGTTCCATGTTTTCCTTGGTCTTCCTCTTTGATTTTTCTGTGTAGATTTGGCTAGCCATACTCTTTTCGTTTGTCTTCCTTCTTCCATCCTTACTAGATGCCCAAACCATTCTAATCGCCTTTTTTCTATGCTTTCCAGGACTGGTTCGACATTAAGTTCTGCTCTAATTGTTTCATTTCTTACTCTGTCTCTTTTAGTAATTCCTTTGGTGCTTCTTAGGTATTTCATTTCTAGCGCCTGTATTCTACTTTTCATTTGACTGCTTAGCACCCAGCTTTCACCACCGTATGTCAGAATTGGTTTGTATATAGTATTGTACACTGTCATTTTCGTTTTCTTCGATATATCTTTGTTTCTTATAAACGTGTTATTAAGTGCATAGAATAGTTTTGTTGTGTTTTCAATTCTGGTGTTGATTTCAGCCTCTTCCTTTCCGTCATTGTGTATATTTACTCCTAAGTATTTAAATGTTTCTGTTTGTTCTATATCTTTTCCATCTATTTTTATCGTTATGCTTGGTTCTCCTTTCCCGATGGTCATTACTTTGGTTTTGGCGACGTTTATTTTCATATTTTTGTTTTCTAACGCTGTCTTCCAAATATCTAGGTTCGTTTGTAAATCCTTTTCGTTCTTTGCATAAATCATTAGATCGTCGGCAAAAGCACATTCCACTATTTCCACCCTCTGCATGTTTCTATATCCCACTTCTAATTTCTTTGTTTTTCTCTTTGTTTCTTTTATTATGTCATCCAGGACTACATTGAATAGAGTCGGGCTCAGTACTCCCCCTTGTCTTAATCCCTCTTTGGTTACGAACTCCTCTGATTTAAGATTTAACTGATCTAAACAACTACCGTGGAATTTCTCTCATCCCGGTAATATACAAGATTCTCTCGAAGGCGTTACAAACAAGGGCAGAAAATCAGCTGGATAGTCAACTGGAAAAATACCAGGGGGGCTCCAGGAAGACCTGATCATGTGTTGAACAGATCCTCAATCTTAAAACTGTACTTGCATACTCCAAGATGAGAAACCGCAAGATGGTCGTCACCTTTTTTGATTTTAGGAAGGCCTACAATTCCATTGATAGAGAAACGTTTAACAAAGTACTCCAGGAACTAGGGCTAGACAACAGAACCCGCAGACTCATCCAAGAAACTTTTACCAACACCCATTCCAAGGTCAAATTTACAGGCGAGATTTCAGAAAGCTTCGAAATAAAAACGGGAGTGAGACAAGGAGATGGACTTTCCCCACTTCTCTTCAACTGTGTCCTGGAAAAGGTTATGAGAGAATGGCGCAAGAAACTGCTCAATTTGGGTGCTCAGAGTGGTATATACCTGGGACGTAAGAACGATGGACTGGTTGTAGATTGCCTGATCTTTGCAGATGACATGGTACTGATTTCTGATTCTCTTGAGATGGCAACAATGCAGGTAAATTGCCTCAGAAAACAGGCTGCCAAAGTGGGTCTTCAAGAGTCGCTGGAGAAAACAAAATTCATTACTAGCCTCAAAGAAGCAAATTTGAGAGAGATGTTAGTAGAGCAGGGAAACGTCAAGAGGACTGAGAAATGTAAGTAACTCGGTGAATGGATTGAACCCAACTTGTCAGAAAGAGCATAGCCTAGCTGTAGAAGCTTAGCATAGCTAGAAAGAACTAGCCTATCGGCTGACTAAGAATGCCTACAACAAGAAATGCCTGTCACGCAACCTGAAACTTAATTAACAAGTTTCAGCTAAGCTGTCAATAACTCGATCGTTAAAGCTGCTACTCTCGTCATCCTTGATTAGATCCGATTCTGTGTTTAATATACTCAACGAATCCAACAGTTCTTGCGAGCGACGTCCCGTTTTAATGCGCTTTACTGCTGAAAATCGTCTCTCACAAGTGACTGCGTGAACGAAATTGTGAAAATTACATATAAAATTACATACATATATATATTGTTATTATATATTGTGATATATTGTTATTATATATTGTGATAAAAGTTTTCATGCACATGGTAAAACCAAGAGCGAAATGAAGTATATTTAATAATTAATGATAAGTATAATGAAGTATATTTAATAATTAACGTAATTTCAGAACTGCTTCGCCATGCTCTTTGCACCTGAAGACGTCAGAGTGAGGTTTTAATAATGTAATAGATATTTCTGTGCGGCGAGGTGGGTTCCCCCCTGCCGCTTGCTGGGTACGCCCTTGTATGCAACTTTGGCAGACGCCCGAACCGCTCCAGGAAAAAAAAACTTCAGAAAAAAACACATGGCGACCTTTGTAGTTTGATCAGATGAATAAATCTTCGTCCTGTTCTTCCTCATTCATTGAATCTGAGTGAGGAATTCATGACTTGCTGCTTAGGTGGAACGTGGAACTCATCCCAAAGAGTTTTAGATAGTTTATTGAAACTGTTTGCAAAAAAATCTAGTTTTGATAGCAATTCTCGATCGAGTAGGAATCCCATTTTTGTTAATTTCATTGAAGTTTTTCGGGTCCAAACCTACGGCATCCTTCATGAATGGTTTGCTGCAGTTAAATGTTTCATCTATTTTTACTAAAGCTGTATTAATGACTTTATTATTATTATTATTTCACGCGACAAAAAACGGAAATCGATGAGACTGTCGTGTTCCTAGTCGGGTTTTGCTATGACGGGTAGTGGACCAGTTCCCAATTTATGGTCTATAGGTTGCTATCTAGGGGGTTTTTGAAGATGAGTGAGAGCGCGTCGACAGTGTTCTGGTCCAGTTGATTCCAGATATACACTACTCTGTAGTTAAGGAAGTTTCTACGACACAGCTTGGAACATCTTTCTTTGGAAAGTTTCCTACTGTGCCCCTGAGATGATTTTGTTCACTGATGTGAACAAAATTGAGTGGAACGTTTAAGTGGCCACCCATAATTTTGTGAACCAGGATAAGATCTCTCTGGCGGCGCTGTCGTAGAGATAGTAGACCAAGCTTGATGCAACGAACCTTATAGGGAAAATCTCTCAGTTCGGGAGGGATTCGGGTGATACGTCGTTGTACTTGCTCAAATTGTACAATGCCTTTAGCAAAGTAGGGATTCCAGCAGCTAACCGTGAACTCCAGCACCGGCCTTATGAAGGCTTTGTATAGGCGAAGTAGAGTACCCGCAGAGTGGTCTTTAAAAGCCCGTTGGATAAGATAAATGAATAAATTTGCCTTTTTTACTAGTTTTGCGATGTGGCACTCCCATTTGAGGTCCTGGGTCATTGTAACACCCAGGTCTTTTTGATGCTTTGCAGCAGTAAATGGGCTACCATACCCTAAATGGTAGCCCATTTACTGCTGCAAAGCATAGTAGATAGTGTTAGGCTTATTAGTTCTAATGTGTAGTTGGGTGCACTTGTCCACATTCAGAGACATGAGCCACATGTCAGTCCACCTCTCAATTGAAGTAAGATCTTCCTGAAGTGCTACAGACAGCACTTTCCAGCGGGTTGCAGTATAATATCGTGTCGTCTATAAAAAGCAAATATTTGACTTGATGATGACTGACATGTCGCTGATGTAGACCAGGAATAGCAGTGGGCCGATGACGGAACCCTCCGCTCTAAACTGCTCTGATATCTGACAACGATCCACCAAATCTGACTTGAAATCTGCGTTCGAAGAGAAAGCTAGTTATCCAGCGCAGCAGGTAACCCCTCACTTCATAGTGCTCCAGCTTGTGCAGCAGACGTCTAAGAGGGACTTTTCGAATGTCTTCTAGATGTCTAAGTAGATAATGTCGACAGGACGACCTTAGTTGTGAAGATGAGTTCAAGCATTGAGGCAGGAGAGAAGATTGGTAGAGAGACTTTGTAGACAGAAATAGGATAGAATCTGTTTGGGTCTGCAGCTAGTAGTTTCACTGCGTCTTGGCATAACTCGTCGGGTTTCTTCGGTTTTTTAGATATTCAGCGTGAGAAAGCCATTTATCCAGCGCAGCAAAGAACCCCTCACTCCATAGTGCTCCAGCTTGTGCAGCAGACGTCTAAGATGGACTTTGTCGAATGTCTTCTCGAAGTCTAAGTAGATATTGTCGACAAGACGACCTTGGTCGTGAAGATGAGTCCAATCAGTGAGGCAGAAGAGAAGGTTGGTAGAGAGAATTTGTAGACGGAAATAGGATAGAATCTCTTTGAGTCTGCAGCTGGTAGTGCCACTGCGTCTTGGCAAAACTCGTCGGGTTTCTTCGGTTTTCTAGATATTCTTCGTAACGACAGCGTGATCTGTATGTCGATATCATTTTCGGCGTGCATTAAGTCTTGAACATCGAATGAAAATAATCTTGCAGCTTTGAAAACGTCGTCAAAAGTATCTACATATTTTCGCAAATTCATGTCTAAACTTTTGATAAGCCACAAGCTTTAAGATAATCTAATATAGGAGTTTGGAGATTTTGGCTTACTGAGGTTGATAGGTCAACATTTTCTAGAATACGAAGGCTATCAGGATAGTTTCAAATTTCAAAAAGAAAGTCAGAAATGCTTTCGTTTGGAACGAAACCTTTGGCTCGAACTCCATGCTCGAAGATATAGCGCCTTTTAACAAGGTATTATCAACGCGACGTATCGATATTTCTCCATAACAACGCTCAGTGCTTGGTCTTTGTAGATTTCGGTGGTGACTTGTACTGCGACCTTCATAGATTTATTGTACCCCACTCTCTTCCTCTAGTCGCAGATATACTTACCCATTTAGAGCGCCTCCTCTAGTCCTCCTCTATTTCTTTATTAACTTCAGGATTTGGGTGGGATTCAAAGACTACATCTCCTCTGCGTTCGAACAGTGGGCCCCAAAGTATATTTGTCTCTTACAGAGCAGTGCTCCGCAGTCTTTGAGCAGATGTAGGGGGGTTTCCTCTGTTGATCCACATAATCTGCATCTGCATCTTCCTCTAGGCTTAGGGCCTTGAGGTGTTTTCTAAGTTTAAAGTGTCCCGTCTGCAGGAATCCTGTCATAATTCTAAGATTGTTCCTCTTTAGTTTCAAGCAAGCTCTTGTTATTTTCTGATTAAGAGATCTCAGCATTACTTTAAATTGTCTTGGTCCTGTAAGTTCTTTCCAGGTTTTCATGCATTGTCTCCTTATTCCTTCATCTAAATTTTAGGGATGGTGTTCATACTCATACCGCAAAAGGGTTTCGTAGCTATAAAAAGGGATTACTAGATTCCTTGTTTAGTAGGTGATCGGCTTCTTCATTTCCGTCTATAGCAGTGTGTCCTGGCACCCGCAGAGGCGGATTTAACTATACCTAACCTAACCTAAACAAGCTATTGCTTAGGGCCCCAACTTTTTTAGGGCCCCTATAGGTATCCGAAAATCATATATGGCACTGACATATATTATATCTGGACTTATGAAGGGCCCCATATCTCAAATAGCTTAGGGCCTTATGAAGTCTAAATCCGTCCCTGGGCACTCAGTATAGTGTTACTTTATTTTCTCTGACGCGCTTGTTTAACTCTCCCAGACAGTCCCATACCAGTTTGGATCTGATGGTGTATGAGCTAATGACCTTCGTGGCTGCTTGGCTCTCTGACAGGATAGCAATTCGTTTTTTTGTGATAGTTCCTGTCTCGGTTAAATTGTGCACATCTTTCGATTGCATGTACCTCTGCTTGGAAGATACTTGGGTGGATTCATAGTATTTGGTACGAGGTCCAAACCCTCCTGCACGAGTACCATCCTTCGTCTTCAAACCAGCCGTACACTACATGATAGCTTGGTCTTTAACCCAAGACAGTAATCGTCTCAATTTGTCTTATCCAGCTGTTAATTCTGAAATTTTGTCTTTTTGCCTACCTGCGGCAAGGCCCACAAGACAGGTCTTCGGGGGGCCCGGCCGACAAAATATTCTATTTCTAAGATTTTTGCGAAAAAATTGGCATGGAGCGGGAACAGGATGTCGCAGACCCCGGATTCTTTCACCTTCCGTTGCGGGCAACCATCACACATCGAACGAACTAAGTTGGAGACCTGAAATCCTTCAAATAAGAGAACCGCGTCCACACAAGTGACCAAAGGAACGAATTTTTTTTTCCGCCGCACTAGACGAACCGTCAGTCGCATACTTTCTACGTAATGTCAAAAGACGGACCAGGGACGCGAGTTGCAAGGTTGGAAGAAAAATAAATCGACCCGTGGACCAAAGTGCTTCCTCAAATGTCCAAAAACAGATTTTAGTTTTTCGCATCTGGAGAACTGTGTGAATTGTGTTTTAGGAGAAAAAGTGAGGAAATGTTAAAATGTACACACGTGATCTAAGAAACGAAATTTTCTTTCTGCTGGACTGGACGAACCGGCAGTCGCCGTAATATTTTCATACGTTTTGAACATACTTTCCTCGTAATGTCAAAAGATGGGTCAGACAAGTGGGTAGCAAGGTTGCGAGAAAAAATCGACCCGTGGACCAAAGTTCTTCCTCAAATGTCCAAAAAACGGATTTTAGCTTTTCGCATCTGGAGGACGCTGTGTGACTTGTGTTTTGGAGGAAATGTGAGGAAATGTTAAAATGCACCTACAGCTGCCCACCTGCGGTAGCGAAACGTTCTAAAACATCATACAAAAATTAATTGTTTGCTAGATTTGTAAAAAAAAATCAAGAAGAAAACGACGTTTTTAATCCATTTTTAATCCCCGACACAAAATGAGGGCTGTTTGACGTGTCTGTCCGTCTGTCTGTATATGTTGCTGTTTATGAAATTGTAGCTCCTAAACGAATGAACCGATTATGATGCGTTTTTTTTAAAGCTCACGTGATCGAGAAGGTTCTTAGCTATAATTTATCAAGATCTGTTCATGCGTTTGATGACCATCAGCTCATTTCCTACTTGTCAAAATTAATCTGCAACCAATTTGTTATGAATCGTATTACGGATTCGGGAATGTGGTATTAGAATCACGGATTCTAACTTTGTTCGAAGAACCTATTTAATATATTGGGCAGGTTTTTTAACATTTGTTTAAATATATCAAAAACAAAGAAATATTCATCGAAACGTTCGGGCCAACAACAAAAAATGCACCGAAAAGTTCGGGTTTTGTGTCTTGTAAAAAAACTGTCGGGTCTCTTTATTTTTACTTACTAAAACTACCCTCTCTCTCCACACTAGGTGGCAATAATGGACATTATGACAAATGAGAAAAAAAAAACAAAGGCGAGGCGACAAATAAGGACATTGCACCTTTGAAAGGGACTCAACACAATTTGACACAAATATTTGTCTAGTTCCGTATATCCAAACTTGTGTTTGAAAGCTGATGTGATCGAGAAGCTATAAGAAGCTATGAGTTCTTAGCTATAATTTATGAAGATCTGTTCAGGCGTTTGATGATCATCAGCTCATTTCTTACTTGACAAAATTATCGGCAACCAAATGTTTCCTATCATTTTGAGTTGGGCTGTTACTGTCCATAAATTACAAGGAACCACCGTAGATAAGGCGATCGTTTATTTGGGAAGATGTACTTTTGTAAAAGACCAGGCTTACGTAGCCTTAAGTCGTGTAAAAAGTTTGCAGGGTGTTGCAATTTGTGAACTGAATCAAAGAAAGTTGTTTATTAATCCTCATCACATATCTGCTTTAGCAAAACTGCAGAGATTACGAAACGCCTTACCGTAACTATTAAATTTTATAAGAACGTAAATCTTTTAACCAAAACTTTTTTGTTAAAATTTGAAATCTTTTTTTGTAAACAATCCCCACCAATCACGTATCATGAACTCAATTTCAAAGAGGTGACATTAATCACGTATTTACAAACAAATTATTAAAAAAAAGAAAAAGTTCGAGTCATAAAATAAAATTAAAAATTTTATCTACGACCAGTATTGTAAATGCCCATTATCGTACAGTTCGTTGACTATATAAATACATCATAACACACAAGTATGTAAGAGTCCGCGATTAATGATAAATTATGATTGATAACACACGTGCGTTTGGTTTACGATTCGTTGATTGGTTGAGAGCTGCTACTACTTGCTCATACGCTCAGCGCCCCCCGTGCCACAATTCAAACTAACGGAAACTAACTGACATTGCGTACATTGGGTTGCCTATATCTATGAGCAGTCTTATTCCAGTTTAACCCAAATAAGTACTAAATAATAAGGTATGCAACCATTATGAATGTATTTCTTTTCATTTCTGTCAAGTTAAATAAAGTCGAGTTAGAGTTATATATGGAAATACAACTGTTTTATTATAATGTTAAATAATATACCTAATAAGAAATAATTTTGTTACATGAAACATATTTTTCTTATTAAGCAGAAACAAATTAGTGTGGTCGTAGATATAGTATAGTACATAACTCGAGTTGTAAGGCAATTACGTACTCCGCTCGTACGTAATATGCTTCTTACAACTCTCGTTACGTAATATACTATTAAGTAAGGTGACCAGGCGTACTGATTTAGCCAGTACAGTACTTCTTTGAGATAGTCTGTGCTGTCCAATTTTTAGGCACTGCATTTGTACTGCCTTTCTCTAAGGTGTAGTGCTTGTACTGCTTTGCATAATATTGTAAAAATAAATAATTATAGCTGTGATTTTATGCATTTCTGAATTGCGAACATTTTGCTCACAATTCAGAATTACTAATAGTGGCAAAGCAGCAATAATAAAACATTGCAAGAGTGATAAACATAACATTCAGATTAATGGAGCAGGCCTGGGCAAATGGCGGCTCGCGGGCCTCATGCGGCCCGCGCCGACATTTTTTGCGGGCCGCGAAGATCATTCAAATTTTATTTTTTTTTGTATAGGACATGCGTAACCATTAGCCCTCCATCCTCATCCAATGTATTGCTTTCGCGTTTAAATAATCTGTAAATAAGTAAAGGTAAGTCGCCACAGACAATTTTTCTTCCAAAATTTGGACGTTTTGACAAAAAGAACGTTTGACCTTGAAAGTTTTCAAAAATTCGCCTAGGCCGCTATTTTAAAAGTCTCCATATCTCAAATAACTTATGTACTGCTTTCGCGTTTAAAACATCTGGTCACCTTATATTAAGTAATCCCCGACACAAAAAAAAACACTTTTAATTTCATTAAAATTAACTATTAATATTTTGATAAGCTCCGCCACGGTGACTGCTAAGTAAATCAAATAATAAAACCAGAATACAGGGAAATGAAAAGAAGATTCGCAAAATAAACACAACCGTCAACGACTTCTGCTCTCACGTGTCTGCCAGTTCTCTTTGACGTCACCGTGCCTCTTATAAAAGTGGTACAATATCGAAACTCTACAGGAACTTAGTATACCTTGTAAGATAGCTTGATACATCTAAGTTTATACGTACAATTTGAAACTAGTAGGTATTTTCCATTCGTTATACCTAGGAAGGTATAACTAATTATACTTCTTCACATAGCGGTCCCCCGCCGCGGCGACGCTCATCATCAAAATATTAATAGGTGCTTTTAATAAAGTTAAAGGGACAAGAGAAAAAATATAATTTTTTTATGTCGAGGTTTACTTAAAATTTAATTACTAATACATTTTAAAATTTTATTTTATTTACGATTTTCAATTGTTTGCCCTCTTCAATTGAGTGATGGCTCGTTACTCGTTTAGTGCAACGTAAAAAAATATTTGAAATTTATGAATATTTGATGATAAAAACAGTTTTCTTAATATATCGTGTAAAATTGGAGTGTATTTCAACAAAGATAATATTTATATGAAATGCAACAAACCAATCCAAGAAGAAAAACACGACAATAAATTGCCAATGTATATAAACTGTTGGTATGTAATATTTGTAATCCACAGATGGAAAACTGCAAACAACTTCTGGTATGAATATTTAATACGTTTATAATTTAACGTGAATACCTTGGAGAATTTAAAATTGAATTGTTGTTATGCCAAGTACATTTAACGCAATTAAAATACGTGAATCATGTTTTGTATTTTCAATTTCGCAATTTTGAAAGCACTCCAAAGTGGTGGGAGCAGCAAAATTTTACAACCATAACTTTATACAAAATGCGCAAAAGCGCGCAATAAAAGACTTAAAAACAATATAAATTCGCAAAACGAAATCTCAATTTCAACAGATTTGTATTAATAGTTAAACTTTTACACTCAATAAAAGTTTAACTATTAAAACAAATCTGTTCACAATGTAATGTCATTATGTATTATATGCAGTTGTAAATAAAAATTGCAATTAATTTTACGTTTGTACTTAAGTAAGCTTACTGTACGTTTTGTAAGCTTGTAATTAATTTCTGTATATTTTCTAAATAGTATTTGCGATTGCAGCAATAAACTTTTAAGAAAATACAATAACAAAAATGCACCAAATTAATTTCTAAAACTAAAACACACAAGTACTCCACACCTACCATACTCTCTTGAAGGGAGTCTTTTCTACTCTACTCTACTATTTCAATATAATATTTGTTATATTTCGCATATTTCGAGGGGGTTTAAACCCCCAAAATCCTTCCTGGCTACGCCCCTGGAACGAGGTTAGAAACTTCTTCCGGGAGGTCAACTGGGCACGCAAACCGTCCCAACCCAGATCAACGGCAATACGTTCAGAAGAAGGGTTATGTTTGGGTCCAACAAAGATTCTACAAATATGGGCGGAATATTTTGAAGGTATACTGAACCAACCAAGAAGAACGAAAGAACACCAACGGAAGCCAATATACACAGCAGACCCCAGCGAACAAGAAATTGCAAGAGGAGAAGTAGAAAAATCGATTAATAAGCTGAAATATAACAAGGCAGCAGGCACAGGTAATGTCCCAAAGGAACACTATAAAGTAGGCACTGAGAAATAACAACAGAAATATACCAACTAATCCTACAAATTTGGAGAAAGGAAAGAATGCCGAAGGAATGGGATACAGCGATCATCCTACCTCCCTCAAAATGGGAGATAGGACAAAATGCTAATACTACAGAGGTCCAATATCGTATATACAGCATAGAAAAATACAGCATAGAAAATCCTATCGAACGTCGTTTTGAACAAGCTTATCCCATATGCTAAAGAGGCAGTGGAAGACTACCAGTGCGGATTCAGACCCAACAGACCATATATTCGAAATCAGACAAATATTTGAAAAGTGCTGGGAGTATGATGTGCCGGTGTACCAAGGCATACGAGTGCCAGGCATGCGATTCCTTGGAACGAAACACCCTCTGGTATGCCCTAAAACACCTTGTTATACCACCAAAACTCTGGAGAATGATTGAAGTCACCACCCAAAATGTAACGAGTCAGGAAAGAATTGAAGGAGCGCTCTCACAACAAGTCAACACCTTGCTATACAGCCAAAACTTCTTAGAATGATTGAAGTCACCACCCAAAATGCAAAGAGTCAAGAAAGAATTGAAGGGGCGCTCTCACAACAAGTCAACAAAATAACAGGACTTCGAACGGGCGAAGGGCGACTATCACCTATCCTTTTCAACCTTGCCCTGGAATATGCTATGGGAAATAGCGGAGTACAAACAAAAGGCTACTTAATCTGAAAAGCGAAATAGATCCTAGTATCTGCTAGGAACAGATCCTGCATCGATATACTGCGAAGAAGTATGCAAGCGGCAAAAGTAACATTTAACATGTTAGAAGAGGAAGCAATTAAAATGAGGCTGAGGGTAAACGAAGAAAAAACGAAAGTAATGGTGACAACAAGGGGAAAAGAGATACGAAACATAGCGATAAAGGGCAGAAGTTTCGAAACAGTAGATGCTTTAAAATACCTGGGCACTAATATCGATAAGAAAAACAATATGGAAATGTAAATAAGAAGTAGACTCAACAAGGACAACAAAACAAAATCTGGCCTCAAATTCCTACTTAAATCCAGCACACTACCAATGACAGCGAAACTTAAATTTTATAAGCTCCTATTGAGGCCAGTGATAATCTACGGGTGTGAGAGCCGGACGGTAACCCAAGATCAAGATCAGAAGCCCCATGCAAACAGCAGATGGGTATAGAATAAGAATGAATTTGGAAGAGGGCAAACGATAGTTGGACACATAAAAGCCATGAGAATAAGATGGCTCGGACATGTACAGCGCATGGAGAGTAACAGAACCATCAATGAGGTTTTACATGCGAGACCAGAGTGAAGAAGACCGTTAGTACACACACGCCTGAGATGGAGAGACGACGTAGAGGGAGATTGAAGAACGCTGGAAATCAACAACTGGAGAAGAGCCGCAGAGGACAGGAACGTATGGAAAAGGATTGTTGCGGCTAAAAAATCCCTTAGAGGGGCGTAAGGCCAGCAGGAGGAGATAATTAACTAAACTGTTAACTGTTAAAACTACGGCAGCAGGCACAGATACGGCAGAGAATATCAAATGTCGCCAAAACTAAAGGTACAAAAAGGGAGCAGTGGGATACAGAGCAGTTGAGCAAAAATGAAGCCCTAAACAAATATCAAAACGCCATCAGCATGGATTTAGATAGACTCCCAGCCCATAGCAATATTGACGACGAGTGGAAGTCCATGGAGAGTGGAATAATCAAAGTAACCAAAGACGTAGTAGGGACAAAAAGAAAATCAAGAAACATAGATTGGTTCGATATGGAATGTGAAAGGGTTATAACAGAAAAGAATAATGCGCGACAAAAGATGCTGCAAAGAAACACTAGAGCTAATAATGCAGTATACCAAGAGAAGCGGAGAGAAGCCAACAGGTGCCTACGGGGAAAAAAAAGAGATATGATGCGTAAGAAAATAGAAAGCATAGAAGAGAACTATAATCAACGCAAAGTGAAGGATTTCTATAGAACAATCAGAAATGAAGCGAAAAGGTACCAGCCAAAATTAAACATATGCAAGGATAAGATCGGGAAAATCCTAACGGAAGAGAAAGACGTCATGGATAGATGGCGCCAGTACTTCGCCGAGATATTAAATGTTGATCATATGGAAGACCTAGAAGAGCCAGAAACAGTAATATACACGGCTCAAGAAAATACCGAACCACCTACATTGGATGAAGTCAAAACAGCCATGAAAAAGCTTAAAAATGGCAAGGCACCCAGCGAGAACGGCATCACTGCCGAAACCTTAAAACTGGCCGGAATAGATGCACATAAAAGACTGCACCAACTAATATGCAAAATATGGAAAGAAGAACAGATGCCTGAAAGGTGGAAAACTGGGTTAATCTGCCCTATCCACAAAAAGGGCGACAAAACAAACGACAATTACAGGGGAATAACACTACTCAACACTGCATATAAGGTACTCTCCAATGTGATATTCGACAGGATAAGACCGTATGCAGAAGAAATATTAGGAGAATATCAATGTGGCTTCCGAGAAAGTAGATCAACTCTGGATCAGGTGTTTGTGCTAAGTCAAGCAATGGAAAAATGTTATGAATACAACATCGACCTGCACTGTCTGTTAATCGACTTTAAAAAAGCATTAGACAGTGTTAAAAGAGTAAAACTAGGAAGTGCACTTGCTCTTATGGGTATCCCACATAAACTTGCCAAACTAGCCATGATGACAAAACAAAAAGCCAACAAAACAAAAGCTGGCCTCAAATTCCTACTTAAATCCAGCACACTACCATTGACAGCGAAACTTAAATTTTATAAGTTCCTATTGAGGCCAGTGGTAATCTACGGGTGTGAGTGCCGGACGGTAACCCAAGATCAAGATCAGAAGCTTGTTGGCTAAATGCAGGGTAACAATATACGGCCCCATGCAAACAGCAGATGGGTATAGAATAAGAATGAATTTCGAGCTGGAAGAGGGCAAACGATAGTTGGACACATAAAAGCCATGAGAATAAGATGGCTCGGACATGTACAGCGCAAGGAGAGTAACAGAACCATCAATGAGGTCTTACATGCGAGACCAGAGTGAAGAAGACCGTTAGTACACACACGCCTTAGATGGAGAGACGACGTGGAGGGAGATTGAAGAACGCTAGAAATCAACAACTGGAGAAGAGCCGCAGAGGACAGGAACGTATGGAAAAGGATTGTTGCGGCGGAGAAATCCCTTAGAGGGGCGTAAGGCCAGCAGGAGGAGATAATTAACTAAACTGTTAACTGTTAAAACTAGGCAGCAGGCACAGATACGGCAGAGAATATCAAATGTTGCCAAAACTAAAGGTACAAAAAGGGAGCAGTGGGATACAGACCAGTTGAGCAAAAATGAAGCCCTAAACAAATATCAAAACGCCATCAGCATGGAGTTAGATAGACTCCCAGCCCATAGCAATATAGACGACGAGTGGAAGTTCATGGAGAGTGGAATAATCAAAGTAACCAAAGACGTAGTAGGGACAAAAAGAAAATCAAGAAACATAGATTGGTTCGATATGGAATGTGGTTAAAAAAGGGTTATAACAGAAAAGAATAATGCGCGACAAAAGATGCTGCAAAGAAACACTAGAGCTAATAATGCAGTATACCAAGAGAAGCGGAGAGAAGCCAACAGGTGCCTACGGGGAAAAAAAAGACATATGATGCGTAAGAAAATAGAAAGCATAGAAGAGAACTATAATCAACGCAAAGTGAAGGATTTCTATAGAACAATCAGAAATGAAGCGAAAGGGTACCAGCCAAAATTAAACATATGCAAGGATAAGATCGGGAAAATCCTAACGGAAGAGAAAGACGTCATGGATAGATGGCGCCAGTACTTCGCCGAGATATTAAATGTTGATCATATGGAAGACCTAGAAGAGCCAGAAACAGTAATATACACAGCTCAAAAAAATACCGAACCACCTACATTGGATGAAGTCAAAACAGCCATGGAAAAGCTTAAAAATGGTAAGGCACCCTGCGAGGACGGCATCACTGCCGAAACCTTAAAACTGGCCGGAATAGATGCACATAAAAGACTGCACCAACTAATATGCAAAATATGGAAAGAAGAACAGATGCCTGAAAGGTGGAAAACTGGGTTAATCTGCCCTATCCACAAAAAGGGCGAGAAAACAAACGACAATTACAGGGGAATAACACTACTCAACACTGCATATAAGGTACTCTCCAATGTGATATTCGACGGGATAAGACCGTATGCAGAAGAAATATTAGGAGAATATCAATGTGGCTTCCGAGAAAGTAGATCAACTCTGGATCAGGTGTTTGTGCTAAGTCAAGCAATGGAAAAATGTTATGAATACAACATCGACCTGCACTGTCTGTTAATCGATTTTAAAAAAGCATTAGACAGTATTAAAAGAGCAAAACTAGGAAGTGCACTTGCTCTTATGGGTATCCCACATAAACTTGCCAAATTAGCCATGATGACAATGGATGGTTCAAAGGCCAGAGTAACAGTCCAAAACAAAACATCAAAGGAATTTGAAATAAGAACCGGTGTTAGGCAGGGAGATGCCTTGTCAGCTGTTCTTTTTAACCTTGCGCTACAAAATGCAATTGGAAACCTCAAAAATAAGGGAAATATCATAACAAAATCATACCAAATATGTGCGTACGCGGACGACATACTGATCATGGCTAGGGACAACAGAACTCTAGAAGAATTTTTTTTAAAAATAGAAGAGGAAGCGAGCAAAGTCGGCCTGAAAATACATGCAGGTAAAACAAAATACCTAAAACTGTCACGTGATAACCCAAGAAGGGCTCCTCAGAACTTCATTATAAATGATCATCGGTTTGAAGAAGTTCAAAATGTCAAATATCATGGAGTAACTTTCAATAACACAAATAATCTATCACTGAGGGTACAAGATAGAATCTAAGCTGCGAATCGATGCTATTATTCACATCTGAAGCTCTTCAAATCAAAAATCATCTCACGTAAAGCGAAACTGCGAATATATAAAACCCTGATCAGACCCGTGCTAACTTATGGAGCTGAATCCTGGAGTATGTCGGAAGCAGACAAAAACTCTCTTCGTATTTTTGAAAGACGGATTTTTCGGAAGATCTTTGGACCAGTGAGAGAGGAAGAAGGATACAGAATTCGCATGAACTACGAACTTCAAGAACTAATAGAAGGTGAAGACATAGTAAGATTCATTAAGGCACAGAGACTTCGATGGGCGGGCCACATGATTAGAATGCCGAGTGCAAGAGCACCCAGATCCATCCATAAAGCGCAACCTAACACCTCAAGAAGCAGAGGTAGACCCAGAACCAGGTGGAAAGATAAGGTAGAGGAAGATGTAGAAACTCTACAAGTATGAAACTGGACACGTGTCGCTGAAGACCGTCAAAGGTGGAAGGGGATTGTTAAGGAGGCCTAAGCTCACCCTGGGCTGTACAGTCAGAAGAAGAAGAAGAAGTTAACTGTTTTACGCCAAGAAAAATTTGGTTACAAATTTTCGTCAAAATTGGCATCTAAAATAACGGTTCGGTTCTATATTTTCGTCGAATTTATTTACTTTAAAGAGTTGATATGGAGTTTTATTTTTTATGCCCAAGTTCATGGCTTCTTAATATTTTTTCATTCGCAACCCCATTTATGATTGTTTTTTTGCACCCCAAAAATATAAAACAAAGATAAATACATGCAGAAGTAAGATGGATATCAAAGGTCAAAGTATAAGAAGAATATTGTTATTAAAGGACGAAATCAAAATATTATTAGTACATTAAAATCTCGCGACCCCTAAATTTCGCCCCATTTAGGGTAGCGACCCATAGTTTAAGAAGCCCTACCCTAGTCCAAAGGGTCAACATATCAAGATCTTTAATTTGTTATTATACAAAAATTGAAATTTCATTAGCTTTTATATTCAAGTATCCTCTATCAATGGCGAAATTAGTATGAAGATTGTAGATTGTAATCTAATTAGTATTAAACGATGTAAAGTGTTGCAAAAAAGAACCTAGTAGCGCATTGTAGTCTAGGTTGAAATACTCACAATACCTGGTATGTCAGAAGAGACAAAGTTTCTGATTCAAACGGGCTGACTCTATGATTCAAAATAAGCATAAAACTATAAATACATGTGGGGCCAAAAACACTTAGTTTGCGCGATACTCGACAAAAAAACGGAAAAACAATTCCGTTAAAAAAAAACGGACATAATAAACATAAATAAACATTATGTGAAGCGATTAATTTGTCTTCTTCTTCTTAGAGTGCCCTATCCGTTGCGGATATTGGCGATTAGCATGGAAATCTTGGCTTCATCAACTGCTTGACGAAACAGTTAAATTGATATAAGGCCGAACCACGCGTAGGTTTTTAAGCCATTAGCTACGTCATCTGCTTTTCCCATCTATTCTTCCTTGCATGACTAATTGTAATAAGCGATATTTTTTATTTCGCATTATATGCCCTAAGTATTGCAGCTTTCTTTCTTTGACGAAGTTGAGCAGTTCTTTATTTTTACCGATTTATTGGAGTACTTCTTCATTTGTGATATTATGGATCCATGATATGCGCAAGATGCGTCTATATAATAATGTTTTTACAGACATTTATCAGCATTTAATAAATGAATGCACGGTAATAAAAAAAAATCAGGGAAAAAAAGGTTAAAATAATTAACCCTTGGATTACGGAAGGCCTTACAAAGTCCATTATCATAAGAGATAAATTAAAAAAACGATTATGTAATAATTTCTCGGTAGCTTTAGAAGAACAATATAAAGATTATAGGAATCGACTAAATAGTCTTTTAAAAAAATGTAAACACAGCTAATATAAAAACATAATAACACAAAATCAAAATAACATGAAAAAAATATATCAAGTAATTTCTGAGGCAACAAATGAGAAATCTAGAAAAAGTACAATAAGCTTAGATATATGCGATGACAATGGACCAACTTTTAATAGCAATAAAGAAGTGGCAAATTTTTGTAATGAATATTTCACTAACATAGGCACTAACATGATTGAAAAAATAAATATTCCAGACGATTTCTTATTAAATAATATTCCCAGAAATAATAACTCTTTATTCTTAACTCATGTTACAGAAAATGAAGTATTCCTCCACATCAATTCATTAAAGAATAGTAGTGCGCCTGGTTGTGATGGAATCACCACGTTTTTATTAAAACTAACTGCAAAATACATTCTACACCCTCTTAGCCATATCATTAACTTAATATTTAGTAATGGAAAATTCCCCAAACAATTTAAAAACTCAGTGATAATCCCTATTTACAAAGCAGGTGACAAAAATAAAATATCAAATTATCGCCCAATTAGTTTAATTAATAATTTTAGAAAAATTACTGAAAAATGCCTAAAAACACGCATAATAAACTTTCTAAATAGCAACAAAATATTAAGTGAATATCAGTATGGGTTCCGAGAAGGCAAAAGCACATCAGATGCCATGTATGAGGTTTAATGAAGTTTCAAGCAATCTTAATGACAGTAAAAAATGCATAGCAGTATTCTTGAATTTGGCAAAGTCCTTTGACACGGTACATCATGAAAAATTACTACAAGTGTTAGAGCGGTATGGAATTCGTGGTAGTGTATCAAGTCTTTTCAGAGATTATCTAAACGACCGCTCACAATGTGTGAAAGTCAATAAAAGTCTAAGTGAACCGCAACTGGTGGGAGTGGGTGTGCCTCAGGGGACAGTTCTAGGTCCTATACTCTTCACCATTTATATAAATCATCTATTAAAACTTAACATAGATGGCAAAGTAATATCATATGCTGGTGACACTGTTGCCATATTTAGTGGATATGATTGGGAAGTCACTAAGAAAAGCGTTCAAGAAGGTATGAATATCATAAAGATGTGGTTGGATGGGTATCAGCTGTCTCTAAATGCAGATAAGACCAATTATATAGCGTTTTCCATCACAGATATAAACAGACCCAAATTTCACAGCATTAATATTAAGGGCATTGGAGACATAAAAGAAGTTGACAATACTAAATATTTAGGAATTATTATAGATAAAAATACAAAATGGAACCAACATTAGTATATTTAACAAAGCGAATTAGAAAACTAATTTACAAATTTTATCTTATCTTATATATTATAAACTAGCAGATATGCATTTAGCTTATGGTGCTGCTAGCGGCAACGGCCGAGCAGCTGCAAGGTTTTATGGAGACCGTTTTCCGAATAGGCAGCAGCCTCATCTATGGACTTCAAACAATCCAGCATTAAGGCATGGTCCCTCCTACGAAAACTAGGAAGTGGAAACGCGCCGATCCGTGCCAACCCTGCCGTAACAGCAAATGCTGTCGCCTCAAATATTGCCTCTACTTCTAGGGCAACCAGAGATCAGCACACTATCCAAGTTAAAAGGGAGTTTAAAAGCCCTAAAAGCCGCCATCGACCTACAATCAGGATACTCTCGGCCTTTCACCCATGAAGGCATTACAAAGGCACTAGAGCCAGGCAAAGCTCCAGGAGTCGAAGGTATACATCCGGAGTTTCTAATAAACGTCTCTGGTTGGCTAAGTTTCTCACTAACATTCTAAATACAGGAAGTATCCCTCGCCTATTCAAACAAACAAAGACTTTAGCGATCATAAAACCAGGAAAGCCAAATGACAAGCCGGAGAACAATCGTCCCATCGCGCTTCTAAGTGCTAGCTACAATTATTAGAGCGGTTTCTGTATAACTTAACTTAACTCTTATCCCAAGAAAGACTGCAAAGACCATCGCATATTGATGGAATAGAGGTAGTAAAGGAGTTTATTTGTATTAGTTTTACGTGGAGTTTTACGTGTATTTGAGCTCACAAATTTCAAGAATTGGCAGCTGTAAAAAGGAAATAAGTAGAGGAATAACTATGGGCAAAACCGCCATTGCCAAACTTTCACGTATTTGGAAGGATCACAGCATTTCTAAAGGAACCAAGATGGCAGTCATAAAGACGCTTATATTTCCCATAGTTACATACGCTGCGGAATCCTGGACCCTAAAAATGGCTGACAGAAGACGAATTGATGCGTTTGAAATGTACACCTAGGACGCATGCTCAGGATATCATGGACGCAAAAACCATCCAAAAGTCCATCCTAATATATTTCGGTCAAATAATGACTCACTTGAGAAATTGATAGTCCAAGGAAAGATAGAGGTAAAGAGACCACGAGGAGAATCACCATCGCGCTATGTGGATCAAATATCCAAAGCCATAGGCGCAACTGTACACAATTGCACAAAAGCTGCTGAAAACAGGGAAAAATGGAGACAACGAGTACAACAAATATGATCCCTAGGTCATACTATTGCCACGATGCTCGGTGACGAACGATACGATTGAGAAGTTTTGTATAACAGAATAAGCTCAAAGATCCTAGAAAGCATGCCAGTTGAGCAGGCTGGAGTCAGGCCAAAGCGAAGCTGTGCCGACTAAGTCTTGTCATTTACGACTTATATAGAGGCCAGGTACCAGAAGCAGCAAAAAACATCCGTTGCATTCATAGACCTAACAGCAGCATATGACACTGTCTGGAAACAAGGATTGCTCTACAAACTCCTTCGCCAAATACCCTGCAAAACGACAGTGGGATTAATAGATAACATGCTGAGCAATAGACTATTTCGTGTTGCTATGAGAAATTCACTGAGCGACTGGAAGAAACTCAATAACGACCCTCCTCAAGGCTCCTTACTGGCCCTACTCCTGTTCAACTGTTACATTGCTGATATGCCCACAAAAAAAATCAGCTATGCGGATGACTGGTCAATAGTAACCAGAACCAAATCAATGGAAGAATTGGCGGAAACGCTTACAGCTGACCTGAACACCCTAGGGAAATACTTCTGGAGACTCTAACCCAGTGCAAGCAAGACGGAGCCATGCTTTCACCTAAACAACCGCATGGCCAATAGAGAACTCAGTGTGAAATTTGGTAACAGACTGCTGCACCACAACCGGTATCCTAAATACGTGGTAACTTTATTCTTCGAAAACACGTAACTAAGACTGCCTCAAAACTCAAAACAAGAAATAACATTATACAAAAACTATGCGGCACTTCGTGGGGATCCTCCGCTACGTTGCTTCGTTGTTCCGCCTTAGGGCTCGTTTACTCTACAGCGGAATACTGTGCTCCGATCTGGCTAAACAGCCCACACGTTAAAATGTTCGTGTTCAACTGAATCATGCGATGCGTTTAATCTCGGGCACAATTAGATCTACACAAGTCACTGGCTACCAGTAGTAAGCCATATTCCACCTCCAGCGATGAGGAGATCAGCTGTACTTGTCAGAGAGTACAACAAGGTTCTTCAAAACGCCCGACTACCAATAAGCAGAGATAGCGATGATATAGGAAGGAATAGGCAGCGCTCAAGAAAACCTCCTATCAGAACAGCTGAAAACCTGGCGATCGCTTATTTCAGCCCAATAAATGAGTGGAGCCAGAAATCAACCCAAGCAGCCCAACCGGAACTTCACAACATGCCGTTTATAACAACTACCTCAGCCGGCTTTAATCTACCTAGGGTTTTTCGGGTCCGAGTACCCGGACCCGGACTCGACGAGTTCAAGGGTAAATACCCGGTACCCGATACTCGTTCTAAGACTCGACGAGTCTCGGGTCTTGAATGTATGGCATTGTCTAGTATACCGCGTCGTAAGGAAGTTCGACGATTTAGCATTACACTTAATGAATGAACGAGTATGAAAATTCGAACAAATCTAAATATCAATTTGCATGGAATTGACTCTGAAGTGTATAATCTGGGTTTATTGAGAATTTTTAACTCATGGTTTTTGATTCATAACTGCTATACAATTTGTCGAAAAACACTTAAACACATTTAATATAGAATTTAGAAAACATATAGTTAGTTCAACCGGCAACGGTGCTAGTGTAATGATGAAATTTGGACGAGAATCTTTTAGTCTTTATAGGCATGCAAGATGAACATGACCATGGTCTAGGTCTAGATGGTATTGATGACGATCAAGATGAAAATTATTATTCTGACGAGAGCGTCTATGATGTCGAAGAATACGGACAAGTTGAATTAACTTTAGACAATTTAGAAGGGAATTCATCCATATACCTTCCGCTCTTAGCCTCTTGTGGAGTTTTGTTTTATCTACCTATTTACAATTCTTTTTTTTTGTCTTTCCTCTTGATAGAAGAGTAGTGATCGTATTACTTCGTTACTCGTTTTACAAAATCTCGGCATTTTCAACAGTTGTAAGCGCTTAGTGCTGCTTGGTTAATTGTTAAGTCAGTGGATGCCCTTATTTGATCGTGTAGGAGACCTACCTCTACCTCGGGACCTAGTACCTTCTACCCGAGCCTGAACTATTAGTCGCTCCAAGTTGTCCTCGTCTCCTCTCTGAATGTGCCCGAAGTATGTAAGGATTCGAGCTTGCACTATTTTGGATAAACTTTGGGGTTCGTTTACTTATTGGATGATGGACGCATTAGTTCTTCTTTCTGTCCAGGGAACTCGTAGGATTCTTCTTCAGTACCATAGTTCAAACGCGTCGATCTTCCTGCGATCGACATCCTTCATCAACCATGTTTCTCCTCCGTATAGAAGTACCGGGAATATCTGTGTTTTAATAATAGTTTTTTTTTGTGTTTAAAGTGATAGCACTATCTTTTCATGTTTTTTGGAGGCTTTTCACTGTCCGTCTAGAGATTTGACATCTAAGAATGATTTCCTGAGAACAGCCACTCTCATTTGAAATCAGTGCGAACCCCAGATAGATATATTGGCTCACGATAGATATATATATTGGCTATTTACCATAACATTCTACAAATCCCTTATTTATCTCAAGTCCCAGTTAACTTAATCGGCAAGTTCGTGCAGTATCGTTTGCTTTACCATATGCGTGAACATGAAAAATCCTTTCGTGTTTTTGTTTAAATTGCGAGACAGATTAGACCCGGACCCGGAAACGGACCCGAAAAATCGGACTCGGACTCGACTCGGACTCGACGAGTCTAAAAAGACCGGGTATTCCCAAACCCTAAATCTACCACATAAGACATGGACAACATTTAACCGGATTAGGACCAACCATGGCAGGTGTGTCGATGCCATCTACAAGTGGAACATAATACCATCCCCACAGCGTCACTGTGCTGAAAGGCAGACGATCCGTCACATCACGGAACACTGCAATCTGAGGGCATACGGAGGTCATCCAAATAATTTCCAGACAGCGACACCAGATTCAATTGAGTACATCAATAATTTAGACATTCATGTGTTAATTGTATTATATTTTTTGTGTTTTACATTGTGCTGCATGTTGTACCGTTAATTTTTTCACCTCATATTATGTGATGTGTACCATAGATTGTAGATATGGTGGTGACGACTTGTACTGCGACCTTTATAGATCTATTGTACCCCACCCTCCTCCTCCAAGTGTTGGTGTACTTACCCATTTAGAGCGCCTCCTCTAATCCTGACTCCTTTAGGAATCTCAGGATCTCAGATGTATGGGGGTTTCCTCTGCTGAGCCACAGAATCTGCATCCATCATCCTCCTCTAGGCCTAGCGCCTTGACATGTTTCCTAAGTCTGCAGTGTCCCGTCAGGGCTCCTGTCAGAATTCTGAGCTTGTTCCTGCTTAGTTTCAGGCAAGCTTTAGTTCTCTTCTGGTTAAAAGATCCCAGCATCACTTTGGATTGCCTTAGCCCTGGAAGTTCTTCCCAGGTTTTCATCCATTTTCCTCTTATTTCTTCATCTAAACTTTTGCGGATGGTGTTCACGCTCATACCGCAAAAGGGTTCCAGACCTATAAACATACTGGGGATACTGGATCCCTTGTTTGATAGGTGATCGGCTTCTTCGTTTCCGTCTATACCAGTGTGTCCTGGTACCCAGTATAGCGTTACTTTATTATCCCTGCCAAGCTTGTTCAGCTTCCCCACACAGTCCCATACCAGTTTGGATCTGATGGTGTATGAGCTAATGGCCTTGATGGCTGCTTGGCTATCTGACAGGATAGCAATTCGTTTTTTGCGGTAATTCCTGTCGAGGTTAAACTGTGCACATCTTTCGATTGGGTGTACCTCTGCTTGGAAGATACTTGGGGATGTTCCCATGGATTCGGAGTATCTGGTACGAGCTCCAAACACTCCTGCACCAGTGCCTTCCTTTGTCTTCGAACCATCTGTATACCACTTGATGGCATTTTGGTCTATGTGGTATGCTGAGGATTCGTCGCTCCAATCGGCTTTACTACTACACATTGCTGTGTAGTTTTTCTCGAAGTGGTATTTGCATACCATTTCGTCTTTTGGTACTTCCAGCCAGGGGATCTTTGCAGCGAGGCTGTTTCGGTCTCTGCTCCCGATTATTTTACCTCTGCCCATTCCTTCCTTGCTGAATATTACGATCGCCGACCGCGCTCTCCACCACAAGGTGCAGCGGAGTCAGATCCAGCAGCAGCTCCAATGCTGCTATCGGACACGACCCCATCGCCCCCGTGATGCAGACACACGCCAGTCTTTGAATCTTCTCAAGCTGTTTCCTCATACAGGCCAGCTTGATTCTGCTTCCCCACACAACCGCCCCATAAGTGATTGCAGGTCTCACTATCATGGTGTACATCCATCGCAGGATAGTGGGGTTACAACCCCACGTTTTTCCTGCCAGATTTCTGCACACCATTAGGGCGCGTTTGGCTTTACCTACCACTGCCTCAGCGTGTCTATTCCATAGGAGTTTGCTATCTAGTGTGATACCCAGATACCTTATCTCGTGTTGGTATTCTACTGCCTTCCCATCTATGAGTATGGGATGTAGGCAGTTTAGTTTTCTAGTAAATGGTATCACCGTGGTTTTGCTCGGGTTGAGTCTCAATCCCACTGTTTGACACCATTTACTAGTTACTTTGAGGCCTCTCTGAACAATTTCACAGAGCGTTCCCTCAAATTTTCCTCTGGCCATTATGACTATGTCATAGGCGTAACCTTGACATTTGATGTCTAGGTCGTTTAGCCTAACCAGTAGTTCATCAACTACCAGGCTCCACATTAGCGGTGATAGTACACCTCCCTGTGGGCACCCTCGAATTGTGGAGATCTTAAAGGTGTCTTTTCCCACTTGTGTCTCCGCCGTTCTAGTTCTCAGCATTTCTCCCATCCACTTTGAGATAGTGCTGTCGATATTCCTTCTTTCGAGGGCCGCCCTGACAGCCTCGTGTGAGGTGTTGTCAAAAGTTCCCTCTATATCCAAGAAGGCACATATCGCTACTTCCTTTATCTCTAGTGCTGCTTCTATTTCGTTTGTCAGCTGATACAGGGCGGTTTCTGTGGATTTCCCTGCTCTGTAAGCATGCTGACTCCTGTGTAGTGGTGTACCTACCAGCACTATAGTCCTAAGGTAATTATCAATCACCTTCTCCATTGTCTTTAACATAAAAGATGTTAGTCTAATGGGTCTAAATGACTTCGTTTGAGTGGTGTCTTTCTTCCCCACCTTCGGTATAAATACCACCTTAGCCCTTCTCCATAGCTCCGGTATATATCCGAGAGCTAAGCTACTTCTAAAGATATTTAGAAGATACGGCATTAGTTCTCTCTCTCCCTTTTGTAGGAAGGCAGGAACTATTCCGTCCACACCTGGGGCCTTAAAAGGCTGGAAAGTGCCGATAGCCCACCTGATTCGGTTTTCCGTACAGATGGACGCTGTCCTCTTCCAGTCGGCCCGACTTGGTTTCCGTGGTTGCATCAAGCCCTCGGTCTCCCTGTATCCTCTACATCCCGGAAAATGGGTTTCTAGTAGGAGGAGAGCTCTTTGCTCTTCATCCTCCGTGAAGGTCCCATCCGGTTTCTTCAGAGTGGTTGTCATTTCCACTCTATCCTTCGCTAGTGCTTTGTGCAGTCTAGCTGCCACCGGCGTGGATTCTATGTTTTCACAGAAGGTCCTAAAGTTTTCCCTTTTTTCCCTTCTGATCTCTTTGTTGTAGGTGGTAAGCACCTCAGAGTATTCTAGCCAATTTCCGTATTGCTTGGCTTTGTTGTGTACCATACGATAAATAATCATAATTTTGCAGCAATTCATCGACGTCTTCTAGAACGTGGAAAATTTGAGAGTTCTATGACAGATACAGGACGTGATAAAACGATTCGTTAGGCATTAGAGGAGGAAGTGTGGCATTTGAGGAAAATGTCTTGGATGCTGTTTTCAATGATCCCAGAACTTGTATTCGAGCTGTAGCACACGAACTTGAAACCAGTGCTTCAACAATGTGACGAGTTCTTCGCGAACAGCTCTTAAACCCTTTTAGAATTCACAAAGTCCAGGCTCTGAATTGTAATTACTTTGCTACACGAGGACAGTTTTGTAGGTGGTTCTTGAACAGCACACAACAGTATGAACGGTTTCCAGAGTTGATACTTTTTACCGATGAGGCTGCGTTTACAAGGGAAGGAATGCTCGATAGCCATAACATACACTTGTGGGATGAAGAAAATCCTCACGCAATACATGGCAGAGGTTATCAACATATATTTTCAATTAATGTTTGGTATGGGATTGTTGGCAACTATTTGATAGGTTCATTTGAGTTGCCGGATCGCTTGACAGGGACGGCTTACACAAATTTTCTGAAAAATTACTCCCTCAATGGATTACACTCTGTCGATGTACAGCTGAGACATGAAATGTGATTCATGCATGACTTTGCACCAGCACATTTTAGTCGCCAGGTCCGTACATGTCTCGATGCGAGGTATACTGATAAATGGATAGGCAAGAACGGTCCGATACCATAACGGGTCCGCTCCCCAGATCTGAATCCCCTGGATGTTTGATGTGGTCATCTGAAAACCATGGTGTGCGAGACTCCAGTCAGAGCACTTGAGAAGCTACTGCCACCAACAGTTAGAAACATGCCCGCCGTTTTTGGCGCGTTCGTTGTTCTCTATTGCCGTGGTGTCGGCTGTGCATTGAACACGGGGGCGGCGAAATTTTGGACAATTTTTGTAAATTGTACATAGTTCTTTTTTAGATTTCTAAATTTTATTAAAAAATTCAACCCCGTTGCTTGTGTTACCTATATGTATTAAGTGTTTTATGCTTATTTTGGATCGTAGAATCAGCCCTGAAAGTTTGTCGGTCGAGTTACGACACACTCTGTATATACAAAATCTTCCCTACTTTAAATAATTTAATTTAATAGATTTTGTATGCAGTTTGTATGCTGAGCCTAAGCTTGATTTTACACAGGCAAATCATTGTAGAGATAGATGCAGTTAAATTTTATGAAATAAGTAATTCTGGAAAACAAACTATTTTGTTTATATTCCTGTTTTTGGTTAAATACATGCATTTTAATTATTAATTAACAAAAGGTTTTGGTTTTTTGGTAAATTGGTAAATAATTAATTCAAAAGAATTAATTCAAAATCTAGCATTTCATTATTTTCATATGTTTTTCCATCCATAAAACCTATTGTTAATAGACGTTTTAATAAACCTTTTACAAATAATATTATTCTAGAAATTCTATAAAGTTATATAAATTTGATAGAAAATTATATAAATGCAAGATCTAAAATTAAATATCTCTGCATAACTTTCTGTTTTCGGTTCTAAATTGGTCACGAAATAAATTACGAAAATATTTAAGGAATGTCAGGATACATGAAATGTTACAAACTAAAATATCAATTATTACAGAGACCCATTTTTAAATTGTTATAAATTATATTTAAAATAATGTTTAACGAGCGTAAAATTACGGACAATAAATATATTTAATTGTTACATTTATATCATAGTAGTACATTTTTTTAAATTGTGTAAAATAAATCTGAATTGGAAATATTGAATTTGAAACTTTTGCCAAATTTTCGAAACGAAACAATTTCAATTCGAAATTAATTTTTATGACATTTAAAAAGGACTCGCAATAAATTTATACACGAAAATAAATATTAATATATTTTTACCCTTCTGACTAATAGTATTTATTTTATCACTTTTGCACTCAACCCAAATTTTTTATTATCAATTATTCAATGCGTTTGCATGAAGAACACTGATCACCACTAAGAATTCTCTCGAATAAATGACACAAACACAGACAAACTTTTGGCTGTCGGTCGCTCATACGGCGGTGGTAATAATAATAAATGTGGAATTATTTGAAACACTTAGAATGGCATTCGCACATTCATTAAATTTCAAATATTTCATTGCATTCTTGCGGCGCCCACCTATTCTATTTTAGGTCCCCTCACATTCTAATCGCATCTACCTGAACTGCACACTTCTCTGATGTTTATTATTATTTCTCTACGTATACAGAGACACATTGAGAGAAGTCAAGAAATGTGAATGTTTACGTATTTATAGAAGACATTTATTTTTTTCTCTTTTATTTATTTCTCGCGCATATTTTAATATTCTAGACCAGTGTTTCAACCTTTTTCTCCTAGCAAACCCCTTTTTTAAAACCGAAAGAATATGACAGGTACCCTACTGACAGGTAAAAAGACAATAGAATTTAAACACATCCACACAATAAGAACAATTTATTCCATTTCTTTCAAAATAATCATTGATTATTTCGAAAATTGATTCTTCAGTTATATAGGTTTTCAAAGGTTTAGCAAATAGTACATCTTGAACGATATTCGTCAAAATATATCTAATTCAATTTTAATCTCTTCAATAATCTCTTCTCTTCGTTCTTATATAATTTGATAAGGGAACAAGATCAATTTTCCTTGCTGCCTTTTCTCAAAGCATACATTTCTCGATATCTCTTGCACATGATCCAGTTAAATTTCCTTCTTTTTGTATGTGTAGATCTTCTATAACTTACTTAATTCTATAACTTACTCGAAATGATACCTCACGGGCCAACAGGAAGCGAACCAAAATAAAAATAGTACTTTTTGTCGGTTGAGTATTGCATTGGCTGCGTTTCTGTTTTGTTTATTCTTAAGTTTATTTTTCTTCGGTAATTTAAACGCCGCCATTATAATATTATTTCTGCTAACCCCCTCTGTACACCCTGCGAACCACAATGGGATCGCAAACCACCGCACCCTGGGACGGATTACGAATTTACGGCGACATAAAAAAAATCCAGTTCATTTCAATTTAATTGTCTCACATATTACCTTATGATGACATTCTGATGATTCTAGTATAAAATTAGTCTTGTGGGGGTGGATGAGTGGCTAGCTAGTAGAGAAAATAGGCGTTGTTGTTTCCTCCGAGGAGGTTCTTTAATATATACAAATTTTTCAAGGGGGTGATCGGCGAGGTGGGGATTTCGGCGTGGGATCTGCACGGCGACAGAGCTGGTGGGCCTGGTGGTGGCGCCTGGGTGGAGCCTGGGTGGCGCCTGGTAAAACGGCGTCCTTCTGGAGGGTCGGCGATGTCCGGCTGAGGCCCAGTGTGCAGGGCTCCGGGCGAGCGGAGTCGAATTGGCTCTTGAACGTTTCGTCCACACCGGGGCGCGGAACGTTTACTTCTTAGAGTCGTTACGGCTCTGGGACTTGCAAACCTTCTGTCCACACACTGGCGCAGAAAGTTTCAAGTGCTGAGAGTGGCCGCTGTTCTTTCGCTTGACTTGTTGAATAAGTGTCCCCGCCGGGGGGTTGGGGGACGGCTGCTGTAGGAAATGGAATTTCCTTTTCAGCCAAGGAGGTGGATAGATTTTTTTTATGGGTGGGAAACAGCGGATAGCAGCAGTCGGGCAACAATCAGTCGGGCAAGTCAGTCAACATCACCTAGGCGGCGCGAGAAAACGTCAGAAGGAGGGGGGCAGTGTTGGTCGGTTCTTTTTGTCTAGGGTCTAGATGTGTTCTAGTGTTTTGGGGTTACTTAAACATATCAGGGTGTCTAGAATTAGTTCTAGGTTTGGGGAAAGGTCATCTTTCAGTCGGGACAGAAGCACTAGATAAGGGATGGGGAGTTTGTTTTTGGGCTTTCTTCTGTGTATTTCAACAGGAGGGGACTTAAAGATCAAAAATTGGGGGTTCTTGGGAGATGATGCCGGAGGCGAGTTTTTTCTGGAGGGTGTGGAGTCGAGTATGGTATAGGTCGAAATTTACTAGTTCTTCGAGTAATATAGTTGGGAACTTGTAGTTTAGACGGTATATCCGTCGAAGGCAGTTTCTTTCAAAACTGAGGAGGGGTTCAATATGATTTTTGTTGCAGAGGGCAAGGGCTGTCATTTGATAGTCGAGGACTGGGCGAACAAAGGTTTTGTAGGTGTAGAGTAGGGTGTTTGATGAACAACCCCCTACTCGGGTGCGGAGGCAGTAGAGAAGGTTTAGCCTGGACCTCATTTTATGGAGACAATGTCTGATGTTTAGTACTGGGCTTAGGGACTGGGTGAAGATCGTGCCAAGGTACGTTATTGATGGTTGGGGTATCAGGGGTTGGCCGTAGAGGTTTATTGAATATTGCTTTTCGGCAATACGGATTCCGCTTCGGATTCGGCTTCGGATTTTTGGGGATTAATCTGGATGCTCCAGAGGTTCATCCAGATTTCGATTTTGGCAATGAATTTGTTTAGGACGGTTGCCGAGATTGAGGGGTATCGGTGGCAGGACCAGATGACGGTGTCATCTGCGAATTGTTAGATGTGGCAGCGAGAATTGGTCGGTAAAGGGATGTCGTGACAGAATAGGTTGAATAGCAGAAGGGACAGAGAGGAGTCTTGTGGGACGTCCGCTACGGGCGTAAAGGGGAGAGACAGGGAATTGGACATTTTGACGCGGCACGAGCGGATGGAGAGAAAGCTCTTTACTAGACGGACTGATAGTGGGACCTGTAATGTGTGGAGTTTAGCTATCAGGCCGTCGTGCCACACAGTGTCGAAGGCCCTGTGGATATCAAAGAAGAGGGCTATGGCGGAGTCTCCGGAGTTTAATGTGATAGAGAGGTTGGACGTGAGGTTGAGAATGGAATGTTGGGTAGACCGTTGATTCATAAATCCACTTTGATGGTCGGGTATGACGTGGTGGTTTTCGCAGAAGGAGTGGAGACGTTGGGCGATGATTTTTTCGAAAGTTTTACCAATCGTGCTGAGGAGGGAGATTGGGCGATAGGAGTCAACGAGTTTAGGATTTTTTTGGAGTTTGGGGATCATTATTGTGTAAGCGGATTTCCAAGACCGCGGGAAGGTGCCGGACGAGAGGCAGGCGTTGAATATACCGGCTAGGTTTCAATTCAATTGCTGGGTCTGGAAGGTGTTTGAGGACAGTCCATGGAATACGGTCGGGTCCGGCTGCAGAGCCGTTTCGAGTGGTGGAGATGACATTGCGAACCTCTTCGGTGGTAATGGGCTGGACTAGGGGTTCATTTTCGATTTGGGTAGACGGGGGGAACTCTGAATACGCAGTTAAAGGTAGGCGGCTAATCTCGATTGTGGTTTTCCTGAAGAATGGTTCGGTAAAGTGTGCGGAGTTTGATTGGTGGACTTTTTCGAGATGGGTCGCGAAAGCCTGGGCTTTTTCTGGGGCATTTGTGAGGATTAGATCATTTACCGAGAGTGGGTGGTTGGGCCGGCGAAACCGGCCGGTAAGAATGTTCAGGGACTTCCAAAATTTACTGCCATCCTTGGGATCGAGTTTAGATGTAGCATCTATCCACGATTTTTCGCGGAAGGCACGCAGTTTTAGTTTGGTGAGGGCATTTAGACGGTTCCACGATGATTTAATCAGAGGATCGTGGGTATTTTTGTAAATCCTATACAATTTACGTTTTTCTTGGTAGCGAGACAATTTCGGGGGGGACAGAGGGACGTACCGTTGATATGGTGCGTGTTGGTACACAAGCGTGTATTTCTAATTGGAGTCTACTGGTAAATCTTTCGATGGCTAAGATTCGTTTCGAATGCTTGCCAGTCGGCATTTTTCCAAGACAGACGAGTTATTGTAGATGGTGGAGGAATTGGTGGAGGTACGAATAGCATCTCTGCTATCAGTGGGAGATGGTCGCTTGTGACCGAGGGGCCGATGAAGGCTGTGGGTGACAGTAGGTCGGCTGCATTGTCGGATATTAAGATGTGGTCAATAATAGAATTGCCTTATTGGCTTTCGCGTTCCTTTCCTTCATTCTTGTCACCTTGATTGCCGGGTAGCCTTTTTCGGTTACGTCATTTAGTATGTCTTCTTCCATGACTTCAGTGGGGATTCCCTTGATCACCAACTTGTATTTTCTTCTCGGAGCTTAGTTGGTGAGTGTGGAACTCGTAGTATTCTTCTTTCATTAGTCTGTACATTTCACGATAATCCGTTATCGTTTGTGGTTGGCTCCTTATTCCGTCTCTTGTCGACATGGCCCTTGTGAATTTTATGTGTTTGCTGTCCAGTTTCTTGCTGAGTCTGGTCCATTTTTCTTTGTTCCGTAGGATGATTGGGGTGTTGTTCTTTTCTTCGGTGGGGTTTTCGGTTTCTATTTCTATATAGTCTTCGTCGTCACTGTCCTCTGTGTCTAAGCATGCATACAAGTTCATACTTACCTGCGATCCTGACGTGCTCTGTCTCTCCAGTTTGGCGGTTTTCTTGGGAAACTTGAATGTTTCCTCGTCCTCCTGTTCGGGTTTGCGCTTGGGGGCGGCTTCGGTGGGGCTGTCTGTGTCCATCGGCGTAGCTCTTTTCCGTGGGGCGGCTTCGGTTGCTCTCTTGGGGGCGGCTTCCGTTGTTCTCGTGGGGGCGGCTTCGGTTGATCTCTTGGGGGCTGCTTCGGTGATTCTTCTGGGGGTGGCTCCGGTTGGTTTTTTGGGGGCGGCTTCGGCTGTCCTCTTGACGGTGGTCCCTCTGGTCGTGGCTGTTTCCTGGGGTTGGTCTTTGTCTGTTTGGGTTTTGTTTCTCCGGCTGAGTATGTAATTCAGCAGGTACTCGATGACGCTGTCGTCCATGGTGTCCAGGACGGCGGTGTCGACTTGCAGGGCTGCGGCGGCCCCGTTGCAGGTTGTTGCAATGAATGAATTCATTTTTCTGCTAGGGTGGTTTTTCTTGGCTTTGTCAAGAGTGGAATAGTGTAACGTTCTTCTTGCGAAGGTCGGTTAGACTATGACTAGAGGGGCCGATGAAGGCTGTGGGGGACAGTAGGTCGGCTGCGTTGTCGGATATTAAGATGTGGTCAATAATAGAATTGCCTTGAGGACCAAAAAAGGTGTAGTCTATACAGTCAAGGCGGAAGAGGGAATGCGAGTCTAGGATCGAGACGAGTTGACGGCCTTTGCTGTTGGATATTGTATCTCCGAATACTTGATTGCGGGCGTTCAGGTCGCCCAAAATTATGCAGTTGGGGAGCGAGTTGAAATAGTCGAACAGGTCGACTGAAATGTCAGATTTGGGGTATATGTGTAAGGAGTAAGTATACGGAGAAGATGTTAATAGTGGACTGTTGGTAGCTTAGGTTATACCAACGGCTTCAAGGTCTTGGAGATGTGGGGGAAGCGTCACAGGGCGGGCTGGGATTGAGTTGTGATGGGCGATGGCTACGCCACCACCTTGTGTTGGTCTGTCCTTGCGAACAATTGTGAAGTTTCTCAGGCTGGCTTTGGTTTTGGGAGTGAAATATGTTTCTTGTAACGCTAGTATGAGGACATTTTCGGAGACAACTAAATGCTCGATCAGGTCTTTTTTATGTTTCCAGCCGAGGCATAACTTAATAGGAAATGGTGTGGAGGTTGAGTATTCAGAGGGGGGACAAAGGGGAATTTGGGTCCGAAAGAGTGGATTCGCGGGGCGCGAGCGGTATAAAGGAACAGTGAACCGTGTTCCTGAATATCGTGGACATAAGTTTAAGTCCGAAGATATTCCTGACCAGGGGGGGTCACCGTTTCCAATATCTCGTCGCGCTTGTCGGGGAGGATATTGATAAGAGTTGTTGTGAAGAACCTGATTAGGTCTTCAACAACAATGGTGTTGGAGGGATTCTCAGACTGTTCCGGGGGATTGGGGACAGTGCAGCGGAGCGGGGCTGTCATCTCTGACGAAAGTGGGGCGGCTGGGAGGTTGGGGCATAGTGGGGAGCTCGAGTGGTGCAGAGAGTACAGGTCAGGGTCTCTGTGCAGGGTGTCTTTGAATCATGGAATTTTAGGCATCTACGACACTGAAGAGGTTGAGTAGTGGAGGGGTTAGATAACTCAACATAGTGGCGATGGCCGTAGATGACTAGCCCGAACTTAATCAGGTGGTCCAATCTTGACGAGTCGTGGGTAATTACTCGGACGAGTAATGTGAGCTTGTTGGTGGCTCGGGCAGTGATTCACCAGGCTTTATCAACCTGGAGATTGAGGGTTTTGATGTGGTCCAGGACATGTGACTGATGTGGACAGGTTGTCAGTGATGTCTAGAGCGACACCGCGGACAACGCAAGAAATGGATGTTCTTGGGCGGGGGGAGGCGGGGGCTGGCTGTGGGCCAAGAGAAATGGGGACAGGTTCCCCGATGAAGTGCCTAATTTTTTTCAATTTCTAGGGCATGTCCGGGTCAGTAGACTTGAATAGGGCCGTGTCCTTGCGAATTGACACGGTTTCGTATTGGAAACCGTGGATCTGTTTGGTGATGTTGTATAGGGATTTGTATGTTTGGTAATCTTCGGGGAGTTGGTGGACGGGGGCGGTGTAAATGAATTTACGTTTGTTGTCGGTTTGTACGTTACATGGCGTCAAGATTGGGTTGGGTTTTAGGGACATTAAAGCGGCGGGGGCACTTACTTGTTGTTGCGTTGGGGATTCGGCGATTGGTGACAGGGGCGGCATTCAGAGTCCCTTTGGGGTTGTAGGTAGGTTTTTTGTGGTACACTAGTCCGTGGCACAGGTAGTTGTTGCTCGATCGGGTCTCACCGATCGAATGTGTGTGTCTTCTGGTCAATCATGTGTCCTTTGCTTCTTGACGGTCATTGAGCCTTCCGCTCAGCTGTTCCGTCGTCTTGTTGTTTGTTTCTGTTTTATGTCTTCTGGTTCATGTGTCCTTTGCTTTTTGACGGTCGTGAGCCTTCCGCTCAGCTGTTCCGTCGTCTTGTTGTATGTTTCTGTTTCTGTTTTTTTTTTTGTGTCGGTTTGCTTGTTTGTTTGTCGGTTTGTTTGTTCTTCTGTTTCAGTCATAAGCGGTTTTTTTTTTTTTTTTTTTTTTTTGGTTCTGTTTTTTTTTTGGTTCTGTTTTTTTGGTTCTGTATTTTTTTTTTTTTCTTCTTCTTCTTCTTCTTCTCGTTGTTGGTCCTTGGTTTGTCCTGGTGTTGGTTCCTGGTTCGCGCTCCTGGCGGTTCCTGGTTCGTCCTTCGTTCTCGTGGTGGTTACTTGCTCGTCCTCGTGGTGGGTGATGTGTCTCTCTGGTTTGTTCGTGTTGTTCCTGCCTGTTTTTGTTCATGGGTGCTCCGCTGGGTTCGGGGATGTGGGCTTTCCTGTGAAAAGAAAGATCAGTGATTACCTATGTTGTTGAGGTTTTGTATGTTTCCATTTAACGTTGATGTTGTAGTTTGCTGCGTTGTTGATTGTTGGGTTGTCATGCGTTTTCATGCGTTCGAAGCATTTCGTTGCTAGTTTTTCTATGTGTTGCTTGACTGTCTCCATGTTTAGATCGCTGTGCAGCTGCTCATTGGTCATGTACCATGGCGAATCTGTTATTTCTCTCAGAGTTTTGTTCTGGATGATTTGGAGTTTGTAGATTTTCCTTTCTTTGGATTGTATCCAGCACGTCGATGAGTACGTCATTGTCAGCCGTATTATGGACTTGTAGATTTGTAGTTTGTTCCTTATGTTCAGCTTGCTTTTCCTGTTTAAGAGCGGGTAGAGGTAGCCTTTAATATGTTTTGCTTTTTTCGCTGTCTGATCGATGTGTTCTGAAAATGTAAGAGCTTTGTCTAGGATTACGCCTAGATATTTGATTCGGTTTTCCCATTTTATGTCTGTGTTGTTGATTCTCAAGCAGCTACTGGGTTCGTGCTTAAATTTTTTCTTCGTGAAGATAATTGCCTGTGTTTTTTCTGCGTTTAGTTTGATCCTCCAGGTGTTACACCAGTCGTTAATCCTGTCCAGGTGATTTTGGAGCCGTTTTGTTATGGCCTCGGTCGAGTATCCTCTTGTGAAAATTGCTGTGTCGTCTGTGTATAGTGCAATTTCTGTGTCGTTTAGTTTTGGGATGTCTGCGGTGTAGATGCTGTAAAGAAGGGGGCCCAGGACAGATCCTTGTGGGACACCGGCTGTCATTGTCTGAGTTGTGGAGATGCTGTCGTTTATTTTGACTTGGAATGTTCTGTTACAGATAAAGGACGTCACTAGTCTGATCATTGGTGTTGGGATTTTAAATTGGTGCAGTTTGTATATTAAACCTAGGTGCCATACCTTGTCGAAAGCCTTAGAGACGTCCAGAAAGACGGCTCCCGTGGCTAACCCTTTGTTGAAAGCGTCGATTATTGCTTCGGTTATTCTTGTCGTCTGATAGGTGGTAGAGTGCTCTGTTCTGAAGCCGTATTGTTCGTCGGGTAGAATACGTTTGTCTTCAGTTATTTCTGTCAGTCTTTTGTGTATTACTTTTTCTGTGATTTTACTGAGACCTGTCAGCAGACTTATTGGTCTGTAACTGGAGGTGAGGTTTCGGGGTTTGCTCGGTTTCGGGATTAGAATCGTTGTTGCGTGTTTCCATTGGGTCGGAAACACTCCAAGTTTCAGTGCGGCGTTTATGATTTGTGTTATTCTGTCTATTGCGTTCGGTGTTAGGTTTTTTAGCGCGGCGTTGTTGATGTTATCGCAGCCTGGTGCTTTCTTGGTTTTTAATTATACCTTTTATTTCTTCCGGTGTTGTTTCCTCTATTTCCGTGTTTTCTACGCTACTATTTAGTACTCTCAGTACGGTTTCGCGTATTTCTTGCCTTTTGCGGAGTGGGTGTGTGTCGGCGTTCGGTTTAAACTGCTGTGCAAGCGACTTTGCGAATTCCTCCGTTTTCTCCTCGTCCGTGCTTGCTACAGTGTCGTTTGTTGTTTTCAGTGGGGGAATTGTTCTCCTCTCCTTGTTTCTAAGATTCTTGGCTAATTTCCACGGTTCCTCTATTGTTTCGTTGATGCGTTCTAGTTTGTCTTCCCATTCGGCGTTGTGCTGTTCTCGCAGTGCCCATTTCAGTTGGTGTCTTCTGGTGGCGAATGGGCTGCTTTTATATGATTCTGTGAGGGTATGGCTCCTCCCTCTGCTGCCGTGTTGTGTGTATGGGGGTGCGTTTGGGGGGTGCGACGGTGACGCATGCGGCAAGGGTAGTACGGAGCGCTCTGGTACTACCGGCGCTGCGTACGTCCCGTTACAGTCTATATTCGATGTACACGATTAATTAAAAATGCAAATTTAAGTGGAAAAAATATATTTATGACAATTTTTTTTTAACAAATTCACAACCGATCTTCGTAAAAATCAATGAGCATCACTATCTGTACCTTCTTCATCATCACTGATGATATCGTTAGTAAATTCTCGTGAATATTCTTCATTGAGATAGTTGGGCATTCGAAGCATTCCTAAAACTACCTCATTCCATTTTTCTTTTTTCTTTATGGGTTTTTTCCTATAACTGGTGATTAGAGGATCCAATAATATAAGTAACCAGTTCAAAATATCAGTATTCGTTTTGATTCTTGACGTTTTCTTGGAGTGGTATTGTCTAAGTTATATGACTAGCCTCTATAACATTATCTGAGAGGAGGCCTACAGGCAATGGAAGTGACTTTATTATGTCAGCCCCATGCATCAATAATTTATGGACACTCGCACTCACTCTATACCATCCATAAAGTGCGGTAGCTAACTCCGCGATCTTAAACCAAAACATTTTAAATTCTTTCTCTTTGACGTAATGTCCACACGATATCACTGTTAGAATATTGGACATTCTTTCAATCAAATCTCTATCTAAACCTGTGATTCGGGAACTCACTACAGAATTTTTGAAAAATTTTCGTGCCGTGTTCCCGTCATTACTATTACCACCACCTTGTTTGGGTAAATCGACAACAAGACCCATTTCCTTATAAAAATCCTGAGCAATTTTACTCTTTCTCTGTTTCATTTTTTCTTGTGCTTCCCGTCCTCTTGCTTGCCATTGTTTTAATTCTAATTTATATGCTATATGCAGAAAGTATTCGAAGCTTCGTAGGTAAGCATGCAAAACAGAAAGGCCAAACAGTGGCGTAGCGTGGGTTTTCGCCGCCCGGGGGCGACTGGAAATTCTCCGCCCCCAATTTTAATCATTACTCATGAAAATTGGTAAAAATAAAACACTTTACATTTTTTAAATTCTTTAATTTTTTTTAAATTTACTATTCGAGTTTTTCTCATAGCAAAATCTTTTACGCAATTATCAATGTCAATATGTACGTCATGTTCGATTGTCAATATAGCTAAATTGGATAGTCTAAATGTGAACATAGTCGATCTTAGATAATTTTTAATTAACTTTAGTTTAGAGAAGCTTCTCTCGCAACTGGCATTGCTTATGGCAGCTGTTAAGAATATTCGCATCATTATGACAATGTTTGGTAAGCAATCTTGAAGTTTAGACTCAATAATATATTTTAATAAACCCAGTGAGCCGGAGTTAATGATCTCTTTTTTATAGTCTGGGTCTGTTGTAGCTACAAAAGCTCGTAGACGTACGCGTTCAAGTTTGAACTCTTCTCTATTTATGTCATGAGGAGCTTGATCTAGATTAAGTTTGTCGACGCCCAATATCACCGAGGGTCTTAAAAAGGCGTATTTTTGCGCCAGATTCTGCAATTGTTGGAATCTTTCTTGAATTTCAGCACTTACTCTGTCTATTGAAGAAAACATAGTTCGTTTCAAGTCGTCGTCATACTATAATCCAACATCTCTACTTCCGTCGCCATATATATGCCTCCTCCTAATCCGTCTTGGGGGTTCAAAAGAAGTTCCAAGTTCTTCACATAAACTTTTAGCGTATCTTAAAGCCTTGTCTACAGATTCCTCTCGTTTTTCTTCCAATACGGTCTGTAAAGCGCCTATTTTTTGAGCACACTGATGAATGTTTAGTCCCTCAGTTTGCAAATAGTTTTGAGCATCGTTGACTTCACGCAGTATCGGTTGCCAGAGGCCTAAGTAACATAAAAACGAAAATGATTCCATCGCCACTAATAAACTTCCCGCGTCCGTCCGTGTGTTCAAGCTTTCGTCCATTTCCATCAGATTTTCTAATGCAGTTAAAGTTTCTTTGTAATGATCTCTAATGAAATTTACAGCATCGCCTCTAGCGCTCCAACGTGTGTCCTGAATCCTACCCACCGGTGTGTCGACATAGAAAAAAAAGCGAAGCAGCGTTCTAGCGTACCAAAGAAAGTCATCGAATTTACCTCCACTGAAGCCGCTTCTAGACAAACTAGGTTTAGTGAATGGTTTGAACAGGGAACAAATTCGGCATTAGGATTGATATCCTATATTCGCTGTTGTACACCTGTGTGGCATCCAGCCATCGTAGCAGCATTATCGTATGCTTGCCCTCTACAGTTCATAATGTCGACCCCATTGGCCTCGAGTTTGCTTAGTATCATGTCACTAATACCTTCCACAGTTTTGCTTTTCGTTTCAAAGAAATCTATAAAAGAATCCTCTACTCGCACCTCCTGCTTTTCAATCATCACATATCGTAGTACTTGGCTTGTTTGATCTTTGTGGGAGATATTCGGGGTGCTGTCAAAAATCATGGAATAATACTTGGGCTTTTGAACACGAGCTATAATTTCTTGACGAACTTTATTTCCTAAAACTTCAATGAACCCGTTTTGAATTTCAGGTGACATATAAGTAAGAGAAATTTTCTGGCCCATTTTTATTCTTACTAAATGCTCTCTTAAAACGGGATCGTACTTTGCCAGTAGATGCACCAATTCTAAAAAGTTGCCTCTGTTGGCACTGGTGTCGTCTTCCCTGTGGCCACGTAACGCCAAATTTTGTCTTTGCCAGAAATTGTATGATATCAAACATTCTGGTTAGAATTGCATGACATTTTTTAGTTTCTCTTGCCACTACTTCTTGTTCTTTCTTATCAATAGTCTGTCTTTTTCGAAGTCTCGTTTCCCTTCTCCTTCCATTTGCAAAAATTTTTGCAAATTGGTTATGTTGAGCACTTGATTCATGATTGGCAACTTTGGGATTCAATTTCCACCAAGTATTAAATCCGTCGTAGGAGTAAAATTTCGGCACATTTAGTGAATGTAAATCTGCGTTCTGAAACAAACGACAACAGAAGCAGAACAATTATGCTTTATAAGGAGAATATGCCATCCAAGAGCGTAAAAGTTTCTCGCCGTTTGACAATGTGCGGTAAAACCAATCTCGCGTCAGCCGCCTTCTGGACAATACTTTTGCTGTAACAGAGTCTCCGTCTGACTGAACCGTACGTGGTACTGTTGACTCTACTGAGAAGTCTGTATTCAGATGTTGAACGACTTCAGGACCTCTCTGTATCAATAGAAGCCTTATGTTTGAATTTATATTTTCAGGCCATTTCCCAATGTCGCTGATATCAAAATCGGATTCAATATGTGCGGTTACATTTCGTTCTGGTGTCGAAATTTTAGCAATCACAGCAGAAGTACTTGAATCTGACAAATTCGAACAATCAATTGAAGGTTGTAGCAAATCATCGATATCGAATATTTGTACTACATGAGCTACTTCTTGGATTCGAACGGCACTAGACCCTGAAGAACTAACATCTGAAGGCCCTGACGTAGACTGTGGTGACTCTGGCGTACACTGTGGCGTCTCCGAAACTTTCACAAACTTTAATATAACCCCTTCATTTTTTCTAATATTCTCCTCCTTCGCTTTCTTCTTATTTCTATAACATGCTCCACTTTCTTTTGCCCTTTTCATATTTAGTTAGATGTGCTACAAGAGAAAAAATAAAAAAGTAGGTATCCGTCTACATTATATAATATCTATCGAGAACAACGAAAGAAACCGAAAAAAAAAAATTAAGGTAGATGTGGAGTATAAGGTGTCAGGTTTTTTTGTCTGTCTAGTCTTGTCTGTCAAGTCTTGTCTGTCTAATCTTGTCTGTCTAGTCTTGTCTGTCTAGTCTTGTCTGTCTAGTCTTGTCTGTCTAGTCTTGTCTGTCTAGTCTTGTCTGTCTAGTCTTGTCTGTCTAGTCTTGTCTGTCTAGTCTTGTCTGTCTAGTCTTGTCTGTATAGTCTTGTCTGTCTAGTCTTGTCTGTCTAGTCTTGTCTGTCTAGTCTTGTCTGTCTAGTCTTGTCTGTCTAGTCTTGTCTGTCTAGTCTTGTCTGTCTAGTCTTGTCTGTCTAGTCTTGTCTGTCTAGTCTTGTCTGTCTAGTCTTGTCTGTCTAGTCTTGTCTGTCTAGTCTTGTCTGTCTAGTCTTGTCTGTCTAGTCTTGTCTGTCTAGTCTTGTCTGTCTAGTCTTGTCTGTCTAGTCTTGTCTGTCTAGTCTTGTCTGTCTAGTCTTGTCTGTCTAGTCTTGTCTGTCTAGTCTTGTCTGTCTAGTCTTGTCTGTCTAGTCTTGTCTGTCTAGTCTTGTCTGTCTAGTCTTGTCTGTCTAGTCTTGTCTGTCTAGTCTTGTCTGTCTAGTCTTGTCTGTCTAGTCTTGTCTGTCTAGTCTTGTCTGTCTAGTCTTGTCTGTCTAGTCTTGTCTGTCTAGTCTTGTCTGTCTAGTCTTGTCTGTCTAGTCTTGTCTGTCTAGTCTTGTCTGTCTAGTCTTGTCTGTCTAGTCTTGTCTGTCTAGTCTTGTCTGTCTAGTCTTGTCTGTCTAGTCTTGTCTGTCTAGTCTTGTCTGTCTAGTCTTGTCTGTCTAGTCTTGTCTGTCTAGTCTTGTCTGTCTAGTCTTGTCTTGTCTTTCTAGTCTTGTCTGTCTAGTCTTGTCTGTCTAGTCTTGTCTGTCTAGTCGTGTCTGTCTAGTCTTGTCTGTCTAGTCTTGTCTGTCTAGTCTTGTCTGTCTAGTCTGTCTAGTCTTGTCTTGTCTTTCTAGTCTTGTCTGTCTAGTCTTGTCTGTCTAGTCTTGTCTGTCTAGTCTTGTCTGTCTAGTCTTGTCTGTCTAGTCTTGTCTGTCTAGTCTTGTCTGTCTAGTCTTGTCTGTCTAGTCTTGTCTGTCTAGTCTTGTCTGTCTAGTCTTGTCTGTCTAGTCTTGTCTGTCTAGTCTTGTCTGTCTAGTCTTGTCTGTCTAGTCTTGTCTGTCTAGTCTTGTCTGTCTAGTCTTGTCTGTCTAGTCTTGTCTGTCTAGTCTTGTCTGTCTAGTCTTGTCTGTCTAGTCTTGTCTGTCTAGTCTTGTCTGTCTAGTCTTGTCTGTCTAGTCTTGTCTGTCTAGTCTTGTCTGTCTAGTCTTGTCTGTCTAGTCTTGTCTGTCTAGTCTTGTCTGTCTAGTCTTGTCTGTCTAGTCTTGTCTGTCTAGTCTTGTCTGTCTAGTCTTGTCTGTCTAGTCTTGTCTGTCTAGTCTTGTCTGTCTAGTCTTGTCTGTCTAGTCTTGTCTGTCTAGTCTTGTCTGTCTAGTCTTGTCTGTCTAGTCTTGTCTGTCTAGTCTTGTCTGTCTAGTCTTGTCTGTCTAGTCTTGTCTGTCTAGTCTTGTCTGTCTAGTCTTGTCTGTCTAGTCTTGTCTGTCTAGTCTTGTCTGTCTAGTCTTGTCTGTCTAGTCTTGTCTGTCTAGTCTTATCTGTCTAGTCTTGTCCGATTCAACATACCCGCCTTTCAATGCGGGAGACCCGGGTTCGAATCCTGGTCGGGGAGGCGACAACTAGGGCGGTTTTCATTACACACCCTGAATGAATGCAATATATGCGATACCGGGGTGGCGCATACTAAAAGCCAAGGTGGAATAGGGGATTTGGTGAGATGTGGAGTATAAGGTGTCAGGTTTAGAAAGTAAATTGGCGCATGCTCAGTAAAATCGTAGCGCAGTGGTAAAAAACAGTTTTTAAAATCTGAATCTTTGTTGTCTCTTACAATTTCAGTCTGTTAAAATAGATTTGGGAGTGTTTTCTTATTTTGGATCGAGAGTTCGCACTCCCGTGCGATAGTTCTTGATTTATTGTCTCTAGGACAACTTAACCTGACCAATTTATTGTCGAAACTGGATAAATTTCAACAATTCTCCATATTTTGAATCGACAGTTTATGATTTATTGTTTCTAATACAACTTAACCTGACCAGTTTTTTTTGTCAACTTTTTATCTAATAATTGCATTAATTACAACTTAACCTAACTCCACATCAACCCAAATAAAATATTGATCTACCTTTACTCTTTAGTACTTGCTCGACGATGTCTCCGTAGATAGTAGGTATAAAGCAAATACCAAACTATTTATTAATTGGCCCCCCTTGTCATTTTCTTTTTTTTTTAATCTAAATTTAAATTTTCTTTCTTTGTTAATCTAAAGAAATTGGACGGCAGTATCTGGTGGAAGAAGGAGCATAATCTTTCCAAAATATTTTTGTACTATTTTCAAGTTTTTCGTTTAACTCCAGAGGTACAATTGTACATAAAATTATATTTGAATCCACATAAAAATTATTATTAGCAAAGTTTTGCTTATATATACTGTGCCCTCCACTGCCATCTAGACCCCACTTGTAACTAATATCAACACAGTTGTTAGTTTGGTCCATGTTTTTTGTAAGAACATCCGACTGAACTTGTGCAAGTCTTCGCACAGTATGATCTAAAAGATCCAGTAACAGCACCACAGCTTCGTTTTCAGATACACTAATATGCAATGGAAAATATTTTTTTTTTTTGCTTCCGACGCCACATGATATGAGGGATATATATCAGCTCCTCTAGTTTTAGCACCTAGCCGCATCGTCAAATAATCGTCTTTTGTCAGATGAAGGTCAATTATGAGATCTAAAACTTCATCAGCACTGTATGGCTTTACATGCTTAGAAGGCGATGAATAGTGTGCCTTTTTCATCCTTCTCAACCTTTTAGGAGTTGCAGTTATTGCAAGTCCCAGCACCTCCGCCGCACTTCTATTGCCCGATTTCACCAGACTTGTTTTTGTAGCCGAACATAGGTTTTCACAACTTAGACGTGCAACAAGAGGCTTAATTTTTCTCTGATTGCTGCAATCAGAACTGTCTTCAAAAAAATGTCTTGGCCTGCCTCGACTCTTATTAGAAACGGTAGATTCTGTTGAACTACCTTTGTAGGTTTATTCGCCACAAACACATATATTTTATTTGTTTTAATAAAATGTCAGTTGGGTCGTTGACACAAAACTTATCCAACACGTATTGTACTAATCGTTCATTACACTTTAACGAAGAAAACTTATAAAAACTTTCATCTCTTAATACAAAAAATTGTTCATTTCTATTCAACGTTCCCTCTTGCAAATGGTGGTCATCACGACTACCTGGAAAGAAGGTGCAATTCTCAGTAAGGTGGAACGATGTGGACGGAATTATTGCTTTTCTAGAATTGTTCAATGTTTGCTTAGTTTTACAAAATATTTAATTTCAAGGAACCATACGGAACTTTTTTTAAAAATCAATTTATTGCAGTTTATTACACATTTTTTTTAATTTACGATAGTCATTTACAAAACTTTTTTTTAACCGTATTGATTAAAAAAAAAAAATTGATTAAAACTTTCTACAAATTTGATATTATTACATATAAATACATACTTAAAGCTATATTCTCCATATTTAAAAAGTTCACAATTTTTTAATACAAACACAAAACAGACGTAATTACTTTCTTAAAAATCCAGCGCAATTAATTCCTTTTTGGTACCTAAGGGACAAGAGCGATGTTTAACACGTTCCCACAACCAATAGAATTGGTTTTTCGCATTTATTTGTTTATAGTATTATGTATGGGTTATCTAACAATACATTTTAAGTGGTTTTGCTTCATTGTAAGACATTGTAAAATTCTATTTTTGTCGCCGTAAATTCGTAATCCTTCCCAGTGTGCACCGGTTGGGAATCGAAGTTCTAGACCAAGGGTGTCCAACCTTTTTGTTTCTCTGGGCCACATTGGAAGAAATAATGTAGTATAAGTATACCCACAAGTATAATACCATAGCTTAAGAGCAAAAACGCTTTGTTTTGCAATCCTTCCTCACACATCCTTCCATCCTTCCTCATATTTCCAAGCGTCATTCAGAGACGCATTGAGAGAAGTCAGTAATGTGAATGGTTACGTATTTATAGAAGATTTTTAATTTTATTTATTTCTCGCGCATATTTTAATATTCCAGACCAACGATGTCCAACCTTTTTGCTTCTCCGGGCCACATAGGAAGAAATCACGTAATATAAACGTAAATATAAATTTATTTTCTTAAATAATCGTAAACGTAAATATGTTATAAGTAATTTACTTGGATTTGCTCGAGAGGATAATACCATCGTATTTCTGTTGGAACCACTTCATGGCGTCTTCCTTTGTGAGACGGTGTTGGATAACCACCATGCCAACTTTCCTGCGCCTGTGGGCAACATTGAGACTTCCATTGGGCCTTCCCAATACTACGTAGAAGTCCAGACTGTAGATACCCACGCTCGGGTCATATTTGATACCCCTATCGATGTGTTCTTGGATACCAAATCGGAAGTTACCAGATGCTGAGAAGTTGTCTCTGCGCAATTCCTATTCTCTTACTTTGAGAACCGTTTCGAGAATCTCTTCATCTTTTGCTCCACGTATTGTGCAATGGACAGCAATCTTTTCATTACTACGGATACCAAAGGAACGTACAGTGTAGCGGGCTTTGGAGGAGACATGTTGTTGGCCTGTCAATTGCTCTAATACTTGCGGCTCTTGTAAGCCGATTCAGCAGATTCTACAACGCAAAGGTTCAAGCAAAGCTTGCGAATGTGAAATCGTGCATCACATTCTTGGAGTTGTCTTTGACCTCCTTCTTCTTCTTCTCGAGGAAATCTCCCAAGCGGTGGAGTTGAAAATGTATCTTCAGAAATCTAAAATCATGAGTCCGCGCAACACAATGGTCACCACCGGTAATCATACTCTCGAGAAAGTCGATGAGTATGTATATCTGGGACACAACATCAAGTTAGGAAAAGACAATCAGACAGCTGAAATCACCAGACGTATCGGATAACCACGGATCCCTAGAAACCTGAAGAGGAAGGTTTATGACTCATGCATCTTGCCGGTCGCAACGTATGGGCACAATAGGCATATGTGCGTCCTTCCTCTTTAATGATTATTTCCTCTGTTTTTTTTCCTGTGAATCCCATCTGTTTTTGTGTGCATGCGCTTATTACAACCTTTGCCTTGCCCTCTGTGTCCTTTGTCCCTCTTTTAAATTATTGACTCCATAGCTTTCACAGCGTAGGGAATATAACCTCCGTGCCCGTATTTGTAAAAATGAACTTTGTACTAACATCTTTTTTACTGTTATCCAGTTTTTGGTAGTAGGTAGGTAGATAGCAATTTTTCCATCCGTTTTGTTTTATCAGGACCTAACCTAAATATAGCTCGTATATGCAAGGATTCTTCTATATCTGTTGTATGTATTTACATATATATATATATATATATATATATATATATATATATATATATATATATATATATATCTGTTATATGTATCTACAGTTATTCATAATGTCACCATTTTCAAAAGGTGCTACGATTTTATGTTTCAGATAAGCCACTGCTACCACTGCAATAATGTCTTGCTTAGACACTTCTATGGGTCTTGCACAGGCCCGGACTGGGACCTGAAACCGGCCCGGGCATTTTAGAAACGGTCGGCCCTCCAGTCTCAAGAGAAACGAAAACTAATGTAAATTTTGAATCATATGTGTACTGCCTTTCAAAAAAAAAAGAACACCAGGTATTTATTGGACGATTTTGCTGAAATTTTCAGAATTTTATCATGTAAATGAATTGCATCGATGATAAAAAAATCAATTGTTTTGGTTCCTATTTAATGCTATTTTTTCTTGATTTCAACATTACTAGGAGCTGCTGATTTTTTAATGTAATTGCTTCTAATATCCTAGTAGCCTCTGAGTAGCTTAACGTTTCAGTTTGTAAACCTTAAAGAGATGCCCCGTCTTTGTCGTCGTGCACAATATCATCATCTAAGTGATTTAGAAAGGGGTCGCATTATTGGTAAGTATCCGAGAAGTGGGTTTTCTCGGTTCGTGCTATTGCTGAAAGAGTAGGCCGTAGTGTATCGGTGATAGTACGCTGCTGGTCTAGATGGTCCGAAGCTGGGAAGAATCTACGTAGACTTGGATTAGGAGCTGTAAGGACTCTTCGTCTTACAACTTTAAGGGACATATTTACAACGTCGCGGGCGTTGGGAAATGACTGGTTGGCTCTAAAGGCCAAAGAGTATCCATGGGTACTGTTTCCAGAAGAATCCGCACTTTTGGAATTACCTCCTACCGTCCATAATTATGTCTACCTCTTACTCCGCAGCATCGCAGAACCAGACTTGATTGGTGCAGTGAAAGACAACATTGGACCCACGAATGGACTAACATTATCTTCAGAGAAGAGTCTCGGTTCTGTTTATGGGCTCATGACGGTCGCAGAAGAGTGAGATGTCGACGCGGTGAACGCAGAATTTTACAATTTGCTGTTGAAAGACATACGGCATATGATAATACATAAGAACGCGATTCGGTATATTGGCAACATTTTACAGCCAGTGTTAGTGCCCTATGTAAATGCCTTGCAGAACCCCATTTTTCAGCAAGATAACGCTCGGCCTCACAAAGCGGCCATTACAAGACAGTTTCTTGATAGTGCCGAAATCAATTTGTTACCTTGACCATCTCGTTCTCCCGATCTATCGATGATAGAACATGTATGGGATATGATAGGTGTTAGAATAAGTAACTTATATAAATTGACCACATTTTCATTGAGACAAGCGGGACAAATGGGATGAAATTAGAATATATATATATATATATATATATATATATATATATATATATATATATATATATATATATATATATATATATATATGAATATATACATATATATATATATATATATATATATATATATATTCATATAGGAATATGTCCATAAATATACAAAAATGTATTTATTATTAATTAATGGTAACTATAAAAATATTTTAAAAAAAGAATAATTTGAATATAAAATTAGGAAAAAATTGCTATGTGAATTTCCATATTACGAGAGATCATGTAGGTTGCTAAAATGTACAATAACCTGATAAATAATAATAATGAACATGTTTTATAAAGACACCTTTCTGCCTTTTGGCTTCATCAGTATGGACTTATCGAACGAAAGTGCAGGATTTATTTTATGTCATGAGTGAATTAGACAACATAGTAATTTCTTAATTTTTTTCTTGCAATATTTTGAACATTATGGTTTTTAATTAAGTAATTTAATTTTTTTATTAGAAAAAAAATATGATTTTCTTTCACGGTCATATTTTTGGTCCGAGTGAATACTGCAATAGATCATTTAATAAAATGTCGTGAAATTTCTCATTATTGGTCAAATTAATTTTTACGCATAATATAGATTTTAAAGTTCAAGGTTCAACTTTGTTTTTTCTATTGTCTATATTTTATTGATCCTAGAAAAAACTCTCATTTTAAAACTAAATTCAAATTCTCATTTTAAAGAGAATAATTCCTTATCAAAATATTTTGAAAGTATTATTATGTTTAAAATGGAGGAATAACTCCGTCCACTTTTTGTCTGTTTCCACATTTGCAGACAACCAACATTTAACTTTTTCATCAGTAACATAACTTTTTACTAATAACTCTTCATCAAAAAGATCATTTTCGAAAATATTAATTTTCGGAAAATGTTTACTAATATATTCAAAAGATTTTTTCCACATATTCCCATAAAATATATTTTTTTTTAATGTCACCCAATGAAAGTTTCAGAACAAGGTGCCATTAATCGACCGGATTTTCTGAAAGAAGTCAGAAATTTAAGAGTAAGTCAGTAATAACTGCTGGGAATATCTTGAAGAATGGACGATTTGATTGGACGATGGAGATTTTATGGGAATATGTGGAAAAATATTATATTAATTACATTACATTTAAAATAAGATATGCAAATATTTTCTAAAAAGCGGGACATTTTTAAAAATCGGCGGGACGCGGCACAGGCCTCCAAAACGCGGGACTGTCCGCCAAAATCGGGTCGTGTGGTCACCTTAAACTTATAGCGCTCCGCTAACACTGTAAGGCTTGTCCCATACAAGGCTCGTCTCCGTTCAGCTCAGCCTTTCAGCCCAGAAAAATATAAAACCCATGTATTTAAATACAAACGCACATACTGCGTCCGCTCAGCTAAGCTTGGCTCCGTTCCGCTCCTCTCCGCTCCTTACCCCTTATCCTGCTTGTGGAGAATACTAGGCCGGAGGTCGGATGCTGGCGGATGGTTCACGCAGGCGCAACACTAATGTTTTCATATATGCGCTAAGGCATTTATGCAACCAGGATAGCAGCACATATTTAACTCCCCCTGTGGAGAGGTGAGAGGGGATTGAGTGTGTGGAAAAGTGACGTAGCTGAGCGGATGCAATATGTGGAAAAATGGCGGAGCTGAGAGGAGCGGACCCGATCGGATCTGTTGTGAGCTGAGCGGAGCGGATCCAGTGTGCGACAAGCATCATGGAACTTAGAGGACAAATTAACAAAGTTTGGAATGAAATGTCCCAAGTCGATATTGATAGCCTGATTTCTAGCATGCCGCTTGAGTGCTTGGAAAATCGTGGAGGCCTAACAAATTATTAATTTGTATTCATTTGTTTTTTTTTTCAAGTTGATTTTTTGATAAACATGATCAAATTTCATTAAAATCGCCCAATAAATACTCGGTGTTCGGTTTTTTTATAGGCAGTTATATATTTTCAACTTTAACAATTTAATAGTTTACTTACTGCTCTCGGCTACTTTATTATATTTACGTCATCTAGATCCATCATTAGATCTTTTCCTACCGCCATTATCATGAAAGAATTTAAATTATCAGAGGATAAAGTAATTTTTGATAATTTTTGGGGTAGAAAAGGATCTTTCACAATTAACTTGACTCAATGAAAACGTTAGCAGGAATTTGAGCGCCTGTCAAATTAATAATTAGTCAATAGATTGTATCTATGCAAAATTTTAAAGCAGCAAATGGCGCAATTTTTGCATGTACTGCGTGTCAGTGTGTCATACACATGGTACAAATCTTTCTTCTTCTTTCTTGGGAGTTGGGGATTCAACACCAACTGCCACCCCTCGAAATATGCAAAATATAACATAAATATCATATCGAAATAAGCAGAAACGAGGAGAGGCGACTCTCTTTAAGAGAGCATGGTAGATGTGGAGTTTAGGAACTCGGTCAGTTTGCCGGTTTCAGAAAGTAAATTGGCGCATTTCTGCTAATGTATTTTTTTTCAAACGTCCCCCGAAACTAAACCCTGGCTACGCCCGTGCTCTGTCTTTAAAACAGCCACTGCAGGAAAACCAGTTTCCGTTAGTAAGTTGTTACAAATGGTAAATTTCTAAAGATTTATCGTCAAATGAGGAATTTTTTTCTGTGCTTGTGGCCAAAACGTAACAATATTATTTTCTTATTGAAACATTTGCTTTAATCAGCCATCAAGATAAATCAATTATCGTTGCTTGCTCTGCAGTCGGAAGGCCAAAGTTATACTTTTCAATCACAAATAGGTTTCTTATCCATTCGTATTTCTGACATGTGAAGATATTTAAAGTAAACCGAGAATTGCTTCCATAGACTGGTCAAGTGATTATTAATAATAACTTTAGCTTCTTCTGTTTTATCTGTAGGACAAGTGATTTTAAAATTGGGAAACATGTCGAAACAAGTTATTGTTTTTCAAATTTAGTAAGCAGAGAAAATTTGTGTTATGTTTAAGAAAATACAGTAACAGAAATGCACCAATTTACTTCCTAAAACTGACACAAGGGTTCTCTAAACTTCACATCTACCATGCTCTCTTGAAGAGAGTCGTCTCTACTCGTCTCTTTAGTAGTATGGGATCCTTAGTTCAATGGCGGTTTTGGGCGCGAGCCCGTCCTTCCGCCGTCGTTGGTTTTGTTTACTGTTGTTGTTTTGTTTTTTCTGTTGTTGTCGTCTGTTTTTGTTTGTCCTTCGTTTTTTTTTTTTTTTTCTGTAAATTAGTTTTTCATTTCGTTTCCTCCTTGGTTTCCTTCGGTTAGGTTCTGCTTGGCTGCGGGTGGGTCTTGTTTTCTTAGTTGATTCTTGGTCCTTTGTCTTTCAGTCTTGATTTTATTTGTGCTGGTAGTGTTCTCTTTCTCTTGGTCTGGTTGCGCATCGGGCGGTTTCTTTTGGGGGCTTCGGTCGTATTTTTGGGGGTGGCATCGGTGGTTGTATTTTTGGGGTTGGCATCGGTGGTTGTATTTTTGGGGGCGGCATCGGTGGTTGTATTTTTGGGGGCGGCATCGGTGGAATCTTCGGCGGCGGTTACGGTGGTCTTCTTGGCGGCGGTTACGGTGGTCTTCTTGGCGGCGGTTTCAGTGAGGTATTCGGCGGCGGTTTCGGTGGAATCTTCTGCGGCGGTTTCGGTGTAATCTTCGGCGGCGGTTTCAGTGTAATCTTCGGCGGCGGTTTCAGTGTAATCTTCGGCGGCGGTTTCAGTGGGGTATTCGGCGGCGGTTTCGGTGTAATCTTCGGCGGCGGTTTCGGTGGGATCTTCGGCGGCGGTTTCGGTGGAATCTTCGGCGGCAATTTCAGTGGAATATTCGGCGGTGGTTTCGGTGCAATCTTCGGCGGCGGTTTCGGTGGTGTCTTTGGCGGCGGATTTTTTCTTCAGCAGTAGCGTTATATAATCCATCATTTGGGCGAGGACGCTGTCGTCCACGGTGTCCAAGTAATCGGGGTCGTAATACTTTGCCACGAGGGCTTCGTTGGGGTTTGTCGTTGTAAGGGTGGTCATCTTGCAGCTGCGACGGTCGCTGAGACTATGACTCGTCTCTTTATTTCAATATAACATTTATGTATATATTTTGCATATTTCGGGGGGGGGGGGGGGGGGTGTTGTTTGAACCCCCAAACCCCCACCCCTGAATACGTCCATATCCACTGATTACGCAAGTTTTGCAAAAAATGTTGTGTCATTAAGCAAGTTTGCTTCATTTCTATTATTATCAGTAAGAAATATGGCGATCATTTCTTTTAGCTCAAACACCCTTTGAAGTACTTTCGAACGCGAAAGCCACCGTGTCCCACAATAACATGGAAGTTATCTATATTTTGCATCCATGCACCACACAATTTTGCGTAGAGCCTTCCTGTTAATGTGCCATTTTTAATAAAATTTACAACTCATATAATAACCTCAAATACTGTTACCCATATCTTCACCCATATCTTTTGAAACAAGTGATTGCTTATGAATCTTGTAATGTCTCAAAAACCTTTCGAACTAGTGCCTGTCAACCAACGTTTTTTCAATACAGTTCCCACACAAAATATCATTATTATAAAAAAAAATATCAATCTTTTGAAAACCTCACTTTTTGCTTTGAATAGGTTTACAGAATAACATAAAGTGACCACATTTTCATTGAGACAAAGCGGGACAAATGGGATGAAATGAGAATTATAATTTAGTTATGAAAGCAGACCAATAATTAAAAAAGGTAAATTTTGCAACTAGGGCGGTAAATTGTCATTTGGTCACGAGAGCGAAATTGAACTAGCGCACATGGCTCGAGCGGGCAATTGACAATAGCGCCCGTGTTGCAAATAATATTTTTTATTACTCATGGGAGGGGACGTATCTTATAAAAATCAAAAATGAAAAATTTGTTTTTCAATTGTCTCCGGTGGTGTGGATTCGTCATAAGAACTCTCATCAGTCTCCGGTATCACCATAGAATATATACCACCGTATTCATCATAGAATACACTGATTTTAAAACGTTTTCTTTAATTTTTATTTTGAAATGAAACAAAATTTCTGTAACTTTCACGTCACTTTTTTAATATTGAGGTCTAATTTGTTTATTTTATTCATTTAATTGTTTTTTTTTAATGTAACTTAAGCGATATTGAACATTTGCGTGCGTTACCCAAGTTATGTGGTAATACAACCCAAAATGGCATTTGTTGCATTAAAAAACGTGCGCCACGATACTACTTTTAACGCATGGGTAATAAAAAAAATATTTTATTGTATACATTCATATACTTGTTTGTAGATATACAAAAATGTATTTATTATTAATTATTAGTAACTATAAAAATATTTGTAAAAAATAATGTTTAAATTAATTTAAATTCAAGTGAATACTTTGCAATACATTCGGATCATTTATTAAAATGTCGTGAAATTTCTCACATGAATTGGTCAAATTATTTTTTACGCTTAATATAGATTTTAAAGTTTAATGTTCAACTGCGTTTTTCAGTTGTCCATATTTTATTGATACATTTGTTCTTGGTTACTGGTTATTGCTTCATTTTAAACAGATTAATATTCTTTGTCAAAATATTTTTAAAACTGTAGAATATCCCTTTATTCTACAATTTTCAAAATATTTTAACAAGGAATATTATTCTGTTTAAAATGAAGCACCCGGGTTAGTCTGTTTCCACATTTGCAGACAACTAACATTTCATTTTTTCATCAGTAACGTATCCTTTAACCAATATTTTTACACATATTCCCATAAAATCTCCCTTTTTAATCTCACTTAATGAAAATTTCAGAACAAGGTGCCGTTAACCCTTTCGTCCCTGAACGAATAAATATTGCAGAAATAGAATAAACCTCATGTTTTGTTAATCTGTTGCTAAATAAACAAAATATATCATAATAAATCGATCGACGATTTTGATTTTTCACGTCGACGAAATTGATCGACCATTGATCGACGATTGAATTGTTCCAAGAGAAGAGTGGTACACATATCTTATCTACTTTTCTTGTCTAATTTAGTGGAGTCTTTACAAGTTTTGACATTTTCTAGTATTCAATTTTCTTCACTCTTGCCCACTTTTTTGTTCAAAATTTTACCCAACATTGTCCAGTCTTGTTGAAAATAGACTAGACTTGTCCAGTCTATTATTGGCTTGTACATGGTTGTTCAGTATTGATTAGTGTTCTGTATTCTGTTCAATGATTCTGGATCAATCAGTGATTATATTTTCAATCATACATGTTATGTCTCATCTGGTTTCGCCTTGTCTAGAATTATTTGGTTGTGATCTATTCTGGTCCAGCCTGTCTTGTATTGTCTGGTATTCTCTGTTATAATTTACAACACTATTTGTCTTACATATAACATACACGAAACAAATGCCTGGTAAATTTTTCATAAGAGTACAATTTTAAATTCACAATTTACAGAAGATGAAATTTCAGTGTGACATACATATGTGTACCATTCGGGGCAGGAGGGTTAAACGACCGGATTTTCTGAAAGATATCGGAAATTTTTATAATAACTGCTTGGAATATATAGAAGAATGGGGAGTTTAATTCTAGGAAAAATTTCATTGGGTGACATTCAAAAATGATATTTTATAGGAATATGTTGAAAAATATTATATTATATATTACAGTACATTTAAAATAAGAAATGCTGTTATTTTCGAAAAAGCGGGACATTTTAAAAAGTCGGCGGGACGCGGGACTGTCCTACAAAAAGCGGGACTGTCCCGCCAAAATCGGGACGTGTGGTCACTTTAGAATAACATAATTATCTTCTCAGTTTCTACAACATATCTACATATGTAATCAAGCGGCCATATTTAAGTACATCAGCTGCTTCATCTACTTCCTACGCGAAAGACGGACTGGACAATGGTTTTATTTTTTCAATTTATTGATCGTAAAGATCTTCAGATATATCGTAAATTCTTCTTCCCACGTATTATCTGCAGGTGGAATCATTCTAAGTTGATCAGCATATTCAATTTGCCGAGCATCGTAACTACCATGCCAATAGCCGCTGGTAGCATTCAAGTTTCTTCCAATGAATGTGGTTTTTTGCATTTAGCAATTCTATAAGAAACCTTCTACAATGCAAGCAATGCTTTTGATATTATAGACATGTTGTTTAAAAACGTATTTTGTCGTTTATTTAATACCTCTAATTTTCTTTAGAAAAATTCTCTTGTCTTACCAACGTGGTCCTTCTTCTTCTTCTTAGATTGCCTATCCGTGCGGATGTTGGCTATAATGTTGGCTATTCGAACTTTGTTAACAGCAGCGAGGAAAAGCTGAGTGGTTGATTGGCTGAATCACCTGCTTAAATTTTTCAACTCCTCTAGCTCCATATACCTTGCCTTGGATAATCTTCATAAAAAGGACATATCGGCTCTCATTACGCGTGGTCTGGAAGTACTTTTTCAAAATGACGTTTTAATTTATTGGGTTTCATGCTATCAGCGGCCAAAATATCCATACAGAGCAAAAACATTCATGGTTCTTGGTCATTATTAAGCTTACATGTAAATACCAATGATAAGTACATTGGATCATATTTTGTACATTTAGAATTACTATTTGGCGTAGTCATATTCCTGCTATTTTCATTATTTTCACTTGTAGGATAAGTTTTTAGCATAGGTGGTCATTAACTCGTTAATCCGTTAATCGTTAATTTACGAAGTTAACAAAACGCTTAACGGATTAACTTATAAGTTAACTCAAAAAAATGTTAACGCTCTTGTTAACTTCCGTTAAATTGAACTTCCGTTAACTTTATTCCGTTACGTTGGTTGTTTGTATTTTGTCATTTTTTGGTTGACATGTTGTCAGTGCTATTGCTCAAAAGAGCAAAAAACCATAGCTGAGAAACTACAGAGCCGAAAAAAATAAAGCGACGCTGTTGATTATTTGCTGTGTACGCGTGAATACGACCATTATAGCCTGACTTTTTTAGCGTTTGCGTCATTTTTAACCGACTTCATTTACATTTTATAATTCTTCATTTATTTATCTTATTCGTTTGTGTTGGTTGTTGGTGGAAATAGTTGATGGTGTAACATTTACAAGTTTACATCATGAACACATCAATACTACTTCTACTCAAAGTACGCAAAGCTCTGAAAGTGAAAATGATTCAAATCCTTGGCCACACTTGAGTGATTACTTTTATTCCAATCAAACATTGCAAAACAGAAGATGATTTATGAATGCAAACTGTGTTTGCCTAAAGTTCCTACAATAAAGGCTCCTATGTTTAGTCTTAATAATTTTAAACAACATATGAAAAGGACGCATGCATCCAAATATGTGCTGTTTGAAGAAAAACTAAAAGCAGCGTCAACTCGTGGGGAGAAGAAAACCGTTCTGAGCCCTCTTGCTAGGGTTTCTGGTTTAGATATATCCGAACCGCAAAACCGCGGTTTTCTGTGCAAAAACCGAAACCGCATAACCGTCAAAAAAATCCGCGGTTTTCGGTTTTATCTAAAGATAAATAAAAATAAAATTCATTGAATTAGTGCTCTTTCAAACATTGCAAACTGTTGTTGCAAAATTGGCAACCATCGATAGTATATGTGTTCGAGCAATTTTAAAATCTGAATTTATTCGGAAAGCAATAGCTGGCCGATTTCCCAACCAAATCTTGCCAAAATGTTCTTCAGGTGTTATGATCAATTTGTTGCAGTATTTTGTAATAGCTTATATTTTGGGTCATTTCACACTTTGCAAGCGATCAATTTATTGTTTTTTCTCTAGTAGCATCGGACCTCTTCAGGTGTTATGATCTTATTTCAAAAGGATTTTAAAGTTTCAAGAATTAAAAGCAAATGGACAAAAAAATGTGTACTACGCTAGATGAGTGGACTAGTTTGAGATGCCGAAGATACTTAAACATTAATAATCATGGAGAAAACAATTTTTATTGCAATTTAGGCTTTCTGCGAAAAGAAGGAGCTTGTTAAGTATTGAAAAACATTTAGATTCATATAGTATCAGTTTCAGAAATGTAATTGTGGGTGACTTGGATTAGAAAGTTGAAGTTCGCAAAGACGTCGCGACGCCGTTGTCAAAAAATTCGCCATGCGGTGTTTAGTCGCGCTTTATCACAAGCCTTCCCTTCACCAAAACATTAAATTTTTTTCGCTATCTGTAAAATTGCGAAAACTACAGCGGAAAAATCACGGCGTGTTCCCGAAATTCGACCTAGATTCGCAAGTCGAACTTTGCGGCGACGTCGCGATGCCGCTGTCAAAGATTTTGCAACACGCTTTTCACTACCGCTTCCTGACAAGCTTTCTCTTCCACAAAACGTCAAACTTGTTTCGCTAGCTTGAAAATTACGAAAACAACGGCGGAAAAACCAGCAGTCGCATTAGGAAATTGATCTGTCCGGTGGCATCGCGACGCCGCTGTCAAAGATTTCGCAACGCGGTTTTCAGTCTTGCTTTCCGACCACGTTTTGCTCTAACAAAAGGTCGAATTTGTTGCGGCAGCTGCGAAATTTCGAAAAAACAAATGCAACCAATCCTCGGTAGATCTAACTTTGACGGGCCGTCGCGGCGTTAGTTATCGAGCGATTTCAACGCGGTTTTCAATTTCTTGTTGCAAAAACCTCAAAGTTTGATTTAGTCTGGGATTTATTGCCGTGAGATTATTATTGAGTAAGATACTACACATAATGATGCCCGGGTAATTAAAAAATTGGTACAGATTGTCCTGCTGAACCAAAAATTTGCAATAACCATACAATTCATCTCGCTGTGTGCGTGTATTCCTTGCAAGACGAAGTACAAAAAGCCATTCAAGAAGAATTAAACAAAAATACTTATATGCAAACAAATCGCTATCCTAATTCTATGAAAAAGAAGTTTACTAAATATAAAAGAACTTCTGAGAGAACAAAAAGATTAAATATTTTGTTTCAAGCACTCTTTACAATTAAAGCTCCATCCACCTACTCCGAAAGGTCATTTTCCCTAAACGACAACTTTTGTACAAAACTAAGATCTCGTTTAAATATCAGACACTACTATCAATAATTCTTAAAAACCGAACCCGAAACCGAAACCGCGGTTTTTAATTTTCAAAAACCGAAAACCGCGGTTTTGAAAAAGTGCGTATATTCAGAAACCCTACCTCTTGCCCTCTGCAAGAACTGTGAATTTGAATTCTTCTGATGTTGGTGCAGATGCATTAGCAGTATTAACGTTTTGTTTTCACATCAACCTGTTAAATGAATTAATGTATCTAATTGTTTTTGTTTTATTTACCAATGTATAATGTATCCCATCCCAAAAGGTACCAAAAGCAGCATACGTTTTGGATGGTTAACTTTTAACGGTTAACTTTAACTTGCGTTAAATTTTCTAAATTTTAACGCTTTAACGATTAACGAAGTTAACTTTTTTATTAACGAGTTAACGATTAACGAAGTAAACTTTTGGATTAACTGTGCCCACCTGTGGTTTTTAGCGAACGCGACAGCTTCAAACATTATATTTTGGTAACAGCTGAGCGACCCCCTAGCAATGGTCTCGCGCCCCCTGGCTTAACGTGTATCTCCTAACACTAAATTTAATATATGTGCACATGAATTTGTCCTGGAGATTCTTTAGAAAGCAATGAAGAAAATCCATTATACTGACCCTGTATGTTTGCAGTCCTATCCAACGAATTACCGATGGACCTTTTGATTCGACTTTAAAACAGAAGCAACTGAGGAAATTTGAGATTTTTTTTTAATATCATATGAAAGTCAATCGGCTACACCGGCCCATCGGATATTTGCCCGAATTGCCTTATTCCTCTATTGCCTTCGACTCTTGAATATGCCTCTATTAAATTTATGGGCACTCCTACATTTGGCATTAAGTCTCCTTAAATGCACCAGACTAGGTCCCATGCTGTGGGTGTTAGAAGCGCGTTTCCATGCCCTTCTATTGTCTCTCTATTGCTGTTTGTATAATATTGCCTATCTACTCTATCGAATATTTTTTAATTTTCAAAATAATTATCGATTTACTGTTTCGGTAACTAGAATGATTTATGGAATGGAATAAAATGGGAAATTTATGCAAATAGCAATGAAAGTAATTAAATGAAATCTAGTAATTTCACTTTCTCATTGTTTGCCAAACTGTGTGGCATGCGCAAACATTTTGACAAGTAAAGTTTAGCGAAACGACAGACGGACGTTTGTGTGTTGACAATTACTCAACAAATCAACTAATTTGTCTCGAATGTATTTATACTATTCCCGTTAACAATGCCGAAAGATAAAACCATTGTAAGTAAATCAGAATGTCTTTTAGGGCAACCGTTTCGTCCGTTCGTATAAATATTATTAGCCGCACTTCATTCATAACCTAAAAACTTGGGATATTTTATGATGACATATACATTTGTGATTTATTTATATATTTTTCTAATTGGAAATAATCTTTGATCAAGGCGAAGATTTTTTTGGCAAGAAAATTGATTTCAAGAGTTTACATTTATATTTTTATTATTGTGTTTGTTTCATTTACCTATTAATTTTTTTTTTTTCTAATATTAGAAATATAAAAATTGCTTTGTATAGCTTCATATAATTTCATATTTCTTATATTTACAACAAAGACAATTCAAACAAATTTAACAACATATCGAACAATGCGACAGAGCATGTATACAGAGCCTCTCAGAGAAAATGCGTGGCCCAGGGTAATTGATATTTGGAGGTCCCCTCCTACATCCGTTGAAAAGTAAAAACTTAGGGGAAGAAAAAATTATAGTTTTTGTTTTGTTAATAAATATTTATTGAATAATGAAATTTACTTAACAAATGCTTTTCGTACTTTAGCATCAGCAATTTCGGTTATTCATTATATTCAGAATCTTGGAAAGTGAGGCCCCTTAAATTATGAGGCCCATGGCAACTGCCCCTTCTGCCCCCCTATGATAGGGCCTGTATATATATATATATATATATATATATATATATATATATATATATATATATATATATATATATATATATATATATATATATCGATGAATTACTGAACAATATATATTTTCTTTTTAAGCAAATATACTCAAATTTATATCTTTGTAACATAACCTAAGAATTGTTTGTTATAATATTTTAGTTATACTAAAGTATGTAAATAAACAATAAAGTTTAAACAAAATCGTTTTGTTACTCAACATTACTACAATGTTTTGTTACATTGTAGTTATGTTGGATTATGTATGAATTTTTTGTAAATTATATTTATATGTAAAATTCCCAATCTTTATTTAGTTCAACGTTTATTTTTGGTTGCATTTTCTATATATGTATGTTTACACCATTTATTAGGCCTCTTTAAAACAGTTAATAACCCTTACTGTTTAATATTATCAGTTTACAAATGGTGTGAATACCAAGTTATTCTACTTTTTTTCCATTTCGAACAAGACATTTGTACAAATTTGAATATTTATATATACAGTATAATCTTGATATTCCGGCAGTTGGTTAATCCGACACGTTCAGTAATCCGGCGCTCTCGGGAAACACGTGTCTTTTCTTTACGCTGCCCCGCGCCGGATATAAACCTCGCACACAGAAAAGTAAAAAACAACACCATCCATTGTTCTTGGAAGAATATCTTGCCAAAACTTGATTGACAATTCTGACCAAGCTATTCCACTCTACAATTGTCTTACTATCTCTTGTAGTTTTCTTTTGATGATTCTGACCAAGCCATTCCACTCTACAATTGTCTTACTATCGCTTGTAGTTACTCTTGTAGTTTGTACATATTTTTTTATGTACCTATAAGATGCATATTTTTATACTTTTTACGCGATTTTTATTCATTTTATATGTTGTTCCTTTGTGTGAACAATATTTAATGACACAAGTAACTAATATTTTTGTGTTATTTATTTTATTTTTTAGATAATTCGAGTTCAATCTTCTGAGGGCACAAAGCGATTTGAAATCAGTGCATCAGCGACGACGAGTCAATTATTCGAGAAGGTTTACAACACCTTCAACCTCAACAACTTTGCCTTTGCCCTTTACAAGGAGAAAAACCTAAAGAATGAAATCCACAGCAGCAAGTCACGCACGTTGCTGAGTGCTGGCCTACATCATGGGGATATGATCTATCTCAATAATGTAAATGGCTCTGTACTTTTTAAATCATCTAATAATGTAAGATTTGTTTTACATTATTTCAATAGCGTTAAGGTTTAGTTTATTAGCTTTGCAAGGATTCGACAAGTTGAATTACAGATGAGTAGTTTGTATTTTATATTTATTTTAACTGGAAGTCATTTCTCGGGTCTTTAGGTAGGCAACCAATATTGCGCATCTGCGGAACAATTTATCTATCGTTCCTTATATTTTTAATACGTTTTTCAAATATTTTCACCATATAATATCCCCTACTAATTATTTATTTTTTTTATGCATATTGATCCATAATGCGAGTTTTAAATCACACTTTTTCACGGAAAAAACAATCTAAAAGACGATGAAATGCAGGAATTGTAAAGTCAGTATAAACGTGAATTAAATTTCGAGATAAAAATACGAAACCACTCGTTTTTGCTCGTTTTTTTAGCACCAATTTCAGGTTAACGTTTTACCAAAACAGGAGAGATTATTAGTTCTAAATTATTATTAGTTCTAAACAGAATTTCGCGTCTTTTGATGTCTTATTCTACCGAAAACGGAACCCTTATAGGATCACTTTGTTGTCCGTCTGTCTGTCTGTCTGTCAAGACCATTTTTCTCAGGAACGCGTAGAGGTCACAAGTTCAAATTTGTATCAAATACTCGGGTCTACGGTCTCTTTCAGCTGTGAAAAAATCAAACCTGTAAGTCAACGGGATCAAAATATATAACCGTTTATGTCGCAAGAAAAATGCGAATTTACTATTAGAAACTTACGAAAATACACTAATGTGTTGCGTGGTATTGTCAGGCATCAGACGCATATGGGTTGCATACAGTTAGGTCCTCCTCGGTTAGGTCCGAAGGTTAAAAAGTATGTGTCGGCACCAAGCTGTTTATTCTGAATTTTCTTTGTTTAAATTCGTTTTGCATTTCATCCAGTACGCTCTATATACATAATATATACGGGGTATATATTATGTTTAAATTTTGCTTGTTATACTCAAATCCTGTAACATCCTGTATATATTATATTTCGTCTAATTTTTGTTTATAATCTACATATACTTCGTACGCCCGTAATCACGTACGCCCTATATTTTTTGGTAGGCAATTGCCCAAAATATACTTAAGCTACTTAAAGAGTATCGAAATAGATCTAAAAATAGTTAATATATTAGTTTATATTAGATCTAGAAATAGATCTTAATATAAGTTAGTGAATAAGTGTAATACTAAAATGAAGTTTTCTCTTTATAAGTTTAAAAAAAGATACCTTACTTACAAGTTTGTACGGAACCCTCGGTGCGCGAGTCACTACTCGCACTTGGCCGGTTTTTTTATTATGTCAATATCTATCTATAACTTTATTATTTTTAAGTCTTGCCATTTTTTTATGTCTTCATTTTCGACACCTCACCTATTGTCACATATTATATATCAAAAACCACGCAGAATTTTATAAGGAATACGCTAATATGAATCACAATGCAATTTAGTTTACAATAAGTCAGGTAATTTTACAAAACAAAACAATTTTCAACCACCTAAAAACACCTTGTTATATTTACAGCGATGTCTTAACACTTCTAAAGTTGGGCCAAAATATGAAGGAATCGTTCAAATATTGATATTTTTTGTCCTCGCGTTCTTGAGGTCGCTGATTAAGAAACTGAATTCAAAATTTCGAAATTCAAAATGGCGGATAATTTTTCGAAAATGCGTTCAATTTTGTTGGGATTTAGGGGTTTTAGAAGTTGTTGATCACGACACTGAATTGAAAAATGATCAACTGATTAATTAATAAATCGTTGATTTTGTCTAGAAAAACTTACTGTTTCTTGGAATTTGGTTCTTTGAATTGAGGTTTCAATAAAAAAGAGAATAAATAGAATACAAATTGCTTTATTAAAATTGAATATAAAAAAATTAAAATAATTAATCACCATCAGATGTATCTGATTCCAAAATTGGAGCTGTAATTTATGCAAATAATTAGATAGCGATAGCTTCCGAAAGAAACGACCGATGATCTGATCTGATGTAATCGAAAATAAAGATGAGCATGGGATCCTATCGTCCCATCCCATCCCGTCGTCTCATGGTATGGCATGTGTGGGATGAACGTTGCGTGGGATTTGATGTGATGGGACGACAATGTTGTATGGCACGGACTGGGACGGATTTTGATAATCTAGTAAATCTAATTCGTGCATAATTAATTGCTTTCATATAAGAATGTTTTTATTTTCATTTGCTTGTTGACACAAGTAGGCTTCCCAATACAATCACTGTATTTTCGTTAGCTATTTCTAGATTTTGTTTTTTTGCAGGGCATATCTCGTGCCAGTAGGGAAAGATAGTATGTTCTAAACCCACCACCTCCTTATGGGGTTTACATGCAATCTACCCCCTTATGGGGAAATTACATGTAAAATCTAGCACGATGCCCCTTATGGAGATTTACATGTAAATCCAGCACGAAGCCCCTTATGGGAAACCTATGCAAAATAGTTCTGAACGCATCCGAGCGAGAATGTCTAGATGACGATGCAAGATACGTGTACATTGGATAGTGGGGAAATTTAAAATGAGGGGTCAGGGGTGAAAATTAAGATAGGGGTTGATTCAATTGAGATTATGGGGGGATTTAGATTGACAAGACTACACAGACAAGACTAGACAGACATGACTAGACAGACAAGACTAGAGAGACAAGACTAGACAGACTAGACTAGACAGACAAGACTAGACGGACTAGACTAAACCATTTGATGAGAAAAATCAAATCTGGTGTCAGAACAGCTCTAGCATGTGCCCTAAGGGAGATACCGCCCGACCGCCTACCCCTCAGTTGATGACGTCATCCGCCGCGGCAGATATTGCTAAACTAATTACCTCGATGCTGATTGGCTGATTAACGAATAAATAATTACAGTTGACCTTTTCCCTCAATTTATATCTAATGGACAAGACTGGACAGACAAGACTAGACAGACAAGACTAGACAGACAAGACTAGACAGACAAGACTAGACAGACAAGACTAGACAGACAAGACTAGACAGACAAGACTAGACAGACAAGACTAGACAGACAAGACTAGACAGACAAGACTAGACAGACAAGACTAGACAGACAAGACTAGACAGACAAGACTAGACAGACAAGACTAGACAGACAAGACTAGACAGACAAGACTAGACAGACAAGACTAGACAGACAAGACTAGACAGACAAGACTAGACAGACAAGACTAGACAGACAAGACTAGACAGACAAGACTAGACAGACAAGACTAGACAGACAAGACTAGACAGACAAGACTAGACAGACAAGACTAGACAGACAAGACTAGACAGACAAGACTAGACAGACAAGACTAGACAGACAAGACTAGACAGACAAGACTAGACAGACAAGACTAGACAGACAAGACTAGACAGACAAGACTAGACAGACAAGACTAGACAGACAAGACTAGACAGACAAGACTAGACAGACAAGACTAGACAGACAAGACTAGACAGACAAGACTAGACAGACAAGACTAGACAGACAAGACTAGACAGACAAGACTAGACAGACAAGACTAGACAGACAAGACTAGACAGACAAGACTAGACAGACAAGACTAGACAGACAAGACTAGACAGACAAGACTAGACAGACAAGACTAGACAGACAAGACTAGGCAGACAAGACTAGACAGACAAGACTAGACAGACAAGACTAGACAGACAAGACTAGACAGACAAGACTAGACAGACAAGACTAGACAGACGAGACTAGTTAGATGAAGCTAGACAGATGGGGGGCTAAATACATGAGATTAGACAGACCAAGCTAAATACATGAAACTAGATTAGACTGAACTAAAGTATATAAGGGATTGTTTAATTTAAATAAAATATATTTTCTATTGTTTTTCTTATAATTGTTAATAATGTTTATATTATTACTTTCATTATGTTATCTACGTTTTATTTTGATTTACGGCTTGTTGATTAGACGCAACCGGATGTTTGTCAGTCATAACACCAGGCAAGAATAGAGGGACTAGACTAAACAGACTAGATTAGACAGACAGACAAGCGGAGAAAATTCAAAATGAGTTGCGGGTGGGTAGCGGACAATCCTGTATGCATACATAATTGATTGCAAACATATTACGGATTGATTCAAATGAGATTATTGGTTTTAGGCCGGACAAGATCGGACAATACCGAACAAGGTCGAACAAGAACGGACAAGACTATACAGACCTTATATTTATCCTAATAATTTCCTATGAGTAAGCGAAATTTCTTAAACTTGTCTGTGAACCAGATCGTATTAATGTTTTTCATTTATATAAATACCAAAGAGTTCAATTTTCTGGCATCCACTTTTCATCTACTTGCATCCACTTTTCATTTACTTGCATCCACTTTTCATCTACTTGCATCCACTTTTCATCACGCCAAACAGGGTGTGAGGTCTATGTGACCCCACTCTAAACAGGGTGTGAGGTCTATGTGACCCCACGCTAAACAGGGTGTCAGGTCTATGTAACCCCACGCTAAACAGGGTGTGAGGTCTATGTGACCCCACGCTAAACAGGGTGTGAGATCTATGTAACCCCACGCTAAACAGGGTGTGAGGTCTATGTGACCCCACGCCAAACAGGGTGTGAGGTCTATGTAACCCCACGCTAAACAGGGTGTGAGGTCTATGTAACCCCTCGCTAAACTCCGTCCTCTTTCCGTCCACCCCATCCACTTTCCGTCCACTTTTCATTCTTTCAGATTTAATCTCTTTGGGTTAGTTGGGTTAGGGTAGCATTAGGTTAGGTTACGGGAGGTTGGGAATGAAGTGCGCTTCATTCCTCAAATTCATTCAAAACCTCCCTAACCTAACCTAATGCTACCCTAGCCCAATGCTAACCCAACTAACCCAAAGAGATTAAAGAATGAAAAGTGGACGGAAAGTGGATGGGGTGGACGGAAAGTGGACGGAGTTTAGCGTGGGGTGTTACATAGACCTCACACCCTGTTTAGCGTGGGGTTACATAGACCTCACACCCTGTTTGGCGTGGGGTCACATAGACCTCACACCCTGTTTAGCGTGGGGTTACATAGACCTCACACCCTGTTTAGCGTGGGGTCACATAGACCTCACACCCTGTTTAGCGTGGGGTTACATAGACCTCACACCCTGTTTAGCGTGGGGTCACATAGACCTCACACCCTGTTTAGCGTGGGGTTACATAGACCTCACACCCTGTTTAGCGTGGGGTCACATAGACCTCACACCCTGTTTAGCGTGGGGTCACATAGACCTCACACCCTGTTTGGCGTGATGAAAAGTGGATGCAAGTAGATGAAAAGTGGATGCAAGTAAATGAAAAGTGGATGCCAGAAAATTGAACTCTTTGGTATTTATATTAATGAAAAACATTAATACGATCTGGTTCACAGACAAGTTTAAGAAATTTCGCTTACTCATAGGAAATTATTAGGATAAATATAAGGTCTGTATAGTCTTGTCCGTTCTTGTTCGACCTTGTTCGGTATTGTCCGATCTTGTCCGGCCTAAAACCAATAATCTCATTTGAATCAATCCGTAATATGTTTGCAATCAATTATGTATGCATACAGGATTGTCCGCTACCCACCCGCAACTCATTTTGAATTTTCTCCGCTTGTCTGTCTGTCTAATCTAGTCTGTTTAGTCTAGTCCCTCTATTCTTGCCTGGTGTTATGACTGACAAACATCCGGTTGTGTCTAATCAACAAGCCGTAAATCAAAATAAAACGTAGATAACATAATGAAAGTAATAATATAAATATTATTATTTTTATTTAAAAATAGGTATTTTTCTTTTGTGAAAAAGAAAAGTCCTATTTTATCTTTGAAAATGGTGCAGCTTAGTTTTTAACGATTTTAACGATTAGATTGAAAATAGACAATAATCCAAAATTAACGTTTATCGTGCCAGTAGGGAAAGATAGTATGTTCTAAACCCACCACCTCCTTATGGGTTTTACATGCAATCTACTCCCTTATGGGGAAATTACATGTAAAATCTAGCACGATGCCCCTTATGGAGATTTACATGTAAATCCAGCACGAAGCCCCTTATGGGAAACCTATGCAAAATAGTTCTGAACGCATCCGAGCGAGAATGTCTAGATGACGATGCAAGATACGTGTGCATTGGATAGTGGGGAAATTTAAAATGAGGGGTCAGGGGTGAAAATTAAGATAGGGGTTGATTCAATTGAGATTATGGGGGGATTTAGATTGACAAGACTACACAGACAAGACTAGACAGACATGACTAGACAGACAAGACTGGAGAGACAAGACTAGACAGACTAGACTAGACAGACAAGACTAGACGGACTAGACTAAACCATTTTAAACCATTTGATGAGAAAAATCAAATCTGGTGTCAGAACAGCTCTAGCATGTGCCCTAAGGGAGATACCGCCCGACCGCCTACCCCTCAGTTGATGACGTCATCCGCCGCGGCAGATATTGCTAAACTAATTACCTCGATGCTGATTGGCTGATTAACGAATAAATAATTACAGTTGACCTTTTCCCTCAATTTATATGTAAAGGACAAGACTGGACAGACAAGACTAGACAGACAAGACTAGACAGACAAGACTAGACAGACAAGACTAGACAGATAAGACTAGACAGACAAGACTAGACAGACAAGACTAGACAGACAAGACTAGACAGACAAGACTAGACAGACAAGACTAGACAGACAAGACTAGACAGACAAGACTAGACAGACAAGACTAGACAGACAAGACTAGACAGACAAGACTAGACAGACAAGACTAGACAGACAAGACTAGACAGACAAGACTAGACAGACAAGACTAGACAGACAAGACTAGACAGACAAGACTAGACAGACAAGACTAGACAGACAAGACTAGACAGACAAGACTAGACAGACTAGACAGACAAGACTAGACAGACAAGACTAGACAGACAAGACTAGACAGACAAGACTAGACAGACAAGACTAGACAGACAAGACTAGACAGACAAGACTAGACAGACAAGACTAGACAGACAAGACTAGACAGACAAGACTAGACAGACAAGACTAGACAGACAAGACTGACAGACAAGACTAGACAGACAAGACTAGACAGACAAGACTAGACAGACAAGACTAGACAGACAAGACTAGACAGACGAGACTAGACAGACAAGACTAGGCAGACAAGACTAGACAGACAAGACTAGACAGACAAGACTAGACAGACAAGACTAGACAGACAAGACTAGACAGACAAGACTAGACAGACAAGACTAGACAGACAAGACTAGACAGACAAGACTAGACAGACGAGACTAGTTAGATGAAGCTAGACAGATGGGGGGCTAAATACATGAGATTAGACAGACCAAGCTAAATACATGAAACTAGATTAGACTGAACTAAAGTATATAAGGGATTGTTTAATTTAAATAAAATATATTTTCTATTGTTTTTCTTATAATTGTTAATAATGTTTATATTATTACTTTCATTATGTTATCTACGTTTTATTTTGATTTACGGCTTGTTGATTAGACGCAACCGGATGTTTGTCAGTCATAACACCAAGCAAGAATAGAGGGACTAGACTAAACAGACTAGATTAGACAGACAGACAAGCGGAGAAAATTCAAAATGAGTTGCGGGTGGGTAGCGGACAATCCTGTATGCATACATAATTGATTGCAAACATATTACGGATTGATTCAAATGAGATTATTGGTTTTAGGCCGGACAAGATCGGACAATACCGAACAAGGTCGAACAAGAACGGACAAGACTATACAGACCTTATATTTATCCTAATAATTTCCTATGAGTAAGCGAAATTTCTTAAACTTGTCTGTGAACCAGATCGTATTAATGTTTTTCATTTATATAAATACCAAAGAGTTCAATTTTCTGGCATCCACTTTTCATCTACTTGCATCCACTTTTCATTTACTTGCATCCACTTTTTATCTACTTGCATCCACTTTTCATCACGCCAAACAGGGTGTGAGGTCTATGTGACCCCACGCTAAACAGGGTGTGAGGTCTATGTGACCCCACGCTAAACAGGGTGTCAGGTCTATGTAACCCCACGCTAAACAGGGTGTGAGGTCTATGTGACCCCACGCTAAACAGGGTGTGAGATCTATGTAACCCCACGCTAAACAGGGTGTGAGGTCTATGTGACCCCACGCCAAACAGGGTGTGAGGTCTATGTAACCCCACGCTAAACAGGGTGTGAGGTCTATGTAACCCCACGCTAAACTCCGTCCTCTTTCCGTCCACCCCATCCACTTTCCGTCCACTTTTCATTCTTTCAGATTTAATCTCTTTGGGTTAGTTGGGTTAGGGTAGCATTAGGTTAGGTTACGGGAGGTTGGGAATGAAGTGCGCTTCATTCCTCAAATTCATTCAAAACCTCCCTAACCTAACCTAATGCTACCCTAGCCCAATGCTAACCCAACTAACCCAAAGAGATTAAAGAATGAAAAGTGGACGGAAAGTGGATGGGGTGGACGGAAAGTGGACGGAGTTTAGCGTGGGGTGTTACATAGACCTCACACCCTGTTTAGCGTGGGGTTACATAGACCTCACACCCTGTTTGGCGTGGGGTCACATAGACCTCACACCCTGTTTAGCGTGGGGTTACATAGACCTCACACCCTGTTTAGCGTGGGGTCACATAGACCTCACACCCTGTTTAGCGTGGGGTTACATAGACCTCACACCCTGTTTAGCGTGGGGTCACATAGACCTCACACCCTGTTTAGCGTGGGGTTACATAGACCTCACACCCTGTTTAGCGTGGGGTCACATAGACCTCACACCCTGTTTAGCGTGGGGTCACATAGACCTCACACCCTGTTTGGCGTGATGAAAAGTGGATGCAAGTAGATGAAAAGTGGATGCAAGTAAATGAAAAGTGGATGCCAGAAAATTGAACTCTTTGGTATTTATATTAATGAAAAACATTAATACGATCTGGTTCACAGACAAGTTTAAGAAATTTCGCTTACTCATAGGAAATTATTAGGATAAATATAAGGTCTGTATAGTCTTGTCCGTTCTTGTTCGACCTTGTTCGGTATTGTCCGATCTTGTCCGGCCTAAAACCAATAATCTCATTTGAATCAATCCGTAATATGTTTGCAATCAATTATGTATGCATACAGGATTGTCCGCTACCCACCCGCAACTCATTTTGAATTTTCTCCGCTTGTCTGTCTGTCTAATCTAGTCTGTTTAGTCTAGTCCCTCTATTCTTGCCTGGTGTTATGACTGACAAACATCCGGTTGTGTCTAATCAACAAGCCGTAAATCAAAATAAAACGTAGATAACATAATGAAAGTAATAATATAAACATTATTAACAATTATAAGAAAAACAATAGAAAATATATTTTATTTAAATTAAACAATCCCTTATATACTTTAGTTCAGTCTAATCTAGTTTCATGTATTTAGCTTGGTCTGTCTAATCTCATGTATTTAGCCCCCCATCTGTCTAGCTTCATCTAACTAGTCTCGTCTGTCTAGTCTTGTCTGTCTAGTCTTGTCTGTCTAGTCTTGTCTGTCTAGTCTTGTCTGTCTAGTCTTGTCTGTCTAGTCTTGTCTGTCTAGTCTTGTCTGTCTAGTCTTGTCTGTCTAGTCTTGTCTGTCTAGTCTTGTCTGTCTAGTCTTGTCTGTCTAGTCTTGTCTGTCTAGTCTTGTCTGTCTAGTCTTGTCTGCCTAGTCTTGTCTGTCTAGTCTTGTCTGTCTAGTCTTGTCTGTCTAGTCTTGTCTGTCTAGTCTTGTCTGTCTAGTCTTGTCTGTCTAGTCTTGTCTGTCTAGTCTTGTCTGTCTAGTCTTGTCTGTCTAGTCTTGTCTGTCTAGTCTTGTCTGTCTAGTCTTGTCTGTCTAGTCTTGTCTGTCTAGTCTTGTCTGTCTAGTCTTGTCTGTCTAGTCTTGTCTGTCTAGTCTTGTCTGTCTAGTCTTGTCTGTCTAGTCTTGTCTGTCTAGTCTTGTCTGTCTAGTCTTGTCTGTCTAGTCTTGTCTGTCTAGTCTTGTCTGTCTAGTCTTGTCTGTCTAGTCTTGTCTGTCTAGTCTTGTCTGTCTAGTCTTGTCTGTCTAGTCTTGTCTGTCTAGTCTTGTCTGTCTAGTCTTGTCTGTCTAGTCTTGTCTGTCTAGTCTTGTCTGTCTAGTCTTGTCTGTCTAGTCTTGTCTGTCTAGTCTTGTCTGTCTAGTCTTGTCTGTCTAGTCTTGTCTGTCTAGTCTTGTCTGTCTAGTCTTGTCTGTCTAGTCTTGTCTGTCTAGTCTTGTCTGTCTAGTCTTGTCTGTCTAGTCTTGTCTGTCTAGTCTTGTCTGTCTAGTCTTGTCTGTCTAGTCTTGTCTGTCTAGTCTTGTCTGTCTAGTCTTGTCTGTCTAGTCTTGTCTGTCTAGTCTTGTCTGTCTAGTCTTGTCTGTCTAGTCTTGTCTGTCTAGTCTTGTCTGTCTAGTCTTGTCTGTCTAGTCTTGTCTGTCTAGTCTTGTCTGTCTAGTCTTGTCTGTCTAGTCTTGTCTGTCTAGTCTTGTCTGTCTAGTCTTGTCTGTCCAGTCTTGTCCATTACATATAAATTGAGGGAAAAGGTCAACTGTAATTATTTATTCGTTAATCAGCCAATCAGCATCGAGGTAATTAGTTTAGCAATATCTGCCGCGGCGGATGACGTCATCAACTGAGGGGTAGGCGGTCGGGCGGTATCTCCCTTAGGGCACATGCTAGAGCTGTTCTGACACCAGATTTGATTTTTCTCATCAAATGGTTTAAAATGGTTTAGTCTAGTCCGTCTAGTCTTGTCTGTCTAGTCTTGTCTGTCTAGTCTTGTCTGTCTAGTCTTGTCTGTCTAGTCATGTCTGTCTAGTCTTGTCTGTGTAGTCTTGTCAATCTAAATCCCCCCATAATCTCAATTGAATCAACCCCTATCTTAATTTTCACCCCTGACCCCTCATTTTAAATTTCCCCACTATCCAACGTACACGTATCTTGCAGCGTCATCTAGACATTCTCGCTCGGATGCGTTCAGAACTATTTTGCATAGGTTTCCCATAAGGGGCTTCGTGCTGGATTTACATGTAAATCTCCATAAGGGGCATCGTGCTAGATTTTACATGTAATTTCCCCATAAGGGGCTAGATTGCATGTAAAACCCATAAGGAGGTGGTGGGTTTAGAACATACTATCTTTCCCTACTCGTGCCAATACGCAAAATTTTAATACATGTCCAGCTCAGGAGATTTCTGGGATAAAAATGTAGTTCCTGAAAAATCTTCCGATCCATTTGCGACGAAAAAGAATTACTCATTGTCGAAAAATCGAAAAGAAAGTCTGCTGTATGAATGGGACGGGCCGAGTGACCGGGATGGGATGGGACGAAAATTTCACGTTTGTAGGATGGGACAGTGGGACGTAAATGTGATGGGATGGGACAATGACTGGGATACGTCCCATGGGATGGGATCTGGGACGAGAGACTCGTGCCATGCTCATCTCTAATCTAAAGCTTATTAAAAATGTCTTCCATGTTTTTTTGACTAAATGTTCGTGCAAAATTTTCTCGATTTTTTTTTTATATATGTGTTGCACGATTCTTGTGCTTAACGGATAATTGTTCGATTGGAAGCAATGATGACTCAATTATCCTGTCGGCATGTAGTACCACGAGAACAATTTTTCTTGCAGTATCAACAGCGTGATTTTTAAATTTATTTACATCAATTTCAAAAACACTGGAAATAACTTGTAATATTCCGTGGAAACGTTTTATTATATCCTCTTCAGCTCCAATGATTTTGGCAGAAACTTTGGTTATTTATTTTCGATACAAAAATTGTTCAAATATTTTACGACCACTACTGTAAATGCCCATTATTGTACAGTTCGTGGACTATGTAAATACATCATAACACACACATATGTGCCCATAATTATGAAAGTGGTCTAAGTCAAAATTAAAAAATAAAATAGTTTATCAGTTATTTCACACAGTATTATTTTAAACTAAATTTATTCAATGTAATTCAATGTATTCAATTTATTTCAATTATATTCAATGTAATTTTTACGAAATCGTCAAAAATGAACCATTAGGTAGCGGATGTAATTTCAACATTATATGGAATTCATTTAGTGTTTATAATATGGTGTGAAATAACTGATAAACTTATTTCTTTTTAATTTTGACTTAGACCACTTTCATAATTATGGGCACATATGTAACAATCCGCGATTAACCTTTTCGCTACGGCGTGCTTTTCTAAAAGTCGTGCCCTGTGTACATTGCCGGCACGTGCGCCTGGTCGAACAGGTGATCGCCTTACGGCGTTATATTTTTAGGGCAGCATATTATAAGCCCAAATATGAGCTTATCAGAAAGTGTTAAAATATAAAATAGCGTAAATATGTTTCTGATGGAATTTCGTATAAATAGTTTTGAGCAAATAATTTGAGCAAAAAAAAAGAAAAATATGAGCAAATAAAAGCTAAAGAAATAGCTAATGAAATGGAAACAAATTCAGATTTTGAAAGTAGTCTTTCAATTAGAATTAGATGTAAAAGCAAATTATTTATTTTCGAAGGAACAGAAAATCAGTCTAAAAAAAGTTGGAGTTTTTAATTATCTCATAAATATTTGTACTAATTCTGTTACAGAAAGATTTACACAATTGGAAAATCATAATTAAATTTTTGAATTTTTTATATGATATTCCATCATTAACGCAAAAAAAATCCGCCGAAATTCATAAAAATTGTCAGGATTTGCACCTAACAGACGACATAGAACCTTTAAATTTGTCTAACGAATTACAAATTGTGCGAAATATATAAACAACAGGTATGGCACCGCTGGATGCAGTGAATTCTATAGAAATAAGTAATTTATCTGAAAATGTTGCGGCGGCGAAAGTTGTATTCGCCGTAGGCGGCATATTTTGACGCGCCGGACCTGCCTGTGTACGCCATGCTGAGGATAGTGCGGATTTGTACGGTTCCCGTAGCTGGGTACTTACTCTTTGCGTTTAAATACAGTTTCCGCAGTTTTTAGTAGTATTAATTGTTTCATTTTATATTCTTAATGGGTAACCAAAATAATACGCAATTCAGTTCTTGGTAGGCTTAGCATATGTCCGAAATTATAAATGATAGGCTGGACAGTCCGAGTTGATGCGTTTTTTTAGGGGCTGCAGTGAAATGATGCAAGCGGATTTGTACGGTTCCCGTAGTTTTGGCCGAAAAAATACACTGGAATCAAGTTTTTATATGTCTCTAACATTTTTAGTAGTGTATATGATAATTATAATACAGCGGATGAATTGATTTCCCATATTAAGTACAGAAAAAACGCTTGCGTATTAATCCGGTTCCCGTACACGGGACACAAAAATATTTTACGGCTTTATGCGGTTCCCGTAGCGAAAGGGTTAATGTTATGTAATAATTCAAAAACACTCATGAGCGTTTGGTTTACGATTCGTTGATTGGTTGAGAGCTGCACTTTGATACTATTTTTAAATATAGTACTCCGTGATTTCCAAACAATCATTACACGTCACATCATTAGGGTGGCCATATTTTGAAAACACCAAACCGGGACACTAAAAAAAAAACGCCTCATTCTCATTTATTTTGACAAAACATTATAATTCAATCTAAATCACAGAAATATGCATTCTAAATAATGTGTCACTTATTTATATTTTTTGGTTGACCCGACTTGCTTTAATATTTCTGGTTTGGAGATAATGTATTTATTATATTCTTGGCAGTTCAAATCATAATTCGTCAGCATTCGCAGAATGGACTCTACGGTTGAAATGTCCAATCGATTTCGCTCGTCTGTCCACTGTACGTTCATTAGAGAAAAAATCCGTTCAATATTAGCGTTATGAGGTGGAATTGAAAACATATATTGACATATTTTCAATATTTCGGAATATTACTCAGCATGTTCACTACATTTAAAAAAATCCACCCATTTTTCGTAACAGAGCATTTTTTCTGTGGATTTTTCAATCATTATTTTCTTTACGTTACTTATTTGATTAAAGAGTAGTGAATCATTTAATTTAACTCCTCTTTCTTTGAGATACAAACAGGTGGTCTCAACTTCCTTCCAAGCGGGTATTTCTAAAAGTAACATCCAAGAAAATACGGATACACTAGCATTTGTTTCCTTCCACATAAAAAGAAAGTTCCTTTTCTTCGAATACCTCCGAAGTTCGTATTAGCATTATCACCGCAGAAAGCTACTTTTACTTATGTCTTATTTACTTATGTCTAATTTAAATTCTTTTAACGTGTCAATGCAAAAATTGGTGATCGTCTCGGCTGTTTCATTTGGCAAGGAAGTGACCCTTAACAATTTAAATTGTATTCCTTTATACATATACAAAATACTGGATGCCAAAAGGAAACATTTTTGTCGATTTATGATTGCTAGCTTCTGTAGAGAATCCATAAACAATATTTTTTTCAATGATGATATTAATATTTTGAAGAGAATGTGGAGTTGATTTAATTAATTCAGTCGTCTTGGTTCGTGCTGACGAAAATTTATTTGCAATTACTGAATCTGAGTATAAAACTATTATTAACTTATTATTGCAATCTGTACTGCGAAATGAATAGTGATGTTTAATTGTATGATATGCAGTAGTCAATTCAGCTGCACTTATTTTATATTCTTCATCGGAACTAGGTTTGCTAAAAAAAGAATCTATTGTTCGTGAAGAACTTGCAGTTGATATTTTGCAAATATGCTTTTTCGAGTTTAAGTGGTCCTTAATATCTGCTCGACCGCCATGTCTAATACTTATAAAGGACATACATACTGTACATTCTTCTACTTCCTCTACGTGTCTACCTTTTTCTATGAACTTCCATTCTTTCGAGTAATCTTCTTTATACGTACATTTACGTTTCGGCATTTCAACAGATCTAAATTTAAAATAGTAATTAATGAAATTTAATTTTATATTATTTTTTTAACCTATTTAATATACAAACCAATTATCAATTTACAAAATAGGGAACATATAATTTTAATGTGGATTGAAGGAACTTGATTTTTAAAATTAGGTTGAATTTAAAAATTATTTAAAAAAGGAAAAAACATACCTTATTACGCTAGGAGTCGGAAAACTGGCGTTTTGAGTCTTGAGCAAACAGTGTACTCTCAAAAAATGCAAAGCTTTGACCAAAGCGCTGTTATCTGTACGAAAGCGATCAGCAAAGTGAAAAAACATACGAAACACTGGTTCATTACCCCCACTACTGTATGGCCAGCGCCGCAAGGAAAATGTAAACAAGTAGGGGCTTACAAATAGGTGTGCAAGTGGGTCTGCCTACGTTAGTGTTTTTAAGCTTACAACCACTTAACATCTGTGTCGTAAAACGAGTGAGCTGCTTGCTCACGGATAGCAGTATTTTTTTCGAATACGAAATTTGTAAAATATGTAAAACCCGGACAATAGACCGTCCCGAAGACATTTTTCGGGACACCGGGACAGAGTACCTAAAATCGGGACAATCCCGGAAAACCGGGACGTTTGGTCACCCTACACATCATTCACATAGAAACTGCCATTCATTTCGTTTTTTCACGTTTAAATTTAACGAAAACTACAAATAAGTACTAAATAAAAAGGTATGTAAACATTATAAGGTATATAACCAAGTTAAATAAGGTCGAAGGTGTTATATCAAACATATTTTTCTTAATAAACAGAAACAAATTGGTGTGGTCGTAGATACGTAGATGTGGACGTACTCGCGGAATTACGCACTTCCCGCTACGCGGGTCGTGCGTAACTGTTCCGCTCGTACTTAATATGCTTCTTACAACTCTTGTCACGTAATATACTAATATTACTTTGTAATTTTTATTTTCAATACAGGCTAACAATTGTATTGAAAATCCGTGCAGATAAAAATGAAGAAAGAGTGTCGAATAGAGAAAAAATACACGATTAAAGTTCAGTTATTCAGTTCAATCGTCTCCTCCACCATCTCCACCTCCACCCAATTCATAAAAACATACAAAAATTCATATAAAAGCTAAACTGCTAATAATCGCAAGCTAGTTTCTTGGAATATTTTAGAAAAACCTATTCATAACACTGTCAAGTTAATGACATAGCCGCCGTACGCGGCTTCTTTAATTTTTGTTCTAAATCAGGGGTCTCCAAACTACGGCCCGAGGGCCAAATCCGGCCCGCGAACAGATTTTGTCCGGCCCGCGGAGAGCTAGCATACTTGAAAATTCCTTTTAGAGAACATATTTTTTATAGCAAATTAAATTTAGTTGACTGAAGTATTCTAATTTTATGTTGAATAATTATTAATATGACATCTACATTGATATGGTCATGGGCTAACTACTCATAACATTGTTGTAGGCTTATTGTTATTGTTTTTGTGATAAGTTGGATAAAGAAACACAGAATTGTAATGAGTAAAAACATGTATAATATGCAGAAAATTTAACTTCAGTATATAATAACTAACAAATTATTGAAATGAATTCAACTAACATTTTATACATTTTAAATAAAAACATAACTTATAACAAGCATAATGACATATGAAATACTAATGAGATTTATGTAATTGAGATTTTCCACTGACAATGGTTTGTAGTTGTGGACTAATTTTACTTGTAGCAATTATTAAAAGAGATTTAAGATGCTCATCAGTTAATTTAGATCTGTAAACATTTTTTGTGTACTTCATTTTGGAGAAGGTCTTCTCACACAAATAAGTAGTACCAAAAACAGAAAACAGCCCACGAGCAAATTTATGCAAATTATCAAATTGTGTCAGTGGAAGACTAGTGGAAGTCTTATAAAATTCCAACAAAGATGAGTTTTGATATTTGTTCTTAATTATATCACTGCACTGTAGATCAATCATTTCCATTTGAAGTTCCGGGGCTAGGGTTTCAATGTCAGTATCAAAAGGATTCTGAAAAATCTTAATTTGATTCGCAATGGCATCAAAGTCCGAGAAACGAGTATCAAAATTTATTTTCAAAGCACTCAAAGTTTCGATTGCAAAATCGATAGGAAACTCAGTGTCAGTGGTGTGGCTGAATATTTCACATGTTTTAAAATGTGAAAAACGAATGATGAACATGAATGAACGGAATGATTTGATATTAGTGTATAAATAAGGAAGATGCTGGTTTTCTCCTTGCAATCTCAAATTCAGTTCGTTCACATGTTTTGTCAAATCAACATAGAATGCTAACTTCCACAGCCATGCGTTGTTTTGTAATTCAGTAAGAGGGCGATGCTTTTCATTCAAAAAAATTTCGATCACTGCTCGAAGTCCAAAAAAGCGCTGAAGGACTTTCCCACAACTAAGCCAACGTACGGCAGTACGATAAGGTAAGTCATTTTCTCCAATCTCTTCAATAAATTGTCGGAATTGTCGGTGATTCAGCCCAAAAGATCTGATAAAATTAACAGTTGATATGACTGGTTTCAGAACTTCAGCCATATCCAAACATTTTCCGCACAAAGACTGTTGATGAATGATACAATGTAAGACTAATGGTTTTGAACCACCGTCATTTTCTACAGCCTTTGACACAAGAGCGATCACTCCTTTATCTTCCCCACTCATGTTTTTGCCTCCATTAGTTGTAATACATTTCAAGTTTTTCCATCGAAGGTTCTTTTGATTAATGGCCATTTCAACTCCTTTAAAAATATCTGTACCAGTAGTTGTGCCATGAATATTATACATATCAAGAAGTTCTTCATGCACTTCATAGCCTTTATCTACTCCTCGAATATAAATCAACACCTGAGCAGTATCTGATACATCCGTTGACTCATCCAAGGCCAAAGAAAACCACTCAACATGTCCATTTTTGTCGAACAGTTGAGAGGATATATTTTCAGCGATGTTTTCTACCCTTCGAGCCACATTGTTTGCTTACATACTGACAGTTTTTAATAAATTTACCTTTTCAGGGCACATTTCTTCGGCTACTGCAATTATGCATTCTTTGATCATTTCTCCATTGGTTTGCCACGTTTTGCAATTTCAAGAGCCACACGACAGCTGGCACGAGTTGCAGCCTCTTGTTCACTTTTGAGTTTTGTAAATGAAGATTGCTGCGATTTCAATCCGCGCTTCATAGCTTCGAATTTTTCTGTCCGCAAACTTCCTGTATATTTTGAGTAATTTTGAAAATGTTTTGTTTCATAATGACGTTTAATGTTATATTCCTTGAGAACGGCTATGCTTTCATTGCAAATCAAACATAGCGCCTTGTTACTGGACTCAATTACGAAATACTGAATGTTCCACTGATCTTTGAATTTTCTGCATTCACTATCAATTTTTCGCTTCTTTTCCATACTACTAAATCACACAAAAGCAACAATTCAAATCAAAATACTGTTACAAAGATGTCTTAAACTTAAACACGCACAAACACCTTTTAAGGAGGTAGGCACTATTTTATTTCACAACAGTGTCATAGGAACTGACTTGTGGTTGCGCCACTAGCCTTCTTATATATTTCAATTACTGCCATCTAGAAGTGAGTGGAAGACACCAGAACTTTCTCGAACCAACGAGATTATTCTGTACGTGCTATTAGCGCCATCTGTTAGCGATATAAGGTACTACCTATTTCCGCTTGTGTCCACCAGATGTCGTGTCACGTTACTCCTCATGGCTCGTACTCTACGACTAATCTAGAAATTACAGATAATGACAGGAAAATGAATAATATGCAGTGTTGACATTTTGCGGACTTTAGTCCGATTTGCAGCCTTTTTTAAACGTTGCGTACTTTTTCGGATTTTTTTTTTCATCAGTGGACTATTTCACTTTTTACCACTGGCAACAATGATAATATGGTTTTGGCTCTCGGAACTTACTGGAGTAATCAGTATGGCCCTAAGGCTGGAAAGTTTGGAGACCCCTATTCTAAATGAAAGAAATTGAGAAATCACAAATCACAACATTTTTTTTTGCAAGATGTCAATAAAATAAAAGAAATTTAAAAACACAGTTAAATTCTACATACCTTAATAAGAAGAATCCATTTTTCTGGGTTAAAAACGATCAATTGTAAGGTATAATATAAATTATTTCATTCAGTACTGTTTGACGAACACTCGAATATGAAATGACGCGCGAAAATTGCCCCACTTTGAATTTATCCAGATTTATTCCAGACTCAGGTACATCCACATAGGCGATTTTAACCCTCATATCGAAAGCACCCTACTTTATTCATTAAAAAAATAAAATTTAAGAAAATATAATCAGTATTTGTCCAGGAGAGCAGGGTGGGCGCACGAACGCAGTGAGAATTTGCTTTTTCAATTGTCTCGGGTGGTGTGGATTCGTCCTAAGAACTCTCATCAGTCTCCGGTATCACCATTGTGGATTGTAGATATGGTGGTGACGACCCGTACTGCGACCTTTATAGATCTATTGTATTGTAGGAGGGGGGTGGGGCCCTCCTCCAAGCGTTGGTGTACTTACCAATTTAGAGCGCCTCCTCTAATCCTGATTCCTTTAGGAATTTCAGGATCTGGGTGAGATTCAAGGCCTGCAGCTCCTCTGTGTTCAAGCAGTGAGCCCCGAGGTACATCTGTGTCTTGCGGAGTTGTGCTCCGCAGAGCAGATGTATGGGGGTTTTCTCTGCTGAGCCACAGAATCTGCATCCGTCATCCTTCTTTAGGCCAGGAGTCCTGTCCCGCCAGGACTTCTGTCAAAATTCTAAGCTTGTTCCTGTTTAATTTCTCTTGTTTCTTCAACTAAACATTTGTGGCTGGTGTTCACACTCATGCCGCAAAAGGGTTCCGGACCTATAAAGGGGTATCACCATAGAATTTACACTCATTTAAAAACGTTTTCTTTAATTTTTATTATTATCTTCTATTGAAAAAAATTTCTGACACTCCACGTAACCATTTTAATATCGAGGTCTTGATTGTGTTCATTTTATTTTTATTTATTTGTTTTTTTATAAAAAAACTAGCGATATTAAATATTTGCGTGCGTTACCCAGGTTATGTGGAAAGTCAATACGAAGTGGAATTATATGCGAAAGACAATTTTTATTTTGTAATGAAAAAAAAGTCACATTCACGTCACTTTTTAATGTTGAGGTTTTGATTGTCTTTATTTTGTTTATTCAATTGTGTTTTTTAATGTAACTTTTTTTAATGTAATTTGCGTGCGTTACCCAAGTTATGTGGTAATACAGCCAGAAACAGCCATTCGTCGCACTAAAAAACGGGCGGCAAGTAGGTACTTATCCCACATGAGTAATAAAAACGGTTTTGAATGCTTCCATAGTCTTACTGCACCAAAGTCTTTCACTCTCAGACGAAAACGTAATGTACCTATTAAATATCCTTGAATTACAAAAAATGTGGTTTTAAGTCCCTTATTACATCCCATAGTCCCATTTATTTAGTACATCCTGGAATGTATCGAAATTTAGATTTCGATTGCATTTTCGATAGCATTTCCGCTATTATGTAATCCAGTACTTGGCATTGTATCTGCGCAAATTTTGTTAATTTGTAATTTTTCTTACAGCGATTGTTCCATAATATTTCAAATGATTCTAAATCATTTCTATATTTTAGAATGTATCTCATGCAGGAGAACCTGAGCCAGTGGCTTCAGGCAGTGGTAGTACCAGTACGAGTAGAACGAGAGTGGCTTCGGCAAGCGCGAATAAAGTAGTAGAAGATGAAGTTGACCTGCAACTTGCCAAAATGGACGGGAAAATCGTACGACCAAAGGATGACAAATTGTGAGTAATTAAAATAATATTTTATAATTCAGTTAATAGGCCAAATATTTTTTATTACTCAAATTAATATTTGGCAGAAGCCAATTATTAATTTTAAAGAAGAAGTTTAAATCGTGACGATTACGAATTTTGAATAATTTTTTTTTGCAAATTTGCTTATATTTTTTTAACCCCCGACACAAAAAGAGGAGTGTTTGACGTTTCTGTCTGTCCGTCTGTCCGCATATGTGGCTGTTTATGGAATCGTAGCTCCTAAACGAATGGTCTGATTTTGATGCGGTTTATTTTTAAAGCTGACGTGATTGGGGAGGTTCTTAGCTATAATTTATTAAGATCTGTTCATGCTTTTGACGACCATCAGCTCATTTCCTACTTGATAAAATTAATCTGCAATCAATTTGTCACAAATGTTTGACTAGTTCCATATTAGCCCAGTCAATTTAGTCAAAAAAGGGGTCAATCTCGGAGTCTAATGGAAGAAGCTGATTTTTTGTATAGACTTTTATTTTAGCATTTCAAATGTTTTCTTAGAAGTCACATACAGTTTGAAAAGCTGACGTGTTCGAGATGGTTCTTAGCTACAGGGTGGCTCAAAATTACCGAAGAGGTTTGAGTTATTTATAACTTTTTATTTAAGACATATTGTATAAACATTTATTTTAAGACAAAGTTATAGTAATAGAAAGAATGAAGTGGGACAGATTGGCAAAGAAGATACATACGTTCTTCCAGAACAGGAAAACGGACAAAGATAATGAATGGGGAGGCAAGACAAAAAAGTACTTACAATTAGAAGAAATGCGGATTAAACAGGAGACCTTGCTCAACGGAGACAAATTCAGACAAGACGTCAAGAAATTCAGAGGTTCAGGAAGCTTTAAACAAAGAGAAAAACAAATGGTGTCAAATGGTCAGATGACAGGAAAAAAGCTCATTCTGAGAAAATGAAAGAGTGTTGGAGAAAGAGGAAGGAAAAAAGATATAAATAGTTATCTTGAAGTGGTCCTTAGTTGGCCTGTAAAAAAAAAGTTATAAGGAATTCAAACCCCTTCGCTAATTTTGTACCACCTCGTATAATTTATGAAGATCTGTTCAGGCGTTTGATCATCAGCTCATTTCCTACTTGACAAAACTTAATCTATTTTGTAAACAATCCCCACCAATCATGTATTTGCGAACGAAATTTGAAAGAGGCAACATTAATCACGTATTTACAAACAAATTATTAAAGAAAAGAAAAATGTTCGAATAGTAAAATAAAATTGAAAAATTTTAAGTAAAAAAATATAAATTTAAAAATTTCTTTGTTACCCTTTTATCTTCATTAAAAGTACTTCTTAATATTATGACGATGAGCGTCGCAGCGTCGGAGGACTGCTAAGTAAATCAAATAAAACTAGACTAATCATACCTTGTAAGATTGATCTTTACCTTGTAAGTTCATGTGTACAATTTGAAACAATCGCTATTTTCTTTTCGTTATGCCTATGTAGGTATAACTAATTATATTACTTCACATAGCGGTCCCCCAGCGCGGCTACGCTCATCATCAAAATATGAATAGGTACTTTTAATGAAGTTAGAAGGGTAAGAGAGAAATTTAATGTTTTTACTTTTTCGATTTTTTTTTGTCGGGGGTTACTTAAAATTTTATTTTTAACGCTTTTTTTTGTTTTTATTTTATCACTATTACTGGTATGTTTCTGAGAAAACAAAATTCGATTACTTTTACTTTGTTTTCCAAATATGGGAAAATATACTAATGCAGCTTAATATGGACCTGGTTTATGGAATATGGTTTCTGGTTCGGATATATCCGAACCGCAAAACCGCGGTTTTCTGCGCAAAAATCGAAACCGCATAACCGTCATAAAGTACCGCGGTTTTCGGTTTTATCTAAAAATAAAAAAAATGTATCAATGTATAATATATGTTATATAATAATCAACTTATTACCGCGGAACACAGCTTGAATATTTAAATGTAAGTATTCAACCTTTCCGAAGCTCTATAATATTATTAAGTCTTTTTAAGACTATAAAACAAATCTCATATTACAACACAACAGATATTTGTTTTATTCACTAGGACTTAAAACTCTTCGTGACACTAAAACAAGAAACTAGATAAATAACATTGTTTTTTAAGATCAGATCTTTCTATTTAACCCAAAGTCAAAAGCCATCTGCAGACGCGTTTCGAGATCTACGACTCATCAGTGTAGCTTTGTTCTTTTTAATTATATATAGTTTAGTTTGCATCGTTGTATCATTGAAATATAGCATTTAATTGAAAATGATAATTTTCAATTGTTATGTAACTTAAAAGAATCTTTATCTCCAATAATCGTAACAACGATGATAACCGCGATGATTTTAACATATTTACGGCCCTTGTTGTAATACAATTCTTGGAAAAGATGGATTAGGATTAAACTAACCTAACCTAACATATTTACGGCACACTGTAGAATAGGATTCTTGGAAAAGATTAATTGGTTCTGATATAAGAAAAGCTTTAATGAAAAATATCATGGAACGTTTGAAGACCCGTGAAAATGTGGAATTGACAGAATTGGCTAGATGCTTATTACATCCTTCGAAAGTTCCAACAAAGTCTGTTTTAATATTGGCCGAAAATCTTTTTGAACGATTTTATCCATTCAACAATAAGGTTGAAGTTGAAGGTGAATGTTCGGCAAATTCAGAATAATTAGAAGAAATGACGAATCCAAACTATTCCTTGCAAGACGAAGTTCAAAAATCTATTCAAGATGTATTAAACAAAAATACTTATATGAAAGAAAGAATTTTCCCTAAGCGCCAACTTTTGTATAAAACTAAGATCTCGTTTAAATATCAGACACTACTACCAAAAGTTCTTAAAAACCGAACCCGAAACCGAAACCTCGGTTTTTTAATTTTCATAAACCGAAAACCGCGGTTTTGAAAAACTGCGGATATTCAGAAACCCTATATGGACCATACTTGATCCCATTTAAGAATTGTTTCAGAATTTTTCTATCGTTTATAAATTCACTACTCAGCTTAAAATATTTTGTGATATTTCTTTTTATTATTTAAAGTATATTTTGTTTGTTTTTTAGATGTAGGCATAATAGCAATTCTGGTTGTTTCCATTGTTCGGCATTGGAGCCTTACAATGAAAATTATCTTCTCGACCAAAAGATTTTGTGATGTTTCTTCTTTTTAATATTTAATGTATATTTTGTTCTTTTTTTAGATGTAGACATAATAGCCATTCTCGTTGTTTCCATTGTTCGGCATTGGAGCCCTACGATGAAAATTATCTCCGCGAGCAAAAGATCAAACATTTGTCTTTCCATTCATTTCTGCGTAAGATGACTTCCGGGGTGGACAGGGGTAAGTTTTTGGCTTTAGAGGATGTCTCTTGTCGCATTCGCACCGGATGCAAAGATCATCCACCTTGGCCCAAAGGCATCTGTTCCAAATGTCAACCCAATGCAGTAACACTAAATCGACAGGTAAAGCAAAATTATTATTAAACAAATTAAAATTATCATAATTATAAATGTATTAACTACAATGGTATATTAACCTTTTCGCTACGGGGTACTTTTTTACAAGTCGTGCCCTGTGTACGGGGTGCTGAGGGTAGTGGGGATTCGTTCGGTTCCCGTAGTTAGGTACTTACTCTTTGCGTTTAAATACGGTTCCCGCAGTTTGTAGTAGTTTTATTTGTTTCATTTTATTTTCTTAATGGGTAACCAAAATAATACTCAATTCAGTTCTTGGTAGGCTTAGCAAAAGTCCGGAATTATAAATGAAAGGCTGGACAGTTCTGGTTGATGCGTTTTTTAGGGGCTGCAGTGAAATGATGCAAGCGGATTTGTACGGTTCCCGTAGTTTGGGCTGAAAAAAATGATTACACTGAAATCAAATTTTGATATGTCTATAAAATTTTTAGCAGTGTATATGATAATTATAATACAGCGGATGAGTTGATTTCCCATATTACACACGGGGGTTTCCGTAATTTGGGGCACGAAAATATTTGACGGCTTTATCCGGTTCCCGTAGCGAAAAGGTTAAAGAACGGGTTCAATAAGCGCGGTTTTTCAGCACGCGTCCATGTTTTAATGGATAAGTGTGAGAAACGCCTTATTTTTTATACCATTTGATCTATTTTTCGCCCTTTTATGCCATTTCTAAATAAAAACATCGCCGATACATATTGAGAAAATCGTATCGCACTCCGCGATCCATAAACGAACCCATATGAGTGCTTTTATGACTTCATAATAGACTCAAAATAGATAAAATATTGCTTTGAATTTTCGAAAAATAAACCGAATTCAAGGATTTGAATTGAGATAATTGTTTTGTTTTTAGGTGTATAGGCATGTAGATAACGTGCAGTTTGAAAACACTAAATTGGTAGAGAGGTTTTTAAATTACTGGCGCTCGACTGGTCATCAAAGGATTGGTTTCCTGTTTGGAAAATACGAAATCCATTCCGATGTGCCTTTGGGTAAGAAATATATTAACAAATACTTCTTATTATTTCGCTCATCTTTTCATTATAATACTAACTACAACCAGAGGCTTCGCTCGCGTGAATTTATATATCAGTCAAATCAATTCAGGTCAGCTATGTTTACCAAATATTGATTATGTTGTGAGTAATATGAAGTAAGATTTGAAATTTGTTACGAGGGCCGCACAGTGGCCTGGATTGTCGAAAAGGTGGACAAAAATAAAATGCCTCTACATATACAGTATAATCTTGATAATCCGACATATATGGGACCAGACAACCGCCGGATTATCAAAAAAATCTGGAATATCGGGATTAAAAGAAAACAATTACAATTTTACATATTTTATGTTCAATTGTATTTCAGAAAGAATAAAATATGTCTATATAGGTAAACGTGTACTTGCAAAAAAATATGTACAAACTTAGAACGGATAGTAAGACAATTATAGCGTGTAGTTGGCTTGGTCAGAATCCTCAATCAAGTTCTCAGAGTTAAAAGCAGAGTGTGCTGGCAAGGCATTTTTGCAAGAACACTGGATGTTATTGTTTGTGACTTTATTTCTTGAGAGGACACGTGTTTCTCCAGACCGCGGGATTACTGAACGTGCCGGATTACCAAGATTATAATGTATATTTGAAATTTTGGTTGCAGGTGTTTACGTCGCTGATTACGAATCTGTTATTAAAATGTTCAAAAACAAAATGGCGGATTTAAAATGGTGGCCGATTTTTCGAAAAACTCATTTAATTTTTAAAAAATTTCGTACCTAGGGGTTCATGATCTCGCCGATTACGAATGAGTTATCAAAATTTTATAAAACAAAACGTCGCACCAAATACGGCGGATCATTTTATCAATTATCTGGATTTCAAAAAACAAAATGGTGGGTGCAATATGGCGGACAATTTTTTGAAAAGCTTGCGCATTAAGGGTTATTCACACTGTACCAAATACGAATTGGCAGGTTTCGGCATGCAATTCGTTAGAATTCTGAATTCATGCTTTATTACTTGCGCAATAAACATGAAACTAGTCCGGGATGTATTGGGTGATTAATTATTTTTACAGTTTTGTGTCAATATAGTATTTATGAAAAGGTTTCCGATCGCAGTTGGCAGTCCTTTTCTTGAATAAGCATACACTGTTATTTAATAATGTTAAAACATTCAGCATCACCCTTCACTAAGCAGAGTTGATATCACACACTTCAACGAAAAATTGGCAGCGGTTACGCGTATAACGTGTTTCGAAAAATTCTGGTAACAGATTCGTAATCAGCGACGTAAACACCCCCTATATACGCCATTTTGTAAAAATTGGATAAGTATTTCGAAGAAACATCCGCCATATTAAATTTGCCATTTTGTTTTTGAAATTTTTGATAACATATTCGTGATCAGCGACAAAAATAACCACTGTAACCAGAATTTTAGATATGTAGGACGAGACATTATATTTTTGTCCACTTTTTCGGCAATTCAGCCCACTGTGGGCCGGTTGAAATCAAGTTGAAATAAAATAAACTTTTGCATAACTTATTTTCTGCAATATTTTCGTATGGATTTTATTCAAACTTTGTACACTTATTACTTATGAATTTGTTTATTTCAAAGTTATTGCTTGTTGCAGACAACTTTTCTAAATTTCGACGTGGTTTTTACAAATTGAAACAATATTGATAAATCACATCTTAAAAATTTAAGGTTTTTGTTAGGTTAGGTGGTTGAAAATTGTTTGGTTTTTTAAGATTTTCTGACTTTTTGTAAACTAAATTGCATAATGATTTCTGTGTAATCTGTGTAAAATTCTTCGTGTTTTGATAAACAGTAAGTAATAATCGGAAGTGTCGAAAATCCATTAAAAAAAATTGGGAATTTTTGTAATGTAATAATTTGTCTAATACCCGTAGTGTTTATGAAACAGCTAATACCCGTATTCATAATCTCTCCTTATCTCAAGGATAAAGGACGCCTTGATGAAGGCTTCCTTGAAGCCCTGAGTAGAGATAAGCATGGGACGAGTTTCTCGTTCCAGATCCCATCCCGTGGGACGCATCCATGTCACTGTCCCATCCCATCATCCCACATACCTAAAATTTTCGTATTTTCGTATACATATCCCATCCCATCCCGGTCATTCATCCCATTTTTCCCATACAGCAGACTCAGAATTTTTCGGTTCAGAAAATTTATTTTTTCCGTAATTTCTTTATATGAGTAATCCTTTTTCGTCGCAAACGGATCGTAAGACTTTTCAGGAACTACATCGTTATTACAGAAATCTCCTGGGCTGGACATATTATGGATAATCTGCGTATTGGCACGATAAGCAACTAAGTATGCACGAACTAGATTATCAAAACTCGTCCCACTCCGTTCCATACAAAATTATCGTAAAATCGCATCCCATCCCACACAACATTCATACCTCTGGTCCCATCCCATGGGACGATGGGATGAGATGGGTCGATGGGATCCCATGATCATCTCTAGCTCAGAGGCGTCTTTGTTTCATAGTCACAACTCGGCTCTCCTTGTTTTGGAGGCGTCCTTGTTTCATAGTTACAACTCGGCTCTCCCTTCTAGAAGAAAAACATATTTAGTGATTTGTGATTGCTTATGGTGGTAAAACCGCTGATAGAAGCGCCACTCGGCTAACGAGAGACACTAGAAACTAAACTAACTATTACTATTATAAGATATTATTAGAAACTAACTCAAACGGCCAATGCTCTCGATTGGCAAGTTGCGCCGGTTGATTAACGGAGTGTATAACATTAAAATTCAAGCGCAAGCGTAAAGTACGCCATACATAACGTGACCATTTATTTTTTTCGTCAGAGCAGAACATTCGCGGAATTATGCCCCCCATACCCACATCGCTCCACCGGAGAGGTCTACCTGTACATATTTGTCTGCGCAGGTAGACCGGAGCGTGTGTGGGAATAGACCTGTCAGTTTCTTGCGTACTGTTGACCTGCGCAGGCAAACCTGCACATCTAACCTCTCCGGTAGACCGTAGTGTGTATTGCGGGCATTATGGAAAAAAACTGCTTTGATATTACAGTGTTGGTTACTTGTAAATTTACTAAAACATTACGAACAGTGTGAAGAAGAAATAGCGAATTTTCCTTAAGTGTCAGGTTATCTTGAGCAGACTCAACTGCAGACACGTATTGTCCCTCGATTTTCAGCACGGCTTGGTGGAAAGTCGTCGCCTGTGCATGCAAAAAAATGTAACCACAATTCAGAGCTGGGATTTTCGAAAAAACATTGCTGGGAATATCGACCTCGACCTTCCGCTGCAGCTATATCCAAATCTTTAGAAGTCAGCAAATAGGTTCTTTTTAAAAACGCAAGCATTGTCGGGCTTGACGCCGTCAATCTTCATCGAAAAGCCTCTGTTTTTTCCGATTTTAAATGTTTCTCGATATCGTGAATGTTTCTCGATATCGTTGGCACCACCGTGACTAATACTAAAATCAGAAGCACACTTTTCGCAAGTAACGTTTGCTGCAGATATACCACTCCTCTGTTTTATAAGCGGATACTTGTTTTGCGAAATAATTTTGAAGGTACACTGACGTTTAGGCATTTTTGTTATGGTACAATCACACACTCCGTTTGGTGTGAACTTAAAACACTGCGTTTGGTTGTTCGTCGAGAGAGTGCAGCATCTATCCCGCTTTCGCGCATCATTCAATCTCTCTTTCTCTCTCTCCCTCGTCGCCCGCCGCTTCGGTCATGCCTTACGACCTTTCGAGTGCAAAAATAATAGGCAAGTAGTGGGTGTTTACACCCTAGCAAGTAGATACCTACCCGCGAAAGCTGGACTGGTTCGGCCAAAACGAGACGTATGGTCACGTTAGCCATACGCGCTACGGTCTATCTTAGATGTTACCGGTTTGCCTGGGGTATACCGGAGCGATCGTCAGTTCTTTTTGCGATTGCATCGATTGAGGACGATGACTAAATATTTTAAACTTACTTTTAAGTTTTGTTTATTATATTACAGTGGAAAATCTGGTAAATGCATAATCAATATAAGAATATTCAATATCATATCTAAGCCCAACAACTTATATACCAAAACACTCAAAACCACTACATTCCAAAACACACTAGAAACAACAATCCTGCAGGTCACGTGCAGGATCTACATCACCGTCGAAAGAATTAATTTTCAATCTTGCTCCGGTCGCCTGTGTAGGTTGAAAAAACTGTACAGGTCTTTACCCACAGACGCTCCGGTCTACCTGCGCAGGCAAACTTGCACAGATAGACCTCTCTGGTGGACCGTTGTGTGTATAGCGGGCATTAATAGAAACGCAACGGCTAAACCTAAACCAAATTAGAACTAACGTAAAAGGACAATGTTTTACCGATTTTATCGGTTTTAACCTATGTTAGGTTAAAGGTTAGATTTAGTAATATTAGGTCAGGTAAATCCTGACCATGTATCGCTCGGTAGCGCGAAATTTATCCAAAATAAGAAAAAATTATTCAAATAACGCCCTCCTTACATGCACGATTCTCCAGTTTTACCCGCAACAGCCAACCACAGTGATGAAAGGTTTCCTCAAGAAAGTTCGAGACCTGCCTTGAAAGAAGGAGCCCATTAAGGCTACTTGTTCTGTGAAGGAAGGTGTATGAAACGCGATATGAGGAAGAAGGAATCCTTGTTCCTCAAGTAAGGACTATGAAAACGGGTATAATAATCTTTTTCTGTTTTGGCGAAACTTAAGCTAAATTAGCGATAACAGCGTAAATAGCGTACTTGGATTTTTGCCCAATTCTTTTTTCAAAATAATTTAAATTGACTGAATCTTTCTCTAAATTATTCTAAAGTAAATGCAAATTAAAAGTTAATATGATAATTGCAAGCAGAATAACACCCGTATTCATAGGCTTCCTTGAGGAACAAGGATTCCTTTTTCCTCATTTCGCGTTTTTCAGAACAAGGAACATTATTGGGCTCCTTATTTCAAGAAAGGTCTCGAGCTTCCTTGAGGAAACCTTTAACCCACAGACAAATATCTCTTATCCTATAGGCGCCGTGCAATTACTTGTGCCCTGTTTCAGACTGGGTTCGATACCGAACGTAATTTTTTTTTAGATAATCCAACGTTTGTTTTGGTATATTTCTGCGTTAAATGAGCAAACAAATACTATAAATTGAAAGCTATCTATAATTACGTTTAACGAATCGGAAGTTCAGAGGTCTCGTGGGCGCCGCCAGCAGCTTGTTATTGCTCTCGATGTCCCCGTAGTGGTACTCGATCTGGAACTTACGTAGAACCTTAATAATAAGCATGCTGATTTGCATTTCGGCGAGGTTTTTGGCAGGTCTTGGACCCGACGCCGAACGGGATGGTGGCCAGGGCTTCCATGTCCTTGTTGCTGTCCTGCTTCGACCACCGTTCCGGCTTGAACTTCAACGCGTCCTCGAAGTAGTCCTCCCGCAGGCAAGACAGGTTTGTCGCGATCAACACAAACGTGCCTTTAGATATTTTGTAATGGTGATGTCCCTAGTCAATATGCGACTCAGCACCGGCATAGGGGCTTTAGTCTGAGACTTTAGTTTAGGCAAGACTTAAGATAAGTCATTTGGGACAAGTTCTCCTTAGTCATCTTCTCCAGGAACCTGGTAATCTCCTGGTAGAGCTCCTCTTGGGCGCGGGGGTTCCTGGCCAGGTGGTATATCAAGAAGCCGGGCGCTGTGGCTACACATATTCAGCCTTATATCATATCCTTATATCAGCCTAAGATCATATCCAACAGAACAGTCAGTTTATTATCGGTGTTCATGTTGTCCTAGACGAGGAAGTTGTCGATGAGCGAGAACTCCTTGGGTTCGCTCTTGGAGTTGACTTTGGCTTCCTTCAGCGCGTTCTCCGCCTTCTTCAGGAGGTTGACCAGCACGTGGTCGATGGTATCGCAGTGTTTTACCAGCCCTTTCCACGCCGGCGTCTCCCACAGCTTCCGCAAATGAAACCCAAATTCACACTTCCTGATGGATTCGGTGGCACCCTTGACGGCTTCTGCCTGGACCGCCGTCTCGTCAGCTGGGTTCAATCCTTTGGGCAGCAAGAAGGCCATCTTCTTGTTGAAGATCAGCCTGCACAGGCACTCCAAGCCCCACTTGTCCAGCTCGTCCTTGAAATTCTTGGGTACCTCCTGCTGGCGGTTCCTTATTGCCTCGTCAGTCCTCGTCACTTGTCCTCATCAGCAGTCCTCGTCAGCAGGCTATCGGACGTGTCTAATACTCTGTTGAACTGCTTGTCCACGCACTCGGCCAGTGCAGGCTCAATTTGGTTACGGAACGTCTCCCATTCCGGCCCATGCATGACGAATGGACCGGAGTGCTTGTACATCCTGTACTGCAGCCGGTACTTCTCGATGCAGTCGAGGCTGGACCGGATTGGATGTTGAGCCTCGTTCTCGACACCGCACCGAATCGGGCCTGCTGACGATAACCATGTCCCCACCACGTTTTTATTTTGGTTAACCTCACAAACAGTTAAAACGCATAATGAACAACGATTTTTTAAACAATTCCTATAGTGAGTTTGATGATGGTTTTGAGGAAATTCGAATAGTAAATGAAAATAGATTTCAATGGCGGCTCACCAAAAGGTGCATTCGGAACTTCGAAAGCATTCGAAAAGCAATTGAAAGCACGTAAAACGTATCGAAGTGTATCAGTGTACGGCGTAACCTCAATAAACAATTAAAACCACATGGAAATTCGTACAGAAATGTTGCATATAATTACTCGGCATAATTAACAAAGATTTTTTAAGCCTTGGCGGTTTGAGTTTGTTTCTAATAAAGCCGAGTGGCGCTTCTATCAGCGGCTTTACCACCATAAGCAATCTTGTATCCCTAAATAAGGTTTCTTTCGGGGAGAGCCGAACTGTGACTATGAAACAGGATGTCTCAGAGATTTAAGGAAGCCTACATGAAAGCGTACATTAAGGAAAAACCTTGCGATAAGGAGAGACTATGAACCCGGGTATTAATTAACCTCTCAAATTTTATATAAAATATTTCGATCAATTTTTGAAAGACTCGACACTTTGATCTTTAGTTTCTCGGGCCCGCGGCCGAATCCGCCCTTCACCTTAATTTTATCCGGCGCTCGTAACAAATATTCAAATCTTATTAAACCTGGCCGAGTGTGTAGGATCGTCTTTCAGGTTTCGTAGGTTAAGCGGTTTGCGCTTTAAAATATGTAAGACACTCTCTTATTGTTACCGTCACAATCATGGGACATTGTAGAGGATTCATCCCAGTTTTCATTTTTTTTCATATTAACTATTTGTTCATCTACATCCTTGTCTAGATTTTGACTTCCACATATTACGCAAGATTGCATCAGGCTTAGGCAATATATATAGCCTAAATAGTCCTAGTGTGTATAGAGTCATCAAACCATTTCAATTTGACTTTTAAATTGTAATTATAAACTACTATTCAAATATCATCTGCCAACTGTCATATCTATAACTGAGCTTTCTTTTTTATATATAATTCCTTTCTACCTCTTTTAACCGTTTTTTTTTGGAAAACGGTAATACCCATTCCTTTAATTTTAAAGAAGAATATAAATAACAATTTTCACATCTCTAACATCTCCAGTTTTTGAAATATGAGTATCCCGAATTTGCAGCCTCCTTAGCTAGATTTTCAAAAAAGGTAAACCTTTTATCTCTATTTTGTAAGACCAAAATTTAACTGCCAATTTTAACTATTGTCGCATATTCGGTTTCAGAGATATAGGTTATAAAAATATTCATCCCCCAATTTTCAAGCCCCTAATCGGATTTTCAAAAAATGGTGAAACACGAGTCTATTTTTAAAAACGTAAAAATTTAAATCTTGATACTAAATTCTGTAACATTTTCCGTTTCTGAGATATAGACTAGAGATGAGCATGGGACGAGTTTCTCGTCCCAGATCCCATCCCATGGGACGTATCCCTGTCACTGTCCCATCCCATCACATTTTCGTCCCACTGTACCATCGTAAAATTACAACGTAAAATTTTCGTCCCATCACATCCCATTCATTCCATCCCATCCCGATCGCGCGGCCCGTCCCATTCATCCCATTTTTCCCATACAGCAGACTTTATTTTCGGTTTTTCGACAATGAGTAATTTTCTTTCGTTAAAAACGGATCGGAAGATTTTTCAGGGACTACATCGTTATCCCAGAAATCTCCTGAGCTGGACGTGTATTAATATTTTGCGTATTGGCACGATAAACGTTCATTTTGGATTATTGTTTATTTTCAATCTAATAGTTAAAATCGTTAAAAACAAAGCTGTACCATTTTCAAGGATAAAATAGGACTTTTCATTTTCACAAAAGAAAAATACCAGCCGAACTGCTCAAATGCGATTCGTTAACCGACAAACTGCCGCGCCGAGTCATGAAAAACTTAACTATAACAGACAAAAACGATTTGCACTGCAAAAAAACAAAATCTAGAAATAGTTAACAACAATACAGTGATTTGTACTTGTGTCTACAAACAAATGAAAATAAAAATATTCTCAATAGACGACCTTTTCATAGTTGAATTTTTTTTGTGCACATATTATTTATTATTTGCCCGAAACTTTCATATTCCTGCCTTTCAAACTTGGCGTATGCGCATGCGCTTAACTAACCGTAAAAAGGATTATTAATTATGCACGAACTAAATTTACTAGTTATCAAAATCCGTCCCAGTCCGTCCAATACAAAATTGTCGTCCCATCCCATCCCACGCGACGTTCATACCACGCACTCATCCCATACCATGGGACGATGAGATGGGATGGGATGGGACGCTGGGATCCCATGCTTATCTATAATATAGACATCCTACTTAAAAACTATGACCCCTTTTTTCACCCCCTTAGAAACGAATCCTCCAAAAATTCTTCCGTAGTGGGTGCTTAGGTCATTAAAACAACGTCCCCTCCAAATTTCACGTTCGTAGGTTAAATGATTTGAGTAGTTTGTACTTTGATATGTAAATCAGTCAATCAGGACCATTTATATATAGTGACCAAATTTTCCATAATTTTTATGTTTAGGTATTCGGACGACTGTAGCTGCTATTTATGAGCCGCCTCAGGAAAGCACAAGGGATTCGGTTAGGCTTCTGCCGGACGAGAAAGAAGAATTAGTGATGCAGTTAGCAACAGCATTGGGTTTAAGAAGAGTTGGGTGGATTTTTACCGATTTAATTGCGGACGATGTGCAGAAAGGAACAGTGAAACATACCCGTCACATAAACACTTACTTTTTGTCCGCTCAGGAGTGTTATATGGCTGCGTATTATCAAAATCAACATCCTAATAGTTGCAAATACTCGTCAAATGGCTTTTTCGGTTCGAAGTTTGTTACAGTATGTGTAACTGGTAAAGACTTATTTGCAATGTGAATGGGATCATGTAATAATTTTATATATTTATAGGTGATAAAACGAATCAAGTACATATGGAAGGATATCAGGTTTCAAATCAGTGTATGGCCTTGGTTCGGGATAATTGCTTCGTGCCCACGAAAGATGCTCCTGAGCTCGGGTATATTCGTGAGTCTTCGGATAAACAATATGTACCGGATGTCTACTATAAGGTAGGATTTTTTATATTGATATTTTGGGCTGTTTTATAAAATTCGGGAAATACGGAAAAATATTCCAGTTATAAAGTCGGAAAACAAGTTGTAATTACTTTTTAATATGACTTAAGTTTTATTAATTTTTGGTGTTTAATTAATTTTTAAAGGTTTTATTAATTTTTGGTGAATTGCTTTATTTATTTTCTGCAATAGTTTTTCTGTAAACCATCTGGCAAATTTCTAGTTCAATTATATACATTAATACAATTTTCTTACTTTGACTATTGAGTGGAAAAAGGCAATTTTGTGCAAAAGGTGGGAATATGGTTTCCTTTGTTTCCTTGCGGTTTCTTGAGTCGCCTCATTTTTTCCGCAGGCCTCGTTTGCTAGTCATTTGTCAAATGCTGGGTTGATTATTTCTTTTTTTATATCTTCTAACCAGTGAAAAACCAATCAGATTGCTTCAAATTATTATGAATTTACTATTATGATTCTTTTTCTTCCGTGTTTTTCTTCTACTTTGATTCACAGACATGTAGTTAATATAATACATGTAATAATAATAATAAAAATAGTATATTACGTAACGAGAGCTGTAAGAAGCAAATTACGTACGAGCGGAACAGTTACGCGCGACCCGCGTAGCGGTGAGTTCACAATTCCGCGAGTACGTAATTGCCTTACAACTCGAGTTATGTACTATACTTTATCTACGACCACACTAATTTTTTTCTGTCTAATAAGAAAAATATGTTTGATGTAAAAAAATTATTAATAGGTTAGGTTTTTTATTATTTAACATTATAATAAACAAACAGTTGCATTTTCACGTATAACCGTTACTCGACATTATTTAACTTGATAGAAATGAAAAGAAATACATTCTTAATAGTTACATACCTTATTATTTAGTACTTATTTGGGTTAAACTGGAGTGGTCGTAGATATAGGCAACCCAATGTACGCAATGTCAATTTTCGTTAGTTTGAATTGTGGCACAACGTATGAGCACGTATAGCAGCTCTCAACCTATCAACGAATCGTAAACCAAACCCACGTGTGTGTTATGATGTATTTACATAGTCCACGAACTGTACAATAATAGGCATTTACAATAGTGGTCGTAGATAAAATAAATTAACATTTCTCATATTTTGGTTAGTATAAACAGCAATTCGTAGGTATTTCTCTGATACTAACGCACTAACTAGCAGGAAGTTTTCTATGGTAAAATCGCAAAAGAGTGGATAAAGCATCATAGAAGATCCGTGGGTAAAGCCACATTTCAGAGACTTTTGCAGAACCATCCCGTGCATTGAAACCTTTAATGAAACCTTATTTTAGATTTGCTGATCTTTTTAGAAAAATAAATGTTATAGATAGTATTATTTTATATTAAATTTTATAGTATATTTTGCAACTAGAGCGGTAAGTTGTCAATTGGTCACGAGGGCGAAATTGGGCGCACGAACAAAGTGAGTGTGCACATTCGCTCGAGAGGGCAATTGACAATACCGCCCGTGTTGCAAATTATATTTTTTATTACTCATGCGAGGGGACATATCTTTGGGATCCAGTGGCCATAAAAAAGTTTGGGATCCAGGGGACAAAAAAAAAAATAGAATCAAAAATGAAGAATTTGCTTTTTCAATTGCCTCCGGTGGTGTGGATTCGTCATAAGAACTCTCATCAGTCTCCGGTATCACCATAGAGTTTACACTCATTTAAAAACGTTTTCTTTAATTTATATTTTTATTTTGTAATGAAAAAAAATCACGTCACTTTTTAATATTGAGGTCTTGATTGTGTTTATTTTATTTATTTAATTGTTTTTTAATGTATCTTAGCGATATTGAATATTTGCGTGTGTTATCCAAGTTATGTGGTAATACAACCAAAAATGGCTTTTGTCGCACTAAGAAATGTGCGCCAAAATAGTACTTTAAACGCATGACTAATAAAAAATAGAATTTTACAGCTTTAGATAAAATGGCACGGATACACTTTAAAATGTACAATACAAAATAGTTTTATTTACAACTAAACTATTTACTAAATTAATAAACTAAATAGATTCCACGAATTAATATGTTATACATTATATTTAATTTATTATTATTCTTATTATTATTATATAAATGCTAGAATGCTTAAACTTAAAAAATGTGAACTCGTATTTAAAATATTCTATTTTGCAAAATTCCATTTATGTTACTAGCAGATTTAACAGCTCCTTTATATAGTTAACAATGAGCAAGCATTAGAGCACAAATAAAGCTTTTAAAACAATTCAAACGAATTTTACGTTGTACATGACGTTGCTGCGATTAAAAAACGAATCCTTTATAAATAATAAAGAACCGGCTGAAAGACAGCGGGTCGATGGCCAATTGTTATATTGGTATTTATTTATAACAATAAAGATATTTTATTATTAGTATTATTAATAATTAATTTATTTTAACTGGGGGATGTTACAAGTATACTGTTCCTTATTTTAATTGTTAACTAAACAAAAAACTACATATCGTTCGTTTGAATGTACAGGGTTATGCACATTATGTTTTTGCCTGTATAATTTCTATTTTTTCTCAGTAATAGCAAATTTGACAAATTCATGAAGTGAACAAAAACCTTATCAATAAAGTTAGTTTAAAAGATATTATAGGAGAGCTTAACCAATTATTTACAAAAATGGAAATATATTGATTTGAAAACTTCAAATCTCTCTCCTGCTTTTTTGAGTTAATACGCTGTTCATCTGGACAAACGATATGTGCAAATATACATTAAATTTACTCTGAATTGAAAAATTAGTCATTAGAAATATTCAAACAAAGACGTAAACCAGGGGTCTCCAAACTACGGCCCGAGGGCCACATCCGGCCCGCAGACAGATTTTGTCCGGCCCGCGGAGAGCTAGCTTACTTGAAAACTCCTTTTAGAGAACATATTTTTTATAGCAAATTAAATTTAGTTTTCTGAAGTATTCTAATTTTATGTTGAATAATTATTAATATGACATCTACATTGATATGGTCATGGGCTAACTACTCATAACATTGTTGTAGGCTTATTGTTATTGTTTTTGTGATAAGTTGGATAAAGAAACACAGAATTGTAATGAGTAAAGACATGTATAATATGCAGAAAATTTATCTTTAGTATATAATAACTAACAAATTATTGAAATTAATCCAACTAACATTTTATACATTTTAAATAAAAACATAACTTATAACAAGCATAATGACATATGAAATACTAATGAGATTTATGTAATTGTGATTTTCCACTGACAATAGTTTGTAGTTGCGGACTAATTTTACTTGTACCAATTATTAAAAGAGATTTATGATGCTCATCAGTTAATTTAGATCTGTAAACATTTTTTGTGTACCTCATTTTGGAGAAGGTTTTCTCACACAAATAAGTAGTACCAAAAACAGAAAACAGCCCACGAGCAAATTTATGCAAATTATCAAATTGTTTCAGTGGAAGACTCTTATAAAATTCCAACAAAGATGAGTTTTGATATTTGTTCTTAATTATATCACTGCACTGTAGATCAATCATTTCCATTTGAAGTTCCGGGGCTAGGGTTTCAATGTCAGTATCAAAAGGATTCTGAAAAATCTTAATTTGATTCGCAATGGCATCAAAGTCCGAGAAACGAGTATCAAAATTTATTTTCAAAGCACTCAAAGTTTCGATTGCAAAATCGATAGGAAACTCAGTCTCAGTGGTGTGGCTGAATATTTCACATGTTTTAAAATGTGAAAAATATTTACTTCGTAGTTGTGATTGAAACAGTATCAATTTCTTCCGGAATGATTTGATATTAGTGTATAAATCAGGAAGATGCTGGTTTTCTCCTTGCAATCTCAAATTCAGTTCGTTCACATGTTTTGTCAAATCAACATAGAATGCTAACTTCCACAGCCATGCGTTGTTTTGTAATTCAGTAAGAGGGCGATGCTTTTCATTCAAAAAAATTTCGATCACTGCTCGAAGTTCAAAAAAGCGCTGAAGGACTTTCCCACAACTAAGCCAACGTACGGCAGTATGATAAGGTAAGTCGATTTCTCCAATCTCTTCAATAAATTGTCGGAATTGTCGGTGATTCAGCCCAAAAGATCTGATAAAATTAACAGTTGATATGACTGGTTTCAGAACTTCAGACATATCCAAACATTTTTCGCACAAGGACTGTTGATGAATGATACAATTTAAGACTAATGGTATTGAACCACCGTCATTTTCTACAGCCTTTGACACAAGAGCGACCACTCCTTTATCTTTCCCACTCATGTTTTTGCCTCCATCAGTTGTAATACATTTCAAGTTTTTCCATCAAAGGTTCTTTTGATTAATGGCCATTTCAACTCCTTTAAAAATATCTGTACCAGTAGTTGTGCTATGAATACTATAAATATCAAGAAGTTCTTCATGCACTTCATAGCTTTTATCTACTCCTCGAATATAAATCAACACCTGAGCAGTATCTGACACATCCGTTGACTCATCCAAGGCCAAAGAAAACCACTCAACATGTCCATTTTTGTCGAACAGTTGAGAGGATATATTTTCAGCGATGTTTTCTAACCTTCGAGCCACAGTGTTTGCTGACATACTGACAGTTTTTAATAAATTTACCTTTTCAGGGCACATTTCTTCGGCTACTGCAATTATGTATTCTTTGATCATTTCTCCATCGGTGAATGGTTTTCCACGTTTTGCAATTTCAAGAGCCACACGAAAGCTGGCACGAGTTGCAGCCTCTTGTTCAGTTTTGAGTTTTGTAAATGAAGATTGCTGCGATTTCAATCCGCGCTTCATAGCTTCGAATTTTTCTGTCCGCAAACTTCCTGTATATTTTGAGTAATTTTGAAAATGATTTGTTTCATAATGACGTTTAATGTTATATTCCTTGAGAACGGCTATGCTTTCATTGCAAATCAAACATAGCGCCTTGTTACTGGACTCAATTACGAAATACTGAATGTTCCACTGATCTTTGAATTTTCTGCATTCACTATCAATTTTTCGCTTCTTTTCCATACTACTAAATCACACACAAAAGCAACAATTCAAATCAAAATACTGTTACAAAGATGTTTTAAACTTAAACACGCACAAACACGTTTTAAGGAGGTACGCACTATTTTATTTCACAACAGTGTCATAGGAACTGACTTGTGGTTCCGCCACTAGCCTTCTTATATATTCCAATTACTGCCATCTTGAAGTGAGTGGAAGACACCAGAACTTTCTCGAACCAACGAAATTATTCTGTATGTGCTATTAGCGCCGTCTGTTAGCGAAAGAAGGTACTACCTATTTCCGCTTGTGTCCACCAGATGTCGTGTCACGTTACTCCTCATGGCTCGTACTCTACGACTAATCTAGAAATTACAGATAATGACAGGAAAATTAATAATATGCAGTGTTGCCGTTTTGCGGACTTTAGTCCGATTTGCAGCCTTTTTTAAACGTTGCGTACTTTTTCGGACTTTTTCATCAGTGGACTATTTCACTTTTTACCACCGGCAATAATGATAATATGGTTTTGGCTCTCGGAACTTACTGGAGTAATCAGTATGACCCTAAGGCTGGAAAGTTTGGAGACCCCTGCTGTAAACCATCAGTAAATCACCTTAACAAGCAAACCAACTTAATCTTTTCTCATCTCTTGCAGCTCTTTAATCATTCGCAACTCCTAATCTCTCGCAACTCTCTAATCTCTCGCAACTCTTTAATCTCTCTCAATCGTCTCCAGATAAATCGCCAACTACAGACAGACACCTCTCCTTCCTAATTAAATCTCGTCAATTTGTAATCAACTTGAAAATAACCTTCAACAGTCGAAACTCGAGTCGTGTTAGATGTGTAGATTTATATAAATAACTTCACAAGTTATTGAAGAAATGTAGTGAGAATAAATATATATTTGAAAAACTGCCGCAATGTCAATCATTTTTAACACTAATTTGTTTAGTGCAAACTAGAATAAACGTTGTTGTTGTTGATGTTTATTTACCTCGTTCGAGAGGAACTAAAAGGATTTAAAAAGTAGAAGTAGAAAAAAAGTAGACTCTGCTGTTTTCAAAAACTGTATTTAGTCTCCCCTATATATCCCATGTATTTATCGAATGTATACAGTATAATCTTGATAATCCGGCACATATGGAACCAGACAACCGCCGGATTAAATGTATCTATATTTGCTTTTTGTTTCTTTGTCTTAAACATTTTATTAAAAACGCACTCTGGCAACCTTTTCCGCACTAACACATCATCACTTGCGGTGGCGTTTTCTTCTGTCCATTTCGAACAAATATTGAGTACGCTTCATTGTCATCCGTTGAACAAATTAGGCTATTTGAGGATTTCTTCGTCAGAAAAGAAATGGAAAAAGAATATACCTCGCTTGTTATCAAGCTATGACATCGTTTGTCAGTGTATCATCCGATTCACATTTGTTGAAAAGTTCTTATAAAAATTCCGAAGACAATTGTAGAGTAGAGTTAGGTTTTTTTAGCTTGGTCAGAATCGTGAAACTAGTTTTCAGAGTTTAAGGGTGTCCCTTTTGACTTTATTTCAGCTGTGCGCGGGGTTTATAGTCGACGCGGCACAGCGGAAACAAAAGACAAGTGTTTCCCAAGAGTGCCGGATTACGGAATGTACCGGATTAACCATCCGCCGGATTATCAACTATTTTATTATTATCAAGATTATATATACTGTAGTTTCATAGTTGTAACACCCCCACAATTTATTCCAAAGTAAATTTAAGATTATATTTTGAACAAAAATAGGTTTCCACTATCTGAAAAAATCCTTCGAGGGACCTGTAGTATGAAAAATGGTATCTTTCATCATTTTCCTATTTCCGTCAACGGAATTATGTATGTCATAAATAAACTATAGCTGAGTAATATGAACGCTCGACCACATTGATTAATCATATGTTTGAAGTAAAACTTCCTTAGGCGCGACTTGGCAGTAACTCATTTGCGGAAAATTGACGGAAATCGTTACGTTACGTCGTATCTACATAGATGTTACCAGTTCTAAAATTTTAACATTTTATAACATTGAAAAATTGAGGTAAAACTACCTTAGACGAGGCTTGAAAGTAACTCAGAATTTTTGTGATTTTCTGATTCAAGTCAATAATTGGGTATTTGAATCATTTTTGTCTTTGTCTTTGTATTAAAACGAAAGCTCATATATAAGTTTGATAACAAAACACTTTTTTGTTTTCTTTTTTTGTTGTAATTAAAAAGTTATAACAAATTGAAAATATATATTTAAACTCGGTACCGAAAACAGGCCGGTCGCGTTGTGACGTAAAATGGGTAATTTCTACCTGCGCTTGACTTTGTTAATACAGTAGCTGTAGAAGACGTCAAATATGTCAAATATTAAAAGTAATCCTGCTTGTTTCGTACCATCGTGTAGGAGTACTACAAAAAGAACTCCTCAAAAAATGTCCCATATTGTTAAACGTTAAAGTTAAACGAATCCAATGGTTTTAAACAGTGCGCCCAAAAAATCCTAAAACGACGATTTTATAAAGAATGTTTGTTTGAATGTTAGAATGAAGTTTCACCCTTTCGACGTCACAAACAAATTATGGCGCGTTTGGAGTCACGTGATTATTTTTAAAATTTTATCACTTTTAAATTGTACATCCAAATACACACATCCACATACGCACATCCGAATTATTTATAATAAGGTTTTAAAATACATAAAAAAATCGATAATTTTTGTTTTATTCAACCTAATTGAAGATAATTGAGAACGGATTACAGCGTCGTTTATAAGAAGCTATCTCAGTCCGAGCAACAAAATTTCTCCAAATTTCGCTTGATAAATAACGATTTAAGCATGGCAAAAATAACTCTCCAAGTTCCTATCTCTGCCTCAGAAAAAGATATTTTCCAAACTGCTGGAAAAAAGGTATTATAATAACCATATCTAAACCCGCATACATTTTACCCGCGTAAAATACACCCTTCCATATAGTTATAGCTCCATCACACTTCTCCCTGTCCTTGGTAAAATCCTAGAACAAATTCTAAAGTCCAGACTATCGAACATCGTTCTAAACCACATCCCCAAATACCAATTCGGATTTAAGCCCTCTTCTTACACTATTCATCCTCTAATAATCCTTACCAACAATATTCAAACTTCGTACCTAAATAATAAATCCTCTGCTGCCTTTCTCCTCGACATTAATAAAGCATTCTACAGCGTGTGGCATGCCGGACTGCTTTTTAAAATGATTTTACTTGAAATCCCTCCTTATCTAATCCATATATCCAATAGTTTCCTTCAAAGTAGATCCCTTCGTATCAGAATTAACCATTCCTCTTCTCCTGAATTCAGACACCTTCAAGGCCTCCCACAAGGACCTTACTATATAACATATTTTGCCACTACATCCATAATTTCAACCTCGATAACAAAACCCAATTTAACCTTTCCTCGTATGCCCTACAATACAAAGAAAATACCGCATAATATCCCACCATAATAACCTCCAAAAGACCAATGCCCAACTTCAAACACAGACCAAACCCTCTTGTGGTTTAACACGTTGACTGCCACGTGATGGCGGGTGTCTCACAGGTATTTGTATTTTATAATTTGTATTGTGGCAGTTAACGTATTAACTGATGGAGACTTTCTGCTAACCCCTCCAAATGCCAATTCCTTATCCCTAACCATAGTAGATTGTAGATTTTATATTTGGTGGTGACGACAAAGTACCGCACCCTCTTCCTAAACGTTAGAATACTTACCCATTTAGTGCCTCCTCTAGTCGTTATTCCCTAACCATAGAATATCCCCTAACATCCTTACATCCACCTTACATCCACCTTACATCCACCTATGCACCATGGACATAACAGCGACACCACTCATTATATACCAAGGATTGGCTTTCGACTACAGACTTACATTCATCATACCACTATAGACTTACATCTTCGACTATAGACTTACATTCGGTGACGCTAATTTACGGAAGAAAAACAAAGAAGCAGAGTTGTTCGTTAAAGAGAAACAACGGAAATATCTACTATTTCCGTTGTTTGTCTTCAGGAAATAACGGAATCTCTATAAAAACTGTTGCACAAATTTACAAATCAATATACAGGCCTATACTTGACTACGTACATATAATAATGTGTAATGCACACAAAAGGGCAACGGACAACCAACATACTCAGAGTAACCGAAACCACATCGTTGTGCGTAATAACGAAATTAAGACATCCTAACAACATATTACACAACCCATCGACAGACATACATCGGGCAATCATCGACCCACTCGGCATCAAGCGCGACCTGAGGCACCGTACTCGCAGACATCCCACAAAGACCCTTTACGAATCATTATATGACGTCCATGACGAATATGAGGACTAATCATCCCAGAAACACTTTGTTCGATAGCCTTTTCCTTTTGGTGACAATAAAGATTATGATTATTTTATTACCATTATTATTTAATAAAGATTTTAGTAAATTCACGATGCAATAACTTTTGAACGGATAATCCCAGAGACTTCTTGTTTTCACCAATCGATTCAGCATTCCAAAATTAGTCAGAGAACATATAAATTAGGTTTTCCTATAGAGCTTACAAATAAATAAATCGCATCGGTCCTTTGAAAACTCTTAGATTTTAATTGATTTCTCGAGAAATTTTTGACCGATTTCTATACATTTAGTCTCAAAAGATGCGTAACGAATTCGGTCGAATTATTAGATAGAAGAAATTTGGAACGAGTTATTGGAGATAGCTCAAAATATCGAAAACTCGTTAAAAAATGGAAAAATTGCCGATATTTTGGTTAATTTGAATTATTCAATAATATAAAAAAATCATGTCCAGTAATTCGATTTCTTTCGGATAAACTGGAAAAAATCGTCAAAAATTTTCCGAAAAACTAAAAAAAAAAATCCATGTGAAAAACTGTTTCCCGTTTTTTTAAAAGTTTTTCAAAATCCGTTAATTGCAGCGAAATAACTTTTTGCACACTAAAAACAGTCAACAAGACAAACAAATCGATGAGTAAATCGTTTGGAAAAAATCAATTTTCCATTGCGAGATGACAAATTAAAATTTTTGCGATTTTCCAATTCATAAATCGATTTGTCGAGAACGGCCAAACTTCGCACTATTTTGGCAAAGGTATCAGGTCGTATCTCACGATCGAAAGCAGCTAGCAAATAGTTATTTACATTAGAGTGCGGAAACGTTGATTTTACAATGCAACAGCTCGTTTGGGGAACGAGCCCGAAGGGCGGGTACAAGAGTTCACGTACCTGGGCGTCAACGTAAACGCAAAAAATAACCACAGGGCTGAAATAGGAAAGAGAATAATGCTCGGTAACAGGTGCTACAAGGCACTACGAAAACAACTATTGCTAGTTACTAGAAAGTTATTACTAGAAACGAAGTACACTACGAAAACAACTATTTCTAGTTACTAGAAAGTTATTACTAGAAAGACGAAGATAATACTGCCTGTAGTAACATATGGCGCGGAAACATGGACAATAATCCAACAAGACACCAACCTCCTAAGCAATTCTTACGCACTTCTTCAAAGGGATGTGCGACAACGGTACATGGCGACGTAGTTACAATTTTGAACTGCAACATTTACTAAAAAAGCACGAAGAACCCGACATCGTAACCAGAGTCAAAATAATGCGGTTACAATGGGCAGGACATGTAGCAAGAGCTCCGGAAAACGGCGTACTAAAGAGGCTATTATATGTCCAACTACAGGGAGGAGCAAAGTGGCAGGCCAAAACTCAAATGGAAGACGGAGTTTTCCGACGCATCAAAGTTTGGACTTCGAGTCTGGAGAGGACTAGCACAAAACAAGGACGAATGGAGGAAGACACTTTGGGAGGCCAGGACACGCAGATGGCTGTAGCTCCACAGATGATGATGATGTGTGTGTGTTTGTTTATTTACCAGTTAGAGAAAATAAAAATTAAAATATGTGGCTGAAATATACCATTTCGTCCTGCAATTGGAATATAATAATATTCTAATATTAGATTGTTGTACGTGAAATGACCGACCGATATCGCTTTATCATAAACATTATATTATTTAATAGTAATTACTAGGGCTCGGATAAATATGCAATAAAATTTACAAAATATGTACATTGTACATGTATGTACATCATGTCCACATTCTGACCAAAAAATCTAAAATATGGAGAAAATATGGAGTTAAAAATAACTTAAATTATAGAAACCACAGTTTGGTGTGAAAAATAAAAACAATTTTATTCGCTTTCTGTTTCATTAACATTATTGAAATTATTGCAGTATACAATCATACTTTCTCAAATTTTCAAAATTAAAACTCTTTCTGTTTGATGGAAATAATGCTTTGTACTGACTGAATGATCTTTCAACATCACAGGATATCACGGAGTTTTGTTATAGTTAAATTTGCACCATTCTACCAGTAGTGGAGCACGTCTAGGTTGTTTTCTAATCTTCCTCCCAGCATTTTTTTAGGGTAACAAATCCATTTTTTTTTTCCAAAAATTTCTTAATTTTTCTTTAACCCCGTCAGTAACGTGTCCTTCTGCTTCATACACTTTTTTGTATTGTATTAATAATCTTCAGGTTGTCATTCTGTGATTTTGAAGGAGTTTCTAGTGCCTTTATCTGGTATGACAAAAAACAATTCCTTTTTATGTAGACCAAATGGTTACGCAGAGTCTCATCTTCAAGAAGTTCTTTTGAGACTAAAATACTAGCAGCCTCCTCTTCTAATTCATAAATAATTGTTTTGATTTCTTTAAAATGTTGATTGTAGTATTCAACTACTGTCAGCCATGTACCCCAACGTGTCAGTACTGGCTCCTGTGGCAAAGGAAGGTCGGGATACATCTCTTTAAATTTGGAGATCCTGCTTGATGCTTTCAAAAAGATTTCTTTCACATTTGATACTAAACTATCAACCTTTTTAAACTGGGACTAGGGTTTATACAAAAACCGTCTTTTTCAAAAACCGGTTTTCGAATTCAAGATTTCCAAAAAACCGGTTTTAACCGGTTTTCGAATTAAAAAAAAGTAGAATAGGGAAAAAATATTTAATTTTATTCATATAAAATAACAGATTTTGACAATATCAAAGTCAAAATATAACAGAAAATAAGGAAATTACTTTCACAAAATAACGAAACTCAAACAAAAATTTTAGCTTTCAGTGACTTTGGATTTGAAAGTCTTCAAGGAACTTATGAATGGATTTTTTCATGGCTTCCTTTACAAAAGCATTTTTCTTATGAGTAGTTTGTTCGATTTGCTCTGCATAAGAATCAGTTTCCACCTAAGAATTTGGAAATATTCTAGACAATATCTTTCCAGATAACTTAATAATGTCTGTTTTCAAAGCTAAAGAAGGTACACTAGATTTCTTTGCTGAACTGGAAATGTTTTGTGGATTTTGCAAATGTATCAAAAGAGTTGCTAATTTTACTTTTCTTCTCTCGTGAATTCGGTCTTCTAAAGCATATAATAATTTCAAACATATTTCAGTGTTTAAATTTTTTAGTTCATTTGACAGAAAATCAAATATACCTTCATTTGTTAATATGCACAAGCACTGGCCAACCCAAATCGTTGCATAGAATGAATAGCAAATCAAATAAGATTTCAAAATAGCAAAATTAAAAATTAAATCAAATAAGAAAAATTACCTAATAATTTATTTTATTTTAAACCGGTTTTCTTAATTTAAAAACCGGTTTTCAAATGTGACAAATTTTCTTTCCGTCAAACCCTAACTGGGACCTTATGTATTCGGCTAATCTATTTATACCATGTGCTATGCACGTTGCATGGATCAATTTAGGATATAAAACGTTAAGAGCATCTGCTGCTTTAACCATATATAAGGAGCAGCATCCGTAAGTAACAAGAAAACTTGCTCATGTTTAATTCCACTAGGCAAGAAAACACCCATAGCATCATTAAAAGCTTCGCAGATGTTTGGTGGTTGCATTTAGGAAGTTCTTCAAACGCCAATAAAAAGGATTTGCTGGATCTGTCTTCAAATAGACGTCCAATAACTACGTTGCTTATGCAACGATCTCGAGTATCTGTAGTTTCGTCGATTGCAACCCATATGGGGCCATCTTGAATATCTTCACGAATCAAAACTAAGTATGGATTCATCAGGAATATGTTTGCCCGTGTACTTTTGTTAGAAATTTTTATAAACATGTTTGTTTAATTTCCGTAAAGGTATGTCAGCACACATCATAGCATAACACATTTCTTTCGAGAAAGCAGAACTTTGAGAGCAGCTTGCCATTGCATTAGGAAAAAGTTGTTGCTTAAATTTATTCTCTCTATTCTTGTAATCGCCACCGCCTCCGGTCACCAGAGGCGGTGGTGGCCTAGTAGTCAAGGTATCAGACTTCGGAGCCGTAGGTCCCGGGTTCAAATCCTGGATATTGCGAAAAATAAGCCACCGTTCTCCTGTAGATGGCTCTGGCAAAGTCAACACAGTAAAATCTGTATATACCCCCCCCCTCTCGATACCCCCCCCCTCTCGATATCATTCAAGTTCATAAAAATCGACATCAGTCTTTGCTGAGTTTGGCCTTTATCCGCTATGGATAAAAAAACTTTTTGCGTTTTTCTCAAAACCACCATTTGTTGAGTTCGCCCTTCGTATTCGCAACGCCCTATATTAATCCGGTCCCTAGTAATTACTTACCAATTTTTCGTTAAAATTTCTTTTCAAAGTAAAGGTAAAAATACCGAATAATTGAGCAAATAGTATAATTGCTAGACTGATGGATAGGTTAACATAATAATAAAACTTGAAATACCTTCTTTATTATCGTCAAGTAACATTATAAAGCATCTATACACATTTTTTTGTATTTAACGTGAAAATAGTTTTAAATTTGGTTTTCGTCGTGTAAATAATTATTATAATACATTTACAAAGAATAGATTATTTATATATAAACATTGATACAATTAGACAGGTACGTTAAAGGGGTCCGCAAGACATACAATTCACAGGATTTACTTATTTTACTTATTCGCATTCACATGTTTTCGATTTCTTCCAAGGTAAAAATAATTTCTCGATGGAACAACTATATACAGAATAAAATATAGAATATACAAATATACTTTGGGTGAAATAAAAAAACTATTTTTTTTTAACATAACTACAAAAAAATACTAAACAGATTGATAAATTATCAAGGAAACGCTTAAATTGGAGTATTTGCCAAAACAAAATAATTTTATAGTTTTGCTGCCTATTTTATATATTTGCAATTTATTTCATATTTTAAAATTGATCTTGTTTGTATATGTTACGGTAAAAGTACAAAATCGGCAAATGTAAACATTTACAGGTATATGTGTATACATCTACCAATTTGACAATGAGAGGTAAATGGGAGTTTGAAAATTGTAAAAAAAAGCGTCCCCACGGGGAATCGAACCAGCGATCCTCGTACTATGAACCCGAGCTCTTATCGCTGCGCTGACCGGCCATTGAAATTTATGCTAACATAGCGGGCTTATGAGTTGTCGGTTATGAGTTATTTTTTTAACGCTTGGTCATCTGGCCGTCCCGCTTGCGTCATTTTCAATTATAGTCAAGCCCTACATATACTGTAAATTTGGGTCAAATCGGTGATGACGAGTTGACAGGGCCCCCTTGTAAGATCAACTTTATATATCTACTTGAAAATGTATACTTTTTATGTGTTACAATTTCACGTGTATCTTGTTGGACAGCCTATGCGCAGTGTATGTTAATGTAAACCTCTAAAAATTGCCAACAACATTATGCATATGTACACATTTGCCGGAAATAATTGGTAAATGTAAGTTGAACTCACATTTACCAACCAAGAAGGTAAATGTGTACATTTACCAAACTACGTACTTTTACCATAACATATATAAAGACATTAATTTATATCTAATTAAATTTATTGCGAATTGAAACTAAAACCAATTATATTCATACGTTAAATTGTATACCGAAAATAGTTCCCATTACAATTTTCTTATGGGAAAACGAAATATTAAAATGGTAAAATTTATAATTAATTTACGTTGTTTTCATATATGTTCACGCGAAACGAATCGATTATAAAGAGAATTTTCGATGTGAATTAATTATATTAAACGGGTTCTTTATAGACATTCGCTGCTAGTACGTTAATTTTCTTAATGAATCAATTTAATTTTAAATATTTCGAATTAATTTTTTTTACCGAACATCATATGTTTATTATCTTAATTATTAATCAATTTAATTTGAATTATTTCGAATTCATTCTTTTACAAAACATCGGCGTCTCCGTATTTAGTTCCAACAAAAATCATACGAATTTCACTTTGTTTTAGAAGATTGAAATTGAATTTTAGTCAGATTGTCGTTAATTTAGCAGAATGAGAAAAACACGATCTCAACTCGTTGAATTCTACAAGAAATGAATAAATTTGCTTCATTATACTTTGTAAGATTTAATCAAGCAAACACTTGTTCTACATATTTTAAACTAATAAATTAGGTTCAATTAGAGTTGCATTATTTTTAATCTATTTAATTTGGCTTTAATTGAGTTTGCTGGATGTTTGAAATTATAAATCAATGTTATTCAAAGTTATGTATGTAAATTCGTATAAAACAAAGCTTTCAGTTTGCGATCTTTGTTTCTTTCAAAACTGCGAGATTTATTATAGAAACAATTCAGTTTCTCTTGATTTAATATAAAGTGGATAAGCAGCACCAAGAATATTAGCTCTCAAATCAATCAAATAAATAAAGTATTCCTAAGGACTAGGCCGCACTACGGCTAAACCGTCGTGGTTTTTAATCGCGTGATTTTGTGACTTAAGTAAACAAATACAAGCGGCCTCACTTGCGGTTTTTTTCCCGCGACTGATTTTTCACATAGCGTAATGTGTGTTTCTCGAGCGGTTTCTCGGTTACCGCTCGCGGGAAAAAACCCTAGTGCGGCTTCGGCCTTATTAGAACTTAAATTGCTTGGATCTTATTTGTTAGGCCGATCATTTTTTGTAACTTTGGCAATTGTTGAACTAAAAATTTGAAACGTTGCAAATTTCATTAAGTTCTGTTAATTAGCAAACGTTTTACAGGTTTGTAAAATTTGCAAAAATTGCAAAATCAATTTTTGTAACTTTAGCAATTGTTGATCTAAAAATTTGAAACTTTGCAAATTTGTTGTTTATAGCGAAACTAAGAAACGTTGCAAATTTCATTAAATTCTGTTAATTAGCAAACGTTCTACAGGTCTGTAAAATTAGCAAACATTGCGAAATCAATTTTTGTAACTTTGGCAATTGTTGCTCTAAAAAGTTGAAACTTTGCAAATGTGTTGCTTATAGTGCAACTAAGAAACGTTGCAAATTTCATTAAATCTTGTAAATTAGCAAACGTTCTACAGGTCGGTCAAATTTGAAAACATTGCAAAATCAATTTTTGTAACTTTGGCAATTGTTGATCTAAAAATTTGGAACGTTGCAAATTTCATTAAGTTCTGTTAATTAGCAAACGTTTTACAGGTTTGTAAAATTTGCAAAATCAATTTTTGTAATTTTGGCAATTGTTGATCTAAAAATTTGAAACTTTGCAAATTTGTTGTTTCTAGCGCTACTAAGAAACGTTGCAAATTTCATTGAAGTCGTTGTTAATTCGTTGCTAATGTTAATTAGCAAACGTTTTACAGGTTTGTGAAATATGAAAACATTGAAAAATCAATTTTTGTAACTTTGGCAATTGTTGATCTAAAAATTTGAAACTTTGCAAATTTGTTGTTTATAGCGCAACTAAGAATCGTTGCATATTTCATTAAAGTCTGTTAATTAGCAAACGTTCTACAGATCTGTTAAATTTGCAAACATTGCAAAATCAATTTTTGTAACTTTGACAATTGTAGATTTTAAATTTGAAACTTTGCAAATTTGTTGTTTATAGCGAAACTAAGAAACGTTGCAAATTTCATTAAATTCTGTTAATTAGCAAACGTTCTACAGGTCTGTAAAATTTGCAAACATTGCGAAATCAATTTTTGTAACTTTGGCAATTGTTGCTCTAAAAAGTTGAAACTTTGCAAATTTGTTGCTTATAGTGCAACTAAGAAACGTTGCAAATTTCACTAAATCTTGTAAATTTGCAAACGTTCTACAGGTCTGCCAAATTTGAAAACATTGCAAAAGCAATTTTTGTAACTTTGGCAATTGTCGATCTAAAAATTTGAAACTTTGCAAATTTGTTGCTTATAGTGCTACTAAGAAACGTTGCAAATTTCATTAAATCTTGTAAATTTGCAAACGTTCTACAGGTCTGCCAAATTTGAAAACATTGCAAAATCAATTTTTATAACTTTGGAAATTGTTGATCTAAAAATTTGAAACTTTTCAAATTTGTGGTTTATAGCGAAACTAAGAAACGTTGCTAATTTTATTAAATTCTATGAATTAGCAAACGATCTACAGGTCTGTAAAAGTTGCAAACATTGCGAAATCAATTTTTGTAACTTTGGCAATTGTTGCTCTAAAAAGTTGAAACTTTGCAAATTTGTTGCTTATAGCGCAACTAAGAAACGTTACAAATTTTATTAAATCTTGTAAATTAGCAAACGTTCTACAGGTCTGCCAAATTTGAAAACATTGCAAAATCAATTTTTGTAACTTTGGCAATTGCTGATCTAAAAATTTGAAACTTTGCAAATTTGTTGTTTATAGCGAAACTAAGAAACGTTGCAAATTTCATTAAATTCTATGAATTAGCAAACGTTCTACAGGTCTGTAAAATTTGCAAACATTGCGAAATCATTTTTTGTAACTTTGGCAATTGTTGCTCTAAAAAGTTGAAACTTTGCAAATTTGTTGCTTATAGTGCAACTAAGAAACGTTACAAATTTTATTAAATCTTGTAAATTAGCAAACGTTCTACAGGTCTGCCAAATTTGAAAACATTGCAAAATCAATTTTTGTAACTTTGGCAATTGTTGATCTAAAAATTTGAAACTTTGCAAGTGTGTTGCTTATAGTGCAACTAAGAAACGTTGCAAATTTCATTAAATTCTATGAATTAGCAAACGTTCTACAGGTCTGTCAAATTTGTAAACATTGCAAAATAAATTTTTGTAACTTTGGCAATTTCCCGCGAGTAGTAACTTTCCCTGCTAGAACCGCGAAACCGCTCAAGAAACACACATTACGCTATGGGAAAAATCAGTCGCGGAAAAAAACCGCAAATGAGGCCGCTTGTATTAGCTTACTTGAGTCACAAAATCACGCGATTAAAATCCGCGGCGGTTTAGCCGTAGTGCGGCCTAGGTTAGTCACAATTTTAATTGTAAAAAGACAGCCTAAAAGCTGAACGTAAAATAATAATTAATACTGCATCGATAAAAAATGAAATATAATTAAATTGAGCGTAATATCTTAACAATAGATTGTGTTGATGAAATATGCATTTTTCTTAAAGAACATGTAAATTATTTGGATTGTGATGTTGAATTAAAAGGCGTTTATTATTAAAATCGTACGTTAGTTTTTAATAAAGTAAGTTTTCGCAATGTTTACCAATGACGAAACCCAAACGAAATACGCAATACAATTTTTTTCCGGTCGAAATGGCAAGAATTTCGGTTACGTAATAACTCCCAACCATACCAGTATTTTAACAATAATGAAATCGTTTGCTCGAGGACACAATATAAAAGAGTTTATTTTGAAACATTTCTTTTAATATAAATACCAAATTTGACAAATAAAATATAATTAAAATTAATCGCATAAAAAATATAATATGGGTAAAGAGAGCGCAAAATTAGTCACATAGAATACAATAAGATGAAAATACAGTATAATCTCGATAATCCGACACTTATAGGAGCAGACAACCGCCGGATTATCAAGGTGGTGGGAGGGAAGCGCGCGAGCGGTCTCCAGACCGCCGGATTACTGAACGTGTTGTCCGATTAACCAACGGCCGAATTACCGAGATTATATTGTAGTTTGGAAATTCCTTATGCTTTAGTTTTTTTTTTCTAATAGTTTTTCTCTTTGCTGAAACGTTTTGCTTACATGGCCGCACTACCGTTTTTTCCGGCGAGCGGTAACCGCTATAACCGCGAAACCGCTCGAGAAACACACAGTACGCTATGGGAAAAATCAGTCGCGGGAAAAAATCGCAAGTGAGGTCGCTTATATTAGCTAGCCACAAAATCACGCGATTAAAAACCGCGGCGGTTTAACCGTAGGGCGGCCTAGGCCTTATGCCTAGGCCGCGCGGCCTAAACAAGTCTAACAAGGCCTACGGCTAAACCGCCGCGGTTTTTAGTTGCGTGATTTTCTGAGTCAAGTAAATTAACACAAGCGCCTCACTTGCGGTTTTTTTCCGCGACTGATTTTAATAGCGTACAGTGTTCTTCTCGAGCGGTTATAGCGGTTACCGCTGGCGGTAAAAAAACGTAGTGCGGCCTCGGCCTTACTTACGTTCTATTTTTTTTAATTAAAACAATTGGCCATACAAATTGTTAACCTTCACTGCTGTTTCTCTTGGAAATAAATAAGAAAAACCGCATTGGCTAAAAATTTATCGTATTGCATCAAAATAAAATAATATTAAAGAGTTTATTTTGAAACATTTCTTGTAATATAAATCCCAAATGTTCAATAAAATCGTGTGCTGAATAATTTAATTAAGTTTATCGATTTTTTTAACTGTAAATATGCGTTAATTTTTAAATAAAAATTATACATTTTAGATCTATCTATATATATATATATATATATATATATATATATATACATATATATATATATATATATATATATATATATATATATATATATATACATTTATATATATATATATATATATATATATATATATATATATATATATATATATATATATATATATATATAGGGTGTTTCATAAATGTCCAGCAGAAATTCTAGTGCGTGTTTTAGAGAACAAAATAAGAAAAAAAGTCCTTATAAAGAAGTGTCCGAAAACACTTCCTTACTGAGATACAGCCCTTTAAAGGGGGTGGCCTCACACAGCGTTTTTACTAATATCTCAGACGCAACTAATGATAATTGATTCAAATTTTGGGAGTACTCATTACTGGTGCCGAACTACCTCTTTGTTTCTGTCGCCCAAGATAACAGTTTTCGAGAAAAAAATTAGAACGTACTTCTTTGGGAATTACATTGTGAAAACTAAAAGTTTACTGATCAAATGTTTAATGCACCTTTAAAATTTGGCATTTTGTGTCAGTCAAAAAACTGTTAAGGCCGATTCTCATATACGTGACATTCAGCTACGCGACGTCGCGCGATGAAGTGTCGCTAATTGTAGCGTCGCACCCAACTATTCACATATAGAGCCTCTCAGAGAAAATACGAGGCCCGGGACAGTTGATATTTGGAGGCCCCCTCCCACATCCGTCGAAAAGTAAAAACTTTGGCTAAGAAAAAATTATAGTTTTTGTTATAGTTTTATGCTTTTCGCGCTTTAGCATCAGCAAATTCGGTTATAATTCGGTTGTAATCTTGGAAAGTAAGGCCCGTTATATGATGAGGCCTATGGCAACTGACCCTTCTGTATATCTATGTCGCTCCCTATATTCTACCAGGGCGGTTGGCCGGAGAAATTTGTCGACATGTTTTATAAGATATTTTGTCGGGGTTGCTGTATGAAGTGCCTCTTTTAACTAGACAGCCAAATGTGGTTTATGCACGATTGTGTATATCTATAGCCTATCCATTAAGGTGGATAGGTCCAGGCGGTCCAGTTGCTTGGCCAACAAGGTCACGGGACATAAAACCCCTTGGACTACTTTTTTGGGATCACTTAAAAATCTTAGTCTATGAAACACAAGTAGCGGATCTCGCAGAACCGCAGCGTCGTGTGAAAAATGGATGTGCAACCATTCAGGTCTTCTTCTTCTGGCGCTATAGCACAATTTGAGCCTTGGCCTTTCGTAGCTTCCTCCTCCATTCCTCTCTTTCCCGGGCCACTTTCCCTTCCATCTTCCCAGATTAAGGATTCGTCTTTCGCCCTGGTCAACTTCATCCTCCCATTTTTTTCTTGCTCTTCCTATCGACCTCTTCCCCTCCATTCGGTCGTTCAGGATTCTTTTGTGCATTCTACCATCTGTCATTCTTCTAATGTGCCTGCGTACCGGAGACGCTACCATTCAGGTCACCGCAGGAATTTTGGAACGAAGATCATTATTGCGCCGTGCTGAAGCTTGTGTTGGGCTTGAGGGACGGCAATTTGAACTATTATGAATTAACTATTACGTTTATGTGCTACTTCAAAACTGAAATAAAGATTTGCTTCTTGTTTTCTTTGACTGGATTTAAAATTTTTTTTTTATCATTCCAAAAAATTAATTCGTTTTAATGTTTTTCACGAAAACTGTTATCTAGAGCGACAGAACAATTTCATCTAATCAAGCATTTGCTAAATGTGCAGATGGAAAAAATATTTGCAAAAATATGTATGTTCCCCCTATGTACCGTAACTGGTTGGCGAACGATAGTTGGACACCGTTAACGAGTACACACAAAGTTTGAATCAATTATCATTAGTTGCGTCTGAGATATTAGCAAGAATGTTTTGTGATGCCACCCTCTTTTAAGGGCTGTGCCTCAGTTAGGAATCGTTTTCGGATACATCTTTATAGGAACTTTTTTTCTTATTTTGTGCTCTAGAACACGCCCTAGAATATCTGCCATTTCTTCTGTCATTCTGACATTTATGAAAGACCCTAAATATGTATATATTTATATATCAAGCAGGATTCAGACCAAACAGGTCCTGCCCAGATCAAATTATGAATCTCAAAACCATACTGAAACTATTGTAAACTATTGTAGACTTCACATTTGTAGACTTCAAAAAGGCATACGATTCAATAGACAGATCCTCTCTATTCCAGATTCTAGAAGAGAGAGGACTAGATCCCAAAATCCTAGAACTCATAAAACAAACACTCAATGGCACGAAAGTTATGGGGGAAATTTCAGAACCCTTTGACATTCGAACAGGTGTGAGACAAGGTGGACTCTCTCCTATTCTGTTCAATTTCGTGCTAGACAAGAATGAGAGAAGGAACTCAAGAAATGTGAGTCTTGGAAACTGATCCGACTGTGCTTTCCCAAAAACAAGCTGTACGTACGGATTATCTGGCGATACTAACAGAGGATGAGGAGACTGCAATCAAACAGCTTGAGATACTTAGGAATGTGCAGAAAAAGTGGTACTACAGATCTCATTTGAGGAAACTAAATTCTTCTGTTTAAAGACTGATATCACGAGTCTGAGAATAAATTACGATAAAATCGACAAGGTCCCGTATTTATTAATATCTCGCAGAATTCATCGAACCGACAGGCCTTGAGAAGATCTCACAGCAAAACCTTCTCCAAAAAGTCAAGAAGGCATTATGGTTAGTCCAAGACATCTACAACAAAAAATCTATGTCAAGGCAGACAAAAATTCGGCATTACAACACAGAAGATCATCAGGAAAATCCTCGGAGCAAGATATACCCAAGACGGCTACAGGCTACAATCAATCAAAACACCAGAAAAGTTTTCAAGCATTGAAATTGTAATTAAGAAAAGCCGAATGATATTCTTTGGACATCTAACGAGTCTATCAGAAAATCGACTGTCAAGAAGGATATTAGATTATGTTAGCTCATTAAAGAATTCGACACCTTGGTTCGAGAGGACATCACAAACGCAAACATATGTACAACATACATTTTAGAAAGAGACACCTTCAGATACAGAGTAAACAAATGGGAAGTTACATCGTAGCAACCAAAGCAAAAGCAGTACACTCCGAAGTGGTCGGAAAAATGTAAACAAGCCTTCCCCGAAAGAAAGCTTATTGGAAAAACAAGAAGAACTCAAAGAAAACTTGATTGGGGCGTTTGCTTAACGTCTTCCATTATTGGTAATATATATATATATATATATATATATATATATATATATATATATATATATATATATATACAAGATATGAAAGTTACTAAAAAGTAAAATTCGGATAACGTGCGTAGCACAAACCGCATAACCATGCTAAGAAATTGAAAGAAAAACAGAATATAACATCCAACCAAAAGGACAGGAACAACCCTAAACCAGGAACCTAACCTGTGTACAGTGAATAATATATATATATATATATATATATATATATATCGTTTGTTTGGATGAACAGGGTATTAACTCAAAATTTACGATTTTTAACTCTTAAAAATACAGTCCTAATACATAACGAACGTGGTTGCTTAACGATATAATGACAAATTGGCGGGGGTGCGAGGTATGATGTTCGTCTTTTTTGAACGTCCGTTTAAACAACACTGTCGTATTCTGTCTTACTCATGGAGTTGTGGTGAAAGGACGTCGTTCGTTTGTGATAGACAGTTTTAACATTCAGTTACAACTTATTCCTAATATTATATGAAGCGAAATATATATATATATATATATATATATATATATATATATATATATATATGTTGTATTTGAGGTTTTCGCGGATAGATACCTGTGTTGTATTGTTTTCTCGGGGAATCCGCGTTGATGCTGAGGTTTGGCTCTGAAAAGAACCGGATTCTCGACGTTTCGGCGAACTAACATTCGCCATTCTCAAGAGATATATGCGTCCGTGCGGGTCAACCGTTAGACGCATACTTATATAGTATACGCATATTTATATATATATATATATATATATATATATATATATATATATATATATATAAATGCTCCTTAAACATAACTAAATAAATTAACAAATAATGTAATAAAAAAAATAATCGAAAGGTCGAACATAGACCCGCAAAATTTAAACGCCACCACCGCTACATTTTTAAATTCCGCCAATCTACATCAAAAATTTTTATGATAAATCAAAATAAAACATTTTATTTGTAATTAAAACATTTTTAAAACTCAAAATATTTTATTTTTTAACCCCGGTTAGATTAGGTTGCCCGCCGCGAAGCGGACAGATAAATTAAGACAACATACGCGTGGTAGCACGAACTCTCGATACAATATATAGCGGTGGTCGCGTTAATACGTAAGTACCAAATATAATTTTCTAGTTAGTACTCTGGTTTATAAGAATTTTTTTCTGTAAAAAGGTATTATTACGTTCTTGCCTGTAGAATGTCTATTTTTTTCTCAGTAATAGCAAAATTGACAAGGTCATGAAGTGAACAAAAACGTTATCTATAAAGTTAGTTTAAAAGATATTATAGGTGAAGTTAACCAATTATTTACAGAAATGGAAATATATTGATTTGAAACTTCAAATCGCTCTCCTGAAAAATAGGCTTTTTTGAGTTAATACCCTGTTCATCTGGACCAACGATATGTGTGTGTGTATTTAAGATTTTTAGGATATATGCTTTCACTGATTTTTTATTTTATTTTTTAGAGAACAATATTTCGGATAACAATTTTTGTATATAACGAATTTCGTATATAATTTCCTTGCTAACGTATATTTCCTTGAACAACAGAAACAATGCGCTATGCGTTTTTCTTGCAGCAAAAAAAAATATTTTATATACATGCAGACATTTCTATGTGTGCAATTAACGGGCGTTGGTTATAAAAAGAAAAAAATTCTGAAAGAAATTTACTAATGATGTAAAACATATACAATCTCGTTATGACAAGTTTTATTACTCAAAGCGAAATATAAAAATAAGGCGATGCATAAAAGAATAAAATGTCAGATAATTATTTTTTTTAATGTTGAGGTTTATTAAAGCCTAGGCCGCACTACGGCTAAACCGCTGCGGTTTTTAATCGCGTGATTTTGTGACTCAAGTAAGCTAATACAAGCAGCCTCACTTGCGGTTTTTTCCCGCCACTGATATTTCCCATAGTGTAATGTGTGTTTCTCGTGCGGTTTCGCGGTTATAGCGGTTACCACTCGCGGGAGAAAACCATAGTGCTGCCTCGGCCTAAAGAGTATATTAAACCGCCCCAAGCTTTGAAAATATATCCAAGATATTTTCGAAGATTAATTGTATGAAAGATGTAATTCTTCGTAAAGTTTAGAAATTGAAAGTATATTGGCCGAGGCGACACTACAGTTTTTTTCCACTACGCTATTAAAATCAGTCGCGGGATAAAACCGCAAGTGAGGCGACCGCTTGTATTAGCTTACTTCACAAAATCACACGTTTAAAAACCGCCGCGGTTTTTAATCGCGTGATTTTATGACTCAAGGAAGCTAATACAAGAGGCCTCACTTGCGGTTTTTTCCCTCTACTGATTTTTCCCATAGCGTAGTGTGTGTTTCTCGAGCGGTTTCGTGGTTACAGCGGTCACTGCTCGCGGGAAAAAAACCGTAGTGCTGCCTCGGCCTTACCGAAGAAATATTTTATTAAATCAACTTTTATTTAGTCATGGATTTCGTTCACTTTCAGATTATACAGGGTGTTTCAATTAAATCACAACTTATTTGTAGGTTTCAACAAAGCTAGAATTAAAGTTACAATTAAACCACTAAGATGCTAAGTATAGATAACTAAGTTTTATAATGATTTTATAGGAACTTAAGTTTTGACTTTGGACTTACTCCATTTAAAGTTTAGTCGTCTATTGTTACCACTTGTGGTGTGTAGGGGCAATTAATAATCTAGGCTGTAATTAATAAACTAAGAAAAAAATCAGGAAAAGTTTTAAATAAAATTGTAGACAGTTTAATTATTGTGTATTAAAAACAATAAAAATATTTCGTAAAAAGTTTGCTTCGAAAATTTGAGAAATTTTTGTCAAAATACAAAAAAAATTCGCGTTAAAAATCTTGACCTAACATAACCTAAGCACTGAGATGCAGTTTTATAATGATTTTATAGGAAATTAAGTTTTGACTTTGAACTTACTCCATTTAAGGTTTAGTCGTCTATTGTCGTCACTTGTTGTGTTTAGTGGCAATAAATAATTTAGGCTGTAATTAATAAACTAAGAAAAATTTCAGGAAGTTTTAAATACAATTTTTAGACAGTTTAATTGTCTATTAAAAACTATGAAAATATTTATAAAAAATGTTTTCTTCGAGAATTTGAGAAATTTTTGCCAAAATACAAATATTTTCCGCCTTAACAATCTTGACCCAACTTTTTAATTTACTAGGCTGCAATTAGTAAACTAAGGAAAATAATTCATACTCTTATCACTACTAACTTTTTTTACTCTACCATCATTATTTTTTTTTATTACACATTCATTAAAAGTACTATCTTTGTGCCCGTTTTCTAGTGCGAGAAATGCCACTTTTGGTTGTATTACCACCTAACTTGGGTAACGCATCCAAATATTCAATATCGCTAAGTTATATTAAAAAAAAAAACAATAAAATAAATAAAATAAACACAATCAATACCTCAATATTAAGAAAAGTGATGTGATTTTTTTTTCATTACAAAATAAAAATTAAAGAAAACGTTTTAAAATGAGTGTAAATTCTATGGTGATACCGGAGACTGATGAGAGTTCTTATGACGAATCCACACCACCGGAGACAATTGATTGAAAAAGCAAATTCTTCATTTTAGAATCTATTTTTTTTGGATGGCACCTGGATCCCAAACTTGTAAGATACATCCTCTCGCATGTGTAATAAAAAAAAAATGGTTTGCAACACGGGTGGTACATAAAATTTGCAACACGGGCGGTATTGTCAGTTGCAACAGTGGCGGTATTGCCCTCTCTAACGAATATGCGCACTCACCTCGTTCGTGCGCCCAATTTCGTTCTCGTGTCCAATTGACAACTTATCGCCCTTGTTGCAAAATATGCTATTTTTATTAATGTGATACCTATTTCTTAGGCAAGTGATACCCATTCATTTTATGTTGTTTCCACAAATCAAATATTTCAAATAAGTCATTTAGGCAGTCAAAACTTTTTGTTACTTCAGATTAACCTTTTTGAGATAACAATACATTTTTGCAATAAAAACATTATTTCGAGTTATCGTTGCTATCATCTATGACTACAATATTATTGATACAAAACTTGAGCTGAGCGCAGGAATAGACTGGATACACTTTAATTTAAACAAATCATGATAGTCAAATTGTTTGATGATATAATTAGCATGACAAAAAACATTTTAAGAAAATACAACTTATTTTTGTTACAAATTGTGCAGCGAATCGGAAAACACAATTACATCGACGAAAAATTGGCAATAATCCCTCGATTTACACCAGGCCTGGGACAGGCCTGGGCAAAACCTAGCAATATTGTTCTGTATAGGCGAGTATATATGCATCGGTAGTGGTATACAAATAACTAAATAACTATCAAAATACAAACAAATTTAACGCGGCCCGCGGACAAATTTTCTTACGTAATATGGCCCGACAGCCAAAATATTTTCCCAGCCCTGATTTACATGCTAATACTATACGTTCCAGGATAAGTCCAGAAGTGATCTACCTCAGTAGATTTATTTTGTTTTCTTTCTTCCTTACCTTGATTACATTAGAACGTAAACATAAAACATATGACCATGCCGTTGGGGGTTTTTGAAAGAGCCACTTAGGTAAATTTAAACCGTGTAAATTGAGTACCGAGTAAATCGAAGGATGGGTGATGCATAAAAGGATAAAATGTCAAATGATTTTTTTAAATAAATATAAATATGATATAAATGGGGTATAAATATGGGGTACATTATTATAAAGCTTATAAGATCGTTGTTATACTCATAATAGGGAATATGCATAAATTTTTGTTCAACTCACTTTTTACTTCGTCTTAACATAGTAAAAAATATAAATACTGTTGAAAGTGTTCCGATGATTTTTAAAATAATGTATAAAATACCGATTAAATTTGGCCTGTTTGAACGGTACCATTTATCGCGCGCTTTGGATGACGTCGCATACCGCTTGACATTCAGTGTTGACTAGCTTATTTGCATAGACCGTTAAGGATTTTTAGTTTGAATTTGTTATTTCGATGATGGAAAAAGCTAAAAAAAACATTTTATAGATATAGTGTAGTATCTGAATGCAAAAACACTATTATAAGTTCACTAGATAAAGTGTTTGACAAAGTCCCAATCGAGGTGTATAGTCCACCCTACCTACATCGTCGCCGATAAATGTCAACTCGCACGTCACATACCATTACGACCAATGGTGATGCGTTTCGCAAAGTTCGAGCGTAACTTATGAGTCAAAATAGTGTTTGAATGTTTCTATATTTTCAATTGTCCTAATAGTTCTTAAAATTCATTATTTTTATTTATAATAACATAACAAATTTAAAAATTATTAATTATTATTTATTTAATACAATAAAGTTATTAAATGACTTCGATATTTTTGAATTGTACGGTGTAATAATAAAATTTGGCGACAGCGCTTTAGGGGTCGTCCATTAATCACGTGATGTTTTTTAGCAATTTTTTAAGCCCTCCGCCCGGTGATACGTGGTGAGGTTGTAGGTTAAGCCCCCTATAGTCCACCCTACCCAAATAGCCCTATAGTCCACCCTATAGTCCACCCTACCCAAAATCACGTATAATTTTTTGGAACAAGTCGCGCGCAATTTTTCGATTTAAAATTTGCGCGTTCAACGAAAAAATAAATATATGTGATATCTCACTACAACCCCCCTCGGGGTGATATTCCCCCATGTGATATTTCGTGATTCTTCACAACCCCCCGCTCTCGAGCCTCACGTGATTAATAGACGATCCCTTATTGTGTCTTGTTGTCTATGAATTACTGTCGATAAAAAGATTCAAAAACAAGTATCCAAGTATATTGTATATAGTCTTCTATTTCTTAAACTTACGAAATTAATATCGAAAAAAATAAACAAGGACGTGACGGAAGCTTGTCAGCCATAAGAGCCTGTGTATAAGAATTGAAAAAACATCATTTTTGCTTTTTTTTTTTCGGATAAACTAAACGGTGGATAACTTTCAAATTTTGAGAGGACATAAATAAAGTATTGATCTGCATGTATAAAAGGTTTCAAACATTAAACTTAAAAAAAATATATTTAAGATGGGATTCGCTCGAACCTCTTAAATACAAACTAAATGAGAAAATAATGGTATAGGTGTAAGGTCAAGATCATAAAGTATCGGAGATAAAAACATCAAGTAAATTTAAATCAATTGCATATTCCCTATTCATATACCACCGCCACTGCTTGCGTTCAGAAATCCTTTAGCTCCGTTATTCAAAGAGTTATTGACCAAAATATCGACAAGGTAATATTTTTGGAAACTTTATTTATAGTACAAATTTATAGTACAAAATGAAATCAAGAATTTTGTTGTTGCTTTGTCAATTTTTGAAGGTTTTCAAAAGAAACATCCTGTATATCTCAATTGATTTAAAAAATGTCCCAACTTATATAATTTTAGAAATAACATAACAATTTAGCGTTATTTAAGGCACAAATAAAGGATGCCATTTAAATGCTAATAATTATTTGCTAACAATATATTATCTCTTTTTCGTTTCGTTGTACTAAATTTGTATCAAACATTTTTGGCAAAACATATATAGGAAGGAGGGTTTATTAAATAATTTGAGGGAGATAGCTATTGGGTATTTAATAAGAAAAAAATATATAACATTAAATATGTGTTTTTTATTAAAATAACAAATTGTTTGTGTGTTGTTTTTTGCAAACTGATATTGTAATTCTAAGGGAAATTTGTAAATCGAAAATTATTCTGTTCCAATTTATTTCTGTGTAATTTACGCAGATTAATTGGATTGATACCAATATTTGTTGATTACCCATTTCCAAAACTCACGAAACCATTCCGCGTGGTTTAATTTTATGTTTTACTAACAAAATTGTCGTGAATTTATATATTTAGCCGTAAATTTAAAACACATAAAAGTCTCTTATTTATTATTGATACAGAAACTTTGCAATCACATGATAAATCTGAACTTACAAATTGCAATGAACTTGAAATATACACAAGCTATTTATAGCAATAACTGAAATCATAGGACATTGGTGTATTCGAAATTCAATTTATTTTACGTTTGAAGAGTTAAATATTCAGGAATTGCTATAAAAAATATTAGGTTTTATTATATATTTGAGGTTTAACAAAATTTGGTTACAATTTCGTTTAGAATTAGTTTATCAGTTAGCAAAAACTGGAAGAAGTTTCCGATAGATAAATTTAATTACGATGCTGATTATAAATAATTAAATAAACATTAGTATAACAAAGTATTACCGCTGTACCGACCTAACAACTAATACGACGAAAAAAACATGCATATAAACCTAATTATAAAACTTTGGCTAATTTTGCGTGGACTATTTTGAGAAGCAAAATTTCAATATTAAATCTCGTTCTATTCCTGTTGAAATGCTTTGTATTTTCACTTTTAACTCATTTCCAATTATGTTTCTCAAAATAGCTTGTTTACATGTGAGGTATTATGAATAAAATATAATTAAAGTTAAACGGATAAAAACTATAATAAGGGTAAAATGCGCGCATTTCAATACTGTTCTTACTGCGAAATCTTTACAATTTGAATTAAATTGTCAAGTAATAAAAAAAAAAAACTTAAAATACAATAAGACGAAAATAGTTTTTAATTTCTTTCTTTCAAATTGAATCATTTCATTGTTAATTACAATCATAGATATTAATTTAAATTCACGATTTGTGTTCATTCTTTAGTGTTTTTTTTTTCTCTCTCGCCAACAATATAATTTTACTTTTTTTTATTTAAAAAAAAGTTTGATACTTTTTCTTCTATTTTTATTTAAAAAAAGTTTGTTTATTATTTTTTATTACTCATGCGTGAAAAGTACTTCTTGACGCACGTTTTTTAATGGGAGAAATGCCACTTTTCGTTGTATTTCATATCCTGGGTAACGAACCCAAATATTCAATATCGTTAGGTTACATTAAAAAAGCCAAATAAATAAATAAAATAAACACAATCAAGACCTCATTATTAAAAAGGTGACGTGAAAGTGTCAGAAATTTTTTTCATTACAAAATAATAATTCAAATTAAATAAAACGTTTTAAAATGAGTGTAAATTCTATGGTGATACCGGAGATTGTTCTTATGACGAATCCACACCACCGGGGACAATTGAAAAAGTAAATTCCTTATTTTTGATTCCATTTTTTTTGTTGGATGGCTCCTGGATTCCAAACTTGTAAGATACATCCCTTCGCATGAGTAATAAAAAATATTGTTTGTAACACGGGCGGTATTGTCCCTCGAGCGATTGACCTCTCGAGCGAATGTGCGCACTTCGTTCGTGCGCCCAATTTCGCTTTCGCATCAAATTGACAACTTACCGCCCTAGTTACAAAATATGTTATAAATAGTTTCATTTTGTTTTTATGAATTACGTATTAAAACAATTGGCCATACAAATTGTTAACCTTCACTACTGTTTCTCTTGGAAATAAATAAGAGAAACAGTTAAAAGTGACTAATTTTTCACATTGCTTCAAAATAAAATATTTTGTTTAACAAAAGAAACAATTCATTGAATTGTTTAAATCAGGCATGAGCAACCTGCGGCCCGCGGGCCGCATGCAGTGTATGTGCCGGCTTCCCTGCGCAATGAAAACTACTCTACTGCCCCAAATTTTAATAAACGGAACCAATATGCCAGATTTACGTTTTATCGCTCCTGTACTGGAACACTTAATGGTAATTTAGCCATAGTTCCAAAAGAGGTTGCTCATGGTTTAAATGATTAATCTTTTGATTATGTAGAAATTTGCTAAAATAGCATTCAATGTTACAATTTGGAGAAACAGATGTTCAAATCAATTTCTTCAAATTCAATCAATGTTTTAATTCGATTTTAAAAGTATTGTGTGAACCTCTACTTTATTAGAAGCAATGCGATGAAATTATGAAATAATTACATATCTAATCAAGAGGATCGATATTAACCGAATGAACATTCAAATTTTTTTTGTTTTGTTTTTTTTTATAAAATATATGCATCTGACTAACAAAAATTAAAGAAAGAAAAACGTTATAGGAATAGGACGCTATAAAAAATACTCTGATTTAGTTTAGCATATAATATTTACTTATAATAGGCCTTTTTATTGTTTCGAAAATCGCCGATATATTTATAATATATGAACTCTAAACATAAAAAGTAACTTATGAAAATAATTGCAGACCTCTCTGTACAGTGCCTCAAGATTTGAGAAAATGCTCACTAAAAATTGCGTCGTTTTCCATTTTAAAAAATATATTTACATACAATAAATCTTATACATAGGAAAATTTAATAATTGCAACGAAACCTATTCTAAAAAAAAACTACTTATACATTCAAAAATTTACTAAAAGAAAATCTAAATTTCCCAGCGATTAAGTTAATTAATTCTCTACCAAAGAAATCATAGTGTGATAACCATTCGAATGTAAAAACGATTTTTTCGAGAGTTAGTTCTTTTTTGGTAAAACTTTAGCCGCAATAAATATATATTTTTTGTATATTTTCTTTTTAATAAAAATCTGTTAAACTTTAACATACCGACATCTTCGCACGTCTTATATCACACCGAGAAACGATTGGGTTTAATCTTTTGTTTTCTTTTAAGCTACTAAGGTCCTTAAGCTACATACATATATAATTTCCGCCTTAAAAATATCTCTCAATCTCCCTCTAAAACATGAAGAATGTACACAATAAGAAAATATAGTTTTGTATCGTTACAGATATTATTTTTCTGTTTTATATAATTATATATATATTTATATTTCTTTTTCTGTAGAAGCTAGACAATTTTTCTTTTATTTAGCACGTGTGTACAGCTAATTGGCGATTTGGACATATAACTTTTTTGTAAATCCTACTTTCTAAGAAAGATATTTCAATGAAAATATATTGGTGTTATTGTCTCCATTAATATAATATTATTATTACAAAAATATATACACATAATTTCAAAATTATAAAACACTTTTTTTCTTCTACTGCGATATAATTTTGTTTTATTAGTCTACTTGATAGCAAATAAATTAAAAAATTTCAAATGTTTTGTATTTAAGGATCTCTTGTGCTAAAAAAAATATTCAAATAGATTGACCGTTAAATAGTGACCGTTTTAGAAATTTTAACTACCTAAGTGTTAAGATATATTATTTGTCCAATTCGCCCTCGGTTTACGACAGAGCAGAACATTTTCAAGTTCACCAAAAAATATGGAGCTCTGATCTAAGGGTATGTACGTTTCGTGTTAATTTTCACTGCCCAAGCTACACTTATAAAACATTTAATATACATCATAAATTTATTTATATAAATTTTTCTTTGTACGGTCATTTTGTAAGCAATTTTTTTTTGTTTATACTAAATCCTCGAATGAGATTACAATAATTTGATTTATTTTGAAAAATTCGGAATAGAATGATAACGTTACGATTGAGACTCGTGTAATTAGTCTCACGGATAAACAGTAATGAGGCAAACGGGTCTTAGTCATCACTATTTAAGTGTTTCAATGGCAATTAGTCCTTGTGATTTGAAACTAACGCTAATTAGCCTAACTCTGTTTATCTATATAATCAGTTCATGAATTAATTTCATTCGCGCTTCGCATCCAGATCAATTATGAATAGATTTTAGAATTAAGACTAATTAGATCTCAAATAGCATTTCTGACTAATAGTAATTAGTCCCTGCGTTTCATAGATAAGTTAGATTCCCTACGATTGCGATCATTGTTACTTAGACTATACGGTTGCGAGTCCAACGGCTAAATCTATATACGATAAGTGCGACGCTAGTTAGTCTCTACGTTTGAGATTAACACTTAAGTCCTTACGATTAAGAACATCGATTAAATCTTATTACGACCTAGCTTAACATTACTATTAGTCCCGTAACATAAATTACAATTTTCCGCATTTAACGATAAGAATGTTTTTTGTGGGTTTCCCCGCAGTATCGCCGTATATGCTAATTTTTTCAACCAGTTCGAGACCTTCGACTACATGTCCAAAAATTCCCGTGAAACCCCGCATTTCTTGCAAAATTATTCTAAATTGAGAACCTACCATACCTAGGTTGTCGTGTCGTTTTTGAGTTCTTCGCATGCCGACTGTTCCTCGCACGGCCAATAATTTGGTGTCGTCTGGCAGGAAAAATGATTCTTCGAATATGGAACGTCCGCCGCGACCGTTGTTCAGCTCGAAGTCTCCGGTAATCACACTTTCGCCCTCCCAACATTGGAATATTGAGCAGCCTTTATAACCCATTCCAGTTTCACCCGTAGATAAAAGCCCAAAATTCTTCGCCATCTTCGGTGCTACGTCCGCTCGAACCTCGATCACTATACGACCCATCGGAGTCCCGTTAACTTCGATATTGAAATAGTACAAAGGACAAATGTTAATTGGATTCCTGGTTATTTGTGGGGAATGCATTATCATATTATCTGGATAGTTTTTTTGTACGACGAGGTGCGGTGGGAGGTAGTTTTGGGATTGGAGTTGCAAAGTATTGTGATAGTCGACATTTCCGTTGATTTGTTTCGTTAAGACGTGGCGAGAATATAACTGCGACATACAATAGTTTGCGAGGAACAATATTGGGTTTTGTTGGGTGGTTAATACACGTGAGTTTCCGGGATAAGGAACGTCACCATTTTGGATATTTGTTAGAGCTTGCTTTAGTAATTGAAAATCAAAAACCACTGTTGAATTTCTTATTAGGTCGTCCAATTGACACTGTAAAAACATTTCCTGGTAGCGTACTTGCATTCGCTGTTTCTCCACGTTTAGTGTCGAATATAAATTTTGCACATCATTTAAATTGTCAACCATAGAAAGATTTATTCGAATTTTTGATAATAAATCACGTATTTCACTTAGTTCGATGTGTGAAGCGTTATTAGTTAAATCTGCTTCCACGTGGGTTTTTAATGTAACACAAGCTTCCAAAATCTTAACCAAAAACTCTCGCTGTTGCATAGCCAGCCGCGAAATTTCATTCAACATTTTATTCATTGATTGTAATTCACCCTGGAGATCATTAACTAATTGGTCTTTCGTTTCATTCTGAGATTTTATCTGGTGATTTGCGTGTTCGCCTGTAGTAGCACAAGCCCTGCACAGCGACGAACAGCAAGTTTGGCACCAGAGGGCTAACGGCATAGCATGAGTATGACAATTTTCCGAAATCACTTTACTGCTGCTTCCAGTACTGTTGGTTTTATCCGGCTTCAGCTTCATTTCCGAGAAGTTTTTCGTTAAACACAATACGGGGGTATAGGTGGGTAGAGATTCGGGACCGAGTTCGCCTAATTCCGTCCGTTTCCAGCAGTGGACGCACAATAATTCCTGACCTTTATTAAGCCATGTGCGCATGCATTGCAGGCAGAAGTAGTGTTTGCAGGAGAGCAGCTTCGGGCTCTGATCCGTCTCGTTGTATTTCTGTTTGCAGTAGCCGCAGAGCATTAACTCCTCGAAATCTGGCACGGCGGAGTCCATAATTCTTCCTACACAATCAAATATATAAACAGTATTAGTTTTATTTTATTAAAAAAATAATTCTATATCTATATAAGCTTGGTAAACAATTGATTATTTTAGTAAGTGGGTGCCGCTATAGTTTAATTTTTAAAGAATTAGCAATTATGCGTGTTCTGTCATAAAATAGAATCCCGTTGGCGTTTTCTTAATGATGGAATATTCTCCGGTTTTGGCAATAATGTTCGATTGGTGATTTTTTTTTTGTATTAGAGGATATGTGTGTGAGAGAGAGTATGTGTATCGGTGCCAGAACGTGTGAGCGCTCACGATTCTCAGCCTTCCGGATTGGGGTCATTACGACGATACGTCGCGCTGACGTTTGTTTTCTCGCATTAATTTATGTTTATGTGGACTGTATCGCGATTATCTCGTGTTGTTGCGTATACTGTAGATGAACTCCTTTAGTATTCAAATGTATTGGAGATAAAGGTAATGAGATTGTAGCGAATTTTGGCGGTTCATGTGTTTGCGAATTCGACAAGTGGCTTCACACACATACACACATATATTGCATGCACACATACAGAGGACACATATACATTTTGCGTGTTGATGTGAGGTAGTAATTGCTTGAGAGAAAATACGGTTCTTATGTTGTTTAGTCTTACCGTATTTGTTAATGTTGTAAACACAGCCTTTGTAAATCCGATATTAACGATACGAATGTTGGTCGTGTTTGTCGGGGGGAATTGTAATTGCGGGGGGAGAAAAAACAACTTCGATTTTCGGTTTTCGCGTTTTGTTTTTTTTTGTACTTGTTGTTGCGGTCCTACGATTTGTTGTAACGAAAGATAACTGTTCGAAGTTTAAATTACATAATTGTTTCGGTGCCGAGACGGCCGTCGGCAGGTTGTATTTGAATTGTTATTAAGAAAAAAACTTAAAACTATCGGTGGTCGCTACACGATGTGCCACATCATGTTGACGACTGAACCGAACGCCATTCGCGAGAAGTTGTCCGTGGAAATGTGTGCGCGACCTTGGCCGTCAGGCTAACGCGCTCGCGAGGCAAGAGCTCGGCCTCTACGGAACGCGCGCGGGACATTCGAATCGCAATCAATACGGGACGCCTACCCCATGGATTTTCCACTCCTGCCTCTCTCTCGCTCTCGCTCCCTCCTTTTCCACTTCCTTATCATTTTCAATATTTTTTACTCTCTCGCTCAGTATAGGAAAGTTGGACTCTACTATACAATGTATTTTATTTATTGAAATTTATCCATTACTATAATCTCTACAAATAATACAACAAACACTTTATATTTATCTTACGCCTATATATTCCAAAGCTGCTGCATTAATATAGCTCCCCAAAATTGAAAAAAAATAAAATGGGATTTAACCAAATTCCGTTCAAAAACTGCACTTCAAAATGACTGTTTCAAAAAACCTGTCTATACTCGAGTCGTGTAAAATGTTTAAATTTATATAACTGCGAATAACAAGTTATATAATATTTTTACATATTAAGTGTGGCTAAAACATGCGAATTTATCAATTCAGTATCCGTTTGAACGATATTTAAAAAATGATTGGGGTCCTAGCCCCCCAAAATTAATTTTTCTATTTTTAATAACGCATAAATTTAATTGATTAGTAACAACTTGAATGTACATTTCCTAAATAATTAAGCAATAAAACTGAATGAATGAAGTAATATATTTACACGTAAGATAAAATTATATCATCATCATCATCATTTCCTTTACTCCTCGTGGGAGCATAGGGCATCAACAAACGCTCTCCATCTGATTCTATTCTGAGCCAGGGCCTTTACCTCGCGCCACTCCTTTCCGCTTGCCCTGGCTTTCTGTACGACTGTCCTCCGCCACGTGATTTTTGGGCGGCCTCTCTTTCTTGAACCTTGGGGGTTCCAGTCAAGAGCTTCTTTTGCAATATCCCCCTCCGGCCTTCTAAGTGTGTGTCCGATCCATTTCCACTTCCTTCTTCTTATTTGGGTTTCAAGAGGCTCCATATTTGCTTTTTTCCAAAGTTCAATATTTGCTATGGTATTAGGCCAAAATATTTTAAGTATTTTTCTCAGACACTTGTTCATGAATACCTGAAGTTGTGATACTATGGTGGTAGTCACTTTCCACGTTTCGCTACCGTAAAGAAGAACTGATACTACATTAGATTTGAAAATTTGGAGCTTTAAGTTACGGGAAGTTTTTGTTGAGTTCCACAGATTGTTAAGCATTCCGAATGCCTGTCGCGCCTTCTGTGTCCGTTGTTTTACGTCTTTATCAGCACCACCATCCTGTGAAATATGGCTTCCAAGGTAGCAAAAACTATCTACTACCTGTACTTGCCTGCCATCTATCTCCCGGTTGCAGGGGGCTGTCGCAATGATCTTTATCAGCTTGCTTTATCGACATTGATTTTCATTCCCACCTGCATTGCGTACTTTTTTTCCATATCTACTTTGGTGTGGGACAGGAGACAGATATCGTCGGCAAAATCTAGGTCTTCTAAATGCCTCACGAGCGTCCATCGAATTCCCTTTGTTTTTTTATTTGCTTTCTTCATGACCCAGTCTAAGACTATGGTAAACAGAAGTGGGGAGAGCGTGCATCCTTGTTTTACTACCGAATGCACTGTGAAAGGTGTGCCGCGTTGTCCTTGGTGGATTACCATGCAGCTTGCTTTTTTGTATAGTAATTTGATTATGTTTATGTACTTTGTAGGCACCCCGTAGCTGGTTAGTATTATCCACATCAATTCCCTGTCCACACTATCGAACGTTTGCTTGAAGTCGATGAACAGTAGATAGAGTGGCGACTGCCACTCGACCGACTGTTCAACGATGATTCTGAGGGTGTTTATCTGGTCGGTACAGGACCTGCCAGGCCTGAATCCAGCTTGCTCCTTGCGTAGTGTCGGTTCAACCACAGTGCTGATCCGGTCGTGAATTATTTTGGATACTAATTTGTTAATGGTGTTAAGGAGAGTTATTCCTCTCCAATTGGAGCATACACTCAGGTCTCCTTTTTTCGCCAGTTTGATAATTAGGCCTTCTTTCCACGTGGATGGTATTACTTCTGTTTCCCATGCTTCTCGAATTATAGCTGTTATAATCTCGGTGATTCCCTTTATGTCTATTTTAAACATCTCCGAGTATGTCTCGTCAGCGCCAGGCGCCTTGCCGTTTTTAAGGTGTTTGATGGCGGAAGATAAAATTATATATTTCTAGTTAAAATACTGGATGATCAGTAAAATATTGTTTAAACAGTTGTTAAACATTTTTATTTATGAAATTTTCAATCTGATTCAATGGATTTACGTTTGTTAAGTATTATATTTTAATTGTGGCACAGAATATTGAACTGCACGTAAAACAATGCTACTCAGTTTGCAAATCACTTGATTCTTAGAAATTTACCCGCAAGTGCCTTATGTTGCGGTGAGATAGATTATATAATTTTACAAGGCAAGTTAAGGTATTTATAGATAATTTTTTATTCTGCAGGCTTTTAGGATGCATAATAGTTGTCTAGTCTCTCTCTCCGTGGCGCTACAGTCCTATATGGACCCGGGCCTCCCTTAATTTTCTCCTCCAATTCTCTCTACTTCTGGCTGCATTTTCCCAATTTCGGCTTTGTAGAATTTGTTCCGCATCTTTCTCGACATTTTCCGCCCATCGACGACTTGAAGACCACTCTGGTTCTGGTGCCTTCCAGTTGTGCCTTATATATCTTTTTTGGGATTCTTTCTTCTGGCATCCTAATCATATGTCCAGCCCACTTTAATCTGAGGATTTTTATATGTGTTACCACATCTGGATAGCCGTATAATTCTCTTAGCTCGTGGTTATATCTTATTCTCCAGACGCCTTGTTCTTGTATTGGGCCGAATATCCTTCTAAGTATTCTTCTTTCAAACCTTAGGAGCATTTCTTCCGTTTTCTTTGTCAGGGTCCAGGTTTGGCATCCATAGGTCAATATAGGTTGGATTATAGTCTGGTATATTTTAATTTTTGTACTTTTTCCTACTATATTGGATTTAAACGTGTTTTGGAGGGAGTAATATGTTCTGTTGCTTGATATTATTCTTTGTTGTATTTCTTGAATTATTTCATTATTTTCATTTAGTTGTGATCCTAAATATTTAAATTGTTTCACCACTTCAAAGTTGCGATCCTCTATTGTTAAGTTTTGTCCCATTCTTCTAGATGGTTTCATGACTAGACATTTGGTTTTCTCCTCGTTTACCTCCAACCCTACTTTATGTGCTTTGGTTTCTATCTTGTTATACGTTTCTTTAGAGGCTGTTATTGATCTTGTGATAATGTTTAGATCATCTGCATAGCCAACAATTTGTTGAGATTTATTTGCTATGGTACCGTTCGTTTGTATTTTCGTTTCTCTGATGGCCTTTTCCATTAGTAGGTTAAAGAGTATTGGGGCCAAGCTGTCCCCTTGACGCAGTCAATGATCCGTGTCGAATTTCTCTGTTAGCTTATTTTGTATCTTTACTTGGGAATTGGTGTTGTTCATCGTTGTTCGGGTTAGTTTTATAAGTTTATGTGGTACCCCGAGTTCTTCCATGGCTAGATACAGCGCCTCCCTATCTACATTATCATATGCTTGCTTAAAGTCTACATATAATTGGTATATAGGGGTGTTATATTCCCAGCATTTTTCCATGATCTGTCTCACTGCAGAAGAGTTGGTCTGTGGTTGACCTGTTCTTTCTAAATCCAGCCTGATACTCCCCTATAATTTCCTCAGCATAATCCATTATGCGTTTTCTTAGTATGTTCGTAAATATTTTGTAGGCCACGCACAATAGCGATATTGGTCTATAATTCTGGCAGTCCAGTCGATCTCCTTTCTTATATATTGGGCATATTATGGCAGTGGTCCATTCTTGGGGGATTTTTTCTTCTAGCCATATCTTTTTAATTATGTGTAGGAGTTATTCGGCCACTTTATCTCCTCCATATTTGAAAAGCTCTGCTGAGTTGTTGTCTGCTCCTGGTGTTTTATTATTTTTCATATCCGTAATGCTGTCTTGTACTTCTTGAAGAGTTGGCTCTAGTACGAATGGTGCCGTGTGATAGGGTACATTCACCAGGCGATTTTCTCTTATCGTTTGGTTTGTTAGAATATCCAAGAAATGCTCCTTCCACCATTCCAGTACTTTTGCTTCTTCTGTTATCCATTTCCCTTGTTTCTCTTTGCATAAGGACGTTCTCGGTGGAACTCGCTCCTTGTGTCCTTCAGTGCTTGATATAGTTTCCTACTCTCTCTCATATGGTTCGCTTGTTCTAATTCTCTCAGTTTTTTATTTAGCATTTCTCTCTTCTTTTCCCTACAAGTCCTCTTTGCTTCTCTTCTAAGTAGTTGGTATCTTTCATCTTTGGCTCTGGTGGGTCTCTGTAGTAGTGCTTTCTTGGCTTCGTTTCGTCTATTTATGGCTTCCTCACACTCGTGGTCCCACCAAATGTCTCTAGTTTTCCTTTCGGTAGTTGCTAGTATTTCTTGTGCCGCGTTACTTATTTTTCCTTTGATTCTCATCTATATCTCGCCCACTCCCTCTTGATCATTGCCCCTTCCCTCCGTTTCGATATTTTCAGAGAGGTTCTGTGCGTATCTCAGTCGAGTTTCTTCTTCTTTGAGCTTGTGTATGTTGTATTTGGGCGTTCTGATTCCTGGAATTGTTCTTGCTTTGTTAATTTTTTCCCTTAGTCTCGTTTTTACCAAGAAGTGGTCAGGTTTTTTGTTGTCTATAGTTGTCTAGTAGCGGAGTACTAATCATCGGAATCATCCTCTGAGGATGGACAAAATCACGAATCATCACAAGAGAGGAGAGTTATGAAAGATTGAATTCTGATAAATAAATACTTCAGGTGCAATCAGATTATTGACTATTATTGATTTATTTAACCTAAACTAAATAACACATTGATTTGTAATCAGGCTAAATTTCGTGGGCAAAAATGTATCTCCAGTATGACTCAACAACGCATGAAGTACATTTACTCAACACAAAATCAGAAAATGATCATGGGTCTATTGAAAGAAAAGGCGGGCGTTCCTGGCATTGACCTAAGTTAGAAATACAAAAACTCTTTGACTTAAAGTTAAAGCCAAAGGCGATTTTAATAAAATTGTTCAATAATAGGAAGCTTCCACCAAGACGACAATTAGGTAACTAATTCCATCAGTTGCAAAAATCCAAATTTGGCTCACCACAAATAGTGTTGGAGAATTAGAAACATGGTTACTCAAAAATTATGTTATTCCACAAGACTTGCATATCCCTTTCGTCGCACAATACGAATTACAGTTTGGGGAAGAGGAAACCATTATAACGAGATATTTAATGAATATTTGTGCCAACAGTTCCAAAATTCAGGCTGATGCAACCTACAAACTCTTCTGGCAAAGTTTTCTGGTTCTAGTAGTGGGTACTACAGATTTGCAAACTCTTTCAAATTTTTGATCTCTCTGTACTAATGAGATGAAGAAAGATTTCGAGTTTCTCTTTAGAGCGTTGTTGCCACATCACAGAAATTATTTGATAACAAATTTGAACCTAACTTGTCGATATGCGAAAAAGTTTTCGGAACGCCTCCATAGAGATTTTCGGAGCTGATAAGTTGGTATTCAGAAGCGCGTAGAGCCTGATATGGAGAAGAATAAAACGTTCCCTAATTCTGTGATAATTCTGTGATCACTGTCCCTAGTGATATTAACACTTTTCAACTTTCTTCATCTAAAGAAATATTAGAAAAAGCTGTTTAGCTTGGAATGTGGAGCAAGCTTTTTTGAATTATTTGAAAGAAAATGGCGGTTCGATAATAGTAATTGGTACGAAGGTGTAATGAAACAGGTACTAACTACTAATAACGGCTTAGAAGAGTTTAATAAAGTTATAAAAGACGTCTTCCGGGAAAGGATTCCTTCCGGGAACGCCTTCCATTGAACTATTTTCTATTGGTTGCTCTTGAAAGCGTTCAACAACAAAACGACTACAAAACAATTTCGAAAATATCGACAATTACATTGCGCATATGGACATCTACACTCTGTCCGGCGAGAGAATGCAGCTGTACTGCGCCGAGGTATGAGTGGCAAGGCACGCGCCGAGGTACGCGTAGATTAGTTTGAGTAAAGAAATATGCGTCAGTTTTTTTTTAATACGTACAACTGAACACCGTGCACTCGAAATAAAGTGGGGGTATGCGCAGAACAATGCTAAACTCGTCGAGACGGAATGCATTCTCTCGCCGGACAGAGTAACTTATCAGTGGACTAAAAATAATAATCCAGTCCTCATTTTCGCCCAAGAGGAGAGTCTAATTAGTTACGAAATTCCAGCAGGGGATTCAACCCATGAGTAAGGAGAATTAAATGAAAATTGCTCCGACAATTGGGTTGTTGAAAAAAAAATTATCGATTTTTTTTAATGTATTTTAAAACGTTATTGTAAATAATTTAGATGTTCAATGCGAAAAAATCGAAATTTGTTTTTTTCAATAAATTATAAACAATTTAAAAGTGATAAAATTATAAATTGCTATTAGTGAAACATCAGAACATATTAAATTTCTAAATGAAATGTTATTGCACTTGGTCAACAGTAAATTTGATGTGAAAAAAATCAAGTGAATTGACAAAAAAAATGCACGGGTAGAAATTACCTTTGCTACGTCACACCGTGTTTTCGGCCTTTTTAAATTTTTAATTACAACGAAAAAAACAAAACAAAACATTGTTTTGTTATAAAACTTATATACGATCTTTCGATTTATGAAAAAAAAAAAACCCAATTGGATCGACGTTGAAGAGTTTATAAATAAGGCACTTTCATTCACCTGGATAACTACCGTGTCAACTTCGGATGAATGGATTAAAGGAAATTGTAATTGCCTGTTTTAAACATAAAACATAGTGTGTAATAATACTGGTATAGCCACTAGACTTAAATACGTCAAACCATCACCAGAAGCGCGAAATATAAGTATTCAAGGCATTCGTTAGAGAGGGCGTCCGTCGAAGGCAAAAAAGCTCTTATTGTGTAATAGTAATTAATACATAAGCTAGGACTTATATCTACTTCAGACAATATTTTGTTTAGTTTTAAAGGGCTGATTATGGTATGGTCAGTATATTATGTATATATTTGCTTTATTATGGTATATCAGTGCGTTCTACCCTCAAATCATTAATTTTTCATTTGCATTTCAATTTCACTATTATACCTGATCATATTGAAAAAATACATATCATAAAATTGTATTAAACTTAATAAGTTATGTTAAGAATCAATATGGAATTTATTCCTGAACAATATAACTGATCAAATAGTATTTCTACAAATCATATCATATTTTTTTACCAGTCATAGATTAATTTTTATCTGGGAAAAACATGCTGATCAAATTAAATTTTCTACTTAAAATATGTTTATTTTTTAACTTGCCAATTGGATAATTTTACAGATCAACTAAGTGTAAGCCATTTAATAATGACATCTTAAAAAACTTCGTTTGAGCATGTTTGCCCACCATTTATTCTTATTCCAACTTTTCGTATCGCCTGCAAAACCGATTTATTTATCGTTCGATGTTGAAGAACTTTATTTGACCACGTTTGCTCGACATTTCTTTTTTTCCATACATCTAAACCAGGGGTGATAAAATCTTTTGGCTGTCGGGGCACATTATGTATAAAAATTTGACCGCGGGGCGCATTAGAAAAATTTCTATTTATTATAATCATTAGTATACCACGACCAAGACACGCCTAGACACATCAATATTGTTAGGTTTTCTGATTGTGGACAATATATCATGCTTGTAAAACGAAAAAAAGGGGAGTGTCTATAAAATATTGGCAGGTAGATAATAAAGTAAACATCAGGCCTGGTAAACATAATAAGCATGTCATAGGTATGCTTTCGGTATTTCAGTAGCTTTGTTTATGCTATAAACTTAATAAAATCGGAACACAGCCTGAATATACTAGGTGGGCCATTGAAAACTAAACAGAGGGATTTTCGAATAGTTGAAGATTAATTTTCAAAACGCTCGAACACGTCAACTTTGTTGGTAAGGGGGTCACCTTTTATAAAAAAAATTGTAGCCAAATCACTTAACCCCTTCGCACTGGGGCCACAACCCCTATAATTTTAAATGGCACGGTGGGGTAGGTGATACCTCATTTGAAAGCCCTTTTTGCCCTGAATACTAAACAGTTAATATTTTCCCAATTTATAGGTTTGTTGTCGAGATTATTTAATTTCAAGTTACGAACGCGTTCTTCGTTTATGTCGTTGAAAGGAAGTCCAACTGTTTAATATGTCCTTACAAAAACTGCTAAAGTGAAGGAAAAAAAAACAATTCAACGTCAGAAAATATTTTAATTATTTTAACAAATTGTGCGCCACCAAATTTCATACAGAAATACAAATTCCGCACGAAACGCTCTGTTACATTTTGGAGGATCTGTGACGTAATTTGACGGCATTCTTTAATAATGCGTCGACGTAACCCTTCCTGAGACTCTTGTTCTTATAAATCCTACTCTTTAGATGACCCATGGACAATGCTTTCATGGACATATTTCTGCGTAATTTCAACGAGGCCTTTCCTAGAGTCCCCGTACACAGCACTAAAAAATCTCAACGCTTTTTTAATAACTCATGTTTAAAGAAAATGGAAATGGACTTACAGCTGTTCCAGACGGTATCACGTTATAATCCCACGTTTAAGAACCTGTATAATACAGTTTAGAATGGAAATAGAAACATCGTCCAATCGGCAAAAAACTACCTGGGATATAGTAAGACGAATTACCGAAATTAAGATGAAAAGTGATACATTTGTTACCCATGATGACGATCCTCTAGTGAGTGCGACAAGAATTAACAGTTTCTGCACAAACAGAGAAAAACCTTAGCAGACTCTCAAACTGTGGTGTGCTACAAGGATAATATCGTTTTCAACAATAATACAACATTTTTAATGCCAATCAGCCGGGAAGAGCTTTACAATATTATTACAAACTTTAAAAATACAAAAAGTGCGGGCATAGACGATATTTCTTCCATCGTTTTAAAAAATGTGCTACCTTCTATATTAATTCCTCTACAATATATCATTAACAATGTCTTAGAGATGGGCAAATTTCCAGAAAACATAAAAGTGGCGATTATACAAGGTTGGCGATAAATGTGCAATTGAAAACTACAGGCCCATAAGTGTCCTATCGGTGTTTTCTAATATCTTTGAGAGAATCATTTACTCAAGAATTGTGTTGTTCTTAGATAAATATAAAATAATAAGCTCTCAACAACATGGCTTTGTAAAGGGCAGAGGTATTGAAACTGCATGTTATCAGTTCACAAAAGGAGTAATTGATAATCTTGAATCCCGAAGGATCCCGGTAGAACTTCTTGTGGAGGCCTATGATGTGGTTGACCATAATATATTGTTAATAAAACTTTCAAAATATGGCATAAGGGGGGTCGCGCTTAATTTGATCAAATCCTTCCTAACAAATAGGACACAAGTCACTAGGGTTTATACTCCGCACGGATTTGTGCAATCCCCCCATGTACGATCAACATAGGGATCCCACAGGGGAGCACGATTGGACCCTTGCTATTTTCACTAGTTATAAATGATTTACATTCGATATCTATTAATTCATCCCACATAATGATTAATTATGCGGACGACACATCAGTATTAATACTAAATAAGACAATGGATGATATTTATGCGAATGTAAATAATGTCATCGAATCTCTGACGTCATGGTTTGGGTCTAATAGACTGATATTAACCAAAGGAAAAACAAAGACAATATTTTTTAAGACAAAGCGTAATTCATTATTGTACCCCGAGGAATTGGCAATCGACAACGAACGCGTGTTGGTTCAAGAGTCCGTTAGGTTGCTTGGTATTCATTTGGACCAGTATCTAGACTCGACCAGTCATATAACCTATGTAACTGGGAAACTAAAAAAGGCTGTTTTCGCATTGAGATCCCTCCAGCGATATGTAGATAATGATGTTCTTAGGTTAGCGTATTTCGCCAATTTCCACAGCATTCTTAGGTTTGGTATCATGTTTTGGGGAAATTCAACTACCATCCAAACTATATTCAGGATTCAAAAACAAGCCCTCCGGATACTAAGTAACTTAGTCTACCACGAATCTTGCAGGGGATGCTTTAGAAGGGCCAATATCCTGACAGTAACGGGCGTCATTTATGAAAACATCGTATTTCTTCGAAAACATAATCACATTTTCTGTAACTTCTGTAAACCTACCGAACGGCGAACGATATTTAATAAAGAACTGTTTCAGCTACCACAGCATGCCTTAACACTTGCGGAGAGAAATCCGTATAATACCATGAAATTATTTAACAGTTTACCGAGGTATATTAAGCATTTGAACAGTAGCAAACACTTTAAAATGCAGTTATTTAAACTGCTAATTAGTATTGAACCCCATACTGTGCAAGAGTTTTATTCTAAGGTTAATAGCGCAAATATGGGCATTTCATGTTAACCATATCTGTTTGACACATTTCATATATGATGTATATATGTTTTCATTTTATTGTATATGTATGTACGTGCTTAAATTATGAAATAAACTGTTTTGAATTTTACCCCGGGCCGGCCATTCCATAGCACCTCTTCGTTCTTTCCATTGTCCCGGGAAAACTCCAGAAACTTCCGAACAGCCTGCGTATAATGTGGCGGCGCTCCATCTTGTTGAAAAGTCAAATGGTCTTCTAATTAACGATCACCATTTTATTTCAACGACATAAACTAAAAACGCGTTCATAACTTGGAACTAAATAATATCGAAAATAAATCGATAGATTTAGAAAATTTTAGCCGTTTAGTATTCAGGGCTAAACGGGCTTTCAAATCAGGTATACTTAATATAACGTACCGATTTGGGCGGGACAGTCCGGCTTTCAGGCTGTGCGTCCCGCTGTCCCCAGCGAGGGCAACAACGTCCCCCTTTTGCGGGTGGGTAGGTATCTACTTACTAATGTGTAAGCGCTTGACTGAAGCGGCGGGCGACGAGAGAGAGATAGAGAGCCAATGACGCGCGAAAGCGTGATACTCACTCAGTAAACAACTAAACGCGGAGCTTTAAGTCCTAGGTTGCCATTGTACCATAACAAAAATGCCTAAATGCCAGTGTACAGTGTTCCTTTAATATTATTTTGCAAAACAAGTATCCGTTTATAAAACAAAGGAGTGGTACACATAAAGGGCGGTCCAGACGCTCCGTTTTGCACAACCTTTTGTCTGCGCAGTTCAACACGTTGCAGATAAAACGTTGCTTGTAGATAGGAAAACTGTGGAGTTTTGAAAACTGCGCGGAGACGCTACAGTTGCAGCGATAACTGAGCTAAAGAGCATAGATATCCATTAACTGTGCAGACAAGTCGGCGCATGAAGACGGTAGCTCCGTTTTCCGATTCTTTTTGTTCAAAATTGACCAGAGTAGTATCTCCTCCATGAAGATGTCACTAAAACTGTGCGATATATAAAAATATATCTGCACCGTGTAGACGCTCTACAAATTGCCGGCCTTTACTTGCGAAAAGTGAATATTTCATTAAAAGTGAAGCTTTTCCGATCAAGTTACGGCGTCAAGCTCGCCACTGCTTACTTTTGCCTACTTCGAACGATTTGCATGTTTGCAGCGGAGGGTGCGTGGGCGTTTCATACGGTGCAAGAAAATCACAGCTTTCGCTCAAATGACTGTCTTATTTAATTCAAACATGTTTTGAGAAAAAAATTAGTTGTGCTCGTAAAAAAATCGCAAAAAAATTAGTTGTGCTCGTGTGCTCATTGTGCGCGAAGCACAATGAATTACTTTATTAAAAGATGCTTCAAACCTTGGCTTGAAACTATTCCCAGTTTTAATCAGCTATTTTTTACCATATGAAAGTCAAGGTTTGAGAGTCAAGGTATCAGCCAGGTGAAACATTATTTAACGGAAGTAATACGGAGATAATACAAACGACAATTTTGGAGGAAATAATATAAAGAGGATTAATAATGTTTACGCAAAATTGAACAAATCACTCGGAAGACAGCTCATTGGGATGCGATGTGGAGCCCACATAGTTCACAACGCGATCAAAACAGCCGCAGATTGTCTCCTTGTTGACTTCGAATGCATCATGAAAATTTATAGTTTTTCCTACATCTACAGCGTTCTAGTAGAAGCTTTGAAAGTGTTCTGTGATTCAACTGACCCAGAGTATCACAAACTGCAGGGCTACAATAAAACACGTTGGCTTGCGTTGATGCCCGCCCTTGATGGAGTTCTAAACATGTTCCTTTGAATAGCTATTTTCTGAGTATCGACAAATGCCCAAATATTTTGAAAGTGTATTTCGAAAATTCCAGCGATGTTGAAAATCGAGGGACTTGTCTGAAATTTATACTGCGAATGAAATTAATCGTCTCCGAGATAACCTGGCACCTGGAGAATTCGCTTTTTCTTCCTCACACTGTCCAAAATGTTTTAGTAAACTTACAAGAAACCGACACTGCTGTTGATCAGCAGAATGTAAAAACGGAGGCGCCTGAGTTTTATAAAACGAGTAAAGAATACTTAGCAGGAAAACGGAGCAGCTGTGTCACTTTAACGCAGAACTAGAAGTGTTAGAATGGGCAAATTTGTCAAAAATAACCACGTGGGAAGAAGTACAGAATGTGATGGATTTGCTGATCACACAGGGATTTATTAGCAGCAGCCAAGATACGTAAGTGTTAGACGAGTTTTCGCTAATTTCAAACTACGTTACAGATGCAAAAATCACTAGCCGGAATGCTGAGAATGTTTCTACCGAAAACTGGTGGATGGAATTATTCCAGTATTTCCTTGCTAGTAACCTCAACAGTACGAACTTTCATATAATTATTGAGTACGCTATGTGTCTGCCGGGAAGTAACGCACCAGTTGAAAGAGTTTTTTCTCTAAAGAATAAAATATGGACAAGTGACAATACGCAGTTAAGTGTCGCAGTATTGAAAGACATTTCGATTACCAAGACTAACTTCAACAAATCATCTAATGAGCTTCATTGATACTTGAATACTTGACCCAATATTTTGAAACTGATTTGTTCCTCGAAAAAGTATAAAACATCTGCTTAGACATTAGAAGTCATGTGACTAAGGTTTAGTAACTCTACTAATACATGTACTCAACTCACTCAACTAATATATGTACCTACTAAAAAAACTTAGTGTTTTCATTTTTTTTCCTAATAAACGCTAGTAAAATACCTAAAAGGTTTTTTTTACATAATTCTGTGGGTGTCCCGCTCCGAGGAAAAAAATAAATGGTCACGTTAGGTATACCCCACCGTGCCATTTAAAATTTTAGGGTTTGTGGTCCCAGCGCGATGGGGTTAAGTGATGGGCTAAAAATTTTCTTGTAAAAGGTGTCACCCTCACAAACAAAATTGACGTGTCCGACCGTTTTTCGAGAAACCATCTTTAACTATCAGAAAATCCCTCTGTTCCGTTTTCAATGGCCCACCTTGTATAAATATATTCAACCTTTCCGGAGCTCTATAACATTATTTAGTCTATTTAGGACTACCGAAAGAAATCTCATGTAAAATTTGTCAGTTACTTATCAGCTTTCAGTCCGTCTTCGCAAATAACTGACAAATTTCACAAGAGATTTGTTTTTGGTAGTCCTAAAAAAACTCAATAATGTTATAGAGCTCCAGAAAGGTTGAATATATTTATATATTCCGGGTATGTTCCGACTTTATTAAGTTTATACGATTATCTATAATGTAGTATGGTTTTACCAATATTATATTTGTTTATGTTAGATGTTTGTGTTAGATATTTGATTATGTTTTAGTTTACGAATTAAGATCATTTATTGTGGGTGCTATCTATAGATAAATTGGTAATCGCCTTCTCACAATCAGTGAAGTAATATTTTGGTAGGATACAATCACAAAACGAACTTTTTTTATTATTTGGCCAAAATCTCATCTTCCGTAATTAAAATAGTTCATAAAATGCATCGCGGGCCGCATAAAAGGTCGGAGCGGGCCGTCATTTGGCCAGGTCTGATCCAAACTATTGAACGGGGTTTTTCGCCGGCGATTTTGTATCAAAGGGAAAATAAGCCATCCATGGGATAATATAATATTTCAGGAAAAAATAGGTTTGGCGTCTATCCACCCTTAGAAAAATGGTTTACTTGCATAAAGGGTGGAGCATTGATAGATAAAGGTTTCATGGAGAATCGATGAAGTAATATTCTTTCACTGATGCCAAAATAGCCAAAAACATTTTTCTAGTGGTGAGCAGATATCAAAAACTGTTTTATATAACATATGTAATATATTACCTATCCCATGAATTATCAAGATTATTATTATCGCTTATTTATCCCTAATTGATCCCCTTTATGTAGACCATTTTGGCGACTCGTGGTTTAGATGTGTGGAAAAGGAAGGTCAAAGGAAATTCATAATGGTCAAAGGAAGTTCTTCAACAACCAACGTTAAAAAATGAGATTTGGGTAGAGGGTCTTCTAAAATAATTGAATAAAAAAATAGTGGACAAATATGATCAAACGATGTTTTTAGGGTTACGTTGTTATCAACAAGCAGGGCGTCGTGAAGGGTGGGCGAACTGTGCAACGGCACAGGGCCCCGCGCTAGACAAGGGCCCTGCACATTCAGACAGTTGAGTTGATAATTTGTCTGTAGGTCTGGAATCGGAATCTATGGGCGCACAGCCGCCTGCGGCGCGTCTGCTGCGACGGACACATTTATCACTTAATTGAGTTGCTACTTTAACTACGCCGGACGTAGACTACTACTCCTAACTAAAACTGATATTACAAGTCTAGCTAAATTATTTTTATTCCACTCGCAATATATAACCCCAGAATGTCTAGCTGAAAGAGATCTTTCATATGAGAGAAGGCCCCGTTTCATTATTTTGCGCAGGTCCCCACTTTATTATTTTGCAGAGGGCCCCGCAAAATATAGCGCCGGCCCTGTCAACAAGTAATGCTTATAGTTTCGATATGTCCATCCGTCTCTCCGCAGTTTAGCGCAGAGACTATTAGAAATATAAAGTCCGGTCCAGACGCCACGTTTTGCACAACCTTTTGTCTGCACAGTTCAACACGTTGCAGATAGAACGTTGAGTGTAGATAGGAAAAGTGCGCAGTTTTGAAAACGGCGCGGAGACGGTACAGTTGCAGCGATAACTGTTCAGACAAGTCGATGGATGTGGACGGTAGCTCCGTTTTCCGATTCATTTTGTTCAAAAATGACCAGACTAGTACCTCCTCCATGACGATTTCACTAAAACGGTGCGAAATAAACAGATATATCTGCACCGGGTAGACGATTTAAAAATAGCGACGTTTTCATTCCGTCCTAAGACTACGCCAACAAAAGGTTGTGCAAAACGTAGCGTCTGGACCGGCATTAACGCTGTAATTTGGCATGGATATACAGATTAGTCACGCCGACAAAGTGGTAAAATAAAAATCTTAAAAAATTAAGGTACCTCCTTCCTCTACACGTAAAATGGGTACGTTTTTTTTTTCTCGTCTACCCCATGGTGTGGGGTGTCGTTAGATAGGTCTTTCAAAAATATTACAGGTTTATTAAAACAACGTTTCGATTAAGAGATTCCGTTTGTGACATATATAGCTTTAGGGTGCTAGTTTTGTCTAGTCAAGTTTTTAGAAATAACAGCCTTAAGTTATAAGAGTAAAGGCCTGTCCAGATGCTACGTTTTGTACAACCTTTTGTAGGCACAGTTCAACACGTTGCAGATAAAACGATGCGTTTAGATAGGAAAAGTGCGTAGTTTTGAAAACGGCCCGAAGACGGTAAAGACCCGCAGCGATAACTGTGCTAGAGAGCATAGATATCCATGAACTGTGCAGACAAGTCTGCGGATGTAGACGGTAGCTCCGTTTTCCGATTTTTTTTCTCAAAAATGACCAGACTAGTACCTCCTCCATGACGATTTCACTAAAACTGTGCGAAATATACAGTTATATCTGCACCGTGTAGACACTCTACAAATTGCAACGTTTTAATTTCGTCTTAAGACTGCGCAGACAAAAGTTTGTGCAAAAAGGAGCGTCTGGACCAAGCCTTAAGGCTGCATAAACAAAAGTTTGTGCAAAACGTATTTCCGTTTTTCACAATCTTTTGTCTGTGCAGTCTTAAAACGGAATCAAAACGTTGCAATTTGTAGAGTGTCTACACGGTGCAGATATATTTGTATATTTCGCAAAGTTTTAGTGAAATCGTCATGGCGGAGGTACTACTATTCTGGTCATTTTTGAACAAAATGAATAGGAAAACGGCGCTACCGTCTACATGCGCCGACTTGTCTGTGCAGTTCATGGATATCTATGATCTTTACCTCAGTTTTCGCTGCAACTGTACTGTCTCCTCGCAGTTTTCCTATCTAAACGCAACGTTTTATCTGCAACGTGTTGAACTGCGCAGACAAAAGGTTGTGCAGAACTGCGCGTCTGGACCGGCCTTTAAGAATGGCAACTACGGAACCCTATATTGCGCGTGGCCCGACACGCACTTGGCCGTTTTTTAGGATGCCATTATCAAATATAGAAATAAAAAGCATTTTGGAGAGCTAGGTCCCTAATCATTTTTTTAATATCTCTTGAAAGGAATGTGGGCAAACAAAACTATTGGTGGCCAATCCTGGTTAAATCTCGGTCATACGTATCCCATCTTAATTTCTTAACATTCATATTTATACATTTTTGGACAGTTTGAAGAGGCACACAGTTTACATAAAAGTGCCGCGGGTTGCCGACCCCTAGCCTAGTCACAAAAATATTGTTTGCTTTTCTCAAAGAAACAGACGGACAACATATACTGTTTGCAATACGAAATATTTTCAGCACCCGTAAATGTGCAATGTCTATTAAATAGTCGCAGGTACATAATAAAGTAAACATCAGGCCTAAACATAATAAGCATTTTTGATTTTTTTGTAGCTTTGCTTATGTTGAAATACGAATAACCTATTATCATTCCTATTATATATAGTACCTATTATCATTCATTGTGAGATAAATTTGTAATTGCAATCTCAGTGAAGTTATGTTTTGGCAAAACACGATAACAAAACTAACTTTGTATTTTAAGTTGGTATTGTAATGATGTTGGAGTTGGATGTCTACTTAAGTTTTTATTTAGATATTTTTTATTACTCATGCGCGAAAGGTACTTCTTGACGCACGTTTTTGAGTACAAGAAATGCCACCTATCGTTTTATTTCCACATAACCTGGGTAACGCACGCAAATATTCAAGATCGCTAGGTTACATTTACAAAAACAACATATATAAATAAAATAAAGACAATCAATACCTCGATATTAAAAAAGTGATATGAAAGTGTCAGCAATTTTTTTCATTACATAATAATAATAATTAAAGAAAACGTTTTAAAATGAGGTGTAAATTCTATGATGATAACGGAAACTGAGGAGAGTTCTTATGACGAATCCACACCACCGGAGACAATGATGGCCCCGAGATGGCCCCCAGATCCCAAACTTATAAGATACATGCCTTCGCATGAGTACTAAAAAATATTGTTTGTAACACGGGCTGTATTGTTAATTGCCCTCTCGAGCAAATGTGCACCCAATTTCGCTCTCGCGTCAAATTGACAAATTACCGCCCTAGTTGTAGATTTGGTGGTAACGACTTGTAGTGCGACCTTCATAGATCTATTTTTAGGGCGAATACCCGATCTTTTTAGACTCGGCGAGTCCGAGTTGAGCGGACGATTATTTTTCGGCTCCGGGTCTAAGGCTTGTCGCACACTGGGTACGCTCGTCTCCGCTCAGCTCAGCCTTTCAGCCCGGAAAAATATAAAACCCGTGTATTTAAATAGAATCGCACATACTGCGTCCGCTCAGCTCAGCTTGGCTCCGTTCCGCTTCTCTCCGCTCCTTATCCTCTGTTTGTGAAGAATACTAGACCGGAGGTCGGATGCTGGCGGATGATTCACGCATGCGCAACACTAACGTTTTCATATATGCGCAAAGGCATTTATGCAACCCGGATCCTCCTCCTCAGTCCTATTATCCTCAGAAGGGTTTGGTGGCACTATGCTTCTACCATTTTCAATTGACAAATTCACTATGTTTTAACCACACAATATTAAGTGTGGTTTAAACATAGTGAATTTATCAATTCAGTGTAATAAATGTAATGTTTCATAGAGAAAATCTTAATCCAAATTTTTCACAATGCCGACAAAAAAAATATACGAAATTAGTTTTCTAATTAAATTCATACTTGAAATTGATCGCATAGAATTATTGCGACCGTTACTACGCACAGTGGTGTGAATCTGAAAAAAAGTAGCCAAAAACCGAAAAAATGATAGTCATCAAATTGGTTTATTTCTAGAAGAATCTTGTAAAGAATACTTTAAGTGTGTGTTATTCTAAAAGAAAAGTGGGATATCTTTTTTCCCTGAGGCGCTACGCTCCTTCAAAGTTACCTTGTCGGCATAGCACGAGCAAGTGTAGCGGCTCCGAAAAATAATTATTATTTTCAAATTAGTTCGTGTAACTTTTCACTAGAGTGTCCTTTTTCATTTCTGTTTGATGGAGGGTGTTAAGGAAGGTATGTCGCATTTTTACATATATAACGTTTCCATTATTTTATACTCGCGTGTGTTAGAAATCATGTCAAAGATGTGTCTACATAATGGTTTTTCTAGTAAAAAAATTTCCGTAAAATAGCAAAAAAGTTATCACCGCAGCGGGGCTGAAGAAGTTGAGATATGGAACATTTAGATTACGATGTTTTGTAAGAGAACCTAGAAAAAATTGTAGCCTATGTCTGCCTCTATACATGTGAGAGTAGAAACTCACTCCACGGAAATATTATGAGTCTGAAAGTTTCCTAGAAATTTCTGATAAGTAGTGCACGGATAAATATGCATTCAAAATTGTACATTACAATTGGGGAGTTAATGTATATGGAGGGCACGGGTGGTTCGGTTATTGACTACGGGATCGCCAATGAAGCTGCAGTACGGAGTATTGACTCGTTTAAAATAGGAGAGAGACTTAACTCGGACCATCTACCATTAGAAATTAGGCTGTTAGAAGAGGTAAAAAGGCACAGTTAAAATAACCAGAAAATCGTCAAACAAGCAGTGTTATGGAATGAAGAGGCTGTCAGAAGATATCAAGAAAACCTGACGATTATAGAAGGAATGGTGGAAGTGGCGGAGTTTGGTCAACTGTCAGAAATGGTACGAAAGGCTTTAATTGTTAAAGTTTCGCACAATCAGAACTGTCATGGAAATGCATGGGTGGACAAAGAAACTAGAGATATGAGACAAAGAACCAGAGCAGAATTTATGGCTTGGAAGGAAGAAAGAACAACACTGGAAAGATTTCAAAATCAGCTTAAAAATATGAGGGATCTGGAGAAGAGAAAGAGACAGGAATGGGAGAACCAAAACGAGAGAGAGTCGGACATCTGGAAATACATTGCTGCAGGTAAAGAAAAGATATAAATCCCAAGGTCAATCGCGATATAAAGCTGGATGAACCACTTCAGAGATTTATTGGCAGGCGACATAAGAGAGTACTGCGAGCGAACGAATAGAAATTTTGGGGCGGCAGAAACCAACAGAGAGGATTTACTAGAAGAAATTACAAAGGAAGAATTGGAAAGTGTTCTGGTGGTGCTTAAAAAAAGGAAAGCCCCAGGGCCAGATGCGGTACCAAACGAAGCGTGGTGCTTGGCTACAAAAACAGTGAAGGAGAAACTGCTCGCCGAACTTAACAGTTTCTTCAAAGGCAGCAAACAAGTTCCGGATAGAGGATATGAAGCTGATTCCAGAAGTCCAAGCCGGATTTAGAAAAGGTCGTGGTACTACAGAACAACACGCTAAACTATATTGTCCAAAAAGAATTGAGGAAACCAAAGGGAAAATTGTACGCAGTGTTTATCGACTTAAAAGCAGCCTATGACTCTGTAGTACGGGAGAAAGTGTGGGAGTTTATGAGTACAAAAGGTATATCGCGTTAGTTGAGAGAAAGTATCGAACGTCTGTATGAGGGAACATGGTGCAGAGTGAAAGTTGGCGAGGCTACATCTGAAAGGTTCGAGGTTGTGAAAGGTTTAAATCAAGGGTGTCCTCTAAGTCCATTACTATTCAACTTATATACGGCGGACCTAGAAAGGACGTTAAGTATGGATCAGGCTGGAGGTGTAGTAATAGGGACTAGGAAAGTCTGGAGCCTAGCCTACGCTGACGACGTCGTTGTGCTAGCCGGTACGTATGCGGAAATGAGAGAGGTATTAACACGACTGGAAAGGTTTTTTAAGAAGCGCGTATTAAAGGTGAACGTAGAAAAAACTAACAAGGGGACTCCCCGGACGCGTCATCACCGATTTGGCCCAAATTTACAGTATATGTAGGGCTTGACTATAAATGAAAGTGACGCAAGCGGGAGGGCCAGATGGCCAAGCGTTAAAAAAATAACTCACTTTTTACGCGTACCGGTTAAAGCAATTTTTCACTTTTCTCTGTTCTGGGCTAGTTCTTTGGCCTCATGCAGAGAGAGTCCAGTCAAGCTTCTGATTCCGTCTACCCATCGGGTCGGAGCGTAGTAGCAGCACATGTATAGCTCTCCCGTAGGAGAGGTGGGAGGGGATTGAGTGTGTGGTAAAGTGACGTAGCTGAGCGGATGCAATATATGGTAAAATGATGGAGCTGAGAGGAGCGGACCCGATCGGATCTGATGTGAGCTGAGCGGAGCGGATCTAGTGTGCGACAAGCCTAATCCGTCTTTCTTTCTCGCATTTTTAACAATAACACGATTTTTCGTGTTCACGCATGTGGTAAAGCAAGCGATTCTGTACGAACTTGCCGTTAACCCTTAGTTGCCCAGGCCTGTTCAAAGCTGACTTGCTTCGAACTGTATTTTCGGTGAACTTAAAAGTACCGCCGGTCGACAAAGGGTTAAACTACCAAAGAAACTTGATGATAATGTACCAAAGAAACTTGACATTACATTTTAAAAATATTGCGTTAGTATTTACAAACATAATTTATATGTATAATAAGTAGCATGTAAACATAAACTCACCTGAACTCAAATATAAGTATTTAGTACTTACCAGAGCAAGGATCTGTGTATTAATCATAGCTCTTAAGGCGGCATTTGACAGAGTGGATAGAGAGAAAATGTTTGAATGTTATGGGAGAATGTGGAGTAGACGGGTGGTTGTTAGGGAGGGTAAGAGATATATGGAAGAACAATAAGCAAAGTGAGAGTGGGTGAGAAAGAGAGCGACTAGCACTAGACGACAAAAGGAGTAAGACAAGGTAGTCCGCTTAGCCCCTCATTATTTACTATATATGTGGCAGATATGGTAAGAATGTTTAAGAAGGCGCAAGCGGGAGGGTGTGTGTTATAGGTAGAGAAAATAGGTCCATGTGGTAGTACACCAACGCATCAAAAACTGCTAAGGGTACAGGAATTGACATATATAGCCGCAGTCATAGGGAGTCCACGACATTGGGCCAGGCTCCCACGGTACTACTGGCTGAAACTATAGCCATTGAAAGATGCACACAAATCTGCCTAAAGAAACGTCTTAAAGGAGCGCAAATCTACATCCTAATGGACAGCCAGGTAGCTCTAAGGAATTTAAAAGTCCACAACTTCAATTCCAAGTTAACCTGGAACTGTAAACAAACCCCTAAGCCGAGGCTCACTTCTAGGGCCCGAAGCCAACTCGTGGGCTTACAAAGGCCCACGTAAGGCATGGGGCTAAGAAATGGGAAGATGAGCAAAAACAAATCTACTGGAAGAACACGCCGGGACAGAGGCAAGCTAAAATGCTCATACACTATTCTGCTGAAAAATCGCAGCAGATGCTAAGCTTCTCTAGAAGAGAAATCAGAATTGTGGTGGGCATACTCACAGGACATTGTCCGGTGAGATATCACCTACACAAAATGGGAAAAGCAGAGGAAGTTGCCTGTAGATTATGTGAATCAGACGAAGAAACCGCATAATCTACACATATGTAGCGCTAGCACACATAAGGCTTGCCCACTTCGGGGTCGCAAGAATGACCACCTTGGAGCTGAGTAGCAAGCCTCTCAGGAATATCTTAGACTTCGTTCACGAAGTTGAATTCCTGGAAGAGTAATTATAGTAGGGCCAAGCACAATAGATCATGTTGATCGCAGTGCAGAGAGGCTTTGCAGCCAAACGACCCCCACAAAAAAAATAGGTAGAGAGAAAGTATGGGCCTGGCCTTCGCGGATGATGTGGTAGTGGTGGCAAAGAGCCAAGGGGAGATGAGAGAAATTAAGAAAAACCTAGGAAGGTATGTGGGGAAGAATAACATAGAAATTAATTTGGAGAAAACGAAAATGATGGTGTTTAGTAAGAGAAAGAGGAAGAATGAGGAGAAGGAATGGAAGCGGGAAAAGAGCGTTTAAGTACCTAGGTTACACATTGAAAGAGAGGGCCTCGCAGAAACCGCATATGAGAGAGTTAGCCAGGAAAGCAAACAATGTAATGGGGTGTATTTGGGGAATAGGAGAGGGAAAATGGTGTAGCGACAGGAGAAGAATGATGATGCTTGGAAACATTCAGACAAGGCGGAACATTCAAAACCAGAGACTCGTGGCTCGTGGAGTCTTAGATCGGGTATCGGGTACCGGGTATTTTCCATTAGACTCGCCGAGTCCGAGTCCGGGTAGTCGAACCCCAAAAACTCTAATCTATTGTATACCACTCTCTTCCTCTAAGCGTTGGTATACTTACCCATTTAGAGCGCCTCCTCTAGCCTACCGCCCTAATTACAAAATATACATCTTTTAATTAAAGTGATTTTGAAAATGTTTTGCCAAATGCCAAATGGTCCGCGAAAAAAATGTAACACAAAATATTTTCTCAGTGTTTCAAGAAGAAGAATAAATTATTATTTTTGTATATTAACCCATTCCTATAGAAATCGACCTTTTCTTATTTAAAATGGAAACACCCTGTATAATTATGGATAATACGTTACGATTGTCACGTAAATATTTTATAATTTGAATATATCCACTATTTTTGAAGCTGATATATCCTTATCCAGATATATTTTTATTATTACGAAATATTGGAAATATATAAAGTGAAATGTTTCCCCTTCGCTTTTTATAATACTGCATATATTTTGCATGACAAATCGCTGAGAAAATTGTTGTGGTCTCTTTTGTGCGATTCAATCGGTACGAATTCGAACATAAAAGTGTGTGATCCCAAAGATCCTTTTTGTCGAGTGAATTTTTGTGTATGAAAATAGAAATATTAATTATTATTAGATTGAAATAATTACAAGATATATATTTTTTAATTAATATTTTGTTATATTAAATCTTTTAAAACGTTGTCACAAAGTCAATAATAATCTAAGTCAATAATCACTATCACAAAGTTGGAACGACAGAGAAAAAGACTCATGGAAATAATTAACAAATGTAACAGAGAAGGGTACTGATTAGTAACTAAAATAATATGATCTCTTATTTGATAAGAGATCATACCATTATTGGTATGTGATATTGGTGATAAGAGATCATATATTATAGATGAGTTTTTATTGATGTTTATATTAAGTTAAATTAGAGTTACGCGGGTTACACTCGCGATTGCTTTAAAAGTTAATAATTCAGCGTTTATTTTTGTTTTCCATTATACTATTTTGTTTTTTAATTGATTAGTTTAACGCCTTACGTAATAAGAAGGTGTAACATAATAAACGTTTCACAATTAACAGACTGATATGCTTTTGTCATATGATCCAGAAAGGTAGGGCCAATTTTGTTGCACCCGCGATAGCACTTTGAACCTTCCTCCTGACTATATAAATATCAAATTAAAATTCTTGTAAGCGAATATAAAGTGAACATGTTAAAATGTAATTCTTCCAAGATTAATTTCATTAAAAATAATTTTTATTTTATAGTTAAGGAACTTTATGTGCATCTAAATGTTTGTTGCACCCGCGATAATGGAATCGCCCTAAAGATAAAATAACTCAAAAAGAGAGAATAATCGATTTTTGCTAAATCCATCTTCTAGAACCTCTTTTTCTTCGTGGCGCTACAGTCCCATTTGGACCTGGGCCTCCCGTATTTTCTGCCTCCAGTCGTCTCGTTGCCTTGCTGTTGTTTTCCAATTACGAACTTTTAATATTTGTTTGTCGTCCTCTTCAATGTTGTTTATCCATCTCTGTCTTGGTCGTACTCTTCCCCTTGCACCCTCCGCCCATTATATACTTTCTTTGGTATTCGGTCCTCACCCATTCTCTCCAAGTGTCCCGCCCATTTTAATCTTTGTAATTTTATAAATTCGACAATATCTGGCTGGTTATATTTCTGTTTTAATTCGAAATTTTATCGGATTCCCCATTCTCTACTACCGGTCCATATATTTTCCTTAGTATTCGTTGTTCCCATCTAGCTAAGATTTCCTCTGAATACTTGGTGATTGTCCAGGTTCGTGAGCACACTCCACTTTGGTGATGTGACGTGACAGTGAAACATTTTTTGTCGTCGTGACAAAAGTCAGTCGTGCGCGATAGCTCTTAGTCTTTTAGATTCTTTAGAGTTCGATTCAAATCGATTAAAAAATCGATCTTTTTTTTAAAGAATCGCTATTCCTAGTACACACACACTCACACAGATACTCACACACACACTCACACAGATACTCACACACACACTCACACAGAGACACCCTAGAAAGGGAAAGAGAGAGCGCACGGTATAGAAATATACACAAACAATGAGAGAAATAGGAAGGCGTATTAGTGCAAAAATCTTACCCTCCTCGTGTTTTTGGCTGAATCACTCTTACCGAGACCCGCGTAAAAGAACGTTCCAAAAAAAAACTAAAAATCGATTATACCGATTTTAACTTTTAAATAGTAACTTATGGATATCTCTAATTGCCTAATATTTCTAATAGTATATATCTAATAGTATAAGCGGAATATCCAACTTATTACTCCGCGAGTACGTAATTGCCTTACAACTCGAATTATGTACTATACTTTATCTACGACTACACTAATTTGTTTCTGTTTGATAAGAAAAATATGTTTGATGAAACACCTTCGACCTTATTTAACTTGATAGAAATGAGAAGAAATATATTAATAATAGTTACATACTTTAGTTACCCATCATTTAGTACTTATTTGTAGTTTTCGTTAGATTTAAACGTGAAAAAACGAAAAAAGTGACAGTTTCTATGTGAATGATGTGCCGTTTAATGATTGTTTGGAAATCACGGAGTACTATATTTAAAAATAGTATCAACGTGCAGCTCTCAACCAATCAACGAATTGTAAACCACACAAGCAAGTGTTATTTTAAAATATTAAATAACATTAATCCCGGATTGTTACATATGTGTGTTGTATGATGTACATAATTACATAAAACATAAGTATTTACATAATCCGCGAACTGTACAATATTGGGCAATTACAAAAGTGGTCGTAGATAAAATAATATAATTCCGTTAAAAAACGTTTACTTCGATAGAACATAACATTCGGATTTTTGCCCGAAACTTTTCCCAAAATTATCTAAATAAACTGAAACTTTTTCCAAATAATTCTAAATTAAATGCAGATAAAAACTATGTATGATTCTTGCAAGGAGAATAATCGGGCCGCATCCGCCCTTCAAATTTTTTTTATCCGGCCCTTGTAACAATTTTCGAATCTTATTAAACCTTGTGTATATAAATAAAGGTTTCTTAAGTTACGCGGTTTGAACTTTGAAGTATGCAACGACATTCGCGTATTGTCACAATAATGGGATATATAATCACAATCATGGGACATTATAGAGGATTTATCTCAGCTTTCAACACTCAACTATTTATTTATTCATGTACTTGCTTATCTAGATGTTGGTTTCTAAACATAATGTAATATAGAAAAGGCAACATACATCGTTTACAACAGGGGTTCTTAAACTTATGTAGTCCGAGGACCCCCTTTTGAACAATTTTTTTATTTGAGGACCCCCTCTTGAACAACTTTGTTTTTTCGGACCCCATCCCAACCTTAGACATTTCAATTCACGTCGTTCTTGAGACTCAATGTCTTACTCAATAATCTCATATTGGCACATAGGCACTACGTTATAATAAATATTGCTAAAAATGTATCACAAATAATTTTAATAAATGGACACTTTTATTAGGACACAACAAACATTTTTCTTAGAATATAAAGAGAGAAAAAACAACATGAATAGAAATAGTAGTAAAAAGAGCTGAGAAGTGTACAATATATCATCGTCTTCTTGAATTGCTTTCAATCATTTTTTTTTAATCTCGCGGATTCGCGGACCCCCCAGCGATGACTGCGCGGACCTCAGTTTAAGAAGCTGTGGTTTACAATATTCACTATTACCATGCCCCTCTTTCCCACTGGGCAATCTGGGCAGGTGCTCAGAGCCCCGCGATCTATAGGCCCCCCAAGTACTTGCAAGATCACAAGCAAACGAAGCCAAGCGTGGTGAAGCGTCAAGTTTGAATTGACCAATTTAGTTGAGAAGGTATATACAAAATTGATTCATAATGTGTCTTACGTTATGTTTAAAATCTCTTATTCATTGAAGATCGCCCGTTTTTTTAAGCCTTTAAAATACAAATGAAAAATGTAATTAAGAAAACAATATATATACGAGGGTTGGGGCAAAAGTCATGTGAAATACAGACGAAAGGACAAGATCTTAACTACATGTGTGGACAATGAATAGCACTGAAATATCGTAACACACTAATTTATTACGGTAGTATACAGGGCAATATGGACTTCACCGTGCAAAAGAATCATAACACAGTACACATAAAGTTGACATGACAAACCTGGGCCTAAAGAGCCTCAATGTAGTCCCCTGCTAGTGTCACCACACGCTGCCAACGATGTGGGAGGCGCTGAATACCTATCAGCTTCAGCATTTGCCGCACCATGTGTGAATCGGGTCATCTGTTCGCGCACAGCATTAGCAATGTCCTCTCGTGTTGCAAACCGCCTACCACGTATTGGTTCCTTAATCTTGGGAATGAGATCAAAGTCACCGGTCGAAAGGTCAGGAGAGTACGGTGCTCCAATTCTTCCCAGCCCCAACGTCGGAGTAGCTGCCGTACACACCGTTCTTTATGTGGTCTTGCATTATCGTGCAGGATTATTACACTGTCCACAAGATCCGGACGTTTATCCCGAACGCCACGTCGTAACTGTCGCATCTTGTGTCCCTGTAGTACTGTGCGGTCACTGTTCTGCCCATGAGGAACAAGGTGGCAAACAATGACACCCTTGACGTCATACGCGACGATCACCATAAATACACCATCGTGCTACTGTACGATATGGTACGGCATTATTCCCAAGGGCTTCTACTAATTCACTGTGACATTCCATCGCATTTCTCCCTCGGAGAACGGCTATTTTGATGTAAACGCACTGCTCAACCCGGGTTACTTCCATCTCGCACGACACTCACCAACTAACTGATTTCAGAGCCCTCGCTGCGCTACTACCAGCTATCAGAGAACCATGTGTTGTTCTGCATACACACTATGCCTGCAGAACTTCCACACGACACATATACGTTTGTGATCCGTTCACGTATCTACAAGAAAAAAACTTATGCCATGACTTTTGCCTAACGTGACCATTTATTTTTTTAGTCAGAGCGAGACATCCGCGGAATTATGTAAAAGAAAACTTGTTTGGTATTACATTGTCGGTTACTTGTAAGTTTACTAAAACATTACGGACAGTGTGAGGAAGAAAAAGCAAATTCACCTTAAGTTCCAGGTTATCTCGGAGACCATTAATTTCTTTCCCAGACTCAATTGCAGACACGTATTGTCCCTCGATTTTCAACACGGCTTGGTGGAAAGTCGCTGCCTGTGCATTCAAAAAATGTAACCACAATTCAGAGCTGGGATTTTCGAAAAACATTTTAATTTTTCGATGCTCAGAAAATAGCTTTTCAAAGGCTGGAACATTTTAAGAACTCTCTCAAGCGCGGGCATTAACGCAAGCCACCTTATTTTACTGTAGCCCAGCAGTTTGTGATACTCTCTGTTAGTTCAGTTGGATCTTAAAACTCTTTCAAAGCTTCTATTCGAACGCTGTAGAAATAGAAAAAAGAATAAATGTTCACAATGATCCACTCGAAGTCCACAGGGAAACAATCTGCGGCTGTTTTGTTCGCTTTGTGAACTATGTGGGCTCACATCTAATCCCAATGAGCTGTCTTCCGAATGATTTGTTCAATTTTGCGTTAACATTGTTAATCCCCTTTCTATTCTTTCCTCCCAAATTGCAGTTCATATTATCTCCACAAATTACCACAATGTTCTTATTCAAATCATTGCAAGATAATACCTTCAAATAATCAACAATTATATCCGATGTTTCACCTGGCTGTTCTCGAAACTCTGAACCCTTGCCTTTGACCCCATCGTATGGTAAAAAATAGCGGATTTAAACTGGGAATAATTTTATCGAGCCATGGTTTGAAGCATCTGTTTATAAAGTTATGCAGTGGGCTTCGCGAAGGTCCGCTTTCAAATCATCGATTGCCATAGGAGCCAACAATAGCATTTACAACAATAGCCTGAGATTTTGTACGAGCATATCTAAATTTTTGCTCAAAACATGTTTGCATTAAATAAGAAGCTCAACAGTTTGAGCGAAAGCTGTGATTTTATTGCACCGTATGAAACGCCCACGCTCTCTCCGCTGCAGCTATATCCAAATATTTAGTCAGCAAATCGGTTTAAACTTTACTTTAACTTTAAAACTTTAACTTTAAACTTTAACTTTAAAAAAACACAAGCATTGACTTGCATTTAACCTGCCCCGCAGCTTGATCGAAAGCCTGTGTGTTTGGAACGAAAATCATATTTTCTAATTTTAAAACAGGGCTGGTTTAATCACTTACTTGTTAGGGTTGCTCGCGTTTCCGCCACGTGTGGATCGTCTTTCCGGCGCCTATTTTAAGGGAGGAAATGAGGATAATGGGTGGAGGGATCCCTTAAAATTGTTCTCTTTCAGACGTAGAATGCCGCTGCAGCCCTTTGGGCTCGTGATTACACCCCTGGTTAAACTTAACTTGAAACGATAAACTGAAATGTGTGCACGTGTCGGTCGAGCTTGGTTCGCGCTTCGATTTTTGTCTTTACGCTTCTCACACTCGAAGCATACTCCCGAATAAAAATAAATTCGCGACAAAAATTAATAGGTAAATCGCGCGATTTCGGCCCAGGTCGATACACCTTTCCCCTTCTGTTAATCGGTGCCGAAATCGATTCAAATGTTGAATTAAAAATTTATTCAAATTGACGCGAACACTGTGTTTTTCCGATTTTTAATGTTTCCCGATATCGTTGGTACCACCGTGACTAATAGTAAAATCAGTACGACACTTTTCGCACTGGCCTTTACGCATTTTTGTTATGCTACAATTACACACTCCGTCCGATGTGAACCTAGGACTGCGTTTGGTGGTTGTTCGCTGAGTGATTGCAGCATCTATCCCGCTTTCGCGCGTCATTCGTTCTCTCTTCCTCTTTCTCTCCCTTTCTCTCTCTCTCCCTCGCTTTCTCTCCCTCTCGCGTTACCACTTTGCGAGTGCAAAAACAATAGACAAGTACTAGGGTGCTTACACCCCAGCAAGTAGATACCTACCCGCTAAAGCAGGAAGTTTTTTGCCCTCGCCGGGGACAGCGGGACAGACAGCCTGAAAGCGGGACTGACAGCCTGAAAGCGGGACTGACAGCCTGAAAGCGGGACTGACAGCCTGAAAGCGGGACTGACAGCCTGAAAGCGGGACTGACAGCCTGAAAGCGGGACTGACAGCCTGAAAGCGGGACTGACAGCCTGAAAGCGGGACTGTCTGGCTCAAAGTGGGACGTGTGGTCACGTTACTTATGCCCACGTTACTTATATATATATATATATATATATATATATATATATGTATATAAATGCTATGCTAATGCACGAGAAATATGAATTTGCCACCTTTGTATCAAGTGCGGGACATTCACTAAACTTGGTATATGCCCATGCTGCCCCATCAGAGGAAACAAAGATTTTTTTAATGGTTAGGGCTCTACCCACCCATGGAATATATTGACACAGCATTTAGGTTCAAAAAAAGTTGTTAAAAGTTTCACTTTCACAAACCAGATGGTCAGCCTGAGCTGCTGCAGTAAACACCGCACATGAAGGTCATAAACAAATTATAGAATCTCTGATGTCCATCGCAAAAGATATAGAACAGGTACAGAAACTAGAGACGAAGTCCTTGTCTGTCCACAAAAATGGGAAACCTATATTTTATTATACTAACGGAAATTTGAAGCTCTATATTGAGAAGAATAGACAAAACATGTAATTATCTTCAGAAAGAAACAATAAGGCGGTCCGCAGATAGAGCAACGTTAGTTGAAGAAAATATCAACTTTAATAGTTTTCGTTAAAGGTTGCCAGTTGCAGAAACAAAAAAGGCCCAGTTTACGGTTGACGCGACTCTAAATAAACTTTTCAAATCCTTTCAGGACCAACCGTCAGTGTGACAATGGATCTCATTACTCTTTATACTTTTTCCCAGTGTTCTATCTTTTTTAAGCGATTAGCATGCTGTGTTATCTTCTGTGTTAACTATCGTCTTGATTTCATTCGTCGTGCTGGTTTCCTTCCATTTTATATTCGTGCGCAGCAACGCCAGACGTGTTGATCACAACGATACCTTGTGCAAAACTGGCGTTGCGGGGGACGGGGAGGGAGTGAAATTTCTCGGCGCGTTACGATTGCCAATTAGTACAAATTTGACAGTTGCTAGTTGCGTCAATTTGAAACTGATTCTGGCAAGTGCAGCAACTGAAAACTGTTGTCGATCACCCAAACTAGTAACTAGAGTTGCTATGTCTGCGCAGTTTCTTTATGATACCCGCAATATAGAAATCATATTTGCTCTGTCTGCTTAGTGCCTAACGCTGGACCTTGCTACTAATTTGTTTACTTCACTTGATGATTTTATTATTAACCTCAAGTAAAAAATGTGTTTAATTCGAATCTTCCGCCAAAGAAAGAAACCCGTAATCTGACTACAAGGACCAATCTCAAAAATCAAGACTTAGAAGCTCAGTCCAACTGAATGAGAAAGAGAAATTCAAAGTAGAAACCTTTCTTCCCATAATTGATACCCTGAGCGTTCATCTAAAACAGCGATTTAGTTAGTTTAAGAACATTAGTCAACGTTTTGCTTTATTTTTTCGTTTGAAAACTCTGAATTTGGATGAGTTGAGAAAAAGTTGCAAAGAATTCGCTGAAATCTATTATGAAGACGTGAAGGAGAAATTGTTGGAAATGCATTTAACAGATTACTTGAAAATGTTGTATGGTGACAATGAAGGAACTAAGAGTATATTGGAAATACATCACCTTTTGAAAGAAAACAAAATTGAAGACACATTTCCAAATGTAGGAATCGCATTGAGAATCTTTTTAAGCATGATGGTAACTAACTGCAGTGGGGAACGCTCGTTCTCCAAATTGTAAAGAATAAAATGAATTAAGAAGTTCAATGCTTCAAGAAAGATTAATTTTTGTCGCTGATGTTCATAGAATGTGATATGCTCAAAAAACATAGATTTTGAAGAGATGATTAACGCTTAGGCCTATCTCAAATCTAGAAGAGTACCACTTTAATCAATTCATCACTTCAATCATTCATCTTCAATCATTTTTAAGCGCTAACCTGTGAATGCTAAAAAATGTACTTTTCTAAATTGTTGCGTTCTTGGTGTATTCTCAAGGTCTTTACAAAGTCAAGTTTATAGGAGCCCCATTTTTAAAGTGACCACACGTCCCGATTTTGGCGGGACGGTCGCGCTTTTTGGAAGACAGTCCAGCGTCCCGTCGATTTTTAAAAATGTCCCGCTTTTTAGAAAATATCTGCATTTCTTATTTTAAATGTACTGTAATATATAAAATAAGATTTTTTTCCACATATTCCCATAAAATCTCCTTTTTTTTAGTGTCACCCAATGAAATTTTTTAATATCCTCGAATTGAACTGTCTATTCTCAAGATATTCCAAGGAGTTATTATAAAAATTTCTGAGTTCTTTAAGAAAATCCGATCGTTTAATGGCACCTTGTTATGAAATTTTCATTGGGTGCCATTAAAAAAGGAGATTTTATGGGAAAATATGGAAAAATCTTTTGAATCTTTTGAAAATAATATTTGAGAAAATGATCTTTTTTGATGAGGCGTTATTGTTAAAAATATACGTTAAATGTTGAATGCAACGAGAAATTAATTTCACTACTTCTATGTTTTCTTGTTTAATGACGCAAGTTGTTTCCATAGTAACAACAAACAGAAATCGTTTAATAATAAAACTCCATTTGATTTACATTTAACTTTTACGCACGTTTTGGATACTTTTGCACACAATTATAATAATGGTGTCCTTCACATACAATAATGTATTTATTAATGTGTTCATTTTGGTGTGTGAGTAGATAAAATATATTTTTTGAATGATTGATCTGCTTTCATAACAACATTATAATTCTCATTTCATCCCATTTGTCCCGCTTTGTCTCAATGAAAATGCGGTCACTTTACCCATTATCCTCATGTGCCCAGGGCCTCCAATAAAGGTAGGCGTCCACATTTCCGCATCGTACGTATCGGACGCATCGCATCAAACGGTCGGCAATTCCGATGCGTACCGATGATGTCATACGGAATATGGTATTTGCTATGGTAGTTGCGTCGGCAAATCCGATCGCTGCCGATACTGTGGACGCGCTGTAAAAAATAATCCGTTTGATGCTATGCGTCCGATGCGTACTATGCGGAAATGTGGACGCCTACCTTAAATTAAAGACGGCCCTGACTATTACGTCAACTGTCATTCAAATCTTGAATAAGCTAATATACTCCTAATTCTATTCTTCTTTCGTTTTTTGAAACGAATTTAATTATGATAATCTTATAAATTGGCGTAGTTTTGCCGATTTTGTTAAAATATTAAAAATCGATAACATAATATTTGTTATGTACTATATATCGATTTTGCAATTTGACTATTTTATTACACAATATTACAATATAAAAAACAACAATAAAAAATAACAATATTACATAAAATGTTTAATTTATCCAAGTTTAACAAAATAACCAAAATCAATAAGTTGAAAGAGATACAAGAATTCTAGCAGAGTTTCTAAAATTATGGGATAAATTTGGATTAGATCGAGGGCTAATATGGAGGTTATAATTTTTTAGGGTTGCGAAATTTGTATTCGATATCAATACGCGTGCAATGGATTTTGCCCATGCCTGTTCATAATAAATGATTTTAATTTCTTTAGTTATTTATGATAATATTAAATACAAGTAGATAAATATTTGGTTTAATTCGGACTTTCTGGCCATTGCTTTATTTTGTAAATATAAATAAAACATGATTTACGAAAAAGTGTATTACAAATATAAATAATGTTGTTTGTATTTGTGTTTATACGATCACAAGTCAGTATTTATTGTTCATTAAATTGTTTTATTCAATTTTCCTTTTGATTTAACAAGTTAAATTCATATAAAAGTTCCATTTGCTTTTTACGAGAAGCATGTCGTCCGGCCATGATTGTGTGTTGTCATGACAATAATAAAATTGTTGATTCGTATGTCAAAATTTTATTTCGAGTATTGTGGTTAATAGACCTTTTTAAGGTTATTTAAACGCATGCGCATCCGTCAAGTTCGAAAGGCGGGAATATGAAAGTTTCGGGCTCATATATAGTTATACGTCAAAAAGTTCGGGCAATTTTGACGTATAACATGGCGGAAATTGACGCATGCGAAAAAAATCAGTTTCAGTTTTTTAAAAAACTGTGAAAAGGTTTTTTCAGGTATTAAAGGTATTAATTTATGTTTTATTAACCAGAAATGGATACATTCGAAGAATTATTGTCAGATGGTGACGCAATTGCGGAAAGATTCATCATCATTTGTGTTCTGCTACGTTTAGGTTCCATTCTGCCTACTCCACTTAACTCTATTCATAGCCTTTCTCTTCATATACACGTATCCTTTTCCTTCTTTTAGATCATCAACCATTTTCACTCTTCTTCTGCCTCTATTCCCTACACCCTCTACAGTTCCCTCGATTACTTCTCACAACAAATAACTCTTTCTCAACACATGCTCAAGCCACAGTCGTAGATTTTCAAGCTTTTCCTTTTTTAGTAGACTTCTGACATTTCAAGTTCCTATTCATTTACCTTTTTCATTTTCTTCTTAAATGCATTCTTCAGACACTGTCCACCGCGGAGGTCTTAGTTGGTGACTATTTTACCTGCGGATAATATATTATTCGAAAAATCCATATTTCTTTTCACCTTATCGAGGCATTTTTTCGTGAGATACCACCTTCACGGTATCACCCTCACCTTAATGGAGTGGTTTCCTCTTGACCTTGCCTTCTCCTGATGCCGTTGGTTCTTGTGAATTCTTCCGCCTTTGGGGGAGATTTCTCACTGCCTGGACAACAGAGTGCCCCAGCCCTATGCCCGCTCATCCTCCATCCAGGGATGCCACTTAGTATGGCACTTGGTATGGGGGTGACTTCTTATCCCGTAAGTCCCTCGGTCGATATGTCAAAATGACATTTTGGCATTCTCAGAAAATTCCAACGATTTGCAATTAACAGAAAATTTGGTCTTTCCGCACAATATTCTCGTTTCAAAACACTAATCACTAAAAAGGGTCTCTATTGGCACAATTTTTAAATTTAATTTCGCTTTATATCTCTCACAAATCAGATATTTTCCGGAGCAAAGATAAACAACTCCTTAACAACTGGTTGTTAAGGAGTTACTATCACGATTAAGCTAGAGACACACTGATCCTACGTACGCAACGTTTACAACGCATTACGGTATCTGGACTCTTGATTTTAGATGAACAACTATGCCATTGAAACACATTTATCGTATGCAACGCAATCACACACCTCACACGCAACATAGATCTGGAATGTCCAGATCGGCGTAGGAAGGTGGAGAGGATGTTCGTACGCTATCCACGCGTGTGATCAGTATGTTTCTAGAACTCGTGCGTAGCACGTCATAAACAAATAGACTTTTGATGCTAGCGTTCTGTTGTCAATATAGTCAAAATGGGAGATGAACGGCCGATATATTTAAATTGTATTTTAGACATGCTCAAACTGTATTTTAGACATGCGAAATACATAAAGAATCGTTCATCATCAGATTCCAGTTTCTGCATTAATGTATGGTATTCTCCAACTTTTTCTCTTTGTTCATTTATCTCATGAACCCAATATCTTCTCTTCTTAACTTTAGTTTTTGTTTTAGTGGCGTGGAAATATTCATTAAAAAATAGTAAACTCAATAAATCATACTAAAAGTCGCTATAAGTATCAGAAAACATGACTTATAGACGCACTACATTTACAAAAATTTACGATGCATACGCGGGACGAGTGTGCACACCAATTCTCCCACGTTGCATAGCATACGTTGCGTACGTAGGACCAGTGTGTCTCTACCTTTACACCTAAGGCCGAAGCCGCACAACGTTTTTTTCCCGCGAGCGGTAACCGCTCGAGAAACACACAGTACGCTATCGGAAAAATCAGTCTTAGCTTACTTGAGTCACAAAATCACGCGATTAATAAGCGGCGGTCTAGCCGTAGTGCAGCCTAGGCCTAAATTAAGAAATTTATTAAAAAAATAATAGATCGAAAAAGAACATTAGCGAAGTCAACATATAGGGTTATGTTTACGGAGCCTGTAAGTGAGTTATTTGGATGCGTTGCCATCGATATTTTTATAATCAAATTTTTATTTCACTAGTGAAATAAATTTTTTATTTTACTAGTGGATAAACTACTGTTTTATTGATCGTATCCAAGGAATTAAAGATGATATTATAAGGCAAAATTGAATAATATTTATTTATTATACAAGTGGATAAAGTTAAGGTTTAACGAGCGAATCGTTAAATGTAAAATAAATCATTTAAGGGGGGATCACAGTAGAGCACGGTAAAGGAGCTATATTTTCAGGATTTATTTATTGTTTGAAAAAATCAATCGAAAAACGGTAAAGTAAGTTTAATAATATTATTAAAAAACTACAAAAAATAATTTTTTTGACACAAAATGGCGGCTGTGTGGCATTTGTCCGGAGACGCCTATTTTTGGATGGAGGTCCACGGGCGGACATCTAGACTCCTTAATTTTTGACCTCTAACAAAAAATCTAAGTTTTTTAGTTTCTATATATCAACAGCTATGGAGCCACGTATTATTATTTTGATATATTGATTTTTGGCGAAATGGTGCACGTTTTAAAAAAAATTTGAAAATTTAACAAAAAAAGTCATTAAAAATTGTTCATAAAAAAAACCAAGTGGTATAAAAAAACCTACGTGGCTCGATAGAGTTAGGTTTTTGGAATATACTACCGAAATTTCAGATCGATCGGTGAAGATTTGCCCGAGCAATGTTAAGAAAATGTCCGCCCAGTTAAGAAAAACTGGTTTCGAGAAAAACGAGTTTAAAGTTTTAAGTCTAATCTGCGATGCCTGAGAGGCGTTGCGACAGAATGGAAAATTTGGACATTGGGCCATTTTTGCCGCATTCCATCTTTTGGTATGTTATTTGTAAAACCCTAAGGCAACTTTTAAGCGAATAAAAAAAATCGATTTTTTCTAAATTTTGCTGTGATGTTCCCCCTTAAATTCGCGAGTTAACTCTTAATTTTAGCCGCGAGTGCAATACAAACTTTTATTCAATTTAGCTTTTGATTTAACTTTATTTAACGTTTGATTCAAATTCAAATAAAAGTTTCATTTTCTATTTTGTTTTTAAGAGGGGACAGTCGTCCGGCCATTATTGTGTTGTCATGGTAACGATAAAATTGTTAATTTGTACGTCAAAATTAATTTTGTTTAGAAGTTGTGTTTAATTAAGTTGTGTTTTATTATTTGAAAATGGACATATCACAAGATTTACAATCTACAGCGCAAATTTAGTTTGCGATACCTAAGTGTGACCTACACAATTGCGGAAAGATGACTCACGAATAAATTAAGAGAATTTTATAAAATATTATAACAATTTTTGTAATTGGCGATTAAAGAGGAATAGACCTTTTTACGGTTAGTTAAGCGCATGCACATCCGCCAAGTTTGAAACGCGGGAATAAGAAAAGTTCGGGCACTTTTGACGTATAACTTGGCGGATATTGACACATGCGCACAAAAAAATTTCAACTATGAAAAGGTCTATTGGTTTTGAGCAATTGTCCTGGAACCCTTATTAGTATGTATGTACCTTCTCAAATATGAGTGCAAGATTTTTGTAAATGAATTTCGATGTTTAAAATGTCATAATTGTCAATATTAAAGGATCTCACAGACCGGCGCGAAAGTTTCATTTCCGCGACCGCTGCGATATCGCGGCAGACTGATTGATACGACGGCTTATGTACATGTTCAGACCAACAAGCGCCGAAAATCGCGCTTGTTGGTCTGAACATGTGCATAAGCCGCCGTATCAATCGGTCCGCCGCGATATCACACCGGTTGCGGCAGCGAAACTACCGCTCCGGTCTCTAAGCACCTTTAAGCCCCGGTCATACACAGCGAACACTCGCTTCGAGTTTATTCGTTGCGAATAATACTTGCAGCGACAATTCGCTGCCGGCATGTCACACTTAGCGAGTTCTACACAAGAACTTCGACAGTCTATTAGTGCCCCAAATACAAATTTGTCGTCTATTCGTTGTACACGTATAATACAGTATATTCAGTTGTCATGTGCTGAGTTAGCAAACCAATTGCTTATTCAACTCACAAGAAGCGAAAATGGGTTCGTACATGGATTGTACATAGAGAACAGTATAGGATTTCTAATACCGTTTTAAAAGAATTGGCTGCAAAGGAACCTGGAAATTACAAAAACATTCTACGTATAACGGAAGCGAAATTTGTAGAATTACTTGAAATGATCAGTCCAGCAATAATAAATCAAGACACATGTGTGAGAACAGCCATTTGGTACCTGTAAGACAAAATTGGAAATATCGCTGAACTACATAGAAAGTGGAAGCAGTCCGAAACAATTATCCTATTTATTTAGAGTGCCTCTCTACTATATCAACACTCTTGCCAGAAGTTTTAAAAGCAATTTATGAGGCGCTTTTTTCTTAATCACTGTTATTTGTGTCCCACACCCCTTTATATATCCTATATACACCCAGGAAACGAATTATATCATAATTTCTCCAATTTAGAGAATATTTTCTAGGTTGACTCATTGCATATACATACACGTATCTATCGGGACAAAACGAACTGTTGCACAAACGTGTAGTCTGGGGGCGTGCTGAGCGGAATTGGCTACTCGTAGCGAGTACCCTGTGAGCGAATACACAGCGAATACACGCGGCGAGTGCGCATCGGCAGCAAGTAAAATTGAACATGCTCAATTCCAATAGCGGCGAATGAATCTATTCGCAGCGAATAGCCGGTCACACACAGCGAATACTCGCTGCATTTATGCATTCGCAGCCAGTACTCGCTCTATGTTACCGCGGCTTTAGGGTTATGTTTACGGAGCCCGTAAGTGCGTTATTTTGATGCGTTGGAATGGATATTTTTATAATCAATTTTTTATTTCATTAGTGAAATAATTTTTTTTATTTCACTAGTGAAATAACACTACTGCGTTGCCATGGATATTTTTATAATCAATTTTTCATTTCATTAGTGAAATAAATTTTTTTATTTCACTAGTGAAATAACATTTTTATTTTACTAGTGGATAAACTACTGCTTTATTGATCCGTATCCAAGGAATTAAAGATGTTATTGTAAGGCAAAATCGAATAACAGTTATTTATTATACAAGTGGATAAAATTAAGGTTTAACGAGCGAATCGTTAAATGTAAAATAAATGATTTAAATTCGCGAGTTAAATCTTAATTTTATCTGCGAGTGCAATACAAACTTTTATTCAATTTGCTTTTGATTTAACAAGTTAAATTCAAATAAAAGTTTCATTTTCCATTCTTTTTTTAAGAGAGGGCAGTCGCCCGGCCATACGAAGTCAAAAGTGTAAGGGCTCCTTACAGTTGTGTCTAACACCAAGCACAAGTGTAGGCTGTGGGAGGAGATCCAGGTCCTACTAGGACTGTAGCACCATTAAGGCCAAGGCCGCACTACGATTTTTTGCCGCTAGCGGTAACCGCTATAACTGCGAAACCGCTCGAGAAACATACAGTACGCTATGGGAAAAATCAGTCGCGTGAAAAAACCGCAAGTGAGGCCGCTTGTATTAGCTTACTTGAGGCACAAAATCACGCGATTAAAAACCGCGGCGGTTTAGCCGTAGTACGGCCTAGGCCTAAGATAGATAGATAGTCGTCCGGCCATGATTGTGTTACCATGACAACGATAAAATTGTTGATTTGTACGTCAAAATTTATTTTGTTTAGAAGTTGCGTTTAATTACGTTATGTTTTATTATTTAAAAATGGATATATCACAAGATTTACAATCTACAGCGCTAATTGAGTTTGCGATACCTAAGTGTGACCTAAACCAATGTCCGCTAATATTAAGAATATGGGAATTGTGGAGTTACCTTCACTAACTGTTGCTAATCGTCTTCCAAAGTGTATTTCTAAACGTGGAAAGTAAAAATGAATTTTCTACGTCGGCTGGTTCAAGAAATATCCGGGCTTTTGTAATCCAAAAAACTGACATTTTTTTATACAACAACAAATATAACTGCAACTTCTGTCCAGTTAATTGACAGAAAATGTCTTTATGCAGCAGATCCGCTGTTGCCAAGTTCAATTCTTTTGCAGGGATTATACTTTTTTTCTGTGTCGCTACAATTTAAGTATTATATGTATTAAATATATTTAATTTTATTTTAATTCTTGCGCAGGGGTCATGTTAATCTTCTATGTATTCTTCTTCTTCTTATGCATATTCACTAATGAATGTTTGCGACCACGATAATGACTTGAATGTCGTCATGTGGTTCTCTTGGGAAGTATAATGGAGGTGATTTCCCGTTATCTTCCTCCATGGGTATGAAATTACATTTCCTTAATTTCAGTTCTAACGGTTATACCGCCGTGACTCGGTCGCCAGAGCCTCATCTGTTATCTAGCAGGGTGTGTCGGATGGTCTCTACTAGGCCATCATGCCGCACGCATGTGGTTTAATTGAGAGTAGGTTAGGTTAGGTGGTTTGATCGAGAGTTCGCGCTGATGCACGCATGTGGTTTAATTGAGAGTTGGTTAGGTTAGGTTGTCCGAGGGAGAGGTTTAAACGCACTGCTGCGCCTATATGGTTTAAAATCAGATAAAGTTGCAAGAAGTATTTGGTTAACCTGAGTTAAACCAATTAGAATGATTTTTTTTTTTGCTCTCCCTCCTTTTTCGACCTAATACACCGTCGTCTCCGCCGTCGTCTGGTCCCAAGCCCAGGGTGTGAAAGGAGGAGGGTGGTCGGCCTGCCGCGCCGACCAGAATCGGGAAACCGAAGAAACTAGGCAAGAAACCGCATGGATACACGACTTAACCACTTACGAATTAATGCTATCGCATCCGGGGCAGCCGATGCGCCAGCTTTGGGAACCAGGGATGCTGGTGAGAAGTGGACTACTGGCCAAAGACTCAGGTTAATCACACCGAAATCAGAAATACGAATCGCCGCATGGAATGTGCGAACGGGACATCACGTTGGTCAAAAGGAAATTATCGCCAAGGAATTATTGAAATGCAAAATATCGATCTGTGCATTATCAGAACTGCGGCTCACAGGATCTGGGACAATGAAGGTTGACCCACCATCAATCGACGAGACGATGACGCTATTCTATTCTGGTGGCGACAAACGAGAAGCGGGCGTTGGCTTTATGGTTGATCGACGGGCCTCTGCCAGTGTTATCGCATTCCAACCGATATCCGAGCGTCTGGCGGTTATCACTATTGATGGAACGATTAAGACCCATATCGTATCCGTCTACGCCCCAACTGAGACCAGCCCGGACACAAACAAGGATGAATTTTATGCCCAGTTTCAACACACACTGGATACAATACCCCAAACCGAATTAATCGTACTTATGGGCGACTTTAATGCACATACGGGTGCAGATCGAACCGGTTGGGAAGAAACGATGGGAAAATTCGGATACGGGGAAATAAATGACAACGGATTACGCCTCTTATCATTTGCAGCGTCAAACAACTTGATCATCGGCAACAGCATCTTTCGTCACCCCCTCAAACATCAACTCATGTGGCGAAATCCATCCGGCAACGATTCGGCGATGTTGGACTACATTTTGGTCAACACCAGATTCCGATCGACGCTCAAAGATGTACGTGCGATGCGTGGACCCGACTGTGGATCAGACCATTATCTTGTCCGAGTGAAACTACAATTGAAATTACAAAGAGCAAAGAAAAAGGCACCACCATCAGCCAAGAGGAACTGGGCCTGTCTGCGAGACCCTGAAACCAGCCGAAAATTTCAAATCGCATTATCCAACAAATTTGCAGCACTCACGATACCAGTCGATATCAACATAGAAGAAAAACAACTTTCTGAGTCTATTGTGGGGTGTGCAACGGAGCTGTGTCCGCCCATCCGTCGACGGACGCAGCAATGGATCTCGGACGACTGTCTCAATCTAGTCGACCAGCGGAAGCAAATGAAACACGTTGATTTCAAACAATACCGACGATTGAACAAAGAAGTTCGACAGAAAATGAAATTGGAACGGGAAGCTTACTGGAATAACATCGCGGCTGACATGGAAGAAGCAGCGTCAAGGCATGAGTACCGGACGCTGTACCAGACAATCCGACGGTTAAGTGGCAAAACAACATCAACAAATGACAATATCAAAAAATTGGATGGAACTTTCGTGACCTCTCCTCAGGAACGTCTACAGCGGTGGAGAGAATTCTTTCATCAGCTGTACAACCACAATCCGCCAGTAGGTCCAGCACCCGAACTGCCGATTATTGAGCAGCCGATAAATCAGTTTCCCGATACTGAACCAACAATCAATGAGGTGAAGACGGCAATAAAATCCCTGAAAAATGGTAAAGCGCCGGGAGGAGATCAAGTAACTGCCGAAATGATCAAAGCCGGGGGAGACGTCTTATTACATCAACTTCACGTTCTCACAGTGCATATATGGCATTCAGATTGTGTTCCATCCGTGTGGAAGAAAGCGATTGTTGTGCCTATTTTGAAGAAAGGCGACAGTCGGGAATGCAAGAATTACCGTGGTATTAGCCTCCTCTCGATCGTCGGCAAAGTATTTATGAAAATCATACAATCAAGACTACAGAAACATCGAGAGCAAACAAGCCGGGAAGAACAAGCTGGATTTCGACCACATCGAGGATGCATCGATCAGATATTTGCTCTCCGTCAGCTAATGGAAGAAAGAATTCGATGTGGCAAACGAACTATCATCGTCTTCATCGATTTCAAATCTGCTTTTGATTGCATCGATTGGACAAGCTTGTGGGAAGCCCTGAAGATCGAACACGTGCCACTGAAAATCATTCAACTTCTTCAAGCATCGTACGACGGCTCAACCAGCAATGTTCGTATCCGAAACGACATGTCTGAGGAATTCCCGATTCGGACCGGAGTCCGGCAAGGAGACGTGGCCTCGCCGCTCCTTTTTAACATTGTGATCGATACGATCAATGCGGATAAGACCAAAGTGCTTACAACGGATGGATCTGAAGCCAGAGTTTACCTCGATGGAACCACAATCGAGCAGGTACCACAGTTCAAATATTTGGGATCACTGGTTGTGGAGAAGAAAGTAGCTTCGACAGCCGAAGTTCACAGCCGGATAGGCCAGGCAACAGCAACGTTTGCTTCACTCAAGTGGTGCATATGGAAGCGGACGAATATTACCATCAAAACCAAAATACGCCTATACCGGACGCTGATCCTCCCAATTCTTCTTTATGGATCGGAAACATGGACATTACTCAAACCAGACCTTAACAAGCTCGAGGCCTTCCAAATGCGATGCCTGAGACAGATTCTCTGCGTCTCACTCCTCAACCACCTCCGAAATGAGACAATCAGAGAAAGGTGCGACCAACAGACACCGATTGTTGAGGAAATTCAAAAACGCCGATTACGATGGTTCGGCCACATCTGTAGGATGGGCGACAATCGAGTACCGCACAAACTTCTATGGAAAAAACGACCTCTTGATTGGAGAACACAAAAACAAGCACCGAAGACCACATGGTTGAAACACGTAGAGAACGATTTAAAAAACCAGCGAATAACAACAGCTGAGGCAAGAACCGTTGCAACTGATCGATTAGCATGGAAGCGTATAGTGAATGGAGCACGGAATCTAGCGGTACCAACAGCAGCGTACTGGCTACGAGGTCGACCACCTCTCCATGCGCCAGCTATGGATTAAAAAAGAAGAAGAATGAAATTAGAATTAAAAATTAAATTTATATTTCAATGTTGTTGTAAGTGCATGTGCAGAAATTGTATATTGAAGTGTTTACCAGAACAAGGTAAAATAAAAAGATAAAATTGGCAACGTCGGTTGGGCTTCTCCTGCACTTTTTGTTTGGCAAGTAATTGGAGAGAAGTTAGGCAGTGAAGGAAAATATTAACTTTTGCGCCAAAAAAATGTAATAAAAACTAAAAATAAAAAACCGTATATTTTTTGAATAAATCGACGTAGAAGCTTCGTTTTGGCTCTCTAAGTTTGCAAATACACTACGGAGGACGATTAGTAACAGTTATTCAAGGTCAAAATCCGCCAACCCCAAAAAAATGGAAATTCCCATATTATTTATAAATTCCCCAAAATCTACCGGGTTCTTGTTAGATGGTGACCAATTGCGGAAAGAATACTCACGCATAAATCAAGAGAATTATATAAAATTTAAAAAAAAAATTGTGTTTGGCGATTAAAGAGGAATTGGTTTTGGAATAAATTGGTTTTGAGCATTTGTCCTGGAATCCTTATTGGTATTTTATAAATGAATTCTGACGTTAAAAATGTCAAGATTGTCCACATTTAAGCCCCGGTCACACACAGCGAATACTCGCTGCCAGTGTATTCGTTGCGAATAATACTTGCAGCGATTCGCTGCCTGCCTGTCACACTGACATCCTGTTAGTGCCCCAAATACAAATATGTCGCCTATTCGCTGTACAGTTATAAAGCAGTGTATTCAGTTGTCATGTGTGTCATGAGTTAACAAACCAAATGCTTATTCAGATCACAGGAAGCGAAAATGGGTTCGTAAATGGATTGAACGCAGATAATAGTATAGGGCTAATACCCTTTTAAAAGCATTGGCAGAGGAACCTGGAGATTATAAAAAACATTCTGCGTATGGCGGAAGCGAAATTTGTAGAATTACTTGAAATGATCAGTCCAGGAATAAGGAAACAAGACACATGTGTGAGAGCAGCCATTGAGAGAGAAGGCATTGTGAGAGCAGGAACCTTTAAAACAAAATTGGAAATAACGCTGAACTACGCTGAAGTGGATACAGTCTGAAACAATACGGTTTTTTCCACTAAGAATAAATCGAATGAATTACAGTTTCTAAAGATTATTAATATTTTTGCAAAATAAATTCGGCTAATGTAGGCATTCTGCCACGTGACAGTGAACACCAATCAGTAAGTGTTACGTCACACGATGCGAAACACCATTGGTGTTATTGACATTTTCGTAGAGCAGAGTAGCATGGGAGTGAAATTTCACGCTTTAACATTTTTCTTGTCGAATTGATACAATTGTTCTTAACTACATCTTGAGAAACAAGTACAGTTCTCTATGGAATCAGGATTTAACAAAGCAAACGGTAGTAATTTGCCCAAAATCGATGTCGATATGATTGGTAAATTTTTCGCTCCAAACAATGAGTTTTGTTCATCGGAATTCCGCAATGTTAAAACCTTGATCTTAGTATAGACAAGTATAAAATGTATATAGCAAGTTGAATGCAAAGTGTAAACTATGAAAGCTTAAATAGAATTATTTCACTTCAGTAGATAACAACCCTGTTTATTGTTGTGGTTTGTTTTGTGTGGCCCAGATTATGTTAAAAATAAAGAAGTAGAATTAAGTAAAGTAGAAAGATTAATGATAAATTAATAAACTTTTGGAAAACTAATGTGTATCCATTAATATATCAGAGTGTGGAACTTCAATATATTTCAAATTAAAAACAATCTAAAGCTTTAAATTGTTTTTCGTATTGAATCGTAAAGAATCTTCCAAATTAACCAAAGCACAATGCTATGATTAATATGTTGTCAAGTATTTTTGTAAATTTTAAATCAACACATGCATGTGGTTTAAGCATATAAAATTGTTGTATTAAGCCGATTCTCATTTGCCCGACACTCAGCTACGCGACGTCGTGCGACATCGCATGTCAAATAATGATTACATTGTTCTAAATGGGCACGTTCTCACTATGGCTACGCCACGTGCCCATTTAAAACAATGTAATCATTATTTGACAGGCGATGTCGCATGACGTCGCGTAGCTGAGTGTCGCGCATATGGGAATCAACCTTTACTCTCTCTCTACATGTATTCTTAAGCTGGCTATCTGTTTTATTAGCTTCGCTTCACTTTTAGTCATTTTCACTTCTGTTTCAACACTTGGGAGGTATTAGCGTAACACCTGACTTTGGAATATTGTTTAACGTGTTTAAATCCCCTTCTACTTTTTTCGTATTTATTCATTGTTTGGAACGTTATTATAAAATAACTTGCTTGACGCTTTTTATACTTGTGCTTTTACACTGGGGCACTACACAGTACTTGTAATATGAGAAATTCCTGTTTTATTAAAGAAAACAAAATTATAGTTTATTTAATTATAAGTACTGCCTTACACAAACACCATTGTTTTTATTCGTTTCGCACTGTGTGACGTCATTCAATACGCTATGACAGTACTGAGCGTTTTCTAGGTAACTTAAAGGTTACCACAGACCGGATCGGAAGTTTCGCTGCCACAACCGGTGCGATATCGCGGCGGACCGACTGACACGGCGGCTTATGTACATGTTCAGATCAAAAAGCGCGATTTCCGTCATGGTCGCGGTAGTGCAGCGTTGCACGACAAGGACGCTGCATGCGCGGTTAGTTGGCTGCCGCTGTGTTTTAAAATGGTGATCTGTGTAATCACATTGATTTTAGGAACCCATGAACCAATGTTTAATTCTCAAATGTGTTTTATGTGTTTTAGAAATCCAAAATAAATACTACAAAATAATATCATTTCATCTTATACAATCAATGCTTAAAATATCATATCTTCTTGCTCTAAGGACATCATGACTACTATATACACGTAAAATTCGCGTTTTGGTGTGGGCATTGTTATTTCGCTGCCGCGCCGCTAGAGAATTTTTCTTAGCGGAAATTTCGCGACGCATACGCTCCGCGCCGGTCTGAAGGAGCTTTTAACACTTATGTCAATACCCGGGTACCCTTTTGCATGTTCTTACTTACATATCTTTTTTATTTAACGAAAAATCATCAATTCCTTTCAGATCCTCGTTATTTGAGTCTATTGACATCGATTCATACACATAAATAATAAAATGTGCCAAAAAATATATAAACTTTTTGGACTTAAAGTCAAATACCCCGTTGTTCAATACCCGGGACACACGGGTACCCATATATAAATATATATATATATATATATATATATATATATATATATATATATATATATATGTTGTATTTGACACACATATATATATATATATATATATATATATATATATATAAACTTATTTCTAGGGATAAAAAATATAACTTAATATATTAATAAACGGATTTATTTAACTTTTAATTAATTTTATTATAAAACTTATTATAAATTATACATAAAATATTTTTATATTCAATATATTATTGGCCTCATACGTCACATTTTACAATTGCTTTTGAATGTTCATCGCAAACTGGTTTGTTATATTCTTTACACGATTTTCGCGTTTTTTCTCCGTTTTTTATAGACATCCTAGTAACAAATATGACATGATCGTACAACAATTTTTCGTCCAGTGGAATCTGTCTGTTCCGTAGACCCGCCTGGCTCACTTGATGTTGTTGCCCTGCTTGTAGGATCTATTGGTTTTCAATATATGCTTTCTATGGCAATCCTAGTGGTGAAATTTCTCATAATTTGCATATTTTGAGATCGTTCTTGAATAGCTGTCATATATAATTCTTCACTTAATTTTCGTAAAAATACGTTATTTAGATGATAAATGATATAGCTGGCAAGACTGGCGATATCCAAAATATTTAAAAAAGTCCGTCTGTGGATTGTGTAACGGCCCAACATCTTATCCATTATATCCACACCAATTTTTGGTTTATTATGATACTGAACAATTTCTTGCTTCTTATTTTGTCTTCGTTGGAAATCTGAGTGCATCGTAGATAGAAGTATTTCATGAAACCCAAATAGAAAAAATTCTTCGCGATCTTTAGATCTTAGCATGTCTACTAGAATGTATTTTTTATTTTTTTTTCAATGTTCCAACAATTGTTAGGTTCCAGACAATAAATGCTTTGCTAAAGGTAAAGTAGTAAAAAAATATCCATTGTAATATTTCTTCCGTATCCTTTATATTTTGCAGCTAAATCTTTTACTCTCTTTCACTCTTTTGCCTTGATTTATTACACGGCCAGTTGTTATTTTGCCAGTGTAAATTTGACCTTTCAATGGATATGAATTTTTGGCGTCGCTTATCCACCATATTTTGATCCCATACTTAGCCCACCCGGCGGTTTTATTTATAGAAATAGGGTTTTTCGGGTAGTGGAATACTCTATGGGTAATCCCGAGTTGTAATGTGAAAGTCTCCGGATATTAAAATTATTTTATTCAATGAAAAACCCATGCGGGTACACGGGTACCCAGGTATTGAACAACGTAGTAGTGACTGCGTATTGACATAAGTGTTAAATTGGTTTTTTAAAATTGGATTTTTTTTAAATAAAATATTTTTTGGTATTAAGTATGTTTTAAGGTACAGTATTAACCAATTTTTCAAATTTAGTCAACTAGCCTATTATCCTATTTATTTAGAGTGCCTCACAATACTATATTGTGCCTCACAATACTATATTGTGCCTCACAATACTATATTATGTGTGTCCCACTGCTCTTCCAGCTACGTGTCCCTACAGCTCACGTATTTCCTATATACACCCAAGAAACGAGTTATATCGTAATTTCTCCAATTTAGAGATTTTTTTCTAGGTTGACTCATTGCATATATTGATACACATATCTATATCGCGACAAAACGACCTGTTGCACAAGCTTGTAATCTGGAGGGTGCTGAGCGGAACTGGCTACTCGCAGCGAGTACTCTGTACACAGCGAATACAAGCGGAGTGCGCACTGGCAGCGAGTAAAATTGAACATGCCCAATTCCAATCGCGGCGAATGAATCTATTCGCAACGAATAGCCTGTCACACACACCGAATACTCGCTGCGTTTAGGCATTCGCAGCGAGTATTCGCTCTATGTTACCGAGGTTTTAGGGTTATGTTTAGGGAGCCCGTAAGTGCGTTATTTTTATGCGTTGCCATGGATACTTTTATTGCACTAGTGTAATCAAATTTTTGTGATTGCACTAGTGTTTAAACCACTGCTTTATTGTTCCGTATCCAAGGAATTAAACATGACTTTATAAGTCAAAATTGAATAAAAGTTTGTATTACACTTTAATATCTAATAACTATTAATCATAATTAAATATTTTAAAATATGCTTATAAACATACGTAATATTATCAAATTACATAAAACGTATTCATTCTTTGTTTTATTATAATAACATTTTGAAACTACATATTTAATATTCCCTATTGGAATATGATCGATACAATTAAATTGTTTCAATCGTTGCTCGTTATCTATTAATTGTAGCAATTATGATCAAAGTTTGCTTCAAAACTTGGTACATATTGGGGGAAATTAGTTTATTAGTTAGTAGTTTACATGTATTAACAATTTGTTGAACTTTTATAAAATACCTATTATTGCAAATATATAGATAAATGGCTCTATGACGTAACAACACGCAACTAAACAATGCGTCGAAAATATCAGCGTCATAACTATACCCTTGTCATGCGGGCTAAAGAGTTGCCTGGGTGGGAACAAGGGCGGTAGGGTTTTTCTTTTTTAGTTTTGTTGTTATTGTAAATGTTATTGCATAGCATCTTGTATTTTTTATGTAAATCCTGTTGTACTATTGAATAAAGCTCATCTGGTGCCCGTTACGGGAAGACTCGAAAGATGGGCAGACGCAGTAATGCCATCGTTGGCGGTTCCTCTGTCCTTCCGTTTCGGAAGTGGGGGTATCCCATATCTTCCGTTTAAGGTGGGGGTATGCACAGAACAATGCTAAACTCGTCGAGACGAGATGCATTCTCTCGCCGGACAGAGTATACACTCTACGAAAACAACACTCTACTAAAATATCACATCTTAAAATAACACGGTAAAAAATAACAGACAACAAAATACACTTCGAAAATATAACAGCAACATATATAACAGCAACATAGTAAAACGTCGAAAATATCATCCTAGGAAAATATCACATCCTAATCATTATTATCATCACCAGGGCCGTTCTTATCAATTTTGTCGCCCTGGGCTATAAACCAATTAGAGCCCTAGGGCCTAGGCATTGTCTTAAATATGATTTTTTTAGAGATTAAAAATAATAACTTTGTAATAGTAAATTCGCTTTTTTGTTATTAAACTATATTTTTAGGTTTTCAGATTGTTTCCTTTACAAGTGCTGTAAGACCCTGCTTCTTGCCAAATTTCATGATTCTAGGTCAACGGGAAGTACCCTATAGGTTTTGATTCCCTTGTGAAATCGCAAATTATGCGAAAATACGCTACAGAAACGTCACATTTTTTGATCGCGTTGACAAGTTTGATTTTTTCTCAAATAAAAGAGACCGTAGACACGAGTATTTAATATAAATTTCAACTTGATACCACTACGCGTTCCTGAGAAAAGAGGTCTTTACAGATAGATGGACAACAAAGTGATCCTATAAGGGTTCCGTTTTCCTTATGAGATACGGAACCCTAAAAACTGAATTAATCTACAAAAAATGCAATCTGCAGTTCTGCACGAATTTTCATTATAGAAATATCTTCTATTCGCTTCTATTCATATGTTGTATAGACATCGGTCACTTACAACGCGAATATAGCTATATGCATGAAAAGTGCGATCGCGAGCCACGAACGCTACCTCACTCAGCGGTCTTACTTGGGGTCTGCATTCATCCTTTTCCGATTTTATTAATTGACATATAGAGATTTAAGCGTATTTAAAAATTCATCATCTTTACGTTCTAGGGCGCCAGCCTTAAGTTACGGCTCCCCTGGGCTGTAGCCCAAACAGCCCATAGGGTTACTGTGATATTATAGACTAATTATTATAAACTATTAATATTTAGTGTTATTTACTCATGTCTTGAAATGTCAGGACACCAACAAGACAAGTTTTGTTTGGTATTTTAGTAATCGTTGTACTAAAAATTCTTCAGTTTCGCAAGGCTCGTTTCAAGATCCTAACTGTAGTTACATAAAAAAAGGAATTACCAATTTTCCGACGATTTCTTCAGCTAATCTAAGCATCAATATTCCCGAAGATAGAGGAAAAATTGTTCCAGCAACTTCTTCAGTTTCCCAATGTATGGTCCATAATCTATATAACGATGTGGGTGACCGAATTCCTCTCGTCGATCACGTCGGGGTCACCAATTTGTAGCGTGTGATGACGTGGAATAGATATATCACTCACGGAATTTATTAAATATACGATATATATATATATATATATATATATATATATATATATATATATATATATATATATATATATATATATATATATATATATATATATATATATATATATATATATATACAACTGTACAAGAGATACAAACACTGTTGAGGGAATGAGTGGAGCTGGACTCTCTGAACTGGTCTGGTTGAACTGGCTGCTGGCTGAATCTGGTTGAACTGGCTGCTGAACTGAACTAGTGTCACTCGCTGACTGTCTTGCTTGACTTGACCGGTGTGACTGAGTCCACTGGCTGGACTGGTGTCACTTCGCTGGCTGGGTCCACTGGCTGGACTGAACTGGACTCGTTGGTTGGTTCCGCCTGATTGTCCTGTTTATTCGGGGGTCCAGGTATTTATATTATGTCCAGGTATACTGGACATAATATATTTTCGGTTATCTATTATATTTCGGTTTCTATTTTCGGCTATTTGTCGCTTTGGTGATTACCGATTCTCGGGAAAAACATCTTGTCGTAATTTCCCCTTGCAAAAATATTTGGCTAATTATTGTAATGCCCTCGTAAACTAAGAAATAAAAATGGAACGACTCGTTTCCGCTACAACGATATTTCTGAAAATCTAGTAAAAACCTCATTTTCCTTAGTTTGGTCCAAAATCAAGGAAAAACTTTTCTCAAATTTTCCAATTGACGCCTTCTGTTCCTCATGGTCTGATCCAAACTGTGAGTAGAGATTCTCGACAAACTCCAAGCTCCTTCAGTTCCTATGGTCTGCTCCAAAGCCTCCAAAGTAATAGTTTTCCACAAAATTGAGGAAAAATACCAACATTCCAAAAATACTAGAGATTTCTGTTTCAAACTATTCTAAACGAAGATATCTCAATATCCCTGGAAACCAAACCGATTTTCCAATTCTTTTCTTCTAACGATTCGAGGAGGAAACTGAAAACTGCTGAAAGTCCTCCAGTCGTCTTTCTTCTGGGAAAGGAAACTGAAGGAGGAAACTGACAATTGCCTAAAGTCATTCAGTTGGCTTTCTTCTGGCAAATGTTTTAAATAAAAATAACGTATTAGTACTTCAACGGTTCCCATACTATGATTGTAAATTGACGTACACTACGTCGTCGGCTACCAATTTTCAAATATTAAAAAACGTATTAATACGACAACGGACTGCAATGTGTTAAGAAAACTGTTCTTAAAGAATCGTTCATCCAATAAAAACGGCATTGTACGTCAGTCTGAGGAAGAATTTTTAAGAAATATAAGCATTTTTATAATTTTTAAACATCCTGTTTTATTAAGTATTTCTCCAAAATTGAATTTAAGTAATACTATTTGTTATAAATCGAATCATATAAACAATCATAGAATAGTATATTGTGCAACAAGGGCGGTAAGTTGTCAATTGCTCAGGAGAGCGAAATTGCGAGTGCGCAACAAAGCAACGTGCAACGAACGAAGTGAGTGCGCTCATTCGTTCGAGAGAGCAATTGACAATACCGCACGAGTTGCAGAATTTTTTTTTATTACTCATACGAGGGGACGTATCTTACAAGTCTGGGGTCCAGCGGTCATAAAAAAAAATGGAATCAAAAATGAAGAATTTGCTTTTTCAATTGTCTCCGGTGGTGTGGATTCGTCATAAGAACTCTCATGAGTCTCCAATATCACCATTTACAGTCATTTTAAAACGTTTTCTTTAATTTCTATTTTGCAATGAAAAAAATTTTCTGTCGTTCTCACGTCACTTTTTTTATATTGAAGTTCTGATTGTGTTTATTTTATTTATTCAATTGTTTTTTCCTAATATTTGCGTGCGTTACTTAAGTTATGTGGTAATAATTGAATTAACAAAAACAGCCATTTGTCGCACCAAAAAACGGGCGCCAAAATAGTACTTATCGCGCATGAGTATTTTGCGTAATTTAAAATAATTGCGTGAGAAAAATCTTGAGAAACACTATTTAATAATGTATTTTTATAATAATTAAGTATTTAAATTTTTGTTTTTATTTAATAAAAATAACTATTTCAGGAAAAAGACAGTTATGGTAATGAAGTATCGAGATTAGCACGTCCACTTCCGGTAGAATATCTCCTTCTAGACGTGCCGGCTTCCACACCTCTCTCGCCAATTTACACGTTCAATCCGGACGACTCGAAGCAACTGTTCCCTGTGGAGAATCGTATGGTCGATGGTCACATTCAGGATTTCAACTCGCTGTCCCAGTATCTGTCCCAATTCAATCCGGACGAATTTTTCGCAGCTATCAGCGACTTCCATCTTTTACTCTATATTGCCACAATGGATATGTTGCCGCTAAGAGAATACATGGGACCCTTACTAGAAGCGATCAAAACTGGAGACGAGCAGGCAGCTATTCAGTGGGCTAGGTCGGAACAGTGGGCTACATTGGAACAGCTAATTGCTGCCAGTTCACCACCAAATTCAAGGTAAAATATTTTTAATACCCATTAGTGAAAAACTAGTTAATAAAACTACATATTAGAACAGTTACTTTTGCACTAGTATTTACAATTTTTTGAAGATGCAGTTCATACAAAAAAGAAATTGTTATAATTTCAAGTTTTTATTCAAGTTTTATGAGAAAGTAATCAAACATATTTCCTTATATTAAAAACGTATATCAAACATATTTCTTATTCATTACTTTCAATTACATTTAATTTTAAATCTATACATTTTGAATTATCTTAAATAGTAACATTTGTATCTTTTCTTCAAAGATTATAATTTGTAGGAAATCATTGTATACATATCGTCAACAAAGTTGACATCATTAGTATATTAGTAAACTAATCGTTCTATAAAAAACTTTCTTAAAAACAACTACTTCACTGGCAAACACCACGACTGATAATGAATTACATTAAGAAAGTTTTTGGGTTTTATATCAGCCTGTAATATTCCCAAAAAAAAACAATATCCTGATAAAATACAAAAGATAATATCCATAATAATAATTCATATACATCCATATACGCGTTTATGCCTTTTAGCTTCATCAGTATGGCTTTATCATTAACAACAAATTAAAATTATAAATAAAAGTAAATACGACTTACCTAGCGTGTTTTTTACAGCAAACTGGTATTATCGTATTTGAGATTATTCTATTTATAGTCGAACCAGGTATTGAGATTTTTTGAGCAAATACGCGTAAATGGATGTTCAATAATTAATTGATAATTATCTTTTGTATTTGATATTGGATACAGGATATTGATTTTTTTGGGAGAATTACCGGGTTATATAGAACCCAAAAACTTTCTTAATGTAATTCAATGTCAGTCGTGGTGTTTGCCAGTGAATTAGTTGTTTTTAAGAAAGTTTTTTATAGAAAGATTAGATTCGTAAAAATAACTACTTCACTAGCAAGCACCACGACTCAAATTGAATTACATTAAGAACGGTTTTGAGTTCTATATAGCCCTGTAATTTTCCCAAAAAACAAAATCCTGATCAAATACAAAAGATAAATCAATTAATTAATGCACATCCATATTTTACGCGTTTTTGCTCAAAAAAACCTCAATACCTGGTTCGACTATAAATAGAATAAACTCAGTTACGATAATACCAGTTTGCTGTAAAAAAGACACGCTGGTTATACTAATGATGTCAACTTTGTTGACGATATGTATACAATGATTTCCTAGAAATTATAATCTTTGAAGAAAAGATACAAATATTACTATTTACTATTATCAAAATCTTCAAACTCAACAATATATAAATAATTGAATTATCTTGTCTTAAAGGGATATTAGCGTATTTGTTCTAATAAACGCCGCGGCGTTTATTATTTTTTTTTTCCTTCAAAAATTTATAAAACCGTACAATATCATCAAAGCACAATAAAATAAATACAATTTATGGAATTTCAACATTTTCGTCGGATTCGAATATATTGAAATTCTCGGGGACAAACATATTTTCACCCAATTCTTCTTCAAATATGGAATCTTGAACAGTGAAATTGGGAGACCATGGCGCTTATTAGAGGACGGCTTTTAATAAAATAAATACGGAAGGTTGATCAGGCCCAAGAAGAATCTAACATAAAATAATTAAATAATGTTTTGTCTCCAATTATCAGATTTGTTGTCAATCAAGGTTCAAATTTCTTTTGTTCTCTTTCTAAATTATTTGAACTCGATTTAAGAATTATTTTTCTCAAATTTTATCTGTTTAAATCGGATCAATCTAAACTCTTTTAGTTTAAACCTTTGTATCAGTGAATGATATACATCCACCTGGCTAAAGAAAACGAACACAACACGACAAAGAATACAGACAAGTATTTATCGAGATACGGAAACGCAAACACACAATCAGGAACTCCTGTACCAGCTGGCCTTTCTCATAGCCCACTGACGAGACGTATTGGACCATCGGTTCGCATATGTCAACTAAACATTGAAGGCATTAGCAGATCCAAATCCGAACATCTGTCGAAAGTACTACAAGAAAATGAAATTGACGTGGCCGTTTTACAAGAAACTCCTACTGAATCGGAGGCAAATTTGAAGGCTAGAGGTACCATAGGGGTCGTCCATTAATTAAGTGATGTTTTTTAGCCACTTTTTAAGAGCACAACCTCAACCAACCACTCCTCCCCCTGGTTATACGTGATGAGATTTTAGGTTAAGCCCCCCTACCCAAAATCACGTGCATTTTGTTGTTACAAGTCGCGAGTAGGCTTTGGGAATACTTTTAGACTCGGCGAGTCCGAGTCGAGCCGACGATTATTTTTCTGGTCCGGGTCTAATCCGTGTTTCTCTCAATTTTCAGAATAATACGGTTTTTCGTGTTCACGCATATGGTAAAGCAATAATGTTCGAACTTGCCGTTTAAGTAAAGTGGGACTTAGATAAACAAGGGATTTAATGAATGTTAAGTTCACCAACGAGCGAAGGGGAGATGAAAGAAATTATGAAAAGCCTAGGGAGGTATATGAGGAATAAAAATATAGTAGTGAATGTGTAGAAAATGAAAATGATGGTGTTTAGTAAGAGAAAGAGGAAGAATGAGGAGAAGGAAAGCAAGTGGGAAGGGGGAACAATAGCGAGTAAGATAGTTTAAGTACCTAGACTACTCATTGAAAGAGAGGGCCTCGGATATAGTGAGATAGTTAGCCAGGAATACAAACAAGTTAATAGGGTGTATTTGGGGGATAGGAGAGAGAAAATGGGGAAAGGACTTCAGGAGGAGGTTAATGATGTTTAAAAACATTCAGACAAAGCCGAACATTCAAAACCCGAGACTCGTCGAGTACGAGTTGTTTAGACCACCGGGTTTTGGGTACCGGGTATTTTCCCTTGGTCTCGCCGAGTCCGAGTCCGGGTACTCGGACCCGAAAAACTCTAGTCGCGAACCGCTTTTCGGTTTAAAATTTGCGCGTTCAACGAAAAAATAAATACACGTGATATCTCAATATACCCCCCTCGCCCATGTAATATTTCGTGATTCGTCACAAACTCCCTCCCCCCCTTTCGAGCCTCACGTGATTAATGGACGATCCCATACCCGGGTTTTCATTGGTCAGAGCTACCTATCACGATGCCTATGGAAGAACTACATATGCCCGAAACCGCAAATGTGAGCCTTATCGCCGAATCTTCTCTCAACAACATATTTATGGTGGCGATAAATATAAATGGGCTAAACATAGTGAACGTGTATAAACCACCAAATACCACCTGGTTGCCTGGAACACTGCCGGTTTATGCTGAACCCACTGTATACTTGGGGGATTTCAACAGCCATCATGACCTATGGCGGTACCAAAAAAAAAAACGATGAAAATGGATATAAACTAGTGGAAAGGACCGACTTGAACAGTTTGCATTTGATTTTTGATGCTAAGCAACGGGGATCGTTTCACTCCAGAAGATGGAACAAGGAAATACAGAAGATGCAACAACCCTGATCTATGTTTTGTAGCTTCCAGCCAGAACAATCCCACTTCCTACAACTAAAACCATACTCGCAGATTTCCCACATAGTCACGGTCCGGATCAATCGTTATCGACATAATCGTTATCGATACAGATCCCATTGGTTCAATCTACCCCACATCCTCGCTGGCATTTTGCTAAAGCCGCCTGGAAAATATTCGAAAAGGAACTGGATGCCGGTGTTAGGTTCATCCCAGCAAAAGCTATGCATTACGACCGCTTCCTCAAACGTGTAATGTCAACAGCAAAAACACATCCGCAGGGCATACAGGAAAGACTACATACCTGGGTGGAGCGCAGAAAGTACTCGCTTGTTTGCAGAATTTGAACGAAGTGGTAGCTCGGACATAGCCGATGACCTGCTAAGATCGTTAGACAAAACCCGGCTAGAAAAATGGGAGTCGACCATACAGAATCTTGATTTTACACATTCTAGCCGCAAAGCATGTAGCCTTCTACGGAAGCTTGGAGAGTCTAGCATCAAAAAAAAAGTGGTAAATACAACACGAAGGCAGATATGATTGCGAACCGAATTCAAGAAGTGGCCCGTGCTCCAGCTGATAAACACCACTCAACACGCGTTAAAAAAGGGAGAAAGGCGAAAGTCGGAGGACCCGAATTCGCAGAAAAATGTAAATCACGTCGCCGACAAAATTCGCGCAGCGACGAGAGTGGTGAATTTCATTTTTACCGGGCATCTTCGCCGTGACCTCCGTAAAAGTGGTATTTTTTGTAATGCATACTTTTGAGATTCGTGTGGGGATGTGTTCTGCTTGAATCGCCATAATCACGACGGAATCAAATTTCGATCAATTCAGAGACCACTGACGTGTGGCGTTTCCCAAATTTCACCTGGGGGACCGCACAACGTGGGTTCTTGAAAGGTCAAATTTGGCTTTTTGAGAGAAAGATGAACCAAGAAAGATGATGACCAAGTTTTGAGAGAAAGATGAAGACATCATATACATTCATCGACTTGACTGCTGCCTATGATGCGGTTTGGAGAGAGGGACTTCTGTATAAACTTATTAAGGTGATCCCTTAAGGAAGTTTTATGCAGATCGTCACTATGGCTCGTCTTCGATGCTTTAACTGCGAATGTCCGTCCGCACGTTGCGCATCCCTAGGTTACGTCCTCCGTCCAGCCGCACCCCTATAGAGGATCAAAACCCCCTCGAAAATCGAGGTTTTGCGGAAATTGCCCGACGGAAGCGGAGACGGCGACGCAAAACGTGATTGTACATTTTTCGGGTGCAGAACCGAGAGTCCCGTCGAGCGGTGCCATTTTCGCGACTCAACACCCTCAGGTTTCGACGTACCAGACCGAAATCTAAAATCACGAATTTTTTACCTTCGAGGCGCATTTTGCGTAGGATCTAAAAAATTCTTCGCGAACGCTTTAGCTGTCGTCGTGCCACGTTTTTAGAGCGTTTCCACGGACGCCCTATTTAAAGGGCTCCAGGTCGCCGGTTAGGTTCTTTCTCACACTTGCCCGCAGCTATTCCGGCAAGAATTTTTAAGCAGCGACGACAGCGAATCTGCAGGAGTTTAAACAGAAAAGTATGCAAAAAGTGAAAAAAAAGACCAGAGGTGTTTTGCGGTGGTACCTAGAACGTCCGAACCAATTGACGGATCGGTACGGGACCGGCGTTGTTCGATCTGGCATAGAACCTGTTAGTTTGTTTGGGAGTTTAATCCCGATTACGTTGAAGATGGCGCCGCGACGCCATAAAAAGGACGGTTTTTGGACGTCCAGGAAAACTCCTGCAGAATTGCTAACTTAGACTCTGCGGGAACGGTTTCGAGTGATACCCGCAGAGAATTGAATGCTTTATCTTTTAGTGCAAGCGCCATCGTGCTTCGTCGTTTGAAACCGTCGCGACGCCCGCCGATACTCGCCGTATTGCAGGAAACAAATGATGAAAGTAAAACGTCCATATTATGGCAGCCCCTCGGTGAATCTTCTGGATTTTTCAGTGGATAGTAGAATCGTGTTTTGACTTTCCGCACAAAAATTGGACGTCGCAGAATCGCGTTGCGATGCCCACTTATAACTGTTAATCTGCAAAGAGTAAAACTTGGGGCACCAGGATGTCGCGTTTTTGTTGCCACCAACCGCAATTTACCGGTTCTGGGCGCAGCGACTCGAAACTGCACGCGTTCGATTCGGAACGGATTCCCGCTCCTCATTTGCATTTATGGATTCGCGATCAGAGCCGTCCCCGTCGAGGTGCCGACCTAAATATCACTCGGAAAATAATACTCTTTCTTGCACGTTTTTTGACATTTACCCTCTCACCGCGCGGCCGAATCCGACTTTTGCGACACGGGGCGATGCCGCCCGCCGTTACGCATATTTCGGTACCACTCGCGGCTTCCTGCGTCGCTCCCTCCACACGGTGCGTCCGAAATGCCGAAAACCGCCTCTTTGGCCGGCAATTTGCGAGTTCGACGGTCATCGGCGAAAATTTGCGTTCTCATCACGTAGGATGCATGCGGGAATCTAAAAAAACGATCGTCACTTCTGTAGCCCCCCCTACAGGTCACTTTACTTCAGCGGCACTGTCTGCGCAAGCATACGTCAATTTTCGCCATGTACGTCAAAAAAGTGCCCGATTTTTTTTCCGTATTTCCAGTGAAAATAAAATGTACCCGAAACTTTCATATTTCCGCCTTTTAAACATTGCGGACGCGCATGCGCTTACCTAACCGTAAAAACGTCTATTGAACATACTGACTTTCGTGCGGTCCGTAGTTGTGCGGACCAAGTACTATCTCTCACAGCCCACATCGAGTCTGGTTTTGAGAGAAAGATGAAGACAGCAGTTGCATTCATCGACTTGACTGCTGCCTATGATACGGTTTGGAGAGAGGAACTTCTGTATAAACGTATTAAGGGTGAGGCCTCACGATGCGTTACGTATGCCGGAGCGGTGCCACAACGTCATCCTACATACAAATCACAATGCCATATCAGACGATGCGTTTGACCGCCGTGCGGCGTCTCGTCGTAGGCGCGCCGCGTTTGTGACCTGCGAAACGAGGCGGGGAGGAGTGATGCGCTGCGGCGCCGGAATGCATCGTGCCGCCACCGCAGTATTGTATCGAACGTATTTTTTTTTTAGAAATATTAATATTTATCTTTCTTACGATGAGTACCGATAATATTGGTATTGATTTCCTTATATCTTTAGTACAAGAAAGACCTGCATTATGGGATAAAACACACGATGATTTTAAAAATAAGATGTCATTGACGTTGCGGCGTCGCGCCCACCGCGGTAACCAGCGATCGACTGCGGTGCCGCACTGCCCGTATGGCACCCTATAGCTCGAATTAATTGCGCTGCCGCACCGCACCGCTAACGCATCGTGTGACCTCGCCTAAGGTGATCCCTTGTCGCAAGATAACAGCTCGTATACAACATGCTTCCCAATCTACTATTTCAAGTACATCTGAACGACGACATCAGCACTAGGAGAAAATCAAGCAGCGGGCTTCCGCAAGGCTCAGTTCTCGCACCTCTCCTGTTTAACCTTTATATACATGATCTACCATCGAGGGCGTCCAGAAAATTCGCTTACGCAGACGATATGGCGATTGCAGTGCAACGTAAAGAAATTGCATCAACCGGAACACGCACTCAACTACTGACCTTGAAACACTGTGGACCTACTTCAAGCAATGGCGCCTACGTCCAAGTATGCAGAAAACGGAAGTGTGCTGTTTCCACTTGTGCTCCATGTTAGCGAATGCGAAACTCTCGGTGAGGTTCAACGTTACACATTGCTGGTTCATAATCTAAACCCTCAAGAATCTGGGGGTTACTCTGGACAAATCACGAACATATAAAATGCATATGAACAGAACCGCTGGAAAGCTAAAAACGCGAAATAACATTATTCAGACACTCTTCGGCACTTCCTGGGGCGCGTCTCCACTCCGAACAGCGCCGCTTGGCTTGGTCTACTCGGTAGCGGGATACGGTGCATCTGTGTGGATGAATAGCGCTCATGTCAGAAGAGTTGATGTCCAATTAAACAACACGATGCACATAATCGCTGGGACGACCGTCCAGTCCAGTCCAGTGGCAACCGATTTAAAGTAATATAGCCGCTTCAGCCACTCTTATCCGTAAAACTGGAAAAAATCACAGAAATGCACTGCTTCCTGTTCATCAAAACATTCAGACACTAGCTCAACCACGGAGACTAAAATCACGAAGACCAACAGTACGTAGATCAGCACAATTGTGTGGAAGATCATTTGATCCTAAACCTGAGTGCCCAGCTCACCACCCTATGGGACTGATAGTTGTTGACAACCCAACATTCTTCGATCTCTCGCGTAAACTGTGGGTAAAGCTAAACCGCATCCGCTCAAACTATGGTAGATGCGCAGACAGAATGCACCGCTGGGGTCTTGCACAATCACCGGCTTGCGACTGTGGTGAAGCACGGCAAACAATCCGGCATATCGTGACTGAATGCCCAGGTCGTGCATACAATGGCCAACTGGACGATATAAACCATCCAAACCCAGTTGACTGGCTGAGCCCAGTTGACTGGCTGAGCCCAGTTGACTGGCTGTTCGTTTTTCTTGTAAATCCTTAGATAAATAAATAAATAACCTTCGTACCTCATTCTTATTTTTTAGTTTCACATTTAGTGTAAAATTTCTGTTTTATTAATAGACCTTTTCTTTAATTTTTTATTTGTGCGCATACGTCACTTTTCGCCATGTGCGTCAAAAAAGTTTACGTATAACCTGTGAAAATTACAAAATGTGCCCGAAACTTTCATATTCCCGCGTTTTAAACATTGCGGACGCGCATGCGCCTAACTAACCGTTTAAAGGTCTATTGTAAATAATTTCGAGCGAATTGAAATTGAACTTTTTGTTTCAATTTATAAGTATCTAATCTCATCTTGAATTTGATTGTTTTGGGTAGTGTTAATGTATTGTTCTCCATAAAATATAACATTGCATTGATAAGAATGATAAATAATTAATTATGTTTATTTTAGACCAGGGAGTGTAGCCGGAGGTAGTGTGAACGTGGGTACGAACTCTAGCGGGCCACAGTGGACTTGTCCTTATTGCACTTTTTTGAATTCTTCGGATATACAGAATTGCGAGATGTGCAATTTGCCCAGGAGCGTGCCTCATTAGGATATGTAAGTATACTCAGAAACAGAGATCTGGACATTTACTGACAGAAACATATTTTCTTAAACATATTATTTTTTGTATAAAATGCATTCAAACAAATGTATCGTTAGAATTTCTTAATTATAATTAACTTATAATAGTTGTTTTTTAAATAATTATCAAAATTTAATACTGAGCTAAAATAATTTTATTGCAAATAAAACAGTATATTGAAAAAGTAGTACTTGAAATGAAGAATAACATTTATTTTTGTCACTTTCTATTTAGCATCATTCACATTCTACGCCTGTGGTCTCCAAAGTTGGAAACGCGGAACAGTCCCGTGAAGTTAGCCCCCGAATTGTGGAAAAAGTTCTGGAAAAACGAGATTTCGAATGTTTCTAGAGTTTTTTGCTTGAAAAATACAATAGTTCCCGGCAATTTCGGGCAGAAAACTATTTGGGGGCCAACTTTACGCAGCCCCCTTTTTCCCTGAAAAAGAGTTTTAGGCCCAGTCATTTTAGCATATCACCCCGGAATCTGACGGAAGAAGCTGAATTTTTGTATAGGCCTTTATTTTAGCATTACAAATGTTGTCTCAAAAGTCACATATGTCATCATCTGAGCGTCCTTAGATATTCAAGGTCAAGGGTCGCAAACATCAGTTTTTTGAGAACATCTTGTTTTTCTTCCTCCTACCGTATTTGCGTTTAATATCAAAGTTGTAGAGAATAAATTTCTCTACAAATTTCATCTGAGACCTTTTTTTATTCGTCGAACTGTTTTTGAGATAGAGGACGCAGAGTGTGAAGCGCTCAGCCATAGGTATCTTAGCGCAAGGTAAATCCTGAATCCCAAGGTATTATACCGTTTTTTTACATTGCATTGAGCACAAGCTAAAGAACATTGCATCTCTAACTTTAGGCATCAACAACGCGAATCACAACCATTCTTGCAGTTGCAGAATATTGAAGTGAGTAGTTCATCTGGTGCAGGTGGTAAAAGTGTTGTTGCCGGCGTTAGGGTTTCATTTTGTATCCAAGTATCCAACCCCATTCATGGGGTTGAATTAGAATAGCATTAAAATATATTTAAAATGATTTACTTCATTATTTGTATGTCAAAGATAAGTAATATTTGATGATTATTTGATTTAAAAGAAATATAAATATAAGGTATTAAATTGTTATTTAAGTAATATTTAATAAGTAAAGATTTAGTAAAATAATACGGTCAAGTGCGTGTCGGGCCACGCGCAATGTAGGGTTCCGTAGTTGCCATTCTTACTCTTATGACTTAACACCTAACACCTGGTTGGTTTGGTGCACTTGACCCTGACAAAAAATAGCACTTTAAAGCTTAATATTTCACATGCGGAAATTATTTTAATCCAAAAATTGTTTTCACAAACCTGTAATATTTTTGAAAGGCCTATCCAACGACACCCCACACCATGGGGTAGACGAGAAAAAGAAACGTCACCACTTTTTTAGGGTAATGGAGGTACCCTAAAAAAAATATTTTCAAGATTTTATTTTACCACTTTGTCGGCGTGACTAATCTGTACATGCATGCCAAATTACAGCTTTGTATTTCTAATAGTCTCACAGCTAAACTGCGGACGGACGGACGGACGCACAGACATATCGAAACTATAAGGGTTCCTTGTTGATAATAATGGAACCCTAAAAACAGGGAGATTCAGGATTTACCTTGCGCTAGGGTACGTATGGCTCCATATATCATCGCTCCTCACTCTGCTCCCTCTATCTTAAAAACAGATCGACGTATAAAGAAAGTTTTCACATGAAATTTGTAGAGAATTTTATTCTCTACTACTTTCATAATAAATGCAAATACGATAGGAGGGAAAAGAACGAGATATTCTCAAAAAACTGATTTTTGAGACCTTTGACCTTGAATGTCTAAGGACGCTCACATGTTGGCATATGTAACTTTTGAGACAACATTTGTAATGCTAAAATAAAGGTTTATACAAACATTCAGCTTCTTCCGTTAGATTCCGAGATTGGCCCCTTTTTTTGACTAAGATGACTGGACTGGATGTATTTTTTCAGTACTTGATATACTGAGTTCTATAATTCTCAATGGATAATACTTATAATTCTACGAAAAAAATGTAAAATTTTGTTAAAATTTGCGAAATACTAAAAATTTTGATAACGGTTTCAGATAATTCAACGGCAGATAAACACAGAATGTTTAATAAACATTTTTGTAAAATCAATATCTATACATTTATTTATACAGGTTGGGCCATTTAACGTGGCCTCCCCAAATATCTCCGTTACCTTTAGAGTGACCAAAAAATGCCAAAAGGGAATTTTATTGATTTCGAAGGGCTGACACAGTGGTTAATTTTTTTTTTGTCAAGGTCATAGTTTATACGTTCTCAAGGTCATCAGTGGCTTTTCAAATGGGAACATTTGATTTTTTTCATTTATCAAGACTTAATTAATTAAATTATCAAGACATTATTTTATCAAGTTATTTTTTTATCAAAACATTGTAGCCACTATTCAGACGAATCCAGCGACCCAAGATATCATGATATTATATATATAAGATATCAGATATCAACCTTAAATGGTTTTTCACCAAAATACACGTGTAGAAACGGGAAATCGTGTTTTTGCTGTTAATAAAAATATCCGAATCATTATCAATCATCATCAGCTTTGACTCCACAACCCATTATTGGTCTTGGCTTCCTCTAGATTTTTTTTTCATTCCAATCTATTCCGGACCTTAGTTTTTCATCTGGTCACCTTCATTGCTATTAGATTCTCCTGCACATGATCCAGATATCTTCTTTTTGGCCGGCCCCGTGTTCTTCCCTACTGGTCTTTGTCGTGTAATAAGTTTTGCTTGCTCTGAATCCTTCATTCGCTGGATATGTCCTATCCATCTTAATCTAGCTATTTTTATAGTACGAACTATATCCGGGTGTTCGTAAAGGTGGTATAGCTCATGGTTTTATCGCCGTCTCCATTTTCCGTTTTAATGTACGCATTTATACATGTGTCTCAGAATCTTTCTTTCGAAACATCCCAGAATTATTTCCTCCCCTTGGTTAGGGTCCAGGTTTCGGCTGCGTATATCAGTACAGGTCTTATTAGGGTCTTATAGAAATAGTCTCGGATTTTATGTTGCATTAATCCATAATATGTTTTATTTGCAAGGTGTAATCTTCTTTTTATCTCTTTGTTTCAGCTGTTAGTGTACGTAATTTTGGAGCCCAGATAAATGAAATCTGATACACCTTCGATGTTACGTGTCCCGATAGTTACATTTTGTACTTGTGCGTCCCTCCTAGAAACAAACATGTATTATGTCTTATCTGTGTTTATTACTAAACCCATTCTTTTCTTCCTGCTTCAATGGCCGAGCCTTCCTTGGAAAATGTTAAGTTTAAGTTTGTGGGATGGGACAGTGGGTAGAAAATATGATGGGATGGGACATTGACAGGGATACGTCCCACGGGATGGGATCTGGGATGAGAAACTCGTCTCATGCTCATCTCTACTCCAGACTCTCTGATTACTTTTTCAAGGGCGATGTTAAATAAGATGCACGATAGGACGTCTCCTTGTCGTAATCCGGTGTGTGTAGTAAAAGATCTTGATACACTATTTTGGATCCTAACTCTGCTTTCCACTTTTAAAAGAGTTACCTACATAAGAAGTACCAAATGTTGTGGTATGCCTAGTTCAATCATTGCTTCGAATGAAATTTCGAATGAATCTTTTCGATTGACAGTGTCATCTTGATTAAAAAATAACATGTTCCTATTCGAAAAACTATTGATGACCTTGAGGACGCATAAGCTATGACCTTGGCAAAAAAGAATTTTTAATCACTGTGTCAGCCCTTCGAAATCAATAAAATTCCCTTTGACATTTTTTCCGTCACTCTAAAGGTAACGGAGATATTCGGGGTGCTCACGTTAAATGGCCCACCCTGTATAATAATTTCAACAAAATTCTGCTAAGAATTTTGAGTAGCCCCTTAAAATTCTGAATAAATCTTCTATACGTTTTTTTTTTGTCTAACCAATATTTGTCAAATTACACACAAAAATGCGAGACGTTAATTGTTTTGAACATTATTGAATTCATTAAAAAAATGTTTCGAGAGTTCTATGTATCTATCCAATACTTAAAAAGTTATTAGCAAAAACGAGGCATCGTCTAATAGAGGTAATAATACCATTTGGTCGAAATTTTTGTGCCGGTATTCGCAAGTGAGAAGTCGTGTATAAAAATCAAATGCTTTGAATTTTGATGAGCACGAAACACGAACGATCTATCGATAAAGTCTAAGCAACATAAAAAATTTAGAGAACTTGATCCACTTAGAAATCTTAAAGAACTCGAGTTCTCGAAAAAAAAAATTAAATTTCTAAGCGCTACTCACAGCGGTCGTAATATCAAAAAGCTGGCCAAGAGTGGAAACAAATATATTTTTGTAGGGACTTTTAATGGTTGGAATAGTTACATAGTTAGTTATACCTAGTATGTATTATGACTAGCGCCCGGATTTATAATATGTAAATACATATTTTTTATTCAAATTATTTTCGGTCTCATTTTGTTTTCCACACAAATTATGACATTTGGAACGAGAAAATTTAAACTTTATATGTACACTTTATTTCCAAATATAATTTGTGTAGAAAACAAAATAAAGGCCGAAAATAATTTGAATTAAAAATATGTATTTGGCCATATAGTTTGTGTTGAGATCTATTAAGTCTTTCACTAATATTGAAACAGCAATTATGTTATACACCTCTATAGTTCGATCACAACTAGAATACGCTACCTACCACTATATGGAATCCACAATATTCCAAACATAAGTCTAGAATTGAATCCATTCAGAAAAAAATTGTTACCATACTCTGCTTTAAATTTGATATACCATACACTAACTATGGCGATATCTTACAAAATTTCCGTTTGCTAACTCTTGAACAGAGAAGAACAAATGCAGATATGACTTTTCTTCACAAAGTACTGAACAATCTCATTAAAACTGAATTATTTATTACAAACCTGGATTTTTTTGTTCCAAGGAGAACTACTAGAAATAATAATTTGTTTTATATACCTCCTATTAAGTCTTAACTCATATGGCAATTCTCCTTTAATAAGATTCATGACAACGTACAATAATCATTTCCAGCATTTCGACTTCTTTAGTTTAAATTTAGACCAGCTTAAAGGAGAGCTTAATGTTAACTGAATTAACCACATCGTTCTTTATTTTGTTTACTTATTTCTTTTCTTTTTTGTATCACTATTTACATTATTTACCACTTTGTTCTGGATATTGTTAATGTGGCTTCACTATTTATGTATATACGTATTTCTAACAACCGTTAGACGCATACAGTATGCGTCTAACGGTTGACCCGTACGGACGCATATATCTCTTGAGAATGGCGAATGTTAGTTCGCCGAAACGTCGAGAATCCGGTTCTTTTCAGAGCCAACCCTCAGCATCAACGCGGAATCCCCGAGAAAACAATACAACACAGGTATCTATCCGCGAAAACCTCAAATACAACATATATATATATATATATATATATATATATATATATATATATATGGGTTCTGGACTCCTAGGTGGAGCATAGAGCCTCCATAAGCACCCTCCAGCGGACCCTATTCTGGGCCATTGCTTTGGCTTCACTCCAAGAGGTTTTCTGGGCTTTTAGTTCATCTAACACTGTTCTCCTCCATGTTTGAGCCGGTCTTCCTCGTCGTCTCGTTCCTTGGGGATTCCAGTCTAGTGCTGCCCTTGCAATGTCGTCTGGTTTTCTTCTTAGAATGTGGCCGATCCATCCCCATTTTCTTTTCCTAATGTCGTGCTCTATTGTTTCTTCTCCGAATCGTTTAAGAAGTTGCTCATTAGTAATTTTCTGTGGCCAGAAGATTCTGAGGATGATTCGTAGACATTTGTTGGCGAAAACCTGAAGTTTATGTTTTGTGGCATTAGTGTTTTTCCAGGTCTCACATCCATATAAGAGGATTGCTTTGACGTTTGTTCTATATAAACGCAGCTTGCTCTTTGTTTTTATGATGCTGGACCTCCATATTGTGTTTAGTTGCCTGAATGCCATCTGTGCTTTTTGAATTCTGTTTAGAATGTCTAGGTCTGTTCCGCCCGTCTCGTTGAGAATGCTTCCTAGATACTGAAACTTTTCTACATTCTCAATTGGATGGTCGATTATTTGAAACGGTGCGTCGTTATTTGTGTGCATTCGCATCGCTTTTGTTTTTGAGACATTTATTTTCAACCCTATCTTCTGTGCCATCTCTGATAGTAGGGTGAGTTGCCTTTGCATACTTTCATAGGTATGCGAAAAAAGGCAAATGTCGTCTGCGTATTCGAGATCTTTGAGATTAGAGTAAAGAGACCATCGAATTCCATCGTTTGGTCTGCAAGACTTTTCCAGGATATAGTCAAGAGCAATGTTAAAAAGCAAGGGAGAGAGCACACATCCTGGCTTCACTCCTGATCTCACCGGAAAAAGGTTGCTATGTGCTCCACTATGCAGGATACTACATGATACGTCATGGTACAGTTCTCTAATCGTGTCAATGATTTTTGTTGGCACGCCTCTTGTCCGTAGTATCTTCCATATAGCAGAGTGGGATAGGCTGTCAAAAGCACGTTCAAAGTCGATGAAAACAAGATATAGTGGCGATCGCCATTCAACGGTTTGTTCTATAATTATTCTTGTTGAATTTATGTGGTCTATGCATGAGCGGTTTGGGCGGAAGCCTGCTTGGTTTGGACGCAGTATGGGTTCGAATGCTTCTGCCAGCCTATGTTGGATTACACTTGCAATAATTTTGTTTATGGTGTTTAACAGCGTTATTCCTCTCCAATTTTTGCATTGCGTTAGGTCTCCTTTCTTTGGCAGTTTGATAATGAGACCATGTTTCATTTCTGCTGGAATTTCTTGGTTTGTCCAGATCCCTTTTATTATTTTTGCAAGTAGAGGTGCAATCCATTTAGGGTCTACCTTGATTAGTTCGGCAGGTATGTTGTCTACCCCTGCCGCTTTGTTGTTTTTCAGCTGCTTCATGGTATTTAGTATTTCTGTTTTTGAAGGCGCGTCTATTTTTATTTTCAGCTGTTCATTTGCATTGTCTTCTGGAGCTATCTCAAGCTCGTCTTCCATGGGTGAGCTGAGCATATCAGCAAAGTATTCCTTCCACCTATCGAGCTGAGTTTCTGGGGTGGTGGTCAGTGGGCGGTTGTCTTTGCTTCTAACTATATTTGTGGTCTTTGTGTGCTTTTTGGAGAGCTTGTTTGTCAGTGTGTAAAGAGTCCTCGAGTTGTTATTTTTGGCTGCTTCTTCTGCTTGCTCACATATCAGGTCAATCCATATTCGCTTGTCATTTTTGGCAGATGCTTTAATTTGTTTGCATAGTTGTGTATATCTCCAGATTGCATCATTTTTTGTCATCGAAGTTTTGCACTGGAGTACCAGTTTCTTCGCATCCTTTCTGTCTTGTATAAGTTGCCATGTTTGGTCTGAGATCCAGTCTTTTCGATTTCTTTCCTTTGTGCCAAGGGTTGTTTTGGCCGATTCGAGTAGTGTCTTGGCTAAGCCATCCCAAGATGTTATGGGATTTTGGTCTGCATTTTCATGCAGGTTTGTTAGGAAAACTTTTTTGCAGTTTGGTTGGCGCAGTTTGTGTAGGTTGAACTTTACTCTCTTTGATTGTTCAGGTTTCTTTGGTACGGCCAGTTTGATTCTGAACGTGCCGAGCAGAAGGTGGTGGTCGCTGGCAATGTCTGCACCCCTTTTGTTTCTGACATCAAGTAGAGATCTCCGCCATGTTTTCGATAAGGCAATATGGTCAATTTGGTTTTGGGTTTTCTTGTCGGGAGATATCCATGTGACTTTGTGGATTTGCTTGTGTGGGAACACTGTTCCACCTATAACTAGGTCTGATGTTGAACAGAGTTTCGTGAATAGTTCACCTTTTTCGTTTCTTCTCTCACCGCTTGATGCAGTTTTGATGCTTCGTATAGAGTTTTTACGTTCCAGCATCCAAAACGTAACTTTTCCTTAAGTGTAGCCAGTGTTGTCTTCGTTTTGTCCGTCCGGATTTGTGTTGTAGAGGTTTCATTAATAGCATAGTTTAGGCCAAGCAGGTTATTAGCCCACTGTGGCCGTAGTTTGGTGCTGGGGCTGCCAGCTATTGCTTCCAAACCAGCCTCCTGTTTACAGGATTTAAATCAGCCGCCCATGCTGGGTCAGACGCTGTTGCAGCCGCCCAATCTGGAACAGACGCTGCGGATTTGTAGCCGCTCATTCTGAGTGCAGACGCTACATTTGTAGGTTTTGGTCCGCCCCGGGTATTTGATTTCTTCCATCCACTTCCATCTTATTATAACCGATCTTGACTTTGTGCCCCCTATCTTTTAGCATCTTTGCTTTCTGTCGCAAATCCTTTTGAATTTCCTGTTCTTTCTTAGTAAAATCGTCTTGGATAAAAATATCAGACCCCTTCAGCTTATATTTATTTAGCATTATTTTTCTCTTTACTTCCCAACTTGTCAATTTTGCGACAATTGGCCCTTGGTTCGAACCTTTGCCTCCTATCTTGAACATGCTTCCTACCCCTTCTTTTACTCCAAATCTTTCTTCCAATAACCTTTTAGCGTCTTCTAACCATCTCTCTCCTTTTACCCCATGAATCACAATATTATTTTTTATTTCCTTTCTTTCTCTTCTTTCTTCCATTTCTCTCAGTTGTTTTACTTCCTCTCTTAGCGAGTCTTGATCATTCTCCCCACTTCTGACGGAGTTTTCTCTCTCTATTCTGTAGTCGTCCTCCAACTTCTTTATTCTGCCCTTAATATCGGTGTTTTCGTTTCTTATCGCCTTCAATTGTGATATCATTTCCTCTTTCCACACCCTTTCCTTCTCCTCTACTTCCTTTTGTTCACTCCTAGCCCTTTCCATTTTTTCTTCGAGTTCTTTATTTTCTCTTCTCATTTCTTCCATCTTATTCTGGACGGCTTTAAAATCCTTCCTCATTTCCCGTAGCTCTTCAAAGATCTTCTCCAAAGCTCCTCCGATACCCACGCTCATTTCTCTTTTTTCCAAATCCTCTTTTTTGGAACGTTTTTTTTTTTGATTTTTGAGATTTGATTTCCCCGGTACCACCTATATCTAGGAGGCATCCCCCTATCCGCCACCTGGGGAGGCGCCCGATGGGGGACCTACAACCCCACACGGGTGGGCAACCGTTAGCTTCCCCTGAAATGTAAATAAAATAAAAATAAATAATCCGACAAATATGGGACCAGACAACTGCCGCATTATAAGAAAGAGTAGTGGGAGAGAAGAGCGCAAGCAGTCAGCACGATCTGACTGCTCGCGCTCGGCATTCGCTCGCTCAGAGCGCGAGCAGCATTTTTGCGAATGAAATACAGTATATTCTCGATAATCCGACAAATATGGGACCAGACAACGGACGCATTATAAGAAAGAGTGGTTGGAGAGAAGAGCGCGAGCAGTCTCCAGACTGCCGGATTACCGAGATTATACTGTATTGTTAATGGGAAATTGGTCATGATAATTCTCCTATTAATATTATTCTTCTATTTTCTACAGATCCTGTGGATAATACCGAAGAAAGTTTTTCACTATATAGGAAATTTTCATATTTGTGAAATTGAACATGAAATTGAATTTGTGGTAACTGGAAAATCTAAATAATTTTTTCGAAAAATTATCCGCCTTATATAGCCGCCATTTTGAATTTTTTAATTTTTAATTCAGCTTCGTGATCAGCTACTTTTACTGCCCCTAAATCTCGACTTTCAACAAAATTAAATGCTTTTTCTGAAAAATTATCCGCCATATTGCGTCCGCCATTTTGAATTTCGAAATTTTTAATTTTTGTTTCGTGATCAACGACATCAAAAACGTAAGGAGACCTAAAATGACGATATTTAAGGGGTTGTAGATTTGGCGGTGACGACTTGTACTGCGACCTTCATAGATCTATTGTACCCTATCATCTCCCTCCAAACGTTGGTATACTTACCCATTTAGAGCGCCTCCTCTTGTCCTGATTCTTTTAGAAATTGCAGAATCTGGGTGAGATTCAAGGACTGCAACTCCTCTGCGTTCAAGCAGCGTGCCCCAAGGTACATTTGGTTCTTGCGGAGCAGTGCTCCGCGGTCTTTGAGCAGATGTATGGGGGTTTCCTCTGCTGAACCACAGAATCTGCATCTGTCATCTTCCTCTAGGCCTATGGTCTTGATATGTTTCCTAAGTGTGCAGTGTCCCGTCAGGACTCCTGTCAGAATTCTAAGCTTGTTCCAGTTTAGTTTCAGGCAAGCTTTTGTTCTTTTCTGATTAAAAGATCCCATCATTATTTTGGATTGTCTCAACAATTTTCATCCATTGTTCTCTTATTTCTTCATCTAAACTTTTGTGGATGGTGTTCACACTCATACCACACAAGGGTTCCGGACCTATAAAGGGTTTACTGGATCCCTTGTTATACCAGTGTGTTCTGGTACCCAGTATATCGTTACTTTATTTTCTCTGCCAAGCTTGTTTAGCTTTCCCACACAGACCCATACCAATTTGGATCTGATGGTGTATGAGCTAATAGCCTTGATGGCTGCTTGGCTGTCTGATAGCAATTCGTATTTTCCGATAATTCATGTCAAGGTTACATTGTACATGCATCTTTCGATTGCGTGTACCGCTGCTTGGAAAATACTTGGGAATCTTCCCATGAATTCGAAGTATTTGGTACGAAGTCCAAACACTCCTGCTACTTTCCTTTGTCTTCGAACCATCTGTATACCACTTGATAACATTTTGCTCTATGTGGTATGCCGAGGATTCATCTCTCCAATCGGCTTTGGTGTGTAGTTTTTCTCGAAATGGTGTTTGCATACCATTTCGTCTTTTGGTGCTTCCAGCCAGGGATCTTGGCAGCGAGGTTATTCCGGTCTCTGTTATCTATTATTAATCCATCTTCCCAAATATTTGAACGGTTCCTTCATATTTTAGCCAGCTTTTTGGGATTTCCGTCCACTGTGCGACTTAAGAGCAACTCAATTTTTTTTTTCTGACGGAAATAAGTTTGAGTTAAGCATATTTCTTCTGTAACGCGACCAAAAAATTTGGAGGTCACTTACCCCGACAAACATTTAGGTTTTTTGGAGAAACAGATTTTGGTCATTTAAATCCTCTCTTGTTCGTGAATGTGTATTTATCAATGTAACCATTAGATGAAACCCATAATTCATCAATCTTTTCTAAACTAGCTTAGTTGCAACTTCATAGCTAAGCTGCACTTGCATATGAAGAAGGTGCCTTGTTTTCTGAAAAGGTTTGTATTATAACTAAACAAACAGACGAGCTAATGATACTTAAAATCGCTAATGATACTTATAATAAAAATCACTATCTATCTCACTATAATTGGGATCCAAGATTGACCATTCAAATTTACTGTGCTGACTCAAAAAGCCACTTGGTCAGCAGTGGTGAAGGCACATCAAATATGAAAGACATCAAGGCAAGGACTTCTTATTCCACGATAATTAACCTATAATATATCAATGCTATATTTTTACAAATTCGGAGAGGTTCGTGAATTGCAATCAAATTTTAGTTGGTCAAACTGAACAAAACTCTAATATCGAGTAAAATTTGATGAGGACATTTGAAGTTTTGGGGGACCAAATATTAAATACTTCTATAATATGATTTTGAATTTAAAATGGTAACTTATGATACAAGTGTGTGAAGAAGGGTTTTTGTGCACGAGTCGAAGGCGGGTGGTTTAATCGCATTGAGTGCACAAAGCCTTACACACACGTGTGTCATACATTATTTTATCTACGACGCATGTTAAAATTCTGTTGAATCTACAAAAAAATAATTGTTTCTTACCGATAATATTGTAAAAATTGTAATTTTGACAGACAACATACTTCAAATCACTGACACAATAAGGTTAGAATGTACAGCGCCTCCGTGGAGTAAATTGGTAACTAGTAAAAACGCACAGTAACGGGAACACTATTTGGTCGTTGTCGATGAGGGAAAGATTTTTACTTCTAGGCCCTCCACTTCCACTGAACTTGATCTTGACACTTCCAGTTTCGACTACCGGTTTCGATTTTGAATGTTCCCGCCTGCGTCAAATATTGAATTTTCCCGCGCACTGTGCAGGAACCGGAAATGGGGCGGCCTGATATCGGAAACCGGAAGTGGGAAACGGAAGCCGAAACCGGAAACGGAAGTCGAAACCAGACCTCACACCCAGCGTGGGGTAACATATACCTCTACATAGACCTCACACTCTCATCTGTGAAAAACAGGAAGTGGGAAACCGGAAACGAAAGTCGAAACCGGAAAGAGATGGCACAAACCGGAAGTCGGTACGGGAAGTGTCAAGGTCAATGGAGGTGAAGGGCCTAGAAGGAACCATCTTTCCCTACTTCTATGTAATCTTGGTTAACCTAGATTTAATCTAGATTAGATTATGGTTAGGTTATGTTATATTAGAGCCAAATAAATCGGAAACCGGAAACGAAAGTCGAAACCGGAAATTGAAGGCGCAAACCGGAAGTCGGTACCGGAAGTGTCAATGGAGGTGGAGGGCCTAGAGGGCCCAAATCTTTCCATACTTCTATGTAATCTTGGTTAACCTAGATTTAATCTAGATTAGAATATCGTTAGGTTATGTTATATTAGAGCCAGATAAATCCTGACTGAGAGGCAGAGACTTCTTGTTTCAAAATAAGAAAAATCAATTCAATTTTAATTTATGTCAGAAAATTTATTTTCACTTCGTCTATGTTTTTTGTTTAGTGACGCGAGTTGTTGCCATAGTAACAACAAACAGTAATCGTGTAATAATGAAACTCCATTTGATTTACATTGATTTGATTACATTTTACATACATCACTTTTACGCACGATTTGGATACTTTACACACGATTATAATAATAGCATCATTCACATACAGTAATGTATTTATTAATGTGTTCATTTTCGAGTGTGAGTAGATAAAATAGTAAAAACGTTTAAATTGTGCTAAAGTCGACTACCATCTTCTGTTTGTGTATTTACAGCAGTGTCCACCAGATTAATTGTTTAGTTATATTAAATGTTTCTTGTATTTAAATTAATTCTTGATGTTTTTTGTTTTAGGATAATTTTCTATTTGGGTTTTTGTAGTAAGCAATGGCAAGATCCTAATAAACCAAAATTGTGATTTCTTTACTTGTACCGGTTTTTTGAACTTGTTCCGTGTGTTCGAAAATAACATTAAAAATTGATTACAGAGAAATTAAGTTTCGGACACGTCCCATCTTATATTTTTCTAAATCTCATTAATGTTAAGAAAAAGATTGTTGTTATGTCTTTATAATAAAAATATGTGGGTTAGAATACTTCGAAGAAAGATGATTGAAAATTGTTTAAAACAAATAATTATAATTTTCAGTTTAATTTTTTTGATTTGAATTTAATCCTAGAACGTACTAATGCCAGGTTATGAATAAAATCACGTTTAATTTGTTGCCTCAAACTTTTGTAAATAGTGTCTTTTTTCAAACTGATTTTTTTTATGTAAACTGATCTTGTTTTTTGTTTATATAAAAATACAGTTTGTCAATATAATAAATGTATGGTGGATTGAATAAAAAATAAATAAAACATCAACAATTTATGTATTTTCAAATAATAATTATTATAAAAAATAAGTTTTTAACAATAAACTAAAAATATGTATTGGTACATTAGTATATTTTGTACATTAGTATATTAGTTACATTAGTATTTGTGGTTGTTTATTTTTCCTTGTAACATTTATACGCGCTAGTAATTCCAAAATAAGTTTCAAGAAAAATGTTTCATAAAATTTTAAATATTGAGAATTCTCAAAAAATAATTATTAGAAAAATTCTTGCAATTTTTCACAATAGACCTTTTTACAGTTAATTAAGCGCATGCGCGTCCGCCATGTTTAAAAGGCGGGATTATGAAAGTTTCGGTCACATTTTGTTATTTACACTGTTTATACGTCAAAAAGTGCCCGAAAACATGGCGGAAATTGACGCATACTCAGAAAAAGAATTCAACTATGAAAAGGTCTATGCTATTATAAAATTATCAAAATATTTTTGTTCCCCAAATTAGAGATAACTTAATTTTCTTCCAAAAGCAGAAAACTAAGGAGATTTTCTTTTGTAAGTAGAAAATTCTCAAAATATTGAGTTTTACTAACAATTTTTACATCTCTGTTTTTTCATCCACATTTTCTTATTTTCTTTAAGGGGGAATTCTTAGCCCGGACAAACTATCTTGCGAAATGGGCGAGGCACTGTTTTAACCGTACAATACGAGTATAGAAATATGTTCTGAAAAAAGAATGGGAGTTACAGTGCTTAAGAAAGAGATAAACTGTACATCGGACCGCGGGTCAGCGTCGAGTCGTATCTTCATTGACTCGATTGGCTGCAGACGAACTGACGTCAATTCCCAGAAATGTACCTAGTTTGGCTAGAATACATTTGTAGAACGCCCCAGGTTTTTTCTTCTGCATTTACATTTTACGCAAGATTATTTGATTTTGACTTGATGATTCTTGTCCTTTGTATGTAATTTATTAATTTATTATATAAAGAATTAACAAATATATTTATAAATGTATATTAGAAATGTTGCGAATGTTCACTTCCGCATCGATCTGCATCCGCATCCGCAATAATCATTGCGGATTTTATTTTTATTGTGGTCTTAAACGTAATAATTTTAATGTTATTTTATAGGTTTTTAAAGGCATTAAGAATACGCTTAAAGCGACTTATAGCTTCCAACATCTGGCCATGGTGTCGTGAATGGTTTTTAAGTGCGTTTTAAAGCTCTTTATGACCGCTACGTGTTTGGAAACTGTTTAGGGCTAATGGTTTTGAATGCGTTTTTACAATGTAATGTTTAAATAAAATTTTAGATATAGGTATTTTAAATTGGGTAGTTGTAAAGATTAACTATGGAAATTACCACGTGCACTTGGGGTTGGAATTCTTTTGCTGTCATTGGGGGCAGGCAAATGGGAACGGCAGTGAGTCTTGCTCTTTTAAAAATATATAATCTATTCAGTTCAAATATAACTTTGAAATGTCACCAAGATACCAGAAAGCATTCCAAGAGATTTCTTCACTTGATATATTATTTAAAAATTTGCGATTATGCCTAGAGGCATCTTGCAACTTGAAAATTACTGACAACTGAGTTAATTTGACAGAGGTCGCATTATTGGAATACGTAATGGTGGTTTTTCATTTGGAGAAATTTGTTAATCGTCGTAACCATAACCAATCCTCAGTAGTACGGTGGTATCAAGCATGATCTACAGAACGTCAAGAACGTCGTAGAAGAGGAAGGGCCAAGACAGACAAATGTGACCATCTCCTAATAATGGCACTAAGAGACCGATTCTCGAGTACAAGATCAATAGCCGATCAGTGATTTGGAAACAAAAGACGTCCTGTAACCCTTCGTACAGTTTATCGACGAATTACAGCTTTTGGCTTGCAGTCCTATCGACCACATCTTGTCTTTCGCTGGCGGCTCGTCATCGACTGCAACGCTTGGAGTGATGTACCTTGGCACTGAATTGGAACGTGCAATGGCATAGAGTAGGCTTCAGTGAGGAATCCCGATTCTGCTTGGAAATGCACGATGGTCGTATGAGGGTCAGACGTAGAGGGTCATACTTGGTATTCATCCGAGGCAATATGAATGCCCACCAATATGTTGATGAAGTGGTAGAACCCCATATCCTTCAATTTCTCCAGTAGCTGGAGGACCCGATTTTAGAACCGGATAATACCCGTCCACACGTTTGCAAGGCATTCTATGGAGCGTTTCGAAGAAGCTAACGTAAACATCTTGCCGTGGCCACCCAGATCTCCCGCCATCTTTCGCCTATCAAACATGTTTGAGAGATGATGGGTAGAAGACACAAGCAATTAGCCCATCCTCCACAGGCACTAGAAAATCTCTGGCATGAACTACAGATTGCCTGCGATGCAATACTTCAGGTAGAAATGGATAACCTGGTGGTGTGTGAGTGTGAAACTAATAGGGGTGGTCCAACACATTAAATTGATGATGAAATTTTCATCAATTACTACCTTTGACTAGTAAAACATTTCTGCCAAGTTTGGTCAAAAAGTTCCTACCCCTTCTTGCTTTTTATGTCACATAGTATAGATAAATGCACTTTCTCATCAGAATGAAAGCATTTTGAAAACAAACTTATCAACAGTCTAATGATTGCAAAATTTTTGTAATGCAGTGTAATTACAATGTAAAATATCTCTTAAGGGCTAGATAACAATTTATGTAAAAAAGGTGTTGAAAAAGTTGATTTGAAATTTTTAATACGTTTAGTAGAAAATTCTTGAAATTCAAATATTGCCGAATAATTCCCACATGTGGTTCAAGGTATGCAAGGAAGTGGAAAAGGACAAAGCTAACTTACTTACTGGAAGGAAATAAAAAAAACTGTTAAAATGCAAGTTGAATCAGCAAAACTCTCCGTTTAAACATAACAACAAACTTTGCGTAGACCCAGACAATGTAAAGATATTCTCGGATCATTACAAAAATGCTTTTTCTCCAAAGCTGGACCCTAACTTCGACGAAAACAATCACATACTGGTATCTAACTGGTACGACAATCACTTTAGACAAGATGACAGCCCTTCCCGACTTCCCCTTGACTTCACAATTTCAGAGGACGAATATTATGCAGGAACTATAATATTTAGACTTGCCCGGCCTTGACAAATCCATTGCACATAACTGCAGACCCATTACCCTTCTTCCCGTTTTAGGTAAAAATCTAGAACAGGCTCTAAAATCCCGAATTTGTGATAGTGCCTCCAAGTTCATTCCAAAATACCAATTCGGTTTTAAACCTTCCCATGCCATAATACACCCCCTCACAAGCTAACAATATTCAAGCATCCTACCTACAGAATAAACATACCGCAGCCTTCTTTCTGGACATCAATAAGGCATTTGATTGTGTATGGCATCAAATTTTCCTATACAAACTGCATACACTAGGACTACCGTCATACCTTTTACACATCCTTAAACACTTCCTTTACAACAGACGGACTGCTTCTCGCCCCTTTAAGGTCTCCCTCAAGGCTCCGCATTATCACCTCTCCTTTATAATATCTACTGTTACGACATCTACCGGTACCATCATATGATACTTACCACACATTACACCACGACTTTAGAACATTTACAAACACTTTCAGACAACACAATGACGAGGTTCAACAAATGGCGTATATCCCCCAATCCTTCCAAATATCAATTCCTAACAACCAACCATAAAATCAAAGACAACTCCCCTTACATAACAATCGGACAATTGTTTTTCGAACAATTGGTTCTGGATCCGAAACTAAAATTTAAAAATCATGTTTCGAAATAGAAGACCGAATTAATAAAACGTTCCAAACATTTTTGCTATCTCATCTATTGAAAACACGGCATGACGAGAAATACAGCGACCAAAATTTATAAAACAATATGTAGACCAAACCAATCGACATATTATTGCAACAGCGGAACGTATAGCACTACGACTCATTACCAAAATGCATCATCCCGACAATCCTTCAAACCAACTTTACGACATTATCAAAATCCGGACCATCCTAGATAGATACGCAGATTTTGCAATAAAATTTCTCAATAATAGGTCAAACTGGGCAATTATAAAAGCCTTGTGCCTGACTCATAATACAAGACAATCAAACAGAAAATACCCACCTAAAACAATTTACGAAGCACTAATGGACTACAGATCTAATAATTGAACAACCTTTTAACTTTTTTATATATACAGTATAATCTTGATAATCCGGCACATATGGGACCAGACAACCGCCGGATTACCAGAAAATTCCGGATTATCGGGAGTTAAACGAAGAAATAACAATTTTAGATATTTTATGTACAATTGTATTTCAAAAAGAATAAAAAACCTACATAGGTAAATGTATACATATAAAAAATATGTATATGTTACCGTGAATGACATGAAAATGAAATTGGACAATGCCGACTTTCACCGGTAAATGTCAACACACACCAAATACGTCGGTGAAAGATCTAATATTTCATTACTTTGTTGTACATTCTGACTCTCACCGGTGTATGTCGACAATCACAGATACGCTCTGGTGGAGGTCCAAAATGGAGATGCCGACAGAGAAGCGACTGGCTCTCTCCCACCAAATCCTTTGTTCTGCTGGGAGTCAATCAGCTTTATCAGTCTTATGTTGCAATAAATAAGATTTGAATCACATAATTAAGTGATTTTTTTATTACCATTATTTTCGTTTCTCGTTTAGAATGTACTGTTGGTTTTAAATTATTCGTCAGTCCTCTCAGAAAGAGCGGCAAAAAAATTACGCCACCCTTGTGACGTTTTATAACGACTGAATTACGGAGAAGAAAATATAAATCTCCTACATGTTCAACATTCACCATTAGTGCATGGTGAATGTCGATATTCACCGGTGTAAGTCAGAAATAAGGGTATTTAGCAAATATTTCGGACATACACCAAACGACTATGTAAATGTTGACATTCACAGGTGAAAGTCGACATTCCCCAAATTTCCGTCTTTCACAGTAACATATATACTAAGACCACATAGTATGTATTAAATATAAATAACTAAAAACATATTATACAAAATAATAATTTATTGTTTTTTGCAAGGAACACTGAATGGTGTCGTTTTTGACTTTATTGCAGCTGTGCGCCATTGGTTTAGAACTGAGCGATGTAAGAAAACAATTAGAAACTAGTAACAACAACCTAAAGGAGGAGAGGACCGAGAATAAAAAATGGAAAGGGGAGCTGATGGAAAAGCTAGAGGAAATGAAACTGGAGAACGAAAAAACAAAAGAACAAAATCGAAAATGAGGTTAGACTCATCAAAATTCAAGCTAAGGAGGAGAAATTCACATGGGAAAAAGAAAACTCAGGCATTAAGAAGAGATTAGAAAAAAAATGAGAAAGCTGAAGGAGACAGGGAAAAGAGGGAGAGAAAAAACAACATCGTCATTAATGGGATCAAAGAAGGAGAAAATGGGAAGACGACTTTAAGAAACTAATGGTGGAGTAGATGAATATATCCGCAGCAATCAAGGAAATGTATAGAATAGGACAAAAGAGCGATGGAAGGGATAGAGCAATCGTGGCTAAGATGGAGAAATGGGAGGATTAGAATCAGATAATGATTAGGAACAAAAGATACAAAGATAGGAACAAAAGATACAAAGAAAAGTAAAATGAGAATTTGTACTTGGAATGTTAAAACAATGGCACAAGAAGGAAAAATATACAACGCACTGAATGAAATGAAACGACTAAATATTGGCATAATGGGGGTAAGTGAAATGCGGTGGCCGGGCACAGGAGTTATAGATATAGATGAACACAAAGTCTTTTATTCTGGAACATCTAATAACAAGCACGAACATGGAGTTGGCGTCATTATGACCAAACAAATGGCACGAAGCGTGAAGAACTTCACACCGGTATCAGAAAGAGTTATACTGATACAACTGGACGCAACTCCCGTAAACATCAATATTATCCAGGTCTACGCACCTACTGCGGATAAACCAAACGAAGAGATGGAAGAATTCTACGGATCCATCACAGAACTAGTACGAGCCTTACCAAAACAAGAAATCATCATTACGATGGGGGACTTCAATTCAAAACTTGGAGCAGGATTCAAGTCGGAATACATCGGCCAGTACGGGTTAGGAGAGAGAAACCATCGGGGGGATACTATGGAAGTCTTCGTCGAGGAGAATGAATTCGTCGTACTAAACACTCAATTCAAGATGCCCCCAAGGAAGCTCTATACTTGGAAATCTCCACTCAGCAGGCCAGACCATCTCATCAGAAATCAGATTGATTTTATACTGATAAATAAAAGATTCCGAAATAGCTGCACTTGTGCTAAAACATTCCCCGGTGCCGATATTAACTCCGACCATGTACCAGTGGTTGGGGAATTTAAAGTTCGGTTTAAGAAAACGAAGGCCAAAAGCTATAACAAATATAACATACTGAAGGAATACTGAAGGATCCTAACATCAAAAGATAGGTAGAAAAGGAACTAAACGAGAAAATCAATAAAGAAATTGATGAAACCGCGTCAGTAGAACAACAAATAACAGTTTTAAATAAAATCAGCCAAAATACCAAGAAGACACATATGAAGGAGGGAGAAAATAAAAAGAAGAAATCATGGATGACAAACGAGATACTAGAATTAATGGATCAGAGACGTGAACAAAAGAACAACAATGAAGAATACAGAAAAATAAACAAGACAATTAGACAAGAAATTAGAAAGGCAAAAGAGAGAGAAAGAGAGGAAGCATGTCAAGAGATAGAACAGCTGCAGAAAAGATATGATGATTTTAACGTGCATCGAAGAATTAGAGAACTGTCAGGCAAAACAAGAAAAAAGAACTTTGGAAAGCTGGTGAACAACGAGGGAAAAATCATCATAAACTTAGAAGACAAAAAGAAAACGTGGAGGGAATATCTCAACAAACTATTTGAAGATGAAGAGAGAATAGCAACACCAATCATCGAAGGAGAAACGGGACCGCACATCTTGGAAGAGGAAGTAGACGTAGCAATAAAACGAATGAAAGATGGGAAGGCGGCGGGGCCGGATGATATACAAGTTGAAATCCTGAAACTTCTAAGTGACAAACATATCAAAATACTTACCAACATCTTCAACAAAATATACAACTCGGGCAGCATACCAGAAGAGTGGTTGAAGTCGGAATTCATCGTATTACCAAAGAAAGTAGGAGCAAAACGGTGCGAGGAATATAGAAGTATCAGTCTCATGAGTCATCTTCTCAAAATATTCCTAAAAATAATACACAAGAGAATTTATAACAAATGTGAAGAACAAATCTCAGCAAATCAATTTGGATTCATCAACGCCGTAGGCACAAGGGAAGCGCTTTTCTCAGTGCAGGTGCTCTTTCAAAGATCTAGAGACGTAAACTGCGATATCTACGTATGCCTAATCGATTATCAGAAAGCGTTTGATCGAGTGCAACATCACAAAATGATAGACATCCTTAAACAAGTGGGAATTGACGCCAAAGACCTACAAATCATCACTAACTTGTACTGGAAACTGACCGCATCCATGAAAATTGAAGAGGAACAAATAGAAGACATTGAAATAGCTAGAGGGGTAAGGCAGGGGTGCATTATTTCTCCGATTCTGTTCGATCTATACTCCGAACAGATCTTTAATGAAGCGCTAGAAGGCATAGAAGAAGGCATTTTACTGAACGGAGTCAGATTGAATAACATCCGATATGCCGACGACACAATGGTATTCGCTGACTCTCTTGAAGGACTCCAAACACTAATGAACAGAATTGTAGCGGCTAGTGAAAAATATGGACTTAACATTAATAACAACAAAACAAAATTCATGGTCATTAGCAAAGACAATATAGCTAATGCAAATCTCTACGTTCACAACCAACAAATAGAGAGGTCTCACTCTCTCATAAAAACAACATAAACAGGTACACTTAGGTACACGAAAACTGGGACAATAGCCAAGAGATAAAATGTAGAATTGGAAAAGCCCGAGCTGCCTTCAATACAATGAATAATCTCTACAAAAATCACGAACTACATCTTGAAACCAAAGTACGCATGTTGAGGTGCTACATTTTCCCAATATTACTTTACGGAGTCGAGTCCTGGACACTAAATGATGCAACAACAAAAAAGCTTGAAGCCTTTGAGATGTGGCTATATCGACGTATCTTGCAAATATCTTGGAAAGACCGGGTAACAAACATCGAAGTACTCCACAGGATGAAGAAAGAGAAGGAGATCATGGACACCATCAAAACCCGCAAGCTCCAATATCTAGGCCACATCATGCGGAACGAGGACAGATACGCCCTATTACAAGCCATCATTCAAGGCAAGATACACGGAAAACGAAGACCTGGACGGAGGAGAATTTCATGGTTGCAGAATCTCAGGGCGTGGTACGGGAAGACTTCGAACGAGCTCTTCAGAATAGCAATCAATAAAGTGAAAATAGTCATGCTCATCGCAAACATCCGAAATCGGATATGCACATGAAGAAGAAGAATGATTAGGTAGAATAAATTACAAGCTACTGAGGTTTATATCGATGATGATTTAACAAAAAAAAGAGAGAGAAATTCAAGCTATTTTAAGACAAAAAGCGGCGGAAAATAGAAAATCTGGAAAAGAGGCTAAATTTGCATGCAATCGGATTAGTATAGATAACGTATGGCATAAGTACAATCCAGGAACAAGCTCCCTTGAAAATCTGGGTTTTATTAACAGGCACAAGAGATAAAGGGAAGGGAAAAGGGGTGAGGGGGAGACTTGATATATTAGCGTGGAACCTGGCAGGGTTGAAGAAGAAAGTAAAGGATATTAAGTTCCATATCATAGAACTGACGGAAACGTGGATAGAGGAAAAAGACAGGGAAGAAATAAGAAACCTATTACAGACGGAATATGTATGGAAATGCCAATTTGCCAAGAGAGATCCAAGCAGAGGAAAAGCGAAAGGAGGAATTGTTACCGGAGTGAATTCTGTGAAGGAGATAGAATATAATAGAGCCAGATAACGTCGAAGGTGTCCAAGAATGAATAATACAGGTGTGTGGTAATAACTGGAGACTAGTGATAATATATAACAATAATAGCATGGAGAAGATTATGAAGCATATTGAGAATCGGATATCAAGAGATTCAGGGGTGAAAATACTGATCATTGGAGACCGGAAGACGCTCAAGGGATAAAACATATAATACAGAGGGTAAAAGATGGATTGACTGGTGTGAAAGGCATAACTGGTACATGCTAAACGGGTGTACAAATGGTGATTGAAATGGGGAGCTAACGTATATTGGTGGCATGGGATCGCCAATGAAGCGGCAGTACGGAGTATTGACACGTTTAAAATAGGAGAGAGACCTGACTCGGACTATACCAATATACCAATAAATTATTACCATCTACCATTAGAAATTCGGTTGTTCGAAGAGGTAAAAAACACAGCGAAAATAACAAGAAAATCGTCAAACAGTGTTATGGACTGAAGATGCTATCAGAAGATCTCAAGAAAACCGGGCGACTATAGAAGGAATGGTCGAAGTGGCGGAGTTTGGTCAACTTTCAGAAATGGTACGAAAGGCGATAATTGTTAAAATTTCGCACAACCAGAATTGTCATGGCAATGCATGGGTAGAAAAAGAAATTAGAGGTATGAGGAAAAACCAGAGCAGAATTTAGGGCCAGGAAGGAAGAAAGAACAACACTGGATAAATTTCAAAATCAGCTTAAAAGCATGAAGGATTTAGAGAAGAGAAAAAGACAGGAGTGGGAGAAGCCACAGATATGGAAAATCAACCAAACGAGCAGAGAGTCGGACATCTGGAAATACTTTGATGCAAGTAAAGAAAAGGGAGAAATCCCAAGGTCCATCGCGATAGAGAGCTATTTTCAGGAGAAATAACAGAGTACTGCGAGCGAATGGATAGAAATTTTGGGTCGGCAGAAACCAACAGAGAGGATTTCCTACAAGAAATTACAAAGGAAGAATTGGAAAGTGTTATGGCGGCGCTTAAAAGAAGCAAAGCTCCAGGGCCAGATACGGCACTAAACGAGGCGTGGTGTTTGGCTACACAAACAGTGAAGGAGAACTGCTCGCCGAACTTAACTGTTTCTTCAAAGGCAGCAAACAAGTCCCGGATAGTTGGCGAGAGGGAATTATTGTGCCATTCCTTAAAATGGAAATAAGGAGGAACTAAGTAACTACAGGGTTACAGAGGGATAACTCTCATGGATACCGCATACAAAATCTACAATAAACTACTGGGGGGAAAATTGCTAGAAGTAGAGGAGATGAAGCTGATTCCAGAAGTCCAAGCCGGATTTAGAAAAGGTGGTGGTACTGGAGAACATCTATGCACGCTAAACTATATTGTTCAAAAAGAATTGAGGAAACCAAAGGGAATCTTGTACGCAGTGTTTATCGACTTAAAAGCAGCCTACGACTCTGTAGTACGGGAAAAAGTGTGGGAGTATATGAGTAATAATAATAATAATAACCTTTATTGGCATAATTAAAATAATTTCCATACAAAATATACATACAAAATAAAACAATAAAAATAATAAAAAAGTTGTGAAACTAAAACCCCATTAAAAAGAAAAAATAAATTTTACCACCCTATAAACCTATACTTCAACACCTGTACATCGGACATAAGCTCACAAAAAAAAAAGAAAAACTAAACTATATGAGTACAAAAGGTACATCGCGTTAGTTGGAAGTATTGAACGTTTGTATGAGGGAACATGGTGCAGAGTGAAAGTTGGTGAGGCTACATCTGAAAGGTTAGATGTTGTGAAAGGTCTAAAACAAGGGTGTCCCCTAAGTCCATTATTATTCAACCTATATACGGCGTACCTCGAAAGAACGTTAGGTATGGGTCAAGCTAGAGGCGTAGTAATGGGGACTAGGAAAGTCCGGAGCCTAGCCTACGCCGTCGTTGTGCTAGCCGGTACGTATGCGGAAATGAAAGAGGTATTAACACGACTGGAAAGGTTTTTTAAGAAGCGCATGTTAAAAGTGAACGTAGAAAAAACGAAGTGGATGTTATTCCGGAAGGGAAAAGGAGCAAAGAGAGATACTTTTAAATGATGAGAAATGGAGATAGGACAGGTTAGCAGCTTCAAATATCTAGGTTTTTTGTTCCAGCAGAATGGTTCGTGCAGAGAGCATATTCGAAGCGTGGATAGCGGCTAATAGGTTCTGGGAAGTATGGAGAGTTTACTTTAGAGAGAATTATAGGGCGAAAATGGTGATTTGGAAGGCATGTGTGCGAAGTATCCTGATGTACGAGGTGGAAATCTGGGGATTAGGTGGACATAGAAAGGGTACAATTGCAATATATCAAGAGGATTCTCCAGCTAGAGAGGTCTATCCCTTGGTATATAGTTCTCCAGGAGACAAACACCAACAAAGTCGCCAGTTATGCAGCAACGAGAGTAGCCAAACAAAGAATAGTGAAAGAAGTGCTGAAAGTGTTCCTGAAAGGAAAGAAAGGGTAGAATGTAAGACTGAAACCAAGTGGCGATACCAACGAAAGCTGATGTATGAAAGAGGTGGATGGAGTCACATAGAGATTGAGAGAATGATAAATGAGGGAATGCTAGTTGAAATTTTTTTGGAAGGGAGACTAATAGAGGTAAAGCTACAGGAGAGACAGAAACACATAGACAAGAGTACATATAACAGAGACTACGGAAAGATCCAAGTTACAGGCAGTTGTCCAGAATATCTCCTCAATCCCGAAGTCTCACAGGCGACTATTGTTCGTTTTAGATGCGGAAGTTTAGTTGCAGAAGAACATCCTGTTCAGGATGAATCTATTCACGATTCACTCATCGATTCACTATTTGATTCATCCTGTTCAGGATGAACAGGATGAATCCCGTTCACCATTTGGTTCATCCTGTCTATAGCGGGCGGCATTAGGTTCTTGATAGTCACATTGTTTATGTTATCACAACCGGGTGCTTTCCTGCTTTTAAGGTTTTTTTTATTATTTCGGATATTTCCTCTGGCGTTGATTCTCTTATCGTTTTTCTCTTACCGTTTCGTAGATTCATTGAGAGTTATGAATTGCGTTTGGGATATTTGGCGTGAATTGTTCTTCAAGGGCGTTTGCGAAAGTCTCTGTCTTGTCAATGTTAGAGGTTGCTGTGCTGCCGTCGCCCTTTTTGATAGGTGGTATTGTGTTGCGGTTCTGTTGTTTTAGAGTCTTGGCTAAGTACGGTTCGTCTCTGGTGTCGTTTATTCGGTCTAGTCTGTTATCCCAGTCTTCGTTGTGTTGTTCTAGTAGCGCCAGTTTTACTTGTTTTGACAGTCTGTTCAGGACCGTATTGTCTATCGGTGCTAATGTACGTTGGTACGTCTTGTTTGCTTTCCGTATATATATAATTGCGCGTATTAGGCTGATCATTTCTTGTGGGAGTGTAGCTGTTCTGTTGGGATCAAAGAAGGAGTAGTCGATAGAGTCGACTTGCTGACTGGTTGCGCCTGACTGTCTTGTTTATTCGGGGGTCCAGGTATTTATATTATGTCCAGGTATACTGGTCCCTCATCTGGGGGTAATTATTTTTCTACATTCGGCTATTTGTTGCTTTGGTGATTACCGATTCTCGGGAAAAACTTTTTGTCGTAATTTCCCCGGGGATACACCATTGACCCTAATAAAATATTTTTGGAAATCCGTCCGAAAATATTTGGGTAATCACCGTAATGCCCTCGCAAAACTAAAAATACAAATATTTATTTATCTGCTCGAGGATTACATTACCGACCCTAATAAAATATTTTCGGAAATTGTCCAAAAATATTTGGGTAATTATTGTAATGCCCTCGTCAACTATGAAATAAAAATGGAACGGCTAGTTGCCGCTATAATTTTGTATGTAAAATTTTACTACGAGTTATGGAAGTTAATTTATATGTAAAATGCTATCTAAACGTATGAATTTCTAAAAATATTCGAGTTCTAGAAAAATTGGAGTTACAGAAGTTCTAGTTATGGAAATTCGACTATATATATATATATATATATAATATATATATATATATATATATATATATATATATATATATATATAATATATATATATATATATATATATATATATATATATATAAATATATATTTCCTCTTTAGAGACTTTAATATTGTTTGTTTTTGTCTTATTTAAGATAGGAGATCTCGGTTTTGTTTTGAATATAAATTCAGTTAATATACTATATAATTTGTAATCACAAATAGGAAATTAAAATTATGCCATTTAAGGATTAACTACCACTACTTATATATATATATATATATATATATATATATATATATATATATATATATATATATTATCTGTTATGTTATATTAATCCTGGCAGAAAGACCCCTGGTCATCATTAGTTGTACTTTGTACAATAAGGATTATTATTATTATCCTCGGATTGCACCCAAAGTGGCAGGCACTAAGTTTTCATGGTTTTCAAATCTTTTTCTTCTTCTTGGCCCAGATTTCCCGCATTTTCTGTGAGTGTGCCTGTTTTCTTTCTTCGGTCCAGGAGATTCCAGTCTTTTTCTTGGTCTCCTTCTTCACTTCCCACTGGTGTATTTGATGTCTGAGAGTCGTTCTGTCCTGATTATCTGTGATGTTTGCTGCTTCTAGGTCTTGTGTTACTTGTTTCATCTACTTGGTACTGACTTTACGTTTCTGTAGGAAGTTCAGCATCTGTTTAGTTAGTCTGGTCTCCGGGAGTCTTGAGATGTGTCCGTAGAATCTAAGTCTGCGTTTTCTGATGTCGTTCTCTATGTTAGACAGTTTTTCCGTGGTTTCTATTGATTGTAGTCTATATCCTTCATCTGTGAGTTTTGGTCCAATAATTTTTCTGTCTGATCTGATGTCTGATTTTTGTTTGGATGCCAAGGTTCTTCTTGTTGTAGATGTTTGCAGTCATGCCGTAGCCTTTTCTTACTTTCTCTATCCTTGTCTTTTGAGTTTCTTTCTCAATTCCTGTATGTTGTATGATTTCTCCTAGGTATTTGAATTTTGTAACTCTGCTTATTGTTCCGTATTTCGTCAGTAATTGTTATTCTGTAATATTATTAAATAGTTTTCTCGAACGATATTTGTAGTCCAACTTTTTCAACGCACTTTTTGAGGGCTTCTACCTGTTGGATCGCTTGTTCCTCAGTGTCTGCTAGAACTGCAAGGTCATCTGCGAATGCTAGGCATTTAAAGGTGATACCGCTTCTGCCTAGAGTGGTGGGTGTTGTGTTCCATTCTCTAATTACTTTGTCCAAAATTAGGTTGAACAGGAGTGGGGAGAGGCCGTCACCTTGTCTGACTCCTGTTTCAATTTTGAAAGGACTTGAAATTTCTCCCATGAATTTCACTTTGGAGTATGTATCTGTGAGTGTTGCCATTACTAGGTTCAGTGTTTTTGTGTCCAGTCCGAGTTCGTTTAGCGTGTTAAAGAGTGATGTCCGGTCTACTGAGTCGTACGCCTTTTTGAAGTCAACAAATGTGCAGACCGTGGGTTTGTTGCTGAGTGTTCTAATTCTTAGGCAGCTTTTGAGATTGAATATTTGTTCTACGCAAGATCTGTGAGGCCTGAAGCCCGCTTGGTACTCGCCTATTTTGCCTTCAAGTTGTGTCTGAACTCGCTCTTGTAAGCATGCTGAGAAAATTTTGTATGTTACTTGAAGAAGGGAGATCCCTCTGTAGTTGTTCACATCTATCTGGTCTCCCTGATTTTGAGGTTGATAGCCTTCAATTTTATTGGCAAATGTTCTGTAGAAGTTGTGTGAGTTATAGTTGCGGAAATCCTAATCGATCGAGTCTAGTTGTTGGTGGATGTATCTGCGTTTGATCTGTCTGATTGTTTTTGCCGCTCGTTTTCTGATCTCTAGGAACTCTTTTAAGGTTTCATCTGATTTTTTAGTAGCGTATCTTTTGAGTGCTAGTTTGCGTTCTTCCATCGCGTCTTCGCATTCTTGGTTCCACCAGGGATGTTTGGACTTTCTTTTGAGTGGGATTGTCTGTTTGGCTGTCTGTGTGATTTTCTTCTGGAAGTCAGGCCAATTATCTGTGGGGATTTTTTCCCATTGTTCCTGTAAGTTGGATGTGTGTATTTTCTCTATGTCAAATTTTTGTGGTGTCTGCTTGAGTAGTGGTCCTTTTCTTGGAGTGAATTTAACTTTGGCACGTGTGAGGTAGTGGTCTGAGTCAATGTTGGCTCCTCTTCTGATTTTAATATCTGAGATCGTCCTGTAATGTTCTCTTGATATGGCTATGTGATCGATTTGGTATTCTCCTAAGGATTGTACTGGTGATCGCCATGTCGTTTTCTTGTTTGGTTTGCCTCTGAAGTGGGTGGTCATAATTTTGAGGTTGAATTGCTTGCAGAGTTCGACTAGTTTCAATCCGTTTGGATTATTATTATTTGTAGATATATATATATATATATATATATATATATATTTTATAAAACCAGTGTTTTATAAAAAAAATATTTAAAATTGAAAATTAATTAAAGGTTGTTCTTGGGAAAAGGATTTTATGAAAACAACTAATTATTGATAGTATAGTATAGTAATGAAAACAACTAATTATTGATAGTATAAAATTTCAATCAATATTTTATTCTGACCTTCTTCAGGGCTACAAATAAAAAATAAACAAAAGCAATTACATTTTAAAACCTTTTTATAACCCAAACTCATTATTCAAAATGTTGATTTAAAAAATCATACAAAATTCTTCAAAGGAAACTTAATATAATTTTTTCGCCAGTTAATTAAGTAATAAAATTAAAACAACTTTTGTTATACAAAGGAAAATGAAATACGAAAACTTATTATATACGAAAACTTGATTTTTCTGGAGTATCTTGCCCGCTTTTTAAATTATATCTACTTCCATTTAGTACTTCAGATACTAGAGTTTTCTTTGATTTAATCTCACTTTCGGACTATAAAGATCCCGTTTTATAAAATTGTTTTTATTAACACTTATCACTTCACAAGTGTTCATAGAATTTAAAGTATTCTCAGCCTCCACACTTCTATTAATAGGAACTTTACTTTCACAATTACTTTTAATACTCATTTTTTCTAACAATATATTCACACGGTCAATTAATTCAATCAGGAATGTGTTATTTTGAACTATGTAATCTTTATAAGAATACGCATTTATAACTAAAATAATAAAAATTAGAGAAATCAAAACATTTCTTAGGTACCAAATATATTGGTAATAAAATAAAAATAAACAATTACATTTTAAAACCTTTTGATCACCCTGAGGCCTAGGGTGCACTACGGCTAAACCGCCGAGGTTTTTAATCGCGTGATTTTGTGACTCAAGTAAGCTAATACAAGCTCACTTGCGGTTTTTTTCCGCGACTGATTTTTCCCATAGTGTACTGTGTTTCTCGAGCGGTTTTGCGGTTACCGCTCGCCGGAAAAAAAACGTAGTGCGGCCTCGGCCGTACCATTATTCAAAATGTTGACTTAGATTTTTAAAAATGATTGAAAATTCTGAAATGGAAACAATATAAAATTCTTCGCAAATTAAGTAATAAAATTAAAACAACTTTTTTTATACAAAGCAAAATGAAAGACGAAAAATTAGCCATTTTCTGGAGTATCTTGCCTGCTTCTTAAATTATATCTACTTCCATTTAGTATAGAATACGAATAGAATCCGCTTCTTAAATTATATTTACTTCCATTTAGTACTCCAGATACTAGAGTCTTCTTTGGTTTAATCTCACTTTTTGGACTATAAATATCCCGATTTATAACATTATTTTCAATTATCACTTGACAAGTTTTCAAATATTTACTCCCAGAATTTAAAGTATTATCAACCTCTACACTTCTATTAATAGGAACTTTACTTTCACAAATACTTTTAATATCCATTTTTTCTGATAATTTATTCACGCGATCATTTAATTCAATCAGCAGTGTGTTATTTTGAACTGTGTAATCTTTATAAGTATATGCAGTTATAACTAATATAACAAAAATTAGACAGATCAAAACATTTCTTAGATACCAAATATATTGGTAATAATTATTATGTATTTCTTTTATATCGTTCTCAGAGTTTGAAACCATTTTACATAAAAATCTTTCAAATGCAATATATAGTATTAATAAGAATAATATTGGTAGTCTAGCGTTAGCTGTCCGTTCGCTGCTTGTGAATAAAATAACAACTAAAATAATGCACATATAAAATATTATTGTCTCAATCCATGATATTTCTCCTAAAATCCATGACTGTAATGAATTTAAACTTGCACTCATTACATGCAATACCTCTTGGTGCTGTTTAGTTGAAGTTAAAAAATTATTTAATACTCCTTCTAAGGCACTACTTTGCATCATAAGTCGATTTTGTATTAATAAACTCTTGTTTTGTCCAATAATTAGTTCTTCCTGAATTTTTGAAGATAACTCCAGCTGCTTTCCAACTTTCATAGTGTTTTCAGAAATGGTTTCGTGCCAGATTTGTCCTTGGAGAAACCAGCAAATGTTTTGTGTGTGCGTGTAGAATTCTGTGTAGACATTAAACGCTCGATCTGACATGCTGTTGATGCAGATTGCTCGAAGGTTTAGTTTCTTGTTGAGGTCACAGCTGTAGGTTTCATGGCCTGACATATCTAGAAAACAATTTGTAAACTGGAGCGCAATTTCGGTTTGAGTATCTTCATCCAATTGTTTACAACCATCTTCTAAATGTTTCACAGCTTGTGTCCAGCAAATTCCGTATTTTGGTAGACTGCCTCTTTCTTGCAGTAACTGAAAACATTTCAATAATATAATAATTACCAATGGACCATGAAAGAAGGCTAAACTTTTAAAAGTGGTGGTTGATTTAAGAGTAAATGGAAGCATATATGAAGATGTTCCTGAAAATTTTAACTATAAATGTTGATAAGCATGGAATTACATTAAATGCCTGTGTGTCCTATCAGTTGCAACCCAGAGACAATACACCCATCCCACAATTTTCAAGGTTTTGTTTTATACTTTTCTTTAACCCTTTCGCTGCTATGGACTGCTATAGCAGTTCAATTTATTTGATGCCAAGGAGCTGTGGACTGTTATAATAGTCCAATTATTGGGCGGTCAGATGCTGTGGACTGCTATAGCAGTCTACAGACTTCATGAATTAATTGTGGCTTTTTTAAGTGATTTATTTTGTAACTTATTGTCTAGTCTTGTCTAGTCTTTTCCAGTCTTGTCTAGTCTTGTCTCTTTCTTGCCTTTATCTAGTCTTGTCTCTTTCTTGTCTTGTCTTGTCTCGTCTTGTGTAGTCTACTAGATTAAAATGTAGTTAATTTAACGAAATTCTCTACAATGCTAACTGAATTGGACTAGATGTATAAGATCGTGCTTTCCATGGTCCACTTAATTATTATAAGTTAGTAGCCTAATTCAAGTTCAAAATGAAGTTATTGAAGTTGCCGCAATACGAATCCGCAACATGAAGTTGTCGTAACACGAAGTGGGTTCAACATGAAGTTGTTTCAACATGAAGTTGTCGCAACATGAAGTTGTTTCAACATTAAGTTGTCGCAACATGAAGTGGTTTCAACATGGTGTTGCAACATGAAGTTGTTTCAACATGAAGTTGTCGCAACATGAAGTTGTTTCAACATGAAGTTGTTGCAACATGAAGTGATTTCAACATGAAGTTGTCTCAACATGCAGTTGTTTCAACATGAAGTTGTCGAAACATGGAATTGTTTCAAAATGAATTTGAAGATGAAATGTGGATTCGAGTTGAAAAAATCTCTTCTCGTAGTTGAAACTATATATAGTCTTTGCTTCGAATAGGGATTTTGGTTATTAGTAAATTTGGCAAGTTTTGCAAATTATTTTCACCAATTTTGACACAAAACAAGAGAATTTTGCAAGGTTTGTCCATTCTAATCAACAAAAAGTAACTAATCTTGCTTTGAATAGAGATTTTGGTTTTTGAGAATTTGGCAATATTTGCCAATTATTTTGACATTTTCGTCCAATTTTGACATAAAACGATTGAATTTTGAAAAGTTTCTCCACTCAAATCAACAAAAAAAATAAAATTTGATTCGAATAGGGATTTTGGTTTTTGAAAATCTGGCAATTTTTGCCAATTATTTTGACATTTTCGTTCAATTTTGACATAAAACAGGAGAATTTTGCAAAGTGGGTCCACTCAACTTAACAAAAAAAAAACAGAATTTGCTTCAAATTGAGATTTTGGTTTTAGAAAACTTGGCAATTTTTGTCAATTATTTTGACATAAAACAAATGAATTTTGCTAAGTTTGTCCACTCAAATCAACAAAAAAATATTTGCTTCAAATAGAGATTTTGGTTTCTGAAATTGTTGCAATATTTACCAATTATTTTGCTTTAATTAAATTTGCTTCAAATAGAGATTTTGGTTTTTGAAAATTTGGCAATTTTTGCAAACTATTTTGTCCTTTTCGTTCAATTTTGACATAAAACAAAATAATTTTGCAAAGTGGGTCACTAAAGGCCACTAAAGTTAACAAAAAACAGAATTTGCTATGAATAGAGATTTTGGTTTTAGAAAATGTGACAATTTTTGTAAATTATTTTGACGTTTTCGTTAAATTTTGACACAAAACAAAAGAATTTTGCAAGGTTTGTCCATTCAAATTAACAAAATTAAAACAAATTTTGCTTCGAATAGAGATTTTGGTTTTGGAAAATTTGGCAATATTTTGACATTTTCGTACAAGTTTTACATAAAACAAATGAATTTTGCAGTTTGTGGACTCAAATCAACAAAAAAAAAAAACAAAATTTGCTTCGAATAGAGATTTTGATTTTAGAAAATTTGGCAATTTTTGCAATTATTTTGACATTTTCGTTCAATTTTGACATGAAACAAAAGAATTTTGTAAAGTGGGTCCACTCAAATTAAAAAAAAAAAAAAAAAAAAAACGAATTTGCTTCGAATAGACATTTTGGTTTTAGAAAAGTTGGCAATTTTTGCAAATTATTTTGACGTTTTCGTCCAATTTAGCACAAATCAAAAGAATTTTGCAAGTTTTGTCCATTCAAATCAACAAAAAATTATAAATTTTGCTTCGAATAGAGATTTTGGTTTTTGAAAATTTGGCAATATTTGCCAATTATTTTGACACTCGTCCAATTTTGAGATAAAACAAATAAATTTTGCAAAGTTTTTCCACTCAAATCAACAACAAAATAATTGCTCCAAATAGAGATTTTGGTTTCTGAAAATATGGCAATATTTCACAATTATTTTGACATTTTCGTCCAATTTTGACATAAAACAAATGAATTTTGCAAAGTGGGTCCACTCAACTTAACAAAAAAAAAACAGAATTTGCTTCAAATTGAGATTTTGGTTTTAGAAAACTTGGCAATTTTTGTCAATTATTTTGACATAAAACAAATGAATTTTGCTAAGTTTGTCCACTCAAATCAACAAAAAAATATTTGCTTCAAATAGAGATTTTGGTTTCTGAAATTGTTGCAATATTTACCAATTATTTTGCTTTAATTAAATTTGCTTCAAATAGAGATTTTGGTTTTTGAAAATTTGGCAATTTTTGCAAACTATTTTGTCCTTTTCGTTCAATTTTGACATAAAACAAAATAATTTTGCAAAGTGGGTCACTAAAGGCCACTAAAGTTAACAAAAAACAGAATTTGCTATGAATAGAGATTTTGGTTTTAGAAAATGTGACAATTTTTGTAAATTATTTTGACGTTTTCGTTAAATTTTGACACAAAACAAAAGAATTTTGCAAGGTTTGTCCATTCAAATTAACAAAATTAAAACAAATTTTGCTTCGAATAGAGATTTTGGTTTTGGAAAATTTGGCAATATTTTGACATTTTCGTACAAGTTTTACATAAAACAAATGAATTTTGCAGTTTGTGGACTCAAATCAACAAAAAAAAAAACAAAATTTGCTTCGAATAGAGATTTTGATTTTAGAAAATTTGGCAATTTTTGCAATTATTTTGACATTTTCGTTCAATTTTGACATGAAACAAAAGAATTTTGTAAAGTGGGTCCACTCAAATTAAAAAAAAAAAAAAAAAAAAAACGAATTTGCTTCGAATAGACATTTTGGTTTTAGAAAAGTTGGCAATTTTTGCAAATTATTTTGACGTTTTCGTCCAATTTAGCACAAATCAAAAGAATTTTGCAAGTTTTGTCCATTCAAATCAACAAAAAATTATAAATTTTGCTTCGAATAGAGATTTTGGTTTTTGAAAATTTGGCAATATTTGCCAATTATTTTGACACTCGTCCAATTTTGAGATAAAACAAATAAATTTTGCAAAGTTTTTCCACTCAAATCAACAACAAAATAATTGCTCCAAATAGAGATTTTGGTTTCTGAAAATATGGCAATATTTCACAATTATTTTGACATTTTCGTCCAATTTTGACATAAAACAAATGAATTTTGCAAACTGTCCACACAAATCAACAAAAAAAAAACAAAATTTGCATGGAATATAGATTTTGGTTTTTGAAAATCTGGCAATTTTTTGCAAATTATTTTGACGTTTTCGTCCAATTTTGGCACAAAACAAATGAATTTTGCAAAGTGGGTCCACTCAAATTAACAAAAACACAGAATTTGCTTCGAATAGATTTTAGTTTTAGAAAATTTGGCAATTTTTGCAAATTAGTTTGACGTTTTAGTCCAATTTTGACACAAAACAAAAGCAAGTTTTGTCCATTCAAATCAACAAAAAGTAATAAATTTTGCCTGGAATAGAGATTTTGGTTTTTGAAAATTTGGCAATATTTGCCAACTATTTTGACATTTTCGTCCAATTTTGACGTAAAACAAATTTATTTTGCAAAGTTTGTCCACTCAAATCAACAAAAAACAAAATTAGCTTCGAATAGAGATTTTGGTTTTTGAAAATTTGGCAATTTTTGCAAATTATTTTGTCGTTTTCGTTCAATTATTACACAAAACAAAAAAAAAATGCAAGATTTGTGCATTAAAATTAACAAAAAAAAACAAATTTTGTTTTATATAAAGATTTTTGTTTTTGAAAATTTGGCAATATTTGCCAATTATTTTGACATTTTCGTCGAATTTTGACATAAAACAAATTAATTTTGCAAAGTTTGTCCACTCAAATCAACAAAAAAACAAAATTTTGGATTAGGAGATTTTGCTTTTTGAAAATTTGCATATTATTGCAAATAATACAAAGTCATAAAAGTATTCCGCACGGCCTATAATGTAATGTTCAGAATATTGAACATACAATCACATCAGTCCAAAAAAGTAATTCGCAGCGAAAGGGTTAAAGGGTTAATTATTAAAATTTGCCTAAATCAGAGATTCTCAACCACTGTGCCGCGGTACTTTTGTGTGCCGCCAGATTTTTAAAGTGTGCCGCCAAATTTTAGAAATGTAAACTAGTTATTGGAAATGGAACGCGACGAGAAAAGATCTAATGAGGTTTGTCGCAATTTTTACAGCACGTCGTCGGAAATAGTCTTATACCGACTCAATTGTCGACAAAAACGCGTCGAACCAAGTATACGCCAAGGTTATACAGTTAAAACTGCAGGGAGAGATGATATAAAAAGCATTTTGCCGGAAGTTCAAGCTGGATTCCGACAAGGACGAGGAACAACTGAGCACCTAGTTACTCTTAACTACATAGTGCATAAAGAATTGACAAAACCGAAGAGTGAAGTGTACGCCCTCTTCGTTGACCTGAAGGCAGCTTATGAGTCGATCATTAGGGAACGAATGTGGGAGTGCCTGAAGGAGAAAAAGATATCTAGTCAAGTTAAGGGGAGTATTAGAAACTTGTATGGGAATACATATTGTAGCGTGAAAGTGGAAGAGAAGGTGTCTAAACGTTTCAAGGGGTTTACACTAAGTCTGTTGCTGGTTAACATCTACATAGCAGATATGGAAAATGTGTTACGCAAGAGGCAAGTGGAGTAGCCATTGGGAAAAAAGTGTGGAGTCTGGCTTGTCAGCATAAGCCATCGTTGTTTTGGCAAACACAGAAATGAGAGAGGTGATAGGAAGGATGAAAATGTTTTTGGAGAAACGAAAGCTTGTGGTGAATGTAAAGAAGAGAAGAGAAAAAAGGGGAATGAAAAATTTGAATGGTGAGGAAAGGGAATAGGACAGGTTACCAGCTTTAAATACCTTGGATTCACTTTTAGTCAGGATGGTTCTTTTAAGAAGCACATAAATTACATAGTAAGGAAATCCGGGGTGGCTGCAAACGGTTTCTGCAGTGTATGGAAGAGTGAATGCATTTAAAAGTTCAGAGCAAAAAATGGTTATATGAAAGACGTGCGTGCGTAGTATTTTAATGTATGGTTCAGAAGTATGGTATGTGAAAGGAAAAAATAGAGAGAATGCAAGAACAAAGGTTGAAATGGGCGTTGCACTGAAAAATGGACACGTTGGTTTGCGTTGTAGTATGAATGTAAAGTGGAAAGAATGGGAGATGTGTTTAAAGCGGTTAGAAAAGAAGGTATAGGTAATGCTAGGAAAACTAAATGTGGAGTGAGAGAAGAAAAATGTATAAAAGGAGAGGGTGGTCGGGTGAGAATGAATAAGAGAAGCAGCTATTTAGAAATAATTGTAGGAGAATGGTTAATAGAGATAGAGATGCAGGAAAAGTTAAAGGTATAGATGAGGGGACGTACAACCTCGAGTATCAAAAAATACATGTATTTGGAAAAATAGTTCCGACGTTCCGGAAGTGATCTCTAGATTCAGGTGCGGTAGTAAAAAAAGGGGCAGGAGGTACTGCATGACTCCAAAGGAGAGAACCTGCTGTATAGGGGGGATGGGGAATGTGGTATGGGATCACTGAGATGGGAAGATCGAGCTGGAAAAGGGATGGGAATCTATAATGGACGAAATCGGCCAGGGTTGCAACATTGTTCAGTAGAAAGATAACAAAGGTGTATGACCTATGTAATGTACTAATGTCCATATGTATGTCCTTGTAAAAATTTCGATTGTCAAGATCGAATAATATAAGTGTTATATAAATAAGTGTTAATAGTAAATGCCAAAATAGGTTTTATATATAACAGAAATTGACGACAACAATCTGATCACTCGTATTGTGTTTGAAAATTAAAGAAAAGTAATAGACGTTCCGGAAGTGATCTCTAGATTTAGGTGCGGTAGTAAAAAAAGGGGCAGGAGGTACTGCATGACTCCGAAGGAGAGAACCTGCTGTATAGGGGGGATGGGGAATGTGGCATGGGATCACTGAGATGGGAAGATCGAGCTGGAAAAGGGATGAGAATCTATAATGGACGAAAACGGCCAGGGTTGCAACATTGTTCAGTAGAAAGATAACAAAGGTGTATGACCTATGTAATGTACTAATGTCCATATGTATGTCCTTGCAAAAGTTTCGATTGTCAAGATCGTATAATATAAGTGTTATATAAATAAGTGTTAATAGTAAATGCCAAAATAGGTTTTATATATAACAGAAATTGACGACAACAATCTGATCACTCGCATTGTGTTTGAAAATTAAAGATAAGTAATATTCTTAAAAAACCTATTTTATTGTTGGTGTGCTGCCAAATTTTGAAATTGTTGAAAGTGTACCATAACAAAAAAAGGTTGAGAATCGCTGGCCTAAATGATATACAGTGGTACCTCGACATACGAGTGCCCCAACATACGAGTTTTTCGAGATACGAGCCGGCGAGCGTGTGATTTTTTGCTTTGAGTTACGAGCGAAATTCGAGATACGAGTTCGGTTTAGTTAGCAGGTCGGCCGTTAGGGTAACCGTTAGTTAGCAGTGAATCAGTTAGCAGCGTGCTCCCGCTGTGATAACACAACTTATAACATTACTTAATACAACGCGTTTTGTGTTGCGTTTACATTTACAATTCTAGTTAATTTATTTTTATAACCATGGATCGGAAGAAAGTTTGTGAAAATTCAAGTGCTAAGAAAAAGATGATGAGTATTGAATTAAAACGTGAAATTATAGAAAAACATGAGCAAGGTGTTCGAGTTGTTGACTTGTCGAGGCAGTATGGGCGTAGTACATCCATGATATGTACATTGCTTAAACAGAAGGAGTTGATAAAGAGTGTAACGCGCCGGCTAAGGGCCTTACGATAATTTCCAAGCTGCGAACCTCCTTTCATGAAAATATGGAGAAACTGCTAATGGTGTGGATGACAGAGAAGCAGCTCCAAGGAGATACCTTGACGCAGACCATCATTTGCGAGAAGGCAAGAGTGATCTGCGGAGATTTGCTGAAGCAAACCCTGCAGACTTCCATCGACGAGGCATCGGAAGAGTCATTTAAAGCCAGTGGGGGCTGGTTTGAGAATTTAAAAAAGAGGACCGGTATTCACTCCGTTGTCAGGCATGGTGAGTCAGCAAGCTCAGATATGAAGGCAGCTGAGAATTACAATAAAACGTTTTCCGATCTAATAAAAGCCCAAGGATATATCTCTCAGCAAGTCTTCAACTGTGATGAGACAGGGCTGTTCTGGAAAAAGATGCCGAATAGAACGTATATAATGGCAGAGGAGAAGATGATGCCAGGCCACAAACCTATGAAGGACAGATTGACTCTAGCACTGTGCGCCAATGTGAGTGGTGATTGCAAGATCAAGCCTCTGCTCGTATACCATTCGGAAAACCCCAGAGCAGTTAAGTCACATAAGATTTTGAAAGAAAAACTGCAAGTTATGTGAAGGTCGAACCTGAAGACATGGGTCACCAGGAAGTTCTTTGTGGAGTGGGTAAACCTGGTTTTCGGCCCTTCTGTTAAGAAATATCTACAGGCAAAAAACCTACCCGTGCAAGCCCTTCTCATCCTCGACAATGCCCCTGCTCATCCACCAAACCTCGAAGATGACATCCTCGAGGAGTTCAAACTTATAAACGTTCTCTACCTACCACCCAACACCACTCCTATCCTACATGGATCCTATCCATGGATCAGCAGGTGATTTCTAATTTTAAGAAGCTATACACCAAGCATCTGTTTCGGCGCTGCTTTGTGACAGAGACCAAAAACCTCACCTGAGAGTTCTGGAAGGACCACTTTAATATCGCGATTTGCCTAAAAATTATCGATCAGGCCTGGCTGGGTGTTACAACGAGGACCTTGACCTCTGCATGGAAAAAGCTGTGGCCTGAATCTGTAGCTGAAAGGATCTACGAAGAATTGGAACCCGGTATGTCAGTAGAGGAGGAGATTGTGTCTCTGGGGAAATCCATGGGTCTAGAGGTGGAAGAGAGAGACGTGAACGAGCTCGTCGAGGAGCACACGCAGGAACTGACGACTGAGGAGATACAAGAAACACCCAGAAAAAGCTGCAACAGGTCGTGCATCTGATCTTTTTAATGACACTTGCCTAACTCATTTCCGGAACATTCTGATAGGGAGGAAGAAACAAACCTCCTTGGACATGTTTTTTTTTAAAGAAAAATGTAGCGAAAAAGGCAAAGACCAGTGAGGATATCTAATTTATTTCTTTACATTTTCTTTTTTGTTTTTGTACAATAAATATTTTTCATTTATAAATACGTTTTTATTATTCAAAACCACGTAACAAAAAATAACTGGGGTGACATTTTGGGGGTTGGAACGGATTAATGGTAGTTCAATTGTTTTGTATGGGGAAATTTGCTTCGAGATACGAGTAATTAAAGATACAAGCAAGGTTGCGGAACGAATTAAACTCGTATGTCGAGGTACCACTGTATATGTTTTATGTTTTGGTTCTAATGTAATCAAGGAATCTACAATCTACAAGGAAAGAAAGAAACAGAAAGAAATCTACTCATGCTGATCAGCTTTTAATTTATCCAGGAATATATCTACTGTTTAAATCGAGGGATGATTGTATATCTAACCTCAGTGGCTTATATTTGACGAAACCAAGAGAGACAATATTGTTGCAGCAGTTAAACTTGAAGTGTATATAGTAATTTTAATTTGTTTCAAGAAAAATACAAAGAAAAGGTTCGTCATTGATTTGAGCTATCACATAGTTTCAAAATTTACTGATTAGATAGAGATATGTGGTTCACAAGTCAGTTGCATTGAATATTTTAAAAACTTTTAACAAATGAAGGGTACAGGGGAATAACCACGTGTGTCCATCTAGAGAAAAAGAAAATTAAAGTGAAGACACGTTGTTTTCCCCTGGATATCTATTTTATAATGTCAGTTTTATAGGGACTAAGAGTACAATAGATCTATAAAGGTCGCAGTACAAGTCGTTATACAAGTCCACCATATCTACAATCTACATAGGAACTAATGTGCTTTTTTCCCAATCTTATACAGTGGAAAGTAAAGTACACTTCTAATACTAACCTACAGCAGCACCAATGTAAAAAATGTTACAGAATTTTTTATTGAATATTCAATGCAATATGAGTTATATTTTACTTTTAATTGAATGTAACTATTATGTGAATATTATTTAGATAACTAACCATGTATTGAGCTTTTCCTTTTTCCAGCATTTCATTAGGCACTTGCCCGTTTACGTAGCTTAATTCGTCAATGGCAAATACATAGAAAACATAAAAGCTAATCAAAGTTTGCAATGTTTTTAAAAACATTTTTAAATAGGTTTTACTTAATCAAAATTTAAAATTGTTGTTTGAGGTTATGTAAAACGGCGGTTTATAATTGACAATAACTGCCAGTACATAGAACCATCAGTGATGCCAACTCGTACAGAGTTTTCCCCCTAGGACCAACATCAATTCCCTAGATTTAGATTAAAAACACCTATAGTTTACATTGTACACCTCGTTTGAGAGGTAATTTAAAATGTAAAATTAAAATACAGTCAAGTAGTATAAAAGGGCATTTGTATTTATGTGGGCGCATTTTACACATTTACACACATTAATTTATGAACTAATAATAGTAATGAAAACAACAATGAAATAAAACCATTTATATATTTTGACTCTCAGCTTTCCTCTCTCGAACATTTCTTTATATACATTTTTTTTGCTTCATCCTTTTTTTTCTTTGCTTTTTATACTTTTCTTTTGTTAACTTTTCTTTTTAAGTTAAACGGGAAATAATTGGAATTAAAAACAAATTGCTTCAATGTCTCGCTTTTTGTCCCCTTGACATAATGTTGACTCATTACTTTAAATATCATCAGGATATGTATTTAACCCTTTCGCTGCTATGGACTGCTATAGCAGTTCAATTGATTTGACGCCCAAGTACTATGGATTGTTATAGTAGTCCAATTGATTTGGCGGCCAGATGCTATGGAGTGCTATAGCAGTCTACCAACTTCATGAATTCATTGTGGCTTTTTTAAACATCACAAAGAGATTAATAAACATATACACTCTCATTTGAATGTTGCGTTACCCTGGGTGAAAGATTTGGGACTCACCCTTACACCTAGGGTTTTATTGTTGGAAATATGAATATTTAAAAAGAAAAAAATATTTTAAACTATGCGGATAGCCATATATTTATTCATTTTTTTAATGTCTAGTCTAGTCTTGTCGAGACTTGTCTAGTCTTGTTCTAATCTCTTCTCGTAGTTGAAACTAGATTGTTTCGATGAAGTCGCTTCAACATGAAGTTGTTGCATCATGAAGTTGTCGCAACATGAAGTTGTCGCAACATGAAGTTGTTTCAACTTGAATTTGTTTCAGACAAAACAAGACTAGATAGACAAGTTTAGACAGACTAGACTAGATGGACAAGACTAGACGGCCAAGACTAGGACAGACAAGGCTAGGACAGATAAGACTAGACGGACAAGACTAGGACAGACAAGACTAGGACAGAAAGACAAGGACAGACTACACATGGACAGACAGGATTGGGATATACAAGGCTAGGACAGACAAGACTAGGACAGACAAGATTAGGATAGATAGGACTACGATATACAAGACTAGAACAGACAAGACAGGACTATTACAGACAGGACTGACAATACTGGACTGACAATATTAAAGACTAGGACAACAATACTGGGTCATACAAGACTAGGACAGACAAAACTAAGACTTACAAGACTAAGACAGACAAGACTAGGACAGACAAGACTAGGACATACAAGAGTAGGACAGACCAGGCTGGGACATACAAGACTAGGACAGACAAGACTAGGACGTACAAGACTAGGACAGACAAGACTAGGACAGACAACACATGGACAGACAGGATTGGGATATACAAGGCTATTTCAAAACAAGACTAGGACAGAAAATGCAGGGACATATAAGACTAGGACAGACAATACTAGGACAGAAGACTAGGACAGACAAGACTGAGACTTACAAGACTAGGCAAGACTGGAGATATAAGGCTATGGCAGACAAGACTAGGACAAACAAGACTAGGACAGACAAGGCTATGGCAGACAAGGCAAGGACAGACAAAACTAGAACATACAAGACTAGGGCATACAAAACTGGGACATTCAAGACTAGGACATACCAGACTAGGACAGACAAGAATAAGACGAACAAGACTAGGATATACAAGACTATGACTAAGATTAAGACTATGACAAAACTAAGACAGATAGGACTAGAACACACAAGACTAGGGCAGATAAGGCAAGGACAGACAAGCCCAAAACATACAAGATTAGGACAGACAAGACTTGGACAGACAAGACTAGACATACAAGACTAGGACAAATAAGATTAGGACAAACAAGACTAGAAAGACAATACTAGACAGATAGGACTAGACAGACAACAATACAGGACTTGACTTGCACATTATTTTGTCGTTTTCGTTCAATTTTGACATAAAAGATAGGAATTTTACAAAGCGTGTCCACTCGAATCAACAAAAAAACAAAATTTGCTTTGGTTAGAGATTTTGGTTTTTTAAAATATGGTAATTTTTGCAAATTATTTAGACGATTTCGTCCAATTTTGACACAAAACAAAAGAATTTTGCAAAGTTTGTCCATTCAAATCAACAAAAAAAAACAAATTTTGTTTCGAATAGAGATTTTGGTTTTTGAAAATTTGGTAATATTTGCGAATTATTTTGACGTTTTCGTCCAATTATGACACAAAACAAAAGAATTTTGCAAGGTTTGTCTTCTCAAATAAACATAAAAAAAACAAAATTTCTTCGAATAGAAATTTTGGTTTCTGAAAATTTGTCAATATTTGCAAATTATTGCAAATAATGCAAAGTTATAAAAGTATTCCGCACGGGCTATAATATAATGTATAGAATATTGAGCAGACAATCACATCAGTTCAAAAAAGTAATTCGCAGCGAAAGGGTTAATGACGGCCAGTAAGGGGATATTAATCTTGTTTTGATTTAAAAAAAAAATTATTAATTTGCAAGCAAAACTGTAAATAATGTGCATTGGTTGGTTCAAGGCCTAATAATATAAATTGTGCTTTTTGTGCTCACTTGAGCATTATCTGTGATTACAAATTATTATGTTCTGTTATTATACATTCTTTTCTTTCTTTTTTAACTTTTTTTTTAAGATATATACTTAAATTTATCGCCCTCAAAAAAAAATCTTAAATAATGTACCCGCTAAAAGATTCCCCTAAATAAATGTACCCTCTAAAAAGAAACCTTTTCATTTTGGTGCCCCCTAAATTTGGGATGAAACCCCCATGTTGGCATCACTGAGTACCACAAATGATTGAGAATTATGTTGTTACGTTGGTTACATATTTGAATTCTTTAGTTGGCAACTTCGTTGGCATGGCACACTCAATTTTCAAAATTGAAAGCAAATGTCAAAAAAATTAAAATAATTAAAATTAAATTAAAATTTACATTTTTTTTTCGACAACTTTATTAAATAGAAATGGTTTGTACAACAGAGCACAATACATTTATTTTGGCAGTGGATTTCAAAATAAAAATGGCCATTGACTGTATTCATTCACAGCATTCAGCTGGTACCCTATTCTTTTACTCGATACGCGCGATAGTAAATAATCGAAGTATTCGACTATGATGGTCTAATATGTAGGGATTGCAATCTGGTGTCATTTTCAATCCGGCCGGATCGATGGAAACTAGGTTGATCCGATGAGGATAATTTTCCATTTTGGTTAAAAAATGGACCGTTTTCAGGATAATCGAGTGAGTGTATTATATAGGTAGTTTACGCACACACACATTTATAATAAAACAAATATCTAATAATCTACTACAGTGTAGGTAACTAGTTAAATGTCACAGATAGAATTTTAGTATTTATTTTTTTTTTTTAACTAGAAATATACATAGAGTTATATTTACATATTCCAAAATATACAAAATAAACTCTAAGACTATAGAGGTAATCAAATACCTGTACATAGTTCTGGAATGCTTAAATCTAATTAAGATAGGTTTTAAAGTAATCTTATCATTAAGAACACTTTATCCCGTTTTTCTCCCATAATTGATTTAAATGTGTATATGTAATTAACAAAAAAAGTGTAACAATCTTAGAATTTTTATATTCATAACACACGAAATTATATAAATATTATATTCTTTGTCCTTATGCACTTTATCAGTTTGTTCTTAATGGATTTCATAGAAAAGTTGATATTCTTCAATTCAAGAGGCAGTTGGTTGAAATATTTCACAGCAATGTACTTGCTATTTCTTGTGGACAAGGTCTTGTAGATTCTTGGAAGCATTATGATTTTATTTCTTGTTTTACTGTTCGATTGTAGAAATTTAGTTTTCTAGTCATTGTAATTGTGTATAACTGACTCAATAATGAAACATTCTGTAATGTTTAAAGGCACTGATGTGCTTTGTTTATTGTTTTTGAAAATAATTTTAAACATTCTCTTCTGTAACGAGATCAAGGGATTAATCACATCACCATAAGCGCCACCCCACGCTATAATGCCATATGTAGCGATACTATGAAATAGAGTATAATAGATTACTAATAATTATTTGGTATCCATTAAATAACTTATTTTCTTAAAAATAAACAGCAGATACCTGACTCTGCTCTTCAGATTTTGTACATGATGTTTCCATTTTAATCTACTGTCAATTATTACTCCTAAATATTTGTTTTTTTCGACTCTATCAATAGTTTGTTCATTTATACGAACATCAATGGCATCAGGAACACTATCACAATACGCTCCAAACGTTATACAAACAGTCTTTTTAGTATTCAAAGAAAGCTTGTTGGTTGATAGCCACTTACTTATTTTTTCGAGGTAGTTATTCATTTTTGCTTGGGCTGAAGCCCAGCTGAGGCCATTGCTAATAACTACAGTATCATCCGAGTAGGATATGATATTACTCTCTGGGATGATCTTCAATGCATCATTTATATAAACTAGGAAAAGTAGTGGTCCCAGTATTGTTCCTTGCGGGACTTGCAGTTCCTTGCAGTTGTTATTCGTAATTCATTACTTTTGCAGTTCAAGAATTTTACCATTTGTCTTCTATCTGCTAAATAATCTTTCAATAAGAGGTGACGCAACGCGTCACCTCTTATTCCACAATGCTCAAGTTTTTCTTTCAATGTTGCTACAAATGAATTTTGTTATACGTGCTAAGGCATGGCTAGTACGCTTACCTTTCATGAAACCAAATTGATTATCTGACATTATATTATGTTTCACGAAAAATTTTGTGAATCTATCATGTATTACTTTTTCGAAGATTTTTGCAATATTTGATATCAGAGAAATTGGTCTATAGTTTGTAGGTAGATTTTTATTTCCTGACTTGTAAATTGGTATTACTTCCGCCCTTTTAAGCGCTAGCGGCCATGTTGAATTTTCGATTGAAATATTGAAGATATGCACAATAGGTTCACTAATGTATGTTATTATATGCTTTAGGACTTTAACACTTATTCCATCCACTCCACCAGCTTTTTCTTTCATACTGTTTACTATGGTAGATATTTCATTGGCACTAACAGGATTTATAAAAATGGAATTGCTGTTTGATACGATTCTCCTTTCTTGTACACCATCTATTGTTCTTATCATATTAGCTAGCTTTGGTCCAATACTACTGAAAAATAGATTGAAACAGTTAGCTATGTCTCTTGTGTTATCTAATCTTACTCCATCTTCATTGATTCCAGAGGTTTATTCTTGCTTGCATTTTTTTCTGTTGATTTTCATGTTTACTAGCTGTCACAATTTCTTAATGTCCGTAATTACCCTTTTGAATTGGTTTTTTTCATATTCTTGCTTAGCTTTGAATATAACTATTCAGGTTTTTTCATACTTCTTGTATTCTTCTTGCAAAATTTCATTGTGAATATCATTTCTCCAGCGCTTGTATAGTTTTTCTTTTATTTCACAAGACTTGATAATTCCTCTAGTAATCCATTTAGATCCTTGTCTACTTTTCTTCATTACAGTCACAGTTGTTGCTCTTTCAATTGCGTGTTGAATTGCATCTACTAGCATATTTATTGCTGTATTAGGATCATGTTGCTCATTGATAACGTTCCAGTTTATCTCGCCACATTCCATTTGTAGCTTATTATAGTTTATGCTAGAATGTCTATACGTCTTCTTTGTTTGCGTTTTTTCAGTATGAAAACTTAGGAACAGTGGCAAGTGGTCTGTGAAAGGATGGTACTTGCATGCTTTAACATCCTCATTATTGGTTTTGATAAAGATATTATCTATGCATGATCCACTTGATGAGTTACTGGCATTCGGTCTAGTTATTCCCTTAAAGCAGGGAAGATAAGCACTTTCAAGAAAGTTATTAATGTAATCATTTACTATCTGGTTATCTTCCATAATATCAATGTTAAAATCACCTACTATGCAATGATTATTGATATGTTTGTTCACTTTTAAGTACTTATCTAATATATCTACAAAGTTGGTTTTAGTGATATCATGGCATCTGTATGCACTAGTTATCTTGATATTTATTTTATTCTTGAAATTTATTTTAGTACTCAAGAATTTGAAATTGTCTACATATTCAATTGTAGTCGTTTCATTTAGGCATTTATTAACATACATGACCACTCCATCTGCTTTGTTTATACCACTATCATTGTAGTATATATTGTAATCAGGCATACTGAAAAACTCGTAGCTTTGCAACATCCATGTCTCAGTACACACGCTTACATCTGGTTTATTACTCAGCCTTTCTACAAAAGATTCTAGTTTACTGTGATTGGTATTTAAGCCTCTTATATTAACATGTAATATGATTAGTTCATTACCGCACAAATACTCATTCATTGATGTAATGTCGATAAATTCAAGATCTGTTCTATCATCATCAATTTCTTGATCCATTAATTTCGTCTATTATCTCTATTCGCAGTCGGTAATTTATCCTCTTGCAAGTTTGTTTCTTCAGGTTTTTTCCCATTATATCCCAAGAAATTTGGAATCTTTGGTTTACTAGGATAATCAGTTAATTTGATTTCTTTGTGTGTATTATATACTGTAAATACTCACATTTGTTCGTATCTGTTGTAATGTGATCTGTGTTCCTTTTGATATCATGTTTCTCATTATAAAAGGAACAGTTTATTCACTTGGCAGGCTCTTTATAATTACAATCTTTAGTTAAATGATTTCCACTACATCTGAGGCAAGCTATGTCATTCTTACACTTTTTGGGACTATGTCCAATTCTGCCACATTTATAGCAAGGTGTTATATTGAGGTCATCAAATACTCTGCAGCATTGATGCCCCACATATATTTTGTAAACTTGACTTTTTATATACTTGTATGCATCAGATGTTACTTTAATAATGGCATTAGTTACCTTACCATTGAAGCGCTTTTATATATGAATTACATTGCAGAACAAATCAGTATCACCGAAGTTTCTCTCATTTATGTTTTGTTCTAATTCTTCAATTTTCATTTCGTTTTGCATATTCACTAATTTCAGCCTAGGATTTTCAATCTCTTCTTTTTTTACTATGAAATCATTTCCAATTTGACTTTGCACGATTTCTTCTGCTTTCAATGCATCAGAATTATTTCTACAGCTTAGAACTATCGATCCATCTTTCTTCTCTTTTAAATTATTAATTGGAATGATTAATTCAGTCTGTATCTTGTTTGTAACTATTGTCTTAGTTTTGGCCTTGTTAATGTGTGTCCTCGCGGTGATTAGGTTAGGCACGTGTTGAAATTTAGCTTCATTTGCTTTCAGTACTTGCGAGTACGTTTTTATATTATTTTCTGACTCAGTTCTTTCTAATAGTTTTTTAAGGATTGTATTTTTATCTTGTAGTTCATTGTTCAGTTGCTTAGTAGAATTATCTCAGCTTTCAAGGTTGTGTAGTCATCATTTTCGCACGTTACCGTTTGATTATGCTTATCAACTATTGCATCATGCACGCTATGAGAGATGTTTGTAAGTATTTCCTCTTGAGCCTTTTCTTTCTCATTAAATTTTATTTGAGCAATGATTCTTCTTGCTTCTAAGTTTAACACACTTTCTTCACGCATTAAGGTTATGTCAAAATCTCTATGTTCAGGGCATATTATTAGGATATCACTTACTTTTGTGGTACACTTTAATTTTTTAAAATCAGCAACATGATAAACGTTTTCACATATAACGCACAGTTTGAAAGGAACTTTGTTTTTTGGGTAACATTTATAAAATTTCGTTTCACTGCCACATGGCGGAGGCTCCTCATCCTCCTCCATCTTGATCAATGTTGATCAAGATAGTATTTAACTTTATTAAATCTAACATAATAAACTTTACTTAATCTAGTGAGATCTCAACAATTAGTTATTTGAGAATACTAACAAGTCTTGTTCTTATATCTATCACAGACATCATGATGAATCTGTCTAATGAATGGCACAAATATCAGTAGTAATAGCCCTAGGAGATTGATAATAGACGAGATAACTTTTTGACAATCAAAAGCTCGTTCCTTGGTAACCAAGCAACGAGCTTCAGAAATTTTCAATTAATCAAATTATGAGGCATTTGTCAATGTCCGAGGGATATTCAGCGGAAAATGTTTTAGATAGACAAAACAAATTATAACACAACGAAACATTTATTTATTTATTAAAAGTACAGTTAACGAAAGTACAATTATTAAAATTTAACTTAACATTAGATTCGCTGCTGCTGTTCTCTACTATAGAAGATCTGTTACCACGCATAATATTTATGATCTTGTTGTGATGTTCTTGATCGAGATTTAAGTATGGTTTTATAGAATTTTGATTGATATGACCAGTAATTTTCAACAATTGTTGTTCTTCTACACCACTTTTTGCCGATTCGCAAACAACAGTTCATCTATTCGAGTGATTTTTTATCTTTTTGTCCTTTACATTCAAGCCAATTGCCTCAGCAGCAGATTTAGCCCATCCATTTATTGTATTTCTTCCAATAGGTACATTATCGTACCATTTGTCAGTTTCATTTTTCCAGTGTCGATTTGGTATTAAGAACGGTGACGGTGGTGAGGTAACATTGTCGCATCGTTTTGATATCAGTTTATGAAAAAGACGTAAAGGGCAGCATTGTCTTTCACTATTGTAAACCAACGATTTACTACTTGTACAGCTTTTAGGACCACCTTGGCACGTTTTACTGAACACCGGATTTTATTCAATGCGATTTGTTGGAGAGGCATCGTTATTTTCCTCGATATGAAAAAAATCCACCAGATAATCACCTGCCTCTCCTGCTCGCCACGCTAATTCTACAGCAGCAACCTGGTAAAATTTACGCATAATACCTTCAGGAATATTTTAATCCAATAGCAATATTATTTTGTTAACTTCAGAAAAATTTAACGAAAATGAACTGGACTTACGTTTACATGGATCTGCTTGTAGATTTTTCCTGATTGCATCACGGGCATCTCGGGCTGGTTTAATTACTACATTGTTAAATGGGTCAATCATAATATTATGTTCATTATAGTACTTTTCTTGAAAAAGTTTTCACGAAACGTTCCACATTGTCTTCAGCGATGCTTCTTTAAATTCGGTCCCGTCTTTCTTTCTCTTATTAACCGCCCAATCTTTTAGTATCAACGCTAAATCTTCTAAGCTTCTATGTTCATTTAATTCATATTCTCGTTCCCAGCAAAATTCCATAAATGTTCCCCAAATATATTTATGACTGGAAGTTGTATTTCTGGGAATTTTTTTTTATTTGCGCATTTATACTTTGAACATTCGCATTGACAAAACGTGACATTTTGAAATTTATTTGGAATGAAGTTGTCAAACTCAATGGTGTTGTCACAGTAATTGATAATTGCACTGAATGTAATTATCAGTGTAATGTTGACATGATTGGGTGAAATTGTTTCTTATGACACAAAATGACAAAATTTGAATGCTTGTTAGAACTGTCAAATTTTTTTAACAAGAATGAGTTTATAACTATTTAGTTTATTCAACATGCAAATACCGTACTTGCCGGTGTATAAGACGCACTCAAATTTAACCCTTTCACCGCCATTCCGGGAGAAGTGACCCGGGGCCCTGAATTTATACAGCGCAGTCCCGGGCGATGTGGCCCGGGGTTTCTTTATCTACCAGCGCCATCTAGTTTTGCGCTGGATTACTAAACCAGCAACGAGCCGTCCACAACGATTGGAAATCTCCCACAACCGATTTGTAAAAGAATCTGGTATTTTTTTAAAATAATTTCACCGACCTGCCGTCTCCGGGGGCGGCTGTGCGATTTTTGTCCAAGTTTTTCACTTTTTCACACACAACTCGGACAGTTTTCCGGCGCCGGTGTGTTCGGAACGTCGCCGTGCATCCGACTGTCACATCACTTTTCAACATTTTTACTTCAAATTTTTGAGACGTGCGAGAAACACATTTCTTTGAAAAAAAAATCGTCGATATTTTGTAAGCCAAAATGACGCGATCCGGAAGCGTTATCCAAAATCGCGGTGCGTGGGGTCGTTCGTCTATTCTTTGACTACAAGAATCTAATGCACCACCGCCGCCGGACGGCTGACACCGCCACAGACGGTTGACGCCGCCACAGACGGCGTTTGAGTCGGAGTTCCCGGATTCGCAGAAAAATGTGAATAACGTCGCCGACAAAACTCGCGCAGCGACGAGAGTGGTGTCAGAGGACGCGTCTCCAAGTTTTCTACCGGAATTCTTTCGTGAATTTCATTTTTCCCAGGCAGGGATTCATATTTCCAAGGCATCTTCGCCGTGACCTCCGTAATATGGTGTATTTATATATATATATATATATATATATATATATATATATATATATATATATATATATATACATATATATATATGGATGCAGTCAAAACTTTTGGTTGGGTAAAAGAAACTCTTTGTTATATACTCGAACTTTCCGGTTCATTCCCTTTACCAAGACTAAGCAACAAATTTATATATATATATATATATATATATATATATATATATATATATATATATCGCATACGGCGATAATGGATAACCCTAAACCTTATTTTATTAAATAATTACCTTAACTCCGATTCGTATATGCCACAGATATATGCAGGGTAAATAACACAGGCAAAACACAAAGCACTTTAATCCTGCTCTTTCACAGTTTGTACGTTAAATTTCTATGACCGAATTATTTCGTAGCCGTATGAAAACTAAATATTTCTAAACGCTGGTGGTACTTCTTTCTTTTTCAGTCAAAAATTGAATTTGTCCCTTGCATTTCATAAAATCGAATAGTAAGGAATCCACAGTGTTTAATTACCACAAAATAAACAAAACTTAAAAGTTTGAGAATTATTTATGGGCAGTCGGAAGAAGAAATATAAAAACTAAATTTCTTGCTGATTAATTATATAGGCAAATAATAATGTAAAATACAGAAAAATATGGACAAAAACCTACAAAAATCTGTTAAGAAAATGAAAAGTTCATTCCAGTTCTTTGTTTTTGGAAAGTACATGTTTAACACTTATGTCAATACCCAGTCGTTACTACGTTGTTCAATACCCGGGTACCCGTGTACCCGCATGGATTTTTCATTCAATAAAATAATTTTAATACCCAGAGACTTTTACATTACAACCCATAGAGTATTCCACTACCCGAAAAACCATATTTCTATAAATAAAACCGCCGGATGGGCAATGTATGGGATCAAAATATGGTGGATAAGCGACGCCAAAAATGCATGTCCATTGAAAGGTCAAATTTACACTGGCAAAACTAACAACTGGCTGTGAAATAAATGAAGGCGAAAGAGTGGAAGAAAGTTAAAGATTTAGCTGCAAAATATAAAGGATCCGGAAGAAATATTACAATGGATATTTTTTTACTACTTTATCTTTAGCAAAGCATTTATTGTATGGAACCTAACAATTGTAGGAACAAATAGAAAAAATACATTCTAGTAGACATGCTAGCATCTAAAGATCGTAAAGAATTATCTTCTCTATTTGAGTTGCATGAAAAAGTTACTCGATGCCTTATGTTCCTAAAAAAAAGAAAGTTGTTATACTTATATCTACGATGCACTCAGATTTGCATCGAGGACAAATAAAGAAACCAGAAATTGTATTATAATAAACCAAAAATTGGTGTGGATATAATGTTGCATTATCATGTCATATTTGTTACCAGGATGTCTATAAAAAAACGGAAAAAAATCGCATGTTGCCAATAATAAATTGAATATAAAAATATTTCATGTATAATTTATAATAAAATTAATTAAAAGGTAAATAAATCCGTTTATTTATATATTAAGTAATATTTTATATCCCTAGAAATAAGTTTAATTATTTATTTATTTATGGGTACCCGGGTACCCCGGGTATTGAACAACGGGGTATTTGACTTTAAGTCAAAAAGTTAATATATTTTTTGGCATATTTTATTATTTATGTATATGAATCGATGTCAATAGACTCAAATAACGAGGATCTGAAAGGATTCGATGATTTTTCGTTAAATAAAAAAGATATGTAAGTAAGAACATGCAAAGGTTACCCGGGTACCCGGGTATTGACATAAGTGTTAATAAAACAGGTTGCTAAATCACTTACAATTAGACGTACTTTCAGAAACTGGCCCTGCGGGCCTCTAAACAGCCGGCCCACCGGGAAGTTTCCCGGTTCGTTTTATGGCCCATCCGCCCCTGCCTGTGACCTATTAGAAAACTGATTTTACCTCTACTTCAAAATAACAAAAACAAACAATACAAGCAAATACAAATTTCTTTAATAATCACAAAATATACTACAATCTTACAATTTTAACATATTTTAATAATCAGTGTGAAGGTTGGTATTGTTTTGCATTCACAAGTCTTTTCATGTTATGTTTAGTTTCACTTAAAGCGCATCTCAAGTCATGTTCCACATTGAGACGGTTTCTCGCATTTGTTTTTAATGTAGCTAAAGTTGAAAAACTACTCTCACATCTATAGGTGGTGGTAAAGGGTATTAACATTTTTAAAGCACTATTAGCTATAACAGGATATGTGACGACTCGCGATTAGTTTACCACGAGTTAAGATGTTACGTGCAAATTAATGTTATATTTGCACCAAAAAAGTCTTTATGATGTAGGAGAAAGAATTAAGTGATTGGGTGAATTGAGTTAAGAATATAAGTAATTCTTATATTAAAAGAGACACGATTGTAAATTTTACTCGATTTTATTCTTAAACTTAACTTACACTTAACTTAAAACTGACAAAACTTAACTTCAAACAAATTGCGGCTGTGCGCTACAAAGTATGAAACTTTAATAACTCGAATAACTCCCTAAAAGAGATAACACAATCTGTTTTATGCTAAAATAAATCTAGGAGTTATACCTACAAGGTAGGAAAATCAGGGGTAGGAAAATTCGGCAACGAATAGTGAAACAGGAAAGTGATTAGAAGGCGGGATAATTAGCAAGTCCTGCACTTCGGAGACTAGGCAGGGAAGGGGAGAAAGGTGCAAGACTTTTTACCTGGATGGGCAATTTACAAATGGGATTTACAAATATTTACACAAATTATTTTGTAATTATAGGATTAAAATGCAGACAAAAAACTATCCCATCAGGTAACTTATGAAATATATAAGCTGATCAGCAAAAAGACTCAAAAACATTATTATGGGAAATATCTACACAATACATTTACAATTATAAGTAGATTAAAAACTAGCAAATAACTTCAGTATCCAACAATATGGCCTAGACATGAGGATAAGCTACATAAGGCTTGGAAATTTCCAGCCATAAATAAATCGAAAAACAACTAAATGTATTTAAAATTTAAATAAAATAAAAGCACTTAAATCCATAAAAATATATTCTTTATGGCTGTATAAAAGACGTAAAGGTTTTAAAAATAATTAAGAATAATTCTGTTATTAGCTACACGACGGAACAGGATATTCGGCACTTATTTTTCGCCAAAATGTGCCGAGATCATAATTTTGAAATTATACTTTTAAAGTACTATTCTCGCGCAGTCCGAGAAACTCCACTTTGGCCGCCACATCTTCATCAGTATCATATCAGTTATCAGTATCTTCATCAGTAGAAAATGGTCTTAATATTCAAGAGTTGAACAGACGAGTATCCATGTCAGGAAAATATTGCTCCAGTCTCCAGTCTATTGCTGCAGATAAATGTTGAGCAAAGGAAATTTGAAACCTAATTTTGTTTGGTTCGTTATTTACTGATTGCTCATACAGCTGTGTGAACATCGATACATCGCCAACTTGCACTCTGCGTTGGTAAAGTTGCAATTTACGCACAAAACTTGCAATTTGATTCCACGCTGTCAAAATATTCGTCGTATTTCCTTGCACTGTGATATTAAGACTGTTAATTTCACTGAAAAAATCATACTGCTTATCGATAAATTATAAAATATTTATTTTATTCATATAGTGTATTTTTGAAAAAATAAATCTTTTTGGTTTCTCTGTTTTTCCAAAACTAATCCTATTTCTTCACGGAGCTCGTAAACTCTGTTTAGAACTTTTCCTCGGGATAACCAGCGTCATGGTTATCATGTTCTTGAACATTCATGACAGTACTATCTGTTTCAGACTTCTTAACTTGATTATCTACCTCTTCTGCTTCTTCAAATCCTACTATAATTTTCGCGGGTATCTTAATTTCTGACAAGTTAACATTCATCAATTTAATCATAACATCTCCGTGGTTGCCACTAACTACGAGTGTAGCTGCTACTAATTGTAAGCCAAGAATGCGTATTTCGGCTGGCTCTGTCATAATATTTCCGTACCTCTACCATTTTCCTCTACCATAATATTTCGTTTTTTGATTTAAACTATCTCTAACACCAGCACAGATTTTCTTGCTTCTCGTGGTTTATTTATATAATTTACTTCGCGGGTCTGAACTATTTCGTTCATTGCTGAAATTTTTACATAATTATTACCTAATTTTATTTCGTTACAAGACAAGACAAGCACATTAGCACAAGTAAATTATATCTGCACATACTACGAACTCGTTACTAATATTTTTATTTTTTAATTTTCTATCAATGGTTGCAGAACCAAGGACAGGAAATGGTTGACCCGAAATACTCGTAATTAATCTACTCTTGTTTATTGCACGGATAGCATGAATTTGCATTAATAATGATTATGCTTGCATCAGTGTCGATTAAAAACTTAAAATATCTTTTGCCTCCTCACACACCAAAATGAACACATTAATAAATACATTATTGTATGTGAGGGATACCATTATTATAATCGTGTATCAAGGGCGGATCCAGCTTTCAAGTCAGGGGGGGGTCATATAGTCGATGTCTAGTCAGGACGAATTCGATCACAATAAAAAATCTAATTCAAAAGAAATAGTATTCTATTGTTATACGTCAAAACAATTTTAATTAAATAACAAAATCAATTTTTCTCTTTTGTCGTCTGGAGAAACGAGTTATAACTTCCTCCACTTGAATGGGTGTGCCTTTGTGGACGTGGAAAAGTGCCAGTCCAGTTAGGCGGTCTTCAGCCATTGAAGTTCTAAGCCAAGTTTTTAGCCTCCTAAGAGTGGAAAAGGACCTTTCTGCCGTGGCTACACTAACTGGCAGTGCAGCGAGAATACATAATTTTTTTTTTACATTAGGATACATTTCAGCATCACAATTTTCTATAAGATTAGAAATCGATTACGGAATATTCTGATTCCGCTGCCATTTTACCTTCCACAGCCGATATTCGTTTATAATAACTGAAACTGGAGTGTTGTTTATTAGCGGTTTATAGTCGTTTGCGAGTTGCTTTACAGTTTCAATATCTTCATCATTATTATAAGTATGATCGACTTTTGGAATAAAAACGCCTAGTTGAAATAAATTAAGTACTTCTGGAGACAGACGGTCCTGTAGGTCATTTAATACAGAATCTAGAAGAGGAATGTATACAGCCCTGCGGAAATACTCTTCAGCTGATTGAGCAGGTTGGTTATTTTCTCTGTGTGTTTGTCTTGATACTATTCTGTGGCATTTAATTTCTGCATCTAGTTGTTCAGCTACTTCTTGTGCCTCTTCAAAAAGCTGTCGAAAAATTGTGTCAACCTTTTCCCTTTTATTTCGTAGGACACTCATTGTATCATTTATAGCGTCCGTAGCCCTTTTTAAATCAATTGAGCTCGTTTGCAATACTCTGCTTAAGGATACAGTTGTACCTGAAAAATATTAAGTTATATTTAAACTACAGTTCGGGTCTTTACGGGATATAAACGGCAATTTAAATTGCTATTGCTGAAATGCACAAAAGTTACTAATAAAATAAATTATTCAGTTATTGCGTTCATGCATTAGTACCTAAGAATAAGAAACAAAATATTTAGCATTTAGATACCTAAAACATCACTCAAGCAGATAGATGCTATGATGAAGTCCGAACTGCGCAATGTTTGCAGTAAGCAATGCGCGTCATTAGCAGTTTTGTAGTCTTGTCAAGTAAAAATCTTTTCCAGAGCGCTGCAAATTTTCACTAAGTTATCTCCTTGAAATTGTAGATGCCCATCATGCCTCTCGACCCAACGTGTCTCACAGATACCTTGCATTGTAACTCCAAGTTCTTTTTTAAAAATATGATGTCTCTTAGCGGATGAATTGGCAAATGTCACAACTTTTCTCACCGTGCCCGAGGTGTTGCGGCAAGAAATGACTTTGGATGATGTAGCTAATGCATTATTAAGAACGTGATTGCTGCACGGGCAACTTTTGGCATGTACAGCTTTTTTTAACAACTTCTGTACTGCACCTTTTGTATCTGAAGCCATAACCGAGCAGCTGTCAGTCCCAATACCCACACACCATGTTAAATCTATATTAAATTTTAGGCAGAGATTTTCAACGATTTTCGCCAGTGCTACACCTGTTAACCGAGGCTCTATAACATCTGTATTGTTATTCACTTTAACACATTAGCGTATCGTAAGTATCACAGAAAGTCACAAAATCTTCCTTTATTATACCATTGTGAAGATATCTAAATGATAGGCTCAGCTGTGATATATGTGATATATCTGTTGTTTCATCAAATAAAATTGAAAAGTATTTAGCTTCCTTCACTTTCTGTAGTATTGTTTCCTGAATGATTTCCTTGCAAACATCAATCAACTCATTTTGCACAGTTTTGCTGATGTATGTTGCATTAGACTTAGAAGTTTCTAAATGATGCTTCAATTTTGTGTCAGCAGATTCTATACGGAATTTCAAAAGGGCTCTAAAATTTCCTTCATCAGTAACTACGCTGTCATTATTTGCTTCTTTATCCAACAATTTACCATCGTCGCGATGACCACGTAGTGATATATTTTGATTACCACAAAAAAATTATCGTTTTGACAATTGGTCGCAAGCGCTCCCTGTTTTCATTAACTTGTGTCATTCTTTGAGTACTAATTTGGTTAATAATATTAATTTCAGGTTTATGATATGTTAATAAAAAGTTTTTTCCCGCTTCGACAGCTACTACGTGGTATTGGTTTCGCTGGTGTATTAGCAGAACACCATTTTCACCAAGCAAATTATCATAGGCTTTTAATGGTTCTTTTACGAGTCGTTTAAGAGGTGTTTTTGATTGTATGCCACATCCAGGTGCAAACAGAGCACAATATTTGCAGTAAAGGCCCTGGTCTTTATGCGACAAAACAAGCCAGTGAAACTTGTCAAGGTGTGACTTCTGGGCATATTTTTTTTGTTTGTTTTCCTTTTTTGTTAACAACACAGTGCGGGAAAATATAATTTGGGGGAGGCAGCCAATGCTTTTCAAGCAACATAGCTCTTCTTGAATCATCTATATTTTTCCCTACGTACCATCCAATATCTGAGGAAAATTTGGAATGAGAAAGCAAACTCTTTTTCTGATCAGAATCAGAAGCCGACGTACATGATAAAGGTATGCATTGAACAGCATTAGTAACAGAAGTACAATTGTTTTCTTCATTTAAGGTTAGTGTAGCTGTAGATGTAGAAGCTACGGCAGCACACCTATTATCACCTGTATTAGTAGTTATTATAGGTAAATTTTTCGGGTGTTTATCAATCTCAAGTCTTGGTTTCTTTGTAAAAAATGAGTCTATTTTTCTAAATGAACCACCACCTGATGTTTTACGTTTCGACCCACCAACACCATCACCTTTTTCCCTAGAGTCACCCTGCAAAAAAAAAACACATGCAAAAAATACCCATGCAAAATAAATAATTATGTTATAGTTTATAGTCAAAGGTCGATATGTGGACTCTTCGCGGAATGACTGGTTTATCGAAGGTTTGACCAATGCCTTTCGGCAAACCCCGAAATAGATTCCAATTTCTGCATTTGGCTTATGTATTTTTAGGCAAACCTAGAAGTACCTAACTTTTTAGTCAAACGTCGAAAGCAAAATAATCTGTTTCGGACTTTGCTTAGTCTATCCTAGATGCGAAAAAGGCAAATTCATCAAACGTCGATTTGTACTGCACATGTTGCATGTTAAACAGGTTTATACATGTTATCCTAACTCTGCGGCCGTCCAATAAATTCATTTGTTATTAATAACTATGATAATTTATTACTTACCATCTCCTGCAAGGTTTTAACAATTTTCAAGTACTCTGCTTCTAATTGTTAAAATTTTACGTATTTGCGCCAATCTTACATTCGCGCTAAGCAAGCAATGGAAGCGGTACGATTGACGGTAAGGGACACAGACAATATATCTAAAGATGGTCGGAGGGACGGAGAACCATCTCTTTCTCTTCAGCCACCGAGTCCAACCGCATAGGTCGCGCTGATCGGCAAAATCAAACTTGAAATCGTACGAACAATATTTATTCACAATGAACCGATCTTATGCATCATATTTTATAATTATAATAACAGCATATTACAGTCATATAGACACATTCGCGTATGTGTTTGCCATCATACAAAGTATTTATTTTATTAAATTAATCAATGAGATTAGAAAAATTATCACTAGCCAATCCAATCTAGGGGGGGTCATGACCCCATGACCCCCCCCTGGATCCGCCCTTGTCGTGTATAATAGTACACAAATCGTGCCGTAAAAGTCCAATGTAAATCAAATGGAGTTTCATTATTAAACGACTTCCGTTTGTTTCTACTATGGCAACAATTTGCGTCACTAAATAGAAAACATAGAAGTAGTGAAAATAAATTTTCTGGCGTATATTAAAATTGAATTAATTTTTCTTATTTGCTTTTTAAACTGTCTGCAATAATGTATGACTAACATTGAGTTCAGTTGATCGCTGGCGTAAAGAAATTCTAAAATGTTCGGCATTTCATTATTTTATTTCTACTTTCCTGATACTTTTGCACTAAAAGATTTAAATTTTTTAAGAATTCGAAGACCCAAACAAATTCTCCATCGCCCCTCAGGGGGTCGTGACCCACGGTTTGCGCACTACTGTTATAATCGATTGCAAAATAATCGAAATAATCCTATACTTACATTACCATGCATCAGTACTTACTTTACCATGCATCAGATTGCACCAGTGTCGATTACAAATTTAAAATATATTTTGTCTCCTTACACACTAAAATGAACACATTAATAAATACATTATTGTATGTGAGGGTTGCCATTATTATAATAGTGTATAAAAGTATCCAAATCGTGCCGTAAAAGTTCAATGTAAATCAAATGGAGTTTCATTATTAAACGACTTCTGTTTGTTTTTACCTATGGCAACAATTTGCGTCACTAAACAAAAAACATATAAGTAGTGAAAATAAATTTTCTGACGTGTATTAAAATGGAATTAGTTTTTCTTATTTTGAATCAAGAAGTCTCGGTCTCTCAGTCTGTTTGTTAGAGAATTTTATTCGGGTTTTTTTTTAATTCGGGTTACAACGTTATCCGGCTTCCGATTCCTCCTCCATCTCCAACCATCTCGGTTTTTCCACGCCTCTTCCTCCAATCCCCTCGTCCGGATCTCTCCAGCTTTTCCGGGGTCTTCCTCTCCTTCTTCTTCCCTGCGGTGTCCAATGTATTACTTTCTTCGGGAGTCGGTCTTGGTCCTTTCTCTGTATCTACTGCTACTACTACTACATTCTCTGTAACTACTGTTATAAACGATTGCAAAATAATCGAAATAATGCTTTACTTACATTACCGGTGTTCACAAAGATTTCAACTATTCGCCCAGAGTGTTGTACAAAATTCCGATATTCGGTTTGTTCTTCAGGATAGGTTTCAACAAATTATTCGTAAGCTCTGTAACAGTGTATCGAGTAAAAGGATAGGGTTACAAATTGGTGGCAACAGTGGGATACGATAATACCAGTTTGCGTACTATATTGTGTGTAACTTCACGTGAGTAATAATAATAAACATGGCAGAACAAATTATACAAAGTCTTACCAATGAGATATCGACAATAGAAACATGTAACAAATTTCCAGATTTTTCGGGTACACTCGAATACATTAGTGCAGTTTGTGGTACAACTGCTCACCGAGCAAAAAAAAAATATTAGCGAAATGTTACATAAAAGGAGTTGCTAAATTATCGAGTCGCACCCCTTTCTGAAATCGACCGAAGATTGGGAAGTTTTCCGGAAAGAACTGCCGCCGTGGACACGCCGTGGAATAGGTATATCGGTCACGGTTTGCAGAGGAATTTATTTACATGGACGGTATATATATATATAAATATATATATATATATATATATATATATATATATATATATATATATATATATACAGTAGCGTCGTACAGTAGCGTATATATATATACAGTAGCGTCGCTAGCGTGGGTTAATCGGGCGAATGCCCGGGGCCCACGAGCTTGGGGGCCCCCCACAAGGGCTGTGGGGGGCCCCCATTTTGGGACCCCCTCCCATTTTGCTGAAATTAAAGCAAGGAAAATAATGTTCAAATTTGTATTTCTTTTATATTAATATATTAATATATTATTATATTATATTTCTTCTATGTTCCTTTCTTATATGTATTAAAAATTAAAGAATTTATTTGTTTATTCATTTTTTTAATTACTGGGGGCCCCACCCATATATGCCCGGGGCCTCAAAATCCAAACGACGGCCCTATATACAAATGTACAAGAGATACAAGCACTGTTGAGGGAATGATTGGAGCTGGACTCTCTGACCTGGACTCGACGGGTCTGGTTGAGTCTGGTTGAACTTGTTGCTGGCTGAGTCTGGTCTGAAAACTGGCTGGACTGAACTGAACTAGTTTCACTCGCTGACTGTATGAACTTCTAGTTGAGTCTGGTTGATTGGATCCACTGGCTGGACCGGTGTGACTGAGTCCACTGGCTGGCCTGGTGTCACTTCGCTGACTGAGTCCACAGACTGGACTGAACTGGACCAATCGTTGGTTGGTTGCGCCTGACTGTTGAACTGAACTGGAGTCGAACTGTTTGCGCCTGACTCTCTTGCTTGACTGTCGTGTTTATTCGGGGGTCCAGGTATTTATAATCTGAAGGTGATTATTTTTCTGTATTCGACAATTTGTTGTTTTGGCAATTACCGATTCTTCCTCTACCGAGGAAAAACATCTTGTCGTAATTTCCCCGCGGATTACCCCATTGACCCTAATAAAATATTTTTGGAAATTTGTCCTAAAAAATTTGCGTAATCACCGTAATGCCCTCGTAAAACAAAAAATACAAATATTTCTTTATCTGCCCGAGGATTACATTAGCGATCTTAATAAAATATTTTCGGAAATTGTCCGAAAATATTTGGGTAATTATTGTAATGCCCTCGTAAACTAAGAAATACAAAATGGAACGGCTCGTTGCAGCTACATTACCCCCTTGCCAGTGATAACGCTATGTAGCGTTTGTTGCTGTTGTTGTTTGTTTGGTCATAGACGTGTGGTAGACGGTTGAAGTCGTCATTGTTTTCTCTGTAGCGGTGTTTGTTCGTAGACGTATGGTAGACGGTTGAAGTCGTTACCGTAGACGTTGTTTGTTATTGTCGGCATCCTGGTTGACAGTTGAATTCGCCATCGTCGTTACTGTTGCGGGGTGTGTTCGTAGACGTCTTGTAGACGGTTGAAGTCGTTACCGTAGACGTTATTTGTTGTTGCAAGTTTGTTGCAAAGCGTCCTCGTGGACGACGTTTGCTAATAAGCGGTTTCCTAAGCAAAACTAGCTTGCACCTATCAGTCGAGTCGATCTGGAAGGTTAACAAGTCGATAGCGGCCTCGTAGACGGTAGAAGGCATCGTCGTGGACGTTGTTGTTGCCGGCGTCCTCGTGTATGGTTGAAGACGTCATCGTAGAGGTTGTTGTTGCCGGCGTCCTCGTAGACGGCTGAAGATGTCATTGTAGGCGTCGTTTTTTTGTTGCAGGGCGGAAGCGGAATAATGAGTCGTATGAGAGGCGGTGAGAAAGCGTGATCTTCAATTTCTAAAGTATGTCTGAATCTAGGTTTATATGGTTAAATTTTATTCGCTTTTAAAATTTTCTGCAATAATTTATGTCTAACATTGAGTTCAGTTGCTCGCTGGCGTAAAGAAATAGTAAGATGTTCGGCATTTCATTATTTCACTGCTACTTTCCTGATACTTTTGCAAGAAAAGCCTTGAATTTTTTATGATTTTGACGACCCAAAAAAATTCTCTATCGGCCCCTTAAGGGGTCGTGACCCACGGTTTGCGCACTACTGTTATAATATATGTATATTTATATATATATATATATATATATATATATATATATATATATGTATATACATATGTGTATATATATATATATATATATTTATATATATATATATATATATATATATATATATATATATATATATATATATATATATATATATATATATACGGCCCCTCAAGGGGTCGTGACCCACGGTTTGCGCACTTCTGTTATTATATATGATATAAGATGAAAGACGCAATAATTAAGATTCAAGAACAGGAGATCGGTTTTAAGGAAAATATTAAGAAGAAGGAATGGATGACGGATGAAATCTTAGAACTTATGACACAGAGAAGGGTGGCCAAATCCGCACCGTTAAAATATAAAGAACTCAATAAAGCTGTAAGGAAGAAGCGCCGAGAGGCAAAGGCAAAATAGCCGGCCGAGAATTGTACAGAGATCGAAGAACTACAACATAAACATGACTCCTTTAATGTATTTAAGAAAGTTAGGGAGGTAGCTGAAGTAGGAAGAAAACGCCAAATAGGAACTCTCAGAGATACTAATAATGAAGTCATAACTGGTGTCGAAGAGAAACTAAAAAGATGGAAGAGCTACGTAGAGGAGCTTTTTGATGACGACAGACATGAGATTCCCAGGGTAGTAATTGAACATGGAGAAGATGGACCAGCTATTACAAAGAGTGAAGTCATCCACGCATTAAAGACTCAGAAAAACAGAAAGGCTACGGGAGCAGATAAGGTACATATGGAACTTAAAACCATTGCTATCCAAGAAGGCAAAGTACTGGTACTTATGGGTACTTACTGGTACTTATGCTAGAACTATTCAATACCATATACAGAACGGGAAAGATCCCTCCCAGCTGGCTCAAATCTACCTTTGTAACGATTCCGAAGAAAACAAACGCATCACAATGCGACAACTATCGCATGATTAGTCTAATGTCATATATCCTTAAAGTTTTTCTGAGAATAATCCACACTCGAATATACAAGAAATGCGTAGAACAAATAAGCGACACTCAATTTGGATTCCAGAACGGACCAGGCGCTCGAGAAGCCCTCTTTTCCTTAAATGTTTTAGCACAGAGGTGCAGCGATATGAACATAGTTGTCTACGCTTGTTTTATTGACTATCGAAAGGCATTCGACCGTGTCAAGCATCAAAAGATGGTGGAAATATTATCTGTAACCGGGATTGACAAAAGAGATATTACATTGATAACGAATCTCTACTGGAACCAGATTGCCGAAGTAAGAATAGACGGAGGAACATCTGACACTGTGTCAATCAGAAGAGGCGTTTGACTGGGCTGTATATTGTCACCACTCCTATTCAACATCTATCAATTTCAACGAAGCTTTAGCGGAAGACATGGGAGGTATCAAAATAAATGTAGTATCACCAATATCAGATACGCAGACGACACCGTAGTCCTTGCCGATAACATATCAGACCTACAAAATATGATGAATAGAATAACTGAATATAGTGAACATCATGGATTGGATATAAATATATCAAAGACCAAACTACTAGTCTTCTCCAAGAGACCCACTGCTGAAACAATTTTGATTAACGGCAATCAGATTGAACAAGTCTCGTGTTTTAAATATCTGGCTACCATAGTCAACGCGTGGTGCGATCCGAAACGAGAGATCCGTTCCAGAATCGAACAAGCCAGGAAAACATTCATAAACATGAGAAGATGCTTTACTAGTCCTGATCTGAGTTTGGAGCTCAGGGTTCGCATGATTAAATGTTATGTCTCAAGTGTGTTGCTGTACGGCAACACCCTGCAACTGAAAAGAAAATTGTGGCGTTTGAAATGTACTTATATCGCCGTATGTTCCGCATCTCATGGGTCCAACGAATTACGAACGAAGAAGTGCTTAGACGAATGAAGAAGCCGAAAGAACTAATAGCCCTCATTAAAGAATGAAAACTACATACATAGGTCATATTATGAGAGGCAATAAGTATGAACTGCTGAGACTAATAATTGAAGGAAAGATTCATTCATTTCAGGGACAAGATCTGTTGGTAGACGTCAGAACTCCTGGTTGAAAGTCCTCAGAAGATGGTTTGGGTGCACTTCCATTGAAATCTTTCGAGCTGCTGTGTCCAGAACAATGTTAGCTATGTGGATTGCCAACCCTGGAAAGGAGAGGGCGTCATAAGAAGAAGAATTATAAAATAATGGGAAAGGGGCCGTTCAAGTATTACGTAAGCAGATTTGTTGCAATTATTAAATTTTGGTATATAAAATCAAATTAGCAGTCCTCAGTCCATGACACATGAATCCATGACTTCGATGACATTGGATGTTTGCTGTTCGATGTTCTGTGTTTGCTCACTTTAGTCTGGTTTTGGAACATCGACACCGTTCTCTTCGAGCCATTCAACATCCTGGTACTCGTCTAAATTTTGTATTATTTCGGTAGCGACGAGCAGCCACTCTTAAAGGAGTTATTTTCGTTTCGGTGTACGTGTTTACTTTTTTATGGATCTTCTCGACTTGACGATTTAATGACTTGACGGAAGCATGATGAAGACCACATGCATATTCGACTTGATAATTTCAATTTAACCGAAAAAAAAAGTAATATTAGGGCATTTGCAAAAAATCTTTGACTGTGAGTAAAGAATAAAGAAAAAAATGTAAAGCTAAATGAACTGGTCATTGGACTAATCATCGAAACCCAAGTCATCAACTGTCTGTTTTACTTTTACAGGTGGTAGGATAAACCTGTTGTTTAGTAATCTAAATAAACTACTTATTCGACGAGAGCATTCAGTGTTTCTACATTTTACAATTTGAAGCAAGTATTGGCTTTCGCGCACATATTCTGAAAACCATTTATTGTCTGGAAAATCAGGAAGATCTGATTCGCCCGGCGCAACATATTTTGCAGTAACATGATAACCATCAATTTCCATTGAACTTCATACCTCTGCTAATACATTTGCAGCAAACTCGAAATTTGATCTTTCTAAATGTTCATTAATTGTAACGCCACGGTCATCTAAATGGGACCCAAAATGGTCATGAGGCAATATCAAACCAGCCAGTTCCCGACTAAGAGGAGCCATTCTGCGCTCTACTCGATTATACGCACTTCTACTAGGAGCATGTGTAGCTATAAACAATGCATCGAGATCTTGTCGCTTAAAGTGTTGTATAACAAACCCTATAACTTTTTTATAACGCGGATTTTCATCTTGCCGTCCATCAGCTGTCATGATCACCACTGGTTTTACAAAATCATGGTCAGTTTTGGAAAATGCTTGAAACTCTTCAAGGGCTAGAAGCGTCTCGAAATCTTGAGAACTATTGATATTGGTGAACTGTTCTTTCCACTTCGAATAGCGATGTATGTTGGTTCAGAATATCCAACGGCTTGCGGTTGTCCTAGCATACTGGAAGTTATTTTGATACCACCATAAACTGACGGTTAATTTATGCCGCTCAGCGATTACCCAGTCGTGACTAGGCAAGTTGACTCTATATTCCATGTTCATTAGAAGAGGTGCTTGCTGAATTTGCTGCAGTTACCAATAGAGACCCGAGCTTTATCATCTTGAGACAACAAAAATACTTAATCTGGTCCAAGTATTGATGCTATGGTCTCCAAATAATGGATCGATGTTTCAGCGAAACTGCTATCTAAGTGTGCTGATCAGTCTGTGCCCGAGAGGAACTGTCGATACATGTCTTCGTCCCTCTGCGGTATTTGATTTTCTTGGAAGCAAACGAAGATATGTCCCACTTCGGCTAATGTCAAATCTTATTTTATGTAATTCTTGTGTGAGTTCATCAAGTGTTCTTACACTATGATAGATTCCGTTCGTCTTCTATCATCTGTTGCACTCCCAAATAAAGCAATATCTTTGGTATAACTTGGATTTGTCTATATTAGACGACATTTTTATCCATTCAACTTTGGAGAAGGTGTATCAGATGATAAAACAAACACTATGCAATTTTATTCGTTTTCGAGCATTGACAAGTAGGGTTGCCATATAGTAGTATATGTTTAGATCAAGAAAACTAAATTTTGTAGAAAATCCGAAAAAGTAAAAAAAAAATATTGCTGACGTAATCACCATCAAGACCCCCCCTACCCCCATGTCATCAAAAATAAGAAAAGTAAAGACCCCCCGCCCCCCTCCAAAGCTTACGTAATACTTGAATGGAACCAAATAAACGATGAAAATTTCCTAAAAATTGCGGATTTCGGAGGCTGTTCGAGAAATTAATGTTGAAATGTTAACACTATTACTACCACGACCGGTCAAATGACCGTTTTTTAATTTTAGTTTAAAAATCTATGTCGTCAACTTTGTATCGTCAAATCAATTTACGACTTTTCCTTAAATATACGTGTAGTACACATGTAGTTGTACTTATCTACCGCCACCGGTCATTTGACCACATAGCGCCATTTAGTATGCGCGATCGCACACAGGGGATTCGCTTCCCACAAATTGCATGTAGTTGTGTGATACCCTCCAAATAACTATTTATTAGAATATTTGCCTTCTAAAACATTACTTGTCTCGTATTTTTATTTTGTTGCTTGAGAGTCCAACAGCGCAACAGCAACTCACGTTGCATGGATTTTGTTTAATGAGACAACTGGAGAGAAACTATCGAGGCACCAATTTTTATTTTAACTAGCAGAAGAACTTGCCATTGACTATCTAAAGATACATCTGAAGGTACAATAGTATATTACATTACAAGAGTTGTAAGAAGCATATTACGTACTCGCGGAACAGTAATTCGTCGAGTACGTAATTGCCTTACAACTAGAGGCATTACTATACTTTATCTACGACCACACTAATTTGTTCCTGTTTAATAAGCAAAATATATTTCATGTAACAAATTTATTTTTTATTAGGTACATTATTTAACTTTATAATAAACAAACAGTTGTATTTTCATATATCTGTCACTATATCACTATAACTGTCACTGGACATATTATTTAACTTGCTAGAATTGAAAATCAATACATTCATAATGGTTACTTATCTTATTGTTCAGTACTTAGGGGAGAAGGGGGCACCCTAGCACAATTTTCACATTATGTCTCAAAACAATTGTAAAGAGAAATTGAAAAAACAGATTCTTCGTAGCTTTCTTAGTCTTTGATCATTATTAAAATGGCGAGATGCTACAATTAGATAAAAACTACATATTGAAATATTAGCTTTTTCAAAAAGAAAAATTTGTTCAAATCTGCCTCCACAAGGGGGCACATTTGAATTGACATGTGGCAGATTTGAAAACAATGTTTAAATGCAGAAAATAACGAGGAAAGAGCGCTTGTTTATTGTTAATTAAATTATATTTATTGACATAAACTCGTCTTACATAATACTATTACCTATCCCAAAGTAAAAAAAGAAAAATTGAAAATAAAAGAAGGTTTTGCCGCAGTTCTGGATGTGCCAGGCATATGATTAGGTTCTGGCAGTTTTGTTACTACATCCAAAATAGTAATAGACCATTTATCTTCTTTTTCAGGAAAATAAAACAGATATCCTTTCCTCTTCATGTAATGGACAGTAAAGGTATTTAATTCCCTTTCTTCAATCCTAGCAACAAATGCCAAAGCTCTTTGTCTCTCTGAAGGGCATTGCACCAACACGAAGTCTCCAACATTCAGGCTTTCATTAGTAAAAGGAGTATCGTGAGTTTCATCTTGCATTTCTTCGTCCTCATTACAGCTGTTACTCGCATCAGTTGAATCCACGCCTGTGTCGTCATTTATAGATATGTAGGAATTGTCGTCTTCAGATTCAGAGCTTGATATAAATATAGATCTCTTTTTCGACTTTGATTTGCCTTTAGTAAGTTGTTTGACTTTTGTAGAAGACTTCAATTTTGTATGTGGCTTGTTTTCTTTTGTATGTGGACAAATAGAAGACCTTTTTAATTGTTTCATTCGATTTAAATGTGCTGCTTCTATTACATTCTTTTCTGGTGAGTCAGTCAAGATTCGCGAACTTCCTTTCTTTCGTCCTCTTGCGACATTTTTACGTGGAGGGGCTTTTGGATAAGGTTTAATCATTTCCGGAGTTACAGGACCTGGTATTTCATAAGGCGTTATGAAATTATGGCGTTCGCTATGTACAGTATCTACTAACCTAGGATCTTCTGGCCTAGGTGATATAGTTGGTGGCGTTTGTAATCCTCTTTGTGGAGATACTGTTGGTTGAAATTCTTCATCAGGCATTTTATGTGAAACATTAGTCGCCACGGAGCCCTCTTTTCTTGTAGTTACATCAGGTTGAGGATGATTTGTCACCTCTGCACAATGAAAATCATCATCAGTAAATGTATTACGGTTAAATGGATGAATTCCCGGTTTTGAAAAACCTGAAATTATGTTATTAGGTGTATGAGATGCATTGTATGCTGGAGTTACAATGGCTGGCAGATCATGAATTGTTATCGTTCTACCAGGATGTTCTAACAGCCAGTTATTTTGTGCTTCTGAAAGTTTTTGCTTAAATGGTCCATTGACTGCAACATCTAAGGGTTGCATCTGGTATGTGCAAAGGCGCGGAAATGTGACAAGAATGATACCATTATCTCTACAGTAATTGATTGCATCTAAAGTGCAGTGGCTTTCATGGTTGTCAAGTAATAACAATATTTTGTCATCGTTATTACATCTTGTTGTTCTTTTTATGTGATGAAGTACCTTTACAAATAAAGAACCAGTCATCCATCCACTTTTTGGACTATTTGCAAGACCAACACTTCCGGATGGCGCTCCATTCAGCATTACATCATGAAATCGTGCTCTGGGAAAAACGAAAACAGGAGGAATAGTATTGCCTATTGCATTGACGATGGCGCACATAGTAATAAGCTGTCCTCTCTCTGCTGACACACACTGACCTACTTGCTTTGAACCAGTTTTTGCAATAACATTAGGTGTTATTAGGCACCACAGTCATAATACTGGTTTCGTCCAGATTGAAAATGCGGTCTGGAGTAAATTGTGTCTTTTGCAGAGCTTTTTCATATTTATCGTAAAACATTGTGACATTCTGTTTATTGAAACTTGTTGATCGTGAAAGACTTGTGTTCTCTGGTTTTCTCAGTGATAAGTTTTTTGCATTTTCATAAACCCCGTCATCCACTCCACGCCTGCCTGTTGGTTTTCGGCCCATTTTTCTGGACATTTATTTAAAGCTTTTGCGTAGTCAAAAGCTAATGATCTTGCATTTTTGTAGGTGAGGCCATAGTTCATTTTTGAACTCTTTAAGAAGTAGTTTTGTAACAGTTTTTCCTCATCGTTTGTAAATACTTGAACAACGGTATATTTACTTGAAAAACTTTCATTTCTTTCATTTCTTTTAACTCGATAAAAGAGTGTACTTGGCGTCAATCCATATATATCAGCAGCTCTTCTAAGTTTCATAGACCCATTGATGACGTTTAAAACCGCTGCTTGTACATCCTCTTCATTGACTGTACCTTCCCGCTTTCTTTTGTATGTTCTTACCATTCTGTAAATAAAGAATTAGTTACTAATGTTACATTCAACTACACAAGAAGACGCACATTTGAACATAGTACTGAAACCGCGGCATTTATTTCGGCGGGGCACATTTGAACATAACGTTCAAACCTGCCTCCGCCGACTTGATCAAATCTGCCCCTTAGTCACTTGAAAGATAAATATTTACAAAAAAAATACAAACAATAAGCGGCAGGCAAAACCTCCACGTGGACGATAAGCTAAGAAGGACTAAATAATTTTCTACACTAATAATGTAATTTTGGTTTACTTATATGAGTGCAACTTTTATTTTCTTTTTAAATCTGGACGGCACAAAAACAACTACAGATTATAACTCGTTTTGACAACTATTTATGCGCGCTTTTTCACTTGACGTATGTTGTACGCCATGTTGCCAACATTAAAATGCATTTTTGGCACAGATTTCTACAAAACCACGTTTAGAAATCAACAAGTTCAAATCTGCCCCTGTGCCAAGGTGCTTCCTTCACCCCTACAGTAGTTTTCTTGATATTTAAAAGTAAAAAAAAACGAAATGAATGACAGCTTCGATGCGAATGATGTGACGTTTTATGATTGTTTGAAAATCACGTACTACTATATTTAACAACCCTATCAACGTAGCTTTCAACCAATCAACGAATCGTAAACCAAACGCACTAGTGTGTTATCAATCATAATTTATCATTAATCGAGGACTGTACAATTTACAATAGTGGTCAGAAAATAATTAGATAAATGTTTGAGTTTTGTGCCATCCTTGTTTACAAACAGAAAGTCATATTAAAAATCAACAACTTAATAGTATATTTTGTAACTAGGGTCCGCCCTAGTTGTCAATTTCAAGGAAGTGAGTGTGCACATTCGCTCGAGAGGGCAATTGACAATACCGCCCGGGTAACAAACAATATTTTATATTACACATGCCAGGGGATATACCTTACAAGTTTTGGATCCAAGAGCCATCCAAAAATGAAGAACTTGCTTTTTCAATTGCATCCGGTAATTACCACGTAGTAACGGTCGGAACCAACCTATGCATTCAATTAGTTGGTTGTAATGTAATGATTCAATATGCAACAAATAATACCAAGAAGGATGGATGGAAAATTTACAGAGAAAATCTTTGTTTTATTATGTTGATTTCATACATATCTTATATAACTTTCATAATATATGGTTCAAACATCAGCTAAATTACATTTACTTGGCCGATAAGATTCATCGATGGCCTTCGTCTTTATAATGTTTTTGTAGACGCAGGCAGAATTCTTTGGGGTCCTCGGTCTATTCGGATCTTCAAAGTCAACATGAAACATTCCATATCTCCTCCTAAAATACAAACATTACTGTAGTAAATGATAATTTAATATTTGCCAAAAATTTAACTTACGTGTAGCCATCGACCCATTCAAAATTATCCATGAAACTCCAAGCAGTGTAACCGGTTATGTTCATTTTATCCTCATAGATTGATTTCAAAATTTCTGTCAAGTACCCCTAAAACAAAATTTGTTTATGGAAGAGTCATATTGTTTGGTACTAACTTACATTGTAATAATCAATTCTCTTATCGTCTTGAGTAGTTTCGTTTTGAAATCCGGCGTATCCGTTCTCCGTAATGATAATTTCGAATGTATTCCCGTATTCTTGTTTAATCCATTTAAGGAGGTGTCTTATGCCTTCTGGTAACATTGGTGACACTCCGCCTTCTGGAGTCCAACTGCTATTGGTGAAAATGGCTATACCAGCATCATTGAAAAATGATGGTATGGTTTGGTTTTGATCGTCATAATTTACCAAAATTGTAGAATAGTGATTTAAGCCGAAGAAATCGTAACTACTACGAACTTTTACCATTTCCAAAGTTGAAAATTTAGGAAGGCGAGAGCGGGAAAACCCTTGTTCCTTGCTTTTTTTATCTATGCGTTGGCGCATAATTTTTGGATAATCACCAATGAATATTGGATGTGCAAACCATCCCAACTAAAACCCAAATAGTATGATACAGCATTTATAAATATTCGAAGAAGGAAAAATTACCTGCATCTGTTGAAGGGTTTCTGTCGCAATTTCGTCGATTTTAAAGTCTGTTTTCGGTTTAAACCAGGAACTTTCTAAAGCCAATCCAACTTTCCCTATAAGATCATTTCAAAATTTTCATTAAAGTTTAAAAAAATGTTTTCTACATACCTCTTTGTTTCCATTTAAATTCTTTTCTGTAAATTTCATAAGCTGTTGCGTGTCCTAAAAGCAAATTATGACCGCACAAATAAGTGCCAATCGTATGAGAAGTATAGTAAGGAGCGAGCAATCCATTGTAACCCAATTCACAATAAGCTGTTGGTTCATTTATGGTAATCCATGTCTTCACTCTATCCCCAAATAATTTATAGCACAGCCTTGCATATTCACCAAATAACTCAACTGTGTCTTTATTGGCCCAACCTCCAAGGTCTTCTAAATCTTGAGGCAAATCCCAATGGAACAATGTTACCATTGGTTCGATTCCATTTGCAATTAGTTTATCTATTAATTCGTTATAATATCTGACTCCATCGGAATTTATATAGTTCGCAAATCCCATTTTTAACAAACGAGGCCATGAAATTGAAAATCGGTAGAAATGTACGTTCAGGTCTTTCAGATTTCTTACATCTTCGTCGACTTTGTAGTAGGAATCGCAGGCAATTGATCCATTACTGCCATCAATTACACGTTCCGGAAAATGTATTGTTTGATAATCCCAAATGCTTTGAGATTTTCCTAGAAAATACAAGTTTTTCAGATGAAATTCACCCATTTGCAAATTAAATTCATCCTATTGCAATTGAAATTCACCGTTTTGCAAATTAGGTAAAGTTTTTTTACATGTAAATATATAAAAAAAAATCATAAAAATGTTAATTACGTAGCAAAAAATCAAATGTTTTATTATAATTCACACAATTGTATAATTAGAGTGACACTTATCTGACCAACAAGATCACCAATATCCTGCGGATTTTGGATAATTGCCATGTCTAGAATCAAACAAACTTCGTCCAGATTACCATCTTCCAATTCCAGAAGAAACCCCGTAAGAAAGTTGCACAAAATACAAGTGCTCTACTCTACTATTTCATTGTCATATTCTACTCATTGTCAGACTTCAGACTCGTCAACTCTTTGACCAAATTTTCTATAGCAATCTCTGTATAAGCCGATCACATTACATAAAGGCTTAAATATGCAGCAAGCATTAACATTAAATTCACTTAATAATTCCGGTTAAATCGGTCAATCAGTTTGTAATTAGATTATATTCAATAATGGACGAGACTTTACAAAAATAGATAAGAGTAAAAGATATACATATATACAGTGTGGAAACTTTATCGTCAACCATCATCATCAACCAGCCTTCGACGTCCACTTCTGGACATAGGCCTCCCTCATAGCTTTCCATTGTTGTCTGTCTTGATCCGTCTGAATCCAGTTGGTTTTAATTCTTTTTTAGGTCGTCGGTCCAGCGTGTATGTGGTCTTCCCCTGTTTCGCTTATCAGCGCGAGGTCTCGATATCAACAATCTCCAACAATCTCCAAGACTACCAACAGTCCACGTGTCGTCCTTAATTCCGGCCACGTGATTCTCTGATTCGTAACGTGGTCTCCAAAAACCTAAACCTAGCATTGATCTCTCAATTTTTTGTTGTGACACTCTATGCTTCCTCGCTGATATCGTTAGGGTTAAGGTATCCGCTCCATACGTGAATACCGGCAGAAGACACTGGTCGAACACTTGTCTTTTTAGACAGATGGGAAGATCACTTTTAAAGACACGTTTTAATTTTCCGAAGGCTGCCCATCCAAGATTGATTCTTCTATCTAATTCGCATGTCTGGTTGTCCTTTGATATTCGTATTTCATGGCCCAGGTATATATATATATATATATATATATATATATATATATATATATATATCTATATATATATATATAGATATATATATATATAAACATATATATATATATATATATATATATATATATATATATATATCTGAAGCATTTCAAGTGTGGTGTTTTCGATCTTTATGGCCTTGCTCATAACAAGATCTGTCATGATCTTAGACTTGGAAAAATTCAGTCCAACACCAGAGCATGCTTCTTCCAATTCATGGAGCATTTGTTTCGCCTCTCCTAGATTGTCGGTTGTTAGGACAATATCATCTGCGAAGCGAAGATGATATTTTCGACCGTCTATGTTTATACCCCTAGTCTCTCAATCGAGTTTCTGGAAAGCGTTCTGGAAATTCTAGGACTATTATGAATAGTTTTAGAGACATAGTGTCTCCCTGTCTTATTCTTCTTCCGACTTTAATGCGGTTGCTGTTGTCATGTAATTTGACCTACATGATAGCGTTTTTGTATATGTTATAGATCAGTTTTGAGAATCTATAGTCCAGTTGACATTCTCGCAGGGCTTCCATTATTGCTTTCAATACTTTCCGATACTAGTAGGGAAAGATAGTTCCTTCTGGCGCCCCTCCTCCTCCAACCTCCTCTGACCTTGACCTTGACCCTGGAACTTCCGATTTCGACTTCCGGTTTCGACTTCAAGTTTCCGGATTCTACTTCCGGTTTCAACTTCCGGTTTTGACTTGCGCCATTTCCGGAACTTCCAGATGCTCGGGATAATTAAAAAAATAGACGCGAGGTGGAAAAATTCAAAATTAGATGTCGGCGAGGCAAATTAGGTGTGTAGTTGGCTGCATATATCAACGAGACTAGATACATGAGGTTAGATACATGGGGTTAGATATATGAGACTAGATAGATGGGACTAAATATATGAGACTAGATAGACGGGACTAGATACATGAGACTAGATACATGGAGCTAGATTCATGAGACTAGATGGATGGCGCTAGATACATGAGACTAGACAGACGGGGCTAGATACATGGGGCTAGACAGACGAAGCTAAATACATGAGACTAGATAAGACTGAACTAAAATATATAAGGGATTGTTTAATTTAACTAAAATATATTTTCGATTGTTTTTTGAGCAATAACAACTTTCTGTTATCTTATCAGCAGTGTATGAGTGCGGAAATAATAAATTATGGTTATCTAATCAATTTCTTGTGGTTAATTTAATAAACATGATAAACATGCTTTTAATTTATCGGTTATTTGCAACTGGTCGTCTATCGCTGATAACAATTTCTTGTCTCAACTTGTCTGAACCGGAACTACTACATCGACCGGATGTTTGGTAGCAATAACAACTTCCTGTTATCTTATCAGCGTTGTGTGAGTGTGGAAATAATAAATTATGGTTATCTAATCAATTTATTGAGGTTGTTTTGTGCTTAATTTAATAAACACGATAAACATGCATTTGATTTTTCGGTTAGATGCAACTAGCCGTCTAGCGCTGATAACAATTTCTCGTCTCAACTTGTCTGGATCACGTGACACATACGAAGCATTTTGATTGGTATCAAAATGTCAGTATCAACAGCACCCATGTCAGATTCGGGTATAAGTTCACCTACTTTCTTGGATGTCTTACTACAAGATTTCAATGAAGAAACTATGTGACCCCACGCTCAATAGGGTGTGAGGTCTATGTGACCCCACGCTCAACAGGGTGTGAGGTCTATGTGACCCCACGCTAAACAGGGTGTGAGGTCTATGTGACCCGACTCTAAACAGGGTGTGAGGTCTACGTAACCTCTCGCTTAACAGGGTGTGAGGGCTATGGTGCCCCACGTTAAAGAGGGCGTGAGGTCTATTTTTAGTCAGCTTTAATCAGCTTTAATCCCATTGGGTTAGTTGTGTTAGCATTTGGTTAGGTTAGCATTAGGTTGAGCTACGTGAGGTTAATAATAAAGCGCGCTTCATGCCTAACCTCACGTAGCTCAACCTAATGGTAACCTAACCTAATGCTAACACAACTAACCCAATGGGATTAAAGCTGATTAAAGCTGACTAAAAATAGACCTCACGCCCTCTTTAACGTGGGGCACCATAGCTCTCACACCCTGTTAAGCGTGGGGTTACATAGACCTCAAACTCCGTTTAGCGTGGGGTCACATAGACCTCACACCCTATTTAGCGTAGGGTCACATAGACCTCACATCCTGTTGAGCGTGGGGTCACATAGACCTCACACCCTGTTGAGCGTGGGGTCACATAGTTTCTTCATTGAAATCTTGTAGTAAGTCATCCAAGAAAGTAGGTGAACTTATACCCGAATCTGACATGGATGCTGTTGATTCTGACATTGTGTTGATATAACTAATTCTTATTCTTCTTATTCTTATAAATTAGAATTATTAGTAGTTTGTCTCCTATTTATACCCAAACGGATTTTGAATGAGCCAATCAAAATGCTTCGTATGTGTCACGTGATCCAGACAAGTTGAGACGAGAAATTCTTATCAGCGCTAGACGGCTAGTTGCATCTAACCGATAAATCAAAAGCATGTTTATCATGTTTATTAAATTAACCACAAGAAATTGATTAGATAACCATAATTTATTATTTCCGCACTCGTACACCGCTAATAAGATTACAGGAAGTTGTTATTGCTATCAAACATCCGGTTGAACCTAATCAACAAGCCAGGGCAGTAAATCAAAAAACAATAGAAAATATATTTTAGTTAAATTAAACAATCCCTTATATATTTTAGTTCAGTCTTATCTAGTCTCATGTATTTAGCTTCGTCTGTCTAGCCCCATGTATCTAGCCTTGTCTGTCTAGTCTCATGTATCTAGCCCCATCTATCTAGTCTCATGTATCTAGCCCCTTGTATCTAGTCTCCTTGATATATGCAGCCAACTACACACCTAATTTGCCTCGCCGACATCTAATTTTGAATTTTCCCACCTCGCGTCTATTTTTTGAATTTTCCCGCGCATCTGGAAGTTCCGGAAATGGCGGCAACAAGAAAAGTCGAAACCGGAAGTCTAAACCGGAAGTGCCAAGGTCAAGGTCAGAGGAGGTTGGAGGAGGAGGATGCGCCAGAAGGAACTATCTTTCCCTACTGATACTCGATCGGAAACCGGCTTGCTCTCTTGGTTGGTAAAGCTCAAGTTTGTTCTCCAGTCTTGATGTTTGGATTCTGGTAAACAGTTTATATAGATGGCTAAAGAGAGTTTTTGGGCGGTAATTTTCCAAGTTTGCTTTGTCTCCCTTTTTATGGAGGAATATGGTGGTCGCTTCATGCCACTTCTCCGGAATAGAGCTCTCCTGCAGGCAAAGGTTAAAGAGTGCTTGTATTTTCAGCAAGCTTTAATTGCTTTTGCAACCATAAATAAACACCACCTCTTAAATGACAGACAGCATTTATCAACAGAGTATAGAGACCGTATGCTCCCATGTCCTAAGGAAGATCTCTCAAAAGCATACGACACTGTTGACCATTCCAATCTTATGAAAAAAGTAAGTAGTTACGGAATAAGGGGAGTAGTATCAGATTTACTCTGGAGCTACCTTCAAAATAGAAATCAGATAACAGAATTCGTAACATTGCAAGCTAGGGAGAGATTGACACCTAGGAGCATACATATTCTGATACCACTAGGTACTGTTTATACTCTATAGCAGTGGTTCTCAAACTTTTTTTTGCTGCGGCACCCTTGTCTAGCTGAAAAAATCTCGGCACCCTTGGGGTCCTCCATTAATCACGTGATGTTTTTTAGCAACTTTTTAAAGTTTGTTCGTCTTTCCAAAGCGAACCGTTTTTGCAGACTAAATTTATTTGCAAATTTCTTACCGCGTTCTCCATTTAAACCCATGTAAATTGAAAATCGAAAATCAGAGAAGGGGGAGAAGGGGTATCCCTTGCAAAAATTTTTGCATTTTATATTTTTTACTTTTGTGACAAAATCGAACGATTTTACAAAATTTGCAAAGAATGCTTACTTACCCGGACAAACTACATACGGACATCCCGGTTGTAATTTTCTATTTTGAGACTGGGAAGGATTACGAATTTACGGCGACAAAAATAAAATCCAGTTCATTTCAATTTTTTGTCTCGCATATTACCTTATTAACATTCTGATGATTCTAATATAAAATTAGTCTATATTACATGTACACGATTAATTAAAGTGTAAAAATTATTTTTTTTAATTGACAATTTTTTTTTACAAATTCACAATCGATCTTCGTCAAAATCAATGAGCATCACTATTTGCACCTTCTTCATCATCACTGACGATATCGTACTTCAACCTAACTCAAAAACTTTCATCTCTTAATACAAAAAATAGTTCATTTTTATTCAACGTTCTCTCTTGCAAATGGTGGTCATCACGACTACCTGGAAAAAAAGGTGTAATTCTCAGTAAGGTGGAACGATATGCACGGGATTTTTACTTTTCTAGAATTGTCAATGTTTGGTTTGTTTTACAAAATATTTAATTTAACGGAACTATACGGAACTTTTTTTAAAAATCAATTTATTGCACTTTATTACAAAAAAATTTAATTTATGATAGTCGTTAACAAAACATTTTTTTAACCATATTGATTAAAACTTTCTTCAAATTTGATATTATAACATGTAAATATATACTTGAAGCTATATTCTCCATATATAAAAAGTTCACAATTTTTTAACACAAACACAAAACAGACGTAGTTACTTTGTTAAAAATCCAGCGCAACTAATTCTTTGTTGGTACCTAAGGGACAAGAGCGATGTATAACACGTTACCACAACCAATGGAATTATGTATATATTATTATGGATGGGTTATCTAACAATACATTTTAAGTGGTTTTGCTTAATTGTGAGACATTGTAAAATCTAAAAAAAGTCGCCGTAAATTCGTAATCTGTCTCAATGTGCAAGATATTTGCAAAAAACCTTTGAATCAAAATTAATTCGCCACGCTGCCCCCATTGGGGGTGGAGCTTTCAAGTTTGGTCCGCGGGTACTTCTGCTGGATACCCATATTCAGTAAAAGTTTCATTGAAATCTATGAAGGGTACATTTTTTTGCTATTTTTTAATATTTTGATATTTTCTAGTTCGGTTATGGTTGGAATTCGTGATGGATTTGTTTAAAAAAGTTTCACAATATGTGGAACAATAAAATTTTACACTTTGTTATTTGTAGAGAAAGGATCATTCTATCAAATACCTTTATGTATTTTGCAAAATATTTGATCTGGCGGCGACCGCCGTCCTTCAAATTCAAAGTCCTATATAACTATATTTTCAAAACTGCAACAGATACATTAAAAAAATCTTTCAGTTCTAGATAGCGCATACGTTGATTTCTATTGAAATTGACATTGCAATTTTTTTACAAACTTTTTTCCAAATGCGTTCTCCAGTTAAACCCATGTAAATTAATAAATGAAATTCAAAGAAGGGGTATTTTCTCACTTTTGTGACTAAACCTAATAAAAAATAGGATAATATGGCAAGAAGCACCCTTGGTTTCACCCAGGTTAGATTAGGTTGCACACCGCGAAGCGGCGGATAAATCAAGATATCACATACGCGTGAACTTCCGATCCAAAATGAGGTCAATGTGGCAATTTTAATTTTTCAATCAAATCTAAATTCGTACAATCAGCACATTTACATTTCACTATAGTCTACCACATGCGACAATTTGGTATCAGCATCCTTAGATTGCCATGAAACCAGGTGGCTCTTTTAGCGTCATCAGTGGCGGACACTTCTAAATTCTCCACATTATTCCATCCTCATCAACTATTCTACCCTGAACAACTATTCTACCCTCAAACAACTATTCCACCCTTAAACAAATTTTCTTCTTTACCATTATTCCACCAAAAAAAAAGATTAATATGTACTAGTTCTTGTTCTATTTGCATTTCGAATGGATACCTTACAAACACAAATAAAACAGCAAGTTCCGCAACGTCGGGACTTTCATCAAGCTGTAAACTAAAAAAAAAATACAAATTTTCAAGCTTCTTATAAGCTCGTTCATAGACTCTGAAATTGTGTAAATTCGCTTGCTTATAGTGCTATTTGACAGTTGCACAGTATCAATCTTCTTGGCCATGTCGAGACCCAATATCCAACTTACAACATCCTACACGCTTAGTCAGTGTCTCGGCAATAGTATGGGCTTTCCAGATTTTGTGTGTTTATGTGTGAACTGACAATAAATGAAGCTTCAGTTGCGTTTTCATTTTCATTCTAAAAAATTATCTCCACCATGGATGACCCTGCCTGAAGAGATAAAGTGCGGCCTTTGAAGATTTCTTCACCTTTATGTACTAAATCAGATAGATTGCATTCTAGATGCCTTTTTAATTTGGATGGAACCAAGCAGCTGAAATAATTTTATGATAAATAACGCATTGCCCTTCCGGTGCTTATTCGTTCCCAACAGAAACAAAGCCAAACAATGTGAAGTAGTTAGGATCATATTTCTTTATTTTGCTTGAAAACGCAACTCACGACCAAAAGATAATATTTGGTCGTGAGTTGCGTTTTCGCGAACTGAGGCAGACGAACTTGAATGATTTAGACTCGCAGGTGTCTGCTGGGATATTTCATCTCCTCCAACGATGCTGGTTGTCATTGAATCACTCGCTTCAGAAACTTTAGTGAGTTCATCACCTTTCCGTTTTAAACACCCAGATTTTAGCCAATTGTTCATATTTCAGTAATAAAAGTAGAAACTTAAATTCGTTTACCTCCTCATGTAATTTTCTATTAACATTTTTTACATTTCTTTATGATTGCTGCGTCACCCCAGGCATACGCTTGCGGCACCTCAGGGTGCCGTAACACCCAGTTTGAGAACCACTGCTCTATACCAATGGAGCGCAAACCGTGGGTCGCGAAGCCAAATGGGGTTTTAGAGAGATTTTGATTTCTTATAGAGATTTTTTTTCTGGCTCAGGAAAGTTTGAGCTTAAACTAGAGTCCATAGACCTAGCCGACCATAAGATTAGGTCAGAGAACATTTGGACAATAACAACCAATATGATCCCAAACATCATGACCTTGAAAGAGCAGTACGAGAGGAAACGGCTCCAAGTTGAAAGCAACAAGAAACTTGACAGCACCTGAACCCCTCATCAACCTGAACCCCATACAAGGTAATGCCTTACATTCCCCTAGACGTGGAAGGGGAATGTAAGGCAGAACTAATACAACGACATTTTGACGACATGCGTGAAGCGGTTCCAATATCTTCTTCTTCTTATTATTGCCTTCATACTTCCATTGTTGGATATAGGCCTCTTTAAATTTTTTCCATGCTTCTTTGTCATTTGCTGTTCTCATCCACTGTTTTCCTGCTATCGTCTTTATGTCATCTATCCATCTTGTTTGGGGTCTTCCCGTGCTTCTTTCCAATATGCTCGAGAAGTTTCAAGGGACCACTTGATAAGTTAACCAATGGTGCTTGATGCGTTCCATTTAACAAAAAACGTAAAATTGCTTAGAATTCACTTCGACGATACACTTGGATGGACAACACATGCAGCCAAACTGACAAAGAAACTAAATAAAGGTGTGTTGATTCTCTGATGATCCTAAAACAATTCCTGAACATTGAAACCATGCAGACAGTATATTACGCTAACTTTCACAGCCACCAACAGTTCGGCGTAATGTTTTGGGTGAGAGAAATACTAACACATGATGTGTTCAAGTGTCAGAAAGAAGCTCTAAGGATAATATATAAGTTAAACTACAGAGAGACGTGTAGCGAAAAGTTTAGAACAGCCAGAGTCCTAACGACTACTGGCACATACATATATGTGTCGATATTATTCTTAGCAGAAAATAAAAATCTCTTTGTAGAGTTTAAGTTTCAAAACTCGCAATAATATTAGTCTCTTATATTATTCAGATGAAAATCTAACTCACAGTAACACGGAATTATTTAACTCTTTACCGATACACATTAAGTAACTACCTATTAATGATCCCAAGAAGGAGCTTCTTCGCATCCTTGTCAATATAGGACCATATTCCATACTTAAATTTTCTCGAAGGATAAAATCATACCCAGATTATAGATTAACGGACACATTTCATTTAGGGAACATCACTAGTCAGCAATTATGTTTTTTTAAGTAAAAGCTGTTCAAATGTTAGCTTATACAGTGACATATGAATGCTTGTGGCACGCAAATGAATATTTCTAATGCACTTGAGATATGTAGTAATAATTGAATTGACAAACAGTAATTTTATTACTCATGCGGGATAAGTACTATTTTGGAGCCCGTTTTTTAGTGCGACAATGGTTCTTTGTCAATTCAATTATTTGACATAATATCAAATATAATATCAGACATAATATCGACAAGTATACTTGTCGCACACGTGGCGCACGCAAATTTTCAATAAAAATCAAATAGGTAACTAAAAAAAAAACACAATCAAAATCAATATTAAGAAAGGGACGTGAAGTGACAATTTTTTTCATTAAGAAATTGAAATTAAATAAAAAGTTTTAGAATGAATGTACATTATATGGTGATACCGGAGAGTGATGATAGTTCTTATGACGAATCCACACCACCGGAGATAAATGAAGAAGCAAAATCTTTATTTTAGATTCCTTTATTTTCTGTGTCCCCTGGACCCAAAACTTGTAAGATACGTCTCCTCGAATGATCAATAAAAGATATTATCTGCCACTCGTGAGGTATTGTCAATTGCCCTATCGAGCGAATGAGCCCAACTTCGCTCTTGTGGGTAATTGGCAACTGCCGCACTAGTTGCACAATATACTATTATCGCACTAAAAAACGAGTGCCAAAATAGTACTTCGCACGGGCGTCCGCACTACAAATTGTACCAAAAAAGGACAACGGATTACGCCCGTGTGGCGACTATCGCGCGCTGAAAGCACGGACCATCTCAGACGGATACGCCGTGAGGCACATCGAGGACTTCTCGCAATCATGGCCGGATCAAAAGTCTTTACGACACTCGATTTGGTACGAGCCTACCACCAGATCCCGATAGAACAGGACGACATCCCAAAAACAGCAATAACAACACCGTTTGGTTTATTCGAGTTCCTATGGACACCGGATTAAGAAACGCGGCGCAGACCTTCGAACGGTTCATCGACGAGGTCCTGCGCGGTCTAGAATTTTGCTTCGCGTACATCGACGACATCCTCAGCTCCTCCAAGAACGAAGCCGAACACCTTGACCACCGCCGAATCGTTTTCTCGAGATTAAACGATTACGACATCATCATAAACCCCGGAAAATGCATCTTCGGAAAACATCCAGAAAGTCCAATTTCTTGGATACGCGGTTAGCGAGGAAGGAACACGACCACGGGATGACAAAGTGAAAGCCTTTCAAAAATTTCCAGTACCAATGACAATAAAGGAGCTTCGCCGATTTTTTGGAATGATAAACTTCTATAGACGTTTCATCCCAAACGCGGCCGCCTACCAACAACCCTTAAATGAGTTATTAAAGGGCCCGAGAATAAAAGGTAACGCTCCCATCACTTTATTGGAAAACGCCCAACGAGCCTTCCACAACATGACAGACGCGTTAGCCAACGCCACAATGCTCGCACATCCAACAATGGGGACGCCAATATCGATAAACGTCGATACTTTCGACTATGCTATGGGAGCCGTTTTGCAACAACGTTTAAATAACACCTTGCAACCACTTGCATATTTCACCAAAGCGTTATCAACAGCCCAGCGGAAGTACAGTGCTTACGATCGAGAATTGCTCGCGGTATACGCTGCCGTCAAACGTTTTCGACATTTTGTTGAAGGACGTTCGCCTTCCAACAGAAGCCAGAGAGGTGTTCGCCGCGGCAGTTTAGATACCTAGATTTCATCGGACAATTCATGACCGACATCCGTCACGTCGCAGGAGTGGAGAACACGGCCATCAATGTTTTGTCTAGTATCGAGGCCATATCAGCAGCAATCAAACTCTAAGATCTCGCCACCGCTCAAGAAACGGACCAGGAGTTACAGGAGTTACTGCAATGCAACAACCATTCTCTGCAACTACACAAAATGAAGTGGCCGGATACGGAAATAGAGATTTACTGCGACATATCAACAAGAAGAATTCGCCCATACGTCCCGCAGCAACGACGTCGGAGCGTATTCAACAGTTTGCACGGATTAGCACACCCTGGAATACGAACATCGCAAAAGCTATGTACGCAGCGGTATGTATGGCCAGCCATACATACCGCTACCGTACATCAAAGGACTGCAGAGAATGGGTCAGGATCTGTATCCCTTGCCAACGCTCAAAAATATCGTCACGTAACTCGTCAGTGCATTCAAGAATACAGAAGAGAGATTCAAACACATCCACATAGATATTATGGGGCCGTTACCCACATCTCGTGGAGCCAGGTACTGCCTCACCTGCGTGGATCGATTAACGCGGTGGCCGGAAGACATGCCTATGGCAGACATAACCGCCGAGACCGTGGCAAGATCCATAGTCGAGGAATGGATTTGACGCTTCGGAGTTCAGCCGAAAATTACATCTGACCAAGGTAGACAGTTCGAGTCTCACCTGTTCAAATAACTGATGAGGCTAACGGGTACGGTACACCTGAGAACGACAGTCTATCATCCAGCAGCTAACGGCATGGTAGAAAGATTCCACGTCAACTAATGGCAGCAATAAAATGCCACGAAACGAACAAATGGGCGGATGTACTTCCCATGGTGTTACTGGGAATTCCAACAGCAGTCGCAGTCAACTTAGAAGCAGTACTAGCAGAGTTAGTATACGGTGCGACAATACACATACCGGGAGATTTCTTTCGAACTAACAAGCCAACACAGCAAGAAAGCGACGAGAATTTCATTACACAATTTCGGGTTATAATTCGACTAATTAAACCCGTAGCAGCGTCACGGCACGGGAACAGAAAGACTTTGTGTACAAGGACCTGGCGACAACACCTTACGTCTTCCTACGAAACGACGCGGTCAAAGAACCGCTCCAACCACCATACGACGGTCCCTTCAAGGTCATCAAAAGAAGTAGTAAAAACTACACCATCGACAAAAGTGGACACAACATGCGGGTACCAATAGACCGCTTAAAACCAGCATACATTACAGACACGGGGGAAAGAAGCCCGAAAGAGATCTTCACGGACGAAGGAAGTGAAGATTCCAACGTTGAAATAGAGACCCCCCAAGAGAGGAGACCAACGAATGTGACAATACAAGATCGGCTAGACGGGTACAATTCCCCGATCGACTGCAAGCGTGGGACGAGGACGCCTTCAGCAAACCACAACTGCAGCACCAAATACTATCTAACGTTAACACTGGCAAGGGAGTGATGTAGCGGCAACGGGCCTTTCCGAAGAATGCTTTTCAAATAAATTAGTTTTAGGATAGGGTCGTTGCTATAATACCCAATTTCTAAAAATATTTTAACTGTTTTATTATAGGGTTAATACTGTAATCACCCGAACGGTTTTTCAGAAATATTTCGTGAAATATTTTATAACAGGGTCATTACAGTAATCGTCGAACAAATTCTAAAAGATTTAATATTTGTGTTTTATGATAGGATTGATTATAATCTTCGAAATGTTTCTAGAAGATTTAATATTTGTGTATTATGGTAGGATTAGTATTACAATTTTCGAACGATACAAATCTAAGAAAGATTACTACTACAGCAGACAATCCCCAATAAAACGGGTCCAGATACCTGAAGGTACATATATATACGCTCACCACCGAAACACAATCAGTTATTTGGCTGCAACAGTTAATTCAGTTAACTGCAACAGTTCGATCCAAACAGTTCACCCGAGCCACGCCAATAAGTTTATAGTAAGTTGCAGCTTCGCGAAACCGTTGTATAGTGTTATTTAGTGTTATTCAATTATTGTAAATATATTTCCTCTTATCACAAAACTTACCCTTATCACCCACAGACCGCATGAGTTATAAAAAACATTTTGAATTTGAGTTTGACTCCAAAAGACAAATTTAGACAAGATTGAAAAAGAAATTGGTCAAAACTGGGTTAGAATGATATGGTAAGATAAGTTTAGATATGTTTACCACTAATATTTTGGGACAATTTAATCCATGTTCGTTTCATTCTGATTAATAGTTTTCTTATCAACAAATTAACAAAACCGGGAGCTTTATTCTATTTCTCGAATATTATTTACGTTTAGGAACGAAAGAGGTAAATAGATATTGTGAAAGTTTTGTCGTCAACAATAATAGAAATGTGGGCTGTAGGTATTAAAAGGTTGATAAGGTCTGATATACCGCCTAATTATGATATACCTTATTGACATATGTGGTCCATGAGACTTTCAATTGTTTCGTTCTCTTCAGAATTCTGTACAGGTAGAGGAATAAGGTGAGTAGGGTAAGGTTTGGTAATCCAGACAATCAGAGAGCAACCCACTTGGATCATCAACGAGCAATAAAACTAAAGTCACATGGGTGATAATAAGCCTTAAACTTAAAACAAGAGGAAGTAGAAGACTAGTTACTAACAACTAGCGACAATTTGAACTCAATTAATACAATGCAAACGACTAGTCTAATAAAATACTCTACGACTTGTCTAATAAATATTAAAACTATAACTAACCTCCAACATCCCATGCTCCTTCAACTTGATAGGAAGATGTAGCTACGCCAAATGAAAAATCTTCTGGAAAAACATACCCATTACAGAATGAAGTTGTAATAGATAAACTGAAAGAAATAATTTTAAAAGCTTATTAATTAATTGCTTCGTTTTTTTATTTCTAACAAAATTTACCTGAAAATGATTTCCGAAAGTTTCATTTTAAACTGGTAAAATTACATAATGTATGTCCCAGTATTTATATTCAACCGAAACTAGGAATATCTTTACATGTATTAAATGATAAGAAGCAATTGAAATAAAAAATAACTGCTACCTTACAAATAAAAATGTTTTTACTTCTCAATTTTTTTGAATTGCAAATTAAACACTAACATTGTGAATATTAACTCACGTTATGTAACGATTTAATTGCTGTTCATTGCTCATGTTCTATTTCTATGCTTGATCTTCTTGAACATCGTGTGGATGTAATCAGAACCATGGTATTTAAGTTATACCTGTCACTAGTTGTCATTTATGTTTAGTATACTATAACAATTTATTATAGCTAAATACGCGCTTCAGGAACGTTTCGTTATTTTCCAAAGATTTCATAAGAATTTGGCGGAGGAGTTGCTATTTGGGCACTAAACTCACCTAGTCACTACAATACTGAAACTCAATATTTCTTAGTTTACGAGGGCATTGTAATAATTACCTAAATATTTTCGAACAATTTCCGAAAATATTTTATTAGGGTCGGTAATGTAATCCTCGACCAGATTAAAAAATATTTTTAGTTTTTCGAAGGCATTACGGGGATTACCCAGGTATTTTCGGACAAATTTCGGAAAATATTTTATTAGGGTCAATGATGTAATCCCCGAGGAAATTACGACGAGATGTTTTTCCCGAGAATCGGTAATCGCCAGACCGACAAATTGCCGAAAATAGAAAAATAATCACCCCCAGATGAGGGATCAGCATACCTGGACATATCATAAATACCTGAACCCCGGAACAAGGAAGTAAGTTTGATCCTCGAGCTCCGTCCAGACGGTCAGGCGCAGCCAACCAACGACTACAGTTCGATTAGCAGTTCCGTCCAGACAATCAGACGAAAATAGTTAAGCAAGACAGTCAGCAAGTAGACTCCAGTTCAGTTCAACTAACAGGCGCAACTAACCAACCAAGTCCAGTCAGTTCAGCCAGTGGACTCAGACGCACCAGTCCAGCCAGTGGACCCAGTCAGCGGAGTGACACTAGTTCAGCCAGTGAACTCAGACACACTGGTCCAGCCAGTGGACCCAGTCAACCAGACTCAACCAGCAGTCAGTCAACCATACCAGTCGAGTCGAGTTCCACTCAGTTCCTCAACAGTGCTTGTATCTCTTGAACATTTGTATATATATCCACGTAAATAATTTCCTCTGCAAACCGTCAGTGATACATTATTCTACTGCGTGTACCACCCACACAAACATTAAATATACATAATAGAAGCATTGAAAAACAGATCGAAATTTGTGGAGTTGAATGGAAATTTAAAAACAAAACCACACACATTATTACAGTTAAGCGACCACCCACAGGCTCAGTGCTGCTGTTTTTAACTACTCTGGAGAACATAGTGGACAACATCTTTAAACCATGTTCTGATATTATACTGGTAGAAGACTTCAATATCAATTTCGAAACTAAATCCAAAGAAAAATCAATCTCCTGAATTTACCAATGTCATATGGACTAGTGGACCTTGTGAAGAAATATACAAGAATTTCACCAAAATCTAAAACGTTAATTGATAAAATTTTTGCTAAAGCGTCATATCCAACAACAATTCTTATAGATGACGCGCCCATATCAGACCACCGGTAACTGATACTAAAACGAAACATAAACAAAATGAATATTCAGAAGGAACATTTTACAAGGAAATTCAATAATACCAACAAAGACAGATTTCGCAATGCTTTAAGAAAAGAAACGTGGGCGGACGTGTACATCACATCACCTGACCCTACAATTCCACTTTTTTACATCATTTCCGTTAATATAGACTAAAAAGCATACAAAAAAACGTGGATAACTTCAGAAATAAAAACATTAAGCAGAAATCTGAAAGACCTATATGTCTTGCAGAAAAGTTACCCACAGCTAAAAGGAATATATCTACAGCAGGGGTTCCCAAAGTTTTTCTAAGACGGGCCAATTTAATATCAACAAACTTTTTGCCGGGCCAAATAATGAAAACATTTGTTGAGCATATTTTCGTATTTTCGGGTAATTCACGCATGATAATTCTTTAAAAAAATCAATTAAGGAATTGTTTCGATAAGAATTCGATTTTCGATTGTAATTCTATCAATTCAAATTGCATGTCTTGCACGTTACGCAATTGCACGTTACGCGGATTGCAAAAAAATGGTTTTGAAAATAAAATATAGTTGTCCGCGTGACTCTTAAAATCATTAAAACGTTTGTCAAAATCTTCTAAAAAACTGTATGATTTTAATACTTTTCCGATTGAAGAATAACTGATGCATCTGTATTTTCCTTTACTAATATTCCACATCCTTCAAAATGACAAAAGTTACCAATTTGAAGCTGTTCTTTTAATAAATGAAATTTTCTTTCTGTGGAATTTACATATCTAAGAAGATCACAAATAAGCTTACCATTGCCTTGCAGTTTTAAATTTAATTCGTAAATAACACCAATTACGTCTACTAGGAATGTCAAGTCGCACAACCAGTTAATATCTTATAATGAAGCAACATCACGATTTATTTCAGTTAAAAACTCTGTAATTTCTTTTTTTGAACTGAAAAACCTTTTCAATGTTCGTCCTCTCGAAAACCATCTGACCTCCTGAAAAATATACAACGTCTCCAAATGGAGATTTAGACTCTTCTAAAAGAGTTAAATTGACGGTGATTGATGCTTTTTAATAAAATTAACTGTCTTATAACTGTTTTTAATAAAATTAATATCATTCATGACATTATACATGATATTATACATTTTCAACACCTGAGCTATAAGAATTGGTGAAACCATCCTACGGTATAGAAAATCATTCAAACTTAAAACAAACGGAACACAGCCTGAATATATAAATATATTCAGCCTTTTCGGAGCTCTATAACAATTATTGAGTCTTTCTAGGACTACCAAAACAAATGTCACATGAAATTTGTAAGTTATTTTATAGCTTTCAGTCCACTTTCGTGGCACTCAACAAAAACCATAAAAATAACATTGTTTTTAAACTCATGTCTTTCCGATACCTTAAGTGGATAGCCATCTGTGGACGCGTTTCGAGATTTATCTCTCATCAGCACAGCTTTGCTTCCACGAGCAATAATTTGTAAAACACTCACTTGAAAACCCTTTTGGTGTTTAGGGTTAGATGTTTATAATTTTGATATTTTGTGAGAGAGACATGAACTTACCAGGTTATTGATTAAACTGATAAGATAGAATTGGTGAAAGCATCCTACGTTATAGATAATCATACAAACTTAAAACAAACGGGATACAGCCTGAATATATAAATATATTCAGCCTTTCCGGAGCTCTATAAAAATTATTGCTTAAAAAGAGCTTAAAAACAATGTTAGTTTTATGGTTTTTGTTGAGTGCAACGAAAGTGGACTGAAAGCTATAAAATAACTTACAAATTTCATGCGAGATTTGTTTTGGTAGTCCTAGAAAGACTCAATAATTGTTATAGAGCTCCGGAAAGGCTGAATATATATAATATAATATTTTATATATTCAGGCTGTGTTCCGTTTATTTTAAGGTTGCCTGAGCTACAAGATTTTCCTGATGAATAATACAGTGATAATGATGCAATTAATTGGAATTGTTAGCTGGGCCGTCTTTAACGCGAATTTTCAAAATTATGTCTTGGTTCCTCAAGGCTCCAGAATTAGGATACTATTTTGAGATGAAAATTTTCAAAATATAGTTTTGATTCCTCAAGACACCAGAACTAAGATACGATTTTAAAACGCGAATTTTCTAAATTTTGTCTTGGTTCCTCAAGACACCACAACTAAGACACGATTTTAAAACGCGAATTTTCAAAATTTTGTTATGGTTCTTCAAGGCACTATAATTATGACAAGAAAATTTTTCAACGCAACTTCAAAAATATTTTGTAAGTACTTAAATTGGTTAGTCTCCAAATTTTCGAAAATTCCTAAGAAAATTTGCCTGTCTACAAATTCAAAACCAAATCAAATATTTTGGAAGTTCCTGCAATTGTTTGTCTGTCCAAATTTTGGTAACTTCCTAAGAAAATTTGTCTGTCAACAAATTCAAACTATACTTGTGTCTAGGTCCTGCTTGAGACTGTCTCTCTCTTCGTGGCGCTACAATCCTATTTGGACCTGAGCAACCTCCTCCAAATATAATATGTCGTATCGAAATCGCGCGCCGAATTCACAGGCTTTGCGGGCTGCATTTGGCCCGTGGGCCGCACATTGGGAACCCCTAATCTATAGAATAAAAAAGAGCTTGATAGCTTTATCAAACGAACAAAAACAAATTTCTACGACTACAAACTGCAGAGGTCTCAAAATAAACAGAAAACGATGTGGGAAGCAATTAATGAATTTAATAATAACTGTAAAAGAAAAGATAAAATCTGCATAAAAGTTAATCTCTACTAAAAGATCCGTATGATATTGCAGACGCTTTTAACCAATTCTTTAAAAATGCCGCGGAACTAGTAGCTAGGAATATTCCCAGCACTAGCTTAAGTAACGATCATATTCGGAGCAACGACAAATCTATGTACTTGGAAAACTACTCGGTCAAGGAATTGTCTTTTATATTTAGAAAATTATAATCGAAAAATAGTTGAGGCCCAGACCTCCTCCCGTGCTCTATAATAAAGGAATTTGAAAGCCAGCTAATACACCCTATCACTGACATCGTAAACTGCTCGTTCAATAATGATATTTTCCCTACACTGTGTAAAACGTTCGTAATTATTCCGATATTTAAAATGGGGAAAGTACTAATATTAATAATTACAGATCCATAGTCTTGGTATCGGTTATAGTTAAAATCATTGAATGCAGTATGGAAAATAGACTGCTCCCATTCATTAATAAATATGGTCTAATCCCGAATCAACAACATGGCTTGAGGAAGGAGAAATCCACAACAATAGCTATTGTTGACTTCTACAATATAATTCTGTCAGAAATAGACAAAGGCAATTGCCCAGTGGGAATCTTCTGTAACCTGTCAAAGGCATTTGACTGCGTCTCACACAGTATAGTGCTAAATGAATTAAACTCCTATAGGATAAGGGGAAAGACTGGTCAATGGTTCAGTCATTTCTGCAACACAGGAAGCAGTTTGTAAAAATTGAGCATAATGGTAATATTGGAACCTCTAAACCAATTTGTTTAGGGCACCGACATTGTTCCCACTAAATACGGGCGATATGATAAAATATTTATTTGATTTTATCGAGAACGGTAAAAAGCAGCGAAATCATTTTCGGCACACAGAAACTACACGACAAGGCGAACAAGTCGATGTGTAAATTGTCCAGAAAGATTCAATAATTCGTCGAGAAATTTCAAACTGAAATTTACCCGATTTTCGATTTGCTAAGTAAATGTCTCGAAAACGGTTGCATATAATCAAAAACGAATTGCGGCATCGTTTTCAGAAGGTCATTTTCCTATTACTACACTAAGACTGTCCGCGGGAAAATTACGACTATCCGAGATCTCTACTCGAACGTCGAAATTTCTTAAAAATTCCTTCAATAGCTGGCGATAGTGAACGGAAAGTGCTAGCAAAATATAATTTGCATATCTGTAATCAGCAGGAAAAATGCTTTGATAAACGTTTTTAAACTTTGCTGTAGTTAAAGAAATAACGATTTTGACAAAATTGATTTTCTCGCATTTCGTCGTTTCCGCCGTCTAGACTCCCCATGTCGATGGTATTTTTTAACTGAAAGCTTCCTAGGGAATATATTATATTCGCTTTCCGACTAATTTTTGGATGCTGAATCGATTGGTGAAGAACTAGAAGTCTCTGTGGTGAGCCGTTTAAAAGTCATGACAGCGTCAAATCAGTCGGAAATACGGAAGGTCTCAAAATCTTGCATAAAGATACATGTTTTCATGCATCATCCAAACCCAAATCTTCTCGGTGCGCAAAGTAATGTTGTTAAGTAAGATGAGGTATTTCATTTTTTAAAAGTGCCGCGATTGTACTCCATTTTGCCGTCCTAGCATAACACTTGATCCGTCCGATGTAAACGTAACCATTTCTGGAATGTCTAGATTAAACTTCTTGTAAAGATAATGATTTTTTCCAAAATATAAGCTCTGTCTGTTTGTGTTAGCTTCAAAATAACTTAAAATTATATTTTGTAGGTCAAACACAGTTTTGTAGGTATTTATAAGTGTGTGCTGTGTTTATATGCGAGTAATTTTGCCCTAATCCACGTCGAAACGCAGGCGACGATTTCTCGGCACCCGTTTTCTAATGAAGTATACGAGTAGTCGTAGAAGTCGTTCCTCGCACACAATGTATATAAAGCAAACCAAACAAACGTTAGATGACGAAGTTGATGTTAACAAAAGAGATTTCGTTTAACATATAGGTAAATGTCCGATTTCAAAAATTTGTTTGACCCTCTCAAACTTTTTGCCGAGAGTAGCCCATTGTGCCTGAAAATACAAAAACGGCTGCGCAACTTTCGAAAAATTTGTGCGCACCCGCGCAGCTTAGAGGGAACTTTGATTCTAACCCTTAACTGTAGTAGTGAAAAATCGTAACGCTTCTATAGTGGATGGTCCGATGGACCCACCTATATTAAAAAGATAATAAAAATAAAATACGAAGTAATGGTACATTTTTAATTTTTTTAAATACATTTTTAATCAAACATTTATAAACCTTTTTACATTCAAAATCAACAGCAGGCACTTATATTTCTGTTTCTTATTTAACCTAACACAAATCAGTCATTCTTAATGCAACTAAAAATATGATATTGAACAAAAATTATAAAAAATAACAAAAAGGTACCAAGCAACAAAAATCTAAAATCCTTTTTTCAAACTTAAAGGTGTGCTTACGTTTAGAGCATAACAAAAATTTAATAAAAACTTCTTCTTTAAAAAAAGAAAGACATAGGTCTCAAAATTGGTCAAGATACTGCCACGAATTATACACAGGTTTAGAGCAACCCATGCAAATAGGTTGCTTGCACTTAGCACATAAGTGCACAGTCTTTGCTCTCTGGTTAGGTGGGCATAATGTGCATCTTATTCTCTTGCTCCTTTCCAGTGTCATGGTGTCGTCATAGTCTGCTGTTGACGCGGGTGATACCTTGAGAAATGCGGCAATGCTGGACCTGAGTTGTGTGGGAAGTCTTTGGTTGTAGCATCTCTATCTGTTTCTCTCATGTAAGGTTCACAAAAGGTCTTTGCAAGTCCCCAAAAATGTCAACCTTGTCATTTTCAAAGCGTTTTCATGAGTCTGCTGGATGATATAACCATTCAACGCCCTCATGTCTAATAGCATGTATAATATTGACATTGGCTAGCGACGTGTTCTACGACTACAGGAATATACAGAACACATTTGGTCAACAAAATGTACACCGCCTTTAGTGCTGTTATAACAAATTTCAATCTGGACTCAGACCATTACCTCTCAAAGATCAAAATATGATTACAGCCTTCAAACAGTAGATTACTCAGAACCTCCAAAATGGTAAGATTTGACATAGAACGACTAAACAACAGTCAAGAAGTTAGCCAGAGACTGAACAATATACAGTCGAACTTCCCTAAGTCATAGTTCATGAAAAAATCGAGTTATAGAAAATTTGAGTTATAGAAATACATAACTATAATATGACGCTGGTGCCTTGACTCTTGGTGCTCTTAACAATGCAGGTAAATTGCCTCAGAAAACTGGCTGCCAAAGTGAGTCTTGAAATGTTGCTTGAGAAAACAGAATTCTTCACCAACATCGGAGATGCAAACAAAGAGATGTTACTAGAGCAGGGAAAGATCAAAAGAACTGAGAAATTCAAGTATCTCGGCGAATGGATTGAAACCAACTTATCAGAAAGAGCATCATTATCCAAGAGAGTAAACAAGTTAGAACTAGCCTATCGACTGACTAAGAAAACTTACAACATGTAATGCCTGTCACGCAACCTGAAACTTATACACTATACATCAGTCTTACGACCAGAAGCCCTGTATGCTATAGTGTGTCTTTCTTTGAACCGAAGAGGTCTGGTAGAGAAATTGGAAATCAGAGAGAGGAGAATCCTCAGGAAGATCCTAGGCCCGGTAAAGGAAGATGTGGAATTCCGAAGGCGACATAACTCTGAGCTCTACGAACATATTGAGATGCTCTCTGACTGTGCAAGGAAAAGAAGAGTAGCATTCTATGGCCACGTTGCAAGATTGCCTCCAAACCGACTAACCAACCGTCTGTTCACCTTCTGGCAAAACAAGAAGGTTCGTACCACTTGGTTGACAGAAACCGAGAAGGATGTCAAAGAACTGGGAATAACAGATCTCCAAAAGAGACAGTCTGTGAGACGCACTCTGAAGGAAGTCCGTGGATTTCAGGAAAAACCCCGAAGGAAAAGTACCCCAGGACAGAAGAGAGAAAGAAGTTACACCGGCAGAAGATGCGACAATACTGGGAAAAGATCAAAGCCTAACAGTTGTACAAGCGTGGTCCAAAGTAGGCCTATTCGAAAGAAGAAGAAGAAGATTGAGTCAATGCTCACCTTTTTTGTCAATCCTTTTATTTGACAAGAAAATGTAACCGATATAGCTGCATAAATTTCAGAGCTTATTCAAGTTAGGGCAGAAGAACTGGAGTTATAATTGTTGGATTTTCAGAACGACATTGTCTTAAAATCCAATGTATCAAATAAAAACTTCTGGAATATAGTTGACAGAAATAAATTTCCATTCTTGAAAAGAGCATCATACAAAATAAAATCGTTTTTCGGTTCCACATTCTTATGTGAATCATTGTATTCAGCCATAAATATTATAAAATCAAAATACACATCTCGACTGACTGACAAACATCTTGATGATTGCTTACGAGCAAGAATATCATCATACACCCTTAATTATGAAGCAATTGCCAATGAAATGCAGTGCCAAAGATCAAATTTACTTGTAATCTGCTTCTTCTTCTTTCGAATAGGCCTACTTTGGACCACGCTTGTTCAACTGTTGGGCTTTGACCTTTGCCCAGTATTGTCGCATCTTCTGCCGGTGTAACTCCTTTCTCTCTTCTGTCCAGAGCGTACCTTTCCTTCGAGGTTTTTCCTGAAATCCACGGACTTCCTTTAGGGTGCGTCTCATAGACTGTCTGTTTTTGAGATCTGTTATTCCCAGTTCTTTAATATCCTTCTCGGTCTCTGTCAACCAAGTGGTACGAAGCTTCTTGTTTTGCCAGAAGGTGAACAGACGGTTGGTTAGTCGGTTTGGAGGCAATCTTGCAATGTGGCCATAGAAAGCTACCCTTCTTTTCCTTGCACAATGTCACAATTTCATTATTTTGACAATGGGCAATATTTTGTTAATTTTATTTTTACCAATGAAAGATTTGCCGAAATAGAGTCGTCCGCAGCTGTGGTCTAACCCGACTTTGAGGTTCCCCAAGGCAATTGGAGCCTCATTATTGAGGAAGATGACAAGGTCTTGAAATGTCCCAAGAATTGATCGACAAAGTTGGGAAATCTAGAGCTACGTTGTTTCCTACAAATTCCCAATCATTGTATAAGAAGGAGTACAATAAATTTAAAAAGTGGTTAAATAAGTATTCCACTGGAGGCAAACGCAAATTTAGGGAAATTAAGACGGCTGTAAATGACAGACAGCTGTAGAGAAGTTAAGGATTCATAACGCATAGGGGAGTTATGTTATGCTTATAGTTACTGCAACTAAGGCATGATTACCGGCTAATTGTATCGCAAGAAATAAAAACATTTATAATGGTCACACACCTTTTTATTTAGTACTTACTTGTAGTTCTCGGTAGATTTAAATGTGAAAACGAAATGAATGGCAGCTTCGATGCGGATGATGTGACGTTTTATATTGTTTGAAAACCACTGAGTACTATATTTAACAATCGTATAAACGTGTAGCTCTCAACCAATCAACGAATCGTAAACCAAACGCACTAGTGTGTTATCAATCACTTATCATTATTATCAACTTATATATTATCAACTTATCATTAATCGCAGATTATTACATACGTATGTATTAGGATGTATTTACATAGTCCACGAACTGTACAATAATACAATAGTGATCGTAGATAAAAAAAAAATGTTCAGAAAATATTAAGATAATTGTTTGAGTTTTGTGTCATCCTTGTTTAAAACAGAATGTCATATTGAAAATCAACAGCTAGACACAATTTTTTGATCTTATCTTAAGAGATTACTGGGTTTTTATTTGAATATAAGGGGTTTCGATACAAGCAAAATTTTTTATAAACAATAAGATTTTCTCCTAAAACTCATATTAAAAAGTTTTCCCTATAGGAAACCTCGTCACTTTACACACTGTCCTACTAGAGAATATTATAGGCCTTTAAAACAGATTAGATATACTAAACTAAATGTTCAGGGTAATATATAATTTACTAAATTAGTCAGAAAATATATTAAGATTTGGTTGAGACCACACTAAGTTTAATACACTGAATTGAAAAAATCAATATATTTTAACCACACTTAATATGTAAAAATATATTATATATGTTATATAACTTGCTATTCACAGTTATATAAATTTAACACTAAACACGACTTGTGCTTCTATTGGTGGAGGTCATTTTCACTACTTGTAAGTATGGATTACCACGTAGTAACGGTCGCAACCATCCTATGCATTTAATAAGTTTAATCGTTCAATATGCAACAAATAATACCAAGAAGGTTGGATGGAAAATTTACAGAAAATCATTGTTTTATTATCTTGATTTCATACATATCTTATATAACTTTCATAATATATGGTTCAAACATCAGCTAAATTACATTTACTTGGGCGATAAGATTCATTGATGGCCTTCGTCTTTATAATGTTTTTGTAGACGCACGCAGAATTCTTCGGGGTCCTCGGTCTATTCGGATCTTCAAAGTCAACATGAAACATTCCATATCTCATCCTAAAACACAAACACAACTTTAGTAAATGATAATTTAATATTTGGCAAAAAGTTAACTTACGTGTAGCCATCGGACCATTCAAAATTATCCATGTAACTCCAAGCAGTGTAACCGGTTATCTTCATTTTATCCTCATAGATTGATTTCAAAATTTCTGTCAAGTATCCCTAAAACGAAATTTGTTTATGGAAGAGTAATATTGTTTGGTACTAACATACATTGTAATAATCAATTCTTTCATCGTCTTGAGTAGTTTCGTTTTGAAATTCGGCGTATCCGTTCTCGGTAATGATAATTTCGAATGAATTCCCGTATTCTTGTTTAATCCATTTAAGGAGGTGTCTTATGCCTTCTGGTACCACTTTAAAGAGAGATCGAGCAGTTGGAGGCCAACTGTCATTAGTAGAAATGGCTGCTCCAGCATCATTTAGCATTGATGGTATGGTTTGGCGTTGATCGTCATAATTTACCAAAATTGGGGAATAGTGATTTAAGCCGAAGAAATCGTAACTACCACGAACTTTTACCATTTCTAAAATTGAGAATTTAGGAAGGCGAGAGCGGGAAAACCCTTGTTCCTTGCTTTTTTTGTCTATGCGTTGGCGCATAATTTTTGGATAATCACCAATGAATATTGGATGTGCAAACCATCCCAACTAAAACCCAAATAGTTTGATACAACATTTATAAATATACGAAGAAAGGAAAATTACCTGCATCTGTTGAAGGGTTTCTGCCGCAGTTTCGTCGATTTTGGAGTCTGTTTTCGATTTAAACCAGGAACTTTCTAAAGCTAATCCAACTTTTCCTATAAGATCATTTCAACATTTTCATTAAACAGTTTTAAAAAAAATTGTTTTCTAGATACCTCTTTGTTTCCATTTAAATTCTTTTCTGTAAATTTCATAAGCTGTTGCGTGTCCTAAAAGCATGTTATGACCGCACAAATAACTGCCAATAGTAGGAGAATTATAGTAAGGAGCCAACAATCCATAATAACCCAATTCACAATAAGCCGTTGGTTCATTTATGGTAATCCATTTCTTCACTCTATCCCCAAATAATTTATAGCACACCCTTGCATATTCACCAAATAACTCAACTGTGTCTTTATTGGCCCAACCTCCAAGGTCTTCTAAATCTTGAGGCAAATCCCAATGGAACAATGTTACCATTGGTTCGATTCCATTTGCAATTAGTTTATCTATTAATTCGTTATAATATCTGACTCCATCTGAATTTACATAGTTCGCATATCCCATTTTTAACAAACGTGGCCATGAAATTGAAAATCGGTAGAAATGTACGTTCAGGTTTTTTAGATTTTTTACATCCTCGTCGACTTTGTAGTAGGAATCGCAGGCAATTGATCCATTACTGCCATCAATTACATGTTCCGGAAAATGTATCGTTTGATAATCCCAAATGCTTTGAGATTTTCCTAGAAAATACAGGCTTATCAAATGAAATTCACCGTTTTACAAATCAAGTTTTTTTACATGTATTAATTTACATGAATGATAGAAAAGTGAGCTGAAGGTATCAAAGGTTGATGACGTCCGATAAACCGCCTAATTATGAGGTGTGAAACACACTATCAATTGTATCGTTCTCTTCAGAATTCTTTACTTGGGTTTTACCATGTATAGGAAAAAGGTGAGTGAGGCAAGGTTTGGTAACTCAGACAGTTAGAGTGTAACCCAGCTGGATCATCAGTGATCAATAAAACTGAAGTCATATGGGTAAAACTAAGTCTTAAGCTTAAAACAAAAGGAAGGAGAAGACTTGTTACTAGTAACTAGCGACAATTTGAACTGAATTAATATAATGTAAAATACGACTAGTCTAATAAATTAATTTAGGACTAGTCTAATATATACTAACACTATAACTAACCTCCAACATCCCATGCTCCTTCAACTTGATAGGAAGATGTAGCTACACCAAATGAAAATGTTTTTGGAAAAACATACCCATTACAGAATGAAGTTGCAATAGATAAACTGAAAGAAATAATTGTAAAAGCTTCTTATTTTATTAATACGATGGTTGCGACTGTTACTACGTGGTACTTACATTGAATTGAAAAATTCTCACTTGAAAATGACCTTTAAATGTCGAAAGTCGTCTCGTGATATGTGTAGAAATTTATATAACTGTGAATAATAAGTTATATAACATTTTTACATATTATAAGTGTGATAAAAACTTGAAATGTGAATTTTTCAATTTAACGCTGCTTATTTTATTGCTTCGTTACTTAACAAAAACTTACCTGAATATTATTTCCGAAATTTTCATTTTAAACTGCTAAAATTTCGTACTGTTTGGCCCAGTATTTATATTCATCCGAAACGAGGAATCTGTTTACAAGTATTAAATGATAAGAAAGCAAATAAGATCAAGAATATCTGCTACCTTACCAAATAAAAATGTTTTTATTTCGCAATTTTTTTGAATTGTAAATTAAACTCTAGCCTTGTGAATTTTAACTCACGTTATGAAACGATTTGATTGCTGTTCATTGCTCATATTCTACATCTATGCTTGAACTTCTTGATCATTGTGTTGTAATAAAAACCAGGACTGGACATCTGTGCCATTAACGCACATTTCAAAACGTGCCCACGTTTAGTCCCACGTTTTGGATAAATGCAATAGTTATATAGTTTCTCCAGAAACTAAGGGTTTTTATTAACACGCTAAAATCTACTTCCCCTAAACATTTTGGAAAACGTGCTAAGGCCTATAAAAACCTTCTTATAAAGATTAACCAGTGGACCAGACATTTTCAGGTATTTAGAGATTTTAAGCCTAGATTGTTTATGTGAGAAGCCAAGTAAATGCAATCTCCCCCTACTTTGAATTAGAGGGATGATTTAACCCCTTTTACAGATATATTATACACGGAATGGTATAAATAGCATTCCCCAGTTGTCAGTAACAAGTAAAAAAGAATAGTGGTAAGCTATAAGTTCTTATGTCTTAAGTTATTTCATTGTATTATTGTTTAATTAAATTGTTGAAACCAACTCGGATATTATTCGATAAACTACGTGCCTTGCGAATCCCGGTAAACATTACATTACAAGATCCCGAAATATTTAGATATATCTCAGAGACCGAAGAATTGTTGGCCAGTAGTCCTTCATTTTCACAACAATCGTGTAGAGGTAATCAGAACCATGGTAATTAAGTTATACCTGTCACTAGTTGTCATTTATGTTTAGTATACTTTAACAATATATTATAGCTAAATACGCACTTGAAGAACGTTAGGTTATTATTCAAAGATTTTATAAAAACAGACGTTTCTTTGCGAACACTTATCGCAAAAATGTTGGTCCAAATATTCGGTCTTCTTTTATTGCCGTTTATCGCATCGTTGAGAAGTTTGGAAATAATTTTCCACTTCGCGATGTAAAAACAATTTTTTCTGCTGTAAGAGTTAGTGTTGCTAAGGATACAAATTTATTAATAACTCGTCGTGCTCAGGCGATAAGGCTTAAAAACACGCCAACTTGTCAGATTTTGCAAGAACTTGAATATTAAGCCGTATACACTTGTTTTGATCCAAGAATTTAAGCCACTGGACCGTCGTCCTTGCTGCTTAGAGTTTAGAACAACTTTAAAGGGATTCTAACCCTTAACTGTAGCCAAGAAAAATAGTAACGCTTCTATAGTGATGGACCCACCTATATTAAAAATAGAATAAAAATAAAACAATGGTATATTTTGAATTTATTTTGTAATAAATCATTCATAAACCTTTTTACATTCAAAATCAACAGTAGGCACTTATATTTATATTTCTTATTTAATTTAACACAAATCAGTCATTTTTAATACAACTTGTAGCGGGTATTGTTATATCTCAGGGGAGATAGTCGGGTTCTGGCCTAGTAAATCATAACAAATGGGTTTAACAACTATATTCAAACAATATGTACAATAAAATAACTTCTGTAAACTTCGGATGATTCTAGACTAAGGTCCGCAAGGGAGCGCATAGGTAGAGATCGGTCAAACGTCCAGGTAGTCCTCCACAAGGGAGCTGACTGGTCAGAACGGATTGACTGAAGTGACGATTAAGGGTCGTCGGGTTTATGTCGTCGGGTTTTATAGTAGTTCTTCTTGAGTAGGGGGGTGCGCTGAGGATGAACTGGGTGCGGTCGATCGGAGGTCCTCGTGCGGGTGGTTTCCGTGGAGGGAACGTGTAGACACGGTAGCGACGGTGGCGCCCTCGGAGCAACTCTAAAATGGTTAATGACGTTGAAATCCCCTAGTGGACGCCTCGCCCGATCGGCACTGCAGCGCCAACCATTCAACATAACTATTAAATACGCACCAGGGAAATCAAACGTGGTCGCGAACACGCTATCACGACCGCCCCAACAAGCGGAGGACATGGAAGACTATCCGTTAGGAACAATTACAGTCGACCTCCCATCACAAACCTCTGCCGAGATCAGAGCAGGCCAACTAGGAGACCCGGAAGTGAAGAAAATAATTGATCTCCTAGAAAAAAGAACGCCAGAAGAATCCACCCCTTGGACATCCAGAGGTTACTTACTCAATCAAGGAGTACTATACCATTATACCCAGGACGACGATTTCGAGGAGGCCCAACTGGTCACTTATTCACTAACTTTTATTAAGATCTAACTATTTCTAGATCTAATATAAACTAATATATTAACTATTTATAGATCTATTTCGATACTCTTAACATTCAATTGTTCAATTGACTGCTTTTGGGCAATTGACTACCAATAAATATAGGGCGTACGTGATTTAAGTATATGTAGATTATAAACAAAAATTATACGAAATATAATATATACAGGATATTACGGGACTTGAGTATGTTGCGTGTCTGTTATAAACAAGCAAAATTTATACATAATATATACCCTGTATATATTATGTATATAGAGCGTACGTGATGAAACGCATAACGAATAAAAACAAAGAAAATTCAGAATAAACAGCTTGGTGCCGACACATCCTTTTTAAACTTCAGACCTAACCGAGGAGGTCATAACCGAGGAGGACCTAACTGTATGCAACCCATATGCTTCTAGTGTCTGACAATAACACGCAACACATTAGTGTATTTTCATAAGTTTCTAATAGTAAATTCGCATTTTTCTTGTAATTAAACTACATATTTACGGTTTTCAGATTTTTTCCTTTACATGTGCTGTAAGAAACCGCTTCTTGCCAAATTTCATGATTCTAGATCAACGGGAAGTACCCTATAGGTTTTGATTCCTCTGTAAAATCGCAAAATATGCGACATAAACGGTCATATCTTTTGATCGCGTTGACTTACAAGTTTGATTTTTTCACAGCCGAAAGAGAACGCAGACCCAAGTATTCGATACAAATTTCAACTTGTTACCTCTACGCGTTCCTGAGAAAAATGGTCTTGACAGACAGACAGACGCACAGACAGACAGACATACAGACGGACAAGAAAGTGATCCTACATGGGTTCCCTTTTCGGTACGGAACCCTAAAAATGTACAATTCCATTTGCGCCGCTGCCATTGGGCCGTTTCTGCAAAACCCTCGATTTTCGTGGGGGGTTTGACCCTCTGGAGGGGCGCGGCAGGACGGAGGATCAAAGCTGACGATGCACAACGTGCGAACGGACATTCACAGTTAAAGCATCGAAGTTGCGCGAAGATTTATATACCCCAAAAGTTTGCTTTACAAAAATTACCACTTTTACGGAGGTCACGGCCATCTTCGCGCCAGGAAAAATGAAATTCACGCAAGGGCACCGATAGAAAATTTCGAGACGTGTCCTCCGACATCACTCCTGTCGCTGCGAGACTTTTGTCGGCGACGTTATTCACACTTTTCTGCGAATCCGGGTCCTCCAACTTAAACGCCGTCGCCGGCGGCCCCCGTAATTTGAAAAAGTCGGTGCATCAGATTCTTGTAGCCAAAGAATAGACGAACGAACCCAAGTACGGCGATTTTCGATAAGATTTCTGGATCGCGTAGTTTAGGCGACCAAAATGTTTTTGCAAGAAAACGTGAGTTATTCGCACTTGTCAAAATTTTTAAGCAAAAATATCGAACGTTCCGGATACACCGACAGCGGAACCACGTCCGTGCGTCGAAAACTTTCCGTGTTGCGGGTGAAAAAGTGCAAAAGCTCGAAAATTTTGCTCAGCCGCCCGCCGAGACGGGCGATGGGTGAATGTTTTTTTTTTGAAAAATTCACTCAACAAATAGAAACTTCAACAAACCGCCAAAAAGCAACATGGAACGTAGTTAAACAAATTACAGAGCTCAAGAAGAAAAAGGATATGTTTGTTAATAATAGTGAAGATCCAGGTACCACTGCAATCAAAATTAATAATTTCTTTGTGGATATGGCAAAACAACTAGCAGAATCTCAATCAAATACTGATTATGAAGACAACATCACCGCAAATAAGAACTCTATTTTTCTAATGCCAGTGAGTGAAGAAGAACTTGTTAACATAATTATGAGCTTAAAAACAGTAAAAGTGCTCGTAAGTAAAAAACTCGTTAATAGCGGGTACATTTCCAGAAAAGCTAAAATTAGCAATAATCATCCCAATTCATAAAGCTGGAGATAAAAGTGAATTAGGCAACTAAAGACCGATTAGCATAGTGTCTGTCTTTTCTAATTATTGAAAAAATTCCGTGCTCCAGAATATTATCCTTTGTAAATAAGCATGATTTAGTTAGCCATCAACAACATGGTTTTGTGAAATATAGAGGTTCCTTAAGGAAGCACAATTGGACCTCTACTATTCACATTATTAATAAATGATCTACACAAAATATCGATCACCCCAGAGCATGTTATAGTTAACTATGCAGACGACACGATCATACTGATAAAAACCAGTCAACAGAAGATATTAGCCAAAACGCCAACAGTGTCACGTCGTCCCTGATTTCATGGTTTAAAAGAAATAAACTAAAACTGAATAAAGAAAAGACCAATACAATAATTTTTCAAACAAAGAGAAGCAATTTGACATACCCACAAGGAATTGTTACTGGCAACGAAAACATAGAAATGCTACACTGTGTAAGACTTCTCGGAATCCATATAGATCAATCTCTTGACTGCACAGTTCATACTAATCTCGTCACTAACAATAAGAATCTCAACAAGGCAGTTTTTGCATTACGGTCACTTCAGAGATATTTGATCTCAGAAGATATTAGGATGGTGTACTTCGCTAATTTTCACTCCTATTTAAAATTCGGCATTATGTTCTGGGGGAAACGGTAGTCATTTCAGAAATGTCTTTAGAATTCAGAAACAAGCCATCCGAATTTTTAATAATTTACAATTTCGCAGAGGCCAGTTTAAAAAAGCAAATATTTTATCAACAACGGGCACATACATATACGAGAACATACTCTTTATTGTGAAACATCGTTCTATATTCACGAATTTTAAGAAGCCAACCCATATATTAACTAGACACAATAAGGAACTTTACCAATTACCTAAGCATCACCTGACAATGACAAAAAAAAATCCACCATATTGCAACATGAAAATCTATAACGAGCTACCAAGGAATATTAAACAATTAGAAAACGTCAATCACCTCAAAAAGGATCTGTACAAACTATTAATTGAATTGGAGCCATACGATATGGAGGAATTCCACAGGAATGTCAAGAAACTGTGATCTTTACAATTAATAATAATAATTTCTAACTTAATATTAAGTCAGTTGTGTATACTTATGTATATACGCTTAAAACTGTGCGCGTATGCTTATATGTTAAGTATGCATGTATTTTATGCGCATGCTTGTATTTTATTTATTTATGTGTCAGGGCGCAGGTATATGTGTATGTATGTGTGTATGCCTGTGTGTTTGTATGGGTATATGTATGTATACTTTGTATGCGGACGTGTATATAAATTTATAAATGTATATTTTCTACTCTTGGTGACATATTTCATTTAGAACATAGTTGTACTTAGATAAATTTTGATTTTGATTTTAATACGTAATCGGTTTTTTGTTGGAAAACACTTGAAATTATCTAAGATGTAAATAACTAAAAATTACATAAAATTTTACATAAAATTAATAAATACGCATATAATTTAATCCAACAAACGCAAAATTCAACCAAAACAAGCTTTGAATATAAAAATTCTTCAAAATTGTTATATATATTTTTTTAAGAAAGCGCATGTCTAATGTCAAAAACCACGCTTCGCCACTGAAAAATAAGTAACTATTATAACGTCTTTTTATAACGTCATATTTATTTTTAGTCCGTCCTTATCTATAATCATGGACAAATTGTTAATAAACTCTAAGAGGAAACTAACAGATAGCTCTGACACTCCTAGTAGAAGCAGTACCAAACCCTCAAGAAGATTCTGAAAAATTAGAACAGAAAAAAAAAGAAATACAACGACGAGTATTTGGCGTGGATTTATTTGGTGTGGAGAGCAAAATGAGCCCAAACCACACTGTGTTGTGTGTTATGAAACATTTTCGAACTCGATCCCTTCTTATACCTCATTTATACAACAAACACAAGCATTTAAAAGACAAGCCTATTGATTTTTTATGAAATATGAATAATATCAAAATGTCAGTTCAACCTTTTACTACAACTAATAAACAAGTTCTGGAAGCATCATATTTAGTTAGTTTGAGAATTGCCCAAACTGGCAAAACTCATACTATTGGTGAAACTTTAATACTACCTGCAGCAAAAGATTTAGTAACATCAATTCTTCGCCAAGCAGCAGCAACAAAACTGAATGTTGTCTATCAAACAATACTGTTTTTCGAAGAATTGGTGAAATGGCAGCTCAGGTGAAAGAAAAACTAATTCAGAATACTCCTATAAAATAAAGACGATTTTTTGACTTCAAATAGATGAAAGTACATATTTAACCAATTTTGCGCCGTTGATGGCTTATATAAGATTCGAAAAAGAACAAGATATACATGAAGAATTTTTATTCTGCGAAATGCTTCAAAATAATACCACTGCAAATGAGATTTTCAAGAAACTTAATGAATTTATGACGCAACATGATATCAATTGGAACAACTGCGTGGACGTATGTTCTGATGCAGCACGTGCAATGGTAGGTTGTTATGGAGGCGTTCGTGCTAAAATTAAAGAAGTTGCTGGAGGCGTAAAGTTTATACATTGTAGTATACATCGTGAAGCGCTTGCCACAAAATCAATGCCCGTGAAATTATAGACTGCGTTTGATCAATAAGTAAATATAGTTAACTTGATTAAATCTAGATATCTTAATTCAAGACTTTTTACTATTTTGTGTAATGAAATGGGTAGCGACCACAATAAGCTTCTTCTACATACAGAAGTTAGATGGTTAATCGAGAGGAAAAGTTCTAACTCGACTTTTTGAGCTTCGTTTAGATGTGCAGATCTACCTATAAGAATACAAAGTGGAACTCTCTCATTGCTTTAGTGATGAACTCTGATTGGCACGATTAGCATATTTGGCTGATATTTTTGGACGCCTAAATGATCTGAATTCCAGTTTGCAACGCCAAAATGTAACACCTTTTACTATATCTGACAAAATAAGGGCACCTATCACTAAACTGGAATTTATAACCAAAGATATAAGAAAAAACAAGTTTGCGGAATCACCTATATTAGAAAACTTTATTTCCTAACAATAAATAAAATGCTGATTAAACACATTGAAAAGCATTGCACGGGTCTTGTTGAGAAACTTTTTTCCTTACCTCTAAAACAAGAATTTTTAGCAGTTTATTTTGGGAGGTACCATTTTTCAAACGGTTGGGAACCACTGATTTAACCTATACAGCGAAAGTATCATGCGCTACGTATTAGATGACGGGGACGGAGAGGTAACAATAGTCGGGAAGTAGACTCTGCTACTGGCGAGCAGCGCAGATAAATGCATAGCCCTATCCGTGAGGTTAGAACGCGTCAGTCTGGAGTGTCATCTTCAAATAAACATTCAGAATACAAAAGCGATGATTTTTATCCTCAAGGTCGGAAAATATGTTGTCGTCGAGCAGTTTATATATCTGGGTGCCAGTATTAATAACTAAGGCTCGGATTTATAACTATTCGGCTGTACGTGAAAATTGATGGCAGATTAAAAATATTTACAAATAAATATGAATCATGACAAAACTATTTATTTAAACAAAAGTTAAATGTGCTTTTTTGCTTTTTTTCAGTTTTTATGAAAATCTTTATGCTTATTTTCGTGCTTACTTCCTGCTTATTACAATTTTACAAACTTTCTAAGCTTATTTTTGACTTGTTATTTTTTAAACGTGTAAACACGTACGCGTAAAAACAAAACTTGAATATGTCGGCGACAAAGACTTGTTTGGACCAATGCCCTCCACTCTGTCTATTTGCACGTGCACAGCGGTTTGTAAATTCTCGGTAATTCCGAATTCAGTCATTTATCTCTGGCCTGTTATTCATTTAGAGTTCAACAATTGGAAAAGAAAGAACAGGAAAAAACTGAAGAATACGGCCAATTTCAAATTTTAGTATTGTCGAGTTTTTACCCGATATAACTGTTGTTAATCGTCTTCCAAAACGTATTATCCCACAACGTAACCCCAAAAAATACAATTTGACCGTATTCTAATACTGAAAGTATTAGACTGGAATTTCCCATAGTAAATAATTTGATTGCGCAAGGCAAAAGAATTTTTTTGAAAGCGCCGTTGAGGATACTAGTGTTCTGAGAAATATTGCCCGATACCCCACTGACGCCTCAACCTGTAATAACGAGATGGCGAACCTGGCTGGAGGCGGCAATGTACTATGCCGACAATTTTAATCGTTTCAAGAAAGTGGTTTTTGAATTTTCAGAATCTGCATCCCAGTCTATCCAAGATTGTCAGACTCTTCTTAAAAACCCAGAAATTGTACAGAATTTGGCTTTCTTAAAAGCAAATTACAATTATGTTAGTGGTGCAATTCAAAAATTGGAAACTGCAGGACTAACTTTGGTGGAAGCCGTAGAAGCAGCACACAGTTTCCAGACTGCAATATCAGGTGTACATGGATCTATAGGAAAAAAACGTTCTAACTAAATTAGAGAATGTGCTGATGAGAAATGTAGGTTTTAAAGTATTAGAACAAATCTCCGAAATCTTATTCGGAGAAATTGTGGAAAACTTGGAAGTGGAAGGATCATTGGTTCCAAAATTTAAATATGCACCAATTACAAGTGTGGATGTAGAGAGAAGCTTTTCGTGTTTAAAAAATATCTTAAGCGACCGCAGAAGATGTTTCTCGGTACAAAACTTAGAAAAACATTTAATTAAAGCCTGTTTTAAAAATGAAACCGACTGAGAAATTTGTCTTTTATTTTGCACACCTGTTTATTTTTCTTAAGAATTTATACATTTTGTATTTTTTTTTTGTTGAATTTTCTTTAATCTAATAAAATTATAACATATTTTTTTATTCTTTTTTGAAACTTATTTTGACGCATTTCTCAATTTTTTATGCCTATTTAGCCTGATTTTTATGCTTTTTTAGGCGCTTTTTCCAATTTTTTTTGTGCTTATAAATCCGAGCTTTATTAATAACAAAGGGATGCCGTGAACCCGAAATACGCCGGCGAATACAACTGGGAAGAACCGCCATGTCCCAGCTTACTCCAGTATAGAGGGATAGCAACATAACACGTACCACGAAGGTCAACCTGGTCCATGCGCTGTTATTTTCTGTATTTGGCTATACGGCGGAGACATGGATACTACGTGCGGCTGACCATCGTCGAGTGGATGCGTTCGAAATGTGGTGCTGGAAGAAAATGATGAGAATACCCTGGACTGCACGACGTACCAATATCTCTATTCTTATCGAGATCAAACCCAAACAACGACTCTCTCATACCCAAACATCGACTCTCAAGTCGCATTGAAGTTCTTCGGACATGTAACGAGAAGTGACAACATGGTAAAATTGATCGTGCAGGGTTAGCCAAAAGGCGGGCGAAGAAGAGGGAATCTCCCTGCCGCTGGATAGATACCATCAGGCAGCTTCTCACACTGACATTGAGACCGCGGTACGTGGAACAGCTGACCGTTCGCTATGGCGAGATACCATCAAGCCGGGGATCAACACCGTTGAGGGGGCCTGATGGAGGCCGACATTCATAACCTATCACTACACGTCTGCCAAGACGTTAGATTAAGAAGAAGAAGAAAATCTATAATTACTTGGAATGCTTCAGAATATTTTATTGCCATTATTTGACCAAGAGGAATTGCGACGCATTCGATACTCCCAACAAGATGGGTGTCTAGCTCATGGTGGACTTGATTGTTAGAGAATTTTTAAATTTTCAATTTCCTGGTGGATTGATTGGATGACATGGACCAGCATTGGCCAGCTCGGTCACCGGACTTAACTCTCATGGATTTATTTCTTTGGGGTTACGTAAAGCAAAACGTTTTCAGGGAACTAATGGGAAACGATGATGATTTCGTAAAAATGCGGATTGCGCAGGCTGTTTAAATGTTGAAATGTCAAAACTACGTTTACAAAGGAGTTAAAGGAGTTAAAGAAGAAGCGCTGGATCTGGAGGAGACTATGTGGAATATTAGTACAATTTAAAATGAAATTATTGTATTTATAGTATATTATGTAACAAGAGTTGTAAGAAGCAAGTAATTGCCTTACTCGAGTCATATACTATACTTTATCTATGACCACACTAATTTATTTCTGTTTATTAAGAAAAATATACATTCGTGTTTTCATATATAACTTTCACTGGACATTATTTAACTTGATAGAATTCAAAGGAATTCAAGGGAATTATGAGGATGTTAATTACCGTGGGCAACGGGTTTGCTATAGATAGTATGTTGCGCGAGGTATTTATGTCCTTATAATTCACTTTATATGTAAATAATTTTATTTCTTGCAATAGTTTTTAAGTTTAATATATTTCTTAAATTAAGATGGTTGGCCCACCATATAAACGTAGAAATCATATTACGTAAATTTTTAGGTATAGCTGTCATGGAATTTTGTTAAATTTAATAAACATTAGTCAATTTGTCAATATGACTGACAAGGGTAAAATGTCAAGAGCTACATTGCGTCCAACAAAGTCCCAATCATTGTATAAGAAGGAGTACAATACATTTAGAAAGTGGTTAAATAAGGATTGCACTGGAGGCAAACGCAAATTGAGGGAAATTAAGACAGATGTAAATGACAGCTGTAGGGAAATTAAGGATTCATGACGCCCAAGGGAGTTATGTTATCTTTATAGTTACTGTAACTAAGGCATTATTACCCGCTAATTGTATTGCAAGAAATAAATACATTTATAATGGTTTTTTTACACACCTTTTTATTTAGTACTTACTTGTAGTTCTCGGTAGATTTAAACGTGAAAAACGAAATGAATGACAGCTTCGATGCAAATGATGTGACGTTTTATGATTGTTTGAAAACCACGGAGTACAATATTTAACAATACAATATTAAACGCACTAGTGTGTTATCAATCACAACTTATCATTAATCGCAGACTATTACATACGTGTGTATTACGATGTATTTACATAGTCCACAAACTGTACAATATTACAATAGTGATCGTAGATAAAAAAATGTCATATTTAAAATCAACAGCTCGAGACAATTTTAAGTTTTTGATCTTATCAAAGAGATTACTGGATTTTTATTTGAATATACGGGGTTTCGAAACAAGCAAAATTTTTTATAAAGAATAAGATTTTCTCCTCAAGCTCATATTAAAAAGTTTTCCCCATAGGAAACCTCATCACTTTACACACTGTATATAGGTCTTAGTAGAGAATTATATAGGCCAATAAAATGGATTAGATATACTAAACTAAATACTCAGGGTAAGATATAATTTACTACATTAGTCGGAAAATATATTAAGATTTAGTTGAGACCACGCAATAAGTTTAATACCCTGAATTGAAAAATGCAATATGTTTTAACCACACTTAATATGTAAAAATATGATATAACTTGTTATTCAAAGTTAACATAAATTTAACACTTAACACGACTCGTGTTTCGACTGGTGGAGGTTATTTTCAATAAGTATGGATTACCACGTAGTCACGGTCGCAACTATCCTATTAATTTAATAAGTTTAATCGTTCAACATGCAAGAAATAATTCCAAGAAGGTGGATGGAAAGTTTACAGAGAAAATCATTGTTTTATTATGTTCATTTCATACATATCTTATATAACTTTCATAATATATGGTTCAAACATCAGCCAAATTACATTTACTTGGCCGATAAGATTCATCGATGGCCTTCGTCTTTATAATGTTTTTGTAGACGCAGGCAGAATTCTTCGGGGTCCTCGGTCTATTCGGATCTTCAAAGTCAACATGAAACATTCCATATCTCATCCTAAAACACAAACATAATTTGAGTAAATGATAATTCAATATTTGGCAAAAAATTAACTTACGTGTAGCCATCGGACCATTCGAAATTATCCAAGTAACTCCAAGCAGTGTAACCGGTTATCTTCATTTTATCCTCATAGATTGATTTCAAAATTTCTGTCAAGTACCCCTAAAACAAAATTTGTTTATGGAAGAGTCATATTGTTTGGTACTAACTTACATTGTAATAATCAATTCTTTTATCGTCTTGAAGAGTTTCGTTTTGAAATCCGCCATATCCGTTCTCCGTAATGATAATTTCGAATGTATTCCCGTATTCTTGTTTAATCCATTTAAGGAGGTGTCTTATGCCTTCTGGCACCACTTTAAAAAAACTTCGAGCAGTTGGAGGCCAACTGTCATTGGTAGAAATGGCTGCTCCAGCATCATTGAGAAATGATGGTATGGCTTGGCATGGATCGGAATAATTTACCAAAATTGGGGAATAGTGATTTAAGCCTAAGAAATCGTAACTACCACGAAGTTTTACCATTTCTGAAATTGAAAATTTAGGAAGGCGAGAGCGGGAAAACCCTTGTTCCTTGCTTTTTTTATCTATGCGTTGGCGCATAATTTTTGGATAATCACCAATGAATATTGGATGTGCAAACCATCCCAACTGAAACCCAAATAGTATGATACAACATTTATAAATATACGGAGAAAGAAAAATTACCTGCATCTGTTGAAGGGTTTCTGTCGCAATTTTGTCGATTTTGGAGTCTGTTTTCGGTTTAAAATAAGAACTTTCTAAAGATAATCCAACTTTTCCTATAAGTACGTTTCAACAATTTCATTATAGTTAAAAAAATGTTTTCTACATACCTCTTTGTTTCCATTTAAATTCTTTTCTGTAAATTTCATAAGCTGTTGCGTGTCCTAAAAGCAAGTGATGACCGCACAAATAACTGCCAATAGTATGAGAAGTATAGTAAGGTGCCAACCATCCAGTATAACCAAATTCACAATATGTCGTTGGTTCATTTATGGTAATCCATGTCTTCACTCTATCCCCAAATAATTTATAGCACACTCTTGCATATTCACCAAATAACTCAACTGTGTCTTTATTGGCCCAACCTCCAAGGTCTTCTAAATCTTGAGGCAAATCCCAATGGAACAATGTTACCATTGGTTCGATTCCATTTGCAATTAGTTTATCTATTAATTCGTTATAATATCTTTCTCCATCGGAATTTATATAGTTCGCGTATCCCATTTTTAACAAACGAGGCCATGAAATTGAAAATCGGTAGAAATGTACGTTCAGGTCTTTCAGATTTTTTACATCTTCGTCGACTTTGTAGTAGGAATCGCAGGCAATTGATCCATTACTGCCATCAGTTACATGTTCCGGAAAATGTATTGTTTGATAATCCCAAATGCTTTGAGATTTTCCTAGAAAATACAGATTTTTAGATGAAATTCACTCGTTTGCAAATTAAATTCATGTTTTTGCAATTGAAATTCACCGTTTTGTAAAATAGTTTTTTAGTTTTTTAACATGTGAATATATAAAAAAAAACATAAAAAATGTTAATAACAAAGTAAAAAATCAAATGTTTTATTATAATTCGCACAATTGCATAATTATAGTGACACTTATCTGACCAACAAGATCACTAACATCCTGCGTATTGTAGATAATTGCGATGTCCACAATCAAACAAATTTCGTTTTCCCTTAAGAAAGTCGCCCAAAATACAAGTGCTACTCTACAATTTCATTGTCATACTCTACTCATTGTCAGACTTCAGACAACTAACTCTCTGGCCAAATTTTCTATAGCATTCTCTGTACGTGGTCTGATAGAAAAGTATCCGAACTTATTTTTTATTTTGAAAACCTGATGGATTTGAATCAAGCGCGCTTGCATTAGCCGACCTTGAACCTTCGTGAACCATGCTTGAATTTTTTCCCGCCTGTAGATAGCGTCAGTTGCTGTAGAGCAGTGTTCGCGTGACATAGTGTGTAGTGCTCTCTTCGTTTTTCCAATGTAAGTAAAATGACGACAAGTGAAATGAGGGATGTCCTACGTCGCCTGCGTGATGCTGTGCGGCGCAAGTGACTGGAGTTGTGGTCATCAGGATATTGGCGACTCCATCACGACAATGCTCCAGCACATTCTTCGCACTTGGTTCACAATTTTTTGGCGAAAAACCAGACTTCTCTGCTTCGACAGGTTCTTTATTCTCCTGATATGTCCCCCTGCGACTTCTGGCTATTCTCCAAAGTCAAGAGGCCATTTAAAGGAACGCGATTTCAGACAAGAGAGGACATTATGGCTGCAACGACAGCTGAGCTATAGTCGATTCCGAAAGAGGCTTTTTCGGAATGGTTCCAACAATGCTCGCATTGCATAAAGTGTTAAATATGCAGCAAGCATGAAAAACAATAAATTCACTTAATAATTCCGGGTGAATCGGTAATCAGTTCCTAATTAGATAATATTTTATGTTATGTGTTTCAAAATTACTAAAAGGATACCTTGTGGCTATATACTGGGTTATCGACTAATTCGCTTAATAACTTAGTCGTGGGAATGAAAGTCGTTAAGTGAGGAAAAACCTGGATTTGAGTTGACTGTACACGGCTGAATTACTTTCATACATACCTTACTCTTTATATTTGATTATATTATTATATAAATTATAATCAAATTTTTGAGTTCTTACTATGTAATTAACATTATCCCTTTCACTGTTATAGTCCGGTCATTTTAGACAATTGAAATAAAGAAAATTCCGACAGAGCCAAATCTTCGAAGAGACCTTAGGTTTACCACAAGGAATAAAGTGTCAAAAGTCCCCATCAGTCCCATGTGAGCTTAGGGACTTATTCGGGGCCCAAGGTCAAAATTTTAGGTTTTTTGGATTTTTCTCGAAAACGGTAAGTTTTATCGAAAAAGTACTTCAGAGCAAAGTTGTAGATCTTAAAATTCTCTATAAAAATGGTCCCCATGATTTTTTCTCTAAGACCCACTATTTCCCAGATATTGCGCTTGTAAGAATCATGTTCTACATAGTATGCACACATATGCCACGTATATACATATTTAGGTACTCAAGCAAGCAAAAATGCCGACTCGTGTCTCTTTTATGTATACATTATACTATTCTAAGAAAATTTACTCTAAAATGGCCGCCGGTCCCTTACCGAATCCCCTCTACTTGAATAACAACTGGCCTTGAAAAACATCTGCCTATTCTTTTGTCCATGAGTGTCGTTCACGTATACCTGCTTCTTTTAGTGTTGAACGAGCAGTTCGAGTGACTATACGTATTTATTACAAGCGTCTACTATTGAAGTTAGTGCTGATTAATATTTAAAAAAAAATGTCACAATTTTGCTTTATTTGTAATAAACTTTTGACTGAAGATGAAACTGTTGTGGTCAGTCGTGGAATGCCAACTTTAATCGATGCAAGTGTCGCGAGAAGTGATGAGTTTGCTGATTATTTAAGAAGCCAAAAGTCCGTTACAATTCACGTGGATTGCAGAAAGTCATACACCCGGAAAACTTCAATCTCTGCATCAAAAAGACAACGTGAGGAAGAACAGGCCAGTACTTCAAAAGTAAGTCCATCTCATACTAGAGCGCGAATAAGTGAATCCAGCTTTTGTTTTAAAAACCACTGCTTATTTTGTGGCGATGAAGCAGATGAAGAAGCAGAAAAGAAGAAAGTGAAGATTTATCGCCGAAAAATTCATAAAGTTTCTACACTTACATTCAAAGATTCCATTTTAAAATTAGCTAAAGATCGTTCTGATGATGTGTCAAAAGCTGTCTTTGCGCGTATTAATTTTCAGTATGATTTAGTTGCTGCTGACGCTAAATACCATGACAGTTGTTACAAATCCTTCCTGAGACCTAATACTGGCGGTAAAATTGGCCGTCCTCAAAGTGAGGCTATAAACTCTGCAATGGAGCAAATTTTCAATTTCATTGAAAGTAGCGATGACTGCCAGTTTTCGTTAGATGAACTGAAGAATGTTTGCCAAATTGTAGCTTTAGAAAACGGGATTATAAAAATACGATTGAAATTAAAGTATGGTAGTAGAATTATTATTACAGAGAAGCCTGGAAAATTAACATTTATTTGTTTTGTAGACAATTACCAAGACATTTTAAGTCAAGCCTGGTCTGATAACAAAAACTTGAATGAAAAGGAAAAACGGTGGAAAACTTTAAAAGCTGCGGCAGAAATTATTCGAGAAGATATTCAATCTTGTATGTTTGATAATACTATGTACCCGCCACCGGGTAGAATGTTTGAAGATATAAATAACGATATTGCCGAATCATTATCTTTTTTTTTGGGACAAATCATTCTTAAAAATAAGCGTCATGATTTGGATCATTTAAAGTTAGTTTGCACAAATATTAGTCATAGCATAATGACTGCTGTTCGGCCTAGATCCTTCAAGTCTAAATTACAGCTGGGTCTTTCAGTTTTTTTCCATCGGCGGTTTGGTTCAAAACGGCTTATACAAATTTTCTCATCGTTTGGTTTATGCGCATCTTACAGTGAAACAATGAAGTATGAAGCAGCAGCAGTTTTCAGTCGCCCACCTCACATTTTATCACCAGAAACTGGCACATTTGTTCAATATGTTGCAGATAATGCTGATATTAATGTAAATACTTTGGACGGTAATAATACGCTTCATATCATGGGTATTATACAAATTGTAACTCCCAAAGATTCAGTATTACTAGAACAGCCGATGCCGCGAGTAACTGAAGTCCTTTCAGCTAAAGATTTTGCAGCCAAGGCTCATGTACCTATACAGGTTTATCAAAATACTGGCGTAGTAGGATATAGCAAAATAAATGTGCGAGATTTTGAATACGAAAATGAAACAAAAGTATCTTTTGTAAAAATCTTTTCTAAAAAAAGTTGATGTGATATGGTTCTATGGAAAATGTAAAGCTTTTCCTTTACCTGGTTGGAATGGTTATATTTAACACGTGACTAGCAATATTGTAGACTTTTCAAAATCAAAAATTTCATTTCTGCCATTTGTTCAACAGCCTGCAAGTAATTACAATACGATATACACAACTTTACTTTGTGCTTTAGAAGATGCTAAACGTCACAACCATACAGTTTGCATAATTACTTTTGATCAACCTCTATTTGCGAAAGCTCGCGAAATTGTATCTGCTGCACCTGAAGGATCGGAATTATCAAAGATTATAGTGAGACTGGGAGGATTTCATTTGTTAATGTCATTTTTCGGCGCAATAGGTTATATTATGCAAGGAAGTGATTTAAAAGAAGTGCTTTCTGAGATTTATGCTCCTAAGTCTTTAGAGAATATGCTTAATGGCCATGCTTACGCGAGGGCAGTTCGAGCTCACACGTTACTTCAGCTCACTTTAGCATTAACAATATTAAAAGAACTAGCTATTGATGATGGTATGGATGCAGATCTTATAATTACAGTGGAAAATATCCTCGATAAAACTCTTTTATATTATGACATTGAAAATGATAAGGAAATATCTGAACTTTTACTTGATTTATTTAATAAAAAGTTAATGGAATATCAGAAACGAGGACCAACTGCACAATTATGGGTACAGTATTTTCGGATGGTGTCCATTGCAAAAGAATTTATAAGAGCTGAACGTATGGGAGATTGGCAAGCTCATTTGAACTGCGTTAAAGAAATGCTTCCTTATTTCCATGCATCGGGGCATTTACCTTACGCTAAGTCTGCGCACTTATACTTGCAGGATATGCTTCAATTAGAGGAGGTAATTGATCCTAGTGTTTATCGAAGGTTTACTGAAGGATTTTTCACTGTTCGACGTTCTGATAAACTCAGTTGTGGAACTTCAACAGATATGATTATCGAACAATCAATGATGAAATCCATGAAAACAGATGGTGGTATTTATCGAGGACGAAGTACAAAAGAAAGTGTAATAAGCAAATGGGTTTACGGAATGCATGCAATGAACACAGTGTGTGACGAGTTGGAAGTTCTTGCTAATGTTCGAATGGACACGACAGATCAACATGTAGATGCGAGTGATTCGAGAGTTAAGAAAGATGCTAAAGATATTAAAATACTTCTTGTGGTTTTTTGGTTTTCATCACATGATCCTTTTCCCGAAATTAACAAAATCTTATCTATTGCTTCAGGAGTCGTTGGTGACGATAAGATTAATTGTCATAAAGCTCGTGAAGTTGGGATTGCCTCGATGTCTAAAATGACTGGTCAAACTTTCAATCATATAAAATTGAAAAGCACAGATAAAGTACTTCCTCTTTTAGCTGTGAGTAGCACTGTGAAAGTTCACGACAAAGAAGTACCAATAGACCCAGTATTATTATTTCAACGTATGAGTGTCACTAAGACTTTTGAGGATGAAATTGAAACATTTTTCGCATATGATTTAGTTCCTTACCCGTTGTCACTCTTCGATGCAGCTGGAATGCGTAAAACAATGAAGTCGGCTCTTTACGATTGCTTTCAATCAGTCAATGCTGAGGTTGATTGTACAAACGCTGCTTGCGTTATTGATGGAGGATATCTACTACATCACGTTGTGTGGGATCGAGAAGAAACCTTTAACGTAATTTTTGAAAAATATGTTCAGTATTTACGTAGACATTATGGTCATACAATTACGGTAGTATTTGATGGCTATAGTGACACAACAAAGAACATAAAAGCTGCAGAACAACGTCGTCGTGCTACAAAAACATCCTCAGGTACCGACATAATGTTTGACGAATTTATGACAGTTCCAGTTAATCAACAACATTTTTTTGCAAACATTAATAATAAATCTCGTTTTATTTCTATGTTAAGTAACAAATTAACAGCTGAAAATATTGCTGTGAAACAAGCTCCGATTGACGCCGATGTCCTCATAATTGAAACAGCAATAGAACAATTTAATGCAAGAAATACAACTATTGTAGTGGGTGAAGATGTTGATTTATTAGTACTACTCACTGCAAGGACTCCATCTGACAAAATTATTTACTTTTTAAAACCTGGGAAGGCGCAGCAACGGACAGAAATATATTCTTCTAAAAGTTTATCAGCTTATCCAAAATGCCAAAACTTTATTTTATTTTTACATGCGATAACCGGATGCGATACTACGTCAGCAATGTTTAGAAGGGGCAAAAATTCAGTATTAAAATTATTTGAAAAAAATGATTTGATTGACTGCGCAAAAGTATTTACAGAAATTAATTCTTCACCTCAAATACTAATTACTAAAGGAATTCGGTTTCTTCTTGCGGTTTATGGAGCTCCAAAAAAAATTGATTGCATAGATACGTACAGATATTTAACATTTGTAAAAAATACACGAAACAAAAAGCAAGTACAGCTATCTTGTCTTCCTCCAACATCGGCATCTGCTAGTCAACATTTGTTTCGAGTATACTATCAAGTTCAGACATGGCAAGGCAATGAACTGAACCCTGAAGACTGGGGTTGGAAATTGATAAATAATACTTTGGAACCGATTCGAACTTTACTGCCCCCTGCTCCAGAAAAACTTCTTAACACTATTTTTTGCAATTGCAAGAAAGGTTGTAGTGCCAAATGTGGCTGTAAAAAAGTAGGGTTGCAGTGTTCTCCAGCGTGTACCAATTGCCAAGGTGTCTCTTGCTCAAATGTTCAATTAAATACAAGCGAGGAAGATTCATGTGATTTTGATGAAGAGACAACTGATTCATCTTCATTTGAACAATTTCTAAGCGTTCATCAACAGGAAGGAGAAGAAGAAGAACAAGAAGAAATTGAAGAAAACATGATTGTTGAAGTTGAATATGAAGAGTATGAGTCATATTAAAGTAATAAAAAAAAGTTAGAACGACAGTTAAACTCAGTAACCCATATCAATAATCTTCATACTATTAAATAATTATTGTTCCTGAAAATAACGTCATAAAGGTTCGTGGAATAGGCCTACCGGGGATACCACGTTAAAAAAAATGCGCCGAGTACACTACCTCACAGGTGGTGTGGAAATGTGTGCATATTATATAGAACGTGATTCTTACAAGCGCAATATCTGGGAAATAGTGGGTCTTAGAGAAAAAATCATAGGAACCATTTTTATAGAGAATTTTAAGATCTACAACTTTGCTCTGAAGTACTTTTTCGATAAAACTTACCGTTTTCGAGAAAAATCCAAAAAACCTAAAATTTTGACCTTGGGCCCCGAATAAGTCCCTAAGCTCACATGGGACTGATGGGGACTTTTGACACTTTATTCCTTGTGGTAAACCTAAGGTCTCTACAAAGATTTGGCTCTGTCGGAATTTTTTTTATTTGATCACTATTTTTATGTCTAAAATGACCGGACTATTATGGCAATTTTAAGGAATAAAACACAGCGGCAGCTGCAACATTTATAAAAAAGCCGGTAGTTTTTACATAGCAACATTTTCACATTGATAACCTACTGACCAAAAGCGGAAAATAGCGCTCGTCTATAATCATTTGCTCCTCCATAACTCGGCCCGCTGGTGGCGCCGGTTATACTGCCGCAAAGCCATAGGTTCAATCTAAAGAACTGCGTCAAAAAATCGCGAGTCCGTTGCGGCACGTTGAACGCAGACGGCGGCAAACTTGAAGGTACACTTTTACAGTGGACCCTGTAAATTTATGTAGATATTTCCGGATCGGGGGCCACGACGGAAGTGCCGATCGGTTTTTGGATTCCTGCATCTATCATGCGCGATCCGAACACAAATTTTCGCCGATGGGCGTCGAACTCGCAAATTGCCGGCCAAAGAGGCGGTTGCGATTTTTTTTCCGCATTTCGGACGCACCGGGTGAAGGGAGAGACGCAGGAAGCTGAGAGTGACACCGAAATACGCGTATCGGCGGGCGGCAAAAGTCGGATTCGGCCGCGCTGTGAGGGGGGTAAATGTCAAAAAATCGTCAAAAAAATAATGATATTTTCCAACGTCGGCAGCTCGACGGGGACGGCTAGGATTGCGAACACATAAATGCAAAAGAAGCGCGTGCGTGCGTTCCGAATCGAATGCGTGCAGTTTAGAGTCGGCGCCCAGAAACGGCGAAACTGCAGCGGTCAGAATGACCGTACCTTCCTGCGAAGGAGAGCCGATACGTTTCGAACAGCGGCGCCCAACTCCGCAGTCAATGCGACGCGGCGCTGGTACCAAAATGCGCGGCTCGGATGCCCACGTGCCGGTAAACTTGGAATTTAAGAAACGCGACAGCCTTGTGCTCCAAATCGACATTCAAGTTTTTCGCTGTGCGGATTAACAGTTATAAATGGCCTTCGCGACGCAATTCCGCCACTTCCAATTGGCTGCGGAAAGCCAAAACACCATTCTACAATCCACTGAAAAACCCAGAACATTCACGGGGGGCTGCAAAAATATGGACGTTTTACTTTCGTCATTTGTTTCCCGCAATTTCGGCGGGCGTCGCGAAGGTTTTAAACGACGCAGAGCGATGCCGCTTGTATTAGAAGATAAAGCGTTCAGTTTTCTTTGGGAGTCGCGCAAAACCGTTCTGGCAGAGCTCAAGTTAGCGATTCTGCGGGAGTTTTCCGGGAGTGGTCCAAAAAACTTTGTTTCTATTGCGTCGCGACGCCATCTTCAACGCAATCGGAATTACACTCGAAAACAAACTAACAGGTTCTATGGCCGATCGAACGGCCCCGGTCCCGTACCGATCCGTCAATTGGTTCTGACGTTCTAGGTACCACCGCAAAACTCCTTTTTTTGCGCACTTTTCTTTTTAAACTGCCGTAGATTCACAAAAAGTGCACACAGTTTAAAAAATCTAACTAGTTAACCCGGAATAACTGCGGGCAAGTGTTCTGAAGAAAAAGAACCCAACTGGCGACCTGCAGCCCTTTAAATAAGCGTAGGGCGTCCGTTGAAGTGATTGCAAAATCGGCAAAATAAAACGTTGCATTTTCTCTTGCACCAGGTGAACGGGACGGCGCAGACCGGCGAGCAAGGACTCTAAAAACGTGGCGTGAAGGCAGCTAAATCGGGAAGAATTTTCGAGATCCGGAGCAAAATGCGCCTCGAAGGTAAAAAAATCGAGATTTTAGGTTTCGGTCTGGTGCGTCGGAATCTGGGGGAAATGATTCGCGAAAATGGGACCTCTCGACAGTACAATGTGTGTACAATCCCGTTTTGCGCCGCCGCCTCCGCTTCCGTCGGGCCGTATCAGCAAAAACCTCGATTTTTGTGAAGGGGTTGACCCTTTGGAGGGGGGAGGCAGGCCGGAAGACGAAACCTGGGGATGTACAACGTGCGGACGAACATTCTCAGTTAAGGCATCGAAGACTCGCGGTTAAACCAGCGATGATCTGCCGACTCCAGCGACATAAAAAGCCGAATTGAACCTGTTCAAAAACCCATGTGGTGCGGTCGTCCAGGTGAAATTAGAGAAACGCCACACGTCAGTTACCTCAGAATTGATCAAAATTTGCGATTCCGTCGTGAACTGGCGATTTAGGTGGAACGCTTCCCCACACAAGAATTTCCGGTAGAAAACTTCGACAGCATTCTCGTCGCCGCGTGACTTTTGTTGGCGACGTTATTCATATTTTTCTGCAAATTCGGGTCCTCCGACTCGACGAGGCGACAGGTCGTTGAAATTATTTTTAACAAATACCCGTTTATTTTGCAAATCGGTTGTGGGAGATTTCTAATCGCTGCGTAATATTTAAATATTTTTAAAATAAATTACAAAATATCGCGATTTCTCTCCCCGCTTAAGTTCAGTGACGGCTGGTTACTCGTTTAGTAATTCGTTTAGTAATTAAAAAGAAACCCGTTTCTTCATCGCCGGGGACGACGCTGTACAAATTCAGGGCCCCGGGTCACATCTCCCGGAATGGCGGTAAAAGGGTTAAATGATATTTTTTTAAATTATATCGTGGCCGCGCATGCAAAAAGGGCTAAGGTAATTTGGAAAATGCAGTTTGCTTTGTTACTAAATTAATAAAAATCGGCTGAATATGTTTAAGAGCCAGTTTATAACCTGGTCTAGCATGAGCTCATGAAAATATTAAGTTACAAAAACTTGCTTTAAATAGTTTTTTATATATAGAGGGCCGGAGGTATAGTATTACGCCCGCAGCCGAAGTTTGAGGCCCGACGGAGGATGGCCTTTATGACGTGATGGGTGTAATCTTCCTCCGGCCCGAGGCATGTACAACGTTTTACGCACAACTGCAGAAAACCTACTAAATTTAATTAAAAATGGTTAAAAACGATGAAAAAATACGACGGTGATTTAAATTCACAGCTCGTCACTTAGGTTATTTGTTATTTGCTAAGAAAAAAAAAACAAAAATTATTGTAAACAACATTTTTTATAATTTTGGAATGGAATTAAGCGCTGAGCAAATTCCCTCCGAAATATTAGTGGAAGCTGTGTTGGGTTTGACCCGAAGCAAATCCGATCTGAAACGGAGTTTTTATCTTGGGAAGTCTTAAGATGATAGATCTTGATGTTGGCTTTTCAATGATTTTACAGGCCCACGGGCCGGAGTGGTTATAATTTTATTATAAAACAATAAATATAGTAAATTTAGCTTAATGTTAATTACTAAATGTTGTAATTCGTAGTTCGTGTGTAATTCGTGTAGTTTTTATGATTAAATGGTGTCAATAACACTTTTTATTATTTTTTGTTGTTTTATATGCAGCATGTTAATGATCTTATTAAATATGTTCATAAATTATTATTAAAAATATCATTAATTTCAAGAAAAAAATTAAAAACATAACTAATAATTATCGGACAAATTTAGACAAGACCAGGCAATATTCAATAAGACGATAATACTGAACCAGTCGGTACAAAAATAGACAAGAGTGAATGATATCGGAATACATATAAGTATACAGTGTGCAAACTTTGTCATCAACCATCATCATTAATCAGCCTTCGATGTCCACTGCTGGATCTCCCTCATGGCTTTCCATTGCTATATATCTGTCTGAACCGCCCGAATCTGTTGGTTTCAATTCTTTTTAGGTCGTCGGTCCAGCGTGTAGGTGGTCTTCCCCTTATCAGCGCGTGGTCTCCATTCCAGCAATCTTTCCGTACACTTGTCGTACTTGATATGGAATTAAGTACTTGTCGTACTTAATTCCATTTTGATGTCGCTATTCTTTTCATAATGTCTGCCACCCCGGTCGTCTCTCTTAGGCACTGATTTGTAACGTGGTCTCTTAAACCTAAACCTAGCATTGATCTCTCCAATTTTCGTTGTGCCACTCTATGCTTCCTTGCTGATGATATCGTTAGGGTTAAGGTCTTCGCTCCTCACGTGAATTCCCGCAGAACACACTTTTCGAACACTTTTCTCTTTAAAAAGATGGGAAGATCGCTTTTAAAGACGTGTTTTAATTTTACGTAGGCTTCCCATCCAAGGTTGATTCTTTTATGTAATTCGCATGTCTGTCCTTTGATATTCGTATTTCATGACCCAGGTATATATATATATATATATATATATATATATATATATATATATATATATATATATATATATTTCTCAACCATTTCAAGCGTGGTGTTTTCAATCTTTATGCCCTCACTCATAGCAAGATTTGTCATGATCTTAGACTTGGAAAAGTTCATTTTCAGTCCAACACCAGAGCATGCTTCTTCCAAATCATGGAGCATTTGTTTCACCTCTCCTAGATTGTCGGTTGTTAGGACAATGTCATCTGCGAAGCGAAGATGACATTATCGACCGTCTATGTTTATACCCCTAGTCTCTCAATCGAGTTTCTTGAAAGCGTATTCTAGGACTGTTATGAATAGTTTTAGAGTCATAGTGTCTCACTGTCTCATTCCAATTCCTACTTTAATGCTGTTGCTGTTGTCATGTAATTTGACCGATATGGTAGCGTTCTTGTATATGTTATAGATCAGTTTTGGGTATCTATAGTCCACTCGACATTCTCGCAGGGCTTCCATTATTGCTTTCATTTCGATCTTGTCAAATGACTTGTGGAAGTCTATAAACAGGAGGACTAGAGGTCTATTGTACTCGACGGTTTTCTCGATGAGGGTCTTAATACTTTGAAGGAGATCATTAATTCCGAAGCCCGATGGGAATCCGGCTTGCTCTCTTGGTTGGTAAAGCTCAAATTTGTTATCCAGTCTTGATGTTAGAATTCTGGTAAACAGCTTATATAGATAGGTATGGAGAGTTATTGGGCGGGAATTTTCCAGGTTTGCTTTGTCTCCATTTTTATGGAGGAAGATGGTGGTCGCTTCATGCCACTTCTCCGGGATAGTGCTCTCCTGCAGTCAAAGTTTAGAGTGCTTGTATTTTCTTCAGCAAGAGAAAGCCTCTAGCTTTAATTGCTTCTGCAACCACTTCATCTTCTCCAGGTGCCTTGTTGTTTTTCATTTTCGATATCGCTCCTTTAATTCCTCGATGGTGATTTCTGGACTTTCTTCTTATCCCTGGTTTACGACACCTCGCTCCCGTGTTAGTGTAATAGGATTCAGAGGTTCCCGTTGCCGACTTTTGTATAATTCTTAATAGAAATTTTCGACAATGGTCAGAATTTCCTCTCAATTTGAAGTGGTGTAACTTCGCTTGTTTTTTTATTTTGGTTATTTCAGTTTTGCCTTTGGTAAGACGGGTACACAGTACTTTCATGCTTTTATTATTTTCTATTGTTCCTTTAATTTTCTTACTGCGGTAGGTTCTGATGTCCCGTCTGGTTGCTTTGCAGATTTTCTTTTTAGCTTTTAACTCTGGGCTGGTAATATTTCGATTGCTTCTCATCTGGTTGCGTTCGAGTATCAGATTTTTTTAGGTGGCCTGCAACTTTACTAATGGTCATCAAGGCAGTTACATACGCTTGTTACGTTGTTACAATACTTTCTAAATTGCAGCATTTAACCGAAAATCTCCGTGTCGAGATTCTGTTGATGATCGGTTTTGGTAACAGAAGACGAAGTCAGCTTGGGGTTGTTCAGTTATTTTGAGCACATCATCCAGATATATCACCTATTAGCAAAGGTACCATAAGCAAAATTGAGACAAAATACAACAATTTGGGTCATGTCAGGGTTGTGCCGAGACAGCGAAGTCCCATTGTTAAAGCAGACCAGGTTAAATGTATTATTAACGCTTCAAGAAAATCCGGTAACTCCAGCCAGGCAACTTGCCCGTGACAACGAGATTAGTCAAACTACTGGCCTGAAAATTCTTAGAACAACCAAGCTGCATCCTTACAAGATGCAGGCACTCCAAGAATTAACGTAGGATGGCCGGGACCGCCGAATCGAATTTTGCGAGCAGTTGATGAATCTGATCGACAATAACCAGATTTCATTAGCATCAATTCTTTTTTCCGACCAAAGTACTTATACTGTACGTGGTTATGTTGATCGTAAAATAGTTATTATTGGGCTGACCTTTAGGGTGGAGCGAAATATTTTTTTGAGCGAAAAATTGATGCCTTTTAGACTCAAATTAATCCATGTAAAATATTATTTAATTTAATTTATAGTAATAGCCTCCGTAACGTCATTGAATTTTTGAAAAAATATAGTTTTTAGACTAATTGAAATTTTAATGAACTGACGTATTTTATTCCAAGAAATTATTGTAACTACAGTTTATTTTCTATACAAAACAAAAAAATGCACGATCTTAAGTTGTTAATATAAAATAAGGGAACTGAGGGAGCGCAGGATGGGACAATTAGAACACTTGTCGTGTCGTCAGTGGACTATTGGTTTTGGCTCGAATTGGACTTGCGCTAGTAATTTAACAGTAACCTAATGTCAATTGTGTTTTGAAAAAAACATGCAAAGAACACGAAGTGTTTTTAAATGTCCTATTTTTGTTGATATTTGTGAGATAAAAGATAATATTCTACCTACTTACGAAGATGTAATAAAATACTATGAATGGACAAAACATCAACTAAAGATGCAATTGGAAAATGCGGGAGTGTCCACATTTTTAGAAATTGCAGATATAGTGACATCCAGAATTGAAAATATATGGCAAACTGCATCTATTCCGATAGTAACAACAAGAAGGGTCGTACAGATGTTAAAAGCATACCATTTAAAATACAAAAACCTACTCCAGTCTGTCAAAAAGCTCTCTCCTGAAAAGTCGACAAAGTAGTAAGGTACTTTTTGATATTGCAGCGTGCAAGTGTAAAGATTTATCCCAATGTATCTGTCGCTAGGATAAAAAGGTTCCCAAACAAGAACATACTTTTTTAATTGACCAAAGAACCTCTCGAAGTATAATAATAGCTGGAATCGACGTAAGTGTTAGGGAAAAGTTGCAAAAGACCCTAAAGAGGAAACAGGAATGAGAAGACCACCCAACTACAGCCTTACTTAAATAGTTTATTATCTGTTATAGAAGTTAGTACTTCTCCGGTATCGTCAGCGTCTGAAAGTCGTAGTAGTCGAGATAATTCCACTAACACCATAAACAAAAGCATTAAAAAAAATATGCGTCGATTTTCCTACTTTATCGAAGACCTGCGACAGGTATGGTGTATCAGATAAAGCAGCTGCATTGATTGCGTCGTCTATATTGCCGCCTATAAATTGAAATGCTTCAACATATATTGATTTAATAAATTGGCAAGAAATATTAAGTGAACCACCAATTATGAAAAACTTGCCTGACCAAGAAATTCAGTCTATCGTTTAATTAGGCGGCGAGGGTGAAGTGTTGTTTTTAAGGTTTCCATGTCACCATGCAAACTCAAGCTGTCGCACGGGCTGTAAAATTGACGACAATAGCTGCCAATTCTAATTGCATAAAAAAGTCACGATTAGGTGCAATAAGAGCCAAATTGGAATCACGAAACCTAATGCCTAAATTTGAGACAAAAAGAGATTTTCGAGAAAATTAAGTGTTTTTTTTAATAATATTTTTATAAAAAAAAAATTGTATTTTTGATTAAAGGTGATTAATATATATTTGAATTATATATTGCGTATCATTTATCACACATTTATCATTAAATTAAGCTTAATATTTGGCCATAACTGTACTAAACTTTTATCATTAAATTTAAATTTTTGAGGTCAGTGCGGAGGCAGAAGGTATTCATCAAATTAATTTCAAAATTACATTTATTTTAACTTTAATATAATGCACCAATTCCCCCCTATTACAACTTTAAATCTCTTTAAAAATATTTTTGCATACATCCGTGTTCCACCCTACTGACCATACTCAGAAACTCATACTCAGCTCCAGCAAAAAGTCAATAAATGGGCTGGAATAATAGGTGATCAGATTGTAGGACCAGTATTCTTCGATGGGAATCTTGATGGAGCAACATATCTTACGTTTCTTCAAGACGAGCGTATGCCAGCGTTAGCCACTTTATTTCCAAATCCGTTGGATCCCGACTTACCTGATGAACGAATATATTATCACCAGGACGGAGCTCCACCCCATTATTCTGTGATCGTTCGTAGATATTTATACAAAGTTTTTCCAAATAGATGGATTGAAAGAAGAGGTCACATTGAATGGCCAGCGAGATCTCCGGATCTTAGTCCCATGACTTTTTTTTGTAGGGATATATCAAGAGTAAGATCTAAGTAACAAAACCGAGCGACATTGAGGACGTTAAGCAACGTATTAGGCATGAAATACGGCAAGTCACACCAAAAATGTTACAAAACATTAAAGATGAATGTTATCTTCGATTTGCACTTGGCCAAGAAAGAAACAGTGCCCATTTTGAAGATTTGTTGCATTACATAGTATTCAAGTTATAAAATTGGTTTTCTTTTGTTTTATTACGTGGTCTTTGCAAATATCCAAGAAATAAATAGTGTGTTGTATTCCTTGCGAAGAGATCTTTCAAACGAGGTGTCACTTGACATACCTTTTGAAAAAAAAGGTCGTAGGTGACTGGGCACTTCCGGGAATAGATAAAGAAACAGCATATGAATAAAAATGAGTGTTTCAAGATATTTTAAAAAATCACCTATTTCGAAGCTTCGAATTTATTTTATTAATGTGAAAGTTTTCCACACTGTATATATGTATGTATATGTATATACCTTTGTATATACTTTGTATATTGTATGTATATGTATTTGTATGTATGTATGTATATGTATGTTGTATGTATGTATATGTATATACTTTGTATATTTTATGTATGTATATACCTTTAAAATTTCTCAGCTTATCCCTCGTCCTACTTTCCCTGTGATTTGGAGGCATTCACTAGTATACAGGCAGTCCGTTTTAATCACCGTGTTGTAGTGTCTCAGCTTAGCTCCCTTCGAGATGGCTTTCTTCTTGTATAAAGCATATGTTTGTATATGTCTACATTCCCTAAGTGTACACAGGCGTGCCTGTATGCTAATGAAAGTCTCCAAATGACAGGGAAAGCAGCACTCACAGAAGCTGAGAAATTTGAAAGGAAGATCTAAGAGAATGGGTCCAAAGAACGTAAATGGGCAGTATAGGTTAAGAGGAATGGAAGTACTTTACCAGAACACTGAAAGACTGATTGAGTCCATGATAAAACGAAGACTCAAATTCTATGGCCATTTATTTTTAAAATACTTGACAGTAGACCTAAAGTGTCTGACAAATGGTTTAAGGATTCAGGTTGGTCTGAATTCGGAAGAAATCTCAAACCAAACAAAGTTTAGGTCAGTGATAGACAAGTTTAAGGGATTTCATGACGAGCAAAAAAAGAACAGTGGTTGTACAGAAGAAGGAAGGCTTCCAGAAAAATGTAATTGTTGCCTAACGTGGTCTCTAATGGGCCTATACGATTTATTAAAATATCCACAAAGTACGAAGCTGCAAGACAATCCGCATTCAATGTTCTTAGAACTGACAACGCAGGAAGAAGTAAACTGGCCATAAAGAACGCTGATTTAAAACGCTGAAAGTACAGGAATCGATGAATTTCCAATTTCCATAATAAAATATGCTGGTGAAGAACTAGCAGTACCGTTAAAAGTAAGTACCAACAACGACTTCCAAGTCGGAGTATAACCCAACAGCGTTAAAGGTGTCAAAAACGGTATCTATATTTTATAAAGGTAGCAAGGACGACATAAACAACTATAGTGGCCTATCAACTTTGTATTGTCATTCTCAAATATAATTGAGAAACTGATTTGTAAAAGTCTGCTTTTCTTTATAAACAAAAAACACCTCTTAAAAATGCTTAAACATGTCAGTCAACCTCTTAAATCACCTCTTAACCTGACAGTCAACATGCGTTTACCAAAGTACGGAGTATAGAGACCGTATGCTTTTTTTTCCTAGAAGAAATTATGCAACAATTGGAGGAACAAAATATCCCATGCGAAATACTCCTAGATGTCTCAAAAGCATACGATACTGTTGACCACTCCAATCTTACGAAAAAAGTATGTACATACGGAATAAAAGGAGTAGTACTAGATTTACTCCCGAACTACCTTAAAAATAGAACACAGATAACAGAAATTGTAACATTGCAATGAGGGAGAGATCGACACCTAGGAGCATAAATATTGGGATACGACAGGGTAGTACCCTAGGTACTGTTTAAACTCTATACCAGAGGTGCGCAAATCGTGGGCCGCGACAGAGAGGGGTCGACAGAGATTTTTTTCTGGTTCGCATAAAGTCAAGTTCATAAAAGTTTGAGGCTTTTCATATATAAGTATCAGGTAGCAATAAAATAGTAAAATTTCAAAATAAATTTCAGAAAACTTTAAAAAACGTTTATAGTTTATTCAGGGACCTCGACGAATTTTTACACAAAACGCAGGGTTCCAAGTAAAAATAGTTTGGTTTACTTATGTAAGCATACTAATCGGAAATAGGTTAATATAGATCATATTGACTTACATCAATACCGTATTTGAGACTATGATAAACTGGTGTAATTAGAATAGACATCCTAAATAATGAGAAAACAGTGATTACAATATTTGAAACTAAACGGGATAAAAGATCATACAATGAGACTGTTACTAGATCAATTACTAATATTGAACTACAGCGACGTTAGAAATGCCTTCAAATCTGCAGCATGGCAAAACATCTTGCAGGAACTGGCAAGAAAGGGCATGCCACTGTATTTACTGTAATTAATAAGGAGCTATTTGAAAAATAGAAAAATCTTTCTGCAAGCAGAGAATCCAAGAGAAGAGCGCTATGTCAGCAGTGGTTTTCCACAGAGCTCGGTTCTGGGCCCTACGATGTGGAACATCCTGTACGATGGAGTCCGCGGACATAAACTTCCGGAGGTTGTGGAGATCGTGGGTTTTGCTGTCGACCTGGCTCTGGTAGTGACTGGGGAAACAGAAACTGGGGAATAATGCTCAGAGCAATTACAGCTATAGATCAAGTTGGTAATTGGATGGAATGAAAGAGACTAGAATTGGCTCCCGAAAAGACAGAAGCACTGTTACTAACAGGGTTCAGAAAAATCGGTTCTATTACTATTCTTGTAAAGGGAGAAAAGATAGTTCCGAAAGAATCAATTAAATACCTGGGTGTGACGATCGCCAAATGTCTATCATTTAAAAACTACGTCATCACAATCGCAGATAAAGCGCTTAAAACCGCTGCAGCATTAGACAAACTAATGCCCAACGACGGTGGCCCCAAAAGCAGCAAGCGAAGGCTATTATGCTCGGTGGTACATTAGACCATGCTTTACGCAGCTTCGATATGGGCAATTGCCATGGAGAAGAAATCGCTCAGGCATAAGCCATCGCTAATTCAACGGAAAATGGCACTGATAGTGTGCAGTGCATACCAAACGGTCTCAATGGAGGCCGCACTTGTAATCGAAGGTATAGTCTTCTTCTGTTGGCTTTATAACCCGCGGTGGGTTTTTGCATCTACAACAATTTTCTTCCATTCTGTCCTTTCACCGGCTTTCTCTCTCCAATCCCTTACTCCCATCTTTCTAAGACTTTCCTCCACGTCTTCCATCCATCTTTTTCTTGGCCTGCCTCTTTTCCTTCTTCCTACTGGCCGCCAGTTGTACATTTTCTTGGCTGGTCTGTACAGTTCTGTACAGGTGTCCCAGCCATGCTATTCTTTGAGCTTTTACATATCTCACTATGTCCGCTTCGTTTATTAACCTGCTTAGTTCATGGTTTATTCGTATCCTCCAAATTCCATGCTCATTTAGGATCGGTCCGTAGATCTTTCTGAGGATCTTTCTTTCAAAGATGCGTGGCGCGTCCTCCTCTGCGGTGGTTAGGGTCCAGGCCTCGCATCCGTACGTTATTACTGGTCTTATGAGTATTCGGTATATTTGATTTTGTGACTCAATAACTTGGACTTCATCAGTTTTTGGTATCCGTAGTAGCATCGGTTTCCACTAAGTATTCGCGAGCTTGTTTCTTTAGCTATTATGTTTGTTTTGTTGATTTCTATTCCCAAGTAGACACAACTTTCAATCTGCTCAAAGCGATACTCGCCCAAGTTAAGGTCATTTTTATCGTGATGCTCTCTTCCAACTTGCATGTATTTAGTTTTTACCTCATTTATTTTCAATCCCCTTTTTTGCGTTTCATCGTCCAGCATCAATAGTGCTTCCTTTAGCGCGTCTTTGCTTCTACATGTCAAAGTGACATCATCTGCATATGCAACAACCTGTGTTGATCGGTTGCCAATGTATCCCGTTATATTGAGCTTTCTCATGCATGCATCTAATGTTAGGTTTAATATCATGGCGTTCAGGGCATCTCCCTGCCTCACACCGATTTCGATTTTAAAGGCGGATGTAAGCTGGTTGTCTACTCTAACCGAGGCTTTCGAACCGGACAATGTAGCTTTTATTAGTTTTACGTATTTACGGGGTATTCCTAGTATCAGTAGATCGTGAAGGATCGTGTTTCTTTTGACGGTATCGAATGCCAGCTTAAAGTCTATGTAGAGGTTGTGCAGCAATATATCAAACTCGTATGCTTTCTCCTGCATTTGCCTTATGATGTATATATTATATGCTATCGTTGACCTATTGGCACGAAATCCGCTCTGATATTGTCCTAACATCTCTTCGTAGTAGACAGCGAGTCTGTTATAAAGAACGCCTGCTAGAACTTTGTATGTTACGTTAAGGAGCGTTATCGGCCGGTAGTTGCTACAGATCGTTTTGTCTCCCTTCTTGTGTATTGGTTGTATGATACCCAGTGTCCAATTCTCTGGTATTTTCTCTTGCTCCCAGATTTCATTAATCAGGTGTTTTAGTCTTACCGTTAGGTGTTCTCCTCCATATTTCAGAAGTTCGGCTGTTATACCGTCTGACCCAGGGGCCTTGTTATTTTTTAGCTTTCCAATAACACTTTCTATTTCTCTTAGGCTGGGGTTCTCAATCTTGGGGTCTACCGTATATACATCTAGCTGTAATTGTTCAGGATCTAAACTACAGTCTCTTTTAAAAATATCCGAGAAGTACCCTTGCCATCTTCGGAGTATCTCCTCGTTCTCTGTGAGCATGTTTCTGTCTTTATCCTTGCATACTGTTATCTTTGGTCTAAAACCCTGAGTATTTTGTTTTATTGCCTTGTAAAATTTTCTTGTTGCGTTTCTAGAATGATTCAGTGCCATTTCCTCTACCTTTCTGCTTAGTGCCTCTCTTTTCTTTTTTCCACATATTCTAAACGCGTTTATTCTTTCCCTATTGTAGGCTGCTTGGTTAGCTCGTGTGCTTCTGTCTAACAGTTTAAGTCTAGCCTTCCGCTTCACGGAGGTTGCTTTGAAGTGAACGCCTCTTTTTTCTCCAATACTTTCCATAGCACTCTCTGTTATTATTTTTTCGATGTTCATCCAGTCTTGCTCTTTGTCCTGTGTTTCTTGGTTTTCTTGTAGTTTAGTTCTGAGACTTTCTTGGTAGGCCCTCAAAACTTCTGGGTTTTTTAGGAGATCTATGTGCCATTTTGGCTGCTTTGCAGTTGTTCCCCTAGCCATTGTCGATAGTTTTTGTTTTGACCTTGCTCCAACTGGTAATGGTCGGAGTCCGCGTTCGCCCGGCGAAAGGAAATGACCTGTTCGACGTCCGTTGCCCATCTTTTGGTGATTAGTATGTGGTCTATTTGGTTCGTGTTTCGTGATCCAGGTATTTTCCAGGTGCCCTTATGGATTTCTTTCCTGGGGAAGAAAGTACTAACAGCAGAGTAGTTATTAGACGCGGCAAATTGGGCAACTCTTTGGCCATTATTGTTGGACTCATCATGCATGCTATGTTTACCAAAAACGCTAGCGTAGGCCTCTTCTTTACCCAATTTGGCGTTATAGTCGCCTAGTACTATAGCTGCGGCATGTCTCGGTATTTTATCGCAGACTTCTTGAAGTGCTGCGTAAAAAACGTCTTTGGTTTCCTCTTTTGCGTCCTCTGTGGGCGCGTATACGTTCATAAAGGTTCGAAGAATCGAAGGTATCGTACCAATCTCAAATAGAGTTACGCTCTCTCTACCGAATGCGAACAAGGAATTCTACCGAATGAGAATAAGCGACGACTGCGCAAAGAGCAATAAAAATAAAGCCGCCACAGCACGAACCTTCTCAAGGTATCTAGGATTCTAGGAATCTTCTTAAGGTATCTTGTTAAGGTGCCGTACTCTCTGTCAGCTTAGGCAACCTCGCGTGCATACTTGTGGAACGAATCATCCACTAATATACGGGACCTAACAGTTTATCGCCAATTTCGAGCCGCACTAGTTGAGAGGTTTACTAGGCAGAATTACTCGTGGTAGTTTGCGCTTGCTTTCCACGAGGTGGCCACAACATAATTCTGTGAAAAATTTTCAACGTTTGGGCGGGGATTGAACCCGGGATCTCATGTATAGCTAGCGGATGCGTTCATAATACATAAGGCATGGCAAAAAGAATAGGGGACTAGGATCCTTATACTTGACGTCGAGCGATGGGTGTCAGGAAAGCAGGTGAAATAAATTTTCAGCTTACACAAGTGCTAAGCGGTTATGGTTATTTTAGGGACTACTTGCATAATATGCGCAAGGCAACCTATAATCTCTGTGAATACTGTGACCTTGCAGATAGCGTTCGACACAGCATCTTCTAATGTCATCGATGGATACCAGAAGGAGAAAAGTGGGAAAAGAAAACTCTACTTAAACTAGAGCCCATAGGCCTACCCGACCATATGATCAAGAGAACATCCGGACAATAACAACCAATATGGTCGCAAACATCATGACCTTGATAGAGCAGAACGAGAGGAAACGGCTCCAAGTCGAAAGCAATAAGAAACTTGTCAGCACCTAAACCCCTAGTCACTAGACGTGGAAGGGGGATGTAAGGCAGAACTAATACAACGACATCTTGACGTCATGCGTGAAGCGGTTCCAATATGCTCGAGAAGTTTTAGGGGGCCACTTGACAAGTTAACCAATGGTGCTTGCTGCGTTCCATTTAACAATATAAAATATTGAGCTACAGAACAACGCAAAATTGCTTAGAATCCACTTCGGCGATACACTAGGATGGAGAACGCATGCAGCCAAACTAGAAACTAAATAAAGGTGTGTTGATGCCGTGAGGATCCTAAAACAATTCCTGAACATTGAGATCATGCAGACAGTATATTACGCTAACTTTCACAGCCACGGTTCAGTATAATGTTTTAGGCGAGAGAAATACTAACATATGATGTGTTCAAGTGTCAGAAAGAAACTCTAGGGATAATATGTAACTTAAACTATAGAGAGACTTGTAGCGGAAAGTTTAGGACAACGAGAGACCTAACGACTACTGGCACACACATATATGCGTCGATTTTTTGTTTAGCAAAAAATAAAAATCTCTTTGTAGAGTTTAAAATCATACCCAGATTAAAGATTAAGGGACACATTTGATTTAGGGAACATCACAGTTTAGCATTTATGTTTTTTTTTAAGTAAAAGCTGTTCAAATGTTAGCTTATACAATGATATAAGAATACTTGTGGCACGCAAATGAATATTTCCAATGCCCTTGAGATATGTAGTAATAATTGAATTGATAAACAGTCATTGTATTACTCATGCGCGATAAGTACTATTTTGGCGTGCGTTTTTTAGTACGACAGTGTTTCTTTGTCAATTCAATTATTTGCGTGCGACAAGTATACTTGTCGCACGCTTGGCGCACGCAAATTTAAAAAAAAATAGAACAGGTAACTAAAAAAAAACAATCAAAATCGAAATTAAAAAAGTGACGTGAAAGTGAAACAATTTTTTTCATTACGAAATTGAAATTATTTGTGACATTCTATTGTGATACCGGAGACTGATGAGAGTTCTTATGACGAATCCACACCACCGGAGTAATTGAAAAAGCAATCTTCCTTTTAGATTCTTTTTTTTTATGACCCCTGTACCCTTGTAAACTTGTCAAACTATGTCTCTTCGCATGAGTAATAAAAGATATTATCTGCAACTCGTGCGGTATTGTTAATTGCCCTCTCGAGGGAATGAGCCCAACTTCGCTCTCGTGGGCAATTGACAGCTTGCCGCAGTAGTTATCCCGCATGAGTAATAAAAACCATTTTGAATTTGAATTTGACTCAAAAAGACAAATTTAGACAAGACTGAAAAAGAAATTGGCCAAAACTGGGGTATATGATAATATAAGTTAAGAAATGTTTACCACTAATATCAAGTGCGAACCGTCGACCAAGCAAACACGCGCTCGCTCGCTCGATACATATTTCATTAATTATTACTAGCCTATTCATTTTGGAATTGATTTTCAATTAGTATTTATGTTGTAAGTGATTCGGTAGTGATAAAAATGTGATTGTGTAAGATGGCCGATGAAAATGAGGATCTGCACCTCGTTCCGCAAAAAAATGCTACTAAATGTAGAATATGCAAAACCTACATTGGAAAAAACATCACTAAAGTGAAATGTAAGTTATGCCATAATGCGGTGCATGATAAATGTTACGAAAATTTGTCAACCTTCTTTCATATGGATAAAGAATGGAATTGCAAACAATTTGTACCTAATGAGCCCAAATCTGATGAATCGATAATTGAAAAAAAAAATCGTCTACTAAAGCAGTGGTGCGCAAACCGTGGGTCTCGACCCCTCGGGGGGTCGCGAGAGACATTTTGGGGGTCGCCTAATTCAAAGAAATTTATTTACCAGTAAAATAGTCAATTTAAATTATATTATTTAGAAAAATAGAACTATATTTCTTAGGAAACCATTTTCTGTTTTAGTACCTACTCAGAGCTTTAGCAATGCTTTTGACGCTCTTGGGCAATAATTAATTTTATTACGAGTAAATTCTGTATCACAAATTCAAATTTATGAAAAATCTACAATTATTATATAACTATTTTCCAACCGCAATCGTAAACCTGATGTGTGCCAATAATTTTTTTTCTAAGTATCGTAGCAGGCAGCACTTGTATAAAGGTCTCCGCTCAGTGCGTCAGTGCGTTGCGGTTCGTTGTCATACGTGCGAGAGCGGAAAAATATGTAGTGCACACACCAATGCGTTAAATGGATTGCGTATTTAGTTAATTCTCTTAATTTTTTATTTCATCAGGAAATCTTTGTTATTTCGATCGAATATGTTGTATCTATTTGTGTGTTTGTATTATGTTATTGTTCTAATTGTATTTTATAATGTATTTTTATCGTAAACTTATAATTATTTAACTATTTGATACAGATGTGCTTAATAATGTATGGCCATAATTTTCTTTTAGCACAAATAAGGTAAACAAACAACGAACACCGTTAAAAAAACAAACAAATTATTGAATGGGATGGTCACTATGTTTCACTATGTTCACTATGTTTTAACCACACTTATTATATAATGGTATATTTTCTAACTAGGGCGAAAAATTCACAATTTAGTATTACGCAAATGCGAAATTGTGCGCACGATGCGCACATTCGCTCGAGAGGGAAATTGACTATTTCGCCCTGTTACAAACGATATTTTTTATTACTCATGCCAGTGGATGTTTCTTACAAATTCGGGATCCAGGTTCTATAAAAAAATGAAATATAAAATGAAGAATTTGCTTTTTCAATTGTCTCTGATGGTTTGGATACGTCCTAAGAACTCTCGTCAGTCTCAGATATCACCATAGAATCATCATAGAAAGAAAATTACACTTATTTTGAAACGCTTTCTTTAATTTCTATTTTGTAATGGAAATTTTAAAAATTAAATACCTTCATAATAGATATGTGGTTAAAAATAGATACTTACGAAAATGAAAATAATGACAATACAAGTTTGAATGATAGACCAACGTATAATAAACTAAGAAAAAATGTGGATAAAAAACAACAGTGAATCCACTGGCACTGTTTCCACTTCCAAAAATATCGAATGAAATGTGTTATCTAATAAAAAAATGAGAAAATGTCAAGATGGGTTTATTAAATACGGATTTACATTTTGCGTTGTTATTGGGGAAGACAGACGTTCTTCCCCTTTAACTACGTTCTTGTGTTATTGGCTCGGATAAATTAGCAAATGAAAGTTTGAAACCTGCTAAATTAAAAGAGGAAGCAAAATAATTTGCAGATAAATCTGAAACCTTTTTTAAACGACGCCGACTGGCTGAAAGTATGAAAACTCAAACTGTATTTTTGAAATTATATCAATTCCTGAGAAGGGTTTACGGTCTTATCCTTAGAAGTTTCATATTTAATAGCGAAAATTTGAAACCACATACAATTGGAGAATCCCTCAATCTTCCTTCAGCAATTAAAATGACATCAATTATGCCTGGACAAATATGGTAACGATTTAACAATACCAGTATAAATAGATTCCGTTTCTTGTCGAATTTCCGCCATATCACGTATTATCGAATCAGTTCTGTTAAATCTAATACAAAACTCTCCTGAGTTTGCTCTACAACTTGACGAAACCATTGACATTACCAGAATATCTCAATTAATTGTTTATGTGAGATGCGTTTATGAAGAAGACAGATTTTTTTAAAAACTTAACGATTTGAATTTGAGTTTACAGGGAGAGAGTACAAACATTTTTATATTGAGCAGTAAAATTGAAGCTTTTAGAAAGAAGCTGATACTTTGGCAAGGAGAATTAAAAAAAGCAATACAGACATGTTCCCGTGCTTTTCAAAATTTACTAAAGAAAATAATAAGTATAGATTTCTGGTTATTTAAAAAACACCATTTCCCATCAATTCATAAAATTGGGAGAAAACGAAAAGGTTCGAAAAATTGAAAAAAGCCGAACATGGAAGCAATCATGAGCTCGTTGCAAAAGCATACTTCACATGAATTCTTATGATTTAAGGTTTTTTAAAGTATATTTCTTTAAAAAAATATTTATTCTCATATGCATGAACAAAACCATTGTTTCGTAAAATTATATGTTGTACTCAAACCTCTAATAAGGCAGACACATACATGGTGTTTTTAAAAGAGAATAAATAAGTCATCAAATTTTAATTTCTAAATACAAATATACCGCTTCATGCTAATACTAGACTTTACTAATATGTGCGCGTAGATGCAGATTCATAATCTGAAGTTTTATGGTGTCAAAACCTTTATAGTAATTTTATGATGGTATCTAAGTTTGTTGCGCTATTTTAAAAAGACTGTATTTTATTCAATGGCGTTACTAAAATTCCTTTAAAAACACTCTCTAAACGCAAATCCCAGAAAAACTTTCACTTTACCTACGTTAACGATTAAAAAACGTCTACTGTCGATCCAGGGGTCGCGACAAAATTTTACACAAAATGGGGGGTCGCCAATTAAAAAAGTTTGCGCACCACTGTACTAAAGGAACATGTTATTGTGTTACAAAAACTTGTAAAGGAAATGGAAACTGTAAACCAACTTCAAAAATTGCTACACTCGAAAATAATAGTGGATCCCCAGGTATTTCTAAGCAATATTCATACAGCCAAGCGGTAAAAATCATCGATAAGAAACAGTCAGCAGATATCTTCAATAAACAAACGAGTAAAGTGAAAGTGAGTGGAGATAAGGTATAATATAAAATGTATACAAAAAGATGTTAATCCTGTTGCTCTAGATCTACGCATTGATTCCATGAAAGTTCTGACCAATGGTTTGATAGTGAAATGTGCTGATAATAATTTGCGTGATGTCTTAATTGATAAATTAAAATTTTGGCTAGGAAATAACTATATTGTTGAACAATCGAAAAAGTGGAACCCACGTCTCATAGTTAAATCGGTTGATGCTAATGTAATTGACGCGTATGATGGAGATGATGAGTTAATTAGTAGTATTTGTACCTTGAAGAATCTTGAAACAACTAATATTGAAATTGTAAAAAAAAATAAAATTGGTAGATGGTAAAACATAAAAATGGTTATAATCTAGTTCTTGAAGTATCCAATGCACTCAGACACAAGGTTCTATCAAACAGAAGTAAGCTTTAAGTAATATATTGGGTGGCAGTACTGTTTATGTGATGACTATTTCTCGATCACACGTTGCTTTAAGTGTTCAAGATTCGCTCACATAAGCAGCAACTGTAAGGGTGAGGTAATCTGTCCTAATTGTTCTGGTAATCATGAACTGAATATCTGTAGTTCTAATGTTTTGAAATGTATTTACTGCACGGAATTAAAAGAACGGGTAAAGTTAAATATTGCTACCGATCACCGCTGTGGAGATCAACATAAATGTACTGTTTATAAAAAAAATAATTAATAGCTCAATAGCGAAAACTGATTATGGCCAAATTTGACATTCACTTGCATTCTAAAATAGTTTATATAGCTTTGTGCTCCTTTTCAGCTGGTTTCTCGTATTTTTTTTATATTTTGTATCATTTATATTTAATTGTAAATATGCCTATAAATGTGATTATCTATCGGCAGCAACTCTTCCTATATTGCCAATAAATGATTGATACTGATCTAAATTTTTGTAAAATAGAAAAAAAGTTCAGTGACATTAAATTTAAAAAAAATAGCATCTGCAAAGATGACCTGCTAATCCTACACCTCAATGTCCGTGGACTCAATAAGAATTTTGAACACCTTGAATCATTTATTGAAAGAATGAAAACAAATGTTATTGTGTGCTCTGAAACATGGACTATTCAATGCAAAGAACTTCTAAGGCTAAGTAATTATAGTATATATTATAACGAGAGTAGGGTAAAGAGAGCTGATGGAGTAATTATATATGTTAAAGAAACTCTAATTCATTCTGTAACAGTTCATATGGTGGGTGATAGCATGTTTATGTCTACCATACTTAAAAATGATAATACGCTTAAAATAACTGGAGTATATAGGAGTCACGATATCCCCAAAGGAAACTTTACAGCTAATCTAGTTCGCTTCCTTAGTAATAATAAAAACTGTAACAATCATATAATCGTGGGTGATTTTAATATAGATATTTTACAATATAATAACCTCTGTGAAGATTTCTTGAACTCTTTGGTAGAGTTAGGCTTCTTGCCATATTTTAATGGTATTACAAGATCTAGTGACTCGGGTGGTACCTGTATTGATAATATGTTTGTCAAATCCGATCTAAATTGTAAATCTTTTACTTATACTAATGTTTTCACGGATGCTTCCACTATTTTTGACGATAAACTGGAGCAAAATAAATAATAAAAATTAATTAACTACCATAACCTAATAATCTATAGCTCCAGAAACAACTGGCAAGCAAGATTGGAGATACAGGAACCTGTTGAGGCTACAAATTTACTGGTAAATAATATCCAATGCTTGATGAATAAAACCTATTTAGAAAAAAACTTAAGAAAAAATATAATAATGCTAGGAAGAAATGGATAACCAAGGGTCTAATTAGGTCTTGTAATACCAAGGAGCAACTATATTGCATATGGCAGCTAAATAAATCAAATTATCACCTAAAGAATGATTATAAAAGTACTGCTACATTTTAAATAAACTACTAAAGTTAGCTAAAAGGCAATTTGAAAGCAATAGGGTTAGGAATAATTAATAATAACAATAATAGTAAGAAATTATGGCAATTTATCAACAGTAAGATTGGCAAGGGTACAAAATGTAACAACGAGATTGGTCATATAGTTTGTGGTAATGATAAAATTACTGAAAATATAAAAATTGCAGATACCTTTGCTACCTTCTTTAATAACATAGGTACGGATCTAGCCGCCAAAATTATCCGAAACAATGTTAATATAACCACAAATAAGATAAAACTAAATGAAAATACAATCTTCCTAAGTCCAGTCCCATTCTTTGATGTTGAAAAGACAATCCATGATTTAAAAGATAGAACTGGGGGAGTAGATGGAATAAGTAGTAGAGTCTTGAAATGTTTAGTTAAAGTCATTAGTGAACCGATAGAACATATTTTCAACCTATGCTTGACCAATGGTATATGGCCTGAATCCCTTAAAAAAGCTGAAATTATACTGGTGTATAAATCTGGCGATAAGCATTTAACTAACAATTATAGACCTATTTCATTAATTTCGAATATTGCCAAAGTTTTTGAAAAACTTCTACATTATAAACTGATAAATTTTTTAAACTTAAAAAAAGTAATATCAGACAAACAATTTGGCTTTATGAAAAATAAAAGTACAAATGATGCGTTAATGTATGAAACTGATTTCATATTTAAAAACATTGATATTGATAAACCAACAATAGTAGATTTTCTTGATTTAGCTAAAGCATTTGATACTGTCAATCACAAAATTCTCCTTTCTAAGCTTGAGGCATATGGGATTAGGGGGGTTGCTTATGATTTGTTAAAAAGCTATCTATCTGATAGAACTCAATTAGTGAGGTATAATGATTGTTATAGCAAAACACATATTTTAGTAACAGAAATTCCCCAAGGAACTATCTTGGGTTATACCCTTACTTACTCCTTACTTACCCTTACTATTCATATTATAATTTTTTTTTTAATATATTGAAATTTGTTCAACAATCAGAATATATAATTTTTTTTTCTCTTCTATGAGCTGAAGTTATGATGATCGATTAGGCGTGATGAGGTGTCCATCCAACGATAGGACCTCTGAGTACCGTTAAGCGTCAGTTGGCCAGCGTCTCTTGAGTCTTCTGAGGACTTGGTGCTGGGGAAGCGTCTTTACTAAAGAATTTGTGTGTGATTCTATTTTGTCTTGATGCTCGTCTTTCCTTAATTTCTTTCGTCACAGGGGTAATTTGCAAGTCGTCTTGGATCATGTGGTTTGTTACGTACCATGGAGCGTTAGCAATTGATCTTAATATTTTAGCTTGGCATCTTTCCATGATCGCGATATTCGATTTGCTGGCACATCCCCAGAGTTCGATGCAATAAGTACAGATAGGTTTGATGATAGTTTTATATAAAAGTATTTTGTTGCTTAGCGTTAAACTTGAGTTTTTGCCGATGAGCCAGTTGAGTTCTCTATGTCTGAGATCAATCTGTTTTCTCTTTTTGGTAATGTGGTTCTTCCAATTGAGTTTGCTGTCTAGATGTAATCCTAAGTACTTGACTGTCGAGTATTGGAGGATTTCTATGTTATTTAAATAAACTGGAGGAGAGAGACCTTTTCGTAACGTGAATGTTGCATGGCAGGACTTAGTTTCATTGATTTTAACTTTCCACTTCTTTAACCACTTTTCCAGTAGATGTATGTAGTCTTGGAGATGTTTTATGGCGATGTTGGGGTCTAAGTGATTAGTTAGTACTGCTGTGTCGTCTGAAAATGTTGCTATGGTTGTGTCTGGTGTTTCGGGTATATCTGAGGTGTACAGCACATATAGTAGAGGACCCAGTACACTGCCTTGTGGGACCCCAGCGTTGATGGGAAATGCTGCAGATACTTCTTCGTTGACTCTGATTCTGAACTGTCAGTTGTGTAGGTTGAGTAAGTTCGAGAAAGCTGTAATTACCTTTTTTATTTTGTATAATAGTCCCTCGTGCCAGACTCTGTCGAATGCCTGTCTAACGTCTAGGAATAGTGAAGTGCAGTATTCTTTTTCTTCAAATGCGGTATTTATTTTATGGGCGATTCTGTGGCATTGTTGAACAGTTGAATGGTGCCGACGAAATCCATACTGGTGTCTTGGGATACAGTCTGCTGAGTTAGAGTCTGGGTCTATTCTTGTTAGTATCAATCTCTCCAGTAGTTTAGAAACCACTGACAGCAAGCTGATTGGCCGGAAGAATGTTACTGAGCTTGGATCTTTTCCTGGCTTTGGCATTAGTATTATCTCAGCAAGCTTGAAAATTTTAGACCAGTACTGGAGTCTGAGGATTGCTTTGAAGATGTATGTGAGCAGCACAATGCCTTTTCTTTGCAACTCTTTCAGCAGTTTGTGTGTTATTAGGTCCGTTCCTGGTGCCTTCTTTGCACTTAAATGTTGGATTGCGCCTTTGATTTCCTTGGGTGTGACTGGAGTCAGTGGCAGTTGGGGTTGTGTGTCGGAAGCAAGGTATTCTGATATTTCGTCGTTTTTATTATTGTCCGTTGGCTGGAATACCCCAGCTAAATATTGTGCAAGTAGGTTGACTTTTTCGTGATCGCTTTTAGCTCATTGTCCTTGCGTTGGTGGAAGCATGCGTAGAGGTGATGCCAATAATGAAGATTTTTTGAGGGATTTGATGGGTTTCCAGAAGGAGTTATCAAATCTGTTCAGCCTGCCCAAGTAGTGCTTGAATGATTCCGTTCTGTACTCTCTGAGTTTGGTCTTTAGTCTGTTACTGACCCGGTTCAAGCAGGTTTTATCGTGAGGGTTTCGGCTTCTCTGCCACTTGGCTCGAGCTCTTCTTTTTTGTGCCGCTAATATCTTAATTTCAAGTGGGATGTTGATTTCGAGGTGTCTATACTCTACTTTATTAGTAGCTTGTTGTGCAGCAGCTTGCATAACTTCTTGTAGTTTGACAACAGTTTCGTCGAGTCTATCGGGATCTTTCAGGTTTATTTTTAGATCTATAGTTTCGTTTAGGGCACTGCGGTAGCTGTCCCAATTGGTGTTTGCGTCGTGTAGTCTGGGGGGTGGTTTCCGGTGAATAGCTTTTGTGCTTATTGTCGCTATTACTGGAGAGTGGTCAGATGTTGAATCGTAGCTTGATGTTATGTCCGTGTAGGTTGATGATATTCCACTACTAATGAATAAGTTCAGGAGGTCAGGAGTTTTGTTGGGATCTGACGGCCAATATGTAGGAGTTCCTGTTGACATGTACGAGTACTTTTTTGCATTTATGAGGTTGTATAGTTCTTTCGCCGTTGTAGTTGTTAGCCTGGAGCCTCATGCAGTATGTTTGCTGTTCCAGTCGCCTCCGGCAATGAATTTTGGTCCTAGCGTTTCGAATATCCGCTTGAAGTCATCTTTTTTTAGGTTGTGTTTTGGGGGGCAGTATGCTGCTGTTACGACTAGGTTGTATGGTAGTGAGTATATTTTTATTGATGTGGCTTGGATTCTGTCAGATGCGAATTTTGGTAGAACGGCGTGCCGGATGTTTTGTTTTATTAAAATGGCTGTTCCCGCATGTGCGGTTTGGTAAGGAATTTTAAAGTAGGATTTTTCTGTAAAATGGGTTTCACTTACTAGAAGGATTTCTATAAAGTTTTGTTTTAAGAACAGTATAACCTCATCTTTTTTTCGCGCTAGGCCGTTGACGTTCCATACTGCTATGCGAATGAATTTAGACATTACCCAGTTTGTTTACTAGCATTGTCAGCATGTTGAGCACCATGCTATTTTGTTGGATAATTTGGTTGAACATGGCTTTGAATTCACCTAGGAATTTGTTGAGCACTACACTGGTAGATTCTTCGTTGTTGGTGGTGGCTTGTGGTGGATTGTTGATTGCTTGCGCGTAGCTTCTGTTGGGGTGGCTGGATGTCTGGCTGTTATAAATGATGTTTGGTTTATTTTGCTGTAAACTGGGTCCAGTGTTGTTGTGGCTTTTGACTTTTTTAAGTAGATTGTGATAAAATTCATAACTTTTATAGTTGGCCGGGTGGTTTCCTCCACAAACAAAGGGTGCATGTAGCTGGTGTATCCTTACTTTTCTTGCAGCTAGCTGTGCTGTGAGGACCTCCGCATTTTACGCACACAAAAGGTCTGTTGCAGTATGATTTTGAATGTCCATACATTTGGCATCTCGTACATTGTACGATATTTCTATCTTTTTTTGGGGGTTCAATCTGGATATTGCTATTTTGTAGTTTTTGTATTTTGTAGATGTCTTTATTGTTGTCAGAGGGTTCGATATCGACGAAAAAAAGGTTTAGCGGCTCCTTCGTTACTCTGTGTTTGGCGTTTATGGTATTTCGTACCTTGTGTCCGTGGTTGGATATTTCTTCTCTTATGTCGTCTGAGTTGAATGAGTGGTGTAAATGCTTGATGACTACTCTTTAGGCTCGTTCCTCTTTTGGTTGGTATGTGTGAGGTATAATATTATTCTCTCTCATATATTTCGCTAGTTTTCTGTAAGTTTCTGGGCTACAGCAGTTTATTTTTACTGTGTTATCTGCTTGACATTTGGTGGTGTATTCGTCCTCTTCTAGTATGTCTGACAGTTTTAATTTCATTTCTGGAAAATTAAGGACGTCGTACACAAATATTGGTGGTGGCTTAGGTTTTTTTTCCTTTATCATCATGGTTATCATCTCCAGGTTATCATCATTTGTTTTATTATTATCGTGAGAGGCTGTTAGCACACTAAATTTGTTGGACAGTGGTAAATTAGTATTTTCGTTGTTTGGGTTTTCTCGACTTGTTCTTATTTTTCTGCGTTTTGTGCTTCTCGTAGAAGCTTGTTGCCACGGGTTTTCCTTGGATGGAGCCGTTTCTACGACTTCGTCGTCGGTGGTAGACATCATTCTAATAAGTGGTTGTTTTATCGGGTTATTCGGCTGTGGGGCGCGAACTATTTGCATGTTTGTAAATTGATTGTTTAATACAGGTCCGTTTCCAGTAGGGAACATTTTGCATCGCTAAATTGGATACTTTTTATCTTGTTGTATAGTTTTTTATCGTTAAACTGCGTTTATCTGTTCGAGAACCGGTCGTTCGCTGATAGTAAGCACTATAAATACGTCCATACGGTTTGAAGTCTCGAACGTGAATATATTATATATCAATGATATTATTAACATACTATCTACTAGCAATTTAGTTTCATATGCTGATGATACGGCTTTATTATGTTCGGGTCAATCCTGGGAGGAGATAGCGGCGAAAACTATTGTATAGTTGAATAAGATTCATATATGGCTTAGAACTAATCAACTATCACTAAACATTAATAAAACTACTTTTATAACTTTTGGGTGTTATCGCGATAGTATTCCTGTTGATATCAAGCTATATATTGAGGATATGGAAATCATGAGAGTCGACTCCTGTAAATATCTTGGAGTAGGGGAGACTGGGGCAGTTTTGAACATGGGGCACCTTTGAATATTTTGAATTTCCCTGAAATAATTATTATTTCTATTATTTTGTCAACTCTGGTAGTATGACAAGCCAGCTGGTAGTTGAGCAGCCATCTTTTGTAACATCAGAATGTATGTTTTTTGTGTGTATGTGTTGTTGAGAGGTTTGTTTTTGTTTCTGCAGTTGCAAGGATTTTATAATAACATATTTTTATCAAAACACTGTTTATTTATTGCACATAATAACCAAGTAAGTACACTATTCATCTATAGTTGTAAAACTTAAATATTCTTTATATATTTTTTTGTAATTTATGAGTTTATGCGGTGTTGTTATGTGGGGCACTTTTGAACAAAGTCTAGTGGGGTACATATGAACAGTGTCCAATAGCCTCTTATTTTGAGATACTTATTTTTTGTTCAAATATAGTTTTTGGATACCTTGGAGAAAGAACATTCCAAACACCTGATGAAACAGACTGCCACAGATGAAGAACAAATAAAAAAAAATGTTCCCCAACCTTAGACTTCTTAGAAAACGTCCCTATCCAACAAGGAAACTGTTGATGATAGGATAGTAGTTGGAAATTTTGTTATTGTTATGTACGAAGGAGAGCTATACCCTGGAAAAATTACCAAACAAGTATATGCTGATTTGGTACTTGTCAGTGCTATGATAAGAAAAGGCAGGCAATGGGTATGGCCAACCAAGGTAGACGAGGTGTCCTATTCTACAATTGAAATAGTTAGCAAAATTGAGGAGCCAGAACCGATCAGTGCTGGACTTCGTGACATATTCAGTGTGCCAGAATTGGATAAAATGCTTGGGTACTATTGATTCATTTTTGTATAGACTTTTGTTAGCAGTGCCCAAACTGACAATTTTATATTTAGCTACCTACTTGATTTTTTATTTTTAATTGTGTTCAAATAAATTTATTTCAAACTTTTTTATGCTAATAATTTGTGTTATTAATAATAATTATTTTATTTAAGTATAATAAAAACCACTTGAACTAGTTTTGGGACTATTTTCTCCAATATATTTGAGGTTGACTATGGGTGTTCAAAAGTGCCCCATGCCTGTTGAAAGGTACCCCATACATGGGGCACTTTTGAACAATGGGAGAGGCTTGCGTTAAGGCCAGTTTATGGGAAACAGAATCACTATTTTCATGGGTAGACAATTTTAAGAGGTGGCTTAAATTATAACTTAGGAGGGCAGTGCATTTTGGTGTATTAAATATATAAGGCGGTATAAGAAGTATATAAAAACTAAAAACTGTTCAAAGGTACCCCAGTCTCCCCTATATCTTGATTGTTTTATGAGATGGGACTACCATATTAAAGAAATTTAAAAAAGACTAGATACTTGATCTTTGTGTTTCATAAACTAAGTCATATTCTAGAACCAAAAGCTATGAAGGTCATATGCCATGCCCTCTCTGAAAGTATTGTCAGCTATGGTTTAATAGCTTGGGGTAGTGCCTGATAATGTAAATAAACCACTTCTTGCTATACAAAATAGATTGATTAGAATAGCAAAGGTTCAATCTGTATTAAGTATTAATAAAATCTATATAGTGAATACTATAGTTTATTTTTATGATGAATGTAAAAGAATATATATGATGCATATTGGAAAAACAAGAAACAAGTTGATTATTTTGCCAAAGGCTAATAAATCCATTAAAAAAAAATGCGCGTTATACGGCTATTAACAATTTTAATAAATTACCGAATAATTTAAAAAACCTGATTGGAAATAAAATAACTGTCAAAAAAAATATAATTAATTGGATCAATTCTTGGTAATTCTGTATGAACTACTGTGATATAATCTACGATTGAATCTTGTGTGTTTGATACTTTCTTGGTACTTAATGAGGTTGACATGGGATATGTGTGTTTATGTTTCAATGTTTATGTTTCAATTCAATGTTTCATGTACTTTGTTTCAATTTTCTGTGGATCTATGATTATTGGTTATCAAGCTTAAGTATGAACTATTAGTAAGATTATGTTGATATTTATGTTGATTAGTAATATTATGTTGAATTATAATTATGTTTTTTTTTATTATTTTAAGTATTTAATAAATTTTTGTAAATTCCAAGTGTTTGGAATCCAGTCATATGCACAGCTTTTTTTTAATTTATTTTTTTATATATCTCTATAAGACACAATGTATGTTAATATCTATGTACTTTGTGTATCATTTGCTGGATAAGAATAAATAAATAAATATTTTGGGGCAATTCAATCCATGAATTCGTTTTATTTTGTTTAATATTTTACTTATCAACAAATTAACAAAACCGTGAGGTTTATTCTATTTCTCGAGTATTATTTACGTTCTGGGATGAAATAGTTAAATAAATATTGTGAAAATTTTGTCATCAATAAAGATAGAAAGTGGGCTGTAGGTATTAAACGGTTGATGCCGTCCGATATACCGCCTAATTATGATAATAATCATATAATCATATTAAATTAGCCTAATCATATTAAAAATTACTCTAACAGTAAGACTAAAAGATTTTTGGCCTCTAAAGGGCCAATCACTGTACTGTTTACTCCTATATTTTTGCTAAAAAATCTATTGAGATTTAAATTTTGATTTTATTTTTTATTTTTAAACATTTTCTTTATTTCACATTGGGTTTTCTACGAAACAATTGAATGTTTTTTTAATAAATGTAATTTTAGAACCTATAAATTTTTAGTCCATATTTCACAAAAAAAAAAAAATTATTTTTGAGTAAAAATAATATCCATTAAAAATAATAATAAAAATAATTTATCAAGAAAGAACGTAACAAAAGGCTTATTATTTACTGTTTTTTTTTTTTTCATAAAAATGCAACATTAAATTTTCTTTTATAAAATGTATACACATTTATAGATATATTTTTTATTACTCATGCGTTAAAAGTATTATCCGGCGCACGTTTTTTAGTACGAGAAATGCTGCTTTTGGTTATATTTCCACGTAACTTGGATAACGCTCACAAATATTCAATATCGCTAGGTTGCATTAAAAAAAAACAATTAAATAAACAAAATGAACCAAAACCGTCTCAAAAAAAAATCAAGAAAGCATTATGGTTAGTCCGAGACATCTATAACAAAAAAATTATATATCAAGACAGACAAAAATTCAGCATTACAACACAATTATAAAACCAACAGTCCTTTACGCAAGCGAAACATTGACACTTAACAGAAAACAAGAACTAGAAAAAGGAAAAACGAAGAGAGGAAGATCATCAGAAAAATTCTAGGAGCAAGAAATACCCAAGACGTCTACAGGCTACAATCAATCAAAACAACAGAAAAGTTTTCAAACATTGAAATTGACATTAAGAAAAGACAAATGGAATTCTTTCGACATCTAACGAGACTACCAGCAAATCGACTGTCAAAAAGTATGTTAGATTATACTAAAGAATTCGACACCTTGGTTAGACGAACTTCGAAAGGACATCAGAAATGCAAACATATGTACAACAGACATTTTAGAAAGAGACACCTTCCGACGACGCAAAGTAAACAAATGGGAAGTTACTTTAGAGCAACCAAAGTAGTACAGACCGAAGTGGTCGGAAGCATATAAGCAAGCCTTTTCGGAAAGAATGAAAACTTATAGGAAATACAAGAAGAACTCAAAGAAAACTTGATTGAGTTGCTTGCTTAACGTCTTCCATTATTGGGAGAATACGCTAATAATAATAATAAAATAAACACAATCAAGACTTGATAAACACAATCAAGACTGAAAAGTGAAATACCTTATTGACAGATGTAGAGCACCATGAGACTTTTAATTGTTTCGTTCTCTTCACAATTCTTTACATGTGTTTACAGGTATAGGAAAAAGGTAAGTGCGGTAAGGTTCGGGAACTCAGATAATTAGAGTGTAACCCACCTGGATCATACGCGATCAATAAAAGTGAAGTCATATGGGTGAAACTAAGCCTTAAGCTTAAAACAAGAGGAAGTTAGAAGAATAGTTACTAGCAACTAGCTGCAATTTGAACTGAATTAATACAATGCAAAATACGAATAGTCTAATAAATTACTTTCCGTCTAGTCTAATAAATATTAAAACTATAACTAACCTCTAACATCCCATGCTCCTTCAATTTGATAGGCAGATGTAGCTACACCAAATGAAAAATTTTGTGGAAAAACATAGCCATTACAGAAAGAAGTTGCAATAGATAAACTGAAAGAAATAATTATAATAGCTTCTTTTTTAATTGCTTCGTTATTTTTTTAATTTTTAATTGTGTTCAAATAAATTTATTTCAAACATTTTATTGCTGATGATTTGTGTTTTAATAATAATTATTTTATTTAAGTGTAATAAAAACCACTTGAACTAGTTTTGGGACTATTTTCTCCTATATATTTGAGGTTGACTATGGGTGTTCAAAAGTGCCCCATGCCTGTTGAAAGGTACCCCATACATGGGGCACTTTTGAACAATGGGAGAGGCTTGCGTTAAGGCCAGTTTATGGGAAACAGAATCACTATTTTCATGGGTAGACAATTTAACAAAAACTTACCTGAAAATGATTCTCGAAAGTTTCATTTTAAACTGGTAAAATTTCGTACTGTTTGGCACAGTATTTATACTCATCGGAAACGAGGAATATGTTTACATGTATTAAATGATAAGAAAGCAATTAAGATCAAGAATGCCTGCTACCTTACAAATTAAAATGTTTTTATTTCGCAATTTTTTTGAATTGTAAATTTAACTCTTACCTTGTGAATTTTAACTCAAGTTATGTAACGCATGACGGCAAGAAAGAACAATACGTAACCTGTTTCGGGATTTTTTTTATAAATCGCCTATATCGAAGTTACGAATCTTATTCCAAAGTTAAAGTTTCCACACTGTTATATCAAACGACATTCGTGAAAATATATAACGATGAACCTTTAAAATATTTGAAGAAAAATATATGACAATTTTTTTAGTAATATGAAATTGCTGCAACATTTTCTGTACTTAATGAGTAGATAACTAGTAGACAAAGTAAAATTAACAATGTTAAAATTGCGACCTTGTTATTGTAGATAGAAAATTTTGTTAAAATACTACAAATAATTTAAAAACAAAATGTTTCTACCATTTATTTTATAAAAATATTATATAACTTATGAAGTTATATAAATCAAAACACTTAGTACGACTTGTGTGTCGACTGGTGAAGGTACTTTTCAGTTATCGGATGATATTTGAGGTAGCATGGGTCGACAAAATTACAAATGTTGAGATCCTCAGAAGAAGGATAAACAACGAGAGATCCTAAAAACGCCCAAAAGACGAAAACCGGAGTACATCAGCTCGGGAATAAGATAACAAAAATAACAACTATTGCAGCTGATCATGCAGGCAAAGATCCAAAGAAGGAGAAGTATTGGACGCTAACACACATCTTGGCTACGAAATTTGTGAGAATGGTTCCAGTGCACATCTACAGCATTATTCAACACAGCTGTTTCAAAAATAAAATACCAAACTGATGATTGCCAAACTTCGCAGCGGAGAAGATACTTGAACACAAGAAAATGTTTACCAAATAATGATTATCTTTTCAGTAATATTAAAATAGACAAAAGTAAGATTTGAAAATTGTTACGAGGGCCGGATAAAATCTAGTTTTAATATAATAAGCATTCATCAAGAAATTGCGAAAGGGAAAGAAGGAGAGTTGTTATAAATAACAATTTGGAGAAATGTGAGAGAAATTACAGAAATTAAAAATAAAAATAATTATATTAACCAAAATGAAGAAGCACGCGCTAGTGCAATCAAAATTTATAATTTATTTGTCTACAGAGCAAGATAGCGACTCCGCCTGCGGAATCGCTGGGTGGATTGAGTATCCCAGCGGCCCGTTGTCGGTCCCAGGCCCGCATAAAGGAGGAGGGTTGGGCGCAGGGTTAACAACTCTGCCAAAAAAACTCCGTATAAAAACCTATTATTACGGAAACTCAACATAATGAAAACCAAACTGATCAACGTAGACAACCTCGGCAATGGAAAAGGAAGAATGACTTGATTATATCCACATTGAATGTACGAAACTTGTGTAGGGTCGGAGCTATGCAAGAAGAAAAAAATGAACTACCAAAATACAAAGTGCAGATCGCAGCACTTCAAGAGATACGATGGAAAGGAAAGGAGATAATGGATCTTAAAAAATTTACACTATTTAACAGCGGCAATAAAAATAATACGCTCGGCATAGGGTTCCTAGTCAACACAAAGATGAAGCACATGGTAAAAGATTTCAATGCGGTAAATGATAGAATCTGCGCTATAAGAATACAAGGGAAATTTTTCAACACGACATTCATAAACTACCACGCACCGACGGAAGAGAAAGAAGCAATAATTAAAGATAACTTCTATGAAACCCTGGCAAGGACACACGAGACAGCCCCTAGGCATGACATTAAAGTAATCCTAATAAGATTTAAATGCTAAAATCGGTAAAGAAATATGCTGCAGACCAACCGTAGGCAGACATAGCAAACACGATATAAGCTATGAAAACAAAAGAAGATTAATAGATTTTGCGATAGAGAAAAATATGATAATCGCCAGCACCTGCTTCCCACACAAACAGATACATAAAGAGACTTGGACCCACCCGATGGAAACACCCGCAATCAAATAGATTCTCATAGTTAAAAGACACGCATCAAACATCATCGATGTTAGAAGTTGCCGAGGGGCAAACTGCGACTCAGATGATTTTATAGTGAAAGGGAAATATAGACAGCGAATAACAACAATGGAAAAGGGTAATAAGGGCCTAGCGAAGAGTTTATGATAATCAAAAACTAAAAGACGAAGAGACCCAAATCAGATACCAACAAAGAGTCACAGCACTTCTGAACGAAAACATGGGTGACATGGACTGTCAAAAGAAGTGAGAAAGAATAAATACAGCTATACACACAGCAGCAAGTGAAATTATAACCAGCACGAAAACGTAATAACTGGTTCGACGAATAATGTAGAGAAGCGCATAAGGAAAGAAACGAAGCCCAGAAGAAAACGATACACAGAAAAACTAGAGCAAATGTGGAAGAACACCAAAAAATAAGAGAAAGCATTCCCAAAACCTGTGCAGAGCAAAAAAGGAGCCTACGAAAATAAGAGAGTAGAAGAACTAGAACAAGAATACAAAAACTAATGTGTGCAAGCATTTTGCCAAAAAGTGAAAGAAGAAAAATAAGAATATCAAGCAAGAGCAAACATATGTAAGAACAAAGCAGGATGGAAAGAATACTTTGGGGAATTACTTGAGGCTAATGACAGTGAAGAAGAAGAGGAAGCAGAAGAAGAGGACGATAAACTTGATTGACTACCCAAGGACAAACCTGGAATAAACAGAAGATTGGTGTTTTAAGATCAGTTATTGGAAATTAAACTAAAAGAAAGTATGGATAGTTATATGTTAAAAATTAAAGAAATAACTATCCAGTTACAAGAAATGGGAAAACCAATCGATGATGACTTAACAACTGTTTTAATGTTAAGGGGTCTTTCTTCTGAATATGAGGCATTTAAAACCGTTTTAAAACATAACGTAAAAGGTGTTACGGCTGATGACGTGGGTTCAAAGCTCATTGCAGAGGCAATAGAAAAAGAAATGTCACGTAAGGATTACATGAGAGTGGTGCAGATTTGTCTGCTAAGGGACAGCATTCAAGGCCATATGAGAACAGTCATAATTGGATAAGTAGTCAATCCAGTGGAGGAGGACGAGGTGGAGCAGTGGTGAGAAGATCTAATCAGCCCCCAGGAGGAAATCAAGCTCGTCAATCCTGTTTTCACTGCAAGAAGGCGGGTCATACGCCTAAATACTGTTGGTTCAAGACGAGGAACGGGCCACAAACTGAAGATAACGGTCAGAAGAAAAGTACTGTAAGTATAACGCAGAGTAATAATTCTGGTAGCAAAGGGGACAAATCATATAATTGGCTCACTGCATTATCTGTAAAATTTGAATCAGAGAGTTGGTATATTGACACAGGAGCCACGACGCATTTTTGAAAGTCAAGAGATTTATTTGAAAATAGCAATACATATTATAAATCGGTTACTATTGGTAATAATGAGCAACTAGATGTTGAGGGCCAGGTAAACATTATTGTTAATCTAAGAAAGGGCATTCAAATTAAAATAAATGATGTGGTATGCGTCCCAAATTTGTCTGCAAATCTATTGTCGGTTAGTAAATTGGTACAAAATAGTAATGTTTTTGTGTTTAACTCAAATGGTTGTAATATTTATTCTGCAGACAATGTTAATGTAAAAGGCGAGGTCATCCGCTAGGTGTGTTGATGATATTTAGAAATTGGAAATTGTGGAAAAATTAGAAAAACCAAATGTTTTGACTGAAAATTTAAATTCGGCTTCGTCTAATTCGCACTCAGAACTGATTACGGTAGTGAGTACGTGAATAAAGAACTTGAAGGGTTTGAAAAATTGGTTTCCTATGATCATGAACAGAATGGGGTCATTGAGAGGTCAGTTAGGACAATTGTTGACAAGGCTAAGAGTATAAGTGATAGTGGACTGGAAAAGAATTACTGGCAATATGCGTGTTAGGTGGCGATATACTTAAAAAATAGGCCACCCACCAGGGCGTTAGTTGGTTACACTCCTGAAGAAAAATGGAGTGGGAACAAAGTAGATTTAACTCATATTAAGGATTTTGGTTGTATTGCATTCGTGCATGTAACAAAAGAGAAAAGAAAAAAATGGGATTTTAAGGCTCAAGCAAAAATTTTTGTTGGCTACCCAGAAGGTATGCAAGGTTATAAATTAGTAGATGCCGAGTAGAATAGCGGATGCCGAGAAATAGAATGCCGAGTAAAGTTACTTTAGCTAAAAGCGTAGTTTTCTTTGAGAATATGTCACTTAGTAATCTAGAATCGTGGAAAAATAACAAAATATTAATTAATTAATTAATGTCAATATTTCTGTTATTAAAAATAACAGAAAATTATGTGACCTAGAGTGACTTAACTGAAAATTTAAATGAAAAAGATTCAATTGTCGATATTTCTGATTTAAACGAAACTAGTGATTTGTGAGATAGTGATAGTGTTTTGAATGATAGTGACTTACCTGAAACTCCTGATGAAATAGACGAAGGTTAAGTTATAAGTAGGCGATATCTGTAGGCGGTATATTGAGAGACAGAATCGCGAAACAATACCCTGATCACGTCCTTTATAGTGTAGGGATGAATGATGAGGAGCCAGAAACTTACAAGGATTTTTATTTATTTGCACTCGACATGGCCCAGTGCAAATAAACAAAAATAGCAAGAAGCCATGAAGTCAGAAATTGAATCTTTAAAGAAAAACAAAACATGGACTCTTGTAGATTTGCTTACTAAGAAAAATCTTATTGAATCGAAGTGTGTGTATAAAATTAAGAGAGACGCTAGTGGTAATATGAATGATAGGTTCAAGTGCAGGGTTGTTGAAAGTATGGGGTTGATTACGAGGAGACTTTTGCCCCTGTAGTTAGACATTCCACTATTAGGCCGCTTTTTGCGTTAGCAGTAAAATATAATATGTGCGCAGAGTACTTAGACGTGGAAACTGCGTTTCTCAATGGTGAGTTAAAAGAGGAAATTTACATGCGGCAGCCAAAAGGCTTTGTTGAAAAGGGAAATGAAAATAAAGTGTGTAAGCTCTCAAAGGCAATTTACGCGTTAAAACAGGGGTCTCGTGCATTGCAGAAAAATGCAATGCAGTAAATTAGGATTCAGAAAATGTGATAGTGAACCATATGTATATATTCGTAAGAAATATAAAAGTATTGCAATTATGGCTTTGTATGTTTTTTATTATTTTGCAATGAGGATAATTTAATGCAGCAAGTAAAAAATGAATAAAAGTTATGTTTAAATGTAAAGGAACTTGGTCCGGTATCACATATATTGGGAATGAGAGTAAAGAGAGAAAATGGGTGTTATTAGGGTTCCGTACCAAAAACGGAACCCTTATAGGATCACTTTGTTGTCCGTCTGTCTGTCTGTCTGTCTGTCTGTCTGTCTGTCTGTCCGTCTGTCTGTCTGTCTGTCAAGACCATTTTTGTCAGGAAAGCGTAGAGGTAACAAGTTGAAATTTGTGTCAAATACTCGGGTGTGCGGTCTCTTTTAGCTGTGAAAAAATCAAATTTGTAAGTCAACGCGATCAAAAGATATGACCGTTTATGTCGCATATTTTGCGATTTCACAAGAGAATCAAAACCTATAGGGTACTTAAGCGGTGTCTTACAGCACATGTAAAGGGAAAAATCTGAAAACCGTAAATATGTAGTTTAATTACAAGAAAAATTCGAATTTACTATTAGAAACTTATGAAAATACACTAATAATGTCGTAGTGGTATTGCAGGCTCCAGAAGCATATGGGTTGCATACTGTTAGGTCTTCCTCGGTTAGGTCCGAAGGTTAAAAAGTATGTGTTGGCTCCAAGCTGTTTATCTTGAATTTTCTTTGTTTATATTTGTTATGCATTTCATAACGTACGCTCTATATACATAATATATACAGGGTATATATTATATCTAAATTTTGCTTGTTTATAACCGACATGCGACATACTCAAGTCCTGTAACATCCTGTATATATTATATTTCGTCTAATTTTTCTGTATAATCTACATAATATGTTGATAATCTACATAATAATACTATACTATAATCTACATAATCTACATAATATGTTGTAGATAATATGATTTAAGTATATTTTACTTAAATCACGTACGCCCTATATTTTTTGATAGTCAATTGCCCAAAAGCAGTCAATTGAACAACTGAATGTTAAGAGTATCGAAATAGATCTAGAAATATTTAATATATTAGTTTATTTTAGATCTAGATATAGTTAGATCTTAATATAAGTTAGTGAATAAGTGTAATACTAAAATAAACTTTTCTTTTTATAAGTTTAAAAATATTCGCGTTATTTAAAAAAAAATGCCCTGTATATCTTTATACAGGGTATATATGTATACAGGCAAAAATGAGCAGTAAAAACAAATAGTGAAGTTCCAGAACCCCTAAACACTCATAGTGAATAGGGGATGTACGGTATTAATATATAGGGTAGAATTCCATTGTACGACAGCGACATCTTGAGGTTATGCTTGCAGCGGTACTAAGATGATCGTGATTTCAGGAGGGCCTTTTGTCTAGTTAACTGAATGTGCTTGCTACGTCCTCTACAAAAAAAGATACCTTACTTACAAGTTTGTACGGAACCCTCGGTGCGCGAGTCTCAACTCGCACATGGCCGTTTTTTTTTCTAGATCAAATGGCTTATATTAAGAAATTATTAAATAAATTTGGCATGGGTGATTGCAAACCTGTTAGTACGCCTCTAGAATTAGGATCTCGGTTAGGATGTAATGAAGATATAGATGAAAACTTACCGTATCATGAACTCATAGGTGGGTTGGTGTATCTAGCGGTGTGCGCCAGACCAGATATTATGTATGCCGTCAGCTATTTTAGTCAATTTAATTCGTCATTTAGAAAGGAGTACTGGTTAAAGGCAAAACGTGTGTTAAGATACTTAAAAGGGTCGTGCGAATTAGGAATTATTTTTAGAAATTCTGATGATAATTTAGTGGGATATGTGGACGCAGATTGGCAAACGATGATAATGATAGAAAATCGTATACCGGATATGTGTTCAAACTTGGGGATTGTTTGATATCTTGAGAGTCAACGACACAACGGTGCGTAGCACAACCCAAGTGCGGAAGAACTAGGAGACAAAATACACGAGCTGATACAAAAGATATGGGTACAAGAGAAAATGCCAGACGACTGCTCAAATGCAATAATATGTCCCGTCTATAAGAAGAAAGGAGATAAGCTAGAGTGCAATAGATACAGAGGAATTTTTTTATTAGGAGTTGTGTACAAAGTTATGGCCTCTATAAAAGCGGAAAGAATAAATCCATATATAGAAGAAACATTGGCCGAATACCAATAAGGTTTAGAAGCGGAAGATCGACGACAGACCACATATTCACAATAAGAACGGAAAAATGCTACGATTACAATATCGATGTCCACCAACTGTACATAGATTTTAAGCAGGCATGCGACAGCGTCAAGAGACAATATGTAGAACAGACAATTAAACAATTTGGAATCCCAGAAAATCTAGTTTAAAAAAGCCTAACCTAACGAAAATGACAATACAACACACAAAATATAGATTGAGAAACCGAGGGAACCTGTCACAGGAGTTCGAAGTGAAAAGGGGACTAAGGTAAGGTGACCCTCTGTCTACTACGTTATTTAACCTAGTACTCGAAAGATGTATAAGAAAGATAGATACAAATCCAGGAGGGAATATTTATAACAGAACCTGCCAATATCTAGTATACGCAGACGACGTAGTGATACTAACAAGAACAAAAGGGCTTCTTTTGTACAAAGAAACAAAAAATTGTAAAGACTGCATATTGTGAATTAGAAAAAGAAACAAGAAAGGCTTGATTAAAGGTAAATGTAGAAAAAAACAAGTTCATGCAGATAACGAGAAACATTAGAAGAGGACAGACGAATATAAGAATAAATAACCACAATTTCGAAGAAGCACACAAATTTAAATACTAAGGAAGCACAATCACAAGACACAATGTAACAAGCGAAAAAATAAGAAAAATAAGAACCTCAGCAGAAAATAGAAGCTACTATGCTCTAAAAAAGATAATCCAATCAAGGAATATATCAAGAAATGTCAAAAATAGAATATATAAAACAATAAGAAAACCAATAGTAACATATGCAAGCGAAACGTGGGTTTAAAAGAAGAAGACGAAAAAACCTGCGTATCTTTGAAAGAAAAATATTAAGACAAGTATACGGACCAGTTTAAGAAGGAGGGGAATGGAGGATACGAATGAATCACGAGTTAAGAAACCTATATGAAGAACCAGATTAAGTTGCCACAGTAAAGTCCCTACGATTGAAATGGTTGGGACACGTAATAAGAATGAAAAATAATCGAGGTCCTAAAATGGCATTTGACAAAAAAGAAACAGAGGGGACGCGGAAGCGAGGCCGACCCAGAAAAAGATGGAGTGATGATGACCTAAGAGCAATGAAAATAAGAAGTTAGAGAAGAAAGGCTCTAGATCAGTGTTTCCCAACCTTTTTTGTGCCATGCTCCACCTAAGCCTTTTTAAAATTTGAAGGCCCCCTATGTAACATATAGAACATTTTTGATATAAAAAAATTTAATTGTTCACTTAAGAAACTTAAATGATATGTTTTTTTTTAAGAAATCACTAGGAAATTGTTAACACAATAGGTAAATTTTCAAAACAAATAATGAAAAAGTGAAATTCAAATTCGAAATAATTTTAATAAAGATTTTTCCATATTCATTTAATATTTTAATTTTGTGGGATAATTGCGCTTGATGCCTTGCAGCACATAGATTTTAGGTTAGGTTCTAATATTGTTAGCTTCAGTCTCAAGTAGGGATTGCAATCAGGAAATCCGGATCCGGTAATCCGGCGGATTCGGCATCACTAAACGTTTACCGGATCACAAACCAATATACCGGATCCGGTGATGCTAATTTTTTGTAAAATAATCGCTCTGTTGTTGAGTAGGTACTTTAAAAGTGTGGTCCGCATGGCACCACATAGTTTTTTCAATACCAAAATTGATTTTGTGATAAATAATCAGTATAATTTAAATAATTAGCGTATTTGCCGGTGTATAACGCGCACCTTTTTTCCAAAAAATTGCCTCTAAGACATAGGTCCGCCTTATGCACCGGCAAATACAGTATTTATAGTAAATTGATTAAATAAAAATGTAATGTTTAATTAATTTTTAATTGTTAATTAAATAGAAGTAAGCTGCACTGATGAGAGGTAAAACTCGAAACGCGTCTGCAGATGGCTTAAGTCACCTAATTTATGTATAAAGTAATCTTAATGTTATTTAACTAGTAGTACTAGTAATAACAAACAAATGTCTATTGTATAATTCAATATTCTCCGTGGTATTAGCCAGGGAAGTAGTTTTTTCAATATGACATTTGTCAAAGTCCTAATTGGACTTAATTTTTTTAGATTAACGAACAGATTGAATATTTTATATTCAAGCTATTTTTCGTCTTATTATGTTTATTTAAATGGAACTACAAATAGTGAGGCCCCTTTATTTTTCAAGTAAGTTAATTAAACCAAATAGACATTTCAATAGATATTATATATCATTAGATAGATTCATCACGATGTCTGTCATAAATATAAGAATAAGACTTGTTAGCATGCTCAAATACCTCTGATTGTTGTGATCACAGTAGATTAAGTAAAGTTTCGGAATTCTTATGTTAGATTGAATTCCATGGATCCGGCCGGATTGAAAATTACACCGGATTGCAATCCCTATCTGTCAGTATTTTGAGAAATAAGACAGGGACAGATCAATGAAGTTGACGTTGAACTTTTACAAAATTAGCGTTTGTATACTTAAACTATTTTCCTATGAATCCAAATCAAGATGACAGAGAACGAAACGAAATACCAACCATCATAGATATAGAGATAGCCATTCAAAGGTTGAAGAACAACAAAGCACTAGGCAATGATGGTATGGCATCGGAGCCGATCAAAGAAGGAAGTAAAGAACTAGCCACATGCATTCAAGAACTAATAGCGGAGATTTGGCAACAAGAAACTATACCAGATGAATGGAATTTCTATTTCACTCATTCCTATACATAAAAAAAAAATAGGCAGTCAGGCACTGCCGGCTGAAGTGAAAACTTTTGAAAAAACAGCTTTAAAACCGGTTTTGAGGATTTATCAGTATGTTAATTAATCAAATTTGGTACATAGTTTGTTAGTATTATTTTATGTAATTCTGGAACATAACTCACTTTTGAAGGAGAATGACTGTTAATGTCATCATCATAATATGAATTTGAATCCGGAATGTTTGGTTGATTCTGTGTTGATAGGTCAGCAAAATGAATTGCTAGGATATATGGCACATTTCTTGTTGATGGGTCTGCAATTTGTGAGTTAGAAACATGCCTTATAACTGCTTTTGAAGATTTTTCTGTATTTAAATTAATTTTTTGGCCTCCTGAATTGTAAAGCTAGCTTTGACATCGTGTATACGTCCAGCGAAACTAGATTTTTACACACAATGTTGCAAAGTACGGCTACGATGCGGTAAAGTGACCAGTAAATTTTAACCTTTCAGGGACACTTACAAACTAAATTAAGTATAAGAGAATAAAATATAATTTAGAAAACGCTACTTTACACCATATTTCTCACGATAATGTAAAAAATAAGACTGATTTTTTAATTTTACTGTTTGTCTGACATCTGGAAAAATGACATATTATGTACCTAATAAATTTGAATTAGTAAAAATGTCAAAGTTTGTGAGTACCAACATTACAAAATTAAATAATTTCCAAAATTGTAAACAATCTAAATCTATTTGTTTCTTAAATAATAATTGTCGGCCAAAAAATCTCAAAAAATCAAATACATCAAAAAAATCAAATACTCGCCCTTCGGGCTCGTTCCCCAAACGGGCTGTTGCATTGTACAATCAACGTTACCGCACTCTAATGTAAATAACTATTTGTTTGGAATATTCTTTACGACGTTTAATTTTTCCTCCTTCTCAGCTGTGATTGTTGGATGTCTAGAAATTTCTGAATTAACTATTGCAAGAGTTTTTTTCTTATTCTTATCTCTATATCGCTGACTATTAATTTTATTTTGGAGTTTCCTTCCTTTGGGGAGCACGGGAGTACATTTGGTTGCCTAAAACTTTGATATGTCTGATTCGTGATTTACCATGAATTTTTCGATACAATCCAGTAATCTGAACATTCCAATAGTCCGGCACTAGTATATCTACTAGTACATCCGTCAAAAGTACTTACTCTAGTACGGCACACTGATTATAGGGGTTGATACTTCCTTAGAGGCGCTGCGTTCTGTCGACACTGCCAAATACTTTCCAATAATCCGGCACTAGTACATCTACTATTACATCCGGTAAAAGTACTTACTCTTGTACTGCACACTAATTCTACGGGTTGATATTTCCTTAGAAATTCTGTCAACACTGCCAAAAACTTTGACTATTAAGTTTGACGTTCAGAGCCAACTTAAAACATATGCGTATAGCTGCGTTCTTTTGAACACATCTTTGAGTAATAGATTTTTTTTTTATAGAACGCAGCTATTGATGACGATGACGCAAATGTATCAGTTTACTCCCTACGCAAATGTCATTCTGCGCGGCTATAGAAGTTTTTACTTCAAAAAGGTGACCAACTAGACTGCAACAATTACAGAGGCATAACTCTCCTCAATACTGCCTACAAAGTACTAGCCAATATCTTATTCGACCGCATCCGACCTTATGCAGAGAAGGAGACCGGGAACTACCACAATAGGTCCACAATAGACCAGATATTTACACTACGGCAGATCCTAGAAAAGACTCGGGAATATAACGTTGACACGCACGATCTATTTGTTGTCTTCAGAAGCGCATAGGACACTCAATCGAAAAGCACTATTCGAAGCAATGATTGAATTAGGCATGCCACAACATCTGGTATTTCTTACGAAGGTAACTCTTTCAAGAGTGGAAAGCAGAGTTGGTATCCAAAATAGCGTATCAAGATCTTTTACTACACACACCGGATTACGACAAGGAGACGCTCTATTGTGCATCTTATTTAACATCGCCCTTGAAAAAGTATTCAGGGAATTTGGTGTAAACAAAATAGGCACGATAATCAACAAGTCAGAACAGCTACTAGCATACGCAGACGATATAGATATAATAAGTAACTCGAAAAATAAGATGATCCAAGCATTCACGGCCATTGAAGCAGCAGGAAAAAGAATAGGTCTAGTAATAAACACAGATATGACAAAATACATGTTTGTTTCTACGCGGGACGCACAAGTACAAAACTTAACTATCGGGACACGTAACACCGAAGGCGTATCGGAATTCATATACCTGGGCTCCCAAATTTCAAACACTGACAGCTGCAACAAAAAGATAAAAAGAAGATTATACCTTGCAAATGGAGCATATTATGGACTAATGCGACACCTAAAGTCCGAGACTATATCCAGAAGAACCAAATGTCAAATCTATAGGAGCCTAATAAGACCTGATCTGATATACGCAGCCGAAACCTGGACTCCAACCAAAGAGGAAGAAAGAATCTTGGGATGTTTCGACAGCAAGATTCTAAGACACATATATAAAGGCGTACAGGAAAACGGAGAATGGAGAAGGCGATACAACCATGAGCTGTACCACCTTTACGAACACGCGGATGTAGTTCGTACTATAAAAATTGCTAGATTAAGATGGATAGGACATATCGAGCGAATAAAGGATTCAGAGCCAGCAAAACTTATTTCACGACAAAGACCAGTAGGGAAAAGAACACGGGGCAGGACAAAAACAAGGTATCTGGACCAAGTGCAGGAGAATCTATTAGCAATCAAGATGACCGGTTGGAAAGCTAAGGCCCGGAATAGATTGGAAAGGAAAAAAATTCTTGAGGAGGCCAAGACCCATAATGGGTTGTAGAGCCAAAGCTGATGATGAATTATTTTCGTCAATGGGAGACTATTTGGAGGAATTTTGGAAATCTAAAAATCACAAATTTCTCTAAAAAGTCAAAATCTTGATAACCTAACATATCAATGAAAATAAGGTTGAGATCTTATAAAATTAACATTTGTAGACTGTAGACTCTTTACTGTGTGACTATTTGGAGGAATTTTGGAATTCAAAAAACCACAAATTTTCCAAAAAAGTCAAAATTTTTAAAATCTCAAACCGTTTTGTTAATATTTTGAAAAATAAGGCATCGACAGATTAATGAAGACGAGGTTGAGATTTGACAATATTAACATTCATAGACTATCGATATTTTCTCTACTGTGAGACTATTTGGAGGAATTTTGAAAATCCAATAACCTCGAATTTCTCCAGTAAGATCAAATTTCGAAAATCTGAAACAGATTTTCTAATATTTTCAAAAATAAGACAGCGGCAGATCAATAAAAATGAGGTTGAGCTCTAAAACATAGCTACGCGTTATGGACGCACAAAAAGTTGTTCATGTCGATTCATCGTTGTTGTTCGGATCCACCGATCCGACCGAATCCGGCCGGATCAATGGAATTAAATCTAACATAATATACTTTATATATATATATATATATATATATATATATATATATATATAATATATACATATATATTATATATATCTTTATTCAGCCTGTCTCGTCCACTGCTGGTCATAGGCCTCTCTTAACATCTTCCATCTACTTCTATCTTGTGCTTCTTGCATCCAGTTGGTGGCGATGCGTTTCACATCGTCTGTCCATCAGGTGGGTGGGCGTCCTCTACTTCTGTATGCCTCCTGTATAGGTCGCCATTCCAGGGTCTTTTTGGTCCATCTGTTGTTTGGCATCCTTGCGACATGCCCGGACCAGTTCCATTTTAGTTTGGTTATTACTTCAATTGCATCGCTAACCCCAGATCGCTGTCTTAGTACTTCATTCCGCACTTTATCTCGCAATGAAATTCCGAGCATGGAACGTTCCATGGCTCGTTGCGCCACTCTGATCTTTTGGACGGACTTTTGTGTGAGTGTTAGAGTCTCCGCTCCGTAGGTTAAGACTGGTAGGATGCACTGGTCAAACACCTTACGTTTTAGGCAGTTGGGGATGTCGGATTTGAAAATGTGTTTTAGTTTTCCGTAGGCTGCCCACGTTAGTCTTGGCCTCCTTCCAATCTCATGTGTCTGGTTGTCTCTGCCGATTTTAATCTCGTGGCCTAGATACTTGTATGAGGTGACTTGCCGGATCTCAATCCCTTCCATTATAAAGTTTCGGGAAGGTACTAGGTTAGTCATAAATTCCGTTTTCGAGATGTTTATTTTAAGGCCGACTTTTCGTGATTGTTCTGCCAGCTTCTTAAGCATTTTTTCAGTCTTATCTAGGCTATCCGAAATTAGCACAATGTCGTCTGCGAACCGTAGATGGTTGAAGTTTTCGCCATTGATGTTTATGCCCCTATCTTCTAGTTCTATGGTCTTGAACATGTACTCCATGAGGTTTGTAAATAGTTTAGGCGAGATGGTGTCACCTTGTCGGACGCCGCGTTGTATTCTGAATCTGTCCGTTTTTTCGTGTAGTTTAACGCATGCGGTAGCATTTTTGTATATGTGCTGTAGAGTCTCCGAGTACCTATGGTCTATTCGGCAATTCGCCAGTGCCTTAAACATCTCATTGTGGTTGATAGAGTCAAATGCCTTCTCGTAGTCCACGAAGGCAAGGACGAGTGGCTTGTTGTATTCGACACATTTCTCTATTACGGTTTTGATGGTTTGCAGGTGGTCGTTCGTTCCGTATCCGGCTCTGAATCCTGCTTGTTCAGGCTTTTGATAAAGGTCAAGTTTGGTTGTGAGGCGTCTAGTTATGATTTTGGTGAAGAGTTTAGAGGTGCGAAAGCAGGCTTATTGGCCTGTAGTTTTTTAGGTCAGCCGTGTTTCCCTTTTTGTGTATAATAACAATGATTGCATTGTCCCATGCTGTTGGTGTTATTCCTTCAGTTAGACATTTGTTGAATAAACTCTTTATGGCTTCTAATAGCTCGACTCCCCCTTCCTTAATCTGTTCGATCGCAATATCATCCTCCCCGGGCGCCTTGTTATTTTTCATTTCCGTAATTGATTTTGAGATTTCCTCTTAGGTTATCTCCGGTAGATCTTCTGATCCTTGGTTTAAAATTTTGGGGATGGTACGGGTATATTCCGGCTCTGGTGTTTCTTGAGCGCTATAGAGATTTGAATAGAAGCGTTTGACGATTTCCAGGATCTCTTCTTTGTTCCTGATAGTTTGCCCGTTTTGGTCCTCGAGTTTGGTAATTTCTGCTTTTCCAGGTGTTATTTTCTGTCTCAGTACTTTCATGCTTTTGTTCTCTTCGATAGTCTTCGCTATCCGTGTTTTGTTATAGTTTCTAATATCTTTCCTTGAGGCCTTTGATATTTCTTTATTTAGTGTTCTCAGCTGGTCTGTATGTAGTAGGTGCTTTTGTAGTTTTTCTCGTATATATATTGTTATATATATATATATATATATATACCAATATATATGTATATATATATATATATATATATATATATATTGGTAAAGTATATTATGTTAGATTTAATTCCATTGATCCGGAGCCGGACCCCGCCGGATTGAAAATGACACCGGATTGCAATCCCTAGTCTCAAGTCCCCCCTTGTGTTATATCCAGACGATTTCGTTTTTTAGCAGTAAATCATTTTATCACAAGTAAATCCACATTCAGCTAAATATGAAGATGGAAACGGTAACAATAGTTTTCTTGCACATTTGGTTGAATTTGGATATTTGATTGTTTCTTCACAAAGCCATGCCATCGTTCCTTTTATATTAAATTAAGTTTTAACTGACTCACGTTTTGCATTTCTGCGAGTTCTGCGTGTTACTGCATATTTGATATATCAGACAAACCCACTAACATTAGCTGCATCATCCATGTTGGAAAATCCATTTGTTTTAATTCAGAACATCTTTCTTTAAAATCAGCCGATAGTATTCTCAGATGATCGACAATAGCAAGTATAGCGGTATCATTTACTTTACATTTTTGGAGCCAATGAAACTGTTCACATTTTTTGTTGTTCAAGAAAGCTAATGAAACCAATTTTTTTCGCTTTTGCATCGACAAGAGTGTTATTTGTTCCTTGAAGTTGCTTATTTAATATATGTAGTTTTTCAAAGATATCGGCTAAATAACTCATAAATGCTTTACCATCGACTCTTATCAGAAACTTCATATCAGGTTTGTCGCTTAAAAAATCACTAAGAGTATCAAACAGTTCCATATATCGTTTCAAGCAGTTCCTTTTAGATAGCCATCTAACATCAATGTGAAGTAAAAGTCTCACATTTGTTCTGCATTTTGTTCTTCACAAAATAGCTTGAAGAGACGCTCGGCCCGCACAAGCCAGGAGGCCAGCGCTCGTTCCAGGTAGTATATATTTCAGTGGATTTAACATCTGCTTTAACAGACGGTAGTTGTCTGTCTTTTTAGCAACAAAACGTTCTAGTTGAGACAGCGATATGGTTTTAAGCCCACCCTACTATTCTTGACCTGCCTCTTTGTAAATATTCTATGATTCCTTTTGTCTATGATTCCTTTAAAAGTATGTATATTTATTACCCTTACGGGTTTATAAATTGATTCCAACATTTTATACATTATGACATAAAACAATACATAAATAAAAACAGAAAAAAAAAGAAAAGAAACATATGCTAATAAAACTAAATAAATCACTAACTTCCTATCCCTAAACCGATTATCAGCTTCCCGCCCCACATATTGCTCTTTTTCTTCCCTCAACTTTCTTCATCCATTCTATCCCTCTTCCACCCTCGTTTAAAATCTCTTCTCTACACTCATCTCCTTCTCTCATTTCTGTACTTTCGTTCAACAAGTGCTCTATTGTTTCCTTGTTTTCTCCACACATCCTGAATACTCTATTCATATTCTCCATTACCTTTAATAGCATTGATATTCTTTATTACTAAATCTAGTACTTCATTTAGAACAGGCGAGATGTTATTAGCTCCCAAGTTTTCCCTATGAATAACAAAATGCACAAGAATCATTTCTGGATTCTCATCTATCGTCGATTTATACGAGCACCATCTGCAGCACAATACGTAATTTTTTTCATTGGTATATTATTGACATCTAATAAGTTTTTAGCTTATTTATATAAACTTTTACAGAACAACATTTCTTCAGAAAAATACTCTTTAACAATATATCTTACGTAAGTTATCAATACTGCCTCACTGTCTCTCAAAGTTGATTCTTCCATTTGCACTTTTTTTGTTTTAAGCTTTTCAACAAGTTCGTTTTAAATAACTTCACTCATTTCGTCTATTCATCTGCAAACAGTATTGTTACTGAGTGGTATTGGTGGCTAAATTAACGTCGCCAAAAACAAAGTTGATATTTTGGCTTCGTCAAACGAATTTATAACATTTATTGGCCGCTTTTTTTTGCTAAGAAAAAAGCAAAACGAATTTGCTTTTTTGCTTTCAATTTTTGCATAGAAATCTTGCGTTGCATTTAAATGGCCCCTAGCAGAAGGCGTGTCCATTTTCGAATTGCCCCCCTTAACAATCAAATTGCCCCTCTGTGGGGCGTGGGCCCTACGTTGGGTAATACCGCTCTAGATAGAGAGGAATGGTAGGAAGTAATTGAGCAGGGCAAGGTTCTACATGGACCGTAGTGCCGACAGAAGAAGAAGCTAAAATATTAACTGAATCTCAGCCAAATATTAATTATAATGACAATGTTGATTTAAATATAAATTCTATATTCTTTGTGCCAGCTAGTGAAGAAGGGCTATCTAATATAATTGTTAATCTACAAAATAAAAAAAGTGTAGGCCTTGACGATTTGTAGGCCTCCCAAAATGGAGTAACTAGGATATGGCAGGCATGGCACGTGCCATGGGCGCTAACTGAAGAGGGGCGCGAAAAAGCACTTAACCTAACAATATTTATATAAGGTGGAGTCGGGTAGATGCGATATAGTTTTTAAATATGTGAACTTTGTAGTGTTCCAAAATTATAAACTTATTAACAAGAAATTATAATTTTTTTTTATAGCATTGTTACAGGGTTATGAATCGATATTGTACCGTAAAATCAATTAGCAGATTATTATTTTTTCTAAGGAATTTTTTTTAAACGTAGTCGATATATCACATTTGCCCCTCGATTTGGGGCAAATGTGATAATGGAGCATATATTGGTATCCGTAATTGCTGCATAAAATAACTGGATAAAATAAAATTTATTATATATATATATATATATATATATATATATATATATATATATATATATATTTATAAAAAAAGTGTAAGAAGTTTTTAACTTTTTAAATTTCTGAATGCAAAAGCAAAATAAAGAAAGATTCTTAAAAGATAAATAAAGGCAACAATTTCTGAAACAACTTGAAAATAATAATGTTGGAAATATCAATGAGCAAAAATAACATAGGGTAACACAATTTCCTGGTCATTGTGTAACACATTTGCCCCATTAATATATTTTCAGGGGGAAATGTGACACAGCCACAAAAACCTAGAAAATATTTAAATTTTGATAAACCGAACATATCACCTTATACTGTACAGTTTTTAACCTATCCCTACTTTTATATATATATATATATATATATATATATATATATATATATATATATATATATATATATATAATAAATATATATATATATATATATATATATATATATATATATATATATATATATATATATAAATAATATAATAATATAATAACCCAGCTGTTGCTCAAGATCGCCAGACCAGCACAGGCCACATGATGACCAATCAACGAATCGTAAACCAAACGCACTAGTGTATTATCAATCACAACCTTTCACAATCTTACTAAATACGTGTGTATTACGGTGTATTTACATAGTTTACTGACTGTAAAATAATACAATAGTGGTCGTAGATAAAAAAAATTGTTCAGAAAATATTAAGATAAATGTTTGAGTTTTTTTGTCATCCTTGTTTAAAAACAGAATGTCATATTTAAAATCAATAGCTCGACACAATTTTAAGTTTTTGATCTTATCTTAAGAGATTACTGCGTTTTTATTTGAATATGGTTCGGGGTTTCGAACCCCGGGGGTTTCGATGGAAGGGGTTTCGATACAAGCAACATTTTTTATAAAGAATAAGATTTTCTCCTTAACTCATATATATATATATATATATATATATATATATACATATATATATATATATATATATATATATATATATATATATTCGGGTGTCGAGATTATATCCTTCTTATTTATACGATATTGTTTATTATATTTTTCCATTATTTTCTGCTTTTCGCTGTTCTTCCTGCTTCCTGCCAGCTGTTGTTACATAATATTTCTGATACGTTGTTCGCCCATGTATTTTGTGGTCTTCCTCTTGTCTTCTTTTTTGCTGTTCTTGCCTTACAAATTCTTTTTGTTTGGCTGTCATCTGTCATTCTTGTGAGGTGTCCGAAGCAAGCCATAAGGACACAATAAACAACGTCCTTTATCTGTAACAGAACGTTCCAAGTCAAAATAAAAGACAGCATCTCCTCAACTCAGACAATGACAGCCGGTGTCCCACAAGGATATGTCCTGGGCCCCCTTCTTTACAGCATCTACACCGCAGAAATCCCAAAACTAAACGACACAAAAATTGCGCTATATGCAGACGACACGGCAATTTTCACAAGAGGATACTCGACCGAGGCCATAACAAAACGGCTCCAAAATCACCTGGAAATTATTAACGACTGGTGTAACACCTGGAGGATTAAACTAAACGCATAAAAAACACAGGCAATATTCTGTCCATATATTCTGTCCATTTTTTTTAATGGACAGAAATATCTTCACGAAGAAAAAAATTAAGCACGAACCCAGTAGCTGCTTGAGAATTAACAACACGAACATAAAATGGGAAAACCGAATTAAATATCTAGGCGTAATCCTAGATAAAGCTCTTACATTTTCAGAACACATCGATCATACAGCGAAAAAAGCAAAACAAATTAAAGGCTACCTCTACCCGCTCTTGAACAGGAAGAGCAAGCTGAACATAAGGAACAAACTACAAATCTACTAGTTCATAATACGACAATGACGTACATCGACGTGCTGGATACAATCCAAAGAATGGAAAATCTACAAACTTCAAATCATCTAGAACAAAACTCTGAGAGAAAAAACAGATTCGCCATGGTACATGACCAATGAGCAGCTGCACAGCGATCTAAACATGGAGACAATCAAGCAACACAGAAAAACTAGCAATGAAGAGCTTCTATCGCATGAAAACGCATGACAACCCAATAATCAACAACGCAGCAAACTACAACATCAACGTGAAATGGAAACACCCAAAACCGCAACAACATAGGTAATAACTGATCTTCCTTTTTCACAGGAAAGCCCAAGCCCATATCCCCGAACCCAGCGGAGTACTCAGGAACAAAAACAGGCAGAAATAACAAGAACAAACCCGAGAGACACAGCAACCACCACGAGAACGAACAAGAAACCACCACGAGGCCGAACCAGGAACCACCACGAGGACGAAAGACGAACCAGGAACCTCCACGAGGGCAAACCAGCAACCAACACCAGGACGAGCCAAGGACAAACAGCGAGAAGAAAAAAGGAAAAAAGAAACCGGTCGTTAGGAAACACAAACAGTCAACAAAACAAACAGACAAAACAAAGGAAAAAAAAACAATGAAAAATAAACCACAAGACGGCGGCACAGCTGGGCAACAGCTCAAGATCGCCAGACCAGCACAGGCCACATGATGACCAATCAACGAATCGTAAACCAAACGCACTAGTGTATTATCAATCACAACCTTTCACAATCTTACTAAATACGTGTGTATTACGGTGTATTTACATAGTTTACTGACTGTACAATAATACAATAGTGGTCGTAGATAAAAAAAATTGTTCAGAAAGTATTAAGATAAATGTTTGAGTTTTTTGTCATCCTTGTTTAAAAACAGAATGTCATATTTAAAATCAATAGCTCGAGACAATTTTAAGTTTTTGATCTTATCTTAAGAGATTACTGCGTTATTATTTGAATATAAGGGGTTTCGATACAAGCAAAATTTTTTATAAAGAATAAGATTTTTTCCTAAAACTCATATTAAAAGGTTTTCCCTATAGGAAACCTCGTCACTTTACACAAGGTATATAAGGGAGGTAGGGGAGAGATGGGCACTTATTCACATAATAAGTAATAAAAAAGCACTTTTTTGATATATAAAATATGTATTGCCTAGGTCAAGTGCACCATTCATTTGACAAGATTTTTTGCAAATAACAGTCTACAAATTATAATCAGTCTCAAAGTTACGAAAGAATTTCTTAAACATGTCAATTGTGCCCAATGCTCCCAATGGTAAGGAGGTTCGGTGAAAAAAAACCCTGTGGGAGGTTTGCGCATGATGTTTAAAACAACCAATATACATGATATAAACCAAAAATAAAAAGTTAAATAATCTTAAACAGTGTATAAATCACAAGCGTAATCAACAATGTTGATTTTTGCAAGTTGGAAGTTTGATCAGGGATATCACATTTATCAGCAGTTGTTTTTATCTTACCACCTATTGCCACTTCTTCCACGGCACTTAATATTGTGTCTTTTGGAATTTCGCGTCGCTTACCCTTATTTTTATACACAAACGGCATTTTTCTGCAATTTTAATTAATTTGAACATTTTAATTAAATCAGGTAATTAAAGATGAGAGCATTGGGCATGCCCAAACCTCCCTCAAAATAACTTCCCATTGCTCCCTCTGCATACTTTTTTAACTTAACTCTGTCATGATTTTTTTTTAGATATTTTGGCGTGACTTACGGGTTAATTTATATGTTAGTAAATATACAATAGAAAGACAAAAAAAACATATACCTTTCCATACACCATACACCATATACCTAGGAGGCTAAATGGCTGGTATGGGTCTCAGGGGTAGCAGAAAGTGCCACTATTCCTGCTACAACAAAACTCTGGGAAATGCCCACAGTCCCGAAAAGGACAAATCCAGCAAATCCCACTTCCACGTCCTCGTCGTGGCCTCTGGGTGCATCGCGTACAATGGATGTGCGTGGTGTAGCAGACGGAAGGGGGTAAATGGCGAGTTTCCGGCGCCTGAAAACCGGAACAAAAGTGGCTAAGGGAGAAAACCCTAACAGAAAATCCTGGTCCTTCAAGCTAGAGGGTTGAATCGATGGGCCAACACCTCATCATTCGGAAAAAGGAAAAAATGTTAAAAACTTCAAAAATCCGCCTCGGAACAATGATGAACATAAAATACAACGAACTAGGCAAAGAAAATTGACTATGAGAATGGCGACCTGGAACATACAAGCATTACGAACAAAGAAAACAGAAGTATTCCAAGAATTAAACAAAATGAGACTGGATGTCTGTGTGCTTACAGAAACTAAAAAAAAAGGGAATGGAGTCGAGATGGTAGGGGAATATATACATGTTTATAGTGGAGTTAAAAAGGACACAAGAGCAAAGAGAGGAGTAGCAATAGCAATTCACAGAAAATATAAAAAAGTACATTAAAGACCATGAAGAAATTGACGAACAAATAATAAAAATGGAAATTAAAAAAAATGGACAGAATATAGTTATAATAGGAGTATACGCTCCTATTATAGGATGCAGACCTTGCCACTAAAGAAATGTTCTACGAAAAACTATTCCGAATAATATCTGAGATAAAAGGAGATCGAGAAATATTTATCTTGGGAGACCTAAATGGAGACAGGGAGAGAAGGAAACAACCCGGTAATAAGTAGATATGGAGAACAAACTGAAAACGATAACGGCAGACGTCTAAAACAACTATGTCAGAATATGTCTCTAAAGATAATGAATGGTTTCTTCTCCCACAAATATATACATAAATACACGTGGACCCAACCCACAAAAGGACTAAGATCGATAATCGTTTTACATTATACAAAAACAAAACACAAAAATAACAACCACTGACGTAAGGGTGTATCGAGGAGCGGAATGCGGATCGGACCACCACCTATTGGTAGCAACAGTCCTAATAAAGTATAGGAAAACTAATACGGACAAAACTAGTAAAAACGACATCTTAGGAAAAAACACGAATGAAATCATATACAATCTAGAGAGTTTCGGCAACGAATCTACTAAATTTTTGTACAAACTAAGATTAACTGCCATGCTGGCTAAAGTGCAATACGGAAACACAACAGCGAATCAACTATACCAAGACCTAAGGAACTGTATGCACCAAGCAGCGAACGAAGCTATAGGACCACAAGAAAGGCATCTTAAAAATAAAGAGTGGTGGTGTGAAGAAATAGAAAAACTAGCAGAAATTAAAAAGAAAGCTTATCAAACTTCGCTACAATCTAAAAAAATAGAAGATGGAACGATCTATGCACACTGGAATAGAGAAGTTAAAAAACTTGTAACAAAAAAGAAAAATGAGATTTGGGAAAAAAGATGCGAGGAGATAGAGAGGTGCATGGGAGGAACAAAGGTTTCGGAAGCGTGGAAGGCAATCAAACATATTAGAAAAGAAGGGCAAGTAAATAAAATTGAACTAATAAATATGGAGGAGTGGGAAACATATTACAAAGAACTGCTAACAGAAAAGAGAAAAGAGTTCCACATTGATAACCTCGACATAGAGACACCCACAAATGAAAAGTAAATGCGATAACGATAAAAGAAATAAAGGAAGCCCTAAAAGAATCTAAAAATAAGAAGGCTGCAGGGCCAGGAAATATCCCAATTGAACTAGTTAAAAATGGACCAGAATTATTACTAGAGCTGATAGCCAAGATCTTCAACAAATGTCTAATATAAGGCGACTACATTCCAGAAGATTGGAATATTGCTCATATGAGCTCAATATATAAAAAAGGAGACAAAAGACAAAGTAGTAACTATAGAGGGATCAGCGTAACTAGTGCGCTTGGGCGGTTGTACGGCCGGATACTAAAAAAAAGAATTGAAAGCAGCATCAAAGAAGTAGAGGAGCAAAGTGGCTTCCGAGCCGGGAGATCATGCATTGACAATATATTTGTTATTCAACAAATTATAGAAAAGCGGAAAGATAGAAATCTACCCACACACCTATCATTTATCGACTTGGAGAAAGCTTTCGATACGGTACCCTGGAAAAAGCTTTTTGAAGCATTGACGAGGATTGGGATAAATAATGTATACTGTCGGGCAATCAGAAATATATATATATATATCGAGTCAAAAAGTGCAGTCAAGATAGGAAACGTTATATCGCGGCCTTTCCGTACAACGAAAGGATTAAGGCAAGGCTGCAGCCTGTCTCCTACATTATTTAAAATATACATACAAGAAGCACTAACAAACTGGAGAAGAAAAACCGCAGGAATGGGAATAAGAACAGGTAAACATTGTTTGACAAGCCTGCTATTTGCTGACGACCAAGTGATACTAGCAAGTGATGAAAGAGATATAGATTATATGTTAAGAAAATTGAAAGAAGAGTATTCGGAATGGGGTTTAAACATCAATATGTCAAAAACAGAATATCTTCGTGTCGGGGAAGAAGGAGAAGACCCAGAACTGGAGTTAAGAAAGATTAAAAAATGTAGGGCATACAAATATTTAGGAACTATCATCTCGGAAGAAGGAACAACAAAAAAGGATATAGAAAATAGACTTGGATAAGGGAAGAAGGCTATCTGCTTGTTAAATTCAATGCTATGGTCAAATGAAATTAAACTAAAAACAAAAATGAGGGTATACAAATCTATTGTAGAACCAATAACAACTTATGGTTCAGAATGTTGGCAAGTTTCACAAAGAGATAAAAAAAGTATAGAAGTAGTAGAAATGGACTTTCTACGAAGAGCTTGTCAAACGTCCAAACTAGATCGTGTAAGAAATGAACATATAAGAAGACAGACGAAGAGAGTCTATGGCACTTCAGACGACATAGAAACACGGCAATTAAAGTGGTATGGACACATGCAAAGGATGACTGGAGAAAGATGGCCAAAAATAGCATTCCAAAATATACCAAGAGCAAGGAGAAGAAGAGGCAGACCAGCAATAAAATGGATAGATGGTATTATGGAAACCATTAAAGATAGAGCCATAGAAGAAGATGGCTGGAGAGATAAGGAAAGGTGGAAAAAGAAGTGCGGGATGCGGCAAGGGGCTGTAGGAACCTCGCTGTATAAAAAAAATATACCTTTCGTTGGTTCTTCGTTTATTAACTGCGAAACCACAACAAAATATTTACATTGACGAGCATCTAATCTTATAAAGCGTTTAAACGCGGCAATTGAACGAAATCTCATATAGTATATGGATAAACAGAGTTACTAGTGAATAAAATAAACTACCAACCTAAAGATAAAATAAAAACTACAATTAAATTAGAATTACGAGGGAGTGCCCATGTCTCCCGACTGCCCATCCCTCCCCTGTCTCCCCTAGGTCCTAGTCAGTGGCGGATTTCTAAATAGGCTATCTAGGCTGCAGCCTACGGCGGCAAATTTTCGTTGGCGGCGAATTTGTGCATGCGGAAGATTTTAAAAATATACATATTTTTCAAAACAGATTTTTTTTACGACGGCGAGAGCCGCCCGCCACTATAAACAGATTATCCAGATTAAGGGTGCGTTCCACTTGGCGCCCACAACGCTCACGCTCACGACCGCGGTTTATGCCGTTCCACTTGTTTGAGGGCGTTACAATCGAAAACCCAAGTGGAATGGATTTTGTAGCGTTTTGAGCGTTCACTAATGCCAACATTGCAAATGGCGATGAAAACATTAGAAATGGCAGTGTAAACAACACAGTTGAGTTTTTATATTCGAAAGCTGAGGCCACTTATTAATGATTATGAGAATGTAATTAATCGTTATTCAGATGAAGAATTCAAAAGCCACTTCAGTTATATAATTTTTTTAGGTATATTAATTACACTCTTCATTTTAAAAATTTGACATCCAATTTGATATCTAGATTATACTCTAAACCCTTACTCTTTTATATGTAAGTAATTATACCATTTATGACTTTTGAAGAGCTTGGAAGAGCATTGCCACAAAATGCGTAGTTCTGTCACAAAATATCCCTTCTTCGAAACTTCTATTGCAATTTTCTCCCAAACTTTTTTTGGGATAATTTCCCACTATGGAGGGTATTCTCCATAGATTCGTACGTTTCCAGTAATAGTAATACTGAAGGCTGAGTCCATCTGTATAAAGAAGCTAAAATATGCACATATGTAACTGACACCTTCGCATAATAAAAATAATAAGCAGGTTAACTATAGAATTTCCGTAGCAGATTCTTATTCCGTAGCAGAAACATAAGCCTCCACTAAAATATTACAATTTGCATCATGCAAATAAATTTTCTGCATCTCCATATTTGAATTTAAAAAACCGCGCCGAATTTTTGCAGAACGACCACTTCGACCCAACTTTTCAGCTTAGTCGTTGTAGGCGAAAATAATGACGTCATTAGTGACGTATTCGCCGCGACCACAACGACCGCGATCGTCAAGTGGAACGGCTACATGGATGTTTTGAGCGTTGTGGGCGCCAAGTGGAACGCACCCTAAATCAATCAAATACCCAAAAATTCTTATCTCGAAAAATATCCGCGACGTGTAGCATTTAATGAAAAAACTGGAAGCACGCCGTGCTTTCTATATGCGCTTTTTTTGGTCGCTCTGCTCGCATATGATAATTTCTGAAAATATATTAGGCGGCGATATAAATTAGCCTATATTCGGCAAAATTTTTAAATCCGCCACTGGTCCTAGTAGAGAAGAATATAGGCCTATAAAATAGATTAGATATACTAAACTAAATATTCAGGGTAAAATATAATTTACTAGATTAGTCAGAAAATATATTAAGATTTGGTTGAGGCCACACAATAAGTTTAATACACTGCATTGAAAAATTCAATATGTTTTAACCACACTTAATATGTAAAAATATTATATTACTTGTTATTCACATTTATATAAATTTAGCACTTAACACGACTTGTGTATCGACTGGTGGAGGTCTTGTAATGTTCACTACTTGTAAGTATGGATTACCACGTAGTAACGGTCGTAACTATCCTATTCATTTAATAAGTTTAATCGTTCAATATGCAACAAATAATACCAAGAAGGTTGGATGGAAAATTTACAGAGAAAACCATTGTTTTATTATCATGATTTCATACATATCTTATATAACTTTCATAATATATGGTTCAAACATCTGCTAAATTACATTTACTTGGCCGATAAGATTCATCGATGGCCTTCGTCTTTATAATGTTTTTGTAGACGCAGGCAGAATTCTTCGGGGTCCTCGGTCTATTCGGATCTTCAAAGTCAACATGAAACATTCCATATTTCATCCTAAAACACAAACATAATTTCAGTAAATGATAATTTAATATTTGGCAAAAAGTTAACTTACGTGTAGCCATCGGACCATTCGAAATTATCCATGTAACTCCAAGCAATGTAACCGGTTATCTTCATTTTATCCTCATAGATTGATTTCAGAATTTCTGTCAAGTACCCCTAAAACGAAATTTGTTTATGGAGGAGTCATATTGTTTGTTACTAACTTACATTGTAATAATCAATTCTTTTATCGTCTTGAAGAGTTTCGTTTTGGAATCCGGCATATCCGTTCTCCGTAATGATAATTTCGAATGTATTCCCGTATTCTTGTTTAATCCATTTAAGGAGGTGTCTTATGCCTTCTGGCACCACTTTAAAAAAACTTCGAGCAGTTGGAGGCCAACTGTCATTGGTAGAAATGGCTGCTCCAAAATCATTAAACAATGTTGGTATGGCTTGGCGTTGGTCGTCATAATTAACCAAAATTGGGGAATAGTGATTTAAGCCTAAGAAATCGTAACTACCACGAAGTTTTACTATTTCTGAAATTGAAAATTTAGGAAGGCGAGAGCGGGAAAACCCTTGTTCCTTGCTTTTTTTATCTATGCGTTGGCGCATAATTTTTGGATAATCACCAATGAATATTGGATGTGCAAACCATCCCAACTAAAACCCAAATAGTATGATACAACATTTATAAATATACGGAGAAGGAAAAATTACCTGCATCTGTTGAAGGGTTTCTGTCGCAGTTTTGTCGACTTTTGAGTCTGTTTTCGGTTTAAAACAGGAACTTTCTAAAGCCAGTCCAACTTTTCCTATAAGATCATTTCAGCGTTTTCATTAAAGTTAAAAAAAAATGTTTTCCACATACCTCTTTGTTTCCATTTAAATTCTTTTCTGTAAATTTCATAAGCTGTTGCGTGTCCTAAAAGCAAGTTATGACCGCACAAATAACTGCCAATAGTATGAGAATGAGTATAGTAAGGTGCCAACAATCCAATATAACCAAATTCACAATAAGTCGTTGGTTCATTTATGGTAATCCATGTCTTCACTCTATCCCCAAATAATTTGTAGCAAACCCTTGCATATTCACCAAATAACTCAACTGTGTCTTTATTGGCCCAACCTCCAAGGTCTTCTAAATCTTGAGGCAAATCCCAATGGAACAATGTCACCATTGGTTCGATTCCATTTGCAATTAGTTTATCTATTAATTCGTTATAATATCTGACTCCATCGGAATTTATATAGTTCGCATATCCCATTTTTAACAAACGAGGCCATGAAATTGAAAATCGGTAGAAATGTACGTTCAGGTCTTTCAGATTTTTTACATCTTCGTCGACTTTGTAGTAGGAATCGCAGGCAATTGATCCATTACTGCCATCAGTTACATGTTCCGGAAAATGTATTGTTTGATAATCCCAAATGCTTTGAGATTTTCCTAGAAAATACAGATTTTTCAGATGAAATTCACCGGTTTGCAAATTAAATTCATGTTATTGCAATTGAAATTCACCGTTTTGTAAATTACTTTCTTAGTTTTTTTACATGTAAATATATTAAAAAAAAACATAAGAAAATGTTAATTACATGGTAAAAAATCAAATGTATAATTATAATTCACACAATTGCATAATTATAGTGACACTTATATGACCAACAAGATCACTAACATCCTGCGTATTGTAGATAATTGCGATGTCCAGAATCAAACAAATTTGGTTTTCCCTTAAGAAAGTCGCACAAAATACAAGTGCTACTCTACAATTTCATTGTCATACTCTACTCATTGTCAGACTTCAGTCAACTAACTCTCTGGCCTAATTTTCTATAGCAATCTCTGTACTTGGTCTGTTAGAAAAGTGTCCGACCTTATTTTTTATTTTGAAAACCTCATGGATTTGAATCAAGCGCGCTTGTATGAGCCGACCTTGAACCTTCGTGCGCATGCGTACATTTTTCCCCGCCTGTGGATAGCGTCAGTTGCTGTCGAGCAGTGTTCGAGTGAAGTAGTGTGTAGTGCTCTCGAGGGTTTTTCAATGCAAGTAAAATGACGACAAGTGAAATGGGGGATGTCGATGTCGCATACGTGATGCTGTGCGGCACAAGCGACTGGAGTTCTGGTCATCAGGAAATTGGCGACTCCATCACGACAATGCTCCAGCACATTCTTCGCACTCTTCTGGTTTGACAGGCTCCTTACTCTCCTGATATGGCCCTGCGACTTCTGGCTATTCCCCAAAGTCAAGAGGCCATTGAAAGGAACGCGATTTCAGACAAGAGAGGACATTATGGCTGCAACGACAGCCGAGCTAAAGTCGATTCCGAAAGAGGCTTTTTCGGAATGCTTCCAACAATGGCGGCACCGCTGGGAGAAGTGTGTGGAGTCCCAAGGAGACTACTTTGAGGGTGATTAGGTTTCCTACGCTCCAGCTTTGCCAGTTTTTCTTTAACTGGCTTAAGGTCGGATACTTTTCTAACAGACCACGTATAAACCGATCACATTGCATAAAGTCTTAAATATGCAGCAAGCATAAACATTAAATTTACTTAATAATTCAGGGTGAATCGGTAATCAGTTTCTAATTATATTATATTTTATATTATGTGTTTCAAAATTACTAAAAGAATACCTTGTTATCCTGGCTTATCGACTTATCCGATTAACAACTTCATTAACAACAGTCGTAGGAATGAAAGTCGTTAAGTGAGGAAAAACCTGGATTTGAGTTGGCTGTACACTACTGAATTACTTTCATACATACCTTCTTCATAAACTTTTCTTTATATAAACTATTTGCGTTCTTACTATATTATTAACATTATTCCTTTCACAGTCATGTCAATTTTAAGGAATAATATACAGCGGCACCGCCAATATTTATAAAAATGCCGGTAGTTATGCAGCCCTTTCACGTTGTTCACCTACTGACCAAAAGCAGAAAATAGCGCTTCACTATAATTCTTTGCTCCTCCATAACTCGGCCGGTGGCGCCGGTTATACTGCCGCAAAGCCATATGTTCAATCTAAAGAACTGCGTCAAAAGATCGGGTGTCCATCGCGGCGCGATGAACGCAGACGACGGGAAACTTGATGAGCGTCCAACTCGCAAATTGCCGGCCAAAGAGGCGGTTGAGAATTTTTTCGGCATTTCGGACGCACCGGGTGAACGGAGCGACGCAGAAAGCCGCGAGTGACACCGAAATACGCATATCGGTGGGCGGCATCGCTTCGTGACGCAAAAGTAGGATTCGGCCGTGCGGTGAAATAAAAAAGTGTGATTTTTTCCAACGTCGGCAGCTCAACGTGGACGGCTCGGATCACGATCACATACACGCAAAAGAGGCTCGAAACTGCAGCGGTCAGACTGACCGCACCTTCCTGCGAAGGAGAGCCGATACGTTTCGAACTGCGGCGCCCGACTCCGCGGTCGATGCGACGCGGCGGTGGTACCAAAATGCGCGGCTCGGGTGCCTACGTGCCGGTTAACTTGTAATTTCAAAAACGCGACAGCCTTCTGCTCCAAATCGACATTCAAGATTTTGGCTGTGCGGATTACAGTTATAAGTGGCCTTCTCTTATTATGGCTGCGGAAGGCCGAAACACCATTCTACAATCCACTGAAAAATCCAGAACAATCACCGGGGTGCTGCAAAAATATGGACGTTTTACTTTCGTCATTTGTTTCCCGCAATATGGCGAATTTCGGCTGGCGTCGCGACGGTTTCAAACGACGCAGCGCGATGCGGCTTGCATTAGAAGATAAAGCGTTCAATTCTCTGCGAGAATCGCACGAAACCATTCTGGCAGAGCACAAGTTAGCGATTCTGTGGGAGTTTTCCTGGACGTCAAAAAACGTCGTTTTTCTGCAGTCGCGACGCCATCTTCAACGTAGTAGGAATTAAACTCGAAAACAAACTAATAGGTTCTATGGCCGATCGAACGGCCCCGGTCCCGTACCGATCCGTCAATTGGTTCTGACGTTCTAGGTATCACCGCAAAACGCCTCTGGTTTTTTTTTAACTTTTTGCGCACTTTTCTTTTTAAACTGCCGCAGATTCGCAAAAAGTCATCGCACCTTAAAAATTCTTGCCGGAATAACAGCGGGCAAGTGTTCTGAAGAGAAAGAACCCAACTGGCGACCTGCAGCCCTTTAAATAAGAGTAGGGCGTCTTTGAAGTGTTTGCAAATTCGAAAAAATAAAACGTTGCATTTTCTCTAGAACCAGGTAAACGGGACGGCGCAGGCCGTGGCGCGTAAAAACGTGGCGCGACGGCAGCTAAAGCGCGAAAGCGGGAAGAATTTTCGAGATCCTTTGCTTCAGATCTCGAAAATTCTTCCCGCTTTCGCGTAAAGATGCGTCTCGAAGGAAAAAAATAGAGTTTTTAGGTTACGGTCTGGTGCGTCCGAATCTGGGGGAATTGATTCGCGAAAATGGCACCGCTCGACAGGGCTCAGTTAGGACATTCTCAGTTAAAGCACCAAAGACGCGTGGTTACACCGGCGAAGGTCTGCTGCCTCCGGCGGCATAAAAAGCCGAATTGGACCTTTGCAAAAACCCATGTGGTGCGGCCACCACATGAACAGGTGAAATTCTGGAAACGCCACACAGTCAGTCGTCTCAGAATTGATCTAAATTTGCGATTCCGTCGTGAACTGGCGATTCAAGTTCCCCACACGGACCCCAAAAGTTTGCATTACAAAAATTACCACTTTTATGGAGGTCACGGCAAAGATGTCTGGGGAAAATGAAATTCACGAAAGAATTTCCGGTAGAAAACTTCGATACACGTAATTCGACACCATTCTCATCGCTACGCGACTTTTGTCGGCCACGTTAAGTGACGTTAAGTTCCAAGTTCAGTGACGGCTCGTTACTCGTTTAGTAATTCAACGCAAAACAACGCAAAACTAGATGGCGCTGGTCAAAAAAGAAACGCTTGGGTACATAGCCGGGGATGGTGCTGTATAAATTTAGGGCCCCGGGTCCCATCTCCCGGAATGGCGGTGAAAGGGTTAAATGATATTTTTGAATTATATCGTGGACGCGCATGCAAAAATGGCTAAGTTAATTGGGAAAATGCAGTTTGCTTTGTTACTAAATTAATAAAATTTGTCTGAATATGTTCAAGAGCCAGTTTATAACCTGGTGGTAGCATGAACTCATGAAAATATAAAGTTACAAAAAATTGCTTTAAATAGTTATTTACATATAGAGGACCGGAGGTAAAATATTACGCCCGCAGCCGAAGTTTGAGGCCCGACGGAGGAGGGCGTTTATGACGCGAAGGGTGTAATCTTCCTCCGGCCCGAGGAATGTACAACGTTTTACGCACAACTGTAGAAAACGTACAAAATTTAATTAAAAATGGTTAAAAACGATGAAAAAAAAAATACGACGGTGATTTAAATTCACAGCTCGTCACTTAGGTTATTTGTTATTTGCTTAGAAGAAAAAAAAATTATTGTAAACAACAATTTTCACAATTTCGGAATGGAATTAACCGCTAAGCAAATTCCCTCCGAAATATTAGTGGAAGCTGTGTTGGGTTTAATCCCAAGCATGTCTCAAGACCGATATGAAACGGAGTATTCATCTTGGTAAGTCTTAAGATGATAGATCTTGATGCGGGCTTTTCCATGATTTTACCGGCCCACGGGCCGGTAAAATTTTCAAGGATGTAATGTCTAATTTTCGGTTGTGGTAACTAAGATGTAAAGGAACAATTTTGATGCAGTTGTGCGTAAAAATAATTTTAGATTTTTTCAGGTGAAATAAAACTTTCTCTACGTCTTTTCTTTGCTAACACAAAACCTTTCCACCGCGCGGCCCCGGTATATGTAAAAGCACTTGATTTGCAATACGGTGAATTGTATTTGCTAGGGTGAATTTCATTTGCAAGTGGTGAATTTAATATTAAAAACCTATTATTATAATAATGAAATTTACTAATGTAAAATTTTACTGGTTACAATTTTATTATAATTTAGTTATAAATAAATAAATATAGTAAATTTAGGTTACTGTTAATTACTAAATGCTGTAATTCGTAGTTCGTGTGGAATTCGTGTAGTTTTTATAATTAAATGGTTTCGATAACACTTTTTATTATTTTTTGTTATTGTTTTATATGCAGCATGTTAATAACCTTATTAAATATGTTCATAAATTATTATTAAAAATACCATTAATTTCAAGAAAAAAATAAAAAAAAAACATAACAGAACGGACAAATTTAGACAAGACCAGGCAATATTCAACAATACGATAATGCTGAACCAGTCGGTACAAAAACAGGCAAGAATGAATGATATCGGTATACAGTGTGCAAACTTTATCATCAACCATCATCATTAATCAGCCTTCGATGTCCACTGCTGGATCTACCTCATGGCTTTCCATTGTTATATATCTGTCTTGACCCGCCAGAATCTGCTGGTTTCAATTCTTTTTAGGTCGTCAGTCCAGCGTGTAGGTGGTCTTCCCCTTATCAGCGCGTGGTCTCCATTCCAAAAATCTTTCCGTACACTTGTCGTACTTCATTCTGGTCACGTGATCGGCCCAATTCCATTTTAATGTCGCTATACTTTTGATAATGTTTGCCACCGCGGTCCTCTCTCTTAGGCCCTGATTTGTAATGTGGTATCTTAAACCTAAACCTAGCATTGATCTTTCCAGGTTTCGTTGTGCCACTCTATGCTTCCTCGCTAATGATATCGTTAGGGTTAAGGTCTCCCCTCCTCACGTGAGTACTCGCAGAACACACTTTTCGAACGATTTTCTCTTTAGGCAGATGGGAAGATCGCTTTTAAAGACGTGTTTTAATTTTCCGTAGGCTGCCCATCCAAGGTTTATTCTTCTACGTAATTCGCATGTCGGGTTGTCCCTTGATATTCGTATTTCATAGTCCAGGTATATATATTTCTCAACCATTTCAAGTGTGGTGTTCTTGACCTTTATGCCCTCACTCATAACAAGATCTGTCATGATGTTAGACTTGGAAAAGTTAATTTTCAGTCCTACACCAGAGCGTGCTTCTTCCAATCCATGGAGCATTTATTTCGCCTCTCCTAGATTGTCGGTTGTTAGGACAATGTCACAATGACAATGTAAATTTTCGACCGTCTATGTTTATATAGCCCCTAGTCTCCCATCGATTTTCTTGAAAGCGTATTCTAGGACTGTTATGATTAGATTTGGAGACATAGTTTCTTCCTGTCTCACTCCTCTTTAGAATTTAATGCGGTTGCTGTTGTCATGTAATTTGACAGACATGGTAGCGTTATTGAAAATGTTCTATATGTTGAGTGAGCAGTTTCATGATCATATGATCAGTTTTGAGTATCTATAGGCCACTTGACATTCTCGAAGGGCTTCCATTTTTGCTTGAAATTCGATCGTGTCAAATGCCTTATGGAAGTCTATAAACAGGAGGACTGGTGGTCTATTGTATTATACGGTTTTTTTCGATGAGGGTCCTAATACTTTGGAGATCATTAGTTCCGATCGTTTAGTTTAGATCATTAAACCCGATCGGAATCCCGTGGTAGATAAAGCTCAAATTTGTTCTCCAGTCTTGATGTTAGGATTCTGGATTCTTAGGATTTTTGGAACAGCTTATATAGATGACTATGGAGAGTTATTGGGTAGTAATTTTCCAGGTTTGCTTTGCCTCCCTTTTTATGGAGGAAGATGGTTGTCCTTACATGCCACTTCTCCAGAATAGTGCTATCCTGCAGGCAAAGGTTAGAGTGCTTGTATTTTATTCAGCAAGAGAAAGCCTCTAGCTCTAATTGCTTCTGCAACCACTTAATCTTCTCCAGGTGCCTTGTTGTTTTTCATTTTCGATAACGCTCCTCTAATTCCTCAATGGTGATTTCTGCAATTTCTTCGGATCCCTGGTTTACGACACCTCGCTCCCGTGTTAGTGTAATAGGATTAAGAGGTTCCTGTTGCCGGCTTTTGTATAATTCTTAATAGAAATTTTCGACAATGATCAGAATTTCCTCTCAATTTGAAGTGGTGTTACTTCGCTTGTTTTTTTATTTTGGTTATTTCAGTTTTGCCTTTGGTAAGACGGGTACACAGTACTTTCATTTCTTATTCTTATTCTTCTTTTATTATTTTCTATTGTTCCTTTAATTTTCTTACTGCGGTAGGTTCTGATGTCCCGTCTGGTTGCTTTGCAGATTTCCTTTTTAGCTTTTAACTCTGCGCTGGTAATATTTCTATTGCTTCTCATCTGGTTGCGTTCGAGTATCAGATTTTTTTAGGTGGCCTGCAACTTTACTAACAGTCACCAAGGCAGTTACATACGCTTGTTAAGTTGTTACAATAGTTTCTAAATTGCAGCATTTAACCGAAAATCTCCGTGTCGAGATTCTGATGATGATCTCCGGATCTTAGTCCCTTGATTTTTTTGTGGGGAAATATCAAGAGTAAGATTTAAGTAACAAAACCGAACGACATTGAGTACCTTAAGCAACGTATTAGGCATAAAATACGGCAAGTCACACCATAAATGTTATCATGTTAACTTCGATTTGCACTTTGCCAAGAAACAAACAGTGCCCATTTTGAACATTTGTGCATTACATAGTATTCAAGTTATAAAATTGTTTTTTTTATCACGTGGGCTTTGAAAATATTCAAGAAATAAATAGTGTGTTGTATTCTTTGCGAAGATATCTTTCAAACGAGGTGTCACTTGACATACCTTTTGAAAAAAAATGTCGGAGGTGACTCGGCACTAAAGAAACAGCACATAAATAGAAATGAGCGTTTCGGGATATTTTTCAAAAATACCTATTTCGAAGTTATGAATTTTATTCCAGTTAAAGTTTCCACACTACGTATATACCTTTCAAAATTCTCAGCTCCTCTGAGTCCTGCTTTCCCTTCATTTTGGAGGCATTCACTAGCATATAAGCACTCCGTTTTAAACACCGTATTGTAGTGTTTCAGCTTAGCTCCCTTCGAGATGGCTTTATTCTTGTAAAAAGCATATGTTTGTATATGTGTACACTCCGTAAGTATACATAGGAGTGCCTGTAAGCTAGTAAATCTCTCCAAATTACAGGGAAAGCAGGACTCAGAGAAGCTAAGAAATTTGAAAGGAAGATCTAAGATAATGGGTCCAAAGATCGTAAATGGTCAGTGTAGGTTAAGAGGAATGGAAGTATTTTAGCGGAACACTAAAAAACTGATTGTGTCCGTGATAAAACGGAGACTCAAATTCTATGGCCATTTATTTTTAAAATACTTGACTGTAGACCTAAAGTGTCTGACAAATGATTCAGGGATTCAGGTTGGACTGAAGTTTTCGGAAGACATCTCAAACCGTACCAAGTTTAGGTCAGTGATAGACAAGTTTAAGTGATTTCATGACGAACAAAAAAAAATAATAATTGTACAGAAGAAATAAGACAGGCTGTCAGACAAAGAATGCAAAGATTTTGGGATGGGCATGGAAGGCTTCCAGAAATATGTAATTGTTGCCTAACGTAGTCTCTAATGGCCTTATACGATTTATTAAAATATCCACAAAGTATGAAGCTGCAAGACAATCCGCATTCAATGTTCTTAGAACTGACAACGCAGGAAGAAGTAAACTGGCAATGAAGAGTATCTAAAACACTGAAAGTACAGGAATCGACGAACTTCCAATTTCTATAATAAAATATGCTGGTGAAGAACTAGCAGTACCGTTAAAAGTAAGTACCAACAACGCTTTCCAAGCCGGAGTATAACCCAACAGCGTTAAAGGTGTCAAAAATGAGATCTATATTTTATAAAGGTAGCAAGGACGGCTTAAACAACTATAGTGGCCTATCAACTTTGTATCGTCATTCTCAAATTAAAAGTAAAGGTTTTGAAGTATTAATGCCAGCACTAAAAGGAAAACGCATTCAACTAACAACAGCCGAGTCCAATGCGTCAAGAAACGTAACGAAAATTCGTTTGCCAGTGGAAGCAGTGCACGGGATGTTAATCAATAAGAATTTTGAACACCTTGAATCATTTATTGAAAGAATGAAAACAAATCCGGATGTTATTGTGTGCTCTAAAACATGGACTATTCTTAAGAACTTAATAACTTCTAAGGCTAAGTAATTATAGTATATATTATAACCAGAGTAGGGTAAATAGAGCTGATGGAGTAATTATTTATGTTAAAGAAACTCTAATTCATTCTGTAACAGTTGATATGGTGGGTGATAGCATGTTTATGTCTACCATATTTCAAACTCTTGAGTCTTGAACTCTTTGGTAGAGTTAGGCTTCTTGCCATATTTTAATGGTATTACAAGATCTAGTGACTCGGGTGGTACCTGTATTGATAATATGTTTGTCAAATCCGATCTAAATTGTAAATCTTTTACTTATACTAATATTTTCACGGATCAGCTTCCACTATTTTTGACGATAAACTGGAGCAAAATAAATAATAAGATCATTGATACCAAATTAATTAACTTCTTCTTCTTGTTCTTAATGGCACTACAACCGATTGCCGATCTAGGCCTCCTTCAGCATGTTTTTCCAAGCGGACCTATCACTCGCCAACAATCTCCAGTCCCGTACTTGAAGTTTTTGTAGGTCAGTTGTTACCGCATCCTTCCATCTCCCTCTTGGCTTTCCGGCCCTTCTCCTTCCCTCTGGTTGGCCATTGAACAACTTTTTCGGAACCCTATGATCACCCATTGTCTGCATGTGTCCGAGCCATCTCAATCTTGCCACCTTGATGAAACTCACAATATCTGGTTGATTGTAGAGCTGATATAGTTCGTGATTATATCTTCGGCGCCAGATTCCTCGTTCTTGGGTCGCTCCAAATATTGCACGTAGCATTCTTCTCTCAAATACACTTAAAGCCTGTTCTTCGCTCTGTGTTAAGCTCCATGCTTCTGCACCATAGGTTACCACCGGTCTTATCAGTGACCTGTACAGTGTGCACTTATGCTTGGGGTGGATTTTTTTGGACCTAAAAAGTTTAAGTAGCCCATAATAGCACCTGTTACCAAGAGTTATCCGCCTTCTAATCTCCTCGCCCATCCGGTTTACGCTGTTCAGTTGCGAGCCCAAGTACACAAATGTATCTACTGTGTCAAAGTGCTTTCCCTCTAGTTCTAGCGTTGGTCCTACCTTCCGATGAGTTTCATTAGCCACCATGTATTTCGTTTTCTTTACGTTGACAGTGAGTCCTAGGTTATTTGCTTCCTTCTCCAGTAGCGAGAAAGTAGTTTTGGTCGCCTGTTCGCTTCTGCAAATTATATCAATGTCGTATGCGTAAGCCAATAGTTGTGTTGACTTAAAGTACACAGTGCCGTTAGTATCCACTTCACTACTCCTAACGGCCTTTTCTAGTACGATGTTAAACAGTAAAGTTGCCAGTGGGTCTCCCTGTCGTAGTCCTTCCTCTGTTATAAAAGTCTCAGACAACTTGTTTCGTATTCTTACTACAGACGATACTTCATACAGTGTTACTCTGGTTAGGGCTGTCAGTTTTTCAGGGAATCCGAAACTTGTCATTATCCCCACAGTTTGTGTCTTATAACGCTGTCGTATGCTGCTCTGAAGTCCACGAATAGATGGTGTGTCGTGATATTGAACTCATTACATTTCTCCAGGATCTGCCTAATGCCAAACAGTTGGTCTGTGGTTGACCTGTTTGTGCGGAAACCGTACTGGTATTCACCGATATTCTCTTCTGCGTATGGTAGTAAGCGACGGTATTAAGCGAATTAATTAACTACCATAAACTAATAATGTGTAGCTCCAAAACCAACTGGCAAGCAATATTGGAGATACAGGAAAATGTTGAGGCTACAAATTTACTAGTAAATAATATCCAATGCTTGAATAAAGCCTATTTAAAAAAACTTAATAATGCAAATGAAAAAATATAATAATGCTATAAATATAATAATGCTAATAATGCTATTTAATGAAAAAATATAATAATGCTAGCGAGAAATGTATTACCAAGGGTCTAATTAGGTCTTGTAATACCAAGGAGCAACTAAATAAATGAAATTATTATCTAAAGAATGTGTATAAAAAGTACTGCTACATTTTAAATAAACTACTAAAGTTAGCTAGAAGGCAATTTTAAAGCAATAGGGTTAGGAATAATTACAATAATAGTAAGAAATTATTGCAATTTATCAACAGTAAGATTGGCAAGGGTACAAAATGTAATAACGAGATTGTTCATATACTTTGTGGTAATGATAAAATTACTGAAAATATAAAAATTGCAGAAACCTTTGTTACCTTCTTTAATAACATAGGTACGAATCTAGCCGCCAAAATTAACCAAAACAATGTTAATATAACCACGAATAAGATAAAAGTTAATGAAAATACAATCTTCCTAAGTCCAGTCTCATTCTCTGATGTTGAAAAGACAATCCATGATTTAAAAGATAGAACTGGGGGAGTAGATGGAATAAGTAGTAGAGTCTTGAAATGTCTAGTTAAAGACATTAGTAAACCGACAGAACTTATTTTCAACCTATGCTTGACCAATGGTATATGGCCTGAATCCCTTAAAAAAGCTGAAATTATACCGGTGTATAAATCTGGTGATAAGCATTTAACTAACAATTACAGACCTATTTCATTAATTTCGAATATTGCCAAAGTTTTTGAAAAACTTCTACATTATAAACTGATAAATTTTTTAAACTTAAATAAAGTAATATTTAACACAACAAAACCAAGCAAATAGCACGCTCCCCTGGGAAAAGTAAATCTAAAACCGAGAATGATAAGCTAGAAAAGATAAAACAACTAACAGATAAGGTAAAAGGGATCAGATTAGAACAAAGAGAGTACAGAAACGAGATAAGTAAACTGAGAAAAGAAAACGAACAAACCAAACGCGAAAATGCAAAACTAAAGGAGGAAGTTAAGACAATAAATGCTAGGCTAGATGCGATGGAAAGAGAAAAAAGAAGAAATAATATTGTAGTACAAGGACTAATGCTGGGAGATGATGAAATGCTAACACCAAAGGAATCAATGGAAAACTTCATGAAAAACCAATTTGAATCGGATATAGGCGTAAAATCAGCTGTGAAACTAGGTATGAAAACGTACCTCGTGGAACTCATCAATGCAAATGAAAAAATGAAAGTCATGAAAAATAAAAATAAATTATGTAACTATGAAGAAGGAAAAGTATACATTAATGATGATATTTCAAGAAGAAGGGAAGAAGGGGAAGAAAACTAAAATAGGGTACCAGAAAGTATTTATTGATGATCAAGAATGGAAATGGTGTGAAGATGAAGAAAGGCTAGTATTAGTAAAGAAGGCAGAAGATAATACTTCAAAAAACGATTAACAGAAATTAACGAAAAGGGAAATACGGCAACGACACGGCATGTAAATGGTTTACGAGGAATAAATTTGGCAACATGGAACATTAGAGGACCAAATGGAAAAGAAAAAGAACTAATTGAGGAATTTAAAGAAAGAGATACAAACATCTTAGCAATTACAGAAACTAAAGATGAAAAAAGGTCACAGAGCTAGAGGAAGGTCATATGATGATCCTAAGCGGCGTCACATATGAAGTTTGAGCAAAAGGAGAAGTTGGGTGTATAATACACAAAAATGTAATTAAGTACTTACAAAAATGGGAATGCATATCTGGAAGAATAATGAAAATTGAATTAGAAATAGAAAGAAACAGCAGATTAAATCTGGTAATTCTGTATGGCCCAAATGATGACGATAAAGCAGAAACTAAAGACAAATTTTGGGAAAAAGCATCAGCAATAGTGGAAAATTGCAACGGAAAAATTGTGGTGCTAGGAGACTTAAACGGTAGAGTCGGCATAAAAGATGAAAGGACAAGTGATGTAATAGGACAGTTTGGAGAAAAAACGAAAAACAACAATGGACACAGAATTATTGATTTATGTGTACAAAATAACCTATTAGTAATGAACTCATTCTTTAAACACAAAAACGCCCATAAATACACAAGAGAGGTCCCAAGCAGAGGGGAAAAATCCATAATAGACTATGTACTCATAAATAGGAACTCTAGGCGGGAAATAAAGGATGTTAGAGTTATAAGAGGATCCAAAATAAATAGTGATCATTATCTACTAACAGCGAAAACGACAATAAGCTGCCAGAGAGCGGAAAATATTAAGAACAAAATAGAACTGCGAAACAACAATAGTAAAGGGACGATAAAAAACTACAAACTAATGATAAGAGAAGTGGCGAACAACTATGCAAAGAAAGTTGAGGAAATGTTAGATGAGACAAGAACTAATAAATATTGTAATGTGGAGGAAGCATGGGAAACATTCAGAAACACCCTAATTAGAGCAGCAAAAGAAACATGTGGAACCACGAAAATAAATAGAAACAAAAAGCAAACGGCCTGGTGGAACGACAATGTTAAAAAGGAAGTTAAAATAAAGAAAGAGAAATGGAAAATTTATCTACGTAAAGGAGATAATACCACTTACCAAGATTATAAAAGACAGAGAGACGGAGTCAAAGAGATAGTATTAGAAGCAAAAAGAAAAACCTGGGAGGAGTTTGGACGAAAAATCGAAGCTGACTTCCATACAAACCAAAAGCTATTTTACAAAACTCTGAAAATCATAAGATCTGGGAAGAAGAATGAAGTAATTAAGCAAATTAAGGATGAACATGAAGCAATATTAACGGAGGAAGAAGACATAATAGAAAGATGTAGAAGATACTTTGAAAATCTGCTGAACATAGAAAGTATTGTGGACAGAACTGAAAGAACCTACAACATAGAAGAAACAGAACAACAAAGAGAGCACATACAAGTAGAATGCCATAAATAGACTCAAAAGAGGAAAGGCTGCTGGGCATGATAATATAGCAGGAGAAATCCTGAAAAATATGGGCGAAAAAGGAGCCCAGATATTATCAAAAATATGCAATATAGCGTCGGAGCAAGGCAAAGTACCAAAAGACTGGGAGATAGGGGTGATTGTGCCAATATACAAGAAAGGAGACAGAAGAGACTGTAACAACTACCGCGGAATCACCCTGCTAAGCATAGCATCGAAAGACTACGAGAGAATATTAGAAACAAAACTGAGTCGGGAACTAGAGCCACAGCTCGAAGAGTCACAGAGTGGTGTCAGCAAAGGCAGAAGTATACAGGTTCATATATTTGCGATTAAACAGATGATCGAAAGAATAAGCAATACAGACGATGAAATATATCAAGCATTCCTTGACCTGGAAAAGGCATTCGACCGAATATCAAGATCATTTATAAAAGAAACCCTGATCAAAAGGAAAATTAACATAAAACTAATAAGAGCAATAATGGGCATGTACAAAAATAGTAGAAATAATAATAAGTAACAAGTTTACAGTAAACGAGGATGTACGGCAAGGAGGCGTTTTGAGTCCAACTTTATTCAACCGAGTTATGGACGTAGAAATGAAAGAAACGAGGAAAAGATCGTCTTCATTTAGTGTGGCGTATAGAAACCTAGAACCAATCCGTATAAGGGAATGCGCGTTCGCCGACGACCTTTATTCGCGAGAAATGAAGTTGAACTGAGGAGAAACTTGGAGATATGGAATGAGAAATTAGCAGAGAAGAACCTCAAGATAAACGAAGAGAAAACAAAAATCATGGTTAGTGGGAAACCAGATACAAAAGTAAACATTGAGCTAAATGGAAAGGTAATAGAACAAGTTGACACCTTTAAATATCTGGGAGTACGTTTAGATAGCAAGGGACACCATGAAATAGAAATTAATGACAGAATAAAGAGTTCAGCAAGGGTGTATCACAGCTTCAGAAATAGTTTCCTGGGAAAGAAAAAAGTTTCGATAAAAGCAAAAATGGGTATATACAGAGCTGTATTCGTACCTATACTAACGACTAGGCTGCGAAAGCTGGGTGTTAAGGAAGAGATTAAAGAGCAAGATCCAAAGTATAGAGATGAAATACCTAAGAAGAGTGTTATGAGTCACAATACGAGATCGCATAAGAAATGACACCATCAGAGAACAGTTAAAGGTGCAACCAGTAGAAAAGCGAATCGAGAACTGCCAACTGAGATGGTATGGACACCTTAAGCGAATGGAGGACAAAAGACCAGTCAAGAGTGTATGGGAAGTTAAAGGTCAAAAAAAGAAAAGTAGAGGAAGACCAAAGACAACATGGAATCGAAATATATATATATATATATATATATATATATATATATATATATATATATGTTGTATTTGAGGTTTTCGCGGATAGATACCTGTGTTGTATTGTTTTCTCGGGGATTCCGCGTTGATGTTGAGGGTTGGTTCTGAAAAGAACCGGATTCTCGACGTTTCGGCGAACTAACATTCGCCATTCTCAAGAGATATATGCGTCCGTGCGGGTCAACGGTTAGACGCATACTGAGAGCTCGTTCGTGCGGTGCGACTACTTATAGCTGTCTGGCTTCGGGTCATGCGCGTTGTGTGCGGTGCTTCGGTTCGGTTGTTTGTTTGTCTTGTTGGTCGTACATGAGTCTGGGGTGTCTGGGGTTGCATTTTGAGGGTGGATATGATCGGTCGCCATGCTGGGGGCAGTCTCAAGGAATCGTCTCTCGTGTTCATGCAGTAGTCTCGTTTTTCTATCTCTATGGCTTCTCTGTATACTCGTGACATTTCGTGGCTAATCTGTGCAAGAGTCCTTGAATTTCTAAAGTCCATCCAGTGACCGGTGTTTGTGTGTTGGACAAGTGCCGATGAAACTTTGTCTCTGTGTCTGACATGTAGTTTCACACAACGCGCATGACCCGAAGCCAGACAGCTATAAGTAGTCGCACCGCACGAACGAGCTCTCAGTATGCGTCTAACCGTTGACCCGCACGGACGCATATATCTCTTGAGAATGGCGAATGTTAGTTCGCCGAAACGTCGAGAATCTTCTTTTCAGAACCAACCCTCAACATCAACGCGGAATCCCCGAGAAAACAATACAACAAATATATATATATATATATATATATATATATATATATATAAATGAACTTTTTCCTCCCTCCCATTTTCCTTTTGCCGATCACCGATGCATTGTGAGTCCTCTGTCCTTTACTATTTTCTCTCTCTCTCTCTCTCTCTCTCTCTATATATATATATATATATATATATATATATATATATATATATATATATATATATACATATATACACACTGCCGAGCATAAAATTAGGGTCACTCCGTAATTTGAAGTTATTTTAATTTTTTTTAGTTTTTTACGTGTTTTTTCGGTTGTAACAGTTCACTAACTGATTGCTTGAATTAAACAAAAAGTTTTTCTTTTTCAAAGTTTATTGAAAATAATGAAATTGAACAGTTTTAATTTGATGTGCTAACTAATGAAAATGAACAAGTTTATTTTGATATGTTTTTGTTGAAACGAAAGAAAGTTTAAGGATAGCATAGCATTTGTTTATGTGGTGTCATTCGTCTGTTGTAAATTGTTGTCATTGTTAGTGTTTTGCGATGAGCACAAATCACGTTGTTGCGGCACAAATTGTGGCGGCTTTAGAAGACGGTCACGGTAAGCGCGAAACTGCGAGAAACGTTGGTGTAAGTCTCTCAAGTGTGCAACGGGTATGGCGGCGGATCGAAGAGACAGGTCTGCTCACTCGAAGACCTTGTTCAGGCCGAGGCAAAACTCCAATAGCTAGGGATGACCGCTTTCTCGTTTCTAATGCTTTGAGAAACCGAACGGTCACGGCAGTTTCCCTTCGAAATCATCTGCAAGAAGTGAGACATGTAAACATAAGTGAGTGGGCAGTTAGGAGACGACTTTATGCTGCTGGATTAACTTCTCGAACTGGACCTACTGGACCGCCGCTTTCCCGTGCACACCGGATTGCGAGGTTGAATTTTACACGAGAACACTTGACTTGGACAATAGCGGATTGGAGTCGCGTATTGTTTTTCGATGAACGGCGATTCTGTCTTACGGGCCTAGATAGACATGTAAGAGTGTGGCGACGACAAGGCGAGAGATATGCTCAAGCGTGTATTGCCGAGCGACTACCATTTGGCGGAGGATCAGTTATAGCATAGGGAGGCATTATCTTTTGGCACTCGCACGGAGTTAGTCTTTATCGAGAATGGGACGTTGACTGCGCATAGGTATCTGACAGAGGTTCTAGAAGACCATGTTTTACCATCCATGGTTATTCTTGGAGACGACGCAACATTTATGCATGATAACGCACGGCCCCACACTGCTCGGATAGTTACTGAGTATCTTGACGAGTGTGAAATCACGCGATTAGTTTGGACAGCTCGCAGTCCAGATTTAAATCCAATTGAACATATTTGGTATGACATGGGAAAACATTTTCGGAGACATTTGCTGGCCCTCAGAAATTCTAGAGAGCTTTGCGACATGCTGGTGCAAGAATGGGACAATCTTCCGCAGAACGTGATCCAAAATCTGATCCAGAGCATGACACGTCGTTTGCAAGCTGTTGTCACTGCCAGAGGAGGGAATACTCACTACTGAAGTCCTTCAACTTTCCTATGTTTCAACAAAAGCATAACAAAGTAAAGTTGTTCATTTTTATTACTTAGCATATCAAATTAAAATTGTTCATTTTCATTACTTTCAATACACTTTGAACAACATAAACCTTTAGGTTTATTCAAGCAATCAAGTAGTAAACTGTTACAACCGAAAAAACACTTAAAAAACTAAAAATTTCTAAAATAACTTCAAATTATGGAGTGGCCATAATTTTATGCTCGGCAGTGTATATATATATATATATATACATATATATATATATATATATATATATATATATATATATATATATATATATATATATAAAGTAATATCAGACAAACAATTTGGATTTATGAAAAATAAAAGTACAAATGATGCGTTACTGTATGTAACTGATTTCATATTTAAAAACATTGATATTGACAAACCAACAATAGTAGCTTTTCTTGATTTACCTAAGGCGTTTGATACTGTCAACCACAAAATTCTCCTTTCTAAGCTTGAAGCATATGGGATTAGGGGGGTTGCTTATGATTTGATAAAAAGCAGAACTCAATTAGTGAGGTATAATGATTGTTATAGCAAAACACATATTTTAGTAACAGAAGTTCACCAAGGAACTAACTATCTTGGATCCCTTACTATTTATATTATATATCAATGATATAATAATAACATTCTACCTACTAACAATTTAGTTTCATATGCTGATGATACGGCTTTATTATGTTCGGGTCAATCCTGGGGGGAGGTAGCTGCGAAAACTATTGTATGGTTGAACAAGATTCATATATGGCTTAGAACTAATCAACTATCACTAAACATTAATAAAACTACATTTATAACTTTTGGGTGTTATCGCGATAGTATACCTGTTGATATCAAGCTATATATTGAGGATATGGAAATCATGAGAGTCGACTCCTGTAAATATCTTGGAGTAGGGGAGACTGAGGCATTTTTGAACATGGGGCACGTTTGAACATTTTGAATTTCGCTGAAATAATAATTATTTCTATTATTTTGTCAACTCTGGTAGTATGACAAGCCAGCTGGTAGTTGAGCAGCCATCTTTTGTAACATCAGAATGTATGTTTTTTGTGTGTATGTGTTGTTGAGAAGTTTGTTTTTGTTTCTGCAGTTGCAAGGATTTTATAATAACATATTTTCATCAAACCACTGTTTATTTATTGCACATAATAACCAAGTAAGTACACTATTCATCTATAATTGTAAAACTTAATTATTCTTTATATATTTTTTTGTAATTTATGAGTTTATGCGGTGTTGTTATGTGGGGCACTTTTGAACAAAGTCTAGTGGGGTACATTTGAACAGTCTCCAATAGCCTCTTATTTTGAGATACTTATTTTTTGTTCAAATATAGTTTTTGGATACCTTGGAGAAAGAACATTCCAAACAACTGATGAAACAGACTGCCACAGATGTAGAACAAATAAAAAAAAATGTTCCCCAACCTTCGACTTCTTAGAAAACGTCCCTATCCAACAAGGAAACTGTTGATGATAGGATAGTAGTTGGAAATTTTGTTATTGTTATGTACGATGGAGAGCTATACCCTGGAAAAATTACCAAACAAGTATATGCTGATTTGGTACTTGTCAGTGCTATGATAAGAAAAGGCAGGCAATGGGTATGGCCAACCAAGGCAGACGAGGTGTCCTATTCTACAACTGAAATAGTTAGCAAAATTGAGGAGCCAGAACCGATCAGTGCTGGACGTCGTGACATATTCAGTGTGCCACAATTGGATAAAATGCTTCGGTACTATTGATTCATTTTTGTATAGACTTTTGTTAGCAGTACCCAAACTGACAATTTTATATTTAGCTACCTACTTGATTTTTTATTTTTAATTGTGTTCAAATAAATTTATTTCAAACTTTTTATTGCTAATAATTTTTGTTTTAATAATAATTATTTTATTTAAGTGTAATAAAAACCACTTGAACTAGTTTTGGGACTATTTTCTACAATATATTTGAGGTTGACTATGGGTGCTCAAAAGTGCCCCATGCCTGTTGAAAGGTACCCCATACATGGGGCACTTTTGAACAATGGGAGAGGCTTGCGTTAAGGCCAGTTTATGGGAAACAGGATCACTATTTTCATGGGTAGACAATTTTATGAGGTGGCTTAAATTATAACTTAGGAGGGCAGTGCATTTTGGTGTATTAAATATATAAGGCGGAATAACAAGTATATAAAAACTAAAAACTGTTCAAAGGTACCCCAGTCTCCCCTATATCTTGATTGTTTTATGAGATGGGACTAACATATTAAATAAATTAAAAAAAAGACTAGATACTTGATCTTTGTGTTTCATAAACTAAGTCATATTCTAGAACCAAAAGCTATGAAGGTCATATACCATGCCCTCTCTGAAAGTATTGTCAGCACTTGTTACTACAAACTAGATTGATTAGAATTGCAAAGGTTAAATCTGAATTAAGTATTAATAAACTCTATATAGTGAATACTATAGTTTATTTTTATGATGAATGTAAAAGAATATATATGATGCATAGTGGAAAAATAAGAAACAAGTTGATTATTTTGCCAAAGGCTAATAAATCCATTAGCCAAAAAAATGCGCGTTATACGGCTTTTAACAATTTTAATAAATTACCGAATAATTTAAAAAACCTGATTGGAAATAAAATAACTGTAAAAAAAAATATAATTAATTGGATCAATTCTTGGTACTGTGATATAATCTACGATTGAATCTTGTATGTTTGATACTTTCTTGGTACTTAATGAGGTTGACATGGGATATGTAGTGTTTATGTTTCAATGTTTATGTTTCAATTCAATGTTTCATGTACTTTGTTTCAATTTTCTGTGGATCTATGATTATTGGTTATCAAGCTTAAGTATGAACTATTAGTAAGATTATGTTGATATTTATGTTGATTAGTAATATTATGTTGAATTAAAATTATGTTTTTATTTTATTATTTTAAGTACTTAATAAATTTTTGTAAATTCCAAGTGTTTGGAATCCAGTCATATGTACAGCTATTTTTTATATATCTCTATAGGACACAATGTATGTTAATATCTATGTACTTTGTGTATCATTTGCTGGATAAGAATAAATAAATAAATACATATTTTGGGGCAATTCAATCCATGAATTCGTTTTATTTTGTTTAATATTTTACTTATCAACAAATTAACAAAACCGTGAGGTTTATTCTATTTCTCGAGTATTATTTACGTTCTGGAATGAAATAGTTAAATAAATATTGTGAAAATTTTGTCATCAATAATGATAGAAAGTGGGCTGTAGGTATTAAACGGTTGATGCCGTCCGATATACCGCCTAATTATGATATACCTTATTGACAGATGTAGAGCACCATGAGACTTTTAATTATTTCGTTCTCTTCACAATTCTTTACATGTGTTTACAGGTATAGGAAAAAGGTAAGTGAGGTAAGGTTCGGGAACTCAGACAATTAGAGTGCAACCCACCTGGATCATACGCGATCAATAAAAGTGAAGTCATATGGGTGAAACAAAGCCTTAAGCTTAAAACAAGAGGAAGTTAGAAGAATAGTTACTAGCAACTAGCGACAATTCGAACTGAATTAATACAATGCAAAATACGAATAGTCTAATAAATAACTTTCCGACTAGTCTAATAAATATTAATACTATAACTAACCTCTAACATCCCATGCTCCTTCAACTTGATAGGCAGATGTAGCTACACCAAATGAAAAATTTTGTGGAAAAACATAGCCATTACAGAAAGAAGTTGCAATAGATAAACTGAAAGAAATAATTATAAAAGCTTATTTTTTAATTGCTTCGTTATTTTTTTCTAACAAAAACTTACCTTAAAATGATTTCCCAAAGTTTCATTTTAAACTGGTGAAATTTCGTACTGTTTGGCACAGTATTTATACTCATCCGAAACGAGGAATATGTTTACATGTATTAAATGATAAGAAAGCAAATAAGATCAAGAATGCCTGCTACCTTACAAATTAAAATGATTTTATTTGGCAATTTTTTTGAATTGTAAATTGAACTCGTACCTTGTGAATTCTTACTCTTATTCTACGTTATGTAACGAATGACGGCAAGAAAGAACAATAAGTAACCTGTTTCGGGATTTTTTACAAAAATCGCCTAAATCGAAGTTACGAATCTTATTCCAAAGTTAATGTTTCCACACTGTTATATCAAACGACATTCGTGAAAATATATAACGATGAACCTTTAAAATATATGAAAAAAATATATATAATTATTTTTTTAGTAATATGGATTGCTGCAACATTTTCTGTACTTGATGATAGTGCGAGTAGATAAAGTAAAATTAACAATGTTAAAATTGTGACCTTGTTATTGTAGATAGAAAATTTTGTTAAAATAATACAAATCATTTAAAAACGATATGGTTTTAGCATACATTTAGTAAAAATATTATGTATCTTATGAAGTTATATAAATCAAAACACTTAATACGACTTGAGTTTCGACTGGTGAAGGTCCTTTTCAATTATCGGATGATATTTGAGGTAGCATGGGTCGACAAAATTACTAATGTTGAGATCCTCAGAAGAAGGATAAACAACGAGAGATCCTAAAAACGCTCAAAAGACGAAAACCGGAGTACTTCGGCCCGGGAATGAGATAACATAAATAACAGCTATTGCAACTGATCATGTAGCCAATGAAGGAAAAGTATTGGACGCTAACACACATCTTGGCTATGAAATTTGTGAGAAAGGTTCCGGTGTACATCTACAGAATTATTCAAAAGAGCTGTTTCAAAAATAAAATACCAAACTGATGATTGCCAAACTTCGCAGCGGAGAAGATACTTGAACACAAGACAATGTTTAACAAATAATGATTATCTTTTCAGTAATATGAAGACTAATCTTAAATTAGACAAAAGTAAGATTTGAAAATTGTTACGAGGGCCGGATAAAATCTAGTTTTAATATAATAAGCATTCATCAAGAAATTGCGAAAGGGAAAGAAGGAGAGTTGTTATAAATAACAACTTGGAGAATTGTGAGAGAAATAACAGAACTTAAAAAGAAAAATAATTATTTTAACCAAAATGAAGAAGCACGAATACGAATAGAAATATGCAGAATATTAGCCTAGGACTAGAACTTCGACGGCGGAATCGCTGGGTGGATTGAGTAGCCCAGCGGCCCGTTGTCGGTCCCAAACCCGGATAAAGGAGGAGGGTTGGGCGCATTGTTAACAACTGTGCCCCGCAAAAAAACCTATTGAAAACTGAACATAATGAAAACCAAACTGATCAACGGAGACAACCTCGGCAATGGAAAAGGAAGAATGACTTGATTATATCCACATGGAATGTACGAAGCTTGTATAGGGTCGGAGCTATGTAAGAAGTAAAAAATGAACTACCAAAATACAAAGTGCACATAGCAGCACTTCAAGAGATACGATGGAAAGAAAAGGAGATAATGGATCTGAAAAAATTTACACTATTTAACAGCGGTAATAGAAATAATACGCTCGGCACAGGGTTCCCAGTCAACACAGAGATGAAGCACATGGTAAAAGATTTCAAAGCGCTAAATGAGAGAATCTGCGCAATAAGAATACAAGGGAAAATTTTCAATACGACATTCATAAACTGCCACGCATATATGGGAGAGAAAGAAGCAATAATTAAAGATACCTTCTAGGAAACGCTGTAAAGGATATACGCCATAGCCCCTAGGCATGACATTAAAGTAATCCTAGGAGATTTAAATGCTAAAATCGGTAAAGAAATGGGCTGCAGACCAACCGTAGGCAGACATAGCTAACACGATATAACTTACGAAAACGGAAGAAGATTAATAGATTTTGCGATGGGGAAAATATGAGAATCGCCAGCACCTGCTTCCCACATAAACAGTTATACATTAAAAGACTTGGACAACACCCGATGGAAACACCCGCAATCAAATGGATCATATTCTCATAGATAAAAGACTCGCATCAAACATCATCGATGTTAGAAGTTGCCGAGGGGCAAACTGCGACTCAGATGATTTTATGGTGAAAGGGAAATATAGACAGCGAATAACAACAATGGAAAAGGGTAATAAGGGTCTAGCGAAGAGTTTATGATAATGAAAAACTAAAGGACGAGGAGACCCAAATCAGATACCAACAAAGAGTCACAGCACTTCTGAACGAAAACAGGGGTGACATGGACTGTCAAAAGATGTGGGAAAGAATAACTACAGCTATACACACAGGAGCAAGTGAAATTATTGGGGAAAGACCAACACGAAAATGTAATAACTGGTACGACGAAGAATGTTGAGAAGCGTATAAGGAAAGCAACGAAGCCCGGAAGAAAACGTTACACAGAAAAACTAGAGCAAATATGGAAGAATATCAAAATTAGAGAAGGCATTCCCAAAACCTGTGCCGAGCAAAGAAAGGAGCTTACGAAAATAAGAGACTAGAAGAACTAGAACAAGAATACAGAAACCAATGTGTGCGAGCATTTTACCAAAAAGTGAAAGAAGAAAAAATTACAATATCAAGCAGGAACAAGATATGTAAAAACAAAGCAGGTGAATTAGTAGCAGACGAGGAAAGTATAAGTGCAAGATGGAAAGAATATTTTGAGGAATTACTAGAGGCTAATGACAGTGAAGAAGAAAAGGAAGCAGAAGAAGATGACGATAATAAAGATACTCAGTACTACGGTACACACAAAAACATAAAGCCACCAACGAGGAAAGAAGTTAAACAACAAGTGAGTAAACTAAAAAAAAAACAAAAATCGCCCGGAAAAAAAGAGGTAACAGCGAAACTAGTAAAGAATGGAGGGGAAGAACTAGGAGACAAAATACACGAGCTAATACCAGAGATATGGGTACAAGAGAAAATGCCAGACGACTGGTCTAATGCAATAATATGCCCCATCGATAAGAAGAAAGGAGATAAGCTAGATTGCAATAGTTTCAGAGGAATATCTTTATTAGGAGTTGTGCACAAAATTATGGCCTCTATAAAAGCGGGAAGAATAAATCCATATATAGAACAAACATTGGGTAAATGCCAATAAAGGTTTAGAAGCGGAAGATCGATGACAGACCATATATTCACAATAAGAACAAGCTTAGAAAAATGCTACGAATGCAATATCGATGTCCACCAACTGTACATAGATTTTAAGCAGATATACGACAGCGTTAAGAGAAAGCATGTAGAACAGACAATGAAACAATTTAGAATCCCAGAAAAACTATTTAACCTAACGAAAAAAATATACTACGCACAAAAAATAGTGTGAGAATCTGAGGGAACCTGTCACAGCAGTTCGAAGTAAAAAGGGGACTAAGGCAAGGCGACCTTCTCTCTACTACGTTATTTAACCTAGTACTCGAAAGATGTATAAGAAAGATAGATACAGATTCAGGAGGGAATATTTATAAGAGAACCTGCCAATATATAGCATACGCAGACGACGTAGTGATACTAACAAGAACAAAACAAGCCCTAAAGGCCGCATATTCTGAATTAGAAAAAGAAGCAAGAAAGGCTGGATTAAAGGTAAATATAGAAAAAAACAAGTACATGCTGATGACGAGGGACATGAGAAGAGAACAGACGAATATAAGAATAAATAACCACAATTTCGAAGAAGCACAAAAATTAAAATACTTAGCAAGCACAATCACAAGAGATTGGTGAAACCATCCCATGTTATAGATCAGGGGTCTCCAAACTTTCCAGCCTTAGGGCCATACTGATTACTCCAGTAAGATCCGAGGGCCAAAACCATATTATCATTGTTACCGGTGGTAAAAAGCTATTTCACTTTTGAAAAAGTGAAAAAACTTTCCACTGATGAAAAAAAAGTCCGAAAAAGTACGCAACGTTTAAAAAAGGCTGCAAATCGGACTAAAGTCCGCAAAACGGCAACACTACATATTATTAATTTTCCTGTCATTATCTGTAATTTTTAGATTAGTCGTAGAGTACGAGTCATGAGGAGTAACGTGACACGACATCTGGTGGACACAAGCGGAAATAGGTAGTACCTTCTATCGCTAACAGATGGCGCTAATAGCACGTACAGAATAGTCTCGTTGGTTCGAGAAAGTTCTGGTGTTTTCCACTCACTTCTAGATGGCAGTAATTGGAACATATAAGAAGGCTAGTGGTGCAACCACAAGTCAGTTCCTATGACACTGTTGTGAAATAAAATAGTGCGTACCTCCTTAAAACGTGTTTGTGCGTGTTTAAGTTTAAGACATCTTTGTAACAGTATTTTGATTTGAATTGTTTCTTTTGTGTGTGATTTAGTAGTATGGAAAATAAGCGAAAAATTTATAGTGAATGCAGAAAATTCAAAGATCAGTGTAACATTCAGTATTTCGTAATTGAGTCCAGTAACAAGGCGCTACGTTTGATTTGCAATGAAAGCATAGCCGTTCTCAAGGAATATAACATTAAACGTCATTATGAAACAAAACATTTTCAAAATTACTCAAAATATACAGGAAGTTTGCGGACAGAAAAATTCGAAGCTATGAAGCGCGGATTGAAATCGCAGCAATCTTCATTTACAAAACTCAAAATTGAACAAGAGGCTGCAACTCGTGTCAGCTTTCGTGTGGCTCTTGAAATTGCAAAACGTGGAAAACCATTCACCGATGCAGAAATGATCAAAGAATGCATAATTGCAGTAGCCGAAGAAATGTGCCCTGAAAAGGTAAATTTATTAAAAACTGTCAGTATGTCAGCAAATACTGTGGCTCGAAGGGTAGAAAACGTCGCTGAAAATATATCCTCTCAACTGTTCGACAAAAATGGACATGTTGAGTGGTTTTCTTTGGCCTTGGATGAGTCAACGGATGTGTCAGATACTGCTCAGGTGTTGATTTATATTCGAGGAGTAGCTAAAAGCTATGAAGTGCATGTAGAACTTCTTAATATGTATAGTATTGATGACACAACTACTGGTACAGATATTTTTAAAGGAGTTGAAATGGCCATTAATCAAAAGAGCCTTCGATGGAAAAACTTGAAATGTATTACAACTGATGGAGGCAAAAACATGAATGGGAAAGATAAAGGAGTGATCGCTCTTGTGTCAAAGGCTGTAGAAAATGACGGTGGTTCACAACCATTAGTCTTAAATTGTATCATTCATCAACAGTCTTTGTGCGGAAAATGTTTGGATATGTCGGAAGTTCTGAAACCAGTCATATCAACTGTTGATTTTATCAGATCTTTTGGGCTGAATCACCGACAATTCCGACAATTTATTGAAGAGATTGGAGAAAATGACTTACCTTATCATACTGCCGTACGTTCGCTTAGTTGTGGGAAAGTCCTTCAGCGCTTTTTTGAACTTCGAGCAGTGATCGAAATTTTTTTGAATGAAAAGCATCGCCCTCTTACTGAATTACAAAACAACGCATGGCTGTGGAAGTTAGCATTCTATGTTGATTTGACTAAACATGTGAACGAACTGAATTTGAGATTGCAAGGAGAAAACCAGCATCTTCCTGATTTATACACTAATATCAAATCATTCCGGAAGAAATTGATACTGTTTCAATCACAACTACGAAGTAAATGTTTTTCACATTTTAAAACATGTGAAATATTCAGCCACACCACTGAGACTGAGTTTCCTATCGATTTTGCAATCGAAACTTTGAGTGCTTTGAAAATAAATTTTGATACTCGTTTCTCGGACTTTCATGCTATTGCGAATCAAATTAAGATTTTTCAAAAACTTCAAATTGAAATGATTGATCTACAGTGCAGTGATATAATTAAGAACAAATATCAAAACTCATCTTTGTTGGAATTTTATAAGAGTCTTCCACTGACACAATTTGATAATTTGCATAAATTTGCTCGTGGGCTGTTTTCTGTTTTTGGTACTACTTATTTGTGTGAGAAGACCTTCTCCAAAATGAAGTACACAAAAAATGTTTACAGATCTAAATTAACTGATGAGCATCTTAAATCTCTTTTAATAATTGGTACAAGTAAAATTAGTCCACAACTACAAACTATTGTCAGTGGAAAATTTCAATTACATAAATCTCATTAGTATTCATATATCATTATGCTTGTTATAAGTTATGTTTTTATTTAAAATGTATAAAATGTTAGTTGGATTCATTTCAATAATTTGTTAGTTATTATATACTGAAGTTAAATTTTGTGCATATTATACATGTCTTCACTCATTACAATTGTGTGTTTCTTTATCCAGCTTATCACAAAAACAATAACAATAAGCCCACAACAATGTTATGAGTAGTTAGCCCATGACCATATCAATGTAGATGCTATATTAATAATTATTCAACATAAAATTAGAATACTTTAGTAAACTAAATTTAATCTGCTATAAAAAATATGTTCTCTAAAAGGAGTTTATGCTAGCTCTCTAGCAAGTATGCTAGCTCTCCGCGGGCCCGACAAAATCTGTCCGCGGGCCGGATGTGGCCCTCGGGCCGTAGTTTGGAGACCCATGTTATAGATAATCATACAAACTTAAAACAAACGGAACACAGCCTGAATATATAAATATTTTCAGCCTTTCCGGAGCTCTATAACAATTATTGAGTTTTTTTAGGACTACCAAAAAATCTTAGTGAAATTTGTAACTTATTTTATAGTTTTCAGTCCACCTTCGTGTCACTCAACAAAAACCATACAAATAGCATTATTTTTAAGATCATGTCTTTCCCATACCTTAAGTGGATAGCCATCTGTGGATCTGTGTTCGAGATTTATCTCTCATCAGCACAGGATGGCAAACCACCAATCACCAATCTCTATTTTATCAGTTCAATCAATAAACCTGCTAAGTTCATGTCTCTCTCACAATATGTCAAAATTAAAAACATCTTACACATCACCACATGGATTTTGAAGTGAGTGGTTTACAAAACTGTGCTGATGAGAGATACATCTCAAAACGCGTCCACAGATGGCTATCCACTTAAGGTATCGGAAAGATATGATCTTAAAACTAAGTTATTTTTATGGTTTTTGTAAAGTGCCACGAAGGTGGACTGAAAGCTATAAAATTACTTACAAATTTCACTGAGATTTGTTTTGGTAGTCCTAAAAAGACTCAATAATTGTTATAGAGCTCCGGAAAGTCTGAATATATTTATATATTCAGGCTGTGTTCCGTTTGTGTCAAGTTTGTACAATCACAAGAGACAAAGAAACAAGCGAAGAAATAAAACCAAGAATCTCAGCAGGAAATAGAAGCTACTATGCATTAAAAAAGATATTCCAATCAAGGAATATATCAAGAAATGTCAAAAAGATAATATATAATATAATTATAAAACCAGTAGTAACATATGCAAGAGAAACGTTTGTTCTAAAACAAGAAGACGAAAAAAACCTAATTATCGCGGTCCAAAATTGGCATTTGACAAAAAACCATAGGGGGCGCGAAGCGAGGCCGACCCAGAAAAAGATGGAGAAAGAAAGGCTCTAGATAGACAAGGTTATTAAAATACATAAGGTATACTCACTTGGCTAGACGGCGTTTCTTTGATCTCTGAAACTGACGTCACTGGATTGTAGACTGACGCGCCAATTCAAAATTTATAGCTAGTATAGATTCTAGAAGAAATATAGCTTCATTATTCGATTAAATTAAAATAACAAATGAAAATCAATTAAATATTTATTCATATACTCATATTCATAAAAATAACTATTAACACAAAGAAAGTTTTAATTTTTTGTTAAAGGGATTTTAACTTAAATAAAAAGCATATTTTTTTTAAAATAGTGGAAAACATTATCTATCTTATATCTTAAGGGTATTATTCGATTATTATATTTTTCTTTATGTGAATACACTGTATTATTTATTATTATTTATTTTACATGAATGGTCCCTTTAGGTTTTTTTTTAACACGCGAAGCTTTATTTATGATTTCGAATCATGTTAGGATTTTAATAGGAGTTCCAGGAATGCTGGGTACTTCGAACCAGGGATTGTGAGTTCCTGGAGCATAAAGTCGCCGCCGCACCCACAGGATGTCAGACGCGGACCAGGAAGCCGGTGGATACCACTCAGACGCGCCTGGATTTTGGTCAGGCTTTTCTTTTACTATCCCGAAAAGCATGGGTGCCTCTTCTGCCAGTTCCGCCGTACCGATGATCTTCATCTCCGCCTTCACTGCCATTGAGGACTTCACCGTAACCCTGGCAAGGGGTTAATATTAATTATATATAATATTTTCTTTTTTCGAATACATTTTATTTAGAACATTTTTTGTATACTTAGATAATGAAATAAACTTATTTTGATTTGATTTGAAGCAATTGCATAACTTATTTTGGTACTCACGTATTAACGCCACCACCGCTATATATTTTATCGAGAGTTCGAGCTCGCTGCATTTTTTACTTATGAATCAAGTTAAAATTATTTAACTTCAATTAAGTTAAGTTATTGCTTCTTGCAGATTAATTCATTTTAAATGGTCTACCAAGTATTATTGTTCCAAACTATATTAATAAATAATTTTTTGAAGTTTTTTTTATTAATTTTCAGAAAATGTAAAATTAATTCCGCTACTTATAATCTTTTGTAACTTTTTAAGATATCGCTGAAAATAAACAAGGTGATTTTAGGTGAAAATTTTTTCGTGTTTTAAGATATCCTGACTTTTTGTCAAGTAAATTGCATAATTATTTATATTAGCGTAATCTATGCAAAATTATGTGTGTTTTAATATACAATATGTAAATATCGAAGAGTTGGTGGATAGATCATAGATTTTTTTAAAGCCAACGATAAACAAATCGTGGATTTCACCATTTCAACCGTTTTCGGAATAGGCCCTTAAATGCCTCATAAATGAGGCTACCCGAACATTTGTCGAAAATTTAGGGGCGCAATTTTGGGCTTTTCTGCCTTCTTGCTAGTAGAAAGATCCACTGAAAAACAAATGTCTGATTTTATAATTATAGAACTTAATGACTTGGGTTTAAATTAGCAGGATATCAGTGGGGAGAGATAGGACAGCGGACAATATGAGAGGCGATAGAGTTAGAGTGCAATCTAGAATTAAACAATATAATTCGGGAGCATTTTACGTTCCGCGAAGAAGGCACTCTCTCAATCTATTTGTTAATGATATGACAAAAGCATCCTTGGAATTCGAAAATTTCTTATCTCTAACAGGGTCAAAAAAATATATTAATTTTAATTTTCTTTTCGATGGGCAATATTTTTAAAACATGCTCAAGGTTTAACTTTGAAATCGTTGAATGACACTAGATGGTGGAGTAGGAAAGGGGTCGCCAATACTTTTAAGTAAAGAGCCATTTTTAAAAAATATAACCTTTTGCACTCTGATTTTTTTTGCCTTAGCATTCCAACAGCTCTGAATTCTTTTTAAGATACAGACAGGTAAAGGCTGGTGGCTTAAATTTTGAACAATATTTTTTTCCAAATACTTATGGTTACTAATAAATTCTATAATTTTTTGGCTTGGACCCTAACATTTTCCTAAGTCTGACCCTGATATTTGTTGACAATAATCAAAAACAAAATATTATATTATAAGTAATATCACTAATTTTTGTTTGATATCATCGTGAAGCTTTTCATCGTGAAAAATATTGTGTATCATTCAGTCAAAAATATATATGGTGACGATGAATTAGATTTACAATTAGATACATTGAAATTCAACATAAATGATTGTGATATTGGTGATGATAATGACAGTGTTAGCAGTGATAGTGATATAATAGTTGCTATAAAAAAAGTATATAAATATCGAATCCATAAAACAAGGAGGAGACGCTCTACTATATGCCATAAAAGCACTATTCAACACCTGCTTAGAAGAATGTGCTACACCTGGCGAATGGAACAACGCCTCCACAGTTATTCTACATAAAAAAGGCGATATAACACAGCTCGGAAACTACAGACCGATAAGTTTGCTACCACATCTATATAAACTTTTCACCAAAGTAATCACCAAAAGGTTAGAAAATAAACTAGACTTCTACCAACCCAAAGAACAGACTGGGTTTAGATCGGGATACGGGACAAATGACCATCTTCAGGCTATAAAAACTCTCATTGAAAAGTGTAATGAATATAATAAGCCCCTTGTCCTGATTTTCATAGATTTCGAAAAGGCGTTCGATACAGTTGAATTACCCGCCATAAAAGCTGCTATAGACCAAGCACGAATAGACTATCGATATACAAAGCTAATTGAACATATTTACCGAAACGCTACAGCAAGTATAAGGCTACACGACAATACCAACAAATTTAAAATTGGCAGGGGAATTCGCCAAGGGGACACTATCTCCCCAAAACTATTTACCACGGTTCTCGAATATGCTTTTAAAATGGTATCTTGGGAACACCTAGGAATTACAGTGGATGGAGAAAAATTTAACCACCTGAGATTCGCAGACGACATCGTTCTAATAGCCGACAATATCAAAGATGCAAAAACTATGCTCAACGACCTAAAACAGTCAACGGAAAAAGTGGGCCTTAGGATGAATATGGGAAAAACAAAAGTTATGACCAACCTAGTGCTAAGCGATCAAATCAAAATAGATGATGCTAATATAGAAGAAGTAACTTCCCTATATATACCTGGGGCATCAGATACGCATAGGCCGCGAAAACCAAACATGCGAAATACAGCGCCGCATAGGCTTAGGATGGGCAGCGTTTGGAAAACTAACTAACATCTTGAAGAGCGAACTACCAATGTGTCTCAAGCGGAAAGTGTTCGAGCAATGTGTGATGCCGGTAATGACGTATGGGTCAGAGACTTTAAAACTGCAGGTAACACAGAGGTCAATGGAACGGGCCATGCTAGGCATTTCCTTACTAGACAGGGTACGAAACGAGGTCATCAGGGAAAGGACGGGTGTCTGCGACATTATAACACGCATCTCCAACATGAAATGGAGATGGGCAGACCACGTTGCCAGACTTAGGGATGGCCGATGGACTAAACGGCTTTTGGAATGGAGACCCCGTGCCGATAAACGAAGTAGAGGTAGACCACCAACTCGATGGACCGATGACATCAAGAGGGTGTCACAAAACTGGATGAACAAAGCACAACATCGTGATGCCTGGAAAGAGTTGGAAGAGGCTTATGTCCTGCAGTGGACGCAAATGGCTGGACAATGATGATGATGATGATAATAAAAAATGATAAATACCCCTTTGTTACTCTAGTGATACAGACACAAACGGTGATAGTGATTCTGATACTGATCTGTTATTAGACGACGGTCATAATTTAATGTGGAGGGAGGTGATAGATGATGACGTTGTGTCTAATAATATCCCGTTTTCGACAGCAATTTGTGCTCAGGTTCCTAGTAATTGTAAAACACCTGCAGATTATTTATCCCTTTTTTGACGGAGGAATTGATTAGAAGCATTAAGGCCGATTCCCATATGCGCGACACCCAGCTACGCGACGTCGTGCGAGATCGCCTGTCAAATAATGATTACATCGTTTTAAATGGGCACGTCGCGTAGCCATAGTGAAAACGTGCCCATTTAAAACAATGTAATCATTATTTGACAGGGGATGTCGCGTGACGTCGCGTAGCTGAGTGTCGCGTATATGAGAATCGGCCTTTATTAGATTCGGCCTTAACCAGACAAAGTTATATGCAAGCCACAAAATTGACATTTATGGAAAGTACGTGACATTTATGGAAATACATTAATGAAGAGGAGATGAAAGCATTTATTGGAGTCAGTTTCAATATGGGAACACTTCAGGCTGCAAATTTGGAAGAATATTGGACAACCAATTATTGTGGTAAAATTTCTTCTCAGATATTTTTATTCGTCAGTGGTTTTTACAGATATACTGGATACTACATTTGAAAGAGAATACATCTCAAATAAATAATTTGAAAACTAGAATTGAAAAAGTAAACCATTTTTTTGAAATACATCCAAGCTCGATTTCACACACATTTCAACCCTGGTCAAGATATTTGTATTGGCGAATCAGTAGTCAAATTTAGGAAAAATAAGCTTCATCACTTATAATCCCAAAAAATCAACCAAGTGGGTAATCCGAATATATGTTTTAGCTGATGCCGATACGGGATACATATATTCCACACTACCATATTATGGTAGTAACAGTCGAGTTGGAAAACCCAGCACTATCTGTTCCTTGCCGAATAGCGTTGGCGTTATTTAAAACAATTTTACAGAATGATCCACATTCTAAAGGAGACCATCTGTTTACAGACAGATATTTCACCAGCTTGGAGCTTGCACGGGAACTACTAAAATTAAATTGTCATTCGACGGACACAATTATGTCGAATAGGAAGAATCAAATTAGAAGTAAAAAAAGTCACTTATTTAGTATATCCATGTAATCAATTATTGGCTGTAGCTTGGAAGGACAAGAGAAATGTCACGATGCTATCCACTTATCATTCAGGATTCAAACCGTGGAAAGATTAATCCGTGGAGGTGTTATTCAGGTCATTGAAAAACCTATACTCATAATTAGTGTTTATTCTCGAGAATTCTTTCTCGAGAATTTCTCGAGAAATTTCATGTTTTTATTTTTCTCATTTCTCGAGAAATTATTAGATATTTCTAGAGAAAATTAAAATTAAATTATATTTTATTTCAAATATCACTTATTGCAATATTGAATAAGTTTATTTTAATGTGATGTCAATCCCGCCGCAATAGAATGAACAGTTCCGAGGTGTCGCGGTATAATACGGTCTCGAGCGGTACAGCTGGCACATATGTATTGAATTCACTGAAGAAAAATCTGAATATTAGGTAATTATTTATTGTATTTTATGTGTCTGCATAAAAGTTTGGTTAGGTTACAGATTAGCGTGACAATGTAAGTATTTTGTGTGATTTGATAACTATTAATATTAAGTATTAATAACTATATTTCATTTTATTTCTGTTCTGCAATTCTGCTTATAAGCATTAATAAATTAAATAATTTCTAAAAATAGTTGGTACAATAAACTTTGTAAACGTTAATCATCCGTCGATTTTTTTTATAATTTAGATATTTCATTAATTTATATTTAATTTTTATTCCACAGAAATGAGCAAAATATATAAAGATGTGTGGGGTTATTTTAAAAAGAAAGAACCTGATCCAGATTATGCTGTATGCAACATTTGCAGCAAACAACTATTATGCAAAAATTCTGGTCTACACCGGCATCTAAAAGGTGTCTACGAATTCCAAAGGAAAGAAGCCCAAGTCCAAAGTACATGTTCCACATCATACCCATCAACATCTCGTCAACAAGTAAAACGACTATTGAGTAGTACTAATAATCAAACAATTTTAACATTCGTAAAACGGGCAACTCTGGAGGAATTAATATCTAAAATGGCAGCTGTAGATAGATACTCTTTTAATCAGATAGTTAAAAGTGAATTTATACGACACAGTATGGCTGAAAGAGGATTCAAGCTACCACAGAATCCTCGTGACGTGCGACAATTAATGATGAATTTTTATTATATTACGAAGGCGGAGCTAGTAAAAATTATTAAGAAATTAAAAGAGGAACAGAAAAAGTTCAGTGTGTCTATTGATGAATGGACCAGTCTTAAATAAGAGATTTTCATTTATATAGAAATTTAAGATTCGTACAATTTTGGTTTAATATATATTGAAGGAAGTTGTACAGTGGAAAAGACGCTAGAAATATTAACAGAAAAATTAAAAATCTTTGATCTTTCCTTAGACAAAGACATTGTAGCTGTTATGAGTGATGGGGCGTCTGTTATGCAAAAATTCGGCAGATTTTCTCCTGCTTATCCGCAATTATGTTACAACCATGCTTTACATCTAGCAGTTATAAAAACATGTTATACTGAAAAAAATAAAAGCAACGATAACAACGATGACGATGATACTGATGCTGATGCAGTAGATGAAGTTGTTGAAGATAAAAACGATTTTTCAGAATATGAATCCGATTTGGAAACTAATGTACAGGAAGAGGAAGAGCAGGAATTGAATAATTCCTTTAAAGATACAATTGAAGGCATAAAGAAAATTGTAAAGAAATTTAAAAAATCTCCTACAAAAAATAGTGTATTACAGAATTATGTAACTGAGAAAGAACCTAGTGAATTAGCTTTACTTTTGGATTGCAATACGAGATGGAATACAATGAAAATTATGGTAAAACGGTTTTTACGAATAAAGGACGCCGTTAAAAAGGCTTTATCGGAACTAAACTTGAATCATATGTGGAAAGATCACTATGTCATTTATAAAACATTATTAATTGAAAAAACATTATTAATTGTTTTAGAGCCTGTAAGATTAACTGTTGAGAGTTTAGGTTAGGTTAGGTTAGGTTTAAGTGGCAGCTAATGCTCACATAGGCCTCAGATGGGCCCGTTGTGTTACCACGGTACTTGCAGTACAACCCTCCTCAGGGGATTTTGTCAAACCATTTCGAGCCGTGGATGAACCTCATGAGAGTCTGCGCATCTAGTGATGCGAGGTCAGAGAGATCATCCAAGAAATGTCGGCCTAAGAAGAGCAATCGTGTTGCGGTGAGAGAGGGACATTGGCATAGGTAATGCTGAACACTCTCCTCTTCCTCCTCGTCCAGGCAGCCTCTTCAGTAGTCCCGCTTCGCTATGCCCAGTCTCTCAGCGTGCTTGCCAATGGGACAGTGTCCCGTGATGACTCCCACTGCCAGTCTGATATCGTTTCTTTTTAGAGAGACGATGTTGGTGCTTCTTTTCCTGTTTCGGTGAGGCCATATTTGCCTGGTTACCTCGCAGGTTTCTTCATCCCTCCACCTTCGCTCCGCTAGGTTCGAGGTTATTTCGGCTATGGTCTCCTTGCAAGAGGAAAATGGAATACCAATATCCTGTAATATTTCGGTTGAGTGCAGGCTTGTGCCGTTCTTTGCAAGCTCATCCGCTTTTGCGTTACCTGAGATCCCGCTTTGGCTTGGTACCCACGTGAGTCTCACGTTTGTGTGTGCTGCGAGCTCATTCAGCTTTCTCCGACAGCCAGAGACCACTGCTGAGTTGGTGCACACGCTAGTAACTGCCCGGAGAGCAGCTTGGCTATCGGTGTAAATGTGGATCTGTTCACCAGGGTCCCCATTTACCATCAGCCACTCTGCTGCCCCTTTTATGGCTGTTGCCTCCGCCTGTAGAACGCTGCAGTAGTCCGGCAGGCGTAAGCTAATTCTGAGGTTGAGGTCGTTGGAGAAAACTCCGCTGCCTACTTTGTCCTCCCTCCGTGAGCCGTCTGTAAAGACCTGCGTGTGTCCTGCTGGTACCTCTTTCTTTTCCATCCACTCCTCTTTAGAGGGTATGTGGTATGAGAAGTTGTTACCAAAAGCAGGTGTTGCTAGACATCGGTCTATGCTTTTGGGCACCCCTTTAAATTCATTGATTATTCCGGCGTGTCCACGATAGTCCGATGTCAACATTCGCACTGACTTTAGTCTAAGTGCTGTGGTAATGGCAAGTTGCTTGCCCATTAAATCGACCGGGGCTATGTCCAGGATTGTCTCCAAGGCTTTCGTAGGCGTCGTTCTCATGGCTCCCGTTATCATGAGCGCCGCCATTCTCTGCACTTTTGTAAGCGCCATTTGATGGACTCTTTTATTAAGTGCCGGCCACCATATGAAAACGCCGTAGTAGAGTATTGGTGTAACTACGGCTCTGTATAGCCAGAAGTTAATCTTGGGGTTGAGGCCCCAAGACTTCCCCACCGCTCTCTTGCAAGAGTACAGCGCCACCGTTGCTTTCCGTACTCTTTCGTTTATGTTGAGCTTCCAAGATAACTTTCGGTCTAGTATGAGACCTAAGTACTTGGCGCTCTCCTTGATCGCCAGTTCAGTGCCCTTTAGCATTGGGGGCCTGAATTCTGGGATGTTTTCTTGTGAAAACGACTAGCTCGGTTTTCGCCGGGTTGACATCTACGCCACACCTTTTGCACCATTGCGCTAGTTTCGATAGGGCCCCTTCAACAAGTTGCGACATTGTATTGAGGTGTTTCCCTGAGGCCGCTATTGCTACGTCATCCGCATAGGCGACGACCCTGCAGCCGGATTTCCTAAGTTGGAGGAGCAGCTCATTTAGCGTGATGTTCCAAAGCAATGGTGAGAGGACGCCTCCTTGTGGGGTTCCCCTACTCACCTTCCTTCTTATGTGGGATTCTCCCATTGTGGCCCTAATGTTCCTTTCACGGAGCATTTTCAGGTGACATAGAGCATTGTCCATGGCTAGTCCAGTTAAGGCTGATTCTATGGCTTCAGGCTTCACGTTGTTAAATGCCCCTTCCATATCGAGGAAGACAACCATCGTGAACTCCTTATGCCTCATCGAGCTCTCTATCTGGTTTACCAAGGCGTGGAGTGCTGTTTCACGGATTTCCCCTTTGTGTATGCGTGCTGAGACATTGACAGCATTTCAGGGTGTAATGCCTCCTTCATGTGCAAGTCAATCAGTCTTTCAAGTGTCTTTAGCAGGAACGATGATAAGCTGATTGGTCTCAGGTCTTTGGGGGAGGTGTGTGAGGCCTTTCCTCCTTTTGGGATGAAGACCGCTTCGACCTCTCTCCATATTTTTGGGATGTATGAGAGGTTTATACATGCCTTAAACATAGTCTCCAACCAAGGTGTAACTATATCTATGGCCTGTTGAGAGTTTAGGTTTTTAAAAAATCCAAATTGATTTTTTTTTATCAAACTAAACACAAACTTAACACAGGTTAACCTCGTCGAGTGTCGAGTATCCTTCGTGTAGGACGTGTTAGAGAGTGCTCCGTTTTAAATAGTTTTATCTTGAAAATTTTCTATAACTCAGAATTTTATATAGGAAGCAATAAGACTGTTTAGTGTTGAGCAAGTCTCACTGTTCTTAGTTGGTATGAAATTGGCTTGATAACATTTTTTATAAAGTGATATCTTGATATCGTCTTCACCACGCCGCGCCGTGCCGAGTTCACACGTTAATTTCTCCAATATAAAAATAGCGCGATAAAAAAAAAAAAAAATTTCTACACCGTTATCAACAAAGAAAAAAAAGCAGCAGCGACCCATAGTGATATCTAATTCTCTAGACTTTTATCAGAGTTGATATAGTTGTTTAAAATTCTAATTGATCGTTTCTAACGCGCAAAGTAGCGCATGTAGTAATATATCCGACTCGCGAAATAGAAGACGTGGGTTGAACTCTAGTTCGCAGCGTTAATTTTAATCAAGAACTAACAGACGTTCGTCATCTAATGTGTTTGCAGTTTAATAATAACTAATCTAACAACAAAACAGAACTTGTAATCCATAATAGTGCGAACTATTTTTATTTTATTATTATTCCGGAACTTTTATCTTGTTTTGTTTTTCTTTTTTTTTCTGGCTCATATACATTTCAAATATAAAGTATGGCAGGATCCAATAAACCCTTGTGTAATACTTGTAATGGTAAAATAAACAAATCAGCTTTCAAGCTTTGCTGCCTCAGCTGTAAGAAAACGAATCATATAACATGCGTCAACCTAACCGAGGTTGAAGCCAGATTGATGCAGAAAGACAAGAAATCGCGGTGCTGCAATGGGTGCAGTGGTGCTAATCCTAACTTACAGGATGCTGGCGGCTTCTCCAAACCTCGAACTAGCATCTCACTTAATGCGGAGGACATCGACTTTAAACAAGTAATTCTTGATCTAAAGTCAGACATGAGTGGCGTGAAGACCTTCATGGAATTCATTAATGAAAAATTCGAAGAGGAGAGGAGAAAAAATGTCGTCCTCACCGAAATGCTCCAAGAAACTAAGGAGCATCAAAATTGCATGCAAAAGGAGATTGACAATCTCAAATCGGTATTAATGGAAATTGAGGTTAACAAGCGGAAACGAAACTTAATTATTAGTGGTGTCCCTATTTATATTCAGAATAAGGATGATAGTGTCAACTTAATAATGAATATCAGCAAATGTATTCATGCTAACATAAACTCCCAGGATATTGCAGACATTAGAAGACTGAATTCCAAAAAAGGACATTTAGCCTTAGTGAGCTTCAAAGAAGTTGCTCCTAGGAATGAAATCCTTAAAAAAAAGAAATCCTTTGGAAAGTTAACATTAACACAATGTGGCATTCCTGGTGCTGACAACAACATTTATATAAATGAAGACTTGCCACGTGAGACCCAGGATCTATTCAGGAAGGCCAGAGCCCTAAGGGACTTCAATTATAAATTCATTTGGCATCGGGATGGGGGTATATATGTTCGCAAAGACCAGTCTACAGACCCTGTCAGAATAAGAAGCGAGAATGATCTGGATAACCTATCCTATTATTAGGTTCGTGATCTCTTTGTTATATTGTTGTAGTGTATTAATATTGTTAAAGTGTAAAGAACTAAAAATTTAAAACTAATTAATGTTGTACATTTAAACATACGCTCACTCTGTGCGAATTTAAGCAACTTTAAATGCACAATTAACAGCGAGAGATACGAAATAATATGTCTTACAGAAACCTGGTTATCTCATAGAATACCTGACGATGTGCTGCAATTCGATGGATATAACTTATATCCTTATATACGTTATTTGGCAAGTGTACGAAGATTTAAACTTTGAGGTATGGTGTATAGGTGGTGTCAGCAAGCCCTTATTACGCATATTAATTGTATGAATGTCCGTTCTGAAGGTTATTTTATTGTACAGATACCTGGGTAATTTGCAGTATAGGATTTTTTTTAAAAGACATGTAAGATGAAATTTCCGAAGTTTTTCCATATTAATCCATTTGCATCGAATTTCCGTGGATATTTTTTGGCGAGGTCTTAGACTATGTACAAATCTGATACACCTATTTTGTGATCGTTGTATTCTGGCGCGGTCTGCATTATTATTGAAACTAGTATACACCGATTCAGGATAACTAAGCATTGACAAAACATAGGCAATCACTAGTTTCCTTTTTAAGTTTAAAGATAAGACACGCCTATAAGAATGCAACACTTTCAATTTTAAATAAACACGCTTTAAAAGTGTTGATACATGTGATGAAAATTTTAATCTGTCATCAATTAATAGTCCGAGATTTTTTGCTTCATTTGTTATGTTCAGGCGCTGATCATGCATAGTAATTGTCAGTTTTTCCTTAATAGCCACTTGTTTCATTTTTGAGGCAAATACCATGATTTTAGTTTTGCTCGGGTTGATCGTGAGGGAATGTCCAGCGGAGAATTTAGCTATACTTCTCAGGTCATCATTTATTAATCGTTCAGCGAGTTCAAGCTTATCAGAAGGGAAAGTATATATTAACTGTGTGTCGTCAGCATACTGATGATGAAGACCATTCTTTATTGTTGCTCCAATATTTATAGTGTATAGAGTAAAGAGTAATGGTCCCAACACAGAACCCTGTGGCACACCACCAGTTACAACTATACTTTCCGAGATATCATTTTGTAAAGTAACCCTTTGACTTCTGCCCCGCAAGAAACTAGCAAAAAACTTTATAGTGTTTTTGGACATTCCTATATAGTGTAAAATACTAAGAAGCATACGATGATTGACCGTATCAAAGGCTTTGCTGAAGTCCAATAGTACTAGTACAGCTACATTGTGGCTATCAAGCGCCCTTGCTATTTCATCAACTACGTCCATTAGTACTGTAGTGGAGCTATGTCTTTTTCTAAAACCGGATTGAGTCGCCGGAAAGATTTTATTTACTTCAAGAAACTTCCTAACTTGCAGGTCCACCACTTTTTCAAGGATTTTAGAAATGGTTGGCAAAATAGAAATGGGCCTTAGATCAGTAATTAAGTTAGGGCATGCGTTTTTGGCAATTGGGTGGACATATGCGTGTTTCCATGCATCCGGAAATACGCTGCCTAGTAAGCAACTGTTAACTATATGAGTAATAATTGGAAGTATCTGAGGCAAGCACATTTTTATCATGTTGATATTTATTCCATCAGAGCCCAGAGCACTAGATTTTATATTGAGAATTATTTTGTGAATATCAGTTTCAGTTACCAGCTTTAGGTTCAATAAATCTGAGATTTCCCTTATGAAAGAATATTGATAACTTAGAAGAATCAACTTCTTGAGCGAGTTGGTTAGCAGACCCTACAAAATAGTTGTTTAGATCATTGACACTACCCAGCGATTTTGGCAGGCCTGGTTTAGTTTTTGGGCAGGTAGTGTTCATGTTTTTTAAACCTTGCCAAATAATCTTTTCATTACCTAAAGTTGTGATACTTTCCAAATACGCTCTTTTTTCCAGTCGCGTGGTAATTCTTGCAAGTTTTTGCAAATTCTTGAAACATTTTCTCACAGAAATACACCCAGTCTTATTATATTTAGAATGTGCGTCATTCTTCATCTTATAAATCTTTTTTAAATTTGGTGTAACCCAAGGTTTTTTTGGCTTATTGATTATTAATTGTTTAATAGGTGCATGGTGATCAAACAGAAATATTATTCTTTCAGTAAAGATTTTTATTTTAGCGTTTATATCCGGTACTATATAGATATCATCTAGTCTTAAAGCTGACAAGTACATTTTAAATTGATTCATGTTAATTTTGCTGAGTATACGCCTCATATATGTTGTTTTCGCCAGGATAGTATCACTATACATCAGCTTACAACCTACCAAGCAGTGATCCGACATATTTACGTCTCTTACGTAGCCACTTTTCACAATATTGTGATCATTAACCAAAATAAAGTCAATTAGGGACGAGCTTGTGTGACTAATTCTCGTCGGATCACTGATTATTTGGTGAAAACCACATGCATCAATCATGTTATTGAACTCCATTACCTTATTATTTGTGAGCCGTGAAATGTCAATATTAAAATCTCCCATACACAAGATGTTGTCATTTTGCATCTTCAATACTATTAGTAGATATTCAAGTTCATTAATGGAGTCCGTAATTTTACCACCAGGTGGTCTGTATACAGCTCCCACAATAAGTGAACTATTACCCTTTCCAACCCTTATCCATAAAGGTAAAAGCGTCTCACCGATTGTGTGAGGCTTTCCATCTTTTGCAATTCTTAAACTAGCAAGGTATGACGCCTTTATCAACTAGTATCAGTATTGACAAACTTCGTCAAACAATGGGTTTCTTAAAAAAAATAGATTTACTTTTAAAAAATTCAATGGGCATACCAATCAAAGCAGGGTGCTTAGTATTTTGGTGTCGCATCAGTGAAGAAGGCTTCATGCTTTGGTTCGAAAGCGTTTCAAGACATACAAGACATTGAGGAATAGGAATGTCACTGGTTTCAGTCCCTGGCTTCACTACAAAACCGTACTGTAAGTAGCTTTCATCGTATTTACGATTGGCCGGTGATTTAGGTTTTTTAGCACAATCCTTTGAAGTAGAACAGGACGTCAGTAATGTTTGCGTGCTCGCTTCACATGCGATCAGAAGCTATTAATAGCATGTTGCTCACATCGCTCACGCGTACCACCTGAAACGTTCCCGCGTACCAGCAGTGGTACGCGTACCACAGGTTGGGAACCCCTGTTCTAATAAATAGTTATTTCGAGGTTATCACACGACTACATGCATTTTGTGGGAAGCGTATCCCCTGGCTGCGATCGCGCATACTAAATGTCGTAATGAGGTCAAATGACCGGTGGCGGTAGATAAGTACAACTACATACATTTCTTGGCAAATGGCAAACAAAATAAGGTGTGAATACCGACAAGTTGTTTACACGTATATTTAAGGAAAACTCGTGTATTGATTTGACGATACAATGAAGTTGACTACATTAATTTTTAAACTAAAGTTTATAAACGGTCATTTGACCGGTCGTGGTAGTAATAGTGTTATGTGGGATTTGCCGTTTGTCTTGATCTCAGTACCTTAATGTTGCAGTTCTGTTCGATGCTTTACTGGATAGCCTCGGTGTTATGGGTTCTTATATCTTTGAGTATCTCCTTTTTAATGTTTTTGTTGGTTTCTTTGTATAGGTTTGTTCCTCTAAACATATTCCTGCGTGTCTTCATTAGATCTAGTGTAGACGAGGAGAGTTTATTGTTGGTAGTTAGTTGCTTTGCGAAGGTGGTGCATAACTTTTTTACGCTTGTTTGCGTACTTGTTTCTATATTTGGACAAGTTTCTCGATGTCTAGTCCGTCTGTAGGTTTTAACCTTCTATTTAGCTCGGTATGGTATTCGTTCTTCTTCAGTGTAAGCTCTTGTATCGTGGGGTAGCGTTGCTGCCTGGTTAGTTTGTATCTTTCCTTTTTTAGGTCAAAATATAAGTGGGCCCTTACCATCCAGTGATCACTGCCTGTGTTCATTTAGTTTAGCATTGTTACATCTTTGCATATAGATCTGGTATTTGATATTATGAAGTCTAATATATATGATATACACGTGCTTTGTTAGAAAAGTATGCGACCTTATCCGGTAAAAAAGAACTGTGGTACCTGGAGCGTTGGAAACCTAATCACCCTCAAAGTAGTCTCCTTGGGACTCCACACACTTCTCCTAGCGGCGGCGCCATTGCTCGAAGCATTCCAAAAAATCCTCTTTCGGAATCGATTTTAGCTCGGCTGTCGTTGCAGCCATAATGTCCTCTCTTGTCTGAAATCGCGTTCCTTTCAATGGCCTCTTGTCTTGGGGAATACCCAGAAGTCGCAAGGGGCCTTATCAGGAGAGTAAGGAGCCTGTCGAACCAGAGGAGGCTGTTTTATCGCCAAACAATTGTGAACCAAGTGCGAAGATTGTGCTAGAACATTGTGATGGAGTCGCGTGCGCCGCACAGCAACGCGTAGGATATTGCTCATTTCACTTGTCGTCATTTTACTTGCATTGAAAATCCGACGAGAGCACTACACACTACATCACTCGAACTCTGCTCGACAGCAACTGACGCTATCTACAGGCGGGGAAAAAATCACGCATGCGCACAAAGGTTCATGGTCGGGTCATGCAAGCGCGCTTGATTCAAATCAGGTTTTCAAAATAAAAAATAAGGTAATAAATAAGGTAATAGGGCAGTTTTGGCGTTATATAAAAAAGTTATACAAATGATTCAAGGAAAATTTACAACATACGTTCTATATATTAAACAGCTGCATTAAGCATTGTATTAATGCTCATCTAATTCTGGCTTATTGATAATTTATGGACTCCATCACAACAAATATAGCCTTCATCATACGTGGTCTCTTAGAAAAGTATCCGGCCTTATTTTTGATTTTGAAAACCTGATTTGAATCAAGCGCGCTTGCATGACCCGACCATGAACCTTTGTGCGCATGCGTGATTTTTTCCCCGCCTGTAGATAGCGTCAGTTGCTGTCGAGCAGAGTTCGAGTGATGTAGTGTGTAGTGCTCTCGTCGGATTTTCAATGCAAGTAAAATGACGACAAGTGAAAAGAGCAATATCCTACGCGTTGCTGTGCGGCTCCGCTTGCCAGTCCCTGTAGAAGTCTGTGATTTTGACTGTGATATGTTGATGATATACGCATATATTCCGCATACATGCGTATATCAACATACAACCGAAAACGCTTTCGGTTTTTTACTATTTCCTCTGAAACTACAAATCGCTGCGTAATGGTGAAATGAAGTTTGACGTAATGCAAATTCATTGTTTTATAGTGTTTATTGCATCATGCATATCCTACAAAACTTTAGTAAACCATGCGTCAATTAAACATCTTCTAAATTGCATATACTTGGTCGATACGATTCATCGATGGCCTTAGTTTTGATAATATTTTTAAAGACGCATGCGGAAATCTTCGGGATCCTTGGCCTATTCGGATCTTTGAAGTCAACATGGAACATTCCAAATCTGACCCTGAAATACAAGCATAATTTCGGTAAAAGATGATACGATAGTTGAGAAAATTTTAATTCACGTGTAGCCATCGGTCCATTCGAAATTATCCATAAAACTCCAAGCAATGTAACCGGTTACCTTAATTTTATCTTCATACATTGATTTCAAAATTTCTTTCAAGTAGCCCTAAAAAGAAATTGGTGTACAGAACAGTCATTATGCTCCGGTGTTACTACATTATGATAATCAATTCTTGCGTCGTCTTGAATAGTTTCGTTTCCGAATCCGGCGTATCCATTCTCGGTAATGATAATTTCCAATTTATTTCCGTATTCTTGTTTAAGCCATTTGAGGACGTATCTGATGCCTTCTGGTAAAACTTTGTTACGGGATGAAGCGGTTGACTTCCAGCTTCTATTTGTAGAAATAACTACTCCAGCATCATTGAGGAATGATGGTATGGTTTGCATTTGATCGTGATAATTTACCAACATTGGGGTGTAGTGATTTAAGCCGAGGAAATCGCAACTACCGCGAACTTTGAACATTTCTGAAGGTGTAAATTTAGGAAGACGAGAGTGGGAGAACCCTTGTTCCTTGCTTTTTTTCTCTATGCGTTCTCGCATAACTTTTGGATAATCACCAATATATATTGGATGAGCAAACCATCCTATCTAAAAAGCATATATTAAAACATAACGTTCAAAAATATACAGACAAATAAAAATTACGAGCATCTGGCGAAGTGTCTCTGCTGCAATTGCGTCATCTTTGGAGTCTGTTTTCGGTTGAAACCAAGAACTGTCCAATGCCAATCCAACTTTTCCTAGAAGAACATATTATAAACAACATTCTGAAATATTTATTGTGCTTCCACACACAGAATCAGAACTAGAGGAAACGCTCTAAATGGGTAAGTAAACCAACGTTTAGAGGAAAAGTGTGGGGTACAATAGATCTACGAAGTTCGCAGTACAAGTCGTTACCACCAAAACTACAATCTACACCTTCCCCACACACCTTTTTGCTCGAGTTTGAATTCCTTTCTGTAAATTTCGTAAGCTGTTGCATGTCCTAAAAGTATGTAATGACCGCACAAATAGGTTCCAATAGTATGAGAATTGTAGAAAGGTGCCAACGTTCCATCATAACCCGTTTGACAATAAGTTGTTGGATCGTTAATTGTAATCCATTCCTTCACTCTATTACCAAATAAGCTATAACACACCCTAGCGTATTCACCAAATAACTCAACTGTGTCTTCATTGGCCCAACCTCCAAGCTCTTGTATATGCTGAGGTAATTCCCAATGGAACAAAGTAACCATTGGTTCGATTCCATTTGATATTAATTTATCTATTAGTTCGTTATAATATCTGACTCCATCTGAATTAACCATATTCGCATAGCCCATTTTTAATAAACGAGGCCAGGAGATTGAAAATCGATAGACGTTTACGCCCAAGTTTTTGAGATTTTTTACGTCTTCGTCGATATTGTGGTAAGAATCACAAGCAATTGATCCGTTGCCGCCGTCAATTACTTTATACGGAAAATGGAGCAGTTGATAATCCCAAATGCATTCAGATTTCTCTAAAAAATAATAGTTTCACCTTAGTCTTAATTACTAATTATATTAAATATACATAGGATTGATTGCCTGTTTCCTAAGATTATCCCGATTTGGTATAATTATTCTCAAAACTCATAATGACTGGTTTATAATTTGTAACTCGGCTTAGTACGACCAGAAGAAAATAGCGTGAACGAAACTTATTTGTTAAATTTTCATTTAATGATATTTATATAACTTTTACATACCACCAACATTCCATGCCCCTTCAATTTGATAAGAAGACGTAGCTACACCAAATTTAAATTCATTTGGGAAAACATATCCATTGTAGAATGGACTTGCAATCCATAAACTGAAAAAGTATTTGGAAAAAAAAGTTATTTTCTATTTGGTGTAATAAAATAGTCTCTAATAGAGTAAAAGGGTTACTATTATTTTATGTTTTCCAGAGACACTTACCTGATGATGATAACAACAAAAAGAAAGACCCAAAAAATTATCACTGGAAGTTGCATTTTAGACTGACGAGATTAAACTGGTAAACAAGCGTATTTATATAATGACGTTATCAATGAAAACGAATGAAAAAAACTTTATTAATAATCAAACAGACCAAACAATATAAAAAAAAAACTGAATATATAAATATAAAAACTGGACAAATAAAAATAGACAAATAAGGCTGAACAGACAAGACTGGACAGACAGGACTATACAGACTAATAGACAAGACTAGACAGACAAAACTAGGCAGGCAAGACTAGAAAGACAAGACTAGACAGACAAGACTAGAAAGACAAGTCTAGACAGATAAGACTTTATAGACAATATCAGAAAGGCAAGACGGTACTTACGTATTAACACACAGCACCCACCTAATATACTACTCTAATATAACCGAGTCTAACCCTTATCCATTATTTTTTCTTATTTCGGATCAAGAACTGGAGCTTATCTGCTCAGTTTTAACCTAATCTAACCATCCATTTTGTTCAAATCCGTAGCTGCGGTGGTGTTAGTAAGTAAGTACCGACAAGACTAATCAGACAAGACTAGACAGACAAGACTAGGCAGACACGACTAGATACACAAGGCTATCACAGACAGATCAGACAAATACTGATACATCCAATAACAGATATTATTAAAGCCTCTTTCAATAATGAAATCTTCCCACAATTTAAAAAAATCTCAATATTAATACCTGTCTATTCAACTGGAGATAAGTCGCAAGAAAATAACTATAGCCCTAATATCGGTTTTAGCAAAGATTGCCCTTCCCCTTCATACAAAAATACCAACTAGTGCCAAATTAACAGCACGGTTTCTTCAGCGTTAAATCTACAATAACAGCGCTAACCGAATTCTATAACAAAATTGTAGATGAAGCAGATGAAGGAAATTGCCCGATTGGTATCGTCTGCGGCTTATGTAAAGCATTCGACTGTGTGACGCAGAGGCAACTCTTTAACAAAATTTACAATTATGGAATGAGCGATAAATCTACTAGATAGCTCACATATTTTCGCGTAAATAGGAAACAATTCGTGAAAGTGAAACGCGTATCGATATCTGGCCAATATGACTTCATTTCTGTAAACATGCAGTGTTTTAGGCTCCGATTTTTTTCCTACTGTATACATTGCGGACCTGGTCAGCTATATCGGAGATCAACACTGCACCTCACACTATATATGCTGATGGTGCTACTTTTATCGTCTCCGACAAAAATGCTTCCAATGACCCGCTGCATGCCAACACGCTCCTTGATACACTCAACAAATGGTTCGCCCACAACTGTCAACTGTCAACAGAAATAAAAAATAATACGTTATATTCCGTACAGCACACAGCAATTACCCTATAGACATCCAGTTGAAAATAATTAAGGGCCAAAATAATTAAGAGCCAAAACAAACCTAACACTCTGTGGAAAAGGTCCAACTACCAGGCAGTATCATATATAATAAGCTACCATCAGCCTAACAGAGGAAAAATCCTATAAAACATTTTGGAAAACAACAAAGGACATCATCCTCTCCAACACAATCTACAACCTCGAAGAATTTATGCTATAACTAAAAATGTAAACTTTCACAGTATATTGTAAAGATCTAATGTTTGACACTTCCGTATACTAGATACACATAGAGACAAGAATATTTTAATTTGAATTTGACTAGACAGACAAGACTAGACAGACAAGGCTAGACAGACAGGACTAGACAATCAAGACTAGACAGATAAGACTAGACACACAAGACTAGACAAACAAGATTATACAGACAAAACTATACATACAAGACTAGATAGACAAGTCTAACATTAATATTAGTCTAATATCTTTTATGTTGAAGAAATTTCAGAAGGTAATTGACAACAGTGCTGATAGGTGCACCACAACACAACTATCAGTATGCACACGGAGCAGGAAAATCCACGTAGTGTATCAGCTGACAAATGATATAGAAGCAGCACTAAACACAAAGGAAGTAGCGATATGTGCCTTCTTAAAAATTGAAGGAGTCTTTGACAGGATCTCGCATGAGGCTGTCAAATCGGCTCTTGAAGCAATGAGTATCGACAGCATTACTTCAAAGTGGATGGCAGAAATGGCAGAAACTAAAACGGCGGAGACCAAGTGGGAAAAGATACCATCAAGATACAACTAGATGGTGTTCACAAGAAGGTGAGTTATAACCACTGATGTCGAATCTGGTAGTTGATGAATTATTGGCTCCGCTCAACGACCAAGGCATTAAATGTTAAATTAAAAGTTACGCCGATGACATAGTCATCATAGCCAGAAGGAAGTTTGAGGGAACGCTCTGTGAAATCGTATAGAGAGGCCTCAAAGTTACTGAAAGAAAGAGAGGGACTGAAATCATTTACTAGGAAAAGAAGACTAATCTACCTACAGCCCATACTGTTGCAAGTGAGCAATAGGCAGAGGTAAATTAATCGGAAGCAGACTGAAAGTAACCGAAAGACGAAATGATGCAAATATCATTTCGAGAAAAACTTTACAGCAATGTGTAGTAGTAAAACTGATTTTAGACTACGAATCCTTAGACGAATCCTTAGTATACCATCTAGAGCACAGTGCTATTAAGTGGTATACGAATGGTTCGAAGACAAAGAAAGGTCGCAGCAGTGTTTGGACCTCCGTTTGAACCAAATACTTTGAATACATCGGAATCTACCCAAGTATCTTCCAAGGAGAGGTACATGTAATCGAAAGATGTGCACAATTTAACCTCGACAGGAACTATCGCAAAAAACGCTATCCTATCAGACAGCCAAGCAGCCATCAGGGCCATTAGATCATACACCAACAGATCTAAACTGGTATGGGACTGTGTGGGAAAGCTAACCAAGCTCGACAGAGAAAATAAAGTTAGGTTATACTGGGTACCAGGATACACTGATAAAGATGCAAACGAAGAAGCCGATCACCTAGCAAACAAGGGAATCTGTAATCCCTTTATAGGTCCGAAACCCTCTTGCGGATTGAGTATGAACACCATCGACAACATTTAGATGAAGAAATAAGTGAACAATGGTTGAACTTATTGTGCTAAGACAATCCAAATTAATGCTGGGATCTATTAACCAGAAAGGAACATAAGGTTGCCTTAGTAAACAGGAACACGCTTAGAATTCTCACAGGAGTACAGACGGGACACTGCAGGCTCAGAAAGCACATCAAGGTCCTGAGGGCCTAGAGTAAGATGACAGATGGAAATTCTGCGGCTCATTAGAGGAAACCCCCTAACATCTGCTCAAAGACTGCGGAGCACTACTCCGCACGAGACAAATGTACCTTGGAGGCCACTGCTTGAACGCTTAGGAGATGCAGTACTTGAATCCCACCCAGATCTTTCAGGAAATTCCTAAATGAATCAGGACTAGAGGAGGTACTCTAAATGGGTAAGTATACCAACGATTGGAGGAAGTGTGTGCAATAGAAGGGGTGGTGCAATAGATCAATTATGGTTGCATTACAAGTCACCACCGAGATGTTCAAATTTACTCTCTAGAATCCGATTATATCCTATTTATTTTCCTGCATTTTTTTGGTGATTTTTTCAGTTTAACTGAGGAAAACGGAACTGCTCAACAGTTTTACCAGTTTAATTAACTCAAATATTCAAAATAACTAAGATATCGGAGATTTTTCATTTTCTCAACTCTTTTCGTTGTTTTGAGGTATTTAGGTTATATTTAGACTCGTTTGCAAGTATTTCCTGCAGAATATTTTATCCGACTTCCCTACGTATTTTTTGATCTCTTTAAAAAGTCTATGGAAATATAAAATCTAGAAAAAACAATGAATAGATCCATGGCTCAAAGTGGGGTTTTTAATTCAATATGTAGAAATGAATAAAATAAAATAATAAAGTCGAACCCACTATATAAAACGTTTATTGAATAAAAATGCAGAGCGCTTTCGACTTATAAACAAGTCATCTTCAGTGATAAAAACATAAATGAAATAAACAACTTTGTGAAACGCATTCAACTAAATAAGGAGATAATTGAAACTTATATCTTACCCAAATGCTCGATTAAAAAAATATTTGTGTCCCGGCGAAAACAGGGACAAAAAATGATTACAACATATTTAAATAAAAAGGCTTAGTGCAACAGCTTGTAATGATTACAAAATAAACAGCAAAAATGATTATAAAGTGAAATAAAATAAATTTACAGAGGGGCTACGTGACGACCACCTCGACATTTTAATAGAAAATGGTGGTGTAAATTGTAAAGGAGAAGATTTTTAAGCATTATGGTTTCTATACATATAAGCAATAAAAACCAACCCGCGACGTATAAAACGTAAAAATGGAGGGAATTTTGAAAATCTGCCAGTAAACCTGGTATACTAATTACACAACAGTAACATGAAATATAAAAAACTTTTAAAGATTACAAAGTCTACAAATATGAAACCTTAAAGACATTAAGAAAATAGAAAATACAAAAACCCATCAGCACAGGATGACAAAAGAGAAAACCCTTTGCCACACTCTCTCTCTTGTCATCCCGTACAGACAGTCCAAAAACGCTTAAACTTACAACGTTTGAGCTAACAATGAGGAGTACCAAAGCAGAATATAACAGAAAAAAAACTTTTATAAAAACTTTAAAGCTTTCATAAAGTCTACAAAGCTAAAAAACTTAAAGACTCTGAGAAAGTGAACAACTCCAAAACCATCAATGCAGGATGACAAAAGAGAAAACCTATGTTTGTCACCCTTTCTCCTTTATCATCCCGCACAGACAACCTCAAAGCCGTTAAAGCTTAACAATATTTAAGATAACAAAAATAAAATAGAAGGTGAATAAACTAGAAATGAAAGATAAGTCAGACGAAAAGTCAGATGAAAATTATAAGTTTAATGAGGCTGTGATTATAGGAGTTGAAAACTTAGTGACCTCATTCAGGACGGTCAGCTTAGGATTTAGACAGGCTTTGTAAATCTCAAGTGCCTCAAGATGATTAAGCTTACAGGATTTGTGGTGGACATGTAGGAGTTTGGCGTTGTCGATGGAAGAGCTATGCCCTGTGAGGAGGAGGTGGTCTGCTAGAGCGGAGTTAGAAGAGGTAATGCCTGTATTCTTATGTTTGTGGAACTGGTTAAGGTGTTCTTTAATACGAAGAGATATAGCCCTGCCAGTTTGGCCAACATACATGGAGTCACATTATCACATGCGAGGGAGTAATATGGGGTATCAAAGGGGCTAGTGCATGCGTACCGCACAACAGTCATTGGGAATGAACTAGTTGCATAGCCACTCCTACCCAAGTCTGACTCTCACCTCCACGCTTGGTGATCCCTGGTAACCTCATGGATACCCTTTGAGATGCGGTGAAAACCCGTATGGACAAGGGCGGAAATGAGGGCAAACGAGAGCAGGCGAAATGGCCCTCCGAAATGGGGGTTGGGCGACGGGTTAACTCCCCGTCACCGGAAAAACAAACTTGTTACGAAAACTCCACGAAATAAAACCGGACTGGAACCACGACAACGAACCACGCAACGAAAAAAGGACAAGAGATTGGAAATGAAAATAAGCACATGGAATGTACGAACCATGCTAAGACCTGGAAAAATGCAGGAGATTGCCGAAAAACTTATAAAGCAAAATATAGATGTAACAGCCCTGCAAGAAATCAGATGGAAAGGACAGGGCGAAGTACGAAAAAGAGAATACTCACTATACTATAGCGGGAGTGAAAAACAAGGATCATATGGAACTGGATTCATACTAAACAAGAAAGCGAGAAGTACGCTTATGCACTTCGAACCAATCAACGAACGAATGTGCAAGATCCGCTTAAAAGGAAAATTTACAAATATAACCATTCTAAACGCATACGCTCCAACGGAAGAAACAGACGAAATGATAATCGACCAATTCTATGACAGGATCCAACAAAAATGCGACGAAGTACCCAATCACGACATCTTAATATTGATGGGAGATTTTAATGCAAAGATAGGACAAGAACAGAGGTACAGGAGTGTTGCTGGACGACACAGCTTGCACGCAGAAACAAGCCCAAACGGAGAGAGATTATGCCATCTAGCAGAAATGCAAAATTTGATATTAAGTAGTACACTCTTTCCGCACAAGCGCATACATAAAGGAACATGGAAAATTCCGGGCACGAGAAAATGTAACCAAATCGATCATGTCGCAGTATCAAGAAGATGGACATCAAATATAAGAGATGTACGCTCGTTCAGAGGAATTAACTGCGATTCAGACCACTTCTTGGTAATAGCAACTGTAAGACAGAGAATAAGCAACATACAAAAACGCGGAGGAAATAAACCAAAGAAGTGGAATGTGGAAAAACTGAAAAGTGAAAAGGGAAAAAGAGAATATCAAGAAACAATTCTGGAACACCTACGTAAAAACCCAAGCGAAGACGATGTGGAGAATGAATGGAGACACATCAGAGATAGTATTCTAAAAGGAGCTGAAAAGATAGGAGAAAAGCAAAAAATACGAAACGAAGAATGGTTTGACGAGGAGTGCAGGAAGAAGATAGACATAAAAGATGAAGCAAGAAACAAGTGCCTCCAGCGTGAATCGAGAAGCCAAAGGAAAGACTATGAAAGAAAAAGAACAGAAGCATACCGAACGTGTCGAAGAAAGAAAAGAGAATACTATAACAAGGAAATAGAAGAAATAGACGAGAGCAATAACAGAAAAAATTACAAAAAGTTCTACCGAGAAATAAAACTACATTCTTCAGAATACAAAGCGAAAGAAATGTTGTGCGACGACAAAAATGGAACGATCCTAACAGAGAAATCAGACGTCCTGAAACGATGGCAGGAATATTTCTGCGACCTGCTTAATAATAAAATGAAACAAACTCAGAAGAAGAACTAACTCAGTACAAAACAGCTGAACCAAAAGTTGAAACACCGACACTGGAAGAAACAACTGAGATCATAGTTGCCTTTAAGAATAACAAGGCGCCTGGTAGCGATAACATTACAGCGGAGCTACTAAAGGCAGGAGGCCCAGAACTGTGGGCCCGTATCCACCAATTAACCAAACGAATCTGGGAGGAAGAAACAATGCCAGAAGAGTGGAATTTAGGACTTATACATCCTATTCACAAGAAAGGAAGCAAAAGAGATTGTAAAAATTACAGAGGAATTACATTATTAAATGTAACATATAAAATCATTTCATGCCTCATTCACAAAAGGTTGAACGTATATGCAGAAGATATACTAGATGACTATCAATGTGGATTTCGACCTAACCGATCAACAACAGATCAAATACAGCAAATGCGACTGCTGCTAGAAAAGGGATACGAACACAATTTTGACATACACTGCCTTTTCATTGATTTTCAACAAGCCTTCGATTCTGTCAATAGAAATAAGTTATACCTGAACTTAATACATATGGGCATACCGAAAAAGATTGTCAATCTAATTAAACTAACATTAGAAAGAACGTCAGCGGCAGTAGTAATACAAAACGATAAAACCGAAAAATTCGACATTACGTCTGGAGTCAGACATGGTGATGCGCTATCCGCTCTACTTTTCAACCTAACATTACATGTGGCTATAGAAAAACTAAAGATAACGGGAAACTTAACATCAAAAAGTAGACAAATCGGAGCCTATGCAGATGACATAGTAATAACGGGGCGCATGGCAAATACAGTGAATGACACATTTAAGGACCTCGAAAAAGAGGCAAGGAAAGTAGGACTGACAGTCAATCAAGAAAAAACAAAATATATGATGATGTCCAGAACTGCACCACAAAATGAAGATAGATACATAGTAGGCGACCACAGCTTTGAAAAAGTTAAAAATTTCACGTATTTGGGATCTCAACTAAATCAAACCAACGACGAGATTGAAGAAATAAAGATACGAATATTAAAAGGAAATAGAACCTACTATGCGAACAGAAAACTACTTACCAGCAAACTACTAAGTCACAAATCCAAGATAACTATATATAAGTGCCTAATACGACCGGTAGTTACTTATGGCTGTGAAACATGGACCCCCCTTAAGAAAAGTGAGGAAGAACTAAAGACATTTGAAAGAAAAATATTAAGAAAAGTATATGGTCCGATAAGGGAACAGGACGGAACATACAGGATAAGAATGAATCACGAACTAGAGTCTCTAATTGGAAACAACAACATAGTAAAACATGTAAAGGCACAGAGACTGAGGTGGATAGGCCATGTGCAAAGAATGGAAAAATGGATCGAAACACCAAGCTTATCATGGAATGGAAACCCACCAATAGCCGACCAAGAGGAAGACCACGTAAAAGATGCAAGGAAAGGGTGGAAGAAGACATAAAAGCACTAGGAGTAAGGAATTGGAAAAGAGCAGCAGAAGATCGTGGAGAATGCCATAAAATAGTAGAGGAGGCCAAAACCCATAAAGGGTTGTAGAGCCAAAGGAAGAAGAAGAAGAGGGAGTAATGTGAAAGTAGAGGCAAACTATCTTTTGTACGGACCAAGGAACGGGATAATGAGCCTGTCGTAAGAAAAGCGTGTGAGAGGTTATGGGAAGAGAAAAGACGTGCTAAGTCAATGGAGGTTTTACCGACAAACTTCAGAGGAAACCATACGCTGGGTGTGTTACATTCAGGAAGAAAATTGAAGGAAAGTTTATGTTTGACTAAGTTTTTGATATAAAGGCTTTCTATAAGATTGATGGGGAAGTTATTATAGAAAGCGATCTGTAGAATGATACCCAATTCCTTTTCTAAGGACTCAGGACTAAGAGGGAACTTGAAAAGACTGTGAAAGAGGGCGTTGAATGATGCAAACTTGTGGGAGTAAGGATGTAATGAAAAAAAAAGGGATAACGCTATCGGTAGAGGTGGGTTTCCTATAAACTTCAAATGCCAGAGAGGAGGAATTCCTGTCATGTATGATTAATAAATCAAGGAACGGGATCTTATTATCAACTTCTCTCTCGCAAGTGAAGTCTATTGCAGGATGGATAGAATTAATCATGGAGAGGAAATTTTCAAGATTTGTGTGATCTCCTTCGAAAAGGGAGAGGATGTAATCCACATAACGATGCCAAAAAAAATATGAGGTGCTGCTAAAGCAGTGTCTAAAATAGTTTGTTCCAGGTTGTTCATAAAAAGTTTAGCAATGAGAGGGCTCAGGGGGGTGCCCATTGCTAAGCCTGAAACTTGTGACCAAATTTGATTATTAAGAATAAAGGAACTTTGGTCTAAAGCAAGTTCCGTCAACATGATTAAGTCGTTAATGACGGTAAGGGGTAACTTAGAATTAAGATACAATTTATCTGATAGGATCCGTATACACTCCTTAGGGGAGAGGGGGGGGGGGGGGGGGGTGTAAGGGAAAGGATTAGACACGTCAAATAAAACAAGAAAAGAATTAGATGTAGTGTGGACACTTTGAAGCTTATAGGCTAGTTGGTAAGAATTTTTAACAGCGTGAGGATTAGTGAATACCTTGTAAAGCCATTTAGCTAGGAAATAACAAGGGGAATTGGTATAAGAGACCACAGGCCTAACGGGGTAATTGACTTTGTGGATTTTGGTTAAGCCGTAGAGTCTGGGAATGACCGGGTTCATGGGACACATTTTGAATCTAACCATGTCAAAATGTTTGAGGGTGGGTTCAGCAGAGGTAAGGGATTCTTTGACTAGCGTTATGAATTTATTCATGGGGCTCCTACTCAATTTCACGAAACCTTCTCAATGTAATTGGTTTTATTCAAAATGACAAGGCTTTGCTAAAAATAAGGTTTTCATCAATTCTTTTCTCGTTGATGACTTTGAGAAGGTAAGAGGTGGGTGAATACCCTTGGGGGGTGCCACGTGAGACAGAACCAGAAGCCCTCAGTAAAATAGAATTCACACGAGGAATTAAAAAGTGCTGGAGAGGAGGCTCTACTTTGGAAATGATTGTTTCACAGTTACGAAGACATACAACCGCAAATGTGCGAATTAATGATGGAAAATTTTATGAAAAGAATGTGGTCCTGCAAGCGTAGCCTTGGCATTTGGCTAATATTCTTTTCCATTATTAATGGCATACCCTCCTCTTTACAATTAAATAAATATCCGATAATTTCACTTAAAAATACTCGTTTTTTTTTACATCTCAAAACGAAACCTCTTATTGGAAGACCCGATATTTAATATAAATTTAATTACAAACTGAACAAATTTCAAAAAATACTGTAATGTTTTAAACCTAAAATAAGTTGCAAATATGTTATTTGTAGCTAATTCACAAGTCGATATATCGAGAACCATCAGAGGTCATTCAAAACTCAATTTTCTGCATTGTTTTCAGGAAATTATTTCAATATAAATATTTGTATTACAAAATTTTTGGGTAATACTGGCTAAAATGAACGCAGTCCAATTTTTAATAAAAAATATTATATAACTTCACAAGTTATATAATATTTTCAAAAATATTAGTGGTAAAAACATAGTGAATGTTTCAATTCATAGTAAGTATGGATTAACACGTAGTAAACAAATGATTAAGCAACATTTATGAGTATATATTCCTTCATTACACACTGTAATTTAAAATTTATAATTGAAATATCACAATTTATAATTGAAATATTTTTTAGTAAAAGTAAATAAAATTATTTCCAACGTTCCAACGTTTCCAAGTTCAACGTTATCTACTGTTTCAATAGACCATTGGAATAGATTATCCTCATAAAGCAACCTTATTCTCAAAATAAATTTATACAGAGTCAGCACAAAATTCATACATTTTATTAATTTACACCGTAAGTTTAATACCGCAACTTAATTTACTACTCGTATATGTGCGTAATCATGTCTTATAAGATTTAACAATACAGAAAATATTTTATCAAATTATTATTGCCATAATAACATAAAATCTTATTTGTTTGATGTTCGTGATGTTTAAGGAGACTTACACTAGTTTAGTTCAGATCACCTTGATTACATATTCCTACAAAAACATTTAGTTTATCTAATTTTCTCCATCTATACTTGATGTCTAGCCAAGTCTATCTAGTCTTATTTGTCTAGTGTTAACTGTCTAGACTAGAATGTCTCCTTCTCGGTAGTGTAGTTGACAACATACCTGACTTTCATTGCGGGAGCCCCGGGTTCGAATCCTGGTCGGGGAGGCGACAACTAGGGCGGTTTCAGTAACCGTCCGGGTTCTTGTCTTGTCTATGCTGTCTAATGTATCTAATGCTGTCTGTCTAGTTTGTCTCTCATTTGCATCTAGACCTGCCCATCTAAACTTGTTCGTCTAATCTGTCTAGGGTGGAAAGAATAAAATACCTGGATATAATTATACACGATAAATTAAGGTTTAGTGAATACATGGAGAAAAAAATAGGAAAGAAAACGGGTTTTTTTTGGGTAGTGTAGGGCACTACCTATAAATGTACGCTAGGTGTACTTTAATAAGGCATTATAGCACCGCACTTCGAATATAGTTCTACAGTGATGATAAATATGGGTGCAGCAGAACTGAAAAAACTGCAGATGGTGCAAGATCGGGCAATGAGAGTGATATTACAGTGCAGTAGGTAAGGTAAGGGGAGGTATATCGGTGATATATGTAAATTGGTGATATTTTTTAAATAGGATACGACACAGTTCCCAATGCAATCATCTCCAAGAGAGCTAGAGAGTTGTTACAAGTATGTGGAGGATATATTTTTAGCGAATGTGGGCTGCGTTTACGCATTTCGTTAAAATTAATTGATAGAATTGGTGTTTCAGTGATAAAACTTACTAAAATCGTTAAATTACAATCAACTAACGAGAATTAAAAAAGCTGTAGTAAAGTCATGCTTACAATTAGTCAAGATAAGTTTGTAGTCCCTAAATAGACCTTTTTACGGTTAGTTAGGCGCATGTGCGTCCGCCTTGTTTACGGAATACGAATTGTTTTTTAGAATACGAAAGTTTCGAGCACATTTTGTTATTTTCACTGGTTATACGTCAAAAAATATGACGGAAATTGACGCATGCGCACAAAAAAATTTCAACTATGAAAAGATATACTGTGTTCTATTGTGTTGTTTCTTAGTGTTTTTCCCAACATTTTGGATACGTTTTTGAGAGGTTACTTTAGTCCTATTATAATAACTTTAGACCTATTTTGCGCTAGTATGAGAAATGAATCAGAGAAGTCTAATACAGAGTTCGAAAGGTATTATTTTGAGGAATTCGTGAATGTGTTTTATTTTAATTTTGGGCTTATTCTTTTAATCACCAAATTACCTATACAAGATTGTTTGATACCACCAAATTACTTATTCTTCTCCTACCTCTAGATTGACAATGGAAAAAGAGAACAAATACTGAAGAAAAAAGCAGCAACTTCAAGAAGCGAGCAGTTTATTAAGAAATGAAGGTAAACCCATATATAAAGCTGCTAAGGAAGCAGATGTCACATGCAGCACCTTGAAGCGTTACCTAGACGTTACCTAGAATTCTGTAAGAAAAATGGGGAAGCCTTTTATACTGTCTAGTGATTTGGATTATTATATTATACATATGCAAGAATTGGGTTTTTGGATTACCGTTTATCAAATTAGAAAATATAATAATAATAATAATAATCTTGCTGAAATGGCTAGTGGGATTCTTGTTATCACCTAATCGCATTGCAAGCAAGTGGTGGTGATATAGCTTTAGAAGTAGGTACTATTTATGTTTACATGTGGCAGAAAATCTTTTAGGGCTTCTATGGCTAATGAGATAAAAGGACCTCTCTTATTAGTGTCCGTGCTACACGACATCTCATTGTGGGCGTTTGCGTCACATCCCAAGAGTGGCAGCCTCCTCCTAATAGAGTGTTCTACCAGGCTTTGAACTTCTATGGGCGGTATTTTGTTACCATTACCAGGGAAGTCTACTTATGCGATAACTACCTCGCGGCCAAGGCCCTCGGTCTTGATGAGGGCCTAAAAGAAGTAATAAATGCCCTTCCTAACCATAATGCAAGTTCTGGTCACTAAATAACATTTAGGACTATCGCTGCTGCAATAATCCTCAGCTTATGAAGGAAACACCGGAGGTCTCAAGGCGAGTGGTCTCTCGACTGTGCCATACCAACTTTCATTCCCTGTTGTTGAGACCTCTGGTGTTTTCTTCATAAGCTCAAGATTATTGCAGCAGCGAAAGCCCTAAATGTTATTTAGTGAACATGCTGGCCATCACAGCCGAGGCTGCCTTGGCATGGTGGATATTCGCTAGGGCTATTTTCGTGTGTCTGCTGGTCATTCTTATTTGTGACAGGAGGCCGCGAGTCCTCTTCTGGCCTCGCAGGTTTGACATCTTTCTCTGCCTCCGTAGACATGGCGGGACTGCTCATGTCTACGAGTGTGTCTACTCCTGTTTTTCTGTACTACGAGCTGACTTCCTCCATTACAAACAGCCATTGTGGATTAAACAGAGGAAGTGACCGCTGTTGCTGTCTCTTGAACCAAGGAAGTTAAGGTTGCTTAACTTCCTCTAAGGAAGGAAGGCTGCTATTGCGGTCGTAACTTTCGAGAGAAGGACCGCTGTACCTACGGCTACTACCTTTGCGTCTGCCTTTTCTGTGGCGTCTTTCCTTCGCCCATGCACTAAAATTTGCCCGAACCTGTAGTAGAGGCTATAATTAGCTCTGGAGTTAGGAGTTGATCTCCACTTTCTACCCGGTACCCAAAGACTTTCCATTCGGAAATGTTAAGTTCTTTGTTTTGAGCCCTAAGGTAGTTGATAGAAGCCTCCAGGGTCTGGTCCCCGCTTCTAGGAAGGAATAGGACAATGACATGTGGCTTGGGGATATCAACACTCATTTTCGCCACCAGAGCACCTCCTTTCCTGTATTTTAAGACAAGTGCTCTCGCCATTAGTCATTTTGCTGAATACTCGTAAGCGCAGTCAACAATGTCTAATCACGGTTTGAAGTGTCTACCCTCAAACTGTACCTCTTGACACAGTTTATGGCTGTCTCCTCTATTATTGCCTGCTCAAGAGAAGACAAATCTTTCCTACTCAGGGACTTCCTTCGGTGTCTCTGGACATCACACCTACCTTCATCACTTTATCAGTGACGGCGTAGCTGCTGCTCGATCCAGAGGCCTTGGTAGGGTAGCTAACCACTCCCGTTGACCCGTTGACGTGCCCCTTTTTTCTCTTTGTTTGGCCCTTATTTTGGGGCGTGAATGAATCAGTCCTTCTTTTGGCAGCTCCTTGCTTATGTGTTGTGGATCCCGCTTTTTCTCTAGTGCCCTAGTGGGGAAAGATCCTATGTTCTGGACCCACCTTTTCCTCCGAACTTGACCTTGTGATCCTTGACTTCAGTTCAGCTTTTCAGCTACAGATGGCCCTTAGGTTCAACTTTAAAATTACCGATTTCTGTAAAAAAAATTTAAAATTACAGATTCCTGTAAAATTAATAAAATTAAAAATTCCTATAAATAGTATTAGAAACCTAAAATTATTTAAAAATAGAATTATTTATTTTAAAAAGTAATAGTATAAAAAAATTAAAATTAGATGGCGCTTTCAAATATTACCTAAATACAGATTCCTGTAAAATTAATAACAAATACAGACTTCTGTAATATTAACAAGATTACAGATTCCTGTAAAAAAAATTACAGATTCCTGTAAAATTAATAAAATTACAGATTCTTGTAAATCGTAATAGAAACTAAAACGGTAGATGGCGCTTTCAAATATTACCCAGACTAGAATCATATTAAATCTGACTAGATTAGTTAATGTCAGACTAGATTAGATAGGTTAAGATTTAGTAAACACTCAGTTTATTTGGATTAGCAAGGAACAGACTAGATAAAATATTACCAGACTAGATTAGTTAATGTCAGACTAGACCAGATCTGATAAGATTATTAAATACCAGAGACAGATTAGCTATATTACTGCCAGACTAGACTATAGACTGGGTCGGACTAGATCAGATAAGACCAGACTAGGATTGGATTAGATCAGATAAGAACAGACTAGGAGTGAATTAGATCAGATAAGATCAGACTAGGACTGGATTAGATCAGATAAGATCAGACTAGGACTGGATTAGATCAAATAAGACCAGACTAGGAGTGTATTAGATCAGATAAGCTCAGACTAGGACTGGATTATATCAGATAAGATCAGACTAGGACTGGATTAGATCAGATAATACCACACTAGGACTGGAATAGATAAGATAAGATCAGACTAGGACTGGACTAGATCAAATAAATACCAGATTAGTAATGACTAGATCGGATAATACCACAGACTAGAACGGACTAGATTAGGCAATACCACAGACTAGGTCGGACTAGATCAGATAATACCACAGAGTAGTAAATATCAGACTAGGTAGGACTAGATCAAATAATACCACAGAGTAAGCCGGACTAGATTAGATAATACCACAGGGTATGTCTTACTAGATCAGATAATACCACAGACTAGACCGGACAACATCAGATAAATACCAGAGTAGGTAGGAATAGATCAGATAATACCACAGACTAGTAAGGACTAGATCAGATAAATACCAGACTAGGTCGGATTAGATCTGATAATACCACAGACTAGGTCGAAATAGATCAGATAATATCACAGACTAGGCCGGACTAAATCAGATAATACTAGACTAGATCAGCTTCAGACTCGCACTATAGAGATCAGCTAAGACTGGACTAGAGATGACATAAGAACAGATGAGATAGACCGGATTAGATCAGACAGAACTAGATCAATCCAAGATCGTACTAGATTTAGTGAATATCAGATTATAAACCAGACTAGATTAGTTAATATCACCGGACTAGATCTGCTAAGATTGGACTAAATATTCTATGCTGGAAAAAATACAATTGCAAATCCGCAGCATTCTTGAATAGTGTTTATTGTCGCAATTAAAGGAATTTTGCTGACCAAGTCTTATTGTTAGTCAAGAATAATATAAAGGAAAATATTTTTTGAGTGTTCAATAATAACAATTTATTAATAAAGAAAAAAAAAATCCTTTTTTTTTTTTCGCGCTTACTCTTGAGCTGCCGGCTGCTCCATCCTCATCTTTTCCTTCGTTGGGGTCCTCGGTTTCTTCAAATTGGATGGTTTGACCATCCTCTAATATTTTTGATACACCTCTACCTTCACCAGATTTTCTAGTGATTGAATGTTGTTCAAGTATTTATTAAATCTTCTGGGGAGGAAGATCACCCCATTTTCAAGTTCACGAAGCATCCCCGGCCCGCATCTCCCATTTACCGCCTTAACTCCCAGAATTGGGTGTTTGTGATTTCTTTGTAAAACAGATACTTTCTGATAGAGATTCCTTCCTATCTGATTTAAATCTTTTAATGTAGTAGTAGCAGTATTCATGTTTTTTCGTTAATGATATTATACTGAAGCTACTGTGTATAAATCCCCTTTTTATAAAGATTAGTTAATACCACCACCAGACTAGACAAGGTCACACTAAATTTTCCATCCTGGAAAAAAAGCAAATTCCTGAATATTATTTATTGTCGCAATTAAAATGCAAATCACATATAAAATTAGTTATTGCCATTAGAAGTGAATGTACACATTTAATGACAAAGCATGCAATGACACAAGCAATGACAAATGACAATGTTTTTTTTTTATATTTATTTAGTTAAGCGTATTTAAAATCGCATTTTTAAAAAAGGGGGTTTAATTAGATGTAAATACAATTCTTGTCGTAATAAAAGTATAGTTGGTGAATTTTTTTCATAAAATTTTTGAGTATATAAAGGGGGTTTTATACAGAGTAGCTTCAGTAAAAACATATAAAACAAAACAGCAACTTAAACTTATAAAAACATAAAACTTATAAAAACCTGCCATTCATCGACGAATTAAATTTAATTTGAAGAAAACAATCATATGTATAATTAGAGGATTTACAAAAAAATAAAGACTACAACATTTGTGAAACTAGTGCTGTACAAACGAGGTAAAATATTATAAGCTATCCTATTTTGGAAATTGGGGCAGTCTTCCTGACTACAAAGTTTAATGAACCATTTGTTGAAAAATTTTAAATTTTATAAGAGCTGGTACGGAAAGGACTGACCATCAGGATAATAGATAATGGAGATATTCAATTTATGAGATTTATACCGTAAAAAAACGCACCCACCAAATCGAGGGCGATGAGGCTAATAGAGCAGCCGGTAGCTCCATGGGTGAGGATGGATCCGCGGTGAGGATGGAAGGGTAGCTCAGGAGTAAGCGGACCTGAAAAAAATGAAAATATATATATTTTTTAATTTAATTAATTGTCAGCATAATAGTGTAAATTTTATTGCAGTCATTTAATTTATGTTGATTAAAATTCGACTCGGTTGAAAAAAAGGTTAAACAGCCACCACATAAATATTTTTTTGACTTCTTACAAGTCGCGAAATATCTTTATTATATACACAATAATCTTTAACCCCCTTTTCTATATATAATAAATTTACATGTCTTACCCTAGTGTCATTAGTGTGAAAAATTGGTCCTACAACGTCATGCTATCTAGATTTAAAATTAAATTCCAAACCATAAACGTTAATGCTAATGTTATTCGTCTGTTCAAATTTAGAAATGTCCTTAATTTTGAGTGGAAACTTTAGTCCGTCATAATTTAAAATTTGAGAAAAGTGAGGGTATGATGGCGGGCGATCTGAATGCGTATTCGCGAGGTGTAATGCGCATACAATGCTCCATAAAAATCAAAACTCGTCTTCATTTTGAACATTGATATATGCTTTCCGGTCCCTAATCTCTTTTGGCAGTTCAATAAATTACGACCCACGTATTGGTTTATATTTATTTAGATTAATTTCTAAATGGGAAATCTCCCTAAGTGACCAACCCGAATCTTTCTCCTGAAACTCGTCACATTTTGTTTTAATTGAAGCACACGTAGAATCATAAATTTCGACAAAGTTACTCATGCTAGGTGTTATATCGCGATACTTTGTATTGAATGATTTTAATTCGCCCGCGGGATTTTTTTCATTTATGAAAATACTAAATAGCTCTATATTAAATTCCAACCCGCAATAGGGTAGTGTCCACTGAGAATAAATCGAATGAATGACAGTTTCTAATGATTAATTAAGACTTAGAGATCACAAAAAACAAAATTATTTAATTAAAAAATAAGGATTATTAATATTTTTACAAAATAAAATCGACAAAAGTAAGCATTCTGTCACGTGACAGTGAACACCAATCAGAAAGCGTTACGTCACGACGTGCTAACCACCATTGTTGTTGTTGGCATTTACATAGAGCAGAGTCGGTTTATTGAGAAGCTTTTCGTTTTAACGAAATTTTTAACATATTGCTTGTCGATTTGTTACAGTTGTTCTTAACTATATTTCGAGAAGCAAGTAGAGTTCGCTATGAAATCAAGATTTAACAAAGCAAACAGTAGTAATTTGCCCAAAATTGATGTTGTTATGCTTGGCAAATTTTTCGCGTCAAACGGTGAGTTTTGTTCATCGGAATTCCGCAATGCTAAAACCTCGATGTAAGTATACACAAACATATAATGTATAGCTTACGTACTAGCTTAAATAGAATTATTTCACTTCTGTAGATAACAACCGTTTGTTTTGATGTTCGTATTGTAAGTTAATTAAAGTGGTTTTCAGGTTAGATTTGTGAAATATAAACATGTGTCAATAGTTAAATTTGATTTCAGGTCGTCACGAGCTTCATATAGAGATGATACCATCGGTTATGTGGAGCTTAATCGTGACAGCAAATTGTGCAGAGTAAAGAGTAAAATGCAAAATATGTCCAGAGCACAAAAATCCATATAATTTTGCGTGAACGCAAAATTATATGGATTTTTGTGCTATTTTGTATGCACAGTAGTTGTTGACAAAGATAATGAAGTTATTCTCTCCGTTCAGTGTCATGACTGTGTTGCTTCACAGTGTGGTTGCAAGCACGCAATAGCATTTCTAATGTGAGTTCATCGCCGAAGTGAAGAACCATCATGCACTTCTGTGGAGTGTTATTGGAAAAAAATCTAAGCTGTCCAGAGTTGATAGTAGCCTGAAATATAGTACAGCAAAAGACTTGTATGAGGGCAGTCCTATATTTCCAGGAAATTCATCTGGTTTCCAGAAATTTTTGGAAGAGGGAAGAAAAAGAAAAGTTGAGAACTGTGAAGTTTTTAAATATTAACGCACTTATTGTCTAAGTGAAACACGGGCTGTCTCAATGCACGAGCTTGTATTGAATTTTAAAGAGAAATGTGTTGATGATTTTTTAAATGAAGTTGAATTACCAGCTTCTTTAATAGAGAAAGTTGAAGAACAAACTAGGGAACAATACAATAGTAGTCTTTTGTATGAACTTAAATATGGTCAAATAACTGCTTCAAGAGCATTTGAAGTTAGCCTCTGTAAGACAAATGATGGTGTACTCATGTCGCTCATACTAGGTGGAAAATTTCCAGACACTCCATCCTTGAAACGTGGCCGTGTCCTAGAAGATGAAGTAAGGAAAACAGCAGAGAAAAAACTGAATATAAAAATAAATAAGTGTGGCCTGATATTAAATTCCAAATATCTTATGATTGCTGGTTCCCCAGATGGAATATTTAAAGATGGCATAATAGAAATTAAATGTCCCATTAGTGCAAACACATATAAAAATTACATAAAAAACGGAAAATGTACTGAAAAAATTGCCCAAATTCAACTTCAAATGTATTTAACAGGAAAGAAAAACTGTGTGTTTTGTGTGGCTGACCCAGATTATGTTAAAAATAAGGAAATAGAAATCTTAAAGTGTTCCATTCGATCTTGAATATGTTCAAAATATAATTGATGATAAGTTAATAAACATTTGGAAAAATAAGGTTTATCCATTATTATATCAGAGCGTAGAACTAATAGTATAATATATTTTAAATAAAAAACAATGTAAATGTTGCATAAAACATATATTAAAACTTGTTTTATTATATGTATTTTTACAAATTTTGAATTAACAGAAGCATGCGGTCTAATCATATAAAATTCTCGTAAGCGCCGTATAACTCTCTCTACATGTATTCTTAAGCTGGCTATCTACTTAGTTAGCTTCGCTTCACTTTTTGTCATTTTCACATCTGTAGCCACACTTGGAGGTCTTACTAGTATAACACCTGACTTTCGCAGATATTGTTCAATTTGCTTAAATCCTCTATCTGCCATAACGCACATACCAGGTTTTAATATATTTAAAAAATCATATGATTCAACCAAACACAAATCCTGGAGAAATATAATTAACTAATCCATTTGGTGTACAGGATATTAAATATTTTATAGTGTTGGCTTTTTTGTATTTTGACCACGTCAGAGCTTGATTAATTGCTTTGGATGGCTTTTGCACCTCAATTTCCAGACAGTCTATGATACAAGTGACATTGTGAAATTTATGCCTGAATGCTATAGGTAAAGTTCTTTTGATCATTTCAGTGTCTAGCGTCACAATAAAAGGACGCATAACACTGGCTATCAAAGGTATATTTTTAAAAAATACCTTATTTAAATATGAAGGAGTATTTCCATAATCATCTGTCAATTGATTAAATTTACAATCCATTCTTATTTTATTTAAACATAGCAATAAATGATGTTTTGAAATATTTATTTCATCTATTATTATATCAATCAAATAGTAACAACTGCTTGGAACACCAATGTATAATCGAGGCATTTTCTCAATTTTCTGAATTGTCTTTAATAAATTTACTACAGTCAGAAGATGATGATAAATGCGTGGATGGTGAGCGACTGTTGGTTGATATAGATGGTATATATAAAGAAATATCACTTTCAGAGTGCTCTTCTTCAATCAATATATGTTTCGTAATTTTGCTTAGGCCGGACACAGAAGGTCTTGATTTCGTAATGGATTCAACTTTAAATGAGGATGTGGAAGTAGATGTTACTGGCACTTTGAAAGGTGATAATGACTGGTCTTTGAATTGCACTTTATCGCGGACTGCTTTACTCCTGAATTTATGTGTAATAAATGCTTGAACAGATTTATCTGCTGTCCGCTCACATAAAATTTCTTGTACATTTTAGCCAGCTGTTTGGAAATCTGAAACATGCATACAAGAAAATAGCTTTATAATGATAATAACTAGGTACTTGGTATTTAAATCTTCAAACCATTATGTTGTTTGTTACATACTATTGTACTTTCACAACATAGGTACATTTGAGAGTAATTAGAATAATATAAACTGTGATAACTAGGAAGATTTGTTATTTGGAATATTTAGCAAAATTGTATATAACTTCGATTGCTGTTAATCTTCTTTTCAATAAATAAATACATACTTGAACTTGTATCAGAAGTATCTTTGAGAGATGAACTAGATGTACAGCTTTTTCTGAATCATTCAGACACTCAGCGATTGTCATCATTCTTTGTTTTTTAACAATATATGGCCGTTCTATACTGCTACACGTCCGTTTTCTTCTGTCTTCTTGACATTGAAATGTACTTGGAGTACAACCAGGTTTCATGCGTACCTGTGATACTGTTCCCATAATATGATACTCCATGTAATTAGCCATATCATTTGGCATCTAGAAAAATAAAAGAAACTGTGTTTATTATAATAAATATGACACTAAAACAAGATTTTAAATTGGAATACTAAAAAAACTTAACCTCAACTCAAACATCATAATATTTTACGAAAAAATACTGACTGCTTTAGATTTAGACCTAGATTGTGTAAATACTTACATCAAAATGATCTTCACAAAAATACATTCGGGAAACCGTAAAAAACTATTAACATTATCACACCTTGCAAGTTTTAGCCACATTTTCCGCATTTTTTCATTGTTTGGAACGTATATAAATAACTTATTTGGCGTTTTTATACTTGTGCTTTTACACTGGGGCACTATACAGTACTTGTAATATGAGAAATTCATTTTTTAAAGAAAACAAAATTGCAGTAACTACTGTCATACAAATACACTATTTTGTTTTGATTCGGACAGCACGATGTGACGTCATTGACAGTACTGGGCGTTTTCGAGTTAATTTAAAATTTTTTTTTAAAACGCAAAATACTTAATGTAAATGATGGATTTTTTTGAAATAAAATGTTTTCTTGTGTTAAGTAGGTGTTACAGTACAGTATTAACCAATTTTTCAAATTTAGTCAATTATACGACTTGATAACGTTTTCAATCATGCAACGTACAGTGTCCTTTAATTTACTAATAAAACTATCTATATCTATACCCAAACCATTAATTCTATAACTTGCCACTCTGTTCTTCAAGCTGTGACATTTTGTTTGAACGGCTTCACCGCCACCTGGAGATGTTTTTGCGAACGCAGATGTCCAGCGTACTTGGCTCTGGTTGCGAACTGCTGATCACATATTACACAGTGATGGGTTGGATGGGTCGCATGATGTAATTTAACCTTCTTCGAGGTGGAGGGTGAATCGTCAACATCTAGGGGTCTCTTCGAGGTACTAGGATCATCGATGATATGTTGTTGTATCTTATGACGTTTGCAACTATCCTTTCTTGTAAATTGAGCATTGCAAACGTTACATTTATAATACACTTTAGTCACTATAAATTAAATTAACTTGTGAATTGGTCATTTATAATATATTTTAGGCTCACCGCAGGTTTTCTGATGTCTTGAGAGGGCATCCTTCCTTCCGAACACGTTTTTACATTGAGCGCAAGAAAACATTTTTTTTTACTTTAATACACGACGACTCGTTTTTAAATGATCTGTTTTTACTATGTGTGTATGTGTATAGCGTCTCCTCCTTTATATATTGAAATAGGTAATGAATATCTAAAAATACTTCTACGTCGTCGATTAGAAAGGCATTTAATTGTGATTCCAAAAGGATGTAAAATGAAAGGTTTAATAAATTTACTTATTAAAGCAATAATAATTATGTACGGAGAGAGTTGTAATTGAGTTACTACAATCTAAATAAAATGACTAGAAAATTTCTATAGTATAAATAAAATACATAAAAATAAATATTATTTATATATTTATATATATATATATATATATATATATATATATATATATATATCTATATATATATATATATATATTTATATATATATATATATATATATATATATATATATATATATATATCCAGAGATGGCAACTGAATATTTGATCAATGATCTGCAGAGCCTCATAAAAAGGTCTACAAAAAAGTCTAAAAAGAGATCTCTAAAACCGCGGAAAAAGTGGATGACTAAAGCTATAATGACATCCTGTGCCAACAAAGAGGCACTATATAATACTTGGAAAAAAGATCCTATGAATGATTATCTTAAAAATATGTACAAGAATTATGTAAAAATTCGAGACAAAGTAATAAAAGAAGCCAAAAATAAATATAACAAAGAAACGGTTGATGCCAATATCCGAAACCCTAAAAGATTATGGAATTTTGAATTGATTATGAAACAAGAAAAAGAAGGCTGACAATAAAGATATAGGTTGTATTGTTGAAGAAGGAAACAAAATTGAAAATCCGACGGAAATAGCCAATTCTATGAATAGATTTTTTTGTAAAATAGGAATTGAATTGAGTCATACAATAACACCTCCAAAAGATGTAACAATTAACTTAGCACCCAACAACCCTAAGAGTATATTTTTATATCCAACTGATTCAAACGAAATAACTCATATTATAAATAATATGCACGAAAAAGCAGGCGGTCTGGATTGTATAAACATTTTGAAAGTGGCGGCTATTTACATTGCATAACCTCTCACTCATGTTTTTAATTTGATAATAGGACACTCAATCTGGCCAAATGCTTTAAAGAACGCGGAAATAATACCTATATTTAAGTCAGGAGATAAAAAAAATGCCACCAGTTATAGACCAATTTCATTAATCTCAAATTTGGCAAAAGTATTAGAAATAATAATACATAGCAGATTATTTCACTTTTTTAAAGAAAATAATAAATTTAATGAATAATAAATATCAATATTTAATAAGTATCAGTTTGGATTCCTTAAGAATAAAGGCACTAACTAAAGATGCAAAAAGCAAATGCATTATTATAAAGAGCAAATGCATTATTGCCTTTTCTTGATCTAGCAAAGGCTTTTGACACCGTAAATCACGAATTGCTGCTTCAAAAACTTTACAATTATGGAATTAGGGGAAATGTGCATAAGTTCATGGAAAGCTACTTATCAAACAATAAGCAGAAAGTCAGGGTAAATAATATATACAGTACATATCAGAAAGTTACTACAGGGGTACCACAGGGCACTATTTTAGGTCCTATTCTCTTTGTATTACATGTCAATGATCTACTAAGTGAAATGCCGGATGATTCTATAATTTCTTACGCAGATGATACAGTGGTACTCTCAGTAGAAGATTCGTGGTGCCTCGCACGCGATACTATGAATAATTACCTTGATAGGGTCTCAATATGGCTAGCTTTAAATAGATTGTCACTAAATCTACAAAAAACAGTCTTCATGACTTTTGGAAACAAAGAGGACAGTGTTCCTAAATAAATAAATATAAGAATCGGGGACTATCAGTTAAGTTTTACTTAACTTTCAAATAACTTGGTGTTATATTCGACTACAATATGAAATGGAGAAGCCATATTGAAAGTATAGTAAATAGAACTAAATATCTAACCTTTGTCTTAGCGAAACTCTCCAGGTTTATGACCAAAAATACCCTCTTGAAAATTTATTATTGTCTTTTTCACAGCCACATTAATTATGGTATAATTGGCTGGGGCATTGCCTATAAAAGTCATTTAAATATATTACAGAGTCTGCAAAATAAAATAGTAAAAATAATAAATAAAACAAATAAATACGAGACTATACTGACCCCACTAAACATACATATTGGAGTCAACTGAATATCATTACAGGCATTTGCTAAATTTACATGTACAATCACTTAGTAATACGAGGATTTGAAGAGTATTTTATTACCTAAGGTTAACTTAGAAATTGGTAAGAAGAAAAGTTTTTCCGCGGCGACAATGACTTACAATTCACTTCCAGTGGAATTGAAAGGTATGCGTGTTAATAGTTAGTATAAAGAATCAATTAAAAAACTGGGCAAGATTGAATATTTAAAATGATCGGTTTTAAATTATGTTTTCAATCCAGAGATTTATTTATTATTATTATCATTTATTTTTTTTGTTAATTTGTGATATAATCTATTACTGTTGATGTTAAAATGTTTTCAAGTTATTTTTTTCTTTTATGTAGCCAGGCCTATGTACAGGTATTTATTATTTATTATACAAATACCTCTGTAGGAATTACAATGTAAATCATGTAAATTGTCTGGTTTAAATAAATAAATAAATATATTCACTTATAATAAGAATAATTAATTTTGTATATGATTTGCATTTAATTGCGAATATAAACACTATTCAGGAATGCGCATTTGCTGTTTTTTTTTCCAGGATGGAAAATCCAAATAAATCTTAGTTCTATATTAGCAAATCTAGTCTAGTCCTAACCTGGTCTAGTCTGGTGGTATTAACTAATCTTAAAAAATGTTAGAAATACTTTACGGCTATAATCAATTATATTAAACTAAAATAAATTTAATTCAAATATTTTGAATATTTTTTTAAAAATTCCCTATGTCCCCCAGTAAAGGAAAGGAAAATATTTTGTAGGGTTGTTCAATAATAACAATTAAATAAATAATAAATTTTTTTTTTCATTTTCTTCAGCTCCGCTTACTCCTGAGCTATCGGTTTCATCCATCCTCATCCTTAAAAAAAATATTTTTTAATTTTTTTTTCAAGTCCGCTTACTCCTAAGCTATCAGCGGATCCATCCTCATCCTTGAAGCTACCGGCTGCTCTATTATCCTTATCACCCTCGTTTGGGTGGGTGCGTTTTTTGTCGGTATAAAATCTCATAAATTAAATATCTCCATTATCTAGTATCCTGATGGTCAGTCCTTTCCGTACTAGCTCTTCAATTTTTTCAACAAATGGTTCATTAAACTTTGTAGGCAGGAAGATTGCCCAAATTTCCAAAATAGGATGGCCTTATTATACCTCGTTTGTACCACCCTAGTTTCACAAATGATGTAGTCTTTATTTTTTTGCAAATCCTCTAATTTTACATATTCTTTGTCTTCTTCCAATTAAATTTAATTCGTCGATGAATGACATGTTTTTATGTTTTTATAAGTATAAGTTGCTGTTTTGTTTTATATGTTTTACTGAAGCTGCTGTGTATAAATCCCCCTTTATATACTCAAATATTTCATGGAAAAAATTTACTAACTATACGGTTATTACGACAAGAATTGTATTTACATATAATTAAACCCCTTTTAAAAAAAAGCAATTTTAAATACGCTTAACTAGATAATTATTAAACAAAATAATTTAAAAAAATGATTTTTTGCATTAAAAGTGTACTTTCACTCCTAATGAGAATAACTAATTTTATATGCGATTTGCAATTTAATTGCGACAATAAATACTATTCAGGAATTTGCTTTCTCCAGGATGGAAAATTTAGTCTGACCTTGTCTAGTCTGGTGGTGGTATTAACTAATCTATATAAAAGGGGCTTTTATACGCAGTAACTTCAGTATATCATCATCGAAAAAAATTAATACTGCTACTACTTCATTAAAAGATTTAAATCAGATGGGGAGGAATCTCTATCTGAAAGTATCTGATTTACAAAGAAATCACAAACACCCAATTCTGCGAGTTAAGGCGGTAAATGGGAAATACAGGCCGGGGATTCTTTGTGAACTTAAAAATGGGGTGATCTTCCTCCCCAGAAGATTTAATAAATACTTGAACACCATTCAATCACTAGAAAATCTGGTGAAGAAAGGGGTGTATCTAAAAATATTAGAGGATGGACAAATCATCCAATTTGAAGAAACCGAGGACCCCAACGAAGGAAAAGATAAGGATGGAGCAGCCGGCAGCTCAAGAGAAAGCGCGAATAAAAAAAATGAAAAAATATTTTTTTTCTTTATTAATTGATGGTTATTATTGAACACCCCTCAAAAACTATTTTCATTTATATTATTCTTAACTAACACTTGGTCAGCAAAATTGGTTTAATTGCGACAAAACACATAAACACTATTCAGGAATGCTGCGGATTTGCATTTGTATTTTTATCCAGCATAAAATATTTAGTTCAATCTTAGCAGATGTAGTCCGGTAGTATTAAATAATCTAGTCTGGTCTATAGTCTGATATTAACTAAATCTACTACGATCTTGTATTGATCGAGTCCTGTCTGATCTAATCCGGTCTATAGTCTGGTATTAACTAATCTAGTACGGCTGTTCTTATCTCATCTCTAGTCCAGTCTTAGCTGATCTCTATAGTCCGATCTGGTCTGATCTAGTCCGAGTCTGAAGTTGATCTAGTCTAGTATTATCTGATCTAGTTCGGCCTAGTCTGGTATTTATCTGATCTAGTACGGCCTAGTCTGTGGTATTATCTGATCTATTCCGACCTAGGCTGTGGTATTATCTGATCTAATCCGGTCTAGTCTGTGGTATTATCTGATCTAGTCCTTACTAGTCTGTGGTATTATCTGATCTATTCCGACCTAGTCTGGTATTTATCTGATCTAGTCCGGTCTAGTCTGTGGTATTATCTGATCTAGTCCGACCTACTCTGTGGTATTATCTAATCTAGTCCGTTCTAGTATGTGCTATCATTTGATCTAATCCTACCTACTCTGGTATTTACTAGTCTGTGGTTTTACCTGATCAAGTCCGACATAGTCAGTCGTATTATCTAATCTAGTCCTGTCTAGTCTGTGGTATAATCCGATATAGTCATTACTAATCTGGTATTTATCTGATCTTGTCCAGTCCTAGTCTAATCTTATCTGATCTAATCCAGTCCTAGTCTGATCTTATCTGATCTAATCCACTCTTAGTCTGGTCTTATCTGATCTCATCCAGTCCTATTCTGATCTTATCTGATCTAATCCAGTCCTAGTCTGGTCTTCTCTGATCTAATCCAGTCTTAGTCAGGTCTTATCTGATATAGTACGACCTAGTCTATAGTCTAGTCTGACATTAATCTAGCTAACCTAAGTCTGGAATTTAATAATCTTATCAGATCTGGTCTAGTCTGACATTAACTAATCTAGTCTGATTTAATATGATTCTAGTCTAGGTAATATTTGAAAGCGCCATCTACCGTTTTAGGTTTCTAATACACTTTACAGGAATCTGATTTTTTTTTAAACAGGAATCTAAAATTTAAATTTAAATTAATTTATTTTTTTTTCAGGAATCTGTAATCTTTTAATTTTACAGGAATCTGTATTTTTTATTAATTTTACATGAATCTGTAACTTAATTATTTTTTTACAGGAATCTGTAATATTATTAATTTACAAGAATCTGAATTTTTTTATTAATTTCACAGGAATCTGTAATTTTTAAAAATTTCACAGAAATCTGTAATTTCAGAGTTGAATTAAAGCGCTAAAATCTGTTGCTAAAAAGCTGATCTAAAGTCAAGGCCAGGTCAAGGTCAAGTCAAGGCCGAGTCAAGGTCACGTCAAGGTCAAGTCAAGGTCGGAGGAGGAGGTGGGTCCAGAACATAGGATCTTTCCCTACTTGCCTTATTCTTAGCTTTCTCGGGTTTTAGAGCCTTAAGTGCAGGTACCATTTCACCACGGCTCCACTAATACCATGTCTGAGTGGTCATCAAGTCCACCTGGACTATCTCCGGGGCAAGGGATGTGCCCATTTCGTTTTTCTCTTACCTTACTTGGGCTTTATTGACTCCCCTTGCTTCGTTGCTGGCTTGGTGCGAGTAATGATGTTAGTAACCAACTTGACCTGACTTTTTTACGCCGGTCTGGGAGCAGGTCTCCTTTGGCTCACTGGCTTGGTGGTAGTAATGATGTTACTAACCACCTTGCCTTGCCTATTTGGCGACAGTCTTGGGGTGAGTGTTTTCCGATTGGTGCCTTCTCTCGGATCGTGGAGCTCATGCTCCATCTGATCCGGCAGTTCTGTGGCGGTAAGATTTCGCATACTTGGGTTAAATTTTTGTTTGGATTTTCTCAAATAAAATCCCACGAGTAGCTAGGGAACTAAATTTTGGCCATGTCTGAGCCCCGCTTGATATGGTAAGGCTTGATACCCTCTAAAGTCGTCAGGTATCAGAGAGGCTCCGTTAACGATGGCCGGTTGCCCTTGGCTACCAACCAGTCCTTTCAGTACGAGTCACATGACAGCTTTGGATTATGGGTTTGGAAGTTCTTGGATGTTCGCTCTCCATTGACCGCTCCGACCGAAGTTGGACTCCAATCAGTATCGTCCAAAGGTTCATTGAGAAAGTAAGCTCATACACAGCGACAAGGTGATTTTTACGTGAGGAAAAATTAGCAGTTTCCTCTTATAAAATAAAAGAATAACGAGTTTATAATTTTCCGAAAATCTAGCTAAAGTTAAGTGACCACACGTCCCGATTGTGGAGGACTGTCCATTGTCCCGCCGATTTTTTTAAATGTCCCGCTTTTTATAAAATATCTGCATTTTTTATTTTGAATGTACTGTAATATATGAAATAAGATTTTTCCACATATTCCCTTAAAATCTCCTTTTTTTATTGTCACTCAATGAAATTTTTGAATATCCTCGAATTGAACTGTCTATTTTTCAAGATATTCCAAGCAATTATTATAAAAATTCTTTCAGAAAATCCGGTCGTTTATTTAATGCCACCTGGTTCTGAAATTTTCATTGGGTGACATTAGAAAACGATATTTTATGGGAATATGTGGAAAAATCTTTTGAATATATTAGTAACCATTTTCAGAAAAATAATATATGCGAAAATGATCTTTTTGATGAGGCTTTATTGCTAAAAGATATTTAATATAATATTGATTTTCACTACGCCTTTTTTTGATTAGTGACTCAATTTGTTGCCATAGTAACAACAAACAGAAATCGTTTAATAATAAAACTCCCTTTGATTTACAATGGCTTTTGAAGCACGATTTGGATACTTTTACATACTATTATAATAATGGCATCCTTCACATACAATAATGTATTTATCTATTTATTTTGGTGTGTGAGTAAATAAAATATATTCTCTTGAATTATTGGTCTGTTGTCATCACTAAATTATAGTTCTAATTTGATCCCATTTGTCCCGCTTTGTCTCAATGAAAATGTGGTCACTTTAAGCTAAAGGGGCTGCAAATGTGGAAAACTTGTATCACAAAAATTGGAGATGTTAGAGATGTAAAAATTGGTATTTAAATTTCTCTTTAAAAATTAAGAAACGGGTATATTACCATTTTCCAAAAATCGAATTACGAGAGGTAGAAAAGAATTAAAAAAAAATAATATTCATTTGTAGAACTGCCATATTGAACAGTACAGATTTCTTCATTAATAGATAGAATAGATTTAAACCATATAATATGAAAGGATATGTATGTAATATTTCTTAGGCATATTGCGATTTTGATAGTACAATTTACGTTTAGACAAAATTTGTTATTAGACAAAATATATTATTTATATCATTTGTGAAGCTTTGTTTATGGATTTATGTGTAAATTCTACAGTTTTTACTTTTAAATTACGAAATCATAAGAAAAATCTTGTTTTCCATTACTTCACAATGGAATTATACTGAATATGGAATTTTACTGAAAATATGTCAATTCAAAGCAAAACTAAATTAAATTTCAGAACATTTTTTTGTTAAAAAGTTATAACATAATTTTCCGAAAAGTTTTTTTCATCTAAAAATCTTTTTTTTCTTCCGTTTCGTAACCTGCCGGTAGTCAATTTTCTAAATTATTTGTATATTGGGTTGCATTGATCAGGCTCTTATTGTAAGTATATTCGTTTATAAACTAATGCGCCATCTATATATGTCTCCACAATATTGATTTTCCAAGTTTCTCCTGCAATTTTACATATACTCGTTACAGATTTCCCCATTTTTTATCCAATAGTTTTGTCTAAAAACTATACGAAAACATTTATTTGTAATATTGCTTAAGAATATTCCCATCAATATTGGGAATATTCAATTCAATTAACGTAAATAATTTTAGACAAAATTTGCTATTAAATAAAATCTATATTTTATATAAGTTATACGCCAAGTAAGTGGCGTAAGTGGTAAGTGGTTATACGCCATCTAGAAATCAGTTCTTACATTTCTACGGCTTTGGTTGTGTTTTAATATGTAGATTTTCTAGATTTTTCTTTCAAATTATCAAATTACAACAAAATATTTTCATTTGCTCTTTTCGTTTACTTCACATTGGCATTATACTATCCATTCAAATACAGCGTATGTCAATTCAAAGCTAAAATAAATCAAATTTTAGAAGAATAATTATGAAATGATTTTCTGGAAAACTGTAAAATAATGGAATCTATTTTCTTATATTCTGTTATTCAAATCTATATTTGACAATAGGGATTATGCAAGTGATTTAAATTTACTTGATTTTTTTACCGCCGATATTTTATGATCTTGACATTACACTTATACCATTATTTTCTCATTTAGTTTGTATTTAATGCCATAAAACCTGAATCAAAAATTCCGAAATCCCAATATGCGAACAAAATTCAAATTTTGGTGCTCGTTGACATTTATCGGCGTCGATGTAGGTAGGGTGGACTATAGACCTCGATTGGGACTTTTTGCATTTCGGTACTATACAATATATATAAAATGTTGTTTTAGCTTTTTCCATTATGGAAATAGCAAATTCAAACTGAGAATCCTTAACCGTCTATGCAAGGAGGCTATGCAACAACTTAACACAGAGTGTTAAGTGATACGCGACGTCATCCAAAGGGCGCGATAAATTGGACAGTTCAAACAGGTCAAATCATCGCTACCACGGCAAAACCATCTATATCACATTTTTCTACTATTGAGATAGAGCTGAAAAGATCCCGATAAATCAAATTCAGGGTTATAATGTCAAAACTTTTTTATGGGATCCATTATATCTTTTAATGATTTCTACTGTAAATGAAATGATTGACTATATATTTTAAGAGGAGGGCCCTCAAATGGGATATAGACGGTTTTGCCTCAAATATGTTGATTGACTGTTGGTGATATAAATGGTTTTGACACCAAGTTTCAATGAATAAAAAATGTTCAAGTCAAAATTTATATGGAATGTAAACGTCAAATAGTTGATTGATCTAAATAATTTGAATTATTCAAAGATTAATGAGGTAAAATATCGTAAAATATCTTCATTATAGGTCTGAATTTTCTTCATCCAAGCATCGCTCCATCTGATCGACCGCTGGCAAAGGCCTGAAACATGATTCGGTTTTCAAAAACCCTTGTAAATTATCAATAAATTTATGAACGCTCACTGAAACCACAAGCGATATTCAGGCGGAATCTGTCGCGCCGTGCATAGTGCAACCAAATCGTTTTTTTCGTCTTTTTACTTCGTCTTTCGCAAAGTTGTTTAAAACTGATCACCTCCGATGGTCCTCTTTTTTTGCGGGATCCAGTAGAGCAAATCTGAATGGTTTTAGATGCATTTTTATTATGAAAATGTTTGCTTAGAAGAATTACCTTCCAATTTTCATCATCATGGGCGTATTGAATCTTGATCAAATCAATGTCAATTTTTTCGAATCGTACACATTTTCATCTCAACCACGACACTGCTTCAACCGTCGTTATCTTTGTCGATTCGACCCATAACACGCGATTGAGCATTTTATAAATCGACGAAATCTTGATGGTGCATCTGGATCACCTTATAGGGCATAGTTTTTGACTTTTAGGTCGATGATCGAGCTTTTGTAATGACGTTTTGAAAATTGAAATATTTTTTGCAGCTGATTCTATAGCGGAATGCATAGAGGCGACATTCATTAGGGTATGGCCAGTTTCCAAATAATTGTGCTCAATGAAGTCGAATGGCATCGATTTGATTGGTCCTGATTTGTGCATACCCAACAAAAACTTATTTTTGTTTTGACCGGCGCAATTATCGGACCAAATTTTTACTTTGCAGCGACCTATTATTGGTATTGCTTATTATTAGTTGTCAAGTATGATAGAAAAGTAAGCTTAATACTCATACCTTTTATCACTTGATCTTCTAAGAAGCGTTTCAAACACGACCCTATTTCTGAGCTGCCGCTGCCGTCTTCGACCTCACTCCAAACGTAGCAGTAGCCGGCCATGTCATTTTCGACATAGAAAGTTAAATTATAAAAAACAAGTTTCCGTTTATAGTAAAATTGGCTTTCATCTGCATGAGGAATCTGTTGCACGGACTGCAGGTCCATTGTTGCAACGAGAAGCGACGGATCTTTCTTGACTTCTTCAATGTCGTTTTGCATCGATTGATGGCATGACTCTTTTCTGGACAAATGATCTTCATGATCTTTGCGCAACTTTTCATAATTAATTCGTAAAGCACATGTTCCGCATTGATCTTTTCTCGGCTTGTGAAAAGACAAATTGTAAATTTCTCCGAAAATTCTTTGATAAAGCTGGAACGAAATTTTCAATGTGGGATTTTGTTCACAAAATAGACTGTGCATTTTTGTAATGCTCAGCTTTGGATCCAAATATTCACATTTGCTGGTTCTACAACAATAGTGCGATTCAATTTTAGGAAATGATTCAATATGGAACTTGGCCTCTTTGGTTTTGTTTGCAGGCTCGTGGGCACCTCTGCGATCTGGCATATGAAACGATTTTGCTTCATCACGATGATCGTAGACGTAAGTAATTCTGTCAAAATTGGTCCAGCGTTTTGAGGAAAATCTCTTTACACACTTTCATTTCGTTTCCATAGATTAACATGAAAAAAGTGTAGCTGAACGGCTTTCTTGACGGATTTTATTCTGGACCCTTGACTCTTCGACGACTGACTGCGGATTTTTTTGTGAAATGCAAAAGAAATTCTTTTATAGCCTTGCAGTTTTCTCCATTGCCCCAAAAACTATCGAAAAATTGACGAAGGTTTTCTTCTTTGAACTTGGTGCATTTATAACCACTTTTTTCATTATGTTTGTGATTAGGTATTTCTTTTAGCTTCTTGGCTTCGTAACTTTTATTTGTGTGACTGGTGTAGACCTTCCCCTGATTTCGATCCGCTTTAATCAATTTTCGTTTGTGATAGCTCGGATCGCTTCTTCTCCAGCGAGTACCACGATTTCTACCTGGTCCTTCTTAACTCTGGAAAAATTTAGATTTATATATTACATCGATCTGGAAAAATTTAGATTTATATATTACAGAAATATGGTTCTATTCTGCTTACAGAATTAGGTTCACCAGCACAATCAACATTGGTTGTGGCAACGTTATGGCGTATTATCAGCATCAGACGGTACATAATCCTCATCACTATCGATTCGAATGCAGCGCTGCTTCCGGACAGGCGAAGAGAATGGGGGTTTTCCTGCCATAAGTAAGATTGGAACCGATTCATCTTCTGAAGAATTGCTTGTATCCATGTTAGAACTTAAATCAAATATTATCTGTTCGGCTGTTTTTTAGAAATCTGTGAGAAATCTGTTGGTAGAGCGACCCGACGTCCGACTCGCACTGTGATTGGTCAATTTAGTAAACACCGCAACGCGCCAACCTAACAAAATTAAAACAACCAAATTGTTAAAGCTAAATTTCACTTAAAAAAACTTAACAAACCTCAAGCAAAGGATAAGGGAAATGTGAGCAGTTTTGCAATTTTAAATCGAATGCGCTCAAGTCGAGAAATATCGTAATTTGGATATAGACGGTTTTGCCTTGTGCTATATAACATAACATGACAAGAATTCCTAAATTGGGCTAAACCGTCTAAGGAAACATAGACGGTTTTGCCATAACACAAAAAGTGAGTATCATTATCTAATATGCTGGAACCTCTTAAATAAATGCAACAGGATATAGACGGTTTTGCCACCTTATAGTACATCATCGATAACCTATAAAAAACTTATTAACTCGAAAATTTTTAAAAATATGATATAGACGGTTTTGCCGTGGTACCGCCGAAATTTAATCGGTATTAGTAATCAGTATTAGTAAGTAATTAGTTGAAACTTTCTACAGTATTTATATTTTTTGCTATGTTAAGACGAAGTAAAAAGTGAATTAAGCATATAAACAAAATTGATGCATATTCCCTATTGTAATAGTTTTCCTTTTGCAATACTTTGTAGCTCGATTTCGATGGGAGATTTCCAAACGAAGCAAAATTTAAGTAGGAAATATTAATATCTTAATGTCCTAGATTGTAGATTGTAGATATGGTGGTGACGACTTGTACTGCGACCTTTATAGATCTATTATACCCCACCCTCCTCCTCCAAGTGTTGGTGTACTTACCCATTTAGAGCGCCTCCTCTAATCCTGATTCCTTTAGGAATCTCAGGATCTGGGTGGGATTCAAGGCCTGCAGCTCCTCTGTGTTCAAGCAGTGAGCCCCAAGGTACATCTGTCTCTTGCGGAGTAATGCTCCGCAGTCTTTGAACAGATGTATGGGGTTTCCTCTGCTGAGCCACAGAATCTGCATCCATCATCCTCCTCTAGGCCTAGGGCCTTGAGATGTTTTCTAAGTCTGCAGTGTCCCGTCAGGGCTCTTGTCAGAATTCTGAGCTTGTTCCTGCTTAGTTTCAGGCAAGCTTTAGTTCTCTTCTGGTTAAAAGATCCCAGCATCACTTTGGATTGCCTTAGCCCTGGAAGTTCTTCCCAGGTTTTCATCCATTTTCCTCTTATTTCTTCATCTAAACTTTTGCGGATGGTGTTCACGCTCATACCGCAAAAGGGTTCCGGACCTATAAAGGGGCTACTGGATCCCTTGTTTGCTAGGTGATCGGCTTCTTCGTTTCCGAATATTCCAGTGTGTCCTGGTACCCAGCATAGCGTTACTTTATTATCCCTGCCAAGCTTGTTCAGCTTCCCCACACAGTCCCATACCAGTTTGGATCTGATGGTGTATGAGCTAATGGCCTTGATGGCTGCTTGGCTATCTGACAGGATAGCAATTCGTTTTTTGCGGTACTTCTTGTCGAGGTTAAACTGTGCACATCTTTCGATTGCGTGCACCTCTGCTTGGAAGATACTTGGGGATGTTCCCATGGATTCGGAGTATCTGGTACGAGGTCCAAACACTCCTGCACCAGTGCCTTCCTTTGTCTTCGAACCATCTGTATACCACTTGATGGCATTTTGCTCTATGTGGTATGTTGAGGATTCGTCGCTCCAATCGGCTTTACTACTACACATTGCTGTGTAGTTTTTCTCGAAGTGGTATTTGCATACCATTTCGTCTTTTGGTACTTCCAGCCAGGGGATCTTGGCAGCGAGGCTGTTTCGGTCTCTGCTCCCGATTATTTTGCCTCTGCCCATTCCTTCCTTGCTGAACCTTACGATCGCCGATCTGGCGGCGCTCTCCACCACAAGGTGCAGCGGAGTCAGATCCAGCAGCAGCTCCAATGCTGCTGTCGGACACGACCCCATCGCCCCCGTGATGCAGACACACGCCAGTCTTTGAATCTTCTCAAGCTGTTTCCTCATAGAGGCCAGCTTGATTCTACTTCCCCACGCAACCGCCCCATAAGTGATTGCAGGTCTCACTATCATGGTGTACATCCATCGCAGGATAGTGGGGTTACAACCCCACGTTTTTCCTCTGCACATCATTTCTGCACACCATTAGGGCGCGTTTGGCTTTACCTACCACTGCCTCAGCGTGTCTATTCCATAGGAGTTTGCTATCTAGTGTGATACCCAGATACCTTATCTCCTGTTGGTATTCTACTGCCTTCCCATCTATGAGTATGGGATGTAGGCAGTTTAGTTTTCTCCTTCTAGTAAATGGTATCACCGTGGTTTTGCTCGGGTTGAGTCTTAATCCCACTGTTTGACACCATCTACTAGTTACTTTGAGGCCTCTCTGAACAATTTCACAGACGGTTCCCTCAAATTTTCCTCTGGCCATTATGACTATGTCATCGGCGTAACCTTGACATTTAATGTCTAGGTCGTTTAGCCTAACCAGTAGTTCATCAACTACCAGGCTCCACATTAGCGGTGATAGTACACCTCCCTGTGGGCACCCTCGAGTTGTGGAGATCTTAATGGTGTCTTTTCCCACTTGTGTCTCCGCCGTTCTAGTTCTCAGCATTTCTCCCATCCACTTTGAGATAGTGCTGTCGATATTCGTTCTTTCGAGGGCCGCCCTGACAGCCTCGTGTGAGGTGTTGTCAAAAGCTCCCTCTATATCCAAGAAGGCACATATCGCTACTTCCTTTATCTCTAGTGCTGCTTCTATTTCGTTTGTCCCTGCTCTGTAAGCATGCTGACTCCTGTGTAGTGGTGTACCTACCAGCACTATAGACCTAAGGTAATTATCAATCACCTTCTCCATTGTCTTTAACATAAAAGATGTTAGACTAATGGGTCTAAATGACTTCGGTTGAGTGGTGTCTTTCTTCCCCACCTTCGGTATAAATACCACCTTAGCCCTTCTCCATAGCTCCGGTATATATCCGAGCGCTAAGCTACTTCTAAAGATATTTAGAAGATACGGCATTAGTTCTCTCTCTCCCTTTTGTAGGAAGGCAGGAACTAGTCCGTCCACACCTGGGGCCTTAAAAGGCTGGAAAGTGCCGATAGCCCATCTGATTCGGTTTTCCGTACAGATGGACGCTGCCCTCTTCCAGTCGGCCCGACTTGGTTTCCGTGGTTGCATCAAGCCCTCGGTCTCCCTGTATCCTCTACATCCCGGAAAATGGGTTTCTAGTAGGAGGAGAGCTCTTTGCTCTTCATCCTCCGTGAAGGTCCCATCCGGTTTCTTGAGAGTGGTTGTCATTTCCACTCTATCCTTCGCTAGTGCTTTGTGCAGTCTAGCTGCCACCGGCGTGGATTCTATGTTTTCACAGAAGGTCCTAAAGTTTTTCTGATCTCTTTGTTGTAGGTGGTAAGCACCTCAGAGTATTCTAGCCAATTTCCGTATTGCTTGGCTTTGTTGAAAAGCCTACGTACTTTTGCTCTTAATGTAGACAAATTTTTGTTCCACCACTTTTCGTCCTTATGCTCCTTCACGGTTTTTACCGGGCAGCTGGATTCAAATGCCGTGGTGATTGCTACATTTATTTCTCCTACAGCCTGCTCCAGCACGGTGTAGTGTTTGATACTACCCCGCACTGTCACCTGCTCTAGGTTTTCTTTTAGTTGGGAACTAAACATAGGCCACACAGTTTGTCTGGGGTTTCGAATGGGGGTGTTTTCTTCACTCGCTCCTTCCAGCTCAAACTCTATGATCCTATGATCTGACATTGAGGGCTCACTTGAAACCCTCCACTTTTTAATTAGTTTACTTACGTTAGCGCTACCTACCGTAATATCCAGTACCTCATTTCTGACTTTAGTGACAAATGTTGGTGTGTTCCCAACGTTGTACACAATTAAGTTCTCTTTAATGAGGTATTCTAAAAGGTACTCACCCCTCTTATTAGTGTCCGTGCTGCCCCACATCTCATTGTGTGCGTTCGCGTCACATCCCAGGATGAGTGGCAGCCTTCTCCTAATACAGTGTTCCACCAGCTTTTGTACTTCAATGGGTGGTATGCTGTTACCATCGCCAGGGAAGTATGCTGATGCGATCACTACTTCGCGGTGGAGACCCTCGATCTTGATGAGGGCCTGAATCGGTACTAAATCCCGCGTTAAAAATTCTGTAAGACATAAGTAATTTATGCCATTTCTTACAATAATGCAAGTTCTAGGGGAGACCTCACGGCTGTCCCATACCAACTTACATTCCCTGTTGCTAAGGCCTCTGATCTTACCTCCGTAGGTCCAGGGTTCTTGAAGCAGCGCTAGCCCTAGGTGCTGCTTGGTGAACATCCCAGCCATCACAGCTGAAGCTGCTTTGGCATGATGGATGTTCACTTGGGCTATTTTGGTGCGCCTGCTGGTCATTCTTGTTTTGTGACAGGAGGCGGCAAATCCTCCTCTGTCCCTACAAGAACATCTACCTCTGCCTCTGTAGACATGGCTGGACTGCTCATGTCTACGAGTGTGAGGTCAAGGTCGTCTTCCCGGGAATCCGGGCTGACTTCCTTGTTCTCTGTGTCGGTTAGGTCCCGTACACATGGATTATTTTTACTTTTGGAATTCATATAAATCCCACGAGTCGCAAGGGAACTAAAGGTCCACCACATCAGAGCCCCGCTTGATAGTGGTAAGGCTGGATACCCTCTGAGGTCGCCAGGTATCAGAGGGGCTCCGTAAGGGATGGCCGGTTGCCCTTGGCCATCAACCAGTCCCTTTGGCACGGGTCGCATGACACCTTGGGATTAAGGGTTTGGAAGTTCTTGGTTGTTCGCCCTCCGCCGAACGCCCCGACCGGAGTTGTTCCCGTCGTGACGTCCAACGGTATGTTGCGAAACTAAGCCCTCACACCGCGACAAGGTGACTTCCACGTGAGGGGCTTAATGTCCTATATTGATACCACAGTAATTAACTACTTTATTTATTGAAAATTGTTGGCTAGTAATATTCGTATTTCTTAATTAATGTACTTTTATTTATTATTTATCATACTATCTAAAAATCAGTTCTTACACTTGTTAGATTATACTATTGAATCTTCTAATAAATCCGAAATGAAATTTATTTCAGTTGATCATTTTCTATAAATCACAGTGACATTATATTTTGCATGTAATGTCGTTATAGTTGTTCATTCAAAGTACAACAAAATTAAATTTAGAGAGACATTGAAATTTGTTGAAAACTTTAAAATAACTATTTCTAACATTATGTCGCATTCTATTTTTCTTTCATTCTATTTCCTTTCATTCTATTCTGTAACTCGGTATGTGGCAGTTACAGTTTCCTTTTTGCAAAACATTGTAATTTAATTATCATTAAACGAAGCAATAATATTTATGTAGGAAATATGAATATTTAATAACGTTGCTCTGTGTTGCTCTAACAGTAATATACTTTTTAGATTGAAAATTACTGGCCGAAGCTATTTTATTGTTTCACTTTATGGGGCGTCAATTAATTACTTGGGGCTCTTTTATCCAATCTCACGTTGGAGTGAGTAATTTTTGGTTCGTAATTTTACCGCAAGAAGCAATTTAAAATTGCTAGAAAACTGGCTTAAATTAAGTAAATATTAGTCCTCTAAAATATGGCTATATCATATATAAAGGGTTTTAGATTAGTTTATATCAGTTATAAAAGGAAACTGAAGTCTATAACATTTCAGGTAAACCACAAGGAGATGCAAATTGGATAAATATCAACCAGACCAAGCTAAACGTGAAGATAAATCTAGAGTTCAAGTCGAACTTCTAGGAAATACAACGGAGTCTCAAAAACGAAGAATCTAACTTTTCCCTGACGACTCATTTTTCGTTCGCCAGTCGCAAATACTTGGTTGAAAATGGATATCCTTCCAGAATGGATTACGTAGTTGCCGTTATATCGGCACAATATCAATACCTGTTCCAAGTCTTCAACGATAGCCTTTGGGTCATCCAGTTGTTAACAGTAATAGCATTTTGCACCGTCACCATAATTTTGATGAAAGTCGAAGGAGATCACAGATCAGCAACAGATGCCGTTTTCTTTGTAGTGCAGTGTTTCTTCAGTCAACCTAGTTCAAATGCAGCTAGTGGCCCGTTGGCCAGAAAGACGTTAATTAGGTGCTGGATGTACTTCTGTATACTTTTATCAGCATGTTTCAGTTCGTGTTTACGCAGTTCCTTGATGAGCTTGAATTTGATGAGCAGCATGGATACTATGGAACAGCTGAAAGAAAGCGGATTGAAGATATTAATCATACCCTTTATATATGATCCCTTTATATAATCATATATAAAGGGCATTTTTAATCGAAATTATCGGATGATTATTTGCTTGCTAAGAGGAGGGTATGCAATGCATATTGGAAATTTTATGTATGGAATTTATATTAACCAAGCAATATTAGCCAAATGGACGCCTCGGCTATGCTTTCAGGACCATATTCGTTTCATGAATTTTTCCATCACCAATTCGAACATTTGCGTCTGCTTGTCCTCGATAACTTCACGAATTCCATCTTTGAGTCTTGAATCGATTGCGTGAACCTTTTGTTTCACATAGGGGTAAAGAAAAATGTCTAGAGGTCTAGAGGTGGCCAATTCTGATCGCATCTTCGAGGAATCACACGGTCAGGAAACTTTTCACGCAAAAGAGCGATGGTGTCGTTACTTGTGTGGCACGCAGCGCCGTCTTATTGAAAATAAACGTCTTCCACATCAACATCTTGTAATTCTGGCCATACAAAATCATTAATCATCGTTCGATAGCGCAATCCATTCACCGTAACAGTTGCTCCAGCCTCATTTTCGAAAAATTAACGTCCAAAGACCCCGCCAGACCAAAAACGGCACCCAACAGTCACACCTTGAGTATGGAGAGGCTTTTCAAAATTAATTCTTGGTTTTCCGAGCCCCAATTGCGACAATTCTGGTTGTTAATGTAGCCTCCAAAGTGAAAATGGGCCTCATCACTCAAGATGATTTTTCGATGAAATTCCAGATCAGTTTGATGCATTTCAAGAACCAGGAAAGACACGACGTTGTTGATAGTCGGTAGGCGTGAGTTCTTGGGTTACCTGAACTTTAAACGCATTAAGACCAGTGTACCCTCTAATTTTTGTAAGTGTTGTACAATCCAAAGTCGAGTGTGAGAAAAAAAATTAAACTAAAAATACATTGCGCATTGTGCATCAAATAGCAAAGTAATAGTTTTGAATATTTCCAATGAAATTTTATTATTTTGTTTTCTTCTGTCTTTCGTACTAAATAATTGTTTTTAAATTCGGTTTTAATTATTTGTCCATTTGATAAATGTAATTTTATTCTCATTAGCTCACCTAGGTATTCATATTGCTGTCTGTTGCGATATTTCCTTTTAATGGAATTTGTGACGGAAAATCCCCGTTGGCCATCCGCACTGTGGTACCCATAGTAAGGTACCCATAATATTGTAAAGAATAGCAAGATTAGAAAATTTTGAATGGGTTACTAACAAAGTTTATGCATCGATGTTTCATCAATGTTTTGAACAATCCAAGTTTCTTCAGAATTTAATTTCAGAATATTCATCTCATATTTTATCAATGTCAATACTTTAATATATTTATAATAATTATAGAATATTTTTCGGAAAGATTCATGATATTCTGTTTTCAAAAATTTAATTTTTTTTCCTGAATTTATAATAATCTGATTATCAAGTGCATACCATTGTTTTTGATCGTCATCGGAAAATCAGACACGTTGGACAAATTGCATTATATATATATATATATATATATATATATATATATATATATATATATATATATATATAGTATAGTATAGTATATATATATATATAAGTATCAATATTATTTTGATCTTCCGAGTGTTTGGAAAAGAGGGACGCTTTCGGAGTAGGAGGAGTACTGTTGGTCATTATATGAGATGTCGCGGATATAGAATGATAGGCGATATTTGGTGATCTTCTTAATTTTGTCCCAGTATGTTCGTCCTGCGTCTTTTTCTATTTCTTGACGGACACTCACAGCCACTTGTTGGTTCGAAACTGGCAGGTAAGTCTACCTATGTCTTCATTGAGTCTATTTATTTTAGAGTTTTATGATATATCTTCTGTTTCACAGTATATTCGGTATACTGATGATTTTTGTGTTATGAGCGTCAAGATGAAGGGAGACAGAGTAGGTTTGTAAAAGTTGGTTTTGGATTTAGAGAGTATTTTAGAATTTAATTTATCAGGAGCGTCTAGAATTTGTCAACATCCTTTAGGGAAAGGTTGTTGGAGGCTGTGGTGTTTATATAGGGTTGTTGTTGAGGTAGTGATTAATTCTGATAGGATGACTAACAGGTGAAGGGATGTGGTTAAGGTTGATATAGAATGAGATTGCCACGAGGCCGATATTAATTTCTAATTAACCGACAAATGATATGATTCCTCAATTACGTTAACAAAGAAACTTAAAAAATTGATTTTAAAATCTCGAGAAAGCACTTTTGCAAGGATAATATGAATCTTCCTAGATGGGCAATTAAAGGAAGCAATTAATAATGTAAAAATATGTAAATAAAATGTAATAATATTAGAAAACACGTAACAAGATAAAATATTATGCAAGGCTTTGGTTTATGGAAAATGTTTTTTGTACTTAATTTAACTTTAAAACCGAAGCGATGACATAAAGACCTCAATTAAGGGACCAACAATTTCTCATTAATTAGTATTGGGAGTAATTATTTGAATCAGAACTTTTTGAAGTAAGTATGATTGCATCTATTTTACCCTCGAGACTAATTAAATTTTACCAATTTACCAACAATATTTAAACAACCACAAGTTATTTCTAAATTCTATTTCATACAATATGATCTTCCCTCCTCCAATCACCCGTGAGATTTTTCAAAATGTGTTTTTATTGTAAATAAGCTTGATTGCCTTTGTTTTATTTCAAAAAACAATTTGCTTAATTCTTATTATTTAATACTAGTTAAGACTAGTACTTAAGACTTCAAATAACGTAGTCTAGAATCACAGTGAGACAAACGAACAATAAAATATTTAAGTAAGAACTACTAATAATTATAAAAGAATAGTCATTCTAAATGAGTCCCCGTAGACTCTTATATGACCTCAAGAGTGACTACTTTAACTAACATGTCCAATGTCCATGCAATTTACAAATACATAATCTGCTACTTAAACGCCCACTCGAAACCGTTCAGCTCTACGTGTGCTCAGTAACTCTACTTGTGACAATCAGTGAGGATAGCACTTTGCGCGCAGGTGCAGATGGTGCAGTATCGACCGCACGCCGGTGCTCTGCAGCTCTTGTGATAGATGAAAAATGAATGCACGTGCAGAGGTGCTGCAGCCTCTTTTCTAGATCATATGCTGATGAAGGCGTGCAAAGGTTGAATCGATAGGCAGGTGGCAAATCAAGAATGGAACAAATGGCTTTCCATCATGCTCTTCATCATGAGTGATCATCATGAGTGATAGAAGGTGGCAGAAAATGGTCATAAATAATCATATGCAGAAAACTCCGACGTGGTCCGTAGCAATCCCGGTCATCGTATTTCACAACCTAAAACAATAATCAAAAACAATTTCTAATTTCTTCAGTTGTAACACTGAATAAAAATGTATTTGTTAGCACTTGCACTTGTTAAGAAAATTCATAAAATGAAATTGCGGAAAAAATAAAAGGAAACAACTGTGAAAATCCATACGAAAATAAAATAATACATCATTAAATCTGAACAAATTTCCTCGTATTTGCAGTAAATATTGGCTTTAACATGCTCCGCGTACAATCCTTCGGCTGGCAGGTCTGAGACGCTGAAAATGTCGTTGTTCGGCTGTTTGTACAGGGATGTTCTGTGTGTAAATTTTCGATTTTCAAGTGAAAAACTTTTTTCTACTGATATATGTGAAAATGGCATTTTTTCCACGGCTTACCCTACATGAAAGTGACATTTTTTCATTCTAGAGCTGAAAATATTTTCACGTCTAGAGATGAAAATGAGCATTTTAAATTTATGATTTTCTCGAATAAAACACTAAACTAACCAAATTTGCATGGACTTTCTTATGAATTACATCAATTTCAATGAAATATTTTGTGTACAAACGTAAAACGAGCCTGAAACTATTTAAAAAACCGAAATAAAATTAGGACATTTGATTTGAAAAGTATCACCTTCTATGATAATACAATATGTTACCATAGAAACGACCAAACCAACAATTAAATTTGTATTGACAGTTCTGACAGTTCGCTTCGAATTGGATTTATTAAAGTCGAAATATGGATTCTATAACCGAAATCAGTAGAAAAAATTGCATTTACTACTCGAGATGAAAGTGTTTTTTTGGTTCGGTGTGATTGCTAACTCGCTGGCGCTCGTGAGCAAACTCCCACCTCACCAAAAAACGCCTGTAAAATATACTATTTTATTCTTCAAAAATTTTTATTCACGAAAATTACAAATTGAAATTTATTCTTTGGGAAATTATTTGTGAAAAATAACATCATTGAAATGACGCCCTTGACAGCAGACCTCTTCAATACGTACCCTAAAATTTTGCATAACACGAATTAGCATAGCCGTAACAGGCGCGAATTTCTCGGGTGATTTTATTATTTTAACTCGTTCAAATTGTTGGGCAATAAGTTCAATATCGGCAATAGTCGTACACGGTCGATGTTTTCCGGCGTTCTGTTGGTATTTCGAGGGCCCCTTCCTTTTCTTGGCGTTGTGTTACCCGCTTTATCAAATGTTTTAACGCAACTCTTGATCAATTTCTCTGAAGAAGTACAATTAATGTTTCGTAAACCATAAAAATCTTCGGGCGGCAATAGAAGAATTGCAATTTTCGTAATACGCTTCTATGCAGAGAGGACGGTCCTCACCCGTGAAGCTTTCCATTCCAACTGATTTCCCAAGGCATGGTCTTCAACATGCGCGCGCACCGAAAATTGTCGCTCTCTCATTTCAAGTTATTTCGCTTAAAAATGGGAAATTTACCACAGGACACCCTGTATTTAGCAACTATTTTCCGTCAATACACACTGCAGACCATATTTCTGCCAAAATTTGCAGCACCAAGAACGTGCAGTATCAAGTCTTTCTTTTTCGGAAATATCTGCTTCGCTGCATTCCATAACTTTGTCACTTTTCCTGGCAGTAATTCTTCGTCTTCCAGAGGTGTATTCCTATGTATGCATTATAATAATTATAATATAAACTCATTCTGTATGAGTAACAACGTTGACTGAGCCGTCGAGTAAAACGAAACATTTACGCGCAAGTAAACACAGCGAGTCGGGATCTGTCCATGCGTTCTGCCGCTCGGCTCGTGGGCTTCGTCAGGGTTCCCAACTTAGGGGGTTTCACCCCAAATTTAGGGGGTAAATAAGTGGTATGGGATTTTTTTAGGGGTTTTATATTTTTAGGGGTATTTTTATGGATTTATTTATATTATATATTTTTATATTATATATTTTATATTATATATATTTATATTTATATTATATATTGTTATTAATTTTTTATAGAAAAATAAGGGTTTAAAAATATATGCCCTAGGATAACTCAAGCTAGCCAATCATAGTTATATAATTGTTGACCTGTCTACTTACCGATATCTAGTACAGTTTCTCGTTACTAAGATTTCGGAATTAAACGAAAAACCATAATGATTGTGACGCAGATGGCTCTAAACGTTATCAAAAAGTCTCAAAATTCGGACTAGCATTTTTCACGGTGCTAATTTCAAACGCAAATGTCGAACGCGCTATCTCCATCTACAATATTGTGAAAAATAAGTTGCGGAATATCCATTGAAATGTTACAAAGTATGATGCTAGTCCGATTCAAATTGCAACGAAATGGTGGATCTTGCACAACATTTAATCCATCCCCTAACATTTAAGTTTATTTAATATCAATATGTATGATTTCAAAAAGTCATAACCAGATGAAAACGAAATTATATTTGAAGTATTAAGTGATTTATAAATAAAGAATATTAAAAAATATTACAGAATATTAATTATTAATAATTTATTATTTTTTTCAAAATATTATTTTTTTAGGGGGATTTTCAAGTAATTGTGGCAGTTTTATGGGTTTTTGACTTTGGTTTTAGGGGTAAACATTTTTGCGTTGATCGAGTCGCGCGTTTGGCGGCGGTTAAAAAATCAAAGGGCTATTGTACTACTCTGTGGTGTTCGCATAATTAAACTATTAATATAAAGGATTTAAATAGTATTATAAAGGTTCTTCTAATAAAAGGTTTCATTTTCAATAGGCCGCCATTTTAACAGTATTCATGAATCAACCTGTAACTACTTGATGGATGGCAAGTAAAAGCTACGCCATTAATAGAACGATATACGCTTTAACGACGGATTGAAATTATTAAAATTCACTACAAAAAACGGTGAAAATTTCGCGATCACAGATCGCAATACTAAAGCATTTTTTGGATCGTCATGAAGCGCCTTCTCGCGCAGCAATTGTGAAACTGGTGGAAAAGTTTGAGCAGCTGGGACAAATGAGTGATTTGAAGAACCAAGGTCGTGCACGTCGATCAAGAACAATTAATACTATTGCTGTTGTAACGTGTAGTGTTGAGGAAAACCCAGGTTTGTACATTTCTCGTCCATTCTTGGAATTGGGTATAACACGAACAACATTTAACCATATTTTGCGTAAAGACTTAGGTCTTAAGCAATGTTCCGTGTTTGCAGTTTCCGTGATATTTGAAAATCTGCGCATTTTACGTGACGTTGATTTTGTCTTCGAAATTTCGGAAGAACGAAGATTAATTAATACATTAAGTATATAAATATATTATTTAAAAAGACATATTATTCAAAAACAGCATAGAGAAGTAACTATAGGTGTATATATATATATATATATACCTATAGTTACTTCTCTATGCTGTTTTTGAATAATATGTCTTTTTAAATAATATATTTATATACTTAATGTATTAATTAATCTTCGTATATATATATATATATATATATATATATATATATATATATATATATATATATATATATATATATATATATATGTATATATATATATATATGTAGAAATGGAGGAATGAAATCGATCTACCACACTTCGATTACGTTTACAACTCCGTTCTGTAAGGAGTTACAATCTAGGCATAAGCGCGTAAAATGCAATAAAAGAATTTAAGTTTAATTTATCCCTCAATGTAGGTACTTATTTTTTTACATTTTATTCTTGTTTCTTCTTCAATTCTATATAATTATCCATTGAACGCAAATGTCTCTATTGTGCTAATATATATATATATATATATATATATATATATATATATATATATATATATACATATATATATATATATATATATATATATATATATATATATATATATATTTTATATATGTTAAAATGTTCCTTGAAAGCTATATTGATATAGAACTGTTATATAATATATATTTTTTAAATAAATGATTTAATGTTTAATTATAAAAAAATGTGTTTTGACAAGTAAAGAATTAATAAATTACTACGTTCTAATTCACTCATGAATTATAAAATAAATAAATATAAGTACAATTTGGTTTCCTGCACTTTTGTGGAACGAGAAGCCATGTGGGTTGCTAAAAACACTATAACCTTATAAATATTAATAATAATGAACATACATAGACGTGTTTCTGCCTTTTGGCTTCATGAGTATGGATTTAACATCTAATCTCAAATTAAATAAAATTAAATATAAACTACAACTTACTCGATATATTGTTCGAAATGAAATGGTAACATTTGATATTGTCATATTTTCGTATGCGTACCCTCGGAAATCATTTACATACCCATGGAGGTACGCGTACCTCAGGTTGAGAAACGCTGGTCACTAACCGACGGTCTTTGGCTTTTTTTAATATTTTAGATGTCGCCAATCTTGCAAGCTACATAATTTATCATCAAAATAACAAAATGATAAAACAAGACAAACGAATATTTTTGCGACAATTACGTGAAGGATTATGTATGCCAGCGATTGAAGAACGATCTCAAAATACTCAAATTATGAGAAATTTCACCAATGCGATTGCGATCGAAAGCACCTAGGGAAAACCAATAAATTTTACAAGTGGGTAACAAAATCAAGTGAGTCAGGCGGATCTACTCAGCAGACAGAATCCACTGGACGAAAAATTGTTGTAGGATCATGTATATTTGTTACCAGAGTGTCTATAAAAACGGAAAAATTCTCAAAAATCATGTAAAGAATGTAATAAACTAGTTTGCGATCGATGAACATTCAAAAGCAATTATAAAATGTGACATGTTTTCAAGAAAAAATTCAATATAAAAATATTTTATGCTTAATAGAAAATAGAATATTTTATGTATAATTTATAATAGTGGAGTCCATTTCTAAATATATATACATATAACAAATATTGGAAAAATGTTAATTTTAAAAATGTAGAAATGTTAATGGAAAGACCTGAATAACGTAAAAAGAGAAAAATAATAACGAAAAAAGAGAAAAATAAGTCAAAATCTGATTTTGAGAAAGTTAATGTATTAATCTAAAATGTAATATTGGCTATACTTATTTACTGAATAACGAATACGTATCAATGAGCTCCGTTCCTAAGATCCATAAGCATATAGAAGGAAAAATGAAGTTGCCACATAATTGGAGAAATCAGAATTATGCTTTTGAATAAACCGAATGTATAAACACTATCCTGGAAAAAATGTGTTTCAAGAAATGAAAATTCCCTCCATACATTAATTGTAGACGAAAGCACCGATATTTCTGTACAAAAGTACTAATTTTGAATTTTAAATATCGTGATAATGATATAAATTACAAAACTGCATTTGATGGTATTTTGAAAGTCGAACATTGTGGACCATTTGTAACAAAATAATAAAATAAATATGTTGAACATAACTTAAACATCAAAATATGATAATATTTACTAGAGATACTGTTTACTGGAGATAACGTCATGCTTGGAAAGAAAATGGGGTAGCTGCAAAATGTAACTGTTATGCAGTACATAGAAAATTTACTCTTTACTGTATTTTTTTAAATTTTTTTAAATTTTTTTTGTATTTTTTAAATTTTAATTTACTGTTTACACAATGTTTCATCGATGGAATACGAAAAGCGAAAATTTGAAGATTTGGCTCAAGTAACTGCACATCGCGTCATAACATTTAAACTAATCAATGAAGTAAGGTATTTTGCCAGATATTTCGCAGATAGTACAAAAATTACGATGTTCTAATAGACTATTGTCAAGTTATGGAACGAAGTGATCCTATCTGTAAATATTGTGCAAAAATTCTGACGGATTCTCAATATCGGGTAGCAATTTTTGCTCTCAAAGTCATATTAGAAGAGATTTCATCACATCAGCATGTTAAGACGAAAATAAGAAGATATATTTGAAGTATCAATATTATTTTGATCTTCTGCTAATAGTTTTTTACATGACTACTCCAAAGGATTTTGTCTCCCAGGTATTGAGATTTAAATTTTCATATTTTCGTCTTAACATGCTGATGTGCATCCATAATAGTTTAAGAAAACAACTTTTCTGTGGGTATTTATACAAAGATACAAGCTCTTCTAATATGACTTTGAGTGCAAAAATTGCTATATATATATATATATATATATATATATAATATATATATATATATATATATATATATATATATATATATATATATATATATATATATATAATATTGTATTTGAGGTTTTCGCGGATAGATACCTGTGTTGTATTGTTTTCTCGGGGATTCCGCGTTGATGCTGAGGGTTGGCTCTGAAAAGAACCGGATTCTCGACGTTTCGGCGAACTAACATTCGCCATTCTCAAGAGATATATGCGTCCGTGCGGGTCAACCGTTAGACGCATACTGTATATGCATACTGTATACGCATACAGTATGCGTCTAATGATTGACCCGCACGGACGCATATATCTCTTGAGAATGGCGAATGTTAGTTCGCCGAAACGTTGAGAATCCGGTTCTTTTCAGAGCCAACCCTCAGCATCAACGCGGAATCCCCGAGAAAACAATACAACATATATATAATACTATATATATAATTAACAGCTTCTCTATGCTGTTTTTGAATAATATGTCTTTTTATTGTCTTTGTTCTCCCGAAATTTCCCCAATTTCGAAGACAAAATCAACGTCTCGTAATTTAAGTGCGCGGAAACTTAATCTATCTGCGCATATTTTAAAATATCACGAAAACTGCAAATACGGTACATTGCTTAAGACCTAAGTCTTTATGCAAAATACGGTTACATGTTGTTTGTGTTATACCCAATTCCAAGAATGGACGAGAAATGTACAAACCTGTGTTTTCGTCAATACTATAGGCTACAACAGCAATAGTCTCAATTGTTCTTGAGCGACATGCACGACCTTAGTTCTTCAAATCACTAACTTGTACGAACTGCTCAAACTTTTCCACCAGTTTCACAATTGCTGCGCGAGAAGGAACTTCATGACGATTCAAAAATGCTTTAGTTTTGCGATCTGTGACCGCGAAATTTTCACCGTTTTTGTAGTGAATTATATAATATCTTCATATATCTGAATATAATATCTTCAATCCGTCGTTGAAGCGTATATCGTTCCATTTTTATTAAGTAATGTTCACGTATCACGTATCAAGTATTTGTTCACATTATTTCGCACACTAATGGCGTAGTTTTTACTTGCCATCCATCAAGTAGTTACAGATTGATTCATGAAAACTGTTAAAATGGCAGGCTATTGAAAATGAAACCTTTTTTTGGAAGACCCTTTATAATAATATTTATCGCGGTTTAATTATGCGAACGCCACACAGAGTAGCACAATAGCCCTTCGATTTTTTAACCGCCGCCAAACGCGCGACTCGACCAACGATGCGATGAAGCCTACGAGCCGAGCGGCAGGGATGCATGTACAGATCCCGAGTAGCTGTGTTTGCGTAAATGTTTCGTTTTACTTGACGACTCAGTCAACCTCGTTAGTGATTCAGAATGAGTTTATATTATAATTATTATAATGCAAACATAGACGATTTTATTCAGAAAGAACAGGAAATGCAAAAGGATTTGCGACAGAAATCAAAGATGCTAAAAGATAGAGGGCACAAAGTGAAGATCGGTTATAAGAAGATGGAAGTGGATGTAAATTGGGTAACATGGGAGGAGTCACAGAAAATTATGCCAAAAAACTAAGTCTGTTTAACCTCAACTAAAGAGGCAGACACGCAGGTCATACTGGCAAGGTTTAGGTGTGGAAGTGAAGAGCGTGGTAGGAAATACTGGATGAGTGAAGAATATCGGAAGTGCACAGTTTGTGGGGCTACAGAGGATAGAGAGAGTCATTGGATAGAAGAATGTACACAGAATGAATGAAGGGACAGGAGATAAAGGTAGGACAAGAATGGAAGGAGTGTATGGATGAAAGGGGAATTGGTTTGGAAATGCTAAGGAGGGTGAAAAAGTGCAAAGAGCAAATAGGCAAAAAGGAAGGACCTATTCCGTTAGTATGTAACGTGTAGGTAATATATGTAGGTAATTTTATGTAGTTAGGTAAAATATTTTGTATTTTGTATACATGCCAATAAAAGGTTATAATAATACATAGAACTCGTCTGCAAGACCCGTCTGCAAGACGAAGAAGTACTGCCAGGAAGAAGTGACAAAGTTATGGAACGCAGCGAAGCAGACATTTCCGAAAAAGAAAGGCTTGATACTGCACGTACTTTTTGCTGCAAATTTTGGCTGAAATATGGTCTGCAGTGTGTACTGACGGACACAAAATAGTTGCTAAGTACAGGGAGTTCTGTGGGGCAAATTTCCGATTTTTAACCCTTTCGCTGCGAATTAGGTACTTTTTTTAATTGATGTGAACTGAACATTACATTATAGCTCGTGCGGAATACTGTTATAACTTTGTATTTTTTGCAATAATTTGCAAATATTGAAAAATTTTCAAAAACCAAAATCTCTATTCGAAGCATATTTTGTTTTTTTGTTGATTTGAGTGGACAAACTTGGCACAATTCATTTGTTTTATGTCAAAATTGGACGAAAATGTCAAAATAATTGGCAAATATTGCCAGATTTTTAAAAACCAAAATCTCCATACGAAGCAAAATGTATTATTTTTTGTTGATTTGAATTGGCGAAACATGCAAAATTCTTTTGTTTTATGTTAAAATTGGACGAAAACGTCAAAATAATTTGCAAAAATTGCCAGATTTTTAAAAACAAAAATCTCTATTTGAAGCAAATTCTGTTTTTTTGTTGATTTCAGTGGACACACTTTGAAAAATTCTTTTGTTTTATGTTAAAATTGGACGAAAACGTCAAAATAATTTGCAAAAATTGCCAGATTTTAAAAAAAAAAAATCTCTATTTGAAGCAAATTCTGTTCTTTTGTTGATTTCAGTGGACACACTTTGAAAAATTCTTTTGTTTTATGTTAAAATTGAACGAAAACGACAAAATAATTTGCAAGTCTAGTCTTGTCTGTATAGTCTTGTCCGTCTAGTCTTGTCTATCCAGTCTTATCTGTCTAGTCTTGTCCATCTAGTCTTGTCCGTCTAACTTGTTTATTTAGTCTTGTCTTGTCTGAAACAAATTCAAGTTGAAACTTTGAATTGCGACAACTTCATCTTTAACTGACTAGATCGAAACAATCTATCTAGTTTCAAAAAGGAAAAGAGATTTTTTCACCTCGAATCCACATTTCATCTTCAAATTCAAGTGTTTGAAACCACTTCATATTGATTCAACTTCAATTGAAAACCACTTCATATTGCGACAACTTCATGTAGCGGCTTCGCATTGCGACAACTTGTAACAGTCCAATTCCGAAAATCCATGTTGCAACAGTCCAATTCCGTTAGCATTGTAGAGAATTCATTAATTTAACTACATTTTAATCTAGTAGACTACATAGACAAGACGAGACAGACTAGATAAAGACATGAAGGAGACAAGACTAGACAAGGCTGGACAAGACTGGAAAGACTAGACAAGATTAGACAAGACTAGACAAAGCTAGACATGACTAGACCAGACAAAACAAGATTAGACTAGTTTACGCAAGACTAGACATAAAAAAATTAAATATATATATGGCTATCCGCATAGTTTACAGTTATTTTTTGGGATTTTGTGAAATTTTCATCTTTCCAGAGATAAGACCCTAGGTGCAGGGGTGAGTCCCGAATCTTTCACCCGGGGCCACGCAACGCTCCAATGAGAGTGTAGGTATTTATTAATCTCTTTGTTATGTTTAAAAAATCCGCAATTAATTCATGAAGTCGGTAGACTGCTATAGCAGTGCATAGCATCTGACCGCCAAATCAATTGGAATACTATAACAGTCCATAGCTCCTGGGCGTCAAATTAATTGAACTAATATAGCAGTCCATAGCAGCCAAATGGTTTAGTGAAATAACTTGAAATGAGATAGCGCGACAATTTTCACTGCTCGAGTATGTAGAAGACTTTGCTTTGGGAAATCAGTTGGGAATCAGTGCTTCACCGTGCTCTCTGCATAAAAGCGCATTACGAATATGGCAATACTTCTATTGCCGCCCGAAGTTTTTGTGCGGAGCATCATGGTTTACGAAACATTAATTCTGCTCCTTCAGAGAAATTGATTACGAGTTGGGTTAAACCATTTGAAAAAACGGGTAACATAACTCCAAGAAAAGGAAGGGCCCTCGAAAGACCACAAGAACGCCGAAAAACATCGACCGTGTACGACTCGCCGCTATTGTTAATACGAGTGTTAGAGTTAATAGTGTATTGTTTAACGATAGTTGTAAGAAGCATATTACGAGCCAGAGGAACACTTACCCACGACCCGCGTAACGGGGAGTGCGTAATTCCGCGAGTACGTAATTGCCTTACAACTCGAGTTATGTACTACACTTTATCTACGAGCACACTAATTTGTTTCTGTTTAATAAGAAAAATATTTTTGATGTAACAAATTTATTTCTTATTAGGTTAGGTCAGACATTATTTAACATTATAATAAACAAACAGTTGTATTTTCATATATAACTGTTACTCGACATTATTTAACTTGATAGATATGAAAATAAATACATTCTTAATGGTTACATACCTCATTATTTAGTACTTATTTTGGTTAAACTGGAATAAGAGCGCTCCTAGATTTATGCAACCCAATGTACGCATTGTCAATTTCCGCTAGTTTGAATTGTGTCACGGAGGGCGCTGAACGTATGAGCACTTAGTAGCAGCTCTCAACTAATCAACGAATCGTAAACCAAACGCACGTGCGTTATTAATTATAAAATATCATTAATCGCGGACTGTTACATACTTGTGTGTTATGATGTATTTACATAGTCCACGATCTGTACAATAATGGGCATTTACAATAGTGGTCGTAAATAAAATAATAAAATCTCCCGCGAAAATCGCGCCTGTTATGGCTGTTACGGCTATGCTCGTTCGCGTGATGCAACATTTTAGGGTGCGTATCGAAGAGATCTGCTGTGCAGGGCGTCATATGAATGATGTTATTTTTCACAAATAATTTCCCAAAGAATAAAAACAAATACAAATTTTAATTTGTTTTCATGTTCAAATTTTAGTTTTCATGAATAAAAAATGTTGAAGAATAAAAAAGTTATTTCACTTAAAAATCGAAAATTTGCACACAGGACATCCCTGTACATAGAACCGAACAACGATATTTTCAGCGTCTCAGACATGCCAGCCGAAGGATAGTACGCCGAGCACGTTAGAGAAAGCCAATATTTACAGCAGATACGAGGCAATTTGTTCACATTTAATGATGTATTGTTTTATTTTCGTATGCATTTTCACAGTAGTTTTCTTTATATTTGTACCGCAATTTCATGTTATTAATTTTCTTAACAAGCGCAAGTTCTAACAAATATATTTTTATTCAGAGTTAAAACTGAAGAAACTAGAAATTGTTTATGATTATTGTTTTAATCACGGAGTTATCTGCATATGATTCTTTATGACCGTTTTCTGCCACTTTCAATCACTCATGATGATCACTCATGATTAATAGCATGGTGGAAAGCCGTTTGTTCCCTTCGCCACTGCCTATCGATTCAACATTTGCACGCCTTCATCAGCGTGATTATGATCCAGAAAAGAGGTGCTGCATGAAAAGAGGTGTTCATGCATTTATTTTTCATCAATTACAAGAGATGCAGAGCACCGGCGTGCGGTTCATACTGCACCAACTGCACCAGCGCGCAAAGTGCTATCCTCACAGATTTTCAGAAGTGGAGCTACTGAGCTTCTGCGTGCAAACGATAACGGTTTATAGTGGGCGTTTAAGTAGCAGATGATTTATCTGAAAATTGCATGGACATTGTACATGTTGGTTCCAGTAGATAATCGTGAGACTCTATAACAGTGCTTCCCAAAGTGCTTGCTTACCCGCAAGCGGGGGGCGAAGTGCCGCGAATATAACAAATGAAGATATCTTTGTTAAATAAATTAACTGTCAAATATGCACAAACTCCAGTAAAATATTGAAATTTTAAAATGATTAAATTTTTTCGATACTAATCGAATAAGGTACCGTCACTGAACTTGAAAGGGGTCAAAAGTCAAGATTTCTTGAAAATTAAGAAAAATTGTCCAAAAATGCGGTTTACGTCTTGAATTTTTTCCAATGAAACATACGCGCGGCAGCGCGGACTCTCGGTCCAATGTAGGACAAAGTGGCAAGGACCGTTGGTTTTACCTTGGTTAGATTAGGTTGTTCGCCGCGAAGCGGGAAGATAAATCAAGACAACATACGCGCGGCAGCGCGAAGTCTCGGTCCAATGTAGGACAAAGTGACAAGGACCGTTGTTTTTACCTTGGTTAGATTAGGTTGTCCACCGCGAAGCGGGAAGATAAATCAAGACAACATACGCGCGGCAGCGTGAACTCTCGGTCCAATGTAGGACAAAGTGGCAAGGACCGTTGGTTTTACTTTGGTTAGATTAGGTAGTCCGCCGCGAAGCGGGAAGATAAATCAAGACAACATACGCGCGGCAGCGCGAACTCTCGGTCCAATGTAGGACAAAGTGGCAAGGACCGTTGGTTTTACCTTGGTTAGATTAGGTTGTCCGCCGCGAAGCGGGAAGATCAATCAAGACAACATACGCGCGGCAGCGCGAACTCTCGATTCAATATAGGTCAATGTGAAAAAGTTGGTTTACCACCGGTTAGAATAAGTTGCCCGCCGCGAAGCGGGCAGATAAATCAAGAAAACATACGCGCAGCAGCGCGAACTCTCGATCTAATATAGGACAGTGTTGCAAGGACCGTTGGTTTAACCCCGGTTAGATTAGGTTGCCGCCGCGAAGCGGACAGATAAATCAAGACAACATACGCGCGGCAGCGCGAACTCTCGATTCAATATAGGCCAATGTGAAAAAGGACCGTCGGTTTAACTCCGGTTAGATTAGGTTGCCCGCCGCGAAGCGGAGAGATAAATCAAGACTGTGAGAAGAGAAACCAAGTTCCGCCCCCGCAGGGGGCGGCTGTAGGTGCATTTTAATTTTATTACTTTTTCTTCAAAAACTCCGTTCCTCTTGCGCGTCGAAACGGGAAATTGTCATTTTCTGTTGTAAAACTGAACGGGCCTTCGACAAGAGAAATCGCGTATGTTGCGCGCCAGCGCGAACTCTCGATCCAATATAGGACAATTTGGCAAGGACCTTTGGTTTAACCCCGGTTACATTAGGTTGCCCGCCGCGAAGCGGGCAGTTAAATCAAGACAACATACGCGCGGAAGCGCGAACTCTCGATCCAATATAGGACAGTGTTGCAAGGAATGTTGGTTTACCCCGGGTAAAATAACAGGACAGATAAATTAAGACAACACGCGCGGTAGCGCAAGCTTTCGATACAATATAGGACGGTGTTGCAAGGACCGTTGGTTTAACCCCGGTTAGATTAGGTTGCACACCGCTAAGCGGCAGATAAATCAAGACCTTCAAACTCGGACATAACAAAAATTAATAAATTCAAATAACTATAAATTGAAAACTGCAACAGATATTTTGAAATTTTTTTCAGATACATATATAGATTATAGATTTTTCTATTTAAATTGACGTTTTGGTACCTTTTTGGTACCTTTTGGGACGTTGTGGTCGATAGCCTTGACACTGGATTGTTTTTAACAAAGAAATATTTATTGAAAACTTGCAAATATATTTTTGTGTCCAACCCTTCAAAGTCTACCAGACATGCATTTACAGCTTGATCTACAATAAGCTAAAGTGGCAAAGTCTGTTAGCCTGAAAGAAAAGCGAACGAAAAATTAAGACAAACTACAAGCGGTAGCGCGACCCAAGAGATCAAAAATAAGATAAAGATGTAAAGCTAAATGTTGGTTTAACCTAGGTTAGGCTATTAGGTTAGCAAAGCGCCATAGAAATCCAGACCACATACGCATCCCTCGAAGTGAAACCGGAACTGATACTAATGGATTCAAATAGCAACAACTCGAAAACTGCAATAGATATATTAAAAACTCTTTCAGATCTATTAAGATCATAGATATTTCTATTGAAACAATTTGACCATTTTGGAATTTTCATGGCCGATAACCTTGACACTGGATTTTTTAAATAAAGAAATACATGAAAATTAAATCAACGTTGACATTAACGTCAGTTGAGTAATTTATTGGTTATTATTTTTTTTGGTGAAACTTTTAGTAACATAATTTTGCTAAGTGTTGCTAATTGTCTAAAAGCAAACTTACTATAATTGGAGGAGTGATATTGGAAATCAAAAGTTGCCAACCTTCATAAAAGGAGGTTACTATATATGATGAAGTGAAGTTAATAAGTAAGGCTTGCAATTTTGACGAAAAAAAAGACAACAATGTAACTTTAACAAATAGTTGGTGAGATTATGTTTGAGTATGTTGGTAACTCAAAAACACAAGATACTAACTTGATTAAAACAATATGTTGGTTATGTTGAACGTCAAAGTTGACAACATCAATGTTACTTAATCAATTTAAAGGTTATAAAAGTTTTAGTGAGATTTTCAGTAACTTTTTACTCTACAGCTGATTTTCTATCGTCCATGTTGTACACCTTAGGTACTAATATCACATCGTTAGATATAGTAACCTTTTTATGAACGTTGGGAACTTTTCATTTCTAATATCACTCCTTAAATTAAAGTCACTTTGATTTCAGACAATTGGTAACATTATATGATTAAGTACACCTCAAAAGTGTTTGATTATATAATTTTACAAACCTGACAGCATTAAAATCATTTGAGACGGATGAATTATTAGTTAATATTCTGTGCAGTAGGAATTGTACATCTTGCAACTCATACAACCTTAGCTCATGCGCTTTCTACAAGAATCGCGCAGCTCGCAATTCTGATTACTCTTTCATATACAAATGTCAAAATTCTTTAAACAATTTCACCCTCATCAAGTATTCCACCTTTAGCAACTATTCCATTCTTTTCAACTCTTCCATCCACAAAAACTATTCCATTCCGAAAAATACGATCCACATGTACTAGTTTAATTTACTGATCTAATTTTTTTTCAAATCAAGCATTTTAAACCGTTGAAGTTGGCGCGAAACGTCAATTTTTCCACTACAGCCACACAGCCACACAGTTTGCCAGTTTGCCATTTTTACAGTTCCAATTTTTCTTGTGTGTTATTAATAATAATATAATCAGAACCTTGAAGATAGACAAGTGGTTATTAAAACGTGTTGGTGATAAATGTGAACAAACACAAAAAGATATCTGTGATGTAGTGGTAGTAGAAAGCGGACCCATTTCATCAGAACCTTCAACATCATATTTAGAAAACCCAGATGCTAAGAAAACAAAGTTGGATGTACCGGCAAATTCAGAAAATATGACTGCGTATTTAAAATCTGGTTTTGTGTCCTCGGGCAAAAATGAAGAAAAACCGTTGTGTATAATTTGTTCAAAAACATTGGCAAATGATGCTATTAGACCAGGAAAACTTTTTAGACATTTAAATATCATGCATAGTAAATTTAAAAATAAACCAATTGAGTTCTTTGAAAGGAAAGCTAGAGATTTAAAACGTCAAACTAACTTTTTTTCGAAACATGCAAAACTTAATGACAAGTTAGTGAAAGCTTCTTTTGAAATTGCTTTACTTATCGCAAAAGCAAAAAAACCTCATACCATTGGCGAAGATCTTGTTTTACCAGCAGCAAAAAAGAATTGTGAAACTGTTCATAGTTTAGAAGTAGCTGAACCCCTTAAAAAAATTCCTGTGTCCAATAATACAATTAAAAGAAGAATAGATTGCATTGCCGAGAATATTAATTTAACCTTACTTTTACGCCTAAAACAAAGCAGTAAATTTGCCATTCAGTTCGACGAATCTACTGATAACACAAATTATGCTAAATAAATGGTTTTTATTAAATATCAACACAATTTACAGCTTCATGAAGATATGTTGTTTTGTAGAAATCTTTCTGGTACTACAAAAGGCGTTGATATTTTTCAAATTGTTAATGATTTTTTTCGAAAAATGAATTTCGAATGGAAAAAATGCGTTGGTGTATGCACTGATGGTGTAGCAGCAATGATCGGCAAGATTTCAGGATTTATATCCGAGGTTAAAAATGTTTGCCCAAATTCGAAACATGTGCATTGTATTATCCATAGAGGAAATTTAGTTTTTAGAATGGGAAAGAATGGGAAACGAACTATATGAAGTGTTGTTAAATGTTTCAACAATAGTAAATTTTGTAAAACGCAATGCGAGTTCATCAAGATTATTTCGCATTTTATGTAAAGAAATGGGTTCTGAACATGAAAGTCTGTTATATCACACAGAAGTAAGGTGGCTGTCACGCGGAAGAGTCATAAAAAGAATTCTTCAATTAAAGATGAGCTTCGGATATTTCTTCTAGAAAAGAAACCAGATTTAGCTGTCCTCCTTTGCGATGATAGTTGGATGTGTCTAATTTTGTATTTAGCAGATTTTTCGAAAAGTTTAATGAACTGAATCTTTCTCTTCAGGGAAAAAGTACCAATTTAGTGATTCTTATCATTACGCTACAAGCCTTTCAAAAAAAATTGTCCGTATGGACCAAGAGCTTTGAACAAGGAAACACGAGCATGTCGTCAACAGAAATTAAAACAAATATCGTAAATCATTTAACACAATCAATTAACTTCTTTGAAAAGTATTTTCCGAATTTAAATCAAACTAAAGAACATGACTGGATAATAAATAACACCATTTAGTAATAATTTACAATCTGATCATCTTCCCTGGAAATTACAAGAGGAATTAATTGACTTGAGATCGGATTCAATACTCGCATTGGAATTTTCTGGAAGCGATATTTCAGAATTTTGGATAAAGCGGCAAAACGAATATCCTTCATCAACTGACTCTGCATTAAATATTCTCGTTCCGTTTGCAACAACGTACCTCTGCGAATCGGCATTTTCAACTATGTTATTAATTAAGAACAAGCATAGATCATGCCTATTAACAGAATCATTAGAAAATAATCTTAGAATATCAAGTTCAAATATAACGCCAGATCTAAATCTGTTGTACAATAATATTCAAACACATCAATCACATTAAATTTAATTTATAATTAATAAATATTATTTCATTTTTTTGTTCGATTATTTGTCGATTTTTTTCAATTTTCTTAAAATTTACTTCAATTTAATTTTCTTCATTTACTAATAATAGTGTATTTAATTATAAAATATATATGTATGCCCAAAGCAATATTTATTTTACTTAAACCAATTTAAAAAAAAATAGGGGGCCCTGGTTTATCGATATGAGTTGTGTGGAGCCGCGACATCAAAAAGTTTGGGAAGCAGTGCTCCATAAGAGACTCCGTGGAGTAAGATAGAATGAATATTCTTGTATGAATATTAGTAGTTCCTACTTAAATATTTTATTGTTCGATTTTCTCACTGTGATTCTATACTACGTTATTAGAAGTCTTAATAAATTGTTTTTTGAAATCAAAGGCAATCAAGCTTATTTACATTAAAAATACACATTTTAAAAAATTTCAGGGGTGATTAGTGGAGGGGGAGATCATTTATTATGAAATAGAAATAAATTGTGGTTGTTTAAATATTGTTGGTAAATTGGTAAACTCTTGTAAATTTAATTAGTCTCGAGGGTAAAATAGATGCAATCGTACTTACTTCAAAAAGTTCTGATTCGAATAATTACTCCTAAAACTAATTAATGAGAAATTGTTGGTCCCTTAATTGAGGTCTTTATGTCATCGCTTCGGTTTTAAAGTTAAATTAAGTGCAAAAAACAAATTTTCCAGAAACCAAAGCCTTGCATAATATTTTATCTTGTTACGCGCCCGTGTTGTTCAATATTATTTTACTTTCTTTACATATTTTTACATTATTAATTGCTTCGTTTAATTGCGCATCTAGGAAGACTCATATTATCCTTGGAAAAGTGCTTTTCTGAAAATCAATTTTATTAAAAAAACTTCTTTATTAACGTAATTGAGGAATCATTTCCTTTGTCGGTTAATTAGAAATTAATATCGGCCTCGAGGCAATCTCATTCTCTATCAACCTTAACTACATCCCTTCACCGGTTAGTCTATCAAAATTAATCTCTACCTTACCAACAACCCTAGAGTCAGCTCCAAAATCCTATCCTATGTAAATACCACAGCCTCCAACTACCTTTCCTTAAACAATGTTGACAAATTCCAGACCCTCGTAATAAATTTAATTCTAAAATACTCCCCCAAATCCAAAATCAATTTTTACAAACCTACTTTGTCTCCCTTCATCCTGACGCCAATAAAACAAAAATCATCACTATACCGAATATACTGTGAAACAGAAGACATTTCATTAAAATCTAAAATTAATAGACTCAATGAAGACATACATAAACATATCTGCCAGTTTTGAACCAACAAGTGGCCGTCAGTCCGTCATGAAATAGAAAATGACGCACGACGAACATACTGCGACCAAATTAAAAAGTTCACCAAATACCGCCCATCATTCTATATCCTCGACATCTCCTATTATAACCAACAGTACACCTGCGACTCCGAGTAAGCGTTCCTCTTTTACAAACACTTTAAAGATTAATTTAGTTCCTTTACCCCTCGTTTAACTTAACCTAACTTCAACTAAACTTCGAGTAAACTCATGTTTAAGCGACTATTTTAAAAATGACAAAACAGACCTGGACGAAATAAGCTACAAGGAATATCTACTTGCCCTAATAGTACACCCGGTCCCGACTTAGTTAAAAAATCCTTACTTAGAAACCATTCCGATGATATCTATCTCCACATAATTAATTAACTGTTCAACGCCTGCCTCTATAAAAGATCCTTTCCCAAATGTTGAAAAAAAAGGTATAATTATCACTATCCCAAAACCTCATCAAAATCATTCCTTGCTAACTAGTTACCGCCCCATTACTAGGCATGTGACATTGAGTGAAAAAAAATCGATTTTTTAAAAATTGATGTTTTGTTTTTCATAATTAATCGATTTATGAAAAATCGATTTTAATTAGAAATCGATTTTAAAATTGATTTTTTTCTATTATTTAAAAAAAAATGCCTGTTTTCCTATATAGTAATAGTTTTTCCTATAATGCAATAGTAATAGTTTTTCGTAAAATACGGTATCGTGTTTTCTTGACAATATTCCCGGCTTTGGAAAATAATGTTTCGGCTGGCGCGGAATTGGCCATCACAGAGAGGTTTTAGAGTCAATTCGGTTTGGTTAGGGAAAGTTCCTTCAAAGCTTCTCCATATATTGAGGACATCTGCCTGGAGATTTGATAACGGTGCCGCAATATATAGGTCCAATTCTGCATTTTTGGCTATTGACGTGTTACCTGCCATTATTTTTCGACAGCCGCTCCTGATGATACAAATGATTCAGAATTAGCCGCTACTGGATTAGCATCATCCCCGGTATTCAAGTTCAAGCATCTGTTGATATAATTTATTGTTTGTGACAAGGATACTGCCTCATCTAAATATATTTTTCTGAATATAGGATCCAAAAATGTCGCAACCGAAAAAAGCTGCAAGTTTTGGACTTTTCGAGACTTTTATTTAATTCAGTTAGCAAGGAAATTTCAATTGGTTTGCGAAATCACTCGTTAGCGTTATTGCGTCTAACAGAGTTCTCAAAGATTTGATTATAGGTATGGCTTTGCTAGCTGTAACATATTTTTCCGCACTCATTTCTTCGGTGACTTTTGAAAATGCTTTAAATTTCTTTCAGTACAACAATTTCGTTTGATGTGAGCATTTGGGGCTCATTTGGGTTGTTTATCAAAACAAATCCTATAGTGCTGATCATTAACACGAAACGTTCTATCATACCGTGGGTCCAGATGAACAGGGTATTAACTGAAAAAAGCCTGAAGAGCGATTTGAACTTTTCAAATCAATATATTTCCATTTCTGTAAATAATTGGAGTAGGGAAAGATAGTTCCTTCTGGCGCCACCGCCACCGCTGTCATGCGCATGCGCGATGACCTTTGACCCCAGACCTTGACACGTCCGGTTTCGACTTCCGGTTCCGACTTCCGGCTTTCAACTTCCGGTTTCTTCCGGCCTCCATTTCCAAAACTTCCAGATGCGCGGGGAAATTCAAAAAGTAGATGCGAGGCGGGAAATTCAAAATTAGATGTCGGTGGGGGCAAATGAGGTGTGTAGTTGGTTGCATATATCAACGAGACTAGACAGACGAAGCTAAATACATCAAAATCAAAATCAAATTTATTCATTCTACGATGTACAAAGGAAAATTACATATAGAATTTGTCATTAAAAAAATCATTAAGGCTATAGTAGCTCTTCTCTATTAACATTATTTTAAGTTTTTTTCTAAAAGATTTTTGGGGATTTTCTAAAAGGTTTTGATTTATTAGTAGTCGGTTAAGCGTTGCCGGATGTGTGGCAGTCATAACAACTTCCTATTATATTATCAGCGGCACGCAAGATTCAGTTTCAGGGTTACAGGTAAAAATAATTAAAGCCAAGTTATAGCGAAATTTTTTAAACTTGTCTGTGACCCAGATAGTAGTATTATTTTTTCATTTATATAAATACCAAAGAGTTCAATTTTCGGGCATCCACTTTTCATTTACTTGCATCCACTTTTCATCTGCTTGCATCCACTTTTCATCTAATTCCATCCACTTTTCATCTACTTGCATCCACTTCATCACGCTAAACAGGGTGTGTGGTCTATGTAACCCCTCGCTAAATAGGGTGTGAGGTCTATGTAACCCTACGCTTAACAGGGTGTGTGGTCTATGTAACCCAACGCTTGACAAGGTGTGAGGTCTATGGTACCCCACGTTAAAAACGGTGTGAGGTTAGGTTAGCATTAGGTTAAGCTACGTGAGGCTAGGAATAAAGCGCGCTTCATGCCTATCCTCACGTAACCTAAACTAAAGCTAACCTAACCTAATGCTAACACAACTAACCCAATGAGATTAAAGCTGATGAAAGCTGACTAAAAATAGACCTCACACCCTCTTTAACGTGGGGTTACATAGACCACACACCCTGTTAAGCGTGGGGTTACTAGACCTCACACCCTGTTAAGCGTGGGGTTTCATAAACCTCACACCCTGTTTAGCCTGGGGTTACATAGACCTCATACCTTGTTTAGCGTGGGGTCACATAGACCTCACACCCTGTTTAGCGTGGGCTCACATAGACCTCACACCCTGTTTAGCGTGGGGTTACAAAGAGCTCACACCCTGTTTAGCGTGGGGTCACGTAGACCTCACACCCTGTTTAGCGTGGGGTTACATAGACCACACACCCTGTTTAGCGTAATGAAAAGTGGATGCAAGTAGATGAAAAGTGGATGCAAGTAGATGAAAAGTGGATGCAAGTAGATGAAAATTGGATGCAAGTAGATGAAAAGTGGATGCCAGAAAATTGAACTCTTTGGTATTTATATAAATGAAAAAAAGTAATACTATCTGGGTAACAGACAAGTTTAAGAAATTTCGCTATAACTTGCCTTTATTTATTTTTACCTGTAACCCTGAAACTGAACCTCGCGTGCCGCTGATAAGATAATAGTAAGTTGTTATGACTGCCAAACATCCGTCAACGCTTAACCGACTACTGATAAATCAAAATCCCAATATTATGTTTATTAAATTAAAACAAAAAACAATTCAGTCCTATCAGTCAATATTTTAGTTCAGTCTTATCTCTCTTGTATTTAGCTTCGTCTGTCTAGTCTCATGTATCTAGCCCCGTCTATCTAGTCTCATGTATCTAGCCCCGTCTATCTAGTCTCATGTATCTAGCCCCGTCTCTCTAGCCTCCTGTATCTAGCCCCGTCTATCTAGTCTTATATATGTAACTCCATCTTCGTATGTCCAGTCTCGTTGATATATGCTACCAACTACACACCTCATTTGCCCTCCGACATCTAATTTTGAATTTCCCCGTCTCGCGTCTATTTTGTGAATTTTCCTGCGCATCTGGAAGTTCCGGAAATGGAGGCCGAAAGTAAAAACCGGAAGTCGAAACCGGAAGTCGAAACCGGAAGTCAAAACCGGAAGTGCCAAGGTCAAGGTCATGGTCAGGGGTCAAAGGTCATCGCGTGACAGTGGTGGCGGTGGCGCCAGAAGGAACTATCTTTCCCTACTAATTGGTTAACCTTTCTTCTAATATCTTTTAAACTATTGATTAACGTTTATAGATAACGTTTTTGTTTACTTCATGACTTTGTCAATTTTGCTATTACTGAGAAAGAAAAAGAAATTCTGCAGGCAAGAACATAATGCGTTAATACCCTGTTCATCCAAACGAACGATATGTAATTGCAAGTTCCATCTGTGGATACGTCCTCTATCAAATATTTGAATTTTCCTTCGGAAACATTTTCAAGCATTTGCTTGTCGCAATTCTTCAGCGCCAACACCACTTTGGTGAAACTAAATCACGATTTTGCGGACTCTGTCCAGAAAAAGTTTTATATCAGTAGTATTTACAGAATTTTCAACCACCAAGTTCAGTGCATGTGCTAAGCACCGAACATGTTTTGCTCGACCAAAAGAAATTTCAATAGCTTTAACTATGTTGCTGCCATTGTCAGTAGTAACGCTTAAATTTTTTTCGTGAGACAAACCCCAATCTTAACAAACTTTATTAATCGTTTCTCACAAATGGACTCTCCTGTATGGTGATAGTTCATCTATTGAGAGACGGACGTTTTTCACTAATCGTAATTTTTGTATGACAAGGATTTTTTTACTTCGTATTTAGTATCTATGAGATCTGTGATAGTTTTACGGCACGAAACCTTGTACAAAGGAGCTATTGTGTAAAGAGGAGCCTTGTATAAAGGAGCTTCATTATTTTTTTGACACCTACTCCTTCTACTGTACTGTAGAGTAGACTGTCCTGACATATCATTTATGCTGTATTCTGAGTTATTTCCTAATTTTTATCTCCATCTGAGGCGTAAGTTAAAATTTTCGAAAAAGAAGCACCAATTGAACACATTGAACTTGAACATTGTTCGCCTTTGTTACTTTTCGTTCACAATGTGACAAAGTTTTTCTCGTAATTATTTTAGAAATTTATATGCCATGAAAACATAATTTCGTAGTGTGACCTACGAAGACAAAGTATTCATAAGATGTTTAGCGAAGTTTCAGGCCGACAAATTAATAACTTAATTAAAAGATGTTTAGGTTTGTCAAATGATCGCAATACTTATTCCTATTCTATTAATTTTAATCTATTAATTTTTAAAAACGTAATTATGTCATCATACCATGACACATTTGCTTTTAATTTAAATGTTGAGGTTATAAAACGTATGACTCAAGCAAGAAAATCAAACTTTACAGATTTCAGAATTTTACTGTCATAAGGACCAGGCTAATCCATCCAGTCCAGTATAAAATATATTAATTTGTGATACCTGGTTAGCCTGTAGGACAGTCGGAGTTTTTGCTTCATGTTTTTTGTAGGATTACTACATGTTTTTAATTCTTTCGGGCAGTTTTTGCATTGTGCTATGGCATTATCCTTCTTCATTATAAAATATTTCCGCCAGCCACTATTAGCTGTTTTACAAGAAATTTTTATTGTGAAATAATTATTGACACTCGAAAGGAAGAAAACTGTTAAAAAGAAACGAAACTCTTTTACATACATAAAAATGCCGCCGTATTTTGATCGACTTATTCATGTTAGTGAACTTAATTGCGTATTTTCATCCGGCGGAAAAATGGATTAAAGCGTGTAATTTACATAATCGATTTACTAAAAATCGATTATTATTATTAACCCTCGAGTGGGCGCGCGTGTGTCTGTCAGACCCATAGGGTTTTTAAGTTTTATAATTTAGACAATGCAGAAGATGTGGAGGAATTACAGCGTCTAATTTTTGAAGACGAGTATATGGGAGTTTTTCCTGTTGACGACAATATTGAAGAAACAGATGACAGCGACACAGAAGATAACGTTGAAACAAGGTCGGTAGATTCCGACACCGAACATGAAGTCGAAGAGGAAGACATTTATAGTGAAAATGAGACGAGAAATGACAAAGATTATTTTCTTGCAAAAGATGAAACAAAATGGCGAAAGACACCTTTGAAAAGAACACAATCAAGACCTCATAATATTTTGACTAATTACCCGGCGTAATACACGAAGCTAGAGACGCCAAAAGCGAGGTTGAGAGTTGGCTTTTGGAGAAACTTTTTATTACGGATCATATTTTAGACATTATCGTTGAAAACACAAACAAATACATAAACAGAATAAAGCGAAATTTTAGCGAAAGAGATTGGAGACATGTAGACGTGTTAGAAATAAAAGCATTTATTGCATTATTGTATTTGGCAGTGAGTTTTTCGTGCTGGACATCGTAATTTGCAAGACTTTTGGGCAATGGATGGTTTTGGAATCGACATTTTTAGAATGACAGTGTTAGAAAAACGTTTTCGATTTTTCGTGCGATCTCTTCGGTTTGATGACCATGTAACAAGAGAAGAGCGAAAAAGATTCGATAAGTTGGCGGCAGTTCGCGAAATATTTACGTTGTTTCTTCAAAACTGTAAGAAACATTACTCTCTTGGTCAAAACGTTACCATAGATGAACAATTAAGTGGATTTCGTGGACGATGCAGTTTTAGGCAATATATACCCTCCAAGCCTAGTAAATACGGTATGAAGATATTCTGTATGTGCGACTCTAAACTATATTATGTAAGTAATATGGAAATTTACTGCGGGCAGCAACCAGAGGGACCATATCATCAAAGTAATACATTAAAGGACATTGTTATTAGATTGATCGAACCAATTCAAGGATCAGGTAGAAATATAACAGCAGATAATTGGTTTACAAGTCTCAAATTGGCAAGAATTCGCAAGAATTGGAAAAAAAGAAATTGTCTTATGTAGGGACTATAAGGAAAAATAAGCGAGAACTTCCTTCAGATTTCGTTTCTGTAAAAAATCGTAAGCAATATAGCAGTATATTTGGTTTTTCAAAAAATGAAACTCTCGTATCTTATGCACCAAAAAAATAAAAATTATGCTTTCAAGTCTTCATGTTTCGAAAAATGAAGTATCTGACGATATCAAGAAAAAACCTGAAATGGTTCTCTTCTACAATGTTAAAATCCGGGGTTGATGTTGTAGACAAATTGTGTAGCACATATAATTGTGCTAGAACTACCAGAAGATGGAAAATGGCAATTTTCTATCATCTTTTGAATGTTGCTGGCATCAATGGAAGAATAATTTTCTTGGGGATTTAAAATGAATTTTCCACTAGAAGGGAATTTATTAAAAAAATGTCAATGCGCCGCGCCCGGCGGTGGCGCCACAATGCTGCCACAAAGCCACAAAGTTACACTACCACAAAGCCACAGTTTTAATCTAAAGAACTGCGTCGAAAAATCGTGAGTCCGCCGCGGAATTGCATTTTGAACGCTCATTGAACGCAGACGGCGACATACTTGAAGGTGCACTTTTACAGTGGAAATTTTCGCCGATGACCGTCGAACTTTCAAATTGCCGGCCAAAGAGGCGCTTGCGAAATACGCGTATCGGCGAGCGGCATCGCCTCCTGCTGCAAAATTCCGATTTGGCCACGCGGTGAGGTGCGTAAATGTCAAAAAATCGTGCAAAAAAAGTGATATTTTTCACCGTCGGCAGCTCGACGGGGACGGCTCGGATCGCGAACCCATAAAAGCAAAAGAAGCGCGGTCGTCCGTTCCGAATCGAACGCGTACAGTTTCGAGTCGCGCGCCCAAAAACGGCGACACTGCAGCGTGCAGACTGAACGCACCTTCCGGCAGAGGCGGATCCAGACTCGATTCTCACTAAGGGCAATCAGTGTTGTGACTAAGAAAAAACATAGGTTTAGGCCGAGGCCGCACTACGGTTTTTATCCCGCAAGCGGTAACCGTTATAACCGCGAAACCGCTCGAGAAACACACAGTATGCTATAGGAAAAATCAGTGGCGGGAACAAACCGCAAGTGAGGCCGCTTGTATTAGCTTACTTGAGTCACAAAATCGCGCGATTTAAAACCGCGGCGGTTTAGCCGTAAAATATAATAATCGTAATAATCCAAATTAACTCAAATAACAAAATCAATTTCCTGTTTACTTGCCTGGGAAAATTTTTCGATAACATTATCACGGTTAACATTTATATCTTGATGTATATTTAAAAAACATAATCCATTCAAGTGATCTTCCGTCATTCTTGTGCGCAACCAAGTTTTTAATCTTCGCAAAGACGAAAAAGATCTTTCAGCAGTTGCAACACTTATTGGTAGGCTTGCAAAAATGAGCAGCAATACATGAATGATTGGAAAAATAACATGGTCGCATTTATCAATGACTTCCATCACATCAGTTGGATAAGGATTCTCTATTCTTTCCCAATTGTTAGACTAAAACTCCCATTCTCCCTGCAACATTAGCTCAACTTGAAATTGTTGACACCCCAAAAATGAATTATATTTTTTGGATAATATCTTTTACCACAATGAATCTGTATTTTAAAGTATTTTCTTTGTTTGTAAATACATTGGGCATGAGGTTATTTAGCTCACAACATCTCCATTTCGTTGTCATTTCACAAGACGAGGCAAACGTATTTCAGCATCAATTTCGGAAACTAAAGCGGTTGCATTTGAGTATATAAGAGCAAATGTGTTTTCACAGTTTTTTCTCTTATTCTTTAATATCTGTATTGTATTATCTTTTAAGACGCCTTGCTTACACATCTGAGGCGACTGTAATAATCTACTCAACGGTGCAGTCGTTTTCAATATATCAGTCATTGCTATAAGAGCTATAATAAAATCAGATTAAGATAATGACGCTAAAAGTGTAGTGACCGCAGAACTGCTGTTTTTATCATTCCAGGATGAAATAAGTTGTAATGCTTCCATTATATTAGGCAAAGCAATTTGAAATTGTAGAAACGAATCATATCTCTCAACCTATCACGCTTCACATAAACTGCTTAATAGGCAATATGCAAGAAAATTAAATTTACTTGATTTTTTTTATCCCCGACACTTTGTGATCTTGACATTACAACTATACCATTATTTTCTGATTTAGTTTGTATATAATTCCAAAAATTTAAATCAAAAGTCCAAAATAACGTATGTTATGTGACGTGCACGTTGACATTTATCGGCCTCGTTATTCACAGATGTAGGTAGGTTAGACTATACACCTTGGTAGGGACTTCAACAGTAGGGATCAACAGTATTTATATTTTTTCCTATGTTAAAACGAAGTAAAAAGTAAATTTAGCAAATAAAAATTTGATGCATATTCCCTATTGTCCACCTAATTTTTGTTTTAAAATCAAATTTATTTTTGCTGATAGATAAAAAAATGCTATAGCAGATTTAATTATTCCAACAGCATTTCTGATAGTATTAATTGTAGTAGATGTATATATTGAATTATGCAATACATGATTAAAACAAGGGCATCTAGAAACATTTATAGTAGCATACAGAATGTCCGTAACTGCCCCAGCTACTTCAGCAGTCATAACGCTAAAACTATCAGTTCCAATCCCAACACAATTGTTAATATCTAAAGCTAAACTATTTATTAATTTCACAATAATTTCTCCAAGAACTTTTCCATTTAGCTTTGGTTCTGAACTGCTAGTGACATGCTCTGCTTCTAGATGTGCATCCACAAATGTAATAAAGTTTTCCCGAATATCATTTTTGTACATATAGCGAAAACTCACAGACATTTGTTTGATATGAGGCATATTTAGACAGTAGATCGAAAATCGCACTAAAAAAATTAGCATTATTAATTCGTGATATCGTTTCCTGAATTTCTTTTCCACTGTATTTAATCAATTCATTCTGAGTAAACTTGGATATATACGTTGCTCGCGATGAAGTATGTTTTAAATGATCTTGCAGAATATTATAGAGTTACAGAGTTACTTACTTTAGAACTGTAAAATTTCCTTCATTTTCATCAAATTTTAAATCTATTAAAGACCCGTCTCGATGGCCACATAACGGAATATTTTGTTTTCCCAAAAATATGATTGATTCAATTATTTTCAATTTTCAATTGCACGGTTTTCTTAAATTTGCTTCCAACGCATTCGCTTTAATTGATTAGGTTTTTTCTTTATCAGGACAATGATAAGTTTGAAGAAAACATTTACCTTTCAGAACGTTATCTATATGGTACTTATTTTTTCATGATGCAATAGAATATTGTTACTGCTAGAATGAGTGTGTCAAAGATCAACTGATCAACTTTTCGCACAATTAGATTATTTGGTAGTACAAATGGAAAACAGAAAAATTGCGAAAATGCGTGCGCGGTTTATTTGGGGTGCGAGAAACATGTAATACTTTCACTCTCTTACTTATGGCGCTCAGTGCGTTTCCTACTCGCTCTCCACTTCGTAAGTCCTCCTCATCGTGAGGCAGCGGTTAGCGGACGAATCCAAATCGGAATTTGCGTGAGCATACTGAATAATATATTGCTAGCTTTTTAAAACTTTTTTACAGGTAGCACAAAGCAAATACATGATGTAATATTTATGTTGTATAAATGTATATATTTATATTAATTATTTGGTAAATGTTTTTTAAAATTTAAAAATCAAGTTATTATATTCTCAGTCCGGGCAATTGCCCTCATTGTTTCTTGCTGGATTCGCCACTGCCTTCCGGCTAAGGAGAGCTGATACGTTTCGAACTATGGCGGGCGACTCCCTGGTCGCAGCGACGTGGCGCGGGGAAGGATTGCAAATTTACGGCGACAAAAATAAAATCCAGTTCGTTTCAATTTTTTGTCTCACATATTACCTTATGATGACATTCTGATAATTTTAATATGAATTTAGTCTATATTAGATATACACGATTAATTAAAAATGCAAATTTAAGTGGTTTTTTTTATATGACAAAAGTGCAACATTTTTTTACAAATTCACAACCAATCTTCGTCAGAATCAATAAGCATCACTATTTGCACCTACTTCATCATCACTGGCCATAGCGCCAGTAAATTCTCGTGAATATTCTTCATTGAGATAGTTGGGCATTCGAAGCATTCCTAAAACTAGCTCATTCCATTTTTCTTAATTCTTTATATTTTTTTTCCTATAACTGGTGATTAGAGGATCTGATGATATAAGTAACCAGTTCAAAATATCCGTATTAATTTTAATTCTTGACGTTTTCCTGGTGTGGTATCCGATAAGCTGTTTATAAGTCTTATAACTAGCCTCTATCTTCTGAGAGGAGGCCTACAGGCAATGCAAGTGACTTTATTATGCCAGCCCCATGCATCAATAATTTTGCATCATTAATTCAAAACACTTTGATTGTATCTTTTATTTGTTTTAATAAAATGTCATTTGGGTCGTTGACACAAAAGTTACCTAACAGGTATTGTACTAATCGTTCATTACACTTTAACGAAGAAAACTTATAAAAACTTTCTTCTCTTAATACAAAAAATTCAGTTCATTTCTGTTCAACGTTCTCTCTTGCAAATCGTGGTCATCACGACTACATGAAAAGAAAAGGAGTAATTCTCAGTAAGGTGGAACGATGTGGATGGGATTTTTGCTTTTCTAGAATTGTCAATGTTTGTTTTGTTTTACAAAATGTTTAATTTAACGGAACTATGCGGAACTTTTAAAAAAAATTAATTTGTTGCAGTTTATTACAAAATTTTGTTAATTTACGATAGTCATTAACAAAACTTTTTTTTACCCGCATTAATTTAAACTTTCTACAAATTTGATATTATTACATGTAAATACCTACTTGAAGCTATATTCTCCCTATTTAAAAAGTTCACAATTTTTTAACACAAAACCGACGTAGTTACTTTGTTATAAATTCAGCGCAAATAATTAATTTTTGGTACCTAAGGGACAAGAGCGATGTTTAACAGGTTCCCACAACCAATGGAATTGCTTTTCGCATTTATTTGTTTATAGTATTATGGATGGGTTATCTAACAATACATTTTAAGTGGTTTTGCATAATTGTAAGACATTGTAAAATTCTATTTTTGTCGCCGTAAATTCGTAATCCTTCCCAGTGTGCGCCAGTACCAAAATTCGCGGCTCGGTGGGGCCCATGAGCTGGTCGAAAATGGTGGAAAATTTGTAAACGCGACATCCTGGTGCCCCAAATATACATTCAAGGTTTTCTCTGTAAAGATTAACAGTTATATTAATTTTATTATATTATATGTGCGGAAAGCCAAAATGCCATTATACAATTCACTGAAAAATCCAGAACATTCACCAGGGGGCTGAAAAAATATGGACGTTTTACTTGTCATTTGTTTCCTGTAATACGGCGAGTTTCGGCTGGCGTCGCGACGGTTTCAAACGACGCAGCGCGATGCCGCTTGCAAAAGATAAAGCATTCAATTCTCTGCGGGAAACGCGCGGAACCGTTCCCGCAGAACTCAAATTGGCGATTCTGCGGGAGTTTTCCTGGACGTCCAAAAAAACGTCGTTTTTATGGCGTCGCGACGCCATCTTCAACGCAATCGGGATTAAACTCTGAAAAAAAAAACTATGCGCGAACGGCATCGGTACCGTACCGATCCGTCAATTGGTACGGACGTTCTAGGTACCACCCCAAAAGGCCTCTGGTTTTTCACTTTTTGGGCACTTTTCTCTCTAAACTGCCGCAGATTCGTAAAAAGTTGTCGTAGATTAAAAATTCTTGCCGGAATACCAAAAAAAGTTGCATTTTCGCTTGTACCAAGTGAACGGGATGGCGCAGGACGGCACGAGGGCTCTAAAAACGTAGCGCGCCGGCAGCTAAAGCGTCCGGGAAGAATTTTCGAGATCCGACGCAAACTGCGCAAAATTAAAAATGCGTGATTTTAGGTTTTGGTCTGATGCCGAACCTGAGGGAGTTGAGTCGCGAAAATTGCACCGCTCGACGGGACTCTCGGTTCTATAACAGGAAAATATACAATCTCGTTTTGCACCGGCGCCTCCGCTTCCGTCGGGCCGTTTCCGTAAAAAAACTCGATTTTCCAGGGCTTTGACCCTCTGGAGGGGCGCGGCAGGACGGAGGACGACACCTGGGGATGCGCAACGCACGGACGTATATTCGCAGTTAAAGCATCGAAGACGCACGGTTAAACCAGCGAAAATCTGCCGCCTCCGGCGGCATAAAAGAGCCGAATTTGACCTTTTCAAAAACCCACGTGGTACGGTTCCTCAGGTGAAATTCGGAAAACGCTACACGTCAGTCGTCTCAGAATTGATCGAAATTTGCAATTCCGTCGTGTACTAGCGATACAGACCGAATGCATCCCAACACAGGGGGTATATGTGGGGATACGGGAAAGTTTACATTACAAAAATTACCACTTTTACGGAGGTCACGGCGAAGATGCCCTGGAATATGAAATACACGAAATTATTCAGGTATAAAACTTTGAGACGCGTCCTCCGACACCACTCACGTCGCTGCACGACTATTGTCGGCGACGTTAAACACATTTTTATGCGAATCCGGGTCCTCCGACTCAAACGCCGCCTGCGGCGGCAGCAGTGCATCGGATTTTAGTCCAGTGCCCTTTGTATCCAAAGAATAGACAAACGACTCCACGCACGGCGGTTTTCGATAACGCTTCCGGATCGCGTCATTTAGGTTAGATTAGGTTTTCGGTTCTTCCGGATCGCGTCATTAGGCGTCCAAAAATGATTTTTTTGCAAGAAAATGGGTTTTTCGCATGTCCCAAAAATTTTAAGTAAAAAAGTCACAGTGTATGAAAAGGGAAAAAACCTGGAAAAATTCGCCCAGCCGCCCCCGAAGACAGGTGGGTGAAATTATTAAAAAAAAAACTGATTCTTTTACTAATCGGTTATGGGAGATTTCCAATCGTTGCGTAATATTTAAATATTTGATTTTTTTTTACAAAAAATCCCGATTTCTCTCCTCCTTTAAATTCAGTGACGGCTCGTTACTCGTTTAATAATCCAGCGCAGAACTAGATGGCGCTGGTAAAAAAAAATAAACACCGGGATACATCGCCCTGTATAAATTCACGGCCCCGGGTCACATCTCCCGGAATGACGGTGAAAGGGTTAAACATTTCCTCCATGACATATCCCTCCAAATTAAAATAAACAATGCCCTCTCCACTGAATTTACCCTTCTCCAAGGTCTTCCTCAAGGCTCCTCCCTCACTCCCTTACTCTATAACTTCTATTTTTATGGTGGTTTGGGGGAAGCTCTACGAATCTGCGTGTGGCTCTCACTCAATAAACCCCTTCTTCTACTTGGCTTTCCAGTGAGTCCAGCACAGAGTTATCGCCTGCGCATTCCTTCAGTGTGAGCAACCCGGATAGCTGTTACCGCCCTAGTTTTTTTTTTAGAGTTTTCTGCTACTTTTGCTATTAGCAAGTTTTAGCAAAGTGGTTTGTGGTAGTTTGTGTAGTGGTTTATGGTCAAGTGGTAGTTTAGCAATTAAGATTTAGCAAAGTGGCTGCTTGGGTAGCACGTTATTCGGCCACTTTCTAGGTGATAATGCTACCAATGAAATTGGAGATTACTTTCCAATGGGATTGATCTATTAGCATTTTTCTGACGGAGTTATCAGGGGTCAATTCTCATACTTCTGAAATTGGTAGGTGTCCGTAGCTTATCCACAGTGGCGTAGCGAGCATAACTGGCGCCCAGGGCACGATACTTCATTGGCGCCCCACTTCCACCCTCCAGAAACACATATAATAATATAGTAAATAGAATTTACTCGTAATACGAATATAATACAAATAGTAATATGATGTACTCACATTAAAATATCTATCAATCTATTACGAATAGTTAACTAACCTTCTAGAAAATATTATACTGTGTTGGGATAAATAAGAACAAGGGCTCAGGTTACACTTTAAATTTGAAACAAAATAATCTAGTTAAGAAACTCAAGCCAGAGATTGGGTTTGGCAATGTGTCTGTGTCAGTGGAAAAATTATTTCAATATTATACTATAATATATTAATACAAATAAGTACTGTATTACATATTGTATACATTTTTCTTGCTTTAGATGAAGCAAATTTATCAATTACTGCATCAAAGTCGATCATTTCTAATTTTTTTTTCTTTCCACATTTAAAATAGGCGATCTTGTCCCACCTTTGATCGTAGATATGTGAAAATTTATTTTAATTTGCTGAATGAACGTTCACATCCAGCAATTGATAATGAAATAGTAAGGGGTATTTGAAGTGGGACTCTCAAGTATGGAAAAACATCTTCGCCATACGCGATTATAAAGGTATGAAGCTGTAATGGAGTTTTAGGTTCAATTTCTTTTCTACTGCGGAGTAACATCTTTCAGTCACATATTTCGACATAGAGTTTTATTCCATTAAAATCTGTGTTATAAAATTCGCCCAAATTTTTAGAATTCTGTTGAAGACTCTTATCATCATTATCCTTGTTTAGAAAATTTTCAACTTCCAGTAAAAATCCAAATTTGGAATTAAGTTCAATTAGTCGTGTGAATCGTGTACTAATTTCTTGCTGTAGACGATCAAAACAATTTTCATAACCCGAGAAATTTCACTTTCTGCGGAAACGTCTACATTACTACAATTCTCCTGGCATTTTCGGTGTCTTCTAAGACGGATTGTAATTTCAATACCCCATTTTTCACAGAGAGACTTAGTCTTTTCTATTGCCTGCTCGCAGATCACTTCTCGAATTGCCGCAACCTCAGTCGCTAATGATTCAAGATCATGGAACGTTTCTTTAAAATTCGTTTTAGGATCTCGAAATCTGAACTAAACTCGATCAATTCTCCAAAAGATTTCATGCCAGAAATTAACCAAAGTTATAAAATTAAAACTCAATATATTTTTTAATAAAATTGTTGCTTCACATCTGGTGTCACTTGTAGTCGTACCGTCCTCTGAAAATTTTTCGAATACTCCTACTAACCCTTCCAGCCCGTCGACAATAATGCTAACCGCTTGACCTCTGGCACTCCAAGGTGTTTCAGATGCACGTTTAACAGTTTTCTTTAAATATTTTTTTAATAATTCCCTTTGCAATGTGGAACGTGAGAAAAAGAGATATACTTATGCTTTCTATTATCCCAAAACATGCTCCTACTTTTAAGGAGTAGTTATCACAAAAAAAATAATGCTTTATTGTTTTTTTCCAAATTTTTTTGTTGAACGCCAGATATGTGACCTGACATCACGGCAGCGTTATCATAACATTGTGATCTACAGTTTGTTAATGAAATCTGATCGGAATTTAATTTTTCTAAAATTGTATTTTCAATGGAGGATGCATTTTTGGCATACATTTCAATAAATCCCAAGAAAGATTCTTTGATAGAAACTTTTCTGTTGGTAAAATCAATAATAAATACTAAAGACTTGTGACATTTGTTCTCGATGAGCGATATCAGGGGCCGAATCAAATAAAAGTCCATAATATTTATTTCTTTTAATGTCCCTTATTAGTTGATTTCGAACTGTGGATGCCAGAAGATGAATAAATTAATTTTGAATTTGTGGTGATATATATCAGACAGTTCTCGGCCTTTCCATGACATTTTTAAGATGATTTGCTAGTAGTCGATAGTGGATCAAACTGAGCTACAGGTTTAAGTATTAGTAATAAATTTCCGACATTGGTACCATCTTGAAGCGCTAGATTTTCAACATGACCAGAGGAAGATTTTGTATAATCAGATACTTTATCCAAGCTAATATTCGTTGGAATATATTTCGCCACCGTTCTTTTTCGGACTGTGGCGGACTTTAGTATTTGAGCCGTTTATTTTGAAAGTGGCCTAAGTCCATTTTTTTAAATATTGAGTTAGCTACCTAAATAGTTAGATTTTTAATTGATCTTTTTATACTGAAGTAACTTGTTACTAATATATTTAAAGATTAAGATTTTGTGGCACCAAAATTTTCTGTGTTAATGAAGTGATGAAAAAGTTTAATTTGAAAGTGGCGTAAGTCCAATCGAGAGAGTTTCAAACGATATAGAAAATATGCAATTAAAGTTTATGTGATCTCGTAAGCTTTATGTTAGCTTTTTAGGTTGTTTAGGTTTTATGTAAGCTGTAATTTTGAAAGTAGCAGTTGAATTATCAATGTGCAATGAATTTATTATAAACAATTTAATTTCAAAATTTCAACAAGTTTCGATTTGCTAATGGATTCATATGGGCCTCTTGATATACCATTGTAATTTTCAGTAATTCGTTAATAATTTGTTTATAACAAATTAAATTACAAAAAAAAACTGTATGAGAATATGAATATATTAAAATATCCCAAGAGAAAACTTATGAATCTTCGAATATGAATTTCAATGTGGAAATAAAAAAACTACAAAATAATACGAGACCACTCACAAACCTTAAATACAAAGAATTTTGGTATACCACCTTTATATATCACATTGTATACCACCTGCCCACAATAATTACTTTATATCCCTCCCGCATACACAAACTGGAGAAAACTGAATAATTATTAAAAAAACAATATTAATATTAATGTAAAAATTATTTAACAACTGTTTTTTATCATTCTTGATTTTATAAGATGAAAGTGTTTATCTACGACCACTATTGTAAATGTCCATTATTGTACAGTTTGTGGACTATGTAAATACATTATAACACATACGTATGTTATGTTTACGATTCGTTGATTGGCTGAGAGCTGATACTACGTGTTCATGCGTTCAGCGCCCCCCGTGCCACAATTCAAACTAACGGGAATTGACATTGCGTACATTGGGTTGCCTATATCTATGAGCCCAGTTCAAATTCCAGTTTAACACAAATAAGTACTAAATAATAAGGTATGTAAACATTAAGAATGTATTTTTTTAAATTTCTTTCAAGTTAAATAATGTCGAGTATATATGAAAATACAACTGTTTAGGTTATGTAAAATATACTTCTTATTAGAAATATATAAAAATATATTTCTTATTAGGTTATGTAAAATATACATAACCTAATAAGAAACAAATTTGTTACACCAAACATATTTTTCTTATTAAACAGAAACAAATTAGTGTGGTCGTAGAAAAAGTATAGTACATAACTCGAGTTGTAAGGCAATTGCATTCTCCATTCACTTGCACGAATTGCACTCTCCGCTACATATGCTTCTTACAACTCTCGTTACGTAATATACTAATACATTTATCTTTATTTCAAGGAAAATTTATTTTATGTATAGATGGACTTGTGCTTTTTAAAAAATTGGAAACATGATTTCATTGATTTTGAAAGTGGCCCAATTCCATTTACAGCCATGAAAAACATATTATTTCTTAAATAACGTTAAATATGCTAATTGGGGTGATAAATTTGACACCCTTAGAAACACCAAAACATTATTCTACTATGTTATCTGTTACCCATATTTTTAAATTTTATCCAACTCAAACCCTTTATTATCTCGATTCGAACATAAATGGAGTTAGGTCACTTTCAAAATAAACGGCTCATTTAGTGTTTCTAATGATGCATCGATTCCCGTTTTATTAATCAATCTTATTTCTGTTTCTTTCCACATTCTAAAAGATTTTCGATGATTTGGACTTCTTTCATGGTTACTCAATTGATCTGTTTTGCTCCATTTATTAAAACCAAATGATTTATTAAAATCAAACGAAAGATATGTGCGAAGTTGATTCGATATTATTAGAAGATTAATATTGAATTTTAAATAAGAAACATCTTTGAACTCCAAAACGTCTGGAACTACATTAAGGGTTTCTGTTGCATTTTCTGTACTTTTTATTAGATATGGACACGGATTTGGAACTACAGATGTACTTGGGCTCCCATATTCATCTTCAAAGTCTTGTATTCATTGTGATGTGTTATCGCATAAAAGTTTAGCAGTAGTAGTAGTACAACGTGAATCTGATTCTGACTCTGATTTTATTCTTCATGCTTCTTATCTTCTGATTTTTCTCTTTGCGATTTTTTTATTAAATAGGATTTCATTGTTATTCTGGATTTCTCAGTTTCTTCTTCTTGCTTTAGTTTTCTTTCTCGAGGCATTGACAAGTTTTTTCCAGGCATTGACATGGTCTAAATAAAATGTAAATTTTTATTATATTAATTATGATATTACCTTTGAACAACTTAAGGTATAACGCAAAAATGTTATTTGCTAGCTCTGAGGAAGCCACAAGTGGTGTCGAAACGTCGGCTTTGTAAATAATAAAGGATTTTTGACTAAAAACCCGATTATTTTTATCTACGTCTATATTTATAACTCGGCCGCAGTTTAGGTTTTTACAATATCTAACGTATATATAGCTCAATATTTAGAAACTACTACTACTGCACATTTATATTCTACACTACTGCACAGGTAAATTCCATATTCATTATTTCATGTCGGAAAAATATAAAGAAGAACAGATTACATTAGTTCAAAAAGATGCGGGTTTTAAAATAAGCAGCGTATAAAAATATTCCCACCGAGCGCAACAGCAGTAGCGCCAAAGGTGACACTTTTAAGAACTTCATGGCCGAAATACGAGAAAATATATTTCCTTAAAATCATTATTTATCAAGTGCATGAAAAGTTTAAAAGTTTGTCTGAAAATGTTTTCCCTGTTGATTGTAAATATATAATTTGAATTTTGCTAACAGCTTCCATTCGCGAGATATGACTTTATAAAATTGACAAAATCGAACGAATTTTCGCGAAATTTGGTAGCCCGAGCAGAGAACTGGGTAGCTAATCAATATTTTTAATCACTAATTAAAATTTTAATTCATTATTTCGGTCCAAAAAAATGTGCTTTTTCGTTGTTTTTCAGAAATTCATTACTTTCTAAGATCGAACGCCAAAATGAACTCGATGAAAACTCGAACGCCAAAATGTCTTAAAATTTTACTCAATTTTAGCAGACCATCGAGAATGGAAAGACTTTGCATATTTGTAAAAATGCTTGTAAATTTGTAAAAATGCGTTTTTAAATTTTACTGTAACTCATAATATCCTAACCTAATAACCTAATAACGATTTTAGCAAAATCGATTTTCTTGCATTTTATCGTTTCCGCAAAGTTGATGCCGGTTCGACTATCTAATGACTAATTGACTAATTTTGAGATGGTGAATCGATTGGTGCCAACTAGAAGTCTCTGTGACAAGCCGTTCAAAAATAATGACATGCAAGAAAATGTATTCCCGGAGAATCATTATCAAGTGAATGGAAAATTTCAAAGTATGCCTGAAAGCGGTTTTCCCTGCTAGTAAATATGCAAATAGCATCTCGCTAGCTAGCCGCTTTTGGATTCCGGATAAGCGGAGTAGAATTTGTGGTTTTCATTTTGAATCCAGAAAGCCCAAGTTATAATGCGACTTTTTTGACAATTTAGCCAAGACATTGAAGCGATCACAATCTCCAGTTAACCGTTAAAAAAATTGAATAGGAGACGAAGTTGTCATTTTGGCCACGGGAAGCGCTAAGCGCGGTTATCCACGGAGCGAATAGGTATTACTATTTTAGCAAAATAAAGTGTTCAGAAAGAAAGAACGTTTTGTATACGGTGATCATCTATGATCATCTTAGATTTACAGCTAATTTAATATGTAGCTATGATTATTATAAAATAACAATTAAAATTTTCTGGAAAATCTTAGTCCTTGGACACCATTTGGCGCCCCTCTGCAAGTGGCGCCCGGCGCATGATACACCCCCTTGCACCCCCCTCGCTCCGCCTCTGCTTTTCCATCGCTCGCAAGAGAAGAGTGTGTGATCAGCGATATCTGGCTGCCCACTCTTCTGTCTCAGCGACTTTGAACCTGTGTAGGTAGACTCTAAAGCAACCGTGTCCGCTAAGCAACTAGGTTACGTTGTAGGATTTTTCGTGCTCTCTGTTGACCCATGGGCGCAAGTCAGGAATCAAGCGCTTGGTCCATGAATTCTTCTCTGTTTCCGTTTCCTACCTTGCCTCCCATTTGTGTTGAAGGCGTCTGTGGGCTTTGGCTTTCTCTACCTTGCCTTCTTCGTGTATGCGAGCTCGCTCTTCGACGAGGAGGTCGATGGGGGAGGCAGCTGGATATCACCCAGGCAGCTTCTGTGGACACGGTGTTATTTGCGCTAGTAATCCGGAGCATAGTCAATCACCTAGCCACCTTTCGAGTATATGCTAGTTTTTCTGTATTTTAACAGCATCTTGCCAGAAAGGCATCTTGCCGCGTAGAGAAGTATTGAATTAACAACAGAGCTCAGTATCCGGCGCTTGCTTGCTCTCGGGCCTCCTACGCTGGGCATTAGTCTTGTGAGTGCGGTGGCTGCGGAATCTTCTTGGCGACCCAGTAAAAGTGCGTCGTCATGTTCATGTTTCTGCCCAGTTGAACTCCGAGGTATTTCACGGATTCCTGTGATCGAGTCGCTTCCATGATTTCTATGGTCATTTGGGTCAGTTTGCGCCCCCCAACCAGGATGACTGTCTTGTGGGGCGCTAATTTCAGTTGCTGTGAGCCAATCCTGCGATGAACCTTGTCCAGTACCTCGTTTATGTTTGTTTCTATGTTTGTGGCAACCATTCCCAGGTCGTCTGCGAATCCAACCAGCGTGAACCCTTGTGGCATTGAGATGTCTAGAACCCTGTCGTTTACTCTATTACCTATACTGCCACGACATATACAACCTTACCAAACCCAAATCAATCTCTCCGCCTTTGTCCTACAAGACGCCGACGACACCGCCCTCATATAATTGATTGATACGAGAGCGGATTTAATTGTATGAAAAGGAATAAATATTTTAAAATTTAGTGTATTTCAATACAAGCTCCACCATTTAATTTTATTGGAATTTAACTTTAAATTAGATCTGTCTGATATGTAATAGAAAACTAAGAAAAGTGAATGAGACGGAACGGGATGTGAAGTCTGCTAAGCATCCTGGATATAAATTCTTCAGGCCAAGTGCAATTATAGAGGGCATAAAAGAAGTGTGCATGCTAGAAATAATATCTGGTCATCGACACTAACAAGAACATAATGTTTTACTACATAACTATAAAATATATTTATAAATAAATTAATTAAAGTTAATTAAAGAAATAAATTAAAGTAGAGGAATTATATACTATATTTGGTTTGCATAAATTAAATCATTATTAAATAAAAAGGTTACATTAATTTAATACTTTAAATAAAATTATTGTAAGATAATAGCATGTAGTTTGAATTGATAAATTCAGATTATATATGTTATTTCTATGTTTATACCACTGATTTTGTAGAAACTTGCGAAGTTATATAAATCTAAACACTTATGGATTACAACGTAGTAATGGTCTCTACCCATCCTCTTCATTAATAGTACTTAAATTAATACACTTAAAATTTTATTATTTGTTGACTAACAAAATTCAGGGCAAATTGCGCTGTATCCAAGCTCAATTGCAGATTTTAGAAACCTCATAATTATTTGGTTCATCTTATTTACATCGTTATTCCGACACTTAAGTTAATAATTACTTTCCAGCCGTATAGAAAACGGCCGAGATTATTCCGACCCTGAAGGCAGGAAATCCTGACCAAGATTATTTCAGCTACTGCCCATCTTAGCACAGTAGGCAAATTGTCTGGAAAAGTAATACTACGTAAAGGTTCTAACCGTTGAAATAAATACGAAGCTTTAAAACGACATTATTTGGATTCAGACTAGGCCAGAACGCCAAGTAATTTTAATACAATTATATCTCTGCAGTAATATGGTTAGACGCGAGTTATTATAAAAATCCGTTAATTAAGTTAAGTAACTAACTAGTAACAGAGCAGCACTATGTTACTAGTACTTGTACTAAGTTCCAGATCCCATCAGACCCAGTGGTTTGATAAATATGGTGTGATTGAATGAAATAAAAGGAACTTGTGTTATTCGTAACGAAACTTTTTCCACTGGAGCTGGTGAATACTGTCTGTTTTTCATCTATGACTTCGGTTACAGTTGATAATTAATAATGTAAATTATAAAATTGTGTCTGTTAAATAGTGGTCGATTGATTAATAAGCTTGAATTTTGGATAATACCAAATTGAACAGTTATGAACATGATAAATACGACACATTCGTTAAAACCACTCTCCATTCCTATAAGCTGCGACAGGCTTTAATAAATCACTTTCGGACCAACGTCCGTAATGTCCTCTTTTAGCCATGTGATCCCTAAAATCATAAAAATTTAAATTGGAATTGTAATTTTTCACGGTTTCCTAAATTGGACCGGTCCATTCTGGGAAACTACGATGTGGTCCAATCTGAGCAACTTTACTAATTTTTTTTTCTTGGCGCTACAGTCCTCTATGGGCCTTGGCCTGCTTTACACCGTCCTTCCATATCCTTCTGTCCTGTACTGTGTGAAGCCATTGCCGCACCTCGAGTACTTTCAAGTTTTTCCGTTTTCCTAGCCTTGATTCGTTGCCTTGTCGTCGCCGTTTTGGACAGTCCATTCCGAGGCTGCTGTGTAGTTATCGTAACTTGCTGTGTTTTTACTAGGCAGGGTTGTTGGCCCTGCGCTAAACCCCCTTTTCGGAGGGCCATTTCTCCCGCTCTCGCTAGCCCCGTCCTTCCTCCTCATCCATACGGGTTGGATACCGCATCTCAGAAGAGGTTGGCCGGGTTACCAGGGTTCGCCAGTCTTGGCGGTGAGAGTCGGAATTAAGTAGGAGAAGCTATGCGATAATCTGCTGTGCGATTATCGTGCGGTGCACATGCACTACTCCATTTGAACCCCAACTCTACTCATAACGCAACAATATACTACATAACCTAACTTTTAACTTGTAGCTAATAAAACTATATAGTAAATTCTACCTGAATAAATCTGCTTTCTAAATATGTAATACAATTTGATGTTACTTACTTTAAAAATGAAGATTGTTTCGTTGTTTGTTGAATTATTTAGTTCCCAAATGTGAAAACAATAATTTTGTTCTACAAACACGGTCATGCGACGTAATGCGTATCTACTTTTTGCAGCAGCGTAGTTTAGGCTAATGTATGTTAAGTTGCCTACATTAGGACATATATGTGTTCTGCGAGCTATATACAGTGGTGGTTCAATCTAGCCGGCGGTCCAAATTCGGCAACTCTCCCGTATATTTCAGAAAAAGAATAAACCTCATGTTTTGTAAATTTGTTGCTAAATACATCTAAATCTAAATTCACGTCGGAGATTTATCAAGTCTTATCATTATCTAGCCATATTCAATCTTGTTCACTCTTGTCCAAAATTTTGTATTGTAGTGTATTATTGTCTTGTAAATAGTTGTTCAGTTTTGATCAGTGATCTGTATTCTGCTCAGTGATTCAGTATCGATAATATTATCAATCATTTATGTTCGATCTTTTCTGATTTCGCCTTGTCTAGGCTTATATGGGTGATCTATCATGGCCTGTTTTGTATTGTCTGTGATTATTTATAAAATCAATATTTGTCTTCTTACATATAACATACACGAAAGAAATGCCTAGTAAATTTTCGAAATTTCAGTGGGACATATGTGTATCATTCGGGGCGAAAGGGTTAAAGTGCTAATTTTTGTTAGTCAAGTGTACCCCCCTACTGCCAGCTATATGGCTGTTTCTGGATACATGAAAAAAATCACAATATTAGTATATATAACGAAGTTAAAAGCAAAAGTATCACAGCTAAGTAGGCTTTATTAGTTTACGAGTAATAGTCGACCAACTTATAAAAAGTAACAAATCGAGCGGCAGCCGTCTAACAGTAATATATTATTGGTTATGTTGAACGTCAAACTCGACAACATCAATGTCAACTGATTAAGTTATTGGTTATGGAATTTTTTAGAGATTTGAGTCTTGAGTCATAAGGGTAAGAATGGCAACTACGGAACCCTACATTGCGCGTGGCCCGATACGCACTGGCCGTTTCTTGATAATAAAATGTTTTAACTGTCGCAAATTTTGTTCACTCTGTAGCTTCGAAACAAAGGGGTTTTCAGAAATCATCATACGACAAAATATTCATAGAATATGCCAAGGAACTTCTTAATACCCTGTATAGATAGGACAATCATAAAACACATGATGTTTGATGCTAAAAAGGAAAATCTATTAATGGTTGCTTAATGTGCTATAATCCAGTTTGATTATGTTCTCGAGAACTATGCGAAGAATGCCTGGAATGTTTGAATTATAATTTTTATTTCACATATAATAAAAGTGTTTATATCGTTATTACCTTCTTAATAAAAAAATTTAATAAAAAAATGCCTACAAAACGGCGATAAGTCTCTCACTCAGCAAATATTTTTAATGCGAGACAAAACTGGAACCGAATTAAGGAGGTTCGAGCGTAACTAATGAGTCAAAATAGTGCTTGAATTTTTCTATATTTTCAATTATCCTAGTAGTTCTTAAAATTCATTATTTTTATTTATATTGACATAAGAAATTTTAAAATTGGTAATTATTATTTATTTAATAAAATAAAGTTATTAAATGACTTCGTTATTTTTGACTTATAAGGTGACATAAAAAGATCTGGCAACATCAGTGTTATGAGTCGACAGGTTGTAAAGGGATCAGAATTTTATTAGCCCAAGATGTTGGCCGAAAACCTCGAATTACCAAAAGACCAAAAATTATAGGTAATCTATGTAAAAAGCTGGAGTGTATTCTATCAAATATTTCCACAGACGTTCAAAAGTTCAAAATGTTTTTCCATGTTTTTATTTTCTCTCACAAGCAGCTGGTAACGCAACGTTGCCAAACCATCTGTCATGTGAATTACTGTCGGTAAACTAGATTAAAAAAAAAAACTTTAATTATTTAAATAATTACATCGGGAACATCACATTGCTTTAATGTTACGGTCTTTTAATAATATCTAAGTTAATTGTATATAGTTTTTTATTCCTTAAACTTGAGAAATTAATATCGAAAAAAATAAATAAGGACGTGACGGAAGTTTGCTGGCCATGGAAACTTGTGTATAAGATTCGAAAATATATCATTTTTGATTTTTTTTCCGGATAAACTAAACGGAGGATCACTTTCAAATTTAAAAGGACATAAATATAGTATTGATCTTCACGTATAAAAGTTTCAATGCTTAAACTTGAAAAAGATATTAAACATGGGATTCGCTCGAACCTCCTTAATACGCAAGCATATTTTTGGTATTTACTAGAGAATTGAACGAATCATCTACTCTAATTATGATATACACTACTAGAGATGCTATAGACACATACCCAAAAACTTGATTTCTAAGTACCAATTCAATATTTTGGTCTCAAACTACGGGAACCGTACGAGTCCACGTGTTGCTTTCTATGTTTTACAATTAGTTTGAACAAATCTGAAATACGCTAATAAGTACAGGCCGGTATAATGTTGTGTTCTCGCGATATTTACATGGAAATCTTCTGACGGGAACAAATGACTAAGGTAACTGTAATTCATTGGATAAAATTTTAGGTTCTCAGGAGGGACTAACTGTCCTTCCTTGTTCCTTTTTATACAATATTTTTATAAAACTATATCATCTCTTATTTTATTTTTAATAAATATTACTTCCGTAATACATATTGCTTGCTTCCTGTGTCTCCAGGAAGGAGCAAAGAGCTTCCACGAAACAAATCCTTCGTGTATTGTTCGATGCCAAGCACTTGATCTCAATCCATTTCTCCTGGCCCTGCTGTGCACAGTGCGTCCAGTATTATTTAATTCTAGTTTTTGATTTCATGCCAAATGTCGTCATCGTATTTTCTCCTGGTGTGTTTTGTGAAAGCTTCATTAATCTTGTATAATAATGCAACTGCAATTTTTTTTAAGATCTTCGCGTTTTTAAATGTTTACATTTAAAAACGCTACAGAAAGTTACAGAAAGGTAATTCTTGCAATGAATGAAACAAAGACATTTGTGATTGTGAGACATTTAGGTCTTTATAAGGACATTTCTGATTGTGAGTAGACGAAGAGAAAATAATACAATATTTTTATTAAACTACTCTCTCTAATTTTACGTCATGTAACTTTTGCAATACACAAATTTTGGAAATCAAATAATTTAAAAATCTTATAATATTAAGCATTCACAATTTTCTAAATTACGTTCATCAACTTTGTTATGAGTAAATTATACATTTTGAAATTTCTTCTAAACTTATAAATTTGGAAAGTCGTAAAGACAATTAATCTATTAATAATTCCACAGCTATGGGTAAATGTTCAGTGAAGTGAATTTGATTTGAATTAGTTTGACGTGTCAGATTTTACGTAAAAAAATTAAATTTGAAAAATTATCACGTTTATATGCTTACAATTTTGTTTCAAATGCTGGAAATTATACATGTTTCTTCTTCTTAGAGTGCCTATACGTTCCGTATGTTGGCAATTATGTTGACTATTCGAACTTTGTTAACAGCAGCGCGGAAAAGCTGAGTGGTTGATTGGTTAAACCACATTCTTAAATTTTTCAAACACTATATTCTCTTTCTGCCCACTCCTCTAGCTCCATATACCTTGTCTTGGAGGATCTTCTGCAAAAGGACATATCGGCTCTCGTTACGCATTATATGTCCCAGATATTGTAGCTTTCGAGTCTTAACTGTATTCAGGAATTCTTTTTCCTTTTCCATCCTTCTCAGCACCTCCTTATATTCCCTCTATTTTTTTTCACTCTATCCAAGGTATTCGTTGGATTCTTCGGTACAGCCACATTTCAAATGCCCCAAGTTTTTTGGAGGAGGCCTCCATATAAGTCCCCATAAAAAAGGGTCGAATATACGTAGCATCACAGTAGGCGAATTTTCGTTGACAGCTGTAAGTCGTGACTGGTAAAGACTTTCTTCATCCTGATAAATGCCGTTCTGTCTTTTTCAATGCCCGTTCTGATCTCTACAGAACGCTCCCAGTTATCATTTATGTTCGTGCCCAAGTATGTGTATTTGTTGACTTTTTCTAAAGGAGTTCCGTCTACCAATAAAATACCGCGGGTGTTTTGGTCTTTACTGATTATCATGAGCTTTGTCTTGTTGGTGTTTATTTCCAAACCATATTGTGGACTGTATGATGTAACACTGTCCATTAGGCGTTCTAAGGAAGCTAGGTTATCTGCAAAAAAAAATGACATCTGCATACTTTATGTTATTTAATCGTTCTCCATCTAGCAGGATTCCAGCATCAATAAATTGCAGAGCTTTTTTGAAGATGTACTCCGAGTACAGTTTGAAAATTACAGGGGATAGTATGCATCCCTGCCCTATACCACGTAATATTTGTATCTCTTCCGTTGTCTCTCTGTCTACCCTGACATAAACACTCTGATCCAGTAGAGATTTCTGATGATTTTGAGGTCCTTCCCATCCAGGTCAGCTTTTTGCAGAACTTCCATCATTTTCGTGTGTCGCAATTAATCAAATGCATGCGTATACATCGCAGTTTACATCCCTGGATCGCTGAAACAACACCTGGATCGAAAATGGAGCCTCACTAGTCCCTACAGCACTTTTAAAGCCGAATTGGGTCTCCGATATCTGTTCCTCACATAGTTTAAATATTCTATTATGAATTATCTTCAGGAATATCTTTTGTAGATGGCTCATCAAGCTTATTGTACGAAACTCGCTACATTTCATAGCATTAGGCTTTTTGGGGAGGGTAACAAATTCAGATTTTAGCCATTCCGTGGGTATGACGCCCTTATCATAGATCACATTGAACACTTCTCTAAGCCTCCTTAGATTCTTCCCCTCGATCAACATTAATATTTCTGCTGGAATTCTATCGGGACCCAAGGCCTTTTGATCTTTAGCATTTTTTAAAGTTGCATGTACTTCTCCTTCTAAGATTGGGGGGCCATCTGTTTTTTCAATATTGGGTGACACCTTTCTCACGTCGTCAAACAGTTGTTTAATGTATTCCTCCCAAGTTTGTTTAATTTCCAACTTTTTTACTATAACTCGGCCTTGGTTATCCTTATGTACATTAACTGTTCTTCTCTTAACTGTTCCCGCCATTTCCTCTACCTTCTTGTGCAAATTAAAGCTGTCAAAATTTGCAGGAAATTCTTCGATTTCCGCACATTTTTCCAGTTTTTCTTTTTCTTTAGCAATTCTTATTTTCGCCCTTATTTCTCTCTGTATGTTCATGTATTCTCTCATTTTATATTTAAACAATCTCCTTCTTTCCATCAGTTCCAGGATCTTGTCTGTCATCCAAGATTTCTTCATCTGTTTGCTAGGCTTTAAGTACTTTTCTTTGAATTTATGTATACTCTCTCGAAGCACTTTAAGGTATTCCTCCACACCTCCATCATTTTCCTGCTCTTCCGTCTCTGTAAAAAGTTCACTTTTTACCAACTTGCTTGTTGCTGTGTCTTTTAGACTTCTGAAATCCTATCGCCCTACATGTTTTTTCTCTACTCTTGTCAGACTGATTCCCATTTTTCCTATCGGATCAGGGTTTTGATCCGATCGTACATCCGCTCCTGGATAGGTTTCTATATTTCTGATGCTGTATCTAAATCTCTTATTAATGAGTACGAAGTTTATTTGTCCGAAGTCTATTTGCTCGAAGTCCATTATTCGACTTCCACTTGTAGAATCTTCTAGAATGGTGTTGAAAGAAAGTATTGCTTACAATCAGATCATGTTCCGCTGCGAATGTACTCAGAGTATCACTACGCTCATTTCTCTCGCCCAGTCCAAAGTCTCCAATGTATTCTCCAGTTCTTGCCTTTCCAAGTTTGGCGTTGAAATCACCCATAATAATGTTTATATCATGCTGTGGCAAGGTATTGGTGATATCTGATATTTTCTTATAGAACTGGTCTACGTCCTCGTTGCTGTAGTAGGAGCGTAAATTGGAATGAGATTGACATTTACGCACCTTGCATTAATTTGTAGAAGCGCTATCCTTTCTGAGATTGCCACAAAGTTGGTAACACACGTCACAATTTGTTTGTGCACTATAAAGCCAACACCATGCTGGAAAGGGTTATTTAATGTCCCAGAGTAATATACAGAATAGTCCTCCTCGTTGTTATTAGTTCCTGTACCATACATGTGTAGAACTAAATTATTTAAACCTTATAACGTAATATTTAACGCATTTAACACATTAGCAGCCGCAATGTTTAAAAAAAATTTATCTGGGAGAAGTTGCTTTTTCAGCTAACATTACTTGTGAAGTACTTTGTACTTCACGGTCGTTACTTTGAGAAGTAACAGGAAACATAATTCAAAAGAAGTTTTGTTAAAAGTACCGAATAAAGGAGAATATTTTGGAGAAGAAGCTGTAATGGAAAGATTAGAGTAATGTGCTGACATTGAGTACGAAAATACAGTAAGTACCGTTCAGCGCAAAAGAAGCGAAGTAGTTAAGCCTGATATAGTTGTACACTATAAAAATTCTCAGGCTTTTATGGACCAATCGGACCAGATAAAGCCGTACTCCTCGTCATTAATAATAGGCATAAAATGGTACCGTAAATTAGCATTAGTTACTTGCGTAACAGAACTGTTACGCAAGCAAATATTTCCATAACTGAATTTAGAGAACACATAGTTGAAGAATTCCAGGATCCGAATGAAGACAAGGGAACAAAGAACAAAAGTACCTGAATCCGAAGTTAGTCATTATTTGAAAGAGGTCACTTATGAAGAGAGAAAAAGATGTGTCAGATGACATGAAACAAATTCCTCTACATCAGGAAGAGCCGCAGCACAGAAAATTACTTCGAGATCCGAGTTCAGTTGCATACAATGCAACAAGTTTTATTGCCTTGCTTGCTTCAACAAAGTGCATATAATTCTTCTTGAATGGCGCTACAGCCCAAATCGATACTTGGCCCCCTGCCTCCAACTTTCGCGGTCGTTTGCTGCCCTTCTCCAGTTTTGTATCTGCAGCAGATCTTGGGTGTCGATTGCTACTTTTACCCGCCCACCCCGCTGGAATTTGAACACCAATTTTTGAACCCCTGTGTCTGGCATTCGTATCAATGCTGTCATAGGCTTGTTTAAAGTCAATGAAGATTTGGTGTCTATCCGTGTTATATTCCCTGCATTTTTCATATAGTTGTCTAACAGGCCTGAAACCGGCCTGATACCCTCTTAAAATATTCTTGGCATATCGTTCAATCTTAATAATGTTTGTAAATACTTTCAACGCTATACAAAGTAATGATATTCCCCTATAGTTGCCACATGTTTACTTATCTCCTATTTTGTGTATGGGGTGGATAATGATCGTTCCACTCTTCTGGTAGTTGTTCCGTGTGCCAGATTTTGATAACTAACTTATACATATTATCCATTAGTTTTATTGTTTTTACAGTTTTGTTGTTTTTCAGCGATTTTAGTGCACATAATTACGAAGCAATAAAGTTGTGAATGAATGTTCCTTAGTTATACGTTTTGTAATACATCTACGAATACAAATCAACTTTTTTCTTTTTTTTCTCAGGTAAATGATTGATTGATAAAAATATACTATAATAATTCAAATATTAATATGACATCCCTTTCTATCTCCCTTTGACTTGCAACTTCTATAAAAGTAATCATTTTTATGAGTGGTCACATACACATTTTGGTCGCCCATCCCATCTAATTTCTGAATACTAACGCTGCGCAGCAATGGCCAATAAAACATGTATGTCGGTAGATGCGGCTAGATATACTGCGGTGCCTGAGACACGGTTCTTCATACGTGTCTCATGGTAGCTAATGTGTTAAAGTAATGTATTATACGCGTGCCATAGGTTTGTCACCACTGCTCCAGAATAATGTTTTACAAATCTTGGAAATTATGTTTATGTTAAGACCCTAGGCTATGTTAAGAACTTTAGCTTATGTTATGACAAAATGATTAAATTTATGAGCGATTTTCACTAGATATCCAAAATATTTCACAGTATTTACCAGATTTCAAAGAGAAATTTTTGCAAGAGATTCGTAAACGAAGTCAGAAAGGTGTCTCGCCGTATGTTATCTCGATATCGCATGAACAATAACAAAAATTAAAATAGGAAGTCAAGTGCTGCAGACTGAAGTAAAAACTTTGAGTCTGTTTTCCTTAGACTTGATAAATTATAGTATGAAAATATTAACATTGGTCTGGTTTTTACATCTATTGGCACTCCGAGCAATATTTACATTTTTACATAGTTTATTTAATAATAAAACGTTTAGTTTATTTAATAACCAAACTTATCTCGAAGCACCCGGAGGAATATTCATCCTTTAAGGTCACGGTACCAAAAGAAGATGCTGACAACATTGAAAAACCAGAGACATGGCCAAGAAATACCTGTTACAAGAAGTTAAATTTTTTTCGTCCAAGAAGTGGTCAATTCGATACCAACTAACGTTCACCCCGCAAGTGATGATAGTCTGACGTTATTTAATTTAAATATTAGAAGCATAAAAAAAAAATAAACATGTGCCACCTGCTGTTAATGGAACTAAATTTTCCCGATGTCGTCTGTCTAACGGAAATATGGCTCACGGATGACGAAGCAAGAATTATTAAACTTTAAGACTATGAGTTAGCCGCCGCCTATTGAAGAAGCAAGTCAAGAGGTGGAGGTGTTGCTCTGTTCGTGAGGAGAGGCAACAAGTTCGATCCAATTCATATGCCACATCACTGTGTACGGTGTATTAATTAAAGTCGATTTAAATAACCATAAATTCTATATCTCTTGTATTTATAGGGCACCAAGAGGTAAGTTTGATACATTTAGTTGTAAACTAGAAATTTTACTCAGAAAAATGTCATCGTTTAACAGTTCGCACATCATCTGCAGTGACTTTAATTTGGATTTTTAAACAAATTCTGACATAAAGGCTAGAGACGCAGTTGAGACTTTTTTTTTCTTTTGGATTCAACCAGAGTGTTTTTGGTATTTCACGCAGGCGCAGGCAAGTCCTTAATTGATAACATATTCTATAATTTACCGTTGCAAAAAATTAATGTAACTATTGATTGTGGCTTATCAGATCATTATGGCCAGACGTTGTCTATTAAGTCTTGTCGGTACTATATCCCTCCGACAAATTTCATGAAAAGACGATTTTCTGAATGCAATGTAAATAACTTTTAACAGATTTTATCTAATGAGAGGTGGGAGGAGGTATATAATGAGAAAGAGTGTGCAAAAAAGTTTGATGCATTTCATAACACCTTATGCTACTATTTCACCTGTGCTTTTCCCTTAACCAGCGTTGTACACGCACACACGACTCGACCTAAAAATAAACCATGGCGAACATCACAGCTTATAGATGAGGGTAAAAATTAAGAGAGTTTCATATATACAATTCAAGTTTTGATGATATTGATCTTAAAAACAAATACAAGGAACTAAAAAGAAAACATAGAATAAATATCAATACTGCTAAAAAAAACTACCAGGGTAACTTATTAACCAATGCAACTAACAAAAATAAAACAGCATGGCAAATTATTAATGACAATATTACCCTAAAAACTCCACAATCTAATCGAACTAAACTCGTTGATGATACTGTATCTTGTATCGACGATGACCAGGAAGTGGCTAACAGATTCAATCGCTACTCAGGTACCAGCAAGGTACTCAGGTACCAGCAAGTATGTTTATGTCACCTAGCTCCAAGTCAAATGAAAATTCTATGTTTCCACATAGTACAACTGATGATGAAGTTTATTACATACTGAAAGATCTTGCAAAGAAGAAGTCCTCAGGTAATGACGAAATTCCTTCCAATATCCCCTTCCAAGTAGCCGAACATATAGTCATAACTTTGAGCTATTTAGTTAATGACTCCTTCATAAATGGTTACTTCCCTGATCAGCTGAAGTTATCGGTAATAGTCCCAGTGAATAAAAAACTGGAAAAAAATAAAGTTGAGAAGTATAGACACCAATACTTGACACTCACTCTTGTCTGTTTTCTCTAAGGAATATGAGATATTATTTTTTAGAAGGTTAACAGCATTTGCTGAGATACACTGCTTAATTTCTAGAACCCAGTTTGGATTCCAAAAAAATGAAAAACTCCGAAGAAGCTGTCTTCTCCTTTTGTAATCAAGTTCTTAGTAAATTGAATTAGAAATGTCGAGCATTAGGCAATTTGTTTGATTTCAGCCGAGCCTTAGACACTATAAATCATCATCTTTTGTGTAACAAGCTGGAGACGTACGGTGTTAGAGGCTGTGTGCTATCTTGGCTAAAATCCTATCTTTCTGATAGGAAGCAAATGGTAAAAATAAAAAATAATTTATATCACAGTGCTTTTTCAGATATAATGGTGTCAAATATTGGTGCCTCACAGGGTTCTACTCTGGGACCGCTGCTATTTATTTTGTTTATTTGTGACATCTGTGACAGTGTTAAGGATTTGGTATTATTTGCTGATAATACCAGCGTGGTCTCAGCCAAAAATGAGTCGCAGTTACAAAGGTATGCAAATCTTCGAATAAATCAAGTCTCCAACTGGTGTAGTAAAAATGCCTGATATTAAAAAGGTAAAACGAAATTAATTCAATTTTCCAATATTCACAATAAACTAAATTATAGTTTTTAAGAATCCATGTAGATAAGCCTGCTATAATTGTACACTATAATTATTTTGAGGCTTTGGGATATCTACGGACCAAATAAAGTGTAAAACCGTAAAATAGCATTCGAGCTCTTATTTGACACGACCATTGTTAATGCTTATATTCTCCACAGAACTGTTACGAAAGCAAATATTTCCATAACTAAATTTAGAAATCAAATAGTTAAAGAATTCCAGGATCTGAAGGAAGAAAAGGGAACAAAGAACAAAAGTACCTGAAACAGAAGTTAGCCATTGCTTGAAAGAAGTGGCTTCTGAAGAGAGAAAAAGATGTGTGACATGCTAAGGAATAAATTCCTCTACATCAGGAAGAGCCGTAGCACAGAACTTTACTTCGAGATCCAAGTTCCGTTGCATACAATGCAACAAGTTTTATTGCCTTGCTTGCTTCAACAAAGTGCATATAATTCTTCTTGAATGGCGCTACAGCCAAAATCTGCCTCCTGCAATCCTTGCCTCCAACTTTCTCGGTCGTTTGCTGCCCTTTTCCAGTTTTGTATCTGCAGCAGTTCTTGGGTGTCGATTTCTACTTTACCCGCCCACCTTGCTCTTGGCCTACCAGCTGGTCGCTTTCTTCCTGGTATTTGAACACCATTTTTTGAACCCGTGTGTCTGTCATTCGTATCAATGCTGCCGTAGGCTTGTTTAAAATCAATGAAGACTTGATGAATATCCGTGTCGTATTCCCAGAATTTTTGTATCCAGAAATCTGTGTATCCCCAGATGTGCCTCATGGTAGCTAATGTGTTAGAGTAATGTGTTAATTTGACAATATTTGCTAAAATTACTAAACTATTTCTCCCGCGTGCCAATAAAATTTTTCTACGTGTCAGCTGTTACACGCGTGCCATCGGCATGCCACCACTGCTCTAGAATAATGTTTTACAAATCATGGAAATTAAGCTTATGTTAAGACCTAATGACAAAATGATTAAATTTATAAGCGATTTTCACCAGATATCAAAAATATTTCACAGATATTTACCAGATTTCAAAAAGAACTTTTTAGCGAAGTCAGAATGGTGTTTCGCCGTACGTTATCTCGATATCGCCTGTATAATAACAAAAATTAAAATAGGAAGTCAAGCGCTGCTGACTAAAGTGAAAACTTTGAGTCTGTTTTTCTTAGACTTCGTAAATTATAGTATGAAAATATTAACATTGGTCTGGTTTTCGCATCTATTGGCACAACGAGCAATATTTACCTTTTCACAAAGTTTATTTAATAATAAAAATATAAACTTAAAACAAACGGAACACAGCCTGAATATATAAATATATCTCACACAATCTCGAAACCCGTCCACAGATGGCTTCCACTTCAGGTATCAGGAAAGACATGATCATAAAAAAATGTTATTTTTATGGTTTTTGTTGAGTGCCACGAAGGTGGACTGAAAGCTATAAAATAACTTTCAAATTTCACATGAGATTTGTTTTGGTAGTCCTAAAAAGACTTAGTAATTGTTATAGAGCTCCGGAAAGGCTATGTTCCGTTTGTTTTAAGTTTGTATGATTATCTATAACGTAGGATGGTTTCCCCAATTCTACAATGAAAATATATGATGGGCTGCGCAAGCCTAGTATATATATACAACTTAGTTGAAGTAATAATTAGTATACACTTATATTATTTATGCCTTGTAATTATATAGATGTTAATGAACTTTATTTTATTAATATAAGTTAGAGTGTAAAGAATACAAGAAAGTAATTACAGGTGTCAAAGTAGGGAAATAATATAGATAAAGTTAACAATACCAATAATAAAATAAAATAGTAAAAATAAAAATAAAAATACATGTATACAGATAAACTAACTTAAGATAAGATTAATAATTACATAACTGATGATATGAGACATTGAGCGCTAAAGAAGACTAACCCAAACACATATAAAACTGAGTAATCAGCAAATGAATCCACTATTGCACAAAGACAATACAAAAAACACTGAATGCAACAACTCCTTTATACGGTTATCTAATTCTGGTATGAGTTCATCCAGTATGAAAAACGTGTTCATCCAGTGTGAGTGGGAGTTCATCCAGTTTTGGTCGATTCATGCGGTAAAATAAAGTACGTTAATGCTATAAACGCAAATTCGGGAAAATTGCGGCTTACTTCTTAGTCCGCTATTGCGCTCAATGCCTTATTTATAACGTGAGTCCCACAATCTTGGAATCCACTCTTGATATGAATTTGAAGAAATAGGTCATTTCTCAAATGAGACACATAAAATTAAGCAAATTATCAAATGCCATTTTTAATTAGCTGTCAGTGGTCTAGAGGTGGTCTCCTCTAGTTATGTCGCATTGTTTTTAGTGTTAAGTTCAACAATTCCATTAGTTATAAATAAAATGGTTTCTTCTAAATTTAGCAATGATTTATTTTATAGTGTTGTGAATTATAAAATTAACAAAGAACAAACATTACAACAGATGTTGAATGTGTTGTCCATTTTCACGAATACACAAATTAATTCACCGTTTTATGTTATCGAACACATTTTGTAATACTGTGTTGTCTATCTCTTCACATTTTCTTGTTACATTGTTTCGCATATCTTCTACTGTATGCACTGGACTGCTGAATACTGATTTTTTTAAATATAGAAAAAGAAAAAATCCAGAGGAGTTAGATCACAAGAACGTGGTGGAAATCGGTCTTTGCTTATTAGCCTGTCGTCGAAGAATTCCTTAAGATCATTTAATGTGTCACGGGCAATGTGCGCTTTAGCAGAATATTGTTGGAAGAAGCCATTTTGGAGTTCATCATCATAAAGTTCATTAATAAATTGTTGCAAAATAGTGGCTCTATAAGTGGCAACGTTTAAATAACCATTGAAAAATAATGGACCGATAATTCTGCGTCTTGACATTGTTAACCACACACCAACTTTGATTGGATGCAGTGGTCTCACTAAAAAAATGTGGGTTTCCAACACTCCGCATGCGCGTGGTTTGTGAATTAATGTATCCGTTTTGATGATAACGGGCTTCATCAGTGTAAATATTTCAATTTAACACTTCGTCCTTCATATTTTCATTGAACCACCGACACTTGGCCAGACTTTTATTATAATCGAGTGGTAAAAGTTCTTGGTACATTTTCAACTTGGTTCATGTGGTTATGTCGTCATAGTTCATGTGAAGATCTTGACGAATAATCCTGTGAGTGGTAGTACGACTTAAATTCAACGTTGAGCTAGTCTCTTAATTGAAGTGGTAGTTCGACTGCATTTCTGATGTTGTTTATAATATTCTCATTATTAATACGAGGCCTTCCACTTCTTGATTTGTTGTTAATGTTACCAGTACTTTGAAACCAATCAGGTGATCGTAATACCTGCCTTATAAACTAATTCCTATTAAATACAGCCATAGGAAAACGTTGCCTAAATTCTTCAATGCACGGGTCGATACTGTATTTCCATTCAGCATTTTCCAGGTCTACCATTACGAAAATAACTTTCGACAATAAAAGTTTTTTGCTCCTTTGTAAACATTTTTAAATTATATAAATTAAGTAAGACCGGTAGAAATAACATAAAACGGCGAATTAATTTGTGTATTCGTGAAAATGGACAACACATTCAACATCTGTTGTAATGTTTGTTCTTATTTGTTAATTTTATAATTCACAACACTATAAAATAAATCAGTGTTAAATTTAAGAGAAGGCGTTTTATTTATAACTAATGAAATTGATGAAGTTAACACTCAAAGCAATGCGATATAACCTCGAGACCACACACAGCTACTTAAAAATGACATTTAATAATTTGTTTAATTTTATGTATGTGAATTAAGAGTTTTATTTAAGTCTTCAAATTCATGGCAAGAGTGGATTCCAAGACTTTTGAGAGTTACGTTACTTTCAATCATTAAATGATTCAATCAAATTTTGATTATATTCTAAAAAAATTAATTGTAACTGAAATATGAAAGAAACATTTTGGACTGAGTTTCTTATAAAACGTAAGTAACTTGTAAGTAACTTATAAAACTACATCGATCGTCGTTTTATTTTTTGTTGTACTGAGTTTTCTATCATTAGACATATTTAAACCTAATACTCCATTCATAAATTCAATTACAGGTATATTTGTTTTTAAATTAAACAATTTAAATAATAGGTTGATATTTATTTTACGGGTTGATATATATTTCCTTTGAAGCGCTGCGTTCTGTCAACACTGCCAAAAACTTTGACTATTGAGTATGACGTTCAGAGCCAACTTTAAATATATGCGTATAGATGTGTTCTTTTGCGAACATGCGTATAAATAGCTTATAATAGAAATTTTATATAGTACGTAGCTATCGCTGACATTGACGGGTAACTATGAGTTTACCCTCTACCCAAAACTTGTTCAGAGCGGCTAAAGAAGTTTTAACATAAAAAATGTCTCATCTCGCTCTCTTCTCGCTTTTACGAGATGGAACGAGACGAGAAATGTATTGTTCCCGTGTGAAGCCCTAACCAACATAAATATTTACTTCTTTACATCAAATAAGACGATTAACTTTAATTATTCATGGCCAATTAACAAATTTTGTATTCTTAGTTTAACAATGAATTTCAGTAAAAAAGTAAGGATCTAAACTCATCAATTTATATCTTAATTGATGTTTTAGGTGTGATGCAAATTTCTGGAAAATTCCGACATAAATTTAATCTTTTACGTACATAAAATAAAAGAGAAAACGGGACGAGAAAAGTATTGTTCTCGTATGAGGTGCTAATCATTATAAATATTTCCTGCCTTATTTTCATCAAAAGGATTCAATTGAATTATTCAGGGAGAATGAACAAATATTGCATTATGAGTTTAATAATTAAATTCGGGAAGGCACTGAACTCATCAATTTATTTCTTAATTAATATTTTCGATGGAGTGTAATATTATTGAAAATTCTGATATAAATTTTAGCTTTTACCCGCATGATATAAAAAGCGCGATAGTAACAAAATTCAGTTCTAATAAATTAAGAAATAAAAATATCCAATGTTGGCATATTGATTTTAGAGTCGCATGACTTATTTATTAATTCTACAGTCAGTTCAGTAAAAAATCCTGGAAGCTATAGAAGAGGGAAGAATCCTCAAACTTCCCAAGAAGGACGATATAACAATAACTGGAGGGGCATAACAATATTAAACGTGCTAAACAAAATCCTAGTAGGCAATTCTAAAACTAGAAAGTTAAAGAAAATAGACCTAAGGCCCAACCAAGCTGGTTTTAGAACAGCAAAGTCGTGCATTGACAACAAATCAAACGTGCAACAATCAAACGAGTCTAACTCCCCTCTTATACTTATCTTTGACGATTTTTCTCGGACTTTTGAAAGTATATCGTATGATGCGTTATGGGGAGTCCTAGAAATCAAAAACGTCTCCCAAGACCTAATCACAATGACAAAGGCCCTGTACAACAAAACAAACTGTTGTGTATCTCACGAAGGGAGAGACGGTGACAGTTTCCTTATAAAAATTGGAGCAAGACAGGGATGCGTGCTATCGTCCCTGCTTTTCAACATAGCTCTAGACTACGTCCTGAAAAAAAATAATATCTATAAATGTATAAGCTGGACCTTAAACTCACAACTCAGTGAGTTAGGGTATGCGGACGATATATGCCTGCTAGGGCATAACTACCAGGACGTCCAAGCAAACCTCTCGGCACACTCAACGGAAACAGAAAAGATTGGTTTGAAAATCCATATCGCTAAAACCAAGTCCATGCAGATGAACACAAAGAAGAAGATGGTATTTACGATTAGTAATTGCCCTGTTGAGAACGTGTAAACCTTTATCTATCTAGGAAGCTTGATAACTGAAGCCGGTGGTACAGAATGTGATATCCAGATGCAAATTGGGAAAGCCCAGCATTCAGACAATTAAAACCGGTATGGGACTCCAGTCAGTACTAAAAAATGACTTGCATCAAGACCGAGGTGATGACGTTAAGGAGAAGTGAAATAGTATACGTAAAGGGTTTTTCAATAGGGACATAACAATTTTGTTTTATATTACGGAACATAACCTACAAACTTTTCTATGATCTTTCAAAGTTAAAACGTCAGACAAGGCTTACATTTTTGTCATGACGAAGTTCACGAACGAGCAACGTTTGGAAATCGTTAAAACTTACTACCGAAATTCTGAGTTGGTACTCGCAACTTTAAGAGCTTTTACTCCAATTTTTGGTCGCAATAATCGTCCACCAGATAAGCTGTGCATGCGATGGTGAATACATTCAAATCAACAAATTCACTACTGAATGTTCCTGAGCCAGTGAAACAGTCGAAGTATTGAAAATATTACAGTTCAAAATGAACCAGAAAAGCCGATTCCACGCCGTTCACAAGAATCGGGAATTTCTCAGTTCACATTATGGCGAATTTTGCTTAAAGATCTCCGCTACACCCTTACAAGATCAATTTATCCCAAGTACTGACACCTCTAGATCATTTAAAGCGCCGAAACTTATCCGATTTGGATTTGAAAAAGTTTGGAGAAAATCCAGACTTTCATCGAAAAATTCTTTGTCTTGAGCAATGAAGCTCATTTTTAGCTGAATGGCTTTGTCAATAAGCAGAATATGCGTTATGGCACAGCAACAAACCCACATGCGTTTCATGAGACTACATTGCATCCACAAAAAGTGAGCCTGTGGTGTGAATTTTATGCCGAAAGTTTGTTAGGGTCGCATTTTTCGTCGATGAAAATAATCGCCTTGTTATGGTCAATGGAGTTCGCTATTGTGCCATGTTGGAAGACAATTTTTGGCCAGAATTGGATGCACTTGACATTAGCAATATGTGGTTCCAACAAGATGGTGCCACAAGCTACACAGCTGGATTTAATCTCGAGAAATGGTGCAGTCGAGTGTACAACTCGCTCATGCGATTTGACGTAGTTGGATTTTTTCCTCGAAGTCGAAGTTTCCTGCCCTCAAATCAACAAACAACGTTAGGGGAGCTCAGGAACAATATTGAACGCAAAATTGCTAACATTCCGGTGGATATGTGTGCGAGTAATTGAAAATTGGATCCAAAATATCGATCGCTGCCTTCGTGCTCATGGTGGTCATATGAACGACATCGAATTCCATACATAATTGTAATATGTGTACTACACCTGGAATAAATTTCAGCTCGAAAACTCAATTATTCTGTGCTTTATTTATATACAAAATTATTGTCTTATTAAAAAACCAGGTATATATTAGTCACGCAGTACATGGCCATACCAACGTAGCCGGCTCTCCCGCATTTTTTCAGGGATTGGAGCCACACCAAATGTAGCTCGAACATTATCATTCCTGATGCGGTCCGGTCTAGTAAGTCCCTGTGCCCAGCGAATCATCTTCATCTCCATGACATGTAATTGTGGTTCATGTCTCTTCATTACTGGCTAGGATTCAGTACCATACGGTGCTACTGATCGAACGATGGTTCAGTAAATTTTTGTCTTCAGATATAGTGGCACATTCCGGTTAAAAAGTATTCCAGAGACTTGGCGCCATTTCAGCTATACTGTTTCACTCTGTTTCGGGTATCTGGGAGTGTTTGACCATCTGAACAGACTAGCGTACCCAAGTATTTGAATAGAGATGATTTTCGGAGTTCAGTACCATCAATGTGAATAGATCCTTCACTTGGTACTCCACATTCCATATACACTGTCTTTCCAATGTTAAGTCATAGGCCATGGGTGTCTAATATAATTTTCTAACCTTGAAAATTCTTGGCGAGACTTGCAGGCTACAATGATATCAGCTGCATAGAGCAAGGTCTAGGGATCTGGTTGCAACAGTTCGGCTGCGATGGTGTCAAGACTGATGATGAACAGGAGCGGGGACAAAGCTGACCCCTGAGGAACACAAACTATAACGGGAAAAGTTGCGGAGTTTCCTTGAGCACATCGGACATAGTTGGTGGCGTTCCTATAAGTAAGCTGAACCTATTGAACATATGCTTTTGGTACTCCATGCTGTCGTAGTGCATACTATTTTAGATTACGAGGTGCCCTGTCCAAGGCCTTTCCAAGATCCAACAATGTAGTGGTTTCCCCTTTGCTGGGTGCCTTTCCATCAAAAGACGAGTGGCGTCAATAGCATACCATATTAGATCACGAGGTACCCTGTCGAAGGCCTTTTCAAGATACAACAATGTAGTGGTTTCCTCTTTTCAAGGTGCCTTTCCATCAAAAGACGAATGGCGTGAATAGCATCGATGTACCTGTACCTGCCCCCCCCCCCCCCCCCCCCCAGGTATCTTTCATAAAACCACATTGGTTTGAGGCAATCTTGATTATGTCACGAAGGTGTGTATCCACGATACGCTCAAATATCTTCATAGTGTGGCAAAGCAGACGAATCGGTCGATAATTTGAGCAGTTGTGCACTTCTCCTTTACCTCAGTAAATGGTATTGTTACACTACTGAGCCAAGTAAGAGAAGCTTCGTTTTCATTGATGTTCTTGCTGAAGATATCTGCTAGAAACTGAGCTGCTTGTGGCCCAAGCATCTTCCACACCTCCGATGGAAGATCATCCGTTCCAGTTGCCTTTCCATTTTTCATTTTCTTCATAGCAGTCTCAACTTCGGCATCCGAAATGACCAAGTATGGGTTCTGCAGCTGGTAGTAGCGGATGTGCAAATTATTCTCTGCTAATAATTTCGAAGTGCTGTCTCCATCGGTTAAGGATGTCATTAGGTTTCCGTAGAGATTGTTGATTTTCATTCTTAATGATCATAACATGTCCAACATCTTGTCTGAAACGATAGAGATTCTGCGCTAGTCTGTAGATATTATTTGCTCCTTCTGCTGTGTTAAGCTCTTCATACATGTTCTTGTAATGGTCTGCTTTAGCCTTTGACACTTCCTGTTTTGCCACCGATTTCAATATTCTATATTGCTGGCGATCAAAATCCAGTCCCGCTTAGAGCCACGTTTTATAAGCTAACTTCTTCATCCTAAAGGCATCTTGGACATAAGAATTCCAACAACATATCTCTTTATTCATAAAACTGCGTCCAGGTATTGATTTACCCATGATGTTAGTAGCACAGGTCTTGATATGAGTGGAGCCCTTTGTCCAGATTTCATCAACGTGTTGACCTTGTTCTGGCATAGCTAGGGAACCTATAGATATTTTCAGCTATATGCGATGTTGTTTTTTCGACCATTTAATTCGATCCGATGTAGATTTAAGACTTTTCTTGCAGAGATCAAGGCTCCTATCATCCCATCGTCAAGAATCCTAAAATTGAGGAGAAGCTGATGATGTTGGGGTGCAATATTGTCGGATGGTATGACTTTTACGTCAGTGACAAACTTCAGATCTCTCCTTCGTAGCAACCAATAATCAATCTGGGTATTTCTTCCACTAAAACATATATATATATATATATATATATATATATATATATATATATATATATATATATATGTATACATAGGGACATATCTTGCGTAGCACCATCCACTAACTGTCCTGGTCCTGGAGCAACAATAGTATATAGTGGTAAATTGAACAACTGCAGTGTTAAGAGTATCATTTTCCTGTATATATTATAGAAATAGTTATAGATCTTAATATAAATGACTAAGTAAGTGTAAATTTAATAATCTTTTTTACAGTCTTTTTTTCTGTGAAGAAAGGCTTTTGTGCGCTAGTTGCGAAGTTTAAAGCACGAGCCAAAGACGGGTGGATTAATCGTAATAAGTTTGCACAATACGTGCAATAGCAATTAAGTTTGAAATGGAATTTTGCAAATTACAGTGTCGAAAGAGAAATCAACTGGAGGAATATTTACCAGAAAATGTTCTATATGCATACAAAGAATATTCCAATATTTTCCCAACTTAAAAGCAATTTTACAAATATTTATATGCATATAATATATGTTGTAATACATTAAATAAAAAATAATAATACATTGGAAAAGTTTATTACATATTCATAGATATTTCGATATCAATATTGACAATATTTCAAACAAGTTTTCTGGTAAAGACAGAAAAGTAGATTTGATTATTTAATAGTATATTTTGTAAGTAGGGCGGTAGGTTGTCAATTTGACACGAGAGCGATATTGACAATACATCCCGTGTTACAAACAATATTTTTGGCGAGGGAATGTATCTTGCAAGTTTGGGATGGTGTCATGTGTCATTCAAAAAAATAGAATCAAAAATGAATAATTTGCTTTTTCAATTGTCTCCGGTAGAGTGGATTCGTCATAAGAACTATACTCAGTCTTCGGTATCACCATAGAACAGGGATGGCGAACCTATGACCCGCGGGATAGACACTGACCCACACAAGCTTTTTAAGTGACCCAGGCATTGATTTTAGAACTTTTAGAAATGTTTAAAAACGCAACACTTTTATTATTTTCTTATTAAAGTTTCTCAACCACAGAGGTAGAATATTAATGATATTAATAAAACATTTCTTCTCAAATTATTGTATTTTAAATATGTTTATCTACTCGCACACCAAAATGATCACATTATTAAGTAAATTATTGTATGCGAAGGATGCCGTTATTACAATCGTATATGGAAGTATCCAAATCGTGCGTAAAAGCCCAATATAAATAAAATGGAGCTTCATTTTTAAACGGTTTATCTTTGTTGTACTATGGTAATAACTCGCGTCACTAAACAAAAAACATAGACGTGGTGAAAATAAAATATTAAAATTGAATTAATTTTTCTTATTTTGAAACAAGAAGTCTCGGCCCCAACCCTTGCATTTGTCTGGTTCTAACATAACTTAATATAACCATAATCAAATCTAGATTAAATCTAGGTTTATCTCGACCAAATAGTGTTTATCGACCAAATAGTGTTCCAGTTACTGAACGTGTTTTACTTGTTAGCAATTTTAAGCACGAAGGCGCTGAACATTCAAACCATATTGTGTCAGTGATTTGAAGTAATTTGTTGTTTGTCAAAATTACAATTTTTCAATATTATGGTTAAGACACAAATATTTTCTTGTAGATTCAACAGTATTTTAACATGATTCGTAGATAAAATAATGTATGATACGCGTGTGTGAACGGCTTTTGTGCACCCATTCCGATTAAACATCGCAACTCAAGCACAGAAGCCCTTCTTCAAACAGTTGTGTCAAAAACTACTATTTTTGTTGTCACCCTCTAATATGGCTGCGGTTAAAAAAAGAAAAATAAACGATACAAATTCCAAATCACATTAAAGACAATGGTTTGATAAGTATTGTGTGATTGAAGGGAATTAAAAGACAGTGTGTGTAATTGTGCGCGTGTGTGTGTAAAACGAAAAAGTCACTTCACGTATATATATTGTAAAAAGACATTTTAAAAGTTGCATTCTAATCTCGCCTTTTGAACAGATAGGAAGAAAAACATATTTTTCATAAGAGAGAATCATTTTGTCTTTCAAAATCGTTTTAGATTCCAAAAAAGCGTTTTTGATTCCACTACAGGTGCGCTAGTTTTCAAGTTGCCTATTACATTGCTCGCCACGAAAAACATCATTCAGAAAGAGAGTTTGTGAAACAAGCGTTTAACAAAAGACTTGACCATGAAGCCTAGAAATGTGTTACCAATAAGCCGGAATACAATTAAAGGTCTAAATATATAATTAGAAAGAGACATTTTTTCGTAAACACATAACGATATAAATTAAGGAGCAATGTATTCAGTTGCTTTATCAATGTATACAGCAATGTATACAATAGACCTTTTAACGGTTACTTAAGCGCTTGCGCGTTCGCCTTGTTGCAATGGCGGGAATATGAAAGTTTCGGGCACATTTCATTATTTTCATTTGTTATACGCCAAAAAAGTGCCCTAGAACATGGCGGAAATTGACGCATGCGCATAAAAAAGTTTCTACTATAAAAAGGTATATTAGCTATTTTTGTTCGATATATATCAAGAAATATATTGAAAGAAGAACTATTGAAACAAATAACGTGGAAAGGAAAGTATGCCGGTCATGATTAAAGAAATGGATATTGACTTACACCAAATGGTTTCTATTACAGCAGAAGTTGCACCTAATATGATAGTGAAAACATTGGTTTTATTCAATATCTTAAGCAAAATATTCCACATCCTCTAATTGGATTTCATTGTATAATACATCAGGAAGTTTTATGGACGTCATTAATATACATTTTTTGACTTCGACTTTTATTTTTCACTCTCACTTCCAAAGTAAACATTAAAAAACAAGAAGGATACTTGAATTTTGTAAGAGTCTTGAAAAACGAGAAAAAAAAGTGATCTCCAAGTGATGCCACCTGCCTGGTGACCCACGAGCTAGTACGAAAAATATAATGAACAAAATTTGACCCACTACTCAAAAAGGTTAGCCATCCATGCCATAGAATTCACTAGAGATGCCACGAATATTCGGTATCTATTCGGTATTCGGCCTATTCGGCCACTTATTACTAACTATTGATTGATGAAACTATTCGGCCGAATACCAAATACCAAATCATGAAAAAAAAAATCACACATATTTTTAAAAAATGATTATATTTTACTAACAAAACATCACAATTTATTAATACTTAAAATTTATCAGAGGTAAGTTGTAATGAATGAAAACAAATTTTAAGCATTTGTTGATAGCACCCGATTGCGCTTTTCCTCATAAACTATACCAGCTTCTGATAATAGCCTCTCACTGAATAGTCTGCTACCGAGTGATGATAAATACATTTTTGCGAATTTTGTCACTTTTGGATACGCTGTACGTTTGCTGACCACCACTTATAAGGGTCTGTTGTCCAATCTAGGCGAGCCGTTTTTAAATAAAAATCAATACCATTTGCAATAGCACACTTTTTTTTCTATTTCCTCATCTTATATTTTCATCTCCATATTTTCTGTTGCGATTTCCTCAAAACAACTCATTTTTTGAGCTTGTAAAATAATTTTTTGTTTTGCTCTTTGTGTTTGAAGTAACCGCAGGAAACTGGTTTTGAAACGAGGGTCAGGAAAAGTGGCAACCAGGTATTTGTCATTTTCATTAAAGTTAAACAGTGTTGCTAGCTCAGCTTGTAGTGAATATTTCAATCTCAGAAAATATCGTGTTCTATCCGCTGTCTTTTCCTTACCCAGGTATTTCAAAAATGTGACAACGTGTGGAGCCACTTCGGAGATCTATGAAATACCCGAGGTAGTTATTTTTGTTATCTCTTGAAATGATTTGACGAGTTTGATACATTGTTCCAGTAACAACCACTGAGAAGGTGTTTAATGACTCGTTATGTAAATCAGTTATGTATAAATAAACAGCTCGCTTTTGTTCTAATAATAATCTCTCCAATAAATAGTAGGTAGAATTCCAAAGTGTGCTTACATCTTGCACTAATTGGTGGTTTGACAAGTGAAGTTCTTGGCGAATCGATTTGAGTTTTTCTTCTGCTATACCCGAGTGGTTAAAATGTGTAACAATTCGTCTTGCAGCAGCTACCACCTGTGTTATATCCGTTTGAGATTTTAGCAATTCCTCGATAGCTCGTTGTAGTGATTGGACAAAAGACCTGGCAGAATCATATTCTGCGTCTCGTATACCTTTTATCATATTGGCTCCACTCTCGTAGACAAGTAAATGTTTCTTGATATGATAAATATTCCATTTTACCGCAATACCATTTAGTTTTTTTTTGCAATATTGGTACCAGTAAGTGAACCAACGCCATTCAAGAGTAAAATTAAAAGATATCCAATGAGCAGTGAAACTCAAAAAAATATTGTGCTGACATGTCCACATATAATATGTTACTGATATTGCTGTTGCTTGCGAAATACTAGCTACAATGTTAAAGTAGATTCTATTATATATATATATATATATATATATATATATATATATATATATATATATATATATATATATATATATATATATATATATATATATAAGTGCGGTCATATAAGTGCGGCCAGGTATTTTGTATTGTTATTTAAGCACTGGGACTGTGGCATCTCGATGATAGCTCTCCCACCGGCACCGAAAGCGCCATAGAATGCGCCAGCCAGGCGATAAATTGGGTCACCAGAGCGTGCGACGCCTCCATGCGTACCAGCAAGCCGTGTGCGAGGGGCCTACCCGTGTACTGGTGGAGCGATACCATTGCAGAACTGAGGAAACGGTGCCTCTCACTCCGACGCCAATACGCTAGGGCAAGAGAGCTCCAGATGCCGCTGGAGGGCTCCGACTGCAATACGCCTCTGCCGGGCTGTCCCTGCGCAAGGAAATTAGCGAGAGGAAGCACACTTGCTGGAGGGAACTTTGCGAAGAACTGGACGCGGACCCATGGGGGAAAGCTTACAAGATTGCCGCAAAAAGATGGTGAGGAGCCAGCCTAAGATAGATGAGGCCGAGGTAGAGACATCGTCGAACATCTCTTCTCCGGAATCGGGCCAATGAAGACAAACATAAGGGAGAACGTCGACCCCCGCGACATCCCCCCGGTCACACGGCGTGAGGTGCTAGACGCATGTCTGCGTTTTGGCACGAGAAAGCATCCGGTCTGGACGGCATCCCAAATCTGGGTTTTAGAGCGGCCGTCAAAGCTGCCCCGACGATCTTCACCAGGGCGTGCGACAGGTGCCTACGCAAAGATGTCTTCCCGGACGTATGCAAAAGGCAACGCCTTGTCCTGATCCTAATACCCTGGAAGCCCCCCGGAGAACCATCCTCGTATCGCCCACTGTGTATGCTTGACACGGCGGGCAAGATGCTGGAGAAGGAGTCCAGAAGCGCCTTCGCGGCTGCGTGGATCAAAAATAGACGGACAACCAGTACGGTTTCAGACCTGCGAGGTCGTCTACGGATGCTGTAGAAGAGGTGAAGCGCCTGGTCACCAGCCACATTTGCGGACCACTTAGGAGGAGGAGACTTTGTCTTATGGTTGCACTGGATGTTAGATATGCTTTTAACTCCCCAGGATGGGACAAGATCTGTGAGGCCCTCTGCCGGGACTTCAACGTCCCCGGGTATTTGAGAAACGTCATCCTGAGTGTGAGAGTACTATTCGCAGAGACGACGACTGGAGTCAAGTAGTTCAGCACCACCGCAGCCGTTCCTCAGGGGTCGGTTCTTGGCCCGGACTTATGCAAAGTCCTGTACAACGGAATACTGAAGCTGCCCTTGCCAGGGGACTGTCGTCTGGTAGCGTACGCAGACGACGCGGCGGTCCTTATACCCAGCACCGACTGTGACGTCATCGCTGCACTGTTTGGGGAAGCCACGGAGATTATCTGGGAATGGATGGAGTCAGTCGGCCTCTCCCTGGCCGTACAGAAGACTGAGGCAGTGCTTTTCACTTGCAGAAAGGTTAGGACCTCAATGGTACTAACCTACCGAGGATGCACCATCAGGAGCAAACCTGCCATAAAGGACCTGGGAGTGTTGCTGAATCAGAGGCTGAACTTCAAGGAGCACCTCAGGTACGCAGGAAACAAAGCCACTACAACTGCCGCAGCTATCTCCAGGATACTGCCCAATATTGGAGGCCCGCGAGGTGCCAGGAGAAGGATGCTTGCCTGCGTTAGCACCTCGATATTGCTGTAGGCGGCGCCGAGCTGGGCAGAAATGACGGAGGTTCCCGCATACCTAAGACGGATAGCTCCCGCACACAGGACGAGTGCACTGAGAATCGCATGCGCCTAACGGACTGTATCCGTAGATGCAGCATTGGTCATCGCTGGCCTGCCGCCAATAGACCTGTTTGCAAAAGAGCGCATGCGACAATATAAAAAGAAGAAGGGGTAGGCCCAGGACGATTCCCCACAGACGGAGGCCGACAATGATCGAGTACAGACCAAGAGGGCGATCACCCTAACGCGGTGGCAGGTAGGATGGAACAAACCAAGTAACGGTCGCTGGACCTACCGCTAGATCCCGTTCATCGAGCCGTGGATCTGCAGGATGTACGGTGATGTGAACTGTCACCTCACCCAAATACTCACGGAACATGTTGGCTTCCGTGAGTATCTCCGAATAGGGGCAGCAGTAACACCCGAGTGCTGCCAGTGCCCAGGGATCTCGGAGACAGCAGAACACGTCCTGCTGGAATGCCCCAGATTCCAGCAAGAGAGACAGAGATGGAAGTGTATTTCTGGCGCACGCATAACTGCCGCTGGATACGGTGCGTCATTGATGCACCCGGAGGAACAATGGAATGTTGGTTGCGAGCTAGCCGTAAACATCCTGAAGATACTACGCCTCCAGGATGAGCCGGATAGGCCCAGGAGAGCAGGGCGAAGAGGAAAGCATGAATTAAAACAACTAACTCGACAAAAGTGAACGTCGGCAGGGCCGAAGCTTTCCCCCCCACACGAAGTAATGACTAGCGTCGGTTCCACGGGGTATCCATTGGAAATCCAACAAAGGGGGTTTTTTAGTGCGGTCGGGCGAACCCTAACTCTGGGCAAGCACCAATCCCACACTGAAAGCCTTAGGAGAAATTTGAATATTTCCCGCTGAAGGTTTTTCCCCCTAAGAGAAAAAAAAAGTATTTTGTATTGAGGTACTGCTTTTTCCATAAGCATTTGAAAGCCGGCTCGTTCAAGTGATAATGGTTCATTGTCTCAGGCAGGCATGAGCAACCTTTTTTGGAACTATGGCCAAATTATTATTATTTGTTCCAGTACAGGAGCGACAAAACGTAAAGCAGGCATATTGGTCCCGTTTATTAAAATTTAGGGCAGTAGTGTAATTTTCATTGGGCGGGGAAGCCTACACATACACTCTATGCGGCCCGCGGGCCGGAGGTTGCTCATGCCTGGTCTAAGGCAATCATTTAGTCCATTAAATAGTGATATTTTCTTGATTTCGGACCATTAAACTCTCAAAACAATTTCCTTTCAATTGTTTTCTTCAGAATTAACTCTTTTTTTTCTGACATACTTGGTACCGCGCGTAAGGTACTGCGTAGGGCTGCGCTGCCGCGCACTAATTTTTCGAAACTTCCGCAGTTTACCCAAAATCCGCGTCGAATATTCGGAGGCCAAATATTTGGCGCTTCGGCCAAGAGCTTGGCCGGATATTTGGTATTCGGTATTCGGTAAAATCACTATTTATCTCTGAAGTGGCATCTCTAAAATTTACACTCATTTTAAAACGTTTTCTTTATTTTTTATTTTTATTTTGAAATGAAAAAAATTCTGTCACTGTCAAGTCACTTTTTTAATATTGAGGTCTTGATTGTGTTTATTTTATTTATTTGTATTTTTTTTAATGTAACCAAGCGATATTGAATATTTGCGTGCGTTACCCAAGTTATGTGGAAATACCACCAAAAGTGGCATTTCTCGTACTAAAAAACGTGCGCCAGATAATACTTCTAGCACATGAGTAATAAAAAAAGTATTTTAAATCGTTTTTTTTTTGTTACAAATCTTTTTTTAATTACCCCCCATCTAGACCAGTTGGCTGGAAACGCCCCTTTCAAAAAGCGGGACTGTACCACCAAAATCGGGACGTGCGGTCACTTTATTTTAGAATCTACATCGACTAAAAGGAGAAAATTTATTAATCCAAACTATAATATTTTAACACTAACATTAAAACATTTCTTTTATTAAAAACATTACAGATAATGTCTATTATTGTAATTAAAAAAAGAAACAAATCAGATACATATAAATTACATAAATATATTAAATATTTAAAGTTTTAAAAAAAGTTTAGAAAAACTTTTGTTTGTATCAGTCATAAATAAATATAAATCTAAGTAAAAAATAAATGATCAATCTCTAGGTTTCCAATCGGAATAAGAAAGAATAGGTTCGTTTTCGAAAGTCACGTGCAATGAATTTGGTATATTCTTCGAAACTGGAAATGGAGAGGTTTGTATCTGAATTGGTTTTTCAACAGGCGCCTCTACATTATAAGACACATATTTCTCAATTTTATCGGGAAAGCTCCTTTCGATACTATAAGGAGCTGGTCCTGAGACTATGAATTTATAAGGAAGGTTCCTAGATACCTCCACAGGGTAATGTCTATCAACTGGTACTTTAGTTTGCATACTAATTGTATAGGGGACATACGTTTTACTGTTAAATATATAAGGTTCTGGGATATCAGCAGTATAAGTTTTTTCTACAGGGATCCTAACTGCATAAGTTTCTTTCCTCCCAACATTGTAAGGTTGTGGTATTGGTATGTCGTATTTTATCGGGTAAGGCAATTTATTTTCAACGGTGTAGGGAGTTGGTACGTATACTTTTATTGGATAAGGTACTGGCTTTTCGACTTCATAAGGTCTTGGATCGAAAACTTTAACTGCATAAGGTACATTTTTGAAGGCTTCGTTAGGCTGAGTAGTGTGGGAAGGTACTTTGATTATATCTTTTACCACATCAGGGATTTTTTTCTGAACGTTATAAGGTATTCGGTGAGAGATATGAACATCGTATGGTAATTTCTTCTCCGTGTAAAATGGAACCTGTTTTTGAACTTGGTATGGAACTGGAATTTGTTTTTCAATGACTTCCGAATTTACATTATGAATAGTTTGATATTCGCTAGAATATCCTTTGACAAATTGTTTCGGCTCTCTATCATTAGGTTTAAATTTTTCAGAATCTACATTCGAGACATATTGTTTTTGCATGAAAGGAAGCTTTTCGTAATTATACCTGTTAACATTATTAACAGGGCGAACTTGTTGAAGTCTTTGCAACATCAAAGACTTATCAAATTGATTACTATTTCCATTATTATTGGCTTGTCTAGAATTAAACATTACAGGCTGAAAACTGTGATATACATTCCTATTGTCATCAAGTTGCGGTGGCTCTTGTTTTTGGTATGTATCAGCAAATTCAAATTTTTGCCTGTTATTAGTAGCAGTTTGAATTTGTTGCCTTATTTGCTTCGTGGAATTATCATCAAACAAATTTTGGCTTTTTATATTCTGAATTCCCATTTGGTTAGTATTTGGTAGTTTAGCAGAATTGACTAATTGTATTTTTGGTGTGTCTAGAAACCCTCCATTATTCGTAGAACGCATAAATTTGGCACCCGAATTTTGCAAGATAAATCCTTGAGACATTCCTTGCATGTTTTGGGATTTTAGCAATTGTTGTAATCCCAACTCACGAACATTTATGGGTTTCTTTGCTTGTTCTTGTCTCCTCCCTAAAAAATTGTTATAATATTGTTGTTCTTTATTCTCAGAACTCATAGAATGATGATTCTGTTTATTCATAAACTTTTGCAAATTCATAGAATTTTGTAGTTGGTATTTACTAAAAGCTTTATTTTTGTCTTCTGTAGAAACCATGTAGTCCGCAATTGTTTTCTGCGGTTTTTGATCCGTTTGTGGAATGTTTACATATTGTTTAAAATTTGCAATTTGTGGATACTTATCTTGTGGAACATTTTTATTAAAATCTTGGAGCACTCTGGGACTTCGAGCAAACATCTGCACATTCATTGTATTTCCTAAATTTATAGGCTTTTGCATTTCCATCGAATTTGCATTTCTATCAGCAGAACTTATACTTTTATCTATCTTAGGAAGAATATTGGTTTGTTGCGAATGTTGCATATTTAATTGTTGATCTTTTTGAGGAACAAACTGAACAAAATTCACCATTTGAGAATTTCTTTCTTGAACCATTCCGGGACGTTGCACAAACATTTCCACTTGATTTTTAACAAAAGGACCTTCATCAACATCTTCAACAACAGCTACGTATTTCGCATCCTGGCTATTTCTAGAATTTCTATCGTCTTCGTATTGAATTACCAATGCACTATCTTGTTTATACTGATCATTCTCTTGATTTTCAAACTGGAAATCTTGAAAATGTTCGCGTGTATTCTTTTGTGTGCCAGGTCTTTTAACATTTGCAGTACTAAAACTTCCAAGTCCGCGACTAGCTGTTTGATAGTTAAACACTTCACTATTAATCTGTTTTTGATTTGAAGCATCTTTACTTAAGACGTAACACACACATAATGCTTTAAAAAACACAACGGTCTTCATGGTTGTGATTGTGAGACTGTTCTGACTGAATAATCTGTTGTGAGCTTATATAGTACGTAGTATTCAACGAGGCGAAGCATGTAGAATTCGCTTATGCTAAATTATGGAATTAAAAAATAAATGGTATAATGTAAATTAAGAGGATTACTTTTGTTTTACAATTAGTATTCTTAATTTTAATTATTATTCCAATGAATATAGTATATAAACTAGTAAACAGAAACTTCCTCAAATTAAGCAAGCAATATCCAATTAATGCAACGTTGTTTTTATAATGTAAACCTTGGCTAAATTAGTTGTATAATTTAAAAAGTCCAATTTTTTTCCTTCAAAATATTTAAATTAAATTATTAAAATTAAAAACAAAATCTTGTTTTTTTAAAACATTTTTGTTTGTACAAGATAAATATAGTAACAATGTAAATTATATTACAAATTACAAGCCAGTGGCCTGGCTTGGGATTCTTAAAATTGTCGTTACATAATCTTTGTTTACTGGAAATATAGGAAATAATGAAAATAGATTAAAATTTGGCTGTTAGCTGAAAATAAAATAAAATAGCACTGGTGTTTTACATATTTTTCTAATTTTATTGTAAGTATAAATATCATAGCTTTTTGTTTGAGGTAATACCTTTCTATGTGAATTTCAAGTTGATAGGCGTATATGAAAATAATTATGGATATAGCTTAATTAAGAATATACTGAAGCGATCATGTGGTCAAACTGAGTGGGAGACAGTGTCCAGCCAGTTATTTTAAAAGTTGTGAATATTACGATTTGGACAAAGTCGATGAGTGTATGAGGTTTAAATCTGGTGGCATGTTGGATAAAATATATATGAGGCTAAAGTAAGCCAGTCGGATGCTCCAAGTAAGATGTGGGCGAATCTGAGGGGTTACGGTGAGTCTATTGACCCTAATCAATGATAAAATTTGATTCCTGTTTTTAGAGTATAAGCTTAGTAAGCTCCGTACATATAGATCTCTTATTGGTAGGACACCAATCAATGTATGAATTCCTTCTATGAAAAAAATCGAGGGTCTTTTCTCAGGATTATTTTAATACGAGACCTCTGAAAAATATCCAGAGGTTCTATAATGGTTGGGTAAGCACCGCGCTAACAAACAATGCCATACTCCAGAATGGAACCAGCGTAGGCAGAGTAAATAACCCTCAAGTCCTCACGGTGGAGCATCCTCCTGAGCTGGATAGATGCATAGAACAAGGACCTTGCTCTGGATACCATCGCCTCAAAGTGAGGTTGCCATCTCAAACTGGAGTCAATAGTGACTCCAAGATATTTAATTTGTTTCACTTGTTCTATATCTGGGAAATAACAATGAAAGCCCGTCTCCAGATGCCGGCCTGCATCAGCCACTGCCCTGCAGCGGTGAATCCTTAAATCAATCTCGGGAGGGGGCTCCACCAAGGAAAAGCACATGAATTTTGTTTTGTTAATATTCAGAGTTAGTACACTCCGCCCAAACCAATTGTCCATTCTGGCGACGGCATCTCTATCAACGTTGGAGACCCCGTTCCAATCCTCACCCCCGATCAGCAAAACAGAATCATCAGTCAAGCAGATCATTAATGCAGATTAAGAAAAGTACCGGGACAAGCGTACTCCCTTGTATTATATCGTATTCAATTTCACGCTCAAAACTAGAGACACCCCCCATAGACACATACTGTTTTGTCAGTGAGATAGTCACATAGACATTTCAACGCAACTCCCTATATGTCGAATTGAATGAGATTTTGTGCTAGTAAGCCTCTGTCATTAGAGTCGAACGCTTTGGCGAGATCCAGAAACACATCCAAAACTTTGCCACCTGAATCAATATTTTTAGTTACGAAGGAAGTCAAGGAAAACAGAGCACCAGCAGTGCTTTTCCCCGGCCTAATTCCAAATTGGTCCTCAGTTATCAATTTATTTATATTTAAACACTGGTTAAGTTGAATTTTTACAATTTTTTCTAAAATGTTTTTGTTAAAGATGTTAAAGAGAGCAGATTTAGCAAAGAAATTGGCCTGAGATTTCCCTGGTCATGTATGGAGTCCCCTTTATGCAATGGAATAACCTTAGCCGGCTTGAACATCCGTGGGAACACCCCAGAGATAAACTCATGTTAATAATATGATGTATTGGTTTAATTAATGCATCAATATTTGCTTTAATTGGTGTAGCATGAATGTTGTCTGGTCCCAGGGCCGAGTTACCTCGCATCTTCCCAACCACCTGCCTCATTTCCTCAGAGGCTTCAGAAAAAGTGAACAATATGCAGGTTAAATTTCAGATAACAATGACTGATTGATGTGAGGATTGTCTGAGCGAGCTGTGAGGCGAGTGTAGCACCCACTTGGGCAAAGTAATAGGGAATGTATCTTCAGATATTATCCTTTTTTTAATTATATTTTATTTAATTCTTGGGTAAAGGATTTTGGTTAATAAAACACTGATATATTGCCAACGTTTCGGTCTTTTTAATTTCTGACCTTCTTGAGGGCTACAAAAATTAAACAAAAACATTTACAATATTATTAATTAATATATAAATATCATACGTTATATCTAAATATTATATATTAATTAACTTTAACATAATAAACAAACGGTTAAGAAAAAAATTAAAATATGAATTTTGTATATTAACTTTTTTGTTTTTTTGTTTTAAATTTAATAGATACGGCAATGCTATTTTTGCGTTTGAATTTTGAATTTCGTGGTTGTTAGTTATGTTAGTTTTATAATATGTGTTAATTTAGGAAATTATTATAAAATATTCTAAGGCCCATAGTGTCTTCTCTGTAATTAATAGTGTTATTTGTTTTAATTTGTAGCATTTCACTAATATTTCTTCTTGTGCTATTTTTTTCAATGTCAAGATTTTCAAAATTGTCAAAATCAAAGAAATGTCCGTCTATGAAAAAGTGTTTTGTGAGTGCAGTTTTGTGTAAATTATTAGAATTTTTACAATCATTTTTATGTTGACCAATGCGTTTTTTTATGTATTGTGCAGATTGCCCAATAGAACATTTATTACAGTTGCAACATGGAATTTTGTATACTGAACCTGATATCATATCTTTTGGAACTCTATCTTTGATTTTGGTGAAACATAATTTCCCTGTTGTTAGTATATTATACGGAGCAATCTTACAATTGAATTTTGTTGTTATCTTGTTAATTTTTTCAGTCAAACCTTTAATGCATGGAAATTTACAGTGTTTAATTATGTTATCATTATTATTATTGTGTGGTTTCTTTTTGTGTATCGGTTCTGTGTATTTTTTAATTGCCGAATTATTTAAGTATTTTGGATAATTATTGTTTATTAAAATTTTCTTTGTAATGTTAATGTTTTGAGTGTGAAATTTAGGATGACTGTATGTGATGGCTCTTTTCAACAAATTATTGATAACATTAAATTTTTGATTGGCTGTGTGGTTAGAATTAAAGTTAATTATTCTCTGAGAGTTAGAAGGCTTAGTGTACCAGTTGGTTATGAGAGAGTTATTATCTCTTAGTATCATCAAGTTTTCCAAACTGAATTAAATTTTTTTATTGTAAGAGTTAAACAAGTATATAACTGTATCAATTTTGTCTTATTAGGTATAAGTAAGATGGAATCGTCTACATATAATTTCATTAATGGAATTTTGAAATCCACGCAAGTGAAAATTGCACCACTCCTATCAAATGTCAAAAATGCAGCGGTCCTCATGACACCGACAAATGCCCGTCTTCTCTGCCTGCGAAATGCACATCATGTGGATCTCCCGACCATGCAGCGTGGTCACCGAAATGCCCAAACCGACCCAAAACTCCCATCGATGGAGTCCCAAATGTCAAAATAAGAAGCACGAACAAAAAATCTGCCGAACTACCTACTGAAGTCACCGAAAACTCAAGAATCTCGACTACATAATTAATACATACACAATGGAAATGAATCTACCTGGAAACACAAACCGCGAGAATCTAATTAAAAAGCTGAACAAGCGCTTCATATCAGAATACCAAATTGATACTCATGCCTTTTTTTCAGGAAAGAGAATGTACATACTTATGTTTGACCTAACCTCCCCTGACTCCGACACCCCCACCCTTCCGACCGATGAAACATCCCAATCAGTTGTAAATATCGATGGATAAGTTAAGATTAACTTACGCCAACATCAATTGCTACAGTAACAGTAAAAGACTTTTAATAGACAGCTTTACAGAGACAAATAACATTGACGGACATTTATTTGTAGAGACAAAGACGGGACCCGACAGTATCCTCACCTTTAGAGACTGGTCTACTTTGGCAAAACACGGAAATGCAATTACTAACAAGGCAAGGGGGGAGCTTTAATCCACCTGAAACCTAAATTCAAACTTGGTAAAGCCAATCCCCCATCCATTAACAACCCCCTCAATGATTGTCTCCATTTCACTATCCCCTTCCACAATAAAAAGAAAATCCACATATGCCTGGTATACATCCATCCTCACTCCGAGATTGAGCGGAATATCCTAACAATGGCATCATTGTTTGAAAAATAGTTTGAATTCACTCATCGTCGGTGATTTTAATATCAACAAAATTAAAATCCGTCAGATCTAATCCTTCTTAAGCAACTCCCTCTTTGTTCGCCGTCACACCAACCCCACATTCATAATGTCCCAAAATAAGGATACTACTCCCGACTTATTACTCCACACCTCTAACCTCGTCAATTCTATAAGTGATATTACCCTGTCCCCCGACCTTGGCTCAGATCATGTGGCTATCACGTTCTCTATCAACCTTAACCACATCCCTCCCCTGGTTAGTCATCCTACTAAAATAAATCTCAACTCCTAACAAAAAAAACAAAATCCTATCCTATATAAATACCACAGACTCCAACAACCTTTCCCTAAACGACGTTGACGAATTCCAGACCCTCCTGACAAATTTAATCGTAAAACACTCCCCCAAATCCAAAACCAATTTTCACAAACCAACTCTGCCTCCCTTCATCTTGACGCTAATTAAACAAAAACGATCACTATACCGAATATACTGCAGAACAGAAGACAGTTCTTTAAAATCTAAAATGAATAGACTAAATAAAGACATTCATAGACTTATCTTCCAGTTTCGAACCAACAAGTGGTTGTCAGTCTGTCAAGAAATAGAAAACGACGCAGGACGAACATACTGGGACAAAATTAAAAAGATCACCAAATACCGCCCATCATTCTATATCCCCGACATCTCCTATAATAACCAACAGTACTCCTCTGACTCCGAAAAAGCGTCCCTCTTTTCCAAACACTTTAAAGATTCATTTAGCCCCTCTAAATCTCCCTCATTTGATAAACATAACTACGACAGAGTAAACACATGGTACAACGACTACTTTAAAAATGACAACACAGACCTGGACGAAATAACCTACGACGAATACCTTCCTGCTCTCTTCCATGGCAAAAATAGTGCACCCGGCCCCGACCTAATTAAAAAATCCTTACTTAGAAACCTTACCGATGATATCCATCTCCACATTATTAAATTGTTCAACGTCTGCCTCTATAAAAGATCCTTTCCCAAATGTTGGAAAAAAGGTATAATTATCACCATCCCAAAACCTCATCAAAATCATTCCTTGCTAAATAGTTACCGCCCAATTACCCTCCTTCCAGTTCTAGGCAAAATCCTAGAGCAAATCCTCAAAAATAGATTATGGAATCTGCTCAAAAACTCTATTCCATCATATCAATTTGGATTCAAGCCTTCCCACTCCACCATCCACCCCCTATATATCCTCACCAATAACATACAAACCGCATACCTCCGTAAAGATCATTCTGCTGCCCTATTCCTAGATATAAACAAAGCCTTTGACAGTGTGTGGCATGCCGGCCTCCTGTTCAAAATACACAAACTAAATGTCCCTCCGTATCTCATTTATATCCTTAAACATTTCCTCCATGACAGATGCCTCCAAATTAAAATAAATAACGCCCTCTCCTCTGAATTTTCCCCTCTCCAAGGTCTTCCCCAAGGTTCCCCCCTCTCTCCCTTACTTTATAACATATACTGCCACGACATTTACAACCACAACTTTGCAGACAAATCCCAAATCAACCTCTCCGCCTATATCCTACAATACGCCGACGACACCGCCCTCATAGCCCACAATAACACCCTCAAAAAAACGACGGACGAACTACAAACCCTCACGGACAGAACCCTAATTTGGTTTAACCTATGGAGACTCACTGCAAATCCTTCCAAATGCCAACTACTCATCCCGAATCACAGAATCTCCCCCAATTCACCACATATCCACCTAGACAACATTGACGTAACACCGACTCCACAAATTAAATACCTTGGTATAACATTCGACAATAAACTGAAATTTAACATCGACGCAAAAATACGTAAGACCAAAACTATACAACGAAGCAAACATTTCCGCTCCTTGACCCAAGGAAACCAAGGCATCTCCATCTCAACAGCCTCCAAGATTTACAAAGCCATATGCAGACCTATCCTCGACTACGGACACATAATAATGACTATTACCAACAAAAAAACCTACAACATACTGGAAACAGCCGAACGAACAACATTACGTACTATCTCCAAATTACGACATCCTAATAACATCCTCCATAACCCCTCCAATGAACTCCTTTACAGACTCACCCAAATTCCGAGACTCTGCGATAGACACAAACGACTACTGACCAAATACAAAGAAACCAACATTCACTGGACCATCACAAACCACCTATGCATCAGACGTGACCCTAATAAACCCTCCCGCAGACACCCACTCCTGACACTCCACGAATCACTATACGACTGAACTCATAACCTGTTGATCCTGTTTTTTTTTTTTTTTAATCTTGTTTTGTATCCTTTATAATAACTGTATTTTTTTTTAAATATTAAATCATTAATTTTATCTGTGTGCAATTAACGGGCGGAAAGACCTAGTGGTCGATAGCCTTTTGTAGTCTTTTTGTTTTCAATAAATATTTCTTCTTCTTCTAATAATAATGAACATGCGCTTTTGCCTTTTGGCTTCATCAATATGGACTTATCGAAAAAAAAATATGTTGTTCTTGCACAGTCAGATTCGGATCATTTAATAAAAAGTCGTGAAATTTCTCATTATTGGTCAAATTATTTTTTACGCATAATATAGATTTTAAAGTTTAATGTTCAACTGTGTTTTTTATGTTTCTCATTTTAAAACAAATTTAAATTCTCATTTCAAAGCGAAGAATATTCCTTATCAAAATATTTTGATAATATTACTCGGTTTAAAATGAAGGAATAACTCCGTCCACTTTTTGTATGTTTCCACATTTGCAGACAACCAACATTTAACTTTTTCATCAGTAACGTAACTTTACTAATAACTCCTCATCAAAAAGTTCATTTTCGCAAATATTAATCTTCGGAAAATGTTTACTAATATATTCAAAAGATTTTTCCACATATTCCCATCAAATCTCCGTTTTTAATGTCACCCAATGAAAATTTCAGAACAAGGTGCCATTAAACGACAGATTTTCTGAAAGAAGTCAGAAATTTTTGAAATAACTGCTTGGAATATCTTGAAGAATTGACATTGCAATTCGAGGATATTCAATTTTTCATTGGATGACATTAAAAAAGGAGATTTTATGGGAATATGTGGAAAAGTATTATATTATATATTACATTACAGTAAAAATAAGAAATTCAGATATTTTCTAAAAAGCGGAACATTTATAAAAATCGGCGGGACGCGGGAGAGGCCTCCAAAAAGCGGGACTGTCCCGCCAAAATCGGGACGTGTGGTCACCCTACTCATAGCTGTTCCTTGTTTTTGTTTGTAGTATGAGTTATTAAAAATGAAATAGCTACTTTCAAATATAAATTCTACTAGTTCTAAGAATTGTTTTTTGGGTATTTTTGTAAAAAAAATTATGTAATTCCATTTTCGTTCAATTAATTTAATTAATAGGTCATGTGGTATGTTTGTAAAAAGTGAAATCACATCTAAGGATATCGAAGTAAAATTGTCAGGTACTACTATAGATTTTGTTATTTCAATTAATTCTTCAGAATTCTTTATATTATATATGGAAGTGGAATCAACTTTGGACAGTATGTCATGTAATAATTTACCAATGTTATTCGGACTGTCTATCGTGTTAACCACTGGTCTTAAACACAGTTTTTCTTTGTGTGTTTTCCTTAGGCAATATAACCTAGAGGGTATTGAATTATGTCTCATTAATGATTGGTATTCTGCCTTCATGATGTGTCCATTTTCTAGTAAATCTTTAATTAGTTTGTTCGCTTGAATCTGTAGCTTCGAAGTTGGGTCTTTTTTCAATTTCTGATAAATCTCTTGGTCATCCAACATTTTTGTCACTTCTGTATCGTATTCTTGTTTATACACAATTACAGTTAAGTTGCCTTTGTCAGATTTTCCAATGATAATGTCTTTGTTATTCTTTATGAAGGTATTCGTTTCTTTTATGTACTAATTGATGGGGTTGTGGTTATTTTTCTTGTTTTGTTTTAGGATAAAGTTGTTAATTGTTCCTATCAATTTGCTTCTATAATGTGTAATTGTTTCTTCATCCATTATTTGTTGGGACAGGCATGTTGCTATGTCTTTGATTATTATATTGTTTGGAATTGTTCCAAAATTTTGTTGCCAAATTTTGGTCCTAATGCTAGTAATGTATTCACTTTTTCTGGTAGTTTAATGTTGGTATAGTTGTATATATAATTCTTGGATGTTGAAAGAACTATGGGACAATGTTGTTGTTTGAGTTCTTCTAGTTTTCTTATGTTATTATTTTTTATCTTGAGGAATGTACGTACGTTCATAATTTTTCTTCAAAATTTGGTCAACATTGTTGAATTGTGGAACTGTGTTAGTTAATTCCTCTATGTGTTCTAAAATTATTTTCTTCAAGTTAGATATCTTCCAATTCGTGATTTTTATCTCAATATAGAGGATAGTATTTCTAAATTTCTGCAATGCGTAATTAACATGGTTCTTATATGGATGATTGTCTAATTTCAAGGAATGAATCTGCTTAATGTTATTAATAATGTGGTTGGGGTATATCTTGTCATTTTTACATCTTAGAAGGAAAATTCTCCTGTTTAGCATAGAAGATAATTTTTCCATGTTTTTTCCTAATGATTTTATCTTAACAATTGTTATATTAGAATGTTTGTTGCAAATTTGTTGTAAAGTTATGTTCATGGTATTGATTTAAAAGAGTACCTCCCGGTGATTAATGTATCTTCAGATATTATCCTTTTTTTATTTATATTTTATTTAATTCTTGGGTAAATTAAATTGAAAGTAGGAGATTATCACTACGATATCTTCAAATCTGTCAGTAGCTGGAATTACACGGAAATCTTCTGTTACTCTTTGGCACACCACGCTCTATATGCGTGGTGTGAGCCGTTCGCTGCGTCAAAGCAAGTAATGGGAACTGTCAAGACCAATTTTTGTCAGGGGCTGAAGGCCAACAGATATTATGAAAGACTAAAGAAAATAAAGTTGGAATTTATGTAATTACAACCTTAGAGTCAAAGATAAGAAAATCTCTTCGGCTCCTCATCCAACGGGAACTCTCATCGGAAGGCAAACTGACAGATAGCATAAATCAATAAACAAACAATAGATTCCGGTTTGGAATTCGTATCGCAAGGCCACCATGGATTGTGGTTAGCAAATTAATTTACAGAAGAAATAACAAAGTTTAATATGAGATGTCATGGTTTGAACCAAATTAATAATAGAATTGAAAGTAGGAGATTATCACTACGATATCTTCAAAACTCTCAGTAGCTGGAATTACACGGAAATCTTCTGTTACTATTTAATAGGGAATATGTATGAAATGTAAATTTGATTCAAATATTTTTTTTCCGAATCTTTATTGACCGGACATTTGAACTAAACAATTCTTTTTGTAATTAATATCTTTTTAAATACTTAAAATTAATAAATAAAAGTGCAAATTAAGCGTGGGAAATTTAAATTTGTAAAACGCAACACCATTGGTTGAAACGAAAGTGACGTAACATCCCGTATTTTTCACATTTGTATGTCGCTGCAGTCCTTTGGTTAGAAAATAAACGTCAAAAACGTCAAGTTAAAAATGAAATCAGCTGTAGTAAACAATGGTCAGTGATCTTTAACGTCATCAACAGACCGCGCGAAAATGGCGGCGTTTAAACAGCTCAAAACTTTTCTCAATTTAAAATATTTTTTTTTAAACTTAATTACAGTTCACAACTTAATTACAACTTAATTACATTTTTAAGCATATTTATATTTTTTCCTATGTTAAAACTGTGTAAACAGTGAATTAAAAATATATTAAAAAAAACATGCATATTCCCTATTATTCATTTCATTTAATTTTGTTTCGGCCTGCTGGTCAGAGCGTATCCCAAGGTTCTCAATTCGTACTCCCGAGGTCCTTTGTTTTCCCGAAATTTTATATATAATGCAGCAAAATTTAGCGGGTACATTTCTGGTTTCATTCAATATTTTTTTATAAAAGGTAGATTTGGCTTGGTAAAGGACTTCGCTCAACTTATTTCTATACTTTAAATAGTAGTTTTTTAAGTTAAGATTTAACGGCTGTTCACGACACTTTAATTTTAACTTATCCCGTTTAGGAATAGCTTGTAAAATAGAAGTTGTTATCTATGGTTTGATTGGTGTTTTTCCCTGACATTTTGGTAGTACATTGTTGTATGTTAGTATAAATTATGTTGCAGAAATTATTCACGGCCCCTTCAACCTCAATCACCTCATCCCAGGAAACCGTTTTAAGCATATTTTGTAGTTTTTGCCAATCAGTCCTTGTTCTGGTATTGTTTATGTTTTTGTATAATTTCCGGGGACTGGTATTGACATTTTGAGCTACAAGTGTGGCATAATGATCTGTAATATAAGTGGCAATAGTTGCTGTTTTGGATACATACAGAGATTGGACAAATATGTGGTCTACATGTTCCCCCCTCACTTTGTATTTGAGATGGACAAGTATCAGTATTGATACATGAAAAAAAACCGCTGAGGCCTAGCTCATTTAAATACCTGTATATCTAAATTCGTATCCCCAAGAATAACCATTTTTTTGATACTTATGAAGGGAATCTATGAGACTAAAAAAGCTATTTGTAAATAGGGTTTCTCTAGTTGAAGGTGATCTGTACACGGCTAGGAGTGCGAGTGACTGCCGCAAGTCCCCACCACGACTTGGATCTTGAGGCGAGTCTATGGACTCTCTAGTCAAACGTTTGTACCTCCAACTATTTGATATTTCAGTTTTTTCACCGAAATGTTTTCTATTACTTAAACTGGAACTCCCATCACATTTATTTATTTCATGTTGGTAATTATCATCCCTATTATTCATCGTTTGATTAGTTATTGGGAATGGGAATATTTTTCCCATTCCCAATAACTAAACAAACGTTTTATTTATTACATTTTCGCATCGAAAAGAATTGTACCCCATAAGTGGCGGGATGAGAATGTCAGGATCTAGACCTGTCTGCGTAAGGACTATTACGCTATTATATACTAAATTTAAATTCTAATTACTTTAGAAGATCAAAGAAATGCTCAATATTTTTTTATAACTTCTTATATTAATGCAAATTACATTCAGTGCCCACTATTTTGGAGTGTCATTATTTCATCTTTTAGAAAAGTTATAACGCTATATTCTTTACAAAAAAATTATTTAAAAATAAATCAACATCATCCTCCATGTAATTAAAAGAAGAGAGGAAAGGAAAATGGTTTGTTAGAAGTGTAAACAAACAATAATTGAACTTCTAGAAATAAAAATTCAATAAAAATAAAAGAAAGTAGACAAAAATAAATTTCTTATGGAATTACTCCCTACTTTAGAAAAAAAAAAAAAAAGTTTAAATCAGTCCCAGATGTCCAAAACAAATTTATTGCCAGCACTAGTAGCAACCGGCCTGACTTCTTTGTACCACTTTATGGTTGCTCCATGGAAATGTCTTTAACATGTTATTCTTTCCTGAGGTAGGTGTTGAAATATATTTTTCTATTTTGCGTCTGTAATGGCCCTATAACAGCACTCATATGCGTACGGTTATGGCTCGCCGAGAGGTCTATAACGCTGGCACCCCCACCTCTTCAAAATTTAAATTTGATAAGACCAGATGCTATTTATTTGCCTTTTATGTGCTAATTATGTGCCGCAATCGCGATTTTTGTGCTCAATGAAAGAATCAAATTTTGCTAGTGGGGGTGCCTAAAGCTTAAAACTTTATAAAGAAAAATTAGGATACCGATAACAAATAAGAACTACAATTAAGTGCAATTTATGAGCTTTTCAAATACCCTGGTTCGAGCACAAGGGTTCGAGCACAAAAATCGTAAAAAGCATATCTGGAGAGCACATAATTATTACACCAATTTTGCGTCATTTAAAATTTCTGTTCTCGATTATTAAAGATTTCGCGAATATCATATCTGGAGAGGATATTATTACTGCAACAATTTCGATTCCTTTAAAATTTCTGGGCTCTATTGTTATAGATTCCACCTCTTATGGCTCATACCGCAAGGGGTGAATTTTTCCTACAAGGGTGCGAGCACAATTATCGTAAATAGCATATATGGAGAACACATATAAACTTCTTAAAATTGTTGCAACAATTTTGCGCCATTTAAAATTTCTGTTCTCGATTATTAAAGATTTCATCTCGTGTGGCTCATATATTGCGGGGAGAATTTCTCGTACAAGGGTACGAGCTCAAAATTCGCGCAAATATCGCGCAAATATCATATCTGGAGAACACATAATTATTGCAAGAACATCGCGTTGGTTAAAATTTGTGTGCTCGAATATTATAGTTTTCACCTCTTATGGCTCATTTCGTTCGGAGTGAGTCATTTCGCACTAGGCACTGTTTGAGCACAAAAATCGTAAATGGCTTATCTGGAGAGCACATAATTACTGAAATAATTTTGCGTCATTTAAAATTTCTGTTCTCGATTATTAAAGATTTCACCTCCTAAGGCTAATACAGTTCGGGATGAATTTTTCGTACAAGGGTGTGAGCACAAAAATCGGGAATATCATTTCTGGAGAACACATAATTATTGCAACAATATCGCGTTGGTTAAAACTTTTTTTGTGTGTGCTTGATTGTTTGCTTGATTGTTATAGATTTCGCCTCGGGGTGAGTTTTTCGCACAAGGGCTTGAGTTAGCGCAGTCGCTCGAGTGTACTTGAAAAGCACATAAATAGCACATATTTGTAGTGCTTATTTGGTATCGGTATCCAAATTTTTCAGATGGGTGGGTGCTAACTTGACGTTAACTTAGCACCACCCACTAGTAAAATTTTGTTTCAATGAAGGCTTCGAGCACAAAAATCGCGATTGGTGCACATAACTAGCACAGAAAGAGCACGTAATTTTGGTATTATCAAATTAGAATTTTGAAGACGTGAAGGTTCCAGCTTTACAGACATCTCGCCGAGTGAGATACAATTTTCTCAATATTTATCGGCGGAAAAAATACTATAAAAAAATCGTTCGTAAGGCGTTTTGCAGCACTTGTCCATTAGAAATCTCCTCGCTACGTTCGTCGTTTTCAAAACTTGGACGCGAGCTATAAAATCGCGCTTACTCGTCCTTTAATATACTATTTTTGCAGATCTTCTCTGCAGATCTATATTGATTTGATTTTTTCTTAAAAGTTTTAATAGACACAGTTCCATAGACACTCTATTGAATTTAATGAGAATTGGTTTTGGCAAAGCTTTATTAAGCGCTGGCATACGGTGAGCTATGCTCATTACACTTTCATGCATTTTCTGCCCAAGAAATTTTGCTATCTCCATTAAGATTTGAATCTTGGATTCGTTTTTAGATTCAGGAACTCCACCATGAATTTATTTTATAAGAGAGTTATCTTCCTGTATTTAATCTATAATTGGTTGGAATTCATTTATCATTTTGCTACTCTATCCAATTTTTTGTCCAGAGTATGTTCAAATTTCTTTGCTATTTTTTTTTAATAATGGACTAGGTATGAGTTGGTCGTCATTATCATCCTCACTCTCAGGGCCTTCAGAGCTTTGACCCGCAGAGGTTTTATCTTTCGGTTTTTCAATTAGGCTTTCACGCCTCCCAGCTACGCATTCGGGGCATCGCCAAACTTTTTACTTTTGTTCTATCCTCTAGAAAACAAGGACAGCCGGCGTGGTTTTGGAACAATCCAGGCTTGCGTGAAATATTTTTTTACATGCAGAGCATGAGATAGAATCCCCCTGCTTGCGGGAGATTGGTTTATTACATGTTGCGTCTCAACAGATTGTCATTTTGAATCAGCGGATTGATTTTAGAATCAGCGGCAGTATAGTTAGCCAAGTAAACAGTATGAGGCGAGGGCGATTTGTTTTGAGTTCACTAATTACACTCTGTGCCACCCGGGGGAATCAAGAAATATTCGGTTTCTTTACGGAAAAAATACGGAATTAAAGTAAAACTAAGTCTCTAAATCAGTGATTCTCAACGACTGTGCCGCGGCACTTTTATGTGCCGCCAAATTCTTGATGTGTGCCGTCAAATTTTTGAAGAGCAAACAATAAAAATTATTTGGTATGTACTTTGATGCAGCATTCTTGTATAGTTTTACTGCAAATCTGGATTTAACCCAAACAAAACTAACAGAGTTTTCGGCTAAAACGTAGTTTTGTAACGATACATGTAAGCCGTGGCAGAAATTAGATCTAACGTACAAAAGACAATATTTTACTGATTTCACGGTTTTAACCTAGGTTAGATCATAGGTTAGATTGGGTAATATCAGAACAGATGAATCCAGATCATATATCACGCGGTAGCGCGACCTCTCGATCTAAAATAAGAAAAAATAATTCAAATAAGTTACCTTAAGACTTGGACGCCTTTCTTACATGCGCTATAATCCGAGTTTAATATTTATTCAATTTTGTCTCATAAAGTTATGTTTATTGTTCATGTTTCCTTGCATACGGATCAACCAAACATTGATTTATTCACTAGTGCAATAAAGGGCTCTCTGGCACCGCATAAAAATAACTCACTTTCGTGCTCCGTTAACATAATCCTAAATGTTCTGATGTTCTTTTTTGATCGCCAAACACACAACTTATTATACCTACATTTTCTTTTGTACAAATCCCATGATTTTTGGAGGAGTAATCTTTCCGCGTCACCATCTAACAATAATTCTTCGGATATATCCAGTTATGATTAATAAAACACAAATTAATTAAACACAATAAATATTCTAAGCAAAATTTTGACGCACGAATCAACAATTTTATCGTTGCCATGAGAACACCACAATCATGACCAACTTTTCTTTGAATTGATTCTTGTTTAAACAAAAACAAAATTGAATAAAAGTTTGTATTTCCCTCGCGGATAAAGGTTTAACTCGCGAATTTAAATTGAATTTATCAATCCGCTCGTTAAACCTTAATTTCATACCCTTTCATAATGTGTTAATGACAGTACTTACGTATTAACGCCACCACCGCTACATTTTTAAATGCCGCCAATCTACAACTAAATTTTTTATGATAAATCATAAAATAAAACATTTTATTTAAAATAAAAACAATTTTTGAAACTCAAAATACTTCCGGATTTTCTATTCCGGATTTTCTATTTTTTAACCCCGGTTAAATTAGGTTACCGCCGCAAAGCGGACAGATAAATCAAGACAACAAACACGCGGCAGTGCGAACTCTCTATCGAATATATAGCGGTGGTGGCGTTAATACGTAAGTACCTAAATGACTATTAAACTTATTTTATTGTCAGTGTGCCGCCAAATTTTGTTGTTGTTAAAAGTGTACCGCAATAGAAAAAAGGTTGAGAATCACTGCTCTAAAGTATTAAAATATTGTATTCATTTCAATTCAAGTCATCCAATAATCTAGTTGAGCCATGAACACTTGATTTTTAAAAACTTTCCCTCGTATCTCCGTAACTATGGGAACATGAAGTTTCTCAAATGTCAAAATAATTTATCAAAAAAATTAACCAAAAATCGATTGAAATATTCTCACATAAATACGTTTTCCTAGTTCAGATTTATGTAACTCTCTGACCTCACTGTTTCTCACCGTTTAACACTTTTAAAAATCACTAATTCTATCATTTGTTCTTCAGAACAGTTTTCATAACAATCTTTACTGTAACTGTTATTTACCGTAACTAGGGTAACCGAATGTATATCTTGTTTAAACAAAGAAGGTTAAGTATTTATTTTATTGTGTCTGATATTCTACACTACATATTATTTTAATTAAAACATAAAAATCATTTAAATTTCATAATTTTCATTCATAATCGAAAATTTCTCAACTAAACTGGTTTCTATGTGTTTCTTTGTTAATATATAATTTACTTCAAGAAAAGGAATAATTTATATTCCTTCCAACTAGTTTCGGCTTTATTATCCACAAATAATGTAAACTAGTTTTATTAAATGGCGAAAAATAAATCAATAAAATATTTAGATATTAATCAATAAAATATTTATAAATATTATTAATAATATTTTACATAATAATCAGGCAATATAAACACGTTCAATTTAATAGCGTAGTAAAGATTTCATTACAACACAGATTTGCACTAATTACTTAATGCAATTACCATTAGACAACTTACTTTAACATTAATCACATAACAATTGTAGTATAAAAAAAGTATTACGATAGATTATTATAGATTTGATTATTATACGTAATATACGCAATGATGTTAACTTTGTTAACGATATGTATAAAACAATTTCCTAGAAATTATAATCTATGAAGATAAGATACAAACACTAATGTTTAATTTGATCGAAAAATCAAAATCTTCTAACTCAACAAAATATATTTAAATAAATATATATAATAATAACGAAAGATTGATTGATTGATGTTCAGTGTGAAGCTAGACTAAGTCTAATAATTTCTTACTAATAGTGTCTATTATCTATTATCAGTGTCTAGTATCTATTTTGCTCTGTCCAACTAATTGTTGCAAACCTAATATTGCTTACCCCAACAAATCGGTCTAGTCTGATTTGGCAAATCTGATATCTTTCATGGTTTGCTTTAAAGGTCTTTTCGTCTTTGTCCCGTCTGAAGTTGGTCTCTCTAGTCTTGTTTCTCTAATTAAATATGTCTATCTGGTTTTTAGTACATTCTCTATAATCTAAAACTAAATCTAAATTATAAATTAGTTTTTACGTACAAATTATTTTTTATACGTCTCGTCTTGTCTCTCTAATCTTACTTATTTATACTTTCCTGTCTAGACCTGTTATTTAAGTGTTTCTTGGTTATCCCAGCCTTTCCAGTCTGTCCATAATCATTTTTAATTAAATTGATTTATTTTCTGCTAATATACATAATTAAATATAGGACATATCGTTAAAGTATTATTGCAATTTCTAATCCGTTTGTCATTGGTAATTCTAGAAGTTCATCAATTTTCTCTCAGATCTTTCATTTTGTCCAATTTCTATTTCTGTTTATGTGTGAGACAATCTATTTCTGACATATATTTATAATCCATGTACATTAACTTTCTTTAAGTTCGGCAGGTATTGATGATTCCTTAAATTGCTTTACTACTCGCTTTTGCGCTATGTTAAAGCTGAACATACATTCAATTTGTGAAGAGTCCCTGAGTTTTCCTTATAATATGATTGATTGGGCCTCTCCATAATTTATTATTAAAAATTAGGATTTTACTACAATTCTGTAATCATAATAATCGTTCTATGTTTGTTTTGTGTTTGTGCAGAAGGTGCTTCACGACGACCCAAAAATGCTATAGTTGTGCGAAATGTTGGGTTTTTGGAAACATGGAACCCCCATGTTTACTAAAGGGTGTTCCAATAAGAGGTTTTATTTTCAATCTTCTTCTTTGGACGTCGTCTCCTTACGAAGGTTGGCGATCCAACTGGCTATAATGGTGCGTGAAACCGCACCTGAAAATCTGAAAACACCTGGAAATCTCTATAGATGTCCGTCCGAAACAGCGACGCAGATCCTTTAGATATGAGTTCTGCTGTCTGCCCACAGATCGTTTGCCCTCGATCTTTCCGTCGATGAGGAATCGGAGGAACTCGTACCGCTCCCCTTTCATAACGTGTCCTATGCATTGGTGCTTTCGTTCTTTGATGGTTGTCAGCAGTTCTTTACCTTTACCTATTATCCTTAACACTTCCTCGTTGGTTATCCTGTCTACCCAGGATATACACAGTATACGGCGATACAAGTTCATCTCGAAGGCGTCAATGCGGCTCTCCATTTTTTGGCAGAATCTCCAGTTCTCGGAATCATAAAATAGCACTGGGAACATATAACAGCGCAATATGCGTATGAGGAGCTGTAGGTTTAGGTCTCTACTGGTAAAGAGGTTCTTCATAGAGATGAATGTCATTCTGGAGTGTTCTATCCTTTATCTGATTGCATTTTGCGGTCACTGTTCTCATTGAGGGTTCCAAGATATTTAATGGACGCCACTTGTTCCACAACCTGGTTGTTAATTTGGAGGGTCGTCCGTCTTGGTGTCTTGGAGAACACAACCACCTTGGTCTTGGCAATGTTTATGTGTAGACCATACTGTGTGCTATGTTCAACAATAAGATCCATCATATTCTGGAGATGTGGGAGGCAGTTGGCGACCACGAACGTATCGTCGGCGAATCGTATGTTATTAATAATAGTGCCGTTGATTTTAACGCCCTCTTTCACATTCGCCAGTGCCTCCCGGAACACTGCCTGCGAGTATATATTATGGAGGAGAGGAGACAGGAGACCCCTGTCTTAGACCTCTTCTGATTTCTGTTTCTTCGGATGTTATGCTCTCTATCCTAATCTCTGCAGTTTGATGCCAGTACAGCTGCGTGATGATATTCAACTCTCCCGCATCGATTCCGCTGTATTTTAGAATCTCAATGAGCTTCTGGTGCGAGACACAGTCGAAAGCTTTTCGGTCAATAAAGTCAATAAAGCAGGCGTGTATATCAACATTCATGTCTCTGCATCGCTGCGTGAGAACGTTGATAGAGAAGAGAGCCTCACTACGCCCACTCCGTTCTTAAATCCAAATTGCGTTTCTCCAGTATGTCCCTCACATCTGGCGTATATGCGAGTGTGGACGATGCGGAGAAATACCTTGAGGACGTAAGACATAAGGCTTATCATTCGGTGGCCGTCGCATTGAGAAGCGTTCGGTTTTCTTGGCAGAGCGATGAACGTCGACCTCAGCCAGTCTGTTGGTATTTTTCCAGTTTGATATATTGAGTTGAACAACAATGTGAGAAGTTTTAAACCTCTATCATCTGCATTGACGATTAATTTTAAGGTTTCCGCATGAAAATTGTCTGGTCCTACAGCCTTGTCATTTTTCTGAAGTTTTATAGCACGTATCACTTTCTCTGTCGTGATAACAGGGCTGGGCTTGTTGATATTATCATAGTCTCTAGGTGGTTCGTGGGGTCGTGTGTCATTGAACATACATTGGGCCTCAACATACTCCTTGCATCTTTTAAGCTTTTCCTCGACGCTCGTTAAGATCTTGTTGTTAGTGTCTTTCAAAATACCGTGGATCTGCTTGCGTTGTGTGTTTGTGAATTCCTTAATATTTTTGTGGAGATTAAACGAGTCGTGCTTTTTCTCTAGTGTCTCCATTTCACTGCATTTTTCATCTAGCCATCCTTCCTTTGCTTTTCGACATTCTGTTCTCACCGGCCTGATCAGCTCCCTGTACCGGTTATTGTCTGTGGATTTGTATTTCCTTCTCTCATTCATAAGTTGGAGAACTTTTTCTGTCATCCACTGTTGCTTTTTAGAGGCTTGTGTATATTCAATGACCCCCCTCCTGGGTTTCTAAAAGTACCTTCTTCATGACAGTCCACCGAGGCTCTACGTCGTCGTCACTGCAATAGTTAGTTGTTTGAAGACGCGCCTCGTGATTCTCGGTTGCTATGGCTCGTGTTTCGGGATCAAGAAGTCTTCTAAAATCGACTCGCTTAGGTTTATTTGGACGTTGGACTCTAGTGAAGTAGCGAAGCTGTAGACTTATTACTACGAGGTTGTGGTTGCTGTTGACGTCGGCGCCAGGGTATGTTGTTGCTGATTTGACAAACTTCATTAAATGGCTCTTGATGAGAAAGAAATAATCTATTTGATTTCTCACTATGTGGTCACTAGCGCGATCGCCTGGGGATTTCCACTTGTATAGACGTCTAGGATGGTATTTGAAAAAAGTGTTGTGCGCTCTGTACAAAACTGCACTATACGATCACCTCTAGTGTTGCGTGTTCCCAGATCTCCGCAGACCTCGCCATCAGCACCCTTCCCGATTTTGGCGTTAAAGTCACCAAGAATTGTTATCTCCCCTTGTTGTGTTGTTTTCGTAGCATCTTCTAAAGCAGAGGAGAACTCCTCAACCACCTCATCGGGTCAACAGGGTTTGCCCCCTGTTGAAGCATACGATTGAATTACGTTCATAACTCTATGAGTAGTGAGGAGTCTCAAAAGCATAACTCGATATCCGAGTGGGATAAAATCATTTACCGATTTTTCTAGTTCAGATGAGATGAGTTTAGCTAAGCCGTGCTGGTGTACGAGGTCGTCGCCACCAGAGTAGTACAGAACGCCATTTTTAGTCCTGTGATTCCCAGTGCCTGGCCAACGTACCTCGCTTAGCCCTAAGATCTTGATCCCTTGTCTATACATTTCTGCATCTACATTGGCGAGTTTTCCTACCATACATAGCCTACGTATATTCCACGTTGCAATTCTGTTTTCTTTTCTATAGATTTGTATTTTACTAGTTTTCATAGACGGGGGGATTCTTCGCACCCTATCCTCACATAAGGGGTGCCCCGGACTGAGGACCATGTTTATATTTGTTTCAGCCATGTTGAATAAATTTAAAGATAGTGTAGTGGGACTTCCATTTCCCTTCTGCACCGCAGTGTGGAAGCCGTTGAAACTGCAACAGTGGCGCCTCGCACTTCTGTTGTGACGCTATGTGTGAAGAACATCTTTGATACCGCCACATAGTACTGTTACTGCCATATCTGGCTATACTCACTTAGTTTAGCCTGCAGATCGATGCAGTTGCCCGGGGTGTGGCACGAGGAGCCGTAAGTGAGAATTGGGTGCCCTGCGAGTACCAGTCATCGTCAACCGCTCACCGGCTATTCCGTTAAGCGCGACCGTCTTCGATGAAAGGTGCTACCTCTACAGCGCAACCCCAACACTATTTACAATAGTTCGCCATTTTAAAAGTTGTCATGAGTCAACCTGTAACTACTTGGCAGGTGACAAGTAGAAACTACGGCATTAATAAAAATGGAACGATATACGCTTCAACAAAGCATTCAAATTACTTCAACACATGTAACGATACCGTCGCTTTTTGTTTGAAAAGCTTCCCGACCGTGTGATGGGACGCCCGAGATCTTGTGATTTAACACCTCTAGACTTTTTTGTTTGGGGCTACGTGAAAGTTAAGGTCTATGCCAATGGTCCACAATCGATTCAAGGCATCAATGATGGAATTCATGAAGTTATCGAGAACATGCAGCCGCAAATGTGCGAATTGGTGATGGAAAAGAATATGGTCCTGCAAGCGTAGCCATTTGGCTAATATTGTTTTCCTTTATTAATGGCAAGCCCTTCTCCTTACAATTAAATAAACATCCAATGATTTTGATTAAAAATACTCATTTTTTTATATATCAAAATGAAGCCTCTTATTTGAAAACCCGGTATGAGCGGGTCATCTGTTTGCCGTCTATTCTTTCTACTGCTTTGGATCTGTTTTGTGTAGCTTTGATAAGTCTCTCGATAACTTTTCTAATACTAGTAATATAGCAAAGCATCTCTTGTGTGTTCACGCTGTCTAAAGCCTGTTTAAAATCTTTGAATGGGCTGTGTAAAGCAATATCTTGTGCGTAGGCCGCTCTTCGATTTGCCTCTTGAGATAGATTTGGTCCGACGTGGATCGATACGGTCGGAATCCACATTGATAGTCTCCTAGGGTTTGTTCGGAGTACGCAAATATTCCATTATACTTTACGCATGATAGGATTTTGTAAGCTGTATTCAATATGGTAATTACTCTAAAGTTGGAGCAGACTATATTGTCCCCTTTCTTTATTCCAGACTCAAAAACTATTATTTGTAATAATAAATATTCTTATACCTAATAATAAATATTTGAACGGCGGGCACTTAAAAATAGTTTTTCGGGCACAGTACCAGCGGACACCGCGTTACCGACCACTTCTTCAAACAATAAAATTGTGCAAATGACAATCATTCAATAAAATTAAAAATTTGCTACTTAATTAAATTCTGTTATTAAAAAAACATTTTTTTCCAAAAACTAAATTTTTATTAAAAGTTTCAAAATTTCAATTTAATTGTTGTATTTATTTTGACAAACATAAACAATTCCATAACTGCTATAACAAGAAACATTTTTTTACAAGTTTCAAATTCTTGTATTTTTCTTACGGTTTTGTTTGCATTTACCTAACGACTTATGAAAATATTGTTTATACTCGCGATTAGTACCTCAAGATTAGCACCTGAAGAGTTTAGACTACTTGTAGTTACACGTCAGTGTCGCCACTTATTCACTATATTTGAGAGTAAAAAATAAAAGAACTCTGTATATTCCGTGACGCCTTTATTTCCGCCCCGGTCCCTTTATTCATGTTCTTGTGCCTAACCACTTAACACGTTTAGTGACTAATCACAAAAAATGTCATTTAAGATCAAGTGTTTCCAACCCAGTTTATGACACAGCAGGATCAAATATAATCAGGATTATCTCAAATCTTGCAAATTAGAAAAAAAAGCTGAAAAAGAAGATAAGGAGAGACAAACAGCGGGAGTGACGACGATCAAGGTCAAAATTCAATCAACATTCTGATAGCCAGAGCAGTCCTTAGACCGGGGCGAGCGGGGCCCAGGCCCCGGGCCCCGCGCTTTAGGGTCCCCGCAATCTTATGCGAACCCACAGGCACGAACGTGAGCCTGCACCCAAAACATTTGGGCTGCGCTCCGTTTTATGTTTTTTTTTTGCTCGAGTCAAAGGACACGTGACAAAACAAAGTTTTCATTAGAGTTGCGCAGTATCAAAAAACCCTGGCTGCACACGCAAAATTAGTGTTAGTGGTGAGTGGTAGTGTCCACTGTCCAGTATCTAAGAAAACATCGATTTAGTTAACTAATGCTCCTAAACAAATAATCTATCAATTTCTCACATGTATGTATTTCTTGCAGTACCCTAAATAGATAAAATTTCGGTAGCGATAATATATCGCTGCAGAAATTTTATTTGCATAAACTTAATAAACGTTTTAAAAAAAAATTGTAAAAGTCTAGTTTTATCGGCATTTCAGAAAAGCTTGCAAAATTCATTTTCCAACTTTAAATTTTTTTGGAATTTTTTAAAAGAAAATATGAGTTACTCGCAAAAAAGAAAAAAAAAAAGAAAGAAACAGACAGAAAAACAAAATCTTCAAAGACCGGTGATGTCACTGAAAATGAAAATGAGTCGAGAAATCTACAATGTGCGGCTACTACATCTGGTAGCACAGAAGGACTGAAAAGTATGAAGAAAACCGCGAACTTCATGATGAATTTGGTAATAAGATAATTTTAAACTGAAAAGGAAAAACAAAAATTTGGAATGTGTGGCTACTACGATTACACAACAAAAAGGCGCGGTGAAAAAGGCGCGCGACAAAAGGGCGCGGCAAAAAGGGCGCGGCAACAAAAAAGCGCTGCGACAAAAGGGCGCGGTGACAAAAGGGCGCCTGCAAAAAAGGCGCCTGTTACAAAAGGGCGCATATTATAACTAGCTTGAATGTATGTTTCAGGTCAGAAAAGCAAAGTTTTATTCAAATTTGATACGTCTAAATGCAACAAATAAAGCCGTCTTAAAATTCACACGACACGTTAAGGAATTAAGAATGTACACAAACATAACTCGAAAATTACAAATTAAAGTTAAAATTGTGGGCCAATCCACGCAAATAGTCAATCAATGGCCTATTTTCAAAATCAGAAACGATATTCTTAGTGCGGATGGCGCAGTCTTTGTACTTTTTTCGAGGTGGTGCGCCGTTAGCACCAGCCATGAGTTGTTCAATTTTGAACTCGTTGTAATTTTGTTCTTTCTTCAGACAATCAATAAATTTCTATTTGCTAGGATCGCAAGCTCCAACAGTTTCGCCAAAACTGCGATGCCACCCTTCAATGGAATTATTGGTTTTTGGAAGGTCTCTGTTGACAGCTTCAAAGCAATTCCAAAATGAATGAGAAAGAAAGGGTTCTCGCCGCCTTGCTCTACGATCTGGTCTGCCAATCCACGTATCTTCAAAATAATCAGTGACTGACAGTGACTCGGTTTCAACGAGTTCTTCAGTATAACGTCGTATAACATCGGGAACTGTTTGAATTTTTCTCCTCACACATTGTGTGAAATGAAAGAAGCAACCCCGCTGTTCAGCTTCAGGTAATTCCGCCGAAAAAGCGTTTACAGCAGCCGTTTCAAAATCAGACATCATCGATTCTGGATTTAAATCTGGGTGAATTTCTTTTATTTTGGAATAAAAGCGTCGATAAATTGATTCAGACTTATTAGGTAAAAGAGCAAAAATAAGTGGAATGGACACGTTCAGATGTAAACCATAGAGAATTGTGTGAATAAAGAAGGTGCAGTTTTAAAAGTTCCATCACAGTACCAATGCTTCTGAAACTGCAGAAGATCCATGTTTCGACGGGTTGAGAATTTGAGGAATCGGTCGGCGTCTTCAGGACCGCTATCGTACAGCAAAAATGGCTGACCAGTTAGCGTTACGGCAAATTCTTCTGGAATTCGTAAATCTTCTAAGAGCGCAGGTGTTGGTAAGAAGCCGTTTTCGCGTCGACGAATTCGTTGAACCATCCGCTTGAGTGACACAATACCTGGTAGCTGACCAGCAATAGCTGCTTCGACATTCGAAGTTGTTTCGGCAATGATTTGATGAGTAGTTCCTACAAAAAACAATATTGACGTTTGAGACTTTTTTACTTAGTTTAGCAGAATGTTTCTAAAAATTAGGCTTAAAAATTATTACAACAACAATAATAATTTTTTTTGTTAAATTACAATTATAAGCTGTAAAAATATACCGTGCTGGTTAGTTGCTACTAAAAACAATATTGACGTTTGAAGCTGTTTTACTTATTTTAGCAGTGTCTTTTTAAAAATTAGGTTTAAGAATTATTGCAACAACAATATTCAACTTTTTGCTGAATCACAATTATAATCTGCAAAAAATTACCATGCTGATTAGTTGCTGCTTGACGTAGATCTGCGACGACTTCCTTTGCTTGGGTAACGGCTATATTGGCGACGTGATTCTGTGCTGTTTCTGTGACGATGCGATCACCAATTGTATGACAACGTCCCCGACAACTATGTGTCCGATACTCAATACAATTCCAAATAAATTTCTCCTTTATTTCTTTCTCACGACGGAAAAGGAATCCATTATGTTTTAAAAAATTGTTATTCTTTTGACTAGTCACAAATTCAAGCGGCATTATAGACAAAATTATTTGCAATAAGGGCACACAACAACACCAGACATTAATAGGTATTGTAGTGCTGCGCCAGATATACAGTAACTCGTTCCAATTCTGTAAACGTTTCAACGTGCTCATCTTTATTGTTACACACGTAATGGCGCCCTTTTGTCGTATGCGCCGTTTTTGCAGGCGCCTTCTTGTATAAGCGCTCTTTTGTCGCCGCGCAACAACTAGAAGCGCAGAGAGTGAAATGTGTGAAGAGTGATGAAATTAATGATGAAAGTGTAGTATAAGTAAAATTGTATAATTAACTAGAAGAGTTTTCTGTCTTGAAAATGATCCAGAAAAATGGCCACTAAATGTTACTGATACTATGCGGATGTTTCTCGTAAATAATAATCCAACGCAAGATCGTGATTTTAACTTTCCAGTTGACTATGGTTGAAGGTTTAACGAATCCCTCTATTTAAGATGTTCACCAATCGTCGAAAAATGTTGTCGAAGGTGGATACTGTACTCATAATCAAAAAAATAAAGTATATTGCTATTACTGTTTCTTGTTTGTCAACATTGGTGGCAAGATCAGGTTGGGGCCATGAAGGAATTTGTAATTGGAAGCATATAGAAGACCAGCCTCAAAGAACACGAAACATCTATGCTGCACAACAAAGCCCCAAGCAAATATATCGAATTGAAAAATAGACACAATAGAGATCAAACAATCGACGTTGTTCAACAACGACAAATAAATTATATTAGAATTATATTATCAATTCAATATTTAGCCAAGCACAACGACGCTTTACGTGGCTCCAATTGCACTAAATGCACAAAAAATAACGGAAAATTCCTAGGATTAATTGAAATTATTTCAAAATTCGACAATCGCATGGCAAAGCATTTAAGACGAATTAATTAAACCAATGACCACTATTTAGGACCAAGAATTCAAAATCAAATTATTGAGTTGCTCAGAAAAAAGATAGAGAGGAAATAATTTCCAAAATAAAAGAGTCAAAATATTTTTCTGTTCAAATGGACTGTACTATCAATAGAAGTCATATCGAACAATTAACATTTATAGTTAGAATTGTAGAAGTTAGTGAAAATCAGTGAATTTTTTATGGGTTTTACAACAGTTCTAAAAAGTGCTGGTCTCAATTTATTCGAAGAACTTCAAACACAATTACTAATTATGAATATTAATTGAAATGATTGTCGAGGGCAATACTATGACAACGGTACCAATATGATTGGCAAAAACAAAGGTGTACAGTCCAGAATTTTGCAACAAAATCCTAGGGCGTTTTTTATACCTTGCACATTAGGCGACAAGGCTGCAGTGTAGCGATGGCTATGACATTTTTTGGTACAATTCAACGGTTTTCTACCTTATTCTCAGGCTCTGCTGAAAGATGGGCCATATTTTGTAAGCACATACCAGATTTGACATTACGGCCCCTATCTGACACCAGGTGGGAATACCGACATGAATCCGTAAAGATAGTTAGGTTTCACATATTTGAGTTACGCGACGCCCAGGAAAAAGTTAGTGCAACTACAAAAGGCCCAAAAATTAAAAACGAAACACAGTGTCTGTCAGAAAATGAATACATTATGAATTTATTTTATCCCTAACTATAGTACGACTTCCTGCTTGCATACATAAGGTTAGCAAAGTACTACAAAAAACCGAAGCGGATTTAAGTTTGGCTGTATCGCTACTAAACGGGTTGAAAACATTTCTAATTCAATTCAGAGAGACTGGTTTTTCCACTGCGAAACATGTTGCAAGTGAAATTTGTAGTGCAAATGATAATGAAATAAAGTTTATAGAAACCCTAAGACGCCAGAGAAAAAGACTACATAAATACGAAGGAGCCAGAGACCCTGAATTAAAATTTTATCAGGACTATTTCCTCTGTGTGGTCGATCAAGCAGTTGTATCGGTAGAGGAAAGATTTATACAAATAAAAAGTCATGAAATATATTTTGGATTTTTATATAACATACCCGATATAATAGCAATAAGCGACGATGAAATAAAAAATAAATGTGCACCCATTGCGTGACCTAATTGTGTAAACCTACCTGACGGCAAAAACCGTGATATAAGTGGTAGCGAATTATTTTGCGAAATTTTCTGCAAAGGCACCATAAAAATATCGCCCTTAGAGTGTTATAAAATTATAAAATATCACAAATTCGAGAATCCTTTCCTAATTTGTTAATCAGTTTTACGAATAATTTTGACAATTCCCGTAACATCGGCGACATCGGAAAGGAGTTTTTCAAAGTTAAAATTAGTCAAAAATTATTTGAGAGTTAGTATAAGCCAGAAAAGTCTAAACAATTTAACATTACTGTCGATTGAGCACGAGTGGTGTGAAAGTTTAAATTTTGATGAAATCATTAATGCATTGTCAGAAATAAAGGCACGACAAATTAATTTCGTTTAGTTTAGATAGTTTAGGACAATAACTTTAGATGTAGCTAATAAATATCTGCTCAGATATTTAAAAATTTATATTTTTTTTATGATTTTATTTATCATATTTATGTTATATGTTTTGGATATATTTAATTCTTGTTAAGTTTTTAATCTTGTATCTGTTTACATTTTACATTGTTTTTCATTATTTTTTGCTTTACTACTAAGTAAAGAGTAGATTTTTATTTTACTTTTTTTATTTTTCTTGTGCAAAACATATGAACAGTATTTATTTATTATTCCTGTTTTGTCATTACAATTAATTTTCAAAATCCAATATTATTTTGTAGATTTTAAATTATAAAAAAAATGTCTAAAGGGCCCCAAAATTATTTTTTGCCCTGGGCCTCGCACTTGCTAGGGACGGCCCTGCTGATAGCATCAATGGCGGATAGTTCCCTAAAGCAGTACGACATGTGCATGTAAAGATGGTTTAGTCATAGGCAAGAGGGGGCAATCGATATGTATGAGACATAAATCCCAGAGATATTAGAGTTTTTGACTAATTGGTTTAATAAGGGCAGACAATACAGGTCCAAAAACAACTATATAAAAATCTCTTAAATCAAATTTACTTATAAATTAACATTAAAAAACTTATTTAATACATTTCAATATTAGAATCAATAATTCCTAAATTTCTGGCCCAAACCGGAGGCAAAGTAGCAAACGTCAAAAACCCAGTGTGTCCAGCTTGACCAGCTTGACTAGCGGCACATACCCAAAAACACTAACACTCTTATTTTAAACATTCCCGTCAGACTCCTCCTTAGGATTCCTCAAAAATTACATATTCAAACTATGGGTAATTTTCCTCGACCAAACATTATACTGTATTTGTAGAATCTCCATAGTCTCAATCTCTTGAAATCCTAATTCTCTTAAAACCAAACAGCTTCTCCGAAGTTGTTCAATACATGGAGAAAATTAACAAATTTTTCCACCTTCTTCTTTAAAGCCTTAACAGCTCTTGGAATAGCCAACCATGTATGTGGCAAATCAAGGAAATCAGCATCTACTTTCCCATCTAATTCTTACCCGAAGCCCCCTTCACAAACATCTCTAGTTTTAACTGTAACATAATCTTTTAATCCATGTTCAAATTCCTTTTGATCTGTTTCTGCTCTAACTTCATGGAAATCAAACGTGTGTAAATGCCCATATGGCTTAACAGCACGAATTAAAACAAGGAATAAAGACCCACTACCAGTTCCACTTTCAATAACAACATAACCAAGAGATAATTCCAGTTGTAAAACAATCATAGAAATGTCAGGAGTGTAAATAATTTGCGTTCGATGGGGTAAAGTTGTTGTCCATATTGCTGGGGTGCGTTGCAATACGAAGCCCTAAACTTTGCTGAGTTGTATTTTAGCCCAAAATTCTTTACCGATCAAATCTGCACACTTTAATGCACATAAGGAATTTGTAAGGCATTCTCAATCAAAGCCCCCTTTTTATTTTTCATCTGGCGGTCCGCTGTAACAGCAATGCGCCGGCATGTTCTGCATATACACGAGAAAATGCAAGGCTCCTTCCGTGCCCCGACCAATATACAATATCACGTGGGATAAACCAGTTTTCTTAGACTCCCTGGCTGAATGGTACCCGAATGAAAAACTTGCTGGAAAAGCTCTCAAGAAAAAATGCGTAACTCTATTAGCCTTAGGGACGGCTCATAGAGTACAAACCCTTTCATAGATAAATATAAGAAATGTTGAGATGAATTCATTTATAGTAGATTTTGTGACTAGGGCGAAAGGTTGTCAATAATACTAGTGAGAGAAAATATGCGCACGAGCGAAGTGAGGGTGCGCATTAGATTGTAGATTGTAGACATGGTGGTGACGACTTGTACTTCGACCTTTATAGATCTATTGAACCCACCCTCCTCCTCCAAGCGTTGGTGTACTTACCCATTTAGAGCGCCTGCTCTAATCCTGATTCCTTTAGGAATTTCAGGATCTGGGTGGGATTCAAGGCCTGCAGCTCCTCTGTGTTCAAGCAGTGAGCCCCGAGGTTCATCTGTCTCTTGCGGAGTAGTGCTCCGCAGTCATTGAGCAGATGTAAGGGGGTTTCCTCAGCTTAGCCAGAGAATCTGCATCCGTCATCCTCCTCTAGGCCTAGGGCCTTGAGATCTTTCCTAAATCTGCAGTGTCCCATCAGGACTCCTGTCAGAATTGTAAGCTAATTCTAAGGGCGCACATGACCTCGAAAGTGAAATTGACAATTTCCCCCGTGTTACAAACAATATTTTTTATGACCCATGTGAGGTGAGGTAAGCTTTGGATCCTGGTGTCAAAAATAATTTGAACAAAAAATGTAGAATTTGCTTTTTCAATTGTCTCCGGTGATGTGGATTTGTAAGAAACTGAGAGTTCTCCGGTATCACCATTTGCACTCTTTTTAAAACATTTTCTTTAATTTTTGTTTTTACTTTGTTACGAAAAAAAAAATTCTGACAGTTCACGTCACTTTTTTATACCGAGGCCTTGATTGTATTCATTTTGTTTTTATTTATTCGAATATTTTAATGTAACCTAGCGATATTGAATATTTGCGTGCGTTATTCAAGTTATGTAAAACACAACTAATATTGACAATTTATGGCACCAAAAAAACGTTCACCAAGATAGTACTATTGTACATGAGTGATAAAAAAGTTATTATAAAGATACCAGACTCGATAAAAAGACATCTAAAGTAGAGGTTAACCAACCAGTGCTATGTTTACCTTTTTTTCCATGAAAAGTTAGAAGTTTGCCGGCTACGACTATTAATTGATTACATTAATAGGTCCGAGGACCTACGAAATACGGATACCCTATTATCAGGTATTGTTTAATTTCGAGGATATTTCCTGAACTTGTACTCTCAAGATAATCTAAAAAATCAAGTAATCTAAATTTTTCAGTTACTAATCTAGAGGACGAAACTCGAGTATAATTAATAATTAAACGAAGTTTTCTGAGTGAATTCTATTATAATTATACGAAGTACTTCGTCCGCAAAGATTAGTTAGCACCCACCTAATTTTTCAAGTCATTTTCCAATAAAAGACTTTTGGCATTTCTTGTTAAAATTTTCTTAAAACAGTTCGTACAATTTAAATACAGTACCTGTTAAGAGAAAAAAAACTTGGAATACCGGACATGACACACTAAAATATACGAACAGAAATAAACAGAGTAAACTAATTAGATATTACCAAACTTGGGCAACGATCTTATTAAAATATTGATGTATAAATTGTTCAAGTAAATTTAAGTATTCATTGCTAAATTTTGGATGTAACTTTGTAACTAAACAAACAAGTCTAAAATATAGACATTAAAGCTAAATCAAATATAAATAAATCAATTATTTTAGTGGTTGAATTGATTATTGCCTATTTGGTATTGATTATTCCCTAATACATGTGGATTAATCTCTGTATGAATATGAAATGGTTTAGATAAGTAATACTAAATATAACTAGACAGATGTGTCAAATAATCCTGAATGGACAGCAAAGGAGAGATGGGGCTACACAGAAAAGGATAGTTAAGATATAGATTAAATATCAGGGTTTTTAATCTTTTTGAAGCCTAGAGCATATTCGTTTAAAATACCGATAAGCAATGCTTTATCACAATCTTTTCTTAAAACAAATTTGTAGTGTATTGTAAAATATTCATGCGAGATGAATCAAACGTAGCTGTTATTTTTTATAATAGTAGTAAATTTACTTATTTTTTAAATCTCAATTAACTTCTTTTTATAAAACTGTCATTTAGTAATATATTTATTTATTTATTCGTGTCTTAACATTAACCAGTAGTATGTAGACCAGTAGTAATAAGAAGTAATTAACCATTTCACCGCCATTCCGGGAGGCATGACCCGGGGCCCTGAATTTATACAGCGCCGTCCCGGGCGCTGTAGCCATATAGTGATAAAACGCTGAGATTATTTAAAGTAATTTGTCAAAAAATTTGTCGAAAAATTTCATAGTCCCGACTTCATTTTTTAGTGTTTTTTTGACAAAATCTCCCCGCGCAGACTACAGGTCGCGGAAGGGCAAAACCCGCAGTCCGGATAGAAAAAAGACCAAGCTACACGGTATAGGTGTCAGTTTTGGATAAACCACATCTTGGTGATTTGCGGGCGTGTTGAAAAAAAGGCGAAAAATCTCCACGTCTTTGATCGTCTATAACTCGGCGCCACTCGGAGCGACGCAAGAAGTCGAAAGTGATACCAAAATTCGCGTAGCGGCGGGCGGCATCGCCCCGCGCCCCAAAAGTCGGATTCGGGGTCGCGGTGAGAGGGGTAAATGTAACCGTGCAAAAAGGGTGATGTTTTCCAACGTCGGCAGCTCGACGGGGACGGCTCGGATCGCGAACCATTACATTCAAAAGTGGAGCGGGAATCCGTTCCGATTCGATCGTGCGCATTTTTGAATCGCTGCGCCCAGAAACGGCGAAACTGCAGCGGTTAGACTGACCGCACCTACTGGAGAACACGAGCCGATACGTTTCGAACTGTGGCGGGCGACTCCGTGGTCGCAGCGACGCGGCGCCGGTACCAAAATGTGCGTCTCGGCAAGGCCCACGTGCCGCTCAACTTGGAATGTCAAATAATGCGACATCCTGGTGCCCTAAATTAACATTCAAGTTTTTTTCTGTGCCGATTAACTGTTATAAGACGGCGTCGCGACGCGATTCTGCAACGTCCAATTATTAGTGCGCAAAGCCAACGGACCATTCTATAATCCACTGAAAAATCCAGAACATTCACCGGGGGGGCTACAAAAATATGGACGTTTTACTTTCGTCATTAGTTTCTTGCTATAGGGCGAGATTGGGCGGGCGTTGCAACGGTTGCAAACCATGCAGCGCAATGCCACTTGCACTGCCGTTTTGCAACGCATTGCCATTTATAAATATTTTTTTTTAAATCCTGAAAAATCATGTTTTTTGCCCCCTTATTTTTTCAGTGACAATCAGTAGGTGACTTATCTATGTGAAAGGGGTTTCATAATTATCGGAATTTTTAAAAATACTGGCCCTGTATGTTATTCCTTGTAATTGACATGGCAGTGAAAGGGTTGTAATAGTATATTTTACAACGAGAGATGAATTGATGATTTTTTTGGTGAGGTGAGAATTTGCTCACGAGTTCCAGCGAGTTAGCAATCACACCGAACCAAACAAAACGCTTTCATCTCGAGTAGTAAATGCAATTTTTTCTACTCATATTTGGTTGCAGAATTAATAATTCGATTTTATTAAATCCAATTCGACGCGAACTATCGGAACTGTCAATGCAAATTTAATCGTTGGTTTGTTCGTTTTCATGGTAATATTGTTGAATTCACATTGAAGGTGATACTTGTCAAGTCAAATGTCCTAATTTTATTTCGGTTTTTTATAGTTATAGTTTCAGGCTCGTTTTACGTTTGTACATAAAATATTACATTGAAGATGAAGTAATTAATTAAAAGTTCATGCAAATTTGGTTAGTTTAGTGCAGTGTTTCTCAAACTAATTTGTCTCATCGCCCACCTGTGATATGCTAAAGTTAATAACGCCCCCCTAAATCACGAGATTATAAAAATTATATATAAATTTTTTATTATAAAATTACTAAAATACTTAAATATTCACTAGAAATCTAGCAAAGTTGAAAGTAAAATTTTTATATCAAGAATATACGCCCTAGTAAGGACAAGCCGCAATTTCTTATAACAACATCACTTAGAATCAATTAAAAAATATATAATGCAAAATGAATTGTAAGTTTAAATTAATAATAAATGAATTCTTAAATAATTAGCAAGAATAATTGTGATAGTATTTTTTAAATATTTCAAATAAAAATTGACTTGCGGGGATCCCTGTACAAAGAAAAATTCGTGAAAAGAAAGTGAAGGCATTATATTTTTTACAGAAATAAAATTATAATAATTTTTTTTTCAGAAACTTGAAAAGTTGGTAGATTTTTTCCAAGGTAGTAGATTTGGGCCAGACACCAAAAGGTGGTAGATCTACCGAAAAGTTGGTAGAGTTATTAACGCTGGCTGCGTGTGTGTGCGTGCGATTATCGATACTCGACCAACAGCGAATAGCAGACGAGCGTGGCCGCTTGTATAATACTGAAAAATTTTGTCGAACGTATTTGTTTGTTTTAAATTAATAGAAATACATTGTATAGCTCGTGATACCTACCGCCCCCTAATATCGTCCTAGTGGCTACCTACCGCCCCCTATATCGCCCCCTGGCTACCTAGCGACCCCCAAGACCCCCCACTGGGGGGCTATATCGCCCATCGCCCATATATCGCCCACTTTGAGAAACGCTGGTTTAGTGTTATAATCGAGAAAATCATAAACTTAAAATACTCATTTTTAGCTCTAGGTGTGATTTCTAGAAATGAAAAAATGTCTCTTTCATGTACGGTAAGCCGTGGAAAAAAAAGACATTTTCACCTATATCAGTAGAAAAAATTATTTATTTATTTATTTAGCGTTTCGGTACATCACAGGTAAGTATATAACAAAAATAACAAAATTTCACAAACAAACACTAAGGTTACAAATATAGTCTATTGACTCTCTTGTTGAAATCAGGAAATCGGATGCGTTGCCACTGTAGGAACTAATTGGACATTCCTTGGCGTGTAGAGTTAGTTCGCCTCCACGTGTTACACCCTGGGTAAAGTTAAATGAACTAACACAAGAGGCGCCAGACAATATTTAGATCATCTTCAGATCTTCTGGCAAAAGAATTACAGGCGCAACAAAAGATTCAATTAATACAATATTATAACAAGCAAACAAATCAGCATCGACAAAACAAAGACGCTAGTGCAAAGTAGAACGGGTACACCAAGAATACAAACACAAGACAACTTGGAACAAGTGAACGACTTCAAGTATCTGGGCACAAACATCAATAACAAAGAACAGGAACACGCGGAAATAAGAGCCAGAGTGATGATGGAAAACAAAGCGTACATTGGCGAATGTACTGAAGTTCAATGTGATACACAAAGACACAAAAATTAAGCTGTACAAAACAATCATCCGGCCAATACTCACGTACGACTACGAAGTGTGGATCCTCACCGTAAAGAACGCAGAAAAAATAAACGCGTTCCAGAGGAAAATATTAAGAAGGATCCTGGGACCACTACGGGAAAATGAAGAATATATTAGGCGATACAACAAGAAAGTATATCAGGCAGGCCACATTATAAGAATGCTAGATGGTAGAATGCCCAAAAAAGTCCTGAACGACCGAATGGAGGTAAAGAAGCCGATCGGAAGACCAAGAAAAAGATGGGAGGATGAATTTGACCAGGATGCTAGACGACTCCTTAAGCTAGGAAGATGGAAGGAAGTGGCCCGGGAAAGAGAGGAATGGAGGAGGAAACTAAGGAAGGCCAAGGCTCAAATTGGGCTATAGCGCCAGAAGAAGATAACAAACAAACGGAAGATAAGACAGAAGCTGTAAAAGTTATTGTTTTAATACTTAAAAGGATTATTCTTAAAAACACTTGCAGATCAAAATGTAAAAGTGCATATTTATATAACGCTTAATATAACATGTCATGTATGTATTTTAAATGGTATACTATAGTATACCATTATACCATATACCTGTTATATTATAGTTTTGACTTGAAAATGATCTTGACCAGTCGAAACTCGAGTCGTATTAAGTGTTTAGATTTACATCACAGGTGGTAAAAACAGTGAATTTTCAATATACAGTACAATTACAATTTATGTACAGTCGCAACCATCTTCTTTAAGCAATTAAAAGATTTTTTTACATTTCTTGGTTCTTTTCATATATATGCGATTAAATTTACTTGAAATGAATGATATTTTAGAAAAACTTTACTTATGCTAAAAATTAAAAAACTGGAAAATTTAAATAAATGATTCAAATAAAAATTGTATGCCATGTCTTATATTATATTATCAATAATTGGCAAATATATGTAATAGGTAGGTATACAGAAATCTTCCTGAAATTCTGTAGATAAACACGGTAAAACATTTCTGGGTCCTTTCCTAAGAGATGCAACTAACTTTAATTAAAAGAAATAAAACATTTTGAGAAATTTTAATATCGTAAGAATATACAAATTGTCAAATTTAATTTAATAATTCAAATAAAATATTTATATTTATATTTTAATAATAAAATATTTGGAAAATTTACGTAATTAGAATATGAAAACCTTAAAAAAACCTAAAATCCAGTAGAAATAATATTGTAAAAATCTAAAATTTTCATTCAATTCTATTACAAATATTTTACATATATTAAATATTACAAAAATGGAATTATTATTATTACTTACTACCTCATTAAATATCCGTGCGGGTTAAACGTTGACGTATACTGAATGTTCGTTCGTGTGACGCGATTACTTATAGCTGTCTGGATTCGTGTCGTGGGCACAGTGTCAGCTAAGGTTTTGAAGCTAAGACAAATTAACAACGAAGTACCATAAGCTAAAAGACGCGACATGAGAACACACAACCAAAATCTGATCGTACAAGAAACAGAAAACAATAAAAGCATGAAGGTCTTACTTAGAAATCTGGAAAGCGGAAAAAAGAAAATGACGAAGGTAAAGGACAAACAGGAGCATATAACAACAAACCGGGAAGGTATTCTAAAAGTAGTTGAGGACCTTTATCAACTATTATATAAAAGCCACAATGAAGGGTCATAGTTTTTAAGGGTCCAAAATAAATGTAGACTCAAGAAACAGAACTAGAGCTATTGACAAGTTAAAAAGGTATCTTTAATCAAGGGTCAGAATTACTGCCTGATATTATTCTGGACGAAATAAAGCTGGCACTGAGGGAAACAAAAAACAATAAGGCTCCTGGGGAGGACTGTGTAGCTGCCGATGCAGTTAAGTTAGTTGGTAACTGTTTACTCAAGAAAATAGCAAAACTTTTAACCTAACCTAATCTCTGTCTTTTTAACAGCACCATTCCAGATAGGTGGTGCGACACCATCGTTACCTTGTTGCAAAAGAAAGGAGATACAGCCGAACTGGAAAACTATCGACCGATAAGATTATTCAGTCACCTTTATAAACTCTTCACGAGAATTATTACCACACGACTGGAAAACAAGGGGGTTCAAAGGGGGTAGTGCATGCGTACCACACGACATTCGCACTGAAAGAGATTGTCGCATATCCTCTCCTACCCAATTCCGACTCTCACCTCCACGTCTGGTGAACCCTGGTAACCTGACCACTCTAGCCTGAGATGCGGTAACCAACCTGTATGGATGGTAAGGGTGGTCAGGGCTAGCGAGAGCGGGAGGAATGGTCCTCCGATCATCAGGGGGCTGGGCGTGTGGTTAACAACCAGCACCATAAAACAAAACCTGTTATGAAACCTTCAATAATGCCTCGGAATGGACTGGAAATACGGCAACGACACAAGCAACGGAAAAGGGAGAACGATTGGAAAATTGCATCGTGGAATGTTGTAACTTTATCGAGGCCTGGTGGGTTGAGAACTTTAACGGATGCCCTAAAAATCGGCGGAATGGACATAACTGCTGTTCAAGAAACAAGGTGGCCTGGAAAGAACTTACTAACCAGTAAGGAGTACTCATTTTACTACAGTGGTAAAACGGGCGGCAAAAAGGAATTTGGAGTGGGTTTTACTGTCACAGGAAAGGCCAGAGAGGCAGTAATTGGTTTTAACCCAATAAGTGAACGATTATTCTCCATAAGGCTAAGAGGGAAATTTAGAAACGTCACCCTGATTAATGTCCACGCACCAACTGAGGACAAGGAAGAAAACGTGAAGGACCAATTTTACGAGGAACTGCAGAAAGCATATCGTGATGCGCCAGAAGGAGATATCAAAATCATCCTTGGTGATTTTAATGCTAAAGTGGGACGCGAGGAGATATACCGACCGACAATCGGACTGCACAGTCTTCATGCTGAGACTAATGAAAACGGAAGTAGGATGATAGACTTTGCGACGACCAACAACATGGTAGTCAGTAGCACATATTTCCCACACAAAAATATTCACAAAGCCACATGGAAATCACCAGGTGGTAGAGTATTGAACCAGATAGACCATGTGATGATAGATGGGAGACACTGTTCAAATATCCTAGATGTAAGAGCTTGTCGAGGCCTCAATGTAGATTCGGATCATTATTTGGTAAGGGCGGTGCTTAGGGCTAGAATTGATTGTCAACGCACACAATAGCCGGCAGTTAAGAGATACGATCTGGAAAAATTCAAAACCGATGAGATGAAAGAGAGATTTCAGTACCAAATACAGGAACGACTATCCAAACGGCCAGAAAACGCTCTAGTAGAGGTCAATGAAGCGTGGAAAAAGATAAAGCAGGACATCGAAGATACAGCAGCAGAGGTTGTGGGGTGGAAGAAGGGACAAAGGCGTAATAACTGGTTCGATGAAGAATGCAAGGAAGCTCTGACAGAGAAGAACAAAGCCAGAGAAAAAGTACTACAACGAAATACTAGAGCGAATGTAGAGGATTATCGAAACAAACGGAAAGTTGAGAAAAAACTCTTCCGAAGAAATAAATCTGAAAAAGATGAAGAAGATTTCGCGGAAATAGAAAGAATGAGTAATGCCAACGAAACTCGGGGACTCTATCAAAAGGTCAGAAATGCGAGACTTGGCTACAAACAGCAGCCACTTCTGTGTAAGGATAAGGACGGCAGAGTGATCGGACACACAGAAAAGTGTATCAAGAGGTGGGGTCAGTACTTCAGGGACCTGCTCAACCAGAACACTCGCGTAGTCCAAGAGGAAAGTATAACGCCAACATCAACATCAATATTAGGGACTGACCAAGTGGAGGAACCCACCTTAGAAGAAGTAGAGACTGCAGTGCGCAGGATCAAGAACAATAAGGCGCCAGGTGCAGATGGCATTCCAGGAGAATTGTTGAAGTATGGAGGTAGAGCCTTAATATCGTGCATGCATGATCTCATACTAAAAATATGGAGAACAGAAAAGCTACCGGATGAATGGAAGCTAGGGATAATATGCCCATTGTACAAGAAAGGTGATAAGTTAGATTGTTCTAACTACAGGGGGATAACGCTGCTAAACATTGCATACAAGGTCCTCGCTAATGTGTTGTACCGTCGCTTACTACCATACGCCGAAGAGAATATCGGTGAATACCAGTGCGGTTTCCGCACAAACAGGTTCTAACTACAGGGGGATAACGCTGCTAACTATTGTTTTAACTACAGGGGGATAACGCTGTTAACCATTGCATACAAGGTCTTGGCTAATGTGTTGTACCGTCGCTTACTACCATACGCAGAAGAGAATATCGGTGAATACCAGTCCGGTTTCCGCACAAACAGGTCAACCACAGACCAACTGTTTGGCATTAGGCAGATCCTGGAGAAATGTAATGAGTTCAATATCACGACACACCATCTATTCGTGGACTTCAGAGCAGCATACAACAGCGTTATAAGATGGGGCATAATGTGGGGCATAATGACAAGTTTCGGATTCCCTGAAAAACTGACAGCCCTAACCAGAGTAACACTGTCTGAAGTATCGTCTGTAGTAAGAATACGAAACAAGTTGTCTGAGACTTTTATAACAGAGGAAGGACTACGACAGGGACACCCACTGGCAACTTTACTGTTTAACATCGTACTAGAAAAGGCCGTTAGGAGTAGTGGAGTGGATACTAACGGCACTGTGTACTTTAAGTCAACACAACTATTGGCTTACGCAGACGACATTGATATAATTTGCAGAAGCGAACAGGCGACCAAAACTACTTACTCGCTGCTGGAGAAGGAAGCAAATAACCTAGGACTCACTGTCAATGTAAACAAAACGAAATACATGGTGGCTAATGAAACTCATCGGAAGGTAGGACCAACGCTAGAACTAGACGGAAAGTACTTTGGCACAGTAGATACATTTGTGTACTTGGACTCGCAACTGAACAGCGTAAACCGGATGGGCGAGGAGATTAGAAGGCGGATAACTCTTGGTAACAGGTGCTATTATGGGCTACTTAAACTTTTTAGGTCCAAAACAATCCACCCCAAACATAAGTGCACACTGTACAGGTCACTGATAAGACCGGTGGTAACCTATGGTGCAGAAGCATGGAGCTTAACACAGAGCGAAGAACAGGCTTTAGGTGTATTTGAGAGAAGAATGCTACGTGCAATATTTGGAGCGACCCAAGAACGAGGAATCTGGCGCCGAAGATATAATCACGAACCATATCAGCTCTACAATCAACCAGATATTGTGAGTTTCATCAAGGTGGCAAGATTGAGATGGCTCGGACACATGCAGAGAATGGGTGATCATAGGGTTCTGAAAAAGTTGTTCAATGGCCAACCACAGGGAAGGAGAAGGGCCGGAAGGCCAAGAGGGAGATGGAAGGATGCGGTAACAACTGACCTACAAAAACTTCAAGTACGGGACTGGAGAACGTTGGCGAGTGATAGGTCCGCTTGGAGAAACATGCTGAAGGAGGCCCAGACCGGCAATCGGTTGTAGTGCCATTAAGAAGAAGAAGACTGGAAAACAAATTAGATTTTTACCAGCCAGTGGAACAGGCCGGGTTCCTCAGAGGATTTTGAACCCGGGTTCCAATGAATTCCCGGAAGAAAACCGACCGAAGGACTTTCGACAGTTTCAGTTTCCTCCTTCAGTTTCCTTTCCCGGTAGAAAGCCGACTGGAGTAGTATCGGCAGTTTTCAGCATAAAACAATAGGAAAATCGGTTTCGTTTCCTGGGATTTTGAGATATCTTCGTTTTGAAAGGTTTGGAACAAAAATCTTTAATTTTGTGGAATATTTGGGAGTTTTTCTTAGATTTTTCGGGAAAATTATGACTTAGGCGTTCGATCAGACCATAGAAACTGAAGTAGTTTGGAGATTATTGAGACTCTCTACTCACAGTTTGGATCAGACCAAATGACCATGCCCATCAAATGACAATCTTCAAGGCATCGGAACTGTTATCGAAAAATCAATCGAATACAATAGACCGCTTGTCATTGCCTTCGTGGACTTCCACAAGGCCTTTGACATCGTTGAGTTGAGTGCAGTCTTAGACTTCTTACAAAAATGTCGTGTCAACTATCGTTACTTCAAACTAATAGGTATATATCGGTATAGTAGTACGATAGGGTGATACTATGTCACCCAAACTGTCAAATCAAAAAAATCACCGTTCTGGAATACGCCCTCGATATGCTTGTATGGAGCGGAAAGGGTTTAAATATAGATGGCTTAAACCTAACAAATCTGTGCTTCGCGGATGACATAGCTTTATTGTCTGACAACCTACAAGATATCAGGAAAATGCTGGAAGATCTTCAGGAAGTGTGTGCTCGGGTCGGGTTAAAAATTAATATATCAAAAACGAAATTTATGACGAATTTGGTCTCTAGTGGAAATAATGCTATTGGTGACTGTGAGGTGGAGTTGGTGGATAGGTACACGTATCTTGGTCATGAAATAAGAATCTCGATAGACAACCAAACATGCGAATTAAAAAGAATAATTACGCTCTATTGGGCTGCATATGGCAGACTTGGGGATGTGTTTAAGAGTAATCTCGCGATTTGTTTACAACCAAGGGTTTTTAATCATTCTACCGGTTATGACCTACGGCGCCGAAACTTTAACTCTGACTGGCAGATAGGCGATGGACAAAAAGGCTGCTCGAGTGGAGACCAAGAGCTGACAAGAGAAACAGGGGAAGACCTCCCACGCGATGGAGGGACGATATCAAAAGAATAACCACAAACTGGATGCAGAGCGCTCAAAATAAATAGAGTAATATATATATATAATAAAAAAAAGTATATATATATATATATATATATATATATATATATATAAAGTAATATATATAATAAATATAATAAAGAGGACAGTGGGTAGAAATGGGGGAGGCCTATATCCAGCAGTGGATGCCAAAAGGCTGATTGATGATGATACGTAGTGTGCTTTGGTTTGCTTGGGCGTCTTGTGCCAGGGGTGTAGTGGATTGCATTTTGAGGGTGGATATAATCGGTCGTCTTGCTGGGTGGAGTAGCAAGGAATCATCTCTCGTGTTCAGGCAGTAGTCTCGTTTTTCTATTTCTATGGCTTCTCTGTATATCCTAACATATCGTGACTAATCTGTGCGAGAGTCCTTGGGTTTCTAAAATACATCCAATGGCCGGTGTTACTGTGCTGGACGTGATCGGATGAAACTTTCTCTTTATGACTGACTGCAACTGCATGTTCTTGAATCCTCGGCGAAAATTTTAGTCTAACATAGGTTCGTATTATTTTATTATTGCCTCGGATAATGTGGCAGAAAGTTGTGATATGGCGGTCTCGGCATCATTGATTACGTTTTCTTTGGGAAGACGAGATTGTGCGATCGCAAAGTTAAAAACCTTTGCCACTACGGTTTATGTAGGTTCCTCTAGGGACTGGTCTCAAAGAAGTAAATCACTGTCTATGTTGAGTGATTTTCCTGCAGGTGTTTGTCCCCACCTTTCTGTCTATTGGTTGGGTTTTATCTTTGCGATCGTACCATCTGGTCTTCCCATGCACTGGTGTCGAGACCGCCATTTTAGAACTCCCTACCAGATTATCCGAGACAATATGACAGGAAACATGCCACATCTTAAGATCCGCCAAACCACAAACAAGAAAATCTAATCCGAAGAATTCGAAGCCCTCAATGCCCTGAGAGAAAACAAAAACATTGTGGGTCTACCAGCTGATAAAGGGAAATCGCTCCGTAGTTTGGAACAGTGCCGACTATAAACAAAAAAAGACAACAATCTTAGATGATCGAACTTATCTACCCAGGACATCTGACCCCACAACTAATCTTGAGAAAAACAACCAAAGAAAAGATCCTAACCTCCACCATTGACAAGGAAACAATCAAATATCTTATACCAATGGAGAAATCATCACGGTGTCCCAGGATATATGGTTTACCGAAAATTCGCAAAGAAGCAGCTCCACTCCGATCAATAGTAAGCTCTGTTGTTTCACTGGTATAACTTCTTGCGAAACATTTAGCAAAGTGTTTACAACCATACGCAGATTGTGATTCCTATGTCTGCAATTCTGAACACGTTATAGACATCCTGAAAAATCACCTACTCCTAACCGGCCATCTCCTTGTGAGCTTTGGCATTGTATCTTTATTCACAAAAATTCCAGTTCCTTAAACATCATAAGATAGAAATTTTTACCAGAAAAGTATTCATCAGATCTGGTCTGAACATTGTCTAAAGAATACATACTATATAGGTACGATGGTCAAATACACAAACAAGTCCTAGTAGCACTAATGGTTTTTTAACATATTTGTTATAGATTTTGGGGAAAAAGCAATCTCATCAATCAAAGTCACCAGAGATTTTTTTTCTAGGTTTAAAAGCATTTTCGGCAAGCTCACGTTAAAGTGATATTATGTCATATCTGATTTTGATTATGTCATATCTGATATTATGGCATATGGTGCAGAAGCATGGAGCTTAACACAGAGCGAAGAACAGGCTTTAAGTGTATTTAAGAGAAGAATGCTAGTGCAATATTTGGAGCGACCCAAGAACGAGGAATCTGGCGCCGAAGATATAATCACGAACTATATCAGCTCTACAATCAACCAGATATTGTGAGTTTCATCAAGGTGGCAAGATTGAGATGGCTCGGACACATGCAGAGAATGGGTGTTCATAGGGTTCCGAAAAAGTTGTTCAATGGCCAACCAGAGGGAAGGAGAAGGGCCGGAAGGCCAAGAGGGAGATGGAAGGATGCAGTAACAACTGACCTACAAAAACTTCAAGTACGGGACTGGAGAACGTTGGCGAGTGATAGGTCCGCTTGGAGAAACATGCTGAAGGAGGCCCAGACCGGCAATCGGTTGTAGTGCCATTAAGAAGAAGATGTCATATCTGACAGATGCGTTTCGTTTCACTTGAAAGGGGCATAAGTCCAGGACTCGTGCCCTTTTAATTGCTTTTTAAGTTGACTTGTGGTGTATACACATGTGCTCTTTTCGCATGGAATATGTAAAAGGATTCAATGAATAAAATGGCGTAAAAAAGTGATATTTCAAGAAAGTGTGACTCGTGCCCTTTTCGAAATGACAGGTTCAATTATGAAAGTGGTCTAAGCCATATATTTCTCGTTTCGAGAAATTTAATGAATTGCATTTGAATAAATTAAAAAATATTTTTACATTATGCTACATTCTAATATATAATTTTATTAGTCTTGATTAATTCAAATTTATTATGAATGTGATATTTTGTGTGAATTTCATACAAAAATGTTGTTTTTAAAGTTTCGATTGACTTAGATCATTTTCAAAATTAACTGAGTAGGACTATAAATGACTTAAAGCAATAAAGAACTACGAGTTTTATTTGAAACAATAACTTGAACGAAATAATGCATGATAAATGTTCATTATATTTTAATTAGATTTTTAATTATTTTTAAAAAGTAATCCCATTTTACCATTTCGAGTTTTTAAGATTCTTAAAATGTTCCTGAAAAACTGTATCGTAAACACATAATATCTTTATGTTTTTCTTTCGTTAATAGTCTAGTGGTGGTGTATAATGGAAGTAATTTAATATTTCCGTAAATTTTTGTTCTTCCTTTTTTAAGTGAAAGATCCAAAACATGGAATTTAGAACCATGTAAAGAAGTTTTTTACAGCATTTTATAAGACAGTTCCTAGCTCGTTCGACATTTTGTAAATGTACATCATGATTCTTTAGAGAAGTTTCGATCTTTCGATTAGATCTTAATGTAATTTCTATTACTATTGCATGCCCCGACTTTTTCAATCAGTAAATCGCATTTTTGGCATGTGTCTTCGAGGAGCAAGGAAATGTAAGTTAAATTCAGTATTAAATTTTTCCTGTAGATCCATTCCTTCACAAAGGATTGGTTATTTTCCTTACATCTCTTTACAAGCAGGCTATACATTTTACGAAAATCTAAATCAGCCACACGCCATTTTCAAGTTCATGTTTATATAATTTTTTTGAATTTGAGACCACTTTCATAATTAACTCTAAATGAATTCTATATAATGTTGAAATATGAACCACGATTTAATGGTTCATTTTTGACGATATCGTAAAAATTACATTGAATAAATTTAGTTCAAAATATTGTGGTGTGAAACTCATTTTTTTTTAAATTTGACTTAGACCATTTTCATAATTATGGGCACATATATATATATATATATATATATATATATATATAGTATATATATATATATATAGTATATATATATATATATATATATATATATATATATATATATATTATTATTAGCGTTTGGACCCTATGGGATCACGCAAAGCAAACTTGATTTCATTTTGCGATGTTTTTCCTATTTTCCCACGCTTTTCTCATTTTTTCTCCGTGGATTCTCATCCTTTCTTCCGTCCACCTGGTTCCGGTCTTCTTGGGCTTCTCATTCTCCAACATCACTTCCCATTTGTTAACCTTTTGTCTGTAAGTCTCTGTATTTTCAATTTCTGTAATGTTTATTTGTGCTTCTTCCATATCTTTTCTTACTTGGACTATCCATGGAGTTGTCTTCTTGACTCCTTGTATGTATGTGAGGACTCGCTTGGCGATCCTGGTTTCTGGTAGTCTGTAGAGGTGTCCATAAAATTTGGAGTGTAGTCTGTATCCGTCTTCTGTTTGTTTTGGGCCTAAAATTTTTCTCACGATTTTCCTTTCTTCTTTTAGAAGATTTTCTAGATCTCTTCTTGTGTGGAGTGTAAATGTCTCACTCGCATAGAGTGCTTCTGGTTTCACTATAGTGTTGTAGTGTTTAGCTTTTGTGTTTATTGTCTCGTGTCTGATGTCTCGTGTTTTAAAGAAGGCCCTCAACATTTTCTGTTGTCTAGTTTTTTGAGCTATTTTTATCCTCCTGTAGGTTCTAAAATTTCTCCAATGTATTTGAAATAGGATACTCGTTTGATTTCACTGCTTTTCAAATTCAATTTTTTGTATGTAAATTTTTGTACAAATGAATTCTGTTTTTGTGAAGGAGATTTATATATATAGATTCCTTTTATTGACATAAACAACTACAGTTTTACATATAACAGTGCTACCATCTATGTTAACCAAATAATTACATACACGCTCCAACCTAAGACAGAACAAAAATTAATAAATAACTAGAAGAAAACAAACAAAAAGAAGAAAAAAAAATCCTCTCAAAAACAACATTTCCTCTCAAATAATAATAATAATAAAATCACGCGTCACCAGATGGTAAAAGAACTAAAGTTTTATTCTTTTTTGACTCCACCACTCTTTTCATCAAGGGCCATCCCGCTCCGTCCTCCCTCATACACGAGCCCCAGTCTTCTACTACGACACTCTCCTCTCTGCTCCACTGACATCCTGCACAGCTTTGAGCCCAATGCGCCCACACGTCACTAGCTTCCCCACATATCTCACATCGTTTAAAACGGGAGCCCATCCAGTATCTCCTGCCCTTTATCTCTGACCTGCATCTGTGCCGTGCTATCAATGCTTGAGGAAGTCTATCTCTTGTAAGGTACAATGGGAGCCTTTGGAACACTTGCACGCTCCCATATTCAAGGAGAAAATTACTCCCCTCGATCATCCTCTGACGACTCTGCAGCTCCACCTCGGTTAACCTTTCATATACCAGTTCTTCCACCTTCCTTCCACTCACAAACATTCTCGCAATTTCCCCGTATGCTCACCCCAGCTTTCATACAACTTCTTCCTTTCACTCTCCCATTTAGTCACCTTATGAATACCCAAACCTTCCATTCTTACAACTCTCAATACTTCTTTTACAATTCGTTCATTGCCAATTCCATACACTTTCCTTTCAAACTTGACGACCCTCCTAGCTGCTTGCGAAAACACTTTCACCATATTTGTTTCTTGCAGCACAATGTATGTCGGCGTGGACCTGTCTAGTTTGAGGGCCATTTTGAGAAACTGCAGCTGCACTCAATTCTCTCCTTCTCTCTCACTCCCACACTTCCGCTCCATACAAAAGAATACTTCTCACACATGCCTTCCACACTACCATTTTCGCTGCAAAGTTATTGTTCAAGCATTCCTTCCATACATTCCATAGCCCGTTTGCAGCCACCCACGCCTTTTTACAAATATATTTCACATGGTCTCTAGCAGACCCATCCTGCCCAAACATAAACCCAAGGTATTTGAAGCTGCTAACATGCTCAATTATGCTGCTTCCCCACTTAAACGATTCACTCCTATTACCCGCTCTCTTTCGAAACACAATCCATTTAGTCTTTTTCGCATTCACTACCAGTTTCCTCTTTTCAAAAAATCTTTTCACCCGATCGATCATCTTTGACATTTCCCCTTTCGTACTAGCTAAGATCACAACGTCGCTCGCGTAAGCCAAACTTTCCTATTACCAAATAACTACCCCTCCAGCTTGACCTTTGCTCAGTACACTCTCTAAATCAGCCGTGTACAGGTTAAATAATATTGGACTCAACGGACAACCCTGCCTTAGCCCCATTCTAACCTCAAAACTTTCTGAAACTTCCGCTCCTACTTTCACTCTGCAACAGGTATGCTGATATAAATCCCTGATTCTCTCGCTTAACTGCCGCGCTATACCTTTAATTCTCAGACATTCCCACATTCTCTCCCTCTCCACGGTGTCGTAAGCTGCCTTCAAATCTATAAACAGAGCGTAAAGCTTCCCTTGTTTCTTAACCAATTCCTTCTCCACAATATATTTCAACGTCAACAAGTGCTCCACCGTACTATAATGTTTTCTAAATCCAGCTTGCACATCTGGGAGTAGGCCTTTATCTTCCTCCTCACATAAAAGCTTTTGCTCCAACAGCTTTGCATAGATTTTATAAGACGAGTCCATAACCGTTATTCCTCGGTAGTTAGCTAAGTCTTCCCTATCTCCACTTTTATATATTGGTACAAATAAGCCTTCCTTCCAGCTCTCCGGCACCCTTTTACAACCTCTGTACATCTTGTTTAGCTCTTTGAAAAGCTCTTGCTGGATGAGTATCGGTGCATGCTTCCACGCTTTATTCGGGATACTGTCCAAGCCCACTGCTTTTTTTTTCGGAAGCCTATCCACAACACTTGTAAATTCTTCCCACGTAAATTCATCTCTGCCAATTACTGCCCCATTAACCCCTCCTGTATCGTCGCCGAACTGTTCGGGCACACCACTGGTTAGCAGCTTTTTAAAGTAGGTTCTCCACAGGTCCAGCGGCTTGTCACAACACCCTTGTTTTCGTCTATAAGCTGACACCATTTTCCAAATATCCGCTTCATTGTGAATCTCCTTTATTTTCTCGAACTGCGCGGCTTCCCTCTCCTTCTTCTTTTGGAGTTCCAGCTCCTTCAGCTGCTTACGGCACCTATTGTATTCCTCCATCGAGTCCTGGCCCTCCTTCCACCTTTTGAACTTCTTCCTCACAGACCTCTTAAATTCCTTGACTGCATCGTCAACCATATATGTTTCTTTAGCCCCTCCACATTTGATCTTGACCCGAACCATGACCTCTCGAACCACTTCCATTAAATGCTGCAAACTACCGACTCCCGGAGTTATTCTTTCCAAATTGTTTTGGAACTTAACAATGGCTTTATCGTTCCAAACCGAGACTACTTTAGCATAACTATTCTCTCTTGGCACTGTCCTGATTTTACCTTCCCACGTTATTTCCAATGGAAAATGATCAGACTCATCTCTCTCGCCAATTTGCATGTTCATTATGCGCATTCTTGCTACCTCATTGACTATTACATAATCAATTACCGATGCCCCTCTCCCACCAGCATAAGTAAATTCCCCGCTCCAGTCTCCTTCAACACACCCGTTATTACATTCCATTCCTTATCTTCCACCCATTCCAACCATTTTCTGCCTTCTTTGGTAACTAACTTATCCCTCGATCTTCTCGTTATCTTCGAACCCTCCGTACTTATATTTCCTGTTTGGAGTTCACCTATTCTTACATTCCAATCTCCTGCCAAGACAATTTTTTCTTTCTCCTGACACGTCGCTAGCTCTTCTGTTAATTTCGTTCATAAACAGCTCCAAATTTTGGTTGTTATAGATTATGAACAATCTTAACACCTCCCCATTGATTTCCACGGCCCTCTCTTGAATACCTTCAAATTCCTCCTGATAGTTCTCTCTTGACTCGACAACATTTAGCTGCACCCCTGTTATTATTCCTCCCCTCGCTCTACCTTTGACCTGTTCCTTCAGGGCACCTTGACACTCCCACCTAAATCCTCTAGGTAACTTAGATTTAACATCCGGCCAGTCTTTCTCTTTGACCCACGTTTTCACCAAACCTATTATGTGAAAACTTTTCAAATAGTCACATAAGTCCGACTTCCTCGCCCCTCCGACTTTTTTTTTAAGACCAGCTATATTCCAAACCAACATTTTAATTTGTTCTAGACCCTCCCCCAAACCTCCACTCCGCCCCCTACCGCCACCGCCCCCACTCTCTAAAAAACCTTTTTCTCCAAAGATAATGTCACTTCATTTAAAATGAACCATTCATCATCTATCTTCAACTTCTGATGCGCTAGTTTCACTTCTTTCCCTTCCAACTTTGCCACTCTTGCCCTCTTTCTAAGTTCCTGTTGAATTTTCCTCTGCCTCACGGTTAAGTCGTCATCTGTATAAATATTACTGCAGGCTAATTTATTTTTATTTCTCATCACATCCATTTTCTCTTCCCATTTACTTAGTTTAACTACTATGGGTGAAACGCCATTTCCGCTTGCTTTTCCCACTTTATACATCTCCAGGATTGCGGGCTCCAACATGAGTGTATTCGAAAATACTTTCTTCACTTCCACTTTCCAATTCTCCGCCTCTTTAATACCATTTATAACTATGTTACATTTCCTATTCTGTTTGTCCTTTTCTTCTTCTAATTTGAAAAGTTTATCCAATCTTCTTCCTACCAGTTCTATTTCTAGCACCTCATTTTTAACCTTAACTGCTTTAAGTTCCTTTTCCAGGTTAGCCACTCTTTCCCTGGTCTGGGATCTCATTGTTGTCCGCACTAATAGATTGCAGCTGCTCCATCAGCCCAGCTTTCCACACTTTGTCCTCCTCCTTCTCCATAGTCATTTTTCTTATTAGACTCACTATCTGATCTTTCACCTCAACCATCTCCTTTAACAATATTTCCATCGATATAGGGTCTACTTCTCCGGCTGGACTTTCCGTCTCCTTCCTCTTCTTTTTATGAGAAGCTTCTGGAGTTCGATCTAACCGCCTACTTCTTCTAAACGGCGCGAATTCCTCTCTATCGCTCTCCGAGATGCTGCCTCGCTTCCGGCCATCGCGCGCTTCGCAGAATCCTCCGCGCGCACTACCGCTCACTCTTCACTGTTCTGCACTCCCAATACCCGCGCTGGCTTAATAATTTGATACACAGGGCCCCCCCCTTATTTGTTTACCCAATGGCTTGCAATGATAATGACTTTATAGGCTCTAGGCCTCCGCTAGAAATTCGACGCTAGCGACCAAACACCGGGAAACACTCTAACTAACTTGGTATAACACGACTGTCGCACTTCGCTTCCCTGTCTCACACTAAGGAAGGAGATTTATAGTCCAACTTTTTCTGCGCATTCTTTGAGGACTTCTATCTGCTTGATTGCTGTCGTTCACTCTCTGCAAGTATTGCTATATCGTCTGCAAAAGCTAGACATGAGATTTCTACTTTGTCTTTAGTCCTTCCTAATTGTACGGGTTTCCAGCTCTTATGAGCTTTTAGCTCTTTTTCTCATTCTTTCATAACTTTGTCTCAAGCCACATTGAAGAGTAGCGGGGACAGGCCATCTCCTTATCTGACACCTGTTTTTATCAAAAATGGCTCGGAAATTTCTCCCTTGAACTTTACTTTTGATGTTGTGTCTGATAGAGTTTGTTTAATGAGTCCTAGTGTTTTCAAGTCCAGTCCTTAGTCTTCCAGGATTTCGAAATGTGATTGCCTGTCTATGGAGTCATATGCTTTTTTGAAGTCCACAAAGGTGCATTTAACTGGTGAATTTCTGATGGCTTTGTGCTTGAGTACTGTTTTTAGTGTGAAGATCTGTTCCGCGCACGAGCGACCTGATCTGAAGCCTGCTTGGTATTCCCCTATTTTGTGTTGTAGTTGTTCCTCTACTCTTTGGAGGAGGCACATGGACATGACCTTGTAGGCGACTTGTAATAGGGAGATACCTCTGTTCACATCAGCTCTGTCCCCCTTTTTATGTAGTGGCTGTATGAGTGCACATTTCCAGTCCTCTGGTAATTTTGCAGTTTGCCAAATTTCTTGAATAATTTGTATGAATTCTCGTAGTGAGTTTGGTCCTAGATTTTTCAGTAATTCCCCAATGATTCCATCTTCTCTAGGTGTTCTGTTGTTTTTGAGTCTTTAAATGTGTCTATTGATTTCTTCTTGTGCGGGTGGTGGTGAATCCGGGTGTCTTTCTGCTATTTTTTCTCTGGGGTATCTTGAGGTGTGTTCTTGGCAGTTTCATAGATTAGAAAAATATCTTGATAGTTCTCTGCAGTTTTCTTGATTGGTGAGTGCTAGCTCTCCTGTTTCTCTTCTGAAACATAGGTTTTGTGGCGTGTAACATTTGATTTTACCTGCGAATGTTCTATAGAAGTCTCTTATATTGTAGTTCCTGAAGTTTTCCTCTATGGACTTTAACTATTCTTTCATAAATTTTCTCTTGGTTTGTCTAAAAATTTTGGTGACCTCTCTTCTTGTTTCATGAAATTTCTGTTGTGTTACTGGTTATTTTTTACTGTTGTAGGTTTGGAATGCCCGTTTTCGTTTTTCAAGTGCTTTCTCACATTCTGAGTCCCATCATGGGTGTTTTGTGTTCTTCTTAAGTGGAATCAGTTCTTTTTCCTTCTGTACGATTTTCCTGTGGAAGTCTGCCCAGTTGTTGGTTTTCTTGATCATTTTTGTGTCGAAATTCAGCAGGTGTGTTTGTTATTTATGTATTCTATTTGGAGTGAATTTTATTTTAATTCTAGTTAGATAATGGTCCGAGTATATGTTCGCACCTCTGCGGAATTGTACATCATGGATCTCTCTTTGTACCTGGTGTGTGATTGCAATATGATCGATTTGGAATTCGCCGATGGACTGTATGGAGACCTCCAAGTCTTTTGTTTTTTAGGTGTTTTTCTGAGGGAGGTGGACATTATTTTGAGGTTGTGCTGTTGACAGAGTTCGATCAACCTTACGCCATTTTTATTGGTGAATTTGCGTGCGGGAAATTTCCCAACTGTTTTCTTACACATTTTTTCTCTGCCAATTTGTGCGTTATAATCTCCTAGTAGGATTTTAGTGTCTTCCTTCGGGATTTTATTCATTATTTTCTCTAATGTTTGCCCAAATATCTCTGTTCTCCTTGGATCTTTTTTGTTGTCCCCATTCGTAGGTACGTGTACATTAATTAATGAGTATTTTTTGTTGGGGGTTAGAGGAAGGCTAGAGTAGCCGCGCTGTTGAAACCGGGAAAGGACCCTGCAGAACATACAAGCTTTTGACCTGTATCATTACTATGTCATCTCTTCAAGGTCTTTGGAAGATTGATACTGAATCGCATATCTGGTAAAATAGACGAAAGCATAATACCAGAGCAAACAGGATTTAGACTGTGAAGGTCTTGCTGCGCCCAAGCTCTAAACTTGACACAACATATTCAAGATGGCTTCGAGCCCAAGCAAATTACCGGTGAAGCCTTTAAGCTACCGGTGTAGCCTAACCACCAAAAAGCGGTGAAGAAATTGTATCATCTTACGCCTAGCTGGACTGGGGAACACTTTGTTGCAGAACAGGAGCTTCTATATTACACTGCAGGGAAAAAGGAGTCGATGGAGAGACCAGAGGAATGGTTTACCACAGGGAAGTGTACTGGCTCCTATGCTTTTCAACGTATACATAAATGAACAACCAACAAGATGACACAGCCATCGCCGCACAAGGGAAAAGCTTCAAACCAGTCAAGAAAAAACTAACTACAGGCTTAGAAAACATGGCACGGTACTACGACATAAACCAGTTGAAGCCGAATCCCAGCAAAACCTAGGTATGTGCATTTCACCTGAGAAATAAGGACGCACGCAAGAAGCTGCAAATCACATGCAGAAAACAAAAACTCGAAACATGCGACACTCTAAAGTACCCGAGCGTAACACTGGACCGCACACTATCTTTTCAAAAACACTGCGAGAAAACAAAGGCCAAAGCTTGTGTTAGGAATAATATAACCCGGAAGCTCACTGGCACAACATGGGGAGCTCAGCCTGACGGGCTGCGTACGTCGGCTCTTGCTCTCTGTTTCTCCGCTGCCGAGTACGCGGCATCAGACTGGTACAACTCGGTTCATGCAAGACATATCGACGTGGTCTTAAACGAGACGTGCAGGATTGTAACAGGCTGCCTCAGACCGACACCTGTCGAGAAGTTGTACCATCTATCTGAAATTGCCCCAGCACGCGTCACACGTAAAGTAGCATCCGAAACAGAGCCGCAGAAGCAGATCGGAGATAGGCGGAACCCCCTCGTCTGGAACATTTACTAGATATTAGAACATTTATTAGATATTAGAAGATTTACATTAAACTATAAATATATTCAACCATCAATTATATATAAAACACAATTGAATCACAACGCATGACTAGACCGGCCTAAAAGAAGGCGAAACGCGTCGAGCACCTCAATCAACAGAAATAGTCTTTTCTTCCTCATCCCTAACATCCAGAGACGCATCGTTGGATTCCTCGTCCAACACATTCGTCACCGGAGGATTCATGTCGTTCATTTGCCAGGACTTCAAATGCCTCTTCAAATCTCTCCTCCTCACCAAAACCTTCCCACACAATTCACACTTACATGGTGTGTCGCCTTCGGCATGGAGTCTAACGTGTTTATTCAAATGGCTGGGATCCCCGAACGGTCTGGATGCGCATGATCATTAGACTGTTGTTGACCGGTGTGACTTCTTTTACTGATCCTAAACATTTTTTGTTTACAACAAAGGCCATTCCTAGGATAGGGGCACCTTTGGCGACTCGTTTTTCAGTTTGGCTCTTGAATATACGGTAATTGCCATAGTCTACTGTGTCTTCCTCTGTGAAACGTGTCTCCTGTAGTGCGAGGATCTGGATTTTTTGTTTGTCTAATTCTAATGTTAGGTTGTGTAGCTTTCCTGGTTGGATTAGCGTATTGATGTTGAAAGTGCCGATGTATGTATTAGTTTTACGGGGAAGTTTGTCAGAGAACTCAGACTTTCTCTGTGTTCGTGTAAGCCCGGAATCCCCAGAATCCGAAATCCCGGTTGCCGCCTTTTGTTGACGGGTGGAATGGTTACCAGCTGGGGTACTATTTACTTTACTTGCACGAGCCATGGTTTGCTTGTCATCATGTCGTTGTCATCATCGTCCAATGTTTCCACTGGGTTTTCTAGAACCAGGGATTGCTAGTTCCTGGAGCACGTTTTCAGCCGCACCCTCTGGGTGAACGGACGTTGACCAAGTTGCCGTGGTGGTCTCCACTGCCGACGCACTTGGATTTTGATTGTTAGTTTTGGTCCGCCCTTAGTATTTTATTTCCTCAGTACCCCCCATATCTGGAGAGCATTCCCCTATCCGCCACCAGAGGAGACACCCGATGGGAGACTAACAACTCCACACGGTTAATTTTGACATTACTATCATTTCTATTCATTCCACAAAAGAATGTTCAATCCAAAAAATGTTCAACGTTCATATATATATATATATATATATATATATATATATATATATATATATATATATATATGTATATATATATATATATATATATATATATATATATATATAAATATATATATATGTATATATATATATATATATATATATATATATATATATATATATATATATGTATATATTGTATATATTATTCAACCTAATCGATGGCTGCTATTTGATTCGTCATGAAATAGGAGTAAACATTTCCTAAATATTATGTAGTCGGATACTCTTCATAGTTATTTTATTGTTGAAACCATTTTAAGTTCCATTTTATTCTGAGGTTGCCCACAAATTAATCGCCAATCACAAGACACCAGTAATTAGTTATTTAAAATATTTAAAATGCATAAAAGGTATGTTACAACACAATTCATATAAATAAGCACTTTTACATCTTCATTAACAAGTATCACATTTTGTAGAAGCATTAAAATGATTATTTTTAATGATTGATTACTAAATTATGTTAATTATAATTTGTTCTGTTTTCTCTTCTGTTTCTTTTTGTTATGATATTGTACCAATAGTTTAGCTTATTGTTAGACACGAATAAATAAATAAAATACTAAATGAAAGTTTTCTAAAACGATATTAATTCAGATTTGCAAAATAAAAAGTAACTTTACCGGTATTATAAAAACAACTACGTGTAATTCCTCTCGAATGAACATTTTGAATATAAATTTGTTTCGAGAAAATATTGCGCTACAGCGGTGGTTATCAGTATTTTAGATGAATAAGCTCTAGGCTACAACAAGATTGGAAACCCTGCAATTCATCTCAATAATTCTTTCAGTCCAACCTGTCTAAAACGTGCGGGGTTTTCTCTTCATAGTATTACTATAAAGAATTCTCTCTAGTCTAGAATAGTCTAATCTGTCTAATGTTACCTGTCTAGTATTATTTGACGACACTTGCTTATATATTTTTTCTGTTTAGTCCAATCGCTGCTTTACTGTCCATTAAGAATTATTTGACATATCTGTCTAGTTATATCAACTAAGGCCTAGGCCGCACTCCGGCTAAACCGCCCCGGTATTTAATCTTGTGATTTTGTGAGTTAAGTAAGCTAAATCAAGCGGACTCACTTGCGGTTTTTTCACGCGACTGTTTTTAATAGCCTAGTTTGTGCTTCTCGAACGGCTTAGCGGTTATAGCGGCCAACCGCTCGCTGGAAAATACAGTAGCGTGGCCTCGGTCTAAACCTATACATCCAGTTTCTTCTTAGTATATCTAAATCTTTTCAAATTCATTTTGAGATTACTCCACATCAATTATCGAATAATCTATTATCAAATCATCAAATTTGCAATAATCAACAGAACTACTACTATAATTGATATATTTCCATTTTATCTAGCTACAATATCTCGATTATCTAGACTTGTTTGTCCAGTTACAAAGTTAGATCTGAAACTTCCCAAAGATAAATTAAATTTACTTGTACAATTTATACATCAGAGAGAGAACATATTTATTATATACCTTATACAAGGAGCAAACCACAAGGTCCTTCTGTCCGTCAGATTATAAGTCAATAATTTATTAAAAATATTGCCGAGGTTTTGTAATATCTGTTTAGATTCCTCGGCCTAGTTCTGGCTGATTATTCCAGTTTGTTGTATCTGATCTATCTAGTTTTGTGCTCTTAAAATGCGCCTCGTTTAATTTGTATGAACTGATTTAAATAATTTATGCTTGAGTAAGTGTTCACATGCGAATGAAAATGAAATGATTTCTTTGGTTTCTCAGAGGACAGCGAGCAGTCTTACGTTTATGAAGCAAAGTTGAGATAATTAATGTGTTTATTGAACATAAATATTTAAGTAATTTTCTCCACTTTCTAAGAAAGAAATTATTTATTAGAGAAAGCAGACCGTCAAGAACGCCAAGTAATAAGTTCAGTAATTGGCAAACAGTTCGTTTGATTCAATACTAATTGAAAATAATCAAAAGTATAAACGAATTTTAAATGAGAAACTTTCATTATAAAAATGTTGATTTATAACTTTTAAACCAATTTATATTCAATTCAATTCTTAAATTATTATTTATTGTATACTCTGTATATCAAATATGTGATACAAGGAAGGGTAAGAATTTTTGGACTAAATTTGGCACAAATGTTTAACTATTCAAAGGTAGTAATTGATTAAAATATCATTCAAAATAATCCAGTAGCCATTACAAATTTGACGTTTTCCTTTTTGTTTCAATCGAAATTAAGTTTATTTTTATTGAAATTATATCTTGCGAGGCTAGGTCGATTTCGATATTGTTTTTGGTTGCAATTCTTTTCTTTTTGAGATATTCTTTGCGCTTTGAGGTTGCGATTATGCCTAGAGTACGGCAACGTGACAATTATCGACAACTGATTGAATTCGACAGAGGTCGCATTATTGGCTTACGTGAAGGTAGTTTTTCGTTCAGATAAATTGTTAATCGTTTCAACTGTAACCAATCATCTGTAGTACGATGTTATCAAGCATGGTCTACAGAAGGTCACGAACGTCGTAGAACAGGAAGTGGACGGTCAAGACAGGCAAATGTGGTCCAGGACCGCCATCTTCGATTAATTGCATTAAGAAACCGATTCACGAGTACTGTATCAATGGTTTGGAAACGAAGGACGTCCTGTAACCCTACGTACAGTTTACCGACGAATTAGAGCTTTTTACTTCAGCAGTCCTATCGACCACATATTGTGCTTTGATTGATTTAAATTTTTTTAAATAGAATCAGCAAAACATCAGTAAAACATAATTTTCTGAATTTCGTACATAAACGTCAGGGAATGTTTTGCTCTTTTTCTTCAATTTGTATGCGGTCTTCATTCTATTGAGTTCTACGATACGTAATTCTTCTTCTTCTTCTTTCGAATAGGCCTACTGTGGACCACGCTTGTTCAACTGTTGGGCTTTGAACTTTGCCCAGTATTTGCCCTGAAATCCACGGACTTCCTTCAGGGTGCGTCTCACAGACTGTCTGTTTTTGAGATCTGTTATTCCCAGTTCTTTAATATCTTTCTCGGTCTCTGTCAACCAAGTGGTACGAAGTTTCTTGTTTTGACAGAAGGTGAACAGACGGTTGGTTAGTCGGTTTGAAGGCAATCTTGCAACTTGGCCATATAAAGCTACCCTTCTTCCTTGCACAGTCAGAGAGCATCTCAATATGTTCGTAGAGCTCAGAGTTATGCCGTCTTCGGAATTCCCCATTTTCCTTTACCGAGCCTAGGATCTTGCTGAGGATTCTTCTCTCTCTGATTTCCAATTTCTCTATTAGACCCCTTCGGTTCAAGGAAAGACACTGGTCGGTTCTGGTCGAAAGACTGATGTGTAGTGCATAAGTTTCAGGTTGCGTGACACGCATTTCTTATTGTAAGTGTTCGTAATTAGCCGATAGGCTAGTTCTAACTTGCTGACTCTCTCGGATAATGATGCTCTTTCTGATAAGTTGGGTTCAATACATTCGCCGAGATACTTAAATTTCTCAGTCCTCTTGATGTTTCCCTGTTCTAGTAACATCTCTCTGTTTGCTTCTCTGATGTTGGTGAAGAATTCTGTTTTCTCCAGCGACAACCCACTTGAAGACCCACTTTGGCAACCTGTTTTCTGAGGCAGTTTACCTGCATTGTTGCCATCTCAAGAGAATCAGCAAACAGTGTCATGTCATCTGCAAAGGCTGGGCAATCTACAACCAGTTCTTACTAATCGTTCTTACGTCCCAGGTAGATACCACTATGAGCACCCAAATTGTTCAGTTACTTGCGCCATTCTCTCATAACCTTTTCAAGGACACAGTTGAAGAGAAGTGGGGAAAGTCCATCTTCTTGTCTTACTACAGTTTTTATTTTCGAAGCTTCCTGAAAATTCACCTCTAAATTTAACCTTGGAATAGGTGTTGGTCAAAGTTTCTAGGATGAGTCTGCGGGTTTTGTTGTCTAGCCCTAGTTCCTGGATTACTTTGTTAAGCTTTTCTCTTTTAATGGAATCGTAGGCCTTCCTAAAATCAACAAAGGTGACGACCACCTTGCTATTTCTTATCTTGGAGTATGCAAGTACAGTTTTAAGATTGAGGATCTATTCAACACAGGATCTGGTCTTCCTGAAGCCCACCTGGTATTCTCCCAGTTGACTATCCAACTGATTTTCTGCCCTTGTTTGTAACGCCTTCGAGAGAATCTTGTATGTTACCGGGACGAGAGAAATTTCATGGTAGTTGTTTAGATCAGTAAAATCTCCCATTTTGTGAAGCGGATGGATCAGAGCAGATTTACAATCGGGTGGTAATTTCTCTGTTTCCCAGATGTCCTGGATGATATCGGTTAGCTTGCGCACGGCATTTTTTCCAGCTCCTTTCCACAGTTCAGCAACGATAGAGTCCTCTCCAGCTGCCTTATTATTCTTAAGAAGTTGAATGATCTGGCCAACTTCTTACAAAGAGGGGGGAACGAGTCCGGGTTTGGTGTGGTTTGTTTATAGTCGAAGTCTTCGCTGAATCGATCACAATTGAGTAGATTTTTCAAAAGGTGGCAGTTCTCCTTGTCGTTATAAGCCAGTTTGTCTTGTGAGTCTCTGAAGTGGAGGGTAGGCGGATCGTATTTTCTGAGTGCCTGCTTACAGGTTCAAATGAAATCTTTGGAATTATTCTTAGCAAGGCTCTCTTCGATTTGAGTTTGCTGGTTTTGTGTGAAGATTCGTTTGGTTCCTCGAATTATCTTGGCTGTACCTTTCTTTGTTCCAAAAATTTATGCCAATTTTCCTTGGTCTTTTTAGAATTCCACTTCACAGGCTATCTGTCTTTGGGCGATTGCATTGTCACAATCTTCAGTCCACCACGGATGCTTCCTTCTTCTAGCGAGAGGGGCGAGTTGATTGGCCGCCTTGACAAGAGTGTCCTTCAGTTGTTCCCAGTTGTTTAGGTCTGTGTTGTTCAGTCTCTAACTTAGTTCTTGACTGTTCTTAAGTCGCTCGACGTCAAATCTTACCATTTTGGAGGTTCTGTGTAATCTAGTGTTTCTAGGCTGGAGTCTTATTTTGATCTTTGAGAGGTTGTGGTCTGAGTCCAGATTGGCACTTCTTAGTGCCTTCACGTCTCGAATTTCCTTTTGAGATTTTCGTGAAATGGCCTCATGATCTATCTGGAATTCGCCCAGGTGGGTATTAGGTGAAATCCAAGTCTTCTGCTTCTTTGGTAAGTGTTTGAAGGCTGTAGACTTCATGATCAATCCAAAAGTCCTACACAGATCCACCAATCGTTCTCCGTTGTGATTGGTTCGCTTATGCGCCGGATAATTGCCCACTATTTTCTGTATTTTTTCTCTTTTCGCAATTGAGCATTGAAGTCACCAAACAGTATAACGGTGTGACTCTCTGGAAGTTTAGAGATAATATCTTCGATACGAAATTCAGTTTTATGAATTATATCTTTTTTTTCAAAAAATATTTTGGGATAAATAGGTGTAACGAAGTTGAATATGGCATTGTCCACCTATATAGATGTTATATTTTTTCATTTTAGAATCTGTCGCTGATGAACGTGAAGCATGGGCCCTGACAAGACAGGGAATTTTTTTTATATTGAAAGGTCATTTGAATGACAAAGCGACTGAAACATATAAAGTGATCTAAAATACGCCCCTTTGCTCTACCAGACAATGTAAAACCTGTCCTCCGCAAGTTGTTGCATGACCTGCAAAAAAGTGGTAGCAAGTATAAAGAAATGAAGGCAAATTTCAGCAGAAATATTCTGAATGGTCGTGCGTGTTTGTGTCTTTCGAAGAAACTAAACTATTTTCAAAATCTGCAGAATGTAGTGATGGAACAAAACGAAGGAGGACTGAAGAATTACGCGCAAAAAATAGTGCAGGATTGACGTATGCGGCTCAAATGAGCCTTCGAGCATCTGAGAAATCAGATGCTGCGAAAATTGTCCGTGATGTGGGATTGGGAAGCCCATCTAAAGCGAAGAAGTATGTCCATAGATACGATTCGAGAAACGACTCTATCTGCCGATGCTGCTCTGTCGCTGATAGTGGAAATAAAATTTTCGAAATCACAATATCAGGGACTTCGTAATAGAAGCAAGGAGAACAGATGTAATTTATTCACCGTATACATTGCCATATCAAGCCAAGCTCAATTGTTATCCGCTTAAGTCAGATATTTCTGTCAATGAATGTAGTGCCGAAGCTAAATTGCAGGCTTTGCTGAATCACACAGTTTATATAATGTTATTAACACAAATGGATGTTGTCAAAAGTTTGTCTCCTGAAAATGTTTGCAACTTGAATTTACTCTGTAAGTGGGGCTGGGACGGCACTTCTAGCCAAAGTGCGTACAAGCAAAAGTTCACCAATGATGATGGAAGTAAGTCCGATGCTAATATTTTCTCTACCTCAACCGTTTCACTGTAACTTGAACAGACGACCATGAAAGAAACGCTGGTTTGTATGGAAAAATCCTAGGCCGTCATCTCCTCGTTTTTGTGGACCAATTAGGATTCAATTTTTTCCCGAGAGACCTGAAGCCACTCGTGAGGAAATGGAGTATATTAAACAGCAAGAGAACAATCTTTTCCTTCTCGAAAAGATCATAGATGGAAAGGAAATAAGAATTTCTTTTCGACTTGCTTCCACCATGAGAGACGGTAAAGTTTGTAACGCTATCACGCATATTATGTTTACTCAACGATGCTATCTATGCAAAGCAACTTCAAAAGACTTTAACAATATCGATGCAATTCTAGAAAAGGAAGTCTCTGAAGATTAGTTGCAGTTTGGTTTATCAACTTTGCATGCATGGATACGGTTTTTCGAATGTTGTTTGCATATAAGCTTAAAATTAAAAAAGTCGCAAGCGCGTAGTGGTAAAGAAAAGGAACAAATAAGACTCCGAAAAACAAATAGCCAGAAGGGTTTCCGTATGAAATTGGGTCTAATAGTCGATTAACCAAAGCTCGGTTTTGGTAGCTCGAATGATGGGAATGCCGCTCGACGATTTTTCGAAAACTCAAGCATTTCTGCTACTATTACAAGTATTAAATAGTAGCATTTGTATCTTTTCTTTAAAGATTATAATTTCTAGGAAAGATACAAATCTATACACTCTTTGAAGAAAAGATACAAATGCTACTATTTAATATTATCAAAATCTTCATTAACTCAACAAGATATAGATAATGCTATTAGAAGGCTTGATGAGGAAAGGCTTGACTAAGCTTAGAAGGCTTGACTAAGCGTTTCCATATCATATTGCAAACAATTTCGAGTGGCCGTGAAATCGATTTAATAATAAATTTTGAATTGGTAAAACCATACAACATTATAGATAATCAGATAAACTTAATAAAGACGGAACAAAGCTTGAATATATAAATATACTCAACCTTTCCGGAACTCTATAATACTAATGAGTCTTTTTAGGACTACCAAAAACAAATCTGAGATTTATCTCTCATCAGCACAGAGAGATAAATCTCGAAACGCGTCCACAGATGGCTATCCACTCATGATCTTAAAAATCAATGTTATTTTTATGGTTTTTGTTGAGTTTTGTCCACGAAGGTGGACTGAAAGCTATAGAATAACTGACAAATTTCATACGAGATATGTTTTCGGTAGTCCTAAAAAGACTCATTAGTATTATAGAGTTCCGGAAAGGTTGAGTATATTTATATATTCAAGCTTTGTTCGATTTAATAAAATTACAAGATTATGCCTTACAGCTCTTCCAAGATTATGACAGCCAGCTCTACTTTGTGCAGTTATTTTCGTGGTTCTACATGCAAGTTTGCGCAAATTTCCTCGAAAAAACACAAAGTCGTTGCTCTCAGAAGTAGTTTTATTGTTAGTTGCACCACGTATATCAAGAAGTACAGGAAGCTACAGCGAGTTAGAGGTTGAATCAACTCATATTGAATCAAATTATTCTTCGGAGGACGATCCATAAACTTAAAAATAACTGACTGTATGCTTTTTTGAACTATACAGCATTGGATGCAGCACACATGAATTTATTTTTACAGCATGGATTTATTTTGTACTTTGTTATTATTTCAAATTTTGACTTCGGATTCATTTCAGTGACGCCAAAAACCCCTGATCCAAATTTATGACGTTTTGAAATGGCAACGTGAAATGGCATGGCCACTCTTCAGTGACGAATCCCGATTCTGCTTGGGAATGCACGATGGTCAGACGTAGACGTAGATGGTCATGAGGGTCAGACATAGACTTGGAGAACGTCGCCGTTGTGCAGTTTTCTGCCAAGCGGCATGTGCACCACACAGAGGGGGTTATAGCATGGGTTGCTGTTGTATATGGAAGCTGGTAACAGTTGGTATTCATCCGAGGCAATATAAATGCCCACCGATACGTTGATAATGTGGTAGAATCCCATGTCCAGAAGGAGGACCCGATTTTCCAACTGGACAATGCCCGTCCCCTTATTGCAAGACATTTGACATGTTTTCGATGAGGCTAACGTAAATATCCTACCGTTGTCACCCAGATATCCCTACCTATCGACCATCGAACATGTGTGGGACATGTTGGATAGAAGACTCAAGCAACTAGCCTATCCTCCACCAATGTTCCCTGTAAGCTGCGCGGGTGCGCGAATGCGCAGTAGTTTTCGTCGCATTTTAAAATTTGAGCAGATAAATTGCGATAAGTTGATTTCGTCTTCGATTAAGATCTTTTATTAGATTAATTAATATATTATTGTAACCAGCAATATATTACTATGATCAACAAACAGACCAGCAGCGCCATACAACGCATCGCCAGGTGAGCTCTGCCGAATATTCCGTTGGACATGCCGATGTAGATGCGACTCTTAAGAGAAATAAACCTATGCATACCATTACATTAATTTATCAAATGGGCAAACAATTAACACCGAAGAAATTCATATTGCGTTCATCATCCTCTTTTCTCTTTTGCCAATATATCTTCATTCTCTCTCTTGCTTTCTTCGGTCTTCTGTCCACACTATTCCTCCAGTTTTTATCTTCTTGGCCTCAAATCCTTCAAATATGAGAACTTTCTCTCTCATCAGGTCCCAGATATGCCTTCTTCTCTAATACCCAAGTCCACTAAGTCTGCATTGACTTCTGCTTTGAACCATGTGATTTGGGTTCTGAAGTTTTTGGTCAAAAAACATGAATATTTTCTTTGTTAGCCTATCATCATTCATTGTTTTCAAATGGGCATAGAAGCTTATCCAGCTCCTCCTCACAGTATCTCCCACTTTCTTCAAAACTTTGGTGAGCAGCTTCAGTTTTCCGGGCTTCAAAAGTGTGTTAATATTTAATGTTCCAAAGAAATGTGGGTGCAAGGGGTGACAGCACACGCTGGCCCAAATGACAACCTTACCTGCACGTGGTGCACCCTGCCAGAAACTAACAAGGCTCTGTCGACCGAGTGACTACCGGTATAAGTAGTCCCCTTCCTGTCAATCAACAGCTTCGGGTGGAAGAATTGAGAGGAAGAAGGGCACTCTTTTGTCCAGGGATTGAGAAATCAACACAAAGGCGGATGAACTGTAGAAGGAAATCAATGCAGTAAACGTCATAAGGATGAGGAAGAAGTTTGGACACTCACCTCATTAAAGATCGAAGGAGACAAGTCCTAGTAAATTGAACATGACTATGCTCAGAACTAAATTTCAATCAGGAGTTTCAAGTCTCCCATTCAGATCTCCGGGGGTGACAGTGAAGAGCGAACCAACTACATCAATAGATACAAAGAAAAGTAAAATTAGAATTTGTACGTGGAATGTTAAAACAATGGCACAAGAAGGAAAAATATACAACGCACTGAATGAAATGAAACGACTAAATATTGGCATAATGGGGGTAAGTGAAATGCGGTGGCCGGGCACAGGAGTTATAGATATAGATGAACACAAAGTCTTTTATTCTGGAACATCTAATAACAAGCACGAACATGGAGTTAGCGTCATTATGACCAAACAAATGGCACGAAGCGTGAAGAACTTCACACCGGTATCAGAAAGAGTTATACTGATACAACTGGACGCAACTCCCGTAAACATCAATATTATCCAGGTCTACGCCCCTACTGCGGATAAACCAAACGAAGAGATGGAAGAATTCTACGGATCCATCACAGAACTAGTACGAGCCTTACCAAAACAAGAAATCAGCATTACGATGGGGGACTTCAATTCAAAACTTGGAGCAGGATTCAAGTCGGAATACATCGGCCAGTACGGGTTAGGAGAGACAAACCATCGGGGGGATACTATGGAAGTCTTCGTCGAGGAGAATGAATTCGTCGTACTAAACACTCAATTCAAGATGCCCCCAAGGAAGCTCTATACTTGGAAATCTCCACTCAGCAGGCCAGACCATCTCATCAGAAATCAGATTGATTTTATACTGATAAATAAAAGATTCCGAAATGGCTGCACTTGTGCTAAAACATCCAGTGGTTGGGGAATTTAAAGTTCGGTTTAAGAAAACGAAGGCCAAAAGCTATAACAAATATAACATGAGAATACTGAAGGATCCTAACATCAAAAGAGAGTTAGAAAAGGAACTTAACGAGAAAATCAATAAAGAAATTGATAAAACCGCGTCAGTAGAACAACAAATAACAGTTTTAAATAAAATCAGCCAAAATACCAAGAAGACACATATGAAGGAGGGAGAAAATAAAAAGAAGAAATCATGGATGACAAACGAGATACTAGAATTAATGGATCAGAGACGTGAACAAAAGAACAACAATGAAGAATACAGAAAAATAAACAAGACAATTAGACAAGAAATTGGAAAGGCAAAAGAGAGAGAAAGAGAGGAAGCATGTCAAGAGATAGAACAGCTGCAGAAAAGATATGATGATTTTAACGTGCATCGAAGAATTAGAGAACTGACAGGCAAAACAAGAAAAAAGAACTTTGGAAAGCTGGTGAACAACGAGGAAAAAATCATCATAAACTTAGAAGACAAAAAGAAAATGTGGAGGGAATATCTCAACAAACTATTTGAAGATGAAGAGAGAATAGCAACACCAATCATCGAAGGAGAAACTGGACCGCACATCTTGGAAGAGGAAGTAGACGTAGCAATAAAACAAATGAAAGATGGGAAGGCGGCGGGGCCGGATTATATACAAGTTGAAATCCTAAAACTGCTAAGTGACAAACATATCAAAATACTTACCAACATCTTCAACAAAATATACAACTCGGGCAGCATACCAGAAGAGTGGTTGAAGTCGGAATTCATCGTATTACCAAAGAAAGTAGGAGCAAAACGGTGCGAGGAATATAGAAGTATCAGGCTCATGAGTCACATTCTCAAAATATTCCTAAAAATAATACACAAGAGAATTTATAACAAATGTGAAGAACAAATCTCAGCAAATCAATTTGGATTCATCAACGCCGTCATCAAAGGCACAAGGGAAGCGCTTTTCTCAGTGCAGGTGCTCTTTCAAAGATCTAGAGACGTTAACTGCGATATCTACGTATGCCTAATCGATTATCATAAAGCATTTGATCGAGTGAAACATCACAAAATGATAGACATCCTTAAACAAGTGGGAATTGACGCCAAAGACCTACAAATCATCACTAACTTGTACTGGAAACAGACCGCATCCATGAAAATTGAAGAGGAATAAATAGAAGACATTGAAATAGCTAGAGGGGTAAGGCAGGGGTGCATTATTTCTCCGATTCTGTTCAATCTATACTCCGAACAGATCTTTAATGAAGCGCTAGAAGGCATAGAAGAAGGCATTTTACTGAACGGAGTCAGATTGAATACCATCCGATATGCCGATGACACAATGGTATTCGCTGACTCTCTTGAAGGACTCCAAACACTAATGAACAGAATTGTAGCGGCTAGTGAAAAATATGGACTTAACATTAATAACAACAAAACAAAATTCATGGTCATTAGCAAAGACAATATAGCTAATGCAAATCTCTACATTCACAACCAACAAATAGAGAGAGTGAGACAAACATACTTAGGTACACTTGTGAACGAAAACTGGGACAATAGCCAAGAGATAGAATGTAGAATTGGAAAAGCCCGAGCTGCCTTCAATACAATGAATAACCTCTACAAAAATCACGAACTACTTCTTGAAACCAAAGTACGCATGTTGAGGTGCTACATTTTCCCAATATTACTTTACGGAGTCGAGTCCTGGACACTAAATGATGCAACAACAAAAAAGCTTGAAGCCTTTGAGATGTGGCTATATAGACGTATCCTGCAAATATCTTGGAAAGACCGGGTAACAAACATCGGAGTCCTCCACAGGATGAAGAAAGAGAAGGAGATCATGGACACCATCAAAACCCGAAAGCTCCAATATCTAGGCCTCATAATGCGGAACGAGGACAGATACGCCCTATTACAAGCCATCATTCAAGGCAAGATACACGGAAAACGAAGACCTGGACGAAGGAGAATTTCATGGTTGTAGAATCTCAGGGCATGGTACGGGAAGACTTCGAACGAGCTCTTCAGAATAGCAACCAATAAAGTGAAAATAGTCATGCTCATCGCAAACATCCGAAATCGGATATGCACATGAAGAAGAAGAAAGAAATGTATGTTGTTTTTCTTTGGTTTAGAGGATTTTGAAATTCTTGAACGAAATGGTGTTTCAGGCTCTCTAGAATCTTTATGCCTGATTGCGGCGCTGCTAGTGAAAAAAAGTGAAAGTGTTAGTGAAATTGATATCATGCATAGTTGTTTGAAATTCAGGTGGGAAATGACTTTTGGGCCATTACGAGGATAAAACTGGAAAGGTAAGTTCCAGAGTTCATTAGCCGCTTCAAACATGGAGTACAGGCGCTGTTTGTAGCCGCTTCTCTGGAGTCTAGACCATTTGATATTAAGTTTTGAATGAATAAGTATAAAAAAAATGCGCGATTTGTTTTTAGTTTTATTTTTTTTGTTTGATCTAAAAATTCCTTCTTGGTGTTGTATTTTTGATGTCACTGACTATATTAACATTAAAACGCAAGGATTTATATATTTATAAAATGCAAAGGTGTCTGCCCATACAATTGCTTTCTCGTCTTTTTGTCAAATTTTATTAATATTAAATATTTATATTTATTATTAAATATGATTAAATATGAACATTTGAAGGAAAGGATACCAATATATTATACACTAGTGCTATTAGCTTTCTCATATAAGATCTTTCCAATATAGATATGTGATGATCAGTTTTTCAATGTGTTGGCCGTTGTATTGTCAACACGAAACTGTTTCTTAATCTCCTTTACGAATGGGCACGGCGTGAATATTTTACATCGTTTCAATTATTATTAAATTAAACTTGTAAGGATTGTTCAGTTATCTGTTGAATAAACTCCTCATAATTTAGGGAATTATTCTCCAAGGAATGTTCCACATTTATTATACGATGCAAGTAAATTAGGGCTTTAGACTGGATGTTCAATTTAGATTGTTCTGTTAATTCATTTAATGGATGAACGCTTGAAATGTGAGATTTGAATTGAATTCGTAATGGCTTTCTTAATAAGTTGTCGTCGCCGAAACCTAAAAAAATTCGATAAGTTTGGATTGGATAAAAAAATTATTTGCGAAAATAATAATTATAAAATGCTGGAATAAAGGAAAAAAACTATACATGATTTTCTATTCGACAAAGAAAAGACAGAAAGCTTAATGCGAAAAGACAGAAAGCTTAATAATATTTGGTGTAATTAGTTAATGTGTAGAGATTAAATTAGGTAATTTATGATGACAATATTATAGTAAGATCAATTGCGTCTGTATTTTCATTCGGTTCGTCCGGTTTGGGAGAAATATAGTTTCACATAATTATTTTACATCCCATAGCAAATTTATTAAGAACGATACAAACAGAACACATATTGGATTATATTACCAACATATACTTGTTAAGTTGATGTGAAATATTATTTGTGTTGTTATTAAACGAAATATTCGTTACATGATTAAAATTAAGTTATAAAGTTTATGTGTCTAGTTGAGTTATTGGTTGAGTTGAGTTATATATGAGTTATCTATGTATATTCCATTTTTTTAAGAATGCAGTACAGGGAAGATAGGGCTTATTTGACCTTGTTCTCTGATTGGCTTAAAGCGAGGAGATTGAGGAGAGGAAAGTGATCACACCGACGATATTTATCAACCTTTTATCTACTCATCTCTCTCTTTTCACATACTTTTGCAGTCACTGGCGTAGAATTTGGTGATATGTAATTAAATGAATATAATACAACGAATTATTTCTAAATATAATAGAACGCTAAATTGTACTATAGCTATTGTACTATAAGTACTATATTATACAATAATGTTTTATATATTATTTAATATTCAATTTTAAATTTAAAGAGCCAATGTATGTTGAGCTGTTAGTTGTCAATGGCTGCGATGTCAATTCGGAATTGTCGCCTGCTCTGTTTGTATCATTTAGATTTTTTTTTTCTTTGTTTGTGTTTTATTACTATTGTTGCCATTTGGTGCATTTAATAGATATTAATTCAAACCATTAATAAATTACCAATTTTATATTCGTAACTATAAATTAAGTAACTAAATTTGAATTTAGCGCCAAATTTTCTAACTAGATTGAAGATTTGTCATAGTTTAAATCGGGTTTCTAGTTACTGTATTCTATAAAAAATGGACTATAGACTTAACAAACTATATGTAGTTTTAAATAGCTTTTAATATAGCATTAAAAATAAATAAAAAATTGCAGGATAATAAGTACACTACACTATCTGCTTTCTCCAAATTATTTAAAAAAGTTATTGCATCCAACTTTCTTGAAAAGTATCATTTAATTAGCAACGTGGTTAACAGCATGGTTACAGATGCGGAAGTAGTATCAACATAGCATGTTTTAATTTTATAAGATATATCGATAAAGCATTGGAAAATAAAAACATTTTTGATTGATTTTTCGAAAGCTTACGAGACCGTAGATCAAGCGATTCTTCTGGAAAAATTATTCAAATACGGAGTTAGAGGAATCGCTCATGAGTGGTTCCGTTCATACTTATATAACCGTACACAGCAAACCAGAGTAAATACCACACAATGCCAAGAAAAATCAACAATCAGGGGCGCACAAATAGGGATACCTCAGGGTAGTATCTTGGGACCCCTATTATTCACTCTATTTATTAACGATCTACCCTCAACTATAAAATCTACACCACATATAATGGTCAGTTACAAAGACGACACTTCCCTGTTATTATCTAACTTCAGACTGGAAAGCTTATATACCAATTTAAATATTACCATGGCAAGAATAACTGAATGGTTCAACATAAATAAACCTACAATTAACAGCCAGAAAACGAACGTAATAATTTTCAAAACAGGTAGATCATTAATTAGCTATCCCAAAAAAAGGGTGACAATAGGAAAAGACGATATAACTGTTAAGAACACTGTGAAAGTTGTAGGAATGGAAATCGACTGCGGCGTAAACTGACACGTTCACATATTTGCACTAGAAACAAAATTAAATTAAACAACAAAGGCCATACGAATTTTAAAGCGATGCGTCAAGTCAAGAACTCCTAATAATTGTATACTAGGCTAACATTTAGTGCTTGTTCTACTTAGGAACACGTGGGCGCGGCGGAGCGAGTTCGTGTTCTCATTGGCCGCTAGGCGTTTGTGCGAGTGTGACGTGTTGTCAAGCTTGGTTAGTATACTAACCTAAGTTTAATTTTTGTATAGTTAGTATACTAACCTGAACAGCACTAATATACTCTTCAGTATTGACATGATGAAAACATGCTATCATTTCTAGCGATAAGTTCATACTGGTTGAACGTATCTGACGTCGCGAGTGAGTCGCGCGTTCCGTCGCTAGTTCGACGTGAACACACACAAACATCTCACGCGTTTGATATTGCCGCGAGCGCGCCGCGCGCGACAGTCGCTAGTAATCAGGGTTCCCAACTTAGGGGTTTTCCCCCCAAATTTAGGGGGTAAATAAGTGGGATGGGATTTTTTCAGGGCTTTTATATTTCTAGGGGTATTTTTAGGGATTTTTTTACATTTAGTAATTTTTCATAGAAAAATAAAAGTGTAAAAATATATGTCCTGGGATAACTCTAGCTAAGCAATCTTAATTATATAATTGTTGACCTGGCGACTTAGCGACATCTAGTACAGTTTCTCGTTACTAAGATATCGCAGTTAAATGAAAAACATAATGATTGTTGACGGAGCTGGCTGAAGACGTTTTGAAAATGTCTCAAAATTCAAACTAGCATTTGTCACGGTGCCAATTTCAAACGCATTTTCGAACGAGCTTTCCATCTACAAAATTGTGAAAAACAAGTTTCGGAATAGACTATCTATTGAAATGTTATGTATACAAAGTATGATGGTACGAAATACGAAATGGTGGATCTTGAACAACATTTAATCCATCCCCTAACATTTTTTCTTTTTTTAAAAGTTTGGTCCGATGTGGATGCCGGGTATTAACCCTTCAAACACTGCGGCCTACTTGTGGCCTATTGTATTTTGCATTCACATACACTTATAGGCCCAGAAACCTAGTTGTTATTGTAAATTGCGCTAATTAATATTTTTCACATTTGTCTTCTGGTACAAATGCGGCCGGCACTGGGAATAGAATGATCCCTCTATACTTGTTAGTTAGCGCTCTAACATGAGGCCACGAGCGTCACCTTCTACACCACTCGCGCCGGCTCAATCCCCTAATATGTTAAGTTTATTTAATGTCAACATGTATGATTTCAAAAAGTCAGAACCAAATGAAAACGAAATTATATTTGAAGTATTAAGTAATTTATAAATAAAGAATATTAAAAAATATTACAGAATATTAATTAATATTATTTTATTGGTTTTTACAGAATATTATTTTTTAGGGGGATTTTCAAGTAATTGTGGCAACTTCTAGGGGTTTTTGACTGGTTTTTAGGGGTAAATATTTTTGGGAGTTGGTAACACTGCGCTAGTTTGCCCGCTACTTAGTGCTCATCCACGTTGACTCGCGAGCGCGGTAGCGGGCGTGGTCACGAAATATCAAACATATGGCGTAATATCCAAGTGTTGACATAGGAAACGCACGTGCGGTCTAGGTAGCGGGCAAACTAACGACTGGCACGCGCGCGCCGCTCGCGGCAATATCAAACGTGTGAGATGTTTATGTGAGTATTCACGTCGAACTAGCGGCGGAACGCGCGATTCACTCGCGCTGCCAGTAAGTTCAACCAGTACGAACTTATCGCTAGAAACGATAGCATATTTTGATCATGTCTTTGCATACAGAAAAGTTTATTTGTGCTGTTCAGGCTAGAACTCCGATATGGCAAAGTAAACACAGGCATCATATGAAGAGAAATGTTCTTAATAAGTTATTGAAGGTAATTGTTGAATTGTTTCCTGATATGGAGGGTGAGTAAATTAAATATTCTCATATTTATATATATTTTAAACTTTTTTTTTATAAAGGAATGTTATGACAGGCTACAAAAGATACAAAAATATTACAACGATGGCTATGTATATTAGGGTGGAGCATGGATGTATGCAAAAATATTTTTTTCGAGATTTAAAGTTGTAATAGAAGATTTAAAGTTGTAATAGATTTTAAATCAATTTGATGACTATCTTCTGCCTCCGCACGGACCTCAAAAATTAAAATTTAATGATAAATGTCTAGTACAGTTATGGCCATATATTAAGCTTAATTCAATGATAAATGGGTGATAAATGATACGCAGTAGATAATTCAGTTATATATCCTGCGTGCCTTTAATATGCGCTGGGCTGCCAGTTCTCGAATGTCCTTTCTGTTATCAGTTATCATGGCAAGGAGTATGCTCTCGGGATGTGCAAAATAACCATTGCGTTGAATCACATAATCAATAACCTTTTTTTAGATCCTCTGACAGGTACCTGGAGGCCATAATTATGTTAAAATGTTCTTGCATGATGGTTTATTTTTAATGTAGAACGAAGATGGTGCGTAAAATTTTACAGCAAATGTAGCCAAAGTTGTCTAGTTTTCTAATGGTGTCTCTGTTGTTACATAAAGAACGTAGTATTCGGTTGGCACATGTGTTGTATGAGCCAACGGGCATGAGACATTTTACCTGGAGATTTGTTTGCCAAATCTTCTGGGAAATCACCTGAAAGTACTTCTGAGACAATCTTGTGCAGGTACTGTTGATCTGTACTTAAATATTGAGCCATTTCTGGAAGCAATTCTTCCTCAATGTGCTGGACTTTTTTAACAGGCAGTTATTCACAAGTCTCGAGTGCTTTCCTTAATGTCCCAGTGTAAGCCCCGAAGTACACTGTCAAGATGAAAATTCAAGTGTCTCAAAGGAAGTTAGTTCATGGGAGTAAATACTGTTATGAAACTGTTATGTTCTAAAATTATCCACTGGAGTGGTTTTTGTAGCCTTTTGTCAAGCATTCTTATAACACCCCCATACCTGCCAGTATTTACATTGGTACCATCACAACCGATTACCATAAGATGATGTTGGGGAATTCATTCATGTGATAGAAACCTTGTCATCGCAGTTTCTTTAGCTGAACCAACGTTAGGTACTACGTACCTCGTGTAAATAGATCCTGGCTCTTGAATTAGTGAGATGTGCTCCTCAAATGTCATATTTCTCCCATCAAAATATAAAGCAGACAGTTTTGAAATCTCCTTCATTAACTTTTGTCTAGTTTTAGTTATCTCTCTTCGTACTTTATGTCTGTCAATGCCCTCGATGTCAGACTTAATGTCGAATAAAATAGATGACGCAATCGCTGCTGTTGCTCTATCTGATACACCATAACTCGCAGGTCTTCGATAACGTAGGAAAATCGACCGGCAAACTACAGCCTTAATACTTCGTTAGCTGTTATAGAAATTAGTACTTATCCGGTATCGTCAGCGTCTGAAAGTCGTAGTAGTTCAGATAATTCCGCTAACACCATAAAGAAAATCATTCCGAAAAAAAAAGTTTTTTTTCTGTCTGAACTACGACTTTGAGACGCTGGCGATACCGGAGAAGTACTAACTTCTATAACCGTTGGGCGGTTTTCTCAATCCTGTTTTCTCTTTAGGGTCTTTTGCAATTTCTTCGTAACACTTACGTCGATTCCACCCATTATCATACTTTGAGAGATTCTTTGATCAATTAAAAAAGTATTTTCTTGTTTGGAAACCTTTTTATCCTTGCGACAGATACATTGAGGGAAATCTTTACACTTGCATGCTGCAATATCAAAAAGTACCTTAATACTCTGTCGTACCTTACTACTTTTCCGTAGAGAGCCTTTTGACAGACTTGAGTAGATTTTTGCATTTTAAATGATAAGCTTTTAACATCTGTAGGACCTTTGTTCGTGTTACTATCGGAATAGATGGAGTTTGCCATATATTTTCAATTCTATTTGCCATTATATTTCTATCTTTGCTATTTTTGAGAATGTGGGCCCTTTTGCAGTTTCCAATTGCAACTATAGTTTATGTTTTTTCCATTCATAGTATTTTATTTCATCTTCGTAGGTAGAGGTCTTTTATCTCACAAGTATCACCAAAAATAGGACATTTATAGACACTTTACGTGCTCTTTGCCTGCTTGTTACGAAGCAAAATTGAGGTTAGGTTACTTGTTAAATAACTAGCGCAAGTCTAATTCGAACCAAAACCGATAGTCCACTGACGACGCGACAAGTGTTCTAATTGTTCCCTCCTGCTCTCCATCACTCCCCTTATTTTATATTATAAACTTAAGATCATGCATTTTTTTGTTTTCTATCGAAAATATACTGTAGTTGTAATAATTTCTGGAAATAAAATACGTCTGTTTATTAAAATTCTAATAAGTCATTGTTAACATTGTTTTTCAAAAATTTAATGACGTTGCGGAGGCTATTACCATGAATCAAATGAAATAATATTTTTCATGGATTAATTTGACTCTAAAAGGCACCGATTTTTCACTATTAGAACACTCACAACCCAAAAAAAATATTTCACTCCACCCTAATGTATATATTAAACGATTGTTCTCCCAAAAATACTACGTGAATGAACTCCTAATTTGTTTAGCTCGATTTGATGGATTGTTGTTTCTTCCAGTTTGTCGTCTTTGGTGCCGAGTTTGAGTTGTTAACTCATCATCGCAATCATAACCATCTATATCAATTACAATATTATGCAATAAGCAAGCGGTTTCTAGGATCAGGCGTGCATGTTTCACATCAGTTTCAATAGGTTAGGTTAGGTCATTATTCGCCATTTATTGCATACAATTCCAAATGCACTCTCCACGGTTTTTATCGCTCTTGACAATCTATTATTAAAATGTTCTCTCTCTTGATTCAATATTGTTTGTGGATATGGACGCATTACATACTCTTTAAGAGGATTTATGGAGCTGTAATGTTAGAATTAGGTAATGTTCTTGGTTCTGGAATATTGAATGCGTCCCTTTCGAGTAACCGGTTCATGAACGAGGCGTTGAATGTACCGCCGTCGCTATGCTTTCCTCTACCTTCCACTTAAAAAGTCAAAAATCTTTGGTTCGTATCAGCCACAGCTTGCAAAACAATAGAGATATATTGCTTGTGGTTAAAAAAATCCGATCCTGATCTTTTAGGTAGTTTAACTCTACAATGTTTACCATCCAAACTGCCAATTCATTTAGGAAAGTTTCACATTTTCTCAAAATCTGAAGAAATATGCTTAAGCTGCTCTTCAGATGGCAGTGGCATATGGACATTTAATTTTTTTTTCTAAATAGCTTCCCAGGTACTATAAACAATTTCATACACTGTACTAACACCCAAAAGCTATAAGCTAAAGATCGAAATTCCAACCCAGTGGAGAGATATCTGAAACATAAAAAAATACAATATTATTATTTATTCGTTTAGCCCTCTAAGGAGCGCGTAGAACCATTACTTAGCACTGGTCTTGTTCTTTTTATCTTCCCAAAACTTCCTCATCCTTTCGCTCTGGGCCTGTCTTCTTTCTTGCGTCCATGCGTTTTTTAGTTTCAAACTCTTAGCTGTTGGATTCTTTGATATGAAGTTATGTGCATTTATTTCCTGCCTGTATTTAGTTCGCGTAGTTGCCAATGGGTCTATATTGATTACTGAGAGGTCATGTTTGGTGTCTACCAGCCAGCGTACTTTGGACTGTCAGGTTCCATTGATGATGTGGAAGATTTTCTATTGAGAGTCTTCCATTCGTACTATATGACCGTAGAATTTCAGACGTCTTTTCCGTGCAACTGAGGAGAATCGTTCTGTCAGGGAATACAGTTCTTGTGAGCTTTTACGCATCCAGATACCATCTTGTACCTTGGGTCCAAATATTTTTCTCAATATCTGACGTTCAACTTTCTCAATATAATTGATGTAGATAGTTAATGATGAAGTCTCAATTGCATAGAGTGCTTCTGGAAGGATGACTGTATGGTAGTGACGAAGTTTTGCTTTGGTAGAAAGTGATTTCTTGTTGTACATATTCCAGGTGATTGCATAGGCTTTGCGTAACTTCTCCGCACGTGTTTTGTTAGCCATTCTTTCCTTACCAGTGTTTCCAATTATTTCACTTAGGCACTTGAAGTGCTTAACTTGCATGATTTTGCCATATTTGGTAGCAAGATGTGTCATATTTGAGCTTTTGGAGTCTATGTATTGCGTTTTCTCGTAAGAGATTTGAAGGCCGGTCCTGATGGCGATTTCATGAAGTTCCTCGATAGCGTGTTTGACTTCTTCAGTAGTCCGAGTGATTATTGCAAGGTCGTCAGCAAAAGCGAGGCACTTTATGTTGATTCCTTTGTCCTTTGTTCCCATATATACTCCAGGTATTTCGTTCTCCCATATTTGAATTATCTTATCTAGTACCAGGTTGAAGAGGAGTGGGGACAATCCATCACCCTGTCTTACTCCAGTACTGATTTGAAAAGGCTCGGAGATTTCACCCATGAATTTTACTTTGGATGTTGTGCCTGACAAAGTTTGTTCGATTAACATGGTTGTTTTACTATCCGCACCGTATTCACAAAGTATATTCATCAGAGTTATGCGGTCAATCGAGTCATAGGCTTTCTTAAAGTCTACGAAAGTGATAACTGTGCGGTTGGGCTGGCGATGTTGCAGTATCATCTTCAGGTTCCAGATTTGTTCCGAGCATGATCGGTGCCGTCGGAAACCTGCCTGATATTCACCGATCAGATGTTCTGTCTGTTCTTCCAGTTTTGTGAGGAGGGCACGTGAGAGAACTTTGTAGGCGATTGATAGAAGGGAAATGCCTCGGTAATTGTTTGGATCAGTCTTGTTGCCCTTTTTGTGTAGTGGGTGGATTAAACCAATTTTCCAGTCCGCTGGTATGATGCCGCTCTTCCATGTATTTCCAATGATAGCTTGCAGTCTGTCAATCAAGAGTTCACCTCAGATCTTGAGCATTTCAGCGATTAAGCCGTCTTCCCCCTGGTGCTCTGTTGTTTTTTAGGTGTAATATGATGTTTCGTATTTCCTCATGTGTTGGTGGAACAGAATCCTGGTTTGGAGCGGCTATGTTGCATTGGAGTCTTTCTTCAGGGAGTTCACAGTTGTGTAGCTTCTCGAAGTACTGTTTCAGAATTTCGCAGTTAGCTTTTGTGTTGGTTTCAAGGGTTCCATCAGGCCGGCGGAAGCAGAGGCTCGGTGGCTTGTAGTTCATCAGTTCTTCCCTAAATGTTCTGTAGAAATTTCGCGTGTTATTTTTCTTGAACTCATTGTCGATTTCCTCTAATTTTTTGAAATGGTATGTCCGTTTAATGCGTCTGATCGTTTTAGATGTTTCCCTCTGCATTTTTAAGAAATTATGCCAATTCTCTCGTATCTTGTTGCTATTCCAAGTCTTCCACGCAAGCATACGGGATTCAAGGGCCCTGTCGCATTCCAATGTCCACCATCTGTGTTTACGTTTTCGTGGCGGTTGACCGAGTTTCCTTGCTGATTGCTGGATTGTCTGAAGAAGTTCGTCCCATGTTTGCGTGTCGGTCTGTAGTGATTGTGCGAAGTCCTCCGCGTCTTCTCTTAGGTATTTTGGATCTATACGCGGGAATTTAGATTTTTGACACTTCCTTTTGTTAGGTAAGAAGCAGGTTTTAATTTGGGAAAGATAATGGTCGGACTCCACGTACCCTCGCGTTCATGATTTCTGGGGAGGATTTTCTGGTTATCGCTACGTGATCGATTTGGTATTCCCCGATGTGGTTAATTGGTGATTTCCAGGTTGTCATCTTGCGTGGTGGTTTTTTAAAGTGTGTGGACATTAGTTGGAGGTTAGCCATTCCACATAAGTTGATTAGACGATATCTATTGGCATTTGTGTTTTTGTGTGCCGAGAAATTCCCAGTGATGTGCCTGTGCTCCCTTTCTCTGCCGATTTGTGCATTGAAATCTCCGAGGAGGATCTTGATATGATGTTGAGGGATCTTGTTGAGTGCCCGTTCTAGCTGTGACCAGAACTTCTCCACTATGTTCTTATCAGGGTCATTGTTAACAGGAGCATGTGCGTTAATCAGTGTGTAGGCCTTGTTAGCGCATTTAATTGTGAGTAGGGAGATCCGTTCCGAAGGTGATGAGAAATCTAGCACAGAGTTCTGGATACTGTTATGTACTAGAAATGCGGTTCCCAATATATGAAAATTACTATTTCTTAGCTTGACTGCAGGCTTTCCCTTGTAGATACGATATCCACCAGAGTCAAAGTGATCACAATCACGAAATCGTGTTTCTTGTACTGCAAGTATGAGGATACTGAATTTATCGCAGGTGTCCGTTAGCGTCTTTAGTTTGCCTGTTTTGGTCAGCGTCTGTACGTTGAGAGTACCAATGAAGTGCTTACTCTTGGGTTTGAGGAGTTTTGGGAAGCTCCGACTCTTCCCTGCATGGTGTCCTGGTCCCCCAGAATCCGAATGACCAGGTTTGCCTTCGCTCGTCATAGCTAGGGCCTGAGGTAATTGCATTGTAGCTTGTGTTTCCATCATGCCAAGTTCGTGGTTGATTTTAGCTGCTGGGCTTGAGCCCAGGGCGAGTGGGTCGCTGATAATATATTCCATTCACTCTCATCGTACGGGTAGTGAGTCCGTACGGCAGCAGATGTTTTGCTGTGGTTGGCATTATTATTATCTCCTTTTTGCCCATTTTTTCGGGGGAACAAAATAAAAAATCTGGCACTCATGCTTGAATTTCATGGCCAACTCTAAAAAAATACAATTATGATGTAAAACTTAAATATATCTACATTAATTACTTAATATTCCTACAAAAATTATATAGGGCATCAACACTAAACAATATTTATTATTTATAGAAAAGGCCTTAAGAAAACAATGGAAGAATATTCGGGACCAATTTATGAAAGAGAATTTATGAAGAAAAATCCGATTTCTTGTTACACGTATACACTTCAATGTGGCCATATTTTCAAATGATGCTGTTTATAAAAGACGACGTTGCCCCAGAATTAAATGAAGGCAATTTGCATGAAACTACTGATGGAAACTGCAGTGATAATGAAAATGAGCGGTCCCCAACTCCCCAGTCAATAGCTGGCTCATCTACTAGTACTCATCTACTAGTACAATATACGAGCACCAAACGTAAATGTGCACAAAATATGAGACAGGAATTTATGGAATTGGAGATGAAAAAGTTAATTGAAAATGAAAACAAATTAAACTGTCGCAAAGCAGCGAAAGTCGAGAAAAAGATTGCGAAGATCTGTTATTTTTTAAAAGTTTGTTGCCATACATGAAAGAATTATCTCCTATGCATAAATTATGTACTAGGAACAAAATTACACAAGTTGTTCTGGATGAAATGAATAGTGTCACGACCCAGGCTTACCACGGTTACAATATTTGCGAATATAACACATTAAATTATGAACATTAAACTTTGTATAATAGATAACGATAATTTTAATAAAAAAAAAATAAAAATAAACTCACCTTATAGTTACATATAGTCTTTCTTCGGGCTTTATGCTTTTATGAAAATTTGTCTTCTTTTGAAACCTCAATCCTTATTGAATCCAGTATGTAATCAAAACAGTTGACAGTCATCCTGGTATATCCAAAAAAATTTGAAGGATGTTCTCTCAAATTACTATATAACGTTTGAAATTCACCATACCGTTCTCTTTCTTTATTAATTTCGTGCACACCAATTCTCCCACTTTAGATATGAATTTTCAACAGTTTTCAACCTCTGACACGTCACACTCGCGCAAACGCCTGGCGGCCCATGTGAACACGAACTCGCCCACGTGTTCCTACGTGTTTGTCGGAAAGCGCGGACGGTAGCGGGTGCGGGCGCGGTAGACGCGGCGAGTTCGTGTTCACAATGGCCGCCAGGCGTTTGCGCGAGTGGAACGTGTTGTCAGGTTTTGTCAGTATACTAACATAAGTTTAAGTTTTGGTTAGCATACTAACCTAAACAGCACTAATAAACTCTTCTGTATTGAAAGACATAATGAAAACATGCTATCATTTCTAGCGATAAGTTCATACTGGTTGAACTTACCTGACGTCGCGAGTGAATCGCGCGTTCAAAAACATCTCACGCGTTTGATATTGCCGCGAGCGCGCCGCGCGCGCCAGTCGCTAGTTTGTCCGCTACTTAGACCGAATGTGCGTGTCGTACGTGAACACTTGGATATTACGCCATATGTTTGATATTTCGTGACCGCGCCCGCGAGTCGACGTGGATGAGCACATACTCTCACTTACGTTTTGGGATTTTATTTTGGGGTTGCGGCAAAGACATCATTTACAAAATGAAATACAATCAATCTTGCCGATGAAACTTTAAAGCTTTCACATGTAAGTGGCGGCTGATACTATAATACTCAGACGTGGAACTCTGAGTTTAACCGACTAACATATCAGTAATAAAATCAATTATATTAACATGAATAGTGCACCTTCTAGAGCAATAAATTACCCCAGGGGTTTCAGTCCCCGGGTGGTCTATTCGGATCCTGGAGAGACCACAGATGTGTGCAAGGAGGTAAGTCGGAGGACCTCAAATCCTGGTAGGAACATTCTTAAAGCAAAATCTCGGAATTATCTACTGACATTTAATCTCAATTCCCTTTTGAAAGTTGGGAAATAAAAAAATATCTTAATAAAGCTAGAGAACGTAATATAAAAATTATAACATGCCAGGAATCACGGTACACAGATGAATGTCCTTCTGATTCTGAAAACTTATATTCAACCCGGCGAGGATGTGGTGAAAATAATAACGTGGAGGTTGTGGAGGGTATATTCGAACCTGTATTTCTTTTGAATTTTTAAATTTTAGCTAAGGCCTAAAAAGAATCAACTTTAGCAAAAGCCCTTCGCTCCAAACATAAAAAAAAATAAAAAATAAGTCAAATTTCTCATGAGAATTAGGATAACTCGGTATATATCAATTAGTTTTACTAAAAAAATCGTAAGTGTTAAATACTACACAACATAATTGTCTGTTGTTGTAGCACATTCTAGGCAGAACGAAACAATGTGTTCTGGACAAATATACTTATGGCACTCCTCGCAAACGTTGCCAGCCTTCCGATGTCGGACGTAAGGACAAATTTGGCACCTTTTCGTATAGCTGGAACTTTGACAGGCGATTCTTGTTCAGATTCTCCACTGAATTCTTTGATTCTCTTACGCAGCTGTCTCTGCAATTGGGGTATTTATTTTCGGACATTCAAGTGTTCAGTAACAAGCACGCGGCCCAATGTTTTGATAAAATTGCGACGTTTCTGAATCGTCTGTGTATTAGACCCATGTATAGTATATGCGTTGAAGCTAGCCATATTTAGCATTGCATAGAATACAGTCAGAGGCCATTTTCTTGAGTTGGGGCTTACATCGTATGTCGCGGACAACTCATCGGCAACGTGTGGAGTAGACGTTGCCTTTAGTAGAGTTATAAAACATGTTTATCTCACGACATCAAAACGTTTGTTGCTTACTGCAAATGATCCTACTGGCTGCCTTCCTGTGTAAATCTCGAAGTTGAAAACGTAAAAGATTTTTTCCTCAACCATGGCTAATATTTTTATTCCCATAAATATATAATACTATCCATAATAATAGCCCAGAAATATTTCCACTCCTGTGCCATCTGAAGCCCAAAGATCAACAGTATTTTGCCTTCCAGAGCAGTAAAATCCGTCGATGTACAAGAAACCAATAAAAGCCGTGAATTCAGGCATGTCTATTTCTTTCTTGCAGTGAGGAATAGCTTCACAATCAGCACTCCTTTCTTAAATTTGCAAGTTTTTATGAGTCAGGGTAATAGAAAGCATATTTTCGGGACAAAACAAACCAGCATTCAAGTTCTGACTGTGCTGACCTTGTTACTGGGCTCACTCTAGGTGTTTGTCGGATGATGTTTTCAGAACGGGTGCGAACTTGTTGTAGAGGAGGAATTTTAGACCATCTAGTCCCATCTTTGCCAATATAAAACGAATTCGTTACATGGCTATCCTATTCTCCTTCCTCTGGTAGGTGTTGATTCTGAGTTGGCAAGTTAGATAGCGGTACGTGATCCTCGCTATAATATTCACTACTTACATTCTGCTCAGTATCACTATGTTGACTGCGTGCACTCATATGATCTTCACGTTCGCTACCGCCGGACATCAAGTCGTCTTCACTGCCTGGTTGTAACAAAGCATGATGTATGAGCTCATCGTGACGCTCCCGTTTATACATTGCGTCCAAAAATACCTGAAAACACAATTACCCTTCTATAAAAAATGCTTGCTAAAATATTGCACAATAGTGCTACGTCGCGGTTGTGGCAGGGTCATATTTACCCTTTTTGACTTCGTGCACGTGTGTCTTTCGTCGTAGCCGGCGGCCGACTGAGTAGCGGTGTGCCGCATGCGGGCAGGTCCTTTAGCAACAGCTACTGACACGTATAAGATACTACGGCCGCGGGAAAAAAAAAGTGCACTCGATTAAAAATTGACAGGGTCAAATAGACCCCTTCACATCCTCGTCGGGTTAAAGGAAAGCCAGGAGAACGGGTCATGGCCCATTGTCCACAATTTGGGACCGGATTTATAATGGATAAATCAATACTTGAATCAGTTGTGACATTCAAGTCCTACTCGCGTTTCCACCATAACGATAAAATCAGGGAAGAAAATCTATATTCTAATGAATGGTCATGCACCAACTAACATAACAAACAAGGAAGCACCATAGGAAGCGGAGCAATTTTGGAATGAATTAGATAATATTTTACAAAGAATTCCACAGCATCATGTTAAAATTCTTGTGGGTGACTTCAATGCACAAATTGACAAAGGGAGAAAATATCGATATTGGGTTGGGAAATGGTCTGGTCATAAAATTTCTAATAAGAACGGCATGAGACTCATCGACTTATGCAGAAGTCATGATTTATTTTTCAAATCAACCATCTTTAAGAAATTCCCTTCTAAAACTAGGACTTGGGTCTCACCTAATTCTTTATTGGGTGAGTATCAACTGGATCATGAACTAATTTCCCATTTGTCTACTGCAGAAATCATGAAACTAAAAGTATTAAAGGCCTGAACTAGATTATGATCATTATTCACCAAATTTTTCCTTAATGTGATCCCTGAGAAACGAAATTTTACAAAACAAGTTCCTCAACGCAAATATGATATAGAGAGTATTATAGGTAAAGAAAACTTCATGAAAGCAACTGAAGAAATACATCCACAAAATTGGCCGCAACTTCAAGCTGGACTCTTACAAACAGCTCTAAATATAGCCCCGTTAAAAAGAACAAGAAAACACCCGTGGTGGACAGATGAATCTGATCAGTTAATACAACATAGGCAGCAAACTTGGCATAATTGTTTTTGCAATAAAACTCAAACCATATTTCAAGAACTTAAAAACGTTATGCCTGTTCCACACTCTCGCGAAGTAGCACGGAGTTGAGCGATGAACGAGAGTGTAGTTAGCTTATTTCAGGAAGATAGTTACAAAAGCAATAAGGAGAATTCGTAAACAAAGTGAAGATTTTAAATTACAATCAATAGAAGAGGACTTTAAGCAACATAAGTCACGAAACTATTATAGAACGTTCAAGCAAAAGTTGACAATAGTTGACGACAGTAGTCTTCGCCATCGCTCCTTTTTGGTAATAAAAATGGAGAATTGGCTTATACTACAGATACAAACTGTAAAATCCTTGCAGTATACTTTTCTAAATTACTTAACAGTGATTTACTAAAAGAAAAATTTAAGTTCATCAATTCTTATAAAATTAATCAAGATTCAACCCTACCGACTGTACAAGAGATTAAAGAAATTATTCAATTACTAAAAAATAACAAAGCTTTAGGGGAGGATCAAATAATTGCAGAATTGTGGAAAAATGCAGGAGAAAATTGTATCACAAAATTGCACGAAATTATGTTGGACATTTGGCAAACGGAAAAAATCCCCACGGATTGGAAGTTGGCGATAATCCATCCCATACACAAAAAAGGAAATAAAACTGACCCAAACAATTATCGAGGTACCCTTTTTCAGGTCACATACAAAATTCTTTCAAAAGTTTTACTAAACTGTGCAGAGCTTCAAGTAGATAATCAAATCGGTGAAAATCAAGTTGGATTTAGGAAGGGACGGTCGAGTGTAGAGCAAATTTTGAATTTGAAAAACATCATACAATATTTTCGCAACACAACTAACAAGAAATATGTCATAACGTTTGTAGATTTCCGAAAAGCATGTGACAGTATAGATTGCTTATCACTCTTTAATGTTTTAACAGAATTTGGACTTTTAAAAAACAAGAAATATTATCAAAGACACACTTACAGAGACAAAGGCTAAAGTAAAATTCATGGGGTGGATTAAGTGAAGAGTTTGAAAAAAAAAAAGGCGTCCGTTAAGGTGATGGAATTTCCCCATTATTAAAGCAGTAATATTTATAAACAATTAAATTTCAAACAAATTTAATTGCATTTGAAGTAATTGGGACCACTGATTACTTATATACTCAGACAAAAATATATGCGGAATCTGTTCCTCCTTGGCAATATCGCATAATAAAGTAATCTATTGGAGGTGGAGAACTTGAAATTTGGAACTTTGAACCCAATGGTGGGAGACGTAGATAATTTTAATAAATAAATCTAATTTATAAAAGATACCGAGATTATATTTTTACTTATATTTTATTAGTGTCTTCATAATAAAAAAGGTTTCCAATGTCGGGAAAATATGAAACATTTTCAATGATTTTTTGAAGGGTGAAATTTGGTTTACTTGTAATAAGTTTGCTCGTATTCTAATGATATACATTTCAGTATAAACGGTGAAAATTTAGACGAACGTTGGTGTTATATAAATATAATTTTATTTCCCCATATGTACCGTCAAATTATACCTCTGTCGAGTTGTTAATGAATTTTAAAGAATTATAATGTCAATACGTAATTTCATTTATAATAAAGTTTTTGAATGAACACATAATTTCATTTTTCGTTACAATATTTTGTTTGTCAATTTCATAATATGACAGTCACAGCTCACAAACTGTATTGCAAGTATATACTTATGTAAGTGCCCTCACACGGCAATGTAATTGCATCAATATCATATTTCAGTCAATTTATTGATCGTATGAAGGGCATATTTTGTCAATGATATTGATGTCAATTAAACTGAGTCATTAAATTTAATTTAATAATTTAATTGGCAAAATCAAATTTATTTTATTGAAGCTCCTTCGATGTATTGAAGCAGTGTCAATATTTATTGTCCGTGAGCCGCTATATATACCCCTTATATTGACAAATCTTTCAACATATTGCCTACTAAGCCTAGCGGCTACAACTTGTAGAAACAATCTTTAACAAAACATAATAACCTTCACATTCTGAAACTTGTATCATCAACCTTTACCAATCAATTTTTATTTATGAATGTGAATAAATATTAAGGGGGGATTTTAATAAATATTAAGGGGACCAGGCGTTTTTTGGGATAGATAATACTAAACCGTAAAGGGTCGGAGAGGGGAGCCTTGGCACATAACTACAGATTTCTGTATCAAACTTTTCAAAACGAAGATATTTCAAAATCCCTGGAAACCAAACCGATTTTCCAATTCTTTTCCTTGTAACGATTCGAGGAGGAAACTGAAAACACCAGTCCTCCAGTCGGCTTTCTTCCGCGAAAGATTTTAAATAAAATATAAATTAATATTCAACATAGTAGTACGTCAGCGACATATTAGTACGTCATACTTTGACTATAAATTGACGTATCTATATAGTACTACGTCGTCGGCAACCTTATTAAAAAAAGCGTATTAATACGCCAACGGACTGCAATGTGTTATTATTATTGTAATACTACATATATGTTTTTTCATTTTATTGTGTTGTAGGACTCTAATGCTTTATTTTTTATATTATATTCTTTGTTTCTAGTGTTCTTAACTCTTATTTTACTGCTTGTATTAATAATATTTGATAATAGCATTTGTAACTATATTTTATATTTGTTCATAATGAAGTTGTTTATAGTTGTATCTCTCTCTCTCTCTCTCTCTCTCTCTCTCTCTCTCTCTCTCTGTAGCTCTTATAATCCATGGTAAGTCTTGACTGACTCAACAACTCTCCTCCATTGGACTCTGTTCATCATTAGCTCCTCCGCTTCCATGATATTCAGGGATCTAAGATCTGATGATATGTTGCCTCTCCACCGTAGTCGCGGTCTTCCTAGTGGTCTTCTACCGGTTGGGGCCTATTCCCATACCAATCTAACAACTCGTCCATCCTCCTGTCTCTTTACATGGTCGGCCCATCTCCGTCTTTCCGCTTTTATCGTTCTTAAAATGTCTGGTTGGTCATCTTCTTCTTCTTAATGGCACTACAACCGATTGCCGGTCTGGGCCTCCTTCAGCATGTTTCTCCAAGCGGACCTATCACTCGCCAACGTTCTCCAGTCCCGTACTTGAAGTTTTTGAAGGTCAGTTGTTACCGCATCCTTCCATCTCCCTCTTGGCCTTCCGGCCCTTCTCCTTCCCTCTGGTTGGCCATTGAACAACTTTTTCGGAACCCTACGATTACCCATTCTCTGCATGTGTCCGAGCCATCTCAATCTTGCCACCTTGATGAAACTCACAATATCTGGTTGATTGTAGAGCTGATATAGTTCGTGATTATATCTTCGGCGCCAGATTCCTCGTTCTTGGGTCGCTCCAAATATTTACGTAGCATTCTTCTCTCAAATACACTTAAAGCCTGTTCTTCGCTCTGTGTTAAGCTCCATGCTTCTGCACCATAGGTTACCACCGATCTTATCTTGGGTGCACTTATGCTTGGGGTGGATTGTTTTGGACCTAAAAAGTTTAAGTAGCCCATAATAGCACCTGTTACCAAGAGTTATCCGCCTTCTAATCTCCTCGCCCATCCGGTTTACGCTGTTCAGTTGCGAGCCCAAGTACACAAATGTGTCTACTGTGTCAAAGTGCTTTCCGTCTAGTTCTAGCGTTGGTCCTACCTTCCGATGAGTTTCGTTAGCCACCATGTATTTCGTTTTGTTTACGTTGACAGTGAGACCAAGGTTACTTGCTTCCTTCTCCAGCAGCGAGTAAGTAGTTTTGGTCGCCTGTTCGCTTCTGCAAATTATATCAATGTCGTCTGCGTAAGCCAATAGTTGTGTTGACTTAAAGTACACAGTGCCGTTAGTATCCACTCCACTACTCCTAACGGCCTTTTCTAGTACGATGTTAAACAGTAAAGTTGCCAGTGGGTCTACCTGTCGTAGTCCTTCCTCTGTTATAAAAGTCTCAGACAACTTGTTTCGTATTCTTACTACAGACGATACTTCAGACAGTGTTATTCTGGTTAGGGCTGTCAGTTTTTCAGGGAATCCGAAACTTGTCATTATCCCCCACAGTTTGTGTCTTATAACGCTGTCGTATGCTGCTCTGAAGTCCACGAATAGATGGTGTGTCGTGATATTGAACTCATTACATTTCTCCAGGATCTGCCTAATGCCAAACAGATGGTCTGTTTTTGACCTGTTTGTGCGGATACCGAACTGGTATTCCCCGATATTCTCTTCTGCGTATGGTAGTAAGCGACGGTACAACACATTAGCGAAGACCTTGTATGCAATGTTTAGCAGCGTTATCCCCCTGTAGTTAGAACAATCTAACTTATCACCTTTCTTGTACAATGGGCATATTATCCCTAGCTTCCATTCATTTGGTAGCTTTTCCGTTCTCCATATGTTTAATATGAGATAATGCATGCACGATATTAGGGCTGTACCTCCATACTTCAACAATTCTCCTGGAATGCCATCTGCACCTGGCGCCTTATTGTTCTTGATCCTGCGCACTGCAGTCTCTACTTCTTCTAAGGTGGGTTCCTCCACTTGCTCAGTCCCTAATATTGATGTTGATGTTGGCGTTATACTTTCCTCTTGGACTACGCGAGTGTTCTGGTTGAGCAGGTCCCTGAAGTACTGACCCCACCTCTTGATACACTTTTCTGTGTGTCCGATTACTCTGCCGTCCTTATCCTTACACAGAAGTGGCTGCTGTTTGTAGCCAAGTCTCGCATTTCTGACCTTTTGATAGAGTCCCCGAGTTTCGTTGGCATTACTCATTCTTTCCATTTCCGCTAAATCTTCTTCATCTTTTTCAGATTTCTTTCTTCGGAAGAGTTTTTTCTCAACTTTCCGTTTGTTTCGATAATCCTCTACATTCGCTTTAGTATTTCGTTGTAGTACTTTTTCTCTGGCTTTGTTCTTCTCTGTCAGAGCTTCCTTGCATTCTTCATCGAACCAGTTATTACACCTTTGTCCCTTCTTCCACCCCACAACCTCTGCTGCTGTATCTTCGATGTCCTGCTTGATCTTTTGCCACGCTTCATTGACCTCTACTAGAGCGTTTTCTGGCCGTTTGGATATTCGTTCCTGCATTTGGTACTGAAATCTCTCTTTCATCTCATCGGTTTTGAATTTTTCCAGATCGTATCTCTTAACTGCCGGCTGTTGTGTGCGTTGACAATCAATGATCCGAATCTACATTAAGGCCTCGACAGGCTCTTACATCCAGGATATTTGAACAGTGTCTCCCGTCTATCATCACATGGTCTATCTGGTTCAATACTCTACCACCTGGTGATTTCCATGTGGCTTTGTGAATATTTTTGTGTGGGAAATATGTGCTACTAACTACCATGTTGTTGGTCGTCGCAAAGACTATCATCCTACTTCCGTTTTCATTAGTCTCAGCATGAAGACTGTGCAGTCCGATTGTCGGTCGGTATATCTCCTCGTGTCCCACTTTAGCATTAAAATCACCAAGGATGATTTTGATATCTCCTTCCGACGCATCACGATATGCTTTCTGCAGTTCCTCGTAAATTTGGTCCTTCACGTCCTCAGTTGGTGCGTGGACATTAATCAGGGTGACGTTTCAAAATTTCCCTCTTAGCCTTATGGAGCATAATCGTTCACTTATTGGGTTAAAACCAATTACTGCCTCTCTGGCCTTTCCTGTGACAATAAAACCCACTCCAAATTCCTTTTTGCCGCCCGTTTTACCACTGTAGTAAAATGAGTACTCCTTACTGGTTAGTAAGTTCTTTCCAGGCCACCTTGTTTCTTGAACAGCAGTTATGTCCATTCCGCCGATTTTTAGGGCATCCGTTAAGGTTCTCAACCCACCAGGCCTCGATAAAGTTACAACATTCCACGATGCAATTTTCCAATCGTTCTCCCTTTTCCGTTGCTTGTGTCGTTGCCGTATTTCCAGTCCATTCCGAGGCATTATTGAAGGTTTCATAACAGGTTTTGTTTTATGGTGCTGGTTGTTAACCACACGCCCAACCCCCTGATGATCGGAGGACCATTTCTCCCGCTCTCGCTAGCCCTGACCACCCTTACCATCCACACGGGTTGGTTACCGCATCTCAGGCTAGAGTGGTCAGGTTACCAGGGTTCGCCAGACGTGGAGGTGAGAGTCGGAATTGGGTAGGAGAGGCTATGCGACAAACTCTTTCAGTGCGAATGTCGTGTGGTGCGCATGCACTACCCCCTTTGAACCCCCATCTGGTTGGTCATATAGTTCTCTATTTTCCTGTTTTTCCTACTGCGGTACTGTTGTGTAGTTTCACCCCCTATAAGCCCGTATATATACCGCAGTATTTTTCTCTCTGCAACTCCTAGTCTGTTTTCGTTCGTTTTTGTCATTGTCCAGGTTTTGCGGGCGTAAGTCATAATCGGTCTTATAATGGAGTGGTATATTCTTATTTTTGTCGTCCGAGATACATTTTTTGATTTAATTATTCTTTGCAATGCAAAACAACATCGATTCGCGCTTTGTATTCTGTTGTTAATTTCTTTGGTCATATCATTGTCCGACGTGATAGTGGCACCCAGATATTTAAATTCCTGGACTCTTCCGAAGTTGTATTGGTTCATCGTCACATTTTGTCCTATCCTATCCCTACGTTTAGTCCTTGATGTGGTCATGTACTTGGTTTTACTCTCATTTATTTTTAGGCCCATATTTTCCGCTGCATATTCTATTTTTTTAACTGTTCTTTAACGTTCCTGGTTGTGTTTCCAATGATGTCTATGTCATCCGCAAAGGCCAATATAAGACGCGGGGCCTGAATTCTAAATAGCAGTGTCTCCGTTTTTGCCTCCCTCACTACTTTCTCCAGAGCTATATTAAAGAGGAGTGGGGAGATGGCGTTTGCCTATTTCATTATTTATCGTAAAAAAGGTTGACAACTTTCTCCCGATCCGTACTGCAGTTTTGGAGCCGTCGTGGTTGATCTTTGTTAAGCTGATAAGTTCACTCGGAATTCCCAGTTCCATCATAGCATTCCACAGCTCCACCCTCAAGACGTTCTCGTCCGCTTGCTTGAAGTCGATGAAGAGTTGTTGTATGAGTTTATCCTACTCCCATTACTTCTCCATTAGTTGACGCATTGTGAAGATCTAGTCTACTGTTGATCTTCTTTTCCTGAACCCACATTGGTAGTTGCCTAGCTGGTGTTCAACATAGGGAGTTAGACTTTCGAGTAGTACCAGGGACCAGACCTTATATCCCGTATTTATCAATGATATTCCTCGATAGTTGGAGCATTGTAGTTTGTCGCCGTTTTGCGTAGGGGCACGATGACACTTTTTTTCCAACTACTTGGTATATTCTCTTTCATCCAAATCTGGAGTATAAGGGTGTGGAAGTATTTGATAAGAGTTTCTCCTCCATAGTTGAGACACTCTGCCGGTAGTGTGTCCTTACCAGGCACTTTGTTATTCTTTATTCTCATGATCGCCTTCGTTACCTCTTCAAGGGTTGGCTCCTCGACCAGAGGTTTTACGGTGTAGTATGTGATCGTACCTGTTCCTTGGTCCTGCTGCGCGTTCAGTAATTGGCCGAAGTAGCTTCTCCACGTCTCCAACACCTCGTTTTTATCTGTCACTAGTCCTCCGTTATCTGTTTTAAGAAACATGTCAGTCCTCGATCTGAAGCCTCCTTTAATGTTTCTCCCTTCTTGAAAAAAATTCTGCTAACATTTTTTGTTCGTGCGCTCTTTTTTTTTACTTTAAATGTTTTCCGTGATGCTGTTTTTGTTTGTCTATATTTATCCCTAATGCGTTCATTTGGGTCTTGCAGCGCGTCTATTCTGGCTATGTGTCTGTATATCTGTCTATTCTTGCGCTTATCTTCTCTTCACACTCCTTGTCGTACCGCGAGTTCCTTCCTTTAGCCTTTCTTTTCCCCACTATCGTTTGTGTAATTGCGATTATTGACCTCTCTATGTTTGTCCATATTTTCGTAACATCCTCTTGTCTGGATGTTGCCCCCAGTTGTGCTGTTAAACTCCTCTGATATTCTTGTTTTTTGTTGTCGTCTTTAAATGTTTCAGTATTCCATGTAGGGGGCTTGACTGTGTTTTGGTACTTTTGACTAGATATTCTTGCTCGCACCTTAGCTCCAACCAAAAAATGATCACTATCAGCATCCACGCTTCTAAGGCTTCTTACGTCGGTTGCATTGATGCTATACCTTGCATTAACCAATATATGGCCAATTTGGTTCCTTGTTACTCCATCGTTGGATATCCAGGACTGCTTATGGGAATTCTTGTGTTCGAACATTGTTGATTTTATCAATAGGTTGTTGGATACTGCCATGTGAACTAATCGGGTTTCGTTATAGTTACAGTATTCATGCGGGCTATGTTTGCCAATTACTGACCTAAAGGCCTCCAGTCTTCCTACTTTAGCGTTGAAGTCTCCCAACATTATTACCATGTCTTGTTTGGGTATTCCGTCTATAGCTCTTTGTAGTTCATCATAGAAGGATTCCTTACTTAGGTCGTCTTTTTGTTCAGTTGGGGCGTGTATGGATAACATCGAATAGTTATACCACTTGCCTGCAAATCTGATTTGACAGATCCGTTCAATCACAGGTCTAAACTCGATAACAGATCCCATCAATTCCTCTCGCACGACAAAACCAGCTCCAAATTCATTGCTTGGTTTCGACTTCCGCTATAAAATACAGCATATTTTCCGTCCATCGGATCTCCTGTACTGCCGTGATATCCATCCCGATTTTCTCTATCTGTTCTATCGTCCTCTGCGCTGCTCCTAGACTGTGCCAACTTATTAGATTCAGGGTTCCAATACTCATATCCTACTTACATAGTCATGGCCGTCGTCTTGTGTCCGTCCTGTTCCGAGGCGAATCGTTGGTTTTCATAACAGTATCTCTTTTTACAAGATCGGGTTGTAAGCCCTATGCTCAACCCTGCTTCTTTTTCCAGGTTTGGGATCGGCAATGATGTCTCAGAGCTACTCAGTTCACTCATCCCTATCACAGGCGGAGTATTATATTTTTATAGTATATATATATATATATATATATATATATATATATATTATTACTATTATATTTTTTATGGTTTAAACTAATAAACATGCCAAAGAAACAAATGTGTTTGAGCGATACCTACAATTATATAATGTATTGGAGCGATATATTTTGAACTTTTTTCAAAAACTCCCAATACCTGTATCAATACTGGTATTCCAGTAAAACTTGCCGAATACTGATATTGTATTTTTGGTCCGGTAGTGCAATCACTAATCCAACACATTGGATAAAATATATATAAATATTTTTTTTTAAATTCTTTAATAGTGTAATTTGTATAATAGTGTATTTGTTTTAATTATATAATGTATTGGAGCTATACATAACTTTCATAATGATTTATACAGTAATGTTAATTATAATTATTAACAATTTATAATTATTTATAATATAGACATCGATTTTATACATGCATATAATGTATTAGTATAAATTAGGGTTACCAATTTCCAATAAAAATTCTCTCCTACAATTTTTATATGTTTTCCGATACTATAACATTAGTAGTATAACATAAGCAATTATTTTAAGTAGTAATATATTTAAGTGAACATCAGCAATTAAAAAAATATAAAGAGTAAACAAGAGCAAACTTTTACTTTTTCATTATTGAGAATAATTTAAAAACTTTCCCTACCAAAGCTAGCAGTTGGAAAAAAATATTTTCACTTAAAAATCATTTAACCATAGCCTAATATTAACTAATTTGTATTCTCTTTAAATATTATCCAGACTAGTTTTATTTAAATCATTCAAAATCAAATCAATAAAATCTTTTATATATACAAATACACAATAACAAATATTTACAGAAAATACTGGCCACAAAGGCAGTGCCCGTTCGTAGCCAGGAGTCGTTTAAAACAAATAAAATTTATCTTCTTTTATCTTACAATGAAAATAAAAATAAAACTCTAATACAAAAATAAAAATAAAATAATTGAAATAAAATAATTCTTCTCACTGTTATTAATTTTTGGAAAATGTATATATAAAAAAAAAAATCTAAGAAGTTCTGCTAAATGTATTTGGAATCAGTCGTTCTATTGCACCGCAGTAACGGTTAGACCCCATAGACAAGCAGACCTCCTCAGGTAGGCGATTGTAAAGTCTGGGACCCCAGCGTGCCATGTGCTTCTCAGCCAAGGAGGTTCGGTTACGAGTCTCGTACAAGGGTATGTGTTGTTGTTTGCGAGTCGTGTGATTGTGAGCTGGGGTCGCAGGGAAGTCAGACTGGTGCTTATGAATGAATTTTAGAGAATTTAATATAAACAAATTTTGAATAATTAAAGTCCGAAATTCAGTAAAAAGAAAAGCTGAGGGATAATCAAGTTGTTTTTTTAAACAAATTTTTATTATCCTTTTATACACCAAATTTAGCGGTTCTAGCAGAGTCTGCCCACAATTTCCTCATCCCACAATCCCATACTCAACAGTGGACTTGACCAACGCCAGGAAAACCATTCTCACCTGCTCCGCAGATAGTACAGATCTCAGTTGGACAACCTTATAGATTGTCTTCCTGGGTCTGCAGCACAGGTACGAGATATGACAGTCCCACCGCAGGTGTCGGTCCACCATAATGCCTAAATATTTCACGCTATCGACCAAGCGGATTGATCCCACAAGACCAAACCTGTTCATAACAACACGCTCTGTAATTCAACAGGCGAAAAGTATCTGCCGGTTGTCCAGCAGCTGTTAAGGAAAACGGAAGTGCCACAGTCTTACTCATATTCAGACGTTTGAATCAAGCTAATTTTTTATATTTTTCATTCCCGCTGATGCATTTCCAAAAGTTTTATTCCAGGAGGAACCTGAAAAAATAGCTAATTTGCTGTAATCAGCAAAGGAATATAACAATTTGTAATACTCAAATTTAATAAGATATTAATATATATATTAAAAATAAAACAGGTCCAAGAACTGATCCTTGTGGCACACATCTTTTCATTGTCAATGCATCACTGTTGGTTTCACGAATTTTAACTACCTGAGTCCGTCCATTCAAGTAGGATTCGAAAAATATGTTTGTAATACCTCTTATCCCAATTCTCTCCATTCCATTTTCCGTAGTAGCAAGTCGTCGTCAACTGTGTCAAAGGCTTTTCCAAATCTAAGAAGACCCCGAGACATTTAGTTCCATCATCTAGACCAGAGGTTTCCAACCTTTTGAATATGTTGTACCGGTATGTAATAGAAAATATGGTCGCGTACCAGTGTAAATATTTCGCAAAATCAAGTAATGGCTTTATTATTTTCTCAAAAACTTTATCGAACAAAAGAAAAATTATCCCTAACGTTCAATTTATTGATCGTTAAGTTAATTTAAAGATCCATTTTTTTTGGCAAAAACTTTGGAAAAACAGAATGCAACTCTATATGTACACCATGCTAAAGTAATTATAACAAAATTAAATACATAGATGTATTTATCTTTAGTTCAAACTTTGTAAATTGAAAGTTAACATTTATTCTTCTTTCCTTTGAAAAATTAAATTTAGTTCAAATCTGTTTTGAGGCGGGCACAGAAAAACGACATTACATTAGCATGGTGTATCCAACTGCAATAAAACCAATTAAATTCGTAAATACTTTTATTATACTAAATATAAATGTATGTAGGGTGTAAAGATATTATAATAATTATTGCAATTAATGTGAAGGTTGCACCTGTTTACATTTTACCAGCGTAGAAATATCGGGATCGTTTTTTGTCAGATTCAGGCGAAGATCAGGCTCAATATTGAGCAATAATCTATATATTTTTTTCATTGCTGCCATAGTAGAAAACCCGATTTCGCATAAATATGTTGTATTGAATGGCATTAAAAATTTCAGAGCTTGGCATGAAAGTAATGGATATTGGATATTCTACCCGAACAGAAAGCCAAAATGAAAATAAGCTTGTGCTCTCAAACTTTAATTTCCAACCACCGTCACTTATGAAGGATTCTTTAGCAATTACTTCATCCGGAACTTCCGCAATGGATATAAAGGGATTACGAATCCAATTTTGGGAAGTAAAATCTTCTGTAAAATATTTTTCAAACCAATCTGACATCGATATTACATATTGCTTAATGTCGTTTATCACACAGTTTGATACTGATAAACTGTTTTCTTCACCAAAATTACAGAGAGAAAAAAACATACTAATATTTCCATTCTCTGATTGCTGTACATTAACTGCAGTTTTCTTTTAAATGCTAATATTTTATCGCTGAAGTCAAACAAAGAATTATTAGTTCCTTGTAAACTTAAATTTAAATCATTTAGTCGAGAAAATATATCTGATAGGTACGCTAGTCTGAACAACCATTCCTCATTGGCAAAATTATCTTTTTTTGAATCTCCAGAATCCTTAAGAAAAATAGATATCTCGGAGCGTAACTCAAAAATTCGACTGAGAACTTTTCCTCGTGAGAGCCATCGTACCTTGGTGTGAAGCAAAAGTGTTTTATGAATACTCCCCATCTCATTGCATAGAATTGTAAATAGGCGGGAATTAAGCGTTTGAGATTTGATAAAATTAACTGTTTTTATGGCCTCATTGAGAACATTTCTTAAATTTACAGCCATATTTTTTGTGGCTAAGGCTTCACGATGAATAATACAATGCGTAGATTTGCATTTCGGTGCTACTTCCTTAATTCTAGTCTTTACGCCGGATAAATTTCCAACCATACCTCGAGCACCGTCGATGCAAACTCTCCAACACATTTTGACCCAACTTATATTATTTCAAATAACAAATAATCAATAATTATTTTAAATATTTCATTCAAAGTTGTTCTCGCAGATAACGGTTTGCAGAATAATATTTCTTCTTGTATTTCATTATTGAAATCAAATCGAACATACACAAGTAATTGTGCCAGATTGGAGACGTCAGTACTTTCGTCTAGTTACAGAGAATAAAATTGACTTTCTTTTATTCTCTTGATTAAAAATGCTTTCAATCTGTAATGTCATATCTTCTATTCGCCGTTTAACAGTATGGTTGGACAGGGAACCTTTGTCAATTTCCTTAGCTGCCTTATCTCCTAGCACAGAATTGACGATATCCTTAGTTGCAGGTAGCAACAATGTTTCTCCAATTGTGTGTGGTTTTCCACACTTGGCTATACGCAAACTTGCTAAATATGATGCCTGAACACAATTAGAGTTTATGTAACTAAAAGAGAACACAGCTGCTTTTTAAGTGGACAATTCTGAATGTTTTCTTTTAAAAAAATCAACTGGTTTATCCTTTATGTGTCGGTAATAAATGTCTCTTCAAAAGAGAAGGCTTCATACACCCGTTTGATAAACATTCATAGCAAAATAACACACTGTGGAATAGGTTGAGTTTCTGTGCCAGATTTCATTGAGAATCCATACCTCATATAATCAGAATCGTACTGCCTAATCCAAGTTTCTTTACGTTTTGATTTCGATGGTTCATCTTTGTTTCCCTCTGAAGGATTATCTGAGTAGGAAAAACTATATTCAGCCTAATTCGTAAAATGGATCTGGGATTGTTAGCGCGAAGGTATGTTTGTATTGAGTGTGGATATGATATTAAATTGGGGAAAGTAATTTGACAATAATTACCGATAGAATAGATAGATAGATAAAATAAAAACACTATTTACACAATTTACACTTCACTTATTTCACTAGACTGCATTGTATCAAAATAGTCACTAAATAATTTCAAATATTTATGTAACCATGTAACACGAGCATCTATATACAGTGCATTTTATTTTCACTGTGACCATGTTAAAAATTATACCTTGTGTTAACTTAAATGTACATACAAGTAACAAGATGCCTAAATGTCACTTTATTTACTGGCAAATAATTAATGTAAAGTTTAATTTTTATTTCAGATATTTGTAGGTATATTTATAACCAGTTATCTGTTAGAATATTGTTTAGCAGCCCAAGTAGATTATTTAAAAATAATTTTTTAAAGAAAATCTTTAATAAATTATTTTTTTCGATTATTTTCTAAATATGTATTATATAATATTAGTATTATTAATTTAATTTTATAACTCCTATAAATATTTAAATATCACTTATTAAACATGTTTACAAAGGTTTTCAAAGCTCTGCAGCTATTCTAACCATTGAAAAATAAAGTTAACACGAGGTAATTATTTAAGCATGTAAATCCCTATGACCACACTTAAAAAAAACGCACTGTATAAACCAATAATTGATTTAAATGTAGATTATCTGAATCTATTTTACACTTCTACACTATTCTACACTTGCATAATGTGTTGCATAAATAAACACAAACTGATACAAACAGTACAGTACCCCAATGTTCTTTACAAATTTATTATAAACACGTGAGGTGAGTCACGTTGTTATCTATCACCGTAGAAAGAGAAAGTATTTAGATTGAAAAAGAACAGACAAAACGATGTATTGTATAAAAAAACACATGATTTTACGCCAAATATTGTTCACTTCTCGCGTACCGGTAGCTTGACATGTGTGTACCGGTACCGGTACGCGTACCACATGTTGGGAACCCCTGATCTAGACAATCGATAATTGATCGAGTTACATTAAAAATTGCATCTGTTGTATATTTATCATTTCGAAATCCAAACTGATTCTCAGAAAAAACTTTAAATCTATTTAAAAAATTAACCAATCTAGCTTTGACACACTTCTCCACAATCTTAGCCACAGTTAAAAGGAGAGAAATGGGACGATAATTACATAGAATTGACTTGTCATTTGCTTTCTAAAGTGGAATTACTGTTGCCTTTTTTAACTCTTGAGGAAAATATCCCTGTTGAAAACAGAGATATATTATATGCGATAGGGGGACCGACAAAGCCGACCCGAATTAGAAATCAACAATTAAGAGAACAACCCATCCATTCCAGGAGCTACATTTTTCTTCAATTTACTTATTATTTTAATAATTTCATTTTCACATACTGGCCTAAAGAAAAAATAATTTGAGTAAGTGTTCTGGTTACTATAATATTCAAAAGTATTGAGACTATTGCTGTAATTATTTTCTGTGCTAAATTAATTTTATCTGCTATACGTTTCCCCACACTCAAGGGCCATTTCAAATGGCTGATTTGCATCAAAAGAGCGATTATTAGCAGTGATAATCTTTGAGATAGTGGGCCTTGCAGTTGTGGCACAATGTCACCTCATTGATTGTCTGCCACAATTGGCGTAGATTATTACCAGATTCATTAATTTTATTACGATAATAAATTTCTTTCGCTATACGAATTGACGTTTTCTAAATATTTCTGTATTTTTTAAATGTTACCTTTAAAGTTGTATTAAAAGGTTGCTTACGTATTTACCTAATTTTTCCCTTGCACGAATTGATCGGATAATGCCAGAAGTTATCCACGGTTTGATTTTAGTAAATTTAGTAAATTTAATGTAAACTATTATTAAATATATCAAATAATATAATAGAGTTAGCTGTTGATCTGTTTTGTACTAATTTATTAAACAGATCAAAAGCTAACTCTGCATCCGTCTCCTCAAGAACCAATGCCCATGATTCACTTTCAATTCTCATCTTGAAACATTGTTCATCAAATTTTTTAATTATGTTATTTTTATTTAAAATATAATTATCAGCGATCTCAAGGACATAGGATTCATTGGGACACAGAAAAACTTGTCCCATAGCTACGTCATGGTCAGTCGTAGAACATGTCAAAATGGCAGTTTCGAGGGCAAAGTATACACTTTTTAAAACAAATGATCTAAACAAGATTGTCTGGTTGGAATAAACCTGTTACACCCGTAGAGCCACTTAACTAAACCATTTTCATGCATTATATCTAAGTATTTATGCCCTAAAGGTGTCAAGTTCTCCTCCAGAATATCAATATTAATATCCCCAAGTACTATATGATTTTCGTACCTAACTCCCATGAGATAAGCTTCCATGTTATCAAGGAACCCAACGACGTTCGTGTCATTCGGGGACCTATACACCGCAGTGCAATAGAACTCCGACTCACGATTACTTACAACATAATTTAGCGAATTCATATTTTCCAAATCCAAATCACAATTTTGTTAATTAATACCATATTTTATGTAAATTACAATTCCATCACATTTATTATATTTACCAGGTTTTATAATTTTCTTAAAATTTGGAAGTTCAAATCCATCGTCATTATAGCATAACCAAGACTCTGTCAGAACAATAATGTCAAAATCGACCTCTAACTTACATAAAAGTACACACACCTCATTAAATTTTTTTATAATACTTCTAATATTTAAATTTAGGATTTTTAAAGAATTAAAAAAAAAATTATGAACTTTCTCAAAATTTTGAAATAATAAAGATTTGTTTGAAATTGGATTTAAATGTTCTAGTAATTCACCTATTTCCATTTATCTTCAAAATATACCTTTGTTTATACTATAAATTTTATTAATTCTAAAAAGAGTTTATCAAGATCACTAACACACTTAGTTTGCATTGAAGGGTGACCTCAGTCTTTTTACAAATATTTTGCCATTTCGGGCCCATATATACTTGTTGCCCTTATCCAGAGCGTGTCTTCTAGATGTTTTTAATAGTAGTTGAACACCGGGAGCGCAGTTGATCATTTGCAAAAACACGGTTTCAGGTAGATTACCATTAATTAAGTGTGCTGAAATTCCAGGATCATATGTATTAAGGCCAGAGACCTTTTTAAAGTCTGACAAACAAACCTCCTTATCTTGACGTCTGCAGAATTTAGCAACAATTGGTTTGATTCTACCTTGTACTTTATAATAATCTAGTAATGTAACGCATAATCTTTCCTGCATAATTTATTTCTTTTAGATTTTGCTGGTAGTGCTTCTTTTAGATTCTTTTTTATTTCAAAAAGGAAGCTAGAATCTTCTAACTACTAAGCGACTTTTGACACCTATTGGGATTTTGCAGAATTTTCATCAGATATGAATTGATTTTTCTCTCATTTTCATAATTTATGAATTGTCATTGTATAATTCACCAACAGGTACTAGCAAGTAATAAAATGCATTTTCTGTTCATATTTTAAAAGCTAAGGTTGTGTATTTGATTCCAGGTATATATGGAGAATTATATTCTTCATACTGCCAGGCGTTGATTAAGATTTTTCGCAGACGCTCAGTTTTAAAATGGAATTTGTAGTAAAATTTGATCAATAGACAATCCAGGTAGAAAGCTAAACACAACTGCACTTCCTACTTTAGAAAAAAATGTAGAAATGTTAAAAGGTTTTTAACCATTGTTTTGTTTAAAAAATTAATAAACCATATCAAAGCTTGGCTATTCCACTTATTGATACAGAACAGGGATGCCTTTTTGAGTTGTGGGTAAAATTTTGTTCATTATATTTTTTCTACTAGCTCGTGGGTCACCAGTAATAATTCTGGCACTGGAAAAGAGGAGCGAGGTCAGAGAATCCTTTTTCAGAGACTACTTTTTTGTTCATAATTTTAAAGGCTTTTACTTACTTATATCTTACTTGTTTTATAACTTCTACTTTGGAAGTGAAGAGCAAAAAATAAAGGTCGAAGTCAAAAACTTGTTAAAAACAAATGAATAAGTCCATAAAACTTCCCGATGTGTTATTCGTTCCGTGCATAACCGCGCCTAGCGGCATCCGTGGCCAAAGACACAACTTCGCGTGCAATAATGGTGTATAAAAACAACAGGCATAAACAAAAAAATAATTAGAATAATAAAATATACGAAATTTGACAGTAAAGAAAATTATAGGTTTTGTAATACGTCAATTCAATATTTGTATATTTGTACTGAAAGTTAGGGTTAGCTGACAGAAAACAATAAAATTCAAAGTTTGAGTTTCGTGTAGTATTTTTACAGTTCGTCACAGAACACTTGAAAACGTGTTTTGGCCTTGAATCCTTTATCAATTTATGCACTTTATTAGTTTATGTAAAATAATAAAACACTTTTTTATTTAGCAAAATACTTGTCAATATATACAAATAAATGAAAAATAATGACGTAACAACACCTGACAGTACTTCATGAAGTTCTTAAAAGTGTCACCTTTGGCTCTAATGATGTTGCGCACAGAGCGAATACAATGAAATCCAATTCGAGGATGTGGAATATTTTGTTTAAGATATTGAATAAAACCAATGTTTTTGCTCACCATGTTAGGTGCATGTTGTAACAGAAACAATTTTCTGTAGGTCAATAACCATTTCTGTAAATGCAATATCAAATTCTTTAAAAAAATCAAGGCCAGTACACATCCCTTTCAACGGTATTAGTTTCAATAGCTCGTATTTTACAAGATTTGCGTTATATATTTGCGAGAAATGTCTCTTTCCAATTCTAGTATTCGATCTTTAATTGTATTTCGACTTATTGGTAACTCATTTGCTACTCAATTTTTGCTCATTGCAAAAATGTTTTGCTCATTACTACTTAATTTGCTCATTGCTACTTTATCAAGTCTTTGTCTTTCAAATCTAGAAATAAAGTAGCAGTGCATTCTAAAAACGCTTGTTTTACAAACTCTCTTTCTGAAAGATGTTTATAGCGACGAGCAGTGCAATGGGCTGAAACTGGAATGGACTTGAAAACTATGAGCTGTAATGTTAATTTACTCGCACATCAAAATGAATTAATAAGTAAATTTTTGTATGTGAAGGATGTCATTATTATAATCGTGTGTAAAACTATCCAAATCGTAAATCCAATGTAAATCAAATGGACTTTCATTACTAAACGATTTCTCTTTGTTGTTACTATGGTAACAACTCGCATCACTAAACAAAAAATACAGACGTGGTGAAAATAATTTTTGCTGACGTTTATTAAAATTTAATTAATTTATCTTACTTTGAATCCAGAAGTCTCGCCCTCTCAGTCTAGATTACTAACCTAACCATAGTATCTAGATTAAATCTAATCTTTAACCTAGATTACATCGACAACGGCCAAATAGTGTTCCCGTCACAGTGCCATTTTACTAGCTAGCAATTTTTCCCACGGAGCGGCTGAACATTCTAACCTTATTGTATCAGTGATTTGGAGTATTTTGTCTGTTAAAATAACATTTTTTCAATATTATCTGTAAGAAATAATTATTTTTTTGTAGATTCAACAGTATTTTAACATGTTTCGTAGATAAAATAATGTATGATACGCCTGTGTGTAAGGCTTTTGTACATGAGTTTCGAAGTTTCGCAATGAGTTCTTCTTCACACACTTGTATTATAAACTACCATTTTGGGACCAAAAACGCTTTTAAAACTCTCTTTTCTCTTTTTTCTTATGTGAAAAATATGTTTTTATTTCTTTATCTGAAAAGGCTAGATTAGAATGCAAAATGTCTTTTTATATTATATGTACGTAAAGTAACTTTTTCATTAGAAATTACACACACCCTCTTTTTATTCTCTTCAATCTATTATGAAACCACAACAATATTTATCAAACCATTCTGTTTGGTATGATCTGGGATTTGTATTACAAGATTACAAATAAAAACATATTTAAAACAATAATTTCAAAAGAATATTATTGATATGTTTAATATCCATACCTTTGTGGTAAATAAACTTTAATAAGACCATAATAAAAGTGTTGCGTTATTGAATATTTATAAAATTTCTAAAATCAATGCCTAGGTCACTTAAAGAGCCTGTGTGGGTCAGACTCTGACCCGCGGGTCATAGGTTCGCCATTACTGATAAAGAACAAGCGTGGGCAGATATTTTGCCTGTCTGGGAAAAATACGTTTTTCATTAGTTCTCCTGAACAGATGTTAAAAAACGATGGTGATGCAATGCATCTCTGTCTGACCCCTCGTTTAATTCCTATTTCTTGTGATGTTTTATTGTGTACCCTAATGCTTTTTGTCCGTAGTTGAGGTTAGAAATAATTTTAAAGTCCCTAGAGTCTAGGTTCTTAAGTCTCACAAGTTAATCGTGTTGGACTTCATCGAAGGTTTTATTGTAGTCTATGAAGCAGACATGTTTGGCTTGATTTGCATTTATACATCGTTATGTTAGTATATTATACGCGAATAGAGCTTATCTGGTCCCTAGTCTCTTCAGAAATCCAAACTGTGTGACACTCATTTTATGTTCCATGGACTCGAAGTCGTTGGTTTCGCCTGAATATCAACTACAACGCCTTAATATAAAAAAGTGCTCCCATTTGATGACATCAACAACGCAAAAACCACGTTACTTGACCTTGACAAAAATGATTTTGTAATGCCCAAATTTTGAGTGGTTACAGGTTTAAGAACAACATATGGCATATTTATATTATTTTCCTACATTTACCTTATTTGCAAAATTACTAGGTAAATGAAAGGAACTTTGTGGAGTCATCCTTTCGACAACTTTCACAACCAGGAACAATACATCGTAATCTAACCCTAAACACCACATGGGTTTTCAAGTTAGTGGTTTACAAATTATTGTTCATAGAAGTAAAGCTGTGCTGATGAGAGATTAATCTAGAAACGCGTCCACAGATGGCTATCCACTTAAGTTATCAGAAAGACATGATCTTAAAAACAATGTTATTTTTATGGTTTTCGTCGAGTGCCACGAAAGTGGACTGAAAGCTATAAAATAACTTACAAAATGTCATGTAAGATTTGTTTTTTTAGTCTTAAAAAGACTCAATAATTGTTATAGAGCTCCGGAAAGGCTGAATATATGTATATGTTCAGGCTGTGTTCCGTTTGTTTTAAGTTTGTGATGATTTTCTGTAACGTAGGATTGTTTCACCAATTCTATCGTGTCCATTTTCATTATTTAGAATATTACATTATAATTGCTTACATTTTCATGACTTTCAATAGACTATGAACAACAAAAACATTTTTTTTTGTTCAAACCGTCAGTTAGTAAACTGTTACAACCGAAAAACATGTAAAAACAAAAACAAAAAATAACTTCAGATTACGGAGTTACCCTAGCTTTAGCGTCGGCAGTGTAGATGTAATTGATTGTTTGAAAAGTAGGATATGATTCTAATGATAATAACCCAACCTTTCAAATTAGGTTATAATTAATGTACGCAGGAAATTTTTAAAGAAGTCAATAACATTTTTTGAGACTTTTAAGAATATTAAATTTTTATTCATTAAATGTAACATTAACCATATTTTTTATCTTTGTTTCTTAAAGTACTCAGATTTTTGCCCATTTTCAAAACTTTGCCAGAAAAAAGTCACATACCCGCTAGTCGCCCACCTCTAGAAATAGTGCAAAATATAGTTGTATTCATCTACTTTAACGATATGAAACATTACATTTTTTTCCAGATGTTGTATTCGTCATACCGAAAATTGATTTATTTGAAGAATGGCTGAAACATGGAAAGGCAACAAGAAATGAAGCTTTGTTTCGATTTATCGGTACAAGACAGGATATTATTATTAGGCATGCAAGTGATCAATCTTTAAAGAACATGAAGGCCATCATTTAGCGATTTTCGTCCAAAATTCTAAAAAAATGAGGAGCTGTGGAAGGAACAAAGAGCGGTTTCTACAGAAGTACTCGGAGTGGTTAATGGGTTCAAATATGTCTTTTGAAATGTCTATTGCCAACTAGGGTAAACCACCCAATCGTTGGCACTCCTCCAATTATTGACAGTTTAGAATTTAGGTCGAAAAAACAAGGAAACCATAGATTATTCAAGTTTGGTATGCATTAAAGAGTAAAATAGTATTATTTTTCTGTTAAAAATTGACAACAATGTTCCAATAACCTATATGACGCTTTGGAAACAACAACTAACATTTTGGGCTGGTCATATGGTGTAGTTATTTTGGTTTTTTCTTAAGGTGAGCGGTTCATTAATCATAGTACATCGTAACAATTCGCTAATTGATAGTATCGAAATAATTTGTTATACTTAATTATACCTATAGGCAGTAGTTTCTAAGATTATTTCTTGAATATCTTTATCACATTTTTTTATTACATGTGCCAACATATGGAACAATAATTTCATCAAAATCCCTTTATTGGCATTAGTGACAATACTATGAATTTTTCGAATATTATCAACCAGCGAGTATATGATGTATTTCTATAGCTTTTAAATAAATGATTGTTTCTCCATAGTTTTTTTTTTCTTCAATAGCAATTTCCAAATGTTGGCCCACAGTGCCAATAGCACAAGTTAATTATTGGCAGTAGTGCCCATAATAGAATATTTAGTGCTAATAATGGGTTTCTTCATTCATTTAGAATACGTCGTAAACAATGAAGAAAGAAAATGAAAAAGAAACCGAAATAAGTCAGAGAAATAGAAATAAGTCAGAACAGAAAGAATAGAAAAAAGTAAACGAAAACAATATAGTGAGGAAAGTGTAAAAAAGGCTTTTAAACAAGCGATTAAAAATGGCATGGGAGAAAAGCAAGCGGTGAAACATTATCTGGTTCCTCGAGCTACGTTACGATTTCGGATTAAGAAACCAGATCATAAACCTCAATCTGGTCCAAGTCTAGTACTTAACGCAGACGAACATAATAAATTAAAGAATTAAAAAAAACCACCTCACTTATGCCGTCAGTGAGATTTGTTCCTCCTTGGATATTGTGCTTATAGCACTTTATCTCAATTGCACTCGATTGTTTCAGCCTGCAGATGCCTCAGCTTTTAGACCTCTAAAAGGTGGTTGGCAAAAGACCGTCTTAGAGTGGCGGCGTGACAATCCATCTTGAGCTCTTACAAAAGTTGATTTTGTGCCACTGTTGCAAGAAACTATTGATAAATACGTAAAACCAGATACAATTATTAACTGTTTCCGGGCTTTTTCCATCGGTCTTTTTCCATGAGACTCAACAGCTATAGACTATTCGAAATACTTGGGGAAGAATATGAAGAATAAGCTCGAAAGTGAAGCAATACCGGAAACGAGAATGATGAACGAAAAGGGCTTTCTTATTCAGACTGATTAATATTTTGTTGGTAGGTAAGTAAGTACTAAAGTTATAAGATCTCAAGGATAGACATTTAAGTAGTGATAAAGTAAGACTGCCAAACCGAATAGAATAAGAGAAATTGTTTATATTATAAAAGTTGATTTTAAAATAAATTTATTAAAATTTAAATACTTTATTTAAACCTAAATAAAAGCAGATATTTACCTAATAAATAGTGTTTTAATTATACCCTAGGTATAGATAGATATTTAATTTATTATTAATAATTGGTAGGTACCTATCTCCTACTTTAGCTACATGCCAGTAATTAGCCTAGTAGATGCCAATATTGAAAATGTCTATGCCAATAATAGGATTTTCTATAGTCTTTTGGATTTAAGCATAAAATGTTTATGCAATACTATTCAATCACATAAAAACGGTTATAAAAACAAAGATTAAAGTATTTTCTTCGATACTGGCACATGTTTTGTCTACTAGCTCTTGTAAAAGTAATTTTATGGTAATTTAATTTCAGACTGACACGAAACAATTAAAGTGCCAACAATTGCGTGGTTTACCCTACTTCTAAAGAACGTTTAACAGGCCCTGGGCAGCATATGAAAGAATTCTTGGAATCAAGCCTTAAAACAAAACAAAGACGGGTTGATGATCTTATATGGATCAAGTAGAGAGAAAAAGAAAAAAAAGAAGAGAGAATGAATTGTATAACATAGTTATGGCCATGAAAAATAAAAAGAGCACTGGATAAGATGAGGTGCCAATACATATTATAAAGGATACTTTAGAACAAATAGCAGTACCATTAAAGTTCATAATTAGCTCTATTTCAAGTGTTATCTTTCCAGATTTGTTAAAAATCTCAGAAATAATTCCCATCTACAATAACGGAGATAAAAACAACTTAGAGAACTATAGACCCATAAATATCCTCTCATCCTTTGTCAAAATATTTGAGAAAATATTTTGCGCTAGGATAGAAGGTTTTCAGCAAGGACATAACATCCTCAATGATAACCAACCTAGATTTGTTAAAGGAAAAAGTATAGTTACGGCATGTTTCCGGTTTATAAGAAATAATTTTTCGACAGCTGGAAAACCTATATGTTCCAGCGGGATTATCGATTTACCTATCCAAAGTTTACGATACGGTAGATCATAAGATTCCTTTAATAAAACTGAAGAAATGGGTAATCAGAGGAATCCCTTTAAATTGGATCAAATCGTACCTAATTGACCGGACACAATATACCAAAATAAAGACATCAAATGCCACTACGAGGTCACACATGAGAACGTTGAAAATGGGGATACCACAAGGAAGCATCCTGGGATTTCTTCTTTTCACTATATCTATAATATATATATATATATATATATATATATATATATATATAAATGATTTACCAAACATTTGTCTAAAAAATTCCATCCAAAATTATGCTGACAAATTATTCCAAATTATTTATTATTATTCCAATTTTTATTATTCAAAATAATTATTATTATTCCAAATGATAAATTATGCTGACGACACCACTCTTTTAATAGAAAATCAGTCCGTCGATGACATTGAGAGTAACACAGAGTAAAATTATCATCTTTAAGACCTAATACTAAGACTAAGAGACTTACTAGAGAGACTACTAGACTAAGAAGTCTAAAACTATACCCTTAAAACATCGATATAGAAGGAGAGATTTTCGAAATAAGACAAACCGTTAGACTCCTACTAATACATGTGGATAATATCATAGATTGGCTTACCCATATTGCTAGGTTGCTGCCAAAATTAAATAAAGCAATAAGTGTTCTGTCAGAGTGCGAAGAATGTGTGAAGAAAGTGTTATTTACAAATTATATATTTAAAATAATTATTTATTTACACTCACAAGGTATTACAATTGAGACAACAGCTCCTTACACACCTGAGCAGAATGGGAGAGTCGAAAGGGACAACCGAACAGTTATGGAATGTGCTCGCACAATGCTACAATCTAGGAGTCTCCCATTGCAACTATGGGTGGAGGCAGTCAACACTGCAACGTACATATTGAATCGAACCCCGTCTACTCAATTAAGAGATACGACTCCTTACGAACTATGGATGTGTCAGAAACCTGATTTGGAACATACCCGAACATTCTGTGAGATAGGTTTTGTACATGTACCCAAAGTAATGAGGAAGAAACTCAAGGCTAAGTCACAGAAAATGGTATTAGTTTGATACAAGGGAGATTCCAAAAACTTTAGACTATATAACCCTAATACAAGAAGTATAACTGTATCAAGAGACGTGGTTTTACCGAAATTCCTGGACAAAAATGAATCCATTCCAGAAGAAGTACAGCATACAGTCAATGTTCAGCGTGAAGAACTTGATCCAGGAGAGATACTTTTCGATGATGGAAGAATGGGAATGATGAAGAACTGGACCCTGAGATGAGAGATGACAATAGATTACAAATATATATATATATATATATATATATATATATATATATATATATATATATGATGAAACATATCCAGGAGGAAGATTAGGACGCTGAAGAGGCAGCAGCTGACCCTCTTAATTTGAGAAACCGAAGCCAACTACAAAGACCAATCAGATTTTATGCCAACCTCATAGTATTTCAAGAACCCACAACTTTTGAAGATGCAATTTCCAGTGAAAATGCACATGACTGGAAAACTGCAATAGCCAAGGAACTTGAATCACATGAGAAGAATAGAACATGGACTTTCACACAACTACCTAAGAATAAGAAGAAGATAACCAGCAAGTGGGTGTTTAAAGTGAAGCACTCTCCTGCAGATGACAGTACTCGTTATAAAGCACGACTTTGCGCAAGAGGTTTTTTTCTACAGGCAGAAATCGAATATCAGGAAACGTTTTCACCAGTAGTACGGTACGAATCAGTTCGGACATTAAAATGGGGCAATCGCAGCACGGAGGATTACAAAATTTCTGAATTTGATGTCAAAACAGTCTTTCTTCACGGAGATCTCCAAGAAGAAGTTTATATGGAAGCGCCCAAAGGTATTACTGTAGATAAAAGTATAGTTTACAAATTAAATAAATCACTTTATGGTCTAAAACAATCCCCGCCATGTTGGAATAAAAAATTTGATAATTTTCTGTTTAAATTCAAGCAGTGTACTGCAGACCCTTGTGTATATTACAGTCATTTTAATAAAAATTTAGTTTTTCTAGCTCTGTACGTTGACGACGGACTTTTAATAGCAGACTCAAAAACTACACTCAATTATATTGTACTTGAACTTAAACGTTCGTTTGAGAAAGCAAAGCGGATTTTTTTATAGGAATGCAAATATATCGCGATCGTGAGAACAAAACAATTTTTCTTCATCAGAAGGAGTATACTGAACGAGTGTTAAGGGGGAGAACTGATAATATATAAATAATATAATTTTTTCAAAAAATCGATTTTTTTTAATTACATAAATCGAATACTACAAGTGTGTAGAATATTTGGTTAAAATTATTTGGCGGTCCGTGAATTAGTTCCTTCGCTACACGGCTTTCAATGGACCATTGTCCTGAGCGCTGATCGGCGCTCAGGTAGCAAATTCGCCGCGCGCTCTGCAACGAGTTTGTATACCGACCAAAGGTGATTTAAGTATTATACATTCTTCTTTAAGTGGCAGTAGTGTGTAAAGATGTGTTTTGAATTTGCCGGTATGCTATAACCAACAAATTCAGTGTTATTCTCGTGGGGAACACAACGAGTCGTGTTTCCGCCGCGAAATGGTAGAACCAAAAAAATATGGTCGAGGGGGAGCGGAAAACTTCCAAGGCAATCAATTTACGGCGGAAACGGATACGGAGTTCGTGAGCACGTCCGCAAAGAAACTAATGACCGCCGATCATATGAACATCGACGTCGACATAAGCAGCAATTACGTCATTTGCCACTTTCACCTTTTCACCTTTCTGAGTGAATGTCTGGTATGCAAATCGTGTGGCAACGACGTCAAATTTTCGCGATCCACCGGAGCAGGAGTAGCTTTCCACTTGGTCATCACGTGTTCCTGCACATCGAGCCGAGTACCGTCAAGTCCCCACGTGAGCCATTGTTTTGAAATAAATCGACGTCTCTTGTTTGGAATGCGGCTCTTAGGACTCGGACTGATAAGCATGAAAACTTTGTGAACCATAATGGACATTTCGAACACCTTCAGCCAAACGATGTATGACGCATTTATATGAAACACGCTAGTTGCTTCCAAGGCCGTGTTCGAGTTCACCCAGAAGAAGGCCGTCCAAAAAGAAATAAGCGCCAATACTGCAGCCGGCAATACTGCATCACATTTATCCTTATCCGGGGACGGCTCGTGGAAGAAACGCGGGTTTTCGTCGCTTTTTGGACTCTCAACGTTGATTGGAAAATACACCCGAAAAATCGTAGACGTTTTGGTAAAATCTTCCTTTTGACAGGCTTGCGCGATTTGGAATTCGAAGAAAGGCACCCCGGATTATCTCGTATGGCAGGTGCAACACGAGAATGACTGTACGGCTAACCACACGGACAGCGCGGGAAAAATTGAGGTGGATGCTATCAAGGAGATGTTTGGACAATCCGAGGAAACACTAGGGGTGCGTTACGAGAGTTACATCGGCGACGGAGATATAAAAACCTTCAAAGCTATACACGATTTGGAGCCTTACGACGATTTGGAGGTAAAGAAGGAGTGTGTGGGGCACGTACAGAAGAGGATGGGCGCTCGACTTCGGAAGGTCAAACAGGATACAAAGGGACTTGGCGGGAAAGTCACCGGGAAATTAACGGACAAATTTTTTAGACCGCCATATTTGATCCGCCATTTTTATTTTTCAAAACCGACATCAAATTCGTGTTCAGCGACCCCAAAAACCCATATATTTAAAATTTCACCTACATTGAATATTTTTAATTTTTAGTCCGCCATATTGGATACGCCATTTTGAATTTTTCAAATCCGGCCACAAATTCGTGTTCAACGACCCCAATAACCTATAAATTACTTTATTCGTGGACACATTGGTCCAGCTAATCAAATTGTACAAGAAACCAGTTGTTCAAACTTCAAACGCGTTTTTCTCGAATCAAGATTTTTCGAATCTGCCCGAATTGTAACTTTTAAACCGTTCAACCAATCGACTTCGCGTTTTGACTGCCTAAAAGGAAATTTAATTCTCGGGCATCGATACCTATAAGTTTTCAACATTTGGATGATTAACGATTTTTCACAGCAGGCCAAAGTGGAAAAATCATGCGACAAAACTTGATTCGAGAACTGTACCTTATTTTCAAGAGGCCGCCATTTTGTTTCTATAAGTGAATTTTTTCATGTTGTTTGGTATAGATGCCTCCTTGGAGTGAAAACTTTAAGTGTTTTTTGGTTTTATGTTTCTATGTGACGTATTGCAGCTTGAATCAAATTAGCATTTATTTTAAAAACATTACTTCCTGGAGCCGCCATTGTGGACGCCATTTTGTAATATTATATGTTGAAAAAATCCCAGTTTGTAGACAAAAGATGAATAAACATTTTGCCAAAAACCGCAAATGTCCAAGTCATTTCAATATCTCAAAAAAAAAATGCCAAACATCAGGTAGTTTTGGCACAATTATAAAAATACTCCCCCTTACAGCGTTTTTCTATGCTTGATGCTAATTCTGTTTCTGTTCCAGTAAATCCACAAGTTAATCTAGGTTCTTATAAATATTAAAAAGTAGAATCTGAATGTTGTCCTTTTCGTGAAGCAATTGGAAGTTTGATGTACTTGGCAATAATAAGTAGACCAGACATTTCATATGCAGTAGGCCTGTTAAGCCGATTTTTTACGAATTATCATAATGAACACTGGCTAGCAGTTAAACCTTAATTTAGATATTTAAAAGGAACTGTTCACTTTGGAATATTGTACTGTAGAACATCGGCTGACCTGTTAACTGCTTATTCAGACGCTGATTACACAGGTGATCCAGATACACGTAGATCAACTTCAGGATATATATTTATGATGTCAAACGGACCGATATCTTGGTCGTCGAAACGACAAAGCATGGGGTCACTCAGCACAACCGAAGTGGAGTTTATAGCTGCCAGTGAGGCAACTAAACGACTGATTTGGTTACAACGATTTGTTTGTGAGCTCGGATATGCAGATGATTCTCCTATAAAATTATATTTTGATAATCAGAGTGCCATTAGGCTAATAAAGAATCCAGAATTTCATAACAGAACGAAACATGTGGATATCCGATACTATTTTATTAGAGATGTATATGAAGATGGTGTTCTAGATGTAGAATATATCCGTAGTGAGGATCAGCTGACTGATCTTTTCACTAATGCTTTATCTAAAGAAAAATTTGTTAATTTTCGTAGTAAAATTGGAATTGTAGAATTAAATTTTCTTTGAAGCTTCCAAATAGTGGGAGAATTTGAATTTAGTACGCTTCTGCTTATATATTAGTTTCCTGTCTCTGTACGGCAGCGCTATAGTTTCAGTGTGCCGCCGTTAGTTGTAATTTCCGTTAAGAGACACATTCGTTGTTTTATATCCTTCAGATACAGTACAAGCTTTACCTTTTTACTTACTTTATTTTATTTAAACCATCGTGTTATATATAACTATATAAACGAGTGTATTTTGTTTTACTTTCAATATCAAATACATTTTCCACTGTCGTTTTTGTACTCTGTGTTTTTATTTCGAGCTGGAACAATTCTAAACCTTAACAACGATCTACTTGTTTTTAAGTCTAAGAACCAATAACTTAGCGAGCATAACTGGCGCCCGGGGCCCTGATATTTCATGGCGACCCTGCCACCCTCCAGAAACACATGTAATAATATAGTAAATAGAAATTACTCGTAATAAGAATATAATACAAATAATAATATGATGTAGTACCTACATTAAAATATCTTTAATATATTACGGATAGTTAACTACGCTTCTAGAAAATATTATACTGTATTGGGATAAATAGGGACAACAAAATTTAGATAATATGTTAAAATTAATTTTAATTTGCTGAATGAACGTTCACAGCCAGCAATTGATACTCAAATAGTAAGAAGTATTTGAAGCGCGACTCTCAAGTTTGGAAAAACATCTTCGCCATATGTGGTTATAAAGGTATGAAGCTCTAATGGAGTTTTAGGTTCAATTTCTTTTCTGCTGCGGAGTAATATCTTGCAGTCACATATTTCGACATAGAGTTATGTTCCATTAAAATCTGTACTATAAAATTTGCACATATTTTTACAATTCTGTTTAAAGACTGTTATCATCATTATCCTTGTTTAGAAAATTCCAGTAAACATCCAAATTTATAATTAAGATCGCTTAGTCGTGTAAATCGTGTACCTACTTATTTCTTGCTGCAGACGATCAATAACACTTTTCATAACGCGAGAAATATCACTTTCTGCGGAAAGGGCAACATAACTACCCAATGCACCTGGCATTTTTCGCCGTCTTCTAACAAGGATTGTTATATCAATACCCCATTTTTTACAGAGAGACCTAGCCTTTGCTATTGCCTGTACGCAGATCTCTTCTCCAATTGCCACAAGTTCAGTCACCCAGCCAGCGTTTAATGTTGCAGGAATGTTGCAGCAATGTTACTTTCGCAACGTTAAACATTGCTGCAACATTCCTGTAACATTCCTACAACATTCCTATGTCCGCCTCTCTGCAACGTTTAGAAATTATATGGGAACGTTGCACGGAACATTGCAGGAACGTTGCGGGAACGTTGCGAACATTGAAGGAACGTTGCGGGAACATTACGAACGTTGCGGGAACATAACGAACATTGCAGGAACGTTGCGGGAACATTACGAACGTGGCGGGAACATTACGAACGTTGCGGGAACATTACGAACGTTGCGGGAACGTTGCGGGAACATTACGAACGTTGCGGGAACATTACGAACATTGCAGGAACGTTGCGGGAACATTACGAACGTTGCGGGAACATTACGAACGTTGCGGGAACGTTGCGGGAACATTACGAACGTTGCGGGAACATTACGAACATTGCAGGAACGTTGCGGAAACATTACGAACGTTGCGGGAACGTTGCGGGAACATTACGAACGTTGCGGGAACATTACGAACATTGCAGGAACGTTGCGGGAACATTACGAACGTTGCGGGAACATTACGAACGTTGCGGGAACGTTGCGGGAACATTACGAACGTTGCGGGAACATTACGAACATTGCAGGAACGTTACGGGAACATTACGAACGTTGCGGGAACATTACGAACGTTGCGGGAACATTACGAACGTTGCGGGAACGTTGAGGGAACATTACGAACGTTGCGGGAACATTACAAACATTGCAGGAACGTTGCGGGAACATTACGAACGTTGCGGGAACATTACGAACGTTGCGGGAACATTACGAACGTTGCGGGAACATTACGAACGTTGCGGGAACATTACGAACGTTGCGGGAACGTTGCGGGAACATTACGAACGTTGCGGGAACATTACGAACATTGCAGGAACGTTGCGGGAACATTACGAACGTTGCGGGAACATTATGAACGTTGCGGGAACATTACAAACGTTGCGGGAACATTACGAACGTTGCGGGAACATTACGAACATTGCATGAATGTTGCAGGAAGATTGCGAACATTGCATAAATGTTGCAGGAATGTTATAGGAATATATTGAAAAAATATTGAAAAATAGAAAATTATATTTTTGGTTTTATTCTCTTTTATTTACATAATTCACTTTTAATATTTTTTTTTAATTCATGTACTGTTATTGTTATTCTTATCGGAGGAAACTTCTGCATTTGCTTTTTTTGGCTCGACTCACTCTTGTTGGAGTTTGAATAAGTCATTTCGCCAGAGTCTCTTTTATATCTTTTTCTGACCATTTCTCTCCGCCAAGTCTCTGTAAAATTGTAGGACAATATAAAATATAAGTAAAAATATCTGGCAAAAATATAAAAATGTTCACTTTTAAAGAAATAAACTTACTGCAGAGTAATTTCGCCATCATCAATTGGCTAAAACATCGTTTCTTATTCGAACGACCTTGCCAACTAAATTTTAAGGCAACGTATTTGTTGTACAAGTAGGTTATGTAAATGCGTTTAGGAGGGACTCGGCGTTCATACACTTCCTTTTCCTAATATGGGGTTTCAGGAATTGCAATATTTGCAATAAGGGCCATTCTGGGCGAGTCGATGCCGCTGCCCCTGACTCATCCCATCAAGCTAAACAATCCACTTCTCTTTGAAAAACTTCTCACGAAGCGTTTGCCACCTGGAGATACATCCTTTCACTGTTGCTGAAATAAAGATAGAAAGGATATAGAAAAGTATGAACTGTAAATTTCGAATAAAAAGATGCAACATAACCTACCATTCATTGTTTCGGCCACATTCTTCCATGCGGAGTCTTTTTTTGAAACCTGCGTGCCCCTTATCATATATTTGGGGATACGCCCGCACACACTCAACTGACAAAACGTCATTAATCTACATTTTTTAACTTTTAATTTATAAACAACTTTTTGAACTGTAAACAAAGTGAATGTAACAACACAATGGAAAATGCCACGCTTGAATTGGGTGCATGCGCGCAAGAATCGAGAGCGTTGATTGGCTGAAAGAATAAAGCGACACGACATGAAACTTTGCACATTGGTAGATTTCACATTACGTTAAGTTCGGATACTTCACATTACCTCCATCGTAATGGGCCGCATATAAAACAATGGGTTTTAGGTTTTCATCACGTCTCATCTCGTCACGTTAAGTTCATCGTAATACCGCCTTAATACACTACATACAAGTGGAAGCGAGGAGTACAGAAAGAAGAAAGAGCTTAGATAAATACAGCAACGTTTCATTGAGTATATACACGCATTGTGTATGCAAATTCCGATCGGCGGAAAATACACGCGCCGATCGGAAAAATAACTTAAAATATAATACATTTTTGAGCATAAGAAGAAAAAAAGGTGAGACGTGTAAAAATAATCACAGTAAAAATAAATGATAATATTAATAATGAAAAAAATCATTGGCGCAGCCTTACTGGAATGTTGTAGGAATGTTGCTACAAGATTCACATTGTAATATTGCAACTGGAATGTTGCAGGAATGTTGCTGCAACATTCAGATTGCAATGTTGCAACTGGAATGTTGCAGGAATGTTGCTGCAACATTCACATTGCAACGTTGCCACTGGAAAGTTCAGGAATGTTGCTGCAACATTCGGAATGTTGTGCAGCCTTTGGAACATTGCTGCAACATTCTTGCAACATTCAACGCTGGCTGGGCACTAATGATTCAAGATCATGGTACGCTTCTTTAAAATTCATTTAAGGATTTTGTAATATGAACTGAACTCGATCAATTCTCCTCAAGATTTCATTCAAGAAATGTACAACAGTTATAAAATTAAAATTCAATATATTTTGTAATAAAATTGTAGCTTCACTTCTAGTGTCATTTGTATTAGTACCGTCCTCTGCTAATTTTTCTAGTACTTCTACTAACCCTTCGAGCCCATGCTAACCGGTTGTGCTCTGCCACTCCCTCGTGTTTCAGATGCACATTTATCAGGGATCCACGAATACACATTTCGTTGCGAAGTTGATTCGATATTAGTGAAAGATTAATATTTAATTTTAAATAAGCAACATCTCTGAACTCCAAAATGTCTGTAAGTGTTTCTGTATGAATTTTCTGTACTTTTTATTAAATATGGAAACGGATTTGGAACTTCAGATGTACTTGGGCTCCCATATTCATCTTCAAAGTCTTGTATTTTAGTTCTTGTAAAGTTTAGCAGAACTAGGACAACCTGAATCTGATTCTGACTCTGATTTTACTTCTTCATGCTTCATATCTTCTGATTTTTCTTTTTGCGACTTTTTTAGTAAATAGGATTTCATTGTTATTCTGGATTTCTCAGTTTCTTTTTCTTGCTTTAGTTTTTTTTTTTATTCTGGGAACCGCTGGGAACTTCTGGGAAGTTTTTTCCAGACATTGACAGGCATCTAAATAAAAAATACTAAGATATTACTTTTGAACAACTTACGGCATAACGCAAAACTGTTATTTGCTAGCGCTGAGGAAGCCACAAGTGGTGTCGAAATGTCGGCTTTGTAAATAATAAAGAGTTTTTGACTGAAAAGCCGATTATTTTTAACTAACGTATATATGGCTCAACATTTGGAAACTACTACTACTGCACATGTATATTCCATTGGTTCAAAAAGATGCGGGATATATAAAGTTGCACATCGAACAGTTATCGTTTTAAAATAAGAAGCGTGTAAAAATATAGGTATTACTATTTTAGCTTTTAAATAAAGTGTTCAGAAAGAAAGAACGTTTTGTATACGGTGATGTTTGATTGATTTACAGGAAATTAATTATGTTGCTAGATTATTTTAAAATATCAATTATAATTTTCCGGAAAATCTTGGTCAATCGAAAACACCATTTGGCGCCCCTCTGCGAGTGGCGCCCGGGGCTTGATACACCCCCTTGCACCCCCACCCTACGCCTCTGCTAAAAACAAAAGTAAATTTAATATATACCTAGCAGCCCAAAAACACCAGACAAAAACAGATATATTACAACACATCGCATTACAAACTGACGATGACTGCAAGAAGCCCCATATATAGCGGAATAAAAGTGTTTAATGTTCCACCAAAATAACTTAAAATTATTTTAGAACCTTTGAAGAAAAAATCTTCAAACATATCAATAATTTGGAGCCATATACCGTACAGGAATATTTGAATCAATCTAATGTCTGATAAGAATAGGAAATTATTTGTATCTCTTTATGACATATTTCATTTAGTTTTTATATTTCATGTATACATAGCTTTTTTAATGAAATAAATAATTTTTGATTTTTTTATTTAGAAAATAATTTTGTCCAGCTGAAAGTGCTACGCGAACTACTGTGGGTCCGGCAGTATTGCCTTATTTATGAGGTATGGTGTAAATCCTAGTACCTAAGTTAAATACACTTAATACCAAGTAATACAATAAGTATTAACAAGCAAGTAAGTGTGTTTCTCAATGACTCTTGTTTTAGTAATCCCTAAATAACATAAACAGAGATCGGACTTCTGAATCCTGAACAGTATTTTGAACTCAATTTAAATTTTATTGCGTTAACGATTAAAATGTTAAATGTTATTTTCCACTAGTACTAAAATAAAGTTGTCAACTTTTCGCATAACAATGAGATTATCAATTTTATTTAAAAAGTATATAAGAGAATTTAAAGCGTTACAAGTTTCTAAAGTGTTACAAGTTTAAAGACTACTATTCTAGTGTTAAGTCTTTGAAGCAATAAATCTTAAAGTAAACTGTGCCTGTATGATGAAACAAAGCAAAGTTTGCAAACGTTGTGTAATAATTTAACCCTTTTAATACAAATAAAGCAATTATATGCCTTCATTTCTAAAAGAAACAAAGTTGAATATTGTCACGAAAACGTCCAATGCCAGAAACAGATATTTTTTTATATAAATCCGTTGACGCAAATCCAACGTTCATAAATTCTCCACATATACCCGCGGAAGGATATTTCAAGCTCGGTTTCACCAGAAAACCGATATTTAATAAGCTATCTTCAGCTTGTGCTAAAATATGTCGGTGCACGATATCTGAAAACAATACTACTTTTTTTTGTCGTAAATCCAAATACCTTATCAAGGTTTTTTTATTAAAAAATGGATATAAGAAAATATTAAACACCAATCCAAGTTTACTGTGAAATATCCGTCTGCAAGTAGAAAGTTTTTATTGAGAGTCGTTTACGTGAAAGATATGACGGCGTTTTATATAATTACTGTGACTGTGGAAGTTTCGCCTAGCATAATAAAATTTTGTACTACGTAGCGTTTTTTTCCCGTTTCATTACTGATATATAAAATTATACGATAAAATTAGATTGTGATTTAATTTTCTCCGAGATCTAATTTGATATTTCATGAAATTATTAATTTTACTAGATGAAATAATTATATTCCAAAACATTTATAATTAAGAAATTATTATTCAGTCGGATGTCAAGGTGATTGAATTAAAGCTAATTCAACAAGCTACTACAAAAGGTGTTTTTTAAATAACTTGAGTGTAAAGGACACAATATTTGCACAACAAAACTGTTCGAGAAAGTAAAGCTCAATCATCCAACAACTGATTAGTTTTCTCGAAGTATTTGACAGCGCAGTTATCTTCAGTTGTCGAACAAATCAAACAATACATCCTCAAAACATATTTCCTATTTGTAATACATAAGTTAGAGAGAAAGCACCTATATATTTCAGGAATGACAGAAGATTTACTTAAAATTACATTTGGGTTTTATGACGTAGACCGTGAGATTTTAGTGTGCAATAAAATAAATTAAAAAAACTTTTTAAACCCACGCTTACATTGAAATATTTTATTCAATTTTGCCTTATAAAGTCATGTTTAATTCGTTGGGTACGATCAATAAAACAGTTTATTCACTAGGGAAATAAAAGTATCCTTGGCAACGTATCAAAATAACCCACCTACGGGTTCCGTAAACATTACACTAAATGTTGACTTCGCTGATGTTCCTTTTGATCGCCAATCAGAAAACTTAGTAGTATATATTTTGTGTATTTCTTGACTTTTGTGGGAGCAATATTTCCGTAATTGCGTCACCATCTAACAATAATCCTTCGGATGTATCCACTTACGGTTGACAAAACACAAATTATTTCAACACAATAGGTATGTAAATTGAATGAAAGTTTGTATTACAATCGCTTATTAAACAGCACGCGATGGTTTAAATTCGCGATTTAAATCTTAATTTTATCCTCTTAATAAATAACTATTTTTTCTTGATCTCCATGATAATAAAATCATGACATTAGTGACTATAAATAAAAACGGGGAGCGCTAAACTATAAACTATATAAAGCTAAACTATATAAAGCGAAACTATATAAAGCTAAACTATATAAAGCTAAACTATATTATCTAACGTCATAATTTTATTGACATGGAGAACATGGAAAACAATATTTTCTCCTTTTTAGTGCATTTTAATAATAGTTATTTATTATGCCAGAGAATAAAAAAAAGGTATAACGAGCGGATCGCCAAATCCTCGAACGCGTCAGTTCAGAGCGAGAGGATTTGAATTTGCGAGTTAAACCTTAACTTTATCCGCAAGTTTAATATAAACTTTTATTCAATTTTGCTTTTGATACAAGAAGTTAAATTCAAAGAAAAGTTCCATTTTCTGTGATTTCTTTTTACGAGAAGCATGTCGTCCAGACGTGATTGTGTTTGCTTTTATGACAACGATAAAATTGTTGAATCGTACGTAAATCGTAATTTGTGTCTTAATAATCATAAATGGATTATTGTTAGATGAGGACGCAATTGCGGAAACATAGCTCCTGCAGAAATATAGAGATTTAATCAAAAAATGTATAATACATTTTCTGATCAAAAAATGAATTTGGGATCTAGGTTGAGTACAACTAGAGACCGACAACTACTAAAATCATTGACTTCACTAAATTGTAACCAACTTTCAACAGGAAAACCAACCTACTAGCCAACCGACAGAAATAAAATTTCGGACGTACTCGACTTCTTCGTAACCATGGGTATAGCTAAACCCTTCACACACACCGAAACAAGTTTCGGTCGTCAAGTCAAGTGTCGAAACTTGTTTCGGTGTGTGTGAAGGGTTTAGCTATACCCACACGAAAAAGTCGAGTACGTCCGAAATTTTATTTCTGTCGGTTGGCTAGTAGGTTGGTTTTCCTGTTGAAAGTTGGTTACAATTTAGTGAAGTCAATGATTTTAGTAGTTGTCGGTCTCTAGTTGTACTCAACCTAGATCCCCATAAGGGATGTTTGGCGTTATAATCTCCACCAGCTAAAAAGCGAGGACGCAGGCCGTGTAAGAACTCAGTGACCTTGTTGTTTTTTATATTATGTCGTGGAAGACAGTAGACTGCAGCTACTACAATAGATCCGAATTTCGCATCTTCGATGGCTATACTAGTCGGCTGTAGTTAGTCCTTGGCTGAAGGCGGTAACACGTGGTGTTTGATGGTTGCTTTTACGAGAATCGCCGTACCTCCATGTGCCGTTCCATCCGGATGTTCAGTGCTATACAGTTTATACCCGTGAATTTTTATATGGCTTCTGTCAGTGAAGTGAGTTTCTGCCACCAGGAGGATGTCTATTTTCTTTGTGTTTAAGAATAGGGCCAGCTCCTGGCGGTGTTGGACATGACCAATGTTGGAATTGGTAGGACGTGAACTATTTGTCCGCAAACTTTGTCAATACTGCTGTCAGTAAGTTTAACATAGTTTTTAAGAGCTCGTTTTGCTGCATAATTGCTGTCCTAAATTCGTTGAATGATTTGTCGAGAATGTTTATAATTTCTGAGTTTTTGTTGGGATTGTTCGTGTAAGAGCTTGTGTTTGCTCCAGCCGCATGTACATAGCTCAGATTGCGTGCATCTCTCGCAGGCGTAGTATTAGGCAGGGTTTGGTTAGATTCGTCCTCGCTGGCGTGGTTTACGCGTTGTGGTCCTGATCTATGCCAGTGGGGATTATGTGTGGAGGAGGCTCTTTTGTTGAGTATGTTTTGATACACGCGACAACCCTTCTAGTTAAATGATTTGTCGAGAATGTTTATAATTTCTGAGTTTTTGTTGGGGTTGTTCGTGTAAGAGCTTGTGTTTGCTCCAGCCGCTTGTACATAGCTCAGATTGCGTGCATCTCTCGCAGGCGTAGTATTAGGCAGGGTTTGGTTGGATTCGTCCTCGCTGGTGTGGTTTACGAGTTGTGGTCCTGATCTATGCCAGTGGGGATTCTGTGTGGAGGAGGCTCTTTTGTTGAGTATGTTTTGATACACGCGACAGCCCTTGTAGTTGGCTGGGTGGTTATCCCAGCAGAGGACACATTTTGCAGGGGTATCTCTGGATTTTACGCAAGGCATTGAGTTGTGGTCGCCACTGCATTTGATGATTATCTTGATGATTGTTTCCGAGAGGAGAATCTGTTATTAGTCGAGATTGGGGTACTTTCTTCGACGCTGATCGCAGATGCGTTTGAATACCATCGTCTTTTTTTGTTATGGATAATTTGCCATGTTGGTGGATCGTCGTTGCTGGGTTTAGTTGGGTTTCTTGTTAGGGTTACACGTAGATCGCTCATGGTTGTTACTGATGGGGTTACATTAGGTGTTAGATTGGGTGGCCTATTAGCTAACAAGCCAATTTCCATGGCTTTTACACCATTTGTTGCTCTTGTGTCCCTTTACTATTAAACTAGATTTTGGACGCACTGTATACAGTGGTGAATTTGTAAAATAAGAAGTAACGCAACGCATGGTGAGAACAAAAAAATAGTCCGCGACTTTCCACAAGCAGCTTACTGGCACAATTCGCAATGAAATAGTAATTGACGGGATTCGAACTACCGCAGACTTGCGCATTCGCATTATTGTTGAAGTTTATAGTTTAGTACCATGGTATGTAGAATAGCCAACACAGAACACATGATGTTTATTTGATTCAAAAGGGAAAAGGAAACAAGACACAAAAAGCAAGATAAATTCTCTATTATACATTTTTAGTATACACCTAGTATAAATTCTTCGAGGTTGTAGATTGTGTTGGAGAGGAGGATGTCCTTTATTGTTTTCCTAAATTTTTATAGGATTTTTCCTCTATTAGGCTGATTGCTAGTGTGCTATAAATGATCACTCCCTGGTAGTTTGGACCTTTTGCACAAAACCCTTTCACTGCCATGTCAATTATAAGAAATAACACACAGCGCCAATATTTATAAAAATGCCGGTAGTTATGCAACCCCTTTCGCATAGATAAGTCACCTATTGATCATAAGTTATAAATTTATAAACCGTTTAACGACTCGAAATCTAACACAACTGATAAACTTAATAAAGACGGAACAAAGCTTAAATATATAAATATACTCAACCTTTCCGGAACTCTATAATACAAATGAGTCTTTTTAGGACTACCAAAAACAAATCTCGTATGAAATTTGTCAGTTATTCTATAGCTTTCAGTCCACCTTCGTGGCCACCTTCGTTGGTACCACCTTCGTTGGTAGTCCTAAAAAGACTCATTAGTATTATAGAGTTCCGGAAAGGTTGAGTATATTTATATATTCAAGCTTTGTTCCGTCTTTATTAAGTTTATCTGATTATCTATAATGTTGTATGGTTTTACCAATTCAAAATCTAACACAACTGATTCGAAAAAGATTCAAATATTTTCTAAAAATAATTTCACCCATTTTCCGTCTCTGGGGGCGGCTGGGCGAATTTTTAAGCTTTTTTTCACTTTTTCACCGACACCAACACTTTTTCAATTTTCGATAATTTTGCTAAAAATTCTTGGGAAGGGCGAAAAACTCACTTTTTCTTGCAAAAAAAATCGTCATTTTTGGTCGCCTAAACTAAACTACGCGATTCGAAAGTCTCATCGAAAATCGCCATACGTGGGTTCTTTCGTCTATTTCTTAGCTTCAAGAATTTGATGCACCAACTATGTCAGAGCGAGGGTGCCGCTGGAGGAGGTGTTTTAGTCGGAGGACCTGGATTCGCAGGAAAATGTGAAGAACGTCGTCCACAAAAGTCGCGCAGCGACGAGAGTGGTGTCGGAGCACGCGTCTCGAAATTTTCTACCGGAATCCTTGCTTGAATTTCAATTTTCCTGGCCATCTTCGTCGTGACCTCCGTAAAAGTGGTAATTTTTTAAAGCAAACTTTTGTCCGTATGGGGAAGCGTCCGGCCTGAATCGCCGGATCATGGCGGAATCACAAATTTCGATCAATTCTGAGACGACTGACATGTGGCGTTTCCCGGATTTCACCTGGGTGTCAAATTAGGCTTTTTTATGCCGCCGGAAGAGGTGGATTTTCGGTATTTTAACCGCTTTTTCTTGTCGTCTCCCATGCTTTAACTGCGCATGTTCGTCCGCACGTTGTGCATCCCCAGCTTTGGTCCTCCGTCCTGCCGAGCCAAAGGCCAGAAGGCCAAAACCCTAAAAAAAAAGAGGTTTCTGCGGAAACGGCTCGACGGAAGTGGCAGCAGCGGCGCAAATGGGATTGTACATTTCTCTGGTGTCAACCGAGAGCCCCGCTGGGCGGTGCCATTTTCGCGACTCAACTCCCCCAGGTTCGGACGCACTAGACCGATACCTAAAATCACGAATAAGGTATAATAACCTTTGAGGCGCATTTTTCGTCGGATCCAAAAATGCTTTCCGGATGCTTTGGCTGCGACGTCTGCGACGTGCAAGAAAATGTAATTCTTGTCTGCCGATTTTACAATCACTTCCACTGACGCCCTACACTCATGTAAAGGGTTCCGGGTCGCCCATTGGATTCGTTCTCCTACGAACACTTGCCCGCAACTATTCCGGTAGAATTTTTAATCTGCAACGACTTTTTGCGAATCTGCGGCAGTTTAAAGAGAAAAATGCGCAAAAAGTGAAAAAACACCAGAGGCGTTTTGCGGTGGTACCTAGAACGCCCGAACCAATTGGCGGATCGGAACGGGACCGGCGCCGTTCGACCGGGCATAGAACTTATCAGTTTGTTTGGAAGTTTATTCCAGATTCCGTTGAAGATGGCATCGCGACGCCATAAAACGACGTTTCTTAGAAGTCCGGGAAAACTCGCGCAGAATCACCAAATTAAACTCAGCGGTAACCGTTTTTGGCGATATCCGCAGAGAATTGAACGTTTTATCTTTTAGTGCAAGCGGCATTGCACTGCATCGTTTGAAACCGTCGCGACGCCCGCCCAAACTCGCCCTATAGCAAGAAAATAATGACGAAAGTAAAACGTCCATATTTTTGTAGCCCCCGGTGAATTTTCTGGATTTTTCAGTGGATTATAGAATGGTCCGTTGGCTTTTCGCACCAATAATTAGACGTCGCGGAATCGCGTCGCTACGCCCACTTATAACTGTTAATCGGCACAGAGAAAAACTTGAATGTTAGACGAGAGCAAATTGAGACGCGCATTATGGTACCGGCGCCGCGTCGCTGCGACCAGGGACTTGCCCGCCACAGTTCGAAATATATCGGCTCTCGTTCGCCGGAAGGTGCGGTCAGTCTAACCGCTGCAGTTTCGCCGTGTCTGGGCGCATGGACTCAAAAATGCGCACGAATCGAAACGGATTCCCGTGCCACTTTTGTATTTAAGGGTTCGCGATCCGAGCCGTCCCCTTCGAGCTGCCGACGTTGGAAAACATCACCGCGTCCCCGAATCCGACTTTTGCGGCACGGGGCGATTCGGTCCGCCGCTGCGCGTATTTTGTTACCACTCCCGGCTTCTTGCGTAGCTCCGAGTGGCGCCGAGTTATGGACGAACAAAGACGTGGAGATTTTTTCGTTTTTTATCAACAAGCCCGCAAATTACCCAGACGTGGTTTATCAAGAAAACTGACACCTTCACCGTGTAGCCTGGTCTTTTTTCTATCTGGCCTGCGAGCTTTGCCGTTCCTCGGCCTGTAGTCTGCGCGGTGAGATTTAAAAAAAACTCTAAAAAATGAAGAGTTTTTGACTTTCTTAAACGTTAAATAATCTCAGCGTTTTATCAATAGATGGCGCTGGTACAAAAAGAAACCCCGGGCTACATCGCCCGGGACGGCGCTGTATGAATTCAGGGCCCCGGGTCACACCTCCCGGAATGACGGTGAAAGGGTTAATTCTCGTCGCGTATTGATGTTTATCCAGATGCTTCTGGAAGGTGTGCCCCTGTTTATGGACAGGGTAGATAGTTAGCAAGTTAGTTCTATAATACATAAACTTGTGACTGTAAAAATACCCAGCTTCTACAAATGGGGTCTACATGTGTCAACGATCTTGATACCTATTGGGGCGTCGATAATTTTCTTCAGCACTATTAATATGGACTCAATTTGTGACGAGCATCTCCAAAGCAGAATAATATGAAATTATCGATTGGATCTCCGCAAAGTAAATTGTCGTATATATGGGGTACTGGGGAAACACTGGACACTTTTTTGTCTCAATTTTTTTCCAAGTCACCATAAGCACTAGAACATTCCTTAACCGTTTCACATCTGACGGGACATATGCTGTCCCAGTCTGCAAAAAATTTTAAATTACGGCTGGGACAACGTATGTCCCAGTTACAGTATCTTCATTACGTTTTTAAATGATACGCTTAACAGCACGCACAAATAAGATGTTGATCATAAAACGAACAATAAAAGCATTATAGTATTTGAGAAAAGTCTGAGTTTCTCTCAAGTCTCGCCAAAAGTAGTTTTACTTTAATTTTTCAAAGTTGAGAAATGTAGAAATGTAAAAGTTAAGGAGCGACATTGATGAAGATATGACCGAAGTCATCAGTAATCTGTAGAATACCTTTTTCCACCATTTGTTGGAATTGCGATCCACCTCGTAGCACGTTCCCAGTTGGTCGAAGAGGTCTTACCTAACCTTAACCTAACCTAAACGTCAATTCCGAGTCTAGTTACTGTCAGTTGCGACTAAAGAAGTTTTACTTCAATTTTTTTCTCGATATCTTTCCTATTTTCTTTCTTTTTTCTCAATGAGTCGAAAGAGAACTTACTCTGGTGACGAACTGAGGCAGCACACTTCTATTTGTGACACTTTTGAATCTGAATACTCTCAGTCTACATCAGAGGAAAGCAGCGAAGAAGAAAGCAACGATGAAATCGTCCCAAACAATCACAATGATTTGTTTGATGCAAAAGAGATCCAGAACCAGTATCCGCCATTATATTTATGGTCCTGTGCAAGTAACTTTACACCACGTATGCCAATAGTTAACTACATCAAGGGAGAAGCAAATTTCTCTATTGACGACGATGCGACTGGTTTGGATTTTTTCTTCAAACTCTTTCCTAAAAGCTTATTTATTTACATCGCCCAATATACGGACGAAAGGATAGAAATGGTAAATGAAGATCTCAAGAAAAATGAAGCACCAGGTTCAAGTTCATCACCAGGCAGTCGAAACGCTGAAGTCAAAACGCATCATATGACTGACCAATTTGAAATCTTGACAGTAGTTGGAGTAATGCTAATCATGAGCTACAATCGGGTACCTCAAATGGCCCACTATTGATCAGTCAATAGTTTGCTGGGAAACTTTCAAAAAGCGATGAGTAGGGATCGCTTCCTCTTTTCGATTTCAAATTATACTGCAATTCCCCGAAGAAGCCTGCAGATGCTTCGAAATTATATTATATTGAGGAAGTAGCTTCCTGCTTGAAGTACACTTTTATGAAGAGTTTCACTGACAGCACAAGGCAGTCAGCAGACGAGTCAATGATAAAATTCAAGGGAAGGAGCAGACTGAAACAGTACTAACCCTTGAAACCAGTAAAAAAGGTTATCAAAATTTGGGAACGCTGCGATTTTAAAACGGGATACTTATACGACTTTAATATTTACGCTGGGAAAGAATCTTCAGTGACCGAAGGAACTCTAGGAGAACGCGTTGTGAAAAAGCTTGTTTCTACAGTGAATATTCCCCAGATTATAATATGTTTTGACCCATTCTTCACTCCTGTGAATTTCATGTATACCCTGTCCCATGGATGTGTCGGCACCTACATGAAAGGATGAAAAAATACACCAACATTTCCGAATTCAAGAAGAGCAGAAATTCAGAGAGATGAATCGATTTTCCAAGCTACAAGCGAGGGAATAATTGCTGTGAAATGGATGGACACTAGGGAGGTTTTCGTCATGTCGAATTGCATAGCAATGAATTAACTACGGCGATTAGATGGTTCTCAGAAACAATTCTCCTGTCCATGAATGGTATCCTTTTACAATGAGTTCATCGGTGGGGTTGACCTCTTCGACAAACTAGGAACGTGCTACGAGGTGGATCGCAAATCCAACAAATGGTGGAAAAAGGTATTCTACAGATTACTGATGACCTCGATTGTAAATGCTCATGTTGTTGATCAAGATTACTGACCGAACACGTCCTATATTACCATTCCTCGTTGCTGCTGCTGAAAATCTCCTGAGATTTGGAAGTGCAAGTAGGGAAGTGAATACGCAAAGGCACTCTTCCTGCAAATCTACGTCATCGTCATCGCAATCGTCTAAAGAAAATATAAGACTCTTGAATGTTGGACTAACATTTTTCAACTGAGAGAAAATCGCGAAGATGTGCGTGGTGCGCAAAAAACAAAAAAGAGGCACGCGCAAAAATAATGAGTTATTATTTTATATATATATATATATATATATATATATATATATATATATATATATATATATATATATATATATATATATATTAATTCCAGAAAATGTTCATAAATAAATGATTTTATCAGGTGTTTTGCAATCAAAAGCAGCATAGGGACATATGCTGTCTCAGCACTGTCGTCTCTAGGATTACGACCATGACATACCCTGTTCCTGCATTCAGGTTTTCTGGGTTATCGACGGAACTTACGTATGTCCCATCAATGATGCTTGTAAATTTATTCTTGTCGTTGATGTGTCGTTATGAGATCAATTTCTTTGTCTCTTAGACTTTCAGACAAAAAAGTAATTTCATCGTAATAATCACTTGGAGAAGAAATGTTCTCGGTAATGAGGCGCACTAAACTGTTTTTTTCGCCGTTTTGAAAGAGTTACGGTGTCATTAAGTAGCGTGAAGATTAACGTTCATCCGAGATTTCTTAGAAGTATCCAGGAAAACCCGTTTGTCGCCGACGTCAATTGTTATACGGAGAAATGTCCAATATCTCCCAGTTACGGGAAGACGATGGACATAGGTGGGGACATTCTGGACATAAACATTTTAAATAAATTTTATACTTATAGACCTCATAGATAACACTAATTTGAACTTCAGATGGCTAACATAGGTGTGTATTGAAATGTTAGAAGTTACTTTGTTAAATAAGACATGAACCAATGCGTAGCTATTTATTAAAAGATAGCGATAATGAAAATTCAAAAAATTACTACTAACACATTTGTAAAAAAAAAGAAAAATAGTCGGTTTATCCTCCCGTTTACTCACATTTCGAGAACAGTGTATATTTCTCGCCTTTTATTGAATTGCTTTGGAGATTCCAAATGACTCAAAACTGCAGACCATGGGTAGAATATTTCTTCACGCTCAGGCCACTTCCGTAGGAGGCCGGTTCGTTATATCCCTTTGACTTTCAATCCGCCAGGGAACACTTTATCAGTTATACTGACAAACACCTCTCCATCGTATATTACTGCTACATACTCGCACATTTCTTTTCTAATAGGAACTACGGGGCTTTCTTCTTCGCCTTCAGAAATATCTACATCAGAAGATGATAAAGTTGGCATATCGCTATCTGAGTTTGACGATGACTCTTAGATTCTTTTCCCAATTCCTTTTTGAATAATAGCCTTTGGCTGGAACCCTTTGGGGAGAGTTTTAGCCGCTCTCTTTCTTACTTTTCGGGAGCGTCTGTAGGCGATCATGCACTTACTTACTTACTCACCCTAGCCTGCGAATGACTCCTTCTTTTCGTGGCTTCGCCTTTCCATAATGCCAGACTTCTTCCGAAATACAGATCTGAACTTTAGCTTGTCCTTGGTTTGAAGATGAAGGCGTTGCAGGACCAGGCAATGTATTCGAATTCACATCAAGTGATTGTTGTGAAGTTGAAGCTGAAGTCAGGGATCTGGAGGAATCTGGCCGTACGCCGACTTTATCAACTTTAGGATGCTTGTTCATCACAGGGTCCGCGGAACATGCATCTGGAGCCTGAAGAGATGCTGTAATAGGGCGATCTGAGACGGCTAAACAGAGGAAGTCCACTTCTTGAAAGATGTCTAGGTTGAAGGGATAAAAACCGCATTTCTTAAAATTATGTTGATACGACTTGCTCCTTTATTTCAAGCGTCACGGGAAATTTTTGGCAAATAGTAAATAGAGTTCGGATGATTAACCATCCATGACAGGCATTCCTGGGCCACAAATTTATTAAATGGCCCATAAACAGACCTGTCAAGCGGTTGCTACCGGTAGGGAGTGCGTTGGGAGTGTGTTTATCCCGACACAAGTTAATAACTTCACGATCCACGATCAAGAGAATCGGATTTTAATATGTAAGTTTCAAACGATTCTTCAGGAACTCGAGGACTAACTCGAAATTCTTGGCAGTCATTCACCCAGATTTATCGACCAGGGCCATGTAGGACGACAAAGGAGTGGTGTCGACGAAAAGGTTTCCTTCTTAACCTTTCTATACACGCGTGTCGGTCTCACAAACCGAAGGATTCTTAGACTGCTTATTCCGAGAAAACTAGACACGCTTAAGTGCTCATGCTCCCGATACCTTCTCAAAACTTAATTGTAATGTAATTTATTTAATTATGTAACTGTAATTTTTATGGCAGTAACGTAGAGACCATTGTATAAACAACACCTGTGCATTTGTGTAGATATTCGGTCTGACAGACCTACGCGTGTCAATTTTATATATTTTCGTGAACGGTGAATATTCTGTTTTTTCCGTCGGAATATCCACATTTGTGTGTTATTTCATGTTGCATATAATGTTATGGCTATTTACACATAAATAAGCATTATGTGTTTATTCTGTCTAGTTTGAATATATATGTTTACTTTTTTATTTTTTTTTATTTTTGTTATTTTTTTATATTATTATTGTTATTTTTTTAGCCATGCAATAAAATATATAATCTGTAGCCACATAGATTTATTTTAAACTGAATTTGTATTTAAAATTTAATGTTAAATTCAAATTATTACAAGTCGGTGTCTTGGCCGACGCGTGTATTTCTGTCATAAAAAAGGCGTGTATAGGAATGTTAACTTAGTGAATTTCAATAAGTATATTGGTACTGGGAATTGAACTTACTTGCTTCGTGCCTTTACACCCAACGATTTTTTGAACTGCAGGCACGGTGGTGAAACCAGTTTCATCCAAATTGACAATTATATTTGCCTTAAATTTGTATCGCGTCAAAAAATTCTCCGACTGTATGTGTGTTCAACGCCGTCATTCTGGTTAATGAGTTTGCTTCTGGTTTCAGATAGATAGTTTAGGATGCGCTTTCATGTCTCGAGAGAACCGGTGTGTGCTCGCCCGCTGCTCAGTCGCCCATTTCTCCGACTGGAATGCCAACTCCCTGTTTTTTTTTTCGGAGTTATACCATGGAACATTTTTTGGCATCGTATATGTCTCCAGTAACTCTTCCATCTTAGGAGAAAAAAATTGTAATTTTTGATTGACTTCCTTTGGGTAGGAATTGAGTACAATATATTGAAGAGGCTTCTTTTGAAGAGAATATACTTTTTTGAGGCTTCCTACATTATTGAGGACGTCCTATACCGCCCTTTTCATATCTTCGTTGTAGAAGGAGGGTTGCTTCATAATTTTATAATACCTCGGCATCTCAATTACAATTAGGAACAAACATTTAATTTAATAATTAAAAAAGTGCGAGAAATTTAGTCCTAGATTACAAGAGAGTCTTCGGGAAAGCCAGGGGAGACTTTGGACATGTGTCCAAGGTCTCCCCAGGTAACTCTTATCGATGAAAAGTAACCTCATCTCGAAGTAGTATGCAAAACGACTGTTGAGACATGATTAAATACTAGCTTAAACATCAACTTTGTACCCTAACTAGAAAAAAAATATTATAGCTTTACGCTTTAGCCTTAAAAAATTACATCAAAAGACCAAAAATCGTTATTTTGGAATTATCTTCGAATGTCGGATGTCGGCTATTTGCAATGTTTGAAATGTTCATCGTAATGCCAACATAATAAAACTGTTTTAGCGCGGGAATGCATACGGGGGTGGGAGAAATCGTGTTGTCCATTGTCTCCCCGCGTCCAGTGTCTCCCCAGTCTCCTACCTTATTTAAAACAGCTTCTTTTGTACTTTGAAATTAACCCACTTTAGTTCGTTTAATTTTATCGTTAATAATTTTCAACTGGATGTCTATGGGGTAGTTGCTATATGAGTATGGTCGAACCATAATGTTTACGCAGTCAGTAAATGAGTTATTTTGAATGCAATGGATGCCATGGAAACTTTTAATTTTCTAGTGAAATAAAATTTTTATTTTACTAGTGAATAAACTATTGATTTATTAATCCATATCCAAGGCACAACTTACTTTATAACCCAAAACTTGTGCCCAAGACAAGTGCCGATGAAACTTTGTCTCTGTGTCTGGTTGAAACTACATGTTCTTGAATCCTAGCAGATATTTTTCTATTGGTACGTCCAATGTAGGTTTGTTCACATGTTCCACAAGGTATTTCGTAAATTCCATGGGATTCTAACGGGATGGTGTCTTTAACGCTGTCTTTAACGCTACGCAAAGTTTCATCGGCACTTGTCCAACACACAAACACCGTTCACTGGATGGACTTTAGAAATTCAAGGACTGTTGCACAGATTAGCCACGAAATGTCACGAGTATACAGAGAAGCCATAGAGATAGAAAAACGAGACTACTGCATGAACACGAGAGACGATTCCTTGAGACTGCCCCAGCATGGCGACCGATCATATCCACCCTCAAAATGCAATCCCAGACACCCCAGACTCATGTACGACCAACAAGACAAACAAACAACCGAACCGAATCACCGCACACAACGCGCATGACCCGAAGCCAGACAGCTATAAGTAGTCGCATCGCACGAACGAGCTCTCAGTATGCGTCTAACGGTTGACCCGCACGGACGCATATATCTCTTGAGAATGGCGAATGTTAGTTCGCCGAAACGTCGAGAATCCGGTTCTTTTCAGAGCCAACCCTCAGCATCAACGCGGAATCCCCGAGAAAACAATACAACACAGGTATCTATCCGCGAAAACCTCAAATACAACATATATATATATATATATATATATATATATATATATATATATATATATATATATATATATATATATATATATATATATATATTATTTTATACATTTTATTTAGTCTTTGATTTCGTGATTTCATACATTGCTATTGCCGGGAGAAATATAAATTAACTTAAAATACTTAATTAATGTAAAACTAAGTGTCTAAATCATTAAAAGATTGTATTTCCATCCCAAGCAAGCTTATATTGAAACTTTCAGCGAGATTGGACTATGGGAAGTGGTTTAAAATTCGATTACAAGATGTGACTTACGATACGACGCATACAACAATAGTGTAAGTTAATATACGCTTGATAAAATGGAGTTGCTGTCAATTTATATAATATATTTTCAAAATCTTAATTTGATATTATGTTATAGACTCGAAATTATATATATATATATATATATATATATATATATATATATATATATATATATATATAATATACAAGATATGAAAGTTACTAAAAAGTAAAATTCCGATAACGTGCGTAGCACAAACCGCATAACCATGCTAAGAAATTGAAAGAAAAACAGAATATAACATCCAACCAAAAGGACAGGAACAACCCTAAACCAGGAACCTAACCTGTGTACAGTGAATAATACAACATCTTCTGTCACTCTTTGGCACACCCCGCTCGAAGATGCGTTGTGTGAGCCGTTTCGCTGCGTCAAAGCAAGTGACAAGAAACGGTCAAGACCTAAAAATGTCAGGGGCTGAAGGCCGGCAGTTCTTAATAAAAGCGACTGAAAACTAGTTGAAGAGACTATAACTTAATTAAATTCACTGACTATAACTTAACATCTGAATCTATCGATAATTATTCTAGTTATTAAATATCTGATGACACGGATGCATTTATAGATACAAACCCAGACAAACTGACGAATGGCCAACACGGCCGCCATCATATACTGACACGAGACCGTCGCCACTGTTAACTACTCGCCGGTGAAATGAACGTCTAGGTAGTGGAGCGCGCCTATCCGGAAGTCTCCCTCTCTGTGGCATCGTGAAACAGAGAGTGTGAAAGTGATCCCTGCACACTATACGTTTGCACAAGAAACTCGGAGATCAATTATATGTTGACAACAACAGCTCTTATGCATATATATATATATATATATATATATATATATATATATATATATATATATATATATATATATATATATTATCATATATCAGACAACCGCCGGATTATCAGGATTCAGCGAAAACAATAACAATTTTGCATATTTTATGTACAATTGCATTTCAGAAAGAATAAAATATGTATCTATATATCTATATTATCTATAAACGAGTACATACAAAAAAATATGTACAAATTTAGAATACATAGTAAGTCAAGTGTAGAGTGGGGTTAGCTTGTTCAGAATCGTCAGAAGGGAAAGATGATATGTTCTATTCCCTCCTCACCCATAAGGATTTACATGTACTCACCCGCCTTATGGGAAATTACATGTAAAATCTAAGCTCCCCCGCCTTATGGGGAATTACATGTAAAATTTAGCCTACCCCTCCGTATGGGGAATCCTATAGAAAATAGTTCTGAACGTGTCCGAGCGTGTATGTGTAGATGGCGCACGAGGGAAAGATGATATGTTCTGGAACCGCCTCCCGCCTCCCGCCTCTGACCTTGACCTCGACCCCCACCACTATGTAACATTTGTAGCATTTTCAGACCAGCCGCAAAGGTCGAGTATATGCTGATCTCGCTTGGTATTGAAGAGTAATCCTTTCATCGTGCTTGTAATTCCTACATCTCGATTCTTATCTACTTCGACTCCATTCAATTCATAGCGAATTTCCTCAAACAAAAACGCATATGCATTTCTCACAAACTGAAAGTTGTGCGTAATTGCTGGTGGAATGAGTTTCGGAAAATTAACGGTTCCGCTTACATAAATATAACTTGCGCTAGGATAAGTGTAAATATCCTGGTGTTGGATCCTAATACGAATCACATCATTGTTTCTATAATTTTGAGCTATAGGATAATATGTGTGAAATTCACTCTTTGTGCGAGTTATACTGAAATCTCATACGAGACAGTTGGTATTATAATTTGTTTCCTATCCGCGTACTCAAGTAGATTGGTACGGTCTTCTTAGAGATTTGGAATATCTGTATGTGTGAAATCCAATAAGTCCTAAGCAATATAATGTGTCGAGGTCTAATTCTATCGGTGGTTAATAATTCACAGAGAGCACTTTTGTAGTACTTTACAGAGTGAAGGTGTGAGACATGACTGATGGATTTATATAGTCGCTAGTGTTTTTAAGAATTATTAAAATAAGAATTATTAAAATTATTAAAAGCTTAAATAATTAAAGCCGATTAAAATCTGATTAGAAGCTGATTAAAGCTGTTTAAAGCTGATTGAAAGCTGTTCAAAAATGGATTAAAAGTCGTTCAAAAGCTGATTCAAAAGCTGTTTAAAAGCTGATCAAAAAGCTGTCCAAAAGTTGAGTAAAAAGCTGTTTAAAAGCTGATTAAAAAGCTGTTTAGAAACTGATCTAAAAGCTGTTCAAAAACTGTTTAAAAGCTGTTTAAAAGATGATTAAAAATCTGATTAAAAGCTGATTAAAAGCTGATTAAAAAGCTGTTTAAAAGCAGATTAAAAGCTGTTGAAAAGCAGATTAAAAGCTGTTTAAAATCTGATTAAAGTGGATGGAAAGTGGACGGAAAGTGGACGGTGGATTGAAAAAGTGGACGGCGGACGGAAAAAATTGGATGGTGGACGGAAAAAGTGGACGGAAAAAGTGTACGGTGGGTACGAAAAGTGTATGGATAGAAGGCGGCTTCTCGTACAACGGCTGTTCAATTTACTAATAAAGCTATCTACATCAATCCCTGAACCATCAATTTTATAGCTGACACAAGCTTGAATGATGTTCTGCTGAACCGGCTTCACTGGTGTTTCTGTGATCGTAGATCGTCTGCAAATTTTAGCCTTATTGGGGATTGTTGATTGCATATTGTACAGAAATTATTTGACTTTCTACGGCTCCAACTTTATCTTCTTGGAGGTTTAGGGTGAATATTCAGGATCTAGACTAATCTTCTTCCCACCTTTATTATTGATTTTTTATGATGTTTTCTCATATGTCGCTATTTTCTCTTGTGAAAGTTGAATTGCAAATGGTATATTTGTAGTACATTTTATTATTGTCATCACATACTTTCTTATGGTTACCAAGATTTTCCTTGCTGCGAAAACCTTTACAGATTGATCCCAGGGATACAGTTTTAATTGTTGATATAACTATGAATTTAGAGCTTAAATTTAAATATCAATCCCGTTCTGAATAGCTATAAAATAATTATCAATGGTAAACAACCGACCGCGCTCTAGGTGTGTGTTAGTAAATTTATTGTAAACAAAACGTCCGAACATCTGAATATAAGTTGAAATACGAAAATGCTGACTCGGTGAGACACAAGGTCAACGTAATTATTTGTTCATTAATCAACTAATCAGATTCGAGACAATTAGTTTGGTAATATGCGTGACGGCGGATGACGTAATCTACTGAGAAGGTGACGGCCGGGCGGTATCTCTTTTAGGGTGCATGCTAAAGCCGTTCTGACACCAGATTAGATGTTTCTCATCAAATGGTTTAGTCTAGTCCGTCTTGTCTGTCTAGTCTTGTATATATTTTTTGGGGGACGGGGTCTGGGGGGTTGGAAGTGAGGGCTGGGGCGGAGTCTGGGGGTTGGGGGATGGAAATGGTGGTTGGAGGCGTGGTCTGGGGTGGGGTTAGGGGTGGGGGTACTGATGGGGCTCGAGGTCAAGGTCAGAGGCGGGAGGCGGTTCCAGAACATATCATCTTTCTCTCGTGCGCCATCTACACATACACGCTCGGACACGTTCAGAACTATTTTCTATAGGATTTCCCATACGGAGGGGTAGGCTAAATTTTACATGTAATTCCCCATAAGGCGGGGGAGCTTAGATTTTAAATGTAATTTCCCATAAGGCGGGGGAGTACATGTAAATCCTAATGGGTGAGGAGGGAATAGAACATATCATCTTTCCCTACTATCGTCAATCAGTTTTCAGAGTTAAAATCAGGATGTGTTGGTCAGACCTTTTTCCAAGAACACTGGATGGTGTTGTTTTTGACTTTGTTTCTTCTGTGCACTAGGTTTATATATTTATTATAAAATAAGACACGTGTTTCCCTAGAACGCACAGAACGTGTCAAATTAACAAACCACCGTAATATCAACATTATACTGTATGTATTTATGTGATACAGATTCAGAGTACAACGTGGCGTAAACTATTCACTACCCCCATGGAGTATATGTTCAAGACCATAGAACTGAAAAATATGGGCATAAACATCAATGGTGAAAAGCTCTATCATCTGCGGTTTACAGACGACATCGTGCAAATTTTGGAGAGCCTAGATAAGATAGAAATAATGCAAAATAAGCTGGCAGAACAATCACATAGACTTTATGTGATTGTACGTTAGAAAAAACATTGATATTAGTGCTTTAAAATAAACATTTCCAAAACGGAATTTATGACCAACCTAGTCTCTACTCGGAACCTTATAATGGAAGGGAATGATATACGACAGTCAACTCATACAATTACTGAGGCCACGAGATTTAAGTCGGTAGAAACAAACGAGATTGGACTACTAATGGGCAATCTATGGAAAACTTAAACAAATTTTTAAATCCGACATCCCAACTGTCTAAAATGCAAGGTGTTCCGCTATGCAACACTTTGCATATGCTGCATTGGTAGGAACCAATGCATCCTACCAGTTCTAACATACGGATCTGAGACTCACACAAAAGTCTGTCCAAAAGATTAGGGTAGCGCAAAAACCCATGGAAAGTTGCATGCCCGGAATCACATTAAGAGAAAGTTTCCGAATCCAAGTATCGAAACAGCGATCTGGGGCTAGTGATGCAAATATGAAAATAACAAAACTAAAATTGAACTGGTATACCCAGACCAATTCAATTTTAGTTTAGATTTTAGTATAGTTTTTAGATCGTTGCAAGGACGCCAAACAGCGGGTGGACCAAAAAAATCCTGATATGGTGACCTAGACAGGAGGCGCACAGATGTAGAGGACGCGCACCAACCCGATGGACAGACGATGTGAAAAGCATTACTAGTAACTGGAACCAAGTAGTCCAGAATCGAAATAGATGGCAGAGGTTAAGAGGGACATATGTCCAGCAATGAACGAGACAGGCTGCGATATGATTATGACGATGATGATATGTGATACTGTAAAGGAAACTTGAAGAAGAAATCAGAAAGTGGTGAAGATTTTCAGGGGAGCAAAAATCAAAATTCGGTACGTAGTACAAGCGCGTTGTTGAATCCAAATTTGCAAACGTAGATTTTTGAACATTTTCCAAATAAACATTTTTCAAGAATTAAAAAAAAAATCCTAATCGGAAGTGGTTGAGGATTTAATTAGATCTCGTAACGCAGTTCTTTCGCTATAAAAAGTTGTGAGATCTCATATAAGACCAAGTCAGTTATTTTAGTTATTGTCTATGGAAGCACTTTGTTTTTGCACAAAAAAATTGTTATGAATTGTTATCTAAACAATTACTTATCAACATTTATAGTGACCGTATCAATATTAGGCACCTTTATTTCTATAATAAATATAATGACTTGGCAATTGCACGGCAACATAATTATAAAAGAATAATATACTATTTCGATTACTAAGTAAATCTCAATAATAATAATAATAATTTTATTTCAGTAAATACACCTTAAGAAGGATTAGATACAAAACAGTTTTGCTTAGGTAATAGCTTCGGTGATAATAAAAAAGAGAGTATCGTTAGTATTAAGGATAAAGAATTTTAATTAGTAGAATATGTTGCCGTGCAATTGCCAAGTCATTATACTTATTATAGAAATAAAGGTGCCTAATATTGATACGGTCATTATAAATGTTGATAAGTAATTGTTTAGATAACAATTTATAACAAAGTTGTTGCATAGGTGATTCCATAGACACTAACTAAAATAACTGACATGGTCTTACATGAGATATCACAACTTTTTATAGCGAAAGAACTGCGTTAAGAGACTTCTTTTACATTTTATGTTTTTGATGGGATCTCATTTATTTTTGTAGGTCATCTTCCTTTTTTTTCTCGAGTAATATATCTTATAGCTACTGATATTCTTAAAGCCCAATCTCTGTCTCTATTGATTTTTCTCTGAGGCTTTGATATAAAATTTTTTGACAATTCTGGACGGTAAATGCTTCTTAGTCGATTATATTCAACGATTGCAGACTCCTGAGCTACTACTTATGTATATTTATTACCTCTACAGGTTTATAAATGGATTCCAAAATTTTATACATAAAACAATACATATATAAATAAAACTAATATAGTATATAAATAAAAAGAAACAAAAAGAAACGTATGCTAATAAAACTAAATAAATCACTAAAAAACTAAACTTGCTATTCCAATTCATCTCTTGAGATCCTTTTCTGTAGTTCCCCCATGGATCTGTTCTGGGACCGATATTGTTTCTTATAGTGATGAATTCCGTTGTTGGGTGGATTGTCGGCTTCCCTCTCCACATATTGCTCTTCTTCTCTCCTCAACTTTCTTCATCCAATCTATCCCTCTTCCATCCTCGTTTAAAACCTCTTCTCTACCCTCGTCCCTTTCTCTCATTTCTGAACATTCGTTCAGCCAGTGTTCTATTGTCTCCTTGTTTTCTCCACACATCCTGCATACTCTATTCCTATCCTCCATCCAAAATTTATTATCTCTCTCTTCATTTCCACATCTGAATCTTGCTATTGTCACTCTCTCTTTTCTACTTTCTCTTCCTAGGTACTTTGGCAGTTCTTCCGTTATTATTTTTCCATATTTCCCATTGTACCTAGACTCCCTAATTCTTGCTCTCCTTTCTTGCCTTTGCACATCTCTATCTCTCTGGACCAATTCCTCTGTCATTACTCTACCTCTCTCTCTCGCATTCTTTCTATCTCCGCTCATGCATACCCGTTTCTTTCTAGATATGCCTCCCTCTCTTTCCACACCCCCTTTCCTATTTCTTTCCTATTTTTCTTTGAGGCACTCTTGCAGAATTCTGCACTCTCCTCTCTCTATCACTCTCTCCTCAAAACTTATTGCTCTCTTTCCTGCTTCTATTCTTATTCCATCTCTCTTTGTTTCCTACATCACTATATACCCCGGGGTCTCTCTACCTAGTCCTAGCACCCATTTCAAATATTTTTCTTGCACCCTTTCCAGCCCTTCTTGCTCTCTCCATCCCCATATTTCCGCTCCATACATCATCACACTTTTCACCAGGTTATCAAACATCATCACTCTTCCTTCTATAGTCGTGTCCAACTTTTCTCTCTCCTATTCCCCATACCGCTCCTAGTATTTTATTGGCTTTCTTTACTAACTCTCTCACGTGTGCTGTTTCAGTATTTCTCTCATTAAACACGTACCCTAGGTATTTAAATTCTTTTACTTCTTCAATTTTCTCCTTCTCCCATCTCCACTCAATTACTCTTCTCCTGCCACCCCCTTTTCTAAACACCATCATCTTGGACTTCTCCACATTCACTGTCAGCTTTTTCCTCCTCATATATTTCTCCATGTTTCTTATCATTTCTTTCATCCCTTTCTCGTCTCTCGCTAGCACCACCAAATCATCCGCGTAGGCTAGGGACCACACTTTTTCTTTGCCCACCACGACCCCACCCGTCTGCGCCTTGCTGAACATCTCCTCTATGTCTCCAATAAATGCTGCAAACAGGCTGGGGCTTAGTGGGCAGCCTTGTCTCACTCCCTTATGCGTATTAAAACCTTCGCTCACCCTTTCCCCAACTCTCACTCTACTTATTGTTTCTTCATAAATCTCTTCTAATTTTGCTATCAGATGTTCCTTTATCCTCTTCTTTCTCAGGCATTCCCACAGTGCCTCTCTTGCTACATTATCAAAGGCCGCCTTCAGGTCCACAAATAATGCATACATCCTGCCGCCCTTCTTTTTTATCTCATTCCCTACTATGTGATTCAAGATGTATACATTATCCATGGTCCCTCTCCCTTTCCTAAATCCCGCCTGTCCGTCTGGTATCACACCTCGCTCCTTTAATTCCTTCGTCAATCTCTCTTCTACAATCATTGCATATATCTTATATGCTGTATTGAGCATGGTGATCCCCCTGTAATTGCTTGCTGTTTCCCTTTCTCCTTTCTTATATATGGGGCATATTATCCCCTCTTTCCACTCCTGTGGGAAGCCCTCTCCCTTCCACACTCCATTCATTATCTCCAACAGCCTGTCAGCTTCCCTTTCAGTTCCATATATCCACGATTCATTCTGTATACCGTCCCTCCCCGGTGCCTTTTTCTTTTTCAGTTTACTCAGTTGTTGTTCTAATTCTTCTCTTGTTATCTCTTCTATTTCTCCCACCCTGTGTTGACTCTTTTTCTTTTCCTGTCTGATTTCGTCACCACCCAGCAGCTGACTGAAGTACTTTCTCCATTCCTCCATAGTAATTCTATTACTCACTCTTTCTACTTTTTTCTTTCTTTCCCTATTTATGTATTTCCATACCTCTTCTTCCGTCTTTATGCCTTTCATCTTTAGTTCTTCTTCCATCCATTTCTTTTGCTTCTTCTCCTTGCATACTAATTTGTACCTCTTGCGTGCTCTCTTGTAGTCCTCATTACTTGCTTTTCCTCTTTTCCAATTTCTTAATTTCTTTCTTACTGATTGCTTCCCTTCCCTGCATTCTTTATCCCACCACTCGTTTTTCCAAGCCCCCACCTTCACTCTTGTCTCTATCACTTTTTTTTCTGTTGCATTTTTTACGTGATCACCCAGTTCTTTCACTTTTTCGTTTATCCCTTCCTCTTCGTATCTAGCCTCCCTAAGTCTTGTTCTATAATTTTCTATTGCTTCTTCCGTCCCGATATTCTTCACAATTTTTCTTCTAACATCCTTCTCACTTCTTCTATTTTTCTCTCTTCCTTTTGTCTTCACTTCCAATGGCATATGATCCGACTCGACTCTTTCTCCCACCTTGAATTGTTCTATTTCATCCCATGCTTCTTCATTCACCATAACATAGTCAATAACTGTCTCCCCTCTTGGTCCGATATATGTGTACTCTCCTTTCTCATCTCCTATACTGTTTCCATTAAGTATGTCCCACCCTCTTTCTTCTACTAGACTTATCAGTAGTCTCCCTTCGGCGTTTTCTGTTGTGTCTTTTGTTGGTCTTCTTTCTATTGTTGTTTGTTCTTCTTCTAGCCGTATTCCTTTGTCCTTGTCCTTGCAGACTCCTGAGCTTTGATACTAAGAAAGTCGACGTTAATTAGATGTAATCCACCCAGACTTGTCACTCTGGAAAGTGCCACCCACGTATGCTTGACCACATGTGAACACTGAAGAACCAATGTACATCAGTGCACTGTTTAGACATAGCCCTTGACTTTTGTGTATGATAATAGCATAGTCTATACATAAGAAACACAAGCTACACAAAATTAATTTTTTTTTTAAATAATCATTATTTTTCATATAATGGATAATTAAATTTCAGGATTTTTTATTTTTTCCTTCCTTTATACGCCAAAGGCTAACTAAAATTAAAAACTTGGAGTTTGTAAGATTGTTAGAAGTACCTTAGAATTTTGATGATCAGTCACAAAATTAAGAGGTTTTTAATAATCATTATTTTTCATTTAATGGCTAATTATATTTCGGGATTTTCCATTTTTTCCTGCCTTTATAGGCTAAATGCTAACTAAAATTCAATATTTGAAATTTGTGAGATAGCTAGAAGTACCTTAGAATTTTGATGATCGGTGACAAAATTAAGAGATTTTTAATAATCATTATTTTTGAATTAATCGATAATGAAAGTTAGGAATTTTTCATTTTTTGCTTCCATTATAGGTTAAAGCAGAGCTTTCCAAACTGTTGGTGATGTTGGTGACACACTTTTTAGACAAACAAAATTTCGCGACACAATAATACAGTACAGTAGCAAACCAGAGTTTAAGGGCGAAACTAATCCCCTTATAAAGGATACAATAGTAAAAAACACGTACAATAGTAAAAAAATTTTATAACTTCTTATCATTTTAATGAGATACATGAGCTTGATTGGATGAACACAGCTTTTTAATATTCGGTGGAATTATTAGACAAAGACACTCGCATTTCGTCATCAAGCATTTTTAAGCTTCCACGTTTCAATGTCTTTATGTTTGTCATTGTTGAAAAGGATACTTCACAAATGTATGTAGTGGAAAACTGTAGAAGAATTTTTAACGCTTTTTTACCTATGTACGGATGCATTTTAGAAACGTAAATCCAAAATTTATCTAAGTTAATCTCTTTATACATCATTAACATATTTCGATCATTTTTTATTTCAGCTAATTCTTCTTCTTCAATAAGCGAGAAGTTAATCGTTGCAGTTGAAATAAATGGATTTCTGATCCAATCATAGTCTTGGATTTCAATATTTGGGAAATAATGTTGAAATTTCTCAACGAGTAATGTTAAATGGTCAACAATTAACGCAATAATATCATATTTTAGCTCACATTCATCAGTTTTGGAAAACATTTCAAAATTTACTTCTTTCACTTTCCTTTACCAAATTGCTATCTTGTCTCTCATAGCACAAATTTTATCTACCGCTGTTAAGAGATTTTCTCCTTTTCCTTGTATACTGGTGTTTACTTTATTCAAATGTTCAAATATGTCAGCAAGATATGCTAATTTTGTGCACCACAGTTTGTTTTGAATTAGATCGCAGAATTCATTTTGCTGATTTTCTTCAAACAGTCTAAGCATCATTTCTCTCAATTCGTATTCACGACAAAGCACTAGACCTCTTGAAAACCAACGCACTTCTGTGTGTAGTAAAAGCTTTTTAAACTTTGCCCCCATTTGTTCACAAATATGAGCAAATAATCTTGATTTAACAGGTCTACTTTTTATGTAACTCACCATTTCAACCTTTTTGTCCATAATCTTTTTCAATTCGCAATCAATGGTTTGCGCCACTAGTTCTTCGCGATGTAAAAAGCAATGAGTTAATATATTTTTATTTTTCATTATTTAATTTTCATTATCTTTCTTTGCCAACGCTATAAAACCTTTTGTTGAACCAATCATTGAAGGAGCGCCAACTGTACATATTCCTTCACAATTTAACCAATTTAAATTATTTTCGTTCATGAAGTAATCTAATGTTTTAAATATATCTTCGCCCCAAGTTCTCATTGGAAGTTCTAAGCAACACAAGAATTGTTCAATAATTCTGCCAGTATGAACGCAACGTATAAAAACTAGTAATGGTGCCAACCCACTGACATCTGTAGATTCATCTAACTGTAATGCAAAGACCATATTACTATCTTGAAACATGTCCTTAATTTGCAGTTTAATATCATCAGACATGTCTGGAATACGTCTTCCAATCGTGTTATCTGCCAAAGGGATTTTATTGACTTCTATCTCAAATTCTGGTCCAAACATTGTTCGAACAATAGCACAGCAAGATTCCTTTATAGTAGTTTCAGCTATACTGTGTGGCTCCTTATTTTTGGCAATTATTTGAGCAATCAACTAACTTGCCCCTTGAGCTTTATCTGATGTCTTCATTCTCTTGGTGAGAGATACAGACTGCTTCTTTATAGATTTTGAAAGTTCAATAAAGCATTCTACTGGCTTTTGTGATAAATGACTGTGTTTTGAGGTAAAATGGCGCTTTAATTTGTTTGGTACTTACCATACTTTCATTTGCAAGTATCACCCCACAAATTAAACACTGGGGACAAGGATTTTTCTCATTGCCAGAAAATGTGAATCCTAGTTTCATATAATCATTATTATATAAACGAGACGTAGAATTTGTTCCTTTACAATTTTTACGTATTAATGCAGACCCTTCAACAACTGATACTTCCATAAGCGATATCATAGGTTCATCACAAACGTCAACTTCAACTTTTCTTTTTTTAATTAGAAACTTATCCATTTTACGAGTAATTCAACACCAATTTAAGAACTAAGACTGAATTATAACTAAATTTACAAATAAAAACCAAAGCTTATATATCCTAATGCGCATGGCTAAAGGTGGGGATATTTCAGCTGAAAAGGGTCGATAATATTTAATCATCTGTGGTTTTTTTTTTAAACCAATTTTTAAAAAGATTATTTGTTAGATGGGAATACTATGTTATTAACACGTTCAAAACCTAACCTAACATAATCCCATAGGTATTCCCATCTAACAAATAAGCTTTTTTTTTAATTTAATGTTATAGTCGCGATTATTCCCGCGACACACCTTCACACTGCAGGCGACACACTAAAGTGTCGCGACACACATTTTGGAAAGCACTGGGTTAAAGGCTAACTAAAATTCAAAATCTGGAGTTCGTAACATTGCTACTTCTACTACTATTTGGTTGGGGGAGTTAGATTTTGTTTGGTTTGGTTTTTTATTTTTTCCTTCCGTTATAGGCTAAAGGCTACCTAAAATTTAAAATTTGAAGTTTGTAAGATTGTAAGATTGATAGAAGTACCTTAGAATTTTGATGACCAGTGACAAAATTAAGAATTTTTTAAATAATCATTATTTTTCATTTGATGGATAATGAAATTTCGGGATTTTTAATTTTTTCCTTGCTTTATAGGCTAAAGGCTAAGTAAAATTAAAAATTATAAGTTTGTAAGATTGCTAGAAGTACCTTAGAATTTTGATCGTAGGTGTAGTGTGTCACTTACAAAATTACGAAATTTGACTGGCGATATTTCGTAAACTATAAGGTATAATTATTAGATATATTGGCAATATAGCCAGTTATAGTATGTCTCTTGATATCTAAAAATTCAAACTTCATGCTTTATCCACAACGAAGTTACAGGGGGTCAAAAGCCGATTGTCGCTTCGAGAAAAGATGGTACGGTTGTGCTCGACTTGGCGGGAGCACTGCCGTGCTCCCAGATTTGTTAACTAGTTACACTCAGTTAAGTAAAATTCACAATTTCACTTGCTCACAGTTTTATAACAATTGAAGATGTCAAAATTTTGTTTAATTACAAAGAAAATAAAAAGTTTTTAAAACAGTGTTTTATCTGTTTTCGAATCTACAAAAGTTACCTAGTATTTATCAATTCAGTGTAGGTAGTCAAACTTTGTCCAGTCTTCAAAGAATTTTGGTTGAGGTTTAAAAATAATTTAAGTTATGGACATATTAATTATACAAAAGTTATAGCTTGAGCACGTTCCTTTAAGGAGGTTCGAGCGTAACAAAATAGTGCTTGAATTTCTCTATATTTTCAATTATTCTAATAGTTGTTAAAATTCATTATTTTTATTTATAATTAATTAAAACATATTAATTAAATCATAACAAATTTAAAAATTTGTAATTACTATTTATTTAATAAAATAAAGTTATTAAATGACTTCGTTATTTTTAACTTATAAGGTGACATAAAAATATCTGGCTAACGTCAGTGTTATGAGTCGACTGGATGTAAAGGGATCAGAATTTAATTAGCCCAAGATGTTGGCCGAAAACCTTGAATTACCAAAAGACAAAAATTAATAGATAATCTGTGTAAAAAGCTGGAGTGTATTCTATCAAATAGTTCATTTTTTATTTCTCTGTTTACACAAAAGTTTTCATGGAGAATACGTTATTTAGGGTAAGTCATGGAGAGATCGACCACCGAGTGAGACCGACCAGTCGGGATAACTCAAAAACAAAACTAGGGAGGGATGTGTGCGTCACATATATGGTAAAATTAGTTCAGCTTGTTGCAACAAACTTGATTTATCAGGCCGTGGCAACAGTTTGAATTTATAAATTAAATTTGAAATTTTGTGCGAACATGAAAGTTTTTTGATATATTTACTGTGTTGGTTATATTTTGAAAACGTGTTTAAAAAGTAATTTAAAAAAGTTTATTTAAACTATATCGATACTGAATGATAAAATATGTATAAGACTATAAAATAACCCCAAAAATATAGTCGTTACTTGTATTTCTTCCAGTTAACAAGGTGGTCGATCTCTCCCGTGTCTTTGGTATAGTTCGAACACATTTATCCGGGAGAGATTTGAAAGAAATTATAGATTTAATGAAGCCCAATAATATTTTTACAGAATTATAAAAATGCCCACAACTTATAAAAGAAATTCCATTTTTTGCCACGAAAACCAGCAGGAAAGGTGTTGTTAATTATCGATGGCCATACCTCTCACACAAATTCAGTGGAAGTACTGGAATTTTGCGACATAATTCTACTTTGTTTGCCGAGTCACACGACGCATTATCTTCAACCATTAGACAGATCCTTTTTTGAATCACTGAAAAACCAGTACTACGCGACTTGTAACAATTTCTTAAAAACAAATCAAAATAGGAAAATATCAAGGTTGGTATTTGGAATCATTTTGGGACAAGCCTGGGGTAAGTCGGCAACGGTGGAAAATGGGATGTCCGGCTTTAGAGCCACATGTATTGCACCGTTTAATCCAGACGTTATTCCAGATTACGCGTATATTGCCATTCAAATGGAACAAAATAAAGAAGAAACATTACATGGCTCAAACAGTACTACTAAAAAGCCATCTCCTCCTTCGACTCCGACACGGTTCACTACTATTCAGGCAACTAACAATCATATTTCGTCACCTCTGCCTAGTTGTTCGCACTACTCTTTCACTGCAACAATTTCTATTGACCCCACACCAGAGAAATTGTTGGAGAACGTTATTTCGCCAATTCCAAAAACTAGTGCCAAAGTAGTAGTTAAAACACGAGGTAGACAGCTTGCAATCATTCTAAATAGTTCAGACTGCATTAAGATTCAGAAGAATAAAAAAAATACAAAGAAACAAACAAGCTGTCCAATTAAAAACAAAATGTGGTCAAACAGGAAACACTATTTGAATCTTCAGATTCAGACAGCGAGGAAGTCCAGTATTGCAGGAAAGTAATACATCAGTTGAAGAATGGGATGAAAATGAATGCGTAGGGTGTGAGGAAAATTATTTTAAAACCACTAAGAACGATGACTGGATCAAATGTGTGATATGTAGTCGTTGGCTTCATAATGAATGCTCAAAATTCGAAAATTTCTGCGATTTCTGCGGAAAATAAAAAAAAAACGTAAAATCTAAATATTGGTTATTATTATCCCTGTTGCTAATTAAACAACAGGGATAATAATAACCAATATTTAATACCACCGAGAGGATTAATACCATCGATTATTAAAATTATAAAGGGTCCGCCAATAAGCGCGCTCGATCTTTAAAATAAAATAAAGCAAGTTGTGTGAGAGGTATAAATGAAATTTATTTATTGTTTGAAAGAGTATTCGAAGGCATTATGTATGGAAAATAATATCGTTCAAATGGCCACCTCGGCTTTGCTTGGTGGCGCGCATACGAGAAGTCCAATTTCCAATGACTCTGGCGCACAAATCGGGCTGTATTTCATCGATGGCGTGGCGTATGTTGACTTTGAGGTCATCAGTGTTTTGTGGTTGGTTTGCGTAGACCTGTGATTTAAGAAAACCCCACAAGAAATAGTCTAGTGGGGTTAAATCGCACGATCTCGGTGGCCAGTTGATGTCGCCTCCGCGCGAGATAACCATTCCTCCGAAGCGCTCGTGCAGAAGATCCATTGTGGCGCGCGCTGTGTGGCTCGTAGCCCCGTCCTGCTGAAACCACATATCCTCGACATCCATATTGTCGATTTCATGCCAGAAAAAGTTCGTTATCATGGATCTGTATCGTTCGCCGTTTACCGTGATGGCCACACCATCGTCGTTCTCGAAGAAATTCGGCCCGATGATGCCTCCGGCCCAAAATCCACACCAAACAGTTACCTTTGCTGGGTGCATTGCGACCTGGTGGACCTCCTGTGGATTGTTCTCGGCCCAATAACGGCAATTCTGCTTGTTGGCATTCCCATTTATCCAAAAATGTGCCTCATCGCTGAAGATGATTTTGCGACCAAACTCGGGGTCGACTTCCAACTGCTCTAAAGCCCAATCAGCGAAGATACGGCGCTGTCTATGGTCGTTTATTTTGAGCTCTTGTGTCAGCTGGATCTTGTATGGATGCATGCCCAAATCCAGATGCAAGATTCGGCGAAGTGATGTTTCCGAAAGGCTGAGTTCCTGTGCGCGACGTGAAATTGACTGTCGCGGATTTTCACGCACACTATCGCGCACAGCGGCGACATTCGCGGCAGATCGGACGTTTCGATGACGCGTCGGTGTTGGCTTATTGTTCACCGAACCGGTTGCCTCGAATTTGTTTATCAAACGACGGATAGTCGACTCAGCAGGACGACCAATTGCACCGTAAAATTGGCGGAGCGCGCGGAACGTTGCCCGAACCGATGAATGATTTTCGTAATACATTTTAATGATTTGCACATGTTGCTCGCGGCTGAATTGGTTCATGGTAATTTGTGAAGATACACTGAATAATAACAACTAGGTTTGACAACTCTACCACAAACAACATGGCCGCCATCAGCTGTTAAAGATCGAGCGCGCTAATTGGCGGACCCTTTATAAGAACTTTATTTCCCATTACCAGTAAAATCTAAATTTGTTTATACTTTTGTATTATTATTATTATTATTCTGTTTTAAGTTCTAAGATACATGTTGTGTTATTTTTTCCTCGGTCGGTCTCACCCGTAGTTGGTGGTCGGTCTAACCCGGACATACGGGTGAGATTGACCAGTTGTAATGTTTGTACTTTTCATTCAAATAAAAAAAAACTGTTTGTATGATATAATAAATTATTATTTATATATTATCTAAACCCTTTAAGCAATGCTTGAACGGTAAGAAAAAAAAATATCTCAGAAACCAAAAAAGTTATGTCTTTTTATAAAAAGTGGTCGCATTCTTCCGGACTTACCCTATACTAAGTAAGGATTGTTAAAATTTTTGAAACATTCGATTTTAAAACTAACAATATTGGGGTCCACAGACGTTCAAAATGTTTCTATCTTTTTCTCTTCTATAAGCTGTTTTCGCGACGTTGCCAAACCAACTGTCATGTGAATTACTGTCGATAAACTAGTTTCAAAATAAAAATTTTAATTTTAATTATTTAAATAATTACATCGGGAACATCAAGCTTGTCAGCCATTCATCAAGCAGGAACCTTTGTATAAGATTCGAAAAAGCATTATTTTTGAATTGTTTTTCCGGATAAACTAAACGGGGGCTCACTTTCAAATGTTGGGAGGACATAAATAAAATATTGATCTGCATGTATAAAAAGTTTCAAAGCTTAAACTTGACAAAAATATTTAACATGGGATTCGCTCGAACCTCCTTAAAAGAGTGTAATTTATTACCATTGAGGTATTATTTTATTATCAATTTATTACCATTGAGTATTAAGTTGGTTATCAACAGTTTTATAAAAGTAATTTAGGTTATTTTTCGAAATTAAGATGTTTGTGAAAGCGGAAGCGTAAAATCAAGTTTTTTTAACAAGTTTCTTCCAAGCTTGCAAATTTCAAAGCTTTGGATTCTAGCGAATCCAAATTCGTAAACCTCATTTATTAACATAGTTGTGGTATTAGGTTAGTTATCAAGGTTTTTATAAAAGTAGTTTAGTTTAGTTTTGAAAACTAAGAATTTTGTCAAAGCGGTAGCTCAAAATCAAGATTTTTTCAAAGCGTTCAATTGTCAAACTTTTCGTAAACTGAAAATGCGTGAATCCGGCCGTTTGTAAAATTATCGACAAAATAAGGGAAAAATGAAACTTGCAAACAAGGAACAAGCCTCGCATAAATTAAACGTCGCCAACTAATGCATTTTTAATGTACTATATAAGATTTGAAAAATCGTTTAAATAAAAATAGCGTTTTTTATTCACGAAATAAATTAGTAATTATTTTACTAAGCACGTTTAAAATTAACTTTACTTATTTTTTTTATTAATTTACTTTTATTTATTAATTATACTTTAGTCTACCTAGAATTTTGAAATTTTCCTTAATAACCCGTTTTAAGATAATAATAGATAGTAGGTGTAAGTTTCACAAATTAGTTTTATTTAAACACTTTATCGATTTCGGCTTCGTCAGAAGAGCGTAATCTTCTGACAAAAGGCCTTAGAAGCCGAAATCGATAAAGTGTTTAAATAAAACTAATTTGTGAAACTTATACGTAGTGTCTCTATTATCTATTACTCCTATTATTTTTATAATGTTTCGCCTAGTGCCTACAGCTGAATATTTTTAAAAGTTTCGAAAAGAAATTACTAAACCAAATTCGTTGAGAATTTCATTAGATCCAATAGAGTGTATAATTTGCTGTTTAATTAGTTAATTAGTTACAACCAGTTAAGTAAAAGTCGTTACGATTATGGAAGTTATAAAGGGATTTCTTCAAAGTTTTACAACAAACGAGGATATCGAAATTTTATTTAAATTAAATTTGTTGCCAAAATGTTTAAAACGGTGTTCTATTTGTTTAGTTTAGATTTAGTTTTAGTTAAGTTTAGTCACGTTTTGTGAAGTTGAAAAGTTGTGTTTAAAAACATAAACAAATTATTATTTATGTATTATAGCTTCGAAATTTCGCTTAAAAGAATGTTCGATTTATTACTATAGGGTTAGTATTAAGTTAGTTATCAAGGTTTTTATAAAAGTAGTTTTGGTTAATTTTTAAAGCTAAGATTCTTGTGAAAGCGGAAGCCCAAATTAGGTTTGAAACAAGTTTTTTTCCAAGCTTTCAACTTTCAAAGCCTTAGATTCCCGTGAATTCGTATGTCGGAATATGGTAGAATATCGGAGCCAACTGTTTATTAAATAATGGACAAAATAGGAGAAAAAATAAAGTTGCAATAAGTAACACGCCTCGCACAAAATGAGCTTTTCTAACAAATACATTTTTAATGTACTTTAAAACATGTAATTTAAAATATGTAAAAATAAATTTACAAAAGTTTTCTTGCAATTATCAGCTTAGTATTAAATAGAAACATTTGTATCTTGTCTTCAAAGATAATAATTTCCAAGGAATCACTGTATTCATATCGTCAATCAAGTTGACGTCGTTAATGTAACTAATGTTTCTATAAAAAATATTTCTTAAAAACAACTACTTCACTGGCAAACACTACGACTGATATTGAACTACATTAAGAAAGTTTTTGGGTTCTATGTAACCCCGTAATTTCAAAAGAAACTATATCTTAATGAAATACAAAAGATAATTGTCAATTAATTCATGAACATCCATAGACGCGTTTCTGCCTTTTGGTTTCAAAAGTATGGTATCATCATTAACAACAAATTAGAAATAAAGTGAAATATGTCTTACCAAGGGTGTTTTTAGAGCTAAATGGTATTATCGTTTTGAGATTATTCTGTTCATAGTCGAACCAGGTATCGTGATATTGAAAAAAAAATATATGTAGTGCTTGCTGTACTAGCGGACAATTAATTAACATTGTTCGAAGTAAATTTATTAAAGAATTTTTGTTCAACAATTTTTGTTCAACTTTAACTTTTCAAATTCAACTTCATTGACCAAGAAGTCATGAGACATTATTTAAAAAAAAAATATGAATTTAATGTAGACAGTCAAGCATTGTCAATTTTTAAACATTTTTTATTGTAGTTTAAAAACAATTGAAGTCATAAAAATTATATTTAATCAAAAGGTATAATTTGGACATTTCGCTTTAAAAGATTGTTCGATTTATATCCGTCAAGGTAGTATAGGGTACGCCACAACAGATAGTTTATAACGTTGAGGGCCTATTTAAAACAAACGGCGCAACTAAGAGAAATGGGGTTTATTTTATTTCATTCGGTACATTATGCAGTTCTATGTATCAAGTTTTAAAGATGACATTAGAAAGATATATACAGCGATATATTCTTGAAGTCGATTTCTAAAGTTTTCGGCCGCATTTTGGCACATCCCGACGTGTATATCGGCGGTTTCTTCCCCAATACGATCGTTGAGTTCTTCCAAGGCGCGAGGCCGACGTTTAAAAACATTTTCCTTTAAGTAGCCTCACAGGAACAAGTCGAAAATGCTTAAATCAGGTGAACGTGCGGGCCATTCCACATTACCTCTCAGAGAAACTAGCCGTGAGGGGAACATCTGTCAAAGTTTCTCCATTGAAATTGGAGCAGTATGGGCTGTAGCACCGTCCTGTTGAAACCAAATTTCTCCCAGATGGGTTTCCTCCGTTAGTTCTCAATTGAGGTTGGCTGACAGTCCAGGGTGTGATGCGCAATATATGGTCACCAGCGGCTAGATAGCGTCTTCACCCCAACTGCACACTCACCTACACGTGGTACGCCCCTGTTACGCTGTGCAACCTGGTGGAAGGTTTGGGTAACCAATCCCAGCTGGAAACCAGGTCAGCAAGCTGAAGCGTATTTTGGGGTCTAGGTAGGGCTAGTACCTGGCGTAGCTGTGGAATGGTCTCCTAGACTGGGTAGGGACAGCGGCGGGTTACCTACTCTATGGACGGCGGCGGAATGTAACAGGCTCTCAAAAGTACGGCGGCATCCCCCAGCCCTGAAGATTGGGGCTACTGTCTTTGCTATTTAAGGGTACTAACTCACACTAGTTGTTTAAATTATCTGTGCCACTAGAATCGGCGATTATAACGCCTTGAGAAAAACACTTCTGTCAACTCTACATCGATGACATAGACGCAGTAAATCCTGACACAGAAGCATACTAACGTACTAACATCACTCAAGAACCATGGACCGTGTCCGATGAGAAACTGAAACAATCGATCACCAAATTGAAAAACCGCAAGTCCGCGGGATTAGGCGAAATATCCAACGAATTATTGAAGCACGGAGGGAACACACTATCCAAAGAGCTACACGTGTTCTTTAACAAAATCATAGAATTCAAAAAACTACCAAACGAAGAGAAAGAAAGCATAAGCATCCCAATCTTCAAGAATGGAAGCAAAATAGACCCAGAAAACTATCGAGGAATTACGCTATTAAATTCAGTACTAAAACTATTCACTAAAATACTGGCAGAAGATATATCCTCCCTTTGCATATGCGAAAAGCAACAAGGCTTCAGTAAAAACAGGTCAACCATCGATGCCATCTTTGCTATCAGGCAAATTGCTGGAGAGGCTATAGAATACAACAAAACAGCATATATGTGTTTGATAGATCTTACGAAAGCATTTGACCGCGCAAGAGTCACTGACGTTGTGAAACTTCTCAAAAAGAAAAACGTGCACCCGTATTTCAAGCATTGTTGCGGAGTTAAATACTAACAACTGGACCAAAATACAAGTAGAAGGCAGATAGAAGGTACGCAGACTACCCGTGCAAACTGGAATAAGACAAGGCGATAGCCTAAGCCCCATCCTCTTCAACTTGATTATGGACGAACTTATAACGGAAGTAAAAAAGGTTGGAAAGGGATACTCACTAGGGGACAAAGAACTAAATGTAATTTGCTACGCGGAAGATGCCATGCTGGTCTCAGAAGATGAAGACAACCTACAGAGAATGCTCTATCCGTTCGAAAGGACAGCTGCCAAATACAAAATGGAGATATCGGTAGCAAAACCAAAAGCATTAACCATCTCAAAAGAGCCCAGAAGATGTAAATTGGCTATATACAATAAACCAGTATAACAGGTTATGAGTTTTAAATATTTCGGCGTCAACATCACGAGCAGCAGAGACCTCATAGATATAATGACAATGCAACAATAAATATGTCAATTGAAAGCAAAGTCCGCATATATAAGACCTGTGTGAGATCCGTTATGACCTACTCTAAAGAAACAAGAGCCGAAAATTCCAAAACTAAATGGATTATCCGTACAGCAAAGATGAGGTCTCTAAGATCCATAGCACGCTACACACTAAGGGACCACAAAAACGAAGATATCCGAGAACTTTGAGATATCCAAGACGTAGTGAGATGGTCCCGAAACCGAAACATGAGAGATCATGTTGAACAGATTGCCAAAAATTCCAAGGGATGGTCTCCCAAGATGCAGGAGACTACCAGGACTAGGATGTCCACCTATACGTTGGTATGAAAGCTGGAATTTGTCATCCCAGCTACAACTCTAAGAAATTAGAGAACAAGGCAGATGCCTTACAAAAAGGAAGAAGAGGAAGAATCGGCGTCTGTACCTATAGAAGCAGGCGGGGTATTACGTGCAAGCCCCCTGTTACTCTGTGCACTGTCTCTCTCATTCACCGTCAACTATCCCCACGCCTTCTTCACCAACAAACTGTTCCCTACACGCCACACCAACATATGATCTGGCAGTATCAATATATTATTATGTAATTAAAGCCAACGTACTATCCGATCTTGCATCGGTGTTTGGAGCCACCAATAGGCCTATGAGCGGAGGTGGCGATGGCAACGAAGGTAAGGGAAGGGAAAGGGAAGGTAACGAAGAAATCCTGACGACGACGAACGAACAAAATTTTACAACATGAAAACATAACGTTTGGCGGTGACAGTCACAGTCCGTCCATTTTCCTCATAAAAATAAGGCACAATCACCCCCAAATTTTGAAATTACACACCACATGATCACTTTTGGAGAGTGAAAAGGTTTTCCCTTGGTTATCGGTGTCGGGTTATTTTCGGTGTAAGTGACCGTGTGGTGTAATTTCTAAATTTGGGAGGTGGGTGGGCCTTATTTTTATAAGGAAAATATGCGGACTGTGACTGTCACCGCTAAACGTTATGTTTCCATGTTGTAAAATTTTGTTCCTTCGTCGTCTTCGGGATTTCTTCGTTGCCGATGATCCTTCCCTCATTGCCATCGCCACCTCAGCTCATGGGCCTGTTGGTGGCTCCAGAGATCGTTGCGAGTTCGGATGGTACGTTGGAAGTACCGAAAATGTTGATTATTCGCCGCTCCAAAGAGATGTAAGTATGCCTCGTCCCTTGAAAATTGAAAAAACTTGACATCGAATGGATCTGATTCAATATTTCTTGGGAGCAATTCATGCGGTTTTCATGAGGAGACTTCAATTCTGATGCAAAAGTAATATTGTAGGGGTGGAATGATAAATCATGATGCAAAATCCTCCTTAGTGAACGCACACTGGGTGGCAACGAAAGCACGGCCATTTTCCGGACCAAAGCATAGTAACGACTGAAAATGGCATGATCCTCCCGACACAATGAAACCTCTCCCAGGTTTCTATCTCCAGCACACAAGATGCACAAATTTGCACTATTTGTTTTGACGCACCCTCAAGTTTGTTATCAAGGACGCACCCTTAAGTTACTGAAAGTAGTTTTATTTATTTTTTTATGCAAATTTTTTTATGAAAACGGAAGCGCAAAATCAAGTATTAAACAATTTTTTTCCAAGCTTTAAAATTACAAAGCTTTGGATTCTCGCGAATCTACTTCCGTAAGCCGGAATTGAGTTAATCCAGCCGTTTACAAAATAATCGACAAAATATGAGAAAATTTATTATCGCCTTGAATAAAATCAACTTAAATAAAATTGCTAACAAATGCATTTTCAATGTGCTTTTAAAATTTTGTAAAATCGCTTCCTTAGCGGTTCATTAATAGTAATTTCTTCTAAGATCCTTTTAGATGTAATTAACATTTAATTTCAATAACAATAATTAATGAAAAAAATTATATTAAATATTGAGGTGGACAGGACTCCTTAGCCGTAGTGAAGGCGACTTGTCTAGGGGTGGCAACTAAGAATAATAAGCCTCCCAAGCTAACAACTTAGTTAGTTTTTTGGAGAGTGGCTCACCACTTTCCCACGAAAAATATTCTTCAACTGGGTTAAGGTTACCCCTGGTGGTAACCAATCCACCGTCACCTATGGTGACGTTAGCGGACCTTCGGATTCTGGGGAGTCCGCACCAACATGCTTTAAGGATGAGTCGGAGCATCCTGAAATCACCGGACGTAAACTCAGACCAAGACGGCAAAGCTTCATCGCAACATTTAATGCCAACTCACTGCTAAAAGTGGGTAAACTGAAACATTTGACTGATTCACTAACACGACACAAAATAATACTGACAGAAGTACAGGAAACCAGATTTACGGACGAACATGGCTTCGAGTCCCAAGGCTACAGATTCTTCAAAGGAAAAGTGGGTCAGCGGGTAATGAAGAACGTACCCCACTTAGGTACAAGATATATAATCAGTCACAGGATACTAGATTCAGTCACCGACTTCGAGTAGTAGTGTATCCGTCCTCTCTCTCAAATGCGCAAAAAAAGGGCTACAGTATAGTCAATGTACATGCCGCAGTCAACCAGGACAAAAGACGCAATCCAGACCGAACTGATAAATTCTGGGAAGACTTAGAAGATATTATCTCTAAACTTCCAGAGAGGCAGACCATCATACTTCTTGGAGACTTCAATGCCCAATTGGGAAGAGAGAAAAAATACAGAAACATAGTGGGCAATTATCCGGCGCATAAGCGAACCAACCGCAACGGAGAACGATTGATGGATCTGTGTAGGACTTTTAGGTTGATCATGAAGTCCACAGCCTTCAAACACTTGCCAAGGAAGCAGAAGACTTAGATTTCACCTAATACCAACCTGGGTGAATTCTAGATAGATCATGTGACCATTCCACGAAAATCTCAATAGAAAATACAAAACGTGAAGGTACTAAGAAGCACCAATCCGAACTCAGACCACTACCTCTCAAAGATAAAAATAAGACTCCAGCCTAGAAACATTAGATTACACAGAACCTCCAAAATAGTAAGATTTGACGTAGAGCGATTCAAGAGCAGCCAAGAAGCACAGACCTAAACAGCTGGGGCCAAGTGAAGGACACTCTTGTCAAGGCGGCCAATGAACTTGCCCCTCTCGCTAGAAGAAGGAAGCATCCGTGGTGGACTGAAGACTGTGATAATGCAATAGCCCAAAGAGAGATAGCCTGGGTGAAGTTCGATTCTAAAAAGACTAAGGAAAATTGGCATAATTTTTTGGAACAAAGAAAGGTTACAGCCAACATAATTCGAGGAAACAAACAAACCTTCATACAAAACCAACTAACCAAAATCGAAGAGAGCTTTGCTAAGAACAATTCCAGAGATTTCTTTGGAACCCTCAAGCAGAAAATTGGAATGGCTCCGCCAAGCCTCCACTTCAGAGACTCACAAGGCAAACTGGCTTATAACGACAAGGACAACTGCCACCTTTTGGCTCAGTACTTTAAAAATCTACTAACTGTGACCCACCCAGCGCAGACTTCGACTATAAACAAACCACACCAAACCCGGACTCGCTTCCCCCTTCATTGGAAGAAGTTGACCAGATCATTCAACTTCTTAAAAATAATAAGGCAGCTGGAGAGGACTCTATCGTTGCTGAACTGTGGATAGGTGATGGAAACAATGCCGCACGCAAGCTAACCGAGATCATCCAGGACATCTGGGAAACAGAGAAATTACGATCCGATTGGAAATCTGCTCTGATCCATCCGCTTCATAAAAAGGGAGATTATGTTGATCTTAACAACTACCGTGGAATATCTATCGTCCCGGTAACATACAAGATTCTCTCGAAGGCGTTACAAACGAGGGCAGAAAAGCAGTTGGATAGTCAACTGGGAGAATGCCAGGAGGCTTCAGGAAGACCAGATCCTGTGTTGAACAGATCCTCAATCTTAAAACTGTACTTGCATACTCCAAGATGAGAAATCGCAAGATGGCCTACGATTCCATTGATAGAGAAACGCTTATCAAAGTACTACAGGAACTAGGGCTAGACAGGAATACCCGCAGACTCTTTCTAGAAACTTTCACAACACCCATTCCAAGGTTAAATTTAGGAGCTAGATTTCAGTAAGCTTCGAAATAAAAACTGGAGTGAGACAAGGAGAAGTGGGGCAAACTTCTCTTCAACTCTGTCCTTGAAAACGTTATGAGAGAATGGCGCAAGGAACTAAACAATTTGAGGTGCTCAGAGTGGTATCTACCTCTGACGTAAGAACGATGGACTAGTTGCAGATTGCCTGGCCTTTTCAGATGACATGGCACTGCTTGCTGATGCTGATTCTCTTGAGATGGCAACAATTCAGGTAAACTGCCCCAGAAAACAGGCTGCCAAAGAGGGTCTTCAAGTGTCGCTGGAAAAAACAGAATTATTCAACAACATCAGAGAAGCACACAGATAGATGTTACTAGAACAGGTAAACATCAAGAGGACTGAGAAATTTAAGTATCTGGGCGGATGGATTGAATCCAACTTATCAGAAAGAGCATCATCATCCAAGAGAATCAACAAGCTAAAACTAACCTATCGACTGACTAAGAACACTTACAATCAATGTTCCCTGTAAGCTGCGCGGGTGCGCGGATGCGCAGTAGTTTTCGTGACATTTTAAAATTTGCGCAGATAAATTTATTTTCCGCGCACTTAAATTACGAGAAGTTGATTTCGTCTTCGAAATTGGTAATAGATTAACTAATATATTATTGTAACCAGCAACATATTACTATGATCAACAAACAGACCTGCAGCGCCATAAACCCGCTCTGGGTGAGTTCTGTCGAACATCCCTTTGGACATGTCGATGTACATGCGACTCTTAAGAGAAACAAATCTATGCCCACCTAGGTGATCTAATAAGAATAAAATTACATTAATATATCAAATGGGCAAAGAATTAACACCGAAGAAGTTTAGAAAGGGTGGGTTAGTCCAAGAAGCTAAAAAAATAATGTTTAATTGGAAATATCCAAAACTATTCTTTTGCTATTTGATATTATATTCTTCTTAGAGTGCCTTATCCGTTGCGGATGTTGGCGATTAGCATGGAAATCTCGGCTTTATCAACTGCTTGATAGTTGAATTGGTAAGTGAACAGATGATTTGATGTAAGGCCGAACCACTGGCATAAGTTCTTAAGCCAGGAGTTACGTCGTCTGCTGGTTCTCTTCTCCCATCTACTCTTCCTTGCATGACTAATTGTAATATGCGATGTTTGTCATTTCGCAATATATGCCCTAAGTATTGCAGCTTTCTTTCTTTGACGATTTTTCTTTCAATTCTTTATTTTTACCGATTTATTGGAATACTTCTTCATTTGTGATATGATGTATCCATGATATGCGCAAGATGTGTCAATATATCTTAAACTCGAAAGACTCCAGCCTATTTTGCGTCGCATGTCCAGGCCTCCACACCATATAGGAGAACAGGCATGATATAGCACCTTACCATTCGGATTTTAGGGGGAAGTGACATGCCGCTGGAGAAGAATTTTCTTTAGTTTGCGCAAAGAAGATCTGGCCTGTTCTATTCTTGCACAAATTTCTTTGGAGTAATCCCAGTCGTCATTTATGAGGGTACCATTGTAGATATATTTCTCTACTCTCTCAACGTGTTCATTGCCGAGTATTAGTGTATCTTGGTGTGGTTCCCTCGTTTTTAGATATCACCATGTATTTTGTCTTTGAGGTGAATAATCTGAGTCCATACCGTTCGCTTGTTGTTTTGACCTTGTTTATTACACTCTTTAAGCTCTCCAAGTTGTTTTTTACTATGATGGTATCATCAGCGTATCGTATTTTCGCCATTCATCTTAATACCTTCGTTTGCGTTTAATGCTTCTTGGAAAATTTTCTCAGAGTATATTTTGAACAAGATTGGAGATAGTACAGATCAAAACAGAGCAAAAACTTTGCCTTGATACGAATCAATGTATCATGTTGTACAGTGTCAAACGCTTTGGCAAAGTCAATGAAACAAAAGTGTACATCTCGTGCCATGTCTCTACACCTCTGTATCATGACTTGGAGTGTCAAGATTAATTAAGATCGTTCCGAGCGCATTCCGAAAGCCTAACTGCGTCTCTACCACATGTTCCTCACACCTATGATCATACATGCCAGTAGATCCTGGCATGTATGATCTTAAAAAATATCTTGTCACTGTAGTTCATTAAGATGATCAGACTATATTCGTCGCATCTCTTCGCAGATGTCATCCAGTCTGCTGGAATTTGTCCCGTATTGTAGCTTTGATTAAATAAGTCAGTGATGATGTTCAGTAATTCTGGGTGCGAGTTGCAACATAAATGAATCATTTCAGAGTGGATGTTATATGGGTCGGCTGCTTTCGCATTCTTCAATTATGTTATGGCTTTTTGAACTTCGTCTTTTGTAATGGCCGGTCCGTCGTTATTGGCGTTTAACGTGTCCTTTGAGTTCGATTAACTCAAGAATTTCTTTCATCATACATTCTTTCTTTGTTGTTTTTTGGTGCTTCAAGTAATTTTGGATCGTATTTTGGATAAGGCGTTTTAAGACGTTCCACTTTTCTTCTGTTTGTGTTACTGAATTGGTGTTATTTATACCATCGCTTAAAGATTGGCACACCTGTTCATTAATCCTTGAGTCCTTCAACCTTCTCATGTCCAGTATCGGAGCGCGGGCTTTTCGTGCTTCTTTGATATTATGGTTTGAATATAAAGTATAAAAAAGTATAAAAAATTGCGCAATTTGTTTTTAATTTTAATTTTTCTGCACACCCTAGACTTTGGACCGCGCAGCACTAATAAAAATGAGGGGGAACACTGCTTACAATAAGAAATGCCTATCAAGCAACCTGAAACTTAAGCACTACACATCAGTCTTACGACCAGAAGCCCTATATGCTATGGAGTGTTTTTCCTTGAACCGAAGAAGTCTAGTAGAGGAATTGTAAATCAGAGAGAGGAGAATCCTCAGGAAGATCCTAGACCTGGTAAAGGAAGATGAAAATTCCGAAGGCGGCATAACTCCGAACTCTACGAACATATTGAGATGCTCTCTGGCTGTCCAAGGAAAAGAAGGGTAGCTTTCTATGGCCACGTTGCAAGACTGCCTGCAAACCGACTAACCAAACTCTGTCTGTTCACCTTCTGGCAAAACAAGAGGGTTTGTAAGGTGTCTAAAGATTAATGAACAGGTGTGCCAATCTTTAAGCGATGGTTGACAGAAACCGATAAGGATATTAAAGAACTGGGAATAACAGATCTCCAAAACAGACAGTCTGTGAGACGCGCCTTGAAAGGTGTCCGTGGATTCAGGAAAAACCCCGAAGGAAAGGTACCCCGTGGACAGAAGAGAGAAAGGAGTTACACCGGCAGAAAATACGACAATAATGGGCAAAGATCAAAGCCCAACAGTTGAACAAGCGTGGTCCAAAGTAGGCCCATTCGAAACAAGAATAAGAAATAGATGAGGGAAACTATCCTATAGGCATATTCTCTGATTTGTTTGATTGGTCAAAGGCGTTTGACTGCGTTTCGCAAACGAAATTAATAGAAAAATGTAATCTTTGTGGAATAAGAGTGAAAGCGGGAAGATGGTTCCAGTCATATATTTCCAACCGGTTTCAATATGTGAAAGTTGGAAAGGCGACTTCGAAGGCAACATCTACTTCTATTTGGGTCCCACAGGAAACAATTTAAGCTCCGACCTTATATATTATATCGGAGCACTATGTACGCTGACGATATCAGTGTATTAATTTCTGGGTCAAATATGCAAGAGACAGAACAAGCTGCAAACAAAATATTAGCAAAAATGTATAAATGATTCACTGCCAATAATTCAAACCTTGAAAAAACTAAATATATTTGTTTCCAAAGAATTAGGTAAAAATATAAAAAAGACATTGATCTCAGAATTAATAATTATAAAAAAGAAAGAACTAAGAATCTTTATGAAGTGCGTTTGTGTATTTCTGGAGTAACATATGAAATGGGGGGTCATGACGGAGGCAATCGCAGCAAAACTAAATGGAAAAGTTTACTTACTAATTGTAAGATGATTGCGTGATTTAATTGGAAAACCGTTTTTAATGAAGGTGTACTATGCGGAAGTAGAATCTATCCTAGCGTATGGGATTTTAGTATGGGGGCATCTCCACTCACAAAAAGAGTTTTATTAGCTCAAAAAAGAATAATTAGAATTATTACAGGAATTAATGTAAACGAGTCGTGCAAGCCAGAATTTATAAAATCAAATATCTTAACTGTGCCATCAATTTACCTGTGGGAAGTGGCATGTCATATCTTCAAAAACAAACAAATTTCTTACAAATAAAGATATACATAGTGTTAACACAATAAGTGCGTCCAATCTTCGTAGCAAAAAGAGCAATCTTACTCTTTGTAGTGCAGCGCCTAGTCGACTAGGCGTTAAAATATTTAATAATCTGCCAAATAGATTCAAAGAAGAAAGGTCTTACAAATTGTTTCGCAAAACAACTAAAGAATTCTTTATAAACAATTGTTATTACACCATACATGCTTTCTTTAATCAGTGGTAATCCTTTCAAGAACTACAATTTTTAATTTATTTTCATTACTTACTTACTTACTCCTCGGCGCTACATCCCATGAAGGGCCTTGGCCTCTCTGACGATCGTAGCCCAATCCTGGCGATCTTCAGCTCGTTTCCTCCATCTTCTGACTCCCATCTTTCGTAAGTCATCCTCTACATCATCCAACCATCGTTTCCGTGGTCTCTCTTTGCGCCTTCTGCCACCTGGGTTTCCTCTGTGTACCTTCTTGACAGACCTGTCATCTGGCATCCGCTCTACATGACCCAACCATCTTAGTCTATTACTCTTTATTTCCAAAACTATGTCAGCATGACCGTATAGTTCCTCCAATTCCCTATTTTTCCGTATTCTCCATTGCCCTGCGTCATTCACTGCCCCAAAAATCTTTCTTAATATTTTCCTTTCCCATCTTCTCAGACATTCCTCTTCTGCCACCCTCATTGTCCATGTCTCTGAGCCATACATTACCACCGGCCTTATAACCGTTCGATAGACAGTTATCTTCGATTTTCTGCTCAGGCTACGTGACTTGAGAATCTTAATCAGGGCCCAGTATGCTCTGTTTCCCGCTGCAATCCTTGCTTTTATTTCTTCACTTATGCTGTTATCATTAGGTACCAACACTCCCAAGTACTTAAAATTCTTACAACTCTCATAGTTGACTCCATTCAACTTTATGAGTTTGTCTTTCACCGCTGTGTTTCTCCTGTAAGAGAAGATATACTGTGTTTTGGCGCCGTTCACTTGAAGCCCCAATTCTTCTGCCTCCTTTTCTAACCTACACAACCCATCTTCCAGCTCTTTAAATCTTCGAGACAGCATACACACATCATCCGCATACGCCAAATTCTGGTTCATGCGGTTAAACAGAGTACCAACTGGATTGTTGGTCTCCACTTTTCTCATCACTCTCTCCAGTACTATGTTGAAAAGTAGTGTGGATAATACATCGCCCTGTCTTAACCCTTGGTTGACTTCAAATTCCTTCGTAAGTTTTCCTTCTACTTCAACTTGGCATTTCGTTCTGTTGAGGGTCATTTGTATCAGACGTATTAGCTTATATAGACACTCCATATCCATCAGGGTCTGATACAGCTGTTTTCTTTTCACGCTATCATAAGCCTATCTGAAGTCCACAAAGAGCTGATGCATATCCACATTATACTCGTAGCATTTCTTCATTATTTGCCTTATCATGAAGATATGGTCGGTCGTTGATCTACCCTGTCGAAAACCACACTGATAATCTCCTAGAATCTCTTCTGCAAAAGGAGTGAGTCTCATAGCAATGACTTTGGCTAAGACTTTGTACACAACACTGAGTAAAGCTTTGCCACGGTAGTTTTCACATTTTGCTTTGTCCTTCTTCTTATGAATCGGGCAAATATTGGCCAAGTTCCACTCCTCTTCTTTTTCCCATACTTCGACGATTAGCTGATGGACAAGACGTGTCAAATGTTCACCCCCAGCCTTAATCATCTCTGCTGAAATGTTATCGCTTCCTGGGATCCAGATTCCATATTTATTTTCATTAGGTACTGTTTATTAGAACTTCAATAATATTTGTAAAAAATGCATTTTTATGCTTTAGAAGCTGTGAAAATCGCTTGTTAATTGTAATTTCTTCTAAGATCCTTTAAGATCTAAGTAAGATTGAATTTCAATAATAATAATTAATGGAATAATATTATATTAAATAATTCTTCTGTTTTACAATGTACAGGGTGAGCAAAACTCGATGACTCAGCTCTATTATAAGAAAACGAAAAACGATAGAAAAAATCTGAAAAGATGTTCTTAAATGGGATTGAGTAAGGCTCATTTTAAGCCAAATTAAAAAAAAATCCATATTTGGAAACTGGAGCAATGACGTCATCGAATTTTGTTTTCACAGAATCATACCTATATTTTGGCATATTTGAAAAAAGCTAATTTTGTACAGAATTTTTGTTTTCTTTTTTCCCATTAAAAAATTATAAGCAAATTTGTAAAATTAATATATTATCAAAAATTCCCACATTAACCCCCTAGTATCCATAATCCCTTTAGAAATACTTTAGATTCTCTCAATTACCGGCATTCAAAACCAAGTACCGTTAACCGTTAACCAAAACCGTTAACCGTTAACCAAACTAAACCCAACTAAAAAAAAATTAAAAAACGCATTTAACCACAGATTATCAATGTACGTTAGTATATATAATCTTTAGTTTTCATTTGTAAAATTAGTTATTTTCTTAAAGGGCCGTACTCTCCGAGAGCTTAGGCAACCTCTCGCGTATACTTAATACTAATAAATAAATAAAAAAATAATTAATACTAACTAATAATTTCTAATTATTGACAGATGCGACTTTGCAATTTGTTTCCAATGGCTACTTGTTTAATTCGTGATGATTGCGAATTTGTAATATTACTTTTAACTTCTTTAATTTCTTTATAGGGGTAAACAGTACAGTGATCGGTCATTTTAGAAATCGAACAATGAAAACAATAAATTGCATGCTTGTATAAAATGAATTTACGAATTACTATAGTGCTAGCAATTGTAAAAAACGTCACTTTTCTATTTAAATAATAATTCAAATCAAAAATTTAAAATTTTATAGAAAATAAGAAGATAAATATTTGATTCATCAAAAAACATAGTTATAGATCATAAGAATGTAGTGATTGTCTAGTGGATTTACAGTAATTAGTCAACGCTTTATAATAAATAAAAGTAATTTGAAAATATGAAAAACTATAATGAACTGGTGATCACTCCAGTGATGAACACTCCAGTGATCTAATAAAAGAAAAATATTTAATTATTGTTATAAAAAAAAACAATTTAAACATAAATTTATAATTAATGTTATGATTATTCATTTAATTGCCACCAACATTTTCTTGATCCTCAATCAACTCTATGATTTTTTTCCGCCAGTTTTTTTTTTCTAAAGTTTTCCGTTTGGTTTTTCTTTATCTTTTTCCTTTTTTTTTTTTTTCGAATTGGTAAAACGATCCTATGTTAAAGATGATCATACAAACTTAAAACAATCGGAACACAGCCTGAATATATAAATATAATCAACCTTTCCGGAGCTATATAACAATTACCAAGTCTTTTTAGGACTAGCAAAACAAATCTCATGTGAAATTTGTCAGTTATTTAATAGCTTTCAGTCCACCTTCGTGACACTCTACAAAAACACTCTACATTCGTGACAATCAATTATCCAACGTACTAGGTTCTCTTCTGCATTGCATCCTAATGCAGCAGACGAACCTGTAGTAGATTTGATGAATTCACTAATTCTAAATTAGTGAATATTGTTTTAAGAAATAGAAATAATTTTAATTAGAAGAAGAATAGAATAATTCCGATTGTTTTAAGTTTGTATGATCATCTTTAACATAGGATCGTTTTACCAATTCGAAAAAAAAAAAAAGAAAAAAGATAAACAAAAATCAAAACGGAAAACTTTAGAAAAAAAAACTGGCGGAAAAAAATCATAGAGTTGATTGAGGATCAAGAAAATGTTGGTGGCAATTAAATGAATAATCATAACAATAATTATAAATTTATGTTTAAATTGTTTTTTTTTTTATAACAATAATTGAATTATTGGTTTAGGAATACCATACTTATTTGAAGCTGTGCATTGTGACATCCAATTTAAAACTGCATTAATACCATCTTCAATTTGATTATCCGTATATTTTTTTATAAAACTGGTAAATAACTGGCATATTTCACACGAGATTTGTTTTGGTAGTCCAAAAAAGACTCAGTAATTGTTATAAAGCTCCGGAAAAGTTGAATATATTTATATATTCAGGCTGTGTTCCGATTGTTTTAAGATTGTATCTTTTCTTAGGTTTGCCATTTTATGTATATTAACACTAGGGTATTTAACCTAGAAAGAAATAATTTAGTATTTTCACTAACTACAATAACAAATACATAAATAAATTCAAGTAAAATAGATTTTTCATTTTTAATTTCCTTAAAATTGTGTACTGAATATTTTTCTTGTCCTCTTATTTGTAGGTTAAACACTCTAGGAATAACTGTCACATAGTTACTCTAACGTCAAAATACTAATTGGTCGGATGATCTATCACTATAAAAACTGTTTATCGTGCGATATTTATTGTCTTATCATATTTTTCACAGTCAGTGCTTTATTTTTATCAAAAAACTTTTTATTTCGATAATTTAAACCTGTATTCATATACAAATGCCAAAAATCAGCACAAAAATCATTATTAAATCATGAAAATATCTAGAAATAGTAAGGTTACTTTTTGTACATTTCTGTCTAAAATGACGTAAATCTCGGACTGCTCATTTTATTAATTAAATGCACACATGAAACTTTCATGAAAGTTATAACAAAGTTATGGGTTGTATCCAATACAGAAAAGAATATAGAATTTTCTTCTGTTAATAAACAATTATGTCACCAAAAGATTGTCTTATAGTTATATAGTTTTTAAATTATGACCAATCACTACCTACTGACCAACAACTGTACTATTTACCCCTACTTTATAAAAATTTGCGTGTATTTTTTTAACGGAAAAAGATAGCAAATTTTTTTCTTTACAAAATTTGTTCAGAAAAATTAGCTTTTTTTAAATATGCAAAAATATTGGTATGCTTCTAGGAAAACAACATTCGATGACGTTATGATTCCAGTTTTCAAATTTGGAAAAATATGTAAAATTGGCTTAAAATAGTCCTTACTCAATCCCATTTAAGAACGTCTTTTTAGATTTTTTTCTATAGTTTCTCGTTTTCTTATAATAGAGCTGAGACATCGAGTTATGCTCACCCTGTACATCAACTGAAAAGTTTTTCAGTTGATGCTACAATCAGTAGTCTACGAGCTAGCTACGTTTTCGAGAGATAATTTTACGTAGGCTGGTTTTTAGATATGCTCTGTGTCTCACTTTCCCTGTCGGCATGAGGTTGCGTTCATTAGTGCGAATCGTATTTGTACAGGTAAAATAATAAATTTCCAAATCATTTTATGAAGGTTTTTCTTTTTATTTATTAACTTTATTTAGCTTTTCGAAATGTAAATATATTATTGCCAGACATTCTTGTCATTGCTTACAATGTGCCAGACGCTAATTTTGAATAAAAAAAAAACTAAATTCAAATTATTTTAGTATGGCTGAAATTTTAATATGATGTTATTTAAGTTTCAACAAATCTAAAATTAATTTGCTAGACAATAATTTGACCGCTAACCATCTGCCAGACCGATTTAAAAATGCGGTAATATTCTGGTTGACAAGAAAAGAGTTGCCAAATAGATTTCTGAAAAAGGATCGAGAGCTATTAAATTAATCCCTCGCTCTGGAAGTCACCTTGTCGTGGTGTGAGGGCTTAGTTTTGCAACAAACCGTTAGACGTTACCGACCAGAGTACCTAACTCCGGTCAGAGCGGTCAGCGGAGAGCGAACAACCAAGAACTTCCAAACCCTTAATCCAAGGTGTCATGCGACCCGTGCCGGAAGGGCTGGTTGGTGGCTAAGGGCAACCGGTCATCGCTAACAGAGCCCCTCTGATACCTGGCGACCTCAGAGGGTATCAAGCCTTACCATGTCAAGCGGGGCTCTGACGTGGCGGACCTTTAGTTCCCTTGCCACTCGTGGGATTTATATAAATTCCAAAAGTAAAAATAATTCATGTATGCGGGACCTAACCGACACAGAGAACAAGGAAGTCAGCCCGAAATCCCGGGAAGACGACCTTGACCTCACACTCGTAGATATGAGCAGTCCAGCCATGTCTACGGAGGCAGAGGTAGATGTTCTTGTAGGGACCGAGGTGGACTTGCCGCCTCCTGTCACAAAACAAGAATGACCAGCAGGCGCACCAAAATAGCCCAAGTGAACATCCATCATACCAAAGCAACTTCAGCTGTGATGGCTAGGATGTTCACCAAGCAGCACCTAGGGCTAGCGCTGCTTCAAGAACCTGGACCTACGGAGCTAAGTACAGAGGCCTTAGCAACAGGGAATGTAAGTTAGTATGGGACAGCCGTGAGGTCTCCCCTAGAACTGGCATTTGGTAAGAAAGGGCATAAATTACTTATGTCTTTCAGAATTTTTAACGCGGGATTTAGTTCCGATTTAGGCCCTCATCAAGACCGAGGGTCTCCACCGCAAAGTAGTGATCGCATCAGCATACTTCCCTGGCGATGGTAACATCATACCACCCATTGAAGGGATGGGTCGATGGGATGTGACGCGAACGCACACAATGAGATGTGGGGCAGCACGGACACTAATAAGAGGGGTAAGTACCTTTTAGAATACCTCATTAAAGAGAACTTAATTGTGTACAACATTGGAAACACACCAACATTTGTCACTAAAGTCAGAAAGCAGGTAATGGATATTAAGGTAGGTAGCGCTAACGTAAGTAAACTAATTAAAAAGTGGAGGGTTTCAAGTGAGCCCTCAATGTCAGTTCATATGATCATAGAGTTTGAGTTGGAAGGAGCGAGTGAGGAAAACACCCCCATTGGAAACCCCAGACAAACTGTGTGGCCTATGTTTAGTTCCCAACTAAAAGAATGTGATAGTGCGGGGTAGTATCAAACACTACACCGTGCTGGAGCAGGCTGTAGGAGAAATAAATGTAGCAATCACCACGGCATTTGAATCCAGCTGCCCGGTAAAAACCGTGAAGGAGCATAAGGACGAAAAATAGTGGAACAAAAATTTGTCTACATTAAGAGCAAAACTAGGTAGGCTTTTCAACAAAGCCAAGCAATACGGAAATTGGCTAGAATACGCCGAGGTGCTTACCACCTACAACAAAGAGATTAGAATGGCAAAAAGGGAAAACTTTAGGACCTTCTGTGAAAACATAGAATCCACGCCGATGGCAGCTAGACTGCACAAAGCACTAGCGAAGGATAGAGTGGAAATGACAACCACTCTCAAGAAACCGGATGGGACCTTCACGGAGGATGAAGAGCAAAGAGCTCTCCTCCTACTAGAAACCCATTTTCCGGGATGCAGAGGATACAGAGAGACCGAGGGATTGATGCAACCACGGAAACCAAGTCGGGCCGACTGGAAGAGGGCAGCGTCCATCTGTACGGAAAACCAAATCAGATGGGCTATCGGCACTTTCCAGCCTTTTAAGGCCCCAGGTGTGGACGGACTAGTCCCTGCCTTCCTACAAAAGGGAGAGAGAGAACTAATGCCGTATCTTCTAAATATCTTTAGAAGTAGCTTAGCGCTCGGATATATACCGGAGCTATGGAGAAGGGCTAAGGTGGTATTTATACCGAAGGTGGGGAAGAAAGACACCACTCAACCGAAGTCACTTAGACCCATTAGTCTAACATCTTTTATGTTAAAGACAATGGAGAAGGTGATTGATAATTACCTTAGGACTATAGTGCGGGTAGGTACACCACTACACAGGAGTCAGCATGCTTACAGAGCAGGGAAATCCACAGAAACCGCCCTGTATCAGCTGACAAACTAAATAGAAGCAGCACTAGAGACAAAGGAAGTAGCGATATGTGCCTTCTTGGATATAGAGGGAGCTTTTGACAACACCTCACACGAGGCTATCAGGGCGGCCCTCGAAAGAAGGAGTATCGAGAGCACTATCTCAAAGTGGATGGGAGAAATGCTGAGAACTAGAACGACGGAGACACAAGTGGGAAAAGACACCATTGAGATCTCCACAACTGGAGGGTTCACAGGGAGGTGTACTATCACCGCTAATGTGGAGCCTGGTAGTTGATAAACTACTGGTTAGGCTAAACGACCTAGATATCAAATGTCAAGATTACGCCGATGACAGAGTCATAATGGCTAGAGGGAAATTTGAGGGAACGCTCTGTGAAATTGTTCAGAGAGGCCTCAACGTAACTAGTAGATGGTGTCAAACAGTGGGACTGAAACTCAACCCGAGCAAAACCACGGTGATACCATTTACTAGAAGGAGGAAACTAAACTGCCTACATCCCACACTCATAGATGGGAAGGCAGTAGAATATCAACAGGAGATAAGGTATCTAGGTATCACACTAGATAGCAAACTCCTATGGAATATACACGCTGAGGCAGCGGTAGGTAAAGTCAAACGCGCCCTAATGGTGTGCAGAAATCTGGTAGGAAAAACGTGGGGTTGTAACCCCAGTATCTTGCGATGGCTGTACATCATGATAGTGAGACCTGCAATCGCTTATGGGGCAGTTGCGTGGGGAAGTCGAATCAAGCTGGCCTCTATGAGGAAACAGCTTGAGAAGATTCAAGTCTGGCGTGTGTCTGCATCACGGAGGCGATGGGATCGTGTCCGACAGCAGCATTGGAGCTGCTGCTGGATCTGACTCCGCTGCACCTTGTGGTGGAAAGGGCCGCCAGATCGGCGATCATAAGGTTCAGCAAGGAAGGAATGGGCAGAGGTAAAATAATCGGGAGCAGAGACCGAAACAGCCTCGCTGCCAAGATCCCCTGGCTGGAAGTACCAAAAGACGAAATGGTATGCAAATACCACTTCGAGAAAAACTACACAGCAATGTGCAGTAGTAAAGCCGATTGGAGCGACGAATCCTCAGCATACCACATAGAGCAAAATGCCATCAAGTGTACAAAGGAAGGTACTGGTGCAGGAGTGTTTGGACCTCGTACCAGGTACTTCGAATCCATGGGAACATCCCCAAGTATTTTCCAAGCAGAGGTACACGCAATCGAAAGATGTGCACAGTTTAACCTCGACAGGAATTATCGCAAAAAACGAATTGCTATCCTGTCAGACAGCCAAGCAGCCCTTAAGGCCATTAGCTCATACACCATCAGATCCAAACTGGTATGGGAGTGTGTGGAGAAGCGGAACAAGCTTAGCAGGGATAATAAAGTAACGCTAGACTGGGTAGCAGGACACACTGGTATAGACGGAAACGAAGAAGCCGATCACCTAGCAAACAAGGAATCCAGGATCCCCTTTATAGGTTCGGAACCCTTTTGCGGCATGAGTGTCAACACCATCCACAAAAGTTTAGATAAAGAAACATGAGGAAAATGGTTGAAAACCTGGAAAGAACTTCCACGGCTAAGGCAATCCAAAGTGATGCTGGGATCTTTTAACCAGAAGAGAACAAAAGCTTGCCTGAAACTAAGCAGGAACAAGCTTAGAATTGTGACAGGAGTCCTGACGGGACACTGCAGACTTAGGAAACATCTCAAGGCCCTAGGCTTAGAGGAGGATGACGGATGCAGATTCTGTGGCTTAGCGGAGGAAACCCCCATACATTTGTTCAAAGACTGCGGAGCATTACTCCGCAAGAGACAGATGTACCTTGGGGCTCACTGCTTGAACACAGAGGAGCAGCAGGTCTTGAATCCCACCCAGATCCCGAAATTCCTAAAGGAATCAGGATTAGAGGAGGCGCTCTAAATGGGTAAGTACACCAACACTTGGAGGAGGAGGGTGGGGTACAATAGATCTATAAAGGTCGCAGTACAAGTCGTCACTACCATATCTACAATCTACAATCTAATAAATTTATGTTTGCATTAATATAGTATGAAAACGATCATTGAAAGTAAGATTATAGCTTCAGGATTGGTGAACTGAATTATCGAAGGAAACATTTTAATCGTTGCAAACACCTGCATCCGTTAATGGCTGTTGGATTGCAAATGTTACATTTTGATCAATACTTAAAAACAACAAAAGTTGAACACGATTTTGAGAAAGAGCTAGTTTTTAATGACCTTTTACAATATCAAGACCTTGAGGTATCCAATTCAACTATGGCTGCTAAATTATTACTGAATCAGGTATTATCACGACTGCTCTCTTTGTATCAGGAATTCATGGCAAAAACAAGACAAGGCTATCATGCCAACAAAACTGCTCAGTTTTATATGATCTATATCCAGCTGGTTAACTATTATATCATCTTATCAAGGAACTCACGCATGGGTAGGGTTTGGGAATACCCGGTATTTTTAGACTCGGCGAGTCCGAGTCGAGTCCTATTTTTCGGGTCCGGGTCCGGGTCTAATCTGTCTCGCAATTTAAACAAAAACACGAAAGGATTTTTCATGTTTATCCATATGGCAAACCAAGCGATACTGTACGAACTTGCCGATTAAGTTAAGTGGCACTTAGATAAACAAGGGATTTGGAGAATGTTATGCTACATAGGTAAATTAAACAGAACTCCACAAGAGGCTAAGAGTGGAAGGCAAATGGATGAATTCCCTTCTAAATTGTCTAAAGTTAATTCAACTTGTCCGTATTCTTAGACATCATGGACGCTCTCGTCAGAATATTAATTTTCATCTTGATCGTCAGCAATACGATCTAGACCAGGGATTCCCAAAGTTTATCGTGATCGGACCAATTTGGTATTTCTCAAACTTCTGGCGGGCCAAAAACTTATTAGCTTGTAATTTCAAATTTAAGTCATTCATAACACCAATTACGTCTACTAGAAATGTCAAGTCGCATAACCAGTTAATATTTTGCAATGAGGCAACGATTTTTTCCAATTAAAAACTTTGTGATTTCTTTTCTTAAATTAAAATACCCTTTTTATGTTTGTCCTTTTGAAAGCCATCGAACTTTTGAAAAATATATAACGTCTCCAAATGGAGATTATTCTAAGAGAGTTATAAATTGGTGGTGATTGACAGTATGTTTTTTGATAAAATTAGCTGTATTATCATCATTCATAACAATATTCATTTTTAACTTGAGCTATAAGATTTTCCTGCTGAATATTGCAATGATAATGATGTAATTTATCGGTATACTATGACAATACCGATAAATTACATCATCATTACATCATCTTTCAACTTGGTTTTTAAAAAATGTATTAACCCTTATTTGTCCCTCTTAGATGGATCTTGACCATCTTAGATGCAGCATAGTCTCTAGTTACTCCTACCAAATTGTTCCAATTAATGTTTCGTGAATCATAAGCATGCTCCAAAGATCATAAAATTCCAGGAATAAATATTAAGAGTTGTGCAGAATCGCACATATCGATACTTTCGTCCAAAGCAATGGAAAAAGCAGTAAACGATGTTCAAATTTCTTGTGACATCCTCATCAATATCTTCTATATTTACGGGAAGTGGTCACTATCGAGCAACAAATATCTTTGAATAAAAACTTTTCATCTGGTCACACAATGTCGACAACTTTTAACATACAATTAAAAAAAAACTCCTAAAAATGGTTTAATATGTTTGGCAATTTCTTGCGCAATAACATAGCTAGCCAAAACGGAGGATTCATTTTGTTTAATCAGATTTTTCAACATCAATTTCTGACCACTGAAGGAATTTCTTAGTTCGTAGTGTCGTTCTGTGTCTGTATTTGCGGGTCACACTTTTTTACCGTTATGACAAGTTTTGATTGATGACAAAAAATTGCACCCACATTTTATAGTATTTTATTCGTAATATTTATCTATTATCTATTTTACTGTTTATTTATTTTTTACTATTTTAATAAAAATATAAATCACGGCATCGACATTGCCGGCCACATTCACAAGGTTCGCGGGCCGCATTTTGCCCGCGGACCGCACTTTGGGAATCCCTGATCTAGACCATTGTCATCTTCATCTTGCAAGCCGGTAATATTTTTCTTTTTATATACTACATCACAAATAGATAAGTGTAATTCAAACAGAAATTATAAAGACTAGAAGATTCTCGTCGGTTGAACCAACTATAGGTTTTTTAATTTTACATTAAATGTGTTTAAGTGTTCTACTTTTTTGACTAATTGTATAGCAGCACATGAGTTAAAACTAGAGAATCAAGATCACAATTCAGAATCAATTCCATGGAAATTGATATTTAGATATGTTGCAATTTTCATACTCGTCCATTCACCAAGTGTAATGCTACATCGTCGATCTTCTTTACGACGCGGTGTACTAGACAATGCCAAGCATTCAAGACCCGAGACTCGTCGAGTCTTAGATCGGGTATCGTGTACCGGGTATTTACCCTTGGACTCGTCGAGTCCGGGTCCGGGTACTCGGACCCGGAAAAACGCTACGCATGGGTGATTTTGATATATTCAAGTATATGATTCCAAAAATGACCAATTTTATTTTTTTTGGTAATCAACCAAATTACGCTCGATGGTGTGTTAAATACCCCAATTGTACCAACAGTTACTATGAGTGAGTACGTCACAAAAGTTTGGAGAAATGCTCATTTAAAACATCCGACATCTTTATCACCGTTTTTTTTGACACAATTATGGATTAAAAAATCTTCATCTAATTTTAATTTACATGTAAATATGAGAGTTTCTGGATAAAAAAATGTTTATTCCGATACTTTATTTTGTTAGTTATTTTGTTATTTTTATACAATAATCGTTGTGTGAAATGACCGTCTTCATACTTTGGGGGGAAACCACATTAGGAGGTTCAAAAAATCAGATTTCCTTTTTATTGCATAAATCGTTAGCTTAACTATCCAAGAATATGCTGTTAAAATTTCAAATCGAAATTCGCATTCGATTACATTTTATGAGCATAGAAACGAGTGCACATCGGGTACAGGCTACAAGCTCGAGCGGAGCATTACCTCGTTTATCTCGAAATGACTTTTTTCACATTTGCGTGCGCTCTACCTCAAAAAGTGTAGAACCAATCATTATGAAAATTGATAGAATGATTCTTTACAAAATCTCGAATTATATGAACCAACTTGTGAGATGATATCGTGATTTTAAGGGTATTTTTCCTTTTCCTTTTTTTTCACTAGCATTGAGGTACATATTCTTAAAAAATAAGTTATTAATGTAAAATCAAAAGCTTTTTGATTTCACATGAAAATCGGAATGGCTACAGTGCACGCAATTGGAAAAACTATACTTACAACCTTCGGCGGACATCACACTGTAACTTTGTTATTTTTAGCTGAAAGTATTCAAAGAAACTCACAAAAATTGTTCGAAATATGAATGAAATAATGGCAAAATTTGATTAAATTTTAGTTAACCCACCAAAAAAAATCCTAAAAAATCAGGATCAAACAGCCTTCTAATGTGGTTTGTCCCCTTAATAGTTATCGATCCTTTTTCAGAAATCTATTTGGCAACCATTTCTTTGTCAACCAGAATAATACCGCATTTTTAAATCGGTCTGGCAAATTGTTAACGGTCGAATTATTGCCCGACAAATTAGTTTTAGATTTGTTGATACTTAAATAACATCATATCAAAATTTCAGCCATACTAAAATAATTTTAATTTTGTTTTTTTTTTAATCAAAATTAACGTTTAGCACATAGTAAGCAATGACAAAACTGTCTAGCAATAATATATTTGCATTTCAAAAAGCTAAATAAAGTTAATAAAAAAGAGAAAAACCTTCTTAAAATGATTTGGAAAATTATAATTTTACCTGTACAAATACGATGCGTACTAAGGAACAACCTCTTACGCCAGCCACATAGCCCGTATGCCGACAGGGAAAATGAGGCACAGAGCATATCTAAAAACCAGCTTACCTAAAATTATCGTTTTCCCGACATTGCTAGCGTACTACAGTGTGTACATATTTATTTAAATCTTATTGAATTTGAAGATTTTGATAATATTAAATAGTAAAATTTGTATATTTTCTTCAAAGATTATAATTCTAGGAAATTATTGTGTACATATCGTCAACAAAGTTAACACCATTTGTATACTAATCTTTCTATAACAAACTTTCTTAAAAACAACTACTTCACTGGCAAACACGACTGACATTACAATAATTTCCTAGAAATTATAATCTTTGAAGAAAAGATACAAGTGTACATATTTGTTATAAATCGATTTAACTTTAGGTTTCGTCGTCGTGCGTCGAAACACAACCTGATCTTAACATGTGATTTAATTAAAGAAAATATTCTTTTCACAAAACATAAAAAATCAAGCCCCAAATGGTTATTTTGCTGTGCTGATTTTTTCCAAATTAAATAGTGATTGACTTGAAAAAATAATATATTCAAGCTATTCAATTTTAAATTTGGTATTTTTATACACAGATATTCAGAATAAACTGATTTCCATACTAGATTTACTTTTAAAGACATACTAGTAAGTAATTTACTGCTAAATTGGAAAGATATTGAAAAATGCATTTGGGCAATATTGCATCGCATGTAGTACAAAATACAAGCATAACTTAAATGCACATTACGCCCACGTTGAGCTTAATATGGGAATATCAAGAGTTTCTAGCTATCTTAATTCACTTCCTGCAAATTGTAAAAAGTATTAAGTTTTGAAAACTTTTACCTACAATAGTTTTGTTTATAGATGTTGTCAATTAATTTTAAAAATTAAATCTCTGCATTATAACAACCTTAATAGATTGTTTATATGACTGAAATTAAATTGTAAAAATATTTTAATTATAATTAGATTATAACCTTACCTAACCTAACCCAACCTATCTAAAATTCATAATAATATATATATATATATATATATATATATATATATATATATATATATATATATATATATATATATATAATAATATTTTTTGCAACAATTTCAGAAAGACTTTTTTGTATTAATTTAATCCGATTGGCTTATCAATCTTTCGATTCGCACGGTGGAAGAATCCTATTTTTTACGCGAATCAAATTCATTTCATCCCCTTTAAAAGACTTACAAAAAAATTCGTAGAGTTTGTTAAAAAACATCCTTTATGTAAAACGAGAAAGTAAAAAAATAAATCTCTGTACGCACCACTACTCTCCTTAATTATGTTAGGGGTGAAAAAGTTCACCCGTCCAGACAGAAAAACAAAAAGAATTTACTATTATTTACGATTAGTGAGATTTTATGTAAAATCAGACGCACATACTGAAATTGTCCTTATGGGTAAGATTTATTTGACATACGTTCGATTTATGGACTGTGAAACCTCACTTGTCTTCCAAAGGCTGGTACAAATTTATTTTTCTATAGACATAAAAATTTACAACCGAACAGAAGAATTGGAAAACTTTTTAAATCAACAAGAAATAATAAAAATTTTAACTACACATCATAGAAATATGCAGATAAATTGGTTCGTTTATTTTGTGTGTTTTTAGTAAAAATTAAAGTTACTAAAGAGAACTATTATTCTCAATTCGTCTAAATTATTAATTAGTATTCATCAAAAGTGATCAATTTAAATTTGAAATAAAATAATCATTGAAAAGATTTTTAATTCAAGAACACTCACTAAACATTAGTCTCACAGGCGACACAGCCCCCAAGCATTTGCTGTTTTGGTATGTTCCCGATACTACTCCGCCCCACCGCGCTTAGTACCCTCCTAGTTAAGTGTTAAGTGTTGTGCCCGCATGAATTTTACATCCGAAGTTTTGGCAAATTCTTAATCTCACGGACTAATGTTTGGTGATAACGCGTGTAAAGTAAGTCAAGGTAAGCTTTAAACAATTTTGTTTATTTATTGACTTCTTGTATAAGTAAAATAATTTTTTATTGATTTCTGAAAATTTTATTGTTTCAGTAATATAATATAAAACAAGGTGTCATGTACTTTATCGGTGTATATAGGAAAAAATATGTATTTCAACATATGTAAAGGCGTTTGTTCTGTTTAGATTTGATACGGGATCAAGATAAAATCTGCAGTTTTTGAATGACTGTGATACTGAGAATGATGACCAAGAACTCGCCAAGATAACTTAGAGGAAGAACTCGAGTCTAAGCAGCGACGCAAGTGACGTAGAATCTTTAGTCTAAGATGAGGAGCTAAACATAGTCAGAGGTAACCGAAACATTAATATTATTTTTCACTTTGATGATGACTCGCGCGGTGGCAGCCACATCAACCCGCGACATTAGTTCAAAACCTGGTAATACATCCAGCTAAGGCCTATAATTATGGAAAATATAAATATAAATGGGTAGCCACTCCACGCAGCTCAGGCACTCGTACATCAGCTCGAAAAATTATCCATTTTATACCTGGATCGGTAAATGAAGCGAGAGATAAATCCGATTCCATTAATTTCATTGGTTTATTTCTGATGAGAAGTGTGACCAGGTTGTAATCCACACGAATGCATTGAAATGAAATTGATTTGAAACGGAAGAAGTACAACGAATTACCTCATACTAATTCATCTAACTCAGCTAAGGAAATGAAAGCTTTGCTTGATCTTCTTCTGCAATCAGCCGCTGTAAAAAACTAACCTACGAGAATGTGTGAACCTACGGGAATATTATTTCACACTAAACGTAGCGGCAGCGTTTTCAAGGCGTGTATGAGTGCTGAGAGATTTGGCTACCTGCTAAGTTGCTTGGATGCACTAGACATTTGTCACCATACCAAAGAAACCAAATGCAAAAACCCTAATTGATCAATAAGCATAATTAAACACTTAAGATCTTAACAAAAGTGATATGCAGAATCTACGCATAATACGACTCTGAGGTTGATGAATTGCAATTCTGTTTTCGAAATGCACTTGGCACGAGAGACGCCATATTTGCCTTGCAAGTTTTAATCCAACGCTGCAGAGACACAAATAAAGATGTCAACATCTGCTTCATTGACTTTGCAAAGGCCTTCGTTAGTGTCAACCACAAATTTCTCATATCCATACTTAAAAAGTAGGTCTCTACAGTAAAGATATAAGAATGATACCCAACCTCTACTAAGGACAAACTGCGTGTGTGAAATTATGTAATTCCTCCACTATTTATTTAGCTTATGGTCTATTCGAACATACATATGAGAGAGAGTAAATATGGTATATATAACGTCAATACTAGCACATATATCACAAACATAATTGCAATTATTGTCTTTATTATCACAGCTCCAGACGTAACTGTTCGATCCAGGAGATGGCCTCCGGTGTCGCGTGTAACAAGTCGTCGCTCGTTCCAGGGAAGGCTATTAGCGGGCATTCGCGGGTGATGTGTTCCATTGTTTGAGAGGCAGCACCGCATTCGCACTCTGGACTGGTGCGCATTCCCCACCTATGGAGTGCCGACCCACTTCTGCCGTGTCCAGTATGTATTCTATTCAGTCGAACCCAGAGCTTGCGGGGCAGATTAAAACCAGGTGGTGGTTCTTTAGAGTTGAGAAGGGGGTGCCAGGTCGGTGAGACTTTGCCCTGCCAGTCCGACTGCCACTCCTCGTATCCGTCAAAGATGTTGGGATCTGCTTTCTGCGAACTCTCGGCGGCTCTATGTGAGATAGCACTGGCAGCCATTCGATAGGTATAGGTTTAACCCTTTCGCTACGGGGTGCTTTTCTACAAGTCGTGCACTGTGTACGGGGTGCTGAGGGTAGTGCTTTTACTCTTTGCGTATAAATAATAATTACTTACTCTTTGAGTATAAATACGGTTCCTGTAGTCTGTTCCATATTAAGTACAATCGTATTTTCCTATTATTGATCTTTATTATTGATATTTTATTGATACTTTATCTATTATTGTCTTTCCCATATTAAGAACAAAAAAAACGCTTGCGGATTTATCCGGTTCCCGTAGCGAAAGGGTTAATGGATCCCGTAATTATTCTCATCGTTTGGTTCAGAACTGTGTCGATTTTACGTACGTAGGGGCTGTTTATTCAAGCCGAAGCGCAGTATTCGGCCGTTGAGTAGACAAGACCAAGTGCAGAAGTACGGAGGGTTGGAAGATCAGCTCCCCAGGTCGATCCAGCCAGCTTGTATAGGATATTATTGCGGGTCCTTATTTTCGCTGCCAAGTTGGTCAGGTGTTTGTTGGACGATAGGGTACGATCCAACGTAACGGCCAGGTATTTGGGGTTTTAGTTGTGGCGGAAAACAGTGCCATTTAGAGTGACTTTTAGGCTGGTAGATGCCATTTTGTTGTTGACATGAAAACAACAGGTCTCGGTTTTCGCAGCGCTGGGTGTCAGCCTCCACTTCCTAAAGTAGTCCGACAGAATGTCTAGGTCCGCTGACAAGATGGCTTTTATGTTTCCCATGTTCGAATGCTGGGTTGCCAGGGCCAAATCATCGGCATACATAAACTTGCGGCTTGTTGTTTGTGAATGGTCAGCCACGTATAGATTGAGAAGAAGTGGAGCCAGGACGTTATTAAGCAGCTTGGGTCTGCTTCGTGTGTCCTCCATTACAGTCTGAAGGGACCTATTGGAGAGCATGTTGCTCACCAGTGCTGTCAGCTTCTTACATTTTATGGTTGTCCGGAATTTATACATTAGGCCTTCTCTACAGACAGTATCGTAAGCAGCTGTTAGGTCTATGAAGGTTACTCCTCTATTACTGCGTTCCTCAAAGTCTCTCTCGATATAGGTCAGAAGTGCTAAAACCTGATTTTCGCAGTTGCGTCCAGGTCGGAAACCAGCTTGTTCCACAGGTAAGATATTCAGGATTCGTGGGCTTATTCTGTTGTAGATTAGTCTCTCCAGTAATATATATATATATATATATATATATATATATATATATATATATATATATATATAACGCTTAGGAGGGCAATGGGTCGGTAGCTGCCGGGCAGGTCGGCAGGCTTTCCTGGCTTGAGAATGGCGATGATTTTATATCTTTTAAGTTCGCTTGGCAGTTGTTCGGCTTCGAGGATATTAGTGAAGAATTTTTTGAGCTAGCGCCTCGTGTTTATTCCATCGTAAGCAAGGAATTCCGGGTATATTTTGCCAAACCCGGGTGACTTGCCGGACTTCTCTACTATTCTCCTCTACTGAAAAGGTCGAAATAAAGAAAGGTGTACGTCAGGGATGGATACTATCTCCCCTCCTGTTCAACAGATATACAGAGAAAATCCTCAGAGAAACATTACCCGATGCTGATGTGGGAATAAAACTAAATGGTGCAGCAACAACCCAGCAACAACATTAGCTATGCTGACGATACTGCAATACTTGCTAGCAGAATCGAAGAACTTCAACATCTACTGAGAAATATCCAAGCTATCAGCGAAGAGTACGGTTTGAAGCTCAATGTTTCAAAAACCAAATTGATGGTTATCAGTAAATGACAACCACAAGCAGAACAACTGATACTTAACACCGAAACAGTAGAGCGGGTCGAGATACATTGCTATCTTTTATCATTCGTAAACTCACAATAAGATCAAGAATTGAATAAGCAAGAACAGCGTTTAACAGCATGAAGTCATTATTTACTAGCAAAGATATATCTTTTAAGACAAAAATCAAATTAGCTAAGTGCCACATATGTTAAATTTTTTATATGAGGTAGAAGCACGGACAACGAGGAGGTTCTCCGCAGAGTCGTCAAACAGAGAGAAATCTCATTCACTGTTAAAAACGTAATAAAATTGGGCATATAATGCGTCATGAGAAGTATCGTATGCTGCAACTCAACTTACAGGGCAAAACAGACAGTCACTAAAATATATACTAACTGTATACATCGAACTAGCGCTGCCTCTTGGCTTATGCGGACCAAGAGAGAGCATCACAAGGTGGTTTTCGTATCGCTTTGTCTTCGTCTAGTAGAGTCCAAATAGAAAATCATTCTCACTCTCACTCGATCTCACTTTCTGGATACAACTCAATACAAGTAGCTTTTCGCTCTGACTGTATCACATCCTTCCCACTCTAGACTACACTGTTGGCTAGACAAGGATGAAGTGAGGTCCTTAGGACCTCTCTCTCTCGGTCCGCACAATCCAAGAGGCCAGCGCTTGTTCCAGTTAGTATATATTTCAGTTCAGACAGTAAAAGAGGAGGTACACGAGGACAATCATGGGTGCATTCTCGGCGTGAATGGTTCTCACTTCAGTAGAACTGTTTCGGAGTGTAGCGAACAAAGTTAAAAGAGACATTTTAATCGCCAACTTCCGAAACGGATAGGGCACCACAAGAAGAAGAAGAAGCTAAGTTGCTGTCGGTTCGACAATAGCTACGAGAATAGCAAATAGCTACGAGACAAGAAAGGAGAGAATTAGATAAGTTCGCGGCAATAAGAGAACTCTGGGAAAAGTTCATTGAAAATTCTAAAAAATAGTACTAACCCAGTTCCTATCTGACAATAGATGAACAATTGGTTGGCTTCCGAAGTCGCTGCCCGTTTCGAATGTATATACCGAACAAGCCTAATAAATATGATATCAAGATTGCAATGGTCGCTGATTCTAACTCAAAATATGTTTATAATGTACAATACGCCATATTTGGGTAAAGGAACAAACTGCAACAAAAACACGCCTCTCGCTTAAAACTTTGTGAACCTGTTTACAGAACAAACAGAAACATACATATGGACAACTGGTTCACGTCCGTGCCACTTTCTTCAGAAATACTGAAATCTCCTTTAAAACTAACAATTGTTGGCATATTGCGCAGCAATAATTGAGAAAAATCACAGGAGATGAAAATCACAAAAACAAGGAACATCGGCACTTCAATGTTTGGCTTCGATGCTGAGAAAACCTTGGTGTTATATAAACCGAAGTCGAATAAAATAGATTTTATTCTATCGAAAGTGCATGATCAGCCGCACATTAACTCCAGCACGAAGAATCCTGAAATAAAACATTGCTACAACTGTACCAAAGGAGCTAATACTGTCGACCAGATTTATTCTGGTATGAACTGCAATCGCAAAACGAATAGATGGCCTCAATGCATATATTATAATATCCTGCACTTATGCATGATCAATACGTGTGTCATGTATGTATATAATGTGGTACGGCAACGACAAAAACCGCTGAAACGCAGAGCAAAAATTTTCTGTCGATCTCATTGAGCCATGGTTGCGGGAACGGCACAACACTGTAACTTTGAAAAGGAATATCACGGTCAGTATCAATGATATCCTGCCGATTGAAGATGTTGCGGCTTGTACTTCTCAAGCACAGCCAAACAAACGAAAAAAAAATGCGCATTTTCCATAGCAGAAGCATAGGATGACCAAAATGTCATGCCATTCCTGTAGGAAAGCCATTTGTGGCGAACATACCATACCTGTCTACTCACACTGCCAGGATTAACATTCTTAAAGTGTCTAATAGTGTTTAAGAAATCTTAATATCCTCTCATATCCTCTTCCCAATTTTTTTTCGATTAATATCCTCTCATATTACCTATAGTTTAACAAATAAATGTCATTTCAAGAAAAATATAGTCGTTTCATTTTGTTAGTCAAAATGACTAAAGTTTAGTGACTATGTAACTCGAAAATTTGTTTAGTGAGCTAGGGTTAATGGAAGTCTATTATTATAGGAAACAAATCAAAGCTTAATACATTGTATTATAAAAGCAAGAAATGCTTGTATTATGTATATATGTTTGTATTTTGCGGCCTAGAAGTTATCAGTGCTAACCATACAATTTTTTTTAAATTTATTTTCTATCCTCCTACAGGTTTCCGTTATAAACTGTACTGGTTGGTCTATTCCATAGCTCAGCGTTCGCGAACCTATGACACGCGTGTTACAGCCACTGAAATATATACTAACTGGAACGAGCGCTGCCTCGTGACTTGTGCGAGCCGAGAAAGGGAGCATCACAAGGTGTCTCTCGTATCGCTCTGTCTTCGCCTAGTACAGTCCAAAAGGAAAACTAAATGTGTGTCTGACGTCCGACGTCCGACGTCCATTTTTCCTTCCAAATACAACAGTATTATACCATTGTCTGTTTGAAAACAACTTTCATTAAAATATATCAACTTCGGTTTATAATATGCTCACCGATTGAACGATCTCACTCTCTTTCTTGATACAACTCAATACAACTAGCTTTTCGCTCTGACTGTATCACATTGTCACCACTCTCGACTACACTGTTGCCTAGACAAGGATGAAGGGAGGTCCTTGGGATAGAGTCCTTTTTTTAATGAATTAATAATAACAAATTACATTTATTCAAAAGAATAGTAGGCCACTATTAATATCTAATGATTTTAGATGCATAATTGGAAGAATTTTCTCGAAAGACAGATAATAATCTCGAACCTGCATTATTGCGTCTTATTTTTTTTTTGTGATTACGGACGACTAGTGACTGTTAATAGAGGTCGGTACGTTACTATGTTGTGTGATTATTTCCTGCTAGAAGTGAAAAAGATAGATAATTCTTCTTTATATACCTATACGGTTGAAATATCAAAAAGATAGGTGTAAAGTATATCAAAAAGATAGGTGTAAACAGTACAGTAATTGGCCCCCATAGTAAATATATAATACAAACATTTCTCGGACATTTCTTGTGGAATATACATTTTCGAGAAACTCTTCATCTTACCCTGTTGATTACCATTTGCTTAACTTTCATTAATGTTTTTCCTGCATCTTCCGCCTCTTTGCAGGCGGCTCTTCGTTAAGTTGTTTTTGGCCTACCATGTTTGCGGTTGTCTTACCGATTCCAGTTTAATGCCTTTGGCGATGTTGATGTTATCCAGCCGAGGAGTTTGCCCAGTCCTTGCCACTTTCTTCTTTTTATTTGCACGGCTGTAGGTTCTTGGTACGCCAGCCTTAGCAGTTCTTCCTTAAAAATTATGTTTGGCCTGAAAATTTCTAGGATGCGTCTTAAACATTTGTTAATGAAAGTTTGGAGTCGGCGAGTTAGCGTTTTAATCAGCTTATCAGCTACCACGTTTCAGATACATTAGCAGGACTGGTTTAACGTGGGTATTAAAAATTCTAAGCTTGGTGTAGCACTTTCATCAACTGTGCTCTCCTCTAGTTCTTCACTCCACTCTGGAACTGCGCCAGCATTACTTTGAAGAGAAGACTCGCGATCTAAAGTTAAAGTTTTTTTCTTGCCACAAGGATTTCGATACACAGAGTTGTTATTGTCTTCCAGTTGCCTTCGCTCTTAATCATGAGATTAACCATATGCGGCGGGTTAATAGGTTCTCATACTTATTGTTCTGCAGCTTCCTGTTTTCAACATTATATGCCTGTTCAAAGCTGCTTTTAAATGACCTGCCCAGGCCGGTGCGGCGTAGAGGAGGATGGAGTTTGTAATATTGCTTAGTAGATTGCCATATGGGGCGTAGGCGTGCATATGCGGCTCTCGCTTTCCGTACCCTTACTTGAATATCTTTTTCAGTGCCGCCACTTTCATCAACAGTGCTACCTAGGTAGGTAAAGTACTCCACTCTTTCGACCAACGCTTAGTGGATTGACATGGGCTGCTGGTTGCGGCAATTTATCCTTACTTCGTTTTGAGGTAGTTAATTTCTAGGTAAATGTCGCTAGCTGCGCTCCTGAGCTTCTCCAGCTTAGCACGCATGTCGGAATGAGTGTGACTAAGCACCAGATATCAGCGGCGTGTGCCAATTCTTCTAAGCAGAAAAAAATCTCTTATGAAATTTGTCAGTTATTCTATAGCTTTCAGTCCACCTTCGTGGCACTCAACAAAACTGAAAAGGGTGGACTGAAAGCTATAGAATAACTGACAAATTTCATAAGAGATTTGTTTTTGGTAGTCCTAAAAAGACTCATTAGTATTATAGAGTTCCGGAAAGGTTGAGTATATTTATATATTCAAGCTTTGTTCCGTCTTTATTAAGTTTATCTGATTATCTATAATGTTGTATGGTTTTACCAGTTCAAAATTTATCATTTATATCAATAACCTGCTAAGTTCATGTCTCTCTCACAAAATGTAAAAATTAAAAACATCTAACCCTAATCAACACATGGGTTTTCAAGTGAGTGATTTACAAAATATTGTTCATGGAAGCAAAGCTGTGCTGATGAGAGATAAATCTCGAAACGCATCCACAGATGGCTATCCACTCAAGGTATCGGAAAGACATGATCTTAAAAATCAATGTTATTTTTATGGTTTTTGTTGAGTGCCACGAAGGTGGACTGAAAGCTATAGAATAACTGACAAATTTTATAAGAGATTTGTTTTTGGTAGTCCTAAAAAGACTCATTAGTATTATAGAGTTCCGGAAAGGTTGAGTATATTTATATATTCAAGCTTTGTTCCGTCTTTATTAAGTTTATCTGATTATCTATAATGTTGTATGGTTTTACCAATTCAAAAATTTGTTAAATTAAGAAGATAAATAGTTATAAGATTCATCACAAAACATAGCTACCGGTCAAATAAATATAGTGATTATACAATAGATTTACAGTAGTTGGTCAGTGCTTTATATTAAGTACATAAGATTGGATTTTCAATTTCAATTCATCAAGGTTGATGTTTGGGGACGTGTAAGGACGTTTCTATTCTGTTGTTCTGTATTTCAGGATATTCATTTCAAGATCAAATTGGGTGCCTTACTAAGTTCTGTGTGCCTCCCTCCATTTATATTTGTTCTCCGGTGTGCAGTATATTTTCTTGATGTTTGGGAATTGCTTTTGTCGAGTTTTAATTTTCTCCCAGAATGTATCTCCCCTATACGTTCTTGTTTATCCCGATTGATTGGAGAATCTAGGAATCTTTTCTCCATAATAAATCTAGTAAAAAGAGATGTCCCTCAATACGCGTTTAACAGATTTGCCATTAAGGATCTTACAACTCTGAAAGCATGTTCATCCGTAAATCTTGTTTCCAGAATTGCTGCTATTATGATTTATTGTTGTGAAAAGATGTCAATAAGAAGTTTCAGTTTTTCGGGTTTTAGCTGCGAGTTGACATTGAAAGTTGATAGTTGGTTCCGCTGCTTGTGGTTGATTTTGTATTTAGAAGCCTCTGATACCCCTAAGCATGTCAATGCAAACTTAACAGAATACACGTCTGAATGCGTCACTCAAATCGACGCTGGACCACTTGGTATAATCGCATTTCATGAACTTTCCTCCAAAATTTTAATGGCTAGAAACCTGCTAACTTAGACTTTATAGGTAAAATTAGACTGCTTAGCTATTGCTGCTGACATGGCACTAATTGCCCAAAATATCTGACGCGCAAGAGCAACGTTGAACTATTACAAGAACAAGCAGCGAAAATTGGAATACATATCTCGTTTGAGAAAACAAAATTTATGACTGACATCAGAACCGCATCAACTGAACAATCGGCAACAAAAAGATATTTCGAGTAAAAGGATTACAGCAAACTGTAACGAAAAGAAATAAATTGAATCAAGACTTCAGAAAATGGAAACTGCTTTTCAGTAACCAAAAAAATATATATACAACAAACAGAGTCTCTGCTGGAACTGCAAACTCCGACAATATACATTTGTAATAAAACTTGAAGCTCTATATGCTTCAGACACTCATTCTCCAACACAATACACTAAAACACCAAATAACAGTGAAAGAACGTAAAATAATGAGAAAAATCCTTGGGCCAAAAACAAGTGGTGTACATTATCCAAAGCCTAACTCAGAAATATATAAAAAAAATCTCAAAATCACAGACACAATGTGAATGCGAAGAATTCAATTCATGGGACACATGGGATACATAACATAAAAAATACACCCGAACAGAGGGACACATAAAATACATAGTTTCTTAAAAAGCAAGGCTACTAGACCGAATTGGTACAAAATCACTTGTAGAAATTAGGATCACCAAACTTACATGACCGAAATGAAATCAGGAAAATCACTTACACACGGGGTTTCAAGGAAAAAGAGAAGATCACACAACATCAGTGATCAGAGCAACGAAAACAGACCCAATCTTTGCGCATGAAGGACTATTGGTCCAACAGGAAGGCTAGAAAGTGTTGATATTGCGTGGTCTTAAGCGACCCATTCTCGAGGAAGAAGAAGAAAATGTATGAAGTAGGTATCAAATAATTTGGACATAATTCTTAGAGCTTGTAGGTTATTTGAATTATTCAAGTGTTTCGACCCAACATTAGATCTTTATCAAAGCTACAAAATAGAACCTAACCCAATATCTTAAAAGAAGATCATTAAAGTAGATATGTCTTAAACAGAGTTGCATAATAAGAAAGATATGTCTTGTTTTATTTTGTAAGTGGCGATTAAGCCACTTTTGTAAGTGGCGATTTTTTTCATGAAATCCACTTTACAGTAGTTGTTCAAAGTTATCGCCGTGTTGTTGAATGCAGTCTCACTCGACTTATACATAATTTGGCTTAACTTTCTGTGCAAACTTCCAATGTTCTAGTAAATTGTTGGTTCTGGATTTTCAGGTATTTACAGTTCTGGCGATTTTTTTCATGAAATCCACTTTACAGTAGTTGTTCAAAGTTATCGCCGTGTTGTTGAATGCAGTCTCACTCGACTTATACATAATTTGGCTTAACTTTCTGTGCAAACTTCCAATGTTCTAGTAAATTGTTGGTTCTGGATTTTCAGGTATTTTCGATATTCTCTGATTAATGCCCTTTGTTTTCGTAATGTTTATGGAACAAGTTGGCTTAGTGTAGGAAACCAGTACAGAGGTGTGGATCTAAGGTATCTCGTAATGAATCTCAGTGCCCTGTATATTTTGGAATCAATTTTATTGGCTTAGGAACTGTTAAGTTTTATTTCCAAGGATCACGGATATTAGAAAAGAACTTGTCCAGGCATTTTCTAGTAAGCAGTCTGCTATTAATCCCGATTCCGTCAATTCTTGATGACTTTCTAGTTTCCAAATCGTTTAAAGCGGTATGTATGTCGTCAACCGAAAAAGAGTGTTAGAAGTTTGAGCTGAACGAAATTATACGGCGTTTATTGGTTTGTTCTTTCTTAATTTTGATGATATGCTTGCGTTCACAAGGAGAGTTCGAAATAAAAATTATTCGGGGGGCTACTTGATATGTTAAAATTTATTGCTACTTGGGTTACTGCTGTCAAGAGTAAATGGATGTAAACTACCCAAGAGCTTGACTTCAAACGATCTAGCACGAAGGCGTGAGGCTTTTTTTTATCAACCAATGTGGGTCAAAGGCTGCAAGCTGCGGCCTTATATCCTATTGTATTTCACAATGGAAGCATCTCTCATGCACCGTGGTTCATCTCCCCAGATCCCCATTTTTTTTTTTGCAGAGGTTCAGAGAGGGCAGTAGCCTGTAAGTGGGCCGACCACAATTGTGACTTGCTTCTTTTTTAGTTGCTTTCAGTTGCAGGAGTTCAGATGATTTTTTAGCATTCGTTTGCTATATTTCTGTCCATTTGTATTATCCCACTTTAGCCGGTGCTTAGTAGCTACCCAATTACAGATTTTATTATGGGCTATGGTTTTGGTAATGTTGGAGTCCCTGCCAGCACTTATGTTTGCTTTGTTAGCACCATCCTTTGCAAACTTGTCCGCCATTTCGTCTCCTACCAGTACCCTGTAGCTCGGTACCCAAGCAAGACCTCGCCAGAGCCTACCAACGATAAGTGCACCTGCCTCTGAAAGCTCCCGCTGTTGCCTCACCCATGATGAAGATATCTAGGGGAGGCAGGCCTGTCATAATTTCCTGAGCTGCAGTTGGTGCGTTTCTTAACGATCCCCTAATTGCTAAGCATGGCAGTCTTTGAACATTTGATAATTCCTTTATGGCCTGTTTTTGCTTTAGTTTGCTCCATTATTCCTTAGACCCAAATGTTAAAATAGCCGTAGCCCTAGTATATAGCCAGTATACTGGCTCGGTTTTTTGTCCCCATGATTTGCCTAGTGTTCTTTTAGTCATCATTATTGGCATTGGTCACATATTGGCCAAATCAGTTTAGTATCCAAGATTATCCCTAAATACTTGACTTCCTCAAATACCTTTCGATGCTCATTGTAGAAAATTGGCAGCCGCAGCCCATCAATTTTCTACATTTTTGTACCAACTCTCTACCCCGTTCAATGTTCTTTGCATGAGCTCTGCTATTATAGTAGGAAATTTACTTCTGATGAGAATGACTATGTGACCCGCATATCTTTAGGTGTAAAATCCTTTGTTGGTTAGTGACAAAAGCAGACTGTTGACAACCATATCCCACAGGAGTGGAAATAATACCCCACTCTGCGGGCACCCTTTGACAACAGACACTTATTGAACAGACACTCATTGTACAGATTGTACACAACAGACACTCATTGTGTCATCTGCCATTGTAGTCTCAACATTTCTACCCTGCACAATGGATCTTATCTATCTAATTGATGTGATTTTTGTACCATGACTGAGGCCTCCATTGTCTATACTGTCGAATGATGTGATGTCAATCGCTCCTTCGATAACAAGGAAAGCCCCAAGTGCCAATTCTCTGTTTTTCAATGTGTTTTCTATTCTTACCACATATTGTTGAACAACAAATTAGCACGATTTTCCTGGTTAATAGGCGTGCTGATTAGCGTGTAAGGGGCCTGTCCATAAGACAGGTCTCCTTAGGAACTTCTCAACCGACAGGGCGAGAAAGACACCGTCGGGGCCAGCTGCTTTGTATGGGCCAAAAGTACTTAGGGCCCATTCAATTCTTCCATAATTGATTACCTACTTGGACACACTGCCAGTCCCACCTCGACCCTCTTTTAGGAGGGCGTACACTGTGGCATTCAGGGTTTTCCATGGCCTGGGTCATGTTATTTATTACGCCTTTGCCTTATATCTGAATCAATTATTTCGTTGGTATATACCATGGTCTTGATAACGCCCCATATATAGAAATCAAGGGATCTATGGTCAGTTGAACAAGGAGGCCATGGAACATGCTCACCTCGACTAATCCACTTTTTTAAAACAAATTATCTAAATGTGGCAAACTAAATTGGCGAACTAAACGATTCAAATGCGGCGGCGCGTCATCCTGTAGAAGTCACATTTGTGGACGTAAAAGGTTCGGCAGAGATTTTTTGAAATGACAGTTACGCGCGCTTGGATAGTCACAATGTTTTTGGAATGGTTGATATCTACTCGTCGACAGATGCCAGTTCAGTAACAATGGAGCCTTGGTCTATAGCACATCGTGTGTTTATTTACAATACCTTCATTGAAACGGATCATTCTGTGGTATTCACACAGATACATACACAGTTTGGTACTCATGTTGGTCGTGTTCCAAAACGGAATACCATTAAGAGGTGGGTGAATAGTTTTCAAAGAACAGGACCTTTGAGACCAGGGACCGCATGGATTGTCGACTGATTGTACAAAAACGACTTCATGAGACGACACAGATTCGCATATGCGATGTTGGAATTGCTGATGGACCAAATCGTTTTGATCAGTGGCGAGGCCCACTTTCTTTTATCTGGGATTGCATACGAACAAAACTTTCAGTACTGGGCAAGTGAAAACCTGCAACAACTGCATCAGAATCTTCTGCACAGCGAGAAAGTTACTGAATGAAGTAGCATATCTCTATAAGTTGCATTATGGGGCCACATTTTTTTCGTGAAAACGGACGAATAGTGACTGTTAATACAGATCGCTACGTTACTATGTTGTGTGACTATTTCCTGCCAGAAGTGAAAGGACGATGCATCAACCTCAACCCAGTTTGGTTTCAACAAGATGGGGCAACTTGCCTTGATCAAAAGTAACAATGGCTTTTTTCAACAGCTGTTGACAACATTTCTCAGGACGCCTGATTTCATTGCGTGGAGATATGGAGTGGCCACCTCGTTCACCGGACCTGTCACCTTGCGAGTACTTTTTATGAGGCTACATAAAATCTCAACTTTACAACAATCTACGCACTCTTGAGAGCTTTCCGTAAACATAATGCGAGAAATTCGAAGGATTCCACGTGCCATGCTTGCAAGGAGTATGGACAGTTTTGCCACCCGTTTACAAGAATGCCTCGACAAAACCTAACGTATGTGATTTTTCGAAGTTGATTATTTTTTAGAAATAAAATTTAAATTTAAAATTAAATGTGTTTAGAAATTAAATCAGCGGTGAGTTTTTGTGGAATAGGTGTTGGCCCATTAGGAAACCGTTCAGCGTACATTCCTCTTGCAGCAGCAGAATTCTGGAGTTCTTTATAAATTAACAACATGTCAACGTATTCACTATTTTACTTTCCTTATTACATTTTTACTTTCCTTATTAAGATTTATTCGGGAAAATTTATTTCAAATCCAAGTGCAGTACGAACTGACTAAACAGCTTTAAAGATGAGGAAATTTACAATCATCAGCCTACTTAGAAAAAATTCACGTATAATTTATCGTTTGAATTTAAAAAAAAACAGTAATATTTCTCTTATTATGCGATTTTTGTTAAGATATCTTAAGATTGTTAATGACCCCTTAAGATATTTAAGATATTAATGATTTTATTGTTAATAACCTTTTTTTAAGATGTATCACCTCTTGAAATAAGTTCAGAAGAACACAAACAACATGTATGATGTATTTTATTGTATTTATTCTTGTTACATATTTTTTTATAGATTCAATATTACATTGAATTTACTTTTCGTAGAATAATGCATGTAAATTGATACTTTTTATGCTTTTAGTTTGAATTTGTAACTTTCTCGACATAAGTGAAGGAGCAAGATATCTCATATACTTTAACAAAGATTATATTAGAAATTGCATTGAAAACTTTTCTCGTCGTCGAGGACAAAGTATTTATCCTTTCAAATTTTCTGAAAGAGGGTTATAAATAAGTCTTGCACTTTTTACAATTACCTGGAAAGTCAAACAAAATATTTACAAAACACTTACATTAAAAATACATTATAATAAATATAATATAAATAGATTATATTAAATATATTCTAAATGTTTGTTGCTTCCGATTTAATTAAATATTCAAATGATTTATAAATGTAATCTCTCTGTCTCTCAAAATCGGCGTCCGTAATTCGTACACTTAATTACTTATAAGTTTAAGATTCCTGCTGCTATCATCTTCTCCGTTTCCTCACGCTTAAGTTAGCCAAACTTTTCAAAAAACCAATTAAAAGCTAAGCCATTTAATTAATTAATTGCACATTCGATTTAAATATATTCCAATAAAAAATAGTGACAGATGGTGAAATGGACATTCAAAGTAAAGAATCACTATTACATAGATAAGAATCTATGGGATATTAAACTAGTATTTAATTGATTAAAATTATAATATTGGAGCAAATGTTTGTTTGTTCAATTTCAAAGTGACATAAATATATTTTTGCTCTGCCCCCTTTTTCGACATAAGATAAGGGAAAAGCGCCCTGCTGATGGACCATAACACCATCGTTTAAAACAGCAAGCACGACCAGAAACTCAAAATCCGGACATGTCTGAGTGAAAATCACCGGTACTCTGGTCAGCGTCTGTTAGCTTGGTGAGCTCGGCTGAAACAACAATCTCTGGTGGTATCCAGTCCTGGTATCAACCAGGCCAAACCAGTGAAATACATGCAAATACGAACTGTGCAAGCAAATTCAACTTTACCCCAGGTGATACACAATCCACCCGTCGCACAGTGGAGCCGAATGCATGATTTCTTGGCAAAAATTATTTGAGCTAAATTTTGACTATAATATCATAAGTACAACAATTCTTAATAATAATACAAAGTTTAATATGTATTTGTTTCTGAATTATATACATGTATATGTCAAGAACTAACATATTAACATTTATGAAGAATCAACAAAGTCTGTTTCAAGGATGTATTAATAGTCTGTATCAATTTTTTTTTTGGAAAACTGGTTAGTTATATTAATGTTCTCTTTTCACACACATTAGTTACAAAACTCATTGGTTTTTATGTTTTAGAGTACCTATTTCTGTTCTGCACTGTCAGCAGTTAGACCAAATCAGTGAAAAACACGTCTGCCGCCGATGCAGATATCTTGACCACTTGAAATTGTTTTTGTGATGTTTAGTAATATGTTATAATATTAATTAACAAATTCGCGTAAACGAAAATTACAATTTAAGTGTATAACGTTTATTTCTACGAATTTAGTTGATATTAGTGCATATCATGTCTGCAGTTATATTTTGTTTTGTGTTTGGATTAGTTGTTCTCGGTTAATTCGAAAACAAAAGCTACGCATGTTTGCGCCAATTGGAGATAATGCATGTTTTAGAGCGCTAAAGAATACCAAGTTTTCACGATTTTTTTTGTGGAAAAATGGTTAGTGATATCAATGTTCTGTTTTCAAACATAGTTTATCTATATTTTCAGTTTTATCCTTGAATTTGTATATACCAAATCAATGTCAAGTGGTCAAGATATCTGCATCGGCGGCAGACGTGTTTTTCACTGATTTAGTCTAATTGCTTATAGTGCAGAACCGAAATAGGTAGTCTAAAACATTTAAACCAATGAGTTTTGTAACGAATGTGTGTGAAAACAGAACATTAATATCACTAACCAGTTTTCCACAAAAAAAATTGACACAGACTATTAATATATCATTGAGACGGACTCTGATGATTCTTCATGAATGTTAATATGTTAGTTCTTAACATATACATGTATTTAATTCAGAAACAATTACATATTAAACTTTGTATTATGATTAAGAAGTGTTGTACTTATTATTTTATAGTCAAAATTTAGCTCAAATAATTTTTTCCAAAAAATCATGCATTCGGCCCCCCTGTGCGTTGGCAGACAGCAGCTGGACTATCGGATTCTGGGGAGTCCAGACAAGCAAAGCAGAGAATATCTGGTAAACTTTTCTACGGGAAGAAAACATTCATCGCAACATTGAACATCAATTCTCTAATTCAGACAGGAAAATTATATAATCTCACTCAAGAAATCAACCGGCAAAAAAGTCTCACCCTTGCTCTTCAAGAAACACGACTGACAATGAAACCGTGGACTATGGAAACTACCGCATCTTCAAGCGAATAACAAAACAGAAGGTTGCGAAAGGCGCACCTCATCTTCGGCATCGCCTTTCTCGTACAATAATCCGTCAATCGACTCATGACGTTGCGCATTCAGAGCGCCAATAAAATATATACGCTCATAAATGCACATTCTCCCACCAACATCGACAATAAAAAACCCAGAGCCCGTCGGAAAATTTTGAAATAAATTTTGAACAAACTCGAAAAATCCATGAGCAAAACGACGTGAAAATCCTAATGGGAGACTTCAACGCCCAACCTGGGAAAGAAAAAAAATCGTAAAATCATAGGCAAAAATTCTGGAAACCAAAATACTAACTGAAACGGCATATGTCTGATTGACTTATTCCAACAATTCAATCTAAAAGTTATGTCTACCCACTTCAGAAAATCTACACCAAAACAGAAAACATGGCGATCTCTGAACTAACATTTTAGTGAATAACAGATCGATTATGTTGTCGTCTCCTACGCCCACTACAGAATCATCCACGACATTCAAGTCCAAAGAGGTGCGAACATCGACTCAGACTACTACCTCACCCGAGTTAAAGTAAAATTCTCTCCGAAGAGAGTGCACAAAAAAAAAACGTAGATCCAAAAGTTTGACACATCCAAATTTCAAGTTTTAGAAATTCATCCGCAAGAAATCTGATGCTACTGCTGTTCCTCTTCCTATTAAGTACGGTATTCAATCATTCCCAACTTCAGATTCCCGATAGGAATCTTCTGTGATCTGAGCAAGGCTTTTCATTGTATAGATCATGGACTAAGAACTACCAGAAGGGCTAAGGTGGTATTTATACCAAAGGTGGGAAAGAAAGACACCACTCAACCGAAGTCATTTAGACCCATTAGTCTAACAGCTTTTATGTTAAAGACAATGGAGAAGGTGATTGATAATGACCTTAGGACTATGGTGCTGGTAGGTACACCACTACACAAGAGTCAGCATGCTTACAGAGCAGGGAAATCTACAGAAACCGCCCTGTATCAGCTGACAAATGAAATAGAAGCAGCACTAGAGACAAAGGAAGTAGCGATATGTGCCTTCTTGGATATAGAGGGAGCTTTAGATAACACCTCACGCGAGGCTGTCAAGGCAGCCCTCGAGAGAAGGAGTATCGACAGCACTATCTCAAAATGGATGGGAGAAATGCTGAGAACTAGAGTGGCGGAGACACAAGTGGGAAGAGATACCACTAAGATCTGCACAACTCGAGGGTGCCCACAGGGAGGTGTACTATCTCCGCTAATGTGGAGCCTGGTAGTTGATGAACTACTGGTTAGGCTAAACAACCTAGACATCAAATGTCAAGGTTACGCCGATGACATAGTCATAATGGCTAGAGGAAAATTTGAGGGAGCGCTCTGTGAAATTGTTCAGAGAGGCCTCAAAGTAACTAGTAGATGGTGTCAAACAGTGGGATTGAGACTCAACCCGAGCAAAACCACGGTGATACCATTTACTAGAAGGAGAAAACTAAACTGACTACATCCCATACTCATAGATGGGAAGGCAGTAGAATACCAACAGGAGATAAGGTATCTGGGTATCACACTAGATAGCAAACTCCTATGGAATAGACACGCTGAGGCAGTGGTAGGTAAAGCCAAACGCGCCATAATGGTGTGCAGAAATCTGGCAGAAAAAACGTGTGGTTGTAACCCCACTATCCTGCGATGGATGTACACCATGATAGTGAGACCTGCAATCACTTATGGGGCGGTTGCGTGGGGAAGTAGAATCAAGCTGGCCTCTATGAGGAAACAGCTTGAGAAGATTCAAAGACTGGCGTGTGTCTGCATCACGGGGGCGATGTGGTCGTGTCCGACAGCAGCATTGGAGCTGCTGCTGGATCTGACTCCGCTGCACCTTGTGGTGGAGAGCGCCGCCAGATCGGCGATCGTAAGGTTCAGCAAGGAAGGAATGGGCAGAGGTAAAATAATCGGGAGCAGAGACCGAAAGAGCCGCGCTGCCAAGATCCCCTGGCTGGAAGTACCAAAAGACGAAATGGTATGCAAATACCACTTCGAGAAAAACTACACAGCAATGTGTAGTAGTAAAGCCGATTGGAGCGACGAATCCTCAACATACCACATGGAGCAAAATGCCATCAAGTGGTATACAGATGGTTCGAAGACACAGGAAGGCACTGGTGCAGGAGTGTTTGGACCTCGTACCAGATACTCCGAATCCATGGGAACATCCCTAAGTATCTTCCAAGCAGAGGTACAAGCAATCGAAAGATGTGCACAGTTTAACCTCGACAGGAATTACCGCAAAAAATGAATTGCTCTCCTGTCAGATAGCCAAGCAGCCATCAAGGCCATTAGCTCATACACCATCAGATCCAAACTGGTATGGGACTGTGTGGGGAAGCTGAACAAGCTTGGCAGGGATAATAAAGTAACGCTATACTGGGTACCAGGACACACTGGTATAGACGGAAACGAAGAAGCCGATCACCTAGCAAACAAGGGATCCAGTAGCCCTTTTATAGGTCCGGAACCCTTTTGCGGTATGAGAGTGAACACCATCCGCAAAAGTTTAGATGAAGAAATAAGAGGAAAATGGATGAAAACCTGGGAAGAACTTCCAGGGCTAAGGCAATCCATAGTGATGCTGGGATCTATTAACCAGAAGAGAACTAAAGCTTGCCTGAAACTAAGCAGGAACAAGCTCAGAATTCTGACAGGAGCCCTGACGGGACACTACAGATTTAGGAAACATCTCAAGGCCCTAGGTCTAGAGGAGGATGATGGATGCAGATTCTGTGGTTTAGCAGAGGAAACCCCCATACATCTGTTCAAAGACTGCGGAGCGTTACTCCGCAAGAGACAGATGTACCTAGGGGCTCACTGCTTGAACACAGAGGAGCTGCAGGCCTTGAATCCCACCCAGATCCTGAGATTCCTAAAAGAATCAGGATTAGAGGAGGCGCTCTAAATGTGTAAGTACACCAACGACTAAATGTCGCAGTACAAGTCGTCACCACCATATCTACAATCTACAATCTATAGATCATGGACAATTAATGAACAAAATAAATAGATATGGCATAAGAGGGAAGGCAGGAAACTGGTTACATTCCTTCCTAAAGGACAGAACCCAATATGTCCAAATAACATCAGATTCTAAAACTAGTTCTTCTGCAGATTTATCTATCAAATCAGGTGTTCCCCAAGGAAGTGTGCTTTCGCCGTCACTGTTTCTAGTTTACCTAGCTGATTTAGTTCCCTGGCATCCATGGCAATTTTTGCACTCTATATACGGATGACTAAAGTTTCCTTATACCCGAATCCAACTTAATGGATAGCCAGCAAGAGTCAAATAACCTTCTACAAACTCTAGATTCTTGGTTCTCAGCCAATAGACTGTTCCTCAACTTGGAAACAGAGAAGTTGTCGTATATCAAACAGACAGCGCAAAGTGTGTAGAGGATATATGGATAGGATTTAATAACTCACAATAAAAAAAAGTTAGATGCACTAATTTCCTTGGGCAAACGTTCATAAACTTTTACCTTGGCACAATCAAGTTGATAATTTATGAAAATCGTTAAACGAAAAAGCGTACTGACTTCACTACCTGCGGAATTTCCTTGATATTCCAGAGCTATTAAATTATTATTATGCAGAAATTCAATCCAAGCTCAGCTATGGAATAATGGTGTGGGGAGCATCTCCAGAACCGATGAAGATCTTAAAAACACAAAAGAGAATAATTCGGATTCCTCTAAGCCTGCCTACATACACTTCATGCAAACAGAATTTTGTACAACTGAAGATATTAACGGTCCTGGCCATACATTCTATAGGCCACCAGCGACATCCATAAAAAGAAACACAATCTTCCTAAAACTTTGGAGTATAATAATCCCACTAGAGGACACCGTAAACTATGTACCAAAATATATAGATTGAAATTATGCAGCAAAGCATCAGAGATTCATGGAATTTACCTCTAGAACAAACTTCCAACTAGTCTTACCGAGGAAAAGTCCTACAAACAGTTTAGGAGAAAGCTCAGGTAAATTCTTGTTTCTACAAGTCGGTACGACTACCAGGATTTTGAAAATTTTCTTAAATCATTTTGGCGTACCTATATGTGTTTTGTTTATATACATCCTATGGTGAATAAATGAATTTAAACCTATTATGAAGCGTGTATGGCTTTTAACGATTATTTCGCTTCTATGTACTCTACGACTCAATGTTCTAGCTTTTGTTTTATGTGTGATAAATTTGTAAATGTTAGTGACATATGTGTTGAGTTATGTGAAGTAGTTTCTGCTCTCCACAAACTTAATGCCAAAAAGCGAGCTTTTCCTAATCAAATACCACCCCAATTCTACAAGCAATTTCAGAAGGTCTTGGCTCTCCCACTACTACCTCTAATTAATTTGTCCATAAAATCTGGTATATGTCCAACATTGTGAAAACAGGCCTCCATTGTCTCTGCCTATAAATCTGGTAGTAAATCTCTGGTCGATAACTATCATCCGATCTCCATATTTTTAACTCCATCCAAGATTATGGAATCAACAATATCTGGTCATATCGTTTCACATTTCAAAAACATAATCTCATCTTAGCAGCATGGCTTTTTTCGAAAACGTTCCACTCTGACAAACTTATTATCATATACCAATAACATCATCAGTGCAATAAGTGCTAGCCTGATGGTACATGTACTGATTTCAGCAAAGCCTTCTACAAAATTAATCACCAAATCTTATTTAGCAAATTATTAGCTTAAGGAATATCCGGTTGCGTGATAAAGTGGTTCACTTTCGATCTTTCGGGTCGGACCCAGGTTGTCAAATTACATAATTGCCTATCAAATAAACAGCTTTTTCCTTCTGGTGTTCCCCAAGGTTGAATATTGAGCCCCTTACTTTTTTCTATTCTCGTGAATGACATTGCCGATGCCATTGTGATACGCATGTGACTAAGTTATTTGCAGATGACTTAAAAATTTTCAAAGTGATTGCAAATCCTGGTGATGAAGGGCTTTTTTTTCAAACCAACTAGGCACTCCGGGAACGCGTGTCGCTAGTGAGAGTGTCGCTAGTGAGCGAGAGTGCTAGTTTTGTCTACCTAATTTTAATCTATTTGTTTCTCTATACTATGTTTACCGTCTGATTCTTTGGTCGATAGTATTGTTTGTATACATTTCTGTACCCTCTCCCAATTTTGTTTATACTCTAGCATAAGTCCCATGATTGTTGGTGCATTTAAGGAAATATCTATGTTTTTCACAACACAACTTTTCACCGGTTAGGAATTGTGTCAGGTGGTAACTAACTTCTTCTAACGCGTGTTCTCGCTTAGTCCTTGTATTTATGTCTGGAACTAATAGCCTAGCCCACTGTCCTTTCTCCGTATTTGTCCATCTTTCTTGCCATTGTTTGTAGTAAGTTTGTTCTTGCTTTCTTTCTAGCATATAAGTTGTTTCCCGACTTTTTTATTTCTCTCCTATCTTTCGCCAACAAATCAATAGGTGCATTGCCTGCGATAACTATTGCTGCCTCTCCGGACACAGTACGATATGCACTGCACACCCTTAATTGCAATATTGCCGTAGGACGGATGCTAATTTATCCAGGTTGGTCCTTGTTTCCAATTTATTTGCCCAAAATGGTGCACAATATAGCATCGCTGATTCCGCTACAGTGCCTAGTAACTTGTGTTTAGAATTTCTGGCTCCTCCTACGTTTGGCAATATTTACTCTTTTTCCTGCAGCCTCAGTAAGGTGTGCAGCGAATATTAGCCTTTTATCAATTATGATATACCTGGGAATTATTTAATATGTGGTTTGGGGATTATTTTTATTGATCTTAGTTTTCTCTGCTCTGTCAGTAGCACTGCCTCTGTTTTCTCGGGCGCCAATTTTAGCTCCTTAGTCACAATCCACAGTGCACGTGTCTATTGCACGATTTGCTGTACTTATTATTGCTTGTTCGTTTTTCTGCATATCAAGAGTTATTAAAACGCAAATTTTTCTCATCTTTCAACGCTCATCTTTTTTTGCCCGTTCTAGCTTTCTCTGCGATCTTTAAAACTGCATCGACTGCGTCTATAGTTGACCTGATTTTCCTAAAACCGTACTGCCTGTCGGATAACACCAGTCCGGCGACAAGCTCCTATTGTAGTCTCCTTATAGGAGTGTTCCCAGCAATTTTACTGACACGTCTAGTATACATAGAGGCCTGTATGACGATGGTTCCCCAATTGATTTATCTCCCTTCTTAATGAGAACTTATCTTGAACGTTTCCATTTGTCTGAAAAGTTTTGTCGTGGTTAGGAGAACGTTCATTACTTCAAGAGTAAACGTAGGGTGATGCTGGGCGATGAACTTGCTCACTTTTGGTGGTACGCCGTTATTTGCTCTTTTTGGTTCAGTGGCCTAGTAAAAATCTAATATCATTAAATTGGGATAAATGCTTAGTAATAAATTTTAGTCGGAAATTAAATCCTTCTGTACCGTACTATCTGATGGATAATGTAGCTCTCAAAGTGGCATCAGTAGTTAAGGGTCTAGTAGAAGTGCTTAATAGCAAATTGTCTTTTACTCATCACTGATATATAAATATTCCCCCAATCGGATCTACGGGGGGAATGCTATGAGACGTACTATGAGAGGACAAACACTAACAACAACAAAACTATCTCTTCGCAAAGAAGTCTCAATCTCCGCTTGGGCCATTCAAGCTCTTGCAATATATCCTGGCAAGCTAGACATCATTGAACAAGAAGTAAAACATATCGACATTATCGGTATATGGGAAACGCATGGGAAAGGCAGCGGTCATTTCATCTCAAGGAACGGTAACACTGTATACATTTCTGGGCATCCAACCGACTCAATGCAGGAGGTGGCTATACTGATTCCAAAACAAATGCAAACGAGTGTTATAGATTACAATCCCATCAATTCCAGAATAATGACCATAAGGATTAATGCGAAACCGTGTATCTTAAACATTATTGAAGTCTATGCTCCTACAACAGCGAGAATCGAGGGCGAAAAAACAGAGTTCTACAAACAACTTGAGAGAACTCTGCAGAACATAGCGACCAGGGAAATGACAATCGTCCAGGGCGACTTCAAAGCAAAAGTCGGACAAACCGAAGAAGATGAATATCTAAAACATGTGATTGGACGAGATGGACTAGGAACCAGGAACGAGGCGGGACAAAAAATTAATTCTGTATAGGAAACAACCTGACCATTTCGAATAGCATTTTTTTGCAGCATTAAAGACGCCGATAAATGTGGATTTCTCCAGGCGGGCGCTACAGAAATCAAATAGACTATTTTCTTGTCAACCCAAGATGAAGATCCAGCCTCAATAATGTTAAAACACTACCAGAACGCGACTGCGGTAGCGCCCATAAACTACTTAAGGCCCAAATCAGAATGCACATCAAAACAAAGAATGCGAAGAAGAAAACCCAGCGCTTACGGTCTGACAACATGGACCAATTCAGGCAGAAATTAGAAGACGACTTAAAAGCGCTCCCAGACAACACAAGTCAGATGTAGATTGAAGAACTATGGTTTGGAATAAAAACAACCATGCTGACAACCAAGGAGCAAATCCTTAGCGAGAGTGCTAGAGCGGGCAAAAACAAGCAATGGATTATTATACCTGTATACATCAGGTATACAAGTCTAATAACCGAAGAACAGAAGACACAATATCGAACTTTAGGCGGCGAAATACAAAGACTATGTCGATGAAAACGAACACCTCCGGGAAATATGCAATGAGATTGGGAGATTGGCAAACACGAACGAAACACGCGATCTATTCCAAAGAATCAAAGAGATCACGAGAGAGTTCAAACCAAGAACGTGGAAAATAGAAAAGAAGGATGAGTAAGTCATAACCAACATCGACCACGTATTAGAGGTATGGCGACAGTACTGTGAAGACCTCTACGCGGATGAATGTCATCGTCAGGAAACAGATCGTCTCTCAGCTATCACAAAAGTAGATCAGGAACTTGGCATATTAAAATTTGAAGTTGAGCAAGTCATCAACATGTTCAAGAACAACAAAAGTACAGGGGAAAGTGATATCACTGGAGAAATGCTAAAACAGCTGTTCCTGAAAGGCATCTACCTCTTGTGGACAAGCTGCAACAAGGTATGGCACTTAGGGCAATGGTGAACTGACTGGAATACATCTATCTTCATTCCACTGCACAAAGAGGGATCAAACCAGAAATGCAGTAAATACAGAGCTATCGCATTAATCTCCCACCCAACCAAGGTCATACTCAGTATTCTGTTACAACGACTCAGAAGCTTCTTAGAACGACAAATTCCACAGGAACAAGGCTGGTGAAATGCGTGTCTGATAAAGGCACTTGGGAGCAGATCATGAATGTAGGGTAAATTATTGAAAAAGCAAGAGAATTTGCAAAGCCGACATATTTATGTGTCCTCGAATACAGCAAAACGTTTGACTCTGTAAACGGGGCACCAATTATGGATTGCCCTATTAGACATGGGAACCCCACCCCACCTTGTCGTTCTGCTAAAAGCTTTATATGAGAACAGCAAAGGAATCGTTAAGGTTTTTTGGGAAGATACTCAAGACCCTTTAGAATAGGACGAGGAGTTTGGCAAGCATGCGTCCTATTACCCTTACTATTTAACATATACGGTGAGTTTATACTAAGAGGAGCTCTGGAGAACTGGAAAGCAGATTAGCCTTTGGCGGTAGGAAAATAAACAACTTACGGTTTGACGACGATGCACATCGCACAAAAAGAAGAAGAAATGACCGAACTTCTGGGAAGAGTCGAGAGAGGAAGCTCAAAATTCGGACTTAAGCTAAATCGTCAAAAAAACAAAGTTGATGGTAGTAGTAGATCGTCGCAAGTGGAGAGAAAATCCACCCAATATAATGAACGTAGTAAACGTCGACTACATCATTTATCTAGGCTCCTGCCTAAATAGTGACGGCAATCATCATCATCATCATTAGCCTTTTTATGTCCCACTGCTGGGCACCGGCCTCTTCTCTGCCACATATTAACCTCAGCACTAAGATTGGATATGGAGGACCTAGCGGTTTAACGTCGAGTCCGATCGTCAAATTTCCATAGAAGGTGATAGACAGTGAGACCCCACGGTTGTCTAATCCGGATTGGGGAATTGAGTGTGGTGGGTTGCAGCCATTAGTTTTAATTTTTACTGCTTTAGTTCAGCGTGAGATTCGAACCCGCGCTGTCTGACTCGAAGCCAAGTGCTTAACTATCTGAGCCACCACCACCTCCTGTGAGTGTAACAATAGTGAGACAATAGTAATAATAAGGTCGTGTGACTTTAGTGATACATAATCACTAAAGCAAACAAAGTCTTAGGATGTGTGAAAAAATATGGCTATGAATTTCACATGTTCGCAACTGTCCTAAACTTATGTGACATTTGTTAGATCAATTCTAGAATATGGTTTTATGGACACCCTTTTATGCAACTTATTTTAAGAGAATTGAAGCTATTCAAAATAAATTTGCAAGAACGGTCAAATATAATAACAATTATTGTTAGAAACTCCACTAGTTTATGCAAAAGTTGTCTTAGCTTAACTTAGCTGAAGTTGCGTAGAAAACATTTAAGTGTATGTTTCGTTTATAAACTTCTCAACAATATGTGTGATGCGCCCGGCCTCAATGCAATCAGTCAATGAGTTAAATTTATTTGTGCCTTATTATCGTGCAAGGGATGCTCACTTATTTTATATCCATCACTACACCACTTATTTTGCTTTATAATCGCCATTTCATTCAGCTGTGGCAACTTGCAAATGCCTGTTGTGATTATTATTGTGGGGTACTTACGTATTAACCCCACGGAAACAGAAGTTGCATTTGTTCAGTGACAAACTGTCTCTCCGCCACTGTATGTTTTAAGTTAGTTCAATTCCAGATTATCAGAATTCCACTTTGTTCAAATCTGTAGCTGCGGTGGCGTTAATACGTAAGTACCTGATTTGGACTTTTTAAGCATGCGGTTTTAAACCTTTAGATGTAGATGTAGCACTTACATGTTCATGATCTCCGTGTTTATTTGTAGGGTAAGTATTGTCATGTATTATAAGTGTGTCTTGTTATTTTTATTTTTTGTTTCTTTAAGATACCCACTACCGTTAATAAATTATTATTAATAATTTAAATTTTTACTGAATTAATCTAAACTTTTACCACTATATTATGTCCATCTGTTTTGCACGTCTGTATAAAAGAAATATTTTTTGGATGAGGAGAGAAATTTGTGAATAGTCAGTATTGTAATGTTGGAAAACGTAGCGAAGAGTAATGTAACAGAAAACACATTTTATGGATTTAGGCGAGGAAAACAAACAACTCGCGAAGATTAACCACGGGTTCAGGGCGAGTTAAGTACTTGAACAAATAGTTCATCATCAGCGCTCGCAGTTTTAATAACTGCAGGAAAACTTTCCATTTTTAAGATTCTACGCTCGAACTCCCGTAAATTGTGTCCCTTTTGATGCAAAAATGTCGCAATTAACTAATTCATTGAAATATTATTATAATAAAAGCTTAATATTGAAAACAAAAATAAAGTTTTGAAAAAGTATTTTAAGTGTGGTACAAACCTTTTACTATCATTTAATCAATTAAGCCTTCGGAACTGTTTTTTTATTAAAAACAGAAGATTCAAGAAAACCAATAACTGTCAGAACTGCAAATATTCATCAGCTCTTTAAACTAATTTCTGTCTTACCTAAATTTTACACTGGCAACCGCTCATCCAACAGTAGGGTAAAGAAACGTAAGTTGAAGTACAATCACAATAACAAAAATACCAGTACTCGGGTCGGAATGATAAACATAAACAACAGTCAGTCAATAGGAAACTCCACAGACAAAAGTGAGTATATGTTAAGCAAAAATAACGAATGCCTAGCTTACTAGTGACCGAGCACTGGAAAAGTTCAGAACAAATCAAAATAATTAAAATGGACAGCTTCCAACTAGTCTCATATTTCTGCCGAACTGAACAGAAACACGGTGGTGTAGCCACATATAGTAAACGAACCAAAAGTTACAAAAACAGGGAAGATATCAACTCTCTTGCCAAAAGTCACGTATTTCAATATACGGCGATTGAATTTGACCTAAATATGAACAACATCGTCTCGGTAGGTATTTATAGGGCACCCCTAACAAATTTTAAACAAATTTTACAAAAATTCTATAACCTATTAAATAAGCTACACAAAGAATAGAAAATTTGCATCAATGCGGACGATTTTCCGTAATTTTTTTGAAAAATAGTACTGATAGTAGAGACTTTATTTCCCTCTTCGATTCCTTCAATATGTGCCTGATATTTGATGAAATAAGCCATCACAACTTTAATTCATGCATAGATAACATAGCTATCAGCAAAGAGACGCCCCACATAACTCAAACATTAAACTATCATATATCCGACCACCTTAAAATCAATGTATTACCTTCGAACACGAAAAAACGTCCAAATCTCAACACTCTCACCACTCAAAATTCTGATGTCGATAAACAAAGAGATCTGTTTACACAAATGTTCAAAAGACATTTTAACATTTGCTTTCCGCTAAGAACAATAACCCACATGCAAAAAAAGAAAAAGATAATTTCAAATGACTAACTCGAAAAAATGCGTAAATGTATATAAACGTACTCGTAAATGTATAGAGTTATACTGTATACTGTCAAAAGACGAATACTGATTTACAACGAAACCGAAATATATTACTGAGACGATATACAAACAAAAAATAATACAATTACAAATATTACGAACGAAGCATTACGGACAGTGAAAACATAATAAAATCTACATGGGCGGTAGCCTCAGAAATCTCAAACCTTGAAACTAAAACAAAATCAACACATACCCACATTTGGACCGAGTCGCAACCACAATTCCATTAACTGTTTTTTTGGCAGAGCAACCTAGAAAAATGATAGCACACTTAGAAAATAACATTCATAATGACAATATAATTAATAACTCTGAATTAATATTTTTACATCCAACCAACGAAGAACTGAAAATTGTTATAAAGGACCTAAAAACCACAAAAAGCGCTGGAATCGATGAAATTCCTAGGTCAGTAATAAAAATGTTACGCATGAAATTATAGAATTACTCGAACACTTAATTAATAAATCCTTACAGGAAGGAATCTTTCTCTAGTGTCTCAAATTTTCTTACATTGTACCTGTGCATGAAAAGGGATTATTGACAAAATCGAAAATTTCGAAAACTGAACGCGAAACAAGACTCATGGGACTCTATATAAATGAAACGTTCGACTGCCCACCGCACATCTTAAATTACAAAAAAGATAATAAAGCCGTGTATGCGCTTAGAATTTGGAAACACTACTTAAAGCCCGAGACCTTAAAAAAACTAACAAAAATACAAACTACAAGAAACCACAACATAAACTTACTCTGTCTTAAAAAATACCGCCTTACAGCAATTTGGCCCTTTATATTAGATTACACCAATACTTAAAACTAATAACAAAATATAAAAAATTTAAGAAAGAGCTTCAACACCTACTCACAAATATAGAACCGTATACGCTAGATCAGTGATTCTCAACGACTGTGCCGCGGTACTTTTATGTGCCGCCAAATTCTTTATGTGTGCCGTCAAATTTTAGAAGTGGAAACAATAAAAATTATTTGGTATGTATTTTGAAACAGCATGCGTGTATAGTTTTACTGCAAATCTGGATTAAACCCAAAGAAAACTATTTGCTAGCAGAGTTTTTAAAACGTAATTCGATGGCTAAAACGTAGTTCTATGTATGTAAGCTGTGGCAGAAATTAGAAATAACGTAAAAAAAGTTTCAAAGAAGTTTAAAATAATTCAAATAATTTACCTTGAGACTTGGGCGTTCTTCTTACATGCGCTATAATCCGAGTTTTCACTAGGTATATTCAATTTTGTATCATAAAGTCATGTTTAATTCCTTGCATACGGAAACTTACGTGCTCCGTAAACATTTAGGATCATGAGGTCTATAAAGCTGGCACCCACACCTTTCCAAAATTCAAATTTGATAGCACTAGAATTATGTGCTCTTTATGTGCTAATTATGTGCCACAATCGCAATTTTTGTGCTCGAAGCCTTCAATGAAAGAATCAAACTTGACTAGTGGGGGTGCTAGCTTAACAGCCAAGCTAGCACCCACCCATCCGAAAAATCAGGATACCGATACCAAATAAGCACTACAATTATGTGCTATTTATGTGCTTTTCAAATACCCTGGAGCGAATTCGCTAACTCAACCCCAAAAACTCACCCCGAACGGAATGAGCCATAAGAGGCGAAATCTATAATAATCGAGCAAACAAGTTCTAACCAACGCAATGTTGTTGTAATAATTATGTGTTCTGCAGATATGATATTCCCGATTTTTGTGCTCACACCCTTGTACGAAAAATTCACCCCGAACTCTATTAGTTTTAAGAGGTAAAATCTTTAATAATCAAGAACAGAAATTTTAAATAACTCAAAATTATTTCAATAAATATGTGCTCTCCAGATATGCTATTTACGATTTTTGTGCTCAAACCCTTGTGCGAAAAACTCACGCTGAACGGAATGAGCTATAAGAGGTGAAACCTATAATAATCGAGCACACAAGTTTTAACCAACGCGATATTGTTGCAATGATTCTGTGTTTTCCAGATATGATATTCGCGTTTTTTGTGCTCGTATCCTTGTACGAGAAATTCACCCCAAACGGTATTAGTCATAAAAGGTGAAATCTTTAATAATCGAGAACAGAAATTATAACCGCTGCGAAATAGTTGCAATAATTATGTGCTCTCTAGATATGCTATTCGAGATTTTTGTGCTCGCGCCCTTGTACGAAAAATTCACCCCGAACGGTGAGAGCCATAAGAGGTAAAATATTTCATACTCGAGCACAGAAATTTAAACTGACACAATATTGTTGCAACTATTATATGCTCTCGAGATATGATATTCGCAATTTTTTTCTTCGCATCCTTGTACGATAAACTCACCCTGAAATGTATTAGCCATACGAGGTAAATTTTTTAATAATCAAGAACATACATTTTTAATGACGCAAAATTGTTTGAATAATTATGTGCTCTTCCGATATATTACTCACAATTTTTATTATTAAACCTTTGTAGGAAAAATTCACCCCGAACTGCATGCGCCCTAAGGGGTGAAATCTATAATAATGGCACACAAAAATTTTAATCGACGTGATATTGTTACAATATTTAGTGTTTTCCAGATATATAATTCGCGATTTTTTGTGCTCGCACCCTTATATGAGAAATTTACCCCGAAATATCTGAGGCATAAAAAGTGAATTTTTTTACAAACGAGAACGCAAATTTTAAATAACGTAAAATGATTTCAATATTTATGTGCTCACCAGATATGCTATTTACGATTTTGGTGCTTCAACCCTTGTGCGAAAAAGTCACCCCGAACGGAATGAGCTATAATAGGTGAAATCTATAATAATAGAGCACACAAGTTTTAACCAACGTGATATTGTTGCAATGATTATGTGTTCTCCATATATGATATTCGCGATTTTTGTGCTCGCACCCTTCTTAGAAAAATTCACCCCGAACGTTATGAGTGAGGTGATAAGAGGTGAAATCTTTCATAATCGAGAATAGAAATTTTAACCGGTGCGAAATAGTTGCAATAATTTTATGCTCTCTAGATATGCTATTCGCGATTTTTGTGCTCGTGCCCTTGTACGAAAAATTCACCCCGAACGGTGAGAGTCATAAGAGGTGAAATCTTTTATACTCGAGCACAGAAATTTAAATCGACACGATATTGTTGCAACTATTATATGCTCTCCAAGTATGATATTTGCGATTTTTGTCTCCGCACCATCCTATCACTAGTCGATTAAACGAGGATATCGCATAATTAGTAGACTACATTTGTGCAACGTGCAACAGGAAATGCATAAAAAATTAACTCTTGTGAGGAACCGGGTATAAAGTACACGCGTTTCTAAAGCAACTCATCCGAAAGACAACATGAGAACAATCACGACGAAATATCACGATGAGTATAATAATGAACAATATCAAAGCAATATGAATACCGAAATTCATCGCACTAGCAATATAAACAATACGGAGAAATAGAAACCTTAAATTACATTTCAACAAAAGCTTTGAATAGAATTTAGAAAGCACATATTTATTTATTGCGTGCATATTCGTGTCGGTAAAAATTCTTGTAATCGCATATTAGGCTGCGAGCACAAAAATCGCGAATATCATATATGGAGAGTACATAATTATTGAAACAATTTAGCGTCAGTTAAAATTTCTGTTCTCGTTTATTAAAGATTTCACCTCATGAGGCTAATACAGTTCGGGTGAGTTTTTCATACAAGGGTGCGAGCACAAAAAATACGAATAGCATATCTGGAGAACACATAATTATTGCAACAATATCGTGTCGGTTAAAATTGGTGTGCTCGATTATTATAGATTTCACCTCTTAAGGCTCATGCAGTTTGGGGCGAATTTTTCGAACAAAGGTTTGAGAACAAAAATCGTAAATAACATATCTGGAGAGCACATAATTATTGAAACATTTTTGCTTCATTTAAAATGTATGATCTCGATTATAAAAGATTTTACCTCTTAAGGCTAATACAGTTCAGGGTGAGTTTCTCGTACCAGGGTGCGAGGACAAAAATCATGAATATCATATCTGGATAGCATATAATAGTTGCAACAATATCGTGTCGCTTTAAATGTCTGTGCTAGAGTGTAAAAGATGTCACCTCTTATGGATCTCACCGTTCCAGATGAATTTTTCGTACAAGGGCGCGAGCACAAATATCCGGAATAGCATATCTAAAGAGTACATAATTAGTGCAACTATTTCTTATGGGTTAAAATTTCTGTTCTCGATTATTACAGATTTCACCTCTTATGACTAATAACGTTCGGGGTGAATTTTTCGTACAAGGGTGCGGGCACAAAAAGCGCGACTATCATATCTGAAAAACACATAATCGTTGCAACAATAGCGCGTTGGTTAAAACTTGTGTGCTCTATTATTATAGATTTCACCTATTATGGCTCATTCCGTTCGGGGTTAATTTTTCGCACACGGGTTTGAGCACAAAAATAGTAAATAGAATATCTGGAGAGCACATAATTATCGCAACTATTTCGCACCTGTTAAAATTTATTTACTTATGGCACATACCGTTCGAGCTGAATTTTTCGTACAAGGGTGCGAGCACAAAAATCGCGAATATCATATCTGGAGGACAAATAATCATTGCAACAATATGACATTGGTTAAAACTTGTGTGCTCGATTATTATAGATTTGACCTCCTATGGCTCATTCCATTCAGGGTGACTTTTTCGCAGAAGGGTTTGAGCACAAAAAATCGCGAATATCATATCTGGATAGGACATTATTATTTCGATTCCGTTAAAATTTCTGTGCTCTGTTATTATAGATTTCGCCTCTTATGGCTCATATATTTCGGGATTACTTTCTCATACAAGGATGCGAGCACAAAAATCGCGAATTATATATTTGGAGAACACATAATTATTGCAGCAATATCGCGTCGAATTAGTCCGGTCATTTTAGACATAAAAATAGTGATCAAATAAAAAAAATTCCGACAGAGAAAAATCTTCGTAGAGACCTTAGGTTTAGCACAAGGAATAAAGTGTCAAAAGTCCCCATCAGTCCCATGTGAGCTTAGGGACTTATTCGGGGCCCAAGGTCAAAATTTTAGGTTTTTTGGATTTTTCTTGAAAACGGTAAGTTTTATCGAAAAAGTACTTCAGAGCAAAGTTGTAGATCTTAAAATTCTCTATAAAAATGGTCCCCATGATTTTTTAATTAAGACCCACTATTTCCCAGATATTGCGCTTGTAAGAATCACGTTCAACATAATATGCACACATTTCCACACCACCTGTGAGGTAGTGCACTCGGCGCGTTTTTTTTAACGTGGTATCCCCGGTAGGCCTATTCCACGAACCTTTATGACGTTATTTTCAGGAACAATAATTATTTAATAGTATGAAGATTATTGATATGGGTTACTGAGTTTAACTGTCGTTCTAACTTTTTTTATTACTTTAATCTGACTCATACTCTTCATATTCAACTTCAACAATCATGTTTTCTTCAATTTCTTCTTGTTCTTCTTCTTCTTCTCCTTCCTGTTGATGAACGCTTAGAAATTGTTCAAATGACGATGAATGAGTTGTCTCTTCATCAAAATCACATGAATCTTCCTCTCTTGTATTTAATTGAACATTTGAGCAAGAGACACCTTGGCAATTGGTACACGCTGGAGAACACTGCAACCCTACTTTTTTACAGCCACATTTGGCACTACAACCTTTCTTGCAATTGCAAAAAATAGTGTTAAGAAGTTTTTCTGGAGCAGGGGGCAGTAAAGTTCGAATCGGTTCCAAAGTATTATTTATCAATTTCCAACCCCAGTCTTCAGGGTTCAGTTCATTGCCTTGCCATGTCTGAACTTGATAGTATACTCGAAACAAATGTTGACTAGCAGATGCCGATGTTGGAGGAAGACAAGATAGTTGTACTTGCTTTTTGTTTCGTGTATTTTTTACAAATGTTAAATATCTGTACGTTAAATATCTGCATCGATTAAAGTTGGCATTTCACGACTGACCACAACAGTTTCATCTTCAGTCAAAAGTTTATTACAAATAAAGCAAAATTGTAACATTTTTTTTTAAATATTAATCAGCACTAACTTCAATAGTAGACGCTTGTAATAAATACGTATAGTAACTCGAACTGCTCGTTCAACACTAAAAGAAGCAGGTATACGTGAACGACACCACATGGACAAAAGAATAGGCAGATGTTTTTCAAGGCCAGATGTTATTCAAGTAGAGGGGATTCGGTAAGGGACCGGCGGTCATTTTAGAGTAAATTTTCTTAGAATAGTATAATGTATACATAAAAGAGACACGAGTAGGCATTTTTGCTTGCTTGAGTACCTAAATATGTATATACGTGGCATATGTGTGCATGCTATGTAGAACATGATTCTTACAAGCGCAATATCTGGGAAATAGTGGGTCTTAGAGAAAAAATCATAGGGACCATTTTTATAGAGAATTTTAAGATCTACAACTTTGCTCTAAGGTACTTTTTCGATAAAACTTACCGTTTTCGAGAAAAATCCAAAAAATCTAAAATTTTGATCTTGGGCCCCGAATAAGTCCCTAAGCTCACATGGGACTAATGGGGACTTTTGACACTTTATTCCTTGTGGTAAACCTAAGGTCTCTACGAAGATTTGGCTCTGTCGGAATTTTCTTTATTTCAATTGTCTAAAATGACCGGACTAAAGAAAATGTTTGTGCGCCATTATTATAGATTTCACCTCTTAGGACTCATGCAGTTCGGGGTGAATTTTTCGCACAAAGGAATGAGAACAAAAATCGTAAATAACAAATCTGGAGAGCACATAATTATTGAAACAATTTTTCGTCATTTAAAATGTATGTTCTCGATTATAAAAGATTTTACCTTTTAAGGCAAATACAATTCAGGGTGAGTTTTTCGTACAAGCGTGCGAAAAAAAAATCGCGAATATCATGTCGGTTTAAATTTCTGTACACGAGTATAAAAATTTCACCTCTTATGGCTCTCACCGTTCGTGGAGAATTTTTCTTACAAGAGTGCGAGCACAAAAATCGCGAATATCATATCTGCAAAACACATAATCATTGCAACAATATCGCGTTGGTTAAAACTTGTGTGCTAGATTATTATAGGTTTCACCTCTTTTAGCTCATTCCGTTCAGCGTGAGTTGTTCGCACAAGGGTTTGAGCACAAAAATCGTAAATAGCATATCTGGATAGCACATAATTGTTAAAATAATTTTGCATTATTTAAAATTTCTGTTCTCGATTATTAAAGATTTTACCTATTAGACTATTATAGTCTAATATATATTATATATATATATATATTTACCTATTAGACTATTAGAGTTCGGGTTGAATTTTTCGTACAACGGTGCGAACACAAAAATCGGGAATATCATATCTGGAGAACACATAATTGTTGCAACAATATCGCGTTGGTTAAAACTTGCACATAAATAGCACATAAATGTAGTGCTTATTTGGTATCGGTATCCCAATTTTTCGGATGGATGGGTGCTAGCTTGACTGTTAAGCTAGCACCCCCACTAATAAAGTTTGATTCTTTCATTGCTTGGCTTCGAGCACAAAAATCGCGATTGCGGCACATAATTAGCACATAAAGAGTACATAATTGGTGTTTTAAAATTTTAATTTTGAAGAGGTGGGGGTGCCAGCTTTATAGACCTAGGATCATGTTGATGTTCGCTGATGTTCCTTTTTGATCGCCAATCACACAACTTATTACACCTACATTTTTTTTTGTACAAATCTCATGATTTAAGCCGGAGTATCTGCGTCACTCGACAGTTGCAGCGCAGCGTTCAACGTGTACAGACCTTTCGACGGGTGCTAAAAGAGTTTAATATAAATTGTTTCTTTAAGCGTGTATATACACTATAATATGAGTCGACAATTAAGATCTAATACCGTATTGTATAAAACTGGTGATGATATCACTAGTTACTTCTACAGCCCAATTTTCATCGAGCTAGTTGGGGTATTATGCGAAAGGAAATAGAGCCACTAAAAATTCTGGTGGCTAAAAATGACTTGTGTGATAAAGTTAGATTAATGAAAGATAAATATGAATCTTTAATTAATTCTATTAATCCAAATATAACTGAAGTCCACATTAGCGATAGCGGAACAATTCAGAATAAAAAACCTCGAAAATCGAACGTTATCTTTGAAGTAAATGCTTAGGAGTGCAATTTCAAAGCGGCAAGGAAATATGCCCATGTTCATGTGTTTTAATTTGACCCAGCACTTACAGAGGGAGATGTTATGAACTATCTAAACAAAACAAAAAAATTCAATTCGGTCTTATGTAAGAAGCTTAACTCTAAGTTCCCGGACGAGTATTCCTCGTTTAAAGTATCTATTCTAACAGAAGATAGAGTAAATATTATGTAATCGGAATTGTGGCAAATACATGCGTGAAACGATGAAACGATGAAACGAACAAACCGGCGGGGCAATTAGTCTAACATCACGTAGAGGTAGAAAAAATAATATCTTACTCTACCTCAACATTTAATCTCTCCAGAGCAAAATTGCAGAACTAGAACTCACAAAACAAAACCACTATTTATTTGTCAAACGGAAATCTGGTTGACAAACGATAAAACTTCTCTTCCTAATATAAATAATTATAAATTAATTGATCATTTTTGTAGGGAACATTCCACTGGAGGAGGGGTAGCTACCTGGGTAAGGGTGTCTAACAATCTGTCCCAATTGCTGCCCAAACACTAGAAATAAACATCAGATCAGTAGAGAGGCATATCCAATTTTGCACGATTATGTGGAGGAAGACTGAATGTACTACGGTAATTTTAAATTTATACCGACCTCCTACAAGTTGCATAGAAACATTTTTAGAAATTTTGGAAGAGGTAATAGATAACCTCTTCCGAAAATTTTCATCTATTATTATGGTTAGTGATTTTGATTTTAATTTTAACGAGAAATCAGCAGAGGTAGTAAATCTAATAAACTTGCTGTCCTCCTATGATTTAGTAGAACTGGTTACTCAGCCGACCAGAATTACAAGAACATCCTCCACATTAATATATCCACGATAATATCCACGATAATATCCACGATAATATTTTCTCTAGACGGGAGTTGTCTACAGTGGTGGAGGACTCTACTTTCTCTGACCATAGGTTAATTTTGCTAAGCAACGACAGCAGGAACAGTACAGAAAGAATTAAATATAGGATTGGTCGAAAATTTTCGCAAGAAAATAAAACTCGGTTTGAGAAATTACTTAGAGAAGAGACATGGTACGACATCCTTAACAATAACAACTGTAGTGAGGAAGCCATGTCATTTATAAACACTCTGCAATTTTATTTTAATAAAAGTTTCCCTCTTAAGCAGGTGAACATATCCAACAAAAACTGGATCACGACAGAAGCTATGATCTCAAGCCGAGAGTTGGAAGATGTATATACTACAACTAAAATATCCACAACTGCGGGTACTTTATTCGAAAAAAAAGTACAAGCATAGAAAATTAATTGAAAACACAAAAAGACTTTATTTTAGAAACATTATTTCAAAAGCCGATAACAAGCAAAAAGCAACTTGGCAAACTATCAATGGTCAAACAAATAAAATTAATAAATGTGGGCAAATTGAAATAAAAGATGGTAACTGTCTACTTCTGGATCCCGATAAAATTGCAGGTTTGTTTAACGAGTTCTTAACGAGAGTTCCAGAGGAAAGCGTTGAGAACATTCCTCAAATCTGTGTGACTAACAATCACATTCCATTTATTGAGGAAACTATGTATCTAGAGCAGAGGTTCCCAACCTTTTGAATATGTTGTACCGGTATGTAATAGACAATATGGTCGCGTACCAGTGTAAATATTTCGCAAATTCAAGTAATGGCCTTATTTTTTTCTCAAAAACTTTATCGAACAAAAAAATTATCCCTAACGCTCAATTTATTGAAAATCCATTTTTCGGCAAAAACTTTGGAAAAACAGAATGCAACTTTAGGCGATGTATTGTATAAAAATAAAAATGATTTTACGCCAAATATTGTTCACTTATTGCGTACCTGTAGCTTGACATGTGTGTACCGGTACCGGTACGCGTACCACAGGTTGGGAACCCCTGATCTAGAGGATTTCTCAGAAAATGAATTATTATATATTTCAGATAAAAATCTAAAAAATAAACACTCATACGGTCTCGATGGCCTGCCGCGTTGTTTATTTAAGGAGAAATCAAAATATTTGGGAAAACCGCTCCTCAGTCTAATAAACTCTTCTTTTCATAAGGAAGAATTTCCTTCCATCTTAAAGGTAGCCACGATCGTACCTATCCACAAAAAGGGAGACAAGAGGATCCTTAACAACTACAGACCTATTGCCTTAATTTCTGTGCTCTCCAAAATCTTAGAGTATTGCTTCTTACATAGACTCAAACCATTTATTACGAAGCACAAAATTGCCCCTGCAGAACAACATGGCTTCCAAAGTGAAAAATCCACCAATACGGCGATCCTAGGCTTGTAGAATAAAATCCTTAGTGACATAGATAGAGGAAATTATCCGATAGGAGTTTTTTGCGACCTCAGCAAAACAATTGACTGCGTAAATCACAAACTACTTCTCGACAACTTATATAGGTACGGATTGAGAGGGAAAGCGGGACACTGGCTGACATCATTTTTGAATAATCGATCCCAATTCGTAAGAATTCAGTCGCATAAGAGAAACGGAGTGTCACCAGAAATAGTCACACAATTAGGGGTACCCCAAGGAAGTGTTCTTTCACCGACACTATTTATTCTCTTCCTGGAAGATTTAGTAGCTTATACACAAGATTGTAGCTGTACGCTATATGCCAATGGTGAAAAGCCTCTCAATTAGAGGCAAACAGTGCAATGAAACAGATTTCTAAATGGTTTTCCGCTAATAAGCTGTTTTTTAACTTGCAAAAAACAGAATTCATGGTATTCCAAACTAGCAGGAACGAGTATTGAACAAACATTTCTATAAAAGTACAAAATGTTGAAATAAATAGAGTCCAAACATCGAAATTTCTGGGTCTTGTAATAGAAGAACATCTGTTATGGCATAAAACTATCGAAAACCTGTGCAAATCGATTAATAAAAGAATCTTTTGTATTGGCTATCTACAAAAATTTCTGACACCTGAAGAGCTACTCAATTATAACTTTGCGGAAATTCAGTCGCTGCTCGCGTATGGAATAATAGCTCAGAACAGAGTTATTCGTGCTCTACTTGGTATACCTATATATGCCTCATGCAGAACCCATTTCAAACAGCTAAATATACTTACGGTAATTGGTTTGTATTTGCTAGAAGTAACATGCTATATACACAAAACAAAAGTAAAACTACCCAAAAATGAGGATAAGCACAAATATCTCACACGTGGACACATGAAGCTATATACCCCAAAAACAAGACTTGTTATGTGCAGCAAGGCAACAGATGTTTATGGAATCAATATATATATATGTAGATTGTAGATTGTAGATATGGTGGTGACGACTTGTACTGCGACCTTTATAGATCTATTGTACCCCACCCTCCTCCCCCAAGTGTTGGTGTACTTACCCATTTAAAGCGCCTCCTCTAATCCTGATTCCTTTAGGAATCTCAGGATCTGGGTGGGATTCAAGGCCTGCAGCTCCTCTGTGTTCAAGCAGTGAGCCCCAAGGTACATCTGTTTCTTGCGGAGTAATGCTCCGCAGTCTTTGAACAGATGTATGGGGGTTTCCTCTGCTGAGCCAAAGAATCTGCATCCATCATCCTCCTCTAGGCCTAGGGCCTTGAGATGTTTCCTAAGTCTGCAGTGTCCCGTCAGGGCTCCTGTCAGAATTCTGAGCTTATTCCTGCTTAGTTTCAGGCAAGCTTTAGTTCTCTTCTGGTTAAAAGATCCCAGCATCACTTTGGATTGCCTTAGCCCTGGAAGTTCTTTCCAGGTTTTCATCCATTTTCCTCTTATTTCTTCATCTAAACTTTTGCGGATGGTGTTCACGCTCATACCGCAAAAGGGTTCCGGACCTATAAAGGGGCTACTGGATCCCTTGTTTGCTAGGTGATCGGCTTCTTCGTTTCCGTCTATACAAGTGTGTCCTGGTACCCAGTATAGCGTTACTGTATTATCCCTGCCAAGCTTGTTCAGCTTCACCACACAGTCCCATACCAGTTTGGATCTGATGGTGTATGAGCTAATGGCCTTGATGGCTGCTTGGCTATCTGACAGGATAGCAATTCGTTTTTTGCGGTACTTCCTGTCGAGGTTAAACTGTGCACATCTTTCGATTGCGTGTACCTCTGCTTGGAAGATACTTGCGGATGTTCCCATGGATTCGAAGTATCTGGAACGAGGTCCAAACACTCCTGCACCAGTGCCTTCCTTTGTCTTCGAACCATCTGTATACCACTTGATGGCATTTTGCTCTATGTGGTATGCTGAGGATTCGTCGCTCCAATCGGCTTTACTACTACACATTGCTGTGTAGTTTTTCTCGAAGTGGTATTTGCATACCATTTCGTCATTTGGTACTTCCAGCCAGGGGATCTTGGCAGCGAGGCTGTTTCGGTCTCTGCTCCCGATTATTTTGCCTCTGAACATTCCTTCCTTGCTGAACCTTACGATCGCCGATCTGGCGGCGCTCTCCACCACAAGGTGCAGCGGAGTCAGATCCAGCAGCAGCTCCAATGCTGCTGTCGGACACGACCCCATCGCCCCCGTGATGCAGACACACGCCAGTCTTTGAATTTTCTCAAGCTGTTTCCTCATAGAGGCCAGCTTGATTCTACTTCCCCACGCAACCGCCCCATAAGTGATTGCAGGTCTCACTATCATGGTGTACATCCATCGCAGGATAGTGGGGTTACAACCCCACGTTTTTCCTGCCAGATTTCTGCACACCATTAGGGCGCGTTTGGCTTTACCTACCACTGACTCAGCGTGTTTATTTCATAGGAGTTTGCTATCTAGTGTGATACCCAGATACCTTATCTCGGGTTGGTATTCTACTGCCTTCCCATCTATGAGTATGGGATGTAGTCAGTTTAGTTTTCTCCTTCTAGTAAATGGTATCACCGTGGTTTTGCTCGGGTTGAGTCTCAATCCCACTGTTTGACACCATCTACTAGTTACTTTGAGGCCTCTCTGAACAATTTCACAGAGCGTTCCCTCAAATTTTCCTCTGGCCATTATGACTATGTCATCGGCGTAACCTTGACATTTGATGTCTAGGTCGTTTAGCCTAACCAGTAGTTCATCAACTACCAGGCTCCACATTAGCGGTGATAGTACACCTCACTGTGGGCACCCTCGAGTTGTGGAGATCTTAATGGTGTCTTTTCCCACTTGTGTCTCTGCCGTTCTAGTTCTCAGCATTTCTCCCATCCACTTTGAGATAGTGCTGTCAATATTCCTTCTTTCGAGGGCCGCCCTGACAGCCTCGTGTGAGGTGTTGTCAAAAGCTCCCTCTATATCCAAGAAGGCACATATCGCTACTTCCTTTATCTCTAGTGCTGCTTCTATTTCGTTTGTCAGCTGATACAGGGCGGTTTCTGTGGATTTCCCTGCTCTGTAAGCATGCTGACTCCTGCGTATTGGTGTACCTACCAGCACTATAGTCCAAAGGTAATTATCAATCACCTTTTCCATTGTCTTTAACATAAAATATGTTAGACTAATGGGTCTAAATGACTTCGGTTGAGTGGTGTCTTTCTTCCCCACCTTCGGTATAAATACCACCTTAGCCCTTCTCCATAGCTCCGGTATATATCCAAGCGCTAAGCTACTTCTAAAGATATTTAGAAGATACGGCATTAGTTCTCTCTCTCCCTTTTGTAGGAAGGCAGGAACTAGTCCGTCCACACCTGGGGACTTAAAAGACTGGAAAGTGCTGATAGCCCATCTGATCCGGTTTTCCGTACAGATGGACGCTGCCCTCTTCCAGTCGGCCCGACTTGGTTTCCGTGGTTGCATCAAGCCCTCGGTCTCCCTGTATCCTCTACATCCCGGAAAATGGGTTTCTAGTAGGAGGAAAGCTCTTGGCTCTTCATCCTCCGTGAAGGTCCCATCCGGTTTCTTGAGAGTGGTTGTCATTTCCACTCTATCCTTCGCTAGTGCTTTGTGCAGTCTAGCTGCCACCGGCGTGGATTCTATGTTTTCACAGAAGGTCCTAAAGTTTTCCCTTTTTGCCCTTCTGATCTCTTTGTTGTAGGTGGTAAGCACCTCAGAGTATTCTAGCCAATTTCCGTATTGCTTGGCTTTGTTGAAAAGCCTACGTACTTTTGCTCTTAATGTAGACAAATTTTTGTTCCACCATTTTTCGTCCTTATGCTCCTTCACGGTTTTTACCGGGCAGCTGGATTCAAATGCCGTGGTGATTGCTACATTTATTTCTCCCACAGCCTGCTCCAGCACGGTGTAGTGTTTGATACTACCCCGCACTGTCACCTGCTCTAGGTTTTCTTTTAGATGGGAACTAAACATAGGCCACACAGTTTGTCTGGGGTTTCGAATGGGGGTGTTTTCCTCACTCGCTCCTTCCAGCTCAAACTCTATGATCCTATGATCTGACATTGAGGGCTCACTTGAAACCCTCCACTTTTTAATTAGTTTACTTACGTTAGCGCTACCTACCGTAATATCCAGTACCTCATTTCTGACTTTAGTGACAAATATTGGTGTGTTCCCAACGTTGTACACAATTAAGTTCTCATTAATGAGGTATTCTAAAAGGTACTCACCCCTCTTATTAGTGTCCGTGCTGCCCCACATCTCATTGTGTGCGTTCGCGTCACATCCCAGGATGAGTGGCAGCCTTCTCCTAATACAGTGTTCCACCAGGTTTTGTTCTTCAATGGGTGGTATGCTGTTACCATCGCCAGGGAAGTATGCTGATGCGATCACTACTTCGCGGTGGAGACCCTCGATCTTGATGAGGGCCTGAATCGGTACTAAATCCCGCGTTAAAAATTCTGAAAGACATAAGTAATTTATGCCATTTCTTACCATAATACAAGTTCTAGGGGAGACCTCACGGCTGTCCCATACCAACTTACATTCCCTGTTGCTAAGGCCTCTGATCTTACCTCCGTAGGTCCAGGGTTCTTGAAGCAGCGCTAGCCCTAGCTGCTGCTTGGTGAACATCCTAGCCATCACAGCTGAAGCTGCTTTGGCATGATGGATGTTCACTTGGGCTATTTTGGTGCGCCTGCTGGTCATTCTTGTTTTGTGACAGGAGGCGGCAAGTCCTCCTCTGTCCCTACAAGAACATCTACCTCTGCCTCTGTAGACATGGCTGGACTGCTCATGTCTACGAGTGTGAGGTCAAGGTCGTCTTCCCGGGAATCCGGGCTGACTTCCTTGTTCTCTGTGTCGGTTAGGTCCCGTACACATGGATTATTTTTACTTTTGGAATTCATATAAATCCCACGAGTCGCAAGGGAACTAAAGGTCCACCTCATCAGAGCCCCGCCTGATAGTGGTAAGGCTGGATACCCTCTGAGGTCGCCAGGTATCAGAGGGGCTACGTAAGCGATGGCCGGTTGCCCTTGGCCATCAACCAGTCCCTTTGGCACGGGTCACATGACGCCTTGGGATTAAGGGTTTGGTAGTTCTTGGTTGTTCGCCCTCCGTCGAATGCCCCGACCGGAGTAGTTCCCGTCGTGACGTCCAACGGTATGTTGCGAAACTAAGCCCTCACACCGCGACAATATATATATATATATATATATATATATATATATATATATATATATATATATATAATAAGCTCCCAATAAGTATCACGCAAGAACCTTCTTATAAGAATTTAAAAAAAAATATGAGAAATCTCCTAATTTCAATATGTCCATATAATCATCAAGAGTTTGTTGATTATATCAATATCTTATAATGACGTACCTATATGTATCTTTGTATATATCTAGTGGCTAATAAATTAATTTGATTGATTTGATTTGATTTGATCTTTCTGCGTCACCATCTAACAATAATTCTTCGGATGTATCCAGTTAGGATTAATAAAACCCAAATTAATTAAACACAATAAATACTCTAAGCAAAATTTGGATGCACAAATCAACAATTTTAACGTTGCCACGAGAACACCAGCAATTGTTTCTTGTTTAAATAAAAGCAAAATTGAATAAAACTTGTATTCACTGTATTTCACTCGCGGATTAAGTTAAGGTTTAACTCTCGAATTTAAATTGATTTTGTCAATTCGCTCGTTAAACCTTAATTTTATACCATTTCATAATAAATAACTATTTAACTCATTTTATTGTGCGTGTGAAAAATTTTGATGAAAGTGTACCGCAAGAGAAAAAAAGGTTGAGAATCACTGCGCTAGACGCTAGATGAATTCTATCATCTAATAATTTCACTTAATGTATCAAATTTTGCAGTTATTCTTAATTTGTATTTAGTCTGTATAATATGTTATGTTCATTCAAATTATTTAATTAAATTATTCAATGAAATAAAATTATTACAAAACAATAAAAAACACATAATAAAGGGTAACAAATTTGAAGTGTCCTGTTTTTACTTACTAATAACAAGACAAACAAAAATGACTTTTTTCACCTATTTTAGTTGTATAATATTCAGTGAACCAATTTGGAGCGGTGGGAGATTATTATAAAATCATTTATTGGTCTCCACACAATGAAATATACAATCTGATTTACACATTAAATACAAATATACATAAATATGTGAATGGAGAACAAAGGACTTATTCAAGAAATTTAGAAGAATTTCTCAATCTTCCATGAGCCCGTTTTGATTTCTTTACGTAAACTTAACACCGACTTATACAGGAAAAATAAAGAGCGTAATGGAAGATATCGTTACGACTGTCTGGTGGCGAGGTTGCAGACTATGTTCTTAAACTTCTCCTCAAACTGGTCATGATGTATGGAGCACATTCCCAACTTTAATACAAACTTCTCGTATTTTGGTTTAAATAGTCCTTTAGTGAGGATATTTGCTATCATTAGCTGCACACATGGAAGATGATGTTTTAGAAAAAATAAATGGTGCGAAAACGCCCTGTGCAAACTAAACACAAAAATAACAGCAGCTATATCGCAACCGAAGCTATACACCGTAATTATAGACTTCCTAACGGCTTTCGACTCGTTCGACAGGAAAATTATGTGCGAAAAGACTTGGGAGCATGGGATCAAGGGTAAATTATTTAACTTGGTTCATGAACTTCTAAAAAGAAAATACGTCAAAATCGAGAATGGAATAGTACTATCCAACACGATCTCCCAATAGCCAGGTGTCCTGCAAGGCGACATACTAAGCCCATCACTCTTCTTGTTAATTATATAAAAGCAAAGCTGCACTGATGAGAGATAAATCTCGAAACGCGTCTGCAGATGGCTAGTCACTTAATTATGTAGAAAGCATTGATCTTAAATATTATCTAACTAGTAGTACTGGTAATAGCATACTTGGCTATTGTGTAATTCAATATCCTGCGTGGTGTTAGCCAGGAAAGTAATCCAGTCATTTTAGTGAAAAAAAGGATTGAATCCCGGAATCCAACGGAAAAAGCTGAATTTTGGTATAGACCTTTATTTTAGCATTACAAATGTTGTCTCAAAATCACAAATGCCAACATGTAAGCGTCCTTAGATATTCAAGGTTAAAGGTCGCAAAAATCACTCTGCGTCCTCTATCTCAAAAACAGTTCGACGTATAAAAAAGGTCTCAGATAAAATTTGTAGAGAAATTCAATCTCAACAACTTCTATAATAAAGGCAAATACGGTAGGAGACAGAAAAAAACGAGATATTCTCAAAAACTGATTTTTGCAACTTTTGACCTAGAATATCTAAGGACGCTCACATGTTGGCATATGTGACTTTTGAGGCATTTGAAATGGTAAAATAAAGGTCTATACAAAAATTCAGCTTCTTTCGTTAGATTCCGGGGTGATATGCTAAAATAACTGGGATGAAGTAGTTATATTCAAGCTATTTTTCGTATTATTATGTTTATGCCAGGTCTGCTACGACTATCAAGAAGAGTAATCTGATAGGCGTAGCAGACCTGGCGGCCGCAATTAAAGTGCCGGATGCAAATCCAATTATGTACGCAGACGACCTAGTAATTTACTCCAGAAGCTTACAGGCGCTCCAGATGAGTCTAGACAAACTCTAGCACTGGTGTATAAAAATAAATTCACGATAAACCTCGGAAAAGCCAAGTAGTCAAATTCAGGAAAGAAGGGCTACTGAAACGCCTGGACAAAGCACACATAGGTAGCTGTCAGTTAAATTTCACAAATGAATATAAGTACTTATGAGCGACACTCCAGACCACCTTAACCATAACAAACTATATCAACAACAAAAGGAGAAAGATCACACAGTTAATAAGAAGACAGAAGTCCCTACAGAGAATAAGCTTAGAAACTGCACTGAAAATATACAACCTCATGATATGGCCTGCGGTAACGTACAGCATCAAGTCGTTAAGTCATCGAATAAAAGCAAATCATCTGCTCCTCCTTCAAAAGGCGCGACAAAATCAAGGCGCGTTTCTTGAAGAAAGTCCTTGGGCTACCGAGGAACGCGTCTAACACTTTTACTTTCTTTTTAGCGGAAACCAAGACCATTGGAGAAGACTTGATGAATCGCTTTGAAGAGATCCCAATACGAATAAGTATGTAATGTATGAGGAAAAGCGATGGGATTTCGTTTTCGAAACGATACAATGAAGAACCAGCTTTCAGTTCCCAGAGTTGGAAAGAATAAAACTAAGGTGGAAGGCACCTAGTAATGTGTGTGACATTGACATTGCATTATCTTACGCGTGACAAGAAACAGTTTCACGATCTAGAAGATGCCGATCGCAGATACCGATCCTGTGGGGAGAAAGCTGGAAAACACCATATCCTAACGTGCAAAGAAGGGAGAGGGTAATCCCTAGCAGAAACACACCTGAAGAACCAGTCAACATAATCGCTCTTATAAAACAATAATAATTTCAAATTAAAGGAATTACAACAGATTATCCAGCATCTAACGACGACTCTTATTGAAGAATGGGACGCTGTATCACAAGAAGATCTTCGAAAACTTTTGTGAAGCATGCCAAGACGGTTTAATACCGTTATACGTGCTATCGTAGCACATTATCAGCAGCCTTAATTTCCCCACTCCTGGGCCACCGGCCTCTTCTCTTTCGCATATCCAACCTTAGCACTAAGATTTGAATATGGGGTACCTACAGTTTAACGTCGAATCCGAACGACAAATTTCCAGAGATGGCGCTAGGCAGTTGAGACCCCACGATTGCCAAAGCCAGATTGGGGAGTTGTGTTTGATGGGTGGCAGCCATTAGTTTTTAATTCTTGCTGCTTTGGTTCTGTGAGGGATTTGAACCCAAGCGGTTCAAGAGGGATTTGAGTCAGACCAAGAGCCAAGTGCTAAGCCATCTGAGCCACCACCACATCTATCGGAGCTCATACTCGTTGACATGTTGACTAGTTGACATTAAAAATTAATTAAAATTCGCACTTTGGTGTTGGTAGTTGCTGCTAATTATTACGAGTACTTTAAAAGTACGTGATGCTGACACTTCTATATGTGCCAATTAAAACAATTAAATAGAGCGTCTTCTTAATTTTATTTGTATGCAATTTCCTGTTTGAATATTATGGAGGATATACAAATTATTGACCAGCTAATTGTTTTGAGAAGTCTATTTTAAGAACAAATTCAAGATAAAATATATTAAAAACTAAATAATAATAAAACAAAATTGACAAACACAAATTATTAATTTTTTTTAGGTTCCCGGAAATTTGTTTGCCGGTCATTTGTTCCCGGTCATTTGTTTCCCGGCAATTCGTTCCCCGGTAGATTTCTTTCCATGTAACTTGTTGTGTTTATTTGTTATGTTTTATAACTACATATTTGATATACAAATATTAGCAAACGCATGAAATATTTTCTATTTTGCTAATAAATGGTTTCATTGCTTGATTCAAATATGTAAATATTGTAGTTTTCTTCTTAAACCATTTTATGTTGATTTTTGAGTGGATATTTATTTTAATAATATAATCTACCATTTGCGACGCGTTTGTGGCTGCCGAAGGCGAATAAAACCTTAGAAGGGTGGCATCGGGACTTTCTTCGATCGGCGTCCATCGCCAATCGATATTGGGATTTATGAAATGATGAGCGCAAGGAATAATACCTAACGAAGCTGAAGCTCGAGCAGTATATTAAAGTGCTCGTCTAACCATTAAACCAGTAATAGCTCAAACTATAAGGACTATAGCTCCAAAATAGCATCTCTCAAAGGAAGTTGCCCTAAATGTGGTTTGTTAACTTGCCTACGAGAAATGCTCATAACAGTTCATTTTACCTTCCAATTTAATTTCAAATAATTTATGTTTTAGATTAAGTGAATTAAATTGAAGCAATGATTTTTAAATATTTTCTATTCTGCCACCTGTTAGTGCTTAGCTGGTGCAAGTATTTAAATTGTACTTTTTTATTGGGGAACTAATCTAACAATTATGTGTGCAAAATAATGTGCAAGTATTCAAATTGTACTTTTTTATTGGGGAACAAATGACGGGAACACATGTAGAAAATTGCTCCGGTGCATATATACTGGGGAAAAATTTGTTGGGGAATAAATGACCGGGAACAAATGACCAGAACAAAAATAACCTATAAAAATGTCAAGATACCTATTGTGCATCAGACTATGTATTTTTCTAACCACTAATTGATGGGAAACAAGTTATGAGCCCATAATATCAACATTCCAATATGTGATATCTTATTTCTCAATTTATTAGAACTGAATTCGTCAACTGAAAATAGCACTTTTTATTTTGTAATGTACAAAAGCTTAAGTCTACAAAGGAATTTTCCAGAAATATCCAGTCAACGAAAACATCAATTCAGATGTTAATTGAAGAATTTACGGCTCTCATGACTAGAGATCGGATTTTAGGCAAAACACCTATCGTCAGTTTTTCAGGCATCGACTTTCTAATAATACACAAATGTGTTTTAGTAAATTCTGAATCATTAGAGCCCTATTTGATTTTGCCTTTTTTGCCTTTTTTGTACTATTTTTTTTTTATCACCTATTTTACCAGGTATTTTGCCTATTTTCGTTTATTTTTACCTATATTTGCCTATTTCTGTGTCTATTTTGTATTCTTGGCATTTTCTTATGCAATTTACGTCTATTTAGCATAAATTAGATTTGTGACCAGTCTTTGAGAAGCCATCCTACCTTCACCAGACGAAATTGTTTTTTTTTTGCTTTTAGCGGTGTCACAGACCGATTTGTTTGATCATCCCCTTTCTTTTGTTAAAATACCGCGAAACTTACGCAACCAACTATTCCCTCCACTCTTTAATTTTCTCAGCCAATCCTTGAAAACCTAGCCCTTCTACAGATCGTGAATAACTAAGGTAATATTTGAAAGTTCCCTTCTCACTGTAGTTATGGCCTTTATATCAGTTGTTTCAGCTGTTTGTTTGGCCCTTGTAGTCTTGTGTTGTAGTTGAGCAAAAGTGAATTTGAACGTTTTTTTTATCAAAATGCCAAAACAAAAGACACCCCTTAATAGAAAAGTAAAAGAATATAATAGGATATCAGGTATATCCGAACTGAAATTCAAATTTCGCGCGTATGTTGTCTTGATCTTCCCGCTTCGCGGCGGACAACCTAATCTAACCAAGGAAAAATCAACGGTCCTTGCCACTTTGTCCTATATTGGATCGAGAGTTATTTAATAATATAAATAATATAAATAATGCGTGTTTCGATTTGTAAAATAATAAAGTAAACTAAACTTGGAATTCGTAACCTTAAATAAAAATGCGTACCCAACGGTTTACGCGCCAGTGGAGGTTTTATGTCAATTTCCGTTTAAAAACCCACCAATGCGCATGCACAGAATGCGTACGGTGGGTTGCCTATACATGTCATTTCAAGTGATTGGTTATAGCACATTTTAACCAACTCAAAGTACTTTAAATGAGCAAACTCGGGTGAAAAATGAGTTTTATTTAGTTTTATGTACAGCTTTAGTGGCCGCAAATATACCTTTTTTTAAATTGGAAATCCCTGAATTTATAGCATTTTTTGAGAAATATTGCAAAAAGAATGTACCCAGTGAATCTACACTACGAAAAAACTATTTGTTTAAATGTTACGACAAGGTATGCAAATTAATTTAACAAAATCATACGATACTTACATAAATCTTGATTTCTACTTTAATTAAATTAAATTATCTGCTGTTAGGGACAATTCTGTTTTAGTGTTCTGTTTAGTGTTTTTTAACTGTAGGTACCTTTAAAGTTTAAAAAAGACAAAATTGCTCCTAATATAAAAAAATTATAAATATTTTAAATTCTTAGTCTATTGAAAACATACGAACTGCTATTGGTCTCCATGATATATACATATGCGTAGACGAAACAACTGATGCCATGGGACGATATGTTGCAAATTTGATAGGAGGAAAACTAACCAATGAAGGCCCTTCAAAAGCTCATTTATTGGCCTGCAAAATTTTAGAATAAGCAAATCAAACTATAATATCACGTTTTATTAACGATAATTTAAGTAGGTACGAGTCTAAATTTTGTCTACAGGTAGTTACCTACATTTTTTAGCATTATTATGGCCAAATGGTATCCAGCATGATTTATTTTTTTTTATCGTATGGCGATCTACAAATTCACTCTTAAATGTAGGTAGAGTATGTACATACCGGGTGTCCCATTTTAATCCGCCAGTAGCGATAATTTTGAACCAGAGCATTGAAGCAAATAGTGTTCTAAATAAAAAGGTAACGGTTATGAGGGGGATATCTGATGCCGTCGACTTTGCCACCACAGCCCCGCAGTGGGGGCGGGAACAGGAGGCAATTTTAAAATCTTAAATGGAATCCCCTATTTTTTATTGTAGATTTGGATAGAGCGTTAAAAAGTAGGTAAGTCTTATCCGGGTTGTTTTCCAAAATTGTTGATAGATGGCGCGGAAAACGTGAAAATTGTACATTTTCAACGTCGAACTCGATTGTTTTGTTTACATTCGCAAACAGATTTCTTGGATTTTTTTTTCGTTTCTTTTATAAATTTAGTTTTTTAAAATGAGTTCAGTCCGCAAAGTCAAGTCGTTGAGTAGTCACCGACGGAAATTATGGACATCCTAAAAGTTATTGGAGAGTCGCTGAACAATTACACCAGAGCAGTAGAACTGTATGGCCAAAGACATACAGTCGGTGCACGTCTTGCAGTACAATGCCAGGTCTGGAAGAACGTTTGCTCCAAGGTGACCTACAACGACACCGACCTCGAGCGAATTTTGTGGATGACGACCCCCGGACCATCGCCATACTTGGACCTGTACACCTCAATCCCTGCATCAGTCTCCGGGAAATCCAGGCAGAAATCGGCATACCGAAATCGACGGCTCAACATCATGCGTATCATGGTATATCCGTACCACATCATGCGCGTTCAAGAACTGCATGGAAATGATTTCGCCAATCGCGTGGATTTTTGCAATTGGGCTTTGCAGAAGATCGACCGTGACCGTTTATTCTTCCACGGAGTCCTGTTCTCTGACGCGTGCACTTTCCAGAATACCTGGTTCGTCAACACCCACAATGTCCATTATTGGAGTGCTGAAAATCCCCACTGGGTTCGACAAGGGAACGCACAGCAGCGATGGAGTGTCAACGTGTGGTGTGGACTTCTCGGCTCGTGTTAAATGGCGCAAGGTACTTGGAATTTCTCCAGAACGATCTTCCCGTGCTATTAGAAGAATTCGATTTGCGTACCCGGAGGACGATGTGGTTCCAGCAGGACGGTGCTCTACCACACTACGCTCGTGTTGTTCGACAACATTTGGATGGGCTGTTTCTAGCGCACTGGATTGGACGCGGGGGACCTATTGTTTGGCCACCCCGATCTCTGGACTTGACTTGAATTTTGGAAAACAACCCGAATAAAATATACCTACTTTTTAACGCTCTATCCGAATCTGAAATAAAAATAGGGGTTTCCATTTAAGATCTTAAAGTTGCCCCCTGTTCCCGCTCCCCCTGGGGAGCTGTGGGGGCAAAGTCGACGCCATCCGATGTCCCCCTCATAACCGTTAACTTTTTATTCAGAACACTTTTTGCTTCAATGTACTGGTTCAGAATTATCAGGTTTTGACAATTCTGTTTTAGAGTTCTGTTTAGTGTTTTTTAACTGTAGGTACCTTTAAAGTTTAAAAAAGACAAAATTGCTCCTAATATAAAAAAATTATAAATATTTTAAATTCTTAGTCTATTGAAAACATACGAACTGCTATTGGTCTCCATGATATATACATATGCGTAGACGAAACAACTGATGCCATGGACATCAAACCGAACATCAAAAACGATTTAATTTATATCAAGAGTAATTTCAAAATTCTTGTTGATGGTATAAAGCTACTTGAAACAAATACCTCACATTTGGTGGAAACAATTGGCATTATCAATAATGTAACGGAGTCCCTGATGTCAACCCCAGGACAAGTGGGTCGAAAAGCATACGAAAAATTGACAAAAGTAATAAACAAAAACACTGGATTTGCTTTTCTGAATAATATTTCAAAATTAGTGGCTGGCAAAAATGCTGAAATTCCAGAAAAATTGACCATATCACACATCCCAAATTATAAATTTGCACCACTAACATCGTGCGAAGTGGAGAGGTCATTTTCCATCTACAAGACCATATTATCTGACCGTCGTCAACGGCTGACGGAAGATAATTTAGAAAAACTTATGGTGTGCTACACAGATAACAATTAATGAAAATTAAAATTTATGTTTTCAGGTTCTCGTTCTATTTTTTTTTATAACTAGGTCAGTTCTTGGGTATTTGAAACAATGATTAATACTCTTAGTCTTTTTTCCGACGTTTCGTCCTTTATTTTCGGACTTCTTCAAGGAAGCTACAATATTACATATTCACAATAAATAACTTATTTAAATGTCACCGTCATAAAATTCTAAATTTAATAATTTGAATTTTATCACCGTGAATTTAATTTTATAGAAATAATTCGGTAAGTGGAAGATAATGTAATGTTGTAGCTTCTTAATGTTGTAGCTTCTATGGAGAAGTCCGAAAATAATGGACGAAACCTTGTAAAAAAGACTAAGAGTATTAATCATTGTTCCAAATACCCAAGAACTGACCTAGAATAATTAATGACCTAAATAGAAATAATTCGGTAAGTGGAAGATAATGTAATGTTGTAGCTTCTTAATGTTGTAGCTGCTATGGAGAAGTCCGAAAATAATGGACGAAACCTTGTAAAAAAGACTAAGAATATTAATCATTGTTCCAAATACCCAAGAACTGACCTAGATTCAAACAAAAATTACAATTTATAAATAACATTTTGAGTAAGTAATGGCCTTTTTAGCGATCTAAAACTGTAAATTTAAAGCCTTTTTTCATTAATTTATTTGCCTTTTTGCCTACCTTTTCTGATAGTTTTTGCGACCTTAAAGTCCGACCTCTACTCATGACTGTAATTATTTAACTCAGAATGCAAAATTTGTTCAATATCCCTGAATAGTTTATGTTAAATGGTAAAGAAAGCAAATATTTATGCTGATTTAAAAAATTATCCAATGAAATAATTAATTAAATCCGGCGTATTATCGGATTTGTTTTACATAAAAAGGTATCAGATAAATAATAAAACGGAAAAGTTAATTTTAATGGATATCACGCCTTTCACCAAATTAATTGTTTTTGTTGACTCACGTAAATTAATTTTTATGGTGGCTGCACCGGGTAACGATTTTTGTTTCTGAATTCATTTCAGGATCCTCGTCTTCAAATTTGTATAACGTTATGCTTTTCGGAGTTTTTTCATATTTGGCCTTTTTGCGTTTCTTTTTGTGCGGATTCAATAAATTGTGTTAGGGAAATGCAGAATGCCAGCGTTCTCGGTTCTCTCCGCCCACGTAAACAACACAGCGGCGACGCACGAGCCAACTTTCAGCAAGTATGAATACTACAGCGCTTTCCTGAAAGTTTCAGTACAACCAACGGACTTTCAAAACCAACATACCCAATCAAACTACACAGTTTGCGCGTTCAAGAACAAATTAAAAATATTCACCGAACAATTTTCGTCTGTTAGAACAATTAGTTTGTGAGGTTTTCTCTGTGAAATAATCTTTGCTCTATAAACTTTAAGCAGTTTGAAAAAGTTTGACGCGGGTGAGTAATAGTTTTAATTTTTTTAATATTATATCCCATTTTTGTGCATTCAAAATGAGCTATTCTATGTCGTTATATTCTACTTAATTTGAGATAAATTGCGTAGAGAAAACGTAATTGCAATAAGAAGGTAATTAGATTAAAAACCATATATGCGTGTAGGTGAAATATTAATTATTTTTTAATATTGTAATTTATTGCGGAAGTTTTTTGTTAAAAAAAGTCAAGTCTTTAAAACTTTAAATTAGTTTTAGTAGATGTAAAAAAAGCAATGGACCATCTTGTAGATTTGTTGTTTCAGTTTTAATTTGAATATTTTTTTTCTTGCAATAAAATTTGTCCGATGATAAATCCTATAAATAATTATTAAAATTAAAACTTACATATATTTTTAATTATCTGTTAATCTTATTAAATTATCTTATTAATCTTATTCTTATTAATCTTATTAATTATTATCTTATTAATTAATTAAAATCATAATTCCAATCAAATATTTTTATGAACGTATTATTAATTATTAAAAAAAAAAAAATTATTAATTGTAAATAAACGAAAAGAGATGGAACGGAATGAACATTATAATTTCAGTCAAATAATTTTATTATTGTATTATTGATTATTTTGGAAATAGCAAATGTTAATTGAACATAAATTAAAAAAGACATGGAACAAAACGAACAATTATTGATTATAAATATCTCTACCTACCCATTTGCGGTAAAAATATTTTAATTTCGTTTTCTAACAGTTTGACCATTGATCAAAGATGAATATTATTATGTTTTATACATTTTTAATAATATTTGATCTGTTGTAGTAAACGCTCAAAGTTCGGTTAAACATTTTGATTAATATCCGTCATCAATCAAAACAGCATACAGTACAAGTTTTAATAAAACTGTCCAATTAACTTGGCATTATTTAATTTAACACTTCTTACATTACAAATCCAATATTATTTATTTTATATAAAACTAGTACATGCACATCGTATTCCTTTGGAAGGAAGAGGTATTCTGGTTGGAATAGTTGAATAGGATGGAAAAGTTGATGAGGCTGAAACGACTGTTGTAGATGGAATAATTGTAATGGTGGCATAGTATGTAGAATCTTGTAGTGCCTGTCACATGATTTTTCATGACTATGAGGTTCAAGCAGAGTTGAATGTGCCACTCTGTTAAAGTTCGAGTTTGAGGGGCAGCGACCGCCGCCAGATAAAATATTTTGCAAAACTAACTGAGGGATATCATAGACAGACTAATTCTCTACAAATGTGTCAAATTTTATTGTTCCACATTATGTAAAACTCACTAAAATATTTTTTTTACAAATCCAGACATATCAATCACGAATTCCGATTAAAACCGAACACGAAGATTTTAAAATATTAAAAAATTGCAAAAAATATATTAACCCTATAAGGATGTCAATAAAATCATTTTTAATTATATTATAACCCTCTAAGGACCCTATATTATAACCCTATATTATAACCCTATATTATAACCCTATAACGATTTCTTTTGCTGAATGTGGGTATCCACCAGAAGTCTCAGCTGACAAAATTTGAGCGCTCCCCCTCTAATGGGGACGGCTTGGATAATTATTTTATCTTGAAAGCTTGTTTGCAAATATCTCGTCAACGCCTCAAAATAGAAAATCATAACCGCGATACGCGTATGTAGGACGTCGGTGTCTACAAAAAAGTATTCATTGCAAATTTTGTAAAAACCTTCGGTTTAGTCACAAATATAAAAATATTAAATGCAATTTTTTTTTTAATTTCTTCTCTAAACTTTTATTTTCAATTTACATGGGTTTAAATGAAAAACGTGGTTGGAGGTCTGCAAAAAAAATCCTCCGCAAAAACGGTTCGCTTTCGCAAGATGAAAATAACAGACTTTTTAGAAGAAAATCTGCTTTATCGAACAGTGTAAAATACATGTTCGGCAGAGTTCAGAATGTTGGACAGAAAAAATATTTGAAGAAATTCAACACAAATTTCTTAATTAAAAAAAAATCCTATGTGAAGACTATCGGCCACGAAGATTCCAAAATGACAATTTCAATAGAGAAATGTTTGCGCTATGTAGCATTGACATATTTTTGAATACATCTGATGCACTTTTCAAAATTTAGTTATTTGAATGTGTGCTGCGTTGACTTTGAGAGCCGGATAGCCCAGATAAAATATTTTGTAAAAATAGCTGAGGGATATCATAGAATTACTAATTCTCTACAAATGTGTGCAATATTATTGTTCCACGTGTTGTGAAACTAAAATATTTTTTAAATGAATCCAAACGTCAATAAAGAATTCCAATATGTTACAGCAGCCGCCGCTAGATAAAATATTTTTCGAAAATGATGTGTTAGATATTGAGGCGATTTTTTTCTCTAGAAACGTGTACAATTTTATTGTTCCACATGGTGTAGAACCTATTAAAACGTTTTTTAACGAAACTAGCTATCAATTTAAATGAGAAACTTAGTCAAAGATTTAGATTTTTCACCCAGGATAAATAAAATACTTGTTAATTTGTTTATTACAAGAAAAAAAAATAAGTTTATTACGAAAGTAAATACATTTAAAACTCGTAATAGAAAGACTTAGTTTAAATAACCACAAATATTTTGGTACATAATTCCACTAATATTCTTTAGGAAAGGAATTCTTCTCTTCTCGGTCAGAATTGTTCGAAAAGTCTGAGTTTTGTCCGAAAACAATTTTTTTAGCGGTCGCAGTTGATTTCAATCGACTGACAGTTGCGTTGACGTTTGTGTTTGCGTCCCGCCAGTAGCGCCGATGTGTTTTCTTGGTGAATTCTTGGTTCAGAAAATGCGGAAAAAAATGACAAATTCGAATCATCTTGCGACGGGACTTCAGGTGAAAGTGCGGAAATATGTTACCACCGTTTGGTGTTTTTAACGCTTCGTTGCAGCGTAAATGTCGTTGTAAGAAAATTCCGATTTTAACGTACCCGAAATTTGAGGAATTTTGGAAAATTCCCCCTCACCGAACCGCAGCCGGCGAAGAAGCAAAATTTACAACCCTTGTAGAAAATAGTTGAAATTTGCGAATTGCCACGGTAAAAGTTGATAAAGTTTAAAGACTGATGAAATATGACGCGCAAAAAATGGGCAACGATACCCAGGGATCTGGGGGGCGCACCATGCAAACGAAACGTGCAAACTTGGTTTCAGAAAGTCGGCAATTTCCGGCGGAAGGACACCATTAAATTTTTTTTTGAAAAATTCGCATGCACCTCTAAGGTTTCATCTTCCGGTTTTGCAAAAACAACTACGGCACGGCCATTTTTGCAAAAAATCGCACGGAATCTTCGAAAGCCCAGAGAAGAAGAACCTACGAAACCGGACCCGCAAACTTCCCGTTTGCGTGTCCGATTGGTTCAGCGGTCGCCTCGCAATAGGAAGTCAAAGAAGATTTTTGCGATTGTTTTTTTTCGGTTTTTCGCACTTATCTCCAAATTTTCAGCAAGACTCAAAAATTCGAGATGACTGTTTTGTGCGGAAAAAAATTGGCGCTCCGGATAGTACCAGTCGCGTCGCAATCGGTCCAAATACAGTCGCTTGGCGGCCGAGAAACAGAAATTTCGTTTTCGCGTCGCACCCCCGCCGCCTTCGGCGGTACCACAATTTCTCAAAGATTCGTCAACTGTCTGGAGTTTTTTAAACATTTTACTACTTTCGCCTGGCTAAATTTCTTTCGAAAATCACTCAAAACGTCCGTTTTCATTCTCCAAACCCGCTTTGAAGCATTTCTCCCGCCCCCTACCAGAATGGCGTGCTAAACTATTTTAGTATATGTAATAAGAATACGAAATTATTCTAAAAACATCTTTCAAAACTTGAATCTAAGAAATATAGATGATTGGTGAGAAACATATTGTATCCTAAATTTAATTGTTATTTGGTTTTATACAAAACTACAATAGACAGAGAGATATATTTTTATTTTAATATTATAAGTTAAGTTATTATATAAAAATAAATTCATTATTTCCGAAACAAAAGACAAATTAAAGTAAAGAAAACTTCAAGTAAAGAAAACTTTACTTACTTCGTAAAGATCGTTCGAAAAGAAAAGTAAAAGAAAAATTCGAAAGATCGTTCATAGGCCTAGGCCGCACTACCGCTAAACCGCCGCGGTTTTTAATCGCGTGATTTTGTGACTCAAGTAAGCTAATACAAGCGGCATCACTTGCGGTTTTTTGCAGCGACTGCTTTTTCCCATAGCGTACTGTGTGTTTCTCGAGCGGATTCGCGGTTATAGCGGTTACCGCTCTCGGGAAAAAACCGTAGTGCGGCCTCGACAATATAGTGTTTTTTAAACTAGTGGTGTGCAAACCGTGGGTCGCGACCATCGCGATGGAGATTTTTTTTGGCTCATCGAATTAAAATTCTAATATCAGTCAATTAAAATTCTCATTTAAAGCAGTACATAAACTATTTGATATATGGAGATATTTAAAATTGCGGCGTTGGCGAATTTTTTAAAACTTTTAAACGTTCTAGAATTGAAAGATAGCGTTCATTGTTTACCTAATTGTGGAAGAAAAATTTACAGTCTTTAATGAAATTAGCGAAACAATCCGTCTATTTTTTTACATGTTCAAAGGAATTTTTATATAAATATTTAATTTCTTTAACCGTTTTCGCCTTGCTTCCAGGGTTTAACTTCGATTGTATCGAGTTTCTACGATACCTTTAATGTAACAAATCCACTATTGTATCTAGCGTCTATTTGCTGTATCAAATTATTTAAGACAGTTTTCACCTCGGAAGCTGACACTTAATTTCTTTTAGTTTAGGAGCATTTAGTTTCTTTATTAGTGATATGAAATACCACAGCTTGACTATGAATGACATGCAATGTAACTTCAGATGACGCGTTTTGAAAAAAAATTTAATAGTTTGGGACACCGTACATAGGGACGGATTACGAATTTACGGCGACAAAAATAAAATCCAGTGCATTTCAATTTATTGTCTCACATATTACCTTATGATGACATTCTGATGATTCTAATATAAAATTAGTCTATATTAGTTGTGCACGATTAATTAAAAATGCAATTTTTTTATGACAAAAGTGCAACATTTTCTTACAAATTCACAACCGTCGTTGACACAAAACTTATCCAACACGTATTATACTAATCGTTTATTACACTTTAACGAAGAAAACTTATAAAAACTTTCATCTCTTAATACAAAGAATAGTTCATTTCTATTCAACATTCTCTCTTGCAAATTGTGGTCATAACGACTACCTGGAAAAAAGTGGTCGAGTGGGTGGGTGGTATAGCGATGTGGACGAAATTTTTGCTTTTCTAGATTTGTCAATGTTTGCTTTGTTTTATAAAATATTTAATTTAATGGAACTATGCGGAACTTTTTTTAAAATCAATTTATTGCAGTTTATTACAAAAACATTTTAATTTACGATAGTCGTTAACAAAACCTTTATTTTTAACCGTATTGAGTAAAACTTTCTACAAATTTGATATTATTACATGTAAATACATACTTGAAGATATATTCTCCATATTTGAAAAGTTCACAATTTTTTAACACAAACATAAAACAGACGTAGTTACTTTCTTAAAAATCCAGCGCAACTTATCTTTTTTGATACCTAAGGGGCAAGAGCGATGTTTAACACGTTCCCACAACCAATGAAATTGGTTTTTCGCATTTATTTGTTTATAATATTATGGATGGGTTATCTAACAATACATTTTAAGTGGTTTTGCTTACATGTGAGACATTGTAAAATTCTATTTTTGTCGCCGTAAATTCGTAATTCGTCCCAGTGCACCGGTCTAATCTCAAGAAGTACGAGCGCAATGGCTCAATGCGCATAAACTCAAGAAACTAACTCAAGAAGTACTAGAGCAATGGCAATGGCAAACACTTTGATTACCCGTTCAACAGCAGGTGTTAACGCAAGCCATCTCGTTGTGTATATCCCAATATTTTTCAGTGTTCTCTTTCTGCTTACTCGCAAAAATTGAAGATTGGTGACTCTCACTATGTATCTATGAAAGTATAGATTCATCTGAGAGATTATGGCTTCAACATCAATACTAGAATTATTGATTGTAAGCAGTATTAATTGCATTAGATAAAATATGAGCGTTGCAGCCAATTCTAATGATATTCTTATTTAACCCTTTGCACTCGTATGTCGCGGTATAGACGGCATGGTGTATTTTACCGTTGCACTCGTTTGTTGGTCTTACAGTCGCCACGCTCGACAACATTTTTTTTTCAACCCAGAGTCTGGTCAATATAGTTTATCTTTTACAGCTTACTTAACTAAAATACTTATTTACAATTCCTAAATTTACATTATTAAACTAATGTTCAGAAACAGATCTCAGACACGTAGTGATCATAAAACCGATCCAAATCGCACTCAAAACCATAAACAGTCGTACAAATGCAATTAGTATGATTCTTAGACCAAAATAATTGTTGGGTCTTAACACAGATTATATTATTTATATTATCTTCACTTCATGGAATATATTCTCTTCCTTGGGTTGCAATTCTCATCAGTTATCTGGTAACCGCCGTGTGATTAACGTTTGTGTTTCAGAAATTTTTTTAAAACTCAAAATGCCGAAACGACGCCAAGCTGAAGTTCAAAATGAATTAGTGAGTAGTGACGACGAGTTTTATATCGATTCTTTTGACAAAAACAATAGTGATACAGAAAATAATGAGGTGGAAGAAGCAGAAGTTGGTTCTGACAGTAGTGACAGCGATATAATAATTAGTAAGAGGAGGGTAGTGCCTTTACAAGTTACGTCAAGCAGCTCCAGCGAGAGTGAAGGCGAACATAAAGTTGTGCCGGAAACAAGAGACGTTTATGGTCGCTTGGGAAAATGTGACACTTATGGACAATGCACCTCATAGGATAGATTTTAGTGCCGGCGAAAAAGCTGAAAGGCCCCAAATTCCGGATGATTGTTCAAAGCCTGCAGACTTCTTCAGACTTTTCCTTACAACCGAGCTGTTTAACCGACTGCCTCAATTGTTCGGGAAACCAATAAATACGCAAGACATAAAATTGGCCAAAAAAAATTAGCCAAGCAAACTACGTGGCATGCATGGGTTGATGTCACTGTACAAGAATTTACAGCCTTCCTAGGAATATTACTCACAGTTATCGTGAATATGGGCACGATAACTGTGAGCAGTTTACAAGAATATTGGTCCCAAAATTTCAATGCGAAAATTCCTTTTTTCGGAGTATTTTTCGAAGAGAAAGCTCTATTTCGAAGAGAAAGCAAATATTTTGGATGTTGCATCTTCACGAGACAGACCCAAATGATCAAAGTTTGAGAGGCCGCACTCAGAAGGTGAGCCATTATTTGATTTTTTTGGATGTCAAATTTAAAGAACATTTTTTTCCATCGCGGGAAATATCAGTGGACGAATCTGTGGTCGGCTTCAAGGGAAAAATAGGTTTTCTGACGTACAATCCTAACAAGCCGACAAAATGGGGAATAAGAATATACGTACTTGCAGATGCAGATACTGGCGACATATATTCTATTTTGTCATATTATGGAAGCTTAACCTCAGAAGATCTAATACGACCAGATCTTCCAGTAAGCACGAGAATTGTTCTACAATTGGCTCAACAATTATTAGATAACAATCGAGGCAGTAGACAGGTATTATACAAGCTTGCCTTTAGCAAAAGTGTTCCTAAAAATGAATATCCACTTGACGGACACAATTCAGTCCAACAGAAAATTTATCCCCGATACCATAACAAAAGCCACGTTTGGAGACAATCAAACATTTGCATGTCGATCAGAAAATATACTGCTGTTGGCGTGGAAAGATAAAAGAGTGCTGACCGCACTGAGTACCTGGGACGTTTCTGGTACTCAGCCTATAAATAGAAGAGTACGTGGAGACAATATGCAAGAAATTAACAAACCAACTATAATTGTTAATTACAATAAATATATGGGAGGCGTAGACCGGGCCGATTCCTACTCAGCTTCCTACTGATAAGAAAATCCCTCAAATGGTGGAGATTTTTTTTTTTTTTTGGGCCTTAAAGCAGCCAGCGTAAATAGTTATTTATTATAGAAAATGTCGCAACGCCGCCAAAACAAACGCCCGATTACGCATCAAATATTTGTCCGAGAGATACTTGATGAACTCACGGGAAATTATCGAAAAGGTACAAAAATTGCTGGTAGACCATCCACCTCGGATAAACAAGAAAGACTCAATGGAAAGTTGCACATTTTAAAGAAAAACAATGGCAAAAAAAGATTGTTTGAAGTGCTCTAACAGAAAAGTGCAAGGTGAACGACTCGAGACTGCATATATTTGCAACACGTGCCATCGCAAGCCGGGTCTTCATATTGGTGACTGCTTTGAACGCTACCACCACACTTTAGAAGAATACAAAATATAAATATAAAATATAAATTTTGTTTGAATTTATAATTTGAGTGTTTAGCAATATGTGTTTCTGGACAAGATAATAGAGGATGTGCTATGGTGAATGGCCGATAAAATATTCCACCCCCAAATGAAAATTTTGATATTTTGTATAATTTTTATGTTGTTATGTTATTTTTGTTTAGATAACTTAATTATTTAGTAAAGCAAAAATTAAATATGTGCCTGCATTAGATGTTTTATTTATTTCCCAACTGATAATGTTTTTTTGTATAATATCTATAATATAACATACTTACAAACTACTAATACAACAAATCAAGAAGTACGAGCGCAATGGCAATGGCAAACACTTTGATTACCCGTTCAATAGCAGGTGTTAACGCAAGCCATCTCGTTGTGGAATATCCCAATATTTTATGTATTCTATTTCTGCTTCCTTGCAAAAATCTTTAAGATTGGTGACTCTCACTGTGTATCTGTGAAAGTATAGATACAACTGAGGGATTATGGATTCAACATCAATTACTAGAATTATTAATTGTTAGTAGTATTAATTGCACTGGATAAAATATGACCGTTGCTGCCAATTCTAATGATATTCTTATTTAACCTATTAACTGATTTTAACGTACGCGATACGTTCGTGTTAGAGTGGTCCTACAGTGATTTGAACGTATCTCGTACGTTCGATCCAAAATGTTATACGGGCTTAGCGCGCGGTATATTTCAGTGCTCCGCAACCTATTATCTTCCACGGCACACTAACATATTCTCAAAAATTCCGCGGCACACCACCAGTAAAGGCTTTAAAAATACAGCAAATACAGTATACATCGACCTACGCTACCCCGACTTACGCGAACTCGGAGTTACGCGATTTTAAATCTCGTCGATTAGTCTTTTGTTTGAGCGTCACACAACTTTTGATTATCGATTATAGACTTACTGCCCCCACACTATTGAGAACTGACATAGTGGCGTGGCTAAAAAGACATGTGTTAAAATTTTAGAAAATAACTCCAACGAAGAACTCATTTCTTCCACAAAACGAGTAATAAAGAAATTATTAGCATGCTATGAGGAAATTTTGCGGGAGAAAAAAAATCTTTGAGTCATCAAACTACTTTGTTAGATTTTATGAAGCCTTCTATATCAAAATAACTTCGGTAGGCAATTTTATATTTCTATAATCTAAGATTTTATTAAACATTTTTTATCTAAATTTTTATCTTCTTTCGCTTCCGGCCCCAATTAAAAATAATTTATAGGTATTTATTTGCGAAATAATAACCCGACTTACGCGAATTCGAGTTACCCGGTTAGCGCTCAGTCCGACCTATCGGGTAAATTCGGGGTATTACTGAATTAAATAACAATAATATTTGCTACGTATTTGTTTTTATTAGATAATAATATAAAATTATAATTTTTAAGTAATCTGTGCAAGTTATTAAAGATCTGTGAAAGTTATTAAGACCCGTTTGTCAAGTAGGAAATGCGCCTGAACAGATCTTCATAAATTATAGCTCGATCATGTCAGCTTTCAAACAAACAGAAAACGCATCAAATTCGGTCCATTCCTTTAGCAGCTATACACAGCCAGACACACAGATACACAGAGATAAATACGTCAAACTTATAACACGCCTCTTTTGCGTCGGGGGTTAAAAATACTATAATTTTTATATACAATTTGAATTTTACACCAACACAAAAACACATATTTTTATTATAGATTACACATGTAAAAAAATGTCTTTTAATTTAACTATGAAGTTTGTTGTTATTTACTTATGCCTAATTAATCTATGCTAGGTGATCCATACTTACTCTGAATTGAAAAATTCACTATGTTTTTACCATAATTAATTTGTAAAAATATTATATGACTTGTGAACACAGTTATAGAACACTGAATTGGAAAATTTACTATGTTTCTACCACAATTAGTATATAGAAATATTATATAACTTATTACTTTACAATATATATTATAAAATATTTATACAAATCAATTATGGTAAAAACATAGTAAATTTTGCAATTCAGAGAAATCAATGCTAATTTAAACAGTATTTCAACATAATAACTAATTTATTAATGTGATATTTGTTCTTGTTGACGACGTATATGTTCGTCATACGACGTATATTTGGCTCTATATTAGAAAGTGCTACTCGGAGTTCATGGTCAAGACCTTTTAAACACGATCGTTTTTCATTTTAAATTAGAACCAATGTAGAAAAACGTTGTTCACATAAGTATGTCGTAGAAAAAGGTAGCAAAATTGCAATAGCCTTTGCAGAAATTTGAGGATATTCCTTCTGAACGGAAATCCAGAAATCAGCCTATTTCATTTCACTGAAGTTTAGTTTCAGCGTCCCATCGTTCCTCAATTCTATAAATTCCTCTCGAATTTGAAGGGAAAGTGCTTCTGTTGAATTTTCTGTATCTGCTATAAAAGGATTTCTAATCCAATTATATTACTCCGCATTAATTGTGAAAAAATAATGATTAAATTTGTCTTGCAACAAATTTAAATGTTGTTGAGTCAGATCTAGAATTATCTTTTTGTTTTCAATCATTGACTTGTGAGTCCTTTGGAACATTTCTAATGATCCTTTTTGTATCTCTTTCTGCCAAAGTTCAAGCTTATTTTTAAAGCCCACTAACTTGTCGGAACACGTCAGATTATTTTCGGTTCGACCTCGCATTCTTTTATTCAGTTCGTTCAGGTGCTCAAAGATATCAGCCATGTACGCTAGTTTGGACTTCCAGTAATTATCATCAAAAAGTTGATAAAGTTCGGGCATATCTTGTTTTAACAAAAACTCGCGAAACTCGTTGCGAAGCTCAAACAATCTAGCCAAAACTTTTCCACCGGAAAGCCAAAGTACCTCGGTGTAAAACAATAAGGATTCATAATCCGATCCCATTTCTTCACATATTATTTTAAAAATTCGCGAATTTAAGGCTCTTGTTTTAATAATATTTATGATAGTAATGCATTAATTCATCGTTTTCAATAGTTCCGTTGGCAAGTTTTTGGTCATTAATGCTTCCCGATGTATGCAACAGTGTGTAATTTCTATATTTGGATTTTTCCGTTTTACGCACGAAATAAAACCTTTTTCTTGCCCATCATTGCTGCAGCACCATCCGTGTAAATACTAATACAATTACTCCATGACATATCATAAGTTTTAAAAATATCATCTGTTACTTTCAAAATTTCCTCGTCGGTAGTTCGCTCTGGAAGCTCGTTGCAAAATAAATAGTTTTCTATTATGGTGCCCTCGTCAACGAAACGTACAATAGCTATGAGTTGTGCTCGGTTTTTCATATCCGTCGATTCATCAATTTGTAGTGCAACTTCTGGGCCGTTTTTAGTTTTGCAATTAGTATTAGTAAAATATCGTTCGACATATCGTTGATACGTTTTTAACAGTATCAGCTGACAACGGTACTTTTTTTACTTCATTAACTTCTCTAAGCCCAAGCATGGATTTAACAATTTCTATGCATGCTGGTTTAATGAGTGTCTCACCAACAGTATGTGTTTTTTTCTGACGTGCAATTAATCTTGCAACATGGTAACTAGCTTCTAAGGCGTTATCAGAAACTGTGACTAACGATAACAGTGATTGCTTTTGTTTTCGCCTTTGATCTAACAGTCTAAGAAAAAATGATTTGTCCTTCTTAACGTAACTAGGATGGTTTGAATTTAAATGGCGAAGCAGTTTACTGGGTACCATTGCTTCGTTAGATAGCATTTCTCCGCAAATGATGAATTCTGGTTTGGGTGGCGTTTCTTTATCACAACACGAAAAGCCATATCGAATGTAGTCTTCGTTATATTTTCTTTCCCACATCTTCTGTTTTTTTACAGCACCACTTGTGCTTGGTTCATTTTGGTTTGTCAGTGAATTCGAAAATCTTTTTAAAAACTTGTCCATATTTTTTAGAGGTATAACAACAAAATAACCTAAAAATGTGGTATTTGATGGGAGTTCTTCTCGTTCGGATGCAGACTGAGAACATGATCATCAGTTCGGTAGATAGAACAAAATACGTCGAGACTCACACACAACGTGCTGACGCTGGAGCCACGCCCTCCGTAATTTTCCCCACGTGCAATAGCGAAATATAGGTTTATACTAGAGTTTCCGATCTCGATTCGATTTTATTATACGTCGATCTCTTAAAGCCCAATTTTTGTCAGCCAGATTGATCTTAAAATCGCCACGAAATGAAGAGATCGAAAATCTATCACTACTAGTACAATCTATAACGATTCATTTTAATATTTCTAACCTACGACAGAATTTTGTTAAGTCGAGAACGATTTATTCGATTCTTGTTTCTGAAATCTTTAGAAGATTAGGATAGTAATTAATATTAGCTCAAAGCTATGCTTAAATAAAAAATAACATATTGGCGAAACACTCAGTTGGAACGACTTAAATGTTTTATTATCGATACGCAAGATTATAAATTACTTACTTAGACTTACCCGAAATAAATGCACTAGTGTCGATCATTTAATAAGAAAATGCTTAGAAAAGCATAACATCAAGCTGCTTTACTAATGTAATTATAATATCACATTAAACGACGTAAATCTCTACGCATAAGTACGCAAAGTAACACTCACAGTACTATATGTATAATGTACATTTCTTGTTTAACTAAGTACATGTTTTTGTTTTGTATATAATTTCGACTCTGAGAAATTACATATTGACATTTTTACATATTAATTATTCTTGAGAAAACCGCGGCACAGCTAAGATCACCTCGCGGCACAGTAGTGTGCCGCGGCACAGCGGTTGCGGAGCACTGGTATATTTTATTCATTTTATGTGTTCTTCGGTTGATAGCAAACTAATACCTTGTTTATTTTTATTATTATTGAAGGTTGTCCCAGACAATAATTTATTCCAGGTATGCATTATAAAGGATCAAAATCTCACTAACAATTAGTACATTCCGAATGATTTTACGATCGGATATCGGATCGGGTACGTTTCTTTGTAAATCCCATAATGTGTAAATAAATTTTGCAAATTTGTAAAAAATCGTAAATTTGTAAATTTCGAAATTTGGCTGAAATTGGCGAAATTTGGCTATTTTACGATCAGATTATAGAAAAAACCATTTACACCATTCAAATTATTTCAATCAAGTTACACCAGTCAAGTTACGACAGCCACAAGAAGTAAGTTCCTGTGCTTCATTCTAGTGCAAGATACCATGTCCGATAGAGATAGCGATGGTGACTATTAACCAACAAGCAATATTTCATCGAGCGATGAATAGGATATTTTGTTTGACGACATCGAGGAATCTGACGAAGAAATAGTAGATTTTAATGCCGTTCGTCAATTTTTCGAAATTGACGCTAATAATCCAGCGACGGTACCCCCGCGCTATCATTTTAGGAGTACACCAACGTCTGAAAGCTCAGTAGATGGCATTGTCGTATATTTTCGATTATTTCTTACTGACCACTTGCTGCAAAATATTGCTCAAGAAACGAACCGGTATTCTCAACAGAGCATAGGAATTGCTACACCAAGAACTCACTCGCGATTCAAAGAGTGGTCAGCGATTTTTTCTGCTAGTGAACTTTTTTGAAAAAAAAATCGACTGTTAAGTGGTTAATAAATGAATAAATTTTGTATGCACATTATTTTCACCTTTCCTTTTGAGTCCTCCAACATTAGTATTAATATTAACTGCGAATAGTGCGATTAGTTTTTCTTTCAAATTATGGTAGGTAAGTTATTATTTAAAAAATGTGCTCAGAAAGCAATGCTGATATTTCTTCCGGCACAGAATCAAAATTTAATAGTTTAACATTTACTCCAGTTTCGAAGGAAAAGTATAGTACTTAAATGGGATACATTATTATTTCTTTATGATTTGAGGCGTCTGAAAATTGTAATATAGTTTGCATTTTCCAAATCTTGTTTCAATAATTTAGTACTTTTGCTTCGCATTTGGTTCGTCCACAATTAATTTTTTTTCAAAGAGATTATGCACTCTATTTGAAGTATAATGCATATTAAGGAAACTATGATTACGGCATATTGTATGAAATGCAAATGTTCCCTCAGATATTGCCATTGTGATGAAAAAGTTATATTTTTCAACTAGTCAGTCATATTTGACGATGAAGCTGCAGCATTAATCAAATTGTTATGTTTATCACTCTTGCAGTGTTTTGTTATTACCGCATTCCCACTATATTAGCTATACTGAATTCTGAGCAAAATTTAAAATGAGATGTCATGGTTTGAACCAAATTAATAATAGAATTGAAAGTAGGAGAATATCACTACGATATCTTCAAATCTGTCAGTAGCTGGAATTACAGGGATATCTTCTGTTACTCTTTGGCACACCCCGCTGAAGATGCGTGGTGTAAACCGTTCGCTGCGTCAAAGTAAGTAACGCGAACGGTCAAGACCGATTTTTGTCAGGGACTGAAGGCCAACAGATATTATGAAAGACTACAGAAAATAAAGTTAGAATTTGTGTAATTACTACCTTAGAGTCAAATCAAATCAAAACATTTATTAATCTTTGGATGTATAAATATACATATTCGATAGGTCATACATATTACATATTAATATGATTAGTAAGATACAATAGAAAAAGAAAAACAAAAAATTAAATTAAATTAACAGAAAACTATTGTAACATACGCAATAACACACAATTACTTTAAAGATCTATTGTTTTCAAAACGATCAAAACCATAGTTTATAAATCCATGCATTCTTCAGTACTATCATCATCGTTGGCACTACAGCCCTGGGTGGGTCCTGGCCTCCTCAAGGATCTTCCGCCATCCGTCTCTGTATTGGGCTTTATTCTTCCAGTTAGTTACCCCTATGCTTCTCAGGTCTTTTTCTACTTCAGTACTATAATAGCACATATTCACAAGATAACTTTTTAATTTTTTTCTAAATGACTTGCATGTCGTTTCTTCTTTAATTATTTCCGGTATACAATTGTAAATTTTGACTCCTATTCTATTTGGTTCTGCAGAACATAAAGTGACGTTGCTCCTTGGTGAATAGAGCTTTAAGCAATTTCTGGTATTATGATGTTGTACATCGATGTGAAGGATGGTATTGTTAATAATTGCATCTCCTTGAAATGTGGTTTACATGAGTGCTTTCTGGAGATGCCTGCTATCGCCCTTATGATTCTTTTCTGTGCGAGAAATATTGTTTTAAGGTATGTTGAAGCTCCCCATATAAGAATGCCATATGTCATGATTGACTTAATTTCTGGATGATAAACGTTTATTATCGCCGACTTGGGTAAAACTTCTTTAACAATTCTAATGAGGTATGCTTTTGAGTTTACTTTTTTTGTGATATAGCTGGCCATTATTTTCCAGGTCATATGTTCTTCTAGAAATATTCCCAAGAATTTGATAGATTCAGCTCTTTCTATATTACAGTTTCTCAATGTTAGTCTAAGATCTTCCACATGTTTCTTTCGGGTTGTTTGAAATGGCATGTATTTGGTTTTTTCTCCATTTAAGAGTAGATTATTGGCAGAGAACCATTTGTATAGCTTTTTTAGTAACATATTAGCTTCTAGCTGAGACTCTTCTGCATTGTCTTTAGATATAATGACACTTGCATCATCTGCGTACAGGGTAATCTGGTCTCCTGCAACATAACTAACAAGATCAGCTGTGTATATCGAGAATAAAATGGCGGCAAATACGTTTCCCTGTGGTGCCCCAATTGTGGTTGAATTTATTTCCGATTGTTTTGGGCCAACCCTTACAAATTGTTTCCTATTTGTTAAGAAAGAATTCAACCACCTTCCCGTTTTTCCTCTCACATCATATATGTCGAGTTTCTCCAGTAGCTTATAGTGGGATACGCAGTCGAATGCCTTGCTTAGATCACAAAATATCACGACTGGGGTTTTCCCGCTATCCACTTCGTTTATTATTTTTCTTTTAATTCTTCAAATGCGGTGATTGTGGACTTATTTCTGCAGAAACGATGTTGCTGAACTGGTATCACACTATATTTATTTAGAAAAGGCGTGAGTCTGCTTTCCATAGCATATTCAATAATTTTTGCTAGCACTGACATCAGGGCCACTGGTCTGTAGTGATTAATAATTTGTTTGTCCCCTTTTTTATGCACCAGTATTATTGCTGATTGACCTTTAAAATATCCGGGTAAGACTCTTGTTCAAATGAGCAGTTTATTATGTGGGTTATTGGCTTACTTAGTTCTATACAAAATTCTCAGATCTCAAAATCAGATTGCAGGGTAATAAATCTGGGCCCCAGCTTCTTTTATTCTTTAATTTCAGAATTACTTCAATAACCTCATTTATTGAGAATTCATATAAAAACATGGTACCGTTATTGTTTCGTATGTGCCTATTATCTAAAACTGTTGGTTCAATGTCTGCACAAGCCATCTCTGGAGCAGCTTTCAAAAACTCATTCAACTTAGTAGCAATCACGTTTGTATCCGTTCAAATTGAATTATTGGCTTTTAATTCAATCTTTTTTGCTTCTTGGTTTTTATTTGAAAGCTTATTGATTATTTTCCACATCGTTTTTTGTTTGTTTGATGAACTATTTATCATTTCTTCATATAAATTGCGTTTTGTATCTACTAATATCTGTTTGTGCTTTATCTTTTCTTGTTTGTATTTCATTTTTAATATCACAAACTATTTTTTAAGCAGAAATAAATCTCTAGCTTAGTACTTGAGTAGATTATCTCTGTCGTTACCCACGGTTTCCAATTCGGATTGCGCCTTACCAGTGGAAAGTTTTGGAAATTCCACAGTTTTCCCATTTACATCTTTTTTGCTATACATATTTTCCCACAATTCTTCCACAAGAGCTTGTTGGCAGCGCGCCTTATTGGCTATTCCGAAATTCCGAGTTAATTTTATATAATGTTCGTTTGCAGTACTGCCAAATAATATAAGCCTATGGTCAGATATAGGTGTGTCTTCTACTTTAATATCCGGTATAGAATTATTGTTGGTGAAAAAAAAGAATGGTATTTTATAGAATTATTGTTATCAACTCGACTTTGGCTGGTCGGAGTAATCCTAGTATATTGCTTTACTATGTCAGTTAAACCATATGCCTTCATCAAATTTAACAAACAGTCTCTATCTTTAGAAGCCCCTTCAAAATGTATATTGAAGTCGCCCACAATAGTTATTTCATTATATTTGTTGAAGATACTTTCAAGCACGGTTTCTATTGATAACATGAATGTATTTATGCATCCTAATGGAGGTCTGTATACATTCATAACAATGTTTCTTCTCTTTTTATTAGTTAATTCTATTGCACAAATTTCAATATATTTCTCTATTGAATTACTCGATATACTTGTTTTTTCTTTGTAATATAATAATAAATCATTTCTACCCCAAATTGCAACTCCTTCACCACTGAAGGATTTTCTACAGAAGGTACTGATTAATTTATAGTTTTCGACGTGTATTAGACACAACTCGTCATCGTTTGTCCATGTTTCTGTAAGACATATTATTTTCGGCTTATATTTTGATGTCAATAATTCAAGTTGAAGAATTTTTTTCTTTAAACTTTGTAGGTTTAAATACAAAAAAATTGTGTTTATTATTGATTATATATATTATATATTATAATTAATTTGGTTGGAAATCTTATAATCATTGCTAGGTGAACCTCATTTGGTTATATATAAGTTGTTTGGAAAGATTCAATTTTTTTATTGCGAAATTATGATTTCCAATTTTCGGCTTCATATGTCTATATCTCGAGAACAGTTCCACATAATTTAAAACATAGTGCGCTTAGATTTCCTTAAAACAATTAATTAGTTTCCCAGTTCTCTACTCGGGCGACCAAGTTTTGCGAAATCTCGCTCGATTTTGCCAATTTCATCAAGTCATATCTTGCCGGAAGCGGCTAGCAAAATGCAATTTGTATATTTGCAACCAGCAGGAAAAACACTTTTAGCATATTTTGAGATTTCCCATTCACTTTATAAATAATGGTTTTAATAAGGTGGCCAGGCGTACTGCTTTAGCCAGAAATGTACTTCTTTGAGACAATCTGTACTGTCCAATTTTTAGGCACAGCATTTCTACTGCCTTTCTATAAGATGTACTGCTTTGCATAATCTTCTTCTTCTTCACTTCGGGTTTTAGGCACTTTGACTGTTACGATGCCCATCTTTTTGTCGGCCTTCCAATATTCTATCTGATCTCTATATATTTCTTCCATGGCATTCATAGAATCTGACTTTGGCTGGTATCCTCTTCTCTTGCACCTGTTCTACGTGTTCTTTCCATTTACTTTTATTTTCCTTTATTTTCTCGTTTATATTAAAGACGTTTAATTCCGTATAAACCCTTAAACATAACTCTGTTTCCTAGTATGTCCAGTTTTGTGCAGCCTTTAACTCTTCTTAGAAATTTAATTTCTTGTGCTTGTATTATACTTGCTTCTTTTTAAGTAAGTTGTCCATGTTTCACTACCGTATAAGAGTGTCGTCGTAGAGTGTAATCGTCTTGTAAAATTTTATTTGTGTTATATCTTTTCTTGTTTTATTCTTTAATGTGCTGCTGATAGTGCCGCAGACACGTGTGAATCTATTAAGGTTTTTTCTGTCTTTGCTTCGGTTAAAAAATATTATATCATTTACGAGTATCTTTGTCCTGACTGGATAATTACCTGAGAGAGCCATGGTTTTTGTTTTGCTTGCTGATATTTTCATGTCGTATTATCTGCAGGTCGTTTACCGTTTCCGCTAAGAGTACTAGGTCATCGGCATACAAAATAGAGTTTATGGTGTTTGGTTGTGTGTGTTTTGGTCTAATAATGTAAAAATATTGTAAAAATAAATAATTATAACTGTGATTTTACGCATTTTGAAAGCGAACGTTTTGCTCAGAATTGAAAGTAGGAGATTATCACTACGATATCTTCAAATCTGTCAGTAGCTGGAATTACACGGATATCTTCTGGATATCTTTACTCTTTGGCACACCCCGCTGAATTTACGCTATTTACTTATATTGATTTACGCTATCTGTCAGTTTGCATTCATATAAGAGTTCCCGTTGGAGAGGAGCCGACGAGATCTTCTTATCTTGGACTCACCTACATATCTACAAACTAGAGCCCGGTCTCACTGAAAGCAACATCATAGATTACCTTCAAACCAAAAACAACATGTCAGTTCAGTGTCATAAGATGGAATCAAAATATCCGGAACATTATTCGTCGTTTAAAATCTCGGCGCCGTTCGAATATTTAGATCAATTAAGAAATCCTGAAACATGGCCGAAATATACGTGCGTCGCTCGTTTTTTCTGGAAAAGCAAGAGTTTAACATTAATGAATAGCCAGAATTCAAAGATCATATATCGATTTTCTCATCTTGTCGTCTAGTTTTAGTGTGCCAAAAATGATTTCGCTGAGATTTCTAGTTTCAGAGAAAATTGTAAAAAACCGAAAACGCACTTTTTTCAAGTTGGGGGTTGAATGTTTTTGTACACTCTCTCTCAAATCGAATATACCACAATAATAAAGATTGGCAGTTAGATTCTCCTTACAATACAGAGAAAAACGTGTTTCACCATTTACTAAAAAGAGAGCTGCAAGCTACTTATATCTCAAAAACTGCGGATGTTAAAGTTATGCAAATTGGTATTTAAATTTTTCTTTAAAAAATGAAGAAATGCGTGTATTACCATTTTCCAAAAAATCCAGTTAAAGGAGAAATAAAGAATAATTATTTCAAAAATAATGCTCATTTGCAGATTTTACTTGATATGTTTATAATTTCCATGCAAATGGCAAATTGAAAATAGAAATGTAAATGGTTTGATGACTCCATAATATATAGTCATACTATTGTAGGAGATGGATCGTGCCTATGCTATCTTACGTTATGTGTGGAAGTCAAAATCTATACTTGACAAAAATAAGTGTATAAAGATGTGTTGAAAACTGCAATGAATCCTCTATAACAGGGATGGGGAACCTTTGATCCGCGGGTCAGACACCGACCAACACAGGCTTTTTAAGTGGCCCGGGCATTGATTTTAGAACTTTTAAAAATGTTCAATAACTCTTCTAATAAAAAAATTCTAAATTTCAATAACACTTCTATTATTTTCTTATTATAGATTGTTAATCACAAAGGAACGATATTAAATATATCAACAAGTAATATCTTCTCAAATTATTATATCCTTATTATGTTTTCAGTTGTATCCCTGTAATATGGCTGGGATGCAAACGATAAAAACTAACGATACAAATCCCAAGTCATACAATCGTTTGATAATTATTGAAGAGAATAAAAGACTATGTGTGTATTTTCTAATGAAAAAGTTACTTTACGTACATATAATGTAAAAGACATTTTGAAAAGTTATATTCTTATCTCGCCTTTTCAACAGATAAAGATAGAAAAATATATTTTTCACACAAGAAAAAGGAGAATTATTTTGTGTTTTAAAAGCGTTTTTGATCCTATAATAGTAGTTTATGAAAGAAGTGTGTGAAGAAGGACTCATTGCGATTTAAACCCTCTCGCAACTCCTGCACAAAAGTCTTTCACACACGTGTATCAAACATTGTATTATATATGAAGCATGTTAAAATACTTGAATACTTGTCCAATACTAGACAAAATACTTGACAAAATAAGGCTAGAACGTTAAGCCCCTCCGCAGAGCTCCGGTGCAAAAATTGCAAACTAGTAAAAACGCAGAGTAAAAGTACACAAGGACATAAATAATTGGATTTCATTGTATTGTCTACTACTATATTATAGTATCATTTTTTGACGGCGACCTTTATTTTTTGCTCTTCATTTCCAAAGTAGAGGTTGTAAAACAAGACGGAAACTTCAATTTTGCAAAAGCCTTTAAAAGTGAGAACAAAAACAAGTTGTCTTTGATCTCCTTCCTCCTCACAAGTGATGCCAGAGACCTGGTGACCCACAAGCTAGAACAAATCTAATGAACAAAATTTGACCCACAACTCAAAAAGGCTCGCCATGCTTGCTCTATAATGTCCCATGATTGTGATGGTAACAATAAGCGAGTGTTGTTGCATATTTCAAAGCTCAAACTGCTTAACCTACGAAACCTTGAGAACGAAGTCTACACCCTCAGCCAGGTTTAGTACGATTTGAAAATTGTCGGACAGCCGGATAAAATCAAGTTGAAGGGAAATTTCCGAGAAATAAAAATCAAAGTTACTAGTTTCTCAAAAAGTGATTGAATCGTTTTATAGATTATTTTAGAGGGTTTTATTCTTTCTGTAACGGCAAAGCATCATTCATAGTTATAATCTGTATTTAATTCAGAATAATTCAGAAAAAGATTCAGTCCATTTAGATCACTTTGAAAACAGTTTCTGGCAAAATTATAATCGCCAATTTTTATAATCGCCAATTGCAGGCTTACCTTACAGTAAAAGAGAAAAAGATTATTAGTTCTTTTTCTATACAAAATTTTGCGTCTTTTGCTGTATTATATGTCAATATCCACAACATTCAAAATTCGCGCCTTATGATTATGCTGTATGCTTTAGAAAAATCGCAATTTTCAACACCTCTCCGATTTTTACGTATTGTATATGAAAACACACAGAATTTTACCCAGATTACGCAAATATAAATCATGATGTAATTTAGTTTACAATAAGTCAAGTAATAGTAAAAGACTGCGGCAAAGAATTTGACTCGATGGCTGGTTCGGTTTTTAATAATATTATTAATAATAATATTATTATTTTAATAATATTATTATTAATAATTGATTAGTTGTGAAGTTACCTATTGAAATTTCATTGTAACAAAATTATAATAAAACACAGTTTTGTATGTTTCAAAATATCTTTGTAGGACACTACATACTCAGATAGAAGCAAACGTCCAATGGACGTATGTTTTTTATCCATTGATCCAGAAAACGTGTAAGACAATTCGGGACATTAAATGAATGCACATTATACATCGAATCATAGTTCATATAAAAGCTATGCACGAGTCACAATTAGTACATTAATCGGACGTCCATTTTTGGATTACTTTAACACGTTATTATGTGTCCATTAACTGGTCTTATATTGTATGTCTATGGACGGATATATAATATATTTTTATCTTTATCGAATCCATTCATTGGACGTCCAGCTTTTGACTACGTTAACACCTAATTAGGATTACAATAATTGGACATATATGGATGTCTATTTACGGACATAGATATTATCACCCCCATATTATCATTTTTCAACCCCATCCGATCCAAGGCCAATCTCACTTCCAGAAACCATATCGGCTCAGTCTTCCTCTTCCTGAAGAATTCAAAAATCCTCCTCGTCAGACTGGTACTGTTCATCCTCACTAAATGCCCATAAAAGTGTATTCTCCTTTTTCCCATTTAGGCTACAATTTCTTCTGTCTTTAGGTATAATTCTTTATTAGGTTTTAATCTCTCCATCTATCTCCATCCTTGATATTTGGGCCTAGGATTTTTCGGAGCATTTTCCTTTCTTTCCTCCGAATGTCTTCGAGGCCACGCTTACCAATCATTTCTAGTGTTTCTGCTGCATATAGACATTCAGGTCTGACAACAGTATCTAGGTGTTGGAATTTAGCCCCAAAGGATGGACCCTTTAATAATAAACACAAGATTTATGTCCAGCATACAGGACGTCAGAAGCTGCAAAGGGGCAGACTGCAACTCGGACCATTACCTGGTGAGGATTAAATTAAAACAAAGGCTAGCCAACTCGAAAAAGCCAGCAAACAGCGGAATAGAAAAATGGGATGTGGAAAAACTGAACTTAACCAGGGTAAGGCAACGGTACGAAGAAAAGATCGCCGAAAAACTAGGAGTGTTGACGGAAAATCATAGTATTGAAGAACAATGGACGGAAATTGCAAAGGGGATTAAGGAATCGGCAGAGGAGGCGCTCGGGAAAGTCCATAGGAAAAAACGGAAACAATAGTACGATGCAGAGTGTGAAGAAGCACGCGAGAAACAACAGAAAGCTAGGGCAGAGAATTTGCAGAGACCCACGAGAGCCAAACAAGCTGAATACAACAAGCAAAGATAGAAAGCATCCAAATTATTTCGGAAGAAGAAACGGGCACATTTTAACGACCAGGTGGTACAGATAGGGCACCACCAAGAGAAACACGAAATTAGAGAATGCTACAAGATAGTGAACAACCTGCGAAATGGATTTCAGCCCAGAGCAACAATAATCAACAGTAAAGAGGGCACCTTACTGGCTGAAGAAAGTAAAGTGGTAGGTAGATGGGCGGAATATTTTAACGAACTCCTGAATACCTCACTACGAGTGGAATTAACCGGACAAACAGCTGAAGACGACCCAATTCACACACCAGAAGTAAGAGATCTGAGAGAACATAACGAACCATCACAAAGAGAAATAAGCGAGGCGATAAAGGCACTAAAGAACCACAAAGCACCGGGACCGGACATGATAACATCTGAAATGATCAAAATGGGAGGAGACGCTCTGAACTGTGCTTTACACCAGCTGATAGGAAGAATCTGGAGGACAGAAGAGATACCCGAGGAATGGCGGGAGGGGAAGATATGCCCTATCTACAAGAAAGGAAACAAACTGGAGTGCAAGAACTATCGTGGTATAACTCTTCTTAATACGGCCTACAAGGTGTTGTCATGGATAATCGGACGAAGACTCCAACCGTACGCAGAGAGCATTATAGGACAGTATCAGACAGGTTTCCGGAAAGGAAAGTCGACGACTGATCAAATGTTTACCCTCAGACAAATACTAGAAAAGATATGGGAAATGAACATCAGCACATACCAGATCTTCGTAGACTTTAAACAAGCGTATGATACTATCGATAGAAGAACACTCATGAAGACAATGGAAGAATTCGAGATACCACAAAAGATCATTAAATTGGTAAATTGTACGTTAAAAAAGACTTGGAACCAAGTCGGTATCCAAAAAACGACATCGCACAAGTTTGAAACCATTACAGGTCTGAGACAAGGAGACAGTCTATCACCCATATTATTTAACATCGCGCTCGAAAAAGCTATAAGGAAAGCTCAGATAGAATGCAACGGTACCATCTACAATAAATCCACGCAACTTTTGGGCTATGCTGACGACCTAAACATCATCGGTAGATCGCTAACGGCAATGAAAGATGCTTACGGTAAAATGGAGAAGAGAGCCAAGGAGATAGGTCTGTCAATAAACAAGGATAAAACAAAAGTAATGATGGTAAGACCGGGAGCGCCAGCACACGCAGTAAATAATCTGGATATGGGAGAGTATACTGTAGAAGTCGTCAACAACTTTAAATATCTGGGATCAACCGTCACGGATCAGAACGACGAAGGGGTGGAAGTACAACATAGAATCATGCAAGCCAACAGGGCATACTTCACTCTTAAATCCATCCTCAACTCGAAGCTAGCTAGCAGACAAACGAAGTGTAATATATATAAAGCAATCATACGACCCATCCTCACATATGGAAGCGAAGCATGGACGCTGACCCAGAAATCGGAAAAGATGCTGGAGATTTTTGAGCGAAAGATCCTGAGGAAAATTTATGGGGCAATTAACAGCGAAGAGGGCTGGAGAATTAGAATAAACTTCGAGCTATATCAGTTATACAAAAGCCCAGATGTGGTATCCCACATAAAACTAAGCAGGCTAAGATGGGCGGGACATGTGTGCCGGATGGCTCCAACAGCAGTGCCGAGACAAATACTCAGAATGCCGGAAGGTAGAAGGAAAGCGGGCAGGCCAAGGGCGAGATGGGAGGAAAGTGTGAAAAGGGATGCGAGAGAGATGCTGGGGGTGCGGAACTGGCGGGCGGCGGCAGAGGAAAGGGAACGCTGGAGACAACGTTTGGTGGAGGCCAGGGCTCGCTTCGGGCTGTAGTGCCATTGGAGAGAGGATGGACCCTTTTTGTTATATGTATCCTTCGTAAGTTGATAAGCCATTTCCATTCTTCTCGCCCGCTCTTGGGTGGCCTCCGTATCCGACCCATTGTCCTGTAATTTTTCTCCCAAATACTTAAAACACTTAACTCGCTTTATCTTGGCTTCTCTCAACTCCTTCTCTCCAAATGGAGAGGAGCGTCTTTGATGCTGGTCATGAAAACAGTCTTCTTAAAAGAAATTTGAAGACCAGTCTTCTTGGCTATCATCTGTAGTTCTTCAGTTCTTTTTATCGCTGTTTCAAAACCGGTAGTGAGTATCACTACATCGTCGGCGAAAGCCAAACAATCCGTTCTTATACTTTCTTTACATCTCCCTAACCTGAAAGCCTCTTTATCCGAAATTTCCTTTGTCCATTCTCGAAAAACTTTTTCTAAGGTGCAGTTGAATAATATTTTCGAAAGCCTGTCGCCTTGTCGTACGGCAGTTTTGATTTCGAAAGGCTCTGACAACTCCCCCCGGAAATATATTTTGGAGAAAGTATTGCTAATCGTCTGTTGAATTAGATTCCTCGTCTTGTTGTCCACTCTAAATTCTTCGAGAATTGCCAATAAGGTTTTTCGGTCAATCGAGTCATAGGCCTTCCCGAAGTCTACAAAGAAGGCGACATATTTATTCTGTCCCAACATCCTGTACTTTATGATATTCCGCAGGTTGAATATTTAATCCACACTAGATCTCCCTTTCCGGAAACCTGCTTGGTATTCACCCAATTCAGAATCCTATAACCCTTCTATCTTGTTAGTAACGCTTTCGAAAAAATCTTGTAAGGGACTGAAACAAGAGAGATGAAGCCTCTATAATTATTAACGTCTATCTTGTCACCCTTTTTATGAAGGGGGTGGATCAAAGCCATTTGCCAGTCAGCAGGGATCCTCTCAGTTATCCATATATTCTCTAGTAACCAAGTGAAAGATTTTTCGACTCCCGCAGATCCGAGTTGTAGGAATTCAGCGACGATACCATCTGCACCAGCAGCTTTGTTTGCCTTAAGTCCTTGAATAATCCGGAAAATTTCGTCTTATCTATCTTATTTCGTATATATATATATATCTATATATATATATATATATATATATATATATATATATATATATATATATATATATGTATATATAATATACATGCACGAAGATACGTCCTATTTTACGGCGGCTATTTTTCTGTAACTAACATGTTATTATATGTCCACTAACTGGACGTATATTGTATGTCTATGTACGGATATATAATATACGAACTCTCATGGAATCCATCAATTGGACGTGTACAATTGTTTATCGAGATAAGTTTTACATTTTATTTTATGTTACCGTACCTACATATTGAACTATTCATTTCATGTCTCCTTTCAAAAGATTTTACTAACTGTAAACAATACTTCATGATTTAATAAACGAGTCTTAAGGTGCATTTTCATGCTGACGCTCGACGCTCGTTTCTAGAGTCAACTTCCGTCACGTGAGGAGGATTTAAAATGCGCGCCATCTAGCAGGAATTGTAGCGAAAAATTCCAGCGTCTAACGTCAATTTAGACAGTATCAATTATTTTTTTATAAAATAAATCATGTCGGGTACATTTTTGTTATAAATTTTATTTATAAACAAACTTCTAACTAATTTATCATCCGGCTAATAAGAGTAATAACTGAATATCCGCCCTAATGGTCATGGCCAATTTTTAATTTCTAATTTCGTCTAGTCGTGTCTAGTTTTGTCTATTACATACTTATCTAAACCTTTCTTGTAGTCTAATCCTGTTTGATAGATCTAGTATCGTTTGACTTGGCCAGTTTGTATAGGCCTTATGTATTGAATAGACTAAACATGGGCTTATCTAATATTCTCTAGTTCCGTCCAGTTTCGCTTAATATTTACTAGTCTTGTCTCTTGTCTAATATGGTCTAGACTTGCCTAGTGTAGTCTAGTCTTGCCTGGTGTTATCTAGTCTGGTCTTATCTGGTATTGTCCGGCCTTGTCTGGTCTTGTCTGGTTTTGTTTGGACTTTTCTATTCTTTCCCGGTTTTTATCTGGTTTTCTCTGATTTTATCTAGTCTTATATGGTCTTGTATTGTCTTGCTTGGTCTTGTCTGGTCTAGTCTGGTTTTCTCTGGTCTTATCTGGTCGTATCTGGTATTATCTGGTCTTGCCTGATCTTGTCTAGTTCTGTTCTGTTCTTCTCTGTTATTATATCTTCTTGTTTGTTATTGCTTGTTCCTTTCTTTTGCCTAGTTTTTAATTTAAATCATTCAATTACAATCTAACCTAACTCTGTACTTTTAATCTAGTCTAATAACCCTACCGAATCTGCTCAGAGACATTTAACATTTTAATGCAATATGAACCTCATTTTTTTGTTCAGTTTTGCCTTGAGCAAATGGAACTTGAAATAATCGATAGTACATGAAGGTACTGATTATGCTATTCGAAAAAAAAAAAATTTATCGAGAAAATTATAATGGAACGATTATAATGGATGCGATTATACGTTGGCGCTAAAAACAGCAGAAAAGAAACAACATCGTCGCATGAAAATGCACCTTTATTGGTCTACGTTGAGGTTATGATAGCCACGTGTTGCTTTTGCTGTTTTTTTTTTGTAGATAAATGTAAAAAGGTGTTTTTCTTTCATAGTTTTTCTTCATCTTGGCCACCTTGGCTCTCGATTGTCTTCGATTATTTTGTATCTTCGAAAAGAACCCGTGATCGAATTCTTATCTTCGTGAGTTTCATATCCTATCTTATCTTATTTTATGTACATATATTAATACTTTAACATTAACTGTAATCTTACTTTCCAAATACGTTAACAATTCTTACAAACCTTGTCCAAAAACATAAAACAAACGGAACACAGCCTGAATATATAAATATATTCAGCCCTTCCGGAGCTGCATAACAATAATTGAGTCTTTTTAGGACTACCGAAACAAGGCTAACATAACCCACGTGTTGCTTGTGCTGGGTTTTTATTTATATATTTAGGCTGTGTTCCGTTTAAGTTTGTATGTTTTCTATAACGTGAAACCATCCTGGTTTCACCAATTGTATCATATCAATTCAATCAATAACCTGCTAAGTTCATGTCCCTCTCAAAAAATTTCAAAATTAGAAACATCTAACCCTAAACACCACATGGGTTTTCAAGTGAGTGGGTTACAAATTTTTTTTTCTTGGAAGAAAAGCTGTGCTGATGAGAGATACATCTCGAAACGCGTCCACAGATGGCTATCCACTTAGGGTATCAGAAAGACATGATCTTAAAAACAATGTTTATGGTTTTTGTTGAGTGCCACGAAGGTGGATTGAAAGCTGTAAAATAACTTACAAATTTCATGTGAGATTTATTTTGCCAGTCCTAAAAAGACTCAATAATTGTTATAGAGCTCCGGAAAGGCTGTTTTTTCGAATCTATTACCCGCACCTTTTAAAAATTGTCTTCACAGTGTATTTAGAAATATTTCTAGTGCCTACGAAGAGTTGCTTTCGCAGTGTTCATCTAGGGTCTTCAAAGAATCCTTTTTTGTCTACTTCCTTCATCTTCCATCTTGCCTTATTCAAACTTTAGATGTTTATTCGGCAATGTAAGTATTATTATGTACAATCTATGTATTATGTTTAATAGCAGTTCTTCTGCGCATCTTTTCACATAATTGAATTTGAAATCTATCGATTTTAACATAGCAGATTTAATTATGGCTTCATCCAATAAAAAAACGGAAGGAATTTTGTGATATATCTGACTGATAGGGTACTACCGACAAATTTAAAAAAAAAATTGCATCGGAACAGATCTTACACAGAGAGCCAAAAATATTGTTAATATTTCCATCCCTACGATTACGAAGGGCAGTAATCAGGAGCCTAGGGAGATTCTCGTTCAATAACCTGGACGCTCGACTTCATCTAATTACGATTCACTTCCATTACCAGCAGATAGCTCAAATACATCGAGCAGGATTTAAGCACAGAATACGAAGAATAAAAAAAAAAACAATTTTCAGCGAAAAGTGTAGGAGAATCGGTTGTAGCAAATAATATAAACCATCGAGCTACAGATGAACTGTTCAATTTGATTCTTCTGAGGCGTCATAAATGTTTTCAGGGTATTCCGAAATCTTCTAAAACATTGTTATCGACGGCAAGACGTGTCAATACTTTTTCTCCAGGCTATTATTGTCATTTTGGTTTGTATCGCGGACTGATCTTACAATCAAATAAACAAGTAAATAAGTTCTTACAATCAAATTGTAATTTTTCAAACGATCAATAGACGTACACTATACATCCCTTGTACGTACACTATAACGATCAATATACGTACACTATACATTCTTTTAACCTACACTATAACGAACAACGGACATACACTATACATCCCTTGGACGTACACCATAAAGATCAGCGGACATACACGATGCATCCCTTGGATGTTCACTATAAAGATCAACGGACATACACTTTACATCCCTTGGACGTACACTGTTACGATCAATGGACGTACACTAAACATCCCCTGGACGTACAAAATAACGATCAATAGACGTACACGATACATCGTTTGGATGTATACTAAAGGGTTTTTTCAATAGGGACATAACAATTTTGTTTGATACACATTTTTATCATGGTGAAGTTCACGAACGAGCAACGTTTGGAAATCGTCAAAATTTCGTCCGAAATTCGGAGTCGGTAGTCGCAACTTTAAGGACGATTACTCCAATTTTTGGTCGCAACAATAGTTCCAACAAACTATCTCTCTGGATGAACAAACCTCTGGATCATTTAAAGCGCCGAATATTAAACGCAAAATTAGAAAATTTGAAGAAAATCTTGAATTTCATGGAAAAAAAATCTTTAGCTTCAACGCTAAAGATTTTTTTTCCTCATTTTTGGCAAAATGGCATTGAAATAAGCAGACAATCAACAACGAATCTACATGTGCATCATGAGACTACATGGTATCCACAAAAAGTGAACATGTGTATGGATTTCATGGAGGATGTGTAATAGGGCCGTATTTTCTTGTCCATGAAAATAAACGCCATGTTATGGTCAATGGAGTTCAATATGGTGCATTGTTAAAAGACTATTTTTGGATGGACTTAACATCAGATATATGTGCTTCCAGCAAGATGGTACCACAAGCCACACAGCTTGTCAAACAACTAATTCACTGAAAGGAAAATTGGGTAATCGTTTAATCTCGAGAAATGGTCCAGTCGAATGGCCACCTCGTTCATACGATTTGAAGCCGTTAGATTTTTTCTTATGGGGTAACCTAATGTCGAAGGTTTGTGCCAACAATCCAATAGCGTTAGAGGAGCTCAGGAACAAAATCTAAAGCAAAATTGTCAACATTGCGGCTGATTAGTGTAAAAGAGTGATTGAAAATTGGATCCAAAGAATCGAACGCTGCCGTCGTGTTCGTGGTGCTCATGTGAACGATGCCGAATTCCATACATAATTGTTACATGTGTACTACACCTGAAATAAGTTTCAGCCCGTTATCTCATTTTTTCTGTGTTTTATCTAAATACAAAATTGTTATGTCCTTATTGAAAAACCCGGTATAACGGTCTCTGAAGTTCATGGTCCGTTGGATATTAGAATATCGAAAAAAATACGTCTATTACAATAATATATTGTTTATTAAATTTTTTTTTACCAGGGTATGTTTTACCACAGTTTGGCTTTATCAGGCGACGAAATATAGAAAAAAATTAGAAACTTTTTATATACAAAAACAAATTTTGAAGGGAGGGTGGTTTTTACAGACTTAGGTTTAGTAGGGGAGCATTATTTACATCTATTTGGTCATTTAAGATGATACCTTTTTTATGTTAAAAAAATTACCTCAGTGTGCCACAGGGTAGTGAAATATATGAAGTGTCCTACAAAAAAAAAATTAAACGTATAAAACTGTGTTTTATTATAATTTTAATAAAATCATTATTTATCAAGTGAATGGAAAATTTCAATATATGTCTGAAAGTGTTTTCAATATATTTGCAATATATACTTTTCATTAATAATATATTTCAATATACACAGTCGCATCCGTTAGAGATATGAGTTGATAAGATTGGCAAAATCGAGTAAAATGTCGTGGACCGAGCAGAGAAGTGGGAAACTAATCAATATTAATTAATTTTTATTGTTTTTAATCTAATTATTATTTATAATTAATTTATGGAAATCTAAGTGTACCCGTAGGCGAATGACCTACTGAAAACGGTGCCCCAATCCGTTTATAATTACCTGCAACCGTTCTCGAGATATAGAATTATGAAGTCGAAATTCCAAACTAAAATGCCAATATAAACAAATTTAGAAAAAGTCACGTCTACTACTTTCTATCCAAGGATTGCGATAAAATTTTACGCAATGTTGGGTTGCAAATGAAAATAGTAGTAACTGTGTATGTGATGTGGGCATTTTGGGATAGATTTTCTAAAAAGTATATTTTATAGGTCTTAATTAAAATGCTATTCAACAAAACAAAAAGTAACATAAATTAATATTATCTATTAAAGATGTTTATTACGGTTTAATGGCATTTCCAGATTGTTTTTCAATAGTCGGAATAATGGCTTAAGTCGCCGGCTAGCATTGATTAATCGAACGAAATACATCATGTAGATGTTCTTTACGCCAGCATTAATTATCTAGAAAATTGTATCCAATATATATATATATATATATATATATATATATATATATATATATATATATATATTTATCAATATATTCGAGCTATTAGTCAACGTATAGTTTATAAACAGATATTTTAATCATTTATATAATACATGAACATTAAGGAAATTAAGAAAGATAAAATATATTTCAATGCATAAATTATTATGGAATTTAGTTTAATGTGTTACATTAAAAACAAAACTGTGGGAGTAATGAGTTGACAATAAACGACAAACGATAATAAAGGACGATTATTATATTGGTGTTCTCGGAATATTAAACGCAAAACAAACAAATTTAGTAAATTAAATTTGTAATTTCTTAGACAATATTAATAACAATAATGCATTACATATAGGGTGAGACATTCTTAAACGTCGTCTCAGTCTCGTTAGTTGGGGAAAAATAGTGTCGTGTCAGTCTCGGTCTCCTCACGGTATCATTTGTCTCGTCTCGACTCGTCTCGCATCGTCAAATATCCTTATAGCTAGGACTTATTGTTAAGATAGTCCAAAACGAGGCCATGTGTTCTTACTATTAATGCCTTGCAGTTTGTCTCTTTTGAATATATTATTTTAAAATAAGAGTTTTTAAATAACCAACACTAATTTAAACACAAGAATTCATTTTTGTTGCAGCTCTGTTTGTATCTGTAGTAGGTAAGGTAGGTGGTATGAACTATACTCTGTGACATAATAAATGCAACACTAAGGAGGGGTCGGAATTTTTGGAACAAACTTGACAGAAATGTTTGACTAGTCAAAGGTAGTGATTTATTAAAAATGATTGAAAATAATCCATGCCATGGCAAATTTGACGTTTTACTTGCTACAATCGAAATTATCGGATTTATTTCTTGCGAGATTAAGTCGATTTCGATATTGTTTTTGGTTGCAATTCTTTTCTTTAACACACTAACTTTCAGGGAGTACGAATATACTCCACAATTACAATTAGCTGTTCTAATCACATAGACTAGGGGTCGGCAAAGTGTGGCTCGCGAGCCACATGTGGCTCTTTTGGTATGAGCTTATGGCTCTTCAGAAACAAATTGAAACATTAAAAAATCACAAAAAAAAGAAACAGAAATGTCCCTTTTCGGAAGTCTTACGACCGCCGCCGCCAAGTTCATAACTCACAGTCACAGCGCGGATCTCGGTTGTTTCTTTTAAATTGAATGGACTGAATCGTTTGCCTTTGTACCTAATGCAGCTGATCTTCCAACTTGTCTTATTTGGCATGAAAAACCAGCAAACAACAAAACATCTAATGTCGAGAGACATTTCAAATATAAACATGCCGCATTAGCAAAGACTTCGGAAAAATGTTAAAAAGACAAGTTCCGCTTTCAACTGTTGGATGCAGTCTGCAAATGATACTAACATGGCAAGCTTTGTCTTGAGTCACGTAATCGTCAAAAACGGAAAATAATTCACTGATGGTGAGTAAATAAAAAGTTATATAAAGAGTAGTACACGTTATTAAGATTGCAAAGAACAACAAAAAACCAGGTCCAGACGATATCTACGCAGAATAATTTAAGCAGATACAGTAGGAGAACATAAACATAATTGTAAAACTATAAAATAAGATCTACGACACTGGATAACTTCCAAAGGAATGGCTAAAGGCCACGTTCATAATGCTTCCGAAAAAGAAAACAGCAACCAAATGCAAAGATCATTGGCCAATCTCGCTAATGAGTCACACATTAAAAATATTCCTACGCATCATACACACCAGGCTATTTAATAAACTTGAAGGGCTAAGCGGAGACACGCAGTTCGGGTTTAAGAGCGGCACCGATACACGACAAGCAACATACTACCTAAACACATTGGTACAAAACTGCTATGACCAAAGAAAGACCATCTTCCTGTGCTTCATCGACTATCGACTAGCAATCAGCAAGATCTACAGCTACTAATGAACAACATAAACAGAAAGGGGTCAGACTAAAAAGACTAAGACTAGTAAGACTAAGAACAGATCCAATGAATAAACAGATCCAAAACAAAATTCATCTTTATAAGCCATAATAATCAGGCAGGAGCGTCCATCACGGTAGAGCGCGAAACAAATGAAAGAACTACGAGTACGAAATACTTAGGCACACTAGCAAACGACAGATGGGACCCACTACAAGGGTAGCCCAGCCATTTTAGCATATCACCCCGGAATCTGTCGGAAGAAGCTGAATTTTTGTATAGACCTTTATTTTAGCATTACAAATGTTTTCTTAAAAGTCACATATCCCAACATGTGAGCGTCCTTAGATATTCAAGGTCAAAGCTCGCAAAAAACAGTTTTTTTAGAAAATCTCGTTTTGTCTGCCTCCTACTGTATTTGCTGTTGTTATGAAAGTTGTAGAGAATAAAATTCTCGACAAATTTAATCTGAAACCTTTTTTATACGTCAAACCGTTTTTGAGATAGAGGACGCAGTGGAGCGCTCAGCCATACGTACTTTGGCCCAAGGTAAATCCTGAATCCCAAGGTATTATACAGTTTTTTTTACATTGCTTTGACCACAAGCTAAAGAACATTGCATCCCTAACTTATGGCATCCACAACGCGAACCATAACCATTCTTGTAGTTGCAGAATATTAAAGTGAGTAGTTCATCTGGTGCAGGGGGTAAAAGTGTTGTTACCGGCGTTAGGGTTTCAATTTGCAATACCCAACCCTTCATGGGGTTGAATTGGAAAAGCAATAAAATATATTTAGAATGATTTAATTATTTGTGTGTCAAAGATAAGTAATATTTGATGACTATTTGATTTAAAATAAATATAAGTTTAAAGTATTAAATTGTTCTTTAAGGAATATTTAATAAGTAATTAAGTAAAAAAAACGGTATAATACATTGGGATACAGGATTTACCTTGCGCTAAGGTATGTATGGATGCTCATCAGCGCTCCACACTCTGCTCCCTCTGTCTCAAAAACGGACCGACGTATAAAAAAAAGGTTTCAGACAGGACAGGTTAGTAGAGAATTTTATTCTCTACAACTTTCATAATAGACGAAAATACGATAGGAGGCAGATAGAACGAGATATTCTCAAAAATTTTTGCCACCTTTGATCTTAAATATCTTAGGACGCTCACATGTTGGCATATGTAACTTTTGAGACAACATTTGTAATGCTAAAATAAAGGTCTATACAAAAATTAAGCTTCTTCCGTTAGATTCCGAGATTTGCCCCTTTTTTTAACTAAGATGACTGGACTTGAGATCAAGAGTAGGGTAGAAAAAGCCAGACAGGCATTCAACAAACTACGTCCCTTGCTATGCGATAAAAATCTAAATTTAGAAATCCGCCACAGAATGGTCGAATGCTATGTTTGGGCAGTCCTACTGTATAGAGTAGAAACCTGCACGATAAAAGTAGCATCCATTAACAAGATCGAGGCGTTCGAGATGTGGACACTCAGAAGAATGCTCCGTATCCCATGGGTGGACCACATTACCAACGAAGAGGTGCTGAGAAGGGCATGAATGGACATATTACTATTCAATACCATAAAACAGCGCAAGATTGGTTATCTGGATCTCATACTAAGGGGGCCAAAATATTGAATTCCCCAGTTTATACTCGGGAAGGAACGATACAAGGCAGAATGGGCATCGTACGTGAACACAAAAACTAACATGGCTGAGGAACATCAGGAACAGAAAGTTTGGTAGCATGTTCCAAGCAGCAATAAACAAAACAATAACAATTATTCAATAAATGAAGAAGAATAAATGTGGCTGACGCAGTTTATCACAATTTTAACAATAAAGCAGATATAATGAATACAATCCGAAGCTTATCTTTGTTATCAGTGCCCAAACTGTAACAGACAGGGCAAAACATGTCGTTCAATGTATGCCAACAACAAGTTGGGGACGTAAGATTAGCATCAGCCATATCAATAGCGGTCGATGAGTCTTAGAGAATACTGCGCAAGGTGTCCTCTTTGCTCACTATGTTTCTTCAGATGGTCTCAAAGAAAAATTTCTGTGAGTTCGTCAAACACGAGGAAAAGATGTTGAAAATGCAGTGACCGAATATCTGAAGAAAAATCACATCCCACTTATTAAAATTGTGTCAATTGCAACAGATGAAGAAAAATTGATGAAAAATTTATCACGACGTGTTATCTTTCCATTGCATATTTCATCAGAAAGCACTCTGCACACAAACATTTCCATAAGTTATTGGTACACTTATGGATTTGGTACTTAAGGTCACCAATAATATTATCGTATAGGCGCTCAATAATCGCCAATTATAAGTAAAATACGAAAATATGACTTTCTGGAAAAAAAATCATCTGTGGCTCTTGATCCAGTTTAAAATTATTTTTTATAGAAATTTGGCTCTTAAGTTTATAGAGTTTGCGGACCCCTGACATAGACCATATAAGGTAGGTCTGTCGAATTACGCCTAGAGGCGAATTGCGCCTGTACTAAATAACTCAAAGTGGTACCTAATATATAGAGACTTGGACTACCAATGAAGAGCTCGAACGCTTGTTGAATGTTCGGCAGCCAACTCCTAATAAGGGCCCCAGACACTAACAACGTAGTCATCAACCTTGTCGCCAACAAGATTAAAGTTCTTGCCCACACACTAGATCACCAAATTGAAAACATTAGTTACAGTTGCACGTTGCTTTTGATCAGGTTATTCATTGGTGTAGAGTTTCTACAAAGAATTCAAAAATAATGAGTGAAGATTTAATGATGTATATAGTTTTGAACGAGTTGTGTGAGGACGATATGGGTCCTTTGAAGAAGAAAAAAGTGTAATTCCCACAGGTTTCGATATTAGGCCCCATTCTGTGGAAAGTGCTATAGACCGAGAACTTACAATGAGACTGCATTTGGGAGCCACCATAAATGGCTTCGCATAGGATATCGCACTAGTTGTCACAGCAAGAACAGAACAAAGGTTGATGCGATCGGGAAATCAAGCATCAGAAATGGTCAGCGCGTGGATTAAATCGAAGGACCTGAGTTTAGCTCTAGAAAAAATTGAAGGGGTCCTACTCACAGGCCTTACAGAACTTAGCCCCATAAGATTTAAAGTGGAAGAGGCAATAATAACCGACAGAAAATCTCAAATACCTCGGAGTATTAATTGATAAAAGGCTATCTTATATGGCGCGCATAACGGAAGCAGCAGGAAATGGAACGCGAACTATAGCAGCTATCCAACAACTCATGCCAAACGTAAGAGTAACAATTTTTCCATAGCAATCTTTTTCTTGTTACAATATTTATAAACTTCAGACTTTATTTTTCACAACTCAGGCAGCTGTCGGAACGTTTCAAAAAATTCCACCCATATAGGAATATTTGGTATATTAGTCATAACTATTAAGACAGACAATTAAAAATTACAAAAAACAGAAAAAATAAAAATCACAACACAAGTCAACTGCACAAACAAGAATTCTAAAATCTTCACAAGTTCACAACTGATGTTTATAACCATGTCTTCAACCTCCCCACACATTTCTCAACATGATTGCCAACATCAGACTCCGCCCACCAAAAATCCAAGTTACTTTGATTTTATTCAACTTTGTACTCAACCTGAAATGTTGTCTTTAATCAACTCATACACAATTAAACCTTGTCGTCAACATAGCAGGTTGACGACAAGGTTGTTGACTAGGTTGTTAGTGTATGGGGCCCTTAGCACAGCATACTTAACATAAGACTTCTCACCGTCTTTGATTAAAAATTTGGCATTGATTTTTCTGCTTTTCAAATCACTCCACCACGCTTACTGATTGAGTGTATCTCTAGATGTCACTCCACCGCGCTCAACAGTTGTTTGGTCCGCTTCAGAACACACTCCAGATACAGATATAAAACCACATATTTCACAAGTAAACTCCGTTACACAAAAATAGTCAAACTTGTTACAGATCGCCGATTGCGACAAGTGGCTTGCAAACTGTAAAAAGACGTTGAATGTTATAGCATATCTACTGATGCTTCCGACTAATAAACATATACAGAACATATTTCTGACAGTAAAGTGATTACCAAATTTATCTCAAGACCACTTATTCAACAAAGTATTCAAGCTTCTGATGGTGAAAATAGTTTAGACAGTGAAATTATGACAAGATTCATCACAGAATCACGAGTATGTAGTGTACTGTAATTTGTATTATTGTTAGTTTGTCCTCATCCAGAGTGTATTGTCTTTAAAAGATAAGAGTCGAGTCAGGTAGTCGCAGACGAGGCTTCGCTCCCTCTTCTCCCACCCTTCGAAGTGTCAAGACGTACGTTTACAAGGTCTTAGTCCTGTTAATATATATGTTGTTAAGCCTATATAGTTGTTTTATATATCTCTACACTGGACACCCACTTGACCACCTCAATACATATTAGTGTAGAGCAACCGTTACATATTCATTCATCTCGCAGATTCGATGATTTATGCCCACACTGAGCTATGCAAAAAAAGTCGAAGGGTTTTAAATTACAAAGACCAAAGAGTGAGTAAAGATCATTTAATGATTTGAAAGACATGGAAAAGAAAGCGAATAAAAATGAAGTAGCCAAACTAGCCAATTGTAAAACTAAACCCAAACAAATAAAAAAGAAGTCAGACGATAAATAGAAAACAGCTAACAAGAGAAAATTAAGTGAACACAATATTATAAAAACAAGAAAACAAAAAAAGAGAATATAGGGGAACAAACTAAAGGAAAAGAAAATAAATCAGAAAAAAAGAAGGGCAAAGAATTTTTTCTTTCAATGTGGGAAATGTGGTATTTCTACACTTGTGCAAAAATGAAGCTTCTACATTGCTTGGTTCAATAAATATTCGTGTTTTTGTTGTCCTAAAAATTGACACATTTGACGCACGGCTCATAAATTTCTGGTCACGTGATAGAACAGAACAATAATCTCAGCGTTGCCCTTTTAACTTTCTTACAGCAAAAGTGAGAAATTGTGATCGACGCTAGCGCGCGTATGTGGTCAATCGTATTTTCTTATTTTTGCTGTTTTTAAGGACAATTTGGCACAATTTCTTTATTTTGCTGTAAGAAAAAACTTTTTTTACTCTAGATACAAGCTTCTTGTTTTGAAAAAAATCTATTAGTTTCACAAACTTCGATCGGCATGAACTAGGTGGGTCTCGTTCTCAAGATATAGACTAAACTAACTAATCAAAGTTAGATTTTTTCCTTGCCGTTTGAAGCGAGTAATTTTAAAATCCTTATATAACTCTAATTAGTCTAAATGGAATCTTCTAGGTTTCGCGAAGACTTTAATAAATCTATCTAGATTCGTAACCATACTAAAACAAATACCAAAATGATAAACTTCAAACCATAATAAACTAGCTAGTTTATTTCTCAAGATCACCGGCGTTTCCAGCGAACTGGTCTATAAGGTAATAGCCAACTGGTCAAAATTTAGAAGAAATGGCTTGATGCTGACACCTACGTTTTAAATTAATATCCAATCGATAAACATCTTTGGAAAAATGGTAAAATAAAGGAGTAAAATGTTTGAATATCGGTGATTTTTAACAATAAAAAGGTATAAGCTTATACTAGCCTAGACTATAAAAAGTCTTAGGGGGGGGCAGGTTCTGGCGGGTAATTACCCGATTACCCGCCACTTGAAACCGCCACTGCTCAATAATATTAATTAAATAAATAACTAAACGAATAAGATATAAATAACTAAACCAAATTACATTTTTCCTTGCCAGTTTCAAGAAAATTTTGAAGCCGTTATATAACTCTAGTAGTTCTATATATAAGCTTATAGTTTTCACCAAATCTAATTTCACAAACTTAAATCCGCATTAACCCACCTACTCTTAGTCTCACTATTTAGACAACTAAACAAAGTTAGATTTTTTACTAGCCAGTTTCAAGCAACTGATTTTCAAGTAAAATAAGACAAGACCACATATGCGCGGCAGCGCGAAGTCTCGATACAATTTAGGACATTTTTGCAAAGAAAGTTGGTTTAACCGCGGTCAGGTCACCGCGAAGCGGCATATAAATCTTGACCGCGCGTATGTGGTTAAGACTGTAATGTGATCGCAACGCGAACTCTCGATCCAATATGGGACAATGTTGCAAGGACAGTTGAAGTTTAACTGTCGGTTTAACCCAGGTTAGGTTGCCCACCGCGAATCGGATAAATTAATTACAAAATACGATCACATACCACATACGCGCCGCAGCACGCACTCTCGATCCAATATAGAACAATGTGGCAAGGACCGTAGCAGGTTAGAATAGGTTGCCCACCGCGAAGCAGCATATAAATCAAGACCACATACGCGCAGCAGGGCGAACTATCAATTCAATATAGGCCTTTCTGGCAAGAACAGTTGGTTTTAACACAGGTTAGATTAGGTTGCCCACCGCCAAGCGGCATATAAATCAAAACCACATAAGCGCGGCAGCGCGAATTCTCGATCCAATATAGGACACTGTTGCAAGGACCGATGGTTTAACCCAGCTTAGATTTGGTTGCCCACCGCGAAGCGGCATATAAATGCTGAGCACATACGCGCGGCAGCGCGATCTTTCGATTCAATATAGGACATTGTTGCAAGGATAGTTTGTTTAATCCAGGTTAGATTAGGTTGCCCACCGCGAAGCGGATAAATGAATTACAAAATACGATCACATACCACATGCGCGCCGCAGCACGTACTCTCGATCCAATATAGGAAATTGTGGCAAGGACCGTGGCAGATTATAACAGGTTGCCCACCGCGAAGCGGCATATAAATCAAGATCACATACGCGCAGCAGGGCGAACTCTCGATTCAATATAGGACTATATGGCAAGAACAGTTGGTTTTAACACAGGTTAGATTAGGTTGTCCACCGCGAAGCGGCATATGAATCAAAAACACATAAGCGCGGCAGCGCGAATTCTCGTTCTCGATCCAATATAAGACACTGTTGCAAGGACCGATGGTTTCACCCCGGTTAGATTAAGTTACCCACAGCGAAGCGGCATCTAAATTCCGACCACATACGCGCGGCAGCGTGAACTCTCGATCCAATATAGGACAAAGTGGCAAGGATCGTTGGTTTAACCCTGGATATATTAGGTTGCCCGCCGCGAAGCGGGCAGATAAATCAAGACAACATACGACAACTCTCGACCCAATATAGGACAAAGTGGTAAGGACCGTTAGGGCAAAGTGACAAGTAAAAAGCCTTGTTAAATCGGCTAGAACCTCATATTGATCCATAGTTAGGAGAATACAAAAAAGGGTTTAGGAAGAGAAGATCATGCAGTGAAAAGATCTGGTGCTTAAGAACAATATTAATAATGAGAAAGACCAGGAACATCACAATAACATTGATCGACTTCAAGAAGGCCTACAGCTCCACAGATAGAGAAACACTTCAATAAATTGGAAGAAATGAAGGTGTACAACAAGACCAGAAATCTAATCCAGGAAACATTAACAAACACAACATCTAAAGTGAAGTTAATGGGAGAAGTCTCGAAACCATTTTATATCAAGACAGGAGTGAGACAGGGAGATGGCTTCTCACCCATTCTATTTAATTCTCTTTTTTTAAATGCTGATGATTATTGGTCCGAACCGGACATTTCCTGTAAGGTTTTATCCACGTTTATTTTAACAAAATTCAGAATTATTTGTATTATCCAGATGGAGGACGTGACGATTTGGTTTTCTATTTATTTTGATGAAAATCTTAATTTATTGTTATTTTTTCCCCGGATAAATGTTTTTATTTTATTTTTGTGTTATTTAAATTATTTTATTTTTATTTAGAAGCAAATTTGATCATGATTCTGGAAATTAGGTTATTACTATATATTTACTAGAAAATCTGAATATATCCTAAAAAAGTGTACATATTTTGATATGCATATGAGGTAATATTTTCTTAAAAAAAAATATGGCAACGTCGAGTCAGTTTGCGAAAATGTCAACAATTATTTTCAACAAAAACACGAATATTTATTGAACCAATCAATGTAGAAGCTTCACGTTTGCTTTGCGACCTTACTTAAAACGTGCCAAGAGCGATTAACAGATAAAACCAGGTACCAGTACACCAGGTAAAAAGTCCACAAACCTAAGTTTCATTGAAGGGGCGTATTCTGCATTTTAGCCAAAACTTATCTAGTGCATACTTGCAATTCTGCAATTAAAGAAAACAATGGACCCTAACTCTATAATTAGCCTATATTATGCACTTGTCTACTCACTTCCCATGTAACTAAATGCTTCATCATGCAAAAAAGGATATTACGACTTATTTTCAAACTAAAAACCGGTACAATTTGTAAACGAAGCTGTAGGGATAATAGCATCCCAACGCTACCTGCAATTTATATACTCAAAGCATTATGTTACATGAAACTAAACTTACAAGAACTTGATACACTTGCCGAGTCGTATTCCCGCAATACTAGATTTGGCTCTTCTTTATCTAATCCTAAACACAATGCTGCCCATTATAAGAAATCCTTTATATATACTGAGATTAAACTATATAATAAATCAAAAAGCTGTTTAAAAGTGAATTAAAGCAAATACTCTTTCTATTCAATTACTGAATAATAACGCAGTTATTACGTCCGTTTCGTTTTCGAATTCTAATGCGTAAATCTAATATTTTCTTACCTACATGTTTTTGTAATTACAGTGAAACTTGTCTAAGACGGAAGCCGTAAAAGATGGAAACCTTCAGTAAACGGAACTTGTTTGCCAACCATTCATTTTCCCATTTAAAACAACACATGTAAATCGGAAAATAATTCTTAAGACGGAAACGGATTTTGTCATATTTAATGCTAGTGGTAGGCAATTCTCAATGCTGGAAGATTCGTCTTCCAATAAGTAAGTAAGTTTTGTTTTAAATCTGTTTAATTAATTACTTAATTTTGACCGTCACATCTACAGTATGATTTTTATATTTAAGTAAATACTTTTTTGGTTTATTAATTTATTTATATGTATATTGTCAGGTGGCTAATATAAATTGATTATTGTTAACATCACTTAACCTTCCGTTAGTAGTATGCAGCTATCAGTTACATGGTGAGTTGGTATTTGCCCCACGACCACGCTTATTGATACACTTACACCACACATCACTTCAACTTCCACACTGAACTCCAACACTCAGCAGGCCCATTCTAAGCAAGCACCCAAGCCTCTATAGAAGACGGTACTTTTGTATCTTGTATGAAGTACCGAAGTTTTGTGTCTCACAGATACTTGAAAATCACCTGACCCCTATCTTATCTGAGAACGAAAATTGGCACAAAAAGGAACCAGATGTATTACCTGCGATTCTCAAACAAAAATGTTCTGTCTTATCTAAGAACGAAAATTTGCACAAAAAGGAACCAGATGTATTACCTTCGATTCTCAAACAAAAACGTTCCGTCCTACAAAATTTTCTTGTGTAAAATGACACACATCCTTTTGCCATGAAAACTAAAAATTACTTATTATGATTAAGGCAAAGATTATATGGAAAATGCATTTGTGGTTAAGAGGTAAAATTGTACGATTTCTATGAATATCTAATGTTTTTTTGATTTGGAAAGGAAAACAGTCTGTAATTCGTAGGCCGAACTCAAAAAATTAGTATTCTGCTGAGTGTTTACTTCTGAAATTCGTTTTGAGAAATTAATTCGCGTCAAGCGAATTGAGTGAGAAGATATTTTTAACTAAGCAGCACGTAGATACTGCGTTACACCGCAGCCAAGTAAATAACCTGAAATGGTTCTTAAAGTCACCTTATTGAAACGTTTAAAAACGAGAAAAATGGTGGAACAACAGTTCCAATATTCGATTATCAAACGTACAAAACCCGAAAAATATTGTTTTTTCCAAAAATATTTCCTAAATCGTGTTCAATTCAAGGGGACTTTTCACCTTGACATTCGAATAAAATGCGCGTTGACGTTTGAGACGTATCCATACATGTAATCTTATCACATATCCAGGACGTCTTAGAGACGTCATTGTATTTCAAGGGGTTAAGAATTATTTGAAACAAATTTATACCGAGGTAAATAAATATCATACGATGAAACTACAGACTCTTTTAGTCGTTATGTTGCTATCTATTAATTGGTTATCTTGACGCTGAGAAAGCAGGAAAATAAAAAAAAACAAAATATTTATTACCTACATTAAGTAAACTCAATACAAAGGAAACAAAGTATAAGAAACCGAAATGAAATAATAAGGAACAATATGCAATTCTCACCCATACAAGAGAAAGTAAATGTAAAACAGTTTCCTATACTAGGCATCTATTTATTTATAGGTCTAGAAAGAAATTCATCCAAGTTATATGGTTCAATATTATTAATAAAATCAAAAAGTATTTTTAGATCTGTGATTGATTTACTTTCTGGAGGTAGAGGGTTAATGGTATATTACGTAACGTGAGTTGTAAGAAGCATATTACGTACGAGCGGAACAGTTACAGCACGACCCGCGTAGCATGGAGTGCGTAATTCCGCGTGTACGTACCTAATTGTCTTACAATCGTATGTGAAATCGTACTTGAAAAGTTGTAAGCAGTGACATAAAACTAATAATTGTACAATAACTCTAATTTATTCATGAAATATTATTTATTTTTTCTGCCTAATCCACTACCACACGAAAAAGTAATATTTATGTTAACAGACGCTATCCTTACACTTATATAGCCTCAGCAAATTTAAAAATATTTTTTTCTAATTCAATTCGTACCACTTGTTTGGCACATGGTATTCAATGAATATATAAATAAACCAATTCCATCTTGAAAACGAATTAATCAGTAACGTATTTTTTTAATGCACCATTAAGGATTCAATTCTATAAAGAATCTTATCCGGGTTAACCGTTGCCTCAAGAACTAGTAATTTCTGCCAAATTTTCTATAAAAAATAATTTAAAAAAACTCATTTTAGAATTGTCTGGAAAATCTACTGCTATTAAAGAAGCCAAACAAATTAAAAATAATGTAATACCAAATCAGTTAGCGTTTATTGGAAGTAATTTGTGTCGTGTGGAAGTAAATTGTTATGTATTGGCCGAGAAAATTTTAAAATTAGAATAAAAGCAGCTATTTTTCACTGAATCAGTAAATTTAATAGACAAATTGTATGTTTGTAATTTTATCAGAAATTTCACAGACAGTTTCAAAGCATCAGTTTATATCGACTTAAAGTAAGTGGTGTTGGTTGCCTATAACTGTAAAAATAAATGTTTTTTCTTTTAAAACCATTTAATTTCCTTGAAAAATGTTGACAGTGCAGACAGAGTCTCGCCGCGTAGTTAATGTATTGACATGGTTACCCCCACCCGCGATATAGGTTTTTGTAATATGTATATCGTGGGCTGCAAGCATTGCAGTCCGTACTCTGTATTTTAGGCATTTTATGAGTTTGTTTCTAAAAACTCGAGTTTTAGCAACCGCAAAGAACCTTAAGTGGACAAATAATTGGTGGAGAATTGAAAAGTGGACAATTTAAAACAAAGTATTAATAAATAGGTAGCTCTTAGCTAGTTCTACACATAGAAAGTAAGATAGTTATTTTTGAATTTAATTATTGAATATAATTTTAATTAAATTTTTATAGAAATGAACGAAGCAAAAAATTCAGTTATGCATTTGCAAAAGAACAACTTTGTACGACTGGAAAAGAAAAAATTGAAATTAAATCATTAGGACGGTTAACTCCAGATTTAAATATTTGTCGAGTATCACAAAGTCGTTCAAATAATTATCACCGAAAATTTAATTCCAACATTTATATGAAGTATAATTGGTTAACAGGTTGTCCAAAAAAGATTTTTTTTTGTTTTCCATGCCTTTTATTTGGAACAGATACGTCATGGATAAAATCTGGCATCGCAGATCTACATCATTTAAATGAAAAAAAATTAAAAAAACGTGAGAAATGTGCAGAGCATTTTAAAAAGTGTGTGCAATCTTGGAATGTTAGGGACAGTTGATAATTAACTGGGAAATTAAGTGGGACCTACACAAGCAATAAATAGACATAATGAAAATGTGAAAAAAAAAACGCGATATTTTATCTAAAGTTATCGACTGTATATTGTTTTGTGGTAAATTTAAATTAGCTTTCAGAGGAAATGATGAAACTGAAAATTCATTAAATCTTAGAGTTTTTAGGGGGTTATTACAATTTTCTGGAAAATTAGATGAAGATTTGAAAAATCATTTTCAAAATTCATGTATTTTTAAAGGATCATCAAAAACTATCCAGAATAAAATTTCAGATTGTATTTTGAACGTGTGTAAAGACGTAATATGCCAACAAATCAAAAGAGCTAAATATCTAGCTATTATGGCAGATGATACTACAGACGTTTCGGAACGTACACAACAGGAATTGTTTTTCGTTACGTACTAGAAGGTACTGTATATGAAAGATTTTGCGGTTCTTTTAATTCCAAAATTCAAAATGCCGAAGGTTTAGCCCAATATTTATTGGAAGAATTGAAAATTGTATTGGGAGATGATCATAATAAATTAATCGCACAAACATATGACGGTGCTGCCGTAATGCGGGGAATAAAAGGAGGTGTACAAAAAATTATTAAACAAAGGATCAAGAGGATCAAACACACGGTGGAATTTTAATAGCCGAGTCGTGAACACAGTTTTTGAAAATAAGGAATGTTTGCAGAATTGTTTTGGAACACTTCAAGAAAATAATAGAAATTTGGCAACTATACAGGCATCTAAAGGATTAATTCGCACTTTAAATGATGAATATTTTAACTTTTGGTTAAATTTTTTTCATCAAATCCCATGCCCTATATCGATATTTTGTATTGCAAATTACAATGTCCTAATGCTAATTCTATTATTAATTACGAGGCAACAGAAGAATTTACAAAAATTATTAAAGAAACTAGAAATAACCTCCCTTCGGTCAATCACCAAGAGAATTCTATCTGCAAAAAGGCCAAGATTTTCAAAAGAAGCAACGTATTTAGCAGCAAAAGAAGTTTGCGATTATATAATATTTCAAGCAAAAAAACGATTTGCTTTTACGAGCAACATCTTATCTGCAGCAACATTATTTTCCCCGTGTATTTTTTCAAATAATACGAATCAAATTCCTATCCTCGAACTACGAGAAACAGTGAATGCATATCCAAGTTTAGATAAAGAGTAAGCCTCTCTTCACACAGAATTACTTGTTTTACATGATCGACCAGAATTTAAAACTTTAAAAGGACACAAAAATATTTATGATCTAATATATAACTCAGAAATTCATGAATCCTTTGTAGAAGATTTTAATTTACTTGAAATAATAATTATCACACCTATGACAACAGCAGAACCCGAAAGATGTTTTTCCGCTCTTAAGAGAATAGACCTTTTTAAGAAATACAATGGAACAAAAAAGACTGGCATCCAATTGTTAATTTATTTCGTAAATCTTAAAAATGACTTTCAAGAGCCGAAACTCATTTTATATAATTTCATATAAATTTCATATAAAATAATAAATAAATAATTTCAAGTCATATAAATATCTACGACCACTATTGTAAATGCCCATTATTGTACAGTTCGTGGACTATGTAAATACATCATAACACAAACGTATGTAACAGTCCGCGATTAATGATAAGTTATGATTGATAACACACACGTGCGTTTGGTATACGATTCGTTGATTCGTTGAGAGCTGCTACTACGTGCTCATACGTTCCGTGCCCCTCGTGCCATAATTCAAACTAACGGAAATTGACATTGCGTACATTGGATTGCCTATATCTATGAGAAACAGAAATAAGTACTAAATAATAAGGTATGTAACCATTAAGAATGTATTTCTTTTCATTTCTATCAAGTTAAATAATGTCGCGTAACAGTTATATATGAAAATACGATTGTTTATTATAATGTTAAATAATATACCTAATAAGAAATAAATTTGCTACACTAAACATATTTGTCTTAATAAACAGAAGCAAATTTGTGTGGTCGTAGATAAAGTATAGTACATAACTCGAGTTGTAAGGCAATTACGTTCTCGCGGAATTACGCACTCCCTGCTACGCGGCTCGTGAGTAACTGTTCCGCTCGTGCGTAATATGCTTCTTACAACTTTCGTTACGTAATATACTATTCCAAAATTAGTGGTAGAACTTACTGAAATTTTCAATTCAAAGTGAATAAGTCAATTTAAAAACATATCTTGTCTTAATTTATCAATTGGCTTACCACGTATTAACGGTCGCAAACAGCCTATTTATTGCTTAAAAGTTTGGTATTAAATTTGTATAATAAATTTCCTATAAAAACCCTTAACTTAAACTCCCTTTTAACCCTTTGGCGTCTATTTAAGGGTGAAATGTAGGACGCACCGAAGTTACAAAACAAGTTTAATATATTGAAGTAAATTACACTGCCCAACAACGAAAATGTTTAGGCTCAAATTAGGTTAGGTTAGGTTATTTTAGGTTAGGTTAGGCATTTCTGGTGTATTTCCATTAGCTGAATTAATATTTCATCATAGAAAATATGTTTTTATAATCTCAAAGTCTACATTTTCATTTTGAGGAAATTCTATCAATCGGATCTCTGTAGATGCAACTACTTTGTAGGTTCTTTTATCAATTTAGGTTTTTAATAACCAGGGAGTAAGAACGAAAGTAACCGAAATATTTGTAGGAACTGATATTATTATTGCATATAATAATAAATATTGCCCTATATAAATATCATTATTTTTGTTTAATTATATGAAAGTAATGATGTACTTTATAATAATTTATTTCCCCATACAGAAGTTCTTAGGTGGTTTAATTGGTGCTTGCTTGGTGGTTTAATAATAAAATTGTTTTCACAGTCGTCTCGCTTTTAACCCTTTGGCGTCTATTTAGGACCCACCGAGGACACATAACCATACAATAGTAATTATTATAAAATAATAATTATTATTATTGTTCAATAATTATATAACTTTCGTGTTAAGTGTTTCAATGCTCGGTTTTGGGTATTTGTATTCATAAGTAATTTCCTTCTTTTGCTTATTAACTGGTGGAACTGGAAGATATTCTTTGGCGGTTTGAGGCGGAGGAAGGTATGCTAGGCTTGGTTGTTTAAGATATACTTGTTTAGGTTTTTTGTACCGGTAAATAAGTTTGTTTTGGAGTTGCAGGAAGATATGTTTCTTTGGGCATTACTGGAATGTACGTTTGTTTTGGAGCAACTGGTAGATATATTTGCTTAGGTTCAACTGTAAGCTAGTTTGGTGTTCGCGGACGTACAGTTTAAGTTAAAACATGTTTGTAGGTTGAACATAATAACACTGGTCAACATAAGTTTTGTTTCCTGCACTTTTTTTACTGCTATTGGGTATTTCTATGGCCCTGACTATGAAAAAAATACTGGGAGATTTCTAACAGCTCTACCTTTTGAAATATACAGTTTTATTATTTTGACAAAAAAATACAGAAAAATAATACATTATGATAACAAAATTTCTATTGAACATTTGCAAATGATCTTTTATAAGATTTCCTTGAATGAACGACTTTAGGTAGATCTCGTTGCAAACTCCAGCAGTGGTCTGCCATCATATGTGGGCGCCACCACCCCTGATAAACCTCCTCACTAAAATTACCTAGATTTTGTGGAAATCAGTCTAAATGCGAGTACAGGAAGTGGATTTTTATGCTCATGTTGATACCTAGCTGATGTAGTATTGTTGTAAATAAAGTATTGATGATACGCAGTTTTCACAATATCTGATATAGGTTTTCGATATTTTGCAAAAACATATTCACCACAAATGTAGTAAAAACAATCGGGATTAAGCACACAACATCTTCTTGACGAAGCCATATCGAAAGATACAACAAAACATATTTTAGAGTCCAATAAAAAACGAAAATCTAAATAAAATTAGTAGCTATAACTCAAAAACAAAGCTGTTAGAGAAAAATTGTTGCCATATTTAAAAAATACGCGTCAATTTGAGATAGAAACAAACAAAAAATCAGAGGAAACAAACAATTTTATTTTTTTTGTTGACCAGTGTAATTAATATTACATAAAAGTAGTTTGTGATACGTGATAAATGTGCACAAATGCCTAACCATGTGTATCATACTTTGCGTATCATTACTTGCAATCTAGGTTAACCTAGATTTAATCTAGATTTGGGTATAATTAGGGTAAGTTATATCAGAGCCAGATAAATCCAGACTGAGAAGCCGAGACTCCTTGGTTCAACATAAGAAACATGCATTAATGTTTCTTACTTGAATATACATCAGATTTATTCTCACTACGTCTATATTTTTTGTATAGTTACACGAGTTGCCATAGTAGCAACAAACAAAAATCGTTTAATAATGAAACTCTATTTGATTTACATTGGAGTTTTATGCACGATTTGGAAACTTTTACACACGATTATAATAATGGCATCCTTCACATACAATAATGTATTTATTAATGTGTTCATTTTGGTGTACGAGTAGATAAAAATTAGTATCTTGCGTAATTGATAAAAAAAATGTTATTGTTGCGTGATATGAAAATAGTGGTAAATCTTCAATAATTTATTACATATAGAAGTTTGTAGCTTATAGGAAGGCAATTGTTTGTACCGTTTCTTTGAAATAGTTAATTCTGCAATTCAGTTTTTTGAGAATTCATAAACCTGCGGCAACCAAATTAATTGAATCAAAAAATAACATTTATTTTATTTATCAGTATATTTTCTTTATTTAATAATATGCAAAATAAATTACGAGGGAAAAACATGAATCTCATTCAAGCTCGAAGAGTTATATTTAGGTTCCCTTGAGAATTGATTTATTTATTTCCATTTTTTTAGATAACTTCCTGTTGTTGAGAAAGATAAGATTAAAGTTCATGAGATCAAAATCTAAACAGACCACTTGAAACAAAACGGGAAATCAATATCCGTTATATTGATATAATTATATAGATAATAAAACCATTTGAAATCGACAAAACCATTATTGATATTCCTCTACTAGGGGAGATGATTGGATTGAATGAGAGTTTTGGAGATAAATCAATTTTCAAGTTAGTGATTATGCCAAATTTTGGAAATGGATAATTATTATTAGCTTTTTCTAATAGTCTATTGGTTGGGACACATAAATCTATTGGTTGAGACAAAAAATGTTCAAACTAATAGAAATTAATTATTTAATATTATTGTTAACTAATTAAACATATAATTAGTAAATTTTTATAATAATTTTTACAAATTTAATTTTAACAAATTCAATAGTTAAACTATATTAATTCTGGAGCACTTCCTCCGCCGTGGTCCAGGACGAAGGAAGTGCACCTGGTTAAAGAACATACGAGACTGGGCTGGTCTGTGTGGGAATCCAACTCATTGTTCAGAACGCCACAAGACCGTGCGGAATTTGGCATGATTGTGTAGTCAACCTTCAGTAATGGAGAAGGCACCAAAGAAACACTTTTAAAGACTATTTCTAATTTTTGAAAAAACTTTCTTTCGTATGTTTTCGAAACTAAATCTGTCTAATTTTCAACGATCTATATATAAACGAACTCGCGAACTTTCTCGAAGATTCACTTGCTTCTACAAAGTTTCTCCAATTTATATTTCGCTCTTAATGGGGATAATTGGGATGTTTTCCCAACAATCCAAAATGTTAATCGTAATGAAACAAAATTATACAAGTACTAATTGATTGCTAAACTACTGAATAATTACATAAGACTCACTATTAAACACCATTAAATGGTCAAAACTGGGCAGAAAAAAACTGAATTTTCTACTTGATTATTGACTTGACATGTGTTTTTCTTTATATTAATGTGACGCTCCTAGGTATGCAACTAGATTAGGCCAGTAGTCGTCAATCTTTCAATACTTTTAACCGGTAGTGAGCTATGAATTTTTAACAAAGGGCTCACTTGCTTCTTATTCGATAAAAACTCGATGTTTTAATCAGGTTCGGGCGAATCCCATGTTAAATATTTTAAGCTATGTTTAAGCTATGTACAAGTTTAAGCTATGAAACTTTTTATACATGCAGATCAATACTTTGTTTATGTCCTCTCAACATTTAAAAGTGAGCCACCATTTAGTTTGCAACATTTTATGCAACAAAATAATCAAAATAATAAGGCTATTATGGCTGACAAGCTTCCGTCATGTCTTTATTTATTTTTTTCGATATGAATTTCGAAACTTTAAGGGAAAAAAAAACTATATACAATAAACCTAGATAATTGTAAAACACGATAACATTATAGCAATGTGACGTTACCGATGAAATTATTTAAATAATTAAAGTTAAACTTTTTATTTTAATTCTTGTTTATCGACAATACGGATGGTATAATACGGATGGACACATGACGGATGGTTTGGCAACGTTGCGAGAACAGCTGAGAAAAGAAAAAGATAAAAACATAGTTATATACAGGGCCGTCCTTAACCTATGGGTGGCCCTGGGCACATTACGATAATGGAGCCCCTATCGCAGCGAACTCTTTTGTTAGAATAAGCAAAATAATTTTTTTTTAAATTACTTAATAGACACATTAAATGAATATAGATATTATATAATATAAACCACAAAACTCCCTTAGAATTGACATGTTAGTGCTAAAAAATCTGTGTTGATTGAAGAGGTACCCTTCTAGATTTGAGTTGGGCAAAATCGTTATTCACTTCTTCAAAATCAATGTTTTTGTGCATATTATTCCTTGGTTCCTTAAGGCTCCATAATTAGGACACGCTTTTGAGACGCGAATTTCAAAATTATGTCTAGGTTCCTCAAGGCTGCATAATTAGGACACGATTTTGAAACGCGGATTTTTAAAATTTTGTCTTGATTCCTCAAGGTACCACAACTAAGATACGATTTTAAAACTCGAATTTTCAAAATTTTGCCTTGGTTCTTTAAGACACCACATCTAAGACACGATTTTGAAGCGCGAATTTTCAAAAAAAATTCTTGATTCTTCAAGATACCATAATTAGGACACGAAAGTTTTTCACCGCAACTTCAAAAATATTTTGGAAGTACTTAAATTGGCTTGTGTGTCCAAATTTTGGAAAATTCCTAAGAAAATTTGTCTGTCCACAAATTCAAAACCAAATCAAATAATTTGGAAATTCTTGCAACTGTTTGTCCGTCCAAATTTTAGTAACTTGCTAAGAAATTTAGTCTGTCAACAAATTCAAACTATACTTGTGTTCAGCTCCTGCTTGATACTGTAGCACTAGTGAAAGGAAGGAAAAGAACAAATTCAAAGCCAAATAAAAATAATAACAATCGTTCTTGATCATTCAATTCATCCTGTTCCTTAAATTCAGTCATGCCATTATTTTATTAAATGCCTATTACATATTCTTCGCGTACGCACCATTGGATATAATTTGCTTCTTTTTAGTGCAGACATTTCCAAAATCCCATGAGCTCATATTCTCCTAACAATTGGAGCATTAGGTCTATAACACCTTGGTCCATTGACTGGGCAATGCATGTAACATACGGAATGGATATCAGCGGCAAACTGACTCATTTTTTATTCTTTTTAATTTGGAGAAGGTTTTTGGTTCCTCAATGCTCCATAATTAGGACACGATTTTGAGACTTGAATTTTCAAAACAATATCTTGGTTCCTCAAGGTTCTATAATTAGGACACGATTTTGAAACGCGAATTTTCAAAATTTTGTTTCGATTCCTCAAGGCAACACAACTAAGACACGATTTTGAAACGCGAATTTTCTAAATTTTGTCTTGGTTTTTCAGGGCACCATAAGACACGAAAGTTTTTTACCGCAATTTCAAAAATATTTTGAAAGTACTTAAATTTGTCAGACTTAAATTTGTCTGTTCAAATTTTGGAAAATTTCCTAAGAAAATTTGTCTGTCTACAAATTCAAAACTAAATCAAATATCGCGAATTTTCAAAATTATATCTTGGTTCCTCAAGGTTCTATAATTAGGACACGATTTTGAAACGCGAATTTTCAAAATTTTGTCTTGATTCCTCAAGACACTACAACTAAGATACGACTTTAAAACGCGAATTTTCAAAATTTTGTCTTGGTTTCTCAAGGCACCACAACTAAGACAATATTTTGAAACTTGAATTTACAAAATTTTGTCCTAGTTCCTAAAGGCTCCATAATTAGAACAAGATTTTGAGACGCGAATTTTCAAAATTTTGTCTTGGTTCCTCAAGGCACCACAACTAGGACTCGATTTTGAAACTAGAATTTTCAAAATTTTGTCTTGATTCCTCAAGACACCACAACTAAGATACGATTTTAAAACGCGAATTTTAAAAATATTGTCTTAGTTCCTCAAGCCACCAGAACTAAGACCCGATTTTAAAACTCGAATTTTAAAAATTTTGTTCTAGTTCCTCAAGGCTCCATAATTAGAACAGGATTTTGAGACGCGATTTTTTTAAATTTTGTTTTGGTTCCTCAAGGTACCCCAACTAAGACACGATTTTGAAACACGAATTTTCTAAATTTTGTCTTGGTTCTTCAAGGCACCATAATTGGGACACGAAAGTTTTTCGCCGCAAATTCAAAAATATAAGTACTTAAATTGGTTTGTCTGTCCAAATTTTGGTAACTTCCTAAGAAATTTTGTCTGTCATCACATTCAAACTATACTCGTGTCCACGTTCTGCTTGAGACTGTAACACCATTGAAAGGAAAGAAAAGACAAATTCAAAGCCAAATAATAATAGTTCTTGATCATTCAATTCATCCGCTTTCTCAATTTCAGTGTCTTCTAATGCCATTATCTTATCAAATACCTTTTCCTTATTCGTTTCGTTCGCACTATTGGAGGCAAGAGCTACGAGATGAATTGCTTCTTGAAAAGTCCAGACATTTCCAAAACCCCATGAACTCATATTCTCCTTACAATTGGAGCATAAGGTTTTTCCTTTAAGTCTCTTCGTGGCCTCTATAACACATTGGTTCATTGATTGGGCAATACATGTAACATTTGGATTGGACATCAACGACAAACTAACTCATTTTTTTCAATTTGGAAAAGGAACGTTCCCCACTGCAGTTTTCTGAATTCTGAATGCGATTTCTACATTTGGAAATGTATCTTTAATTTTGTTTTCTTTCAAAAGATGATATGTTTCCAATATACTATTAGTTCCTTCATTTTCAATATATTCCAAGTATTCTGTTATATGCAAACATTCCATTCCCAACTCTTTCTCGTTAATATATTTCAGCAAATTCTTTCCAACTTTGTCTCAACTCATCGGAATTCAGAGTTTTCAAACGAAAAAATAAACCAAAATGTTAAATAATGTTCTTATGCAAACTGAAACACTGTTTTAGCTGAACCCTCAGGGTATCAATTATATCAATTATATAGGGAAGAAAATCTAATTTCTCTTTTCCATTCTGTTGGGCTGACGGCGCAGAGCCGTCAAAAAAAATCTGGCGTAAGGTTCTACGTCTTGTTCTTTGAAATAGGTCCTTGTAGTCAGATTCGCTTGATTTTCCCGAATTAAATATGTTTTTCGGTAATAAATATCGGTTATCGTTTCGTGATCTGGCAGGAACTAGGGAGCCCCTACGATTGCGAGCCCTGGGCACGTGCCCCGAGTGCCCAGTGGGAAAGAGGGCCCTGGTTATATAGAGACAAAAAATACCCTCGACTCCTTTCAATTACTATTCCTTTCTCTCTCTGTACTATAAAATTTCAAGACACAATAAAGCGCTGTTGCCAGATCATTTTATTACACAGTATAAATATAGTCAAAAATAACGAAGCCATTTTTTGACTATTTTATTAAATAAATAATAATTACATACTAAATTTAAAAATAATGAATTTTAATAACTATTAGGATAATTGAAAATATAGAAAAATTCAAACACTATTTTGACTCAATAGTTACGCTCGAACTTCCTTCCTTTCGTCCCTATCCCTTCGCAAAATAATTCATTTTAAAATAATATTTTAAATATATTTCATTAATATCCTCCTCAAATGCTTTTACCCCCAATATCGCGACCTAGAAAATTTGAGAACCCACTGGGGGAAAACTATGCGAATCGATGGATACCCCTGGACACTCCACGCCAGGGGTATCGAACATTCGGCCCAAGACATGTTTCAATGCGGCCAAAACATTAAAGATCTAAACAAAACTGACAAATTTAAAGAATAATAAAATTTAATTAACATTTTTATTTATTAACAGCATTACTAATAATATAAACAGCATTATTATTAAATTACAGCATAAATTATATTAACAGCATAAACCAATAAAAAGTTTCACAAAGTCGCAAACTTTCATTCATATTTTATTTTTGAAAAGCTTTTGCTGTTCTAATATAAGATAGGTATACCCCATATGGTCTACAACTCAATATGGCCTAAATAGCAGAGCTCGGTTAGTACATGATGGATAAGCAAGAGGGTGTTAATAGTATATTTACAACGTTCGTTTAAATAATTTGATGTATTGCTATATCAGTGTTAGTGTACGACTGTGCTCTGAGCGATTATTTTTCAAGCGAGTGTATGTTTATAGTTGCAGGATCTAATTTTGTAAGAGTATCTTATTTTAATAATTAGATAGAGCAAGTAACGAAGTTGATATTGTGCCTATGCATGACATATTTACTCTCCTTTACCATGACATAACAACTTTTTATTTTTCTACTGGACGTCTATTAATTTTATAAAGAAATATGTTATTTTATATAAGAAATATATGTAGGGAGGAATCAATATGGACTAACTAGGCCTATATGTTCGGCATACCTTAGAGGCTTAGAGGCAATTACTGCGAAAAAAAATGTCCAATTATAAAGCAGCAAAGGAATTTCCCGTAACTATTCGTCGATATGTCATCTCAGCTTCCAATGTTAGGGCTAAGTTGGGGCGAAAGTTTACGCTTTCTGAACAAAAATGCTGAAAATGCTGAACTCTGTGACCGAATTGTACGATTGGTAGAAGTGGGCTACCCAATGACAACTTAAATACTGAGGTTATGTGTATACAAATACTGTAAACAAAATAAAATAAAACATCAGTTTTCGGATATAAAGCAAATTTCAAGCCATAAATGATTTTTGAATGCCCTAATATTTCTATCAGAAAATCTCAAAAACTAAATCCCGCTAGAGCCCAGAAATTAAACAAATTTATTGCTGAAGACCATTTTGTAAAACTTAGGATTTTTTTTAGGTTTTTAAAGACAATGATATATTCGGTATACCTGAAAGACTTTTTAATATGGTCGAGAAAGGCTGTAGACACAATTTACACAAAAAACCCAAATTTCTAGCAAAAAAAGCTGTACGCACATATCATCGAAAATGAACATGGGGAAAACGTGACGCTCGTCTCCTGCACAAACGCAATAGGTTCAGCAATTCGTCCCATGGTACAGTTTAAGGGTAAAAGAATGAAAGCAGAAAATTCAGATGATTTACCACCTGGTTCAGTTTGTCGTATGACTGAGAAAGGTTCTATAACATTGAAATGCTTTGTCGATTCGTTGCATCATTTTGGATGATATAAACCTTCAGGTTATTGCGTACTCATTTTTGATGGAGCCAAAAGCCACTTGGACTATGAAACTGTAGAGATTGCTGATCCGTACAATTTTGTTTTATACTGCCTTCCATCTAATACAACAAATTAGCTTCACCCGCTTGTCAAATCAATGTTCCGGTCTTTGGAATATCATTCGGACCGAATTAATGCTGTATTGACACAATTATAGCAATATTTCAATAACCAAACTAGCCTTTGGAAAAGTCATAACGAAAGTGCGGGATCACGCCATGACACCATCAAATCTCAAATCAGGATTTAGAGTTATAGGGTTATATCCTTACAATTTCAATGCAATTCCTGAAGATGCCTTTAATCCGAGTACAGCAACCAATTTACCAGTTTTCTTCTTTACCAGAGCCTCAGGCAACATAGACTCCGACAACTTCTGCGCAACCTTCAGGTTAATGAATACTCAAACACCCAATAGCTTGTGTCCTCTCTACGGAAAAAAATAACCTGCTGAAGCCGCCTTCATAATTTCTGATGAAGATGGTTCATCTGAAGATGAACAGTTATATGCTAATACTAGCACATTCTCTAACTTACTCCCTAGTCCGATCAAAACACTCCTAAGGTTACTAATAGACGGAAAGCTATCAATAGTAAAGCAGTTGTATTGAAGAAACCATTGTTCTCCAATCAATTTAGAATCAAAGGTGTATTAAGAAAAAGTAAAACACAAAAATTTTCTTCAGAATCTTCAAAATCTTCAAAACGTACACACTTAGTACTCACTAATTAAGGAAGAATTATTTACATTTACAATAATTTTTTAAAAACTTTAAAGCTTAGGTAGACCAGATTGGGTATTACCTTAGTTGCGGCCCAAAACTTTATGATAAAATGTAGCCCAAACGAAGAAAAAGTTTGGATACCTATGCTCTACAAAGAAAGAGCCGTTGGTAAGCTTGCCCAACGTGGTCCAACACATGATCCATATTTAAGAGATTGACCAATATATTTAAATTTATTAGCAATCATATTCACAATACGCAAATAATGTATCTATAAATGTTTGTAGTTTTTTTTCAATATTTTTGTATTGCAAGTTATCTACCGTCTAGTGATGATGAGCTGCAATATGTCAAATAGCAATGTTTGAAATTTTTGTAAATGTTTGATTTGGATACCCGTTTCATTTTCTTACATTACACTAGCTCCTCCGGAACAAAATACAATGTCATAGGATCGAAACCCGGTCGTTTGAAGAGGACCTGTAAGTACAACATTTATTTTTGATAATGTTGTGGATTTGTGTACTATTATCTAAGTTTTTTCTAGTATTTAACAGAATATTTTTAATTTTATTTCTAGAATGTAGAACTCCCAGGGCACTGTATAACCCTTTCTCTGCGAATTACTTTTTTGAATTAATGTGATTGTGTGTGTGGTCAATATTCTGAACATTATATTATAGCCAGTGCGGAATACTTTTATAACTTTGTATTATTTGCCAATTATTGCCAATCATTATTTGCACAAATTTTCAAAAACCAAAATCTCTATTCGAAGCAAATTTTGTTTTTTTGTTGAAATGAGTGGACAAACTTTGCAAACTTTTGTTTTATGTCAAAATTTGACGAAAATTTCAAAATAATTTGCAAATATTGCCACATTTTGAAAAACCAAAGTTTCAATACCAAGCAAATATTGTTTTTTTTGTTGATGTGAATGGAGAAACTTTGCGAAATTCTTTTGTTTTATGTCAAAATTGGACGAAAACTACAAAATAATTTGAAAATATTGCCAAATTTTCAAAAACCAAAATCTCAATAAGAAGCAAATTTTGTTTTTTTTTGTTGATTTGAGTGGGCAAGCTTCGCGAAATTATTTTGTTTTATGTCAAAATTTGACGAAAATATCAAAATAATTTGGAAATATTGCCAAATTTTCAAAAACCTAAATCTCTATTCGAAGCAAATTTTGTTTTTTTGTTGATTTGCATGGACAAACTTTGCAAAATTCTTTTGTTTTATGTCAAAATTGGACAAAAACCTCAAAATAATTTGCAAATATTACCAAAATCTTTACTCGAATAAAATTTTGTTTTTTTATTGATTTGTGTGGATAAACTTAGCAAACTTCTTTTGTTTTATATCAAAATTGAACGAAAACGTCAAAATAATTTGCACATATTGAGAAAATTTTCAAAAACCAAACTATTCGAAACAAATTTTGTTTTTTTTTTGCTGATTTGAGTGGACAAACTTTGCAAAATACATTGTTTAACGTCAAAATTCGACGGAAATGTCAAAATAATTTGCAAATATTTCCAAATTTTCAAAAACCAAAACCTCTATTTGAAGCAAATTTTGTTTTGTTGTTGATTTGAATTGACAAACTTTGCGAAATTCTTTTGTATTATGTCAAAATTAGACGAAAACATCAAAAGAATTTGCAAATATTACCAAATTTTCAAAAACCAAAATTTGTATTCGAAGAAAATTTTGTTTTTTATTGTTTTTAGTGGACAAACATTGCAAAATTTTTTAGTTTTATGTCAAAATTGATCGAAAACGTCAAAATAATTTGCATATATTGGCCAAATTTTCAAAAACCAAAACCTCTATTCAAAACAAATTTTGTTTTTTTATTGCTGGCTTGAGTGAACAAACGTTGCAAAATTCTTTTGTTTTATGTCAAGATTGAGGACAAAAATGTCAAAATAATGTGCAAATATTGCCAAATTTTGAAAAACCAAAACTTCTATTTCAAGCCAATTTTGTTTTTTGTTGATTTGAATGGACCAACCTTGCGAATTTCGTTCCATTGAATGGACCAATTCGTGCGAAATACAATTGGACGAAAACGTCACAAAAAATTTGCAAATATTACCAAATTACCAAATTTCCTAAAACTTTGCAAAATTTTGTTGTTTTATGTCAAAATTGGACGAACACGTCAAAATAATTTGTAAATATTGGCCAAATTTTCAAAAACCAAAACCTCTTTTCGAAAAAAAAATGTTTTTTTGCTGATTTGTGTGGACAAACCTTTTGCAAAAATCTTTTGATATATGTACAAACTTTGCGAAATTCATTTGTTTTAGTCAAAATTGGACGAAAATATAAACATATTGCGAATATTACCAAATCTTCATAAACGAAAATCTTCATTCGAAGTAAATTTTGTTGTGTTTTGTTTGGACGAAAATGTCAAAATAATTTGCAAATATTAGTCAAATTTTCAAAAACCAAAACCTCTATTGGAAGCAAATTTTGTTTTGTTGTTGATTTGAATAAACAAACTTTATGAAATTTATTTATATTATGGCAAAATTAGATGAAAAAGGTAAAAATGATTTCCAAATAGTAACAAATTTTTAAAAATCAAAATCTTTATTCGAAGCAAAATTTGTTTTTTCATTGTTTTGAGTGGACAAACTTTGCAAAATTCTTTTGCTTTATGTCAAAATTGGTCGAAAACGGCAAAATAATTTGCATGTATTGGCCAAATTTCTAAAAATCTCTTTTCTAAAAACGTCTATTCGAAACATAGGCCCTAGGGGTATAAGCATAGTGATTCGGCCCCGGAAAGATATTTATATGATACTCGGAAGATATGTTGGTACTAATTAAATAATACGATCCTGAAAGTTTCAGATCGGTAACTCAATTGGTTTTCGAGAAAAAGCCAAATGTGTCAAAAACGAAAAAAATGTTTTTCTCAATAACGGCTGAATCGATTTATCTAAAGATATAATTTGTTTTGGGGGCCGATAGGAGCTCTTACGAAAAAAATTAACAGCTATATAGCTTCATAAGATTCTTGAAAAAAAAATTTTTTTTTTTTAATTTAAATTTTTTACCAATGGTACAGTTTTGGTACAATTATGAAACTTTCTGTTTTTCAAGCCTTATATACCCTTTAACTTTATGAATTTTTCGGATTTTTAAAAATGACAGGCCATAGCAGGAAAAAATAAAAACAATTTTTGGTTCAAATAATGCATTTATTTAATGTTTCAAGTTTTAGTTTCCTTATTTTTATGCATATTTAGATTATTTCTAATTATTAGAAATAACACTTTACTTTTAAAATAACAACAATATTTTTTTCATCAAAATTAAAAATTAAAACTGTTAAAAATAAGTAAACATTATATACTAATTTCAATAAATATTTAAAAAAAAAAAATATTTAAATAAACTTTTTTATTACAAAGCTCTATTATTACATTCTACTAAATTAAGTTAATTTTCAATAAATAAACAACAGAGAAAAGAATAACACATACGATATATACAGCAAAAATATTCATGAATAGAATTTTATTAATCTTCATCACTGTCTTCTTCAATCACAACTGAAGTATCGTCTTTATCAAATAGTTTATTTAATATTGCAGCAGGTCTAGGAATTTTTGATAAGTATCTCCCGTGCGACAAGAAATTAACAATCGCGGCAACAATCGTTCTAAGACCATTTGCGCACTCCCGGCTGCGTCTCGTAAAGCTTTTGTATCCGATAGTATTTGGTTTATAATCAATAAAGCATCTATAAACTTTCCTGCTAATGTGACGTGATTGAACTTCTGATTTTAGTATGTTTGAATGGTCTTTTACATACTGAATGGTGATATCACCCGATTAATCCATCATTTCTGATAAATAGGATATCGCTTGTTTAAATTGGTGAGAACCAGTGAAAAATATTCTTAGATTTTTTCCGTTATTTCTGGAAAATCTTCCAAATCATCTGTCTGAAACGGTAGTTTTCTAAGTTGCCAGTCATTTTGCGTCACTTCATCAGCTAATATATTTTCAACATCATTTTGGCATTTCATCATTTCTACAATATCATTCAGGCACTCGGCATCAGAAGTTAGGCGTTTGCTGTATTTATTATGGAGAAACGACGCGATTCTAAAAGAAAGTAGCGATTCTAGGAAGCATTTTCTTGTCAATTTTCTGATCCAGAAGATATTTATGTTTTAACATCCCGTGACGGCTTCCACTGGCCATCGCAAGTTTTTTCGTTACGTTTCTTGACGCATTCGACTCAGCTGTTAGTTGATTGCGTTTTCCTTTTAGGGCTGACATTAAAACTTCGAAACTCTTACTTTTTAGGTGCTCTTTAACATCACGCAACCCACAATCAACCACAAATTCATCACCAGGTTTCAATAAATTACATATACCATTTGGATTATCTATAATATCTCTCATAATATTAGCATCATTTTGAGTTGCATAATACGATTCTAGCATATCGATAATGTATCCATCAGTTGTACAAATTGTAAATGGTTTACACAGCGGCAATTTTTGTTTGCGCAGAATATGACATTCTCTGGTACTGATTGTTTGAACTTTTCTCATGATGAGCATACGTCCCAACACAAATAATAATGAGTTATGAGATATATGATTTTGAATTAGATCATTTCTGGACATTGCAAATAATCCAAAATGAAGAGTGTATACGTCTTGTTCGAAAGATTGAGTCACTTGTTCACAATATCTTGTTATTAACTGCTCTTCTTCGATCTCTAAAATTGTAGATATCAACGTATTTGAATTGCCTGTGCGATGCTTGACTAAAAATGTAATGAGTGCTTGAGTTATACTTCGACCGCCAATGTTTCTCATTGATGATGACAAATTCCGCAGTTCAATGTTTTCCCATTTCCCAAGTTTTCCCATTTCAAGCCAGTCAAAACGTGAAGTTTCAACACAAAAATTAAGAGAAATGTTCTAGTATCGTTAATATATTAAACAATAATGGAGCTTTGTAGTAAAAAAAAGTTCTCAAAATATTTATTGAAATTAATAATAGACATTTTTAACTTTTTTAATTTTTTATTTTGGTGAAAAAAATATTGTTGTTATTTAAAATATAAAGTGTTATTTCTAATAATTAGAGATAAGCTAAATATGTATAAAAACAAGGAAATTAAAACTTGAAACATTTAATAAATGCATTATTTGAGCCAAAAATGGTTTTCATATTTTTCTACTGTGGCCTACCTTTTTGAAAAATCTGAAAAACTCATAAAGTTAAAGGGTAATATATAAGACTTGAAAAAAAGAAAGTTTCATAATTGTACCAAAACTGTACCATGGTTAAAAAATTAAATTTAATAAAAAAAGTTTTTTTTTTCAAGAATCTTATGATTTTTTTTTTTAGTAAGAGCTCCTATTGGCCCCCAATACATATTAAATTTCTAGGTAAATCGATTCAGCCGTTACTGAGAAAAAATGTTTGCTCGTTTTTGACACATTTCACTTTTTCTCGAAAACCAATTGAGTTAGTGATCTGAAACTTGCAGGGTCTTATTATTTAATTAGTACCAACATATCTTCCGAGTATCATATAAATATCTTTCCGGGGCTGAATCACCATGCTTATACCCCTAGGGCCATTTGTTTTTTTTGCTGATTTGAGTGACAAACTTTGCGAAATTCTTTTGTGTTATGTTAAAATTGGACGAAAATGTCAAAAAATTTGCAAATATTACCAAATTTCCAAAAACCATAATCTTTATTCGCAGCAGATTTTTTGTTTGTTGATTTGAGTGGCCAAATTCAAAATTCCTTGCAAAATTCTTTTGTTTTATATCAAAATTGGACGAAAACGTCGAAAGAGTTTGCAAATATTAGCAAATTTTCATAAACCAAAATTTTTATTCGAAGTTAATTTTGTTTTTCTGTTGATTAGAGTGGACAAACTCTTCAAAATTCTTTCGAAAACAACAAAATAATTTGCAAGTCTAGTCTTGTTTGTCCTAGTCTTGTCTATCCTAGTTTTGTATATCCCAGTCCTGTCTAACCTAGTCTTGTCTGTCCTAATCTTGTCTGTCCTAGTCTTCTATGTTCCAGTCTTGTGTGTTCTAGTCTTGTATATCCCAGTCCTGTCTGTCCTAGTCTTGTCTGTCCTAGTCTTGTATGTCCTAGCCTTGTTTGTATAGTCTTGTCCTTCAAGTCTAGTCCGTCTTCGGAGTAGTGATCGATAAAAGGCTATCCTTCATGGCGCACATTAACAAAACGGCAGGAAAGGCAATGAGAACACTAGAGAACATCCGCATAGTTTACAATTATTTTTTGGGATTTTTTTAAATATTCATGTTTCCCGAGTCCCGATGGGTCCCGAATATTTAACCCAGGGTAACGCAACGCTTCAATGAGAGTGTATATATTTATTAATCTCTTAGTTACGTTTAAAAAAGCCACAACTAATTCATGAAGTCAGTAGACTGACTATAGCAGTCTATAGTATCTGGCCGCCAAATCAATTCTACTACTATAACAGTCCGTAGCACCTGAGCGCCAAATCAATTGAACTGCTATAGCAGTCCATAGCAGCGAAAGAGTTAAGATAATTTAATCCGCTGCATCGATTCACATTTAGACCACGGTACTGGCACACTCCCGGCTGCGTCTCGTAAAGCTTTTGTATCCGATAGTATTTGGTTTATAATCAATAAAGCATCTATAAACTTTCCTGCTAATGTGACGTGGTTGAACTTCTGATTTTAGTATGTTTGAATGGTCTTTTACACACTGAATGGTGATATCACCCGATTAATCCATCATTTCTGATAAATAGGATATCGCTTGTTTAAATTGGTGAGAACCAGTGAAAAATATTCTTAGATTTTTTCCGTTATTTCTGGAAAATCTTCTAAATCATCTGTCTGAAACGGTAGTTTTCTAAGTTGCCAGTCATTTTGCGTCACTTCATCAGCTAATATATTTTCAACATCATTTTGGCATTTCATCATTTCTACAATATCATTCAGGCACTCGGCATCAGAAGTTAGGCGTTTGCTGTATTTATTATGGAGAAACGACGCGATTCTAAAAGAAAGTAGCGATTCTAGGAAGCATTTTCTTGTCAATTTTCTGATCCAGAAGATATTTTTGTTTTAACATCCCGTGACTGCTTCCACTGGCCAACGCAAGTTTTTTCGTTACGTTTCTTGTCGCATTCGACTCAGCTGTTAGTTGATTGCGTTTTCCTTTTAGGGCAGACATTAATACTTCGAAACTCTTACTTTTTAGGTGCTCTATAACATCACGCAACCCACGATCAACAACAAATTCATCACCAGGTTTCAATAAATTACATATACCATTTGGATCATCTATAATATCTCTCATAATATTGGCATCATTTTAAGTAGCATAATACGATTCTAGCATATCGATAATGTATCCATCAGTTGTACAAATCGTAAATGGTTTACACAGCGGCAATTTTTGTTTGCGCAGAATATGACATTCTCTGGTACTGATTGTTTGAACTTTTCTCATGATGAGCAAACGTCCCAACACAAATAATAATGAGTTTGCCATTGGGATTATTATGTTAACTTTTTTAGCAACCGCAGATATATGATTTTGAATGAGATCATTTCTGGACATTGCAAATAATCCAAAATGAAGAGTTTATACGTTTTGTTCGAAAGATTACGTCACTTGTTCACAATATCTTATCATTAACTGCTCTTCTTCGATCTCTAAAATTGTAGATATCAACGTATTTGAATTGTCTGTGCGATGCTTGACTAAAAATGCAATGAGTGCTTGAGTTATACTTCGACCGCCAATGTTTCTCATTGATGATGACAAATTGCGCAGTTCAATGTTTTCCCATTTCCCAAGTTTTCCCATTTCAAGCCAGTCAAAACGTGAAGTTTCAACACAAAAATTAAAAGAAATGTTCTTGTATCGTTAATATATTAAACAATAATGGAGCTTTGTAGTAAAAAAAAGTTCTCAAAATATTTATTGAAATTAATAATAGTCATTTTTAACTTTTTTAATTTTTTATTTTGGTGAATTATATTGGTGAAAATATTGTTGTTATTTAAAATATAAAGTGTTATTTCTAATAATTAGAAATAAGCTAAATATGCATAAAAACAAGGAAATTAAAACTTGAAACATTTAATAAATGCATTATTTGAGCCAAAAATGGTTTTCATATTTTTCTACTGTAGCCTACCTTTTTGAAAAATCTGAAAAACTCATAAAGTTAAAGGGTAATATATAAGACTTGAAAAAAAGAAAGTTTCATAATTGTACCAAAACTGTACCATGGTTAAAAAATTAAATTAAAAAAAAAAGTTTTTTTTCAAGAATCTTATGAAGATAGTTGTTAATTTTTTTTAGTAAGAGCTCCTATTGGCCCCCAATACTCTCTCTCCAATGGCGCTACAGCCCGAAGCGAGCCCTGGCCTCCACCGAACGTTGTCTCCAGCGTTCCCTTTCCTCTGCCGCCGCCCGCCAGTTCCGCACCCCCAGCATCTCTCTCGCATCCCTTTTCACACTTTCCTCCCGTCTCGCCCTTGGCCTGCCCGCTTTCCTTCTACCTTCCGGCACTCTGAGTATTTGTCTCGGCACTGCTGTTGGAGCCATCCGGCACACATGTCCCGCCCATCTTAGCCTGCTTAGTTTTATGTGGGATACCACATCTGGGCTTTTGTATAACTGATATAGTTCGAAGTTCATCCTAATTCTCCAGCCCTCTTCGCTGTTAATTGCCCCATAAATTTTCCTCAGGATCTTTCGCTCAAAAATCTCCAGCATCTTTTCCGATTTCTGGGTCAGCGTCCATGCTTCGCTTCCATATGTGAGGATGGGTCGTATGATTGCTTTATATATATTACACTTCGTTTGTCTGCTAGCTAGCTTCGAGTTAAGGATGGATTTAAGAGTGAAGTATGCCCTGTTGGCTTGCATGATTCTATGTTGTACTTCCACCCCTTCGTCGTTCTGATCCGTGACGGTTGATCCCAGATATTTAAAGTTGTTGACGACTTCTACAGTATACTCTCCCATATCCAGATTATTTACTGCGTGTGCTGGCGCTTCCGGTCTTACCATCATTACTTTTGTTTTATCCTTGTTTATTGACAGACCTATCTCCTTGGCTCTCTTCTCCATTTTACCGTAAGCATCTTTCATTGCCGTTAGCGATCTACCGATGATGTTTAGGTCGTCAGCATAGCCCAAAAGTTGCGTGGATTTATTGTAGATGGTACCGTTGCATTCTATCTGAGCTTTCCTTATAGCTTTTTCGAGCGCGATGTTAAATAATATGGGTGATAGACTGTCTCCTTGTCTCAGACCTGTAATGGTTTCAAACTTGTGCGATGTCGTTTTTTGGATACCGACTTGGTTCCAAGTCTTTTTTAACGTACAATTTGCCAATTTAATGATCTTTTGTGGTATCTCGAATTCTTCCATTGTCTTCATAAGAGTTCTTCTATCGATAGTATGATACGCTTGTATAAAGTCTACGAAGACCTGGTATGTGCTGATGTTCATTTCCCATGTCTTTTCTAGTATTTGTCTGAGTGTAAACATTTGGTCAGTCGTCGACTTTCCTTTCCGGAAACCTGTCTGATACTGTCCTATAATGCTCTCTGCGTACGGTTGGAGTCTTCGTCCGATTATCCATGACAGCACCTTGTAGGCCGTGTTAAGAAGAGTTATACCACGATAGTTCTTGCACTCCAGTTTGTTTCCTTTCTTATAGATAGGGCATATCTTCCCCTCCCGCCATTCCTCGGGTATCTCTTCTGTCCTCCAGATTCTTCCTATCAGCTGGTGTAAAGCACAGTTCAGAGCGTCTCCTCCCATATTGATCATTTCAGATGATATCATGTCCGGTCCCGGTGCTTTGTGGTTCTTTAGTGCCTTTATCGCCTCGCTTATTTCTCTTTGTGATGGTTCGTTATCTTCTCTCAGATCTCTTACTTCTAGTGTGTGAATTGGGTCGTCTTCAGCTGTTTGTCCGGTTAATTCCACTCGTAGTGAGGTATTCAGGAGTTCGTTACAATATTCCGCCCATCTACCTACCACTTTACTTTCTTCAGCCAGTAAGGTGCCCTCTTTACTGTTGATTATTGTTGCTCTGGGCTGAAATCCATTTCGCAGGTTGTTCACTATCTTGTAGCATTCTCTAATTTCGTGTTTCTCTTGGTGGTGTCCTATCTGTGCCACCTGGTCGTTAAAATGGGCCCGTTTCTTCTTCCGAAATAATTTGGATGCTTCCTTTCTTTGCTTGTTGTATTCAGCTTGTTTGGCTCTCGTGGGTCTCTGCAAATTCTCTGCCCTAGCTTTCTGTTGTTTCTCGCGTGCTTCTTCACACTCTGCATCGTACCATTGGTTTCGTTTTTTCCTATGGACTTTCCCGAGAGCCTCCTCTGCCGATTCCTTAATCCCCTTTGCAATTTCCGCCCATTGTTCTTCAATACTATGATTTTCCGTCAACACTCCTAGTTTTTCGGCGATCTTTTCTTCGTATCGTTGCCTTACCCTGGTTAAGTTCAGTTTTTCCACATCCCATTTTTCTATTCCGCTGTTTGCTGGCTTTTTCGAGTTGGCTAGCCTTTGTTTTAATTTAATCCTCACCAGGTAATGGTCCGAGTTGCAGTCTGCCCCTTTGCAGCTTCTGACGTCCTGTATGCTGGACATAAATCTTGTGTTTATTGAGACATGGTCTATTTGATTGAGTGTCCTTCCGTCTGGCGATCCCCATGTCATCTTGTGGATGTCTTTATGTGGGAATAGCGTACTGCTGATTACAAGGTTTCTAGATGCTGCTAGGTCCACTAGTCTCTGTCCATTGTCGTTAGTATTTTCGTGTAGGCTGTGTTTTCCAATCGTGGGTCTGTATACGTCTTCTTTCCCTATCTTAGCATTGAAATCCCCCAAGATCATCTTAACGTCGTTGTTGTGTGTCGAATCGAATAGCCTTTCTAGTTTTGCGTAGAAGATCTCTTTTTCGTCGTCTGTTTTCTCTTCGCTCGGTGCATGTACGTTAATTATTGTCAGATTGAAGAGCTTCATTCTTATTCGGATCATGCAGAGTCTGTCATCTACTGCTTGGAAGTCCATAATATCCTTCCCTACACTTTTCTTGAGTATGAAGCCTGTTCCTAACTTGTGCGCCTTCCATTATTACTGCTTTTACATATCCTATATTTTCCTATATCCATGATGCCGCTATCGCTCCAGTTGGTCTCCTGTAGTGCCACTATGTCGAGTTTGTATCTCTCCATTTCGTTTGTTAAGGCTTTTAGTGCACCTATCTGGTAGAGGCTCCTTACATTCCATGTTCCCATCGTAATTTCTTTCGATTTCCTTGTCTGTGGTCGTTGCCGAGTAGTCAGTCCAGTCCGAGGCACGTTTGGTGGTTTCGTAACGGTTTCTTTTTTTTCTATGGATGAGTTGTTGGCCCATTGCAAAACCCCCTTTTCGGAGGACCATTTCACCCGCTCTCGTTGGCCCTGACCGCGCTTTCCATACGGGTTGGTTACCGCATCTCCAGCTTGGTTGCTCAGGTTACCACGGGTTTTCCACGGTTCACCACGTGGAGGTGAGAGTCGGACTTGGGTAGGAGAGGCTATGCTACAATCTCTTCCTGTGCGATTGTCGTGCGGTTGCGGTTGCGCAAATTTCTAGGTAAATCGATTCAGCCGTTACTGCGAAATAAATGTTTGTTCGTTTTTGACACATTTCACTTTTTCTCGAAAACCAATTGAGTTAGTGATCTGAAACTTGCAGGGTCTTATTATTTAATTAGTACCAACATATCTTCCGAGTATCATATAAATATCTTTCTGGGGCCGAATCACCATGCTTATACCCCTAGGGCCATTTGTTTTTTATGCTGATTTGAGTGACAAACTTTGCGAAATTCTTTGGTGTTATATTAAAATTGGACGAAAATATTACCAAATTTCCAAAAACCATAATCTTTATTCGCAGCAGATTTTTTTGTTGTTGATTTGAGTGGACAAAATTCAAAATTCCTTGCAAAATTCCTTTGTTTTATATCAAAATTGGACGAAAACGTCGAAAGAGTTTGCAAATATTAGCAATTTTCATAAACCAAAATTTTTATTCGAAGCAAACTTTTTTTTTATTGATTTGAGTGAACAAACTTTGCAAAATTCTCTTGTTTAATGTCAAAATTGGACGAAAACTTCTATTTGTAAATACTACCAAATTTCCAAAAACCAAAACCTTTATTCGAAGCAAATTTTGTTTTTTTTTGTTGATTAGAGTGGACAAACTCTGCAAAATTCTTTTGAAAACAACAAAATAATTTGCAAGTATAGTCTTGTTTGTCCTAGTCTTGTCTATCCTAGTTTTGTATATCCCAGTCCTGTCTAACCTAGTCTTGTCTGTCCTAATCTTGTCTGTCCTAGTTTTATATGTTCCAGTCTTGTGTGTTCTAGTCTTGTATATCCCAGTCCCGTCTGTCCTAGTCTTGTCTGTCTTAGTCTTGTATGTCCTAGTCTTGTTTGTATAGTCTTGTCCTTCAAGTCTAGTCCGTCTTCGAAGTAGTGATCGATAAAAGGCTATCCTTCATGGCACACATTAACGAAGCGGCAGGAAAGGCAATGAGAACACTAGAGAACATCCGCATAGTTTACAATTAGTTTTTGGAATTTTTTGAAATATTCATCTTTCCCAAGTCCCGATGCGTCCCGAATATTTAACCCAGGGTAACGCAACGCTTCAATGAGAGTATATATATTTATTAATCTCTTAGTTACGTTTAAAAAAGCCACAACTAATTCATGAAGTCAGTAGACTGACTATAGCAGTCTATAGTATCTGGCCGCCAAATCAATTGGACTACTATAACAGTCCGTAGCACCTGAGCGCCAAATCAATTGGACTGCTATAGCAGTCCATAGCAGCGAAAGAGTTAAGATAATTTAATCCGCTGCACCGTTTCACATTTAGACCACTGTACAGCGCGATGTGCGACTTGCAGTTAAATCTGGCAAATCAGGTATTTTTCGGTTTCATCTCGCCAAACTACAGATAAAATTAAAAGCAATTAAAACATATTTTGCATATACTATGGTTAAATTCGCTAACATTGATGAAACCCTCCAACATTAAGTTCTCAACAGCTCCTCGGGGGAACTTTTTCCACTGTTAAAATGTCCTTACCGACTACCAGTGCGGTCGTAAATAATTTTAGCGCACTGGGAAGTCATTTTCAGACTGGATAGACCCAAAACATTAGTGAAAACATTAAAAGATGTATTGACGCATTCGACAGATACAAGAACAACATTTGTAACAACAAACGTTCTTACAAGACTGGATAGAAAATACTTAATGCACAATATATAATATAGAACAATACAACAGAGTCCTCAATATGCATTGAAGTAAATACTACATCGAATGTTTCGTATATATTATATGTAGAATCGGTTGAGAAAACTATATAGGATTTTTTTTTAAAGTTTGGTCCGATGTGGATGCCGGGTTTGCCGACCCTTCAGACTCTGCGGCCTACTTGTGACCTATTCTATATTGCATACACATTCACTTATAGGCCCAGAAATCTAGTCGTTATTGTAAATTGCGCTAATTAATATTTTTGACATTGTCTTCTGGTACAAATGCGGCCGGCGCTGGGGATAGAACTCTATACTTGTTAGTTAGCGCTCTAACATGAGGCCATGAGCGTCACCACTACACCACTCGCGCCGGCATATAGGACAATGCAATCATAAAAAGTAAAAGTTAAACCCATTTTCTGTGTAATGTCTCAGTACCATTTTCTTTCTAAACGTGTTGTAGTAAAAGTTGTGTACTTGCGTGTAGATGTGGTGTAGCATAACAAGAAATTATGTATATTATGTAATTATGTATTTTCAATTTTCCTTGCACTTTCTTTACAAAATTCTTGAAACCAAAAATTCTCGACGGATGTCTAAACGTATAATGCAGGTGAAACATCCACTTTTCTTTAATGCCACAAGTAATATTCACCGTGCTTCCATGTAAGATAGTCTCACAAATTGAGAGAGATTTTGCCATGAATAATATTTATCTCCGAGAATATTTTACACGTAAAACGAACTACTAATATAAAATACTAAAAATATAACAGTAAATTTGCATAAAATACGAAAAACTGAAAATATTAAATTTAACCAAATTTTTGTATGAAAAGTGAATTTGTACAAGAAAACTTCTTTTAACTTCTGCATTTTAAATAAACTTATTATTTAATTTATCCTTGAAATATATAACTTGCGAAATAAAGTCTGTGAATATTTTAAGTTGAAATATTATCGCCCACGCTTTTAGTTCTATTCGCACATTTTTTCTTCGACAGCTCATATTATTCTAATTCCAGCAAGCTCTTATTTCAGGGGTTCTATCTACTAATTAGGCTACAAGAGGGAAAAAGCCATAATTTTAAAATAAATGGCAAACGATTTTAAAAATGTTGAATCATAATAAAATTTAATAAAACGTGAATAATTACATTTTATATGCTAGGGAAGTTTTTCCATTTAAATTATATTCTAACAATATCTTTAACAACCTTTTTCCTCATGTAAATTTGCATGTCAAATTTTATGGAAAAGTATCCATAACTAGCTACCACCTTAGACTTGTCCGTCCAGTCTGCAGAAACGACGTCGTAATTTAAAGCAATTGAATTAAAAAAATAAATCAAAAGTTGCGCACAATTAAACCTCGACAGGAACTAACGCAAAAAACCAATTGCTATCCTATCAGATAGTAAGGCAACCATTAAGTCTCTTAGCTCACACACCATCAAATTCCAACTGGTATGGGACTGTATGGGAAAGCTAAACATATTCGGCAGATAAAATAAAGTAACGTCATGCTTAGTACCAGGACGCACTGGCATGGATAGGAACGAAGAAGCCGATCACCTAGCAAACAATTAATCTAGTAAACACTTTATAGGTTCAGAACTCTTTTGTGGTATGAGAATGAACACTATTTACAAAAAGTTTAGATGAGGAAATAACAAAATAATGGAAAAAGCCTGGAAATAACTTCCAGTGCTAAGACAAGCCAACGTAATGCTGGGATCTTTCAACCAGAAAAGAACAAAAGTTTACCTGAAACTAAATGGGAACAAGATTAAATTCTGGCAAGAGTCCTGGCGGAACACTGCAGACTTAGAAAACTCCCCAAGACCCTAGGCGCAGAGTAACTTGACAGTTTCAGATTCTGAACCTTAGCTGAGGAAACCGCCATACATCTGCTCGAAAACTGCGGAGCATTCCTTGGCAAGAAACAAATGTATACTGCTCACTGCTTGAACTAAAAGGAGTTGCGATGCTTGAATCTCACTCAGATCCTGAAATGCCTAGGAATAGGAAACAGGAAGCGCTCCAAGCGGGTAAGTATACCAACGATTAGAGGAAGAGGATGTAAGAATGAGAGGAGAACAATGGATTTGTAAAGGTCGCAGTACAAATCACCACCGAAATCTACAAGTTAATAGAATGTCCAACTCTCGGGCCGCAGGTTGGACATTCCTATTTTAGAGGGATTATATATATATATATAGGATTATATATATATATATATAAATATATATATATATATATATATATATATATATATATATATTCGTTGCATATTTCCAGGCTTAATATTAGATTACTAGGTGATGTAATAATATTAAGCTACGAAAGTCGTATTTAATCAAATTAATTGCCGAGTCTATTATAAGAATATTTAAATGTTAGTATCTCATCCAAATATATTACACAATTAAACCTTAATTTTGCACTTAAATTTGTACACAAAGAATTTACTCCAAACTGCTGTATTTATTATACCATCGTTACTATTATAGCTATCTAAATCTACTACTTTTTACTATTCACTACTAAATTATATATTCAAGATAAAGTTTGGATAATCTTCATGTAGTAGTCTTCAAAAAAATAATAATCGCTAGGATTTTCATAGTAAATGAGTGTTATTAGTAATAAATAATAAAACGGGAAATATGTCTTAAGGAATTAATGGAGTTAAGGAATTTTCGTAGTAAGCCCAAGACATATATTTTGAATTTAGTTCCTCGTTTAGAGATATCGAGGTGGATGAAAGCCACCACACTAATCAATAAAATCGTGATTGCCTGAGGAAGCAGAAGCAAATGAAGCTAACTTCTTGTAGGAAACAATTCTTGAGGACTCAAAGACAGATATATGCCTGGATTGCGGATTTGCAATTAGATATGTACCACGGCAGCAATTGATATACTGATATCACCGCCTCGACGAGGGAAAATAATAGTGAGTAAAGATGGAATCAGCTTTGCGACAAAAATCCCGCGATAAATGAACAGGAAATATCAGTATAAGAAAACCACAAATTATGAGTAAATTCCGAATGCGACGGAAATTTCGTGCAAAAAGTACAAAATAATGTGCAGCAATAAAACCAAATTGAGTAATGAATCGCACAATTTTTTATGGGACGGAATGGGAAGTTTTGAACATCAAGTTACACATATATTATTTTCTTATGGTGTTTTCATGTGTTATAAATCTGTAGATTTCTCAGATATATCAGGTACATTTCTAAAGTAAATGGATATATAAAAAAACGATAAAGGTTAATCCTGAAATAAAAAAAATCTGCTGGGACGATGAAGGCAATTTCTGTATCCAAGATATTTATTTATAAGAATATCAAGAAAATAAAGAAAAAGAGGAACCAAGAAATACAGATGAAAATTTATTGAAAAAGATAAAAGAAATTGAAAAGAAATTGTCATCTCAGAACATTTTAAGTGTGAGTGAATTAGAAAAAAAAATCTTAATAAATAAATTTGATGATGGAAGTGAAAAAGGAGGCTTCAGGAAGACCCGATCCTGTGTTGAACAGATCCTCAATCTTAAAACTGTACTTGCATACTCCGAAATGGGAAACCGCAAGGTTGTCGTCACCTTTGTTGATTTTAGGAAGTCCTAGGATTCCATTGATAGAGAAACGTATAACAAAGTACTACAGCAACTAGGGCTAGACTCTTCATGAAAACCTTGACCAAAACCCATTCCAAGGTTAAATTTAGAGGCGAGATCTCAGAAAGCTTCGAAATAAAAACTGGAGCGAGACAAGGAGATGGACTTGCCCCACTTCTCTTCAACTTATAAAGGTTATAAGAGAATGACGCAAAGAACTGATCAACTTGGGTATTCAGAGTCGCATCTACCTGGGACGTACGAACAATGAGCTGGTTGTAGATTCCCTGGCCATTGCAGATGACATTGCTGATTCTCTTGAGATTGCAACAATGCAGGTAAATTTCCTCACAAAACAGGCTGCCAAATTGGATCTTCTAGCGTCGATGAAGAAAACAGAATTTTTCACCAACATCAACATCAGAAGCAAACAGAGAGATGTTCCTAGAGCAGGGTAACAGCAAGAGGACTGAGAAATTTAAGTATCTCGGCGAATGAATTGAACCTAACTTATCAGAAAGAGCATCATTATTCATGAGAGTCAACAAATTAGAACTAGCCTATCATCTAAAAAAGAACACCACCAACAATAAATGCCTGCCACGCAACCTGCAACTTAAGCACTACACATCAGTCTTACGACCAGAAGCCATGTATGCCATAGAGTGTCTTTCCTTGAACTGAAGAGATATGGTAAAGAAATTGAAAATCAGAGTGACGAGAATCCTCAGGAAGATCCTAGGCCCAGTAAAAGAAGATGGGGAATTCCGAAAAAGACATAACTCTGAACTCTACGAACATATTAAGAGGCTCTCTGAATGTGCAAGGAAACGAAGGGTAGCTTTCTATGACCACGTTGCAAAATTTGCTTCCAAACCGACTAACCAACCGTCTGTTCACATTCTGGCAAAACAAGAAGGTTCGTAGGTGGCTCGTAGGTTCGAAGGTTCGTAGTGGTTCGCACTTGGCTCTCAGAAACCGAGAAGGATAGTAAAAAACTAATTCACAGTCTGTGAGACGCTGAAGGAAGTCCGTGGATTTCAGGAAAAACCCCGAAGGAAATGTACACCCTGGACAGAAGAGAGAAAGGAGTTACACCGGCAGAAAATACGACAATACTGGGCAAAGATCAAAGCCCAACAGTTGAACAAGCATGGTCCAAAGTATGCATAAAACACATAAAATACATAAATTCTATTGACATATTGGAAATAAACAAATGATACTCAAATTAAGACCTTATTTTTATTTTAAAAATATGAACAGAATTATTAGTGAATACTGCAACAAATGCCACATTTGTGTAAGAAATAAATCTAGAAGAATGAGACCGATAGGCTATTTGTCGAAACTGGGATCAGCTACAGAACCCTTTGATATAATGTCGTTAGATACTTTTGGAGGTTTTGGATTTAACAGATGGTCTAAGAAATACATGCATTTGTTTGTAGATCACTTTGCTAGATTTGCTTGGATACTAACGACTAACCGTCAATATTCGGAAAACTATTAAACTAATACAGCCTATTGCAAAGGAAAATAGAATCAAGAAACTACAGGTAGATCAATTCGGTGAATTCAAATCAAGCAAATTCAAAGGATATATGAATAAACCTTATATAGAGCTAATCTTCACTGCAGCGGACAATCCACAATCAAATGGCCTTAACGAACGATTAAATCACACGCTCGTCAATAAAATAAGATGCAGGATAAACGAAGGGGGATGCAAAGAACCATGGTCCAAATCAGCACAATAATGCGCAGAAGAATATAACAAAACAGTGCATACTTCTACGAGAGTCTCTCCGTCATATCTACTATCCATTGAAAACTCTGAAGTGATTCCAGAAGAATTGCAGATAAGAAGAAAACTGAAAGAAGACAGAAGGTTATCAGCACTATACTTAGAAGAGAGCTTTAAGGAAAATAAGAAAGAATAGAAAAAAAAGTCTTTGTCACTAAGGGAAATAAATTGAACAGAAGACAACTAGAAGAAAAAAGAGAAGGCCCATTTCGAGTTAAGAAGAAAATATTTTTTTAATATTTTGCAAAATTACAAAATTAAAAAAAAAATCAAGATGAAACAGCACCAGATATTCTTGCCGCAATTGCTCTGGAAGAACATCTCGACTAGAAGAATTAAAATCTATGCTGGAATAAGTAGCTCCACTACTTGGAGAGTTTTAAAAACAAACAAATTCCATCCATACCATATCTCTTTACACCAGAAATTTTATGAATGGGATTTTCAAGATAAGTTGAATTTTTGGGAATGGTTGTCTCATAAAAATTATAATTTCCATCACAAAATTTTATGGACAGATGAGGCGACATTCAAAAACAACGGAGATCTTAATTTACATAATGCTCACTACCGGAGAAATGGAAATTCTCATTGGTTAAGAGAAGTTCATAATAAACACGTGTGAGCCTTAATGTTTGGTGTGGTATTTTAGGAAACCAAATAATTGGTCCGCATTTTGTCGATGGTTAATTAAACGGAGCTAAACACGCTGTTTTTTTAGATCTAATAAAATAATCTAATTGACCTTCTCGAGACGTTCCATATGCGACACGTTTAACAATGTATTTGCAACAGGATGATTGTCCAGCTCATTACACAAGAGTTTCTCAAGAGAGAAACTTATGCAAGAGAGCTCATTACGCTGATTTTTTAGAAAATAATCTTATTGACCTTCTAGATGACGTTCCATATGCGCAAGAGTTTCTCAAACGTCAAACCGTTCGTCAAACCGTTGATCGTCATTTCCCTATCTTGAAAATCCCGCTCATCAAGTTTCTGGTGTAAACAAGAGATATGGTATGCATGAGATTTGTTTGTTTTGAAAACTCTGCAAGCAGTGGAGCGAATTATTATAAGATCGATTGCAATTCTTCTAGTCGAGATGTTCGGGTGCTCTTTCAACCGAAAAAGTACGGGTGCTCTTTCATACTGTTTATTTTATTTTTATTTTTGTAAATATGCAAAATATTAAAAAAACATTTTAATAAAGGTTGTTTCTTTTAAAAAGACCTATCAAATAATACCATACTCGACCTATGTTGCCATTTGAACTTAAAGTTACTTCCGGTTCCGCGTACTTCTGGATTATGCCGGCAAAAAATAAATTCATCAGTCGATTCCTTGGGTTCACTTTGGTGATACAAATTTTTGTCCCAGTTACATTCGCCCAATTGTCGAAATAAAAGGCTGGTACGGGTGATCTGAGAGACCCGGTATAAATTCTAGAAGATAACACAGAACATATATATATATATATATATATATATATATATATATATATATATATATATATATATATATATATAGTATATATATATATATATATATGTATATATATATATATATATATATATATATATGTATATATATATATATATATATATATATATATATATATATATATATATATATATATATAGAGATACAAAAAAACCTCGTAACTTTTAAAAAATTTAAAAGTTAGATCGTTATACCATATATTGCCCAAAGCCTGTTCTCTGCAATGCTAAATTCTACTACACCGGACAAGACCGGACAAGACCGGACAAGACCAGACAAGACCGGACAAGACCGGACAAGACCGGACAAGACCGGACAAGACCGGACAAGACCGGACAAGACCGGACAAGACCGGACAAGACCAGACAAGACCGGACAAGACCGGACAAGACCGGACAAGACCGGACAAGACCGGACAAGACCGGACAAGACCGGACAAGACCGGACAAGACCGGACAAGACCGGACAAGACCGGACAAGATCGGACAAGACCGGACAAGACCGGACAAGACCGGACACGACCGGACAAGACCGGACAAGACCGGACAAATCTTGTCTGGTCTTGTCTGGTCTTGTCTGGTCTTGTCTGGTCTTTCCTGGTCTTTCCTGGTCTTGTCTAGTCTTGTCTGGTCTTGTCTGGTCTTGTCTGGTCTTGTCTGGTCTTGTCTGGTCTTGTCTGGTCTTGTCTGGTCTTGTCTGGTCTTGTCTGGTCTTGTCTGGTCTTGTCTGGTCTTGTCTGGTCTTGTCTGGTCTTGTCTGGTCTTGTCTGGTTTTCTCTGGTCTTGTCTGGTCTTGTCTGGTCTTGTCTGGTTTTGTCTGGTCTTGTCTGGTCTTGTCTGGTTTTGTCTGGTCTTGTCTGGTCTTGTCTGATCTTCTCTGGTTTCTCTGGTCTTGTCCGATTTTGTCCGGTCTTGTCCGGTCTTGTCCGGTCTTGTCCGGTCTTGTCCGGTCTTGTCCGGTCTTGTCCGGTCTTGTCTGGTATTTTCCGGTCTTGTCCGGTCTTGTCCGGTCTTGTCAGGTCTTAACCGGTCTTGTCCGGTCTTGTCCGGTCTTGTCCAGTCTTGTCCGGTCTTGTCCGGTCTTGTCCGGTCTTGTCCGGTCTTGTCCAGTCTTGTCCGGTCTTGTCCGGTCTTGTCCGGTCTTGTCCGGTCTTGTCCGGTCTTGTCCGGTCTTGTCCGGTCTTGTCCGTTCTTGTCCGGTCTTGTCCGGTCTTGTCCGGTCTTGTCCGGTCTTGTCCGGTCTTGTCCGGTCTTGTCCGGTCTTGTCCGGTCTTGTGCGGTCTTGTCCAGTCTTGTCTAGTCCAGGCTAGTCTAGGCTAGTCTTGGCTAGTCTTTGCTAGTTTTGTCTAGTCCTGTCTAGTCGTGTCTAGTCTTGTCTAGTCTTGTCTAGTCTTGTCTAGTCTTGTCTAGTCTTGTCTAGTCTTGTCTAGTCTTGTCTAGTCTTGTCTAGTCTTGTCTAGTCTTGTCTAGTCTTGTCTAGTCTTGTCTAGTCTTGTCTAGTCTTGTCTAGTCTTGTCTAGTCTTGTCTAGTCTTGTCTAGTCTTGTCTAGTCTTGTCTAGTCTTGTCTAGTCTTGTCTAGTCTTGTCTAGTCTTGTCTAGTCTTGTCTAGTCTTGTCTAGTCTTGTCTAGTCTTGTCTAGTCTTGTCTAGTCTTGTCTAGTCTTGTCTAGTCTTGTCTAGTCTTGTCTAGTCTTGTCTAGTCTTGTCTAGTCTTGTCTAGTCTTGTCTAGTCTTGTCTAGTCTTGTCTAGTCTTGTCTAGGCTTGTCTAGTCTGGTCTAGTCTTGTCTAGTCTTGTCTAGTCTTGTCTAGTCTTGTCTAGTCTTGTCTAGTCTTGTCTAGTCTTGTATAGTCTTGTCTAGTCTTGTCTAGTCTTGTCTAGTCTTGTCTAGTCTTGTCTAGTCTTGTCTAGTCTTGTCTAGTCTTGTCTAGTCTGGTCTAGTCTTGTCTAGTCTTGTCTAGTCTTGTCTAGTCTTGTCTAGTCTTGTCTAGTCTTGTCTAGTCTTGTCTAGTCTTGTCTAGTCTTGTCTAGTCTTGTCTAGTCTTGTCTAGTCTTGTCTAGTCTTGTCTAGTCTTGTCTAGTCTTGTCTAGTCTTGTCTAGTCTTGTCTAGTCTTTTCTAGTCTTGTCTAGTCTTGTCTAGTCTTGTCTAGTCTTGTCTAGTCTTGTCTAGTCTTGTCTAGTCTTGTCTAGTCTTGTCTAGTCTTGTCTAGTCTTGTCTAGTCTTGTCTAGTCTTGTCTAGTCTTGTCTAGTCTTGTCTAGTCTTGTCTAGTCTTGTCTAGTCTTGTCTAGTCTTGTCTAGTCTTGTCTAGTCTTGTCTAGTCTTGTCTAGTCTTGTCTAGTCTTCTCTAGTCTTGTCTAGTCTTGTCTAGTCTTGTCTAGTCTTGTCTAGTCTTGTCTAGTCTTGTCTAGTCTTGTCTAGTCTTGTCTAGTCTTGTCTAGTCTTGTCTAGTCTTGTCTAGTCTTGTCTAGTCTTGTCTAGTCTTGTCTAGTCTTGTCTAGTCTTGTCTAGTCTTGTCTAGTCTTGTCTAGTCTTGTCTAGTCTTGTCTAGTCTTGTCTAGTCTTGTCTAGTCTTGTCTAGTCTTGTCTAGTCTTGTCTAGTCTTGTCTAGTCTTGTCTAGTCTTGTCTAGTCTTGTCTAGTCTTTTCTAGTCTTGTCTAGTCTTGTCTAGTCTTGTCTAGTCTTGTCTAGTCTTGTCTAGTCTTGTCTAGTCTTGTCTAGTCTTGTCTAGTCTTGTCTAGTCTTGTCTAGTCTTGTCTAGTCTTGTCTAGTCTTGTCTAGTCTCGTCTAGTCTCGTCTAGTCTCGTCTAGTCTTGTCTAGTCTTGTCTAGTCTTGTCTAGTCTCGTCTAGTCTTGTCTAGTCTTGTCTAGTCTTGTCTAGTCTTGTCTAGTCTTGTCTAGTCTTGTCTAGTCTTGTCTAGTCTTGTCTAGTCTTGTCTAGTCTTGTCTAGTCTTGTCTAGTCTTGTCTAGTCTTGTCTAGTCTTGTCTAGTCTTGTCTAGTCTTGTCTAGTCTTGTCTAGTCTTGTCTAGTCTTGTCTAGTCTTGTCTAGTCTTGTCTAGTCTTGTCTAGTCTTGTCTAGTCTTGTCTAGTCTTGTCTAGTCTTGTCTAGTCTTGTCTAGTCTTGTCTAGTCTTGTCTAGACTCGTCTAGTCTTGTCTAGTCTTGTCTAGTCTTGTCTAGTCTTGTCTAGTCTTGTCTAGTCTTGTCTAGTCTTGTCTAGTCTTGTCTAGTCTTGTCTAGTCTTGTCTAGTCTTGTCTAGTCTTGTCTAGTCTTGTCTAGTCTTGTCTAGTCTTGTCTAGTCTTGTCTAGTCTTTTCTAGTCTTGTCTAGTCTTGTCTGGTCTTGTCTTGTCTTTTCTAGTCTTGTCTAGTCTTGTCTAGTCTTGTCTAGTCTTGTCTAGTCTTGTCTAGTCTTGTCTAGTCTTGTCTAGTCTTGTCTAGTCTTGTCTAGTCTTGTCTAGTCTTGTCTAGTCTTGTCTAGTCTTGTCTAGTCTTGTCTAGTCTTGTCTAGTCTTGTCTAGTCTTGTCTAGTCTTGTCTAGTCTTGTCTAGCCTTGTCTAGTCTTGTATAGTCTTGTCTAGTCTTGTTCTTTCCTTCTAGTCTTCTTGTCGATCTAATCTTCACTGTCCATTTTTTTTATAAATTGTTTTTAATTTTCTACAAATACAATATTTTATTCATCATCAGCCTTTATGTCCCACTGCTGGGCACCGGCCTCTTCTCTGCCACATATCCAAACTCAGTACTAAGATTTGAATATGGGGAACCGGGAACCTACAGTTTAACGTCGAATACGAACGACAAATTTCCAGAGAAGTTTTGGCAGTTTATACTCCACGGTTGCCTAAGTACGATTGGGCAATTGGGTGTGAAGGGTTGCAACCATTACATTTTAATGTTTGCTGCTTTTTGGTTCTGTGGGGTTTTGAACCACAGCTGTCTGACACAGAGGCCAAGTGTTTAGCTATCAGAGCCACCACCACACCTATTATTTTATTATAATTCCGAAATTTTAGTTAATTTAACAGAAATTTGCATAATAAATATAAAAGATATTGGCAATTACCTTGATTGAAGCATAGCAGAGAAATCTTGGGATGTTCTTGAGCACTTGGATTAAATCACTGAAATTGTTCATCACTATCCACACCGAACAAAGTTTTTATGAACTGCATTGAAAAATCAAGTGGAATTTGGGAAATAAAACATCTCGGTTTATAAATATTTATTCGACAAAATATTTGATTAGCTTTTAATTGTTTTTTAAAGAAATATTAGTTTAGTGCTTTGAAATAGCACGCGTGATTTGCAACCTTTGAAAAACCTTTGCAAATTCAAATCAACAAAATTTGTTTTAAAAACTGTTACTAATTAAAATCTAATATTCTAGCGAAAACATATTAATTAACAGAGTTGTGCAAAATTTACTTACTTTTATACACATGAAACTGCGATATTTATAAAGGAATTCCGATTATAATTCTACGCGAAACAATTACAATTCGCCATATTGTTTCTTCTGTCAAAATCAACAGAAATCTTCTCGATTAATTAGCCAATAGGAACGCGACAAGTGCAAATCTTCAGCAATCACGAATATTAAAACAAACAATTACGTTTATGTAGACACAAAAACTATTGCATTAAGAAAATAAAATTAAAAACATTTATATTTATAAATCAATGATTATTTGTAAATATCGTATTAAGAATATACTTGTAAAGGAAATGCAACGATGTCTGTAAATAAATGTGGTTCGGGCGTTCTTTTGTGTATGTTTTGTGAGTCTACACGGCAAAAAATCACTTTTTTGTTCTCGGAATCCGAACGTCGGCCTGATAAAATATTGCGTAGAATTAAATGCCTTCAATTTTTTTGTGGACGGAGAGAAAATTAGGTTATTGGTGTAGTGTTGTGAAGTTCGAGGATTCTTCTCGATCAAGGTAAGATTTTCAAAACTAATAACCTATAAATAGTAATCAATCATTTCATATCATGCAAGTAAATTCAAATAACAAATTAAAACGAGTTTTATTACTACATAATGCCTGCAATTCCATATTTGTTGTTTATTATGTTTCTTGTTTTAATTTTAATGGATTGAACTGAAATGAATTCACACACATAATGTTAATGTTTCCACATAAATGTTTCAAAGAAACCATGAAGATTCTTCTTGATACAGCTAACATTGGTACTTATAATGATGCTAACTTATAACTATAATTACTAAGATTATGTATTCTTTAATAACAGAAAAGTAAATGTAATCAACTAGTATCAACTTAACCCTTTCGCCCCGAATGGTACACATACGCCCCACCAAAATTTCAAATCACCCGAAAATTGAATTTCAAATTGTACTCGAAAGAAACATTTACGTGCCCATTACTTATAGCATATTATATGTATCAAGACAAATATTGTAGTAAATAATAACAGACAATACATAACACGACAAGACTAGACTGGGCCAGAATAGATCAGACCAGACAAACAGATAAGACTAGGCAAGGCAAGACCAGACACAAATATATATATATATATATATATATATATATATATATATATTTATATATATATATATATATATATATATATATATATATATATATATATATATATATATATATATATATGAGTGACAAGATTGGACAAATTTGTACAAGACAATAATACACTGAACAAGACTAGGCAAATCTGGACAAGGGCAGCCAGGTCTGGACAAGACTAGACAAGTCTGAACAAGACTAGTAAACATTCAACAAAACTGTTAAAAATTGCAGGTTCATTCTATTTCTACAATATTATTTACGTTCAGGGTAGAAAGCGTTATACAAGATATCACTGCAAATTAAAAGAAAATGCTATTCCATATTTCTCCTTAATTATCTTGTATCCACTCTAACAACATAATCACAAAAAATGTTTTAAAAGTATGCTTACGAAGAGAATAGGGGACTAACATGTTTTCAATAAACTGACAGATAAACGTTTCTACAACCAGACAAGAAAGACAAGAAAAGTCTAAACATGTCCAGACAAGAGTAAAGAAGAATAGACAAGATTAGACAAGACTGGTCAGGACTGGACAAGACTGGACAAAACAGGACAAGACTAGACAAGACTGAAGAAAACTAAACAAGAATGGACAATATATATGGACAAGTCCATACATAAACAAAATTTTCCTTGAAATAAAAATAAAACAAGGTATATATATATATATATATATATATATATATATATATATATATATATATATATATCATGTTATAAAATCATAAAAGTTAAATAACAATTTTTCAATACAATAATTTTAAATTAAAATTAATATTTTTATTATTTAGCCCAGGGCTTCTTAAACTATGGGTCGCGACCCTAAATGGGGTCGCTTAGCGAAATGTTGGGGTCGTTTAGCGAAATGTTGGGGTCTCGAGATTTTAATGTAAAATATTTGAATACAAACATATTATTATTACTATTACTGTCGTACATTCCCTTTTAAGCCGAGGCCGCACTACGGTTTTTTCCCCGCGAACGGTAACCGCTATAACCGCGACACCGCTCGAGCAACACACACTACGATTCAAAATCGCGACACCGCCCGCAATTTGCACAGTTGAAAATGGATTTCAAACGAGCAGTATGTATTGTTGCTCTGTTAATACTAAGAAATTGAAAAAGAAGATGTCAACGCAAATTACGAAAATATTGGATCTATCCACTCACTAGCCGTAGATTTCTTTAATAATAAATATCAAGATTTAAGAAAACATCCTGAGAATTTTTTTAATTATTATCGCATGTCAGCTGACAGCTTCGATAAAATTTTGCAAATTGTGCGTCCTCATATTACTTTCATGAATACAACCTTTCGCAAATGTATTTCACCAGAGGAACGCCTGTCTGTTTATTTTTCTCGTTTCGATCACTATACTGACGTAAAGTGGTGTCGTATAAAGCTGGTCTTTTTTGTACTTCCATTATGACTTTTTCCGACAAACTTTCATATCGCTCGTTTGATACACAGTCTGACTCGGTCGACGACATGTTTTCAATCAGAGACAAGTATCTGAACCAAAAAAAAGGAAAAAATTGCCTCTTCGCCAGCTTTTCACGGCTGTCTGTCAAAAAACCGCTAGCGGTTAAACAGAAGTGCGTGCGCGCCAACTATTTTCTATGCAGTACAAATTTTAGCGCGGTTTTTACCCGGGAGTCATTTTGTAACAATACGCGGTTTCAAAATCAGTCGCAGGAAAAAACCGCAAGTGCGGCCGATTGTATTAATTTACTAGAATCATAATATCACGCGATCAAAAACCGCGGCGGTTTAGCCGTAGTGTAGCCTAGGCCTTAAGTGAGGGTTTAAACTTGAACAAATTTCATGAGAACTCAGTCATGCGGCGACGTCGTTCCCAAATCCTCTCCATTCGTGCAGTATGTTGTTTCCTCCGTCCACATTTTTGCTGGCATTTTTGGGAGCAGTTCTTTATCAAATTTATGGTGCATTATGGTTGTTCTAATTTTAACACGATCAACATGTCGTGTATCGTTATGTTTAGCCGCTTGAAGTCTTCTTCAGTTTCGGGTATCCATTTGAACCTATTTTTGCAGTTAAAGGTAATGTTGAAAATTTGTTTCATTATTCTGTGCGGGTCCATTCTGTATATGTGACCAAAAAAAAAATAGCTCGTCTCTTTCTGATTGTGTCAGTGATAGGTTCTACGGTTTTGTACATTTCTGATGTTGGTCTCTTAATCCATACTCCCACCTTATTCACAGGTCCAAAATTTTTTTGGAGAATTTTACGTTCCTGTTTCTCTATTTCTTTTATTTTTGAGTGACCATGAATTAGAGTTTTGTTTCTGAGACATAAAGTGCTTCAGAATCAACAAACATATTAATATTATTGTATAGGGCCACCATTAGAGACCACGTTAGGCAACAGTTACATGTTTCAGGAAGCCTTCCTTGCAACCCAAAATCTTTGTATACTTTCTCTGGCAGCATATCTTTTTTCTTCTGTCCAATCACTGTTCCTTTTTGGTTCTTCATGAAATCCCTTAAACTTGTCTTATCACTAATCTAAATTTTGTACCGTTTGAGATGTCTTCCGAATTCAGTCCAACCTATTGGAGATCTTTTCTCACTTCACTGAATCATTTGTCACTTTTCTGTTGATCTACTGTAAAGTATTTTAAAAATCCTTATTATCAGCCTCTTCTCATCCATTCTAAATAAATGAACATAGAATTTGAGTTTCCGTTTTCTCATAGATTCAAGCAGTCTTTGTCCTGGTAAAGTTCTTCCCTTCCTCTTAACCTATACTGAGTCCTATGAGGTTAGCAATCGAATTTGCAAAAAATATAATATTACATCGGAGTTCCCGGTAGATATGAAATAGTTCTACACTACTTTTTGCAAAATTTTAATAGAAGAATTTCGCGAAAAAAATGTAAAATACAAAAATTGAGCTAGTAACCACTTTTGAAAAAAAAAATGCATTTTTTACATATTCCTGCACCTCGACCATAGTTCTGGAGTAGGTACTTGATCAATTTTGCAAAAAGTTCTGCAAAAATTAACATTTTTCAAAAAGAATTTAATTTTAAAAATTGGAAAAATAGTTCTATTCGGATCTGAATAGCACCCTAGGAGTTCTATCGAAGATCCCTTTGTATTTTTTTGATCAAAACCTTAGTTCAAAGGATATTTGCAATAACCATTATTTTGAATCAAAATTTAAAAAAAAATCGCGCAATAGCTCTGTTTGCAGTTCCCGATAGAATTCTTAGTGTTCTATCGATAATCCTTATAACTTTTTTCTGTAAATTTAGAAATTGGAAAGATATACGAAAAATTAGACTTTAATTATACAACAATGCGACGAAGTGAAGAAGAAATAAAATTACGCAACAGTTCTGTTTGCAGTTCCCAGTAGAATTCTTATTCTCATTTCCCAGTAGAGTTCTATCGAAAATCCTTATAACACTTTTCTGTAAAACTAAAAATAGAAAATTTTGCGAAAAATTGGACTTATTTTTAATTATAAAGTTAAAAATTCGAAAGATATGCGAAAAATTATTTAGGCGCAATAGTTCTGTTTGCTATTCCTGGTAGAACGCTTAGAGTTCTACCAAAAGCATTTATACCATTTTTCTTTAAAATTAAATACATAGTCCAAATTCTCGCATATCTTTCTAATTTTTAATTTTACAGAAAAATGTTGTAAGGATTTTCCATAGAACGCTAAGAGTTCTACGGGGATCTGCAAAGAGAACTATAGTATAGCGCGATTTTTTTTCTCTTCACTTCGTCCCATCGGCGAGGTCCAATTTTTGCAAAATTTTCTATTTTTAGTTTTACAGAAAAATGATAGAACTCTTTGATAGAACTCTCTATAGATATAAGGTACCGGAAAAGATAATAATCCTAGTAAAGGAACTAAAGCGGGACGCATCCTGCTATGTAGAACACCGAATAAAAAGGGCCAAACAGGTATTTGGTATGCTCAGGCTGGTCTGGACCTCCAGACTGTATTCCACACGAACAAAACTAAGGAATATTCAACTAAAATGTGAAATTCGTCTTGCTGTACGGGTGCCAAACATGGAAAATCTCCATAACAATAGTAAATAAGCTTCAGGTATTCATAAACAAATGCCTACGAAGTATACTGCGCATTTTTTGGCCAGATACAATACGCAATGTAGACCTATGGCACCTGACAAACCAACAAGAGATACAAAAAGAAATAAAACACCGCAAGTGGAAATGGTTGGGCCATGTATTGAGGATCAGATTGATTATATACTGATAAATAAAAGATTCCGAAATAGCTGCACTTGTGCTAAAACATTCCCCGGTGCCGATATTAACTCCGACCATGTACCAGTGGTTGGGGAATTTAAAGTTCGGTTTAAGAAAACGAAGGCCAAAAGCTATAACAAATATAACATGAGAATACTGAAGGATCCTAACATCAAAAGAGAGGTAGAAAAGGAACTAAACGAGAAAATCAATAAAGAAATTGATGAAACCGCGTCAGTAGAACAACAAATAACAGTTTTAAATAAAATCAGCCAAAATACCAAGAAGACACATATGAAGGAGAGAGAAAATAAAAAGAAGAAATCATGGATGACAAACGAGATACTAAAATTAATGGATCAGAGACGTGAACAAAAGAACAACAATGAAGAATACAGAAAAATAAACAAGACAATTAGACAAGAAATTTGAAAGGCGAGAAAGAGAGGAAGCATGTCAAGAGATAGAACATCTGCAGAAAAGATATGATGATTTTAACGTGCATCGAAGAATTAGAGAACTGACAGGCAAAACAAGAAAAAAGAACTTTGGAAAACTGGTGAACAACGAGGGAAAAATCATCATAAACTTAGAAGACAAAAAGAAAACGTGGAGGGAATACCTCAACAAACTATTTGAAGATGACGAGAGAATAGCAACACCAATCATCGAAGGAGAAACGGGACCGCACATCTTGGAAGAGGAAGTAGACGTAGCAATAAAACGAATGAAAGATGGGAAGGCGGCGGGGCCGGATGATATACAAGTTGAAATCCTGAAACTGCTAAGTGACAAACATATCAAAATACTTACCAACATCTTCAACAAAATATACAACTCGGGCAGCATACCAGAAGAGTGGTTGAAGTCGGAATTCATCGTATTACCAAAGAAAGTAGGAGCAAAACGGTGCGAGGAATATAGAAGTATCAGTCTCATGAGTCATCTTCTCAAAATATTCCTAAAAGTAATACACAAGAGAATTTATAACAAATGTGAAGAACAAATCTCAGCAAATCAATTTGGATTCATCAACGCCGTAGGCACAAGGGAAGCGCTCTTCTCAGTGCAGGTGCTCTTTCAAAGATCTAGAGACGTAAACTGCGATATCTACGTATGCCTAATCGATTATCAGAAAGCGTTTGATCGAGTGCAACATCACAAAATGATAGACATCCTTAAACAAGTGGGAATTGACGCCAAAGACCTACAAATCATCACTAACTTGTACTGGAAACAGACCGCATCCATGAAAATTGAAGAGGAACAAATAGAAGACATTGAAATAGCTAGAGGGGTAAGGCAGGGGTGCATTATTTCTCCGATTCTGTTCAATCTATACTCCGAACAGATCTTTAATGAAGCGCTAGAAGGCATAGAAGAAGGCATTTTACTGAATGGAGTCAGATTGAATAACATCCGATATGCCGACGACACAATGGTATTCGCTGACTCTCTTGAAGGACTCCAAACACTAATGAACAGATTTGTAGCGGCTAGTGAAAAATATGAACTTAACATTAATATCAACAAAACAAAATTCATGGTCATTAGCAAAGACAATATAGCTAATGCAAATCTCTACTTTCACAACCAACAAATAGAGAGAGTGAGACAAACAACATACTTAGGTACACTTGTAGCCGAAAACTGGGACAATAGCCAAGAGATAAAATGTAGAATTGGAAAAGCCCGGGCTGCCTTCAATACAATGAGTACCCTCTACAAAAATCACGAACTACATCTTGAAACCAAAGTACGCATGCTGAGGTGCTACATTCTCCCAATATTACTTTACGGAGTCGAGTCCTGGACACTAAATGATTCAACAACAAAAAAGCTTTAAGCCTTTGAGATGTGGCTATATCGACGTATCCTGCAAATATCTTGGAAAGACCGGGTAACAAACATCGAAGTCCTCCACAGGATGAAGAAAGAGAAGGGGCTCATGGACACCATCAAAACCCGCAAGCTCCAATATCTAGGCCACTTCATGCGGAACGAGGACAGATACGTCCTATTACAAGCCATCATTCAAGGCAAGATACACGGAAAACGAAAACCTGGACGGAGGAGAATTTCATGGTTGCAGAATCTCAGGGCGTGGTACGGGAAGACTTCGAACGAGCTCTTCAGAATAGCAACCAATAAAGTGAAAATAGTTATGCTCATCGCAAACATCCGAAATCGGATATGCACATGAAGAAGAAGAATGTATTGAGGAGAGACGAAGGAAACATCACTAGGCAAGCCTTACAATGGAACCCGCAGGGTTCTCGCAGAAAGGGACGTCCAGATAACACGTGGAGGAGGACCATTTCTGCGAGGACGCTGAATTAAAGATCGCATAAAAAACGTGGAACGAGGTGAAACGCCTCGCTCAGAATAGAGTCAGATGGAAGGTCTTTGTAGAGGCCCTATGCTCCGCCTAGGAGTTAGAGGACAACAACAACTCTATAGATATAGTTCTACCGGGACCTACCAACAGAACTATCGAGCGATTTTTGTTCTTCTTCGCTTCGTCGCATTGCAGAAGTCTAATTTTTCGCATATCTTTCCAATATCCATATCTTTTTAACTCCAGAAAAAAGAAAAAAGTTTTAAGGGTTCTCGATAGAACTCTAAGAGTATTATCGGGATCTGCAAAAATAACTTTTGCGCGATTTTCATTCAAAATAATGGGTCCCTATTATTGCAAATATCTTTTGAACTAATGTTTTGATCAAAAAGTAACGAAGGGATCTTTGATAGAACTGTTAGGGTGCTATTCAGATCCGCGAATAGAACCATTTTTGCAATGTTCAAAATTAATTTTTTTTTCTGCAAACTTAATTTTTGCAGAACTTTTTTCAAAAATGGTCAAGTACTCCAGAACTTTGGTCGATGTGCAGGAATATATAAAAGACGCACAGTTTTTTTCAAATCTGGTTGTTTGCTCAATTTTGGTATTTTACATTTTATTTCACGAAATTCTGCAGAACCATTGAAATTTTGCACAAAGTACTCTAGAACTATTTCATATCTAGCGGGCACTCTGATGTTATATTATATATGCATGCAAATTCGTTTTCTAACTTGACAGGACTCCTAAACTGCCCATTCACGATTTTTGGACTCATTATCTTCATTATTTATTATCGAAGGATATTTTTTTCAAATTTCTCAGCTTTTCCGAGTCCTGCTTTCCCTGTCATTTGGAGGCATTCCGTTTAAATCACTGCATTATGCTGTCTCAGTTTAGCTCCCTTCGAGATGACTTTCTTCTTGTATAAAGCATAAGTTTTGCAAAAAGCCGTTGCCATCTTATCCCGTCTGGTGTTGTTGGTGCATCTGGTGCATATTTTTCACTGGTTTTCAAATCTTTCTATCTTACCATGTTCGGTCTTCAGGTAAAGGGAGGCTTTTTAAGTGTTTGTCATATACTCCTTTTTTTCAAAGGAAATCTGTAGTCCTGCTTTTTCTGTTTCATTGGTTAGTATTTTCAGATGTTCTATTGCTGTGTCAGTATTTCTAGAAAGGAACGCAAGGTAATCGGCAAAAGCAAGGCATTTGAGCTTGACGTCATTCTTCGATCCTCTAAAACAGTGGTTCCCAAACTAGGTGCCGCGGCACGCTGGGGTGCCACGAGCGCATGTCTGGAGTGCCGTAACAATAATCAAGAAATGTAAAAAATGTTAAAAAAAAAATACATGAGGATGTAAACGAATTTGAGTTTCCACTTTTGTTGTTGAAATATGGACAATTGGCTAAAACCTTGGTCTTTAAAACGGACAGGTGATGAACTCACAGAAGCTTCTGAAGCGACTGATTCAATGACAACCAGCATCGTCGGAGGAGACGAAATATCCTAGCAGACACCTGCCAGTCTAAATCATTCAAATTCGTCTGCCTCAGTTTGCGAAGACGCAACTCACGACCAAAAGATAATCCGAGCAAAATAAGGAAATATGATCCTAGCTACTTCACATTGTTTGGCTTTGTTTCTGTTGGGAACAAATAAGCACCGGAAGGGCAATTTGTTATCTGTCATAAAATTGTTTCTAACAGCTGCATAGTACCTTCCAAATTAAATAGGCAGCTGGAATGCAATCAATATGATTTAGGTGAAGAAACTTCAAACGCCGCACTTTATCAGTACTTCATGCACATCTTTTAAAACTTACCGCCGAAGATCTGGGTATGGCTTACTTCCACCTCTTTTTTTAGCCAGACTATTTGTACTATAAGATAAACTAGTACTAACATTTGTACTACCATTTACAAAATAGCCTTTTATCCAACAATTCACTGATGTCGATTGGCTGCTTAAATTGCTAACTTCTCTCAATGTTGCATCATTCTCAACATACGTTTACATTAAAAACAGGTACAGTAGCAAACTCTCTGTATCAAGTGATTTGAGGGTGAAATTAACCAAACTTTAGATAAACTTAAAGAATCTTCCAAACAATTTCATCCAACCCATTAAAGACAATTGAGCATTAAATTTGTATTGTTTTTTCCTAAGTTTTCAAACTGTTTAAGGTGGCTGTGCAGCGAAATTTTTGTACACCGACTACAGTGCCTCGAGATTTTTTTAGCTCGATAAGGGTGCCGCGGAAAAAAAAGTTTGAGAACCACTGCTCTAAAGTATAGTTGATTAAGTAGTCCTTTGTTCTCCAGTTCTTTCTCCGATTCCCGGATAATCTTCTCCAACATACAGTTGAATAGAACTGGTAACAGTCCATCACCTTGTCCGACTCCTGCTTTAATTTCAAACTCTTTGCAGGTCTCTCGCATGTTCTTTACTTTGGAATGTATTCCTGTTAGCGACAGCTTAATAATTTTCATTGTTTTGGCGTAGACGCTGAATTTCACCAGTGTGTTAAACAGAACTTTTCTGTCAATAGAATCAAAAGCTTTCTTGAAGTCTACAAAAACTACTACTAGCTCTTTTGACATATAGTTCTCCAGTATTCGCTCCAGTCTCCAGCTTTTTTGAACACATGATCTTCCATTCCTAAATCCCGCATAATATTCACCAAGTTGGTGATCCACTTGCTCCACAAGTCTCTTCTGTAGCGCTTGAGCGCTAACGCTGCAGCGCTAAGACAGTGCTTTATATGTTACAGGAGCTATTGAAATGCCACAGTAGTTTTTAGGATCCGTACAATCATCTCTTTTGTTTAAGGGGTGAATGGAACAATGTAGACTTCTAGAAAGCTTATGAGATCTCACAATTCTATTGACAGGGAAGTCGTGTTTAACACACTGATGGAATTTGACGTGCTCGCCAAAACAAGAGAAATTTTTAAGCTGTCGCTAACTGGAACACATTTTTCCAATTTTTAGGGATAACTTAAGTTTCCCATATATTTTTCATTTCTTGCTTTAAAATTTGGATTGTGACTTCTCCACCATATTTATGCATCTTTGCTGTGACGGAAACTTCCACTGCTGCTTTGTTGTTCTTTAAGTCTGCGATTATTTCACGAACTTCTTCTTCATCTGGTGGGATTGAATTTTCATTCTGTTGCTTTGCGTCTTCTCTTGACCATTTATTTTTTGGTTCTTCGCAATTCATCAATTTCTCAAAGTATGTGGCTAATATCTCACAATTTTCATTTTTATTTATAGCCAGTTTTCCATCTTCCCTTCGAAATCCCATGCTGGACGGCTGATATCCATTTACTTGCTTTTTAAAGGTCCTGTAGTAAGTTCGAGTGTTGTCCCTCTTAAAATCCGCGTGCATGTTCTGAATTTCGTCTGATACTTGTTTCCTGTTGGCTTGCCGGAGGATCTTAGCTGTCTCTTTGCGTACCTCTTTTTTATATGTCTCAAATTTCTCCTTTTGTCTGCATACCACGTTTTATAGCTCTACTATTGACTGTTACATCATAGTTTGTTGTCTACCATCGGTGTCTGGGAGTTCGTTGCAATGGTGCCACATCCTTGGCTGTATTCGCCATCTTCTCTCGGATATCCTCGCAAGTCTCCACTTTCTTCTTCCGCAAAAGGTTTTGAAAGAACTGTCTACTTTCTTGAAGGTTTTCATTGTTTCCCTTAAGGCCGACGCCGCTCTACGGTTTTTACCCGCGAGCGGTAACCTCTATAACCGCGAGCCGCTCGAGAAGTCGCTGGAAAAAAATCGCAAGTGAAGCCGCTTGTATTAGTTTACTTGAGTCACAAAATCACGCGATTAAAAACCGCGGCGGTTTAGCCGTAGTGCGGCCTAGGCCTTATCGATACATTCCCAGAGAGACGTTTCTTGTTTAACGACAAAGGTTTGAATTTTATGTTTGTCAAGAAGTGATCAGAGTCCATATTGGCTTCTTACCGTACTACCACATTCATAATTTCTTTAATGTTTCTTCTTGATATTGCATCGTGGTCCAGTTGATATTAAATACAAACATATATTGTAAAGTTGAAACGAGTTTTTAAAAACTGAAAGGTTAGAAGGGTTAGAATGTAAAAATTGCTTTGGAGTATGCACGGATATTATATTGATAGCCTGCTTGTGTCACTAAATAATAAAATATTTTACACCCAAGGCTATGCGGATGACATAGTCATTCTCATCAGGGGTAAATTTCCCTCTATAATAGCAGCGCTTATGCAAGAAGCACTGAACGTGGTGCAGAGTTGGTGCAGGGGGGTCGACCTTCGGGTCAATCCCCAAAAATCCACTCTAGTACCATTCACTAGAATGAGAAAAACGGATGGGCTAAAGCCCCCAATTTTCTATAACGAGCATCCAAAGGTGAGTGATGAAGTCAAGTATCTGGGTGTAATCCTGGATGCCAAACTGACTTGGAATCAACACCTAAAGTAAGCTACCAACAAGTGTAAAATGGCACTTATGATGACCAAAAGAACACTTGGAAAAACATGGGGACTGAAACCCAGCATGGTATACTGGCTATATATACACTATGGTTGTTAGACCCATTTTGACATAGGGCTCCACAGTATGGTGGACCAAAGTGAAGCAAAAACAGGTCATCAAAGAACTCTCCTATGTTCAAAGACTGGCCTGTTTAGCAATTACGGGAACGATGAAAACCGCCCCAACTGCGGCTCTGGAGGTGATCCTAGGCCTTCCTCCCGTGGATATCTTTATCATGGGCGAGGCAAGGATGGTAGCTTTCAGATGCATATGCAACGGCACATGGGAATCTCTGGCGAGGTCAGGACACACCATAATTACGAATGTCATATCAGAACAGTACCTCAATATAGAGGGAGATTCGATGCCTAAAAGGCTGTCATTCGATCTACCCTTCAAAACACATCTACCATGGACAGAAGGCAATCAAATAACCACTTGTCAAAGAGGACTGGACTGTTATACAGACGGCTCCAAGAAGGACAGTGGTACTGGTGCAGGCATCTATGGACTGTCCCTGGGGTGCAGCTTATCTGTACCCCTGGGGACACATGCCACAGCATTCCAAGCAGAAATACACACTATCATGGCCTGTGCCCGTGGAAATTTGAGAATGGACTACAAAAGTAGAAACATCCGCATTTTTAAGGACAGTCAGGCTGCAATTAATGCTCTAGCGTGTCAAGAAATCAAATCCAAGACAGTTTGGAACTGTCTGCAGGACCTAAAAGCCCTGGCAAAGCATAACAAGGTCACACTTGTTTGGGTGCCTAGCCACACAGGACTGGTGGGTAACGAAATGGCGGATAAGCTAGCAAAAGATGGAGCCTGCAAGGCAAACATCATTGCTGAAAGCGGACCCTACATTACAAAGACCACGACCCGAAATAAAATGTGTAAATGGGTAGCAACTAAGCACCGTCTACAGTGGGTTAATTTGAATGGTCTGATACACAGCAAACGAATGGTAGCTAAACCATCGGAAACTCTAACTGCTGAAATCCTGAAACTGCCAAGGAAGCAGATCGCAATTGTGGTAGGCCTACTTACAGGACACTGCCCTCTACGAGAACACCTGCATAAAATGGGTATCTGGAAAGATGAACCTTTATGCAGGTTATGCTATGAGGAGGACGAAACCGCTGCCCATATAATCTTCGACTGTGAAGCAATTGCACGTAGGAGACACAAGCTTGATATTACAGCTGAAAAAGTCTTCGTGATAAACATGGCACATAGAATCCTGGACCTAATAGAGGGACTGGATCTATTTGGCCCATTAGGAAAATGGGCCGCAGTGTTTTAAGGGCTAACCCCCCTGGACCCACATTGTAGATTGTAGATTGTAGATATGGTGGTGACGACTTGTACTGCGACCTTTATAGATCTATTGTACCCCACCCTCCTCCTCCAAGTGTTGGTGTACTTGTCCATTTAGAGCGCCTCCTCTAATCCTGATTCCTTTAGGAATCTCAGGATCTGGATGGAATTCAAGGCTTGCAGCTCCTCTGTGTTCAAGCAGTGAGCCCCAAGGTACATCTGTCTCTTGCAGAGTAATGCTCCGCAGTCTTTGAACAGATGTATGGGGGTTTCCTCTGCTGAGCCACAGAATCTGCATCCATCATCCTCCTCTAGGCCTAGGGCCTTGAGATGTTTCCTCAGTCTGCAGTGTCCCGTCAGGGCTCCTGACAGAATTCTGAGCTTGTTCCTGCTTAGTTTCAGGCAAGCTCCCGTTCTCTTCTGGTTAAAAGATCCCAGCATCACTTTGGATTGCCTTAGCCCTGGAAGTTCTTTCAAGGTTTTCATCCATTTTCCTCTTATTTCTTCATCTAAACTTTTGCGGATGGTGTTCACGCTCATACCGCAAAAGGGTTCCGGACCTATAAAGGGGCTGCTGGATCCCTTGTTTGCTGGGTGATCGGCTTCTTCGTTTCCGTCTATACCAGTGTGTCCTGGTACCCAGTATAGCGTTAGTTTATTATCACTGCCAAGCTTGTTCAGCTTCAACACACAGTCCCATACCAGTTTGGATCTGATGGTGTATGAGCTAATGGCCTTGATGGCTGCTTGGCTATCTGACAGGATAGCAATTCGTTTTTTGCGGTAATTCCTGTCGAGGTTAAACTGTGCACATCTTTCGATTGCGTGTACCTCTGTTTGGAAGATACTTGGGGATGTTCCCATGGATTCGAAGTATCTGGTACGAGGTCCAAACACTCCTGCACCAGTGCCTTCCTTTGTCTTCGAACCATCTGTATACCACTTGATGGCATTTTGTTCTATGTGGTATGCTGAGGATTCGTCGCTCCAATCGGCTTTACTACTACACATTGCTGTGTAGTTTTTCTCGAAGTGGTATTTGCATACCATTTCGTCTTTTGGTACTTCCAGCCTGGGGATCTTGGCTGCGAGGCTGTTTCGGTCTCTGCTCCGGATTATTTTACCTCTGCCCATTCCTTCCTTGCTAAATCTTACGATCGCCGATCTGGCGGCGCTCTCCACCACAAGGCGCAGCGGAGTCAGATCCAGCAGCAGCTCCAATGCTGCTGTCGGACACGACCCCATCGCCCCCGTGATGCAGACACACGCCAGTCTTTGAATCTTCTCAAGCTGTTTCCTCATAGAGGCCAGCTTGATTCTACTTCCACACGCAACTGCCCCATAAGTGATTGCAGGTCTCACTATCATGGTGTACATCCATCGCAGGATAGTGGGGTTACAACCTCACGTTTTTACTGTCAGATTTCTGCACACCATTAGGGCGCGTTTGGCTTTACCTACCACTGCCTCAGCGTGTCTATTCCAAAGGACTTTGCTATCTAATGTGATACCCAGATACCTTATCTCCTGTTGGTATTCTACTGCCTTCCCATCTATGAGTATGGGATGTAGGCAGTTTAGTTTTCTCCTTCTAGTAAATGGTTTCACCGTGGTTTTGCTCGGGTTGTTTCAGTCCCACTGTTTGACACCATCTACTAGTTACATTGAGGCCTCTCTGCACAATTTCACAGAGCGTTCCCTCAAATTTCCCTCTAGCCATTATGACTATGTCATCGGCGTAACCTTGACATTTGATGTCTAGGTCGTTTTGCCTAACCAGTAGTTCATCAACTACCAGGCTCCACATTAGCGGTGATAGTACACCTCCCTGTGGGCACCCTCGAGTTGTGGAGATCTTAATGGTGTCTTTTCCCACTTGTGTCTCCGCCGTTCTAGTTCTCAGCATTTCTCCCATCCACTTTGAGATAGTGCTGTCGATATTCCTTCTTTCAAAGGCCGCCCTGACAGCCTCGTGTGAGGTGTTGTCAAAAGCTCCCTCTATATCCAAGAAGGCACATATCGCTACTTCCTTTGTCTCTAGTGCTGCTTCTATTTCGTTTGTCAGCTGATACAGCGCGGTTTCTGTGGATTTCCCTGCTCTGTAAGCATGCTGACTTCTGTGTAGTGGTTTACCTACCAGCACTATAGTCCTAAGGTAATTATCAATCACCTTTTCCATTGTCTTTAACATGAAAGATGTTAGACTAATGGGTCTAAATGACTTCGGTTGAGTGGTGTCTTTCTTCCCCACCTTCGGTATAAATACCACCTTAGCCCTTCTTCATAGCTCCGGTATATATCCGAACTCTAAGCTACTTCTAAAGATATTTAGAAGATACGGCATTAGTTCTCTCTCTCCCTTTTGTAGGAAGGCAGGAACTAGTCCGTCCACACCTGGGGCCTCAAAAGGCTGGAAAGTGCCGATAGCCCATCTGATTCGGTTTTCCGTACAGATGGACGTTGCCCTCTTCCAGTCGGCCCGACTTGGTTTCCGTGGTTGCATCAAGCCCTCGGTCTCCCTGTATCCTCTACATCCCGGAAAATGGGTTTCTAGTAGGAGGAGAGCTCTTTGCTCTTCATCCTCCGTGAAGGTCCCATCCGGTTTCTTGAGAGTGGTTGTCATTTCCACTCTATCCTTTGCTAGTGCTTTGTGCAGTCTAGCTGCCACCGGCGTGGATTCTATGTTTTTACAGAAGGTCCTAAAGTTTTCCCTTTTTGCCTTTCTGATCTCTTGGTTGTAGGTGGTAAGCACCTCAGAGTATTCTAGCCAATTTCCGTATTGCTTGGCTTTGTTGAAAAGCCTACGTACTTTTGCTCCTAATGTAGACAAATTTTTGTTCCACCATTTTTCATCCTTATGCTCCTTCACGGTTTTAACCGGGCAGATGGATTCAAATGCCGTGGTGATTGCTACATTTATTTCTCCTACAGCCTGCTCCAGCACGGTGTAGTGTTTGGACCCACATTAGTTAGAGAGAAAAAAAAAATAAAAAATGCACGGATATTGCAAAGGCGATGACAGGTCAAAATATTGGTTTTAAATCATTTTTTAAAGCATTATGACCATATAACTTTTATGCACTGTCTTATTCATCGGGAGGCCCTTGCAGCAAAATAATAATAGCACCAGTAGCAAGGATGTACTTCAATATGCTGTTATGATTATACATTTTATTAAGAGACATGTTAACCTTAATTTTATTTGGAGACATGCTAGAGACTTATAACAGTCGGTTATTTTTAAATCTCTGTAAGGATACGGATTTCAACTATACAAATTTTTTATTACATGTAGAAGATGGATATCAAGAGGTCAGAGTTTAAGAAGATTATTGTTATTAAAGGACAAAATCGAAAGATAATTAATCGAACAAAAATGTGATATTGCTACTTTTTTTCATAATGACCTATGACTATCCAAGCTATGTTATTTTTCTCGGATCTCAACTTCTCTTCAAGGAAAAAATTGTAATATATTTGCTTCGAATGATGAAATTGAAAATGTTATTAAAAAGATCAACATTTGGGAAAGTAGGGTAGAAGAGAATTCGTTCCAAATATTTTCCACTATCGGCAATTTTATATTCGAGAAAAACCGGAAAAAAATTAAAAAAATATCTGCATAGTCATAGGTCATTTTGAAAAATGGTTCAAGGTCACATTTTTGTTCGAATAATAATATTTGGATTTCGTCCTTTAATAACAGTAATCTTCTTAAAATTTAACCTCTTTATATCCATCTTACTTCTGCATGTATTTATCTTTATTTTATATTTTTTGGGTTGCCAAAAAATCACAATCATAAATGGGATCCTGAATGAAAAAAGTTTAAGAAGCTCTGATTTAGTCTTAATAAATTATTATTTAGTCTTCTCCAGTTTGTGTATACGGTAGAGATTTAAAATAATTATTGTGTTTAATTGGTATATAATGTAATAAAAAACAACAACTTTTATTGCATTATATATCACTTGAACACAATAATTATTTTAAATCCCTCCCGTATACACAAACTGGAGAAGACTATATAACAAGTAATTAAGACTAAATCAGAGCTTTTTAACCTTATTTCATTTTTTGAGTTTGTGAGTGGTCTCGTTTTTTTTTGTAGTTTTTTTAAATTGAAATTCATATTCCAGGATTCATAAGTTTTCTCTTGGAATATTTTAATATATTTATACTCTCATACAGTTTTTTTTTGCAATTTAACTTGTTTCAAACAAATTAATTACGAATTGTGGAAAATTACAATGGTGTATCCGGAGACCGTATGAATCCGTCAGCGGATCAAAACTGAAATTTAAAATTATTTTTTTCAAAATAAACCAATTATTATTATTATATTCGTGTCAAACAACCACATATAAATATAAAGCATAAATATATACATGAGTCTAAAATTAAATAAGCATAAATAGAACATGATGAGTCAGTATAAAATCAAATAAAATAAAATAAAAGTAAATATATAAATCACAGATGAATTGGCTATTCTTACTACTATATAAGTAAGGTGATATTTGGTTAGTTACTAGTTTTTAAATTTTCCCTTCCCAATGTTTCACCACATTGATTGCATTTTTTGTCACTGTTAGGAGATCCGAAGCAGTGCATGTTGTAGGGCAGTTTGGACAGATCAATATGTGGCTCATGGTATCTTCGTCTCCGCAGTCGCATTTTGTGTCTTTTTGTATTATGCCCCACTTCTCGAGATTGTCTTTTGATTTTCCTACTCCCGTTCTCAGTCTATTGAGTGTTCTCCAGGCAGGCCAATTAAGGTTATATCCAGCAGGAAGGTGTTCTGCTGGTGAAATCTGATCATCTTCAATATGGCCTGCGGTTAGTTTCCAGGTATCCATTCGGGCTTGTTGGGGGGAGTTCGTTAAGGTATTTGTGTATTTCATAAAACTCTTTCTTGATTTTAATCTTGACCCGTGTGTATTCTTGCCATGTAGGATATGTCGACTGTCAGTTTCGAGTTTGGTTCTTTCTGAGTCTGCATTAATTGTTCGTCGAATGTTTGGAGGTGCGATGCCTGCGATTGGTAAGACTTTGTGGAGAGGTGTGCTCTTTAGGCACCCAGTTATCAAGCGGCAGGATTCATTCAATGCCACGTCAACCTTTTTCGCGTGAGTGGATCAACACCACACAGCGCTTGCATACTCTCCTACGGAGAAGCATACCCTCAGACACTCTGAGGGTATGGGCATTTGCTCCCCAGTTTGATCCTATAAGTTTTTTCAGTAAACTGTTCCTTGCTATAATTTTTGATTTTCACAGTGCTTTTTATATGTAAGGGATCTGTCTAGGGTAACTCCTAGATATTTAGGATAAGGTGTGTTCGATTTCGACACCTTTCCATGTAATATTCAATTTTTGATTGGCTAGGCTATTATGGAGATGGAAAGCGCAGACTTGTGTCTTTGAGGGGTTTGGTTTCAGATAATTTGAGTCGTAGTAATCACCTACTAGCTGTAATGAACTTTCCATTGCTTTCTCAACCACCTCAAAATTTTCACCTTGGGCTGCCATGGCTGTGTCATCGGCATAAATAAAATGTCTGATGCCTAAGGAGGATAGTATAGGCTGGTGTTAGTGTATATATTGGAGATAAGACACTACCTTGGGATAAGCCATTTTTTTGACTCCTCCACCTATTATTTTTTCCCCCAAGTGTTTCAAAATATCGCCTGTTTCGGAGTATAATTTCTATTATCTTAACTAGTTTGCTATCCGAGGTTAATTTGTGTAGTTTTGATAATAGTATGTTATGATTGATTGTATCGTATGCCGCAGACAAGTCGATAAAAGTAACACCAGTGATCTTTTTTTCTTCAAACCCGTTTTCAATGTGTTGTGTAAGGTCTAGAACTTGTCCGGTACAAGATCTACCTGGTCTAAATCCACCTTGATCCCTAATAAGCTTATCATCAATATAGACTTTTAGTCGATTGAGTATCAATCTCTCGAAGAGTTTATAGAGGTGACAGAGAAGGGAAATTGGGCGGAAATTTTTTGGGTCTTCTGGGGACTTTCCTGGTTTCAATAGTGCGATAATTTTAGTTCTTCTCCAAATTGGGTATCAAGTGCGTAAGTAAAATACCATTGAATAGATCTAGGATCCATTTTTTGGTTTGTCGTCCAAAATTCTTAATTTGTTCAGAATATATGTGATCCAGTCCTGCGGCTTTCCGGTTTAAAAGTTCGTCAATGGCTTTTTGAAGTTCATGTACTGAGAAATTTTCTTTCAATGTTCCCTGTTCTGATTCATTGTCTTTGTCTCCACACTTTAGGCTTTGAATCTTTGCTTTATTTTTTGTGATTTTCCCATTTAAAAGTAATTGGTGTGCCACCTGATTTGCAGTTACAGATCCCAGCACTTTTGGTATTGATGGATCACAATCAAGTTTTTTAATTAATCCCCCGGCTTTCTTGCTGCTATGTTTCATGTCGGTGGAGCTTATAAGGGAGTGCCAGTATGTTCTTTTAGTGTTTGATATTTCTTCCATCAACAGGTCTCCATTTTCAATTGTTTTTTCATTAAATGGGTCATCATTATATAGTTCTGTGTATTTTTTAAATTGTTCAGACAGTTCTGGGGTTAGACCTGGGATGTGTCTTGTTCTGCAGCCTCTGGGAATAAATTTCCTCGACGTTTGCTTTACTATTTCTACAAACTTTCCGTAATTTTCTGCAGTTGCTCCCAAGGTCTTCACTTTGGTGTCTACTTCTTCCGAGAATTTGAGCCAGTTTGCTTTTTGGAATTTAAATCTCTTTTGAAAGGGTACGTTGTTGTATCTTATCCTTGACATAGTTTCACATAGTATAGGGCGATGTTGTGATCGTGGTATGTCGTTGCAAATTCGCTTGAAGGTCTGTTGTTTTATGTTTTCACTTACAAAAATTTGGTCCGGGTTGTATCCTTTACTCCATCTGCCACTGTTAAAGGAATATGGAAGTTTTGGGTCATGAATGACTTCTAACCCTTTGGCTTCTGCCCATGTTTCCACTCTGTCACCATCGTCATTATTTTCTTTATAGCCCCATGTGGTGCTATGACTATTAAAGTCACCCACAATAATTTTTGTTTTTTGATTGTCAAAATTTGATGGTCTTGGAAGATGAATGGTTTCGCAGGGGGCTTATAAATGGAGTGATTGTGCAATTCTTCAGTTCAATAGTTAGAATTTCTATGTCGGACTGTTCCGTGTGATCTGATGACAAGATTTTTATATTTGGTTTCGCAAATATGGCGCTACCGTATTTCTCATGTGGTCTTTCAACTATGATCTGCATACCTTGGACATTTGGTCTACTGTTATTGGCTGCCCGGTGGGTTTCCTGTATGCAGAGTATATCGCATGCGGTAGTCTTACACAGGTCTGATCATAGTTTTTCTTTCGATTCTGATAATCCCTCAATGTTTATTGAGATTGTTTTTAACGTCTTGGTATTTGACTCTGAAGAGGGCCTTTTTATAGGCATTATGTTGGTTGTTTGGGGTTGCAGAAATTCTGGTGCGCACCTTTAGGTTAGGTTAGGTTAGGTTTAGGTTAGGTCCAACCTAACCTAACCTAGGTTTAGGTTAGGTCTAACCTAACCTAACCTAACCTAAAGGTGCGCACCAGAATTTCTGCAACCCCAAACAACCAACATAATGCCTATAAAAAGGCCCTCTTCAGAGTCAAATACCAAGACGTTAAAAACAATCTCAATAAACATTGAGGGATTATCAGAATCGAAAGAAAAACTATTCAGAAACGAGCTTTAGGTTTTCTACGTGATCGGTAGATTTGACATTTGTCAAAAAAAATAAACAAATTGAACATTAATAATTAAACTGCTGCTTTTACAATTAAACATAAAGCTTAATAGATCACATACAATTTTATTGCATAATATTTTCCATCTCGAATTTAGTGCTCATCCACGTTGACTCGCGGGCGCGTGGGGGGCGCGGTCACGAAATATAAAACTTGTGGCGTAATATCGAAGTGTTCACGTACGAAACGCACTTGAGGTCTAAGTAGCGGGCAAGCTAACGACTCGCGTGCGCGGCGAGCTCGCGACAATATCAAACGCGTGAGATGTTTGTGTGTGTTCACGTCGAACTAGCAGCGGAACGCGCGATTCACTCGCGACGTCTGTAAGTTCAACCAGTACGAACTTATCGCTAGAGACGATAGCATGTTTTCATCATGTCTTTCAATACAGAAGAGTTTATTAGAGCTGTTCAGCTTAGTATACTAACCAAAACTTAAACTTAGGTTAGTATACTAACCTAGCCTAACCTGACAACAGGTCACACCCGCGCAAACGCTTGGCGGCCAATGTGAACACGAACTCGTCTACCGCGCCCGCACCCGCCACCGCGCCCGCGCGTTCCAGCGTGAGCAAGCACTTAAACTATCACAATGTGACTTACCCCACTTTCAAAAAAATCTTTTTGGTCACTTCGCTAAACCAGCAAATTTTCGTGTTACAAAATCATATTGATTTTAAATAGATTAGCAACAAGTTACTTTAGAATAAAAGGATCAAGTGAAAATCTAACTATTAAGCTAACTTAATAGTTGGATTTCTCGATATTTTTATATCTTTTATTTATACTTTAACTCGGTATTTTAAAAAAATGGACATTCTTGCACTCGATACTGCCGACACCTTTTTCGAGAAAAGAGGGATGAGTATACATCCCGGCAAGACGAGGTCTATTAGCGTGTCCGCCTTCCAGAAGAAGAGTGTTGCCCGCACTAAGCTATGTTTCTGCATACGGAGCGCATGGATTCCGATGGTGAGCGGTCTGGATTCCTTCGGATATCTGGGGCACAAATTCTCCTCTTTCGGCGTCTTAAAGCCATCCCTTTTCAATCTGTCCAGATCAAACGTCACAACGAGATCCACTCCAAGATCGCCCGGTATGCACGTCGTCGAGGATGGGCCGTGGAGGATGAGCCTCACGTTCGGCATAAGGACGAAAGGCTCTACAAGCCCGACATCACCACCAACGCCAGCACGGTCCTCATCTGCGACGTCCAGATATGCTAGTCTGGAACACGGACCCTCGAGTCGTGGCACGCGAAGCGCCTCGTCTACGACAATCCTCACTTCAGGTAGGCTGGCGCGCTACGCTGGCCAGGCATGATGTTCACCTTCCTACCCAACATCCTCGGAGCTCGAGGCATATGGCCCCGATGCAACCAGCCGACCTAGGAAGAGCTCCACATGCCGTTTGGCCTGTGTTCCAGCTGCGTCAATACCTGCCTCAAGTGGGGCAGTTCCATCCACGGCTTCTTCATGAGAGCCGTATGGGGCCGCCAGCACTACGACGGACGGAGGCCCAGGACGAAGCCACCTGGTCCTTAACTAGTTCGGAGTGCTACTGTGAACTCGTTCGGATTGCATCAATTTGGACTCATTTTACACCAATATGTAATCGATTGGAAATGTTTATTTAAAATGTAATAACGAATGATAAATAAATTGTTTAATAGCCAAATGCCTCGTCATCTAATTAGTGACGCGCATGGATGGATTTACGAGATTCCCACTGTCTACGGAAACAGGGGAAACAAGAAATTGGGAAGAGACAATGACAGAGATACTAACATTATGCCATCAGTAGAAGACAACGAACTAACAGACGAGCACAGAATTTATATAAATGAAAATTAAAATTACAGTAACGACGAAAGAGAGGACCCTTTTACTTGGGAGGAGATAAACGAGGCTATCCAAGCAAACAAAAAGGGAAAAGCACCAGGACTGGACTTAATAGAAGTAGAGACGCTAAACAGGATTTGGATAAAGGAAGAAAAAATAGTGATAAAATTGTATAATGTATGCTTAGAAAATGGAATTTTTCCAAATATTTGGAAAAAAGCCAAATTAAAAATTTTAATAAATGGCAAAAACAAACCAGAAAGTGAAGCATGCTCATACAGACCAATTGCACTTTTGTCTATTGTTTTCCAACTCCAATGGAGAAATGGCCACTTTCAAAAGAAACGGCTCATATATTATTTATGTATCATTGTGTATTTATGTACTTCACGCACGTTTACCTCAGTGTTTCTACCTCAGTGTTTCCCAAATCTTCGATTCATATGTACCCCTTCGAAATATTTTTAACACATCGTATCCCTTAGTTGAAAGCTTTTGGAATATGCATTTCCAGAGATAACAACTGTACTCATATTTTATAATTACGTTTTCTATTATTTTTATTAGTTTTATATAATGTGTATGTTTATTAATTCAAACATTTTATAAGAGTAATATTTGCTACCATTTGCCATCATCTTTTATGTTATTTAAAAATGCTTTTTTTCTTTTTATACTTGCTTTGACACACACACACTAAAGGAAATTTGTTGATAATCTTTTCGTACCCCTTTCAAACTCTTCTCGTACCCCTTGGGGTACGCGTACCTCACTTTGGGAAACACTGGTCTACCTAATTTATACATAGTGTGACTTATTCTCTTAACATCCGTTATATCTCCATTACCCTTACATCTATAGGATTTTAACAATTTTATCTACTTTGTCCTCCTTTGTCTCTTTTTTAGTATTTCTTTTAAAATTATTATTATGCACTCACCTGAAACGTAATTCTATCCTCACCTTGCGTGATTTAATAAAAAGGAAATTACTTCACGGGCTTTATAATGGGCAAAAAGTTTGCATTACGTATTCACTAAACACTAACTATGTTTATAAACACTTGCAGGGTGCAACTCACGTCTGTACTAAACAAAAATCTCGCGGCTACTAATTTGATTAAAAATGTATCTCAGTTTCTTCCTCTACCGCTTTCTGAAAGGTGTAAACATGGGGAGGTATTTAGGAAGGTGTTATATAATAATTTTATTAAAATAATAATTTATTTTTAATCTTCTTTAATAAAACCGTATTTTTTTAAATCTAGTTTTAAAATAAAGTTATATGGTTTAGTTTAGTATCCGTTAATTTGAATACTCCAATGTTGCAGGTAAATAGTTATTTCAGGAAAATAAATGTATATATGTAAGAGGTCGGTAGACCTTATTTGTGTAAAGGTATTCTTTGTATAAATAATTTAGGTTCGAGTTTTTGTCAAGTTTCTTAGACGTTTTTAAATTATTGATAGAAGGAAAAGTTAAAATAAATATTAAACACAAATCTAAACAGCTTTTTTGATTATTATTTATAAATATTATTTTCGTGTAAGTTAATTTATTAATTAATACATAATTACTGATATTAGATACATGAACTAGATTAAATTAGTTTTAAAATTATATATGAGCTATTCACTACAAAAATCGATTATCTCCACTTTTCGAAATATGTTACATTTAATTCATTTATATATTTTCATTTTCATAATAAATCTGCGAAATAATAAAAAATAACAACAATTAAAAGGTTAATTTTTTTTCGGCCAATGCATAGTAAATAATTTATTTCAGAAGTCATATTGATTATCTCTTATAAACCCTTATGTAAATCGTAGCAATAATTCACCTTAAATTCAGTAGCATGTACTGAATCATAACGATAAAGTGTTTAGTGCCTTTTTAACCTTTTTATTAGAATTAAAGAAAAAATAAAGCAAAGGTGGCACGAGATTCTATGTAACGTCTTGTTTTTATCGTAGAGATAAAACTATGACAAAGGAAAAAAGAGAGATATGATGGACTTCTCATTCAAATTCATTCCTCCTGTAAAACGTGATTTCTATGAAAATGATCTATCGAAATGACGAAACCTCATATACAGCTGAAGAAGGAATTATCATAACTATATATTGCTGATGAATGAACCGTAAATAACAGATATAGTAACGAAACTCATAACACTCATTTTATAAAAAAAAATCTGTAATATACCTACATATATAATACTTAACTTTTTCTTAAAAAAATGAATGGAGTGATAACAATCTTAGGAGTTTATGGGTTAAACGACGATGCGACGGTCCAATCTAAAGACAACTTCGAAGAGTTCCTCATAAACATCAGCGAACAAATTCCTAAGTCTCACGAAATAGTCATAGAGGGAGATTTAAATGTCAGAGTAGGTAGAAATCGAAATAGCCCGATAGTAGGTAGGCAGGGAGAAGAAACTTTTAACGATAACGGACAGAGGCTAATAAGTATATGCCAGCAATTTGAACTAAAATTAACGAACACATTGTTTGCCCTTAAGGAAATACACAAGTACATTTGGTACCAGCATACGAGAGCTCAGGTCAATAATTGATTACCTTATAGTACGACAACATTCGGGTATAAAAGTCCAAGACGTAAGAGTCAAAAGGGGAGCCGATTGTGGATCCTATCACTGCCTAGTAACATCAAAAAAATACGTACCATTCGTAAAGATGCTTCAGAACCTTACTGACAAAACCCAAAAAAACAAGCTCGAAGTACCTAGATACAATCTTGACAGTCTAGAACACTACAGTACACAATATTTGTACATGGAGCGCCTAGAAGGAAAGCTTATTCAAATGAACAGAACAACGGAAGAACAGTACGAGCATATTAAAAGGTGTATCACAGAAGCGGCTCAAGAGGCACTAGGAACAGAAATACGGAAGAAGAGAACCTATTGGTGGGATGATGAAATAGAGCAACATATCAAGGAGAAAGAAATCTACAAAAAACTTAAACAGAAAGATGACGCAGACAACATAGAAGAATACAAAAAAAAAACAGAAAAGTAAAACATGAAGTGCTCTAGAAAAAGAATACGGCGTGGATTAAAAAATGCGACTTCATAGATCAAAACCTTGGGGGAGCCAGAAGCTCTGAAGCACGGAGAACAATAAAATTCATACGAGCAACAACGAAACCAGGAACCAACTCAAACAGGATATCAAACAGCTAATGGGTACGATATTTTGGACATCTCCTGGAAGAAAGGCGCCTGCAGTTTATGCAAGCGGATCAATATCAAAGAAGCGGGAATATAAAACATTTACAGAGTACCCAGGTTGAAGAAGCTATTAGGACTACTAAGTTAAGGAAATCCCCAGGACCTGGAGAAATCTATCCCGAACTTATCAGGTATGGTCCACTGAAACTCATAGAAATATTGAAAAATATCTACAAAATATGCTTGAACGGGGAAAATATTCCTACGGAATGGAGAGCATCCTATATAACAACAATCTATAAAAAAGGACCTAAGGACGACCCAATAAATTTCAGAGAGATAGCTGTTATTCCAACAATTACCAGAATATATTCACGGATCTTTAGAAACTTAATGGAAAATGATATTCAAATTAATCAGCCGCAAGAACAGACGGGGTTTCGAGCGGTCCGATCAACAACGGATAACATCTTCACCTTAAAAATAGCACTAGAAAAACGAACGCAAAGGAACACACATTGCTCTCATCGACCTTGAAAAAGCCTACAGTAGCGTCCCGTGATACAACTTTGGAAAGCTTTGGAACAATTTAGTATAAGACATACTCTAATAAACGCCACAAGAGAGTACTATAAAAATAATTCTGCTCAAATAAAAGTTGGCAACACACTAACAATTAGACAGATTACCACAACCAAAGACCTAAGGCAAGCAAGGATGCTGCCTATCACCCACTCTATTTAAAATTTATTTAGACAGAGCCCTACAAGGGTGGACGAATAAATGAAGGACATGGGACTAAGAGTGAGAGACGAGGCACTATATAGTCTATATTTCGCGGACGACCAAGTTGTTTTAGCGGAGAACGAAGACGATTTAAGTTACTTGATTAGAAAACTCCAGGAAGAATATGGGAAAGCTGGACAGACCATGAATATGAGTAAGTGTGAATGTCTGTTAGTCGGAGTGTAACGACCTATTTATAGTTAATATTTAGATTTTCACGGGCGTAATATGAATTCTTAGGTTTTCGGGGTTTTTATTTATCTGCTAATTTAGTGGATCTATGTATAAGTGTTTTTAACACCCATTGAGTTGTGCTGTGTGATGGCGAGAGTTTGCATTTATGTATCTGTTGGTATGTGTCATTTTTCTATAAACAGTGTGATCTAGAGTTCCATATTTCTTTTGGATTACTAGCACGTCTAAAAATGGTAAAGTGCCATTTTGTTATATTTCCATTGTCCACTTGATCCTTTGGTGTAAGCTGTTTAAGTGGTTCAAGAACTTGTATAATTCTTCCTTTCCATGTTGCCAGATGACGAATGTGTCTTCGACGTATCTTAACCAGAGATTCGGTTTTTTGGTGGTTGTTTTCAATGCTCGTGTTTCTAGATCTTCCATTAAAAGATTGGCTAGCACAGGTGATAGAGGTAATCTCATGGGTGCTCCTTTTGTTTGTCTGTATCGCTGTTCTTCGTATACGAAGTAAGCGTTTGCAAGACAATGCTTAACTAGGTCAATTATGTGCTTTGCTGGTTTGTACTTTTCTTTAATTATGGTTAAGGCTTCTTCCGTTGGTATTTGTGTGAATAACGAAGTTATATCAAAGCTTACTAGGATGTCATTATGTTCTAGTTTGTGTTTTTTGATGATGTCAACGAAATGGGTGGAATTTTTTACGTATAACTCCAAGTCCTCAGTGTATGGTTGCAGTATTCTGGCTAAGTATCTCACTAGATCTTAGATCATCTCCACTCTATCTCTGAAATCAGCGAACAAAGCGTATACTTTCATCAACGCACACGCTCCCATAAACGACTATAATAAGAAAGATCCTAAAACATCGGATACTTTCTGAGAACAGTTAGAAGAGGTCACCAACCAAATTTCACTGCATCACGTCAAGATTCTGTTAGGCGATTTTAATGCTCATTTGGGTATAGAGGAACAATTTAGGAAAACGACAGGTATTCACACAGCACATAAAAGAACAAATAAAAATGGTGAAAGACTAATAATTTTTTGTAAAAATTTCCAACTTAAAATTATGTCAACACAATTTAGAAAACCCAGACAAAAGCTTTGCACTTGGCGGGCACCCAACCCAATATGGGTGAATTTCAAATCGATCATGTTGCCATCTCTCATACAAACCAAAAGGAGGTCCTTAATGTAAAAACGAGGAAAGGTTTCTTCGATTCTGATCACTACTTGTTACAAATTAAAATTAAACTCCAACCCAACAGGAGAAGACCACGACAACCACGAATTTTTAAGCCTGACCCTGAATATTTAAAAATAAACAGGGACAGTATTTTGCAATAAATCAACGAAACAAACACTTTAAACTGGACAGAATTACCGGATGTTCTCAGGAACGCTATGAGGATAGACCAGCCCCCACGTAAACGTAAGCACAGATGGCGGAACAGTGTATGCGACCAAGCAATGGAAGACAGACTTAACGCTTGGAAAAAATTTCATAGCAACAAAACGCGTTGTTGATTTAAAAAAAGCCTACGACTCCGTCGACAGACCACTTCACTTTAGCATTCTGGAAGAGTTCCAAGTTGATTAATTCAACAAATTCTCATTGATACTAAATCAAGTGTTAAGTTTCGTGAAGAAATTTCTCAACCTTTTGAAATACATAAGGGTGTTCGAGAGGGAGGTGGACTTTCACCCATCCTTTTTAATATGGTTAATATGGTCCTGGAAAAAATAATCAGAGCTTGGGAAATAGAGATTGAGGGAATACACATTGGTAAGGGAAGAGATTATAGAGCTAATATCAAATGTTTGGCGTTTTCTGATGATCTGGCCATATTATCGAATACCATACAAGCAGCAAAGCATGCACTTGAAAAATTACACGGAATTTCAAGGCTGGTCTCCTGATATCTTATGATGAAAATGATATCTTATGATATGAAAAAACACAGTATATAGAACGATCCCCGTCCGACAATATACCCATCAAGACACGATATGGTTCTTATATATATTATACTCCCAGTATCCAGTTTGAAGGTTAGGATCACTAGCTTAAGGAAATTCCCAAGACCTGGAGAAATCTATCCTCAACTTATCAGGTATGGTCCACCGAAACTCATAGAAAAGTTGAAAAATATCTAGGAAAGATGCTTGAATGGGGAAAATATTTCTACGGAATGGAGTACATCCTATATAACAACAATCTACAAAAAAAGGACCTAAGGTCGATCCAAAAAAAATTCAGAGGGATAGCAATTATTCCAAGAATTGCCAGAATATATTCACGGATCCTCTGAAACTTAATAGAAGAAGATATACAAAATAAACAGCTGGAAGAACAGGCGGGGTTTCGAGCGGGCCGATCCACGGATCGCAACCTCCAACGGATAACATCTTCACCTTAAAAATAGCCCTAGAAAAACGGACGCAAAGGAACCGAGAAACGCACATTGCTCTCATCGACCTTGAAAAAGCCTACGATGGCGTCCCCGTGCTACAAATTTGGAAAGCTATGGAACAACTTAGTATAAGACTTACTCTAATAAACGCCACCACAAAACAATTCTGCTCAAATAAAAGTTGGCAACACGCTAACAGAGAGATTTATCACAACCAACGGCCTTAGGCAAGGATGCTGCTTATCACCCAATTTATTAAAAAATTATTTAGTCAGAGCCCTACAAGGCTGGACGAATAAATGTAAGAACATGGGACTAAGAGAGGGAGATGAGACACTATATAGTCAATATTTCGCGGACGAACAAGTTGTTTTAGCGGAGGACGAAGACGATTTAAGTTACTTGATTAGAAAACTCCAGGACGAATATGGAAAAGCTGGACTGACAATGTATATGAGTAAGTTTGAATATCTCTTAGTCGGTAACAACGAGTGTAACGACCTACCCTTGGAATCTGGAATAATAAAAGGAGTAGAGCAGAGTAAATACCTAGGAGTTATCCTAAACAAACAGGTCAACAGCAATGACGAAATTAGGGAACGGATTACCAAAGGTAGGAAAGCCATTGGAGCATTAAATTCTCTTATTTGGGAGAAAGAAATCAGAAGAGAAACAAAAAGGAGAATATAAAAAGGCTTAGTGGAGAGCGTGATGATTTATGTGGCAGAAGTGTGGGATGTGAGCAAAAAGAATAAACAAAAATTATTAGCAACTGAAATGGATTTATTAAGAAGGAGTTGCCGAAAATCCAGACTGGAGATAGTACGGAACACGAGAATAAGGGAAATGATGTGCAAGGAACAGACTGTAGCATACGAAATCAAAAGATGGTTTGGACATGCCAAAAGAACGGAGAACAGATAGCACAAGGAAGTTCTGGAATGGATACCATCGGAACGAAGGAAGAGAGGACGACCGAGAAGAAGCTGGCGAGACGACATAAAAGAAGCAATGGACGCTAGAAATTTAGAATAGGAAACTTGTTACCATAGACAAAAGAAACAGGGAACAGAGAGGCCGCGACAGCCGTAGAAATCTGTTGGGTTCTTACGTATTAACGCCATCACCGCTACATTTTTAAATGCCGCCAATCTACACCTAATTTTTTTATGATAAATCATAAAATAAAACATTTTATTTAAAATTAAAACATTTTTAAAACTCAAAATACTTTATTTTTTAACGCCGGTTAGATAAGGTTGCCCACCGCGAGGCGGACAGATAAATCAAGACCACATACTCGCGCCAGCACGAACGCTTGAACCAATGTACCTATATCGGTGGTGGTATATATATATATATATATATATATATATATATATATATATATATATATATATATATATATATATATATATATATATATATATATATATATATGTTGTATTTGAGGTTTTCGCGGATAGATACCTGTGTTGTATTGTTTTCTCGGGGATTCCGCGTTGATGCTGAGGGTTGGCTCTGAAAAGAACCGGATTCTCGACGTTTCGGCGAACTAACATTCGCCATTCTCAAGAGATATATGCGTCCGTGCGGGTTAACCGTTAGACGCATACTGAGAGCTCGTTCGTGCGATGCGACTACTTATAGCTGTTTGTCTTCGGGTCATGCGCGTTGTGTGCGGAGCTTCGGTTCGGTTGTTTGTTTGTCTTGTTGGTCGTACATGAGTGTGGGGTGTCTGGGATTGCATTTTGAGGGTGGATATGATCGGTCGCCATGCTGGGGGCAGTCCCAAGGAATCGTCTCTCGTGTTCATGCAGTAGTCTAGTTTTTCTATCTCTATGGCTTCTCTGTATGCTCGTGACATTTCGTGGCTAATCTGTGCAACAGTCCTTGAATTTCTGTGTGCCACGAAATGTCACGAGTATACAGAGAATGCCATAGAGATAGAAAAACGAGACTACTGCATGAACACGAAAGACAATTCCTTGAGACTGCCCCCAGCATGGCGACCGATCATATCCACCCTCAAAATGCAATCCCAGACACCCCAGACTCATGTACGACCAACAAGACAAACAAACAACCGAGCCGAAGCACCGCACACAACGCGCATGACCCGAAGCCAAACAGCTATAAGTAGTCGCATCGCACGAACGAGCTCTCCATACATCATCAGTCTAGCGACCGTCGCAGCCGCAAGATGACCACCTTTATAACGGCAACCCCCAACGAAGCAGCCGCAGAAATGTACCTTGACTCAGCCTACTTGGACACCCTGGAGGACAGCAACATCGAAGAAATGTTAACCTACATCATGCAAAGGAGAAAGCCCACCGAAACCGCCGCTAAAAAAACCACTAAAACCGCCGCCGAAAAGACCACCGTGACCGCCGCCGAAAATCCCACCGAAACCGCCGCCGAAGATTCTACAGAAACCGCCGCCGAAGATTCCACAGAAACCGCCACCGAAGATTCCACCGAAACCGCCGCCGAAGATTTCACCGATAACGCCGCCGAAGATTCCACCGATAACGCCGCCGAAGATTCCACCGAAACTGCCGCCGAAGATTCCACCAAAACCGCCGCCGAAGATTCCACCGAAACCGACGCCGAAGATTCCACAGAAACCGCCGCCGAAGATTCCATCGAAACCGCCGCCGAAGATTCCACCGATAACGCCGCCGAAGATTCCACCGAAACTGCCGCCGAAGATTCCACCGAAACCGCCGCCGAAGATCCCACCGATGCCGCCCCCAAAAATACGACCGAAGCCGACGCCAAGAGAAGAACCGAAGCCCCCAAAAGAAACCGCCCGATGCGCAACCAGATCAAGAAGAAGAGAAAACTACCAACACAAATAAAACCAAGAAAGAAAGCCAAAGGACCAAGAATCAACCATGAAAACAGGACCCACCCGCAGCCAAGCAGAACCTAACAGCCCACCGAAGGAAACCAAGGAGGAAACGAAATGAAAAAAAAAACCGAAGGACAAACAAAAACAGACGACAACAACAGAAATAACAAAACAACAACAGAAAAACAAAACTAACGACGGCGGAAGGACAGGCTCACGCCCAAAACCGCCATTGAACAAAGGATCCCATATAACGAGCTCTCAGTATGGGTCTAACGGTTGACCCGCACGGACGCATATATCTCTTGAGAATGGCGAATGTTAGTTCTTAATTAATACGGTTCTTTTCAGAGTCAACCCTCAGCATCAACGCGGAATCCCCGAGAAAACAATACAACATATATATATATATATATATATATATATATATATATATATCTATATAGATATATATATATATATATATATATATATATATATATATATATATATATATATATATATATATATATATATACACACTGCCGAGCATAATTGTAGGGTAACGCCATAATTTGAAGTTATTTTAGAAATTTTTAGTTTTTTACCTGTTTTTTCCGTTGTAACAGTTTACTAATTGATTGCTTGAATAAAACAAAAGGTTTTTGTTGTTCAAAGTTTATTAAAAGTAATGAAAATGAACAATTTTAATTTGATATGCTAAGTAATGAAAACGAACAACTTTACATTGATATGCTTTTGTTGAAGCAAAAGAAAATTTAAGGACTTCAGTAGTGATTATTCCCTCCTCTGGCAGTAACAACAGCTTGCAAACGACGTGTCATGCTCTGGATCAGAGTTTGGATCACGTTCTGCGAAAGATTGTCCCATTCTTGCACCAGTATGTCGCGATGCTCTCTAAAATTTCTGGGGGCCGGCACATGTCTCCGTAAATGTTTTCCCATCTCATACCAAATATGGTAAATTAGATTTAAATCTGGACTGCGAGATGTCCAAACAAATCGCGTGATTTCACACTCGTCAAGATACTCAGTAACTATCCGAGCAGTGTGGCGCCGTGCTTTAGCATGCATAAATGTTGCGCCGTCTCCAAGAATAAGCATGAATGGTAAAACATGGTCTTCAAGAACCTCTATCAGATACCTATGCGCAGTCAACGTCCCATTCTCGATAAAAACTAACTCCGTGCGAGTGTCAAAAGATATGCCTCCCTATGCCATAACTGATCCTCCTCCAAATGGTAGTTGCTCGGCATTACACGCTTGAGCATATCTCTCGCCTTGTCGTCACTACACTCTTACATGTCTATCTGAGCCCGTAAGACAGAATCGCGGTTCATAGAAAAACAATACGCGCCTCCAATCCGCTATTGTCCAAGTCATGTGTTCTCGTGCAAAATTCAACCTCGCAAACCGGTGTGCACGGGAAAGCGGCGGTCTAGTAGCTCTAGTCGTCTCCTAACTGCCCACTCACTTATGGTTACATTTCTCACTTCTTGCAGATGATTTCGAAGGGAAACTGCCGTGACCGTTCGGTTTCTCAAAGCACTAGAAACGAGAAAGCGGTCATCCCTAGCTATTGGAGTTTTGTCTCGGCCTGAACAAGGTCCTCGAGTGAGCAGACATGTCTCTTCGAACCGCCGCCATACTCGTTGCACACTCGAGAGACTTACACCAACGTTTCTCGCAGTTTCGCGTTGACGCGACCGTCGCGACCGTCTTCTTAAAACAACGGGATTGATGCTTATTGCAAAACACTAACAATGACAACAATTTACAACAGACAGATGAAACCACAGAAGCAAATCCTATGCTGTCCTTAAACTTTCTTTTGTTTCAACAAAAACATATCAAAGTAAACTTCATTTTCATTACTTAGCACATAAATTTAAAATTGTTCATTTTCATTACTTTCAATAAACTTTGAAAAAGACAAATCTATTATTTTATTCAAGCAATCAGTTAGTAAACTGTTACAACCGAAAAAACACGTAAAAAACTAAAAAAATTTAAAATAACTTCATATTACGGAGTGACCCTAATTTTATGCTCAGCAGTGTATATATATATATATATATATATATATATATATATATATATATATATATATATATATATATATGTATATGTATATATATATATATATATATATATATATATATATATATATATATATATATATATATATATGTGATTAATTCAACAGCAATTTATAGTTTATGATGTCTTCATGAGCTGTATGTTAGGTGTCATTTCGATTTGTTCGCAAGTTTTCACAGAAATATGGTTTAACAGGAGGTTTTTTTTTTGCTTAAATTCATTTTAGCAGGTTCATCATACCTCTGTTTTTTTACCGTATTATAGTTTTATCTTTAGACTAAAAACAAGAACTTTCAGAGAATCTCACTCAATTTTAGCTTTATTTACACTTTAATTCTGATGAAACGGCACTAAAAAATTTACCGTTATCATTCAACAGCTGCTACTGAATTTGAGGTGAATTATTGCAACGATTTACAGAGAGTATATAAGTGCTGATCGATTTGACTTCCACTTTTATTATTTTGGAAATTTATTATGGATATAAAAATCTACAAGGAACTGAACCATGTGCTTTAAAACTTTAATTTAAGATATTTCAAAAAGTGGAGTTAATCGATTTGTGCTGTAAATAGTTCATATATCATTTTAAAACTAATTTAATCTAGTATATTTAGTATCAGTAGTAATTATGTAGTAATTAATAAATCCACGTACACAAAAATAATAATAAAAAAGTTGTTAAAATTAGAGTTCATTATTTATTTTTTAATTTTTCTTCTATCAATGATTTGAAAACGTTTAAAAAACTAGACAAAAAACTCGAACCTAAACTCCTTACCCCTTTCGCCCCGAATGGTACACATACGTCCCACCAAAATATCCAAAGCTTGAATTTAACTAAAATTTTACTCTTATAAAAAATGTAACAGGTATTAATTTTGTGTATGTTATATATACCAAGAGACATATGGTTGTTGCAAATAATAGCTGACACAACATGATACAAGACACAATACAAGACACAACATGACAAGACAAGACTATACCAGAATAGATCAGACCAGATTAGACTTGAAAAGACAAGATAAAACCAGAGACCAATAATATATGATTTACAAGATTTGGGAAGAGCATCATAATAGACTGAACAAGACTGACATGTCTGGGCACGAATGGTCAAGGTTCAACGAGAAAATTTTGGAACAAAATTGGACAAGAGTAAACAATATCGGATGGATATGACTATCTACAAAATTTGATAAGACTGAATAATGGACAAAATTGGAGAAGAATATATGAGATAAGATTAGATATATATATATATATATATATATATATATATATATATATATATATATATATATATATATGTATATATATATATAAATAAATATATATATATATATATATATATATATATATATATATATATATATATATATATATATATATGTATATCACTTGTCTCTTGTGGTAAATCGACCCATGCTCGTTTTATTTTGGTTATATAGAGTATATTTATCGGCAAATTAACAAAACCATGAGATTTATTCTATTTGTGCAATATTATTTACGTTCAGGGACGAAAGGGTTAAACGAAAAAGGACAATGGAGTATTTAATTTATAAAGTGCCGTAAATTACTATGCAAAAGCCGCGATCTACCGAGCTCTGGCATAGATAAAGTTATTTTCCTGAAATATCTATTTACCTGCAACATAGAAGTATTCAAATTAACAGATACTAAACTAAACCACGTAACTTCATTTTAACACCTTACCACCTGACATACGTCTCTCAGACCCAAAGTAGCAATAATTTTCTCACCTGAGACGTATGGCAGGTGGTTAAGGGTTAAAACTAGACTACATTTCTAATCAAATTAGTTGCCGCGAGATTTTTGTTTAGTACGGACGTGAACTGCTCCCTGCAAGTATTTACAAACATTGTTAGTGTTTAGTGATCACGTAATGCAAACTTTTTTCCCATTACAGCTCCGAGAAGTAATTTCCCTTTTATTAAATCTCGCAAAGTGAGGATAGAATTACGTTTCAGGTGAGCGCATATTAATAATTTAATAAGAAATTATATAAAAAAAAAGATATAAGTGGAAACAAAGTTTATAAAATTGCTAAAATCTCTGTTGATGTAATGGTAATTAAGATATAGCACTATTTAAATTATAAGTTACGGTATAAATAAAGTAAACTAATGATACTAAACTTACGTGAAGTGCACAAACACACAATTGTACATACAAAATATTTTACAATATATAAAAACAAATCCAGGAAAAAGGTCTCTACATTACTAGCCGGAATAGACAGACTTCTTCTTCTTAGACTTTTGTATAGGCACGTGTTCCTGTTTCTTTAAGTTCTTCCGTAGTCTCTGATCTCCTATGATATGGATGTCCAGGAGTCTGCCCATCTCTTTTGTGGCCTTCCAGGTGGTCTTGAATTGTTGGGTCTTTGTGGCCCAGTTAACGATCCGTTGTGGGATCATGCGTTTCACCTGGTCCCGCCAGTGCTTTCGACAGTCTCTTGTCCAGCATACGACATCTTGTATTTGTAGATCCTCTCTGATTGTGGAGCTCCTGATTTGGTCTCTTAGCGTGACCCCCTTTATCGCTCGTAGGGTGCGCATCTCTGTCGTTCTTAAGGCTTATTTGGTAACTGCTGTGTGGGCTCTTGTTTCGGCTGCGTATGTGGGAATTGATTGGTCTTATTGCGGTTTTGTATATTCGGATTTTACCTCTTTAGATATATGCTTATTTCTCCACATTATATTGTTTATTGCACCGGATATTTTTCAGATCTTATTGGTGGCTGCTCGGGTTTCCATCTTAAGGTTTCTGTCGCTTGATATTTCTATGCCGAGGTATGTGAAGCTCATCACTTGTTCTATTACCGTACCGTCGAGTTCTAATTTGCATCTTGTTGGGTATCTGCGGGCTACCATGCATTTGGTTTTTTGGTGGGATATGTCGAGGTTGTATTTCTTTGCTGATTCCGAGAATGTCTTTAATAATCGTTGCATATCGTCTTCGTTGTCTGCCATTAGCGTTGAATCATCTGCATAGCATAGGATATTGAAGGATTGGTTTCCCATTCTGTATCCCGCTTTAAGGTTCTTTACTGTGGTTATTATGTTATCCATTATGATGTTAAATAGGGTCGGGCTCATGCTGGAATAGAGAGACGTAATGACAAATTTGCTGCGCCACCAGGCTGCCTACTGTGATAGACGGCCGCCGCCGCCCCTCAAACTCGGACATAGTATAGTATTCTATTTTGAGGCGTTAGATATTTGCAAAATCCCTCTGAAGGACTAGTGATAATAATATAGACAAAGACTACAGAGAAAACTAAATTAAAGAACAAGCCAGGAGGCAAGAATAAACAGAAATGCCGAAATGACAAATGTTATTGAGACAAAATGAGAAAATGTAGATACCACTAGACCGGCTGGCATTTACCGAGATGTCGAACCTTTTAGAGTAGTAGGTCAAATTTTGTTCATTCTATTTTTCGTTCTAGCTCGTGGGTCACCAGGTCAGTGCTATCATTTGTAAAGAGAAGGGAGATTAAAGACTACTTTTTTTGTTCTCATTTTTATGGGCTTTTAAAGGCTCTATAAAGTTTAAATTTTCTTCTTGTGTTATAACTTCTACTTTTGCAAGTGAAGATCAAAAAGTAAAGGTCGAAGTTAAAAAAGTTATATCATTGAGCGGATACCATGAATTATCACACCAGGTGACACCATGCACAGCCAGCAGACGACCGTGCATTGACTCTTTAAATGGGCGAGGAGTAAAGAAAGTCTCATATACCTGTGTATTTAAAGAGAAATCTGTTGTCGTTTATTTTCAAATAGTTTTTAATATTCGGTTCATATTTCGTATTCATTTTTATAGCACATTTCTCAGTTAAGGTACATTTTCAAGTTTATTTCTATTCTTATATTTTACAAAATTTATCAGAAGAAAATAATTTTTCACAATATGTCGACACAAACATTGATAAAAGAGCATTAGTAAATTTCTTCATTGATGCCAAATTATTTGGTAAAGAATCCCATACATGTAATATAACATTTTCAAATATTTACGAGGAATCATTATTACCTACAATATATACATCTACACCCTGTTCACATTTTTTCATCTGTTCAAATTTAATTTTTAATTGCAGTTACTTCTTCTTCTTGTTTCGAATAGGCCCACTTTGGACCACGCTTGTTCATCTATCGGGCTTCGATCTTTGCCCAGTATTGTCGCACCTTCTGCCGGTGTAACTCCTTTCTCTCTTACATCCAGGGAGTACCTTTCCTTCGGGGTTTTTCCTGGAATCCACGGATTTTCTTCAGGGTACATCTCTCATTTTTGGTTGGTTTTGGAGATTTGTTATTCCCAGTTCTTTAAAATCCTTCTCGCTTTCTGTCAACCAAGTGGTACGAACCTTCTTGTTTTTCCAGAAGGTGAACAGACGGTTGGTTAATCGGTTTGGAGGCAATTTTACAATTTTTGGAGGCAAGTTTGGCCATAGAAAGCTACCTTTCTTTTCCTTGCACATTAAGAGAGCCTGTCAATATGTTCGTAGAGCTCAGAGTTATGTCGCCTTCGGAATTCCCCATCTTCCTTTACCGGGCATAGGATCTTGCTGATGATTTTCCTCTCTCTGATTTCCAATTTCTCTTCCAGACCTCTTCGGTTCAAGGAAAGACATATCATGTCAAACAGGGCTTCTGGTCGGGCGACTGATGTGTAAGTTTCAGGTTTCGTGACAGGCATTTCTTATAGTAGGTGTTCTTAGTCAGTGAATAGGCTAATTCTAACTTGTTAACTCTCATGGATAATGATGCTCTTTCTAAAAAGTTGGGTTCAATCTATTCGCCGAGATACCTAAATTTCTCAGTCCTTTTAATATTTCCCTACTCTAGTAACGGCTCTCTGTTTGCGTCTTTGGTGTTGGTGAAAAATTCCGTTTCCTCCAGCGACACTTGAAGACCCACTTGGGCAGCCTGTTTTGGGAGGCAATTTAACTGTATTGTTGGTATCTCAAGAGAATCAGCATTCAGTGCCGTGTCATCTGCAAAGGCCAGGCAATCTACAACTAGTCCATTGTTCTTACGTTCCAGGTTGATACCACTCTGAACACCTACGTTGATCAGTTGAACAGGAGTTCAGAAGAAGACACAGTTGAAGAGAGGTGGGGAAAGTCCTTCTCCTTGTCTCACTCCAGTTTTTTTTCGAAGCTTTCTGAGATCTCGCCTCTAAATTCTACCTTGAAATTAGTGCTGGTCATGGGTTTTAGGATGAACCCACTGTGATACCCACAATGAACCCACAGAGGTTTTGTTGTCTAGCCCCTGTAGTAGTTTTTCCCTATCAATGGAATCGTAGACCTTCCTAAAATCAACAAACTTAACGACCACCTTGCGGTTTCTCATCTTCGAGTATACAAGTACAGTTTTAAGATTGAGGATATGATTCTCACAGGATCCGGTCTTCCTGAATCTGCCCTGATATTCTCTCAGTTACCTATCCAGCTGATTTTCTACCCTTGTTTGTAACGCCTTGGAGTGAATTTTGTTTGTTACCGACATGAGAGAAATTCCAGTATTTTATAATTCCGGTAGTTGTTTAGATCAGTAAAATCTCCCTATTTGTGAAGCGGAGGGATCACAGGCGATTTCCAATCGAGTGGTAATTTCTCTGTTTTGGTTAGCTAGCGTACGGCATTGCTTCCAGCACTCTTCCACAGTTCAGCAACGATAGAGTTCTCTGCAGCTGCCTTATTATTCTTAAAAAGTTGAATGATCTGGCCAACTTCTTTCAATGAAGGGGGCAGCGAGTCCGGGTTTGGTGTTGTTTATTTCTAGTCGAAGTCTTCGCTGGGTGGATCACAGTTGAGTAGATTTTTACTGTACTTAGCTAAAAGGTGGCATTTGTCCTCGCTAAAAGCTAGTGTGCCTTGTGAGTCTCTGAAGTGGAGGCTTGGCGGAGCGTATTTTCTGAGTATCTGCTTGAAGGTTTCAAAGAAATCTCTGGAGTTATTCTTACTAAAGGTTTATTCAATTTGGGTTAGTTGGGTTTGTGTGAAGGTCCGTTTGGTTCCTCGAAATATCTTGGCTGTAACCTTTCTTTGTTCCAAAAATTTATGCCAATTTTCCTTTGTCTTTTTAGAATTCGACTTCACACAGGCTGTCTGTCTGTCTATTGCATTGTCACAATTTCCAGTCCACCACAGATGCTTCCTCCTTCTAGCGAGAGGGGCGAGTTCATTGGTCGCATTGACAAGAGTTTGCTTCAGTGGGTCCCAGCTGTATAGATCTATATTGTTCAATCTCTGACTAGCTTCTTGACTGTTCTTAAGTCGCTCTTGATGTAGAGCGTTTTACTATCTAACAATTGGGTTATTGAATAAAAAAAATTATCGATTTTTTTTGGATTTATTTTAAAACCTTATTATAAATAATTTGGATGTGCGTTGCGAAAAAGTTAAAAAAAAATGTTCAATTAATTATAAACAATTTAAAAGTGATAAAATTTTGAAAATAGTCACGTGACTCCAAACGCGCAATAATTTGTTTGTGAAGTCAAAAAGGTGAAACTTCATTCACATTCAAAACACATTCAACATTCAAACATAAACATTGTTTATAAAATTGGTTTCCATTGGTTTCGACGTTTAACAATGTGGGACATTTGAAAACATTTTTTGAGTTCTTTTTATAGTACCCACTCCTACGAGATGGTAAGAAACAAGCACGATAACTTTTAATATTTGACTTTTATTATTTGACATGTCTACTACAACTACTGTATCAACAAAGTCAGGAGCGGGTAGAAATTACATATTTTACGTCACAACGGTACCGATGCGTTTTCGGTACCGAGTTTAAAAATATATTTTCAATTTTTTATAACATTTTAATTACAACGAAAAAAATAAAACAAAAAAGAGTTTTGTCATAAAACTTATACCGGCAAATCTGCACATTTGCCGATTTTGTAATTCGACCAGTTGTAATGTTTGTACTTTTAATTCAAATAAAAAAAATAAGTTTGTATGACAAAATAAATTATTATTTATAAATTATCTAAACCCTTTAGGCAATGCTTTGACGGTAAAAAAGAATTTTTTCTCAGAAAACAAAAAAGTTATAATGCTTTTTCCAAAAAGTGGTCAACTCTCCTGGACTTAGCCTATATATATATATATATATATATATATATATATATATATATATATGTATGTTGTATTTGAGGTTTTCGCGGATAGATACCTGTGTTGTATTGTTTCCTCGGGGATTCCGCGTTGATGCTGAGGGTTGGCTCTGAAGAGAACCGGATTCTCGACGTTTCGGCGAACTAACATTCGCCATCCTCAAGAGATATATGCGTCCGTGCGGGTCAACCGTTAGACGCATACTGCTAGGGCCATATATATACGCAAATATATATATATATATATATATATATATATATATATATATATATATATATATATATATATATATATACATATATATGTTGTATTGTTTTCTCGGGGATTCCGCGTTGATGCTGAGGGTTAGCTCTGAAAAGAACCGGATTCTCGACGTTTCGGCGAACTAACATTCGCCATTCTCAAGAGATATATGCGTCCGTGCGGGTCAACCGTTAGACGCATACTGTCCCTATTTGTCCCTAAGTATGCGTCTAACGGTTGACCCGCACGGACGCATATATCTCTTGAGAATGGCGAATGTTAGTTCGCCGAAACGTCGAGAATCCGGTTCTTTTCAGAGCCAACCCTCAGCATCAACGCGGAATCCCCGAGAAAACAATACAACATATATATGTATATATATATATATATATATATATATATATATATATATATATATATATATGCGTATATATATGGCCCTAGCAGTATGCGTCTAACGGTTGACCCGCACGGACGCATATATCTCTTGAGAATGGCGAATGTTAGTTCGCCGAAACGTCGAGAATCCGGTTCTTTTCAGAGCCAACCCTCTAGGAACGCAGAATCCCCGAGAAAACAATACAGCACAGAAATCTATCCGCGAAAACCTCAAATACAACATATATATATATATATATATATATATATATATATATATATATATATATATATATATATATATATATATATTTATATATATATATATATATATATATATATATATATATATATATTTATATATATATATATATATATATACGGGGTCATGAAATTCTGGCATGTGCCAGATTTTTAATTTTGCTCCCCCGAAAAAATTGGCAAAAAAGGAGATAATAATAATGCCAACCACAGCAAAACATCTGCTGCCGTACGGACTCACTACCTGTACGATGCGAGTGAATGGAATAAATTATCACCGACTCACTCGCCCTGGGCTCAAGCCCACCTGCTAAAATCAACCACGAACTTGGCATGATGGAAACACAATCTACAATGCAATTACCTCAGGCCCTAGCTATGACGAGCGAAGCTCATTCAAAAAACCTGGTCATTCGAATTCTGGGGGACCAGGACATCATGCAGGGAAGAGTCGGAGCTTCCGAAAATTCCTCAAACCCAAGAGTAAGCACTTCATTGGTACTCTCAACATACAGACGCTGACCAAAACAGGAAAACTAAAGACGCTAACGGATACCTGCGATAAATTCAGTATCTTCATACTTGCAGTACAAGAAACACGATTTCGTGATTGTGATCACTTTGACTCTGTTGGATATCATATCTACAATGGAAAGCCTGCAGTCAAGCTAAGAAATAGTAATTTTCATATATTGGGAACCGCATTTCTAGTACATAACAGTATCCAGAACTCTGTGCTAGAGTTCTCATCACCTTCGGAACGGATCTCCCTACTCACAATTAAATGCGCTAACAAGGCCTACACACTGATTAACGCACATGCTCCTGTTAACAATGACCCTGATAAGAACAAAGTGGAGAAGTTCTGGTCACAGCTAGAACGGGCACTCAACAAGATCCCTCAACACCATATCAAGATCCTCCTCGGAGATTTCAATGCACAAATCGGCAGAGGAAGGGAGCACTGGCACATCACTGGGAATTTCTCGGCACACAAAAAGACAAATGCCAATGGACATCGTCTAATCAACATATGTGGAATGGCTAACCTCCAACTAATGTCCACGCACTTTAAAAAACCACCATGCAAGATGACAACCTGGAAATAACCAATTAAATACATCGGCGAATACCAAATCGATCACGTAGCGATAACCAGAAAATCCTCCCCAGAAATCATGAACGTGAGGGTACGCAAGGGTTACGTGGAGTCCGACCATTATATTTCCCAAATTAAAACCTGCTTCTAACCTCACAGAAGGAAGTGTCAAAATTCTAAATTCCCGCGTATAGATCCAAAATACCTAAAAGAACACGCGGAGGACTTCGCACAATCACTACAGACCGACACACAAACATGGGACGAACTTCTCCAGACAATCCAGCAATCAGCAAGGAAACTCGGTCAACCGCCATGAAAACGAAAACACAGATGGTGGACATTATAATGCGACGGGTCCCTTGAATCCCGTATGCTTGCGTGGAAGATTTGGAATAGCAACAAGACACAAGAGAATTGGCAGAATTTTTTAAAAATGCAGAGGGAAACATCCTAAACGATCAGACGCATTAAACGGACATACCATTTCAAAAAATTAGAGGAAATCGACAATGAGTTCAAGCAAAATAACACGCGAAATTTCTACAGAACATTTAAGGAAGAACTGATGATCTACAAGCCACCGAGCCTCTGCTTCCGTCGGCCTGATGGAACCCTTGAAACCAACACAAAAGCGAACTGCGAAATTCTAAAACAGTACTTCGAGAAGCTACACAACTGTGAACCCCCTGAAGTAAGACTCCAATGCCACATAGCCGCCCCAAACCAGGACTCTATTCCACCAACACATGAGGAAATACGAAACATCATATTACACCTAAAAAACAACAAAGCACCAGGGGAAGAAAGCTTATTCGCTGAAATGCTCAAGATCGGAGGTGAACTCTTGATTGACGGACTGCAAGCTGTCATTGGAAATACATGGAAGAGCGGCATCATACCAGCGGACTGGAAAATTGCTTTAATCCACCCACTACACGAAAAGGGCGACAAGACTGATCCAAACAATTACCGAGGCATTTCCCTTCTATCAATTGCCTACAAAGTTCTCTCACGTGCCTTCCTCACAAAACTGGAAGAACAGACAGAACATCTGATCGGTGAATATCAGGCAGGTTTCCGACGGCACCGATCATACGCGGAATAAATCTGTAACCTGAAGATGATACTGCAACATCGCCAGCCCAACCGCACAGTTGTCACTTTCGTAGACTTTAAGAAAGCCTATGACTCGATTGACCGCTAACTCTGATTAATATACTTCGTGAGTACGGTATGGATAGTAAAACAACCACGTTAATCGAACAGACTTTGTCAGGCACAACATCTAAAGTAAAATTCATGGATGAAATCTCCGAGCCTTTTCAAATCAGTACTGGAGTAAGACAGGGTGATGGATTGTCCCCACTCCTCTTTAACCTGGTACTAGATAAGATAATTAAATTATGGGAGAAATAAGTACCTGGAGTATATATGGGAACAAAGAACAAACGAATCAACATAAAGTACCTCGCTTTTGCTGACGACCTTGCAATAATCACCCCGACTACTGAAGAAGCCAAACACGCTATCGAAGAACTTCATGAAATCGCCATCAGGACCGGCTTTCAAATCTCTTACGAGAAAACGCAATACATAGACTCTAAAAGCTCAAATATGACACATCATGCTACCAAATATGGCAACATCATGCAAGTTACGCACTTCAAGTACCTAGGTGAAATAATTGGAAACATTGGTAAGGAAAGAATGGCTAACAAAACACGTGCGGAGAAGTTACGCAAAGCCTATGCAATCACCTGGAATATGTACAACAAAAAATCACTTTCTTCCAAAGCAAAACTCCGTCACTACCATACAGTCATTCTTCCAGAAACACTCTATGCAATTGAGACTTTATCATTAACTATCTACATCAATGATATTGAGAAAGTAGAACGTCAGATACTGAGAAAAATATTTGGACCCAAGGTACAAGATGGTATCTCGATGCGTAAAAGCTCACAAGAACTGTATTCCCTGACAGAACGATTCTCCTCAGTTGCACGGAAAAGACGTCTGAAATTTTACGGTCATATAGCACGAATGGAAGACTCTCGATTGACCAAGAAAATCTTCCACATCATCAATGGAACCCGACAGTCCAAAGTACGCTGCCTGGTAGACACCAAACATGACCTCTCAGTAATCAATATAGACCCATTGGCAACTACGCGAACTAAATACAGGCAGGAAATAAATGCACATAACTTCATATCAAAGAATCCAACAGCTAAGAGTTTGAAACTAAAAAACGCATGGACGCAAGAAAGGAGACAGGCCCAGAGCGAAAGGATGAGGAAGTTTTGGGAAGATAAAAAGAACAAGACCAGTGCTAAGTAATGGTTCTACGCGCTCCTTAGAGGGCTATTCAAAAAGAATTGCATTTCTTACAAATTAAAGTTTTCTAACTTACCTATATATAGATGGCGACTAGTACTAATTAACCTAGGCGATTCTCGGAAAAATCCATTGTAAACTTTTGTTAAACTCGATTTGTTGGTTGATCTTGCAACGCGGATTACTACACTCGAGATAACTATTCTGCAAGCCGTCTCTTTGAAAATTACGCTTCAGAATTCAAGTTTATCAGCAGTATAACCGGCAGCCCCAACAACGTCCTCTACTATGTTTTCGTTGCGCAAATAAACACAGGGGCGTATCGCAGAAAATATTCCACGAAATCTTAATTATACGCCGGAACGATTCAAAAACAGTATTAACTATTTAACTTAATAAATAAATTGATTTCTTATCATTTTGTTTGTATAGTTCTAGTTGAACACCTCCTTGGGAGCAGATCAATACTGCTTTAAGACTTATTTTCGGATCAGTTTCAATATTTATGCATCTATTTTGTTACATGACCAAGTCGAGAGGTCAAATATCAAAGAACAAATTTTTTTTATCAACTTACGTTACCCCCGTTGACTTGTGAATTGCAAACGTCAAAATATATACACAGTGTTGTTGTATTACACCTTCGAGAAGAACTCTTCTACTTCGTATTGTTCAATGTTATTTAGGAGTTGGACTAGCTGTTTCTACATTATAAGTTATTATTAATTTGTTTGATTTGTTGAGGCAGAGCATTGAAGTGTTTCGTGGTAATATACATGCTAATATTTTTAACAACATTCTTTCGTCATCGTATCTTATAATAATATATATATATATATATATATATATATATATATATATATATATATATATATATATATTTATATATATATATATTTATATATATATATATATATATATATATATATAGATTATTATTATTATAAGATACTTTGACGAAAGAATGTTGTTAAAAATATTAGCATGTATATTCCAACTCCAAAATAACATTGAACCATACGAAGTAGTAGAGTTCTTCTCGAAGGTGTAATACAAATAGTGATGTATCTCCTATTCGTACCAGCGACACCTTTCATTTAGAACGTATTTTAATGTACTTAATTTACTTGATTAAATAATGAAATAAATATTTTTGAATTTTGAATATGAATTTACAATGAAATTCAATGAGAGGATGTGGAATATATTGCTTAAGATATTGAATAAAACCAATGTTTTGCATTATCAAATTCTTTAGAAATATCAAAACTGGAAAGTGCACCCTTTCAACGTTATTAGTTTCGAAAACATTTCGTGCAAGACCATTTACATCATTACTCTCATCTAATAAATAGATATCTAACTTTTTTGTTACAAATTACACACATAGCCTTTTTATTCTCTTCAATCACACCATATTTATCAAACTATTATGTTTAGTCTGGTCTGGGATTTGAATCGTTTGTTTTTCTTTTTTTTTACCGCACCCACATTATAGGTCTACAATTATAAACATATTTAATATTCATACTTTTGTAGTTGAAAAATTTTAATAAAAAAGCAATAATAACGACGAGTTACTGAACATTTCTAAAGGTTTATAAAAATCAACACGTGGGTCACTTAAAAGCTTGTGTGGTATCATTTTCTTCTAGAGACTAGACAAACAAATATATACTCGATGTATAAGCTCTATTATAAGAAAAGGAAAAACGACAAAAAGAATCTGAAAAGAGACTCTTAAATGGGTTTGATTAAGGTCCATTTTAAGCAGCATTTGCAATAATGGCGTCCTCGAATTTTGTTTTCCGAGAAACATTTAAAACGAGCTGAATTTTTCCGAACAAATTTTATGAAGAAAACAATATTGCTATTGTTCCGTTAAAAAATTATAAGCAAATTTGCTAACAAAAGTATTATCACAAATTCACAATCGTCACGACCTTTTGTAGCTCTAACAAATAATCTGTTGGCTATTTAGTATTATTTATTAATTTAACATTACAAGAGAGACAAAGTTATGCAGATAAGCAATAAAACTAATTTTCAATGTGACCACCTCAACTTTAAATCAAATCAATTGTATTTTAAATATATGATGAACATGATGATATGAATATGATGATATATGATGAACTATATGATGATATACCCAAGTACATATTAAAACATGTCAAAATTACAAAAATTGGTACTTACGTATGAACGCCACCGCAGCGAGAGGGCGAGCTACCGCGTGATATGTGGTCTGGATTTATCTGCCCCGTTATAACCTAATCTAACCATCCATTTTGTTCACTCTGTAGCTGCGGTGGCGTTAGTATGTAAGTACCCAAAAATAAAATGCTAAATTCTAGCTACATAAGAGAAGTTCCACAGAACAATTTATTATAAGTAATTAGGCCAAATAATAAAATATACATATCACAGGCGTATTTTGCTTGAGGTGAATTCTTCAACACTGTAAAAGGTTTGGACGGTAAAAATATCTTTAAATTTTCTTGTAAAAGCTTTGGTGTTTTCTTGCTTTAAGTTAGTTGGGATACAATTATGTATAAATTTACCTATTCTGCTTGGGGCTTTGCTAGATATTGTGAGGTGTATCAAATTTGTTGCGTACCTTGTGTTGTATATGTCTTGCCCAGTCGAAAACTGACTTTTGTTTTTATGTATATAAAAACTTCTAAACGCCTATCCAATCTCCGCCCGGCAGCCTAACGAAACTTTTCTCTAGATAGTTCATAGCAAGCATTGCTGATTTTTTCTTTTACATATTCGAAGTCAACAAATGGTGTGTTGGAAACTTTTTTTATCAAAGTTCCCCACAGGCAAAGTCGTGTGATTTAGGCGCCCACTGTATCGGTTCATTTATATTTATCTAATTTTCTTCGTATATATAATTTAAATATTGTTGGAGAATTCTTGCTTCTGCAATTATGTAGGTAACCCATAGTTGCTCGCAGCTGTAAAGGAACATTTTTGAGAAAAAACAGGAAGTTCAAAATATCTTCTTCTTCTTGCAGTCCTTCTCCTACCGGAGGTTGGACACCATCATGACTATTCTTATCCTGTTCACCGCTGCTCTGAACAGTTCCGTGCTGCTACAGCTGAACCACTCGCGCAGGTTCTTCAGCCAGGATACTCTACGCCTACCAATACTCCTGGTTCCTTTAATTTTTCCCTGCATAATAAGTCTTAGAAGACTATATTTGGGGCCTCTCATGACATGGCCTAGATATTCCAGTTTCCTTTTCTTAATGGTCAGCACGACTTCGCATTCCTTTTTTACCTTTTCAAGTACCTGTTTGTTGGTGACTTTATCTTTCCAGGATATTCTAAACATTCTGCGATAACACCACATCTCGAACGCTTCCAACCGTTTTAGTTCAGGTTTCTTTAGGGTCCAGGCTTCAACTCCGTATAGCAGGGTAGAGAACAAATAACAGCGTTGTATTCTAATTCGTAATTCTATATTAGTGTCTCTGTTACAAATAAACTTTTTCATTTTCATAAACGCTGATCTTGCTATCTCCACCCTTCTTCCTATCTCACCTGCCTGGTCGCTCGTTTTGTCTAGCACGGTTACAAGATATTTGTAGGAATCTACTCTTTCAATTATGGTATTGTTGATATTTAGTTGCACTTGTTGGTTATGTGCCTTAGAAACTACCATACACTTAGTTTTTGAAAGATTCATTTGAAGTCCATAAGCTTCACATTGGTGGTTTACTCTTTCGAGTATGTGTTGTAGTTCTGCTTCGCTACCTGCCAATAATACCGTATCGTCGGCATATCTGATGTTATTTATTACCTCTCCGTTTATGTTTATACCTATTGGTTCTCCTAATAAAGCTTCTTCAAATATGGCTTCACTGTATATGTTGAATAATAACGGGGATAGGATGCAGCTTTGTCTAACTCCGCGGCGTATTTCTATTTCGTCTGTCAGTTCATTTTCGATTTTTACAACTGCACTTTGTCCCCAATATAGGTTGGTAATTATCCTGACGTCTTTCCGGTCTAAATTCTTTCTAAGTATTAGTTGTTGTAATTTGTAATGCTGAACTTTATCGAAAGCCTTTTGGAAATCGATGAAGCACACAAACAGGTCTTGATTTATGTCTGGGCATCTTTGAAAAAGAATATTTATTCCGAAGAGTGCTTCTCTTGTTCCAAGCCCTTCTCTAAATCTAAATTGGCTATCACTTATGTCCTCTTCTAGTTTTCGATAAATTCTTTTATGGATGATTTTTAGAAAGATTTTTGGTGCATGGCTCATAAGTGTAATAGTCCTATAATCTGTGCACTCTCTAGCATTTGCTTTTTTAGGGATCAATACAAATGTCGATAAAAGCCATTGTTTCGGTATGATGCCTGTGTCATATATTGTGTCAAACAGGTCTAGGAGACTATCTGTTAGATGTTCATCGAATAATTTTAATATCTCAGCTGGTATTTGAACCGGCCCCGTAGCCTTTCTTGGCTTCATACTGTTAAGGGCATATTCGAGTTCATGTTTCATTATTTTAGGTTCTTCGTCTTCTACTCTTATTGGTACTTGTGTTGGTCTTTCATCATTAAAGAGTTCCCGCACGTAGGTTTCCCATCTCGTTACTTTTTCTTTCACATCTGTTATTATGCGGCCATCCGCGCTCTTGATCACATGGTTAGCTTGGAATGTTTTTCTAGCTCCTGTCATCTCTTTGATTTTTTTGTGCATATGAAAGCTGTCATAGTTTCTTTCGTTCATTTCTATTTCTTCACATTGTTTAGAGATCCACTCTGATTTTGCCTTTTTTATTTCTGTTTGAATCGTTTTATGTAAGATTTTATATTGTTTTTCATTTTGGTTCTTATGGGTCCCGCGTTCATCCATGAGCTCTATGATTTTCTCAGTCATCCAATATTTCCTTTTTGTTGCTTTCCTAGTTAGGTTTTCTTTCACTATTGCTGTCAGAACTGTTTGAGCTCGATTCCATCTTATGTCGACATCTTGATGTAGTTCATTTTCTTTCATTGCTGTTGTTACATTTTGCTTTATCTGGTCAACTACAACTTGTATCGTGTATCTTTTTATCCTTAAGAAGTTGAATATCTATGTTGTTGTTCTGTTTTTTTTATGATCTTCTTTAGTTTAACTTGTACCTTTGCTATTACAGGATTGTGATCTGAGTGGATGTCAGCTCCAGGGTAAGTTCTCACTGCTTTTACGGCATTTTTATATCTATTTCTGATGAGCACATAATCTATTTGATTTCGTATGATTTTCTCCTTTGTATGGGCTAGAGATGTCCAGGTATACAGCCTTCTTTTAGGGAGCTGAAAGAGTGTGTTGGTGATTATAAAATTCTTATCTTGACAGAACTGAATCAGACGGTCACCGCGCTCGTTCCGATCCCCGAGGCCAAATTCACCAGTGCAGCCAATTACCTTTGTTTTTCCTACCTTGGCGTTAAAATCGCCCATCACTATGGTCACTTCGCAACGATTTATAATTCTTAGTACTGCATTTAGTTGTGTATAGAATTCTTCAACTTCCTCATCTTCTTTATCTGTAGTTGGTGCGTATATTTGGATCACGTTCATAATTCCAGTATTTGTCTTTAATTGTATCATTACTACTCTATCTGAATAGGGAGTAAAGTTTGTAACTGACCTGTTTAACTTTTTGTTTAGGATTATTCCTACTCCGTACTGATGTTTTGGGTCATTGTTTCCTGAGTAGTATAGCATTCCATTATCTGTATTTATCGAGCCTATTCCTGCCCAACTTACATCGCTTACCCCAAGTAAGTCCACTTTTAGTCTTTCCATCTCAAGTACTATGTGGTCTAATCTTCTTGGCGAGTATAGACTTCTTGCATTCCATGTGCCTACTCTTAACGTGTCTGATCTCAATGACACTCTTTTTGCCACGACCTCATTCAAAACCGCCTCCCCCGGAGATCCGATTGGGAGACTTTATACTCCGGAATAATTTGCTGTGAATTTCATCGTCATAATGGTGATTCTAGAGATATCCACAAGGATCTTTAATGCAATAGTTTCTTCTTGCTTTTTGCATTCTTATGCCGTTGACCGCTTCAGCAGTTTTTCCGCCTTCAGAATTGGTTTCTCAACTCTTGGACAAAAGAGTGCCCTAACATTTTCTAGCTCTTCCACCCATAGCTGTTGGCTAGTTAATGCTTGCTACTTATCCCGGTAGCACTTCGGTCCGCCGTTCTGGGGCTGTTGTGAGAATACATTTCCGTTATTCTCGTTGGAATGGTTATACCGCCATGACTCGGTCGCCAGAGCCTCGTTCGTTATCTAGCAGCGGGCACCGCGTGCAGGAGAGGTTGACATTTGGGTCGGACTTACTTGGTGATTATTGCCGTCACCCCTTACCCACCAACGGGTAATATTGAGAATACATCCTTCCATATTACCCGGTATGTGATGTTAAAACTGGATATATTTTCAAAATTTTTAAAGGTAAAGTAGCTGAGCAGTCGGCGTTTACTGCTCTTGGGACCACCAATGTTGGGCATTAGTTGCTGTATTGCTGCCATTGTCCTCATCCCCTTTGCTGAAGTTTCTGATACGTGCGGTCTAAAAGATAATGGCTTGTCTATTACTATGCCCAGGTATTTTATTTGATGATTTCGGATTATTGTCAGTTTTCCAATTTTAAATTTTATTGGTTGGACCTTTTTTGTCCTATGAGACGGACCGCCGCAATTTTTTCTGGCTCTAGATTGAGATTTTTTAATTTCATCCAATTAATGATTTGCTTTATAGCGTGGTTTGCTGTCTGCTGTTACCACTAGGCTGTTACCACTAGAGCCAAGTCGTTTGCAAAGCCTATCGTTGTCCTCCCAAATGGCAGTCTTAATCCCAGCACATCGTCCTATAGAATGTTCCACAAGGTTGAGCCTAATGTCGTTCCTTGTGGAACACTGCTGCTGATGCTTCTCTCTTCCGTTTTCCGAGCCCATTTGAGGATTAACTTTCTATCGATAAGGTAGCTTCTCACCATACTTAGTAGATAAGGTGATATACCTCTCGATGTTAGGTCTTCCATGATATGCTTCCAGCTAGCGCTGTTAAATGCGTCTCTAACAACAAAGGTTAACAGCGCAGACAGTTTCCTTGTTCTTTTCGTGCCAGACTTCGCCTTTTCGGCAATCTCTCTGACTGATCTTAGCGCGTCAATTGTTGATTTTCCTTGTCTGTAGCCAACTTGTTTTTCTGACAGACGATGCCCAGTCTCAAGTTCTCTTTTTATTCTGCTTCGCAAGACTTTTCCCGACACATCCAGTAAGAAAATATGCCTATAGGATGTGGAGTTTCCTATTTCTTTATCTCCTTTTCTGATGAGAACGAGCATTGACCTTTTCCATCTGGCCGGAAAGTTTTCCGCTGTGAGCAGCGTGTTGATCATGTACAATGCGAAGCATGATTGGTGCTGGGCAGCTATTTTTACAACTTCAGGTGGTATTCCATCTGGCCCCGGTGCTCTGTTCTTAATTCGCCTGCTTGAGAGCGATAATTCTTCGGCAGTGAAGAGAGGTATATCGGTGACTTCGGGCTGTTGCCAATCGAATGGAGTGTGGTCTGAAAAAAGCACATCAGCTACTCTACATACTGCTTCTATTGTTAATGGAGGAATTTGTGAGCAAATTTTCATATTTTTTCTTAAGATTTGGAAGAAACATGTTCCCCTACATGTGTCATTTTCTAGCTCAGAGCATAGTTTTTTTCAGTGGTCTTGCTTAGTTTTATTTATTATCTGCCGCTACTCCTTTATTGGGCTGTTATATATCTGACTTGCCGCTTTTGTAACTTCGTTATTAGCATGTTTTATCTTTCGCGTTGGTACTTCCTCCTCGCAGTGGTGCAAGCAGCTCTTATGCTCGAAATTTCATCGGTCCACCAGTATGTTGCTTTTTTAATTTTTGGTCGTCCTTCCCCAGTTACGGAGTTTTTACATGCTTTACGCATCGCCTGAGCCAGATTATCTGCAAATTTTGTGTCGCTATTACTTAGGTCTTGAGTTAGGCATTCTTTATTTTTTTCCTGATTCAGCTGCTTTATTGTCCACCTAGATCTTGATAGGTGATTCCTTTTGACATTCTGTTTTCCTGTATACTGTAGATGATGTAGCGGTGGTCACTCAAGGCTTCCTTATCCAGCACTCTCCAGCCCTGTAGCTTGCTTGCGATTAAATTATTGCAGAACGTGATACTTAATGGACTGAGAGTTTCCTCGCCAAAACGTGTAGTCATTTCTCTGGTTTTGTACCAATAGATCTAGTTCCGCAGCCCAATACGTTACCAGGTTTCTTCTTTTGTCCATGCCTGACGAACCCCAATGGGGGGACTTAGCGTAGAAAGAACTTAGCGACTTAGCGTAGCGAAGACTTTAGCTCTTAGTTTTGCATTGGGAGAAAAGTAGCAGCTGTATATTATAGATTGGGGCAAATCGACCTAAGCAAATCCTGGTCCTCGGCCTGTTCTTATAACTGGTAGTTTTCGGCTCTTTATCCATATTGCTGCATCCCTTTTTTCGTGAATGAACCAGCTGCAAGTGCCCTAGCTGCAAGTTTTTTTGCTAGGTGCATATAGCAAGTTATTTTTGTTTTCTTATACGCAGACAAACAAAACTTTGTCTTTGGGTTTTATTTTATGCCATCTGTAACAATTTTACCCAATTTATGCTTTCTTGTATCCTTTAACAATCTTCCTGGAGGACCTTTTCTTCTCGATATAGCTGATGTACTTGGTGCAAGATCATCTACATTTTCCGCAGTAGGTTCGCTTATCCATTCTTTTCCTATATCATGTAAAAAACTTTCTTTTTAGAATTAGGATTTAATGTTCTAAGAACTCTAAACGCAAAAAATAGTGGACAGTTGACTAACAGCTATTTTTGTTCATTTCTTGGTACGACGTACTGTCGAGTAATATGACAAATATTGATCAACGCGATCAAAAACCTACATACATTAATTGTTAAGAACAACGCGTATTGGCTTCCAATTTATTTCTTTTGTCAACCAATCAGTATTATAATTTTCTACAATATCGGCTTAATGAGTTGTCGAAATCATTCGGAAGGCTCTTTTTGATTGCCAACATTGCAATAAAACGTTTTGATGGCGACAAAACATAGATTCTCTTTAGTTTCGCATTTTTCAAACAAAGAGGAAGGCTTCTGTTTATGCAAATAGTGCCACAAGTGTTTCGCAAGTATCAACACAATTATGAAAATAATTCATGTATATGTGATGTCATAAGTTCAAATAGGGCTGCAGAAGATTTGAAATTGTTTCTTGTAAACGGCTTCCTTCTTCACAGTAAATAAGAAAGTTAGAAAAGTAGCCGGATTTAGCTTCACAAACCAATCTTATGAGTATTCCATTTTTTGTAAATTTTTAAGCATTATAAACTTTGAAGGAAAAACGACCACGAATGGCATGACGATTTCATCAAGGGATAATTCTCTCTGCGGCTTGTAAACTTCTTGAAATTTTGGTAAAATAAGAAATAATAGGGCGATTTTTTTAAAGGCTATCTCTATCATAATTATTTGAGACATTCCATGAGTATCAAATTTCTCAAAATCGATTCTAGCTCATTACTTCAGCAAAAATCGGTGTTTCAATTGTTTTTTCTGTCGACCAATATTCATCCCTAGTGTCTTTGAGAACTCTGCCCATTAGTCGAAATAATCCGAGCATTTTTTTTCAGTTCTATTGCAGACACATATTTCCACTTTACATATTTTGAACTATCTTTAAATAACTCTATACTTTATGCGCGATTTGTTTCAGTCGTCACATATTTAAATAAATCGTCCCCAATAAATAGCCGAACAACATCAACTACACTTTCCAAATTCTTTGGCATCACAGAAACACCACTTTGTCCTAAGAATAGTGCAATAATTGGCACATTTTCTCACCAGTCCAGTTCTTCATCATCACTTTCTTCAGACTAGCTAGATGGTATTGACAAGGTTTTTTTCCTTGGAACTTTCATTCCTTCTTGGTCGAAACAATTCCTCGTAAATTTTTCTATCAAATTCACAAAACTCAGCATCACTTTGCTATATATCACCTGCATAGATATCATTATCGCAATCCATTGTAGGTGATACGGGGTTCGAATATATCACTCAAGTTTTGTAATAATTATTAAATGTTTATTTACAAATATACTAACATATAATGCTGAAATAGCGGAGCTGCAACTTACTCTGATAACTTTGATGTGTTGTCAATCTTGTGATGTTATAGGGTGTCACCTTTGTTTGTTGGCAGGGATCGTATTTATAGCCCCTTTCAGGTATGAGGAATCTTTTGTGGGGCATTGTTTCTATAACCCGATCGTAAAATATCCACTACGAAATTTGCAAATCTTACATGGGATTATAGAAACAAAGCCCAGCGTTTGTTCCTTTATAATCTATACCCGGAAGGATTTACTATCACTTGTCGCACCTTTGCAAATAAAATTAAAATTTATGTAATTACAAAAAAAATTGAGTGAGATGTTTTCGCATTCAAAAAATGACTACAAACTATTTAATTGTAGTGTGGCGTATTATATAATTATGTATTCATTCAAAAATCGAACAGTTCGAGAAACGGGTTAATACTATCATCTCTGCGGCTCTTCTGTAAGATTTGTTAAATTTGCTTAATGAAAATTGCTCTTTGCTTAAAAGCAGTTTACCGACCCCTGCACTAGACACGGAAGCAACCTTAGCCAGGCTAGAAAATGAAAAGTTAAAATAGACGGACTAGTCTACATATGAATCACAATAAAAAGCAGTTTACCGACCCCTGCACTAGACACGCAAGCAACCTTAGCCAGGCTAGAAAATGAAAAGTTAAAATAGACGGACTAGTCTACATATGAATCACAAAAAACTTGAGCAAAGAGATATGGCAACACAAATAATTCAAGTAAAAGAGACTAAGCCATCAAAAGTTAATAGGCAATACTATACCAGTAAAACGCGAGGGACGAGATCTGAAGGAAAAGTTTAGAAACATAAAACAATAATTAATATAAAAATAAGTAATTAATATAGAAACAAATAATTAACTTTGATAGAAATACTCTGTATATTTAAAAGAAAAGACATCTGTATAATGATATAGCGATAGATACAGAAAAGTAACTTGAAAATGGAAAGACGAATATACTTACTTATATTACAAGGCAGATTAAAGTAGACCTGACATTTCAAAAATAGAATGTCAGAGATTACAAAGAAAATATTAATTCAAAAGATAAATAGAAAATTGTCTAGACAGATAATTTTATATAAGGTAAGATACAAACTTCGAAAAGGTTAGATTCAGCAGAAAAAACGAATACTCTTGAAATCAAAGTAAAATTTATATGTTTGTATTGTTAGATTAGATGGACAAGAACATAAAAGTAAAACTGTAGGAGTGGTATTTGAAAAGTCAAAGTAAACTGATATGAGCATAACATTCCTTAAACAGCAAGACTAAGTAAACCAAATTGTACATTAACTTATAATAATGTACGAGATATTTAATATCATAATATCTGTTAATAATAATAATAATATACTTTATTCCTCAACAGGAAACCTCATTTACAACACAACAATTAATCAATATTTGACCAATGAAAATCAATCCGGTTACGTTACAACTTGTAAAAAAAAAAAAACATTATAGCGTGCCATCGCATCTATCACATTATAGGAACTGTTGCTCGCCGAATACAATTGAACCCGTCACTTCGAAAAGGGCGCGAGTCACACTTTTTTGACATATCACTTTTTTACGCCATTTTATTCATTGAAGCATTTTACATATTCAATGCGAAAAGAGTACATGTGTATACACCACAATACAACTTAAAAAGCAATGAAAAGGCACGTGTCCTGGACTTATCCCCCTTTCAAGTGAAACCAAACGCATCTGTCAGATATGACATAACATCACTTTATCGTGAGCTTGTCGTAAATGCTTTTAGACCTACAAAAAGGGTCTCTGGTGGCAGGAATAGTGAAAACTAAGAACATAATAAAATAAAAAAAGCCAAAATTGCTGGAAAATGATGATTAACTAACTAAATTTTTTGGAAAAATGCCTTTTCGAAATGATTATGAAGGCATAAGTTCAAAAATTTTAATTCAAAATATCCTGATCAAAATTGTGCTTTTTTAATAAATAAATATTTCAAAAAGCGTGTATGTTTTTTATTTAACAACCTCTATATTCACTTTCTTCAGCATCAATGAGTTTTTTTAATAAAAAACATATTTTTGTTGATTCTGAAAAGTTTTAATTCATTGACTCATGCCCTTTTCGAAATAATGGGTTCATTTGGTACGGGCCCCTGGAAAGTAAATTTTGTTAATATACCTAGAACTTGACCTAGGTATATGGAACTTTTTTTTTACATGAACAGGGATAAAGCATCCACATTATTATGAAGAATCTTCCTTAAAAACTTAAGTAGTAAGCTCTTGTCCTCTGGTGGCCAACGAAGTGATGCCATGTCGTTCCAAGAGAATATTTTGATCCACACCGCATTCGGGATAGACACCATCTACTCTGTACGATAAATACTTTAAGAATTTGCGGCGAATACGGTCCAGTGGCATGATCTGATTCATGTAGTATGGATAAGACACCCATATTCGAGTTTGCTTATTTCAAATGCAAAATACAATAACTTTACGAGACTTTATTATAACTATTCAGAGACATCGATTGCAAGATGCACAAATTTTCATAATAAAACCTGATATTCTAGAAGCAGACATTGCAATGTCTAGTAAAATTTTAATCAGAGGTGAATAAGATGCCCAAATACCTTATCTCCATGCAGTCTTTAAGTTGAAGTCCATTCACTGTGTATGATGTTGTGAAATGGTTAGATTTCCGAGAAAATGTACATCGAGCAGCATTTATCAACATTAAGGTACAGTTTGTGAGTTTCACACTAGGATACTAATTTGGTAATGTCGAGGAAAGCTTGAGTAGTCGCGTTGTTGAAACCGGGATAGGATCCTGCAAAACCTAAAAGCATTCGACCTGTATCATTACTTTGTCATCTCTTCAATGTCTTCGAAAGATTGATACCGAATCGCGAATCTACTAAAATAGACAAAACCATAATACCAGAGCAAGTATGGTTTCTACCGGGAAGGTCTTTCTGCGCCCAAGTTCTAAACTTAACTCAACATATTGAAAATGGCTTCGAGCGTAAGAAAATTACCGGTGTAGACTTTACAGACCTGACAGCTGCATATGATACCATAAACCACAAAAAAGCAGTGGAGAAATTGTATCATCTTACCAAGGACTATCGCCTAGCTGGACTGGTGAAAAACCTTCTATGTTAAACTGCAGGGAAAAATGAGTCAATGGAGAGACCATCCTCTGTTCTGTGGTTATCCGCACAACCATAGGGAAGTGTGCTGGTTCCTATGCTTTTCAACGTATATACTAATGAACGTATATACATATATGCGGATGACACGGCTATCACCTGACAGTGGAAAAGCTACGAAGAAGTCGAGAATAAACCAACTACAGCCTTAGAAAACATGGCACAGTACTATGACATAAACCAGTTGAAACCGAACCCCAGCAAAAGCCAGGTAGATGCATTTCACCTAAGAAGTAAGGACGCACGCAAGAAGCTGCAAATCACATTGAGAGAAGAACTCAAATATGCGACACTCCAAAGTACCTGGGTGTAACGCTGAAGCGCACACTATCTTTCCAAAACACTGTCAGAATACAAAGATCAAAGTTTGTTTTAGGAAAAATATCATATGGAAGCTCACTGAAACAACATGGGGAGCGCAGCCTGACGTGCTGCGTACGTCGGCCCTTGCTCTCTGTTTCTCCGCTGCCGAGTACGCGGCACCAGTGTGGTACAACTCGGTTCACGCAAGACATGTCGACGTGGTCTTAAATGAGACTGCAGGATTACAACAGGATGCTTGGGACCGACACCTGTCGAGAAGCAGTACCATCTATCTGGAATTGCCCAAGCACACGGCAAAGTAGCATCCGAAACAGAGCGGCAGAAGCAGATCGGAGATAAGCGGCATCCTCTACACGACCAACAACAAGAAACGCGACGACTCAAATCAAGGAAGAGCTTTCTCCAAGATATGCAACAACTGCAGACATGCCCATTGTTAACCGTTAGACGTATACTGATCGTTTGGTCGTGTGACGCGTCAATTTATAGCTATATGGCTTCATGGTATTTTGAGGGTGGATATAATCGGCGCCATGCTGGGGGGTCACAAGGTATCATCTCTCGTGTCTGTATGCGTTGGTTTACTGGAAACTGTGTGACTCAAGGTGCCCTCTGGTTTCTTGTGTATAAAAACATCCAAGAAAGGATTCAACCTGTTCGTAGCTCTATAATACTAAGTTTTATTACAACTACAAAACAAATCTCATGTTGAAATAACTACTTCTCTTCCTAATACCACAGGATATTGAATTATACAACAGACATTGGCATGTCAAAATGACTGGTTTTAAAAATTTATGTTCAAATTCCTTTTCACCTTTGTTTTTTTTAGGAAAAATTATCATGACATTTGTAATGATAATGACATGAATAATATTAGGCGGTTAATTTTCTATTTTTATTCAAAATCATAAAGTTTCTGATTAGCATCGGTACTTATACCAAACCTGTCAAAAGGACCGGTGCATTTTTCTATATAATTTCTATGAAATTACCCGAAACTGTGAAATTTGGCGTCGATGTGACTGACCAAATGGTAAGAAAATATAGTGTAAAATCAGGTTCCAGAAGATGGCCACTTCACAAGATGGCCACTAAGTTTTTTCAATATTCTAGAATTAGCTGGAATATATCCCTGGATATTATAAACAAACAGGACAGTTGAAAATATTTCAAGAAAACTTGTTCCTGAATATTAGATTTCAAGAAAAATACAACAAGAATCTGTTATATTAGCTGATATATCAAGTTCAAATAGCACAAAAAGCAAAATCTACGTATGTAAAAATTGTGGCAAATTCAAGAATTGGAATAAAATGTCGAGTTGTTGTTTATGTTAAAGGTTTACTGTACTGTTTATTATTATGTATAGTATAATATATTATCAATTAACTAATGAATAAATTTATAATCAATATAACAATTTATTACAATTCACCTAATTGAAGTAACTTATTATTTATAAAAAATATATAAAGACTGGAAACCCCTACAACCGTTTTTTATAAAGCCAGCCATTTTGACTGGTTTCGCGCATTATTAAATTATCGGTATCTCTAGTATTAAATAACCTTGTTTTAAGATCATTTCTTTCTACTAAACTTATGTGAATACAGACGCGTTTGGAGATTTATCTCTCATCAGTGCAGATTTACTGTTTTGAATTATAAATTGGAATACACCTAATTGAATACCTCGCGCATGACTGGCGAGGTTAGGTTTTAATTTGACGTTTGTGGAGAAAGACATATACTTAGCAGGTACACCTGCGACTGTAAGAATATTAGCTTTTTGAAAATTACCAATTGCAAGATTGACTCAAATTTAGCTTAACCATAAATCTTAGTGCTTACTTTTATACTCTAAATATTTCGATTATGCAAGAAGAAGGGTTAGGGCAAGAATGCAAGTTAAGAAATATACTATGTTATCTAATTCACAAATTGACTAATAACATAAATAAATATAATTACAAGTTTAGTTAGGCTCCTGACCTTATAGGCTATGAGAGACCATGTGGGTCGCTAGAAAATGACATCATCTGATAAATAATAATAATTATTAACGTCCATAGACGCGTTTCTGCCTTTTGGCTTCATCAGTATGGACATCTAATCTCAAATTGTATAAAAATGAAATGTAAATTACAACTTACTCAGAATATGATACCGTAAACCACCAATGAGCAGTGGAGAAATTGTATGAAAAGTCGTTGATGTTTACTTTCTCTACCTCCGTCTACCTCCATTGTGAATTTGATATGCTCGTGCTGAGAGTTACGTAGCTGATGAGATTGCTTTTCCCTCCAAATCTGTAAAAAAAACAGGGGCAGTAAGAAATAGGTTGACTCCGTGTGGGATTGTGCCATACAGCGCTATAGTGCCTCGTTCATTTATCTGCGAGTAATGCCGATCGATGTGAGCGGTGTTGATATTTTTGGTATAACATGGCGCTGAAACGGATAAATGCCTTTATAAAATGCTTCGTGGGCCGCATAAAATATCGACCTGCATAGGCCAATGCATGACAGTTTAGGGAATTTAAGAGGGATTTATTAAAAATAATAAATAGTAAAATCCCAAATTCTGTCCCAAATTTGAACCCTGTGGAAAACCAAAATCAATTGAAAATTTGTATGAATGAAAACCATGGAACTACGTATGCTTGACGATCAGATAGATAGGATTTCATAAGCTGTTGTAGACTTGGAACAGCTCCAAGTTCAGCAAGTTTCAAGGGTATTATGACGTTGTCTAGGGTATCAAAGGCTCGAGAAAGGCTCTCACAATATGTTTCAGAAGTGATAGATAATAGAGGTCAAGTAGACGTAGTATATACGGACCATATACTACGTCTACTTGACTTCTGTAATCTATCACTTCTGAAACATATTGTGAGAATGATGCAAGATATGTCGTTGTAGATTTACCTGGCATGAAACCTTGTTGGTTGGAAGAAATAAATGAATAAACGTTTTTGAAAATAGTTGAATAACCTAACATTACCTGCTGGAATATTTTTGAAAAATTACTTAATATAATAAAGCAATTGGACGATAATTTCCCAGAATATGTTTTCTGCCTTTTAATAATCCGGAGTAATTTTAGCCAACTCCCACCTTGGAGGAAACATGCAAGTACTAATAGCAAGATTTATAATAATATGAAGAAGCTTGGTACATATAAATCTACAATCTTTTATTAGGAAGGAAGGAACAGAGTCATATCCAGCTGATAATTTATTAGGTAAACGCGCCATAATGCTTATTAAATCATTTTCTGAGATTGAATTTAATGTATAAGACAGATAATTGCTTTAATTGACATGCAAATTAGTGTTGTTAGCAGGTTTATAACTTTTAGAAAATAGTCTAGACTTTCATCAGTAATTCTGCTAGGTATTCTTGCACCTACCTTGTTTCCTATAAGCATAAGTCCATAATCCGGTCGGATTTGATTTGATATTGTCTTCAAGTTCCCTCAGATACACCTGATACGTTTCACTGATTTGCCGTTTAGTGAGTGATCTGAGCCTTTTGAATGCTATATTATATAGTTGATTCCTACTTGATAGCCATTTTGTCTTCTTCTTCTTCTTTCGAATAGGCCTACTTTGGACCACGCTTGTTCAACTGTTGGGCTTTGATCTTTGCCTAATATTGTCGCAAGCCATTTTTGTCTATTATACGCCTTAGTTTTTAAGTTCCTTTATATTTCAGAACCATACAGGGAACTTAGATCCTCTACTTTGGGAAAGGGGGATTTATTAAATATGTTGTATAAAATTGTATAGAACATATTCGAAGCTTTATTTACATCAGTATAGTTGCTTAAAAATGACCAGTTATTATTACACCGTTCACATTACAATGTGATAAAATTTTTGACAAAAAGTTATAGCGAGTATTAGTATTTGAAGGAAACCTAGTATTATCTGAGATTGTCCTTAGTTCCAATTTAATAGATAATGATGGGTGGTGTAGATCTTTAATCACCAATGAAGTATCAGCACGCTTGACTAATATGGGTGAGCTTAAGTGCAACACGCTGAGATCAAGAATTTTATTATTATGTTTGAACGTGTATTATATTGAGTAAGACCAAGTATGTTACAGAAACAGCGAAATGAAAGGCATTTGGAACAGGAAATATTTGTTTGATAGAGATTTGGTAAATTGAAATTACCGTTAACTATTACTGGCTGATCAATTATTAAAAGTTCCAAAGAATTGGAGAATAATTCCAGGTCATATAATATTGCATTGAGCGGAATGTATAATGTAGAAATAAAAAAAAATAAAAAGAAGCGCACCGTTAAGAATGCATTTACTTAATAGAAACTCAATTTGTAGAACACTATTAGTTAATGAAGTCGTATCCACTACTTCATATTGTATGTCGTTGTCAATTGCGACTCTCTCCCTTTGTTGCGGCCTACCGAGTTAAATTTCCTATTACGAGGAATAACATTATAGTTTGGAGAGAAGAGTTCCGAGTTTTGAATCGAATCATTTAACCAGGTTTTATATAAACAAATAATTTTCTAGGATGAGTTGCAGCAGCTGATATAAAATTCATGTGTTTTAGAACATAATCCTCGGGTATTTTGATAGAAAATATTTAATGGAATGGGGGATCGGTTAGACTTGGCTTGTTCAAATTTTCAGTTATATTAGGAATCTCATTCACATATTTTATATGCAAATTAGTTTCACCGTTCGCTAAGCGTTAACTCTTCTTTAATCGTTCGGTATAATTCACTCTGAATAGTGTGCGATTTCTAGTGAGATGGATGCTGTTCCATTTATTAATTGTTTTTAATTTATTTATATTTTTCATAGTAGTAGCCATGATTTCAAGAAGCAACTTTAAATCTTATTGGGCGAGACTGTGATTTCGAGGGATCACATTTACCGAGACGTGCAGTCTTTATATTATTTACACGTACACTAATATCTGCTAACAGATTTTCCGCAGACGTTGAGCTCGACATCATTTGTTGTTGCTTAGATTGCGTATTATTTTCCTTAATTTCAAATATAAGTAAATTACCGGACCTTTTCTCTCTTTCTGATATTTCAAAAATAATTTTTTCCATAACAATTTGCGTAGAATTTAATTTATTAGGGTCTTCAGCCTGTTTTGAACTTGTAAGGGCGAAAATTTCGTTTTGAAGATTTTTAATTGTTTATAGACCTTTGAGAGAGATTAAAGGTCGATTCCCATATGCGCGACACTCAGCTACGCGACGGTGTGCGACATCGCCTGTCAAATAATGATTACATTGTTTTAAGTGGGCACGTCGCGTAGCTGTCGCGTAGCCATAGTGAAAACGTGCCCATTTAAAACAATGTAATCATTATTTGACATTTAGCTGAGTGTCGCGTATATTAGAATCGACCTTTAATCGCTGCCGATTTTGTCGCAATCACGAAAATTCCATTTAAGTTCCAATTTAAAGGATCTCACAGACCGGCGCGAAAGTTTCGTTGCCGCGACCGCTGCCATATCGCGGCGGACCGATTGATACGGCGGCTTATGTACATGTTCAGACCAAGAAGCACCGAAAATCGCGCTTGTTGATCTGAACATGTACATAAGCCGCCGTATCAATCTGTCCGCCGTGATATCGCAGCGGTCGCGGCAACGAAACTTTCGCGCCGGTCTGTGAGCACCTTTAAATGAATCTTTCGAGCCTCAGAGGTCGTTATGTCAGCACAATTGATATTATCTGAGTTTTTACAAACACAGCATGTAACAAGTTTGTGTGCCTGAGATTCTTTACTGCAGTACGCACAGCGATTTATGATTATAAAAATTTTATAATACCACTAAAAGCAAATAACAGGTTTTTCACACTCAAGGGTCTGTCAGACTGACTAACAGTAGAACAGAATAAACTAGACCAGGGGAGGGTTAACAATAGAGAACAGAGGTAAGAATTTTTATTTGAAATGAACAAACCCGAGAAATAACATAAGTGAACAAGAACGATGACGAAGTTGAGTCGAAATATATTTTATAGACTTGTTTGAAAATAAAGTTTGGTTTTTTGGCTTCGCTCTAGTAGTAGCATGATTCCACACTCATATAACTTTTCTTGGTTTTCTTGAGTTAACGTGATAAATTACTACACCTTTACCATCAATCAATTGACTCTTGGATTTATTGAAATCGCTCATTTTTTCCAAATGGCGGCTTTAGAAAAACAGCTTCCTAGAAATCCCATTCGTTTAATGATCGCATATGCTCAGCATCGCTGTAAACCAGGGATTCCCAATGTTTTTCTTAGGCGGGCAAGATATGGGATAGGGTGGCTTAGGGATTATATAAAAAAAGTGATTTATGAAATTATGAATTTTTGGTTTCAAATATATTATCAACTACTTCTTATTCTTTATTTATTAATATACCAAATTTCGGGAGTCTCCGCTGTAATGTCGAGTTTTATATAATTATCAACTTAAATCCGGAATTATATCAATAATTATTACAAACTAATACTATTTATTAACACACAATTAAAAGCGCTCTTAATGTAAATATAGAACTTTAACTATAGTAACAATTATTACAACCTACCCGTTTAAAATAATCAATAATCTACTATTTATTAACAAAAACAAATATAACATAAATAAAACCAAACTTATTATTATAAAAATAAATCTTTAATCATTGCCACAATTACTAGAAACTAGTATTGTTAATTAACACAAAAAATAACGAAAATATGAGAACTTGCAATAAATTTATTCTTGTTATTAATTTTTGTTGTTGTTTTGGTTTTTATATTGTGTCATTAATTTTTGGTTCTATCGAATGTATTCTCAGCACCACTTTTAAATGATTATCACTCAATCTTGATCTTAGTTTTGTTTTATTTATGCTCCTAATTGAAAAAGTTTTCTCGCAAGTATATGTGCTATCAAATAATGATAATATGTGTTGAACGTGTTTTCGTAGTTTCGGATATTTCTTGTATGATAATCCACTATAAAAATCGATTAAGGAGTTGTTCCGATAATAATTCTTAGCATCGACATTTTCCTGTAATTCTATCAATTCCAATTGCATTGCTTCCAAAACATCACGCGGATTGCACGATAATGGATCTGAAAATAAAATGTAGTTGTCCGCGTGACTCTTAAGGTAGACTTCCGAGTAAAGCGGCTCTGGGTAACTAACGCGGCGATACTGATGCGTCGACATGGCGATAGTATTATGCACTATGCAACTTTATGAGGTGCCATTCGAGCGCAGCGACACTGATGCATTGACGCTGAGCGCTCGAATGGCGCCTCAGCCATTTCCATAATGTATAATATTATCGCTATGTCGCGACCTTTAAAGTCATCGAAACGTTTATCACACTCTTCTAACAAACCCTGTATCATTTTGTAATACTTTTCTGACTGAAGAATAACTGATGCCTCGGTATTTTCCTATCCTAATATTCCACTTGTTTAAAAATGACAAAAGTTCCCAATTTGAAGCTATTCTTAAAAACATGCATAGTAATCAATGAAATTTTCTTTCTGTGAACTTATATCCAAAAAAGATCATAATAGTATAAGAAAGAACGAGTTCAATAAGCGCGATTTTGCAGCAAGTGTGCATGTCTAGGAGTTTTCTAATGGACAAGTGCGAAAAACGCCATATAAACGAGTTTTCTATACTATTTTTCTATTTTGCGCCCTTTTTTATGCCATTTCTAAATATAGAAAACGACGAGCGTAGCGAGAAGTTTTTTAATGGACAAGTGCGAGAAACGCCTAATGAACAAGTTTTTTTATAGTATTTTTTTCTATTTTGCGCCCTTTTATGCCATTTCTAAATCAATCGCGATACATATTGAGATAATTGTATCGCACTCGGCTAGTCATAACCGCACGCATATGAGTGCTGTTATTTAGTGAGTCCATTACAGACGCAAAATAGAAAAATAAGCTTACCATCACCTTTCTCAAATTTAATTCATTCGTAACAACAAAAAATTACGTCTACTAGAAATGTCGCATAACCAGTTAATATTTTGCAATGAAGCAATAATATCATGTTTTTTTCCAGAAAAAACACACAAATTTATTTTCCTAAACTAGAAAATCTTTTTAATGGGTGTCCTCTTGGTAACCATCTTATTTTTGAAGAAGTATATAAACGTCTGCAAAAGGAGACTTAGACTCTTGGAAGAGAATTTTAAATTAACGGTGATTAAGACCATGTTTTTTGATAAAATAAACTCATTTCTAACAGCTGAGCTTTAACACTTGAAGATTTTCCTGGTCCGTAATACAATCATAATGATGCCATTTATCGGTAATGTTAGAGTGCCCTAAACTTGTTTAAAAAAAATGTATTAACCCTTTTAGAATAGGTAAAATCATCCCACGTTATAGATAATGATATAAAGTTAAAACAAACGGAACTCAGCCTGAATATATAAATGTATTCAGACTTTCCGGCGCTCTATAGCAATTACTGAGTCTTTTTAGGACTACCAAAACAAATTTCGTGTGAAATGTGTAAGTTATTCTATAGCTTTCAGTCCACCTTCGTGGCACTCAACAAAAAACCATAAAAATAACTTTGTTTTTAAGATCATATCATTCCGATACCTTAAGTATGAATACCACTAGGATGGCATATCATTAACATACCATTAAGATGGCTATCCACTTAAGGTATCGGAAAGACATGAACTTAAAAAAACACAGTTATTCTTATGGTTTTTGTTGAGTGCCACGATGGTGGACAGAAAGCTATAGAATAACTTACAAATTTCACATGAAATTTGTTTTTGTAGTCCTAGAAAGACTCAGTAATTGTTATAGAGCTACGGAAAGGCTGAATATATTTATATATTCAGGCTGTGCTCCGTTTTTTAAGTTTTGTATTAACCCTTGTTTGTGGCCCATCATAGATGGAGCACCTGTAATTGTCTGTAGTTACTCCTACCTTGTTCCAATTTTTGAAAACATTTTCTACCGCAGAAAATATACGACATCCCCTTGTACAGTTTTTAAGCCTTCCATTGAAAATAACTCCATTGAATAAATATTAATAAATATTCCTTCCATTGAATAAATATTAAAAGTATAAATATTAAGAGCCGAAACACATATATCTGTACTTTCGTCCAAAGATTTGACATTTTCCGAAAGCTGAATGTATTTGAAAAGTGGCCAGTTATTTTTAAAATGTTCTTTTTACTATTTATCCGTGGGAAACTATTTTTTTACCGTTATGAAAAGCTTTTAATGGGCTGAAATTTTTCACCCATATTTTATTGTATTTTGTATTTCTAATATTTTATTATCCATTTTACTATTTATTTATTTCTTATTGTATTAATAAAAATATGAATCATCGCATCGACGTCGCGGGCCGTATCCACAGAGTTTCCGGGCCGCATTTTACCCTTGGGCCGTATTTTGGGAATCCCTGTTGTAAACAAATAGATATAATAGATTGTTCGGTTCTGGTTCCATTCAGTAATAGTTCGGTTGAGCACCAAATCACAGAATATATTTTTTTATAAACAACTCCACACTATATTTCGTTAATATAGATTTTATAAAGCAATCTGGAAGTATGGGCTTCAAAAATAGATATTGGTTTAGAATGCTGGTAAAAAGGAAACGAAATCACTTTCTGATCAAAGCAGTAGTTTACACATATATATATATATATATATATATATATATATATATATATATATATATATATATATCTATATATATATATATATATATATATATATATATATATATATATATATATATATATTATTATTATCCTCGGATTGCACCTAAAGTAGATGGCGCTAAGTTTTCATGGTTTTCAAATCTTTTTCTTCTTCTTGGCCCAGATTTCCCGCATTTTCTGTGAGTGTGCCTGTTTTCTTGCTTCGGTCCAGGAGGTTCCAGTCTTTTTCTTGGTCTCCTTCTTCACTTCCCACTGGTGTATTTGATGTCTGAGAGTCGTTCTGTCCTGAGTATCTGTGATGTTTGCTGCTTCTAGGTCTTGTGTTACTTGTTTCATCCACTTGGTACTGACTTTACGTTTCTGTAGGAAGTTCAGCATCTGTTTAGTTAGTCTGGTCTCCGGGAGTCTTGAGATGTGTCCGTAGAATCTAAGTCTGCGTTTTCTGATGTCGTTCTCTATGTTAGACAGTTTTTCCGTGGTTTCTATTGATTGTAGTCTATATCCTTCATCTGTGAGTTTTGGTCCAATTATTTTTCTGATGATTCGCCTTTCTTCTTTCTTCAGGGCTTCCATGTCACCTTTATTCGAGGCTATAGTTTCTGATGCGTATAGTATGGCGGGTTTGATGACTGTATTGTAATGTCTGATTTTTGTTTGGATGCCAAGGTTCTTCTTGTTGTAGATGTTTGCAGTCATGCCGTAGCCTTTTCTTACTTTCTCTATCCTTGTCTTTTGAGTTTCTTTCTCAATTCCTGTATGTTGTATGATTTCTCCTAGGTATTTGAATTTTGTAACTCTGTTTACTGTACCGTATTTCGTCTGTAATTGTTGTGTGTCGTTTTTGTTTGTTGACATGTACTCAGTCTTCTCGAACGATATTTGTAGTCCAACTTTTTCAGCGCACTTTTTGAGGGTTTCTACCTGTTGGATCGCTTGTTCCTCAGTGTCTGCTAGAACTGAAAGGTCATCTGCGAATGCTAGGCATTTAAAGGTGATACCGCTTCTGCCTAGAGTGGTGGGTGTTGTGTTCCATTCTCTAATTACTTTGTCTAAAATGAGGTTAAACAGGAGTGGGGAGAGGCCGTCACCTTGTCTGACTCCTGTTTCAATTTTGAAAGGTCTTGAAATTTCTCCCATGAATTTCACTTTGGAGTATGTATCTGTGAGTGTTGCCTTTACTAGGTTCAGTGTTTTTGTGTCCAGTCCGAGTTCGTTTAGCGTGTTGAAGAGTGATGTCCGGTCTACTGAGTCGTACGCCTTTTTGAAGTCAACAAATGTGCAGACCGTGGGTTTGTTGCTGAGTGTTCTAATTCTTAGGCAGCTTTTGAGATTAAATATTTGTTCTACGCAAGATCTGCGAGGCCTGAAGCCCGCTTGGTACTCGCCTATTTTGCCTTCAAGTTGTGTCTGAACTCGTTCTTGTAAGCATGCTGAGAAAATTTTGTATGTTACTTGAAGAAGGGAGATCCCTCTGTAGTTGTTCACATCTGTCCGGTCTCCCTTCTTGAAAAGCGGATGAATGAGAGCGCATCTCCAGTCTTCGGGTACTTTTTCTGTGTTCCAGATTTCGTGGATAATTTCTGTGAGTTCTTGGAGTGCGTTTTTGCCTAGGTTTTTCAATAGTTCTGCGACTATGCCATCTTCACCTGAGGTTCTGTTGTTCTTTAGCCGTTGGATGTGTCTTCTGATTTCTTCTGTTGTTGGGGGAGGTGATGGTGGTGTTGTGGGTTCTCTGTATTCGTGTTGGAATCTCTCTGGTGGGGGTGGACAGTTCAGTAGTGAGTCAAAGTATCGTGCTAGGAGTTCGCAGTTCTCCGTGTTGGTCAGTGCTAGTGTTTTGTCTGGTTTTCTGAAACATAGATTTTGAGGTTGATAGCCTTTAATTTTATTGGCAAATGTTCTGTAGAAGTTGTGTGAGTTATAGTTGCGGAAATCCTGTTCGATCGAGTCTAGTTGTTCGTGGATGTATCTGCGTTTGATCTGTCTGATTGTTTTTGCTGCTCGTTTTCTGATCTCCAGGAACTCTTTTAAGGTTTCATCTGATTTTTTAGTCGTGTATCTTTTGAGTGCTAGTTTGCGTTCTTCCATCGCATCTTCGCATTCTTGGTTCCACCAGGGATGTTTGGACTTTCTTTTGAGTGGGATTGTCTGTTTGGCTGTCTGTGTGATTTTCTTCTGGAAGTCAGGCCAATTATCTGTGGGGATTTTTTCCCATTGTTCCTGTAAGTTGGATGTGTGTATTTTTTCTATGTCAAATTTTGGTGGTGTCTGCTTGAGTAGTGGTCTTTTTCTTGGAGTGAATTTGACTTTGGCACGTGTGAGGTAGTGGTCTGAGTCAATGTTGGATCCTCTTCTGACTTTAATATCTGAGATCGTCCTGTAATGTTCTCTTGATATGGCTATGTGATCGATTTGGTATTCTCCTAAGGATTGTATTGGTGATCGTATATATATATATATATATATATATATATATATATATATATATATATGTTGTATTGTTTTCTCGGGGATTCCGCGTTGATGCTGAGGGTTGGCTCTGAAAAGAACCGGATTCTCGACGTTTCGGCGAACTAACATTCGCCATTCTCAAGAGATATATGCGTCCGTGCGGGTCAACCGTTAGACGCATACTGATAATGCGTACGCATGACGCATACTGATAATGCGTAGTATGCGTCTAACGGTTGACCCGCACGGACGCATATATCTCTTGAGAATGGCGAATGTTAGTTCGCCGAAACGTCGAGAATCCGGTTCTTTTCAGAGCCAACCCTCAGCATCAACGCGGAATCCCCGAGAAAACAATACAACACAGGTATCTATCCGCGAAAACCTCAAATACATCATATATATATATATATATATATATATATATATATATATATATATATATATTGTACTAAATGCACGTAGGTATATAAAATAAAATAAGTGTAAATTAATGAGTTCTAAGGTTTAGTTAGAATGGCTAAAATCAATGATTTTTTTTTTAGATGAAGATAAAAAGTATTTGAACTCCATTTCAGTTATCCTTCATTTATCGCAATTTATTTAAGTAAACTATATGGTAACTACTAGTTACCATATTTTATTATTTTATTAAAATTAATTAAATGGGACAATTCTCAGTTATAAGAAAAATATTCATTAATATGGTACAAGAAAAAAGGAGAAAACTATGAAGTATTATGGCACAGAGGAACTGTGCCATAATTCTTGGTAGTTTTCTCCTTTTTTTCTTGTACCATATTCCTTTTTTTATTATTATTGTACATAACTTACAAAAACTAGTTCTTATAAAACTAACGATCTGTTTTTCTTTAACAAATAAATTTTTAATGTAATATTATACTGAGTTGCTCCCACTGGATCCCTCAGTTGTTTGGCAGGTCTATTCTACATAGCTCATGTGGTTTGTGGTTTGAGTCAAAGAATTATATATAAAGGCTGGTGAAGACTCCCTGGGATATATGTCCAAAAACCAACGAAAGTCCTGGCTATCTGCAACTACATGGGACGCCATTAAAGCTAGGAAAGAAACCAAAGCCAGGTTAATAAAGCAAAAACAACCGAGGAAAAACAACAGTTAGGTCAGCTAATGTACACACACGACAGGATGGTAAAGAACAGTGCCAGAAAAGACAAGAGGGCTTGGGCTCAAGGCCTTGCCGAACAAGCCCAAACAGCCAGTGAATGTCACAATATGCGTGCTCTATACCAGATCACTAGGCGCCTAGCCAATAAATCAATTTTGGGTGACACGCCCATCAAAAGCAAAAGCGGAGAATTACTAGTTACGGACGAAGCACATCTAATACGGTGGAAGGAGCACTTCCAAGAAGTCCTAAATAACCCATCGCCTGACAACTCCATCACTGATGAAAACTCCGTCCCTCCCATTCTAAGAATGAATACCAATCCTCCAAACATCAAGGATATTAAAAATGCAAGTTTGAAGCTAAAGGACGGAAAGGCAACGGGTTCAGATGGTCTACCCGCAGAAATATTAAAAGCCGATGCTGAAACATCAGCAAAATTATTATACCCAATTATTAAGCAAATATGGGAAACGGAATACGTTCCGAAAGAGTGGAGAGAAGGGGTAATTGTCAAGCTCCATAAAAAGGGAGACAAAAAGATCTGCAACAACTATAGGGGTCTTACTCTTCTCAACACAGCCAGTAAGGTGCTTACATTAACAATCCTTCATCGACTGACAGAATCACTCGAACCTACAATTAGGAGCGAACAAGGCGGTTGTAGGCCTAGAAAATCATGTATCGACCAGATCAACTCGCTCCGAATTATTATTGAGCAGTCCGTGGAATGGCGCTCTCCACTTTACATGCTTTTTGTGGATTTCGAGAAAGCTTTCGATTCTGTTAGTCGCAACGCCATCTGGAAAGTCCTATCACAGAACGGCGTCCCTCAAAAGATTGTTAACATCATCCGGGCATTGTACGCGAACAGCTCTTGTCGTGTCAAACACAAAGGCAAACTAAGTGACGAATTTGCTGTCTCCTCGGGGGTCAAACAAGGTTGTGCATTATCGCCTCTCCTATTTATAATCGTCATGGACCACATAATGACTGCAGTTAACGAGCGTCCCCGCGGCATCAGATGGCGTCTGAACTCCCGGTTGGAAGACCTGGATTACGCTGATGATTTGTGTCTCCTAACGCACACCTACCAAGATATGCAGGAAAAACTAAACCTACTGGACTATAACGCGGCATTCACTGGCCTCAAAATAAGCATCTCTAAGACAAAGGAAATGCGTATCAATGCTCGTAATAACACCCCGCTCTCTTCAAATAACATCCCAATCGATAATACTGTCAACTTTTTCTACCTGGGCAGCCAGATTACTCCTGACGGATGAGCTTCAGAGGATGTCAAAATACGAATTCGTAAAGCAGGATACGCATTTGCTCTATTGAATAATTTCTGGAATAACCCATGCATCAAAAGAAGTACCAAAATCAAGGTCTTTAACAACAACGTCAAATCAGTTCTTTTGTATGCCTGCGAAACCTGGAAAGACACTCTAGCGGTTACTCCCAAGATTCAGACCTTTGTCAACAAGTGCCTGCGGCGCATTCTTGGCATACGCTGGCCGGAGGTTGTCTCAAATGTGCTCTATGGAGGTTAACAGGTCAACAATCAATTGCCAAGGAGATCAAGATGTAATGGAAAGTCCTGGAATGAGGTCAAGTGCTTGGCGTCGAACAGGACAAGATGGAGATGTTTCGTTGAGGCCCTTTGCTCCTCCTTGGAGCCATAGGAATCAATATATATTATATATATATATATATATATATATATATATATATATATATATATATATATATATATATATATATATGTATATATATATATATATATATATATATATATATATATATATATACATGTGGTTTGTTCCGTTTAAGTCGTCTGGTGTCATTCTCTACGTTTAGTAGCATGGATGCTTCCTCGTTGATGTGGTGCAGGAGTCGTGATTCGTGCGAGATAGCATATCTTCTAATGATGGTGTCGACTGTTTCTACACCGAGTTCGCGGTGTAAGTCGCTATTGCGCACATACCATGGCACATTGGCCATGGTACGTAGCATACGTAGCATTGTTTTGGTAGCGTTGGATTACATTGATATGTTGTTTTTTAGCACATCCCCATAATTGGATACCATATGTCCAGATTGGGCGCAACACCTGTTTTTATAGGGTTAGCTTGTTGTGCATTGTTAGTTCGGAACGGTGTCCTAGTAGCCAATACATTTTACGTGATTTTAATTGCAGTTCCTCTTGTTTTTTCTTGATGTGCTCCTTCCATCTGAGTTTTGTGTCAAGCGTCATGCCCATGTACTTTGCTGTGTTGGCAGGCTGCATAGTTATGTCATTAATATTGAGTGGTCTGTTTTCAATCTTTTTATTGGTAAAGTTGATGTATGTCGACTTTGCTTCATTAAGTTTGACTCGCCATTTACGAGTCCAGGTGGCAGCGTTATTTACTGCTAGTTGTAGTATCTCTAATGATTGCTCTACAGTTTTTCCAGTTGCCATCAGTGCAGTGTCATCCGCAAAGGTGGCGGTAAGCCTGTTATCAGTATTAGTTGTATCGTTTGTATAAAGTAGATATAACACCGGGCCCAATACGCTTCCCTGAGGGACACAAGCACCGATGTTCCGAAGATTGGAGAGCGCGTCCTCGTGTTTAATGCGAAATTTTCTTTCGGATAAGTAAGATTTTAATTGTTTGTAGTATGGGTCAGGCAGAATGGATTTGAGTTTGTGCAATAGGCCTTCATGCCATACCCGATCAAACGCCTGTGCGACATTGAGGGACACTGTAGAGCAAACATTTTTATCTTCTAACGATTTTTCGATGACGTTGGTAATTTTATGAACTTGATCAATTGTTGAGTGGTTGGTTCGAAATCCAAACTGATGGGCCGGCACCAGCTCATATTTGTCTATAATTAGCTTGAGACGTTTCATAATCAGCTTCTCAAAGAGTTTGGACATGATCGGAAGTAATGCGATTGACCGATACGACTCCACATCATTGTGATTCTTGCCAGGTTTTGGTAGCACAATTATTTCCGATACCTTCCACGCGGTTGGTATATGCTTTAGACGAATTGCGGCATTGAATATATTAGTGAGCTTGAGGTAATTAGGTCGAACCCGGGTGCTTTCTTTGGGTCTAGATTCGTGCGATTCTCTTTGGCTACCTCTTTGGCTACCGTGTTATTGGTGAGATTGCGTCTTCGTAGTCGTTTGTTGGGAGTGTTGGAAGTTCATCCGATCCCGGGTTGGGAAGAAATCTGCTTTCCAAATGCTCTGCAAAAGTGTCTGCTTTATCTCTGCTGTTACGAGCCCACTTGCCGTTTGGTTTGCGAATCGAGGGTATTTGGATGATCGGAAGCTTTAGGTACTTTGTTGCTTTCCACAGAGAATATTCTGTGGTATTGTCAGCGGTTAGTCCCGAGAGGAAGTTGTTGATAGAGTTGTTTTTTTGTGTTTTAATCTCCCTTGTCAATTGTTTCGTTATTCTATTTAGGTTGGTTTTGTCTTGCGGTGCTCGTGTTTCATGCCAATGTCTTCTAAGTCTGCGTTTTAAGGTGATCAGGTTTTTTATTTCTTTGGGGAAGTTGAGACCCTTGAGTTTTCGCTTTATAGTAGGCGTACTTTTCCAAGCTGCGCCTTGAATAGCCGTAGTGGTTTATGGTTCTTTACAGAAGATGGTTGAAGTAGTCCCAGTCGGTGTGGTTGGTCACAAGCACTGGGTTCTGATTTATAGTTATAATGGTGTTGCCACCATTGGTGTTGGTGGTGTTGGTGTTGCACGATTGGAGAGTGGTCTGAGTTGAGATCAAAGCCTTCGTCAACCTTAATGTAGTTTGCTGCGACGTTTTTGATTATGAAAAAATCTATCAGGTCTGGTGTTTTATTATAGTCCGTTGGCCAGTACGTAGGTTTGCCAGTGGAGGCAAACTCGCATCCGTAGTCCTTAGCAGCCTGGTACAGTTGGCGACCTTTTGGTGTGATTAGTCGTGATCCCCAGTGCGTGTGCTTCGCATTGAAGTCCCCGCCAATGATGAATCTACCATTTAGCTTCTCGAAGAATTCAGTATATTAATCCGCGTTTATGTTGTACCGCGGGGGACAGTAGATTGCGCTCACAGTGAGTGTTTGTTCTGTTGTCATTAATGTTATTGTTGTTGCTTGAATATCACAAGTTGCATATTTCTCTTCTTCGTGATGTTTTACACTTTAGACTATCTTTGATTAAGATCGCGCTGCCACCACGTGCCGTGTTTGCAGGATGGACTGTGTGATAGGTTGTATAACTTCGGAATTTGATGTGAGATTCATTTGTTAAGTGGTTTTCTGCTATCAGGCATATGTCGATGTTCTCGGTGCTTAAGATTACTTGCAGTTCGTCCTTATGTTGCAGCAATCCATTAGCATTCCATTCCATAATGCGTATAAAGTTGCACATTATGATCTTCTTTTTTCTAGATTATCGAGTCGCTGCAATATTTGTTGCAACATCGATTCTATCGAATTCGGCTGGTTTATCGTTTGATTCTTAACTATGGCTTGGCTATAAGTTGGCTGTAGGGCTTGATCTTCATCTGTTTCTTGTTCCGTTCGTTTGTTGGACTGCAAATTAGTTTGTTGGTTTGCTTGCTCTCTATTTACATTTGTTGTTTGTTGAGTTCGAGTCTCTCGTTTATTCCTGGTGGAGAGGTTTCTGATTTTTAATAACTCTTTGAATACGAGACAGCCTCGATAATTTGCAGGATGATTATCTCCGCAGTGTATGCATTTTGGCGGATCTTTTGGATCTTTTGTGCAGTCTTGTGTGGCGTGTCCTTTGGCGCACTTGACGCACCGTGGCGCTTAATTGCAATAATTTTATGTGTGACCATAGTCTTGACAGCGTTTACTTCTTGGTTCTACTTGTACTTTGCAGTTAAGCATAGTATCAATGTTATAAATTTTATCAACCGCTGTTTCTCGGTCGAAGAACACAATAAACATGTCCAGCGGAAATTCAGCTTGTAGTCCTGTTGATAATCGATCTTGCTTCTGTTCTGCCGTGAGCCACTTTCGTTTGTTTGTGGCATTTTTTGTTTTAAAACCTCGTTGGTTTAGGTGATGTATGATATCGATTGGGTTAATTGAATGACGAAAAGGTCTTTGATCATTACCTTTATTTCACTTGTCTGTTTATCTTCAAACGAGTGCCACTGAGCGTTTTTTTGGTTCATTATTTCCGAGATTGTGCGGTATGTATCTGAATCGGTTGGATTTACTTTAAAGTTGTTATTTTTTAAAGTCTTAATCTGGTAGCATTCTGTATTAAATCCTGCGTTGGTTAGGGTATTGGTCATTTCCGGCAAGTCTTTAACATTTTCTACTATGATCGGTGGAGGTTTGTGTATAGTTTTACGATATGCATGCGTTCGAGATGTCATTGGCTCACTTTCGGATGTACCGCCAGATACCCCAGCTATTTGTGTAGGTCGGGTACTTCCCGAGTGCTTCATCACTTTCTTACTATGTTTCACGCGAATCCATTCTGTTTCTCCGGCGAGTTCTTACTCGTCTGTTTCGTAATTAATAGCAGCCCGTTTACTCCCTGTTTGGAGTACTGGGTTCTGGGTACTTATAGTATTTATCTGTGCTTCTAGGGCACGAATTTTATTTTTAGTGTGTTAATCGTCTGTTCTTGTTGTTTTTTCATATCTTCTGATTGTTGCAGTGCATTATACAATTCTTGCTCGTTTGGAGACATATGAGCAATTTCGGCAAGAGGGTTTTGTAGTATTGGCTGCTGCATTTTTTGTTGTGTTATTAGCTTTGTTTCAATGTTTAGTTGTTGGTCAGGTTCGCTGTAGTTAGGTTCAGTTAAAGAGTAACTCCTACCTCTCATTGGTGATCTTTCCATCTTTTTACTTTTTTGGAATGGCTTCTCCATTATATTGCTGTAGTTTGTGCATGTTGTATGCACACAGTACGGTCCTGCCTCGTCGAGACAGAGTCGACGTGCGCGACGGCGCGCAGCTCTTATCGTTAACCTATTTCGGTTTGTTTATGCTCTATTTACGCCTGTAGATGTAGTTTTCGAAACGGATCTTCGTGCCACAGTACTTTATTGCACTAGTTTTTACATTTTGTAGTGATGAAATTTAGTAGATACTAATAAATGTGATTTAATTAATAAATATTACAGGAGCACTGACATGATGACTGGACACACGAACAGGGGTGTAAATAGAATATATTCCTTTAAAATTAATTTTTTGACAAAACTGTTTTTCAAAAATGATAGTTCCACTACATAAGTACATCAATAAAAATAGTATTTGTGAAAATAAAATTTTTTATTTATTAAAAACAGAAAGAGCATTTGCTAATACTTCTGATTTCATTTCTAAAGATATAGGAAACGTGCCATTGTTGATTTGACGACCCTTGGCCATATGTGGTTGCTTGTAATTATTTCCACCATTTACGTTAATTGTGTGAATCATACAATCTTATAGAAGAAATAAAAATGTTTATTTAATATATCACGAGGCATGTCATTAAAAGATTGTGCATCAAATTTGATAATGTCATCAATAGTAGAAAAATTATTTATAACGTGAGTCCCAAAACTCTTAGAATCCACTCCTGCCATGAATTTGATGAGGCAGGTCGTTTTTTAATTCACACAAATAAAATTAAACAAATTATCCAATGTCATTTTTAAGTAGCTGTCAGTTGTTGTTAATGTAAATTCATAACCATGAATTACTTGGAGTGGTCTTGAGGTTATGTAGCATTGTTTTTAGTGTTAAGTTCAACAATTTCATTAGTTATAAATAAAACGCCGGTTAATCTGATATATCATACGTTCAGCGCCTCATGTGCATCATACGTTCAGCGCCCCATGTGCCACAATTGAAACTAACGGAAATTGACAAAAAACATCCAGTGGCGCGTAAAAAACGCCACCATAGCTACAGATTTGATCAACATGGATGGCTAGATTATGGTTGGATTAGGTTATTTTAAAAGAAGATCAATCAAGACCACATACCGCCCGGCAGCGCGACCTCTCGATCCGAAATAAGAAAAAAATTTAATAGTTTAAACAATTTCGAAGAATTTTTATACAGAAAGAATTTATACAGAATCTCGTTGGAATAAGCCATTTTGGAGTTCATCATCATGAAGTTCGTTAATAAATTGTTGCAAAATAGTGGCTCTATAAGTGGCAGCGTTTAAATTACTATCGAAAAATATTGGACCGATAATCCTGCGTCTTGACATTGCTAACCACACACCAAAATTGATTGGATGCAGCGGGTTCTCTAAAAAAAAATGTGGCTTGCCAACACTCCACATGCTAATGTTTTGGGAATTAATGTATCCGTTTAGATGAAACCAGGCTTCATCATTAAAAAATGTTAAATTTAACACTTCGTTGTTCATATTTTCATTGAACCACCGACAGTAGGGCATTCTCTTATTATAATCGAGTAGTAAAAATTCTTGGTACATTTGCAACTTACTTGGTTTTATGTAAAGATCTTGACGAATAATCCTGTTAGTGGTAGTACGACTTAAATTCAACTATTTAGCTAGTCTCCTAATTGAAGTGGTTGCTTCCTCTTGGACTGCATTTCTGGCGTTGTTTATAATATTCTCATTATTAATACGAGGCCTTCCAATTCTTGATATGTTGTTAATGTTACCAGTACTTCGAAAGCAATCAACTGAACGTAATACCTGCCTTCTAAAGTGATTGCTATTAAACACAGCCATTGGAAATCGTTGCCAAAATTGTTCAATGCACGGGTCGATACTGTATTCCCATTCATCATTTTCCAGGCGTCCACCATTACGAAAATAACTTTCGACAATAAATATTTTCTGCTCTTTTGTAACCATTTTTAAATTAAATAAATTAAGTAAGACCGGTAGAAATTTATATTAACTACTGACAGCTACTTAAAAATGACAGTTGATCATTCGTTTAATTTTATTTGTGAGAATTAAGAAATGACCTGCTTCTTCAAATTCATGGCAAGAGTGGATTCCAAGAGTTTTGGGACTCACGTTATAATAGGCACAATATATAGCTCGAAAATATCAAGATATTCATATCGGGGATATTAGGCGGCTGACAGATAAAGCGAATATCAAATTCAACCTTTGCTCCGTATAGGACAAACTCGGAATCGTTCGGTAAAATATGAGGTCTAGCATTGTCGTGTTGAATTGAATAAAAATCGTTTTACTTCGTTTTTTACGATTTACAGGCCACAAAACATTCGATGGACTGATTTATTTGCCTCGTTTCCAGATTCTGGCTATAGTTTGACTACTGACACTGCATTTAGTTGCAATTTACTTGTATACACCTCTATTAAGAATTCTATTGTCACTTACACCTATCAAATCTTCATATATTAGCCTACGTTGTGATCGGTAAGTTCACGTTTAACGTTTACGGCGACGGGCATTTAAATCACGTGTTGGGAATAGATCTATGGAGCCTTTTTAACCCTCTTTGAGTAAACTATCCTGTAATGTGGGACAACAATTTTCGTTTTTTAGACTTTTTATGGAATAATGATGAATCAAACCAAGAAGGTATGGTTATAATTATGTATATGGTTATATATAAATGATGTTTTTTATATGTAAGTATGATTAATTAAGCTCAAAAGCAAAGAATACTGAATATTTTCATAAGCCGCGGACACGAAATACTATCAAGTATTATGGGACCGAGGGAGTAGTAAAATAGTTGACAAGATTAGACACTTAGACTAGATAGGCATGGCTAGAGAAACTAAATTTCATAAGAACATTTTAGTTTGTCGTCACGTAGATAGAAATAAATAGATATACAACCATTATGTTTTTTTTGGGGGTAGGTTACAATTTTTTTCAAATAATATTTTCAATTAAAACAATTAGCCTGTCAATAATTTGTGCCTCCAAAAATTTCAAACGGGAAATAAAATTAAGAACATCGGAAAGACGGTCTATTTCATTGTTTAATTGGCACATATGGAACTGTCAGCATGACGTGCTTTTAAAGTACCCTTAATAATTAACAACAACTACCAAAACCAAAGTGCAAGACGAATTTGAAATAATTGTTAATGTAAACTTTTGTTCATAATGTGGTAATTTAATAACGAATAAGTGCTCCCATCATGGTCGTAGCTAGGAATTTTAGCTAGGGGGGTGGGGGGTGGTTCAGCCGTCTAGCTGATCTAACCAGTCACTTAATGAGAGATCATAAATCACTCCTAGTAATAAATAGTAATTCAGTTCCTACGTTCTCTTTTTTACCACGTGGCGTCTTAACTCCATAATAAAATTGACAGTCTAATAGCTAAATCTGTATTGATACTATAAATTAAAAAGGAATTGGAGTTTGGATTAAATAAAAAATGGATTTCAATCAAGTTTGGCGTTGAAGTTTGGCGATAAAGTTTTATATAGCGTGAGGGTGTATTCCTTTTATAATTGCTTTTAGGCCCCTATTTTTCCTTGACATAACACTGGTACTGTCATAAGATTGTGCAAGAATTGGTACATTGTAAAGTTGGTTTTTGTTCAGTGCTTCCAAAATAAGCGTTGCCAATCCTTAAGCGTGCTTAGACATTGAGCAATCGATGAAATCGATAAGTATTTCTTTCACTGTTAATTAGTTTACGTATCGAATGATTATAGACAACTGTTTTTCTTTATAGTACCTTCTTTATAGTACCTTCTTTATAGTACCATCTTTATAGTACCTTATAGTACCAAAGTGTGCGGGAAAGTTTTTGAGATATTTTGAGAAAAGTTATAAGTTTCTGACATATTTCGAGAGCTATTTCCAAAAAAAATACAAATTCAAAAAAATACAAAAAAATAAACCTAGACGGACAAGGATCTGTATTGTATCAATAAGTTTCAATAAGTATTCTCTATTCTGAATAACATTTTGCTCCATTTGTTTTAAAACTTGTTAATGCACATCTCTAGTTTGTGGACATTGCTTGTAGGATACATATTTTTCTACACTTTCTACATGAAGCGAAGACTAAGATGTTTTTTGAACACCTTTCCAAGTTTCTTCCAATTGCTGTAACCGCTTTTTACAAATTTACAATAAAAATGCAATAAAGTGCATTCGTCTCCTTTTGTATAGCCGCACTTTTCTCGCGTGGACAACCTCAGCGTTGCCAACCGCACAATAGTTTTGTACATCTTATGATGTTCAATAGCAATTCAAATATTATCTATTATTTATTAAATGAAGAAAAAACTATATTTTTTATTAAACAAAATGATTTTTTACAAATATGATTTTCAAAATTTGTGTATATCGTTTCTTAGAAAAATTATTATATTTTGACTCCCCAGTAAGTTGAAAGAATGGCCACAATTAAATAAGAAAATAATATAAACGTAGCTGGATATTTTATATTAATTTCATATAAATATGTGTTGCCAAATACGGTATAATCTTGATAATCCGGCGTTCGAATAATCAGATACGTTTAGCAATCCGGCGCTCTCTGGAAATACGTGTCTTTTCTTTACGCTGCCCCGCGCCGGATATAAACTTCGCGCAGTACCTCTACAGTTTAATCTTGATAATCCGACACATATGGGACCGAACAGATTTCGGATTATCAAACAATTTGGGATTATCAGGATTAAAACAAAACTATAACAATTTTACATATTTTATGTACAATTGTGTTAAAGAAAGAATAAAATATGTATCTATTTAGCTAAACGTGTACATAAAAAATATGAACAAACTTAGAACAGATAGTAAGAAAATAGAGAATATGCATCAATTTTTTTCATTTGCTAATGTACTTTTTAATTCGTTTTAGCATAGTAAAAATATAAATACTGTTGAAAGTGTTTCAATTAATTTTTAAAAATATATATAAAATACCGATTAAATTTCACCTGATTGAACGGTCCCATTTTGTATGACGTCGCATAACACATGACATTCAGTGTTGCATAGCACATTTGCATACACAGTTAAGGTTTTTTAGTTTGAATTTGCTATTTCGATAATGGAAAAAGCTAGAAAACCATTTTATAGATATTGTATAGTACCAGAAACCAAAAACACTATTATAAGTACACCAGATAAAGAGTTTGTTAAAGTCCCTATCGAGGCGTATAGTTCACCCTACCTACATCTGTGAATATCGAGGCCGATAAATGTCAACGTGCACGTCACATAACATATGACCAATGGTGATGCGTTTCGCAAATTTGAATTTCGCCCGCATATTTTGGACTTTTTGATTTAAATTTTTGGAATTAAGTCGACAGTCGACATACTTGGTGTGTAGTTGCCTCGTACGCGGCTCCGTTAAATATAGTATTTATTATATCGAGTTAGTACACCAAATATATTTAAAATTGTCAAAACACAGTGCTACTAAAATATTACACACACGCAGTTTCAAAATGGGTTTTACAAGGTCTCAGAAAGAAGAAATTAATGAAATCATTATTAGTGCATTAAAACAATCCGATGTGATGGAGACTTTGTCTGATCTGATCGCTGCCAAACTAAAAACGTCCTTCGAGCGGTTCGAGCAGAAGATATCAAGTCTTGAAAAAGTAATAGATAAACTCAGCGAGGAGAACGTGGAATTAAAACGACAATCCGAACTAAATTTCGATAAGCTGGAACAACGTATTAAAAGAAATAATCTATTAATACATGGAATCCCAGAAAACAAGAATGAGTTATTAAAGACTTCTGTAGCTGCGGTAATCAAGGAGATGCTAAACACCGATGTGGATGGTGAATTAATTGAAAATTGTCATCGTTTAGGCGCGCCTAAAATTGGTAAAACAAGGGCAATTCTAATAAAATTTACGTCCTGTAAGTATCGGGATCTTGTTTTTCGTAATAAAAGAAAACTAAAGGGGTCTAAAATGTCCATCAAAGAGGACTTAACTGAAATGCGCTCGAATGTTTTAAAGGAAGCCGTTGAAAAATTTGATCGCAAAAACGCGTGGACAGATAAGGGTAATATAATTATTTTAGTTAAAAATAAAAAGCATAAAATAACCTGCATTCAAGACCTAAACGCACTAATAGTTAGTAACTAAATAACTGTTTATGCCTCATTTGGTTCTACCGCTTTCTTTATTTGGCGTTCTTTATTGACTTTTGATATTATACTCTCGATTTGATTTGTTTATGTGTATGTATGTGTGTGTGTGTGTGTGTGTGTGTGTATGTATTTCGTGTACGTGTATATGTATGTATATGTATTTGAGTATGTATATGTCCATATGTATATAAGATATCATTCGGAGTCACATAACGTCACGTTGATTTAAAATAAGTTTTAACCAAAAACAAACAAAAAGTTTATATAATTCATTCATTTCATTTAATTAATTCATTTTGATAAATATTTGTAGTTATGAAAATTGGACATTTGAATGTGCGATCGTTAATACCCAAAATTAATTGTGTTATGCAGCTTCTCATAGGTTTCGAATATGACGTCCTTGCAGTGAGTGAAACATGGCTCTCAGAAAACATTAGTAATGAGATTATTAGTATTGCTGGGTATAGAGTTTCTCGATGTGATCGCCCGAACAGAGGTGGTGGTGTGTGTTTCTATTTGCGTAATAATGTCAAATTTAACATTTTAAATAGTGATCCAGCAGTTGAACAACTATGGATATCGATAAATAATATTGCTATAGGCGTCCTATATCGACCCGAGACTATAAATTATAAACTCTTCATAGATCATCTGGAAGAGTCCATTGATAACGCACTTACTTCTTGTGAAAAAGTCATCTGTTTAGGTGACTTCAATATAGATATGATGAAACAAGACGATCCCAAAACAGTTTACCTTAACTCCATCATACGCTCTGCAGGTATGCAGCAAATTGTATCCCAGCCTACACGAGTCACGCTTTCCTCAATTACCACGATCGATCTAATCATAATTACCGGCAATATTTTAGTACAAGATACCAGTGTAAAAGATTTTAGATTTCTCGGATCATCATCTAGCCTATGTCGAAGTTCAAAACGACGTAAACAAATTATCATCCATATTACTTACATACCGTAATTTTAATCATTTTTCTTTCGATGATCTATCTAATGAATTTAATTCTTCGCCATTAGCCGAAATTTATTACTTAAATAACATTGACGACAAAGTAGCTCTGCTCAATAACTGTGTTCTAGATATATTTAGCAAACTAGCTCCACTTAGAACAATAAAAGTAAATAAACAAACACATCCATGGCTAACGGATAATATTAAACTTGTAATTAAACTTAGAACTAAAGCAAAGGCTAAATTCAAAAAAAACAAATGCCCAAGTGATTGGAACTATTACAAAAGTCTTCGTAATTATGCAAACGCAAAGTTGTTTATTAGATGGGGTCTTTCCCAGCGCGTGGAAGATGGCACTGATTACGCCATTACCGAAAAAACAAAACCCCACTCAACTTAGTAATCTGAGGCCAATAAGTATTCTGCCAACACTTTCCAAAATCTTAGAAATAATCATGATCAACCAAATAAAACAGTACTTGGCATACTTTAACATCTTACCTAAATTCCAATCAGGTTTTAGAGAAGGTTACAGTTGCACCACTGCGCTGTTGAAAGTCACTGATGACATTCTACTAGAATCCGATGCGGGATTAATAACAGCACTAGTACTTCTTGACTTCAGCAAAGCCTTCGACACGCTCAATCACCAACTTTTACTATCAATACTTCATTACATTGGTTTCGGTCAGTCAGCCATCGATCTTCTAAGTAATTACTTAGTAGGGCGGTGCCACGCGGTAAAATTAGAGTCTGGTATATCAAACTTCCAGGAGTCAGTGTCTGGTGTCCCCCAGGGGTCGATCTTGGGGCCTATATTGTTCACTATATATACGGCCTTCATCATAGATAAGTTATCGTATTGCAAATATCATATGTACGCGGATGATACTCAACTGTACATTTCTTTTCCAGCCGAAGATTACCGCGATGCATTACTTAAACTAAATTATGACCTCAATACGCTATACGAAGTGTCCCTTTCTCATGGGCTAATTTTAAATCCGTCTAAGTCAGCATACCTTCTCTTTGGGCCTAAAGGAAAGTGTATTTAATTAGTGACCAGTTTTAAACCTTCAATAAATAATCAGCCCATCGCATTTGTTTCTGAAGCGAAAAACCTAGGCATCACCCTTGATAATACTTTTAGATATAATAAATATGTGAGTCAATGTATCAGTATTGCTTACGGCAATCTAAGGGTCATATATCATAATCGGGAGTTTTTATCTCAAAGAATAAAAATTTCGCTGTGTGAAATGACAGTATTATCACAATTTTCTTATTGTTCTCCGTTACTACATCCATGCCTAGACCAAAGGACAAAAACTCGTATTCAACGGATTCAAAACTCATGCTTACGGGTTATTTTTGGTCTACGCAAATTCGATAAAATAAGCCACAAACTGTCTGATTTAAACTGGTTAAATATGGATAACCGTCGCATAATGCAAAGTTATTCCTTATTTTATAATATTATCAAATATAAAACACCTGCTTATCTGTTCGAAAAACTTTCATATAGATGTGACATTCATACCCTTAATACAAGAAATCGTGGCCGCTTATCACCACCTGCTCATAAAACAAGTTTATTTGCAAGATCATTTCATTATACAATTGTGAATCTATTTAACAACCTTCCACTCTTCTGCAACGACTTCGATTCGAAATCTAAGTTTAAAAAATATATTTTCGCAGTTTTATATAATAAACAATATTCCCCATTACCTGTATCTCCGTGAGATGTTAGCTGCTATACAAAATCGTCCTGCCTTCATGTACTTATGTTACTCCAACTGTACTTTTACCATTTTATTTAGCTATGTCGATAATTGATATTATATTTATTTAATTATATTTATATATCTTTATTAATTATATTATATATCTTTATTAATTTGATGTACCGAGGTGTAATGGAAGAACAGGGTGTGCCTTGGCACACATCTGAATTACATCTCATTTTTTCTTCTGCATCAGAATGTATTTTTCTCTTTCAGTTACATATATATATTTTTAAGTTACTTATTACTACTTTATACTGATCGTTCTGTCAAAGAGGCAAAAATAAATAAATTATTATTGTTATTATTATTATTATAAGCTCCCTAAGTCTTTGAAAGACTTTAAGCATGCTTTGCAAAAGTCTTCGCAGGTTTTCTTGTGGTATAACGTCCCATATTGACATGTGTTCAAGTACCTGTTCCACAATCGCTGAATAACAGACAGGCTTAAGCTGAAGTTTCTTGAAACTTGTCGAAGGCTTTCGCCATTTTCAATTAATGTTCTAGCACGAACAACTTCCACTTCGTTGAGATGCCTCATTTTCACTAAACTTAAATCAAACTGTCAGTTGCAAGCATTTTCGTCTGTATATTGATCTGAACAAGGCCTTCCTAGCTCTTTAAATCTCTGGGATACATTTTTACACCATAGTTTTGGTAGTTCTTGTTAATTATTAAGGATACGCGGAATTATGCGATGCTGATAATTCACCATGTGTCAATTAAAACAATTAAATAAAGCGTATTTCAGATGTGACATTTTAATAAGGTTTCCTTAACAAATTAATGTTTTAGTAATATTTTAGGTGAATTTATTTCACAAATATATATTTTACATATTAGGTAAACTTTACAATTATAATTGTTTTAATTTTTCGAACATTTAACTAACTAGTTCTTTAATATTTTGTACCCTGATGATGGCGAAATTGTACAATTAAATACGTCGCCGAAACTAGTAGCTAGTAACAAAATTATATTTTATGCGAGTGCATATTGAAATCAATTTAAGATTGGTCACTGTCGAAGTCAAAATACCCGAAAGCCTCAGCCCTTTGGATTCCTTTATGTTATTGGCATTGTTGATTCTCAGCATTATTGATTCCCAGTTAGATTAAACGCATTCCTCAACTCAACTTCTCATTGATAAGGACAGTAAATGGAACTGGTTTAATTTTCAATTTCTAGCTAAACTATGTATGTTTTCTATAAAAAATATCTGCAAATCTCTTTAAAGTGGCCTTCAAGTATTGCGTAAAAGTTGTAGGGGGCGGGGTTCAAGGTTTTATTACTTTTGCTAACGAATGGGGTAGGGGTTCAAGTTTTTCATGCCTTTGCGGGAGGAGGAGGGCATCTTAAACTACTTACGTAAGAATAAAAAAGTTCTAAATAATGTATATGCTTACAAAATATTATTTATAATATAAATTCATTTTACTACACCTTTTCCAATTGTAATTGGGAAAGCGTCAATTTTAATTCAGGAAACCTCAATTGTAATTCAGAAAACGTCAATTCAGAAAATGTAAATTGTTTTTCAGAAATAATTAATAGTTATAAATATTAATAATTCATGTATATAACAATTTAACACAATTAATTTAAAAGTTTAAACAGTTCAAAACCCAATTTTTATATAAGCCCATAAAATGGAACTTAAGGAAAGCAATTTGCCAATCTGTAGTGACAAGGAATCCAGTAGTACGATTGCTGTCATGTCTACATTTATTCCACAAGATGTGCGCACAACCTATAATCGATATTGTAGATAGTGCTTGTCCTATCTGCAGAACAATAATGATTGGAAAGGAAGTAATTGAAAGCAAAAAATTCAAAAAAAAAACGCAAAAGACCGTGAAAGGATAGTAAATTGTGCGGTACTTACGTATTAACGCCACCACCACTACATTTAAATGCCACGCCAATCTGCACATAATATTTTTGTGATTAATCATAAAATAAAACACTTTATTTAAAATCAATTCACTTTAAAAATTATTTCAAAAATTTTCAGAATTTCGGTGGAAAATGGGTTAACATAGATTCAAAATTATCTCTATTTTCTTTCACCTGATGCTGTCGCTATATGAAATATGATAAATAAGATTGCTAATGATTTCTCGCTGTCCCTCTATGTCTCTTGTTCCTCCATTTAACACGGTCCCAACTTTCTTTCAACTGTTTGTGTATGAACTCCTGTATCAGGATCAATGCCATCACATAAATTGCATCCACATTGTAGTTGAAAGATATAGGCTTTGTAAAAAATGAATATATTTTGTAAATGGTTTGTTATATAACTAGAAGGTGTAATATTTTTTATTATTTCTGAGAAATATTTGGGTTTTTGTAATAAAAAAATTAACGTTTTCTATACAATATTTCTGACGTTTATGTAAAATCTGACGTGTATCACTGGTCACATAACTAATGGCTCGCGTACACCTAATCCGTCATCGGCCGAAGTTTGCTCGGGCGACGATGGCAATTGAATCAAACAGTTGTAAAAGAAAGAGAGCGTACACAAACACCACTTTCATCGTCCGATGGCGTCCGAAAACGGCCGATCACGATGATCCGAACTTTCTCGCCAGTCTGCCGGCGTCTACAGTGCAAATTGAGTGTATTTATAGTTAAATTTTGTTGTTATCTACCTAAACGACTATGGATATTGAAAAATTAATTGGTTGTGTTTATAATTGACCAACCCTGTGGGACAAACATTCAAAAAATTACAATATTCGAGATTTTTCCATACGGTTATGGTTGTCGGCACAAGTGGTAACACTGTTGCAGTGTAAGCACATACACGTCCGAGTTGCACGTCCGGGTAGTTCTGTACGCCATCGGGCGACAAAAACCATTTTGGTGTACGCTTAGCATAAGAATGTAGTTGCAGTTGGGTCAGCATTTCTAAATTTAATTTTGACTACATAATGTAAATTATTTAATTTTTTCACATATTTGTGTAAAGTATATACAAAATTGACTTCCAAAAATAATTTGTCCTAATCTAACCGTGGTTAAACCAACGGTCCTTGTTACATTGTTCTATATTGGATCGAGAGTTCGCGCTGCCGCGCGTATGTTGTCTTGATTTATCTGCCCGCTTCGCAGGGGGCAACCTAATTTTAGCGGGGTTAAACCAACGGTCCTTGCTACCTTGTTCTATATTGGATCGAGAGATCGCGCTGCTTGCGTATGTTGTCTTGGTTTATCTGCCCCCATCGCGGAGGGCAACCTAATTTACCCGGAGTTATACCAGCAGTTCTTGCCAGTTTGTCCTATATTGGATGGAGAGTTCGCTTTGCCGCGCGTATGTTGTTTTAATTTATCTGTCCGCTTTACGGCGGGAAACCTAATTTAACCGGAGTTAAACCAACGGTTATTGCCACTTTGACCTATATTGGATCGAGGGTTCGCTCTTCCGCGCGTATATTGTCTTGATTTATCTATCCGTTTCGCTGCGGGCAACCTAATCTAACCGGAGTAAAACCAACGGACATTGCCACTTTGTCCTATATTGGATCGAGAGTTCGTGCTGCCGCGCGTATGATTTCTTGATTTATCAGCCCGCTTCGGGGAGGGCAACCTAATCTAATCGAGTTCGCTCTGCCGCGCGTATGTTGTTTTAATTTATCTGTCCGCTTTGCGGCGGTAAACCAAATCTAACCGGGGTTAAACCAACGGTCCTTGCCACATTGCTCTAAATTGGATCGAGAGTTCGCGCTGCCGCGCGTATGTTGTCTTGATTTACCTGCCCGCTTCGCGGCGGACAACCTAATCTAATCGGGGTTAAACCAACGGTAATTGCTACATTGTCCTATATTGGATCGATAGTTCACACTACTGCGCGTATGTTGTCTTGATTTATCTGCCCGCCTCGCTGCGGGAAACCTAATCACGCAGCAGCGCAAATTCTCGATCCAATATAGGACAATGTGGCAAGGACTATTGGTTTAACCCCGATTAGATTAGGTTGTCCGCAGCGAAGCGAGCAGATAAATCAAGACAAATAAGCGCGGCAGCGCGAACTCGCGATTCAATATAGGATAATGTGACAAGGACCGTTGGTTTAACCCTGGTTATATTAGGTTTACCGCCGCGAGACGGGCAGATAAATCAAGACAACATTCGCGCGGTAGGGCAATCTCTCGATTCAATGTAGGATAAAGTGGCAAGGACCGTTGTTTTAACCCTGGTTAGATTAGGCTGCCCGGCGCGAGGCGGGTAGATAAATCAAGACAACATATAACATATAAATATAATAACAAAAATAAATCACGCGCGGCAGCGTGAACTCTCGATACAATATAGGACAAATTGGCATGGACCGTTGGTTTAACCCTGGTTAGATTAGGTTTTTTTTTTTGAAGGTTTAACATTTATTAAAACACAGCATACATGAATAAATATGGTGGTGGATAACATATGTAAGTGAATAACATATGTTTACATTCTGCATAAAGGCCGATTCTCATAAATGCGACACTAGCTACGCGACATCCCCAGTCAAATAATGATTACATTGTTTTAAATAGGCACGTCGCGCAGCTGTCGCGTAGTCATAGTGAGAACGTGCCCATTTAAAACAATGTAAACATTATTTGACAGGGGATGTCGCGTAGCTAGTGGCGCGTATATGAGAATCGGTCTTAAAGGTCTCAAATAAAGGCAGCGCGAACTGGCGATCTAATATAGGACAATGTGGCAAGGACCGTTGGTTTAGCCCCATATATGGTCTAGAACATAATTGGTCTTGATTTACATTCGTTCTTACTTTTATTCTTGCGCAGGGGTCTGGTGTTAATCTTCTCTGTATAACATCAATTTCAGTATTAAAATATGTATTAAATAATTCATTCTTACTTTTATTCTTGCGCAGGGGTATTATGCTAATCTTCTCTATATCGTATCAATTTCATTATTAATATATGTAATAAATACATTCAATCTCACTTTTATTCCCGCGCAGGGGTCTCATGTTAATATATTTTTTCTCGTTTTAGTTGCAGTATTAGTATATGTATTAATTAAAATATTTCTGAAATTTACTAAATTTGTTGTTCTTTAAAAAAGTTAAAAGTGACAACGCTGGTTTAGCTACATGGACATATTTTTAGTTATGTGACCAGTAATACACGTCTGTTGTTTCAAAAATGACAAATGTCAAAAGTCAAATATTTTTATTACAAAAATCTTCATTTCATCAAATAAAACTTCATTTTACATTTTTGCGCTTACTTAAAAGACGATTTACATCATTTAAATCAAGTTTAAAAGAAACTCGATTTTCAGAGTTTACCGAGTTTAGTTTACACAAGCAGTTGAAAGAATGTGGGGCAGTGCTAAATGGAGGAACAAGAAAGATAGTGGGACAGCGAGACATCATTTTGAATCTTATTTATCTGATTTCATATGGTCACAGTATCAGGTGAAAGAAAATTATTTTGATTCTATATTAAATTCAATATCAACCCGTTTTTCACCAGCATTTTGAAAATTTTGAAATAAAGTGTTTTGATTTTTAAAAAGTTTTAATTTTAAATAAAATGTCTTACTTTATGATTTATCATAAAAAATTTAGGTGTAGATTGGACGTCATTTAAAAATATAGCGGTGGTGGCGTTATTACGTAAGTACTAATTGTGCTAACAGAGGTGATGATTGGATAGCTTTGGCTGCAACGCTAGAAATTAAATATGACCGCGTATTATTGGATCCAATCTGCGATTAACAAAATGTTGCCAAAAGGTAGTAAAAAGCCAAAAACTCTTTCTGATGATCAAATTGATTTGATGGTTTCGTGGCTAGAAGAAAACGGTACCATAACATTAAAGCAATTACAAGAAAAGGTTATGAATAATTTCAACAAATTGTTAACTGTGTCAACCGTAGGTAATTACTTAGAAGGCCGACTGTTGGTAATTACTTAAGAAAGCCGACTGTATATAATATAAAAGGGGTACACGTTGAACCTGTTACAATGAATTCTGAGGCGAACAAAACAAAACGAGCTGAATACGTACAATGCTTGAATCAGTACATACAGCAAGGGAAACAAATTGTTTGGATGGATGAAACAAATTTCAGTTTGTTTTCTCGTCGAACGAGAGGCCGTGCAAGAGTTTAAAAAGAGCAGTACAACATCTTCCAGCATCAAGATGTCCTAACAATCATTTAATTGAAGCAATTTCAACTACGGGAACCGTATACATGGAACGCAGAAGGGGTTCATTTACTGCTCAGTTAGAAAATGATTGGGTAGTTTTTTTAATGCAAAAGTGGCAAGATATGGGAAATCAATTGCAAGATTTGGTGATTGTTTTGGACAATGCACCTTATCATTCAGAGCTAGAAAGAGTAATCGATGATACGCCAGCTTCTCTATTGCGGTTAGGACCCTATTCTCCGATGCTAAATCCCATTAAGAATATTTGGTCTAAAATAAAAGCCTATGCCAAAAGCAACATCTGTGTCCCAAACGTAGCAAGTCCTGGCATAATGGAACAAATATTGATCTACTTGGAGGATATTATAGATTAGTAGTTCTTAACCTTTGCTGAAGGTACCGAACCCCATCAGTTTCATATGAGCAGTCACCGAACCTCTTTTAATTGGAAAAATAAAATATAATTTTTCAAATTCAAAACGTAGGTAAATATTTTATTGGTCTCCAATATAAACAAAACCATTATAGAGTAAAACATTAGGAACAAAGAACAAAACATTAGGAACAAAGAATAAAACATTAAGAACAAAGAACAAAATTGCAAATCAGTGTGACTGCTGCTGTTGCCTTTTAGAAACCAGTTCAGAAATGCGAGACTTTACCTTGGCAAGTGCAACTCGCATGTCATTTTCGCTACTAAGTCTGTTCCTTTTATACGTTTTAATTGCGATTGCTCGCAAAAATATGTTGTCACAAACGGTATCAAAATCTCCAGAGCTTTCTTTGCAATAGCAGGGTACGTTACTATTTGGTGCCACCAAAACGATGAGAGCGTTGTTGTTTTGAAGACTTGCTGTTGAACCTGGCTCTGCTGAATTTCAATGATTTTATCCAGGTATGTATCATTGACATCTGTTGTTTCAACATCAAACGTAAACTGCTGCCTCACCCATACTGATTATAACTCTCTTGAAGGGAAGTACCCTTCAAGAGACTTTGCAAGTTCGTCTAAGTGCATGGAAATTGCGTGCTTCAGTTCCCCCGATACAGAAATATCTTCCGATCCCAGGCACATCTTTGATCTTATTTACACATTCGTCTAGCAGGGAAAAGTTTGCAAAGGCACCGTTTTCTGTTTGTCGTTTCCACAACGGTAGCTTTTTTTGAAACGCCTTCAGGTTTTCTTCCGCTTCGATGATGTTGACACCACCGCCCTGCATCTGTTGATTCAGATGATTGAGAGCTGCGAGGATATCAGCCATGTTCGCAAATATGAGAATAATTTCAGAATTTTTGAAACAATCTGCATGACCATGTTGGTACTCTTGCAAAACAGGGCTAATTCCTCACGTATGGCAAAAACACGATTCAGAACCTGTCCCCGGGATAACCACCGAACGTTTGAATGGAACAGAAGTAACTCGAATTCAGGTCCCATTTCTTTACACAGCTCCTTGAAGATGCGGTGCCTAGTATACCGAGCAGTATTTCGCACAAAGTTCGCGCATTCCACAACGATTTTTAGTAGGTAGAAGTCGAGCGCTGGTGCGGTGTGGTCGTGTTTTAGCAGCTCCGAAACTAATCTCAAATTTCGGGAGGTTCTGAGCAATTTAATTCACGATTTATATCTGTAAAGTGTATGTGAAGTAGTAGTGAGTGCAACCCAAAAGATCTGATAGAGAATTAAAGTAAGTAAAGTAAGAAATTAATAGAGTAATTAGAGAAGTAAAGAAAGACTAGAATAAAAAGATAAAAAGTAGAAATTTACGTTTCTTAAAAAAATTAAAAAAAAGCCCAACCTCCGAGGAGTCGATCCGGGCAAGCGGATTTTTATCGCGGCGCGACCCAAGATAAAGACGACAGCCAAATAAGCTGTAAATAAATTCAAACAGCTAAGCACAGGACCGTATTTAGTAATAATATTTAAAGGAAATTAAATATGAGTAGTGACGAATACACAACTGATGAAGGAAAACGAAGGAAAAACTGGGAAGATGAAGAGGATGAGACCCGCAACAAAACCAAGAAAATAGAACGCTCCCCTGGGAAAAGTAAATCTAAAACCGAGAGTGATAAGCTAGAAAAGATACTAGAAACGATGAAACAACTAACAGATGTGGTAAAAGGGATCAGATTAGAACAAAGAGAGTACAGAAACAAGATAAGGAAAATGAGAAAAGAAAATGAACAAACGAAACGCGAAAATGCAAAACTAAAGGAGGAAGTTAAGACAATAAATGCTAGCCTAGATGCGATGGAAAGAGAAAAAAGAAGAAATAATATTGTAGTACAAGGACTATTGCTGGGAGATGATGAAATGCTAACACCAAAGGAATCTATGGAAAACTTCATGAAAAACCAACTCGAATCGGATATAGGCGTAAAATCAGCTGTGAAACTAGGTATGAAAACGTAGCTTGTCATGAAAAACAAAAATAAATTACGTAACTATGAGGAAGGAAAAGTATACATTAATGATGATATGTCAAGAAAAGAAAGAGAGATACAAGGAAAAATTAGGAAAGCTGCCCAAGAAGAAGGGAAGAAGGGGAAGAAAACTAAAATAGGGTACCAGAAAGTATTTATTGATGACCAAGAATGGAAATGGTGTGAAGATGAAGAAAGGCTAGTACTAGTAAAGAAGGCAGAATATAATACTTCAAAAAACGATTAACAGAAATTAACGATAAGGGAAATACGGCAACGACACGGCATGTAAATGGTTTACGAGGAATAAACTTGGCAACATGGAACATTAGAGGACTAAATGGAAAAGAAAAAAAAAATTGAGGAATTTAAAGAAAGAGATATAAACATCTTAGCAATTACAGAAACTAAAGATAAAGGAAAAAAGGTCACAGAGCTAGAGGAAGGTCATATGATGATCCTAAGCGGCGTCACGTTTGAAATTAGAGCAAAAGGAGGAGTTGGGTTTATAATACACAAAAATGTAATCAAGTACTTAAAAAAATGGGAATGCATATCTGGAAGAATAATGAAAATTGAATTAGAAATAGAAAGAAACAGCAGATTACATATGGTAATTCTGTATGGCCCAAATGGTAACGATAAAGCAGAAACTAAAGACAAATTTTGGGAAGAAGCATAAGAAATAGTGGAAAATTGCAACGGAAAAATTGTGGTGCTAGGAGACTTAAACGGTAGAGTTGGCATAAAAGATGAAAGGACAAGTGATGTAATAGGACAGTTTAGAGAAAAAACGAGATACAACAATGGACACAGAATTATTGATTTCTGTGTACAAAATAACCTATTATTAATGAACTCATTCTTTAAACACAAAGACGCGCATAAATGCACAAGAGAGGTCCCAAGCAGAGGGCAAAAATCCATAATAGACTATGTACTCATAAATAGGAACTCTAGGCGGGAAATAAGGGATGTTAGAGTTATAAGAGCATCTGAGATAAATAGTGATCATTATCTACTAAAAGCGAAAACGACAATAAGCTGCCAGAGAGCGGGAAATAATAAGAACAAATTAGAACTGCGAAACAACAATAGTAAGGAGACGATAAAAAACTACAGACTAATGATAAGAGAAGTGGCGAACAATTATGCAAAGAAAGTTGAGGAAATGTTAGATGAGACAAGAGCTAATAAATATTTTAATGTGGAGGAAGCATGGGAAACATTCAGATACACCCTAATTAGCGCAGCAAAAGAAACATGTGGAACCACGAAAATAAATAGAAACAAAAAGCAAACGGCTTGGTGGAACGACAATGTTAAAAAGGAAGTTAAACTAAAGAAAGAGAAATGGAAAATATATCTACGTAAAGGAGATAATACCACTTACCAAGATTATAAAAGACAGAGAGACACAGTCAAAGAGATAGTATTAGAAGCAAAAAGAGAAACCTGGGAAGAGTTTTGACCAAAAATCAAAGCTGACTTCCATACAAACCAAAAGCTATTTTACAAAACTCTGAAAAACATAAGATCTGGGAAGGAGAATGAAGTAATTAAACAAATTAAGGATGAACATGAAGCAATATTAACGGAGGAAGAAGACATAATAGAAAGATGGAGGATACTTTGAAAATCTGCTGAACAAAGAAAGTATTGTGGACAGAACCGAAAGAACCTAAAACATAGAAGGAACAGAACAACAAAGAGAGCACATACAATTAGAAGAGGTTAAGAATGCCATAAATAGACTCAAAAGAGGTAAGGCTGCTGGGCATGATAATATAACAGGAGAAATGCTGAAAAATATGGGCGAAAAAGGAGATCAGTTATTATCAAAGATATGCAATATGGCTTGGGAGGAAGGCAGAGTACCAAAAGACTGGGAGATAGGGGTCATTGTGCCAATATATAAGAAAGGAGACAGAAGAGACTGTAACAACTACCGAGGAATCACCCTGCTAAGCATAGCATCGAAAGCGTACGAGAGAATATTAGAAACAAAACTGAGTCGGGAACTAGAGCCACAGATAGAAGAGTCACAGAGTGCTTTCAGGAAAGGCAGAAGTATACAGGATCATATATTTACGATTAAACAGATGATGGAACGAATAAGCAATACAGACGATGAGATATATCAAGCATTCCTTGACCTGGAAAAGGCATTCGACAGAATATTAAGATCAATTATAGAAGAAACCCTGATCAAAAGGAAAATTAACCTAAAACTAATAAGAGCAATAATGGGCATGTACAAAAATAGTAGAAATATTGTTAGAACAGACAACACGCGAGTTTACGGTAAACGAGGGTGTACGGCAAGGAGGCGTTTTGAGTCCAACTTTATTCAACCTAGTTATGGACGAAGTAATAAAAGAAACGAGGGAAAGAACGTCTTCATTTAGTGTGGGGTATAGAAACCTAGAACCAATCCGTATAAGGGAATGTGCGTTCGCCGACGACCTTGTTATATTCGCGAGAAATGAAGTTGACCTGAGGAGAAACTTGGAGATATGGAACGAGAAATTAGCAGAGAAGAACCTCAAGATAAACGAAGAGAAAACAAAAATCATGGTTAGTGGGAAACCAGATACAAAAGTAAACATTGAGCTAAATGGAAAGTTATTAGAACAAGTTGACACCTTTAAATATCTGGGAGTACGTCTAGATAGCAAGGGACACCATGAAATAGAAATTAATGATAGAATAGAGAGTTCAGCAAGGGTGTACCACAGCCTCAGAAATAGTTTCCTGGGAAAGAAAGAAGTTTCCCTAAAAGCAAAAATGAGTATATACAGAGCTGTATTCGTACCTATACTAACATTTGACTGCGAAAGCTGGGTGTTAACGAAGAGACTAAAGAGCAAGATCCAAAGTATAGAGATGAAATACCTAAGAAGTGTGTTAGGAGTCACAAGGCGAGATCGCATAAGAAATGACACCATCAGAGAACAGTTAAATGTGCAACCAGTAGCAAAGCGAATCGAGAACTGCCAACTGAGATGGTATGGACACCTCAAGCGAATGGAAGACAAAAGACCAGTCAAGAGAATATGGGAAGCTAAAGGTCAAAAAAGAAAAGTAGAGGAAGACCAAAGACAACATGGAATCGTAACATAGAGAAAATAGTAGAGGACTCACAATGGTTCAAGCATCAAAAATGGCAAAAGGAAAAAGGGAGTGGAAAAAGTTCATATATAGCGAAAGAAATGTATTGTAAAGTGTATATAATGTATTGTAAAGATTAAATGTAGGAATTAGGATATGAAATGTAACACCTTACACCTTAGGGTACACAAGGTTACTGATTATATATATATATATATATATATATATATATATATATATATATATATATATATATATATATATATATATATATATATCTGCTAGTGTTGGAGGCATGGTTTTTGTTGCCAACGCATGCCTGTGAAGAATACAATGCGTAACAACGATGTGTAGTGCATCGGCTTTCACTGGCGCACCAAAACCAGACTTTCTTCCCAGCATGGCTGGAGCTCCGTCCGAAGAAACTGCGGAAACCATATCCCACGAAAGATTATTTTCTTTGACGAAGTCATCCACAAGTTTCTTTACATCGGCTGCCTTAGTTGTTGTGGTAAGAGGCTTACATAATAAAAAAATCTTCCTTTGTCACGTGGTCTTGCACGTAGCGCACGAATACTGCTAGCTGACTTAGATTGGAAACGCCTGTAGTTTCGTCGAGTTGAAGGCTGAATGTTTCCGGGCTTGAAATCAGATCCGCAACTACTTGGGCCAAGATATCTTTGCTCATGTCGTCTATTCTGTCACTGATGGTGTCATTTAAAAGAGGAATTTGGGATAACTTAACTTCAGCCGCTTTTCCCAGCATGATATTCGCCATCTTCAACACGGCTGGTTTTATGAGTTTTTCCCCAATATTGTGTGGCTTGCCGTTCTTTGCAATAAGGTAAGCAACTTTTTACGATGCTGTAAGGATCGGTTTATCGATGGGTACAAAGCCGAGGACAACCAGAGTACCCTTTCCATCAAATCTGTGCCTCTTCAGCTTGAATTCAGCGAGTGTCGTATTTTTGTAATTTCCATGCAGATTAAAGAAGTGTTCTCTTAGTTTTGCCGGTGCTAGGCTAGAATTGCTCAACTGGGCATTGCAAATCATGCAATTAGGACGCTGACTCCCAGCACGTTCCGTTATACATGTGAATGCATATTGTACATATTCGTTCGACCACTTTCTTTTTTTTGCTCGACATAGTATGAAGGGACTAAAATATTAAGAAAGAAAACACACGACGTACAATCGCGACAGTAAAAATTCGAATACTGGGCGCACCAACGTCACGATGACGTCGGGTGGTTGACCTCCGCCGAACCCCTGAGACTGACTTCCCGAACCCCTGGGGTTCGGTTGAACCCAGGTTAAGAACCACTGTTATAGATCATGCAACGAACACCATAACTGATGCCGTGCAACACAGTATAGTTCACCAAACTACTGCCTTGGCAATTAATTACATGGCGGTCGCTCGTTATTTTATTTTTAAAAAATACTACGAAATACTATGCATATACTTTGATCTTAAGCAAATTTTTGATATAATAATATTAAAATAAATAGCTTATAAAACTTGTTTTATTTAAACAATTGAATTACAATTTACGTTTCCTAAATTACAATTGACTAACCTGAATTATAATTTACGTTTTCTGAATTACAATTGGAAAAGTTTTTTGTATTTATTTATTCTGGTTTCTGAATTACAATGTTGGTTTTTATCATCCCTAGTATTCATAATTTGTTTAGGTATTATATCCCATTTCCAATATCAAATTTATTAATTTATTTATTAATTTATTAATTTAACTATTTTTTTTTTATAGTTATACCAAATTTATTCTCATATTTCTTATTACAAATAAGTTCGTAAAAATTCTTCAAAAAGATTCTTGGATCTTATCACTATGGGAAGGTAGAGTATACAATTTTCTGCATAGAGTAGGTTGGGATCGAAATTCATTGAAAGTTTGTTTACGTACTACTTGTACTCTTTGCATTCACTGCCTACCGAAGGAGAAAAAAATGTAAGATGTCGAATCGGATGCCGACTATTTTATTTTTGTCAGTGTATAAAAATATCTATATTTTATTATCTTTAATGAATATGTTACCAAACTAAAGTATTGTTGGAGCTATTTTAAACTATTTATAAATTCTGCGTGATCGGCGTTGGTTAAAATTTTTTTTATCGGGTTGCCGGATCACGCGTTGGAGAGTGTATTTTGAAATAGATGTTTGCATAAAACCTCTCCATGAAACCATTCATTCATCTAAGCTTAGTTCTCGACCGGGAATTTCATTCATCCGTCCATTATATAAATTGATAATTCCTCTTATTTTATAAAGTCGATCATCTGGAATTGGATCCCCAACTTCGCAAAATGAGTAGACATCGATTTCGGCTCATATTTTGAGAGAAAGCTGGAATACTAAACAACGAATCTGTTTTCCAGTAATCCTTTCAACCTATTGATTCTAATATTACCCATATGCATCAACAATCCCACAAAATTTAACAATTCGTCCCTATTTACATCTTTCTATTCGGTGATCCTTGATTGTTCAGTAGTTTGTGGTGCAAATAAAGTTGAGAGTGCATAAAGATTAGTTTGTACAACTATTGTTGTATTGTATAATATTATAAAGCGATTTCTTTATTTACGTGATTTAAAAAAGTGTCGAACATTATATGTCTAAAATAATCTATAGGGTCGTTAACTAGAACAGGAATTAGCAATTCTTCGCTTTTGGTAAAATGTTAATATTTCATACGACTTGAATATTTCAATTGTCCGCCCAGTTTACTTGCTCATAAAGAGCTGATATTGACTGTGCGTGTTGTTGTTGCAAAAGTGTTGCAGGTTATTTTCGAAAGGGACATAGTCACTTACATCATCGTTCACTTACATCATCAAACTCGTTAGCTGATTCATCAGAAAAAAAAAAATTCTAACATTTCTTTGGTGCTTTAACAGTTTTTTATCTATTAAAGCACTTCTATTATTTAATTTCATTCGCTTTCCTTTCCATCCTGCTATATCATCATTTTCATTGGCCATTATAACTATGACATGTTCAAAGATATTTAAAAACCGCATATGTTAAAATTTTATTTCATAACTTGTCCTAGTGCCGATATCAATTCACTTAAATAGAGCGTATACCAGGCTAAATATAACGGTTAGCATTGGCGGGAAACAACCCCGCGCTCTCAGTACTTTTTTGTGTGTCCGCTCGCTTGTTCTTAAGTACCTAAAATATACTGATCTATTTGAATTATTTTCACGGGATGTGTAAGCGTTGTAGAATGAGAGTAGGAAAGGAGAAATATAGAAGCATACACAGTGTTTGTTTCGTACACAACACGTCAATTTTACGGAGCAGAGCAAGTTGCTCGCTTGTAAGTTTGAGGGCTAGCAATAGAGAGTTAAAATATGGGTTCGTTAATGGCAATCACAATTTTCTAAATATGTTTCGGCGATTTCTTTATTTAGAAATGGTATAAAAGGGTATAAAATGGAAAAAATTGTATAAAAATCGTTCATAAGGCGTTTTTCGCACTTGTTCATTTGAAAACTCCGTGGTACGCGCGTCGTTTTCTAAACATAGATGCGTGCTGTAAAATCACGCTTATTGAACTCGTTCTTTAATATACTATCATCTGCTCGAAGCGTGTTGATGTGTTAATCTGATTTCTGTTTGTTTTTTACTTTGACCACAACTCGTATCACTAAACAACAACACAAAATAGACGTTGTGAACATAAATTTTCTGTCGTATATAAAAATTGAATTAATCTTTCTTCTTTCGAAGCAAGTCTCGGGCTTTCAGTTTGGATTTATCTGGCTCTAGTATAACAATCTAACCATAACCTAATCTATGTTAAGGCTAGGTTAAACTAGATTACATCGACAACAACCAAATAGTGTTCGCGTGTCTGTGCATTATCACTAGTTAGCAATTTTAGCCACGGAACCGCTGAACGTTTTAACCTTATGGTTTTTGAAGTATTTTCTCTGTCAAAATTACAATATTTCAATATTATCGGTAAGAAATAATAATTTTTTTGTAGGTTAAACGGTATTTTAACACGCTTCGTAGATAAAATAACACGTATGATACATGTATGATACACGTGCGTGAAAGGCCGTTGAGCTATCATGGCGATTAAAGCATTAGCCTTGGGCTCATGCTTTAAACTTCGCAACTCATGCACAAAAGCCCTTCTTCACACACTTGTATCATAAACTATTATTTTTCATAAAATTATAAAACTAATTTTAATAGAATATGTTACCAAAGCTTCAAAATAAAACATTCAGATGTTATATTCTCCGAACGAGACAAATCTGTGATTGCTGCAAATTTGGATTCCTTCAAACAACTATGGATTTCAGCTAACTCAACTAGATTTAAAACCGCTTTTTTGGAAGATTTCTGAAAAATTTCGCGAAAATTCACCGATTAGTTATTGTTTTATAAGAAGAGTCTGCTCTTCTTATAAAATTTTATAAAAAAATCTTATAGAAAATTTGCCAAATTTTGCAAACAGACTAAATTTCCACGAAAAATGACAAACGATGACAATTGTTGTACTAACTAGGCAAACTGGATTTCAGCTAATTCAGCTAGACTAATTTAAAGTGCAGCTTTTTTGGAAAATTTGTGCAAAATTTCGCAAAAATCCACCGATTAGTTTTAGTTTTATAAGAAGAATTGTAAAATTTGCAAGATTTTGTGAACCGACTAAATTTCTACGAAAATTTCCAAATTTTAACGATTTGTACTAAGTAGTCCAATTGGATTTGAGCTGTCTCAACTAAACTAATTTAAAGTGCAGCCTTTTTAGAACATTTTTCATGAAATTTCAAGAAAATCCACTGATTAGTTTTTGTTTTATAAAATCAATTGTAAAATACACATAAATACACAACGCAAACAAACAACGCAAAATAAGCAAAAATAAGCAAGACAAACAAACATTGAGAGATAATACATGAAATATAAGACTATATAAATATGGACAAAAAGACTGCAGATATGGATAATACTAGGCAGACAATGCTAGACAGAAAAGTCGATAAAATATGTTTCCTCGTATTTCCACTATAAATTTGATCTGGTCTACTATGATCTTATAAACTTCTCTTAGACTATGTCAGATCTTGTCTGGTTTTATCCCATCTGATCTTGATCTGACTGTTTGAGCTCGCTTGGTCATGTTTCTTGTCTAATTTATATGGAATTGCCAGGTCTTATTTGCTCTTGCCTCGCTGATGTTATTTAATATTATCTGGTTCTGTTTGATCTTGTCTGGTTTTGTATGGTCTAATATGGTTTTCCGTCAAGTTGGATAAATTTTGTTGATACCTGGACTTCTTTTATCTTACATGGTATTGTTTCGTCTTGTGTGGTCTTCGCTGGAATTTTTGGATCTCGTCTGTTCTCCTCCGGTCTCATCTGCTCTACTCTGTTGTCATGTGGTTTCGTCTGGTCTCATCTTATCTCGTCTGATATCCTTTTTCTCTGTTACTATCTGTCCTCGTCTGGTCTCATCTAGTCTCGTCTGTTCTTGTCTGGTCTTGTCGTATAATCTTGTCTGGCCTTCTCTGGTGTTGTCGTATGGTCTTATCTGGTATTGTCTGGGCTTGTTTGTTATTGTCTAATCTTGTCTTTTTGTTTTATATACCCATGTGGTTTGGGGGAAGCTCTACCAGCCTGTGTGTGAGGCTCTCACTCACTAAACCCCTTCTTCCACTTGGCTTAAAAGTACGCCACCCTGGTATCGCTTGCGCATTCCTTCAGGGTGGGCAGCCCGGACGGATTTTTTCCGCCCTAGTTTTTCTGTTTTCTCCTTGTATTTTGGTCTTGGTGAAAAGAAATATTTGTTCAAGATTGTAGCTGCGCCTCTCGGAGTTTTTTCCACTCTGTAGTATGTCTCTCGTCTTTTTCTTTTTGCGTCAAAATATCCGAAAACATTTTGCTTAGGGTGTCCCAGTTATTTTCGTTTTCTAGCATGAAATCTAGTAGTTTTCGGGGTTCCATAGTAGCGTCTCTCAGAGCTGTAGTTCTTGATACAGTCCTATATGCACTGCATATTCTTATAGCCGTTTCGTATATCCTTTAGACGCTTGCAAGAACTTGTTTGTTTTTTGTCTGTAGCAGTGCGTTTGCCCACACAGGAGCTCCGTATAGCATGGCCGAGTGGGCTACCGAGCTGAGCAGTTTTCTTTTGCTGCTCTTTGGTCCTCCGACGTTAGGCATTATTTTTTTCAGTGCGGCTACTGTTTTTAGTCTTTTTGCCGCAGCTCTCGCAATATTTGCCTCAAAGTTTGTTTGCCTATCGATTATTATGCCTAGATACTTTCTAGATCCTTCCTAGATATCCATTTCTTGGGTTTAATTACTACATTTTGTATTTTGAAGCAAATTGGCACTATAAGCACTTTTCTGCTTCCAGTCAAGAGAACGGCTTCTGATTTTTCCGGTGCCAGTTGCAGGTCATTGCTGGCCATCCAGTTGATTATGCGGTTTATAGCTGCGTTTGCTTTTTCCATTAAAGTCTGTTCAGATTTCGCTGTAACGACAAGTGGCAGATCGTCCGCAAAACCTATAGATGTTACACCTTCCGCTTGAGCTAGTCTAAGCACCCAGTCGTAGACGATGTTCCAGAGTGTGGGTCCTAGTACAGATCCTTGTGGGACACCACTGTTAACACTATGCTCTCTAGGCTCCCCATTTGCAACATACATCTATTTTGCGGTCACTGAGATAACTCCTTATAATCCGTGAGAGATAGGGTGGCATGTCTTTTTTTGTCATTTCATCCATAATGTGTTGCCAAGATGCAGAATTGAATGCGTTTCGAACGTCCAGCGTTAAAAGAACACACGTTCGCCGAACGGCCGAAACGGCACACGGCGAATTCTTGCCTGTGCTGCTATATCCATAACTGCCTGTACGGCGTCACACGTTGATCTACCTTCTCTGAACCCGAATTGCCGTTCGGAGAGTTCCTTGCCGGCTGTATTTAAAGGCTTCTTTATTCGGCCCAGTATCATATGCTCTAATAGTTTTCCCATTGCATCTAGAAGGCATATTGGCCTGTAAGGTCCCGGATCTTGTGTTTGCTTGTCCCTTTTTTTAGCAGCACTAACGTTGCTTTCTTCCACAATTTGGGGAAGGTTCCAGTCATGAGGCAACTGTTCATAATTTTTATAATGTATTGCGGATGTAGTGAGAGTGTCCTTTTTATTATCTCAGCGGGTAATCCGTCAGGTCCTGGTGCTCTATCGATGCGGAGATGGTTGCAAGCATTTCTCATTTCCGATTCTGAGAATTGTTTTACATCTGTTACAGTCGGTTGTTTCCACCTCACTTGGTCATGGATCGGGAATAGCGCGCTTATAATCTCCTGTGCTTTGTCTGCCTGGAGTTGGAGGTTTGGCTGGTGGATTTTTAGTTTTCTGATGGAAATCCTGTACGCATCTCCCCACACATCCTCATCAATCTCTTTGCATAGTTTTTCTCAATGTTCCTTTTTTGAATTGAAGATTTTCTTTTTGAGTTCTCTTTTGGCGGTTGTATACTTGAGCTTCGCTTGTATTGAGAATTTTTCTTCGTCAGGTCTCTTCCTTTGCCGTTGATAATTTCTCCTAGCTGTTAGTTAGCTCCTACATACGTGTTATTTTAGTTTTGTAAACAGACTAAATTTCTACGAAAATAAACTTTTTACTATTTGTAGAAACTAGTCCAACTGGATTTCAGCTTTCTCAACTAGACTATTTTAATGTCCAGCTTTTTTAACAAATTTTTGCTAAATTTCGCGAAAATCCACCGATTAGTTTTTGCTTTATAAGAAGAATGGTAAAATTTGCCAAATTTTGTAAACAGACTAAATTTCTACGAAAATTGCCATAGTTTGACGAGTTGTACTAACTAAACCCACTGGACTTCAGCTCTCTCAACTAGACCAATTTCAAGTGCAGCTTTTTTAGAATATCTTTGCTAAATTTCGCGAAAATCCACCGATTAGTTTTTGCTTTATAAGAAGAATTGTAGAATTCGCCAAATTTTGTAAACAGACTAAATTTCCACGAAAATTTCCAAAGATTTACGATTTGTACTAACTAGTCCAACTGAACTTCAGCTAACCCAACTAGATTAATTTAAAGTGCAGCGTCTTTCGAGGATTTGTGCAAAATTTCGCGAAAATCCACCGATTAGTTTTTGTATTTTAAGAAGAATGGTAATATTTGCCAAATTTTGCAAATACTAAATTTCTACGAAAATTTCCAAAGTTCGACGATTTGAACTAACTAGTTCAACTGGATTTCAGCTATCTCAACTAGATTAATTTAAAATGCAGCTTTTTTGAAAGACTTTTGCAAGAGTTTGTGAAACTCCACCAATTAATTTTTGTTTTATAAGAATTGTAAAATTTGCCAAAATTTGTAAACAGACTAAATTTCTACGAAAATTTCCAAAGTTTGACGATTTGTACAAACTAATCTAATTGGATTTCAGCTATCTCAACTAGACTTGTTTAAAGTGCAGCTTTTTTAGAATATTTTTGCTAAATTTCGCGAAAATCCACCAATTAGTTTTTGTTTTGTAAGAAGAGTTGTTGAATTTGCCAAATTTTGTAAACACTAAATTTCTACAAACATTTCTAAATATTGACGATTTGTACTAACTAGTCCAACTGGATTTCAGCTATCTCAACTAGACTAATTTAAAGTGCAGCCTTTTTAGAATATTCTTGCTAAATTTCGCGAAAATTCACCAATTAGTTTTTGTTTTATAAAAAGAATTCTTGAGTTTGCCAAATTTTGTAAACAGACTAAAATTCTATGAACATTTTCAAAGATTGACGATTTGTACGAACTAGTCCAGTGGTTCTCAAACTTTTTTTGCCACCGCACCCTTATAGAGCTAAAAAGATCTCGCGGCACCCTTGTCGTGATACAAAAATTTAGGGGCATAACTACCCTAAAAACGGTTTGAAAACTTAGGAAAATAAAGAAAAAAACAATACAAATTCAATGCTCTTTATGGATTGAATGAAATTGTTTTATTATTTCCTTCAAGTTTATGGGAAATTTGGTTAATTTTACCCTCTAATCACTTAATACGGAGAGTTTGCTCCTCTTATTATTTACCTGTTTTTAATGTATCTTATCTACCTGTTTATAATGTAAGCGTATGTTCAGAATGCAACATTGTGGCATTGTCTGCTACTTGCTTCATTCTAGAAACGGCTCTCTTTATATTTCCAACCATTGCAGCCGCTCCATAGCTGCAAATATCAACAAACTTGCTCCATTTCAAGGTGTCTGGGATATTTCGTCTCCTCTAACGATGCTGGTTGTCATTGGATCAGTCGCTCAGTGAGTTCATCACCTTTCCGTTTTTAAGACCCATATTTTAGAAAATTGTCTATAATTCTGCATGAAAAGTGGAAACTCAAATTCGTTTACCTCCTCATGTAATTTTCTTTTAACATTTTTTTAAAATTTCTTGATTATTGCTCCGGCGAGGCAGGCATCCGCCAATTTGGCATTTTGCCAAATTTTGTTAACAGACTAAATTACTACGAAAATTGTCAAACTTTGAAGATTTGTACTAACTAGTACAACTGGATTTGAGTTATCTCTCTCAGTTGCAAAATGTAAATGTATTCTGTTTACTTATGAAGATTTATCGAAGGAAGAATTACTGCAAATCATACTCAGATCATACACAGATTATATACTAACCTAACCTAAAGATCTTTATTTTGGACTGAAAAATGTGAATATAAAACAAGCCCCAAAGTATGGCTGATCAGACCCATATCCATCTAGTATATTTTATCAAACATTTTAGAAAAAGTGGTTCAGAAGCAACTAAGGAACTTTATCTAGGATAACAAACTGCTACCGGAAACTCAATCCGACTTCAGGAAGGGTCATATTTGCGTAACAATCTTGCTCGATGTGGTCGATGTCACTCGTGCACTAGATCACAACAAGGCAGTAGTTTTAGCCCTGCCGGACTACAGCACAGCTTTTGATACAATAGACCATGATCTACTCTACAGCATCCACCACTAAGTTGGTCTATCACAGAGTGCTATATGTTTCATTAAGAACTATCTTTCCAACAGAAGTCAGGAAGTTGGAATAAACAACTGTCTCTTGCTACCGCTAAATCTCTCGAGATAGGTACCACAAAGCTTTGTGCTCCTTACCCTTCACCATATATATGGAAAATTTAGGAAGTAATAATAATAATAATAAAACTTTATTCACTTTGCTGCTTACAATTATATAGAAATTATAAAAAATATTAAATAATATACATATATAATTTGCAGATGTGATTGTCAACATTCGAAAAAAAGAAAATTGTAAAATAAATTGCGAAAAAAACAAATACACAAGCAATATATAAAAAACACAATAAATACAAAACAATTACATACATTTGAATACATTCAAAATATTAAATCTCAACATATCTACTTGTAGGATATTTTCACTCGTTCAATGATATCGTTTAACCAATTTGGTGTTCTAAGTATTCATCAATTCCATAAAATGTACCAGCTATTAATTTTTCTTTTATTGATTTATTAAACTTATTGTATGATTGAGTGCTATTTCTGACGATATATTATTGAATAAATAAACCCCAATACAGAAAAAAGAATTTGCATATAAGGTAGTGTGATGTTTTTCAGTTTGTAATAATTTGCCATTCCTTGTGTTGTATGTGCGCATGTTAGAGGATATAGAGTAATTCTGAGTATTTTTTTTATATATAACACAGACATTTATAAATGAAAATAGAAGGTACGGTTAACAATTTGTTGTTCCTAAAATAATTTCTGCAGCTCTGTCGACGCTTTAAATTAAATATTAGTCTTAAAATTATTTTCTGCATAACGAAACATTTGTGGCTATGTCTTGAATTACCCCATAATAACATATTAAAAGATATATGTCAATAGACAATAGCATAGTACAGGCTTAACAAGGTACTTGTATGCATAGACTTTTTCAATTGAGATATTGCAAAATAAGCTCTTGCTAATTTTTTGCAAACTAACTGTGTGGTTCGACCACGTAAGTTTCGAATCAACTAATACCCCAAGAAATCTTGCAGAGTTGGATATTTTATAGCGTTGGTTGTCTACAACAATCTGAAAAGAGGTTGGTAAAGTTCTTCTTTTGCCCATGTATAAACACAGAGTTTTTTCGCTATTCTAGATTAGTTTGATTTTTGTACACCAATTATTAAATTGTACGATTGTTTCCACCACCTTTGCATGTAATTCTTCCAAACTATTTGCACATACCACAATTGTGGTGTCATCCGCAAACAAGATGGTTTTAGCGTTTATGTACCCTGGAAGATCATTTATTAATAAAAGATACAGAAGTGGGCCAAGAACAGATCCCTGTGGTAAACCTATTGTTACGCTCTTTTTATTCGAAAGTGTGGAGTTAATTTTGCCAATTAAATGTCGGTCGCTTAAAAAGGATCCAAAGAGATCCAAAAAAATTCCACGAAATCCATAACATTCTAATTTTTCCATTAGATAGCCTATATTAACGGTATCGAATGCTTTAGACAAATCAAAAAACAGTCCCATGACGTGTTCTCCTTTATCCAGTTTCTCTGATGTATATTGCGCAAAGCTGGCGGAAGCAGTTTCCACCGAACTTTTTGATCTAAAACCATGTTGGCATTCAAATAATAAGTCATTTCTAAGGAGATATGCCATCATTCTACTGTATATTAATCGCTCAAATATCTTTGAGAAAATAGATACTAAAGATATGTCTATAGTTGTCCAAAATCTGAGGGTCAGATTTTTAATGTAGTAGCACTACCAATGCCACTTTTAACGCCGATGGATATACTCCTTCTTCAATGGCTTTATTGAATAGCTGCGTTAGTGGAAGAGCCAAAGTTTTAATATGGTGTTTCAAAATTTTGATTGAAATGCCATCGGTTCCTGTGGAGTTTTTTGAGGCTATACTGGAGACAGCGTGTTGTAGATCAGTATTATCGATAGGTGACATGTAGAAAGAATATGCATGTCTAGTTTTTGGCAGAGTACATTGAAGCAAAGAGGGTGATGGAAAAAAAGCATTTAATGTTTTTAAAGCAATGGTCGAAAAATAGTTAGCAAATTCATTAGCAACCTGACATGAATTTGAAATCAATATTCCATTTACTTTTAAAGAAATATGGTTAGGTTTTTTATAATTATTCATAGAGTTGTTAATTATTCTCCATGCTTCTCTACTTTTATTACTAGCATTATTAATGCGGTTAGTGTAATACATTCTTTTAGCTTTCGATATATTAATAGAATGTTGATTTTTCATAGTTTTATATGTGTTGTAGAGATTTGAGCTTAATGCCTTGCATAATGTCCAATACATATTCCGTAATGACTTACCTTCATTTATGATGGCATCCGATATCCAATTGTTAATAGGCATGGTGAGTACCATGAGTAAATAAAGCATGGTGATTACCATCATCAGTAAGTTCTATATTTTACATTCGTTCTATCCAACCAATCCCTCATTATAAAAGGGTGGTTGCGTTATAATATATAAAAATATGTACAACAAGCTTAAAGGGTCTCAAAGTCTGGGCATACGTTTTTGATGAAATGTAATTGCTCTAAGAATAAGGGGTGTTTACCCCGCCTACCCCCACTAATTTTGCGATTCTTAAGTACATATTATCACATATAGATAAGAAATGGAGATATCAGCCTTTGTACAACACTTTTTTTTTGCGTTTGAACATACAGATTTGTTAAAATATTCCAGTAGTTAAAGGGTTAATTACAATCATCCCGATGCATTAGAAATAAACTTTGGTTCCTAAAATCAACTTTACATTTTTTACTATGAAATTCCGTGTGTTTCTTCAAATGATTTCCTAAATTTGCCTTCCATTTAAAAACCTTGCCACATACTTCACAATGATATGAAACATCAGTATGAACTTTCTTACGTTCTACAAGCTGGCTTTTAGTCTTATACCTCTTCTCACAAACATTACACTGAAACCCCCTTGTGTAACGTGATGCCCAACCAAATTCCTCTTATCAGTAAACTGTTTTCCACAACCTTCAACTTCACATTTAAATATCCTTTCGTTTGTATGAATTCGCAGATGTCTTTCCAATTTGCTTGGGACTGAGAAAGTTTTTGAACAGTATTCACATTGATATAAAGTTGTGTTGACTCTTTTATGACTTGTTAAATTCCATCTGACCGGGAATGATTTAGGGCATAAATCACATTGAAAAGATTTTAAATTTGTGTGCGAAGCCATATGGGTATTTAATGTGAGTTTTCTCATGAAACTTTTATTACACTCTACAAGTAAATGGTTTTACTTTTGGTGGAGGTGTAGGTTTATGAGTAGCTGGTCTTTTAGGCTCGACATCAAATTCGGCTAGACCTATTTCACTATATTCACTTGAATGTCTTAAAACTGATTGGTTTTAGGCTTGTTCTTGTTCTCCAATTTCTCTGTTATGTAAATATTGGCATCATGTTTGAGGAGCAATAGATCATCAGTTTTCACTATGACTCCATTTTCTGTTGGAGCAAATAAATCTGATCCCAATTTGTATTGAATTTTCTTCTGCCAAGCATCGGATACCTCTGATTTATTCGTTTCGTAAATTATTGATTCGAATTTATTATTCGAAGTTATTCAAAGATGTAGGAACTGGCAGAAGTCATTCGATTTATCCAAAAATATATTTCTTTTGGTTTAAAATCATCTTTAAAAACGTTTATTGAAAAACATTTCTTGAGTTTTACTTCGATATCGTTTACTTGAGTGTTTACTTGAGTGGCAAATATTGGATAAGTAATTGAGGCCACACAAGCGCAAATTCTGCATAGTTTTGGGGTCCAAAACATCATAGACTTGTTTTTTTTTTTTTTGGGGTTCTGTTTAGCATCAGCTGTTACGCATGTTTTTTAGTACGCAGTACTTCGACGATACTCCAATTCAATACACCTTCTCAACACACGAGTTACTGCAAGCCGAAGCTAGAATAAATGTTGACTTAGAATCTCTTTCAACATTCTCTATCGGAAATTCATTAAAACTGAATCCTGCCAACACCCAAATCATCGTATTTGCCCCTAGACAGAATCGCGCATAAATAAAGAAATAGCTAAACATAACACTGGATGGAACAAAACTTAGCATTCAGTCAAAACTAAAGAACCTGGCCTTAATAGTGGATGAAAAATTAAAATTCCGAACGTACATTTCTCAGTCAACATTGCAATAGCCAGTCTTAAAATTATCTATTCCACCAGAAATTTATTGCCGACACATCTAAGAGAAAATTGTCAAATCCTTTATTACGTACTTATCTAATTATGCGGACTCTGTCTATGGCAGCTTTTTCGAGATTCGCGCTTGTTTGATAGAGATAACTGATATTAGGAAAAGGCATCGGATTCTCAAATACCTGGTCTATTAGAAAAGTATCCGACCTTTAGCCGATAAAAAAAACGGGCATATCTGAGCGTTGGAAACCTAATCACCCTCAAAGTAGTCTCCTTGGGACTCCACACACTTCTCCTAGGGGTGCCGCCATTGTTTGAAGCATTCCGAAAAAGCCTCTTTCGGAATCGACTTTAGCTCGGCTGTCGTTGCAGCCATAATGTCCTCTCTTGTCTGAAATCGCGTTCTTTTCAATGGCCACTTGACTGGGGGGAAGTCGCAGGGGGCCGTATAAGGAGAATGAGGAGCCTGTCGAATCAGAGGAGTGTGTTTTTTCCCCAAAAAAATGTGAACCAAGTGCGAAGAATGAGCATTGTCGCGAGGGAGTCGCTAATTTCCTGATGACCACAACTCCAGTCGCTTGTGCCGCACATCATCACGACATTTCACTTGTCGTCATTTTACTTGCATTGAAAAACCGACGAGAGCACTACACACTACGTCACTCGAATACTGCTCGACAGCAACTGACGCTATCTACAGGCGGAAAAAAATTCACGCATGCGGTCGAAGGTTCAAGGTCGGCTGATTCAAATCAGGTTTTTAAAATAATAAAAAGTCGGATACTTTTCTAACAGACCACGTATAAGAAAATTATTGGGGCAAGGATACCCACATACCTACACAGGAAAATAAAATACTGAAGTGACGTTCACAACATCTACGTATGAAGCAGAGGCACTCAAACCACACCTCTGCACAAGTTAGCACTATTTCAGCGCTGCTTCTCGTTCCAAGTAGCGAAGCTTTTCAATTGCTTGCCTGAAGATTTGAGGCTTTCAAACTTACAAGCTAGCAACACACAGACCAGCACGCTTTGCTCCGTATAAATATTTAAATACTGTGTATGCTTCTATACTTCTTCTTTCATACTCTCATTCTGCAACGCTTCCACATCCCGTAGAGATAATTCAAATCGAGCAGAATGTTTTAGATACTTAAGAACAAACGAACGGACACATAAAAAAGAGTACTGTAGTTGCGGATGTATGTGTGTGTATGAAAATCAATAAGTTAATAATCGCTTAGAAAATCATTATTAACTCACAGCATTTTTGTATTTTAATCTTTTTTTATTCCAGTTCTATTATTGTTTTTGTAATAGTATTTCTTGTATTTTATAACAGGGCTTGCGGAAGAATGAGAATGTGATAAACATGTCTCAAGCAAATCCCTTGAATCAAGAAACTATGTTATAAAAATTCCCAATATGTGAATATCTACATTCTCTAGATCAGGGGTGGGCAAAGCTTTTAGCTATCGGGTCATATTAGGTAAGAAAATTTTGCCAGGGACCGCATTAATTTTTTTTTTCTACATTAATAGTTATTTACTTATTTGTATATCACGACCGATGCATATATACTCGCCTAGACAGAACTATATTGTAAGGTGTTCTCGTTAGGTTAGGGGGAAAATATATTTCTTGTAAAACGAAATATTTTCAGAGTAAACACCCATAAACACTCGTAAATGTGCAGTGTCTATAAAAGAGTGGCAGGTAGAAAATACAGTAAAGTTAACATCAGGCCTAGTAGACATAATAAGTATATCATATCATAGGCATGCAATTAAAGAGGTTTATAAAATGCTTCACGGGCCGCATATAAGGTAGACGCGGGCCGCATGTGGCCCATGGACCGCCATTTGCCCAGACTTGCTCTAGATCAATAAATGTAATAAAACAAAATGGAAAAATGTTTATTATTTTAAGATTATTTTCAGTATCAACGAAATATTATAAGCTTACAGATATTTGTATAAACTATTTATATATTTATATTTACTCCCCAATTGGACTAAAGAGCGCAATTTTTCGACACAACAGAAGTCAGAAGGGCAAGAAAGGAACAATTTATTACAAGGAAATTAATTAGGAGGCTGGGGACGATAATATATAAATTCATGTAGGGTAAATGAGACGGGCTCCATTTGTCTAACAGCTTGGCAACTTACACGCGGCCTTGACCTACACAACGCCATATATTCCGGGTATTTTAAATGTTTCTTGATTTAAAAAAAAACATAGTCCAAAACTATTGCAGAAACATGTCCATGTTTCCATTATATTATTACGATGTGCTAAACGAGTAACGAGCTTTCACTGAACCAAAAGTGGTAAAAAAATTAAGATTTTATAGAAAATTATGAAAAATTAGTTAAACATGCAGTTTTTCTCGAGATTTTTTATCCATTAGGTCGATATTCTCCGCGAAATCTCCTTTCCTATTGCACGTGCAAATGGGAAAATATCATTTTCCGGCCTAGGATAAAATGGGCTTTTCAGTGTCACTGTCAGTCTGCCGCGCACAAGTCCCACAAAGTATCCTCCAGGTACGAGAAACTAAATTCCGCTTTATGGGCGATTTCAGGAGCAACTTTGGTCCGCGGCTCGATTTTTTTCTTGCATCCTCTGGCCGCGTCTCTGGCACGTCGTTCGACATTTGGCGGACAAGTATGCGACCGCCGCCGGTTCTTCCGATGCAGCGGAAGAAAATCTCGTTTAGTAAAACTAAAACTGTAATTCTTTAAGTATAGATAACAATTTTCTTGACTGGGAAACTAAACTAATTATAGATATAATCACACCAACTTATTAAATCGGAACACAGATTCAATATATCAATATATTCAACCTTCCTGAAGCTCTATAATATTATTAAGTCTATTATTAAGCATCCAAACGAATAGTCGTCTTTCAATGGATCTCTACCACCACATAACTATGAAGAATTAATTAACCCAGAATTATGGCCACGAAACACATGCATAAATCGTTTTTTAGCGCACCTAGAAAAAAACATAGTTACAAATTAACAACAAATAATCCGGGTGAAAACATATATATAAGAAATCAAATTAAATCAAATAAATCTACAAACTCGTCTCGAGTGAACACTTTTATGATGTATCTAAACATTCAATCAATTAATAAAAAAATAGCCGAGTTGGAGATATTACTCCTAGAAGCAAAACCTCTCTTCTTATGTCTCTCCGAAACCTGGACAAGCAATGAATATTTACCGCTCCTGCATATTCATAAGTACAACTTAATTAGCTATTTTTCCCAAACACACACAACTGACGGTGGTTTTATAACACCACACCATAATGGTGTAAAATAATAATGGTGTAGCTATATGGAATAAAATGCAAACCGACAAAAATACCATAAACATAGATCAAATCCCAATCGATGGAAGCTCCATTGAAAAACACGTGGATGTGTCTCAAAATCTGTAAGTAGTCATCAGTAGAAGATTATGTAAATAAAATAATGACAGCCGCGCACAAGTTAAGGAATATAAAATTCGATTTGGACGATGAATGGTTGGGTATCTATGGGGTATCTATGCACATGACAATGCACCGAGACTGGCTCACTGATCTGACTCCTTCATCTGTACCGAGCATAAGAATTGCTAACATAAAGTATTAAAAGTTGAATGCTGTGGTGATGTATGTATTAAGGTAAATAGAAAAGATGGCAGTACCGATTCAATACTGGCGAGAAATGTTTTATACGTACCAGAATTGAAAATAAATTTATTGCCAGTTAGTAAAATAATTACAAGTGGATGCAGAGTAACATTTAATGAATATGGCTGTCAAATTTATAATCCGAATAATAAGTTAGTTGCAAATGCTGAATTAATCAAAGAAACATATCTGTTATATAATTGAAGAAATCAAGAAAAGCAAGGCATGATGGCTAAGACTGATGATGATACTTATCTGTGGCACCAGAGGATGGGTCAATTAAATTTCACCAAATTTAATAAAATACTTAACTGTACAGAAGGCGTAAGGCTTTCACCAAGTACTGAAAGGTCAATTTGTGTAACCTGCCTTGAAGGTAAGCAAACGGGAAAACCGTTTACCACTGAAGGCTCCCGTGCAACCAGTTTGCTTGAGCTCATTCACAGTGACGTATGTGGACCGATGAAGCATACTTCTACATGAATTTCTTTTCCTTTTTCTACCTTATCATATATGTATTTTAGTGTACTGCGTGAATGAAATAAATTTAATTTTGATTTGATTTTATTTGAAATCTTTTAAAGACTACAAAACAAATCTCATTTATTTATTTACTAGTAAATAACGTTCATTTATTAGTGAATAACGCAAATATCTGCTGTGTTTCAACATAAGTTTGTTTTATAGTCTTTAGAAGACTTCAAATAAAATCAAATTAAATTTATTTTATAAACGCTGTACACTAAAACACAGATATGATAAGGTCAAAAAAGGAAAAGAAATTCATGAAGAGACATTAAAAAGTGCTTGAAGAGAATAAAGAGTATCTTTTTATAAAACGGATTTCAACTTCTTCTTGAAGTTTTTCCATGAAACTCCATCTCTAGTACTATTTGTTAGCTGGTTGTAGATGGAAACTCCAAGGATGGTTGGAGATTTCTTGCAACATTATAAGTTACACTTAGGAGTATATAGTTTCGTACGTCCTCTTGTAAAGTGATGGATATCCATGTTAGTTAGGATATCCATGTTTCTGTTCAACCCTAACTTCATTTTGTGGATGAAACAAGCTACCTACAAAATGTATCGGCTAGTGACTGTTAATATTTTTAGCATTTGGAAATGCGGTCTACAGGTGGCTGTAGAAGGAATACCTACCAAAGAGCGTATGGCATTTTTTGTGCCTTGAGCATATATTCTATTTTACTAGAGGTTCCCCACGTTTGAATTCCATAAGTTAAAATTGACTCAATCTCAGCAGTAGTATTAAGTAGTTCATGTAGGTTGACAATTTTTCGTAACGGTCGAATTAAGTGGGCCTTACTATTAACTTTCTTCGAGAACATATCCACTGCCATGCTTAATACTACTAAGACTTAATACTATTATAGAGCTTCGTAAAGGTTAAATATATTTCTATATTGTAGCTGTGTTCCGCTTTAATAAGTCGGTAAATCTGATTTGCATTTTAATGAACATGATCAATTTTAATAATGTATCTTGATAGAAAATTTTAAAAACTCTTTTATTGAAGATAGTCCAATAGTCTTACTACTGGTAAATTAGAAATTAGGCTGAAAGAATCAACTAAAACAGTACAGAGGCACCGATATCCTATGAACGAATATGAGAAAGAAATAGTTCGTATTAAATTGGAGATTAGTTAGATGCTAATATATCAGGCCAAGTAATTCACCATTTTCAAGCTCACAATCAATAGTTTTATCAGTAGTTTTAGTAAAAAAACATGACGGAACAGTATTCTGTTATATTATATTCTATTCTATTATTTTCATTTGCATTATATTATATTCTATTGTATGCACGCATTCCTTCTTTGGCAGAAAGTTCAAAGGAACTACTACAAAACAAATCTCATGTTGAAACAGAACAGATATTTGCGTTATTCACGAATGAATGAACGTTATTAAAGTTTTAGTGAATGTGTCTAATCATGGATCACCTATTTTGGTTCTTCAAAATTTTCGCCTGTCCAACATTATGTCCTGCTTATTACTTATTTATGTTTACCGTTCCAAAAAAAGAAATTTATTTTCTTTTCCATTTTATTTCATCAATAGTTGATATTCGCTTGCCTTTAAAATAACAGAAATCCAAATAAGCAATAAAAAAAAATACTTCAAACGATTTCATTGAAAATAGTTATAAATAAAAATTTCCAGCAGTTTAACTATTTGATTTACTATATTTTTATAGAATCGTATAAAAAAGGTGAAATGCATTTTTCTTTAAGTATTTTTGCTAGTTTGATCTTTAAATTAGGTAAACTATTGGTTTTGGCATGAACCAACTATCAGATTAATGTAGATAGCTTTAATAAAATTTAGTTGAAATGTATATGGTAGAATATGTAAGTAGAAATCTCCGTTTCGTTGAATCATGTTTTAGAAGGACAGCTTTATTTGAATTAAAATTGGTTTTCCAAGAAAATAACTCGTACGGATTTCTAGTTACATATTATAATAAATATTATTCAGAGAATAAAATATATAATTAAAATTTAATATGATGTTAATATATGCAGATAAACAAATGAACGCACAAAAAGCAATATACGAAAATAAAATGAATAGTAGATAGAAGGTCAAGACTAAATAGATAAAACTTGATATCGTTTAATTTACTATATGTTATTAACATAATAATTGGTACTTACTTACTTAATCAACATATAATTGGTACTTACGTATTTACGCCACCACAGCTACATTTTTAAATACCGCCAATCTACACCTAAAATTTGTATGATAAATCACAAAATAAATTATTTTATTTAAAATTACAACAATTCTAAAACTCAAAATACTTTGTGTTTTAACTCCGGTTATCTCTTGATCCCATATATAACTAGAACTCTTCCGCTTATCAATAGAACTCTTGATCCCATATATAGCGGTGATGACGTTAATACCATAGTATGGTATATATGGTATAAGTACCATACAATTTTTGTATTCATAACAAAGATTTCGAACGAGTTACGTATATTGATGGTTCAATTTGAAATGTATAGGAAATGCAGAACAAGTAAATTTTACAGTCGACCATTGAGTTTAAGTGAAATTCAGGGTAGATATAGTGGACAAGTCTAGACAGGCAAGAGTAGACGGAAAACACTAGCCGGAAAAAACTAGACGGAAAACTCTAGACGTAAAAGACTAGACTGAAAACACCTTTCGGTTAACCATGTAAGTGAGCCCCCTGAAACTTACCCGAACACTCCGGAACCGCTTGTTGCATTACTTCAGGGTTGAAAAAAACATTTCCCTCTCGTTGTTCCATCTCGAACACTCAAATATAGTATGGGTAACATTATTTGCCAACGCATAGTATACGCAATCCGCGTCGAATGCTCTCCAGATGTCGTAGATGTAATCTCGGAAACAACCGTGGCCAGTAAAGATCTGGATGAGGTAGTATAAGGCTTCTTCGAGTCGTCGAATAATCCAGGTGTCAATGTCTGGGAAGACGTTCTTTGCCCACTGACCTTTTGTGGAGTTATTCTACTCTTCTTGCCCTTCATGAGTTTGGTACTGGCCTCCTTTCTAGATGTTATATTTTTCCAGCCTCATATCGATTTCCATACCTCGCCTGCAGTTAGATGGGAAGGATACCTGCAATTACCAAACCTGCGTCGCGCGATTTTACTGCGTAGCGGCCATTTGCCTGTGAAATACAGCTAATTAGTTTTAACCTTGTTTAATTAGTTTTAACCTTATTTTAACCTTGTTGCGCGCCTGTACCCACAAGGGAGCTCCATAGAGCATAGCAGAGTAGGCCACAGTGCTTAGGATCCTGCATTTGCAGCATCCAGATCCCTCATTTTGGGCTTTTGTTTTTACAGTGCCGCAGCAGTTTTCATGCCCCCTTTTTAATGTGATTTGTTAAGGAGAACCTCTTGTTGGTTATGATGCCAAGGTATTTTAGAGAGTCCTTTGGTTTAACGTCCACATCCTTCACTTAAAAAAAATAAGAAACTTTCTGCATCCCGCGTTAACATGAGCGCTTCGGACTTTTCCGGCGCTAGATAGAGGGATTTTGATTACATCCATTTCGTAATTTGTCTAATGACCAAGTTAGCTCTGAGCCGAGGGGTCATCCACTCTTGCAATACAGGTTAACCCTACACTGCACAGTGATGCATATTTGCATCACACATGTTTCCCGCCTATAACTTGAAATTTACACAGTTTAAAAGTACGTATTACATGTAGATTCCAATATAAACCGTTTCCCCGCCAAACGACGCTGCGCAGTGTTTCATAACCTCAACATTTAGTTCTACAACTGCAAATCTAGTGTTGTGTTGTCAAGCAAAAAAAATTGTGATTTTTATTGTGAAATAATTTATAAAATATAAACAAAGTAAGTATAATAAATTTATTATATATTCCTTAGTTTATAAAGTTTGCTTTAGTAATAGTAGATCATTTATATATGCGTTTTTTGATGCTTTTACATGGCCATAAGTTTGTGATTCATATATGAATCAGTGTGCATTTAGGTATCTTAGAGTACTTGCATACTAAAATATAACGAACTGACATTTGTATATAATTTGAAGTACTTATATATTTAATTTTTGTATTTTAGATGCCCTTTATGTACAAAAACGTTCAGGTGGGAGTAAATTTAGAAGATTTGACCGGCGATGAATTGTTTGATTTGATTGATGACATACCAAGCGGAAGTGAAGATGAGTTGGATGAAGGTAGTGAGGATGAAGATTTCGAATCCAGGGCCAATAATCCGGCTTCTGAAGAAATGCTGGAAGAATATTATACCAATGATGTTGCTGAAGAAACTTCCCAGGCTGAAGAAGAACCAGGAACATCCAGTAATCCCACTCAAAAGAAATCCACATCTGTGCCTTCGAAATGCAAGGAGTTATTGTGGAGAAATAAGAAACTTGATGATGTAGCATCAACTTTCACTGGTAACATAGACTTGTCAGAGATAATTTCAAATTTGGAAACACCTTATGATTATTTCAAATATTTTTTTGATGATGCTCTTATCGAACACATTGTCGAAGAGAGTAGAAAGTACAGTACTTCCAAGGATCCATCGAAATTATTTCAATTTTCAAGAACTGACCTAAATAGGTATTTGGGTATTTGTATTTTATCGTCAGTAACATCGATTACGAATACAAGAATGTACTGGAATGACACAATTGGCCTACGAATTGTTCAGGATGCCTTGAGCGTAAAAGCATTTGAAAGAATAAGATCTTTTTTACATTTCAATGATAATTCTACTGATGCTCGTGGTGATAAATTGCATAAAATACGACCAATCGTGGACTCTCTTTCAAATAAGTTTTTGACAATTCCGATTGAGGAGATGCTCTCAATTGATGAGCAAATCTGTGCAACTAAAGCACGCCATCATATGAAGCAATATTTACCATTGAAGCCACATAAGTGGGGATATAAGTTATTTGTCCTGTCTGGTGTTTCAGGTTTCTGTTATAAATTTGAAATTTATACAGGAAGAGAAAATGATCCTGAAAAACGCTTACCTGAAGAACCTGATCTCGGAGCAAGCAGTAACATCGTTGTGCGTCTCGCTCGAGATATTCCAAGGAATAATTACTACAAACTATACTTTGACAATTATTACACTTCCGTACCTGTAATTACTTATTTGGCTAAACTTGGTATACATTCCCTTGGAACAGTAAGGAGGAATAGAATTCCATCGTGCAAAGTTCCATCAGAAGCCGAAGGAAGGAAATTAGAAAGGGGGACATCTGGAGAATTTGTTGCTAGTTATGAGGGTATAGACATTAGTAACGTCTATTGGAAAGACAATAAAATGGTTACTCTTTTATCTTCGTTTGTTGGCATCGACCCCGTAGACATGGTAGATAGATTTGATAGAAAAAAGCGAGAAAAAATTAAAGTTCCCTGTCCCGCTGTTGTCAGGCAATACAATCGTCATATGGGGGGTGTTGATCTGCTAGATAGCATAATTGGCAGATATAAAATCAAAATGAGATCAAGGAAATGGTACATGAGACTGTTTTACCATTTGCTTGACATAACTGTCATAAATGCTTGGCTCTTGTACCGACGGTGCAATCAAGAAAATAAAAAACTAATGAAACTGGCTGATTTTCGTGTAGAATTAGCTCGAACATTATGTTCTATAGGAATATCGTCAACGCCAAAACGAGGACGGCCTTCTGGGGTGCAACAAACCATTGAAGCTAAAAGAAAAAAACCGAATGCAGCTCCACTTCCTCCACAAGACGTAAGACTTGACAACATAAATCATTTTCCAATTTGGAATGCTACAAGACTGCGATGTAAAAATCCAACTTGCAAAGCACAAACATTTATTGTTTGTAAAAAATGTAGGACTGCATTATGTTTTAATAAAGACAAAAATTGTTTTAAGTCATTTCATGAAAAGTAAATGTAATTTTCCTTGGGCTTAGTAATATGTATACCAATACACGCTGGTGCATATATGAATCATAGCATATTTTTCAAAAAAATAAATATATAAACTTACAGTAAATTTTTTAAATTATTTTTCCCTTATTCCTAACATACACTTACATATATTTACATAATTGCTAATTAAAAATAAAAAATTGCGCAGTGTAGGGTTAATATTAAGTTGCATTACTGCACATTCCTTAGCGTAAGTGTATCACCACATCATACAAAGTACTCTTGGATTTCTTGAATTACTTTTGCATTCCCTGTATTACGTTCAGATTATATTCCCATTACGTCCATATTAAGTCCCCACTACACAAGTCATATAGATATATTTTTTTTAAATAAACTAAATTATTAAATGCTTCGTGGGCCGCATAAAATGTCGCCAGGGGCCGCATGCGACCCGCCGGCCGCTATTTGCCTAGGCTCGATCTAGACTTTTCTGTCTAGTCTTGTCTGTCTACTCTTGTCTGTCTAGTCTTGTCTGTGTAATATTGTCTGTCTAATCTTACTAAAACATACAAACGTTGTATAATAGACAAAATCATATATTACAGTTAGTAATATTCTGCTTTCTAATCTTAAAAAACAAGCGCCTTAGTAAATTGGTTAAGAAAAATGTGTTACTTTATTGCTGGCCGGTAAAGAACGTAACGCATTTACATTGGGAACCACGATTAAAAATAAATAAAAAAGAATATATAGGGTGTTTAATAAATGTGCGGCAGAATTTCTAGTGCGTGTTCTAGTGCCCAAACTAAGAAAGAAGCCCCTATAAAGATGTGTCCGAAAACGCTTCCTAACCGAGGTACAGCCTTTTAAAGGGGTGACCTCACACAACATTTTTGCTAATATCTCAGACGCAACTAATGATAATTGATTCAAATTTTGCGCTCGTTACTTGTGCCGAACTAGCGTTTGTGTTTATTTTCGTCGTGTTAATCAATGAGTGGCGGTACGTATGGGGAACGACCTTTGTATTTTTGCAAATATTTTTTATATCTGCATATTTAGCAAATGTTTGACTAGATGAAATTGTTCGCAATCAAAAACTACACCTAAAAGGTACTCTTTGTTTCTGTCGCTCAAGATAACGGTTTTCGAGAAAAAAATTAAAACGTGTTTGTTTGGGAATTTGTGATGAAAACAAACAAATCTTTACTATTTTTTTGCTCTAAATTTACTATTTTTCTTAGTACAGATGCAAATTTAAATGTAATGATAGGAAACAAAAGTTTAGTACGGATTTAAAATTTGCCATTTTGTGTCAGTTCGTCATAGAAAACTGTTTTCACACTTTTCTGTATTTTTGCATCTCATGTATGATCTGGCTGAGGGAAACACAATTAAAGCAAGGCTAACTTGCCAAGAGAGATACCCTGATAGAAGAATACCCGATAAAAAAAATCAGGCCGTCGATAGTCGTTTTAGTCGCTTTGAGTTGATGTGGCCATAGAGCTCAGGAAGAAACTGGAAAGGTGGACGGGTATTTTATAGAATTCGTGAGGAAATTCGAAATAGTTGGGCTAGTGGAGACTATTTAGGTTATTTCAATAATAATAAACAAAATTTCTAATTGAAACTAAAGTAAAAGAATTTATTAACCAAAACTAAATTAACACGTTGTACAGTTAGACTTAAACGACTGCCCGGATACAAAAGGTGGCGCCGTCAGTGTTACAAAAGATAAACAAAAATACTGGGTGGTATTAAGCTAAAATTTAATCTAATACTCCCACTAAATTTTATACCACTAAATTCTATAAACAACTTTGAAAAACAACATTAATAGAAAAACTTAACTTAATAATAATAAACAACTTACAGAACTGATAATATTTCTCTAATATGTTCGAATTTAGCAGTAGGCAGAGCCTTAGTTAATATATCAGCCAGTTGATCTGAACTTTGCACACACTTAATAATAATTAACTTTTCTTTGAACTTTTGAAACTTTTTTGAATGTTTTGTCTTTTTATGATAAACAGGATTATTTATTAGTTTGATTGCACTCTAACTATCAATACACATTTTGTGCAATTTTGGCTGATATAAATTTCTTTGAAAACCTGTCTTAACCATAAAAGATTCTTGGCTGCTTCACAACCAGCCATAAATTCAGCTTCAGTCGTTGATAAGGTAATACCAGAACAAGGACTGACTGGCAAAAACTACAAAATATGCTTAAAACTGTTTCCTGGGATGAGGTGATGGGGGCGACTGAGGTTGAAGAGGCCGTGAAAAATTTCTACGCCATAACTTATAGTAACATAAAACAATGCACATTTACTACCAAAATATCAGGGAAAAAACACCAATCAAACCATGGATAACAACTTCTATTTTACAATCTATTCGTACACGGGATAAGTTAAAATTAAAGTGTCGTAAACAGCCGTTAAATTTTAATTTAAAAAACTATTATTTAAAGTATAGAAATAAGTCGAGCGTAGTCCTTAAACAAGCCAAATCTACCTTTTATAAAAAAAAACTATTGAATGAAACTAGAAATGTACCCGCTAAATTCTGGTCCATTATAAATGAAATTTCTGGAAAAAAAAAGACCTCGGGAGTACGACTTGAGCACCTTGGGATACGCTCTGACCAGCAGGCCGAAACAAAATTAAATGAAATAAATAAATATTATACGTAAGTGGGTGCCACACTCGCCTCGCAGCTCGCTCACACCTCACCTCACATCAGTCAGTCATTGTTACCTGAAATTGAACCTGCAAGTTGTTCACTTGAAAATTTTTCTCTAGTCACTGAATTAATGGTGAGGCGGGTGGTTGAGGAGATGCGAGGGAACTCGGCCCCGGGACCAGATAAAATTCATGCTACACTAATTAAAGAAAATACTGATGCATTAATTAAACCAATACAGCATATTATTAACTTAAGTCTTATCTCTGGAGTGTTCCCACGGATGTTCAAGTCGGCTAAGGTTATTCCACTTCATAAAGGGGGCTCCATACATGACCCGGGAAATTTCAGACCAATTTCTATGCTAAATGTGCTCTCAAAGATTTTAGAAAAAATTGTACAAATTCAACTTAATCAATATTTGGATTCAAATAAATTGATAACTGAGGACCAATTTGGATTTAGGCCGGGGAAAAGCACTGCCGATGCGCTGTTTTCCATTACTTCTTTTTTAACTAAAAATATTGATTCAGGTAGCAAAGTTTTGGCTGTGTTCCTGGACCTCACCAAAGCGTTCGATTCTATTGACAGACGCTTACTAGTACAAAAACTCATTCAATTCGGCATAAAGCGAGTTCCGTTGAAATGGTTATGTGACTATCTCACTGACAGGTCTCAGTATGTGTCTGTGGAGCGTGTTTCTAGTTCTGAGCGTGAAATTGAATACGGTGTAATACAAGGGACTACTCTTGGCCCGGTACTTTTCTTAATTTGCATTAATGATCTGACTTCTGTCTGCCCCCCCGGTGGCAAGATATTGTTATTTGCGGATGATTCTGTTTTGCTGATCGGGGGAGAGGTCTCAAAATTCATGTGTTTTTCCTTAGTGGGGCCCCCTCCTGTTATTGATTTTATTTTTCATCTGCTGTAAGAAGATTAGAATCTTGGTGACATAATGCATTAACTGCTAATTTTATAGGAGTAAGTGAAGTGATAATTTCAGATAATAAATTAAAGTCTCTGTCATAAAAATTAATTCCGGAATGTATCCTAAATAAGGGCTTTTTGAACACAATATCTTAATTGGTAAAATGTTTCTAAGATAAGTAACATGCCAAAAAACAAACTCTTCTTTTATATATTTCTGTAAAAAGTTAACATTTTTAGTAGGTAAATTTATAAATATTTTAACTACCTATCTTATTTTTTGTACAAGAGGAGAAATAGTAGCATGACTAATACTGACCGTAGTATCTACTAAATTAGATTCTATAACGACGCCGTTAACATATTCTCCATTCTCATCATCTTCTACTTCAACATTCATGCTGTTATCAACAATTTCATTGTTTGGTTCTGAGTCAGAACCAAACGATGAAATTGTCAGAGCTTCTGACCTTGACTTATAAAGTATATCGGTTATAGCTACACCCAGCAGATCTGATGCTCAGCATCAATAAGTTTGCCTAATTTAACCACAACCGATGCCCCATCAGTGGTTATGCTGACTATATCTTTAGAAATACAGAAGCCAAATTCTACTGACTTTTCTCTAACCAGCATTAAACACCTTTCTGCTGGCGGACTTCCAAATGCTCGTACTAGTCCAATATTAAAAAAAAATCCTCCAACAGTATGTATATTTATATTTAGATACCGTCCATTGCGAATCGATGTCCATTCATCAATTGTTACACTGAATCGTTTGCCTTTAGATTTAAGCTGAGCTATTTCATCTTTAATGGAAATTCGAATAGTTTTATAATATTCGATTATAATATTTCTTATTGTACTTGCTGATTTTGGAACATCTTTAAAACCACGAGCAATTAATCCTTCTCTAATATGAATAGATGTTTTCAAAATATTAAATAATAAGCCGTCTCGAGCTGCCATTCGAGCTAGTACTTTAGCTAGGCTTCCGTTTTTATTGCTTTTTAAATAACTTCTTATTAAATTAGGTTTTTTAGACTGACTTGGTTGATCTTGATCATTGTTATCATTCAAAGTTACCTCACTGCTTTTTCTTAGATTTATTCCATGCATTGTCTTTAATGAGTAATGTAGTCCACTAGTAGAGCCTCCACCACATTTTATTTCCTTTGAACACTCTTTACACCTGGCTAGATGAACATTTGCTTCAAATAAAAAATAGTGCCAAACCGAAGATGCATCGTTGCTCTTTTGTGTTTGAAGAACTCCTTTTGTGTGGACATAGACATGGCGTACGATACGCCGCGTATCGTATATGTATATCCAAAACTTAATAAAATCATTATACAAATTTGATGTTGTATAATAAAAAACTTACGGTTTCAAACAACAAACATTACAGCAATTTACAGCAAATAATAAATTCAGAAATATAGCTTATATCGTTAAATGTATGTGTTGTTAATCGTGTGCGTGTGAGATGATAGATGGCGCGTAAACAGGAAAGCAAGTTTCTCTTTAACGAAATTCAGTGACTAACTTCATTATACATTGAATTTATTATTCTTGTTCTTATTCTGTTCTGCTAATTGAAATAACTAATATAAATAAAAAGTAAGATATTTTACACAAATACCGAAATACCGGTATTTTTCTTGCAATACCGATTTTCTAATACCGGAAAAAATAGACTAAAATCCCGGTTTTCGGGATCCCGGGATTCCGGTATTGAAAGCCCTAGTCTGGAGGCGAGCTTTCATTGTGATTGCCCAGCTATAAAACAAGTGAAACAAATTAAATATCTTGGAGTCATTATTGACTCCAGTTTGAGATGGCAACCTCACATTGAGACGATGGTCTCCAGGGTAAGGTCTTGTTCTATGCATTTGTCCAGTTCAGGAGAGTGCTCCAGCGTGAGGACTTGAGGGTTGTTTACTCTGCCTATGCTGGTTCCATTCTGGAGTATGGCATTGTTTGTTGGGGCGGTGCTTACCCGTCCATTATAGAACCCCTGGATGTTGTCCAGAGGTCTCTAATTAAAATAATCCTGAGAAAAGACCCTCGATCTTCCACAGAAGGAATTTATACTTTGATGGGTGTCTTGCCAATATGAGTTTTATATGTACGCAGCTTACTAAGCTTATACTATAAAAATAGGGATCAAATTTTATCATTGATTAGGGTAAATAGACACACCATAACCCCTCTTATTCGCCCACATCTTACTTGGAGCACCCGACAGGCTTACTTTACCCTCATATACATTTTATCCAACATGCCACCAGACTTAAACCTCATACACCCATCGACTTTATCCAAATCGTCATATTCAAGATTTATACACAATGTTATATGCTATACACTCTGTCTCCTACCCAGTTTGACCACATGATCGCCTCAATATATTCTTAATTAAACTAAATCCATAATTAATATTATATACACCTACTAAGTTGAAATTCATATAGAAAGGTATTACCGCAAACAAAAAACAAAGATATACTTAGGATAAAATTAGAAAAATATATAAAACACCAGTGCTCTTTTATTTTATATTATTATTTTTATTTATAACAGCCAAATTTTGATCTATTTTTTATTATTTTTTATTTTATTTACTATATTATTTTCAGTAAACAAAGATTATGTAACAACATTTTTAAGAACTCCAAGCCAGGCCACAGGTTTTCCTATTCTGGCTTGTAATTTGTAATACAACAATTATTATATTGTTAAATATATATAAATATAGTTTATCTTACAAATTAATCGTACAAATAAAAAAAAAAAAAATAAATAAAGCAAGATTGTTTTTGACTAGACCAAGATATAGGTCCACCATTTAACATAAAAATATAACCAGTGGTCGATTTTCTTGTATTTAAGTCCACAGCAAAATCTGAATCTAAATATCCAATTAAACTTTCATGACCTTGATACCTTATACATAAATCTTTAGTTTTAATAAGATATCTAATCATTTTCTTTAACTGATTAACATGGTGTACACTTGGATTATTAATTTATCTACTTAATAGATTTACACCATATGAGATATCTGACCTTTTTGCAGTAGATAAAAATAATTATGACCATATGGCTTCCCTATAGGGAAAACTAATCTGTTCATTATCAATATTTTTAGTTAACTGAACATTTACACCAACAGGTGTATTACAAGGGTGTGCAGTACTCATATTAAATCTATTTAATAACTGTTCAATATATTGTCTTTGACTGATAGACATTTAATTATCAGTTGTTACAAATTATAAACCAACAAACCATTTTAAAATTAACTCTTCGATGTTAAATCCTTCTTTTAAATAACTTAAAATTTGATCTAATGTTGCATTTGATTGAGACATAATTAAAGCATCATCTACATACAAAATTAACTAGGCTTTAATACCATTAAAGTTACCTACAAATACACAATTATCTGCTTGTGATTAAACAAAACCTAATTTCAATAAAAAAAATGTAAATTCATTATTCCAGCAAGTAGATGCTTGTTTTAGCCCATACAGTGATTTGTTCAATTTACATATTTTATTTTCTGGTGCTTTCACTCCATCTGGAATTTCCATAAAAATATCCTCTTCTAATTCTCCATACAGAAAGCCGTCTTGACATCTAATTGTCGTATATGCCAATTATATTCAGCAGAGATAGGTAACAGTATTCTTATTGACTCATATCTTGTACTGGGTGGAAACATTTCATTGTAATCTATACCTTCAATTTGTGTGAAACCACGGGCACAAAATCGTGCTTTATATCTTTCTACTCGACCATCTTGGTTTCTTTTAATATTGAAAACCCATTTGGATGTTATAGTTCTCTGATTTTCATTATCCACAAAACTCCAAGTGTTATTGGTACGATTAGGTTCTAATTCTTCATTTATGGCCTCTAGCCATAACTTACATTCTTTGCTATTAATTGCTTTATTATAAGTCACAGGTACATCTAATTCCATTAAATTTGCTTCGAAAAAATTATTTCTTCGCGGTCGCAAAGTAATATTTGAATGATCTATATCAGTAAGATTAATTTCTTGTGAAGGTTCATAGGTCTCATCACTTTCATCAATGGCAGTATGTGTGCAGTCATCACTTCCCCAATTCTGATCACTTGTATCCATCTCATTGTTATCTATCACCACATCACCATTTTGTTCATCATCATCACATATGAAAAATTGAGCTACTTTTCGATGCAATTCTGGACTTTTCTTTTCATCGAAAATAACATTTCTTGATATTGTAATTCTTTTTGTGGTTGAATGATACATTTTATAGATTGAATTATTATATCCAACTAACATCATCTTACGACTTTTACAATCAAGCTTCTTTCTCAACTGATCTGGCACATGAACATAGCCTTCACATCCAAACACTCTGACATGATCTAAACTAGGTTTTGTATCACTCCACAACTTCATAGGTGTAATATTTGGTGTCTGATTTGAGGATGTATTTAATAAATAAACAGCACAATAGATCTTTTCATAGTATAAATGTTTCATAGTATTTTTGTGCGCATGCGTCAATTTCCGCCATGTTGTACGTCAAAATTGCTCGAACTTTTTGACGAATAACTATATATGAGCCCGAATCTTTCATATTCCCGCCTTTCAAACTTGGCGGATGCGCATGCGCTTAACTAACTGTAAAAAGGTCTATTGACCGCTTCTGCCCATAGATTGAGTGGTACATTATGAGTATAAAGCATGGATCGAGCACTTTCAACAATTGTTCTTATTTCTCTTTCTGCCCAGCCATTCTGTACAGGTGTGTAAGGGGCAGTGAGAAATACCCTCGCTGTCAAGATATTCTTTAAAGTCTTTGCTTGTGTATTCTCCACCATTATCTGTATGTAATATGCGCACACTATGTGAAAACTTGTTTTTAAATAAGTTATATTTTTTAAAAACAGTTTAACACATCACATTTATTTTTTATAAAGTACACATACCTAAAACTTGTAGCACCGTCTTTAAAAATAACAAAATATTTCATACCTTGTACAGAAAGCACACTAAGTGGTCCACAAACATCACTGTATACAACATCACCTGGTTGCTGTGGTCTTCTGTTTGATTTTTCGAATGGTTGACGAGCATGCTTGCCATAAGCACAACCCTCACATACAAACTTGTCACAGTCTGATAAGTCCACACCAGTAATCACATTGTTTTTGCACATTTTCTGAATTTCTTTAACATTCAAATGTCCCAAACGTTCATGCCATGTTTTAAGGTCCAATTTTTGCATAGCATTACACACTGGATTTTGAATTGTTTTCATATTTAACTCATATAAATTGTTGCTTTGTAAGGTTGCACATAGCACTAATTTATTGTCGTTGTAAATCAAAGCATGAGTATGTTTCTTTACAATATTATAACCTTGTCTTGTCACTACTCCTTCGGAAAATAGGTTTCTTCTCAATTTTGGTACATAAAGAACATTTTTCAGAATACTTGTCTTGCGCTGTCCATTGACACACTTGTTTATGAAAATATTTCCTTGGCCAATAACTTCTACAGCTTCTTGGTTTCCAAGTTTCAGTGGAGACCCCGTATACTCATACAATTCAACAAAATTTTCACGTTTATAAGACATGTGAGCTGAGGCACCGCTGTCCAATATCCATCTTAAACCTTCATCATTATTTTTCCAGTCTGTATCTGCTACATTGAAAGCTAACATATTATTTTCTCCTGGTTGTTTATGTTTTTGTTTAGGGGCACGGCAGTCTCTTGCATAATGACCACGTTTCCCACAGTTGTAACATATAAAGCGATGTGACTTTTCATTTAATTTTTCATTAAATTCTTTGTTTGTTTTTATTAATGGAACAGTTTCCTTTTTTGTACTTTGCTTTGCCACTAATTAAAGCGTTTTATTCTCTTCTTCTACATTCATGCTGGCCTCTTCATCTAACAAACGAGCTGTCAAGTTAACTATAGTTTGATTCTGAGAATCAAGTGACATCCAAGCCTGGCGTAGAGATCTGTATTTGGAAGGTAGTGTACTCAATATTTTAGTTATGATCGCGGTATCACTAATAACCTCTCATAACCTATGGGCCCATAACCTATTCAGGTTATTTAAATAATAATAAACAAGATTTCTAATTGAAACTAAAGTAAAAGAATTTATTAACCAAAACTAAATTAACACGATGTACAGTTAGACTTAAACGACATTAACTGCCCGGATACAAAAGGTGGCGCCGTCAGTGTTACAAAAGATAAACAATAATACAGGGTGTTATAAAGCCAATTGAGACCTGTGGTCAAGAGAAGGCATGGGAAGCCTGAGTAGGGAAAGATGATTCCTGCTGCACCCTCCTTCACTCCTAGTCCACCACCATCCCCACCTGCACCAAGGGAATGATAAGGTTGCCTAATCTAATATGAAGGGTTAGCAGGTAGGGGTAGTTGGTGGTTGGTGGAATTGGGAGGTTTATGAAAAAAATCAAATGTGGTGTCAGAAGGGCTCTAGAATGCATCCGTCACCCGACTTCATCCGCCGCCACGTATATTACCAAACTAATTATCTCGATTCAGAATGGCTGATTAATGAATAAATAACTATAGTTGTCCGTGTTTCTCAATTTATATGTAATCTTATGGAAAAGTGTGACTTTAACAGTGATTTATGAAAATTAACAGTACTTCTTTTCTAAAACCCGTACAAACTTTTTATCAACTTAAGCTTCAAACAAATTTTGCATTTGAACTTGTGACTACTGTGACTACTTAATCTGAAATAGTTGAGAATAACCGCTGAATCAGCATTTTCGTATTTCACCTTGTATACATTCAAATATTCGGACGTTTTGTTTACAATACATTTTCTAACATGCGCCTCGAGCGTGGTCGGATGTTTAGCAATGATAATTATTTTATAGCTATTCGGAACACGATTGATATTTAAACCTGAGCTCTAAATTCAACGCCATATTAACAATGAAAACTGTATCCCTGCGATCCAGGGGCGTAGCCAGGGCGGGAGGGGTTCGGGGAGGTAACCCCCACGAAATATGCAAAATATAAAATAAATATTATATTGAAATCAGGAGGGACTAGTACAGACGAATATCTTCAAGAGAGCATGGTAGCTGTGGAGTTTAGCAATCCCTGTGTGTCAGTTTTTGAAAAAAATTGGTGCATTTCTGCAAATTGATGGTTCAGGGATTGATGTATAAATCTTTATTAGTAAATTAAACAGCCGTTTTACGAGAAGCCGCGTTCTATCCATCCACTTTCCGTTCACTTACCGTCCACTTTCCGTCCACTTTCCGTCCACTCCGTCCACTTTCCGTCCACTTTTAATTTAGAATGTACTCTGGGTTTTAAATTATTGGTCACTCCTCTCAGAAGGAGCGGCGAAAAAGAGGAGAAGAAAATATAAATATTCGATATATTCAACATTCATCATTTGTGCATGGTGAATGTCGATATTCATTGGTGTAAGGCAGAAATAAGGGTATTTAGTAAATATTTCGAACATATACCAAGCAACTAAAGAACCGTCTGATTCAGCAGTCGCGGTCGAACCGCGAGAGCGTGAACATCAAATCAAGCGTGAACATCAAATCAAGCGTGAGAGTAAACTATCTCTTTAATCAAATCTAAGCGAATTTAATATATTTGTTTGCAATATGCCAAGAGAATTACGTTCTAACGCTAATCCAGATGCAAATGGTGACCCTGTGATGTTGTACCTTCAAAGTCCCTATTTCAAGGACATGAATAATATCCAGGACAGTTTGAAAAAGGAACTACGGCAACTTACGAAACAAGTAAGAAATCTACCAACCCAAAATTCCATGCTTTTAGAAACAATTGCCAGATTCAGATCATTTGTTTAATTCTGCGGGTAAAAACTTTTCAGAACCTTCGAAAGAATGCGAAGAAGATAAAAATACAGGTGAAGTTTAATCTTGTCTTGATAAAGCCAATTCGCAAGAAAACCAATCGTGCACGATAAAACCGATACTCGTGAGTGCGGTGTTCCTTCTAAGTTTCCCAAAGAATACTCATCTTTTAAGGTCTCTGGCCCAATGGATAAACTTGAAGATGTGCAAAAACCGGAAACCTGGCCGCAATACACAAGAGTTAATCGTTTTTTCTTCCCAAACCCTCACAAACTGAGAGCAACCAACTAAATCTTCCGAATTCAGGGCCAATTTCACTTCACTCTCCATCGAAAAATAGCTGCAAAAATAGTACCAAACCTATTAACAATCTGATATTATTCGTTAATGATCAAATTATTAAACAGAAACTCTTTCAACTGGAGCTTTTAACATCTGAGCACTCGCCACACTTTTTATGTCTGGCAGAAACGTGGCTGTCGGATGAGCTAATATCTTACATAAATATACCTAATTATAAATCGATTGCCTCCTATTCACGAACGCAGTCTATTGGCGGAGGGGTTGCAATTTGGGTTAAACACATATATTTCGATAACTGCCACACTCTAGAAATCTCCAGTAAATCCATTGAAAAACAAGTTGAGTTGTGTGAGGTTTTATGGAAGTCGGATACTAATTATGTGGTTATAATAACTGTATATCGACCTCCTACGGGGTGTGTCACCACTTTCATGATAATTCTCGAAGAGCTACTTGACTGTGTGCTTCTTAAATATAATGACATCTTTATAGTAGGTGATTTTAATATACACTCTGATAAACATTCCAAATATAAGACCAATCTAATCAACATGCTGCTATCATATGGTCTAGATCACAGAGTAAAGGTTACCACTAGGGCAACTAAAACCTCACAGAGCACAATTGACAATCTTTTTGTCAGACTAATTCGCCCAGCTCCAATCGCTGTTGGAGACAACACTCTCTCTGATCACAGATTCATACTGGTTGCCAATGTAGTATTTCCTAATAAAACTAAACAATATTTTTATTTTGCTCGAAACTTCTGTGCAGCCAACAAAATTCGCCTTCAACAAGCTCTACAAAAAGAATCCTGAGCAGATATTTTCTCAACTAAGGACTGCGAGAGAAAGGTCAACTCGTTTATCCAACTGATGTAATTTTATATTTTTAAATATTGTCCATTAAAGAAAATATCAATTACTCCCATTTCTTAGATAACCAAAGAAATTAAAATCTCAAGCAGAAAGTTAAAGGACCTGTATATTTTACAAAAGCAGCACCCTGACTTGAAATAAATTTACTTGGCACACAAGAAAACGCACCTAAACCTCCTTATCTCTACTAAAAGAAATTACTTTAGAAACAAAATTGGAAAATTATCTAATAAACAACGTACTCTTTGGAAGACAATCGAACTGTCCAACAAAGTACGGAGTATACAAGACATTTACCTATTAGAGAATGAAAGACTTGTAGAAGCCCCATAAATTCGGTAGCTTCACTTTTTAATGACTTCTTTACCTCAGCACCCGAAAGGATTATACAAAACATACTGTCAACCTACTTAGACAATAGCCACATTCTCCGAAACGAAAAATCCATTTATCATGAAGATTTATCTCCTAGCGAAATGTCTTTAGTCTTCAAAAAAATTAAAAATAAACCAACCCAGGGCCCAGACTCCGTGCCTGCTAGTATCATTAAGGAATTTGAAAGTGAACTGGTAGAGCCTATTACCGATATTATCAATTGCTCTAAAAATCGCAGTAGTTTCACCTATATTCAAAAAAGAGACAGAATTGATAGGAACAATTACAGACCGATCTCGCTCGCATCGGTTCTGGCAAAGATCCTTGAATATTCTATGGAAAGGCGATTAATGCCTTTCATTACGCGACATCATCTAATTCCTCGCCAGCAACATGGAATCTGCAAACAAAAATCCACCTCCACAAGCAATCAGTGAATTCTACAACAAAATCGTTAATGAGGTAGAAGAAGGGAAATGTCCGGTGGGATTTTTTTGCGACTTGTCAAAAGCCTTTGACTGCGTCGCACATGAAAATCTCCTGGACAAACTATATACCTATGGAATTAGAGGAAAGGCTGGTCGTTGGTTTGAGTCCTTCATAGATAATAGAAGACAGTACGTCAGAATAAATTCAAGAGGAAGGACAGGATACTCCAATACTAAAGTTCTCTGAATATAGTTGCCGCAAGGTAGTATCTTAGCGCTGATTCTGTTTTCTCTCTATACAGCTGACATGATACATTTTATCGGCCCTTATCACTGCACCCTGTATGCGGATGATTCGAGTATCCTAGTTTCGGAACGTTCACTTGAAGCAAGGGCAACACAACTGAACATTATCCTGTTAAAACTATACACATGGTTCTGTGCCAATAACTTACACCTTAATATTGGAAAAACAAGCTATGTTATTTTTCAATGCAGTCGAAGAAATTCCACTGAGGACATTCCTCTAAAAATTGGCAACTGCAAGCTAACTCACCAGGAAAAAGTAAAATTTCTAGGTATATACCTAGAGGAACACCTGACATGGACTGCAACCACTGATGCAATAATTCATAAGCTGCACAGTAAGTCGTATCTGTTAAGAAAAGTAAGACAAACGGTGGGCGAAGATGTTCTTCTCAGCGTATACCATGCCGAAATTCATTCGGTTCTGGCATATGGCATTTTAGTCTGGGAAGCTGCTTCACTTAGTCAAGGAGTATTTTTTGTACAAAACAGGGTAATACGAACAATAGCAGGCATCACAAGAACCAACTCTTGCAGATCATACTTTAAAAATCTTAAAATCCCTACCGTTCCATGTATTTATATATGGGAGTTAGCATGTCGTATTTTGAAACATAGGAATGTAATTGGGGTAAGAGATGACCGCCATGGATATGATACCAGAAATTATTTGAACCTAAGATCTGTGAAAAGTAATCTCACCAATTGCAAAGGTGCTCCTAATCGAATAGGTATTCAAATCTATAACCAGTTACCGTTGGCTATTAAGGAGTTAGCCAGTTATAAAAGTTTCCGAATACGCCTTAAAACTTACCTCCTAGATAAATGCTATTACACTGTCAGTGATTTTTTTTAATGATTTCTTTTAATGATTCTTTTTAATGATTCTATGTATTTCTATGTATTCTAACTTTGACCTGTCTAATATGTATAATTATTTCATCTATAGATTTATAAGCTGAATTTGAATTTGAACTATGATTGTTTTATTTTTTTAAAATTGATTTGAATTGAAAAATTGAATATGAAAAATATATGAATAAAAATATATGATATTCACCGGTGAAAGTCGACATTCTCCAAATTTCGGTCTTTCACAGTAACGGCAATAAACGGATAAGTACCATATGTTGTTCTTTTTCTACATCCTGATCATTTGCTTGTAAAACACTAAACGTTGTACTCAAAGTACAAAAGCAACATTAAAATTGACCCAGTTCATTGCATCTGAGTGTTCGAATTACACATGAATGCCAAACTAAATGTGCCCAATAAAATGAATAAAAATATAATTTGATTAACAATGAACTAAATTATGCGTATCTACAAAATTTAGAAAAGTGCGTAATTATTAAATCGAATAGTAATGAGAATATCAGGGACTTTTATAAAGAATATTTTTTGAGAAAATATTTCTAGTATTTTTTTCTAACGTTTTTTCTTCTATTGAACATATTTTGTTGCCGTATAAAGTTAGAAGTCGCCGTATGTTCAAATAATATGTTTACAAAACAAATGCTAGGAACGAGAATCTCAAAGTTCTACAATAACTTTAATGAAGTTAAGTGCAGTTTAAAACGGAAAAGGGATTTTCAAAGAAAATATGTTTTGACGGTTTGCTTGTCTTATTTACTTCCGTAGAAGCAAGTTGTAAAATATAGATTTCCTATCAGCTTTTAAAGATACATTTAAAAAGACATTTCAAAATGAAAATCCCAGTATACGATATGATTCAATATAAAATATTCATAAAATTGATTAATTATTAAAAATTCTTGTTATAAATTATAAATTGTTATTCATTTATTTTTGTGGTTTGTTTTATTTTATGAATTTCGTAACTAAATATTTTCTGAGTACATTACTTATTTAAAAAAAAAATATTGATTGAAAAAATTAAAATTTCCTATTTAAAATTCTTGACACATTTTCACTAAGCGACTACTATAGTCTATTGAAATATCACGTGCCTGGCTCTTTCACCATTTTAAATTAGAAAGGAAAACTTTATGTCGCGACGTCGTGAGTTTTACGGATATTCATTTTATGGCCTTTTCAGCCACACTGAAAGCGGATCATTAAGAAGTATCAGTCACAAAATGTATTACTTATTAAGTTTTGGGGCGGAAATTCCTTATGGACCGAAAGCCAAGCAAGCGTAAATATCGACTATACAAGAAGCGAGTTTGTAATTTTAGGAAAATCCATTAAGACAAGTTTATAGTTTCGTATTGCGTTATTAAGGTCAATAAGTTTTAAACTTGCTAGTTAGAACTTTATGTATACAATAATATATTTATAAAAATAAGAAGCGTATAAAGGGTAGGTCATTTATATATGGAGAAAAAACTTGTTTCGTTTTTATACGGGCACAGCGACAAAACGATGCTAAATTATGAGTGTAAAAAGATTATGAAGTTTCTTTGCTATCGGAATTAATCTTCTGCCTCCAGAGTCATGTGGAAATTGTTAACAAATATGGCTAAAAGAGGCCAGCAAGACACACAAAGTTACACTAATGAGCACTGTTTATAAATAGTAGTCTTAAACTAACAGTAATGATAGGTTCATTAAAGAGAAAACAATTTTTATAACCAAATTAATAAAGAATAATTATTAAAGTAAGTGGGTTTAGTTTGTGGCCTAATCCTTTTTGCTGTCGAATGTCGACATTGTTTTTCTCGAGTCTATCTTTTTTTTTTTTGTTTTGCCCGTGCTGGAGGTGAAAATCTGCAAACATACACCACCCGACCCGTGCCGAGTGGTAGTGTGGGGCTGCCCCCCAAAAGGGGCGACCCACTAAAAAACCCAACATTCTGACCACCCCAGCCAAAACCGGAGAGAACGTGATGGAATCCAAAATTTGCCATAACTTCATCACGTTCCTCCCCCTTTCATATCCAAAGCATTCATCCGCATTAATTCGTTGTGCCGGGCGCGCCGTTAATCGCCGTGCCCCCCCCTCACAGAGTTAATAATAAATTTGTGCGCCCCCTTCGCACTAAGGGGGGCCCGGCGATGGCACGCTCGGCTCGCGCGTAGCAACCCCTCGTCTTGCCTTACGCTCGTCCCTTTCAGCCTTCTCCTTTCTCCTCATTATATATCCTATCATTCCAGTTAGCACGCCCCATTCATACTCATTGCGGAGCATGATTCTCACCATACTCTCTTTATTCACATTCTCTCCCACCTTGCATTCTGCAGCGCTCCTCATTCTCTCCCATCTCGTACACTAAAGGATGGTATGCTCCGCAGTGTCCTCAGTCGCTCCACAATACCTACAATAAGCCTCAACCAGTTTCCCGATGCGCACCAGATAAGACTTAAAACACCCATGCCTCGTAAGCGCCTGGGTGAGGTAATAATTCACCTCCCCGTGCCCATGGTTGACCCATTCATCGATAGTCGGAAACAGTTGCCTGGTCCAGGCTCCCTTTTCCGACCCCTGCCATAGCTCTTGCCATACACGCATTGTTTTTTCCCTTTCATTTCTAGGGTCATTACCTCCCCAAACTCTCACCCTTTCATGCGCCAGAATGGATAACTCCAGCAACGACCGCCACGGCATCGCCAGAAACAGTCCTGTATGCGCTGCACACACACAGCAGCATAAACCTTTGCAATATCATCAGTCTCGCTCTATAACATTCAATCCTGAACGCATTTATCCATGCCGGCACCCCATACAGGAGGATGTGCACCTCATCAGTCTCGTCAGCACTCTCATCAGTCTCGCTCTATAACATTCAATCCTGAACGCATTTATCCATGCCGGCAGCCCATACAGGAGGATGGACTGCACGACCGCAAGTTTTCTCGAGTCTATCTGAGCTTTGATGAAACCCTCTCTCATTGTTCTATTGCATAAAGTGGGTAAAGCTGCGGTCACAGATTCAACTGCTCTTTCTACTGCTTGTGAGTGACGTGGAACGTGTAATAAATCCAATTCTCAATCTCCTTTTGGTTGAATAAACAATCGGAGGTGTTCTTCGGTTGCCGATTTTCATACCGGTGGCTCAGTGAAATTTTCTAGACAATTCAAATTGTCGTAATATGTTGATGTGTTAAAGTTTATCTTTGTTAACTGGAACAGATGCATTTTTTTTTTTTTTGGAGTTTCGGATCTAGCTTTCAAAATTCGACGTACAGCTAATTCACGAACGTGCGGCTGTGGATCTGTTATTGCAAGCAATGAGTTCTATGGGTCTACGCGATATAGCTGTTTCTTTAAATTACTGGATCGATAACGGTTTTTAAAGTTGTTGATAAATATCTACTTAGCTCGATGAGTTTAAACAAGTATCGCGATCCATCTTTATAGCTAGAGTGAGTTTTTATAGAAAACCATAACGTTGCATAAATCTTGACAACATACGTTGACCAAACTTTGACGACATAGGAGTTATTACATTTTCAGCTGTAGTTTCTACTGAAACATACAGACGAATAATTGAACTTGTTTTTCCGAAAAGGGAATTAAACCTTTTCAGAATCATCAAAAATATGTTTTTTGTAAAAAAGTTATTGATGTTGAAGAAACTGAATATAGAGGTTTTTAAATAAAAATTTTTGAATATCTATTCATTAAAAAAGAAACCATTTTCATAAAGATATTTTGAATTAAAATTTTTGGACTTATGCCTTTTTCGAAATGATCAAGGGATCATTTCAAAAAAGGCATTAGTCGGGCATTTTAGTTAGTTATTCATCATTTTCTTGGTATTCCATGTTTGCTGAAGTTGTTGGCCATGCAAAAATCTCTTCATAGAAACTTTGGTACTCTGCTGGGATATATTTTGTAAAGTGTTTTTAAATCATTAATTTTCTTTTCCTGTATTGGCACTTTACCAGCATATGCAGGAGTATTAATTGATGGTAAAGGTGGCCTGGTGCCCATCCTCTGTAAAAGTTGAAATTCATAACTGACTAAGTCGTCTATGGAATGACTTGTTTTTACAAGACCCGGTCTGGACTTAAAAAAAAGGAAATGTTCTTATTTCAAATTTTTCATTAGCCTCAGGTATAAGATTTTCATACTCAGCAAGTGTGTAAATCCTGTCATTTTTTCGAATATGCCTCTTTGCTGTCCCAAACATTATAACGTTTGCCAGGAATGAATGACCTCTTTTAGGTATCTAATATTGTATCTCCTTCATATTGTTACTTTGTTCAGCTACCAATGATAAAAAATGCGAATCATGGCATGATTTCGATTTTGGACAGCACAACCATCTGAAAATGCGTGCAGTTCTTCAGCTTCATTGCCAATATTTTCTCTAATGTAATCCAGCACAAAGGTGCCCACTTCGTTCGGACCTTTGTTATCCACTCCTTCATAATAAAAATAAAATACGGATTTTCCAGTTTTCAGATCATATATGCAAAACTCATATAGCCATAGTTGACGTAGATAAAAAACCTCCGGCACAGGAATATGCGGTAGTTGCAAATTTTGCATACAATCAAATGCAATCCCATACACCTTTGGAATATTCTTGCATTTACTTTCCAGTTCCTGTAATTTTTTGTAAAATATATTTGCTTGTCTTTGGTGCATCTCAATTTCTGTTTGATGAACCGGTTTTGCATAATCATTAATACGTGGATTTTTTAGTTTAATCTTGAACTATTCGCACAGTGTACAAACATCAATTTGCTTTCTACGAAATGATAAGTTAAAGTTTTCTTGGAAATATTATTAGTAAAACTTATAGTTTACTGGGTGATCTGGATATGTTTGCTTATACAATGTGTGCATAATTTTTACATTGAGTTTTTCATCTAAATAATACGCTGATGTATCTTCGTTATAGTAGTGCACATATTTAACAGGGAATGACTCAATATGCTCCCGTATTTTATTTACTATTTCACCAGATATTGCATTACTAGGTGAACCCTCCGATTTGATTCTATTATTTCTACGTTGCTCATTTATTTTTAATAAACCACATAAACGTGTAACTTGTTTCTCAGAAATTCCATGGATGCTGCAAAATGCTTTCTTGCACACTTTTCTTTTTACACCGTCTATCTTAATGTAATATATGAAAGTGAATTCCCTTTTCTTAGGTGCTTCAGACCTGGGTCGCTTTCTCTGTATTTATTTTTTTTCAACTAATGCCTGCAAGTACTACTATCAAAATTGTTAACAAAATCGATAGTACTTTCTTTAATATCTTCATTTATAGCTTCCATACATTTTAAATTACATCTGTAAATAAAGCAAACTATAAATATTATCTGAAGCTATTATATGTGGAAAAACATCGTGAGTAAATTCGATTTTTCGCCTCCACGCCTCCATGTTTAGACGTCCCTGTTTTAGCACGCGTCTATGTAATGGACAAATGCAAGAAACGCCTTATGAACGAGTTTTTTAAACTATTTTTTTTCTATTTTGCGCCCTTTTATGCCATTTCTAAATAAGAAAATCGCCGATACATATTGAGAAAATTGTATCGCACTCGGCGAGCCATTCACGAACCCATATGAGTGCATTAATGACTTCTTTATAGACGCAAAATAGAAAAACTATATTTAGAACGATTAAGGAACAATAAACTAACCTGCAATAGGTTCCCGTTTGCCTTGGGAACTCATCTTTCCCTTTATGGTTTTTATGGGCTTCTTAAACAATTTTGGCTCTTTTTATTTGATTATGTTTATAGTTTTCACTATTCCTGCCACCAAAGACTCTTTTTCTAGGTCTAAAAGCATTTTCGCCAAGCTCACGATGCTCCAATTCCGTAACTAATAAATTGACGTTATGTTATATCTGACAGATGCGTTTCGTTTCACTTGAAAGGGGCAAAAGTCCAGGACTCGTGCCCTTTTCATTGCTTTTTAAGTTGACTTGTGGTGTATACACATGTGCCATTGCTTTTGTATGGAATATGTAAAACGCTTCAATGAATAAAATAGCGTAAAAAAGTGTTATTTCAAAAAAGTGTGACTCATGCCCTTTTCGAAATGACGGGTTAAATTCTATTGGCACGAGTTAGCCATTGGGCAAGGGACATTTTTCATGATGATTTTCTTAGTTAAATCGCCAGGAAATATGCCTATATATTCTGTACAAGTATTTTTGGTCTGTATTAATATATTTAGCAGAAAGCTCCGCTAAGTTTGCCGGAATAGGTTGAGACTGAGTTATAGGTGTTCTCTCACAGTTCTCAAGTTCTTAGCCAATTGTCCCGCAAATGTTTTTGGTTCAGACGTATTACCATCAATGTGTTGAAACAGATGTCTAAATGGCAATTGATTCATGTGCAAGAAGTACATAATCTTCTTTCTAGCATCCGTATAATACCGCCGCCGTATTTGCCAACATTTACATTTGTCTCATCACATCCAACCAAGTGATCCATTAACACATTCGCATTCAAAAAAGTTGAATGTTTCTTGATCTATACACTTTGCAGTGCCTGAAGCAGGTGTAATGTAACCTAAAAACTGCGACTTCTTTTATTAGAGCAATATGCTCTTCAAGTATGCGGCCCTATACTTTTTCCCATCTTTTTCAGACAAAATCAAGGTTTGATCTTTTCTCCCATCGAAGTACAATGCTTGTATTTGTGTAAGAGTTTGTTGTGAAATTACATTTTCTTGTCTATTTTCTCTGTCTATTACTTGAGAACTCGATGCATGTAGAACAGCTGATGCAATTGCTGCTCTTGCCCTGTCTGGCACTCGAAATCTATCGCATGTTTTCGATAGCAAAGTATAATCAACTTCATTTTTAGTGTTACGCAACGATTCAGTACTTGAAGACCGCAACTTTCTTCACACCCCACCCCTCCTGCTGCCTTTCTCTTTTAAGGGGGAGTAGGTATTTATATAATTTTTTCAAAAAATCGATTTTTTTTTAATTCCATAAATCGAATGCTACAAGTGTGTAGAATATTTGGATAGAAATATTTGGTGGTCCGTGATTTAGTTCCTTCCCTACACGGCTTTCAATGGACCATTGTCTTGAGCGCCGATCGGCGCTCAGGTAGCAAATTCGCCGCGCGCTCTGCAACGAGTTTGTATACCGACCAAAGGTGATTTAAACATTCTTTCTATAAGTGGCAGTAGTGTGTATAGATGTTTTTTTAATTTACGGGTATGCTATAAACTACAAATTCAGTGTTATTTTCGTGAGGAACACAACGAGTCGTGTTTCCGCCGCGAAATGGGAGGACCCAAAAAACATGGTCGAGTGGGAGCGAGAAAGTTCCAAGGCGATCAATTTACGGCGGAAACGGATACGGAGTTCGTGAGAACGTCCGCGAAGAAACTAAAGACCGCCGATCATAAGGACATCGACGTCGACAAGCAGCAACTACGTCATTTGCCACTTCTTGAAGATTTTCACCTTTCTGGAGTCTGGTATACAAATCGTGTGGCAACGACGTCAAATTTTCTCGATCCACCGGACCAGAAGTAGCCTTCCGCTTGGTCATCACATGTTCCTGCACATCGCGCCGAGTACCGTCAAGTCCCCACGTAAGCCATTGTTTTCAAATAAATCGACGTCTCTTGTATGGAATGCGGCTCTTAGGACTCGGACTGAAAAGCATGAAAACGTTGTGTGCCATAATGGACATTTCGAACACTTTCGGCCAAACGATGTATGACGAATTTATACGAAACGCGCTAGTTTCTTCGAAGGCCGTGTTCGAGTTCACCCAGAAGAAGGCCGTCCAAAAAGAAATAAGCACTAATACTGCAGCCGGCAATACTCCATCACATTTATCCGAATGCGGGGACGGCTTGTAGAAGAAACGCGGGTTTTCGTCACTTTTTGGGCTCTCAACGTTGATTGGAAAATACACCGGAGAAATCGTAGACGTTGTGGTAAAATCTTCGTTTAACCAGGCCCGCACGATTTGGAATTCGAAGAAAGGCACCCCAACCCGAATTATCTCGCATGGCACGTGCAACACGAGAATGTCTGTACGGCTAACGAAATGGACAGCGCGGGAACAATGTAGGTGGATGCTATTAAGGAGATGTTTGGACGATCCGAGGAAACACTGGGGGTGCGTTACGAGTATTACATCGGCGACGGAGATACAAAATCCTTCAAAGGTATACTCGATTTGGAGTCTTACTACGATTTGGAGGTAAAGAAGAAGGAATGTGTGGGGCAGGTACAGAAGATTATGGGCGCTCGACTTCGGAAGGTTAAAAAGGATACAAAGGGACTTGGCGGGAAAGGCACTGGGAAATTGATGGATAAACTTTTTAGTCAGCCATATTTGATCCGCCATTTTTATTTTTCAAAACCGAACTCAAATTCGTGTTCGGCGACCCCAAAAGCCATCTATTTAAAATTTCATCTACCTTGAATATTTTTAATTTTTGGTCCGCCGTATTGGATCCGCCATTTTGAATTTTTCAAATCCGACCACATATTCGTGTTCAACGACCCCAAAAACCTATAAATTACTTTATTCTTGGACATATTGATCAAGCTAATCAAATTGTACAAGGAAAAACAGTTGTCCAAACTTCAAACGAGTTTTCTCAAAAGAAAATTTTTCGAATTTGCGCGAATTGTAACTTTTAAACCGTTCAACCAATCGACTTCGCGTTTTGACTGCCTAAAAGGAAATTGAATTCTCGGGCATCTATACCTATAAATTTGCAACATTTGGATGATTAACGATTTTTCACAACAGGCCAAGGTGGAAAAATCATGCGACAAAACTGTACCTTATTTTCAAGAGGTCGCCATTTTGTTTCTATAAGTGATTTTTTCATGTTGTTTGGTATAGGTGCCTCCTTGGAGTGTAAACTTTAAGCATTTTTTGGTTTTAAGCATCTAGGTGACGTATTGCAGCTTGAATCCCTCGCGCAGATAGCATTTATTTTAAAAACATTACTTCCCGGAGCCGCCATTTTGGACGCCATTTTGTAATATTAAAAGTTGAAAAAATCCCAGTTTGTAGACAAAAGATGAATTAACATTTGGCCAAAAACCGAAAATGTCTAAGTCATTTCAGTTTCTCGAAAAAAAATTGCCAAACATCAGGTAGTTTTGGCACTATTATAAAAATACTCCCCCTTAAATCAACCAAAGAATTTCGTATTTATCATTACTAAAGACTATTACGCATTGAATACGATATAAATTTCTTGTGATTGGCAATTGACAATTAAAGTGACATAAAAAAAGTACCTTAGTTAAATGGTTCTATGATAGTCCGGAGGCAATAAAACTTAATAAAACATATTAAAACTTTACATGTCAATTAATGGCCCCATTTGGCACCTTTATAACGCTGAGCGTTTTTGAAAAACAAAAAAAAAAATTGACCCTAATGTAGGTAAAAAAAACCCTAGTGTAGGTATGGTCAGAAGTTTCTTACGCATTTTTAATTTGATTGTATTATTATTTTAAGTTGAAAATAAAATAGAAAAACAAATTTAATAGACTTTTCTACGGTTAGTTAAGCGCCGGCGCATCCGCGAAGTTTGAAAGGCGGGAATATGAAAGTTTCGAGCACATATTTAGTTATACGTCAACAAGTTCGGTCACTTTTTGACGTATAACATGGCGGAAATTGACACATTGAAATTGACACACATGCGCACAAAAAAATCAACTATGACTCATTTCAAGGTCTATTGTAGCATGTTCGCATGCGAAAGATAAATCATAGCTGACAAGGTTCGAATCCAGCGTCTCACCGAGTAGATTTTTTTTTAATTCTAAATTTCTGTTGGTCTCCAAACTCAAACCAAACTCTCAATAGAGTTTGTTTAGCTTTTTTATTTCACTCTTGATTTTCTATATTTTTAGACTGAGCTTATTATTTCACTATAGACCTTATCATAGTTGAAATTTTGTTGTGCACATGTGTCAATTTCCGCCATGTTTTGCCCGAACTTTTTGACGAATAACCTTATTATTTGCACGAAACTTTCATATTCCCGCTTTTTAAACTTGACGGATGCGCATGCGCTTAACTAGCCGTAAAAAGGACTATTCTCTCTCACTGTGTTCACTTGTCCGTAAAAATTGCAAACACTCGAATAAACGTAAACCGTACGGAACGGTTGCAAATTCCATTGCCGAGAGGATATTCGATTAAGTTCCCCAGACATTTCATACTAATTCGATAATATTTCCAAACACTAAAAAGCTATATTAACACATGGCTGTCCGTACTAATACGGTTTTTTATTTGAAATTTATTTGGAGTGAATCTATAATATAAATCAACATATAGGATCTGCTGATGCATTATTTATTCTTTATTTGAAATTATTCCCCGAAGAAAGCCGATTACAGAACTCTTCAGCAAATCGGCAGTTTTCTCTTTCGCCCTCGAATATTTAAAAGAAACGGAACTGGAAAATCGATTTCGTTGTATATTGTAGATATGGTGGTGGCTACTTGTACTGAGACCTTTATAGATCTATTGTACCCCACTCTCTTCTTACAAGCGTTGGTGTACTTACCCATTTAGAGCGCCTACTCTATTCCTGATTCATTTAGGAATTTCAGGATCGCAGTGGGATTCAAGAACTGCAACTCTTGTGGGTTCAGGCAGTGAGTCATGAGGTACATCTGTCTCTTGTCGAGCAGTGCTCTGCAGTCTCTGAGCAGATGTATGGAGGTTTCCTCTGCTGAAACACAGAATCTGCATCCGTCGTCCTTCTCTATGCTTAGGGCCTTGAGGTGTTTTCTAAGTGTGCAGTGTCCCGTCAGGAGTTCTGTCAGAATTCTAAGCTTGTTGCTGTTTAGTTTCAGGTAAGCTTTTTTCTTTTCTGGTTAAAAGATCTCAGCATCACTTTGGACTGCCTTAACCTTGGAACTTCTTTCCAGGTTTTCATCCATTGTTCCCTTATTTCGTCATCTAAACTTTGGTGGATGGTTTTCACACTGATGCGGCAAAAGGGTTCCGGACCTATAAAGGGACTACTGGGTCCCTTGTTTGCTAGGTGATCGGCTTCTTCGTTTCCGTCTATACCAATGTGTCCTGGTACCCAGTATAGCTTTACTTTATTGTTTTTGCCAAGCCTGTTTAGCTTTCCCACACAGTCCCATACCAGTTTGGATATGGTGGTGTATGACCTAATGGCCTTGATGGCTGCTTAGCTCTCTGACAGGATAATAATTCGTTTTTTGCGATAATTCTTGTCGAGGTTAACCGTTGTGCACATCTTTCGTTTGCGTGTACCTCTGCTTAGAAGATATTTGGGAATGGAAATATTTGGGAGTTCCCATGGATTCGAAGTATTTGGTACTAGGTCCAAACACTTCTGCACCAGTACCTTCCTTTGTTTTCGAACCACTTGATAGCATTTTGCTCTATGTAATATGCTAACGATTCGTGGCTCCAATCGGCTTTACTACTACTTACAGTGCTGTATAGTTTTTCTCGAATTGGTATTTGCATAACATTTTGTCTTTTGGTGCTACCAGCCAGGGAATCTTTGCAGCGAGGCTGTTTCGGTCTCTGCTCCCGATTATTTTACCTCTTCCTATTCCTTCTTTGCTGAACCTTTAGTTTGCTACCCTTTTCGCAACAAGGTGTAGCGGAGTCAGATCCAGCAGCAGCTCCATTGCTGCTGTCGTATACGACCCCATCGCCCCTGTGATGCAGACACACGACAGTCTTTGATACTTCTCAAGCTATTTCCTCAAAGAGGGCAGCCTAGTTCTACTTCCCCACGCAACTGCCCATAAGTGATCGCAGGACTCACTGTCATGATGTACATCTATCGCAGGATTGTGGGGTTACAACCCTACGTTTTTCCTGACAGATTTATGCACACCATTAGAGTGCGTTTGGCTTAACCTACCGCTGCCTCAGCGTGTCTATTCCATAGATTCCAATCGATTTCGTTACCTGCAGTATGGAGAAAGTTTCTTTTGAGATGTTAGGAATTTTTTCTTGGACAAACCAAAATCTTTGGTTTTGTGGAAAATATGGAGCTCTTCCTCGATTTTGTAGGCTAACTTGGGTCTACGACAAGTCCATGGGGAACTTAAGAAGTTTGGATATTTTCCTTTGTTTTCGGAAAAACCTTTACTAATGCTTTGGGTTAGACTTGAGGAACATACGATCATTATAAAATTAGTTAGAAGTGTGTCATTGTGAAAGATGTCACTATAAAGTTTGTTAAAGTCTTTCCTTTATGTTGGACAAATCGAGGGTTTTCAGATGAAACAAACCTTGGAAAACTGAAAAAATCTTTGGAAGGTTTGGAATTTCTCATTGATTTTCGGAAAAATCGATACTTGGATATTGGACCAAACGATGGGTAACAAAGAAATTGTATTGTGAAATTGAACCTTGTGGAGCTGAAGAATTTATCGAACAATTTCGATATTTCTCAATTTTTGTGTGGACGGGATACCGCGAAACCAAAAAAACTGACATTGAATTGAAAAATTTACTATTTTTTACTACATTTATACATTGAAACTTGTCTAAGACAGAACCCGTAAAAAACGGAAACCTGCATTAAACGGAATTTTTTTGCTAACCGTTCATTTTCCCATTTAAAACAACCCGTGTAATACGGAAAATAATTCTTAAGACGGAATCGGATTTTGTCATATTTAATGGTAGTAGTAGGCAATTCTGAATGCTGGAAGATTCGTTTACCAATAAGGAGGTAAGTAGTAAAAGTTCTCGTAGTCTGATTGCTGTTTTTGCGTCGGTATCATCTGCGCAAACAGCTCAGTGATTACCTAATAAACATTCTAAACCGTTTTCCCGACAGAATTCGCGAAAGAAAATACCAACAGTTACCAAGAAGATGAAAGAATCGTAATAGAAATTGAGGGATATAAGTCCAAGGACAGTAGACGGAGATGAAACGGCGCTTTTTATTCGTGCTTTGCCAAATAAAACTTTTGCACTAAAAATGAGAAATGTGTAAGCATTCAAAAGAAACGAAAATTCGAGAAATTCAGAACCTTTTATTTATTTTTGGTTATTGGCAAATCTTTGAAACTCAGGTGCTTTAATCAACTGATTATAAATGATTTACCTATTGAATGCCATGCAAATAAGAAGGGTTGGCTGGCTGGCAGTATATTGTTAAGTTAGCTCACGGATTTCAATTTAAGAATGGAAAGAAAAAAAATGTATTTAAAATTGTATTACATACATTTCCATACATTAAAAATTGAGAATAAAATAAAAAACGATTAAACCGTGTAAGACGGAAACCTGTTTAAGACGGAAATATTTCCCAGTCCCTTGAGATTCAGTCTAAGGCAAGTTTCACTGTACTATGTAAAAATGTTATACAACTTATTATTCACAGATATATAAATTTCTACACAGCGTCAAACGTCGAAACTTAAGTCGTGATATGTGTAGAAATTTATTATACATACATTTATATAACATTCTTATATAATGTAAGTGTGGTAAAAACATAGTGAATTTTTCAATTCAATGTAAGTATGAATTACCACGTAGTAACTGTCGCAACTATCCTACAAAAAAACTGAGTTTTGGGAACTGTTGATGTTCCAATTTTAGGTTTCCATTCCCGACCAAACGAACAGAAAGATGCCTCGGAAAGACCGTAGAAAACGACTGTAGAAAGACCCTTGGGAAAACTCGAATATAGAAAATTTGACATTTTTTTGTTTTTAGTAAAACTAGGTCGGGTAGTATATTGAACCGGAAATTTGTAATTTTGAAACTTTTTTGGAAATTATAAACTTTTCTGATTTTCATTGGAAATTTCTTCTGTAATTTTCAAAATTATATACAAATTTTCATAAGGCTTATATAAGGTGGTAGCCTTTCTGACACTGTTAGATTGTGTTTTGGAAAAGCAAATGTAATATTTCTATCTCTATTGCCCTTTATTGGAGTTCTTGTAATTTTCGAAATTGGTTTTGTGCTTAATTGTGAAAATTACAATTTCATAATCATAGGTCCCAGTGACAGTTAAAATATTAGATTTTTTGAATATTAAAAGTCATCTTGTTCATTATTCTAATGATCCTCTTTTGGATTTTAAAAATGTCTTGCGTATTTTTCCCGTTGCCCCAGAACATTATATCAAATCGAGGATATGAGTGAAAGTTTGCATAATACACAATTCTTAAAACTTCTAAGCTTAAACGTCTCTGAAGTATTCTAATAGCGGGTGTTGTCCTATTTTGCTTCTATAGATTTTATATGCATCTTCCAATTCAGGCAGCAATCGATATTTATTCCTAGTAGTTTCACGGAACTGTTTATTTCTAGGTCATCTTCTCCTATTTTTATATGTTGGGGGTAGTTTATTAGAGATCTATGGGTTTTAAAAATTATAATATTTGTTTTGGCTGAGTTTATAGTCAACTTATTTATTTTGGACCAACTATTGATTTTTGAAATAGTTGAGTTGGCATTTGTACTTACATTTTCTATGGTGTTGTTTAATAGTAAGATACTTGTGTCATCAGCGTATATTGTAACTTGATGAGGCGAAGATATGATTGACGGTAGATCGTTTATATACAATAACAATAATAGAGGTCCTAGTATACTTCTTTGAGGTATCCCTATTTTTATGGTTCTTATTGATGACTTTACTTGTCCAAACTTCGTAAATACCCTAGTCTGTTGTTTCCTATGGAATAGGTGAGAATGAAACCATTTTAGTGCAACACCTCTAATTCCATATTTGTCTAACTTTTCGAACAGAATGCTATGCTCGACTGCATCATAAGCCTTAGTTAGATCGAGGAGAATCTCGTATGGGATGGTTTTTTTTCTAGTTGACTGGAGACATTTTCCAGAAAAGTGAAACATGCTGTCTCTATGCGTTTGCCTTTTCTGAAGCCATGCAGATCTTTACTTAAAAGTTGATACATTTCTAAAAAAAAAACAGTTCTTTTTGCAATAGTTTTTTCAAATATATTTGCAAACGTCGCCAGAGTATACTATAATGGCTTGAGCTGTTTCTTGTCTAGATGGTGATCAACCTAGGCTTCAGCGCTATGTCGTTTATCCTCTTTTTGATATCTCTGGTGTTCTATATTGAGTAGGTTGTGAAAGTATTCTTTCCAGGTATTGAGGATCTCCTGTTTGCTAGTCATAAGTTCGCCATCATCATTCTTAATCATTGTAGAGGTTTTTGGGCGAAATCCTTTTTAATGTATGTTCAATTGCTTATAGAATTTTCTTGTATTACCATGTGTTCTAGCCCTTTCCACTCCATGTAGCTGCTCATCATGTCATTCTCTTTTCTTTTTTCTCATAAGTTTTCGCATTTTGTTTCTTAGGTTACGGAACTTATTTCTATTTTAATCCGACGGATCTTGTAACATCTTGATTCTTACTTCATACTTTTCCCCATTAAGTCTGTGACAATCTGTATCGAGCCACATCTTTTTTTTTGTATTTTGTTTCTCACCAATGATTTCTTTGTTTGCTTCTTGAATTCGTTCCTTTATTGTCTTCCTAGTATCCTCCACTCCTAGGTTCTGTACATCTATTTCTCTGTATGCATGTTCTATTCCTTGTTGGTACTGATCCTTAACATCTGGTTGTTTTAACTTTTCGATGTTCCACTGTACTTCTTACTTGTGGTTTTTCTCTTTCCTTGCGGCTAGTCGGAGTCTAGTTTTGGCCCTAACCAAAATATGATCCGTATCTCCATCAGCTCCCCTGCAACGTCTAACGTTTGTGTATATCTTTATAAAGGAACATTGTTGATTTTATCAGCAGGTTAATCGAGACTGCAAAGTCGATCAGCCTGGTTCCATTATCATTAGAAGAAGCATGCAAGCTGTGTCTTCCAAATTGTAGTTGTGATGTTTCTTCTCATCCTACTTTGGCGTTTAATCTCCTAAAACCAGCAGCATATCTTCCTTTGGTATTTCATTTAGTGTGTGTTCCAGTATTTCATAAAAAGTGTCTTTAGTCGCTTCCTCGGCTACTTCAATTGGTGCTTAACTTATTGGCCTGTAACTACTAATAATTTTATTGTCTCCTTTTTTGTGGAACGGAGTAATAATTGCTAGTTTTAGATTATCCGGGAAAATACCACATTCGATTGAGTTATTTATTATATATGCCAGTGGTTCTGCGATCTCCCGATAGTATATTAAAGGACGAGTTCAGTAAGCGTGATTTTACAGCAAGCGTCCAAGTTTGGAAAACGAAGAGCGTAGCGAGGAGTTTTCTAATGGACAAGTGATGAAAAACGCCTTACGAACGAGTTTTTTATAGTATTTTTTCTATTTTGCGCCCTTTTATGCAATTTTATGCCATTTCTAAATAAAAAAATCGCCCATACATGTTCATAAAATTTTATGGTGGTTGGTTACACTGATAATTGTCATTGAAATTATTTTAAAGGTTACAATTAAAATGGGTGAAAAAATATCTTGGACTCGACTAGAATTGAAAGAAATAACTGCAAATAAAGTGTATAAATTGTTGCCAGATAAATCGCGAGCAAGATATGAAAAAGAATACTGCAAATTTAAGTGGGTGTTAAGTGCAATCTAAATAAAGTAAAAGTTGTTTCGGAAAATGTTTTACTTGCTTACTTCCAATTACAACGTAAGAACTACATACCATCAAATTTATGGACGATATATTCTATGTTGAGGTTCTGTTTATCTATACATAAGGATGTAGATATATCCAAATATTGTAAATTTCAGGCCCTATTGAAACGGATATCTCAGGGCTATGCACCTAAAAAGTCGAAGATTTTAGAAGAAGATATTCATAAATTTATAAAGGACGCGGATGATAAGTCTTATCTGTCTATAAAGGTTGATAAATTTGTATGTATATCACAGCTTTGTATGTAACGGTATTCACTTTAGATCGTCTTGATAATGGGTTATAATGGTGTGCTTAGGCGTCAGGAATTAACGGATATGTCTGTCAATTACATAGAATAGAGATCCGATTCCATCATTGTGTCTGTATCTAAAACAAAAAATTACATTCCAAGAATGTTTGCAATTACAGATCCTCATTGGATTGACAAAAATATGCTAACTTACGTCCAAATAATGTTATGCATAAGAGATTTTTCTTAACTTTTCGTAAGGGTCATTGTATTAATAGTCCAATTGGTATTAATATGGGGAGAATATCAAAAGACATTGCGAAATTTCTCAAAATACCAAACTCCTATTTTTACACTGGACATTGTTTCCAAAGAAGTAGTGACACACATTTGGCCAACCATGGTGGTGATTTGTTGACAGTAAAAAATCATGGTGGATGGAAGTCTACTACTGTTGCGAAGGGGTATGTTGACACTTCGTTAAAAAAGAAGATTGAAATATCAAAAATGCTTGGGTCTGAGCAAGCAAATATCAACTTACCCAGATGTTCTTTTAGTGCCCCACATTTGCAATTTGATAGCAACAATAGTAGTAGCACTGTATATAATGTCGCTGGTGTGAGTGTTACTGCTCAAGAATCCAATCTTACTATAAATATTTTTAATACTTGTACAATTAAAAAGAATCTAAAATAAATTGGTTATATCGTTTATTACCATTAATTAATTAAATATGTGTATTCACGATTTCCACACATCTTCTTCTTCAAGTGCCATCTCCTCTTAGAAGGTTGGCTATCATAATAGCTATTTTCACTTTTGATGTTGTAGCTCTAAACAACTCAACAGAACTATAGTTGTACCATTTTCTTAGGCTATTTAACCAGGAAATGCGTCTTCTACATCTTACTTTCATCTTAGCTACATTCAAAACTGTCCCCCACGGAGATCCGAGTAGGGGACTAGAGACTCCAGTATTTTTGCCTTGGAATTAGCCATGTTGATTAACTAGGGATATGTAGAATATGTATCCGGTAGTTTCCCGTTGCTTTCCTGATTCCAATGCCGTTGACTATTTCTTATACTTCGTCCGCCTTCGAAGGCGATTTCTCACCCCCCAGGACATTAGAGTGCCCTTCCGATATCATTTGATTTTGGTTGATTGCTTATACCAGCGCGGTCTATTACATATTATTATATTACTTTCAAGTCCCATAAAGAAAGAAACAGAAAATTTGACACTAAAATAATTTGAAGTTTCGAAAGATAATTTTCTTGAAACCAAATTCATTTTGTTTTTAAAACAATTTTTAACACTAACACCAATCTAAAGTTAACTTTTTGTTTTTTCACTATAAATTTCTATCTATATAAACTTTATACCATTCAAAAAATACTTAATTTCAACGAGGAAATTTTTGTTGTGATTCCACACATCACATAACCTCAAAACTATCTCGCCGAAAATTTGACATCACTGACAGCTCTAAATTTCTGTGCCAACTTTCAATAAATTAGCTAACTTAAAATATTACAGCACTCAGCGAGCCATTACCGCACGCATATTAGTGCTGTAATGAGTCCATTACAGACGCAAAATAGAAAAAATATATTTTTTATTACAGCTGTCACCTGGAACCTCATCGTACCGGCGCTCTTCCACTTTTTTAGGGACAGGATTATATTAAGAAGCTCGTCGCTTGTTACAGCTTTAAGAAAGATTGTATTATTACTACTTTTCATAGTATCTTTATACGGAATATCGGGTATATTATTTATTAATATTTGTGGGTGTTTTGTGTAAGTCTTACTACATTTTGTAATACATGTCATTTTTCTTACTAGATCCCATGTAGTTTTCATAGGGTTCTCTGAATTTAATAGATCGCTTTAAAAACTCTGTTTTGTTCTCTTTTTTGAGGAGAGAAACGTACTTTTTTCGTGCCCTGTTGTAACGTGTCTTTATATTTTTATTAAAAGTAGACAATACTTGTAAAATTTCAATTTCTTTTTTTGCCTTTTGGATTTCGGGGTTTGTACACATAGATAAATTCTTTGAAGTTGTTGAGATAAGAATTTTCTTAGGGTTACATTCATTAAAATGTGTCATAAAACTGTTCATAAATACCTCCCTGTATGTTCACATCCTTTTTGTGCTGTAAGTATAGTTCTCCCCAAAGTTCTTCTTGTAGAATCGTTTTGTGTTTATCCATATTTTCTTGGCAGAATGATCGAATGTGAATCCTTTCTGTTATTTGTCTATTATTTTGGAACAGGCAAATCTTTTGGGAGATATGGTCTGATATGTGATATTCTAGTGTTTTGACGGAGTATCGCATATCTGTTTTTAATACGATGTTATCGATGCATGAGCCGGACGACTCGCCTCATTCAAAGCCAGTTCAGTTTGAAAATATTGAAGAATAGATTTCAATCTTCTGCATTGGCAAGATGTTCTCAAAACATGTGTATTGAAATCTCATAATAATATAAAGCTTATTTTCTTGGAATATTATAGTTAAAAGTACTTCCAATTGGTTTATGAAATCTTCTTACGGCGTTTGAGGAGCACGGTATATTGCTAATATAATTACCTTATTTTTGTTTCAATAGCTGTGCTTTCAAACATGCAGCTTTCTGCCAACCGTTGTATAACAGTTCTAGGTTCATACGTTGTTGCGTTTTTGCAGTAGATTGCAACGCCTCCATGGGCACTTTCTTTTCTGCAGAATTTAGAGGTTAATTTATAATTGTTAATATTGTAAATTTCTAATTGAACTTTGCTTCTCCAATGTTCCGTGATAATTAAAAATTGACGGTCTGCATTTTTTTCTAACATATATTTCAATTTTTCAACTGAGTTTCCGATGGACTGAACATTTTGATTTATTAAGCTTATTAATTGTTGAGTATGTAAGTCTCTTTATGTTAGTAATAAATATATTATTGTTTTCAAATAATGCACTTGTATTTAGTCTCAGTCAATTCCAGTGCCAAAAGAATCTACTGGTAAAACTGCATTAATCGGCTTAGATAAGCTCACGCGTCCATTTCATGAATAATAAATAATCTAAGCGATTTACCAATTCCCAAATAGTGTTCTTTGGCCGAATTTTAAATAGTAATTAAGAGATTCTCATATAAATTGTAAATAACGTATACATAATATATATTGAAAGTTTACGAAATAAGCGATAGAAAATACAAACACTCAGCGAAAATAAATAATTAAAAGGAAAGCTTATAAATAAAACATTTTAAGATAAATAAATAGATTTAAGAAATCATTGATTTTAGACCAAAATTAGATTGAAGTTTTGAATTCTTGGTAATAAACCAGACAATTAAAACCAGTCAATATTTAAATAAAATTGATTCATTGTAATCTGTGTGAGAATATACATTTTAAATATATTTATTAAGATATGACAAATAAGTGTAGGAGTAAAAGAACAAAAGCAATTTAAGAGATCTTGAAGTAAACAAGGATTCAATATAAAGTATATACATTACAATAACAATATAATATCATCTCCGTATTCAGAGTAACCTACTTTTATAAACCGAAGAATAAACAATTTTTCAATAACAACTGTGACAGAATCTTCCGTTGCATATATTTCAAAACAAAAATGTTTATGATATCTACATTGAATATTTTAAAATGTTATAGTTTGTTAAAATTGGAACCAAAATCAAAAGTCACTACTATTAGGCTATATCGAAATTGTAAATTTATCAAATTCGTGTTATTTCAAGAGCTATCAATATTCATAATTGTAGGAGTGTATTAAAGTAGCATTTTTATGAAACAATCGCATGGAATATTATTATAAGCATCCAGCTTACCAGCAACTACAAACATTTTTTCTATCATCTATATTTATCCAATCTTAGATAGGGTTTGACATATTTTTAGGAGTGGTGATTGGTAGATGAATTCTGTTTGTTCATTGATGCAATTATTTGAACTCTTATTGATGGTTTGCCCGATATCTTTAGATTCCAAAAGGTCCAATTTTAATCTTTTTTCCTGGATATGTAGTATTGTTGACTGTTTTTTTTCCGCTGAAATTTGGTGTGCAGTTTTTATTAGGTTATTAGCAAAAGTAGAATGTGTATGTTCTTTCAACCGGGTTTCAATTTTTTTTCCAGGTTCCGTTGCATTCATCGCCATTAAGTTGGTATACTCATGATTTATTCATCGGATTTATTTTTGGTTTGTGATTACATAAGATGTTTTGCAGGGTGTTTTTGTTTCTGTAAGCTATGATAGTAGGGAAGGGTCCGGACGCGCGCTTGGTGGGTGGGACCGAAGCCGTGATTGACCACCTTTTCCCCGTCATGGCGAGGGTGTGGGACGCGCTGTCGTGGGGCGGTACGTTGCGGTGGACTCCTTCGCCGTAGAGGAGGTCGGCAGAGCGGTAGCCTCACTACCCGCGAAAAAGGCACCCGGCCCAGACGGGCTGCCTAACGAGTTGTTCCGCCTGGCAGCAGGGGGACCACGAAGGACTAGCCGACGTCTGCAACAGATGTCTGGAAGAGTGAGTGTTTCCCAGGTGCTGGAGAAAGGCCATTTTGGCCCTTATTCCAAAGCCGGGTAAGGATCCCTCGACGCCTGGCGCGTACAGACCGATCTGTTTGCTGGACGGCGGGGCAAAAGTGCTGGAAAGGTTGCTTCTATGGCGGTTGCAAGCCGATATAGAGCAAGGGAGCGGACTCGATCCGGAGCAGTTCGGCTTTCGTAAACGGGTTGGGATGGAGGATGCCATTCGGGCTGTCCTTCGTGTCGTGGAGGGGGCGCGGACCGTACCGTACCAGGGGGCAGTGTATGGTCGTCAACTTTGACGTCGTCAATGCCTTCCACACGGTACAATGGTGGTTCGTTCTCGAGGCCCTGGCAGGGTGGAAACTACCGGAGACGTTGCCGCGGCTCAGTGCCGATTACATGCGCAACAGAACCACCATGTGCCGCGAGAGGACTGGCGTGAGCGGTGGTTGTCTGCCGGGGTTCCGCAGGAATCGGTTTTAGGACCATTCTTGTCGAATGTCGCATATGACGGCAGTAGGGAAAGATGTCACGTTCTGGGCCCACCACAACCATCGACCTTGAAATTACAGAAATTTACATGGGCAGCCTGCTTATGGACGTCTTACATATACCAGCCTTAAACAGCTTCCAATCAGCTTTAAACAGCTTTCAATCTGCTTTAAACAGCTTTCAATGAGCATTAAACAGCTTTCGATCAGCTTTAAAGAGCTTTCAATTTAAAGCTGATTGTAAGCTGTTTAAGGTTGGTACATGTAAAACGTCCATAAGCAGGCTGCCCATGAAATTTTCTGTAATTTCAAGGTCGGTGGTTGTAGTGGGTCCAGAACGTGACATCTTTCCCTACTGACGGCCTTATGCGGACGCTGAGACGGTTACTGCCCACGGGGGTGGGTATTGTGTCGTACGCAGACGACCTGGCACTTGTCTTCACCGACAGGTAATAGGAAATAGTGCGTATTAGGATCACGCGCGTGGGGGAACTCGTTCGGGAGTGGATGGAGACGGCGGGCCTTAAGCTCGCCGCCTTTAAAACACAGGCGGCCCTACTCTCCACCAGAAGGCCAGGTAGAGGCATTCTGGAGATTGAAGTCTTAGGAGAGAGGACACCGGTCGAACGGTCGATCCGGTACCTCGGTGTGATCTTCCAGGCGGGTTAGTGGGGATTACACGTGCCTGGGGAGGGTAGGAGGAGGCTTATGGCCAGTGTGGCCACTAGCAGACTCTTATACGCGGCACCGGTTTGGGCAGCGTAGGTGAGGGGTATCGCCCGTAACAGGGAGCGTTTGCAACGGGCACTGCGCCTGGTGGCCGTTAGGATCGCCCGGGCTTACCGCACTGTCAGCAGTGACGCCGTGGAGGTCATATCGGATTCCTCCCGCGGACCTCGTTGTTATGGAGCGCGCGTCGGTGAGGGTGGCAAGAACATTTGGTGGGAACCGCCGGGAGGCAAGGAGAGTTGCTCGGGAGCAACTAATTGCCTGCTGGCAGGAGAGGTGGTCACGCGGCAGAAACGGCACGTGGACTCGTCGCCTCATCCCTGATTTAATTCGGTCGATGGGGCGGCGGCTGGACGAGGTGGGATCATACTTCCTCATCCAGCTTCTTGCAGGACACAGGCCCTTCGGAGCGTATCTCCACAGGATTGAGAAAGCTCCAGACGACTGGTGCACATCCTGTGGAGAGGATGTGAGCGACGACGCGAAACACACTCTCGTGGCGTGTCCGCGTTGGGAAAGGGAGCGGCAGGTCTTGGCGTCGGCTCTGGATGGGAAAGTCACGGTCCAAGAAAGAAAGAAAGTCACAGTTGGTCTCGCTGACTAAGTGGGGCGGGAAGTATGGTCGACCTTAAGCCGATTTGCGACTGCAGTCATGCGGGCTAAGGAGTTGCCTTGGTGGGAACAAGTGCGGTAGGGTTTTTCTTTTTTTTGTTATGTTTTAGTTTTGTTGTCTATGGCATAGCATCTTGTATTTTTTATGTAAATTCTGTTTTACTATTGAATAAATCTCATATGGTGCCCGTTGCGGGAAGACTCGAAAGGGGCGCAGAGGTAGTAATGCCATCGTTAGCGGTCCCTCTATCGTTCCATTTCAGTGGAGCCACTTGAGAAAAATAAAAAGAAAAAAAGCTATGATAGTATTATTTGTTTTTTATCATGTTGCTGAAATCTTTCCTAGATATTGGATATAGATATTTTAAAGCTTTTTCTTCTTCTTCTCGCAATTACTATTGTAAGCTAGTTTTAGGGATTGATGTATTGATTTTTTCGTTAATATTTGTGTGATGATGTCTTGGTTGTAGTTGTTGTTATTGGCTATTTGTTTTATCGGAACAAACCCTGAATATATAAATATATTCAACCTTTCCGGAGCTCTATAACAGTTGCCGAGTCTTTTTAGGACTACCAAAACAAATCTCATGTGAAACTTGATAGTTATGTAATATCTTTCAGTCCACTTTCGTGGCAATCAACAAAAACCATAAAAAAACATTGTTTTTAAGATCATGTCTACCCGATAACGTAAGTAAGTAGCCATCTGCAAACGGGTTTCGAGATTTATCTCTCATCAGTGCAGCTTTGGTTTTATTAATAACTGTTGTTATTAATAAAATATTGTTTGATTTGCAAAAAACTTACCTGAAACCCATGGTGATGAGTGGCTAGATATTCGCTTTGTATATTTGTTGTTGTTTTTTTTATCAGTTTCAATAAAACAAATAGCCAATAACAACAACTACAACCAAGACATCAACATAAATTCAGCTTAAAAATTTCTTGTCTGCGCTAGTAATGTTTGCTCCTTGCCTCACATCGAATTTTAGAACTCAGGTCTAATCTATAATAAAATTATTACAAGATTTATGTCTCATGTAATTTTTTTGTCGTAATAATAAATAAAGTTTATCAAGGGAAACTACTTTATTTACAGCACGCCGTAGTTTTACAACTCCTAGTGCGCCCTTCAGCAAAAAAGTTTGCTCAGGCCTGATTTATACAATCCATTTCCCGCCGAGAATAGAAGTAAACGGTTGGGGAGACCAGCTCTAACACATAAAATGCGAACATAAATGACTATGCCTAACTATATACGCCAAACGCAGTTATTTGACTTAAAAAATATTATAATCTCTAATAACTTTTTTCGTAGACCGGTAACCTGTACCTTGACGTCCCGATCGAGAAATAGTGATCCAAAGATAAATCTCAAAACTATATTTTAGCGTGTGTATGTGTGTTAAATTTTAGGTTTTCTCTATATGCTACTTTATGGTGGTTCTGTGAAAAACTTCACCCACAATTTAAGAATCAATTTAACCCTTTGAATATTTTCTTTTTACAAAGTCTCTACAGTAACCGTTCTTATACTTATTCTATGTTTAAAGGAAGGTATCGTCACTGACTCACCAATACATAGATCCGGTATAGGTTTTATACTAGGTACCTTAAATTTGGAAGGTATTTCATTGCAATAACTCGCAATAACTAAAAAGGGATATATTGAAAGTCTTTTCTTAAATGGACAAACATGTAGCTTGAAATTTTTATTAGGAAACCTTTTTCTCAAGAACAATAGTATAATATGTAACGAGAGTTGTAGGAAGCATAGCACATAAGAGCAGAACAGTTACGCACGACCCGCGTAGCAGAGAGTGCGTAATTCCGCGAGTGCGCAATTGCCTTACAACTCGAGTTATGTACTACACTTTATCTACGACCACACTAATTTGTTTCTGTTTAATAAGAAAAATATGTTTGATGTAACAGATTTATTTCTTACTAGGTACACTATTTAACATAAAAATATAAAAAAAAACATAAAAATATTTTCATATATAAATGTTTCTCGACATTATTTAACTTGGTAAAAATGATAAGAAATAGATTCTTAATGGTTACATACCTTAATATTTGGTACTTATTTTGGATAAACTGGAATAAGAGTGCTCATAGATATAGAAAAAAAACCAATGTACGCAATGTCTATTTCCGTTAGTTTGAATTGTGACACAGGGGGCGTAGTAGCTGCTCTCAACCAATCAACGAATCGTAAACCAAACGCACGTGTGTTTGTTATCAATCATAACTTATCATTAATCGCGGACTGTTACATACGTGTGTGTTTTGATGTATTTACATAGTCCAGGAACTGTACAATAATTGGGCATTTACAATTGTGATCGTAGATAAAATATATTACAGATGTGAAAATCGGTATAATGTTTACCCTTTAAGAATGAAACATACAAATCTAGTCAAAAAGTTTGAAAAATAAAAATCATAAATCTTTGTATAAAAAGTCTTAAAAACCGACAAATTAGACAGCTTGGTAACCTACATAGCGTGGTATATAGAGACTTTGTTAAAATAAAGAAACACATGTTTAAAAATTTATTCCAAATATTTTAGTTGGGAAAGATAGTATAAAGAAAGATAGAATTGTCTTTGTGACTTTTTTCCTTCTAACATCAGTTATTTTGGGGGTTCAACCCCCCTCGAAATATGCAAATTATAATATTAATATTATATTGAAAAAAGGAGAGACGACTCTTTTCAAGAGAGCATGGTAGATGTGGAGTTTAGAAACCCTTACGTGTCAGTTATAGAAAGTAAATTGGCACATTTCTGTTGTTATATTATTTTTTGCAAAATTCGGTAAGTTTTCTTCGTCGTACATCTGCTTGCGGTCGATCAGAGAATCGTATACGTTGTTGTTGCTTTTATTTCTTGGCATCTGCGTCTGGTAGAGAGTCGAAATCGTTACCATAGACGCAGTTTGTTGTTGCAGGCGTCCTCATAGACGATTAAAAGCGTCATCGTAGACGTTCCTTATTGTTGCAGGCGCCCTCATAGATGGTTGATTGCGTCATCGCGGAAGTTGCTGTTGCAAGCTTGTTACAAGGCGTCTTCGTAGACGTCGTTTGTTGATAGGCGGTTTCAAAATTTCATGCAGAACCAGCTTGCACTTATGAGTCTATCGGGAAGGTTAACAAGTCGATAGCGGTCTCATAGACAGTAGAACACGTAATCGTACACGTCGTTTTTTGTTTCAGGCGTTCTCGTAGATAATTGAAGGCGTTATCGTATTTAATTTTTTTATGGCGACCATCTGATCGTGATCTTGGTAACACGCATAGATCTGCGCCGGTGTCGACGAGAAACGCTACTTTGTTTCTTGGTCGGTGACTAAAAAACGGCGAGATTCTGACCCATCATGGACTGCCGCGGTCAGTATTGGCTCTCCTCTTTGCTAGAAGTTCCATAAGTGCATGGTGATTTACATCTAGTAGCTGCGCTAACGAAGGTTTTGTGGTACCAGCACTGATCCGCTCCTATCCAGCTATTACTGCGGCTGCGTTTCCAGGACCTGTTGCAGTTCAGTGATTTTTTTGGCTGACGGCCTCTGCATGTCCTGTCTCGTGAACGCTCGTCCACTCGCAAAGATAAGTTTGTGACCGTATCCAGTACCTTTTGCCAATCGGGAGCTGCGCTTACTGGTGCTATTTCTCTCGGGGTAGTGTTGATTTCGTGTACGCGGTCGGCCATTGTCGCGAGTTCGTCGACGTCTCTGTCCAGTGAAACGGCTAGCACGTTGCGCTGATGACGGTAGCCTTTCCATCCACATTGTCTCGATGAAATTGTCTGCAATTTGATCTCCGGCTATGGATTTTATCTGGCGTAACAGTTGATGTGGAAATTTTCAAGTAATTGTCGTTTTTACTGCTTGAAACTGACAGTCGCTCCATCAATGTTTTTTTTAAACAGCTCGTATTGCCCACCGTTGGCTGCGTTGTCCAAATAGTCTTCAATTTCCACGACGTAATCTTGTTCCAAGGAGCCGATGAGGTGGTTTTATTTCGTATTCTCGCTCGCGATTCCGCTGGTCTTGAACATGGCTTCTACGCGCGAAACCAACGTTTAGGTTTCTGTGGCCAGAATGGAGGGAGTTTTCTGATAATGCGACAAACTTTGGGCGCGTTTGTTCCTTGTTTGAGTGTGTAGATCTCGCTTTAAGGTAACGTCTAGGTCTCAATTTGTGGGTGATACGCGGTAGAATAAATATATCACTCACGGTTTGCAGAGGAATTCATTTACCATCATATAATATACAAATATGGAAAAGATACAAACACTGTATTACGAGAATGGCAATGTTTAATATAATAATATAGACTGCCGAGCATAAAATTAGAGTCACTCCGTCATTCGAAGTTATTTTTGAAATTATTAGTTTTTTTCCTGTTTTTTCGATTCCAACAGTGTACTAATTGATTGCTTGAATAAAAAAAAAGGTTTTTGTTGTTCAAAGTTTATTGAAAGTAATGAAAATGAACAATTTTAATTTGATATGCTTTTGTTCAAATAAAAGGAAGTTTAAGGACAGCATGGCTTTCGTTTTCGTGGTATCATCTGTCTGTTGTAAATTGTTTGTGTATTGTTGTCAGTGTGTGTTTTTTGCAATGAGCTTCAAGCCTGTTGTTGCGGTGCGAATTGTGTCAGCTTTAGAAGACGGCCCCGGTCAGCGCGAAACTGCGAGAAACGTTGGTGCAAGCTTCTCGAGTGTGCAACGAGTATGGCGGTGGTACGAAGAGTCTTGTCTGCTCACTCGAAGACCTGACTCAGGCCGAGGCAAGACTTATGCCCGAGGCTTATCTTTTGACACTCGCACGGAGTTAGTCTTGACTGCGCATGGGTATCTGACAGAGGTTCTAGAATACCATGTTTTAGCGTTCATGGTTATTTTTGGAGACGACGCAACATTTATGCATTATAACGCACGGCCCCACACTGCTCGGATAGTTACAGAGTATCTTGACAAATGTGAAATCACGCGATTTGTTTGGCCAGCTCGCAGTCGAGATTTAAATCCAATTGAGCATATTTGGAATGAGATGGGAAAACGTTTACGGAGACATGAGCCGACCCCCAGAAATTCCAGAGAGCTTCACGAGACACTGCTGCAAGAATTGGACAATCTCCCACAGAATGTTTGAGAGAGAATGTCTCAGAATCTAAAATCTGATCCAGAGCATGAATCGTCGTTTACAAGCTGTCACTGCCTTAGGAGGGAATACTAGCTACTGAAGTCCTTAAACTTTCTTTTGTTTGAACAAAAGCATATCTAAGTAAACTTGTTCATTTTCATTACTTTTAATAATCTTTGAACAACCTTGAACTTTGAACAAAACAAAACCTTTTGTTTTATTCAAGCAATCAGTTAGTAAACTGTTACAACCGAAAAACACACGTACAAAACGAATGATTTCTAAAATAACTTTAAATTACGGAGTGACCTTAATTTTATGCTCGGCAGTGTATATTAAATATTAATAATAACTATTAACTTGGGTTAATCTGATTGTCTTCGTACCTTGACTGACTGTTTATTCGGGGGCTACAGACATCATTGCATATCTAAATATGTTTGCTGATATTTTTAAGTTTGTTCTTTTAGTTTTAGTGCACCGTTTTATTTTTTCAATATCTTGTGTGCATAAATGCATATGCCAATGAAGGTAAATTAGAAAAAAATAACGTGCGCCTTATAATAAAAAGATAATTGTAAAAATAAAATCAATAAAGCCAATAAACTAAAAATGAATTAGTTAATACGATAATAATATTAAGAAATGAATTTGAAGTAGATAAAATCCAATATTTACAAACGTTTACTTCCATATAACACAATCTATATAACTCAATATGTATATATAACAAAATCGATACATTCGACATATTTGTTCTCGGTGTTCTAAATTATGTCATATTGAATAATATAATACCCGCAAATATAATTTATAACCCGAAGAAATTCGAAGAAGGTAAAAGAGAGGAGAAAAAGTGCGATGTGGGGAGAAAATAAAATAGCAAGAGAGGAAGTGTGAAGAAAATCAAATAGCAATTATAGGCTTGGATAATGAGATTAGACACTTAAGGAATGCAAGTGCAAACTGGAAAAGTAAGATAGAAGCAGATAGGAAAAAATATAGGCAGTCAGGCACTGCCGACTGAAGTAAAAACTTTTGAAAAAAAAACAGCCTTAAAACTGGTTTTGAGGATTTATCAGTATGTAAATTAATCAAATTTGGTGTACATAGTTTGTTAGCATTGGTATATGTAATTCTGGAACATAACTCACTTCTGAAGGAGAACGACTGTTAATGTCATCATCATAATATGAATTTAAATGCGCAATAGTTCTGTGTTGATAGGTCAGCAATATGAATTGGTAGGATATATGGCATATTTTTATATGGCACAATGGGCCTGAAATTTGTGAATTATAGAAATTTTGACATTTGGAAACACATAACTGCTTTTGAAGATTTATCTGTATGTAAATTAATCATTAGTAGCTCTTTTATTTTCTCTGTACCGCTGTTTTGTTTAGAATATTCTTTACGGCGTTTAATTTTTTCCTCCTCCTCAGCTGTGATTTTTGTTTGTTTAGAAATTTCTGAACTAACTATTGCTAACACTTTTTTTCTTATTCTTTTCTCTATATCGCCGACTATTAATTTTATTTTGGAGGTTCCTTCCTTTGGAGACCACAATGAGTACATTTGGTTGCCTATAACTTTGATGGGTCTTAATCGTGATTTACCATGAATTCTTCGATACAATCCAGTAATCAGAAAATTCCAATAATCCGGCACTAGTACATCTACTAGTACATCTTTAGAAGTACTTACTCTTGACTGCAAACTGATTCTATGGGTTGATATATCCTTAGAAACGCTGCGTTATGTCAACACCACTTAAATATATACTAACTGGAACAAGCGCTGCCTCCTGGCTTGTGCGCGCCGAGAGAGAGCATCACAAGGTGTCTCTCATATCGCTCCATCTTCGTCTAGTACAGTCCAATAGGAAAACTAAATGTGTGTTCGACGTCCGACGTCAATTTTTCCTTGCAAATACAGCAGTATTTTACCATTGTCTTTTTGAAAACTACTTTCATTAAAATATATAAACTTCGGTTTATAATATGCTCACCGATTGAACGATCTCACACTCTTTCTTGATACAACTCAATACAACTAGCTTTTCGCTCTGACTGTATCACACCCTCCCACTCTCGAATTCACTTTTGGCAAGACAAGGATGAACATGAAGAGGTCCCAAGATCCACTTGGGACCTCTATCTTTCGGCCCGCACGAGCTTAGAGGCCAGCGCTCGTTCCAGTTATATATTTCAGTGGCCAACACTGCCAAAAACTTTGACTATTAAGTTCAGAACCAACTTTAAATATACGCATATAGATGTGTTCTTTTGAACACATCTTTGAGTAATTGAGTAGTTTTCTATAGAACTCGGCTATTGATGACGATGACGGAAATCTATGAATTTACCCTCTACCAAAAGCTCTACAGTTCAGCGCGGCTAAAGAAGTTTTCACTTTAAAAAAATGGAAGGGAGCAGGACTAAAATTGATAAATTTAGGGAGAAAATAAAGTTAAATATAGTTTTTTTTTTATATTTTTTTATATATTATTAGGAATGAAATATAAAAAGTTCTTTTATAAATAAATAATTTATTTGCCTTACTAGTTTCGGTGTAAAAACTAACACCTTAATCATAGGCTCTAAAGTGTTTCTTTTAAATTAAAAATTATTATGTTTTATGTTTTATGATGTTATAAATGATTATATAAATTTTGAATGAAATTTGATGTTTAAATAAATAAACAAAATTAAAAATAATAATTTTGTTAAAATTAAAACAATAATTTTGTTTATTTATTTAAACATCAACTTTCATTCAAAATTTATATAATCATTTATAACATCATAAAACATAAAACATAATAATTTTTAATTTAAAAGAAACAATTTAGAGCCTATGATTAAGGTGTTAGTTTTTACACCGAAACTAGTAAGGCAAATAAATTATTAATTTAGAAAAGAACTTTTTATATCCCATTCCTAATAATATATAAAAAAAATGGTAAACAATAGGGACTATAATAACAAACAGTTAAATATAGTTATGAGCCAAGGACTTAAGGACGTGGGAAAAGGGAGTAGAGGAGTTACAAAGGGACAAATTTCAAATAAATGTAGTAGAAAATATACACAGGTAGTCCAACAAATGGAAAAAAACCAGAACAATATTAATTAAGATGAATAACTGGGAGGAAAAATAAAAGGATTACAAATTACAAATAAAAGGATTACAAATTACAAATAAAAGGATGACAAATCTACGTGGACAATGATCTCATATAGAAGAAAAGAGAGGTGCAGAGGGAGATAAGACAGAAAGCTTAAGAATTAAGTGAAAGAGGCGAGTTTGTAAGAGTAGGGTAACGAAAAATGGAAGAAGATCAGAGGTGGTACCGCTAGAGTGAGCCTACACGAATAAAGGACATAAAATTTCAGTAAGAAATAAAAGGGAGGTGGAAAATCAGCAAGTCACCTAGCAAACGAAGACAGTGTGTTGGAATGTAGCAGGGTTCAAGAGAAATGTATGAGCGGATTATAAGCATGACTGTACATGGGGATGTGTGTACATGAAGAGTTCCTATATAATTGGTTTAGTGGAAACGTGGATTGACGAAAATGATTGGGAGAGGGTTAAGAATGAATTATAAGAAAGAACTGTCAATGCGCAGAAGTTCATAGTCTCAGCGACCGTCGCAGCCGCAACATGTCAACCTGTACTCCGACAACCCTCAACGAAGCCGCGCAAAAGTACCTCGACCCAGGCTACCTGGATACCCTGGACGACAACGTTATAGAGGAAATGATTCTCTACATAATGAAAAGGAAGAAGAACACCGAAATCGCCGCCGAAAAAAACACCGCAACCGCTACAGAAGATTCCACCGAAACCGCCGTCGAATACCCAACTGAAACCGCCGCCAAGAAGACCACCGTAACCGCCGCCGAAGATTCCACCGATGCCGCTGAAGATTCCACCGAAACCGCCGAAGATACCACCGAAACCGCCGCCGAAGATTTCACCGAAGCCGCCGAAGATTTCACCGAAGCCGCCGAAGATTCCTCCGAAGCCGCCGAAAATACCACCGAAACCGCCGAAGATACCACCGAAACCGCCGAAGTTACCACCGAAACCGCCGCCGAAGATTACACCGAAACCGCCGACGAATACCCCACTGAATCCGCCGCCAAGAAGACCACCGTAACCGCCACCGAAGATTCCACCGATGCCGCCCCCAAAAATTCAACCACCGACGCCACCCCCAAAAAATACGACCGAAGCCGCCGCCAAGAAAAGAACCGAAGCCCCCAAAAGAAACCGCCCGATGCGCAACCAGACCAAGAGGAAGAGAAAACTACCGACACAAATAAAATCAAGACAAAAAGACAAAGGACCAAGAATAAACTAAGGAAACAAGACCCACCCGCAGCCAAGCAGAACCTAACATAGCCCACCGAAGCAAACCAAGGAGGAAACGAAATGAAAAACTAAAATTTAAAAAAAAAAACCGAAAGACAAACAAAAACCGACGACAACAACAGACTAAATAACAAAACAACAACAGAAAAACAAAACTCACGACGGCGGAAGGACGGGCTCACGCCCAAAACCGCCATTGAGCAAAGGATCCCATACTGCGCAGAAGTGCCAATGCGCAAAAAGAGATTACAATATGGGGCGATTACAATATAGGAGTAAAAAAGAACATACAGGAAGAGAATTATAGGGGAAAAGAATATAGCGAAGGGAATCAAATAAGAAAGAAAAAATTAAACGAGGATGAATGGAAATGAATTATAGTTTATAATAACATGAGGCTAAAACAATTATTATTAACGGAGGTAGAGGCGGAAGAAAACAAGGAAACCTTGTTAAAAGTTATAATTGCGGGAGACTGTAACGTAAGAATAGAAGAGAGCCAGGTTGGAAAGCTTGCGGAAGGAGGACAGGACGTAACAAGAAAATGAAAAGGCAAAATAATCAACGCGGATGGTGGAAAATGGCTCGACTGGATGGCAGAAGAAAATGGAACATATTAAATGGATGCATGGAAGGGTATTGGAATAGAATGACAACGTATGTATGGGGTAGAGGGATGTCAGCAATAGACTATGTAGTATCAAACGAGGCAGCAATGAGTGACATAAGCAGTTTGGAAGTAGGAGATAACATTATGGTGTCGGACCATTTCCCGCTAAGGGACGAAATAAAAGGGAAAACGGCAGTTAGAAGACAGATTGAGAAGCAGAAAACAGTAGAGATATAGAATAAAAATATGGTACAAAAGTTTAAGAGCATCCTGGAAAAGTACCAGAAATACCAGATAGATTAAAAAACATGAGGGACTATATGAAAGAACTTGCGAAGAACAGAAAAGGAACTTGGCAAAGAAAACAAATGGAGGAGACAAGGAAGCTCAATAGTGAAAGAGAAATATGGAAGCTTATTGTCAAAAATGCAACATTTTATGCAGTCATTGGACGGTTAAGACGATAAGGAAGTAGAGGAGACAGTGGAAGAAGACGGAAAGGGTAGAAGAAGGCCAACAACCAAAAATTAATTGGAAGGAAATGGAGCAAGTTCTGCGCAAAAAGGCTGAAAAGAAGAAAAGCGACAGGTCCGGATATAATCCCAAATGAATCTTGGAAGCTAGCGCCGGTGTCAAACTACGGCAACCTCTATTAGTATCTAAGCAGAGGTTCCAGCGGTATCCATTCTTGAATAGGTTTCACCGTTTTGGTGCGGCAACAAGGAAAAGAGAAGAAGGTATTGGCTTAAGGACAGGGAGAATTTGCGTACCAGGTGTGGCGAGCGTAGTGACAGGTGGATAGAAATGGAAAAAGACATTGTGTAGAAAGTGTAAAGGGCTGACATGGAAAGTACAGAAGAAGAAAAAGTGTAAAGATTAAAACTCTTGCATGGTCGAGTCAGGTATCGGGTGCCCCATAATGCATGAAATTTAGAGCGGAAGACAGTGATTGTGGAAAGCGAAGAATTTTTAATTTTTGGTTTTTAAGTTTGGGTGTTGGGGGTATTTTTGGGTTGGTGTCAGTTCTTATAGTTTTGTTTTTTGGATAGTTATGAAGTTTCTGTATTAAGTATATAATAATGCCAATAACGGTAAAAATAATAACATTTATAACCCTATCATTTATAACCCTAGTCCTATAGAGATATATAAAATAAAATATTTGTACATAGGATTGGATTCCAAACACTTGGAATTCACAAAAATTTATTAAGTACTTAAAATAATAAAAAAAAAACAGAATTTTAATTCAACATAATATTACTAATCAATATAAATATCAACATATTCTTATTAATAGTTCATACTTAAGCTTGATAATCAATAATCATAAATCCACAGAAAATTAAAACATAGTACATATTGAAACATAAACACACATATACCATGTCAACCTCATTAGGGAATTATAGAAACGAATTGGAAATAACCAATTGGAAATAACCAATTCAATGAATGTTTCTGTAAGAGTTTAAATGTGATATTTAATTTATCTTTAATAAAACTCACAGATTCCCAAATGTCGATTGCGGAACCACAATTTCCAGTGGAAATAACATCTGCTACATGTTATTGTCAACAAGGAATTTAAACCTGTCTAGTAAAGTATATATTAATTGAAAATGATATATCTACATCGTAATATTCAATTACACTAAAAACGGAACAATACAATTAGCGGGTCATTAATTTGTGAATAAAATTCAAACGGGAAATTACATGCAACTAAAATTCAGAACATCTGAAAGACGCTCTATTTAATTGTTTTAATTGGCACATGTGGAAGTGTAGGCATCACGTACTTTTAAAGTACTCGTAATAATTAACAACAACTACCAAAACCAAAGTGCAAAACGAATTTAAATTAATTGTTACTTGTAAATGTTTTTACAAGTAAAGTGCAGGTTATCCCTAAAGGGGTAGAGTGAATGTAGAAATAATTCAATAGAGAAGGAGTTATGTCAAATAGACGCTCATATTTATCAATAAAAGGGGGATTACCGCAAATATTCTGTTACTCTTTAGCACACACAGCTCAAGATGCGTTGTGTGAGCCGTTCGCTACGTCAAAGCAAGTAATAGGACCAGTCAAGACATAAAATGTCGGGGGCTGAAGGCCAAAAAAGATGTTAGGTTAGGTTAGGTTATGTTAATTTAGTTAACTTAGGTTAGGTTAGAAAGAGAAGTGTTGGAGAAGAGTAAGTGAAACCACTGCCTCCTAACAGCGGAATTCAGTTATCTAAAAGGAAATTGATAAATAGGAGTATGTCGACAACTAACCTAACATCTCTCTTTCTTACTTTAACATCTTTTTTGGCCTTCAGCCCCTAACATTTTATGTCTAGACCGTTCCTGTTACTTGTTTTGACGCAGCGAACAGCTCACACAAAGCATCTTGCGTAGTGTGCTAAAGAGTAACAAAATTTAACCGGAAATATTCTATTACTCTTAAGCACACACAGCTCAATATGCGCTGTGTGAGCCGTTCGCTATGTCAAAGCAAGTAATAGGACCGGTCAAGACATAAAATGTCGGGGGCTGAAGGCCAAAAAAGATGTAAGGTTTTTTATCCGGTAATCTACCTTTTATTGTCAAATATGAAAGTATATTTTACATAACTCCTTCTCTATCTATTTAATTATTAATGTAAACTTTTGTGCATAAAGTGGAAACTTAATAACTTAGTATGTGCTCCCATGGCACGAAGAACTGCAATGCACCGTCTTAGTATGCTTCGCAAAAGTCTTCAAAGGTTGTCTTGTGCTATAGCGTTCCATTCTTCAATAAGAGCCGCCGTTAGCTATCTGAGGAGTATGCGGGCGACCACGAATACGTCTGTCGAGCATATCCTAAACATGCTCTATTTCATGGAGCATGTTTGGGATATGATTATATATTTTAATCCCATAGCGTCTATGGAATTTAAATCAGGATTTAACGCAGGCCACCTTTGTTTGAATTTCCAGTTCCTCTAGGAAGTCTATAGTGATTCGCGTAGTAAGTGGTCTTGCGTTATCCTGCATTGACAACAAATTTGGACTTATTCCATATGCCACAGGGACAACATATTCTCCTTAAACAAGGTCTACATAGAGATTGGCGTTAAGATTTGCTGGAATTACAACAAGGTCCGTTCTACTGTCAATACGAAACCCACCCCAAACCATGACTGAACCACCTCCAAATCTTTCGACTTACTGGACAGAAGCAGCTGCTGTAAACACGTACTCGGAAATCGCAACGAGTAATACGGAACCTTGATTTATCCGTGAAGAGCACAGATTTCCATTGTCGAAACTGCCATGCGACGTATTCACGAGCAAAATTCATCCTTCCAATACTGTAGTGCCGTGCCAAAGAGGCTTATCGGACGGGTGATCTTGCCCTCAAATTAGATTCTCTTAATCTATTCCTAATTGCTTGGTCTGATACAGTGACCTCATGCGTTGCGCTCTGGGAAATTAAGAGGTCTATCGCCGTAGAAGCTCTATTGCCAAGGCTCGAAAATAGTAAAAATCAATAAACAGACGAAATTCATGCGACGTATTCACGAGCAAAATTCATCCTTCCAATACTGTAGCGTCGTGCCAAAGAGGCTTATCGGACGGGTCATCTTGCCCTCAAATTTGATTCTCTCAACCTATTCCTAATTGCTTGGTCTGATACAGTGACCTCGTGCGTTGCGCTCTGGGAAATTAAGAGGTCTATCGCCGTAGAAGCTCTATTGAAAAGGCTCGAAAATAGTAAAAATCGGATTTGTTTTTCTTTTTCCAACTTGCCCACCGCGCCTGGTATATTGATCCAAGTACCTGTTCCACAATCGCTGAAAAACGGACAGGCCTACGTTGAAGTTTCTTGAAATTTGGCGAAGGTTTTAGCCATTTTTAAGAATGTTATAGCACGAACAACTTCCACATCGTTGAGATGCCTCATTTTCACTTAACTTAAGTCAAACTGTCAGTTTCAAGCAAACATTTTCGTCTGTTTATTGATCTTGACAATCTTGACAAATTGATCTTAAAATATGAAACTATGTTGCGTAGCGGGTGTAATTTTCGAGGCTTTGTATAAAACAAAGCCTCGAAAATTACACCTGTTGTGAAAATTACACAAAAGTTGCTTATTTGAACGATTTTATCCTGATAAAAGATATTGCATACCTTTTAAAAAAAAAAAAAAACAGAAAGGGATGAAATAATTGATGAAAGTTTGTATGGTGAACCCATCATTTCTCAAATTAGGGATATGAAGATTTATTAAATATAAGGCTTTTGGTAAGAAACAAAAAAATACGTGTTTCATCGTTTGTTGCAATAACATCCCTCAAGGGGGTAAAATAAAGGATGATTTAGGTCCTTCCAAAATTACTATACAAATTTTGTGAAGCTAAAACTGGCTACATTTTCTATTCAAGGCAAATTTTTAAGAGGTTGAGTTAGGATCGCTTATCCTGTTGATGGATGCGCCGGATGGATGCGTGATGGTGAATGCGCAGGTATTTACGGAGTTTATAAACTAATAAAATGTCTTGTCGTTTTTAAACTTACGTAACAAAACCACTCACTAATATTTTTCTAATGTATGATATTTAAAAAACAGTCTCCTTTGTGAAGAGGCACTTTGCAAAATTCACACATAAGACATGTCAAACTTTTCTTCTTATGTGCGGCACAAACGCGGCACTGTCTCTGCGTTTTAAGTTTTATGTCGCCTGTAATTAGTTTAACTAATTTATGATTTCTGGTGTCCTTTGACAACCTTCCTGGAAGTTCATCTCTTCTGGGTGTAGCTGATGTACCAGGAAGAGGATACTCTGCATTCACATTTTCCCGAGTCGGTTCGCTTATCCACTCTTTTGCCACATCATGTAAAAATATTTTGTATTTTTTATTACAATGAGGATTTAATGTTTTATACACTCTAAAAGCATTAGATAGTGCACAGTTGATAATAAACATCACAGCTCTCTTTGTCTATTTCTTCGCCCAACGTACTATCGAGTAATATGATAAATATTGATCAGCGCGATCTACACCTTTCATAAATTTGTTGTAATCCACTACGCATATTGGTTCCCAATTTTTTCTTTTGTCACCCAATCAATATTATGGTTTTGTACATTATCAGCTGAATGTATGGTTGAAATCATACGCACAAGCCTTTTTGATTGCCAACATTGTAACAAAATGTTTTATCGCCGACGAAACAAAGATTCGACCCTATTTAATTTCACGTTTATTAAACAGAGAGGAAGACTTATTCTGTTTATGTGAATAGTGCCACAATTCCGAGATCTATTTTGTGGAAGTATTTCACAAGTGTCCACACTATTGTAATAATTGTCCATATATATGTGATGCCATAACTTCTTAGTCCTTCACCACTGTATATGCGGAAATTACATATATAGCCGGTTTCCGATTTACAAAACATTCTTATGAGAATACCATATTTTGTTATTTTTGAAGCATTGTAGACTTTGAATGATAGACGACCTCTCTATGGCATGATGCTTTCATCTAAGGACAATTCCATCTGTGGTTTGTAAACATCTTGAAATTTGGGTAATATGTACGAAATAATGGGGCGGATTTTCTAAGGCGATCTCTATTATCTCTGTCATCTTTATTGGAAAAATGCCTTGAGTACCAAATTTGCCTAAATCGATCCCTGCTCATTATTTGAGGAAAAATTGGAGTGTCTATTGTTTCATCTTTCGACCAATATTCTTCCCTTGTATAAATACGAACTCTTCCCAATAGTAGAAGCAATCCGAGCATTGCTTTTTTTAGTTCTTTCACAGATACATCTTTCTAATTTACGGACTTCGATCACGATCTCTAAATAAATATACATTCTGTACATGATAGCGATTTGTTTCTGTCGCCAAATATTCAAATAAATCGTCTCCAATAAATAACTGAACCACATCAATTACATTTTCTTAATTGTTTGGCATCACGAAAACCCCACTTTGTCTTAAGAAATCTTCGATAATTGGCACATTATTACTTTCCGACCAGTCCAACACTTCACCACCATCACTCTCTTCGTCGCTAGACGGTATTGGCAAGTGACGGCAATATTGTTGCCTTGAATACCACTACAAATTGATTTATTTTTATTATTATATATTAAAGATAAATGTAGGGGAGGGTGAAAATTACAAATTAGTTTAAAACACAAAATATTTTACAACTTTAAATACTGTGTAAGTTGTAAAAATAAATAATTTAACAAATTTTTATGTAACAGAAAGAATGAGTTGTAATATTTTATTGCAGGGCGATATACGGATTAAATATGCTAAATAAGCAAAAAACTCGAAAATAATATATTTGGCAATTACTCCTTTATGGCCATATACCCTTTTTAAGCAGCTAATAATACCTTGCCCCGCTTTTAAAGCACGCACTTTTGAACGGGTACTAATACCCGAAACGCTGACAGACAGCAGTCGGCGAAGCGGGTACTAATACCCGCATCCGCCTTTAATGTGTTAGCAAGACTTTCCTAGCTCTTTGATTCAATTTTCGGATATACTGTTTCACTTTAGTTTTGGTAGTTCTAGGTAATTATTACAGATACTCCAGAAGTATGCGACGCTGATAATTCTCTAAGTGTCAATTAAAACAAATAAACAGAGCGTCTTTCAGATGTTCTGAATTTTATTTGCATGTAATTTCCCATTTGAATTTTATGGAGCAGCAAATTAGTGTCCCGCTAATTGTTTTGAGAAGTGTATATAACAATATCGACATATTTGTTCTCGGTGATCTAAATTATGTAGTATTAAATACTACCCGCAAATATAATTTATAACCCCATTAAAGAATTATACAAACCATAACGTATTAATAGAACTGAACATTAAGTAACCATTTCAATTAATTATTTAGTATCAGTTTAAATGTGCTGTTTAATTTATTTTTAATTAAACTCACAGATTCACAAATGTCGACTGCGGCACCACCATTACCATTGTAAATAACATCTGCTATAGGCTAGTGTCAACAAAGAATTTAAACCTGTCTAGTAAAGTAAATATTAATCGAGAATCGGGAAATATCTACATTGAAATATTTATTTGTACTAATTGTAAAGGCAGAGGCTATAAGTATTTGCAAATTTCAAAAAGAGCAAAAGTGGCCTAACTCACAAAAACATGAAAATACCAATGAATGTAGATTTTGCATCCCCAACAGTTGGGATGCAAAATCTACATTTATTGGTTTAGTTATGTTTTTGTGGGTTAGGCCACTTTTGGTCTCATCGCCTTAATTATTTGTTTCCTCTCGTCAAAAACAATATAAAATATATATTTATTTTGATGACAGGAAACTAATAATTATTTCGTCCTTCTGTAAATGTTCAATAGAAAGATACTTGTATATTGAAGCATTTGTATATGTATATTATAATTACTATGTAAACATCTAGAGCTGCGTAAAGCTTTATGTGCAGTACCAGCTATAGCCCCCGGTTTCGTTTTTGTGGATTTTTAGATCAGTCCAATAGGCTAGTTGACTAAATTTGAAAAATTTGTTAATTCTGTACCTTAAAATTTACTTAATACAAAGAATTATTTTATTTTTAAAATATCCAAAAAAAGTATTAAGCGTTTTAAAAAAACAATTTAAAGCTACCTCGAAAACGCCCAGTGACAGTACATATATATATATATATAAATATATATATATATATATATATATTTATATATATATATATATATATATATATATATATATATATATATATATATATATATATATATTTATATATGGGTACAAAAATGGCTCAAAGCAAAAAAAAATAAAAATTTGTTTAAAAAGATTTGTTTAAAAAACCCAAAAAAAGAAAAGAAACAAATCAGAAATTAGTTGAAATCAAAACACACATAATTTGAAAATATTGGTTAATTAATTATTACTATTCATATCTATTTTCTCTTTTAAGAACTCCTTAGTCCTCCTTAGAACTCCTTTTAAGAAGTACTTATTCATTTTTCTAAAAGAGTTAAAAGTTTTGGCTTCTCTGATGAAGTTGGGCAGATTGTTATAAATTTTTATTCCAAATCTATTTGGTGCTCCACTGCACAGTGATAAGTTACTCCTTGGCATCCGGTAGTTTGAGGCATTTCTTGTATTTATGTTGTATATATCGAAGTTTTTATTAAATCGCTGTTTTGTATACATAGGACGCCAGTTCTCTTATATATATATATATGTATATATATATATATATATATATATATATATATATATATATACAGGGCACTGTAAGTATATTATAGTTTTTAAAACGAGGCCTGCATGATTGAGTTATCATAATTCTTGCAAAGACCCTGATAGCTCGCTTCTGTGCTATGAGAACACGTTGTAGGTGCGTCGTATGTCCCCAGAATAGTATACCATATGTAAGCACTGATTCAATTTCAGCATAATATATATTCAGTACCATTGAGTTGTCTAAGATTTCCCGAAGGTTCCTTAATATATAAACATTAGTGTTTATTTTATGTATGATGGCATCTGCTGTTTTCTTCCATTGTAGATTCTCCTCTAGAAAAATTCCTAGAAATTTTATACTAGTAGTTCTTTGTAGCACACTGTTATATAATTGTAGATTTAAGTATTCGTTAAGTCCACTCTTTCTATTAGTTTTAAAGACTATATATTGTGTCTTGTCAGTATTTAGGTGTAGATTATTGGCAGCAAACCATATCTCCATTTTGCTTAGTACTACTTTAGCCATTCTTGTTGAATCTTCTATCGTATTTCTGCGAACAATAACGCTGGTATTATCGGCATATAAAGTGCATGTATCAGCTCCAATGTACTGTACCATATCTGCAGTAAAAATTGAAAATAGGATTGGAGCTAGCACTGTTCCTTGTGGCATACATACACATGTTGGTATTGTAGGTGAAGTATTATTCCCAATCCTTACATATTGATTTCGGTTCAGTAGGTAGGATTTGAACCATTCACCCGTTTTCCCTCTGGATCCGTATGTAAAAAGTTTACCAATCAAATTTAAATGAGGTACTCAGTCGAAGGCCTTCGACAGATCACAGAAAATGCCTATTGGACATTTCCCATCATCCACCTCATTTATAATCATATTGTAACATTGTTCAATAGCGGTCGTGGTTGATCTTGACTTACAGAAGCCATGTTGCTGCACTGCAATTATATTGTGTTTTCTTATAAATGGAATTATTCTGCATTCCAGGCAGTATTCAATGATTTTTGATAGCACCGATACCATGGCTACTGGTCTGTAGTTGTTCAATTCTGTTCTGTATCCTTTTTTATGCAAGGGAATTATCTTAGATGTTTTAAGGATAGTCAGGAAAACTTTTTTTTTCGTTTTTAAAGGAACAGTTTACAATATCAGCTATTGGATCTATTAGTTCTTCATAAAACTGTTTGATAATATTGCATGGAAGGTCATCTGGTCCGGAACTTGTTTTATTTTTTAATTTAAGAATGATGCCAGTAATTTCATTTTTTGAGAACTCTGCTAGAAACATGCTTTTGTTGTTGTGAAAGATGTGATCATTCGTTATGTTAGTATGCTTAATATTGTTTGCTTTTTTTTCTGGAGCATTTTTGAAAAATATTTTGAATCTTCGAGCTATTTCTTCCAAATTAGTTATGGTCCTATTATTTTCTTTGATTCTTATGATTCTATTGTCTTTGAATTTGTTGGATATATCATTAATTGTTTGACATAACGCTCTCTGTTTATTGGAGGCTTTATTTATTTTATTATTATAGAATTTTCTTTTAGTTTCAACTACGAGTATCCGATGTTTGTTCTTGTCCATTAAATATTGTTGTTTTAATATAGGAAATTTTTTCAGTAGAACAAACAAATCTTTTAATTTTCTGCTGGAAGTTCTTACTTCGCCTGTTATCCGGTTCTAGGGGAGGGTGTTATCTTTTTCAGAGGAAAACATTCAAAGAAATTAAACTTTAAAATTTTAATAAATTCTGAGGCTTTTTCATTGCAGTCTTCTGTGGCGTAACAGCTTTCCCACGATTCTTCAATGAGACTCATTTGGAACCTTTCCTTGTTCTTTGTACAAAAATTTCTTCTGAGCTTCACCCCTTGACTGTAACCTTTATTTTGATTATTTGCGTTGCCAACGAGTATTAGCTTTTGATCTGAGCATATTGTATCCTTTACTGTAATGTCTGATAGGTTGTTTGGCCGTGCGAAGATGTTATCTATAATACTGTGATTTGATTGTAGTTCTTGTATATTCTTTTATTTGTCCAATTAATCCATATGACCGCATTAGATTTTCAATGTTGTATTTTTCTTTAGATGAACCCTCGAAATATATATTGAAATCACCAGTTATTATGACTTCATTATATTTATTAATAATACTGTCTAGTGTTTTTTCCATTATAGTCATGAACGACGTGTAACAACCGCACGGTGGACGATATACCACTATAATTAATGTCTTATGATTATTTCTATTCCATTGCATTCCACTCCACATATTTCTATTTCTTTCTCTACACAATTTAAATTCCATTTTTCTTTAAACCCGTCAAAACCATGTTTTCCCCAAATCGCAACCCCACCACCACTAGTGTTTCTGCGGAAAATGAGCTTATTAAACTATAGTCTTCTATGTGAATTTGATTGACAAAATCCTCACTCAGCCATGTCACTGCCATACACACAAATATTGGTTTGTACTCTAATAACATCACACCTACCTTATTAATTTTCCGTTTTACACTTTGGATATTAAGAAACATCAGCAAGTTGCTACAAAACTTTACATCTTGTAACTTTGAAAGATTATTCACTCTATTAGCATTATAAGATTCAATTGTTTGTTTTATTCTGCCTTCTTTCGGATATCCCGCCTTAGAAAAAAACGCTTGATGTAGGTATATTTTGGCCAAGTTTCAGGTGAATTAAGCGTATTCAGATACCTTAACCTCCGATTAGGAGATGGCATATGAAGAAGAAGTCTGAGTTCCGCGTATACTTGGATATGTTCTGCGATGATGTATGATTTATATATATTTATATATATTATATATTTTATAGACGGTGTTTAGTAGTGTTATGCCCCTGTAGTTACCACACTCAAGTAGATCCCCTTTCTTGTGTATTGGGCAGACCAGTTCAACCTGCCACTTTTTCGGCATGAGTTGCTGATACCATACTTTTATCATTATTTGAAGTAGCGCCTTTTCTAGGGTGTCTCCACCCTGCTTGTACAGTTCTGAGGGCATTCTATCTTGGCCAGGTGCTTTTTAGTATTTTAGACGCCTTATCACTTTGCGGATGTCATCAATGTTATGTTCTTCGACTTGGTCTTTGTTTCGAGTTTCAAATAGTTCTGGTGTTACGTTTTCGTCACTTCCTAGCAGTTCTGAAAAATGCTCCACCCATCTTAGAAGTATGTCATCACTGTCGTTTAGTGTATCTCCCAGCTTATTCTTACACATGTTTACTTTTGGTTTGAAATCCTCTCATTTTGTTATCTTTCGATAGAATTTTCGAGTTTCGTATTGACTTCTAAGTACTTCTATCTCTTCTATGACTCTGTTCTCGGATTCTCTCTTCCTCTTTTTGTGTACCTTTCTTTCTTCTTTTATCATTATTCTGTACATTTCTTCAGATTTCCTGGTTCTGCGCTGTAGTTTCTTTTTATATGCCCGGTTCTTTCCGTCAGTGACTTCTTTGCATTGTTCGTCAAACCAATCGTTCGTCTCAAACCCAAGAATATTCTCTGCTGCCTGTTTTATTGTGGTTTCACAGTTATCCCAGAGATCATCAACCGACTGTGTAGATTTATCAATATTTAAATGTGTTGTGATATAGTTTTTGTATGACTCCACTACTGTCTCGTCCGTTAATGCAGCTGTATTGTATCTTAACTGTTTTTGTCCTTGGTTTTATTTGCGTTGGATATTCTTGCGCAGACGCGCAAACACAAGATAGTGGTCTGATTCTATATTTGCGCCCCTATTACTTCCTACGTTGATCAGGTCTGAGTAGTGCCTACTATCTATGAGCACATGATCAATTTCATTCTCCGTATTTCCATCTGGTGATATCCACGTAGCTTTGTGGATACGATTGTGATCGAAAAGGGTACTTCCAATTACCATGCTTTTCGAGGCGGCTAGATTGACAGTTCTATTTCCATTATCATTGGCATCGTCATGTAGGCTAAATCTACCAACGGTCCCTTGGTATATATCCTCCTTGTCTATTTAGGCGTTGAGGTCCCCAATGACTATCTTTACATCATTGAGTGCACATTCATCGTAGGCACCCACCAATTCATCATAGAATTTGATCTTTTTCTTCCTCCGACTTCTCTTCTGTGGGCGCATGGGCATTAATGACACTCTGTCAATGGCATGATATTGAAAAATTTTCCCTTCAGTCTAAGTAAACAGAGTCTTTCATTGATTGTTTTAAATCCCATGATTATAACCCATGGTCACCCTTTGGACCCTTTATTCTTTTGGCACCAGGAATCCTGTGCCAAATTGGTGTGTAGTTGGATGATAGCTATAGTATGTGTCATGCTTTCTTTTCTGGAGTATACCTTGTCTAGTCCAACGCATTTCTTGGATGGCATTTAAATCTGCTTTGTATATGTGGACCTGTTCCACCAGTAGTCGTATAGAAGCATTCTAATCTATATAGGGTTCTAATAATATAAAATCATTGTCCTTATTCGATGCTTTCAAATTCATTTACCTTGGACGTTTACTTTTGATCCGTCCGGTTATTTCTGCTTTTGATCTCGTAACAAGTTAGTTTTTCCGGGAGCGGGTTGTTAGTCCCCTGCCCAGCCCCCAGGCTTGGAAGACCATGAACTCTTCTTTCGGGGTTACCATTTCTTAGCCAATGGGTTCCGATTTTAAGGCGTCAGAAGATCGCCTTTACCCTCCCCTATTTGCTACATTACGTACACCTTAGCGTGTGCACTGCTTTGCCCGGGGTGCAGGACACGGACGTGGAGGTAGGATTTGTCGGTTTGTCTTGGATAGCCCACAGTCTATTTTTCTGTGTTTTACTTTTTTTTATATGTGGTTTGGGGGAAGCTCTACCAGCCTGTGTGTGAGGCTCTCACTCACTAAACCCCTACTTCCACTTGGCTTAAAAAGTACGCCCCGGTATCGCATGCGCATTCCTTCAGGGTGAGCAGCCCGGACGGTTTTTTGCCGCCCAAGTTGTTCGAGAATCTGGCTATATAGTATTGGCTCTATAGTTTTGGTATTCCTTTTTGTAGTTGATTTTTGTCCGTTCGTCTTGTTCTTTTTGTGTCAGGATGTCACGTACCATTGTCTCCGAGTATGTCCAGTCCTGTGGTGATCTCAGCATCGTGTTTGCACCTCTAGGATGAGGCCGGTCTGCTCCTTCCATCTGTCCCTCTCGGATATCCACCTACTGCATTCAAACACAGTATGAAGTGCACTGTCCACATCGCCGCAGTATACACACATTGCGTCACTTGCCCTGCCAAAACTATGTAGATACTCCCTGAAGCATCCGTGGCCGCTGAGGGCCTGTGTTAGATGGTAAGTTATCTTACCATGGTTCCGTGTTAGCCAAGGTTTAAGTTTTGGGATCAATAGTTTGGTCCAATGTCCTGTTTTGGACATATTCCATGACTTTTGCCAGTCTTCATGTATTTGGTTCTTTGCATTTTTTTGTCTTTCTGTTCTATTTGCCCAGTTCCTTGTCTTATATAATTGGACTATCTCGTGGATTTTGCACTCTATCGGGACGATGCCAGCAATCACCAACATAGCTTCCCTGGAGATAGTCCTGTATGCACTGCATACTCTGATGGCCATTTTTCTCTGTACAGAGGTGAGCATCTGTTTCATGTACCCCTTTTCAATTGCTCTAGCCCAAACCGGGGCTCCATAGAGAATGGTGGAGTTAACCACAGAGCAGAGTAGTCTTCTTTTACTGCTTTTCGGACCGCCGGTGTTAGGCAATAATTTTCCTAGGGCCGATGTAATTTTTAGGGATTTTTCTGTAGCTTTCCTAAGGTGTGCTTTGAAAGACAGTTTCCGGTCAATAGTGAGGCCTAGGTACTTGACTTCTTGTGTCGGTGTGATGTCCACTTTTTTAATTTTGAATTTTATAAGTCCTATTTTCCTATAGCCAGTGAGAAGTACAGCTTCTGTTTTTTCATGGGCTAGCTTAAGGTTTTTTCGCTCTAGCCATTCATCGACCTGCTTTATGGCGATGTTTGCCTTTCTCATTAGTTCTTCTTCAGTTTTACCTGTTGCAACTAAAGCTAGGTTATCGGCGAATCCTACTATTTCCACCCCCGCGGGGAAAACGAGCCTTAACACGCCATCGTATAGAATATTCCATAGGGTAGGGCACAACACTGAACCTTGAGGAACACCACTAGTTACTTCGCATTCGACGACCTCATCGCCGAATTCCATCTGTATTCTCCTATTTGAGAGGTAGTTGCGCACCAGCCGCAACAGGTATGGGGTAAACTTTCTGTTAGTTAGCTCTTCCATAATCAGTTCCTAGGCTGCAGAGTTAAAATCATTTTTTATGTCTAGGGCTATCAGCCGTCATCTTACGTGTTCTTCGTGGGCCGCTTGTGGCTTTCTCTGCCACTTTGATCACCCTCAGAACGGCATCGACCGTGGACCTTCCCTCTCTAAACCCATATTTTCTATCGGAAAGACCTCCACCATTGCACAATTCCGCTATAATTCTGGCTAGAAGCAGTTGTTCAAGTAGTTTGCCGAGGACATCCAGTAAGCATATTGGTCTGTAAGAGGATGGTTCGTGTATGGGCTTTACACCTTTCCGGAGGAGGACAAACCTTGCTATCTTCCACCTATCCGGGAATCTGCCATCTGCTATTATATTGTTCATGACTTCTAGAACAAATTTTGGTTGTCTGTTTACGCCAATCTTTACAGCTTCTGGTGGGAGATTGTCTGGTCCTGGTGCTCTGCCATTTCGAAGACGTTGGCTGGCCCTGTTCAGCTCCTCAATAGAAAATTCAGGAGTGTCTTTAACTTCCGGCGAAACCCACTGTAGTTTCTGGTGCTTGGGGCAGAGAACCTCCACCACTTCTCGCACCTTTTCCATGGTCATTTTCAGATTTGGAGATCTTACTTTGAGTTCTCGGGTAGCAATGGAATATGCTTCACCCCACACGTTTTCATCTATTTTATCGCAGAGTTGAGGCCAGGGGTCCCTTTTAGGTCTGTTGATTTCTGTGCGTAAGTTCTTTTTTGCTCTGGCGTAAGAATTTCTGTACGTAGCTTCTATATCTGGGTTTGGGTTTCTCTTCCCTTTCCGTTGGTAGGCACGTCTTTTAGCAAAACAGATCTTTCTCATCTCAGCAATTTTCGCGCTCCACCATTATACCTGTATCCTTTTCGAAGGCTTTTTTGGCATAAGGATATAATTGCAAGTTTTCCGTAGTACACAGTAGAGAGCATCAGGTGAGCGATCATTTGTGTTGTGAATTTCCTTGTCCAGCTTATTTGCGAATTTGTCCTCGTTTATATTTTTTGCGTGCCACCCCCTGCGAGTGCATTTTTTTGCAGATGGCTTTATTGTACCTACGTCTATACGGTATGACAAGTACCTGTGGTCACTTAATGTTTCCCTCGTTAGCACCTGCCAGTTTTGAATTTTATGCACGAGGTCGGCCGTAGCAAGAGTAAGGTCTAGTATGGAGGAGCTGCTCCTGCGTTCAAAAGTGGGTGAGTTTCCTACATTACTCACATATAGATCGAGTTCTGAGATCCAGTCCAACATAATTTCTCCGCGTTTATCTGCACCTGAGCAGCCCCAATAGGGGGATTTTGCATTGAAGTCTCCTCCGACTAGTTTGCGCTTGGTTTGGCACCGAATGTCCTGGCCGAGGGTGGATAGGGATAGCTCAATTCCTGGGGGCTACTGTTTGGTGATAGATAGCAGCTATATATCACAAGCTCTTCTAGCTCGACCCATGCGAAACCGTGTCCAATGTTCTGTGTTTTACTGTAGCCTAGTGATTAGCACCCGAGGCTACACCAGGGACCTTTTTACCAACAATTTGCATCCCATAAACCTAAACCCATAACTCTCATAAATCTCACAAAGATGACAATGTCAAGGGTAGTATACTTTGTCAAAATACAAAATGATATATCGAACCTGTTTGAAACGGATGGTTCGCGTGAGACAGGGTGATTCAAATTCTGGCCTATGCAGATAATGTAGACATTATTACTAAAACCATACGACAGGCCAAATACACATTTGCAACTTTTGAAGCCGAAGCAAACAACATGGGACTACACATAATTGAACAAAAAACTAAATTTATGGCGGCAACAAAAAACCAAAGGGTGCGAGACATTGGACAGAACATCACAATTAATGATCATAATTTGGTAGGGGTGACGGAGTTTGAGTATTTGGGTGCGACAATAACGATAGATAATAACAACAGTGCAGAAATCAGAAGACGCATTATGTTGGCAAATAGGTGCTATTTTGGCCTTTCAAAGTACCTTCGCAATCGTAATCGATCAATAACACTCATCATAACAGTCTTAATGTATGGTTCGGAGACATGGACCCTGACAAAAATAAATGAATCTCTGTTGATGACCTTTGAAAGAAATGTATTACGAAAAATAAACGGGGAAATCCAAGAAGACGATATGTAGAGACGCAGGTATAACTTCGATATTTACAAAATCTATAGACAAGCCGGTAACAAGGACATAGTAACTACAATCAAAATTGGCAGATTGCGATGGGCAGGCCATGTGAACAGATATGATGACAATAATCCTGCAAAAAAGATCCTTAAAGCAGAACCCATAGGCACAATAGGGCGAGGAAGGCCAAAGCTGCGCTGGAGGGATGGTGTAACCGAAGACGCACGAAAGATAGGTGTACCGATCTGGACGATGCAGACCAGAGACAGCAATGAATGGCGAAAAAAGCTGGGGAAGGTCGAGACCATACTATAGGGTTGTATGGCCATTGATGATGATAATGACTTACTATAATATTGTTTCCTTTAATAAAACATGAATTTCTCATATTACAAGTACTGTGTAGTGCCCCAGTATAAAAGCACACCTATAAAAACGCCAAGCACGTTATTTATATACGTTCCAAACAAGAAAATATACGAAAAAAGTAGATTTAAACAAGTTAAAAAAGGCTTACATTTAGTTGATCATTAAGATAGTCCAATTGACAAGTTAACAATAAACATATTGTAAGTAGAAAATTTAATTTGATCAGCATGTTTTTCCTAGGTAAAAATTAATCTTTGACTGGTAAAAAATATGATATGATTTGTAGAAATACTATTTGATCAGTTGTTTTATTCAGGAATAAATTCCATATTGATTCTTAAGAAAACTTAACTTCAATACAACTTTATGATATGTATTTTTTTCAATATGATCACTATGATCAGGTATAATAAAATGCAAATGAAAAATTAATGATTTGAGGGTGGAGCTTACTGATATACCATAATATACCAAAAAAAGGTGTTAGACCATAGACCATGTGGCGGGTTCTTTAATTTCCTGCACAAATCTCTAAACGAAGGAATCTTTAATAACGTGTCAAGTAATAACAGGACAAGTCATATATTTGCGGTGAGCCAAATTTGGATTTTTGCAACTGATGCAAGTAGTTATCTAGTTGTTTTTTTGGGGGAAGCTTCCTGATATTACTATTATTGGACAATTCTATTAAAATGGCCTTTGGGTTTAACTTTCTAACTTTAAGTCAAAAAGTTTTTGTATTTCCAACTTGGATCAATCTCAAGAACGTCTATTGTTTTAATAGAGTCATGATCATTTTCTGATTTTGTCTTAAGTAAATGTACTTCATGTGTTGTTGAGTCATACTGAAAATACATTTTTGCAGAACATTTTTGCCCACGAAGTTCAGTGAACCTGAAAGAAAAAACCTGATTACAAATGATGTGTTATTTAATTTATGTTAAAAAAATCAATAATAATCAATAGCCTGATTACACCTGAAGTATTTATTTATCAGAATCCAATCTTTCATAACTCTCCTCATTTGTGATGATTCCTGATTTTGTACATCCTCAGAGGATGATTCCGATGATTTGTACTCCGCGAGTAGACAACTATTATGCATCCCGCCTGCAGAATAAGAATGCAAAAGTTGTCTATAAATACATTAACTTACCTTGTAAAATTATATAATCTATCTCACTGCAACACAAGGCACTTGCGGGTACAGTTCTAGGAATCAAGTGATTTGCAAACTGAGTAGTATTTTTTTTGTTCTTGTGCACTTAATATTCTGTGCCACAATTAAAACATAATACTTAACAAACGCAAATCCATTGATTCAGATTTAAAATTTCATAAATCAAAATGTTTAACAACTGTTTAAACAATATTTTACTGATCATTCAGTATTTTAACTTGAAACATATAATTTTATCTTGCCTGTAAATATTTTACTATTCATTCTGTTTTATTGCCTAATTATTTAGTATTTGTACATTCAAGTTGTTACTGATCAAATCGTATTTTTATTGATTGATTAAATTATTGCGGTTAAAAAATATCTACAAAAGTCAGGTGTTACGCTAATATACGCTAATAAAAAGGAGGTCTTCGCTAATAAAAATGACTAAAAGTGAAGCGAAGCTAACAAGGAGATAGCCAGCTTAGGAATAGATGTAGAGAAACATCTTATGTTATTATACAACAATTTTACTTGCTTAAACCATATGCATGTGTTAATTTAAAATTGTTTAATACAAAAAAAAAGTTAAACCTTTAGATTATTTTTAATTTGAAATATGTTGCAGTTCTACACTCTGATATATAAATAGATATACATTATTGGAACGAAGTTCCTTTAGGGAGGTCTCGGTAGGAGCGATTCGGCAGAAAACGTTACGTTACGTACGATGTCCTCGTACGCTGTCCTTGTCGCTGTCCTCGTACGGTGTCCGTTACGCGCCCTTTCTCTTTTTCTCAGTGTATATTTCCATACCGCGCTCTCTCTCACTTTTCTTCTCTTTCTTTCAAAGTATATTTCTATAGTGCTCTCTCTTTCATTCACAGAGTGACAGACAAGCGTGGTCTGTTTATAACCTTAAAACTAAACAGGAAGAAGAAATAAAAATTGTTCAAACGTATTTTTCTTTGTTGTTGTTTTAATTAATAGGAGAGTTATATTGTTTATATTATACTCATTATTTTAATTAGATTTTGAGAAATGGAAAGTCGAGAAAGGATACAAAATACTGAAAAAAAGTAAGTTTATAAAAATAAAACTGTACAATTTGAAGCAATTGCTAACTGTTTACACATGTTTATTGTACATATATGAGTGATTGATATTTACTATATTTATAAATGTCGTAGTCATATAGTGAAATCAGTCAGATTGTTTAGAACTGAGCCATTGTATGATCTCTGTCGGCAGTTAGAGAAGTTTATCTAATTTGTGTAGCTCATGAAACCTCATGCAAGCTCAGCTCGTGAAATTTTATGAACAAGTTTAACTGGGATTTACACTATCATTCTTACCGATTCGACGTTTCCAGAAATGCCTAAGTGATAGTATAATCATGTGATAGTAGCTACGTGTCTCAATTATCAGACCTATTAATAATGAGATAAATAAAGAAACATTCAATTTAAGACGGTTTCACGAACTAGCTAGTCGTATCAAGTATTTCAAATAGAATACACAAACTGTCGGCAGATCATGCAATAACTCGGTTTTAAACATCTAACAGATTTCACTATATCACTAAGCCAATTACATTTTAGAAGGACAATAGTGAAATCACAAGCTCTGCGTCAAAAAGAGTATCGACAGAGAAAATAGGAAAAAGAAAAAAAGGAATTATACAAAATACAGATTTAGAAAAGTAGGTTACAATTTTTTAATTTGATGCAATTGCTTACTGTTTACATGGGTTTATCGTACATGTGATTCAAGTGTTAGCTAGTTTTGTTAACTATATTTATATACATTATAGAGAGACGATAGTGAAATCACAAGCGCAGCGCCTAAAAGAGTATCGACAGAGAAAAAAGAAATTGTACAAACTACAGATTTGGATTCTTGAAAGAATGTTCATTACCGTGCTATTTTAACCGAAAATAATGAAGAAACTAAAAAAGTAATATTTAGTCACTTTCAGAATAATTAAATTCAATCATCAGGAAATAATGAAGCTCAGCAAGTAATTAGTCTAAGTTCTCAATCTTTCCAAGTTACATGCGAGGAACATGATGAATGTTCAATGCCAAATGTTTTATCGAATCATGACATAAACATTGCTGGCGGCGGTAATTGACATCTCTTATAAGAATTTTACAACGTCAAATATTAAAATCGTTTCTTCGATCATATTTTCATTGATCATATTTTCATATATTCAAGATTGAATGTCACAAAAAATATTTCTACTTCTTCATTCTTGACATAATCTGGATCAGCCCTAATACAAAACTAACAAACTGCAACAATAAACGGTTGTTATCTACAGAAGTGAAATAATTCTATTAAAGCTAATAATATACATTTTATACTTGTCTATACTTACAGTAAGGTTCTAACATGTTTGCTGAATTCCGATGAACGAAACTCATTGCTTGGCACGAAAAAATTGCGACAAACGACATTGATTCTGGGCAAATTATTACCGTTCGCTTTGTTATCCTGATTCCATAGAGAACTGTACCTACTTGTTTCTCAAGAGGTAGTTAAGAAGAATTGTTTCAATTCGACAAGAAAAATGTTAAAACGTGAAATTTCTCACTCCTCGGTTACTGTGTTTTACGAAAATGTCAACAACACCAATGGTGTTTCGCATGACATGACGTATCGCTTTCTGATTGATGTTCACTGTCACGTCACAGAATGCCTACATTCTTTTGTATTCGATTTTCTTTTGTTAAAATATTAATAATACTTTTTATTAAATAATGTTGTTTCTGGTGATTTATAGGCAATGATTAATCATTAGAAACTGTCATTCATTCGATTTATCTTTAGTGGACACTACCCTATTAATTTAGGTCAGCTATATTTACCAAATGTTGTTTATCTTGTAGGTAGTATGAAGGCTAGTATTAGAACAGACCGTAAGAAAGATTTGACAATTGTTAATAAAATCCAGTTGATAGAAAATAAACATTTGCATAACTTATTTTCTGCAACATTTTCGTATAAATTTTATTCAAACTCTGCGGACTTATTACTTACGAATTAAGTTAAAAAATATTTATAAGTTTGAATGCAATCGAGCGGTTAGTTTCAAAGTAATTTGCTTTGTGCATACAAATTTCGAAGTCGTTTCTAAATAGACTTCTTCTTCTTAAATTGCCCTATGCTCTAAGGACGTTGGATATTAACGTTGCAACCTTGATTTTGTGTACTGCAGATCTGAATAATTCTACAGATGATATTCCAAACCACAGACGAAGTTTGTGCAGCGAGGAATGTCGTTCTCTTCCTGTTCCTCTCTTCCTGTCTATTTTGCCTTGGATTATACGTTGTAATATACTGTAATAATCGTGCCTCGTGATTTGTTCCAGGTACTCGAGATTTAGTTTTTCATGATGAGCAATTCTCTCTCTTTAACCATTCTTTGTATAACCTGCTCGTTGGTTTTATGATCGTTCCATGTTATTCTAAATATGCGGTATGTCCACATTTCAAAAGCCTCCAGCCTTTTCATTGTATTTTCTGATGTGGTCCATGCTTCGACTAAATAAAGCAAAACTTTTAGGGTATAGCATCTGAGAAGCCTTTCCATTAGTTGTAGAGTGGTTCTCTGCTTCTCAGTATATTTTTCATATTGTTGAATTATGATTTTCCTTTTTCTATTCGTGATCGTATTTCCCTTGAGTGATCTCAGTTATAGTTGACTACTGTGAGAAGGTATGTATATATAAGTTTCCACATTTTTCTTCATAGTATTCTGGTTCTTCATTGTCGTTTTCGATGATTACCGTGTCGTCGGCGTACCTCTCGTTGTAAATTATCTCGCCGTATACTTTTATTTTTTCCGATGATAAATAGACTACCCAGCCTAATTGTTTGAAATAATATTAGTACATAGGCTATAAGAGTTCGAGCCCAAAATCCCATAAGGATTTATAAAGGCGTCTAAATTCCCTTTTTTTTATTTTTCTTCCGTTGGAGAGTCGGAGAGACCCTAGTGTTATATCAACTGAAAGTATAGCATTTAGTCACTTTCAACAATCATAAAAATAACAAGTATTGGTAGTTGAAACCAAAATTGGATGGTTGATATGAAAAATCAAATTGCAGTAAACAATCAATGGGTACTAGCTAAGTCCGGTCGCGGTAGGTTTGGGGTCCCTCAGGTGAGCCAGGTATGAAAATTAAGTAAATTTTTAAAGTATTTTACGGCATCTTCCGTTTTAATATGTTATAATATACCTCTAGAAAATTGAAAAATAACTATGGTTGCCGATTTTAAAGGTTGCAACATCATGGCAGCTACTTTTAAAAATTCCATTTTTTTTTTTTTTTAAGTATTTTACGGCGTCTGCCATTTTAATATATTATTTATTGAACTATTTTAAGCTAATATTGAAAATGGCTGCCTTTTTCCGGTTGTAACTATCTGGTTTACAGCGAAACCTTACCTGCAGTCCGTGCATACGTATATCTATAGTTGTAATTTTCACATTCGTAGAATTTATATATAATTGAAATTACATTAGTAAATGTAAAAAATCTTATAAATATACAAATAAACGAACACATCTACTCTAAATGTGCATTATAAGGAAAAAAGGTCCATTATAAGGCTGTAGCAAATATGAAATTATTATAAAGGTGAAAAAAAATTCAAACGTTAATTTAAAATATTTATTTATTCATATCAGAATATATTGAAAATAATTGATAACAAATATAATGAAAGTTAAAATTGTCAGTTATTGATTGGTTTTATAATGAATTTTCATCTTTGGAATCGTCTCCAGCAAGTGACAAATCATCTTCATCCACCAAATCAGATTCTGTAAAAATAAAATACAAATTTTTAAGTGAGCTTATGAAAATTAAAATAAATGTTACTATGCTGTTATTACCTTCAGAATTTAGAATTGAGTGGCTGACAAAGCAAGGAAGTTAAAAGAAAGACTGACAAAGCAAGAAAGGTCTCCTTCGAACCACTTAAACACGTAACAGTTTTCCATCTCCATCCAGTCATATTCCAGGGGGCTCAGTGATGTGGGCTCTTTCGCATGAGCATTTTTCCAAATGCTGGAAATATAATGCGTCTTTAAAACTTGGTGATACAATTCAGATTTACACGGAGAAATCAAGCTTGCATCAAAGCTCCGGAGTTTTTTATTAAAATTTTCGTTCATATCTACAGCCTTGAAGGAATTAACAAATAGCTGAAACCTCCCATCATCAACATCGATGGATGTTTTAGCACTGTACATCATGCAAGTGTACTTCTGGATAACATTAAACAGTTCACGTAAGGTATCCTCAGTCAGGCTAATGTCACCGAAAGCGTTGAAATTCAACGTTATTTTTCAGTAACGTAAGGTTTTTTTTTGCCCGATTAAAAAAAGCTGGATTGAAATTACAACCAGTGAAAGCGTGGAAGCCAATTCAGCTTTTGGCTAGTAGTGGACCAAGTTGTATGTATCAATAAACCTTTCGTTGTTATCTGTCCCGGTTAGCATCCAAATGTGAGAGGAAAGATTTTTCAAGTTAACCATATTGCCCAGCATGATTATCAAAATATCAGTATCTGAACCTCTAATAACAATATTTGACTGATCAATAATGCTACAAGCATGAAAAATAATTGTACTGTCTGCATAATTGTCTCTCACATTTTTTGTTAATTTATGGTTAAATGCAAAAAATAAGTTAAATATTTCTGAATAACTCAATATCTCCCAAACGAATACTTCTGCTAAGAGTTAAATAATAATGTCCAAGCTTTACATACGCCATATAAATAAAACTGAACAGTTTTACCAAAATAAAAATCAAATCAAAATCAAAATTTTATTCACCCATAAAATAAAATTAAAAATAATTCTGGGAAATGGCAAAAGAAAGAAAGAAAGTTTCAGTATCTCACTCCTTTAGTGCGTATAGAGCTTGTTCTATTAAATGTTCTTTTAATTGTTTTTTGAAACACTGGTATTTACATTCTTCTTTAATTTTTGTCGGTAGCCTATTGAATATCTCTATCCCCAATTGGTACGGCCCTTTGCAGATCTAGAGATTTACCCTTGGAGGATATAGATTTGAATGCCCCCTTGTGAAATAATTGTGTTGGTTTCTAGCGAGTTTTAGGAGATGTTTTTGCCTATGTATGAAATATGCCATTTCTAGTATATAGAGTGATGGTAATGTTAAAATTTTTAATGTTTGGAAGTGGGATTTGCAGGACTCTCTAACGTCAATTCCCTTAATAGCTCTTATTACTCGTTTCTGGGCAATAAATAGTGGTTTAGCGTATGTTGATGAGCCCCATACTAAGATTCCATACTATATTGATTGGACTTCTGCATAATATATCGTTAAAATAGCTGACAAGTTAGCAATTTTTTGTATTGATCTTATTAAATAAGCTTTCTTGTAAATTTTTTTGATGGTGTAATCTATGTGATTTGTCCACCCTAATGTATCTTCTACGTATATTCCTAAAAATTTAACTTGGTTGGCTTGCTTTAATTCAATATTTTCCATTTTTAATGATATTGCCCTACAAGACCTTCTCTGTGGTCTAAAGATCATATAATTTGTTTTCGAGCCGTTCAAGTTATTCGCTGCAAACCATTTATTTATGGATTCCAGCAGTATATTTGCGTGTACTTCATTATCTACCTGATCACCGTGAGAGATAATGAAGCTGGAATCATCTGGGTATAGAGTGCAGTGATATTCCGCTATATAGTTGGTTATATCCGCTAAGTATAGTGAAAAAAGTTCATTGCGAGTGCTCAGGGGTGGAGATTGTGCACTTTTGCTACCCTTTGATATCTTGACTATCTGTGTTCTGTCCTTGAGGTATGATTGTATCCAGTTACCTGCCTACCCTCTAATACCATGGATGTTAAGTTTGATAATCAATTGACTATGTGAAACACAGTCAAATGCCTTGGTGAGATCGCAGAAAATGCCTATGGGACATTTCCCACAATCAACTTCTTCCAGTATTTTGTTATACAGGTGTACCATGGCAGTTTCCGTAGATTTATTTTTTTAGAATCCATCCTGCTGTTCAGGAATTAACATGTACTTGTTTACAAATGGTGTTAGCCTATTCAACATACTATATTCAAATATCTTCGATAATACAGGTAGCAGTGATATTGGTCTATAGTTTTTGATGTCCTTTTTTCGCCAGATTTGTATATAGGAATTATTAATGATGTTTTCAGTACCATATGAACTTCTTCCGTTGAGAATGAGTGGTTTATTATATGTGTTATTGGTGATAACAGTTCGTATCTAAATTCTTTGATAATTTTGCAAGGTAATCCATCGGTGCCTGAGGTTTGTTTAGTTTTTAATTTTCCTATAATCTCTTCCATTTCACTTTCGCAGTAATCCGGCAAATATATAGTGTGCGGATTGTGAGGAATGTGTTGGTATGTGGCATCTGTTCCTGTCATCTGCAGAGTAACCAATTCAGCTGCATTTTTTAAAATAATGATTAAAGGTAGTGGCTAATGCTGTGTGGATCTTCAATCAATGTATCATTAATTTTAAGTGAAATTCCTCTTTCGTCTTTTAAGTTATTTTTGTTTGACAGTTCATTCAAAATCGACCATAGGGTTTTTTGTTTGTTGGATGTTTTTTCTAGGATTCTCTTGTAAAACCTTTGTTTTGTACGGAATAGTAGTTTGAAATGTAATTTCTTCCTAATTAGGTAAAATTTTCTTAGTGCAGGGAATTTCTTCTGTAAGTTACATAAATCTTTTACTTTAGAACTAGAGATCCTGACTAGGTTATTTACCTATGACTTACAGTTTTTTTTTTATCCTAACAAGAGGAAAACAGGTTGCGATATGGTATTATAAAGTACTGATGAAAGTGACTGTTTTTTCGTTACTGTTTTGTTTAGTGTACATGTCGGTCCATGTTTCTTTCATAAGTGCTTCGGAGAATTTATTTCTATTATCCTCTGAAAATTTTCTTATGATGCGATAATCATTTTCATTTTTATTCTTTTTATTGTTGACCCTTTGTACCATTATTAATCTATGGTCAGAGAGGATAGTGTCTTCTACATTTGTTATTGCAGAAGAGCCTTTATTGATAAATACGTTGTCTATTTCTGTTTTGGAGTTGGCCGTTATGCGTGTGTATTGATGTACTTGTTCCTGGAGCCCATATGAAATTAGTAAGTCTTCTAGTAAAGTTCTTTCCTTTGAGGTTTCATTGAAGTTAATATTGAAGTCCCCTACCAGTATAGTCTTCTTCGAATTACAGAATATGCTATTTAGTATATCTTTTAATACGGTTGTGAATGTTAGAAGACATCCGGTAGGAGGTCTGTATAATGTAATGATGTTCGTGGTAACGCTGTTTTCTTTCCATATTACTCCACAGAGCTCTATATGTTTTTCCACCGATTTGTGACTTATTTTAAGGTCTTCTACTTCCGCGTTATCCATTTCTGGAAACAACCTAGTCCATAATGCCACTCCTCCACCTTTAAAGGTTGGCCTGTTATACTGGCTAATTAGTTCGTATCCCTGTATATTTAGTTGTGAAAGTCTATCATCTGTTGTCCATGTTTCAGCCATAAAGGAAATATGGTTTATGATTATCCAGGGTAACTTCAATCTGTGGTATTTTACAGTTTATGCTTTGGATATTTAAGAATATAATTATGTTGTTTAAAAGTTTGGCTTGCTTTATATTCAAAATCGGTCTGGAGACTGAACTGGTGTCGTATTCGGATGTCTTTGTATAATCTCTGTTTTCCGTTTGCGCTAGTATTTGTTTGGTAATTATTTTTGTGTGTTGCTCTGCTCTAGATGATGAAAAAACGATTAATAGTGGTATTTTGTGGCCACAATTCGGGATTTTTTGCTTCCTCTAGCTTATCTTATGGTACAGTAACTTTGAATGAAGCATAATCATATGGCCGTTTTGAAGCCATTTTCTTACAAGATGCCGATGATAAATTTTTACTTTTTAGGTATTCCATCAGTTCGGCTTCCGATGTTTGTGGTTCCAGTCGTGATATATGCAAATAGGCATATCTAGTTACTGCTTTGATTATTTTATTATCCGAGTTAGTGCCCATTATACTCTTATTAGTACGTATTGTTCTCCTTTTATATTTATTCTGAGTTATTTAAATTTTTTCCTGTTCCAAGAAAATTCGGAAATGAAGAATTTGCAATCCTAAGGCCATCATAGGATGTAACCTCTTATACTGGTTAAAATGTTTGCCATCTCTAAAACTTGCTATAGACCCACTCGCAAGCAACTCACTCTTAACCATAATTGTTAACAATCCACAACCATCCACAAAATTCACAAAATCGATGAATTTCCCAATAGCTTTAAAATAAGATACCATGATGTGAAAATAACCCATATGTATAAATAACTTACAAAATTTTGGACTTGTCTCAGTGGCTTTAATTTGAAAAGCGATTTTTGCTATAGCCAAGTCGTATGTTACTTGCATATATGGTTGGTTAACTTCTTCTAAAAATTTCATACATTGCTCCATTGTTTCTAAAACTACTGGGTGAGCTGTTGGAGATGCATTGATTGGAGTGAGATAAGAAATTAATTGCTGAGGACTGCCATCTTTTGTTACAGCACTATTAAAACCTGCCCACATTGGGATATCTGGTAAACGTACAGTATGGCTAAGCATCCACACAGTATCGATACGATTATACAGATCTTGATGCATGATAATATATTCGTCTTGTTTTTCAGAAATTTCTGGTCCAAAACTACTGCTCATTTTGCTGTTTTTAGGAAAGAACGGCAATTCCGGATCAATTGCTTCAAAAGTTCGTCTTCGACGTCTTTTAGTATAGATTTCTCGCAAATCGTCAACATCTTCAATATCTTCGAAATTTTCAAGGGTAGAATCGATGTTTTGATATATTATCCCTACTGTATCATGAAGATTGTCTTTGCCGGTTTTCGTGTCAACAAATCTATCAAAATTATCGTACGCAATACCCACTGACAAATTATCAGTTCTATTGATGACTTCTGGATACAGTCCAGCTCGAGAAGTCGATGTATATGAAGCTTCAGTCTCAAGTTCTTCAATTGCATTGTAGCTAATTCAATGTCCGAAGCGGTTGATGATATCAACTACCTTACGGCTGCTAGTGAGACTTTTTAAAGTGATACCTAAACATATATGTTTGGAAGTTTTAAGATTTCCATTATGAGTGATATAAATTAAGTCGGGATACAGAATTGACGTGACCTTTGAAACTGTCACTTTTTTGTCGTTTGCGAAAATAACTTCCAATAACTGAAGCCACAAAATCTGATAGGTTTGATGGGACTGAACATTCACCTTGGATCATTTTTTTACTATTTAATTTATCTGGGAGTTTTGATTTTTCAATGTTCATTATTTCTTTGTGTAAAATCGAGGCTGCTGCTTGTAAAATGTATTTTTCTTTTAAATGAGCAAATCAGGATTTATCTATAGCAAGGCTTCTTAAACTATGGGTCGCGACCCCACATGGTGTCGATTAGCAAAATCTTGGGGTCGCGAAATTTTATGTACCATACTATAATAATAATAATATTTACTCGCGTCATATGAAGTTGCATACTGTATTGCTCAAAATAAAAAGCCTTTCAAAATTGGAGAAGATCTTGTATTTCCTGCTGCTATTAAAATGGTAGAAATACTACATGGAAGTAAAACTGGCGATGATATTCGAAAAGTTCCTTTGTCAAACGACACTGTCCTGAATAGAATTTCTGAAATTAACATGGATCAATTAGTGCAACTTATCACAAAAATCAAAGAAAGCCCAATATTTTCAATTCAGTTCGACAAAACAACTGATATTACTAAATTAGCTCAGTTGTTAGTATATATCAGGTATGATTATAAAGAAAACGTCGAGGAAGAATTTTAATTTTGTCGTCCTTTGAAAGACCATAGGGGAGACTGGGGCTGGTTGTGACGGGAGTAAGTAGTTATAGCGGCAACGGTGATTAAACAGAGAACGCTATAATGACGTTACAAAGAGAGAAATGATCACGTCACCATCGGCCGATACGACGCGCAAGCCAGGGACGCTAACGTGTTTCAAAGTGGAACTCGTGCATGGTGCCGCCAAAACCGTAGGTTTGTAACTTTTTTGTGTTTTGGCAATATTGGTCTACAACCTGTTTTGAATAAATGTGATGCATGTGTGTGTTATGATATTTATACCCCAATGTTTTATTTTTGCAATGAATCCACGTTTATACAGTTAAACTTATTTGCTTTGTATAATATTTATATTTGTTATTTGCTATTTTGCGTTTTCAGTTTTGAAGTTGGGGCTAAAAGTGACATTTGCTCGGGGCAGGTTGTGATTTGTCACTACCTGCCCCGTAGTGCTTCTTGCCGACTGGTATAAGTTGAGCTACATAATTTGTTGTTTTTGGTAGGATTAGGACGTATAAAAGAAAAACTAAGTGGTATTGCACCATTTAATAAAGATATTTTTCAAGATGAGGACTTCTTATCTGCTTTTGTTACTGACAGACCAATATTCCAAACGGCTAGCTCAAACCTAGAAAATACCCCTGTTACAACACAGAACACTCCAATTCATTTCGCTGAGACTCCATCTCCGCCTGCTCCACATTTTTGCTCAAAAGAGAATGCTATGCCTCCTATTCCCGAGTTTATCGAAGATGCTTCTGAAGTAATAGATGCCGTAGCAGAAAACGAGACCTACATTTATTCTAACGCAGTTGCTAGAAACTCTCGCAAATCAGCTATTTTAACTGATTCGCCGGAGAATAATGAATTGGCACTAGAAAAGAGCAAGAAAAAGGAAAATACATCTAAAAAAGAAAAGATAACTAAGAAAGGAAAGTCAACTCTGCCAGGAAAGATAAATAATCAAGAAAATGCAGGTAGGGAAAGGGAACACGAAAGATTGCTGTAAAGTGAAAGGTGTTACATGACTCTGACGAAGAAAGTGTGGAAGATGATTATTTTTGCCTGATATGTTGTGAACCGTTTGATCAGAGTCGAGCTGGTGAGGAATGGGTACAGTGTGTTGTACATTTGCTAAGGGAAATGATCTAACCCACATATGTATGAATTGCGATTGTGAAAAGTGATTATTCAGACTATAGTGACTGAACTGCTTTGTTTAGCTTCTAGGATCTGCTTGACTTTTTTAAGAGAGGCATAGCTAATTTATTTTTTGTTGATGAGGCATAATGTATGTTTTCTCAATTCACACTTTTTCGAGTTTTTGTTTAATTAAAGAGGTCAAAGTTTAAGAAAATTATTGTTATTAAAGGACGAAGTCGAAATATTTTTAACCGAACAAAAATGTTATCTTGCTACTTTTTTCAAAATGACCTGTGACTATCCAAGCTGTGTTACCTATCAGATATTTTCGAGAAATTAAACGATGTAAACTTGTCTCTTCAAGGAAAAAATAGTAATATATTTACTTCGAATGATAAAATTGAAAGTTTTATTAAAAAGATCAACATTTGGAAAAGTGGAGTAGAAAAGAATTCGTTGGAAATGTTTTCCAGTATCGACAATTTTATATCCGAGAAAAATCATTGCAAAACTTTTATCGCAAAAATTATTATAGATCACTTAAAAGCGCGAGAAACACAGTTTCGTAAATATTTTACATCCAATATTGATTTTAAAAACTCATCTTGGATTCAAAAACCATTTTTGATTGGCATTGATGAGATTGATCACTTGCCATATAAAGCGCAAGAAGAATTTTCTGAGCTTTCGAGTGACTCAAACCTTAAACTAGACTTCTCAAAAAAGCCTTTAACTGAATTCTGGATCGGAGCTAGAACTGAATTTTCCACAATCTCTGATATGGCATTAAATATTCTTCTGCGTTTCAACATCACATATTTATCCGAAATTACTTTTTCAGCTTTAACATATATCAAATCCCAATATCGTTCATAGTTATGTATCGCTATATAAATGTTGAAGAGATTTTACGTCCAGCAGTGTCAAATATTACACCAAGATTTAGTTCGTTATGCAGTAAAAAACAAGCACATCCGTCTCATTAAAAACTAATTTTCTTTTAATTTCTATATATTTAACCACTTAACGACTGCGCTCGAATATATTCGAAAGGACTAAGACTCGGAATATATATATATATATATATATATATATATATATATATATATATATATATATATATGTCATTATATATATATATATATATATATATATATATATATATATATATATATATATATATATATATATATATATATATCATTATTGCAAAAAATGCTGTTTTCGTGAAAAATAGGTATATAATTTGCGAAATTATAATAAATACATTTTTACAACTTTATGTGCAATTTTTAATCTTTGTATGTTTCTAAACAAATTCTAAAATTATATTGTTACCTAATCAATAAGTCACGAAAAAAAAAATGGGGTCGCGAAAAACATCACAATCTTAAATGGGGTCGCGAATGAACAAAGTTTAAGAAGCCCTGATCTACAGAAGTAATGCCTTCCGGTGCAATAACTTTTTTATGACCTGATTGTAGTATTTGAATATTCCCAGCAAATTTAACACGAATCTTTTCTTCTAAATGTTGTGATGAAAATACTGAACTTTAAAGGATTTCCCATATCATTACCTAACAGGCTGAAGTAATCGATATATTGCCTATGCAGAAATGAAAGAAAATAACAACATCCTTTTTTAATGACATTTTCTTCGACCAGAGTACATATTTACTGATAAACAATTTTTTGATATTCACGGGAAATATGCTACGATGTTTTAACAGGACTTTTTGTAATTTTTTTTTATTTCGGACGTCTGTTCGACACCTTTCGTGGTAATATATTTTATTACTCGTAATATTCTGCATCTTACCCAACATTTCATTGTAGTAGTCTGTATTTTTTTTAGATTCTTCATAATACTTTCTTGAAACTGTTCTTTATTGCAATTACGTAAACTTTCTATTTTACCATGAAATTTATTTCACAAAAAAAAAACAAATAAAAGGTACTATTTGTTTTTTTTTGTGAGAAAAAAAAAATTAAATTTCATGGTAAAATAGAAAGTTTACGTGATTGCAATAAAGAACAGTTTCAAGAAAGTATTATGAAGAATCTAAAAAAAATACAGACTACTACAATGAAATGTTGTACTATTGGAATTTCATTTTCTGCAGTTAAAACATCAGTGTGTGAATTTAATAAGTCAGAATCTTCAACGAATCCTGCTTACAACGATGTATCCAGTTGAGAATTATTACTCTCTATTATAACTTCGTTAAATTCAAATGAATCTATAGATAAATTAACATCTTGAGTCACAGTTTCAGCAATCATAGAATTGTATGTTGATGTTGACGGCTGCTGAGCAGATAGTGATTCCGTTGATAACGTATTAGATTGAGATGTTGATGACGTAACATCTTTTATTTTTGTATCTTTCGTTTCATAAAACTTTTCATAAAACGACTTTAAAGCTGTGAAAACCCGATAACAACTGCGGTGATAGCCACAGTCATAAAGATCTGAAGGTAAAATTACATCTTTGTATTTTAGGATATGATGCTTTCGTAAGTCTAGAATACGCCGACACTTTTTAAAGTTTCTTCAGAAAATAAAAGCATTTCTCTTCTTCTTCCGAGGCACAAATCACACACTTTAAATTGTCAGCCATACTGACGAAGTAATGGAAAAGAAATTAATAATCAATAAATGAAATGGAAACTTCTATTATGTCTCAATACTTTTAACATGCAACTCTGCAGAGAAGAACTAAAAAATGTTTGGCTGTGAACCGTTGGGCCAGGTGTGCCTTTGTGTTAGTAAAAAGAACTAAATCCCCACCACTCAGCCCTAACATAAAAGAAGAGAATATTTGACTAAAATGAGTACGAAAATACTATATCATAAATCAAAAGAGAGAGAAAGAGGGAGAGAGAGAGAGCAAAAACTACTACTCTTACTGTACTACATGTTTTTTAAGCACGGACTGCAGGTAAGGTTTCGCTGTAAACCGGATAGTTACAACCGGAAAAAATGGCAGCCATTTTCAATATTAGCTTAAAATAGTTCAATAAATAATAAATTAAAATGGCAGACGCCGTAAAATACTTAAATTTTTTTTTCCAATTTTGAAAACTAGCTGCCGTGATGTTGCTTTAAAATCGGCAGCTATAGTTATTTTTCAATTTTTATAGAGGTATATTATAAAATATTAAAACGGCAGATGCCGTAAAATACTTCTTTTCTTAATTTTCTTAATTTTCATACCTGGCTCACCTGAGGGATCCCAAAGCTTAGTACCCATTGCTTGTTTACCGGGTATAGCAGCCGCACTGGACGAAATTTCAGGCACCGTAAAATATGTGTTGTCAGATTTAAGCTGGTACTTAGACTATAAGAGAGATACCGCCCGACCGCCACCCTCTCAGTAGATGACATCATCCTTCGAACGATGGTGACAAGACATGTGACACTCAACATTGATATACCATTATGGCACCATTGTATACCATTTAGGCACTTTCAACAATGATTAAAATAACAAGTAGGAGTAGTTGACACGGTTGTCATGCAGCAGGAAAAATTGGACGTATATCATGTAGTCACTTTTAAAAATGATAAAAATAACAAGTTGGGGTAGTTGGTGGTGGAGGAAATTGGGGGGTTGTTGAGAAAAATTAAATCTGGTGTCAAAACGGCTCTAGCATGTACCCTAAGAGAAATGCCGCCCGGCCACCACCATCTTAGTAGATGACGTCATCCGCCACGGCGGATATTGCCAAACTTAATTAAAACCATATCGATGCTGATTGGTTGATTAATGAATAAATAATTACAGGTGACCTTGTGTCTCAATTTATATGTAATCTTATGGAAAAGTGTGACTTCAACAGTGAATTATAAAAATTAACATTACTTCTTATGTAAAACACGCACAAATTTAATCATTTTGGGGACACTCAAGCTTCAAACTAATTTTGTGTGTGAACGTAAACGTGTAAACGCGCACGTGTAAAAATAGAATGTATGAATTGTAAAATCATTGATAAGAAAATATAATAAAACACAGTTTTATATGTTTCAAAATTTATTTGTAGGACACTACATATGTTTCACCACACTGTGGCTTCATGAGGTGATGAAATACAAAAAAAATATTAAAACAAGCTACTTATATACAAACGAAAAAACATTTGACGGGGGGGAAGGGGGGTTATTACAGATTTAGATTTAGTAGGGGAGAATTATTTAGATCTAGTTGGTCATTTAAGATGATGCCTTTTTTATAATATTTGTTAATTTCTGAACTTTCTAATAAGTTAAGTTTTTTACTTTCGCCAACCACTCCTTAGAAAACAACTACAAATTTAATAATAAATTTGATATTTTATACACAGAAACAAAGAGTAAAAAACTTAACTTATTAGAAAGTTCAGAAATTAACAAATATTATAAAAAAGGCATCATCTTAAACGACCAAATAGATATAAATAATTTTCCCCTACTAAACCTAAATCTGTAATAACATATATTTTCATATATTTTCCTAATAAAAATGAAGTTTCAATAAGTAACTCCACAACTAATCAATTATCGTTGATAAGAACTGCCGTGTAAGCATTTTCTTGTTTCAACTTGTCTAGATGAGAGATTTAATTTATTCGGTGTATTCTGAGAAATTTGGATGAGCCATTAATACGTGCAAGTGTGGAACTGACGAGTCAGCATTTTCCTATTTCAACTTGTCTAGATGAATCATTGAACACGTGATACTTCCGGCGCATTTTAATTGGCTAATTGAGTCTAAATACTGAATACCCTACATCTCCAAGATGATCAAGTTGGAGCCGCAGACAGCCAAATATTTTCTTTCACTAAGCAACAGTGAAGCCGGTCCAGCAGAACATCATCCAAGCTTTTGTCAGTTTAAGAACAGAATGGACAGCTACAGAATTGATGTTTAACTGGATTAATGTAGATAGCTTTGTTAGTAAATTGAACAGGCGTTGTACGAGAATCCGCACAACCCTTCATATGGAATCTTATGATTCCTGAAGTTGTATATAAAATCTACACCCACCCACGATTCCATTCCTGTACGAGTTCAATGACTTATCAAAACGAGGTCAAACTCTTTAAAAGTTTAAATCCGTGCACATGCCGACCATTACGTCCACATCCATCCACTTTCCATCCACAAAAGCTTTTAATCAGCTTTAATTAGCTTTTAAACAGCTTCTAAACAGCTTTTAATTAGCTTTAATCAGCTTTTAATCAGCTTTAAAACATCTTTTGTTAATATTAGTAAATTATGCTTCTAAATTTTAAGGTTTTTTTAATCTTTCGGAAAATCTAGAACTGATTTCTATGCTTTTAGTTTGTTTTAAAATATCGCTGTTAATATAACAGGGTGTTTTTAGGTGGTTGTAAATTGTTTAGGTTTCTAAGATTTCATGACTTATTGTAAACTGAATCATATATATTTGCGTAATCGGAGAGTTTCCGAAAATTAACCCACTCTTGGGTTTCTACAACATCCTTCTTTAAGATGGGCGACCGAGGCTTTACGTCATCTTCATTGTAATTGTTAGTTTCTTGTAAGTGCGCCTCGCGATTCTCGGTTGCTCTGGCTCGTATCTCGGGATCAGCGAATCTTTTAACATTCACTCTCTCAGGTTTATTTGGTCGTTCGACTCTAATGAAGTAGCGAAGCTGTAGATTTATTACTACGGGATTGTGGTCGCTGCTGATGTCGATATCAGGGTCTCTTGTTGCTGATTTAACTAACTTCATTAAATGACTCATAATGAGGACAAAATCTAGGTTCAAAAATATAGCTTATAAAAATATTCAGCCCCCAAGTTTCAGCCCCACAGACAGCATCATACAAAAATTTCCCTTCTTGTGAATTAATTTCATCAGCAAGTTTAAATATCAGTTTCCTATCTGTATTGTTATACACATTTTCATGGTTCGATAAAAATCCCGCTTGATTCATTGAAATGTAAGAAAAATATCTTCTGATAACTATTCCTCTCAGATAATAAAAGAGCTGTTCAATATTTAATTCCTTAAACTTTTAAATAGAGAAAATTCCGTTTCATCTAATTTAATTCTTTTTCTCTTTGCGATGGCATGGTGTTTTAAGCCGGCAAAGCACGTTTTGCAATCTCTGACAAAACTTCTTCCTACAAAATTAAATAAGTTATCAAGACGAAATTGAATTAAAGTAAAATTATTTTCTTTTCTGGATCATTTTCTTTACTCAAACTTCTATACAGAAACCTAGGAAGTAGAACTCTTAATAAACGTGCCCTCAGGGGAGTAATTAGTAATTACAAATATTGGTGAGATTTATTGATTTGTGGGCAGTTAATTCAAAGATGAAAACAAGTCAAGCAGTACTAAATTATTGTTGTCGACATTCAAAGAAAGGGCTCACGTGCTCTTTGTTTGATAAGAACGAAATCATCATTTACTTTATATAAAGGAATCAACAATACATATAAACATAAATAAAAATAAGTTAAAAGCTGCCACAGATAATTTCCTTTGACCTGCTCATCCTTATGATCTGTAAAATTCCATACCCGCCAATGATTTCTTAAAAATAATATAACCTAAGGTTTAGGGTTAACATTATACTTGTGATTTTTTCGTTTATACAGATCGTCATAAAATTTGAAATAAGTTTCATTGTCCAGATTTTTTCTTTAAGAAGATATTATTCATTGATATTAATGCACGATTATTTAGTTTGTTTTCATACTTATCTTGCCCTGCAATACTAAGGTTTTTTGTTGATTTGTTTATTTTTAAGATGTAGTTTTCCGCTCAAACCCATTATTACTAAATCTCTTAAATCCTTAATTTCAATTTCATATTCCAAAATAAAATAAAAAGAACTTATTATGTTTTCTACGGGCCATAGACTTGATTTTTGAACTTTCATTTTGAACGATTTAGGATAGCATACCGTGAGGTTGTGATGCAGTTTATAAATTAATCTCATTATTATTAAGTCTCTTATATCTTAAGAAATCAAATCTTTTTCCAATGAATTCAAAGATATCTCAATTCAAATCAGATTCAATCAAAAAGATTATGAAGTTTTCAAGATAATATACCTAAAACTCTCTCCCTCATCCTATACAACATCTTATGTCAGGACATACGACCAATTATGACCAACCAGACAAATCTCATATTGACTTATCATCCCACATTCTAGAATACACTGGCGACACAACACTGATTTCCCCCAAGAAGAGAATTCCCCTTACATACGCACAGGCACCATAGACGTACAACCGACCTTCTTCTTCTTCATATGCCGTCTTCCTTAACGAAGGTTAACAATTACTTCTTTAAACGCTTTTCTATCTCTTGCAGCTTGAAATATTTGTTCAACAATGAGATTAATCCACTCTCTGATATTCCTCAGCCAAGATTTCTTTTTTTTCCTATTCCTTTTCTTCTCTCTATTCTTTCCTGCATGATTAATTGTAGGAGGGAGAATTTGTAATTACGAAGTATGTGGCCTAGATATGCTGTTTTTCGTATTTTGACGATTGTCATCAGTTTTCTGCAGTGTCCAATTCTTCTTAGTACTTCTTAATTTGAAGTTCTAGCAGTCCAAGAAATTTTAAGTATGCCTCTGTAGAGCCATATTTCAAATGCTTACGATCTTTTTATGGATTGTGCTTTTAGCGTCCATACAATAGCTTATATAATAGCGTCCATATAATATCCATATAACAGCTGAGATCATACATAACATTCTAGAAACCGTAATCTCATGGCTTAACATAATTTCATACTTGTGAACATTGACCTGTATTTTATAGATCCTTTCCGGGATAGATCTATTCTGACTTTTATCTCCTCATCTTGGTCCAATTGAGAATTTATGGTTACTCCCAGGTATTTATTTTTGTCGACCCTCTCTAACTGTTTACGCTCCATTGTAACTTGTATATTGTCAATTGGAGTTTTTGAGATGACCATGTGTTTGGTTTTACTAATGTTCTTTGTTTGCTCCAACTTTTTTGCTTTCCCTATAAATGCTATCAAAAAGAATTTGTAGATCTTCTATACTCTCTGCCATTATTGCGGTATCGTCTGCAAATCTTATGTTATTAATGATTGTCCCTCCAATGCTCACTTTCGTTCTTTCCCATACTGTTTTCTGAAATATTAGCTGTGGATCCACATTGAACAATTGTGGTGATAGCACGCAGCCTTGTCTGACTCCTCTTTGAATTTCTATCTGGTTTGTTTCATTGCCATCTACCCTGATAACAGCGGTTTGGCTGTAGTACAGATTTTTTATTAGAGTAATATCTTTGGGTTCTAGGTTTATGCTTTTTAGTGCTTATATAAGCTTACCGTGCTGAACTCGATCGAACGCTTTTTTGTAATCTATGTCTATAAACAAGCTTTTATTATATTCCCTGCACTTTTGTAATAATAGCGTCATTGAAAACAACGCATCTCTAGTTCCCATTCCACTTTTAAATCCGAATCTGTGTGCTGTCTAACTGCACTTTACATTTTTTATATATACGCTTTTGGATAACTTTTAGTAAAAGTTTCAATGTGTCGCTCATGAGACCAATTAATCGGCAGTCATCGCAACACAGGAATATTTTTCTTGGGTATAGGTAATTGGACAGATTTTAACCATTCGTCTGGTATTTGTACCTCATTATATATTTTATTAAATACTTTGGTTAGACACATATTTTTATCATCCAACATTTTCATTAGTTCGGCTGGAATTTCGTCTGGCCCTGGAGCTCTGCAACTTTTAGAATTTCAATTGCGTGTTCCACTTCTGATTTCAGAATTTGTAAGGTATTATCATCTCAGTCATCAGTTTGTACTATTTCGTTTTATTTTCTTCCCTATTATCTGCAAATAAGTCTTTTGTGTATTCTTCCCATGTTGTTCTTTTGTCTTCTTCTGATAACTGAAGTTCTGCATTTAAATTTCTTATTACCACTGGTATTCCCTTCCGTGTGTTGCCAGTAATCTCCTTCAGTTTCTTGTGTAGGTTTCCTATGACGTGTTTCAACATGGGAAGAATACACAAAAGACTTATTTGCAGATAATAGGGAAGAAAATAAAACGAAATAGTACAAACTGATGACTGAGATGATAATACCTTACAAATTCTGAAATCAGAAGTGGAACACGCTATTGAAATTCTAAAAGTTGCAGAGCTCCAGGGCCAGACGAAATTCCAGCCGAACTAATGAAAATCTTGGATGATAAAAATATGTGTCTAACCAAAGTATTTAATAAATCTCTTCTATTTCTTGGCAATTTTTTCCATCCAGCGTTCTTTAGCCTCTTTATTCAGGTAGTCTATTCGTTTTTTCATTTGATAATATTTTTGTTTATTTGTATTTTTATATTTGCCTTTTTAGTCTATAAAGAATATAATGCTTGATGTCATTCAAACATTTTTTGCAATTTGTTTCTGTCTTCCAACAAAGTTTCACCTGCGTTTATTACAGATGCTTTCATTTCACTGTTGATATCTTTTGTTGTATCTTCAAGGAATGTTTGTGCGAATGCTTCATTTATTTGTTGCTGACAGGTTTTACTCCTGAGTTTTGATAAATCTTGCTTTTGAGATTTATTATTTTTCATCTTCTTCTGTTTTCTCAATTTTATTTTAATGTTGGCTAGAAGTGAATTGTGGTCGAAATCTGCATCAGTACTATTAGGTAGGTATTTGTGCTTTGAATTCCATTTCGAAATCTTATGTTAATAAGGAAGTAATCAATTTGGTTTCTTATCAAGTTATTTTCGTTGTCTCCAGGCGCAGTCATGTATGAAGTCTCCTTGGGGGTAATGAGTAAAATGTCTTTTGTGTTAACTACTTCTTTCTCTTGACAATATTGTACTAACCGCTCTCCTCTTTCATTTCTTACTCCTAACCCATAATTTCTTACAATGTCCTCCACTTTCTCTTTTCCTGTTTTGGCGTTGAAGTCGCCCATTATTATGTTGACTTCGTGCTTTTTTATGTTTTAAGTTAAAGCTTCTTAATCTGAACAAAACGTCCCTATCTCATTATCGGTGCTGTCGGAGGTTGGGGCATAGATTTGAATTATATTTATGTTTAAAGGGTGGGCTTTTAACTGTACCTTTACCATTCGTTCATTATAGAGAACAACCGGCCAGCACCATTAAATGCATCGGAATTATTATCGACACTAAACATAAATTCACAATCGAATTCCCAAAGTCCCAGATCTTCAAACGCAGCAGACATTTTAGAGCCCTAACATACCGAAGTCAGGCTATTTCAACAAATATCGCGGCTAAAATATATAAATCCATCATTAGACCAATACTTGACTAAGTATTGATAATACTTGACTTGAGATCGCTGGTTCGTTCAGCATTACGACTCATCACCAAACTTAGACATCCCAACCCCAATCTTCTCCACAACCCCTCTAACGAACTCCTCTACAGAAAAACACAGGTCCCAGCAATTGCAGACCGACGTGACAGACTTACAAATAAATTTAAGACAACCCCGTGACATATAACATGATTGACGAAATCTGTTTTAAACGACAAACTAGATATTCTAACAGGAGATATACCTCCCGACCCCCCCTCGAATCATTAAACGTCGACTGATCCACATTTTTTTTATACTATTTTGTCTTATATTTGTTTGTTCCTGGCTAACAAAACTCTCCTGGCAAGACCACGGGTCGATAGCCATTTTTTGTATCTTTGTATTATAAGTCCAGCAATAAACATTTTTTTATTATTAATATTATAACCTAAGAAAATGGTACAACTATAGTTCCGTTGAGTTGTTTAGAGCTACAACATCAAAAACGAAAATAGCTATGATGATAGCCAACCTTCTAAGAGGAGATGGCACTTGACGAAGAAGAAGATTATTACTATTATTATTATAGGTTGCAGACCACATCCCCAAATATCAATTCGGTTTCAAGCGCTTCCATTCCACTATCCATCGTCCGTTCATTGTAACCAACAATGTCCAATCGTTATACCTCCAAAATAAGTAATTCGCAGCCCTCTTCTTGGACATTAACAAAGCATTTGACACGGTCTGTCATGCCGGCTTTTTGTTCAAAATGTCGCTAATTAAAATCCCTAAATAAAAGTCCTAAACTTTCAATCGCTATTTTATAAAAATTTAACTTTATTAAATTCAATAAATTGATTGATTGGATAATACATTATATATAGTACAGTATAGTACATTAATATAATTAATACAATAAATACTAGAATAATGCAATTACTACCAAATACATTAAACACCATCATTAAATTATAAACGTTATCGTACCAAAATAATACAAATTATTCTTCAAAAAATTTAGATATTGAATAATATGCTCGTTCAGATATTGAATAATAAGCAAGGATACATTTTACGTGTCGTTTACATCAACATTTTCACTATTTAAATATAGATGTAATAGGTCGAACTTATTTCTTAATGATTGTACGTTAACAAGCGATATTGTGATCCCACTTTGTATGGGTATGCCATGTGGCTTATTTGCTATAACTTGCGGAGGAAGTGCTAAGTGCTGCTTAGAGGTTATAAGCCTGCAGATACAGTCCGTTATGTTTATGTGTTTTTCAATGAACTGACGCAAGTTCTCCTTTGTTGTTTCAGGCGCAACATTATTGATATGGTACCATTTCCTCTTAATTACTGCACGTATGATGTTAGAAGGACCCTTTCCTAGAATTAAAGACTTGAGGGCTGATAAGACTTGAGGGCTGATAAAAAACTGAAGAGAATTTTGAAGACTTGCGCTATTCCTGAATTGTATTTGATGTAGAAGATTTTTTGTAGAAGGAAATTATTAGTTGCATTTGTTGGATTAAGAGCTGGTCCTTTAGATATTTTTTTGATAATTAAAGTAGTTCTCAAAGGTCCTCATAATGACCTTATTGTCAAACAATTTTCTAAATTTATAAAATTATTTGGATATGGGGCGCTAATGCCATAAATAATTAAGTTTTATAAATCCAATTTACAGCTGTAATTATTAAACAAATGAGGAATTCTTAAATCATGTAAATCTACAAAGTCTTTTAAAATATATTATGATTAATAATAAAAACTACCTAATAAATAAATACAACGATGACAAAATTTTTACAACAAATTATAATAATTAATGTAGGTAGGTAACATTAAGATATAGTAATGAATAAATGAATGTATAATTACTATACTCTCATGTATATTGTCAACTTTGCACCACTCTAATAATAATAATATCTTTCTTGCATCTATAATTTATCCAACCACTTGTAATTTAATGAAACCTTCAAATATTTACTGTTTGAGAATGTGTATACAGGAAAGTCACTAATAATTACTTCGTACAGTAGATAGGGATTTAATTAAAATTTACTGGTTTCTCAAGATTGCTGTAGAACCCTCACGTCTGAATTAAATTTGGAGTAATAGGCTAGCGCTATATTTTTTCTGGATGCAAAGATCAAGACCAAGACAAAAACTTTCTTTGTTGGATGTTTTTTAGAAACATTTATTCTACTGGTAATTGCAATGATTAATTGCCATCATTTGCACGATACATTTCTTTGCAATACCCATGTTTCAAAGAATCGCGTGATTTTTAAATTAGTTTGGAAAGGGCAACGCAAACTTGCGCATTTCACAGCCCAGGTCTGGTAAATTAGATATCAACAAATATTATGAGATATTTAAATTGTTCTACAATTTGTAGAACACCCTAAACATACAAAATTTAAGAAAAGTAATACCTGCTATTTGTGATGTGTATGTCTGTAAAACCGGGTAGTTCGAAAAACTCGAATAACTTTTTTTATCCGCCATCGAATTGAATGGTGAATTTGTGTATCACTTTTCTCATTGCGCTTCGCCCAATGTTAGTCCCTTCACAAAATATCACAAGTCGTTTCATAATTATATTTTAAATTAAATGTAGAAACCGTGTATCACAAAAGCCGTAGAGCTGCAAATCATTTATATACAGTATAATTTTCATAATCCGGCGGTTGGTTAATCCGTAACGTTCAGTAATCTGGCGCACTGGGGAAAGACGTGTCTTATATTTACGCTGCCTCGCGCCGGAAATAAACCTCGCGCACAGAAGGAATAAAGTCAAAAACAACTGCATCCAGTGTTCTTGGAGAAAGGTCTGGCCAGCACACCCTGCCATTAACTCTGAAAACTTGATTGATAATTCTGACCAAGCTAGCTCCACTCTATAATTATCTTACTATTTGTTCTAAGTTTGTTCATATTTTGGGTATGTACACATTTACCTATAAGATGCATATTTTATTCTGTCTAAAATACATGATTACTATAAAAGAAATAGACACGTTTGGTATTGTATAAAACAAAAGTTATTTGTGATATTGACATGCATTTTGCGCAGTCAGATTGAGGAACTGTAGAAGTTTCAATAGCACAGTTGGTTGAACTGCGCAAGCAGAATAGCTACGATGGCTGCAAACTCTACTGAGAAAGCATATTGCGTGCTTGAATTTGCCAAACAAACTCCGTAACTTTTGTCTAACGACAATTTCGAACACCTTTTGGAAAATCACCACCTACTATACAGTCGATCTACGATTGGTACAATAAATTTGAAACTACAGGGTGTTTATGTAAAGGCAAAAGTCCGGAAAGACCTCATGTATGAGAAGAAACAGAAGAACGTGTTCGTTCTGTTTACCAATGGAGTCCACAAAAGTGTTCAAGTTTGGAACTACACATTCCGCAACCAACTGTGTGGAAAATTTGATGTAGATGCCAAAAACTGACGCCTTACGGATTGCAGTTAGTACAGCATCTACGTGAAGACGACAAGCTGAAACGTAAAGATTTCTGCAATGAAATGCTGCAACGTGTTTTGCAAGCGGATAATTTTCAGTGACGAGTCAACATTCCACATAAGTGGCAAGGTGAATAAACACAACGTCTGAATGTGGGCAGAACCTCCAAGAGAGTTGGTGGAGCATTTGCGTGATTCTCCAAAAGTGTATGTGTTCTGTGCTGTATCGCACACAAAGGGAGCTACATATCATCAAATGTTTATCAATTGGTTGATGCTTCACCTGCGTGAGGATGTGGGAAACTTTGTCTTAGAACAAGATGGAGCGCCTCACTGACACCGCGTCGTTAGAAATTATCTAGACGATACACTTCCACAGCGCTGGATAGGCTGTGCAACAGCCGTCAACCGCGTTCTCGTATGGTAGCTACCAAAGGGTACATGATAAGTCGGCATTGGATATGTCGGCACCGGACGACTCGGCACCGGACAAGTCGGCACCGGGAAAAATCGGCACCGGATAAGTCGGCACCGGATAAGTCGGCACCGGGCAAATCGGCACCAGTCATCAATATATAAATTTTCTAGTATAACATAGGTTTGGGTAATATCGAAAACAAAAGAAATCTTTTTATAATTAAAAAAAAGTAACGCACGCCCCTTGAAAGATGAAGGTAATTATTAATTATTTATTTAGTCACCTTCTAGGCAACAGTAGAATTCATGTGAAAATAGCGTTAAATTTAAAACTAATAATAAAACATAAATAACTTTATTAAAGTTTAGAAATTACATTTCATAATTATGAGATAATCCTCTCAGGTACTCCAATATGTTGTCCCTGTTATATGAATTCACTTTCTGCAGTATCCGCGCATCCGCCTCTTCGTAGGTGCATGCTTCGTATTTTCGCTGGATCTATCAAAATAAAGAAAAAAAAAGATTCTTTATTTTGATAGATCCAGCGAAAATAATAAAAGAAAAACCGCTGAACTTCTCATTGGTTTTTGTCGTCCCTGTCCGGTTCGAAACCTTCCATGGTCAAATCCCTAATAGATTCCCATTAGTTCTGCTGCGTCGCATTATTTATTCCATTTTCTCCACAAACGTTTTTTATTCCAATGCTGTTTCTACATTTCTTCTGCTTTAACACAAAAAGAAACATTTAATCACAAAAGAATTCGTGTCGGATCCAAGAAGCCGTGACCGAGAAGTTGATGATGAAAATTACTCCACCAAGCTTGGGAACGTTTTTTCTTTCTGGTCGTATCTACAAAAATGAATAATTAAAAACAAAAACAGTATATGTGAATTAGTTAACTAGGCGCAGACCGTTCATTATATTTTGTTTTACATTTATCACACGCGAGAGAATTCAAGGTTAATTAACTAAATTGTAAGTTGTTGTTTTCATGTAATACCAATAGATTAGTGACAAATCTATTGGTATTCACCGTTGGTATTAGGTGTGATTGATGCTATATATGACTTTAACCCAATAAATGAGTGGAGGCAGAAATCAACCCAAGCAGCCCAACCGGAACTTCACAACATGCCGTGCATAATAACTACCCAAGCCCGCTATGATCTTCCACGTAAGACATGCACAACACTTAACCCTTTGGGAACGGATTTATTTAGAGAATGCACGTCAAGCCAAACATATGTATGACGAGCCGTCAAATGTACCCAAAGGGTTAACCGGATCAGCACCCCTCGAACATAAAACCCTCCCCATAGTGCGACTGCTGCGTTGAAAGGCGGACGATCCGTTTCGAGGAATGCTCAAATCACACTGCCGGATATATCAAATCGCGGCGTGATAGATAATAATTTCGCAAGGTTTTGGCCCAGGTCGAAACACCTGTCACCTACTTTCGATAGAGGCCGAAAATCAATTCGATTAATAAAAGTGGCGCTAACAATTGAGTCCATTAATAATTTAGACCTCACTGTAAATTGTATTATTTTTTTGTGTCTTACATTGTGTTACATGTTCTACCGTTAATTTTTTCACGACATATTATGTGATGTGTGCCAACCAAAAAATAAATAAATGTGGATAATTCGTATTTTTTTCTATGACAAGGAAAGTATCACACCATATTGGCGTTTAAGCGTGTTGACCGTTAACGGCCATTAGGTTCGGATATTTACAAAGCAAGTGTGGAGTCGGCTTTACGAAAACCTTTTTAGTTTCAAAAGTAACTTTAACCTATACATATATCAGTTTTCGTTTTCCTGCACAAACATCATTTATTTGAGAAGCATTCGCTTTGATTTCTGGTTGTTTGCTGACTCTCAGATTTCGGAATAATGTCCCTGCTATACGTGACAAATGTTCGTCTATAAACAACGTATACACATACATTTGTGATTAACAGCCGAGTTCGAATATTCGAAAATGAATATGGTGAATTCAAACGCAAGTTTAATTTGCAAAAATGGATTCATATTTTCTACACAATCATAAGTTATTAGAGATATTTTGAAACCACTTTCGTGTTTTAATTGACAAACGACCTGTTCAAACCACGAATAATCCGTCCATATATTTGTGATTCATACTCAAGATCGAATATTTGTGTACGCAAATAACAAGTGTGGAGCCGGCTTTATGGGCTCTTTCGGGGTGCTTCGTATCCCGCGACGTAGCGCTCGTAATCGGCGTCAAAAGTTTTTTGAATTTTTCTTAGCTTTGAAACAAATTTCCAAAGATTTGGATGTGCCATGCCATACCCTTGTTGTACCCTTTTGTGGCAAGATTCCGCAAAGTTATTCGTTCTATCAGACCCTGCAAGTGTTCGTTGAGTCACTGACCAACGTTCATATGGAAATAGTGGGGGTTCTCTTGTGCCATTAATCCTCAATCGGCCTATGTAAGTGTTTGAGAACCAACCAATAATAGGCTCTAATTCTGGCGGCAGAAATTCTTCCAAAATGGCAAATGCAAGAAGATGCACATCGTTAAGATGTTTTCTTAGATTTTGAATTAGATGAAAAAAGCATCCTTGGATGTTGACATCAGTAAATTCACCTCGTAATGCTTGATGGATCCCTATTTCAAAATCTTCGTTAATGGTAGTCGGAGAAAATTCTGGCCATATTTCCTTAATCATTCGGAACAACTTTGAATACGTTCTTTCCATTTTGTTGGGAAGCAGACAAAATAAAATAGGAAATACAAACCCGTTTTCATTTCCACGTCGAGCTAGCAATACAAATATTTGACTGAAAAGATGTGGTGCTAATTGAAAGGGGTACCGTCCATAAAAATTTCTTCCATCTGAGCACTCCATGTTTTATGATATTCCCGGCCGAATATTAATATTCGTTGTTCATCGCCGTAACCAGAATCTCCCAATAGAAATTTTTCAAAAACTCCGGGGTTATTTTCGTATTCCTTATAATTATCAGGAATGATTAAATCCTGTCGCCTTTGCGGATTTGGTGGCATATTATGGCCATGGTTTTTGCAGCGAGTTCTATATATCATCCTCCTCATAGCCTCGCGAGATGCAAGTTGCCCTAGTACTGCTCCGGAACAATTTTCGGATACTGTCATGCGGATTTCTTGCGGTCTTTCCATAGTCTCCTTGGCTTTACGTTTAACAGCAGTCGTAACTTTTGCGATTTCCACTGAAACAGCACTCCCTGTGTTCTTGCATGTATGTGGAACACGCAACGAATGAAATTCTCCATCAATTGTCGTCCAAATACGTCCATTGCAATAATCTCTGATCACATTACCCTTTCTACCACACTTCTTCTGACAACGCCAAAACGTTTTTGTGCCGTCTTTGCTAGGTTTGTCCCGAACGTACATAAACCCATCGTGAGCATACTGCTTCATCTCTCTTTGGGACACGTAATCGGATGCAGCCATTGCACTTTAAAAATATTATTTTCAGGAGGAAAATAGTTCTGAAAATATGTTTCCCCCTGTACCCTTCATATACCTATTTGAGTTTTAAAAAATAATAAGAATATATAATTTCTTACATTTTCCGATTTGCCAACATAGAAACAAAATTAACTATATCTGACGATTAACCTAAAGTCTTTTGGAAATAGTATAGATATATGTAAACACTACTGTTGGAACAGTTTCACGTTTCACTTATTCTATACCAGCAATAACAACACGATCGTGCTAGGTTGGTGACGGAATTTGCTACAAGAAGCGATGTCCGTAACACGCGGCTACAGTCTATTTTCGCCTCTTGTGTGTAAATTTTAAGTCTACCTCGCCTTTTGTAAGCGACTTTTATTTTTCGAGCGAATTCTGGATTTTGATAGCGGAACTGGATGAAATTCAGGTTTTCGGTCAAAAAAACTTAACTCGCTTAAAAAATCGAATATTCTCTAGAAAAAACGTGTTTCCTGATGTCTGATTTATTGAGAAATAAATACTTTAATTTTCTTCAATATCATAAAAAAGTGTATAGATAAGAGATTAAAAGATAATTGAAAATACGAGTGCCGAAATGTCTCGGTGCCGATTTGCCCGGTGCCGACTTATCCGGTGCCGACTTTTCCCGGTGCCGAGTTGTCTGGTGCCAACTTATCCGGTGCCGACTTGGAAGTGCCGTCTCGTCCGTGTCCCGCTACCAAAGAGCTCCGATCTTACACCTTGCGATTTTTTCTATGGTGGTTTTGAAAGGCCTGGTTTACGTCCCTCCGCTTCCTAATGATTTAGATGACTTAGAACAACCCATCACGAGAGCACGAGAGGAAAGTGTCATTGCATATATGTTACACCTGGTTTGGAATGAACTAGACTATCGCCTTGATGTGTGCCGTATGGCGGCAGGAGCCCATATTGAGCACCTATGAGTTCCCAAAGTAAACTTTAAGAATCACTGTAAAAATAGTTTAAACGAATTCATAATAACGTTGTTAGTTTCGGATTAATAAAACATTGAAACTGTCTGTTTCTTTTGTAGTACTCCTGTACAATTGTACATAAAATATGTAAAATTGCTAATAATCTTGTTAATCCGGAATTTTTTGATAATCAAGCAGTTGGCTGGTCCCATATGTGTCAGATTATCAATATCATACTGTATTTTCTGAATTTGCCTCGAAGGTTGTAATTATTTATAACGCAAACCCAAATAAAAATAATTTTAAATAAACCAATGCTTCTTTAATAATTCTTTTAAGTACTTGATAGATTTCTTTCATGTAGTAGTAAACAGCCAAGACTAGACAGACAAGTCTCGACAAAAAGACTAAGTTGGCAAGACTAGGCAGAGAAGACTGGATAGAAAAGACTAGTCAGGCAAAAGAAGACAGACAATACTAGACTGTCAAGGGTAAACCAAACCTTCAAATCAACATGGAAAAAGCTATGTAGGTAGTAGATGAGCTTCTCCCCATCCAGGAAGAACCGTGGTGGGAACAACTGCTAGTAAATCCGATTACTGAAATTTTTCCATGGAAGAACTTATAAGGGCCAGTATGCGTATTCAAAATGGCAAAGCCCCTCGTCCAGTTGGCTGCCACCAGAAGTCATTAATATAGCTGTCAAAAGACGCCCTGAATATATTCTAAATCTCATGAACAACATTTTGGAAGATGGAAACTTCCCGAACATCTGGAAGATAACTAGGTTAGTCCTACTTAGAAAAGGGGACAATCTCATAGGAAACCCATCGTCCTATCGACCATTGTGCCTGCTCGATATTGCAGGGAAACTGCTGGAACAGTTACTGCTACATAGGATAAAGTTTGAGCTCAGTCATGGGAAAAACAGCATGGATTCAGGGATGGCAGGTCAACAGTGGACGCTATTATGCGAAGCCTGGACGTGGAGAAAGCCTCAGCTGGTACGAGGGCAACAAGAAAGATTAGTGTGGTCAATATTTTTGAGAATACATTTAATACAGTAGCATAGGAAGATATTATGAATGAGAATAGTTAGAGAGGCTTCCTCCCATACCTGCTAGGACTACTAAGTAGTTATGTACATATTCATAAGATCAGAATCGAAACAGGCGATGAAGTCGTTGAACGATAAGTCACAGCGGTGTTCTACAGGGCCCAGTAGCTCAGTAGCTCAGTAACGGGTGCTACACTGTGAAACATCATGTACGATGGAGTACTTGGGCTACCAGAAGGTGCTAACATAATAGGTTTTGCTGATGATATTGCTCTGGTAGTAGAAGGAAAAATCGAGGAGAGAGTAATGGAACGTGCAAATAGGGCGATTGCACATGTTGATAAATGGATGGAGAAACAGCACTTAAGACTGGCCCCTGAAAAACGGATGATGTTCTTCTGACTGGAATGATGCATGTAGAGCCAATACCACAGGGTGCGGCAACGTAACTGTCTTTTTAGAAAATAATATAACTGATTTTATGAATCACAAACGTTTTTCTTTTTTTTCTATAATGTAGGTGCAAATCTAAAGTTTTGTTTAACATTGTTTTGAAAATTATATGAGGTAGGTGATGCTCCCCATTGTCCATACACGGAGAAAGGCGAATTCTGTGGCTAACCATGACCCATACTAGCATATCAGCGGATATGTTGGCAATATCTGCCCGGATATTGGCCTTCAGGTCTTGTAGGGTCCTTGGACAGTTGACATATACGTGGGATTTCAAATAACCCCACAAAAATAAATCGTAAGGGGCCAAATCGGATGAGCGGGCTGGTCACTCCAAATGGCCCCTTATTGAGATGAGGCGTCCCGGGAAGTGTTCCCTCAAAACATTGATGCCCTTGAAGTGTAAGCCGAAGTGTAAGTCTCATTAATTAATCCCAGCTGAGGAAATTGCACACCACACTGTGACCTAAGGCGAATATAAAGGCCTTTATTAAGAATCTGGAGGATTGGTGTTAGCCCAAAAGCGCATGTTCTGCTTGTTAACGACACGTCACGTCATCAGCCTTTTATGTCCCCACTACTGGGGCACCGCCCTCTTCTCTGCCCATATCCAACCTCAGCAGTAAGGATTGAATATGGAGGACCTAGCGGTTTAACGTCGAATCCGAACGACAAATTTTTATCAGAGAAGGATTTAAGCAGTTGAGACGGTTGCCTAATCAGGTTTGGGGAATTGAGTGATGGGTTGAAGCCATTAGTTTTTAATTAAACTGCTTTAGTTCTGGGTGGATTTCGAACCCACGCTGTCTGACTCGAGAGCCAAGTACTTGACTAACTGAGCCACTGCTTGGAAATAGGCTTTATCACTGAAGAAAAAGCAATAGCGTTTTCCTGCCTCACATGCGTTTCTTCGAGAATTGAAGTTTCGATCTGAGAGTTCCTGCACGTTCACCAACTTCTAAGGATGATAATGAATGTCATCGTGAAGAGTTTGCCTCACTGAACGATCTGAAAGTTCAAGGGCAGACGCATCTTTGCGCGCAAAGCGCCGTGGCAGATGAAGTTCTCACTGCCTCAATGTTCTGAGGTGATCTGATGGGCCGAGGGATAGTTCTTCGTCTTGTCGCACTCCCAGTTTGTGGGAACGTAGTAACAACTGATTTGCTATATATTGGGCTATAATGAAGCGACTTTCGGGCTGCGATCACAGAACATCCGTGGCAAAAGTAGGTCTCGACGGCAAACGCACGCTTCTCTCCGATCCAACGCATGATGGCGATTGACTGGGGTAGGCAACAAAACTCTACATCCACGCCTCTTGTATGAGACCACTCCCGCCTCGCTGTGACGCCTACAGTCTGTGTGACGCGCATTTCAAAAAAAGGAAGTTATGTTGCACCTTGTATTAACGGTCAGAGGCATAACCATAACATCCAAGGAGGCAGCTAAATATCTTGATGTGATTATTGATAAGAAGCTATGTTTTACATCACATATCATACGAGCAGTGTGGAAAGCCCTCAAGTGCACGGCAGCACTGAAAAAGATGATACCAATGTCGGCGGGCCAAAAAGTTGCAAGAGAAAGATTCAGTCTCTCACTCGGTAATGTTCTAAGGTGCCCCGGTCTGGGCCAACGCAGTTGAGAAAGAGATCATTAAAAATAAACTGGTCACAGTACAGAGAAAACTGACACTATGTGTGTGCAGTGCATACAAGATTGTTTCAACGGATGCAGTGCTCGTGACGGTAGCAAAACACCCATAGAACTCTTGGTAAAAGAAAGAACAGAACTGTACAAACCTGGAACAGCTGGCAGAAGAGAGAACTTAGCAGGTGTGGCAATAGCATTAGACTTGCTGTACAAATGGACAGTGGACAATATTTTTAATCCCACAAATGGCAATTTTGGGTAGAACGAAAATATGGGGATATGAACTACTATCTCATCCAAGCCTCCAGAGGGCACCGATGCTTCAGAGAGTACCTGCACAATATCGGCAGGGCCTCTGACAGTTTATGTGCCAACTGTAGATAAACGGACGGTGTGCGCCGGGCACACGGTCTTCGTATGTGAAATGTGGATTTTGGAGACGGACGACTGGACAACAGACAAGAACAGAACTAAGCGTAAAAACACTGTTGAAGGTCATATTAAAGTCCGAAAACAACTAGACAGCAGCGGATGATATGATAATGAGCATCATGAGCATGAAAGAGACAGACGAACGTGCCGGACAGAAAGCCAGGAACGAACCAATCTAATATAATGCCAGTACCCCTAAGCACATGGTGTGAAATAGGGGATGTAAGGCAACAAATGCGTGACATAATGTGGACAACGGCATCCTGTACGCTATGCGAAAAGTGCTTCTGGGATGTTCGTGAATTCCAAGGGGTGCACTTGCCAATTTAGCTCTAATGGTTGCTACGTCCCCATAAAAACGACGGTCAAGTATAAACAAGGAGAACTTGATAGACAAGATTAGACAGAAAACCTGAACAAACAATATTAAACAGACAAGACTAAACAGGCAGATCTGGATAGACAATACTAGGTAAGTCCAGACAAGATTAGTATAAATCTAGACAAGCAAGACTAAAGAGAACGACTAGACAGACAAGTTTGGGTAGACTAGACAGACAAGAACTGTTCAACAAAACCTAGTCAGACAAGAATAGTTATGCACGACATTCCTGGGCAGACAGGCAATTCTAATGAGATATGATTAGAGAGACAGGGGAATTATTCTGGAATGAATTTATGCTGCAGAGTACAAATTTAATATAATTTATATAATAGAAATATAGGTTAATATTTTTTTTTTATATATATATTAGAGCTGGATGTTCTTCCTCAAGTTATTATCCAAAGTTTCACCTTAATATATCCTAGGATTTTATTCAACATAAATTAAAGTCTTATGTAGCATAAATGACAAAATTTATGTCATGGCTTTGTTATTTATTTGGTCTCACAGCGAGTTTTTCGTTACACCGAGGTGCTTATCTAAGAAACCTGATAAATTTTCTCGCTCGACGAGCTCCAGTTATAAAGTTTTTAAAACCTAATCGCTCCTCATTTACGAAACATAAATATTATTTCAAAAATTAATCTGAAATTCCAGAGATTTTAGATTTTAATTGTTTAATCTTGCAATGAGAATAATCGTTTAGATCAGTGTTATACAATCTTGTACAGTCTTTTCAAGTTTAATTCAGTCTTGACTGGTCTTATGCAGCCTTCTTTAGGTATGTCTAGTATCAACTACGTTTGTTGAGCCTTGTCCATGTTTATCAAACCATGTGCCGCCTTGTACAAACTTGTCTAACGTTGTCCAGCTTGGTCAAGTTCTCTAGTTTGCCAGACTTTTCTCCTCATTTACGAGACATAAATAATATTTTAAAAATTAATATGAAATTCCGTCTTAAATTAGATTAACTAATATTAATTAATATTAATTGATTAATTAATAGAGATTAACATTTTAATTGTTTAATCTTGCAATGAAAATATACGTTAGTAAAAAATTATCAATATACAAATATTACTGGAGGCTTATCTGCTGATTTAATCGTTTCTCTATAAACTTGTTTATCTAAGGGAATTTGTAAGCTATTGATTTTGGTAATTTCGATATGCTTTCCATTAAGTAAAAAAATAATCTGCCAGACAATATAAAATCACGTTCAGGTCTTCTAAATCCCGTTTATGTATTGTAGAATAACAAATTTATGTATTTTAGAATTCATAAAATTTATTTACGATCTAATAATATTCAAATGCCGTAACGAATATTGATTATGAATATTGCATAAGCCTTTTAATTCAATGACAAGGCTCCATTGTGCTCTAACAACATGAAATGTGATTAGGATTTACTATACTTGGAAAGACATTGATATAATCTAGCAATACTAAAACATATTTCCTGTGGAACAAATTGCAATTTGAATCTATTTCCAGAATCGGAAGATCAAAGAACAGACAGGAAATTGGCTGAACAAATGGTTGAACTAAAGAAAAATGTTGAAAACATAAAAGAAATATTAACAATAATATGAGGTGTTATTGCGGTGTAATCAAAGCTTTGCTTACGTTATTTGCAATACAATTAGGGCAATAAAACAAAAACACATTTATCAAAACAATTAATGATATACGATAAGAATAATTTAAAGAATACCTAATATAACATAGAAAAAATAAAATTGTTTTTAATATATTGTATGTAATATTCTATAATTACGTAGAATAAATTCTTTCTCTTCGATTTGTTTTGGGAAACTTGTTTACAATTTCATTGATTTAGTTCTTGAATAGATAGCGATTTCGTTTTTTCTTGTTGCATAAATTGTAGAATAAATTTGTTTTGGCATCTTTTATAAAACGTCATATTATTTAATTGGTGAAGAAATTTACTTCAAAACTAACTTAAAAAAAGGAAGAACTAAATTTACATTACATATTAATTAAAGAAACGTTTAATATATTCTGTGTTGATAATGATTAAGAGGAACACAAGACAATTATTTATATTCTTATAAAAAAGTTTCAATGTGTTTTCTATTATACACAAGCAATTTTTGAATATTTTAAATTTGTTGTAAATAAACACTAATTTCTCCTCTTTGTAATTTTGTAATTGTTTATATTGTTTTTCTTGTAATAATAACGCTGGTAGCTGTTTATTAAAATTTATTGCTAAATTAAACAAATCGATATTTTATGGAAAACATTGGAGATTTTATCGAAAAATATATCGACACGCGGGACTTTAATTCTTGACTGTACCATCAAACCGGTGTAGTCACATTTTTGCTCCATCCTTAGTTGTCTCGTGGTGTTTGTCTTATATATTTTAAAATTTGAATGCTCCAAACTATAGTCAATAAATCGGGGAAGTGAAATCATATTTATTATTGGTTAAAATTCTTTTAAATATCAAAATGTTACATTAACACGCAAGTATTATTTTTACCATGTTTTTTTTTTAAGAAATAGTCTAAATATCGACATATTTCTTATTAACTATTACATAACGTTTAGACTAGTCTTCTCCAATCTTGTTCAGCCATTTCAAGTGTTGTCCAGTCTTGACTGGGCTTATCCAGTCTTCTTTAGGTATGAATAATTTTGACAACACTTGTTAAGCCTTGTCCATGTTTATCCAACTTTGTGTAGCCTTGTTTAGACTTGTCGAAATTTTGTTCAGCTTTGTCAAATCTTCTACAGTTTTGACTAGTCTTGTTCAAAGTTATATAGCTTTATCCAGTATTGTCCAATCTTATCCAGACCTTTCAAGACTTGAACACTTTTAAACAGGCTTGTTCACTCTTGTAGCCGCTTTTAAGCAGGCTTGTTCACGCTTGTTCAGCCTTGTTAAAGCTTTTCAAATCTTTACCAGACTTGCCCTTCCTCGTCCAGTCTCGTACAGTGATACCCAGCTTAGTCTTAATCTCTTCCAATCAATTTTTTTTCCAATCTTGTGAGGTATTTTCTAAACTTGTCCAGTCTTGCACAGTCTAGTTATTCTTTTCTTACCTTCTGAAATTTTGTCTCGTCTTTTCCTGTATATCCTTTCCTGGAATTGTATAATGTTGATTACTCTTGTTGTCCAGCCTTATTCAGATTTATCAAGCTTTGCCTAGAATTCTTAAGACTTATCCAGCTTCGTCCACTCTTGCACAATCATTCCCAGCCTCGTTCAGCTTTGAACAGTCTTGTACCATCTTGTATCACATTAACTTTTGTCCAAACTTGTTCATCTTCTTATGGCCTTTTACAGCTTTGTAGAATCTTGTGCGGCCTTGGCCAGTCTTGTTCAGCCTTTCCCAGATTTTCCTTGTAAGGCTTATCTCTAATCTTTCCGAGCTTTGTACTATCTCGCATAGTCTATCACTTTCCTTTTCTACTTTTGTTTAGATTTCTCAAGACTTTTTGAGCTTTTGGCTCGTCAAGCCTTGGCTAATTATAGTTTTAGTTTAGTCTTGTATAGCCTTATCTACTTTTATCCAGTCTTGTCCAGTCTTGTCTAGACTTGTCCAGTCTTGTATAGTCTTGTGCAGACTTGTTCCAGTCTTGTCCAGTCTTGTACAGTCTTGTCCAATCTTAATTAGTCTTAATTAGTCTTGTCCAATCTTGTCTGCTTTTATCTAACTTTCTCAAGGCTTGTTGAGCTTTTGTCTTGTATAGACTTGTCACAGTTTAGTTACTCTTTTCTAACATTCTAAAATTTGGTCCAGACTCATCTAAACCTGTCCAGTCTTTTCATGTTTAGTCTAGTCTACTAGATTACTCTTCTTGTTGAGCATTGCCCAGATTTATCCAGCTTTGTTCAGCTTTCATAAGACTTCTCCAGTTTCATCCACTCTTATTCGCCCTTGTCCAGGTTTGAACAGATTTGAACAGACTTATATAATCTTATACAACCTTAACCTCTGTCCTTAAACTTTCTCAAGGCTTGTTGAGCTTTTGTCTTGTCTACACTTTTCCAGTCTAATCCAGACTTGTTCAGTCTTGTACAAACTTGTCAACTTTTGTCCAGTCCTGTCATTTTCACTCTTGTCCAGTATTGTCCAATCTTAATTAGTCTTAATTAGTCTTGTCCAGCCTTGACTACTTTTAGCTAACTTTCTCAAGGTTTGTTGAGCTTTTGTCTTGTATAGACTTGTATACTTGTAGTTTAAGTTTATTCTTCTCTAGCCTCGTCTACTCTTCTCCAGTCTTCTCCAATCTTGTCCAGTCGTGCACAGTCTTGCTGCTCTTTTCTAGCCTTCTGGCCTGATCTTTTTAGCTAACCCACTCCTTTTGTTGAGCGTTGCTCAGCCTTGTCGATATTTATACAGTTTTTTCTAGCATTGTTAACACTTCTACAGCTCCGTCCATTTTTATTCAGTCTTGTCCAGCCTTGTCCAGCTCCTTTGACGAGCTTTGAACAGCCTTTTAGAAACTTATACCACCTCAAGCTTGTTCAAACTTTCCAGCCTTGTTCAGCCTCTTCCGGCTTTATACAGCTTTGTACAGTCTTGTCCGGTCTTGGCCAGTCTTGTCCAGCCTTTTCTAGTATTAGTAGGTCTTGTTTTGGCTTAGCTCTATTTTTTTCCAGCCTTGTCCAGTCCAGTCCAGTTTACAGTCTTGTCTACTTTTGTATATCTTTCTCAAGACTTGTTCAGCTTTTGTCTTGTCTGGCATTGTTTACTTGTAGTTTTAGTTTAGTGTTGTCTAGACTTCTCTACTCTTGTCCAGTCTTGTGTAGTTTTGTCCAGTCTTGTCCAGTCTCGTCCAGTCTTGTCCAGACTTGTCAAGTACTGTCCAGTCTTATCCAGTCTTGTCCAGTCAAATTTAAAAAATCAAAATCCTAATTCACCACTATCTAAGGTTGCAATATATATATATATATATATATATATATATATATATATATATATATATATATATATATATATATATATATACATATATATTTACATATTTATACACACATACAAACTAAGTGAGATTGTCAACATAATACTACATAATACTAATACTAGTTTATATTCTCTATAACAATTTTATTTTTTCAAAATATTCGGCCATATCATATGTTTCCATATTAATTAATAGCTTGTGAATCTTTTTTTTAACTTTATTTAAATTAATTGTGCATTTTATTTCCTTCGGCAGCGAATTGTATAATTTTATGTTTATATATGGAGGTCCCTTTTCCGTCATTGTTAGACTATGGATTCTATCTCTAAAGTTATTTCTGTGCTTTTCGAATAAGTGTTCATATTTGAATGTGAATAATAATGTTTCGTATATATATATATATATATATATATATATATATATATATATATATATATATGATTTCTTAGGTTCTCGGGGTTGCATCCGCGTTTTATTTGAAAAATTCTTTTCACGAGCTTTCGGCAATCTCGCTGTTGCCATCTTCAGGTTATATGTTGCGTTCTGCTTGACAGTTCAGGCAGTTCTGACATTTCACTGTTTGCTGACGACCATGTCACTTGATCTTTGTGAGGCTGCTGTTGTTATTCCATGCACCGTTGATCTCCATGTATGTGGTGAACGTTGAGCATCATCTCGTTTGTTTAAGTTGTTAGGTCTTTTTTTTTCTATCTCTATGGCCTCCATGATGATCCCTTTATGATAATCTTCCATTTTACTTATTGTTTTGGTGTTGTCGAAATTAATGGTATGTCCAGTGGCTGCTACATGTTGGGCAAGAGATGATGTCTTGTCTTGTCGGCTTACTGCTTTTTTGTGTTCGTCTCGTCTAATATTTATTCGTCTATTTGATTGTCCGATGTATGAAAGATTGCATGATCCGCATGGTATCTCGTACACTCCTTGTTCTTCTAGCGGAATTTTGTCCTTGGGGTTTCGTAAGATTTGTGAAATTTTTCAAATAAAACGCGGATGCAACCCCGAGAACCTAAGAAATCATATTACGCCCGCGAAAATCTAAATATTAATATATATATATATATATATATATATATATATATATATATATATATATATATATATATATATATATATATATATATATATATATATATATATATATATAATGCTGTTGTGGTTAATATTTGCGCTGATTTAAATTTGCCTCTGCAGGTTTCATTGTATTTTAAGTTCTGTATGATTCTCAATGTCTGCTTCTGAATTTTAAGTATTTTGTTTATATTTCTGCCAGCTCCCCAGAGCATTATACAGAATCTTGCCTGGCTTTCGAAATTGGCAAAGTACACGGTCTTGAGAACCTCTCTAGTTAAATATTTTTGAAGTATTCTAAGAGCGAATACTGTTCTGTTCAGTTTAGTTGCTAGTTCGTGTATTTGTTGAGTCCATTCAAGGTGTCTGTCAATTGTCAGTCGTAGTAATCGTACGTATGTTTTGTATTCGGTCCTTTTGTTATTTATTATTACATCGTTTGGCTCTCTTTGTAAATTTCGTTTTGTCATCAGTATAATCAAACTTGTTTCTACTGTATTTAAAATTATTTTTTTTTCTGTGAACCATTCCGTCAAGTTAGTCATAGTTGTCGCTAAATTTGTCGTTATATCAGATATATTTGGGTTAGTTGTCAGGATCGTCGTGTCGTCTACGTAACTTATAACCGTATGTTGCGTTCTGCTTATTACTGTCGGTATTACTGTCGGTATTGGCCCCAGGACACTACCCTGAGGTATCCCTGTATTTATGACTCTAGTTGTCGATGTTATTTTACCTTCTAGTGTGTTTATCTAGTGTGTGTCATCTGCCTCCTATTTGACAGATCGGATTTTATGAGGTCCGCCACTTTTCCCTCATTCCGTACTTTTCGAGTTTTTTTAATAAAATTGCATGGTCAACAGTATCATAGGCCTTCGACAGGTCCAGTTAGATGCCATTTGGTATGTTGTGCATTTCTAGATTTTGATATATTTTACTAATAAACTCGAAACATGCTTTTTACACAGATCTGTCCTTCGTCAAACCATGTTGCTCGTCGCATATAATTTTTCTACAAAAGATCTACATCTACAAAGATATAATCCTTTGCACAATTTTTTTCTCGAATAATTTAGAGAAAGGTGTCTGTAGGCTGATGGGTCTATAATTCTCGATATTTTCTTTTTCTCCGTTTTTGTGTATCGGTCTTATCATTGATACTTTCATTTGATTCGGGTATATTCCATGTAGTAAGCAATTATTTAGTACATGTTCTATTGGTTTTGAAATTTAATTTCTGACGCCTTCTATTATTATCATAGATATTTCATAATATCCAGTACTTTTTTTGTTCTTTTGATTCATAATCGTGGTACATATTTCTTCCGTTGTTATTGGATCAAGGAATAGTGTTCTTGGATTTCTAAGTATATTATCCTGGTGTTCAATGTGACCTAAATTGCTTAATAGATGTTGCGCCCTCTAAACATTGAATTTATTTATACTATCAACTGACATCTTTGAGTCCTTTAACTCAGGGTTATTGAAGTCTTCACTGTTTTTGCCTTTTATATTGGCAACTTGCCTAACTACCTGCAAAGTTGCTTTACTTTTGTTGTCACTTTCTTGTATTATATTTGAAAAATATTTACTTTTTTCTAGTTTTAGTTTGCTTTTATATTCTCTATGTGTTCGGTTGTAGTGTTTTTTAAAACTATTGTCAAAGTTAGGTTTTGCATTAGTTCTAATTCTGTTCTAGTTCTTCTCATTTAATACTTTTTATTTCTATGTTAAACTCTTGTTAAACACTTCAATGTTAAACACTTTTTTGTACTTTTCTTTGGTATTTGAAGTTTTTTTAGGGAAATATTCATTGAAGGCCATGATATATATATCCATAAAGCTTTCCCATTGTTTATCTACGTCTGATTCTATTATTTTATACACATTGTCTCATGTTTGCGCATTTAAAAACTTTAAATTTTTCTCTGTTTTCTGTAGAGAAGTTTCTATACGTGTAATAGGAATTAGTTTTTGCTTTAGGAATATTAAATGTGATTTGTTGGGCGCAGTGGTCTCAAATGTAATTATTAAATGTATTTGTACTATAGAGCCATTCTATATTTGTAATAATGTTATCTGTGCACGTCCCTGATGACGGATAGCTTACAGCATTTAGTGTTATTCTATCATTGTAGGATTCCAACATTTCCACAAACTGCTCCCTTTTTCTAGATTTACTAATTATGTCTATAGTCCCCCGCTATTACAAATTTCATGGCCTCTTTAGCAATTTTTGTTAGAAGTAGATGTAATTTGTTACAAAACCTCTCAGTCTTGTCCAGTCTTCTCCAGTCTAGTTCAGCCTTTTCTAATATTGGTAGGTCTTGGTTAGGCTTAGCTCTAATCTTTTCCAGCCTTATACTATCTCGTCCAGTCTTTTACAATCTTAGAATTGGTGAAACCATCCTACGTTATAGATAATCATACAAACTTAATTCAAACGGAACACAGCCTGAATATAAATATATTCAGCCTTTCCGGAGCTCTATAACAATATTTTTTATAGAGCTCTGGAAAGGCTAAATATATTTATATATTCAGGCTGTGTTCCTTTTGTATTGAGTTTTTACAATCTTGTCTACTTTTGTCTATCTTTCTCAAGACTTGTAGAGCTTTTGTCTACTTGCAGTTTTAGTTTAGTGTTGTGTAGCCTTGTATACTCTTGTCCAGTCTTGTACAATCTTGTTCAGTCTTATCCGGTCTCGTCCAATTTTGTTCAGTCTTGTCCAGTCTTATCCAGTCTTATCCAGTATTGTCCAGTATTTTACTGTTTTGTTACTCTTTTCTAACCTTCTAAAGTTTTGTCCAGTCTCGTCTAGTATTGTCCAGTCTCTTCTAGTTTTGTCTAATCTTGATTATTCTTGTTGTTGAGCCCTGTTTAGCCTTGGCCAGATTTATCCAGCTCTATCCAGCATTCTTAAGACTTATCCAGATTCGCCGACTCTTGTTCAACTTTATCCAGCTCTAAACAGCTTAGAAATGCCTTATACAATCTTGTACCACCTTAAGCTTTGTTCAATCTCTTTATCTTTCTCATTTTTTTTACAGTCTTGCCTACTTTTGTTTAGTTTTTTCAAGACTTGAAACTTGTCTAGCCATGTCTACTTGTAGTTTTAATTTGGTGCTGTCTAGCCTTGTCTACTTTTGTCTAGTCTTGCTCAATCTTTTCCAGTTGTGTCCAGTCTTGTTTAGTCTTGTACAGTCATGTCCAGTCTTTTTCAGCCTTGTCCAGTCATGTACAGTCTTGTCCAGTTTTGTCCAATCTTGCCCAGTTTTGTCCAGTCTTGTACAGTCTTTTCTTGTCTTATTCAGCCTTTTCAAGTCTTGAACATTTCTGGCACAGTGTTGTTCAGTCATGTGTAATCTATTCCAGCTATGTCAAGTCTTATCCAGTCTTGTTCAGTCTTGACTTGTATACTCTTGACTTGTCCAGTCTTGTCTTATCGAGTCTTGTCTTGGCTAGTCTGGTCTACCCTTGTACAGTCTTTTCCTGTACTGTCCAGTTTTGTCCAGTCTTGTACAGTTTTGCCCAACCTTGTACAGTTTTGTCCAGTCTTATCCATGCCTATTCAGTCTTATCCAGTATTGTCCATTCTTCTTCCGTTTGCCTTGTCCAGTCATGTCCAGTTTTATCTAGTTGTTCCCAGTCTTGTCCAATCTTGTCTAGACTTGTCCAGTATTGTCCAGTCTTATCCACTCTTCTCCAGTTTTGTCTATTGTTGTCCAGCCTTGTACGGGCTTATCAATTCCTGTCCAATTTTGTGCAGTTTTGTCTTGACTTGTCTAGTTTTCTATAGCCTACTCTCTTTTTAGTCTTGTCAAGCCTTGTCCAGTTTTTTTCAGTCTTGTCCACTATTGTCTGCTGTTCTATTCTTGTCTATAGATGTCTAGTGCTGATGCCTATCTTGTATTGTATCTCTGCTGCTTTTATATGGCCCAATCTGATATTGTGAAACTTGTCTATACTATTGTCTGTGGTGTGTAGTATATTTTGCGTGCTAGAAGAAATAAACGTTATGAGTAAATGTATAATTGACATTAAATTTTAAAATCTTTCTCTTCTATTACATTTTTCCTTCGATTTTAATTCCAAAAGAAGACTTGTGGAATAATACCCTTGTCTGCTTCGTACTTTACAATTTGCCAATTTTCTTTAACTACGTTTATAATATTTTTCCAATTATTTTTAGAAACTAAATTATAAATTTAATAGAATCTTCAACTTCTGTGGTTTAAATTGTTGACCCAGACACATATTGAAAATATTGTAAACAGGAATCTAACAAATCCTACATTTACAAAATTGCATAAAGTCTTCTTCCTAGATTTCTAATTTAAATTTGTTGAGAGTTTTTTTTTTAATTTCCAGGAATCCCATTCTTACAAAGATATTGCTACTTCTGGATTTCTCGGTAAGTGATCCTTCTTGGAATAAACTTGTTATGGGCTCCTTTATTACATTTTTTATAGCTTAATATTCAAATAACTGTTACTCTAGAAATTACACAATATGAACGTTGCAAAATACAAATTAAAAAAAAGTAAATACAAAAAGCTAGATTATACTGAGCATATAATAATACTATAAAGTCACGAGTCTAGATATGTTACGGGTAATTCTAGTATTGTGAAAACCTAGGTTTACCCGGGTTTATTAGAATCACCAAAGGAGTTTTGGTATTGTTTGAATAATAATTAACATAAATTTGAATTCGGCATTTACCCATACTCACCTAGGTCTACCCAATGCTGGCTGGGTAATGTTGAAATAATTAGTGGAATTAAAAACCAAGTGCATTCATTTAATATTAAAATATACAAAAGGAAATAGTAATGGTTTATCTTAGCATACCACAAGTATTATTTCCTTTTTTTGGCAGAGATAATTCGCACAGTTATTTAATTAATGAATTTTGATATATTGTAAGAGAATAGTTTACAACAGCATGTCAAAAATAAGACTAAAACAAGACAAACTGCTGTGACTCTTTGAGTTGCAGAAGTTTCCTGCAGCCTTGCATGTACATTTCTTTGTAGCACATTTTGTTTTGCAATTACGCATAACGAGCGGTAGTTAAATAGTGTTAGTATACAATTAGTAATAATTGTGAAACCAGTCTTAGTAGACTGCTTACACAATTAGTTTCACCCACAATATAATGATACTTTACATTCATGAAACCATAACTTTGTAGAAATAATCGAAAATGGTACCTGGATATTAGAAAAGAAATGCTTTATTGCGTACATGGTATACAATGGGCTACCGACTACGATGTCCTGCCCGAGCTTGGATTTTATTGTAGCCAGAAAATAAATTTCGTTTCGCGTAATTTGATTTTTACTAAAATTACTTAAAATTATCTTAAAGGTGAGAAGACCGGTTCTTATTAAGTCTTGACGAGTTTGGAATTGTTAAACATTTAGTGTCGCACAGAATTATTATTGCAAAAAAATTTATTATATCTATTATATTCATTATACACAGTGAACAAGAATATATTCTTTATTTTGTTTAATGTGTAAAACAGTAGATCTTAATTGTTTACTTACAGGATAATTTTAAATATACATAATTTTCTATAGTAGATTTATATATTTATCAGTTTAAATTTCAAAAGCAACCAAAACACGTTTACTTTTATTCTTATATCTTTATTACTTCTTTTATCTATTGTTTTATTTATAAAATTGATTTGTTTCAATTTAAATCGATTTAAAATATGCGAAAATATCTGATTTAAAATTTGAAGCTAAATTCAGGACCATTTAAATTCTTAGTTATATCACTGCTCTCACCCAGTTAAGTAATGATAACATGAATCATGTTGACTCATCTATCTATGTAATTACCAACTTGAAATTAGATTAATTTTATGGTAGCAAGTAGTGAAAATTATTATATATGTATGAAATGTAGTAAAGTGTTTGACGTGATTAACCTAAGTATATGCTTCAAATGTGGTAGGTTAAATCATAGTAGTAAAAGCTGTGCGAATGAAGTTAAGTGCTTAAAGTGCGTTGGCAACCATCTAACTATTAATCGTAATGTGCTAAGGGGTTAAAAATGTGTACACCATAATAACGTATATATAACCAAAATAGATGTAGATACTGCTCAATTACCCTAACGTTACGAATAACTCACTCAATGTTAGAGGCTTCTCAATGTTAGAGGTTTAAAATCACATTACGAAAATTTAGATGCTTTCAAATCCTGATGTGATAGTATGCACAGAGACATGGAAACTAGAGTATCACAAGCTTTTTAACTTTAAACGATATAAAACTTATTATAATAATGGTGATGTTAACCGAGCTGATGGTGTTGTCTTTTATGTCAAAGAATAATTTCACATTCACATTATTATTGAGCTTGAGAAGTGCAGGCTCGTGCAAAATAATTTATACAACAATAAAAATAAAAAATAATGCTTCTATAAAGATATCTTGTATTTATAGGTGTCATACTGTAGACAAGAACTTATTTAATAGCTCACTAGAGAAATACTTATTTCTAAATAAAAATATTAAACATCATGTCTTGACAGGTGATCTCTGCATTAATTTATTGGAATATAAGAATATTTAATTTAATTTAATTTTAATTTAACGATTTATTGCTCAACAGTTTATATGACCAATGACAGAGCAAATATAAGATTCTTCTTCTTCATGTGCATATCCGATTTCGGATGTTTGCGATGAGCATGACTATTTTCACTTTATTGGTTGCTATTCTGAATAGCTCGTTCGAAGTCTTCCCGTACCACGCTCTGAGATTCTGTAACCATGAAATTCAAATCCGTCCAGGTCTTCGTTTTCCGTGTATCTTGCCTTGAATGATGGCTTGTAATAGGGCGTATCTGTCCTCGTTCCGCATGATGTGGCCTAGATATTGGAGCTTGCGGGTTTTGATGATGTCCATGATCTCCTTCTCTTTCTTCATCCTGTGGAGGACTTCGATGTTTGTTACCCGGTCTTTCCAAGATATTTGCAGGATACGTCGATATTGCCACATCTCAAAGGCTTCAAGCTTTTTTGTTGTTGTATCATTTAGTGTCCAGGACTCGACTCCGTAAAGTAATATTGGGAAAATGTAGCACCTTAACATGCGTACTTTGGTTCCAAGATTTAGTTCGTGATTTTTGTAGAGGTTATTCATTGTATTATTGAAGGCAGCTCGGGGTTTTCCAATTCTACATTTTATCTCTTGGCTATTGTCCCAGTTTTCGTTCACAAGTGTACCTAAGTATGTTGTTTGTCTCACTCTCTCTATTTGTTGGTTGTGAACGTAGAGATTAGCATTAGCTATATTGTCTTTGCTAATGACCATGAATTTTGTTTTGTTGTTATTAATGTTAAGGCCATATTTTTCACTAGCCGCTACAATTCTGTTCATTAGTGTTTGGAGTCCTTCCAGAGAGTCAGCGAATACCATTGTGTCGTCGGCATATCGGATGTTATTCAATCTGACTCCGTTCAGTAAAATGCCTTCTTCTATGCCTTCTAGCGCTTCATTAAAGATCTGTTCGGAGTATAGATTGAACAGAATCGGAGAAATAATGCACCCCTGCCTTACCCCTCTAGCTATTTCAATGTCTTCTATTTGTTCCTCTTCAATTTTCATGGATGCGGTCTGTTTCCAGTACAAGTTAGTGATGATTTGTAGGTCTTTGGCGCCAATTCCCCCTTGTTTAAGGATGTCTATCATTTTGTGATGTTGCACTCGATCAAACGCTTTATATAAGATTAGTTACAACTAAACAATAATACATTTAAAATTTTTTTTTTTTTTAATACAAACAAGGTAACACAGGTTGGGCACATAGAACTATTAAACATAAATAAAAATAAAAAATCAACAAAAAAACACAAATACAAATAAGTAAACAATTAATATATACATTTAACAGTGCATACAAATTCAAAACAAATTAGGATAATATACAAATTTATCCCGATAAAGAGGATTAGAATAAAAGATTATTCTGCTAGGCTTTTGAGGGCTTTAGTTTTAAATGCCACGAAGGTCAAAAAATGTCACACTCTAGGCTGATTGAATTCTACAAGAGCAAATCATAAACAGTGGCGGAATCAAGGATATTGAACCGCTATATGGTGGGTTATATAAAGAATCCGTATGTTTACTCGCAACTCTAGGCACTAGGAAATTAAGATTGTTTATAATTTCAGGAGAGTCAATGACGCCATGAAATGCCGAAATATATAAAAAACAAAACCCGCCAGAGAACGTCGAGACTTTAGTTGTAGAAACCCGAACTCACCGAGCAGCGATGAATGATCAATATGAAGCGGAGGAGAAACTCCTTATGTCTTAAACCAGAGCAATTTAAAAACTTCCTCTGAATAACTTCCAAAGTGGCGGTATACTTTTTGAAGTGAGGATCCCAAATAATTGATCCATATTCTAAGATGGATCTTCCATAAGTGTGGTAGAGCACCCTTAGCGCCAAATTATTGTTAAAACCCCGAGAATTTCGAGTTATGAATCCTAGAGCTTTCGCGGCCTTGGACACAGATAAGAAAATATGTTGAAAATATGCACAAAAGAAAGATGACAGTCAAAAGTAATACCGAGGTCTTTGACTGTTTTAAAGCGATCATGCTGGACATGAAATAAGGTTTACCTGAATTTGAAGGGGTGCAGAAACCGGGTAAAAGTGACAATTTTGCATTTGCTAAGATTAAGACCTAACTGATTGCCTTCGCACCAATTTTCAGGAATTTTCAGGTTTGCTTGTAAAACCAAACAGTCATCGGGTTGCTTAATAGACATGAAAATCTTAAGGTCGTCAGCATAAAGTAAATGAGGTGCGGATAGAGACGAACTAAAATCATTAACAAATATATTAAATAGCAAAGGACTTAAGTTGGACCCCTGCGGAACACCGGAGGTGGCAACGAATTCTGTCGAGGCATATCCGCAATGAAAAACAAACTGCGACCGATTTGCAAAGTAAGTAATTATATTGGTTGCAAACCCAAAAGGGTGAAGCTTCCCAAAAGGGTGATGCAGTCAAATGCTTCAGAAAAATCAGTGTGAATGCAATCAACCTGACACCTATTAGCAATAACTTGTGTTGTATATTGGGTAAAAACTAAGTTGGTGAGAGTTGAGCGACCCTTCATGAAGCCATGTTGCTGTAAGGAGAGAAGATTCTTGTCTTCTCGGTCAGAATTTTTCGAAAACTCTGAGTTTTGTCCGAAAACAAATTTCTCAGCGGTCGCAGTAGATTTCAACAAACTGACGTTTGGGTTGGCGTTTTTGATACTATGGAAGATTGATGGATTCAAAAACTTTGGAAAAATTGGAAAGAATTTATATGGGACGATAGTTACCAATTTCAGATAAGGAGCCAGCTTTATGGATAGGACAGATCTTTGTGGATTTCCAAATAGCTGGAAAGGTGCCTTCGTGCAGAATCAGGTTGAAAATCCTGGTAATTAGTGCCGCAAATATATGTGCACAGTCATGAATTAGGAAGGTTTTTATAAAGTCAGCAGATATAAAGTCAGCACCGTTGGTCAAGTTACACTTCAACTGCTTGAGGGTTGATAATACTTTATCCTCAGAAACCTTAGTGAGTTCAATAAGAGGAAGATTCAAGCCGGATATATCCTAAACGCTAGTACTAGGAGACGAGGTTTTATACACACCTTTAAAATAATTAGCAAATCCCTCAACAGTAGTTTGAGGGGAGTTGAAAGTGGAATCTTCCCAAGATATTAGGCCCAGAATACGGCTGAGGCGCTTTTTAGAACGAACAGAAGACCAGAATCGTTTCGGATCAACAGAGATGTTATTGGCCGATTCCTTAATAAAATAAGAGAAAGCTGATCTTATCTGCAACTTGCGGTCTGACGAGTTTGAACCTAGAATAGTCCTATAAAGATTTAGAAACCTTAAAGGCACGCTGGGGTGCACGTTTCTTGCGAAGACCATAAATAATTGTAGGTTAAAACCAGGGAGGAAAGGTGGAACGATAAGAGGAGCGAGGTGGGACAAATTTATCAAGAAGGGTATAGAGGAAGGAGTAAACTGATTCTAAGAGATCACTGGAAGATAGGTTAGGTTCTTCCACGAAGGAGAAGTCAGAGTTGCTAAGAGCCTGATACAGCAAGAGATGATCGACACGCCGGAAATTGCAGGATTTAGATTTAGGATGCATTATATGATTTTTCTTAAAGTGAGGCATCTCTTGTTTGGCATGAATTGAAATCAATACCGAGAGGGCGGGGTGATAAGCATCTTCGGGGACGATTGGACAGATTTCCTTATATACAGGAATTGATGGGTCACTCAGTACAAGGTCAAGCAACCTGCTGTTCGCATTGCTAATAGTATTACACTGTCTGAGACCACACAGAGAGATGACATTATCGAGCGCAGATGATTTCCTAAGAAATTTGTTACTTTTCGGATTATTGAAGTTCCCAGTTATAACAATTGAGTCATAAGAGCAGGTCAAAAGGAAGATTTCGAGTTGCTCAAAAAAAAAACGTTCAAAATTCGTCGGAGTAGTAAGTCGGAGTATTAGGGGGTATATAAATGCAGACAACTAGGCAGCTACAAAGGCCAATCAAACAAGAGCAGGGCACTACATCAATAGAGGCACAAGCATTAGAGACAACTGAGATGTCAACAGGCTTACATTCAAAAAAGTATTGTTTGAGGCTATAAGAACTCCACCACCTTTGGAGAGTCCCGAGTTCATGAAGTCACGATAGGATCTGAAAATTGTGTATTGAGGTGGCATAAATTCAGTGTTCAGAAAATTTGGGTGAAACTAAGTTTCGGTGAGGCAAACGATATCGAAATCAAGGTCACACGTAGCCGGGTATAAAATATCAAATTTCGTATTGAGACCACGAACATTCTGATAGTAAAGGCGGAAATTGGACGACTTCAAGGTGGTGAACGAGTTGTCCTTTATAAAAAAGGGGGATTATTACAGCTTTTTCTAGTTGAATTATCAGTTGAATTATCAGTAACATATGACGAAGGTCGAATAGGAACAGTATTGGGAAGGCAAGTGGTTACCAGAGGCGTAACCACTTGCCTTCTTGAAAACAAAGATCCTAATTGAAATATTAACAGGCCATAACTCTGGATTAAGGAATATACGTTTATCCTTCTCATTGACACCAACCTTAAAGGTACAGAATTTACTACCAGAGAGGAGGCATTTACAATCGCAGTCCAAGATATTAAATGTAGAATTAATATATGTTATCAGTTGGGATTCCTTGGTTTCAGGTGCGAAGTTGCTCAGATGAAACCAAACACGTTTACTAGGAACTGCAGCACGCAGATCGTTTGAAGGTCCGATTCCCAGAAGAATGGGTTCATGAGAGAATGAGCCAGAATCATGTCTGGGACTGCTTGCAAAGCTTATTTTGTGTTTGTCACCAACAGAACTTCCTTTGAGGGTTATACAAGTATTGTAAGTACTTACGATGTTAGTATAGCTGGTTGACGCTGAAGAACTGACTGGAGGGATGCCGGGAGGCAAGCTGGGAGGGTTTACCGAGCTTCTTTTGGGTTTGGGACTAACGGAACATCCTTGGAGAATTGGACAAACGTTGTAAAAGCTTACGTTTTTAGTATAGCTGGTTAATGCTGAATAACTGAAACGGCGGGAGATAAGTTGCTTACGGATATCGAACGATCACAATTGGCAACAAGTTTTTGTAGATAAGACAAGATTCTTGAGCTCTATAAGTTCACTAAATATAGCGTTGTTGCTAGTGGTCAAATATGATTTGAGGACATCAAAATCACTGAGACTCGTCAGTAAAGCTTAAATTCACCAATATTTTGCTTAAGCGTGTTGACAATCTTCAGATCATTTATCTACCCGGTTAGGTCCGACGGAACGGAGGAATTAAAAATCACGAGACCACTAGTGACACCGCTGACAAATTTATGCCTGTCACAAATGACTGCGTCGTCATCAACTACAGCAAAATACTTTGATCTGGAACAACCTCTGTGAATACTAGCTGGCATTCTGTGCACGTAACAATAGACAGAGATGCTTTTTTATTACACTTGGCACATTTTAAAGACAGTGACGATTTATCAGGACCACCATTTGAAGTCATTTTAAACGCAAAACTTTAGTGTTCGTGAAGAGAAAGTTAATCTCTATGTAATTTTAATATATTGAAACACTTTAATATAATAAAAACTACAATATAATAAGAAACAATATAACAAGAACTACACAGGAAACCAAGAAGATATGCCGACAAAAGAAACGTAAATACCACAACCAGATCCTACTTAAGATTAATGCAGGCTTCGATAAAAACGACATAAGACCTGCTTACCGACAGCTGAAAGAGCGGATTTAATCCGAGGACAAACATGTGTAAAGACGCGGAAGGTATCCTACTGACAGACACAGAGGCAATCAAAATCACGTGGAAGAAATATTTCCAACAACTGCTAAATACAACGACACCCGGAGCGAATGAACTTCGGAGCCCAGCCTACCCGAGGGCGAACGATACCCCTGTAGCAGCACCAACGGTGTCAGAAGTTAGCAACATCATAAACGGACAAAAACACAACAAAGTACCTGGAGCGGATGCCATCCCAGCAGAGCTACTAAAGAACGGAGGCCCGCAACTTGTTAAACAGATTCAGGAAATAATAATGCAAATATGGGACGCAGAAAAAAATCCAAATGACTGGCGGAAAAGCGTTATATGCCCGATATATAAGAAAGGGGACAAACGCAATTGTCGGAAGTACAGAGGCATATCGCTTCTCTGCACAGCGTATATAATATTTACCTCTAATCCCTTTACCTCTAACAAACTGGAAGTATTCTCGCCTACCAGGGGGGTTTAAAACCAGGAAAATCTACCTCCGATCAATTGTTCATAGTTAAACAAATACTCGAAATATGCTACGAATTTGATGTCGATATATATCAAATATTCATCGACTTACGCCAAGAATATGATACCATCGACCGAAATAAACTGTAGGAGACCATGATACAGTCTGGCATCCCCTACAAGCTGGATCGACTCATTAAAGAAACATTGGAAAAAGTTATGCGTTTTTCCAATAATATTTATTATCAATCGAGTTCGCAAATACTTTACACGTTTCATTATTGACTCTGACTTGCAATTGGACCTTTACAAAGTTTACATTCATTTTGTTCCCCTTGTCTTCGTCCGTAACTAAAAAATCTTTCTCGGTAGGTATTGCTTGCAAGGATGAACAAAATGAAACACTCACAATTTTCATCAGCTCGGGAACATTAATCTCTATACATTCATTATACAGCGCATGGATATCAATTTGATTGTAATATTTCGCGCATATCCGAATTGCCGTCCTCTTAAGATTTTCCTCTGAGAAAGATTCTTATTTTATTAAAAATATCTTATTCGTTAAGTTCATAGTTATTTTTTTAATATGTGGTGCATCTTTTAAGAGAACAATGAGCATCAATTGTGAATTCATTTTTCCACTCAAAGAATGGAACTGTAAAACTATACAATATTGCCAAAGAAACTATTTGTTAAATGAGATTCTAATTAGTTTAATAAGCTGCAAATTACTTCTTCAACATATAATGGTAAGGTTTTGCATTTTTGCAACAAAGGCCCGAAAATAAATCGCCTAGAGTGATTAGAAATTTTAAACAAAAAAACCGTAATCCCTCAGTTAATCTCATAAACGAGCAAACCGACCTAACCTTTTCCCAACTTTTCAATCTCACCCAATCTCAAACAGATAAGTCCTCTCTGGACAGACATAAAAAACACAAATAACGAAATAGATTTTCATATGGAACAAGAAAAAAAATATGACATAAAAATTAAAAAGTAGCGCCATTAGAGCCTTTCAATGTAACTAAGATTTAGTGGCATTTGAAGTCACTCTTGTAATTTCTACAAATGAACTTGACTTTTTTTCGAGGGAAATCATGAGAGTTTTTTAAGGTCGTTGAGTGAGGTCCTGGGTAGGACATTGCGTGGAACAAAATATGAAGCATTCCGATAATGAAGCTCCTTTATATTCAGAAATAGCCAAACAGCCTCAAAATTATATCGCAACAATTTTCTTTTCCTTTCGATTGAAATTGGGCTTTCAAGGCTGACCAAGTATACTCAATCTGCTCAGCAGCTGGTAGATCAGATAGCCATAACGTTCTTAACACATTAAAGGCGGGTGCGGGTATTAGTACCCGTCTCGCCGACTGCTGTATATCAGCGGGCCGGGTATTAGTACCCGTTTAAAAGTACGTGCGTTAAAAGCAAGACAAGATATTATTACCTGCTTAAAAAGGGCATATGGCCATAAAGGAGTAATGAATGTAGTATTTATTTTCGAGATTATTGATTATTTAGCATATTTAATCCGGATATCGCCCTGCAATCAAATATTACCACTCATTCTTTGTGTTCCATAAACATTTGTTAAATTGTTTCATTTTACAACTTACACAGTATTTAAGGTTTATTGTTTATTTTGTCATATTTTGGGTCTTAAACCAATTTGTTATTCTCACCCTCCCCTACATTTATCTGTATATAAACGGCCTATTTCGTCAAAATAAATCAGTTTGTAGTACCACTATTTCAATGCAACAATATTTCATTAAAAGTTTTAAAAGAGCATATATATATATATATATATATATATATATATATATATATATATATATATATATATATACAAATTGAATAATTTTATTTGCAATGGATTACGATAGTGATGTCTATGCAGATGATTTGTCGCAAATTTCAAGCGATGCAGAGATTCCCGAATTTGGTAGCGAAAGTGACGAGGAAGAATTGATTCGACCAAGAAGAAACAAAGCCTTGCCAATACCTTCTAGCGACGAAGAAATTGATGGTGAAGTATTGGACTGGTCGGAAAGTGATAATGTGCCAATTATCGAAGATTTCTTTGGACAAAGTTGGGTTTTAGTGATGCCAAACAATTCAGAAAATGTAATTGATGTGGTTCAGTTATTTATTGGAGACGATTTATTTGAATATATGGCGACAGAAACAAACCGCTACCATGCACAGAATGAACATTTATTTAGAGATCGTGCTCTAAGTCCGTAAAGTGGAAAGATGTATCTGTGATAGAACTAAAAAAAATGCTCGGATTGCTTCTAATAATGGGAAGAGTTCGTAAGGATACGATGGATGAATACTGGTCGACAGATGAAACAATCGAAACTCCAATTTTTCCTCAAATAATGAGCAGGGATCGATTTAGGCAAATATGGTATTCATGGCATTTTTCCAATAACGATGACAAAGATGATAGAGATCGCCTTAAAAATATCCGCCCCATTATTTTATACATATTACCCAAATTTCAAGAAGTTTATAAACCACAGAGAGAATTGTCCTTAGATGAAAGCATCATGCCATGGAGAGGTCGTTTAGCATTCAAAGACTACAATGCTTCAAAAATAACGATATATGGTATTCTCATAAGAATGGTTTGTGAAGCGAAAACCGGCTACATATGTAATTTCCGAATATACTGTGGTGAAGGAAATCGACTGCAACACACAATTTTGAATCTTCTTCAGCCATATGTAAGCTTATGGCATCACATATATATGGACAATTATTACAAGAGTGTGGACACTTCTGAAATACTTCTACAATATAGATTTCGGAGTTGTGGCACTATTCACATAAACAGAGGCCTTCCTCTCTGTTTAAAAAAAACGCAAAATTGAATAGGGGGGAATCTATGTTTCGTCGGCAACAAAACATTTTTTTACAATGTTGGCAATCAAAAAGGCCTGTGCGTATGATTTCGACTATACATTCAGCTGATATTGTAGAAAGCCATAATATTGATTGGGCGACAAAAGAAAAAATCTGGTGTAGATCGCGCCGATCAATATTTATCATATTATTCGATAGTACGTCGTACGAAAAAATGGACAAAGAGAGCTGTGATGTATATTGTCAACTGTGCACTATTTAATGCTTTTAGAGTGTATACAACATTAAATCCTCATTGTAATAAAAAATACAAAATATTTTTACCTAATGTGGCAAAAGAGTGGATAAGCGAACCGACAACGGAAAATGTGAATGAAGAGCATCCTGTTCCTGGTACATCAGCTACACCTAGAAGGGTGACCCTCCAGGAAGGTTGTCAAAGTATACCAGAAAGCATAAATTAGTTAAACTAATTACAGGCGGCATAAAACTTAAACCCCAGAGACAGTGCCGCGTTTGTGCCGCGCATAAGAAGAAAAGTTTGACATGCCATATGTGCCAATTTTGCGAAGTGCCTCTTCACAAGGGAGATTTTTTGTTTTTTTAAATTCCATACTTTAGAAAAATATTAGTGACTGGTTTTATTCATCATCATCATCATCAATGGCGCTACAGCCCGAGTCGGGCCTTGGCCTCCTGAATGCTCCGTCTCCAGTTTTCTCGGTCCAATGACCGCGTCCTCCACGTTGCAAATTTCAGAAGCGATCTGCTGTCTTCGTCAATGGAATCCTCCCAGCGTTTTCTTGGTTTTCCGACTGGTCTTTTTCCTTCCGCTTTTCCTTTTTGTACTCGCTTGGGTATTCTTCCGTCTTCCATTCGCTGTACATGACCAGCCCACTGTAGCTTTCGGAGTTTGATGAGAGTGGAGACTTCTGGGTCCTCAAAAATAGCATACAATTCCTTATTGTACCGAATTCGCCATGCGCCTTGTTCTCTCACCGGTCCGAGGATTCGTCGCAATACCTTTCTTTCAAAAGCATTGACCATTTTTTCTGATGCCTGTATAAAGGTCCACGTTTCACTGCCATAGCAGAGTACAGGTCTTATTATTGTTTTGTAGATTCGCAGCTTCGTTTTTCTGTGCACGTCTTTACATTTGATTATAGGAAGTACCGAATAATATGTCTTGTTTGCTATCATTATGCGTCTTTTTATTTCGTTGATTTCATTGCCGTCTTTGGAGAGATTGGCTCCCAGATATATGAAATTGTCCACATTTTCTATGTTATAGTTTGCTATCGTTAGATTTTGTCTGATTGGCGTGTTTCTTCGTGATTGTACCATAACTTTCGTTTTGTTTTCATTCATGCGTAACCCTACTTCTAGTGCTGCCGTGTCAAGATTAACGAATACTTCCTTGGCGTCTAGTTTTGAGCGCGCCATTATGTTTATGTCATCTGCGTAAGCTACTATTTGGGTTGATTTAAATAATAGCGTCCCTCTGGTGTCAACAGGGAGTTTTCGTACGACATATTCCAAAGCCAGATTAAACAGTGTGGGTGCAAGGCCATCTCCTTGCTTCAGCCCTGAGAGCGTTAGGAAGCTTGTTGTCAGCTCGTTCTGGATTCTTACTTGGCATGTTGAGTTGGTCATTGTAAGCCTTGTCAGTCGAACGAGTTTCGCTGGTATTCCCAGTTCCAGCATTATCGTGTACAGTACACTTCTGTCGATACTGTCATAAGCTTGTTTAAAATCTACGAATATTTGGTGCACATCGATGTTATATTCCCAGCATTTCTCTAGCACCTGCTTTACTGAGAAAATTTGATCCGTAGTTGATCGTCCGGCTCTGAATCCTCCTTGGTATTCTCCAATTATATTTTCGGCATAGGGTTTAATTCGAGACTCAATGATCTTCGTCAAGATTTTATAGCATGTGCACAGCAATGAAATCCCTCTATAGTTTTCGCAGCACAGTTTGTCACCCTTTTTGTATATCGGACATATAATGCTTTTTCGCCAATCGTCAGGTAGTGTTTCCTGTGTCCATATTTGTAGCAGCAAGGTGTGAATTTTTGTAGCTACGCATTCACCACCACTCTTCAGGAGTTCGGCTGGAATGTCGTCTATGCCCGGCGCCTTGTTATTTTTTAATTTGTTGAGGGCATCTTTTACTTCTTCTACTGTAGGGAGGCTCACTATATTTTCGTCAGTAGCTGCCTCGGTCAAGTTGTCAGTTACGGTAGTGGCCGGTGGTGAATTCGGGTTAAGCAACTGTTGGAAATATTGCCCCCATCTCGTCTTTATCTCCTCTGTGCTGCTAATAATGCCTCCTGCAGCGTCCTTGCATAGGCTCGTACTTGGTTGAAACCCTCGTTTTTGGTTTTTAACTATTGCATATGCCGCTTTTGTGTGGTTTGTGACTGGTTTTATTACATAAGTTTAAAATCGACCAAAGATTTTATTTGTTTAAATTTTAAATTGTTTGCCCTTCCGTCAACAGTCAACAACTTTACGTACACCTGCTTATCCACCATTACGAATCCATCCGGAGCATCCACCATCAGGATCAGCGATCCTGACTCAACCTCCTAAAATTTGCCTTCAAAATTTTGAAAATATAGCCAGTTTTACCTTCACAAACTTTGCTTTTCAAAATTTTGTATTGTAGCTTACAAAGAACCTAAATCATCCCCTATTTTACCCCCTTCAGGGATGATATTGCAAAAAAAACGATGAAATACGTATTTTTTTAAATTTCTTACCTAAAGCCTAAATATTAATTTTCATCTCCCTAACTTGAAAAATGATCGGTTCCTCATACATCCCCTATTTCATCCCTTTCAGGTTTTTTTTTTAGAAAAAAGTATCTCAGGGTGCAATCAGAAGTCCTTTCTCAGGGTGCAATCGTTCAAATACCCAACATTTGATAAAAAAAGGCCTCGAAAATTACACCCGCTACGCAGCACAGTTTTATATCTTAGGATACCCGCTCAAAATGTGTTAAGGGCACTAGCAACGTAGTGATCAACCTTGCCGTCAACAAAATTGAGGTTCTTGCCCACACAGTAGACAACCAAGTTAAAAACATTAGTATCAGTTGCTCGTTGCTTTTGTTTGGCTTATTCATTGGTGTAGAGTTTGTACGAAGAATTTAAAAATAATGAGTGCAGATTTGATGATGTATATAGTTTTGAACGAGTTGTGTGTGGACGATATGGGTACCTTGAGAAAGAAATAAGTTTCGATACTAGGCCCCATCCTGTGGGACGTGCTATAGACGGAGCTATAAACTTAATGAGACTGCCTTTGGGGGCCACCGTAAATGACTAGTTGTCTCAGCAAGAACAGAGCAAATGTTGATACGAACGGCAAATCAAGCAACAGAAATGGTCAGCGCGTGGATGAAATCGAAGAACCTGAGTTTAGTTCTAGAAAAAACTAAAGCGGTCTTCCGCACAGGCCTAACGGAACATAGCCCCGTAACATTTTTAGCCCCTATAACACGAAGAGGCAATAATAACACCGAAGGTAAATCTCAAATACCTCGGAGTATTAATTGATAAAAGGCTATCTTATATGACGCAGCAACGTATGAGTAACAATTTTTCCGTGGCAATCTTTTCCTTGTTACGATCTTTATAAAGTTCAGACTTTACTTTCCACAACTCCGGCAGCTCTCGGAACGTTTCAAAAAATTCCTCCCATACAGGAATATTTGGTACATTAGCCGTAATTATTAATACGGACAATTAAAAATTACAAAAAACTGAAAAAATAAAAATCGCAAACACAAGTCACCTGCACAAACAAGAATTCCAAAACCTTTACAAGCTCACAAGTGATGTTTATAACATGTCTTCAACCTCTCCATACACTCCTTAACATGGTTGCCAACATCAGACTCCGCCCACCAAAAATCCAAGTTTCTTTGATTTTATTCTACTTTGTACTCAACCTGAAATGTTGTCTTCAAACGACCCATACACAACTAAACCTTGTCGTCAACATAGCTAGTTGAATAGGTTGATAATGTATGGGGCCCTTTACATGATAACGCAATATCCCTTTGTGTTCAATATTTTGACGCATCCATAAAACTTTAGATGATCGTGTCGTTTTGCGAATGAACACAACTAACTGAATATTTTAAGAACAAGGCAATCAATATCATACTTATAGAATATGTTGCTTATCTCAAGTTATTTGTGAACTGAAGTTTAATAATGTGATATTTGCAGTTTCATTTAACTGCGGTTTGCTTGTCTGCAGCATAAGCAAGTATCTTAGTGAGGGAAGCTTATTTTTATCAATAAATTTTCTTAATACAATTTCAAATAACAGTCAACAGGATAAAGTAATAAAAAAAGAAATAAAGTATTGACTTGGGACAGTATGATAGTAGCGCAAGAGGAACGGACGTTTGATGGTGTTAACGGATGAACACGAGATCTTGTGCAATAGAAAGAAATATTTTGGAGTATAGATGATATTGGTAAATGGCTTTCTCGAAAATTTTCACATTTCTTTTTTTTTAAGACATTCTGCCTTTCAAAAAAAATTTCTTCCTAAATCTGTGTCCAGTCCAATCCTAAACGGTTGGCACTTGGCACCCTATCGCCGCCATTGTACCGAAAATTTAAGTAGTTATCCTTTTTAATTACAAACCCTATTCGCAGTCGCTACAAACTTTAATTTGTACACTAGAACCTGTGATTAATTTGTCTACCAAGCGAAACTTTAATGCTTTAGATTCCATAATTAGTAATATCGTGTAATAAAAATTACATTAGAAATATAGAAATGTATACATCTTGCAACTAAATATGGCAACATCATACAAGCTAAGCACTTCAAGTACCTAGGTGAAATAATTGGAAACACTGGTAAGGAAAGAATGGCTAACAAAACACGCGCAGGACAGTTACGCAAAACCTATGCAATCACCTGGAATATTTTTATACAACAAGAAATCACTTTCTACCAAAGCAAAATTCCGTCACTACCATAAAGTCATCCTTCCAGAAGCACTCTATGTAATTGAGACTTCATCATTAAACATCTACATCAATGATATTGAGAAAGTAGAACGTCAGATACTGAGAAAAATATTTGGACCCAAGGTAAAATATGGTATCTGGATGCGTAAAAGCTCACAAGAACTGTATTCCCTGACAGAACGATTCTCCTCAGTTGTACGGAAAAGACGTCTGAAATTCTATGGTCATATAGTACGAATGGGTGACTCTGGATTGACCAAGAAAATCTTCCACATCATCAATGGAACCCGACAGTTCAAAGTACGCTGGCTCGTAGACACCCAACATGACCTCTCAGTAATCAATATAGACCCATTGGCAACTACGCGAACTAAATAGAGGCAGGAAATAAATTCACATAACTTTACATCGTAGAATCCAACAGCTAAGAGTTTGAAACTAAAAAACAAATGGATGCAAGAAAGAAGACGCCAGAGCGAAAGGATGAGGAAGTTTTGGGAAGATAAAAAGAACAAGATGACCAGTGCTAAGTAATGGTTCTACGGGCTCCTTAGACCGCTAAACGAATAAATCATAATAATATAGAAATGTGTTCTGAAATGATTCATGCAAGTTAAAACAGGTTTGGACAATTATTGGTCAGTTGCTTTATTAAAATTACGCCAACGTGTCGACCCACATTGGTTCTTTCTCAATGCTAATTTCTTTAGAAATAAATTGATTATCTATGATACAATTTTTCTAATATACGAGCTTTATACGAGATATGTCGTGTACAGTAACATCGAAATAATTGTATTTTTCTATTTAATTTTAACTTTCCGATTGAATGTAGGAATAAAAAGAATGAAATTGTAGGAAACTTACAATATAAATACTCTTCAATATCTATTTTCAATTTTTACATATCTTTTACTCTCTTCTCGTGTTCATTGATCATACTCATTGAACATTCTGCTGCCTTTTGCACAGAAAATGGAAACGCAATTTGTAGTCATGCTATATTGTTTTGAAAATATCTGCATTTGTATGATACTGAGTCGTACATTTCAATATATATATATATATATATATATATATATATATATATATATATATATATATATATATATATATATATATATATATATATATATATTTATATATATATATATATATATATATATATATATATATATAGATTGATATTAAACCGCGAGAAAAAAATTTCATGCAGAAAAATATTTATGAATACACGCAATTTGCACGCATAATATTGTTTTTCTCGAAAGAAATCAAAGATATTCGTACAACAATTTGTACAAACTCTAAGTGAACACTAAGTTCTAACTTCTAACTCTAAGTTTTCATATTAAGATATTTGCGATAGAATATTAAAAAAAGTGATTATAATTTTCTAATTAATTTATGTTTTCTTTAAACAAAATTTTGCTATGAACAGATATAAGAAGTTTAAATTTAGTTGTCTTCTGCAATAATAATTTTGTGAGAAACTAAATGTTTAACAATTCCAAACTCGTAAAGATTTAATACGAACTGGTTCTGAAATTTAATTAATTTTAGTAAAAATTAAATTACACGAATCGCAATTTATTGTCTTGCTAAAATAACATCCAGGCTCGGGCACAAAGACGTCGTAGTCGGTATCCCTGTGTATACCATGTATACCATGAATGCAATAAACATTTTTTTTTATAATATCCAGGTATACCATTCAAACATATGGCAATATTGTAAAATCTATTTTAACGAAATTGCCCAAAGAAGCGAAAAAGGAATTCATGCTAATTGTTCCCTAAAATTCTGTAAAAAAGAAACATTTTTATAAAACAAAGTGTCTTTCTTAAAGGAAATTTAAAGATTGTTTTGAATTCAATTGACAGCAATTATCGGATATCCCCGACATATTGCAAATAAAATTGATATCCATGCTCCGCATAATGAATATATAGAACTTCGATTGGTGTTCCCTGCTCTGCACAAAGAGCAAACCCGTGACAAATTATAGGCAGGATACTTGAAAAAAAAAACATGAAAAATCGGCCAAGCTGATGAAAATTGTGTCTTTCATTTTGTTCATCCTTGCAAGCAATGCCTACCGATCAAGATTTTTTTGTTACAAACGAAGACCAGGGGAACAAAATGAATGTCAACTTTGTAAAGGCCCAATTTGCAAGTCAGAGTGAATAATGAATCGTGTGAAGGATTTGCGAACTTGATTGATAAAAAATATTATTGGAAAAACGCATAAAAATATAATTTTAGATTTATTCATATTAGATTTCGTATTTAATATTTATTACTATGTATAAAGATAAGGCCGTCAGGCTGGTATAATAATTTTAAAAAATATTTAAAAAAATTAATTAATAATACTAAAGGCTATATCGCTATTTATACATTTATATATGTATAGATATAACAATATGCAGAGCTCGGGCTTCTTCCATAATTTCAAATCCTACCTACGCCCGACGCCTACGGCTCCAATCTCATTGTACTAGATTCTGTAAGTCTTTAATTCTGCCCAGTTCTGCCTTTAGCCTTCTGCATACACAGCTTCTGCGGTGTTCTCATGTCCGGTAATTGCTCCAGGTCGAACTCAAGATGTGTCCTTTCAAACTGTCGTTAAGCTCGGTCGAGGATCATTTATCTTGTATTTAGCTCGTTATTGCGCAGCCTGCCTCCAGCTGACATATTCCAGATGTTCTTATGGCTCTCGCTCTCTTTAGAATTTCTAAATCCTCCAAATACGCTAAATATTGCAATGTCCTAGATAAAATGACATTTAGATATACTATTACAAGGTACATATATAGCCTATCTTTTTTGTTAGGCGGTTAAACGAGTTGTCAAATTAAGGGCTGTAAAGATTAAAGGTAGCGAAAATACTAAAAAATGATAACAAGATTAAGGAGATTTCAAGTGGAGGAATAGTCGAAGTGCAGCTATAAGGTCGATAAGTGGAAATTCAATGGTTTCATTCGGAAAATAGTATAATTCAGGTATTTAACGAAAAATAAACAGCAGTTTACCAGCGTCGTACCAGTACAATACCAGCGTCGGCAGCAAGCTTATCCAGATCTTAATTGTACGTTGCACGTCTGCTGCAGAAAAATAGGAAGATATTGGATTAAAGGTTGGAGTGAAATTAGGCAAAATATGTAGGAAGGACAATAATATGTAAGGAATTGCGAAATGGAGCGAGGAGACGAAAACCAATATACCATAGGCGTAGCCAGGATTTAGTTTCTGGGGGGGGTTTAAGACCAGGACTACCTTAAGACAGGGGGGTTTAAGAAAATACAATAACAGAAATGCACCAATTTACTTTCTAAAACCGACACACACGGGTTCCTAAACTTCACATCTACCATGCTCTCTTGAGGAGAGTCGTCTCTACTCGTCTCCTTATTGCAATATAACCTTTATGTATATATTATGTATATATTTTGCATATTTCGAGGGGGTTTGAACCCCCCAAACCCTACCCGTGGCTACGCCCATGCAATATACTATATCAACTTTGGGGAAACTGTGACTCGAGAATTCATGAATATTACTAAAAGGAGAATTGGTAAAACCAAACTACTTTATAATCATATAAACTTAATAAAGTCGGAACACAACCCGAATATAAAAATATATTCAACCCTTCCGGAGCTCTATAAAACTGATGAGTCTTTTCAGTATTTGGTGGTCTTGAAAAGACTCGTTAGTTTCATTGAGCTCCGGAAGGGTATATTTATATTCAGGCTGTGTTCCGACTTTATTTCTTCTTCATGTGCAATCTCCTACTCGTAGGTTAGCTACCTACATGGCAATCTCCACTTTCGACACTGCCGCTCTGAATAATTGCTTTGAAGTACACCGGAACTAATCTCTAAAATTTTTCAACCAAGAAATCCGGCGTCTTCCCACACTTCTATTTCCTGCAATCTTCCCCTGCATTACGAGCTGTAATATTTCATACCTTTCTCTTCTCATAGTATGTCCCAGATATTCCAGTTTCCTACATTTAATTGTTTGTACTCAATATTTGTACTCAATATTCGTAACTTTGTCGGTCCATGATAGTTTTAGAAGTTTCCTATACACCCACATTTCAAACGCCTGTAGTTTATTTGGAAGCTGTTGATTGAGTGTCCATGCTTCCACGCGTACATTAATATGGGAAACACGTAGCATCTCATCATTCTGATTCGGAGTTCCAATTTCAGATCACGATTACACAAGGGGTGAATTTTAATAAAGTCAGCTCTTGCTAGTTCAATACGGTATTTGATTTCTGTTGTCTGGTCGATGTCGCTTGTTACCCAAGTGCCAAGGTTTTGACATTTGTAGGTTTTGGCATTTATATTTGGTTACTTTCTCGATACGGATATTGTCGATGCTAAGGTTAGTATTAGTTGTTGCTGATTTTGAATGTTATTTTGATGTTATCTAGTATCACCCGTTAAAACCCCGGTCACCCGTTAACAATCAGTCCTGCTTGCTCTTCTTCAGGAATTGCCTCCTGGAATATTGCCTCGGAGTACAGATTGAATAGCATTGGAGACAAAATGCACCCCTGCCTTAGAAACGTTTAATAAAGTTATAAAACAGTCGCCCCTTCGGGAACGCCTTCCATTGAACCATTTTCTATCGGTTGCTTTTGAAAGCGTCGAAAAATGGTCGAACTACTACAAAACTGAGTTGATAACTTTTTATTGAAAATACCGACAATTACCCTGAAAATGCCCCTGTGGACATCTGCTTATCAGTGGACTAAAAATAATAAACCAATTCTCATTATCGCCCAAGACGAGAGTCAAATTTGTAACAAAATTCCAGAAGGGTATTCAACCCAAGAGTCAGGAGAAATAAATGAAAACTTCTCAGACAATTGGGTCGACTTTGAAGAGTTTAAAAATAAGGCATTTTCAACCTGGATAAATACCATGTCAACTTCTCCGCATGAATGGATTCCAGGAAATTGGAATTGCCCATTTAAAAAAAACATGATTTGTAAACATATTATTGGGATAACCATTAGACTTAAATACGTCAAACCACCACTAGAAGCGCGAAATATAAGTATTCAAGGCAAACGTAAGAGTCCGTAAGAGTTAAGAGTCCGTCTAAGGCAAAAAAAGCTCTTATTGTGCAGTAGTAATAATACATACTACGATAGTACGGTATATTTACTATAATCTACTTCAGACATTTTTTTAGTTTTAAAGGGCTGCTTTTTAGGTTTGTAAATGTTTTTTCAGTTTGGTTTTATCGTTTACATTTTCAAAAAAATTATACCATGTTGTCCTAATGTTATTTATTTAAAAAATCCTTCTGTTAGAAAATAGTGCAGGGAATTAAAGAACCGGCTACATGATCTATGCCGTACATCTTTTTCGGTATATTGTAAGTTACGCCCTCCGATCATTAATTTATCATTTGCATTTCAATTTCACTATTATACCTGACCATATTGAATAAAAATACGTGTCATAAAGCTGTGTTAAACTTTAGTTTTTTTATGAATCAATATGGAATTTATTCCTGAACAAAATAACTGATCAAATAGTATTTTTCTACAAATCATATATTTTTTACCAGACAAAGATTAATTTTTATCTGGGAAAAAACACGCTGATCAAATTAAATTTACTACTTATAATATGTTTTTTTCTTAACTTGTCAATTGGATAATCTAACTGATCAACGATATGTAAGCCTTTCTAAATCTACAAATGACAATTTTTTGAAAATTGCGAAAAATTGACCAATAATGCAGTTTACGTCTGGATTTTTTCCCGTTGAATTGAACAAAAAAAAAGGTTTTTTTAGACAGGCTTTCTAAAGCCGCGCCCCTTCAGGTGCCGGCTGTAAGTGCGTTTTAATTTTTTTACTTTTTCTTCAATAACTAATAAAGGAAATTGTCATTTTCTGTTATAAAACTGAACGGGCCTTCGACCCGTGTCTGTCTGACGCTCGCAAGTCGCACACAATGTCCTCCAGGTGCCAAAAACAAGAAATTGTTTCTAGCACCTTCGAGGAGCAATTTTGGTCCGCTGCTCGACTTTTTTACTGCGTCCTCTTACCGCGTCGATTTCACGTCATACGGAAAAGAACGCGACCTTCGGTTCACTCAGTGAGGCGGAAAATGTAAGTGAAGAAAACCGTTTTTTCGATCACATTTTTGGACGCTGTTCTTTTGATTGAAGAGCACCGCGTCCCCAACTCGGTTCGTTTGATGCGAGATGTTTACCCGCAACGGGCGGTGGAAGAATGTGGGACATGTGTCATCCTATCCCGCTCTGGGTCAATTTTAACACTAAAATCGGAAAAACGCTGTTTTTCACCTAATTTGCTCCCTCTCCTGGGATAACCAACCGTCGGATCACATGTTTCGTGTTTCGTTCGACATTTAACCAACATTTAAGAGAATTAATAATTATTTTTAATAAAAATTCGTTTAAATAGTCTATGCTGCAATAAATCTGGCCATACCTGTATTATATAAAATGACTTAAATTCAAGTTTGCTGAACGCATATTTAATTTAATTATTACTATATATTTAGCTGCACATGGGACGTTCTTGTTTTATCTATTTAACGATATTTAATTTTGTTTCTTTTTAGTGCAAAATAATTTGCGAATTATAATGAAGATTTATATGATAACAATAAAGGTTTGGTGAGATTATGCTAGGTTAGATTCGGTAAGAAGATACTTGATAAATGGTTGGATTAGGTAACCTAACCTAACATACCTTAACCTTTATTAATACATTGACGGACAGTAAGAACAAGTGAAGTTCGAAAATTGACAATCTATGATTTTATAATTTTTAGAATATTAGAAGTATAAGATGAGATGTCATGGTTTGAACGAAATTAATAATAGAAATCAAAGTATTACTAACGAGATTATAACTACGATATCTTCAAATCTGTCAGTAGCTGGAATTATACGGATATCTTCTGTTACTCTTTGGCACACCCCGCTAAAGATGCATTTAAAATAAAATCATTTCTATTAGAAGTATAGTTATTTCTTTCTTCTTTCTGTTTTAATAAACTTAATTTTGATTATTTTGCTATTGTATTTATAAATGCAAAATTTTACTTTTTTTATTTCAATTTAATGTGTAAAATAAATAATAAACAAATACTTATTAGTAAAAACAATAAATATCGTTAAATGTAACAATAACAACTATAAATTCAAGAGAAAACAGGATTGCAGTACTCTTTTCACAACCACGTGCATACTGAAGCTGGAAGTCGTGTAACAGGTGGAAAACGCAATTCAAGCTACAGCTTTTATAACATAAAGTTTTATTAGTATTTGCAAAATACTAATAAAACTTCAGTGGCTTTCTGTCACCTTAATCATATGCGACAGAGTAGAAGAAAACAAAATTTAGTTATATAGTACAGATAAGACAATTGAGAAAAGTGACAATAAAACTAAAATCAAAATGTATGCTATAGCTAATATTCCTATAAAAAACTGTAATATGTTCGGAGTATGGCAGCCTTTGTAATGTAATTTCACGCGAGGTTGGTCAATATCATTTTATTTTCGTCGAATCACACAAACCAGCAGCCTGTAAACCGAGTGTAATAACGAGAAATCTGAGATTTGGAAATTGAAAGCTTTCTATCAAAAGCCTCTTCTAAATGGGTCCAACAAACTGAATATTCAATTAACTTTATTCTAACAAATAGACAGTTTAACAAAATCTGGTGTGTTAAAAAATAGACGCTTTTACAAAATAATTGTTGTTTTTTAAATTAGATAAATTTTTAAAGTAATTTAAATAAAAATGTTTAGATAAAAAAAATTATCGACGACCACTATTGTAAATGCCCATTATTGTACAGTTCGTGAACTATGTAAATACATCATAGCACACACGTATGTTATGATTGATAACACACATGTGCGTTTGGTTTACGATTCGTTGATTGGTTGAGAGCTGGCACTACGTGCTCATACGTTCAGCGGCCACCGTGTCACAATTCAAACTTAGTAAGTTCAAAACTAGTTTTTTAAACTAACGGAAATTGACATTGCATACATAGGGTTGCATATATCTATGAGCACTCTTATTCTAGTTTAACCCAAATAAGTATTAAATAATAAGGTATGAGGTTACGTTTTTCAAGTTAAATTATGTCGAGTAACAGTTATATATGAAAATACGACTGTTTGTTTATTATAATGTTAAATAATGATAATTAAATAAACATAACCTAATAACCTAACCTAATAAGAAATACATTTGTTACATCAAACATATTTTTCTTATTAAACAGAAAAAAAATAGTGTGGTCGTAGTTGTATAAAGTATAGTATATAACTCGAGTCGTAAGGCAATTACGTTCTCGCGGAAATACTTCTAACTGTAATTTTTTCGCTCGTACGTAATATGATTCTTACAACTCTTGTTACTTAATATACTATTATACATACAAAAGGTAAAGACAAACAATTAAAATATAGACAAACTATACAAGCCATAGGTTACTAACACCCAAATAACAACTAAACACATGGACTAGACTAGATAGAACATGAGATTAGTAGCTTAAAAAAACAGATTCGATTTAAAAACTGGTTCATAAGATTAGAAAAAACTAGAAAGTAAAGTCTTCCCGATCAGGACTTTCTGTTTGGTTTTTATTAGGAATGAATTAGGTATACCGAACTCCGTTCTCGTTCCAGATAAACCAACCGCATTAGGCTGTGATCACATTTGTAACGCACGTCTAGCATCGTATCTAATTAGGAAGTCTTATTTGAAACACATTCTGAAGCCACAGTTGCATGTTTTAACCTCAACCTAGCCTGGTTCGAGTTCTGTTTCTTTTTTAGGCAGCAGTTTGAAAACAAAACTTGGATGTGACGATCCCAACCTAATCTGGCACCAGTTCGGATTCCTCTTTACGCGTCGTTTTGAAAACTACACTTAGGACTGCGAATTTGACTTCCTTTTGAGAAAGCAGTTGGGTGAGTTAGCAGGATAGGATGGGAAAAAGTAAGCAAAACAATAAATTTCGATACCATAAGGACACTAAGTAAAGATACTTATTTTTATTACGAAAATATTGATAGTAACGAAACTCTATTTAAATGAGTCAGTAAGGCTAAATTAGTTTTTCTCTCTCCTATGGCTCTACAGCCCCAGGTTGGGCCTTGGCCTCTCTCAATTTATTTCTTCAGACGCTTCTGTCCATTGCTACCGTCTTGCAGTCTCTAATCCTTAGCAACCCTGTGGTATCTTCTTCTACCGCGTCCTCCCATCGTTTCCGTGGTCTGCCCCTCGGTCTTTTCCCAACGGTTTGCCTTGGAGGGTCCGTTTTGGCAGTCCTTCCTCATCCATTATCGTGACATGGCCTGCCCATCGTAGCCTCTATATCTTTGCATATCTATTTTTTATTGCCACCTGTTACCTCAGTGAATCTATTTTGTATTTGATCCTTCGAAATGTGTATTTTCTGAAATAAACTTATTATTACTGTTTAGATTTACTTAGTAATCGAATTAGTAGATTATTCTTTTATAATTACGTTGCCGTGCAATTGCCAAGTCATTATAATTATAATAGAAATAATGGTGTCTAATATTGATGCGGTCACTATAAATGTTGATAGGTAATTGATTAGATAACATTTTATAACAAAGTAGTTGAATAGGTGCTTCTACACACACACTAACTAAAATAACTGACTTGGTCTTACATGAGATCCCACAACGTTTTGTAGCGAAATGATGAATGAAAAAATGATGTGCGTTACGAGACTTGGCATTTTTTACTTTTTATGTTTTTGATGGGATCTCATTTCTTTTTGTAGGTCATGTTTTTTCTCTCGGGTAATATACCGTGTTCGTCAGCTACTGATTTTTTTAAAGCCCACTCCCTGTCTCTATTTCAAAGTTAGCAACAATACGTACAAGCGGGATGCGTTCGTTATAATATTATTTTCAATAATCCTTATTTTTCATATAATGGAAAATGAAATTTCGGGATTTTTTAATTTTTTCTTCCTTTATAGCGCTGGTTCTTAACCTGGGGTGCCCGCACCCCTGGGGGTGCTGGAAGGTATTTTTGGAGGTGCGGGAAATGTTTATACCCTTTGCTTAAATTAAAAAATATCTTTTAATGCCAATAATAGAAGACATAATAGAAGACAATAGAAGACAGACACTAAAGTCAGTCCGACAGTGGAGTCAGTCCACTAAAAGTAAGTATACAACTGGATGTGTAAACTGATGTTTATAATTGCAGCCAGCTCTTGGTATTTGTGCGATATGTAAAAGAAAAAGAAATGATAAAAGAATTCCTATATTGTGAGCCACTGGAGTTGACTGGAGAGGAATTGATGTTTTCAATCACATCAAATATATTTTTTTAAATATCAATTACAAATGAATGTGATTGGCTCTGTTGTGAATATGCACTGATGGGGTCCCAGCAATGTTAGGCAAAAAACAGGATATTTTTTCCAAAATGGAAAGAGAATTACCGCAAGTTACAATAACGCATTGCATGTTGCATCGCCATGCACTTGCGTCGAAAGCTTTGCCAGAAAGTTTAAAATAACACCTAATTACAGCAATAAATGTAGTAAAATATATCCGTGGACGAGTGCTGAATCATCGCATTTTTCGTACCTTTTGTGAAGAAATCGGTACTGCTTATACCGTACTTCTATATTACACCGAAATACTATGGCTCTCTAAGGACCTCAAAATTATCTTCATTTATTGGAAAACTGGAAATTTGGGTACGTCGAGTCGAAAATGAGAATTTTTAAAACTTTCCCTTGCTTGATTCAATTCTTAGAAGAAAAAGTAGAAAAGTAGAAAATAAACAAAAATACTATTATACCCGACATTGCAATACCTTTAAAACGATTGAGCGAATCATTCAATGGATATTTTTCTACTGGAAATATTACCACAACTCAGAGATGGATACTGGATCCATTTCTATATAACCTAATATTCGATGGATGATAGTGATTTAAAAAAATACGATCATATTGAAATGCGGGAAAGTGTACATATTCAAATGGAATTCGAACAATAAGAATTACAACAATTCTGGTGTAACCAGTTAGAACGTTAGCCACAGTTGGCGATAGAAGCACTGCTATTACTTCTACCATTTGCCACCACCTACCTGTGTGAAATGAAATTTTCATTGCTTTTGCATATAAAAACTAAAGCGAGAAATCACTTAAATGCAGGTGATGACTTACGCGTGTCTTTAAAAAAAAAGGGCCTAGCTTCAGAAGTATTATATTGAACAAGCAACAACAGCCTAGCCATTAATAAAAATAATATTGTTTTGTATTTTATATATAGAAAGTACTTTTTTTTTAATGAACAATAAATTTTAAAGGAAGGAAAATATCAAAAATCCCGAAATTCTTCGAAATCCTTATCCTTTAAATGAAAAATAATGATTATCTAAAAATAACCTTTAAAATTCATTTTACACCAAATCCTGTACCTTAGGTACAGGATTTATAATCAGTCACAGGATACTGGATTCAGTCACCGACTTTACCTCCCCGAGTAGACGTGTATCCATAGTCTCTCTCAAATGCGCAAACAAGGGCTACAGTATAGTCAATGTACATGCCCCAATCAACCAGGACAACAGACGCAATCAGACAGAACTGATAAATTCTGGGAAGACTTATCTTAGATATTATCTCTAAACTTCCAGAGAGACACACCGTCATACTGCTTGGTGACTTCAATGTACGCTAAATACGGTAAACGCTAAATACGAGATTTGCTGATGGATTACGGCTTTGTTTGAAAATTGCTGAAAAATGCAAAACGTTTTGCGAAAACAAAATCTAAAAGTAGCATTCAAACCTTTTTCAAAATTATCTCGCATTTTATTTAATGCTAAAGACAAAGTTGAGCGTGTAGCGTGTACGTTGGTCAGACAGGACAAAGTATCTCAACTCGTTTTTCAGAACTTTTTCGTGCCTTTTGTTTTAAGAAAGACAGAAATTTATTTTCAAATCATTGTCTATAATGTAATCATTAATTCCCCGAAATAGATAATCTAAAATTCTTGCATAATTTCAACAAAGGCCCTAGGCATTAGAAATTTTCAAACAAAGCCGTAATCCATCAGTAAATCTCCTTAACGAGCAAACCGTTCTAATATTTTGACAACTTGTAATATAACACAATCGTCTCCAGATAAGCTACAGACATTACTATCAAAAAATACACTACGCCCCGCCTTCACTTCAGGGACTCACAAGGCAAACTGGCTTACAACGACAAGGACAACCGCCACCTTTTGGCTCAGTACTTTAAAAATCTACTCAACTGTGACCCACCCAGCGAAGAATTCGACTATAAACAAACCACACCAAACCCGGACTCGCTTCCCCCTTCATTAGAAGAAGTTGGCCAGATCATTCAACTTCTTCAATTGGGAAGAGAGAAAAAATACAGAAACATAGTGGGCAATTATCCGGCGCATAAGCGTACCAACCGCAACGGAGAACGATTGGTGGATCTGTGTAGGACTTTTGAGTTGATCATGAAGTCCTCAGCCTTCACTTGCCAAGGAAGCAGAAGACTTGGATTTCAACTAATACCCACTTGGGTGAATTCCAGATAGATCATGTGGCCATTTCACGCAAATCTCAAAAGGAAATACAAAACGTGAAGGTACTAAGAAGCGCCAATCTGGACTCAGACCACTACCTCTCAAAGATCAAAATAAGACTCCAGCCTAAAAATACTAGATTACACAGAACCTCCAGAATCGTAAAATTTGACGTCGAGCGACTCAAGAACAGTGAAGGACTAAGTCAGAGACTGAACAACACAGACCTAAACAACTGGGACCATCTGAAGGAGACTCTTGTCAAGGCGGTCAATGAACTTGCCCCTCTCGCTAGAAGAAGGAAGCATCCGTGGTGGACTGAAGACTGTGACAATGCAATAGCTCAAAGACAGAAGGGGAATTCTAACAAAACCAAGGAAAATTGGCATACATTTTTGGAACAAAGAAAGGTTACAGCCAAGATAATTCGAGGAACCAAACGAACCTTCACACAAAACCAACTAACCCAAATCGAAGAGAGCTTTGCTAAGAATAATTCCAGAGATTTCTTTGGAACCTTTAAGCAGAAACTCAGAAAATACGCTACGCCCCGCCTCCACTTCAGGGACTGACAAGGCAAACTGGCTTACAACGACAAGGACAACCGCCACCTTTTGGCTCAGTACTTTAGAAATCTACTCAACTGTGACCTACCCAGCGAAGAATTTGACTATAAACAAACCACACCAAACCAGGACACGCTTCCCACTTCATTAGAAGAAGTTGGCCAGATCATTCAACTTCTTAAGAATAATAAGGCAGCTGGAGAGGACTCTATCGTTGCTGAACTGTGGAAAGGTGCTGGAAACAAAGCCGTGCGCAAGCTAATCGAGAACATCCAGGACATCTGGGAAACTGAGAAATTACCACCCGATTGGAAATCTACTTTGATCCATCCGCTTCACAAAAAGGGAGATTTTACGGATCTAAACAACTACCGTGGAATTTCTCTCGTCCCGGTAACATACAAGATCCTCTCGAAGGCGTTACAAACAAGGGCAGAAAATCAGTTGGATAGTCAACTGGGGAAATACCAGGGGGGCTTTAGGAAGACCCGATCCTGTGTTGAACAGATCCTCAACCTTAAAACTGTACTTGCATACTCCAAGATGAGAAACCGCAAGGTGGTCGTCACCTTTGTTGATTTTAGGAAGGCCTACGATTCCATCGATAGAGAAACGCTTAACAAAGTACTACAGGAACTAGCACTAGACAAGAAAACCCGCAGACTAATCCTAGAAACTTTGACCAACACCCAATCCAAGGTTAAATTTAGAAGCGAGATTTCAGAAAGCTTCGAAATAAAAACTGGAGTGAGACAAGGAGATGGACTTTCCCCACTTCTCTTCAACTGTGTCCTTGAAAAGGTAATGAGAGAATGGCGCAAAGAACTGAACAATTTGGGTGCTCAGAGTGGTATCTACCTGGGACGTAGGAACGATGGACTGGTTGTAGATTGCCTGGCTCTTGCAGATGACATGACACTGTTTGCTGATTCTCTTGAGATGGCAAAAATGTAGGTAAACTGTCTCAGAAAACAGGCTGCCAAAGTGAGTCTTCAAGTGTTCAACATCAAGTGTCTTCAACATTAGAGAAGCAAAGAAAGAGATGTTACTAGAACAGGGAAACATCAAGAGGTCTGAGAAATTTCTGAGAAGTAGAGGTCTGAGAAGTATCTGGGCGAATGGATTCAACCCAACTTATCAGAAAGAGCATCATTATCCAAGAGAGTCAGCAAGCTAGAACTAGCCTATCGACTGACTAAGAACACTTACAATAAGAAATGCCTGCCACGCAACCTGGAACTTAAGCAATACACATCAGTCTTACGACCAGAAGCCCTATATGCCATGGAGTGTCTTTCCTTGAACCGAGGAGGTCTAATAGGGAAATTGGAAATCAGAGAGAGGAGAATCCTCAGGAAGATTCTAGGCCCGGTATAGGAAGATGGGGAATTCCGGAGACGGCATAACTCTGAGCTCTACGAACATATTAAGATGCTCTCTGACTGTGCAAGGAAAAGAAGGGTAGCTTTCTATGGCCACATTGCAAGATTGCCTCCAAACCGGCCGTAACCAACCGTCTGTTCACCGTCTGGCAAAACAAGAAGCTTCGTACCACTTGGTTGACAGAGACCGAGTCTGTGAGACGCACTCTAAAGGAAGTCCGTGGATTTCAGGAAAAACCTCGAAGGAAAGGTACCCCCTGGACAGAAGAGAGAAAGGATTTACACCGGCAGAAGATGCGACAATACTGGGCAAAGGTCAAAGCCCAACAGTTGAACAAGCGTGGTCCAAAGTAGGCCTATTCGAAAGAAGAAGAAGAACAATAAATTTTGCAAAAAATTTATTTCTATACTAAAAAAATTAAACTCATTTTTCAATGGGTGCGGAGACCTATTTTCAGATTCAATGGGGCGCGGCTCACTTACAAGGTTAAGAAACACTGCTTTAAAGGCTAAAGGCTAAGTATAAATCAAAATCTGGAATTTGTAAGATTCCTAGAAGTGCCTTAGAATTTTGATGGTCGGTGACAAAATTAAGAAATTTTTAAATAATCATTATTTTTCATTTAATGGATAATGAAATTTCCGGATTTTTGATTTTTTCCTTTCACTATAGGCTAAAAGCTAACTAAAATTCAAAATCTGGAGTTTGTCTGATTGCTAGAAGTACCTTAGAATTTTGATTAACGGTGACAAAATTAAGAAATTTTTAAATAATCATTATTTTTCATTTAAAGTTAAAACTAGCTATACAAGACTAGGTAGGCAAGAATAAGTGTACTACACTGTAAAGACAATATAAACAGATAATATAAAAGACGGGCACAAGAGTAAAACTAATGAGTCAAGAATGGTCGCAATATATTTGAAAAAAAAAATAGGTGTTGTGTAATTTGAGGATGATATGTCCATATCTCAATTTTATTTAAAAATATTTAGAATGTGACATAGTTTATGAATACGAACGGAAAATCATCGTATCTGTATTTGAATGGATTTGTATATGAACGGATCTGGTTTTATATATCGGGTCCTCTATAACTCGATATTTTTTAGAAATTGAAAATACCAATAGACACACACACGGCACTGCGGCCCATGTAAAACCTTGGCTTCTTTGACTACCACCTTCCATATGTGTCTATTTACAGCTGTTATAGTTCAGTCTTCTTGTACATTATCTTTCTATCTTGACCGAGGCCGTCCTCTATGTCGTCTGCCCTCTGGTGTATTTGTAAAAATAGCTCTGGCTTTTCTGGTGTTTGGCATTCTCCAGACGTGGCCCACCCATCTTATACGTTCCCTTTTAATCTAACCAACCGATGTCTTGTTATTGTAATAGTTCTTTTATTTGAAGTTCATCCGTATTCCCCATCTATTGGCCGCTTCGGCGAACACAGGTCCATATATTCTCCTTAATAGATCCCTTCTTTCAAATCGATTTATTAGCTATAAATTTCTTTGTGAGAGAGTCCACGCCTCGCTTTTATAACTTACGACAGGTTTTACCACCGTTTTGTATAAGCGGAGCTTACATGCTCTCGATTTCAGTATACTGTGAAGCGCGAACATGCACCTATTACCTGCTATTATGCGTTGCTTTATTTTGCTGGACACGTCAATATTGTGGTTAATTGTAGTGCATAAATATTTAAAAGTATTCGTTTTACATAGTTGGAGGTTCTATGTATCCAAAATATCATTCTTCCTCTGTGTGACTCCACGCCAGATTGTTAGTGTTTTTGTTTTGTTGTCATTTACTCCAGTCTAGTTTGTTTTCCCGCCTATTCCATCTGATTCAGTATTTCTACTATGTCCCTTTCTATCCTTCCCATTATTACCACGTCGTCTACGTATGCTAGTGGTTGGGTGCTTCTGTTAAATAGTGTACCACTGGGGTTGATGTTAATTTTCCTAATGATGCCTTCTAATACAAGGTGAAACAGTGAGTGACGTTTCACAGTTCTGGGTATAATGAAATCTTTGGAGACGTTTTTAACGATCCTGCACCTGTATTTAGTTCCTATGAGTGCCGTTTTAACTAGCCTGATTAACTTTCTTGGGATCCCTAATTCTCTCAGTGTGCTCCAAATTGGTGTTACTTTTAATGCTGTCGTGGGCTGATTTATAGTCCACGTATAGTTGGATGACGCTAATATTATACTTCCAGCATTTTTCTAGAATGTGCCGGAAGATAAAAATTTGATCCGTGGTTGATCGTCCACTTCTTAAACTCGCTTGGTAGTGTCCTAGTTCCTCTGAGAGAGAATCAATCCGTTGGTTGAGGATGTGGGCGAACATTTTGTATGTAATATTCAGGAGACATATGCCTCTATATTTACTGCATTCTAGTTTGTTTGCTTTATTGTGTACTGGGCACATGATTCCGATTTTCCACTCATTAGGTAATTGTTTTTTCGGCCATATGTCTACAATAAGTTCGTGCAGAGCTTTGATTAGCTCATCGCCCCCTGCTTTGAATAGCTCTGCAGGTATTTCGTCAGGTCCGGGGGCCTTGTTATTTTTCGTGCGTTGTACAGCGGTCTCTACTTTAGTTCTGGTTGGTTTTTCGATTTCTTCTTCTTCCTGTGAGTGTTTTTCATTGTTGCTGACCTCATTTTCATCTATTTCCCCCTTTAGCAGTTCGGAGAAATATTTCGCTCGTTTCTAATTTTTTGTTTTATCACTTATAAATTGTCAACGCATTCGGGGTTGCAAGCCTTTCTTCATTTCCTAGTCTGTCTTGTACATATTCCGTACTTGGTGCACGGTATGGTATTCTTCTATTTGTTCTATTTTATTTTTCATAAATTGTATTTTCTTTCTTCTACACATTTTGTTAGCATTCCATCTCTTCTCAGTGTATTGTTCTGTTTTACTTCTAGTTCTGGTTTTCAGCATATCTGATTTTTCTCTCTCTTCTATCGCTGCCTTACATTCATTATCGAGCCATTGGTTATTGTTCCTTGTTGAGTTTTGTTTTCCTATCGTTGTTTTTGCTGCATCTATTATGAATTTATGTATAGTTCTCTATTGATTTTCTATGTCATTATTGTTCTGTAGCGTTTCATCCTGGTCTTGTATAGGTTTTAATTTGTTCCTGGTATTCGGTTCGATATTGCTCTATAGATGGTTTGTTAATGTTCCATTTCTCCTTATTTTCTCCTCTTTCCATATATGTTCTGGAGATTCATTCTTGTATTTTGGCGTGCAATAGAAGGTGATCTCAGGCCCAATCCGCCCCTTTTTGCATCTCACGTTCAGAAAACTTGTGGCGTGTCGACTGTCAATTAGCAGGTGAACAATTTGATTTGTAACACTTCAGTCTGATGTAGTCCCTTTATGGATGGGTTTATGTGGGAATAAGGTTCCTCCAACTCAGATTCCATAGGCAGTAGCAAATTCCAATAGTCGCAATCCGTTATTATTGCGCTTCTCAGGTAGGATGTGCACCAATTTTTTTTATAAACATTTCTTATTGCAATCTATAAATTAAAGATATTCAGCAATACGTTTGATATTATTATTGGTTTTGTACAAAGGCTGTCCAGTGACTGCCCCGTTTATTCTTTCAGCCTATTTAATCAGGTCTTGAGGAATCTTTCTCTTTAGTCGTCTAGCAACTGTTTCGGGTTCATCAGATTTACAGCTAGTATGTTTGGATGATTTGTGAGTAGCTCTTTATACACTTTTCTTCTTTCTGAAATTTTTTCTGTTACTGTTTTCATGCATAAGTCATGGTGGAGTCTCTTATTTGACAATGAGACGTACCAAGAATCGGTCGTTATCATTCTTAATAATTTTGATCGGAATCTTTGAATTATTTCAATATTTGATTTTGCTGTGCACCAATTGTTGGCATAAATATAGCCTCTCTGGGTGTACGGGTGTACGCCCTAGTAGAAGACGCACAAGCTAACGAAAAAGACCAACTTTATAACCAGCTCGAAGAGATAATCCATAATTGTAATCCCGTGGATATTAAAATCGGCTTGGAATACCTCAATGCCAAAGTAGGCAACTTTCTATTTCTTTTCGCGTGGCGTCTTCTACTAGGGTGGAACACGGATGTAAGCAAAAATATTTTTTTCGAGATTTAAAGTTGTAATAGGGGGGGGGGGGGCTTGGTGCATTATATTAAAGCTAAAATAAATATAATTTTTGAATTAATTTGATGAATATTTTCTGCCTCCGCACTGACGTCAAAAATTTAAATTTATTTATAAAAGTCTAGTACAGTTATGGCCAAATATTAAGCTTAATTTAATGATAAATGGGTGATAAATGTTACGCAATATATAGTTCAGATATATATTAATCATCTTCAATCAAAAATAAAAAAATTTTTTATAAAAATATTATTAAAAAAGAAAACAATTAATTTTCTCGAAAAAATTTCTCAAATTTAGGCATTACGTTTTATGATTCCAATTTGGCTCTTATTGCACCTAATCGTGACTTTTTTTATGCAATGAGAAGTGGCAGCTATTGTCGTCAATTTTACAGCCCGTTCAACAGCTTGAGTTTACATGGTGGCATGGAAGCCTTAAAAACAACACTTCACCCTCACCACCTGATTAAATGATAGACTGATTTTCTTGGTTAGGCAAGTTTTTCATAATCGATGGTTCACTTAATATTTTTTGCCAATTGGTTAAATCAATATCAAATAATATTAAATCAATAGTTGCAGTAAAAAAGCAAAAGTGTATAGGTTAGGGAATGAAAGGATAGTGAAAGAGGTGTTCAATAGTTTAAGGAAGGAAGGTATCGGAGGGATTTGACCAACAAAATGAATGGAAAAAAATGTATGAACGAGTAGGGTGGTCGAAAGAGGAGGTAGAAAGGATGAAAAGGGAAGGCGTAAAGTGTGAAAAAATGTTGGGTGAAAGGAGTAGGGAGATAGAGCTGCAGATAAGACAAAGCCGTATAGACGAAAGCAGGTACAATCGGGAGTACAACAAGGTATAAGTGTACGGCAAAATCCCTTTGTACCTAAGCAGAGAGTCCAGCGGTAGCCAGGTTTCGGTGCGACATCGAAGAAAACGGAAGAAGGTACTGGTTGAATGAAAGGGAGAATTTGTGTACCATATGCGGAGAGGGTACTGACAGGTGGGCACATTGGATTGAAGAGTGCAAAGGGATAACATGGGGAGTAGGACGAGTCAGGTAGCGGATGGCACATAATGCGGGAAATTTTAGAGAGGAAGGGAGTGATTGTGGAAAGAGTTTAGGTAGGGAGAAAAGTTAGTGCGGGCGAAAAATTATTGTTTTTTTTTTGTTTCTTTAAAGTGTAGTTTTTTTTAAGTTTGAGTATTTGGGGTATTTTTGGGTCGGGTTATTAGTTATGTTCTGTTTTTTGTTTTTTTTTATTGCTTCCTTAGGTTTTTTTTGTTTTGTTTTTTTGTTTGTTTTGATCTGTTGTATTGGTAGTCTTATAGTAATTGTTGCAAATATGCCAATAAAGGTAAATAATAATAATTTAAAAAAATATTAAATCAATATATGTTGAAGCATTGAAATTTATAGGCGGCAATATAGACGACCCAATCACTGCAGCTGCTCTATCTCATACGCCATGCCTGTCGCAGGTCTTCGAAAATAGTAGGAAAATCGACGCATACTTTTTTTTCGGAATGCTTTTGTTTATGTTGTTAGTGGAATTATTTGAACTACTACGACTTTCAGACGCTGACGATACCGGAGAAGTATACCCTTATATACGATACCCTTAAAAGTATTTTAGGCTGTAGTTGGGTGGTTTCCTCAGTCCTGTTTCCTCTTTAGGATCTTTTGCAACTTCTCCCTAACACTTACGTCGATTCCACCTATTACACTGGCCTACAAAAAAAATATTTTGTTTTGGTGCAGCTCTGTTTGTAACTGTGGGCGGTAAGGTAGTTGGCATGAACTATATTTCCGTTAGTTAATGTCAGCTGACAGCTCTGGTTTACCTACTACCCTCATTTTAATTCTTTTCCGGCATTATTTAGCTTCAAATGAAAAATATAAAACGACATACAATACTCAACATTATGCCAGTGATTTGATTTGTCCTAGTTTGGAGTACCAAAAACAAATTCTTCAAAGAAAAACTACATATACCCTAGAATGGTCATAGGAGACGAAGATGCTGTTCTAGAAGACCTTAAACTTGTAGGAAGAAGTCTTGGTAAATACATCGATACTCCAAACAGCGAGTCTTCTTCTTTAAGTTCCATGTCCGTTCCGAACGTTGGTAACCATCTGGGCTATGATGACTTTAATCACTGCGGCACGGAAAAGTTCTGTTGTCGTCATGCCGAACCAGGTTCTTAGGTTTTTCAACCAAGATATTCGTCTGGCGCCGATTGACCTCTTTCCTGCCACCTTTCCCTGGATAATCTTCTGCAGCAAATGAAATCTATCTTCGTTTCTCATGATGTGGCCAAGATATTCTAGCTTTCTGCACTTGACTGTGTTTAGAACCTCTCTCTCCTTGTTCATTCTATGGAGGATCTCATCATTGGTTATTCGATCCCTCCAGGAGACTCTCAGCATTCTGCGATATATCCACATTTCAAATGCCTCTAACTTTTTGCTGGTGGCTTCTGTCAGTGTCCACGATTCCATTCCGTAAAAAAGAACCGAAAACACATAGCATCTCATCATTCTCAGCTTTGTAGTCATTGTTAGGTTGTGGCTTGTTAGTACAGATGGCATTTTGGTAAAAACAGATCTTGCCTTTTCAATGCGAATTTTTATCTCCTGAGAGTGATCCCACCGATCATTAACATTTGTGCCAAGATATGTATACCTCTCCACCCGTTCGATTGGCTCTTGATTGACAGTAAGTTCACAGTTTTCAATATAGGACTTGCTGATGACCATAAGTTTTGTCTTCTTGATGTTAATATCCAAGCCATATTCTGTGCTCTTTTCTACAAGTCTGTTTATTAGATGTTGTAGTCCTTCTATACTATCTGCAAACATCACTGTGTCATCTGCATATCGTATGTTGTTGATTTTTTCGCCATTGAGAGAGATGCCAGCTTCACACTCTTCCAGAGCTTCTTTAAATATGTATTCAGAATAGATGTTAAAAATAAGAGGGGACAATATACATCCTTGTCTCACTCCTCTCATTATGTCTATTTGTTCGGTCTTTTCTGTCTCTACTCTCACTACGGCTTTTTGGTTCCAGTAGAGGTTCGTAATAATTCGTAGATCCTTGCCGTCCATCCCAGTTTCCTTTAAGATGTTAATCATTTTTTGGTGTTTGACCCTGTCGAAAGCCTTCTGGTAGTCAACAAAACAGGCAAAAATGTCGCAGTTCATATCTCTGCACCGTTGAAATAGTACTTGCGTGCAATATAATGCTTCTCGTGTGCCCATCGCATTTCTGAAACCAAACTGAGTTGGTGATACTTGTTCTTCGCAAACTCTGTAAATTCTTCTGTGAATTATTTTTAAAAATAATTTGAGAAGGTGACTCATGAGACTTATAGTTCTGAACTCTTCACACTTTGCTTTTGGTTTTTTGGGTAATGTTATAAATTCTGACTTTAGCCATTCTTGTGGTATATTTCCAGAGTTATAAATTTGGTTGAATATTTTTGTCAGATTTTTTACCCTGTCGTCATCCAGTAGTTTAAAGAATTCCGATTGGATTTCATCTGGTCCAGGTGCTTTACCGTCTTTCATTGTTTTTATTGCCTGCTTTACTTCATGCATCAGGATCTCCGGTCCATCCGAGTTGTTTATGGATGGAGGTTCCGCTCTAGTATCATGAAACAGTTGTTCAATATATCTTCTCCATGTTTCCTTTATGTCACCTGTGTCAATGATCAGTTTTCCTTCGCCATCCACCAATTTATTTATCGTTCTCGGTTTTGTTCTGCTTGTCATGTCTCTAATTTTTCTGTGCACGTTAAAGCTATCGTACTTGTCTTGGAGTTCTTCAATCTCTGTGCATTGACCTATATGTTCGTTCTCCTTGGCTTCTCTGATTTTATCTCTGATACTCCTCTTTATTTCTGCATATTCTCTCGTATTGTTGCTGTTTTTTAACGATCTTCTCTTTTCCATAAGATACAGAATTTCATCCGTCATCCATGATTTTCTTTTAACCTTATCAGCCTTCAAAAGTTCTTCTTTAACATCCTTAACAGTGTGGACCAATAACTCAATTTCCTTTTCAAAGTCCCCATCTTCTTGTACTACTCTGTATTTGCTGTTAATCAGTTCTCGAGCTCTAGCCTCTATTGCTGGTATTTTAAGCTTACGTAGATCGTATTTGTTTATATTGTTTTTTCTTTTTATGGCTTTCATTGTTACTTTGAATACACCAACCACAGGGTTATGATCTGATTGGATATCGGCTCCTGGATATGTTTTTACGGAAGTGCAACTATTTCTATGTCTTCTATTAATTAGAATGTAGTCAATTTGGTTTCGGATTATTTTATTGGGAGTATCTCCAGGTGCTTTCCATGTATATAGTCTTCTTGCTGGAAGCTTGTATCAAGTGTTTGCTATCACAAATTCATTCTCTTCTGCAAATATGCTCAACAGATCTCCTCTTTCGTTTCTTTCTCCCAGACCATATGGACCTATATACTCGTTTGTTCGTCCTCTACCAATTTTAGCATTAAAGTCTCCCATTATTATTGTCAGGTCTTGCTTTGGTAGTACTTTAAGTATTTCAGTTATTTTTGCATAGAGTTCTTCTACATCTTTATCACTTGTATCAGATGTTGGTGCATATACTTGTATTATATTGCTTTTGGCAGGTCTGGCATCCATCTGAAGCAGCATTAATCTTTCCGAGATTGGCACGAAATTTGTCACGCATTTAACTATTGATCCGTTAACAATGATCCCCACACCATGTTTTTTCTCTTCGGTTGTTGTTCCAGAGTAGTAGATACGATGATCTCCAATATCACTATAATTGAATCCATTCCATCGCATCTCACTTATTCCCATTATTTTTATGTTCATTCTTTCCATCTCCTGGATAGCGTTGTAGATTTTTCCAGGGTGTGCCATCGTTCTTACATTCCATGTGCCTAATCTCATGTGTACGTCTGATCGTAGTTTTTTTCTCGTCGCCTCATTCTTCAAAACTGTCCCCCCTGGAGATCCGATCGGGGGACTTTTTACTCCGGAATATTCTGTTTTGATTGTCATGATGCCGTGATAGTTATACTAGAGAATCCCATTATGGGCTTTACTGCAGTGGTTTCTCGGGGCCTTCTGCATCCCTATGCCGTTGACCCTGCAATTGGGTTCTTCCGCCTTTGGGGTCAGTTTCCTAGCCCCAGAGCAAAGAGGTGCCCTAATTCTTCTTAACTCATCCACCCTAAGCTGTTGGTCAACAAGATACAACTACTTATACCGGTAGTTTTTCGGTAATACCCTCACTTGGTTTAGTCTGCGGACCAACGCAGTTTACCAGGGTGTGGCGCTTGGAGCCAACAAGTGAGAGCTGAGGACATTGTGGAGCCCAGTACTTGAAAACCACCTATGCAAATGCTTGGTGTGGCCGTTTCCAATGTAAAGGTGCTACTCCTACATTGCCCCCCATACACCCCAACAGCGAGTACAACGCTAATAATATTTTTAGTATCTTTCATCTTAATATTAGAAGCATTAAAAGAAATTTTGAGGAATTTTTACTTACTTTGTCAACATATAATATACATTATGATATTATTATTTTAAGTGAATGTTTTAGGATAGATACACTAGAGCAAATTAATATTCCGGGTTATGAAACATATTATAACAATGCTGATTTTAACAAAAATGACGGGGTCGTAATATTTTATAAAGAAAATTTTAATATCATAATTACTAGTCTTAAACTCGTTAACTGTGGAGTTACATTAAGTATTTTAAATACTACTGTTGATGGTACATCGTTTCAAATTATTGCATTATACCGACCAAATCCATCTAATTTAATATCATTTTTAGAAGAAATTGATAACTACCATGAATTAAACCCAGAACATATGCACTTTCAATTGCTTGTAGGAGATATTAATATAGACATATTGGATAGAGACGTAAATACTAATAAATATATATCTGTGATGGCAAAACATGGATTTTTACCTTACATACAACTGCCGACTCGTGTAACTAAAGACACATCTACTTGCATAGACCATATATTTATTAAGCAGAAACATGTAAGAAATATAAGTATTAATTCATATATATTAACGTGTAGTATCACCGATCACTATGCTGTAATGGCTATATTTTATAAAGAAACACTTGCTCGGATCCAAGAAAATAAAAACGAAGGAACTCACACAATCAAAAAAATAAATACCGAAAAATTATTATCATTAATAGAAAATAAAAACTGGACTAAGGTCATTGCAGCAAATAGCACTCAAATAGCTGCAGATGCTTTTACAGACATTTATCAGCATTTAATAAATGAATGCACAGTAATAAAAAAATTTCAGGGAAAAAAGGTTAAAAAAATTAAGCCTTGGATTACGGAAGGCCTTACAAGGTCCATTATCATAAGAGATAAATTAAAAAAACGATTATGTAATAATTTCTCGGTAGCTTTAGAAAAACAATATAAAGATTATAGGAATCGACTAAATAGTCTTTTAAAAAAATGTAAACACAGCTACTATAAATACATAATAACACAAAATCAAAATAACATGAAAAAAATATATCAAGTAATTTCTGAAGCAACAAATGAGAAATCTAGAAAAAGTACAATAAGCTTAGATATATGCGATGACAATGGACAAACTTTTAATAGCAATAAAGAAATGGCAAATTTTTGTAATGAATATTTCACTAACATAGGCACTAAAATGATTGAAAAAATTAATATTCCAGACGATTTCTCATTAAATAGTATTCCCAGAAATAATAACTCTTTATTCTTAACTCCTGTTACAGAAAATGAAGTATTCCTCCACATCAATTCATTAAAGAATAGTAGTGCGCCTGGTTGTGATGGAGTCACCCCGCTTTTATTAAAACTAACTGCAAAATACATTCTACACCCTCTTAGCCATATCATTAACTTAATATTTAGTAATGGAAAATTTTCCAAACAATTTAAAAACTCAGTGATAATCCCTATTTACAAAGCAGGTGACAAAAATAAAATATCAAATTATCGCCCAATTAGTTTAAATAATAATTTTGGAAAAATTACTGAAAAATGCCTAAAAACACGCATAATAAACTTTCTAAATAGCAACAAAATATTAAGTGAATATCAGTATGGGTTCCGAGAAGGCAAAAGCACATCAGATGCCATGTATGAGGTTATTAATGAAGTTTCAAGCAATCTTAATGACAGTAAAAAATGCATAGCAGTATTCTTGGATTTGGCAAAGGCCTTTGACACGGTACATCATAAAAAATTACTACAAGTGTTAGAGCGATATGGAATTCGTGGTAGTGTATCAAGACTTTTCAGAGATTATCTAAACGACCGCTCACAATATGTGAAAGTCAATAAAAGTCTAAGTGAACCGCAACTGGTGAGAGTGAGTGTTCCTCAGGGGACAGTTCTAGGTCCTATACTCTTCACCATTTATATAAATCATCTATTAACACTTAACATAGATAGCAAAGTAATATCATATGCTGATGACACTGTTGCCATATTTAGTGGATATGATTGGGAAGTCACCAAGAAAAGCATTCAAGAAGGTATGAATGTCATAAAGATGTGGTTGGATGGGTATCAGCTGTCCCTAAATGCAGATAAGACCAATTATATAGCATTTACCATCACAGATATAAACAGACCCAAATTTCACAGCATTAATATTAAGGGCATTGGAGACATAAAAGAAGTTGAAAATACTAAATATTTAGGAATTATTATAGATAAAAATATAAAGTGGAACCAACATGTAGCATATTTAACAACGCGAATTAGAAAACTAATTTACAAATTTTATCAGTTATGGGATATCTTGAGTAAAAATATATTGATTTTGGTATACAAATCCCTAGTAGAATCACTTTTAAGATATGGAATTCTGGTTTGGGGAGCACTATATGAAAATTCATTAAAAACCTTGTCTACAATTCAAAATTATATACTGAAAATTATTTACAAAAAAGGTAGGCGATACCCAACCAGACTACTTTTTGAAAGGGATATATGCAATATAAGATCGCTGTACTTTCATACGTTGGTAATATTTATGCTTAAAAAGAACGTTTAAAAAATCGTATCTTGCATAATATTGTGACTCGTAGTATGACAGACAAATTGCTGGAAGTATCTAACTCTTATAAAAATGTACAAGCAAGATTTGCTTACCATCTTGCCCCAAAAACTTACAATTTATTACCCTTGAGTATTAGAAATATTAAAAGTTACAAAAAATATTCAATGCAATGTAAGACGTTTATAAATGACAACTATGTTTCATTCATAAAACTAATTGATTAATTTACTCTACTTTGTATTTATAATTAAAAAATTGTTTGATTTAGTATAGGAAAAATATTATCCAATTGTTAAAAAAAAAACTATGATATGATAAGTACGTTCTGCACAAAACAAGTGTTAAATCACTTAGGTGCATATTTGTAGAAATCAATATAGTAGTAGGTATCACCAGCGAAGTAATTTTTAAACATTTTGCGTTGTTTATTTTTATTTTTATTATATTAGGTGATGACCCTCCACTGAATAAATAAATAAATAAATAAATAAATAAATAAATAAATAAATAAATAAATAAATAAATAAATAAATAAATAAATAAATAAATAAATAAATAAATAAATAAATAAATAAATAAATAAATAAATAAATAAATAAATAAATAAATAAATAAATAAATAATTTAAAAACAGTGAACTTTTCAATAACTCCTATGATATTTATATTATTATTTTATCATGGCAAGTAAGTTAAGATGTTGTGCGAACGATCCTGATGTGTTTTGTTACATTTGTGGTGAATACATATTGAAAGATCAGCGAAAATCTATTACTGACACTGTAATTCGCTTGTATTTTGCTTACTTCGGTATTGAAATTCGCAACCAAGATAAAGTGTGGGTGCTTCATAGTGTTTGTAAAATGCGTATTGAACATTTGCGACAATGGGAAAAAGGAACGCGAAAATCTTTGAAGTTTGGAGTACCAATAATTTGGCGTGAACAAAAAAATCATCATGACGACTGTTATTTTTGTATGACGAAAGTAGTGTAACAAAAACAATCGGCACAAGTGGAAGTATCCCAATATTTCTTCAGCTATAAGACCTATTCCTCATTAAGACATTGCTCGAATACTAGTTTTTCATCAGGCAGTACAGGACTCTGAAGAGGATCAAATAGAAGTTTCTGAAGAAGATGATGATTTTGAATACTGTGCAGAATCACCAAATCCTAAAACATTTTCACAAGGTGAGCTGAATGATCTCATCAGAGCCTTAGATCTTTCAAAAGAGCGTGCTGAGTTGCTAGCATCAAGATTAAAAGAAAAAAAAATGCCTTTCGTCTGGTGTACGAATTACTTCATATCGCACGAGAGAACAAAACCTATTGCATTTTTTTTTCTTCTGATGAAAATTTGGTATATTGTAATGATGTAAACGGCTTGCTGACTTTCATGGGCTTGAAGACTTTTATGCAAGTGATTGGCGTCTCTTTATTGACAGCAGTAAAAGAAGTCTCAAAGCAGTCCTTTTACCTAATGGCAATAAGAATGCTTCTATTCCACTTGCCCATTCTACATCTATGCAAGAAGAATATGAGGTAATTTATCAGTTCTTTTACAGAAAATAAAATATTTTGAACATAATTGGGTAATTTGTGTTGACTTGAAGATGGTTAATTTTTTGTTGGGTCAACAGAGTGGTTATACAAAATACCCTTGTTTTATTTGTTTATGGGACAGTCGAGTTAAATCAAGTCATTGGACCCAAAAAAATTGGCCTGCCAGAGATTTTATCGTTGGTGAAAGAAATGTCATAAATCAGCCTTTGGTTTCCCAAACAAAAATCATTCTTTCACCTTTGCACATAAAGTTAGGGCTCATGAAGTAATTTGTTAAAGCTCTGGACCAAAATGGTCGATGTTTTAAGTTCATTTCTCAGAAATTTCCTGGACTGAGTACTGAGAAATTAAAAGCAGGAATTTTTGATGGGCCTCAAATACGTCAACTAATTAAATACTCTACACATTTTGAAGCTTCTATGAATAGAAAAGAACAACTTGCGTGGAAATCTTTTGTAGCGGTTGCACAAAACTTCCTTGGAAACTACAAGGCTGATAACTATAAAGAGTTAGTCGAGGATATGCTTCTCAACTTTAAAAATATAGGCTGTAATATGACCATAAAAGTGCACGACCTCCATAGTCATATAGATCACTTTCGACATAATTTAGGAGATCTTAGCGAAGAACAAGGAGAACGCTTCCATCAAGATATAAAAACAATGGAGAAGAGGTACCAAGGCATATGGGACATTCATATGATGGCCGATTATTGCTGGGGTCTTATGCGTGACTGCCCAAGACAATTACACTCAAAAAAATCACTTAAAAGACAATTTCTTGATGTATAATTCCAAAATTAATTGATATTTTTGTAAAAATGTGTTTTTTCTTCTATCTTATAAACCAGAGTTCATACAAAAAATTCGACTGGTTTTCTTGTATCAGCTCACAAGACATACTTAGAATCAGGTCTAAAATCTTCGGCACCAAAATGTGTGTAGGCCAGTGTTATCATACTTCGAGAGGTTCCTTGATCAATTAAAAAAGTATGTTCTTGTTTGGGAACCTTTTTATCCTTGCGACAGATACATTGAGATAAATCTTTACACTTGCACGCTGCAATATCAAAAAGTACCTTACTACTTTGTCGACTTTTTCGGAGAGAGCTTTTAGACAGACTGGAGTAGGTTTTTGGATTTTAAATGGTATGCTTTTAACATATGTACGACCTTTGTTGTTGTTACTATCGGAATAGATGCAGTTTGCCATATATTTTCAATTCTGGATGTCACTATATCTGCAATTTCTGGAAATGTGGGCAGTAGTGGGCAGTGTGGGCAGTAGTTGTCTTGTCCATTCATAGTATTTTATTACATCTTCGTAAGTAGGTAGAATTTTGTCTTTTATCTCCCAAATATCAGCAAAAATAGGACATTTAAAGACACTTCGTGTTCTTTGCATGTTTTTTTCGAAACAAAATTGACATTTGGTTACTTGTTAAAAAATAACTAGCGCAAGTCCAATTCTAGCCAAAACCAATAGTCTGACACGACAAGGGTTCTAATTGTCCCCTCCTGCGCTCCCTTACCCCCATTATTTTACATTATAAACTTAAGATCATGCATTTTTTTGTATAGAAAATAAACTGTAGTTATAATAATTTCTTGGAATAAAATTCAATGACGTTGCGGAGGCTATTACTATAAACTAAATCAAATAATATTTTGCATGGATTAATTTGAGTCTACAAGGCATCGATTTTTCACTATTAGATTACTCATATCCAAAAAATAATAATATTTCGCGCTAGATTGTAGATTGTAGATATGGTGGTGACGACTTGTACTGCGACCTTTATAGATCTATTGTACCCCACACTCCTCCTACAAGTGTTGGTGTACTTACCCATTTAGAGCGCCTCCTCTAATCCTGATTCCTTTTGGAATTTCAGTATCTGGGTGGGATTCAAGACCTGCAGCTCCTCTGTGTTCAAGCAGTAGGCCCCAAGGTATATCTGTCTCTTGCGGAGTAATGCTCCACAGTCTTTCAACAGATGTATGGGGGTTTCCTCTACTAAGCCACAGAATCTGTAGCCGTCATCATCCTCTAGGCCTAGGGCCTTGAGATGTTTCCTAAGTCTGCAGTGTCCCGTCAGGACTGATGTCAAAATTCTAAGCTTGTTCCTGCTTAGTTTCAGGCAAGCTTTTGTTCTCTTCTGGTTAAAAGATCCCAGCATCACTTTGGATTGCCTTAGCCCTGGAAGTTCTTTCGAGGTTTTCATCCATTTTTCTCTTGCTTCTTTATCTAAACTTTTGTGGATGTTGTTGACACTCATGCCGCAAAAGGGTTCCGGACCTATAAAGGGGCTACTGGATCCCTTGTTTGCTAGGTGATCGGCTTCTTCGTTTCCGTCTATACCAGTGTGTCCTGGTACCCAATATAGCGTTACTTTATTATCCCTGCCTAGCTTGTGCAGCTTCCCCACACAGTCCCATACCAGTTTGGATTTGATGGTGTATGAGCTAATGGCCTTAACGGCTGCTTGGCTGTCTGACAGGATAGCAATTCGTTTTTTGCGATAATTCCTGTCGAGGTTAAACTGTGCACTTCTTTCGATTGCGTGTGCCTCTGCTTGGAAGATACTTGGGGATGTTCCCATGGATTCGAAGTACCTGGTACGAGGTCCAAACACTCCTGCACCAGTACCTTCCTTTGTCTTTGAACCATCTGTATACCACTTGATGGCATTTTGCTCTATGTGGTATGCAGAGGATTCGTCGCTCCAATCGGCTTTACTACTGCACATTGCTGTGTAGTTTTTCTCGAAGTGGTATTTGCATACCATTTCGTCTTTTGGTACTTCCAGCCAGGTGATCTTGGCAGCGAGGCTGTTTCGGTTTCTGCTCCCGATTATTTTAGCTCTGCCCATTCTTTCCTTTCTGAACCTTATGATCGCCGATCTGGCAGCCCTTTCGACCACAAGGTGCAGCGGAGTCAGATCCAGCAGCAGCTCCAATGCTGCTGTCGGACACGACCCCATCGCCCCCGTGATGCAGACACACGCCAATCTTTGAATCTTTTCAAGCTGTTTCCTCATAGAGGCCAGCTTGATTCTACTTGCCCACGCAACTGCCCCATAAGTGATTGCAGGTCTCACTATCATGATGTACATCCATCGCAGGATAGTGGTGTTACAACCCCACGTTTTTCCTGCCAGATTTCTGCACACCATTAGGGCGCATTTGGCTTTACCTACCGCTGCCTCAGCGTGTCTATTCCATAGGAGTTTGCTATCTAGTTTGATACCCAGATACCTTATCTCCTGTTGGTATTCTACTGCCTTCCCATCTATGAGTATGGGATGTAAGCAGTTTAGTTTTCTCCTTCTAGTAAATGGTATCACCGTAGTTTTGCTCGGGTTGAGTTTCAGTCCCACTGTTTGACACCATCTACTAGTTACTTTGAGGCCACTCTGAACAATTTCATAGAGCGTTCCCTCAAATTTCCCTCTAGCCATTATGACTATGTTATCGTCGTAACCTTGACATTTGATGTCTAGGTCGTTTAGCCTAATCAGTAGTTCAACAACTACCAGGCTCCACATTAGCGGTGATAGTGCACCTCCCTGTGGGCACCCTCGAGTTGTGGAGATCTTAATGGTGTCTTTTCCCACTTGTGTCTCCGCCGTTCTAATTCTCAGCATTTCTCCCATCCACTTTGTGATAGTGCTGTTTATATTCCTTCTTTCGAGGGCCGCCCTGACAGCCTCGTGTGAGGTGTTGTCAAAAGCTCCCTCTATAACCAAGAAGGCACATATCGCTACTTCCTTTGTCTTTAGAGCTGCTTCTATTTCGTTTGTCAGCTGATACAGGGCGGTTTCTGTGGATTTCCCTGCTCTGCAAGCATGCTGACTCCTGTGTAGTGGTTTACCTACCAGCACTATAGTCCTAAGGTAATTATCAATCACCTTCTCCATTGTCTTTAACATAAAAACTTCTAAAGATATTTAGAAGATACGGCATTAGTTCTCTCTCTCCCTTTTGTAAGAAGGCAGGAACTAGTCCGTCCACACCTGGGGCCTTAAAAGGCTGGAAAGTGCCGATAGCCCATCTGATTCGGTTTTCCGTACAGATGGACGCTGCCAGTCGGCCCGACTTGGTTTCCGTGGTTGCACCAAGCCCTCGGTCTCCCTGTATCCTCTACATCCCGGAAAATGGGTTTCTAGTTGGAGGAGAGCTCTTTGCTCTTTATCCTCCGTGAAGGTCCCATCCGGTTTCTTGAGAGTCGTTGTCAGTTCCACTCTATCCTTCGCTAGTGCTTTGTGCAGTCTAGCTGCCACCGGCGTGGATTCTATGTTTTCACAGAAGGTCCTAAAGTTTTCCCTTTTTGCCCTTCTGATCTCTTTGTTGTTAATTTCCGTATTGCTTGGCTTTGTTGAAAAGCCTACGTACTTTTGCTCTTAATGTAAACAAATTTTTGTTCCACCATTTTTTGGTCCTAATGCTCCTTCACGGTTTTTACCGGGCAGCTGGATTCAAATCCGTGGTGATCCGTGGTGATTTGTAGCAATCACCGTGGTGATTGCTACATTTATTTCTCTTACAGCCTGATCCAGCACGGTGTAGTGTTTGATACTACCCCGCACTGTCACCTGCTCTAGGTTTTCTTTTAGTTGGGAACTAAACATAGGCCACACAGTTTTTCTGGGGTTTCGAATGGGGCTGTTTTCCTCATTCGCTCCTTCCAGCTCAAACTCTATGATGCTATGATCTGACATTGAGGGCTCACTTAAAACCCTCCCCTTTTTAATTAGTTTACTTACGTTAGCGCTACCTACCGTAATATTCAGTACCTCATTTCTGACTTTAGTGACAAATGTTGGTGTGTTCCCATCGTTGTACATAATTAAGTTCTCTTTAATGAGGTATTCTAAAAGGAACTTACCCCTCTTATTAGTGTCCGTGCTGCCAGACATCTCATTGTGTGCGTCCGCGTCACATCCCAGGATGAGTGGCAGCCTTCTCCTAATACAGTGTTCCACCAGCTTTTGTACTTCAATGGGTGGTATGCTATAACCATCGCCAGGGAAGTATGCTGATGCGATCACTGCTTCGCGGAGGAGACCCTCGGTCTTGATGAGGGCCTGAATCGGAACTAAATCCCGCGTTAAAAATTCTGAAAGACATAAGTAATTTATGCCCTTTCTTACCATAATGCAAGTTCTAGGGAAGACCTCACGGCTGTCCCATACCAACTTACATTCCCTGTTGTTAAGGCCTCTGATCTTACCTCCGTAGGTCCAGGGTTCATGAAGCAGCGCTAGCCCTAGGTGCTGCTGGTGAATATCCTAGCCATCACAGCTGAAGCTGTTTTGGCATGATGGATGTTCACTTGGGCTATTTTGGTGCGCCTGCTGGTCATTCTTGTTTTGTGACAGGAGGCGGCAAGTCCTCCTCTGTCCCTACAAGCACATCTACCTCTGCCTCCGTAGACATGGCTGGACTGCTCATGTCTACGAGTGTGAGGTCAAGGTCGTCTTCCCGGGAATCCGGGCTGACTTCCTTGTTCTCTGTGTCGGTTAGGTCCCGCACATATGGATTATTTTTACATCTGGCAATCATATAAATCCCACGAGTGGCAAGGGAACCACGAGTGGCAAGGGTCCTCCACGTCAGAGCCCCGCTTGACATGGTAAGGCTTGATACCTTCTGAGGTCGCCAGGTATCAGAGGGGCTCCGTTAGCGATGGCCGTTTGCCCTTGGCCACCAACCAGTCTTTCCGGCACGGGTCGCATGACACCTTGGAAAAAGGGTTTGGAAGTTCTTGGTTGTTCGCTCTCCGCTGACCGCTCCGACCGGAGTTGTACTCTGGTCGGTAACGTCTAACGGTTTGTTGCGAAACTAAGCCCTCACACCACGACAAGGTGACTTCCAGAGTGAGGATATATATTTCGCTCTACCCTAGAGTACACACATATGAGGCAAACATTGTAAAAATTGCATCTTATTCGCATTTTGCACAATCTGCTGTTTATTTATTTATTGCATTGAAGTTGATAACTTTATCTAATATTCTGTTGTGGGCTAGGAAACCTGTACCCTGTTCATGTCTTCCCCCATCACCTCCACTTTAAATTGGAGTATGTGTCTTCATTTGTAATATGTCCTTACCAAAACATATTATTTCTTGCAGAGCTAATATATTCATCTTATATCTTGCTATTTCATTTTTTTGCCTTAATTAATGCGCCGGCTCGCTAAAAGCTTAATATTTTCCATGGTCCAAGAGTCGAGTCCATTTTCCGTTGCTTAGGTCGTTTTCGTAAAACCCGTCTATTGTTCCGAGGCTGTAATAGAACTGTCACGTCCTAGTGGATTTACCAATAGACTCTGTATCAAATATGAAACGATTTCTAATATATATATATATATATATATATATATATATATATATATATATATATATATATATGTATATATCAGAAAACGAGAATTTTGGGAAATCAAAAAAGAAAGTTTGATGTCACCTTCAAAATCTAATACACTTTTTTTTTCCAAGCAATTTTTACCTTTATATTTTCTTGATTTCATTATAAATCATGTTATAAAATGGCTTTTGAATATTTTTAGCCGATTTATAGTAATTTATAGGATGATTTTAGTATATCTGAATAAGAAAAAAATCTTGTTGAGCCATCTGCGTCACTACAAAAGGCTTTTTTCCTTGCTACTCTTATAAGTTGAACCCACTCTCGCCGATGTTGGATTGACTGGGCATATTTTTTTTTCATTTTCTCAATGACGTTGTGGTCCGTATCACATTCCATGTGTGAGTGTCCAGGGACAAGAAAATTATGATTTATTTCAACCAAGCTTTTTGATTTTTGTATTGCCGTTAAGCACATTGCAGCAAAGTGGGTGTTTATATTGTGGCCAGCACATGTGTCCACTGCACATTGTCAATGTTGTAATATTTTCTGGAAGATTTTCGATATAATTGTTAACACACGATGCAATTTCGTTTGCCCATCTTGCTGCTATTGTTTAATTCCAAAGGTGACAATATCCTTGTTATCGCAGTCATGCACGGTCAAATTGATAACCCATAACTGGCGATTATAGAAGGAAATACAGTTTTTCAGCATTGGGGTTGGCAGGCATGCCTGAAGATCAAAACATATTGTTTTTTCTTGAGGGGCTGGTTGGGTTTAGAAATTTCTCTATCGTTAACTTTTGAAGTGTAAGCATTATCTGAAAGCATTAGATGTTTTTCATATTTTTCTTCAGATACATGTTTTTCATTATCCGTATTGCTCATTTTAATTTCCGTTTGTAGACGATCACAGGTCTGGCAAGTGTCTTTATTAGGTTGTTTAATGGGAAAATGTATCTTATGGAAAACTGAGGAGTAAATTTTTAATGATACTGCTTTGCTACCTACTATACGTTTGTATTCATTATACAATTCATCAATAGTCAAATGAGGAGGCAAATACTTTTTTTGTGTTTCTTCTTGTATAGTGGCTATCGTAGGCAGGAATGGAGATTAGATGCCGACGAACTGCGGCCAATCTATCGTCATATGTCTTGCTCCATGGAACTGAACTTCCTCTGTTATCTCAATGTACTGTACCGCCTCCCGATGAACGTTTTTTAGCTACAATGATTTCAACAAACTTGTGTGTTATTGAAAAGCATTTTAACAAATCTGTTTTACAAATTGGATAAGATATTCCATTTATATGTACTTTATATCGTAAAGAAAATTGTCTATGGTGAAATCTATTAGGGTCCTGAACTCTTGAACGGGAATTGACTTTCTCAGATATCTCTATTAATCCTGATATGTACATGCGTTTATCATGAGAATCTAAAGCATAGTACTCAATGAATAAGATTTCTGCGTCTTCAGCAGTAATTATTTCTGCACATTTCATTCTGCATGGCCCAAACTTAGATAATTTCTTTCTTTTTATTATCTTTCCCTTTTTGGTGATGTATTCTTTACCATTACACATTGCATATTTTGTATTCGTCCTACTTTCCCTGGTGTCTGTCTCCCTTTAAAATACGTTTGCTATTTAAAAAATACGTTAGTATTTTGTAGCATCTCCACAACTGCAGTTTTCGTCTCTTGGTCTGCATTTTCAAATGCTATACCTTCTTCATATCTATTGAGGACACCTCCATTATCGCATGTTCTACCTACATGGCTACACTTTATAAAGCAGCATGATTCATATGTGTCTCCATAACTGCAACATCACTATTAGGACAATCAATTATATTTTCGTTCATGTTGACGTTCTTTAACCAACGTAACCTAAATCCATGACAGTTTATTGCAGCATAATGTTATATATCTATGAATGAACTTATAGACCTTAATCAACCTGACCACGATAGGAAACCTCCATAAAGAAATGCACCTTTCCTATTATTTTTTTCCACAAAGATCCACAATTCAAAATGTTTTTTTTTTCTTTGAACTTTGAGCATCACTGCAAGTCACCTTCTCAGATTGATATGTTTAAGGAGTTATGTCGGATTTTTTAGTGGCATAACCTCTTAAGCGCAGCAATCTAGATCTGTGCTCAGAAAGATAAGTCATAACATTACATTACTAGAATGACTTATCCCCTTTTGCACAAACAACATTGGGACAAGTCCAAACTACCTCCTAATTCACAACGAAATTAAATTTGATTGGTTCACATTTGACTTGTCTCCTCTTGCACAATGATGGAGAAGGCTTTCTTCTTTGGAATTATGATAAAAACGCACTTTTGAAAAAAAATTACTTATCCCCTTTTGCACGCGCGCCCACGATATGTTTATGCATATATATATATATATATATATATATATATATATATATATATATATATATATATATATATATATATGTTGTATTGTTTTGTTGGGGATTCCGCGTGGATGTTGAGGGTTGGTTCTGAAAAGAACCCGATTCTCGACGTCTAAAGAATCTGAATTACTTACCGTTTTGACGTTTCACGAAATCACTAAGTGCAATCATTTGATAGTATAAAACTACTTGTCTTAATTATCAGACCTATTAAAAAATATATAAATAAACAAATACGACGTTTCTCCTTTATTAATTTCACTAACCGATCAGATGAATAGAGAACTACACTCCGTAGCCAACACCATCGACAAAAATACATACAACCAACTATGTTACTAGATGAAAAGAGATTACAACAAGATGTTTGGGGCCATGAAATCAACACAACAAAAGAAAATTAAACATCTCACCCTGTTGAGACATAACGTCCCCCAATGGACGACCAACACCTCGATAAGAAGCCAAGAACAAGAAGATAACATAAAAGAAATTAGAAGCAAATAGATCACCAATGGCTCCAATACAGATATCCCCGAAGATATCCTAGATTTCTTAGCCTTATGTCCAAAATTTGCCTTACCCTTCTCTAAAGATGACTTCCCAATGCTAGACCTACTAAAAGATGTCGAATATATAATCTCCATAACAACAACAGAGAATAAAGAAGCATTGAGAGCTAGTGCGGTCAACATTATCACCAACCATACCATCCACCTCAAGACACACAGACAATCAAACCCGTACCTTAAACGATACAACAACACCAGATCGTTTTTGAAGTCCCATGACTTACTAGTAATGAAAGCTGATAAAAGTAATTCCACTGTCATCCTGAACAAAGAAGAATACAAACAGAAAATGGAGGCATTGTTGGATGACACCCAAACGTACGAGAAACTTCAAAAATCACTCCCCTCTTATCTTATTCATCGAAAAACAGAATAATAAATACGCAAAAAATCTTTTTGATAACGGCCACATTGAAGCAGGCACATACGCCAGATTGACCACACACAACAGTACACCGGGTAAGATATACGGTTTGTGTAAAATACATAAGGAAAATTGGCCTATGCGTCCTATCATATCTTGCATCAATTCCCCAACATACGAACTGTCTAAATACATTGTATCAATCTTAAAATTTTTAGAACCGTACTTGACCTATAACATCAATAACTCGTACGATTTTGTAAATAAAATTACTGAAATAGTCTTACCCCCCGATTACATACTGGTGTCCTTAGATGGTTCACCAACATCTCAAAAGCCACAGACTAAAAAATCCCTAGACTTTTGCTGGAAAACGCTAACTGACTTTACAACAATCCCAAAAGCAATAATGCACCATTTGATTGAATTTACGGTTTATAACATATTTACGAATAATAACAAAGTTTTCAAACAAACATTCGGAACAGCTATGGGCAACCCTGCCTCACCTATTATAGCGAATTTAGTTATGCATATGCTACTAACATCGTGCATCAACACCCTACCATTCCGCGTCCCCTTCTTGTTCTTATACGTGGATGACATTTTAACCGCGATTCCCCGGGATACCCAGACTACCATATTAGATGTGTTCAATGACGTTGACCCGCATTTAAAATTCACCCTTGAACCAGAAAACAATATGAGCAATCAATACCTTTTCTAGATACGATTGTCTACAGAAATGATGACCAATCTATTATAACTGATTGGTATTGTAAACCCACAGCTCCTGGAAGATTTCTGAATTATCTGTCTGAATGATCTGACTCCACCAAAAGATTGGTTGTTTGCGTGCCCTAAAAAATAGAGTCCTTAAACTGAGTCACCCCACTTTCCAAGAAAAAAACCTGCAAATAATAAGAGAGTTGGCTATGGCCAACAATTACCCAACCTATGTAATAACAAGAGTGCTGAATAACAGGGCAACCCGCACTAAATCGAATCTTATATCCAACCAACCAGTGATATACAAAAAGCTCATTAATGTACAAAAAATGAACCATAAGTTCAGGAGACTGTTTGAAAATGAGGGCACAAAACTGGCTTTTTACAACAAAAATACTATTTGCAACCTATTCTCGAAACTAAAAGATAGTACACCCACTTTGGATAGCAGAAACCTAATATACAAAATAAATTGCTCAAATTGCCCTTCTTCGTATGTCGGCCAAACAAAACAAAGACTATCAGCCCGCATTGCCCAACACAGATTAGATTTCAGACCATTTAATAAATCCCAAAGACAGCATTGGCCAACCATGCCAAAACTACTGGCCACAAATTTGATTTGCAATATGCTAAAATTTTACATTTTGCAGAAAATTTAAAAAAACGACTATTTTCGGAAATGTGGTTCATAAAAAGGACCAACAATTGTATAAACGATAAGATGGACACAGCGGGCCTCAGCAGCATATACACTAATCTGATTAATCCAACTCATATTGATTAGACGTTGGCATTTTGTAATATTGATGAGTTATATTAATTATGTGTTGTGTGTGTTGTCACAAAAGGAATGTGTGGCAGCCTATATACAATAAAGTTCCGTAAATTATGTTAAAATATTAGAAGGAATTTTGGTTGCTAACATTTAATGATGACTACCACATGTATAAGAAACATGGTTTTAAGTTTTAACTTTTTAATTTGTAATTTTTAATTGTTAATGTTATTAATTTGTAGTGTTAGACGATAGGTAAGGGGAATCGATTATTTAAGAATTGATAAAATAAGCAAGTATTGTTCCGTTCTAGCATCTTGTAGAGGCCTAAATTAATAAAGGCGAAACGTCGATGATTAAATCGTAATTTTGTTTTTAACACAAAGAACCTCCTCCCTACGAAGTTACCGTTCCAATAATAGTATATATATATATATATATATATATATATATATATATATATATATATATATATATACTTGCTAATATTTAGGATTTTACTATTAATATATTATTGCTTAGTATACTTAATATTCCTTAAATTAATTACCAATTTCATTTAAAAACATTTTTATAACATACGATGGAGTATTAAAATGAAGTGATTTCTCGTGTACATGGATATCTCATAAAATCTATATTGTCGTGGAATAAATGTATACTGAAAATGTATAATGAAATATTTAAAATTAACCAATAATTAAATTATTTGTTATGAGAAAATATTTAATTCCAACGAAAATATTGTCTCAAAATCAAATTTTATTGCAATATACATGAAACCTACATTTACGTTTTTCCGTAATATATTTCGTACATTTTGCAATCAATTCGAAGACAGAAGACAAAAAAAATCCAATAAAATAAATTGTGCTTCCTACCTTAACCAAAACGTTTTTTTCTCTCTCGGAAATTCATTCTCATTATAGTTGATATTAAATTTCAAAATAATTGAAATAGACGCAAATTGAGTAAAGTTCCATGTATATTGAAAGCGTTTTGATAACGTTCCATCTAAAAGCCATTAACCGAAACCGCAGACATTGGACATTAAGTGGATATGATCATCTTGATATTCCTATAAAATTTATATCAACAAAATTTTATTGATTACTAAATTAAATATAAAATTCTTGTTTTAAATTAATTTTACTTAACTTGCCAATAACCATAATTTGAAAAGTTTATTAGCTAATTATTGAAATGAATAGTCATAGCCTGATTTATATAACATAATATAACGCCAATTTTGTTCATCTAGTATTGTCTGATTGCCCTTAACTATCTCTCTAGACTTATGTATTTAGTTTCGTCTATTTATGTTTAGCTTTATCCATCTCGTCTATTCTGTCCAGACTTTTCTGAATAGTCTCGTCTATCTAGTATTGTCTGATTATTCTCGTCTATCCAGTCTTTTCGTATTATCTTGTCCGTATCATCTTGCATGGCCTGGTCTAGTCTTAACCGTCGAAATTTTTCTGTCTAGTTTATGTTTTGAATTAATGTCCTCTGAAGGGGCGACGTATTTTGGAGTGAAGCGTGTTGGTGTAGAGAATTTTATGATATTTTCGGTTGCAACATATTTCAGTGCAGCCTTGCTTATAACCTAGTCCTAGGAATTATCAAAATTCTTGGCGTAGCTGTAGCAGTCAACGCAGATTTTGCAACTGTGGCTAATATCTATTGCCCAATAATAGGTATGTGGCCTTTATGGACGATTGGTACAGATATCTCTAAAATTCTAGGACTGGCCGTATACATCAAAGCCCTTGGCTTTACCTCAAAGGTAGTATCTCGTCTTTTTTTGTAGACTTTGTATGGTGGTGGTTTCGCCATTTCCTACTCGTGCCTGTTTAGTCTAGTAAGTTGCGTCTGTCAAGATCACTGAAATATATACTAACTGGAACGAGAGCTGACTTCTAAGCTTGTGCGGGTAGAGAGAGAGGTACCGAGAGGAGCCCTCTCACTGTTGGCTTGACAAGGAGGGAGCTTGTCTAGTCAACAGTGAATTCAAGAGTGGGAGGATGTGGTACAGTAAGAGCGAAAAGCTAGTTGTATCAAACCAAATCAAGTATTTATCCACACTATGTAAATACAAAGTATTAATACTAATAATATTTTGTCATGTGCTACTAGTATTGTAGTACCTGAAACAAGACAATTATAATACAAATTATGAATTTTGATTATTCATAGCCGAATAAAATTCGGCCAGATTGTACGGTTCAATGTTGTTAATCCACTCGTATAAATCTTTTTTTATTTGATTTAGATTCCTGATGCTCTGACGTTTCATACCCGAAGGGAGCATATTATAAAGTTTTATGTTGATATAGGGTGGGGTTTTTGCAGACATAGTTAGGTGGTGTTTAGGAAGCTCGTAGTGATCTTTGATGTATCTGGTATCTCTTTCCATTGGTTTACGAAAACTTGAAAAAAAGGTGTTTTTGTTTAAAAACAAATAAGATAGCTTCGTAAATATAAGTGCCTGTCAATGTTAGTATCTTAGCCCTTCTAAATTGACCTCTAGATGATTCTGTGTATTGCAGATTATTTAGAATACGCAGGGCTTGTTTTTGTATTCTAAACAACTTGGTCGTCGTCCCAGATCCATTGCCCCAAAACATAATCGCAAAAAGTAGATGAGAATGGAATGTGGAAAAGTACACCAATCTTAAGATTTCCGCGTCCAGATATCGGCCTAGAGTACGCAGGGCAAATACAGCTTTGTTTAGGTTCTTGGCCACATGGTTGATATGTTCAGACCAGTCCAGTGAGTTGTCGATATGTAAACCCAACAACCTCACCGATTCCTGTACTTGTATTGACTCCTTTTCAAATTCAATTTCACATGGATAGATCTTGGTGCATCTTTTTGTTTTGAAAATTATGATTTTTGTTTTGTACTTATTTACTATTAGTTTGTTCTTAGTAAACCAATCAATTATTGATGACATCGCTAGGTTAGCGTTTTGGCTAATGTCCTCTACCGACTTGTTTAGTATTAACACAGTGGTGTCATCCGCGTAGTTGACCATTGTATGTTGCGGAACTATATGCGTATCCGGCAAATCGTTAATAAAAATTGTAAAAAGTAGTGGTCCAATGGTACTTCCTTGTGGGATACCTCTATTTATTGTCCTTATGTTGGATATCACGTGTGCCGTTAAAGTCTCTAACCTGGTCATTTGGGATCTAATAGATAAGTATGACGTAATCCAATGCAGTGCAACTCCTCTAATACCATATTTCTCCAATTTTTCCACTAGAATATTGTGTTCGACCAAATCATATGCTTTTGAAAGGTCCATAAGCATGCCACAAGGGATATTATGAGATTCCAGGTTATCCAATAAATCCTTAATAAATTGGTAACATGCCGTATTGATATTTCTGCCCTTGATAAATCCGTGTTGTTTTATGTTTATTGTATTGTGCTTCTCGAAAAAAGAGAGCATTTTGGAGCACATAATTTTTTCCAAGATCTTAGAGAATACTGATAGCATGCTAATAGGTCTATAATTACCAACTACTGTTTTGTCACCGTCTTTGTGGATTGGGATGATCACGGCTAGTTTTAGCATCTCGGGAAAATTACCAGTGGAGATGGAGTTGTTAATAATAGTTCTTAAGGGCGTTAATATAGATGATAGAACATTTTTCACCACGGAGATGGGTATTTCGTCGAAGCCCGCACTTTTTTTGTTATTTAAGTTCATTATGGTAATAAATAGTTCTTCACTTGTTACCGGTGTGAGAAAGATTGATTTATTATTTGAGGCTATGTTGTCCTTATACACTACACTTGGTTGACAACTGGATAATTGCTCAGCTCTTTCTACGAAGAAATTATTAATGTTTGTGGCGCTAGTACGCGGGTCCTCATCTGGATTGCAATAAGAGTTGTTTTTCTTCTTTAGATTCGTTAAGTTACGTATTATTTGCCAGGTTGTTTTCTGCACACTTGAGGATTCCTATATTTGATGTTTAATCTCTTCTTTTTTATCACTTCTGAGTAGCTTTGTGTAACTTCTACGAAGATTGTTGTAAAGGTTTTTGAGAGTTGGTTGATATTGACTCAATATCTGTGCAATTCCTAGATTCTTTTCTATCTCAGCTAGTTTGGGGTTTTTAAAAACTCGTCGAACCATACGATTTGTATTGATAGGAACTTTGGGAAAAGACTCATCAAAATATTTGGTGAAAATTTCCATAAATAATTTCCACCGCTTGTTGGTGTCATTGATATAAATTTCAAAGAGATTATCCCATGCCACATCTTCCATTAGTTCTTTATGTTTTTTCATGTTCTCTTGATTAAAGATCCTAATATATTTATAATTTGTTTGTATGATTTCTTTCTTAAAACTTAAGGTCAATAACTGTGCACAGTGGTCAGATATATGATGGTCTTGAGTCCTTACTTTGTATGCAATATTAGATTGTATTATTATGTTGTCAATACACGTGCCACTTAACGGATGACTTACTTCTCTAAATGTAGGAATCGCATTAAAGGACTCTAACAGGGACATGAACTGCTGGCTCGTATTTGAGGCTTTCAAAATATTTATATTAAAATCTCCTGCTATGATATATTGCTCATTATACCTTTGTAGCAATAACAGTAGTTTATGTAACTTCTCTATAAAAAGTTTCTTACATGTTAGTGGGGCTCTATAAATCCCAATAATTGTTAACTTTTTGTTGTCAATCACCACTTCTATAGCCGAGCATTCAAAAACATGTTGTTCAGCCATTAAATTAATATCTTCTCTTGTTTTGTATATTGACTCACTTTTGATATAAACAGCAGATCCTCAATGACGACCCTCTTCTCTGCAAAAATAGAAAGCCACGTTGAAATTGTTTATCCTGAGTATGTTAAGTTGTTCCGGGCTCTTCCAATGTTCAGTAAGAATCAGAACACTGCAATCCTTATAATTTTCCAACATGCACTCTATATTGTCTATAGAATTCCCTATCGATTGAACATTTTGATTTATTATCATCATTGTCTTGGATTCTCTGTTTTTTAATAATTTTCTTTTTTTTGATGATATAGTATGAAGACTTGCAATACTTGAATTCATTGTATAATCTCCGTTCGTTTCTCTAGCCTTAATAAAAAACGGTTTATGTAAGTATTTCGAGGCCAAATTTCTGGCCTCATTAAATTATCGAGCTGTTCCATTGGAATCGTTATTTTAAATGACGAGTACTCGTCCGGGTGTTTGGACATGATCTTTTTACAAGTGATATTATTAAAATTTTTATTATTGAGATACTCAGTTACATCTTTGGAAGACAAACTTGGATGAAGCCGGTAAACATGTGCGTGGCCGTATCTTGAAGCCGCTTTTATGTGAGTTTCTTCATCATTAGAGCCAATTATGTTTGAATTTCTGGTTCTCCTTTTCCTGTAACGTTGAATCTCCCATTCATTATTATTTTCATTTATATTTTCCCGCGTCTCTGTGACAGCCGATTTGAATCTGTTATTGTTTTTCTCCTCGGCGCGCGTACCTTTGCCAGAACTATTAATTTTTTCTCCTACTTCCCCACGCCGCTCCACCGCTGCGATTGTAGATTTTAAACTGTTGTTATTGTTTTTTCCCCGAGAGCGCGGATCCTTGACAGAGTGTTGGTTTTTTTCTTCTTCACACCGCTCACTATCAGTTAAGTCGCCGCTATTTGATGCACCCGGTTCCTCGTGTGCTGATTTTTGTATAGTTATTACTTCTTCCTGCGTTCTTGCAGTATTTAATAGATTTTTGTTTTTTTCTAAAAGTTCTTCGACTTGTTCCGTTAACTCTGCGATACGAATATGTAGTGGTTCAACTTGTTTTTTAATTATACCCGATAAAAAATTTTCAAAATTTGAACTTTCGAGAAATGTTATTAAAATATCGAAATGCTTCTCCGAAGGTATATTTGATCCTAATTGGGGCATAATTACGGTAGGATATTTGAGTTTATCGAATTTAAAACACGAATTTATTATATATTACATGTATAAAATAATATAGATATATTTATACTATACATTAGGTTTTTTACTAAGACTGTACTAGACGAAGACAGAGCGATACGGTGGCTCCCCTTGCAGTGTTGCCAGCTCGAATTTTTAAAAAGACGTAGGCCAGAATAGAAAATTTCGTAGAATCAGTAAAATTTGCGTATGAAAAGTACTTAGATCTACGTGCTTTTTATTATAGCGATATACCTGAACTTGACGCCAGAAATAACCCCCGCCCCCCTACCCAAATAGCCATAATACGAGCAGAGACGAGAGCATGGCAGATGTGGTGTATAACAACCCTTCTGGGTCAAATTTAGAAAGTAAATTGGCGCATTTCTGTTGTTGTCTTTTCTTTAAACCGACTTTCTTTGAATCAACCAGAATATTTTTTGTATATTTCCCACAACTGGAAATATTTATGTTCATAATGCAGCTTTCGATTAATCTGAGATATGGGTCATCATACGTTCAGCGCCCCCTATGCCACAATTCAAACTAACTGAAATTGACATAAAACCTCCGTGACGCGTAAAAAACGCCACCGATCAGCTACAAATTTGAACAAAATGGATGTTTAGATTAGGTTATATTAGGAGCAGATAAATCAAGAACACATATCGCGCGGCAGTGCGACCTCTCGATCCGAAATAAGAAAAAAAATTCAAGTTTAGTTAAAAATTAGTTTTGAACAATTTTTATTTACCCCGTTCAAATTAATTTTCTCCCTTCATCCTGAAGACCTCCCTTCATCAGATTAGAACCTTGTCTAGCCAACAGTGTAGTCGAGAGTGGGAGGATTTGATACAGTCAGGTTTTGACCTTGTGATGCTCTCTATCGGCCTGCACAAGCCAGGAGGCCAGCGCTCGTTGCAGGTAGAATATATTTCAGTGGTCTTGCATGCCCACAATGCGTACATTGGATTGCCTATATCTATGATGCACCATATATTATATAAAGCTTTCTTTTTTTTAGTAGGAGTAACATTCCTATTTTCTTCGTCACTGTAAAAAATCTGCATTTAAATACCGTACTTTAAAAGATATTGGTTTAACTGAAGTCGGGAAGAAAAAGTGAATAATTAAAATGCAAAATGGCCGCGTTTACTTTTTAAATTTATTTTCCTAGCGAAAAGTTCCTAACAGAACCTTAGCAGAGAACTGCAACACTTTTAAAATGAACTACCTGACGCGTATTATAAACTTTTTTTTCGCGATAGAAATAATGCCCAAAAATATGCCCATTTTCTACCAATGCAATGTTATTTTGTAAATTTGTCAATTTGACAGCAAAGATGTAGATTTTGAGACTTGAGAATTTTGAGACGTAGAAGTTCGTAGGTTTGCAGGAGAGGCCTAAAAGTACGTAGATCTACGTCAAAAGACGTAGAGTTGGCAACGCTGTCCCCTTTGAACCTCTCTCTCTCTCTCTACCCGCACAAGCTTAGAAGCCAGCGCTCGTTTCAGTTAGTATATATTTCAGTGGTCAAGCCTTACCGTGTGCGGCATCCACAATTTTCTAGAGCAACCCTTCAAAAATTTGTCATAATTTTTCATTAAATAATCTTTTAAAAATAATTCCTCAAATATTATTTTTTTTACTTGCGAATTGACCAATTAGAATCACGCTATAATTTCACTATTTTAGTTGTAATTTCCTCTGCCTCCAGTACTGCTTCAAACAATCGCTGTGCTGCTGCCGCTGTTCGTCCGTACAAGCTCTTCCGGTGTTTCTAGCTCGTCTCTCGTCATTAAGCCCTTCTAAATTGTGTATACTTTATAATTGTGATATTAGATCTTTCAAGGTCTCTCCGAGTTTCTTTAATCCATGATGTAGTTGTTTTTTTGTTCCAGAAGCAGTCAAATAATTGCTTGATTTATCTGGATTTGTAAATATGTATATGTGTGCAAGAAATATTAGCCTCCGTTTCCTCATGACCGCAGAGATTTTTTCTACATTCTGGTAGGCTTCGGCGTTCTTACAAAGTTTCCATCAGGTTTCCGTCTGGATTGGGCCCATGATTTTGGGGAGGATTCTCCTTTCCAAGACCTCCAACTTCTCTAGCCTGTAGTTCATTGAAAGGCATTCACAGGCGTAAAGGCATTACCGTTCTAAGTACAATGTGGTAGTGCTTTTTTGGCGTTCCAGGAAATGCATTTCTTGTTATAGGTGTTTTTTGTAAGCTCGTTTTGTAAGCTCATTTTGTAAGCGTCGGAGTCCCGTTTTACTGGCGATCTTTCCTAAGAGGTTATTCTGAATGATTGTTTGCCTTGGGCTTTCCGACAAAATCGCAAAGTCCTCTGCAAAGGCCTAACAATTGAGTTTAGTTCCTCCTGATTTCCTCCCTAAGCAGATTGAGTTTATTCCTTGATTTATAAGCTCTGAGTTCCACATTCTTACGAACGTTTTCAGAATGCAGGTAAGGCTGAAAGTTCGTCACCTTGTCTTAAACCCGTCTTGATTCATACGACCGGGACAGTTCTCCTATAAACTTCACTTTGGATTTTGTACCTCTTAAAGTATCTTTGATTATATTTGCCAATTTGGGTTTCACCCCAAATTCTCGAATGGTTCACGTCCACCGAGTCAAAATGTTTTTGAAGTCTATGAGAGATACTACAATTTTTTTTGGAGCTCAGCATTCTATGGCGGATTATTGATTTCAAGTTGAAGATCTGCGCCGCGCAGAAGCAACCTTCTCGGAACCCTCCTTGGTACACCCCTAGTTATTTATCAAGGGTTAAGTTATTTATCTTGTACTCTATTCTATCTTGGAGAGGATTTTGTAGGCGACTGAAAGTAAGTAGACGCTTCTATAGTTATTGACGTCCTCTTTGTCCCCTTTCTTATGGAGGGGCTGAATTAAAGCTGTTTTTCATTGTTATGGTATCTTCTTTGTCTCCCATATTATTTGAAATATTTGGTGTAAGTCGTCCAGGATTTCCGGTTCCGCCCATTTAATATTTCTGCCGTTATCGAGACCACAAAAGTTCTAGTTTGGAGGTCAGTGGTAGGCAGTTTAAGAGGTTATCAAAATACCTTGCAAGTATCTCGCTGCTTCCTTGGTTGTTCAAACCGATTTTACTTATAATAAGCTCATACTTGTTGATTGCTATCCTTTGAGTTTGTTCTTAAAGGTCTGATAGTAATCTCTGGCATTGTTTCTGGTAAAATTAGCTTCGAAGTATTCCAAATACTATTTATATTAACGAATGTTTTTTTTTCTAATTTTGTTACGACCATCAATGGACCACGGTGTTTTTGCTGTTTCTTGATGTCGTCGTCGTTGTTTGCCAGGATTGGTGTTCTTAGTAGTGGGTTTGGCAGATGATTTCTTGTTGGTACCTTGACCTTTTCTGATGACCCAGTAGTCGTTAATTTTCCGGCAAAATTTAATCTTACGTTCCTCATACTGTTTCCTGTCTCGTTTTATGGCCTGTGGGTTTTACGATTCCTTCTGTGAGGGATGTTACGAAGGATTTAGTTTTAAGAGTTTTATGATAATTGCTCCGGTCGGCTATTTCATTTTGATTTATATGGAGTTCCGAAAGATCCTCTCCACTTGCTTCATCTACAAGAATCCAGTAGCTCTGGCCTTGTTAGCAGCCTTGAAGATCGTATGGGATAACCTGTTTGAGTTCATTCTGGATAGATGTCCATAAAAACACAGTCGCCTTCTTCTGATGGCATCTATAAGATTTTCTTGGTGTTCATATTGGTCACGATTTGATTGATACCATCGGCTTCAATCTGGTAGAATTCCTGGTCACTATACATGTCAGGAACATTCTTTCTTTCACCTCGAGGGCTTCTAATGGGGTCTTCCTAGTTAGATATAGGCACTCTGCTGCACAGAGGACTGAGGGTCTGACTACAGCATTGTAGTGTCTTAGTTTGACATTCATCGACAAATTTCTGGAAGCATATAGTTTTCTACAAGCATAATAAGCCTTATATAGTTTGAGTCTCCTGTGTTCAAGAGCCACTGTATCCACTTTTACACTTCAGCCACTGCTGAGGTTCTCTGAGAACCATTCCCCAAGTTACTTAACATTTTTGAAAAAACCTAACTCTCATGATGTGGATATTATCACTGACTCTCATCATTCTAGGGGTATCTTTGATGTTAGTAACAAACTCGGTCTTTCCTATGTTGATCGGAAGACCCTTTTTACCCGCTATTGAGCGTAGTATTTGGAGCTGAGTAGTAGCCTCCTGCGTGTCATTGGCCAATAAAGTCAGATCGTTTGCAAAGGCTAGGCATGGTATCCTTAGGTTGTCGACTTTAATCCCCATCCGTAATCCAGTATTCTCTTTTAGGATTCTCGTCCACTCTCTAATAATCTTTTGCAGAACGCAATTAAATAATATGCATGAGATGCCGATCTCCTTGTCTCACCCCTGTTTTAATGGCGAAATTCTACGAGAGTTGTCCTCTAAACTTTACTCTGGCTCTGGTGTTGTGCAGGGTAGCTTGTACAAGCCTATTGATCTTATGGTTGAGCCCTAGTTTTCTGGCCTAGCTTTCTGGGAGTCGACAAATATAGCTTCTTGTTACATGGCTGTCCAGAATCTTGGAAAATATCTTATAGGTAACAGCAAGGAGTGATATTCTTGTGTAGTTACTGGGATCTGTTTTACTTCTCTTCTTGTGGATTGGATGGATAGTGGCTGACGTCAAATCATCTGAGAGCCTCTCACTAGTCCATGTATCCAGAATTACTTTATGTATCTTTTTTAAGGTGTGTTCTCCGGCATGTTTTAGCATTTCTGCTACTATCCCATCTTCCCCAGAAGCTTTATTGTTCCTGAGTAGTTTAAGTATTTCTTTGATTTCTTCATATATTGGAGGAGCAATATACTCAGTATTAGGGTTAGCTGGTTCTGTAACTTGGAGACACTCAGTAGGTTCTTCTGCATTTAAGACAACCTTGAAGTAGTTAGCTAGGGTCTTGGTACGATCGCTGTCATTAAGACACAGGGTCTCTGCAGGTGTAAGGTAGGGGACGTGAATTGGGTTGTTTGATATTTGAGGCCTTTGTATAAATAGAGTTGTTCTCTATCTATACAAAAGAGAGTATAGATAGAGTTGTTCCTCTAGAGTTGTTCCTTACAAAATCCTCCTCTGCTTGCTTAATCCTGGTGGTGCTTTTTTATGTACATTACATTTGATCCACGCTAGTCTCCTGGCTTCTATAGCTTTATCACCTTCGCTGAATCACAACGGATGTTTGTTCCTCTTAGGTCTATTTGGGGATTGTTTCCTGAGCCGCTTTTGTTATGACATCCCTAGGCGGATTCCATTTTGTAGATGTGTTAAACCTATTGGTATTATGAATCAGCCTCTTTTGGTAACTAGTGCTGTACTCTTCAAGTTTGGTCATATCAAACCTAGGGATTTTTTAACATACCAATTCTTTTCTAACCTACCAATGGTCCTTATTAGTCGTTTCAAGTTCGTCTTAACCAGAGACATGTCGTGATCAGAGTCAATTTGAGCTCTCAATTTAGAGTTTGTAGTACCATAAGTTTCTTACTTATTTAACATTAACATTTTAAAATTTGTAGGTGTGCTGTTGTTACAAAAAGGTAAAAAACTTGTTCACACCTGGCCTAGACTTATCTGTCTAAACCTGTCTATCTAGTGCCGTGATTCCCAAAGTGGGCGCTACCGTCCCCTGGGGGGCGCTGCAGAAAACCAGGGGGGCGGTGAAAGCATAAAAGAAAATAGAAAATAATTAGAAAAATGGTAACACTTATAACACATTTATAAATAAAATAAAATAATGTAAGTTAAGTTAAGATTTATAAATGTGTTCATTTGTTAACATGGTTTTGGTATTATTTTTTCTTCACTTAATTTATTTTAACTTATTCTAACTTAACCAATTTATAAATCGACCTATATATGGTAGTAATAATAATATAAAACAAAACAGAATAATTTAATACGTAAAAAATATCTGTTGCATTTGAAGACTAGATGAAAATTGTAAAGTAAATATTATTTTCATAAATTTATATATGAAAGAAGATATCACAACTTTGAAACAAGATGATGAAGTAGTTTAAAATATATCAACATGCAACATAACCTTACCACCCAATTCCAATAAATTGGAAGAAGAAGAATGCAACATAACCTCAAATTATTACTGTTGCTGTCACGTAAGTCAGTGTGATTGATATTTGTTAAAGATAAGTAATAAATAGTGCGAATATAATTAGTATTATTATTTTTTTGTTGTAATTATATGTGCTTCACAATTAATGATATTATGTTTATTTATATTTCAATAAATACCTCTATAAAAGTTTTATTTTTTCTACAGATAATAATGGCTAAACCAAAGAAAAAATGTATACAATATAATATCGAATATTTGAAATATTGAAATAACGTCACAAGATGGCGATGGCTTGCTTGCTTCTTATAATATTTCACTAATGATTGCCAAATCGGGAAAACCTCATACTATTGATGAAGAACTAATAATACCGGCTATAAGTGAAGTGTGATACTGTGTTACGCAAGCCATCATTTGATATTATCAAGAAAATTTCTTTGAGCAATAATACAGTGCAAAGAAGAATTGATGAAATGGCACAAGATGTTGAAGATTCATTGTGTGGCTATTTAAAAACATCTCGGTTTTCTATTCAGCTTGACGAATCAACTTTGCCAGGAAACGAAGCTTTGCTTTTAGCATACGTGCGGTTCATAAAGGAAGAAGAAATTTATCAAGAATTATTATTTGCTAAATATTTGCCAACTGACACGAAGGGAGAATCGATATTTCTTGCATTAGATGAGTTTTTTAAAGAAAAAGGAATACCTCTGAGTAATATTTTATTAATAGCCACATATGGTGCTCCAGCGATGGTAGGGCGCTACAGGGGTTTTCTTGCATTTTAAAAAAGGGAGGTGCCGAATTCATTCACAGTACACTGTGTAATTCATCGCCAACATCTTGTTGCCCAAAATTTAAGTGCACATAATTCATTACAATATGTAATTAAAGCTATCAACACACTCAGAAGCAGATCATTGAATGATAGATTATTTAAGCAGCTTTGTATTAAAAACGATGAAGAATTTAATCGTTTGCTGCTTCATACAGAAATTCGATGGTTGTCAAAGGGTGTCTGTTTAGATAGGGTTTTCAAGCTATTTAACTCGGTGCTGGTGTTCTTGAAAGATAAAAATGATTTGCGATCCAAACTAATTCAATCCAAAAGTGACATCGCTTACTTGACCGATTTGTTTCAAAAATTTAATGAAAGCAATCTTCAACTTCAAGATGATGAACTGAATTTAATAAAAACAAAATCTGTTCTTTCTGCATTTATGACAAAACTTCTTGTGTACAAGCGAAATTTCGGACGAGGGGAATTCAGCCAGTTTCCAAATTTACCAGGAACAGAAAAAAAAGATGGCGACATAATTTCTTATTGTGAGCACTTGGATGCACTCCATTCAGATTTTAATAAACGATTTGATGATATATTAAAAATGAATATACTTGATTGGATTTTGGATCCTTTTTTAAGTGCAAATACAGAAGATTCTCCACAGTTACAAGAAGAATTGATGGAAGTAACTACAAATGATGAATTCAAATTTAAATTCAAAAGTGGCTACCAACAATTCTGGCTGCAACAGGAGATCCCTACGGCTTATCCAGAAATTTGGGCTGTCATTCAAAAATTGTTGATTGCATTTCCGTCATCATACTTGGTGGAACGTGGATTCAGTGCGGTAACCAATTTATTAACAAAAAGTAGAAACCGATTGCAAATAGTTGATCGCGGTGATTTAAGATTACTGTTGACGAAGATAGAACCGAAAATTGCTAAATTGGTAGCAGCACACAAGGTTCATCCTTCACATTAAAATTAAGATACTTTTTGTATCATCTTTATTCTGAATGTAATAAATAGTTTCATAATTTCAAACTTCGATGTTCTTAATTTACAACTTTCTTTACTATATTTTACGAAAAACGTACTTACAATAATGATGTAAAATAATTTAACAGTCTTGCATATAATGTGAAGACTGAAGAGGAATTAACGAGTAAGAGACTAATTTTGATAATGATCATTATTTTAATAAATAAATCATAAAACGTTTCGGGAAAAAATCTTTCCATCAACAGTGATGTACTAATTTTCTAGGACCGCAAGTCAGCATATCGAATTTTACAGACATATTTTATTACAAATATAATATGTCTGCAAAATTCAATATACTGATTTGCGGTCCTAGAAAATTAGTACACCACTGATGATGGAAAGATTTTTTCCCGAAACGTTTTATGATTTATTAAAATAGTGCACTCGATCAAAATTGGTTTCTTACTCGTTAATTCCTCTTCTTACAGATACAATAATATTTATATCCCTTATTAATTGCTATTAAAATAAAATAAAAATCCAGGGGGCGCTGGGTAATATTTTTTCTGGAAAGGGGGCGATAGGTCAAATAAGTTTGGGAATCACTGATCTAGTGTTATGTGTTTGGTCTTATCTGTCTAGTCTCTTTTGTCTTGATTTGTCTAGTTGTGTTTGCCTAGATTTCGAGTGTCTAGCTAGTCTTGTCTACCTAGTTTTGACTACCTAGTCTTGTCTACCTAGTCTTGTCTACCTAGTCTTGTTTGCCTAGTTTTGTCTTTGTAGTATTACCTGTTTTATCCTGCATGTTTAGTCTTTCCTCTCTAGATTTGTCTAGTCCTCTCTGATCTAGTCTTCTGTAGCCATGTCGGTCTAATTATGTATGACTACTTTCATTTTTCTAGTCTTGCCTGACTAGTCTTGTCTGCCTAGTCTTGTCTATCTAGTCTCCTCTGTAAGAACACATCATCATCGCTTTGTATGTTTAATCATGTTAGGTCCAGTTTAGTTTGCTTAGTCTTATCTTGTCTATTAGTCCTTCCTGTGCATTCTGTTCTATCTAGTCCTCTGATTATTATTTTGTCCCTATTTGTGTCTGTATGTGTTTTCTTATATCTCTTGCCTCGAGCCTTATATATTTATTTATTTATATATTTATTTATTTACTTTTCAGGGGAAGCTAACGGTTGCCCAATTATAAGCTTCCACAGATTATAAAACAAAGGAACTTAGTACAGATTATTAATATAAAGTATTAAGCGTCTACAAACATAAGTATATACATAAATAGTGAAGCCACATTAACACTATCCAGAACAAAGTGGTAAATAATGTAAATAGTGATACAAAAAAGAAAAGAAATAAGTAAACAAAATAAAGAACGATGTAATTAATTCAGTTAACATTAAGCTGTCTTTTAAGCTGGTTTAAATTTAAACTAAGTCGAAATGCTGGAAATGATTATTGTACGTTGTCATTAATCTTATTAAAGGAGAATTGACTTATGAGTTAGACTTAATAGGAGGGATATAAAACAGATTATTATTTCTAGTAGTTCTCCTTGGAACAACAAAATCCAGGTTTGTAATAAATAATTCAGTTTTAATGAGATTGTTCAGTACTTTGTGAAGAAAAATCATATCTGCATTTGTTCTTCTCTGTTCAAGAGTTAGCAAACGGAAATTTTGTAAGATATCGCCATAGTAAGTGTATGGAATATAAAATTTAAAGCAGAGTATGGTAACAATTTTTTTCTGAATGGATTCAATTCTAGACTTATGTTTGGAATATTGTGGATTCCATATAGTGGTAGGTAGCGTATTCTAGTTGTGATCGAACTATAGAGGTGTATAACATAATTGCTGTTTCAATATTGGTGAAAGACTTAATAGATCTCAACAGAAAACCTAATAATTTATACGCTTTTCTAGTTATACTATCTATATGGCCAGTTAAAAGTAATTTAGGGTCGAAAACAATACCTAAATGGCGAATACTGCTATTCCTAGTTAGAGCTATGATGGTCATGTTATAAGGATAAGTGATTGCGTTTATATTTCTGCTTAAACTAACAACAGAACATTTATTTAAATTTAAGGTTATATAGTTTGCACAGCAGTAACGGTATAAACGTGAAAAATCGTCCTGCAGTAAGACGCAATCCATATTATTCTCGATAACCCTAAAAAACTTTAAATCATCTGCATACAAAAGAAATTTACTATTTTTGAAAACTGTTAAAATTGTGTTGATATACAAATATATATCTAATATACGTCGATATTCTTTTGTTATCATCCATTTTGTGATAAAAAAACAATTTCTTTTCACACTATTAAATTAAAACCTGGTTTATATGGACTGTTATAAGAAAGGGGTGGATTATCCCTTGCTGTATATTGAAAGCTGTGGATCCTTTGTGTACTCAGTTTGAGTGATTTGAGGAAATGTTCAATTTATATTGAAGTGACTACCCTAACTGGAAGCCACAAGAAGATCCCACCGACCTTTATATTTGCCGTGTAAATTTTAATTTAATATTATATAGTAGTATTATTTATTTTATAGGCTATGTAATTTTCTCTATTCTGTTTTGCATATTCATTATAATCTTTTCCAGATTTATCCTGCTAATCTTAGATATCATTTTCTATAAATAAATTCCTAGCAAAAATAATATATTTGCAACGTTATATTGAAACTAATCTTATAAATTCTGCATTCATGAATAAATTAGGGATTGTCAAGGGAAATGTAATTGTTCGCTGAAATTAAAAAATATATTCCCCATCGATATCAAATTTTATAAACTTAATTAGACTTCATTAGAACTGATGAGCTGATCTCTCATGATGGTCGTAAACATTGCTGAGCCTTCCAAGGACAGTTTAGTTAAATTAACACTCTTTATCAAAGTTACGACTCTCATGATACATTCCCATAAAATATTGCCGAACGAAAATAACATCATATAAAAAGCAAAAAACCCAAATTACATAAAAAGGATAAAAAGTCGCGAAATAATTTTATTAAATTAATCTTAATATATTTACAATTATCTGCATAGTCTTGCCCTTATATCTACGCTCGACTTACCATTCTTATCTGTTTAGAGATATTTATAGTTTATTTTCACATTTCTTGACTACCTGGTGTTTTTCATATAACTTGAATCTTTATATAAGTTTAGTGGTATATACAGTCTAAGACGGAACCTCAAGGGACTGCGAAATATTTCCTTCTAACACAGGTTTCCGGCTTACACGGGTTAATATATTTTTTTTCTTTTATTCTAAATTTTATGTATATGGACATTTAGATTTTTTTGGAAAAATGTTATAATAATTTTTGATTTTATGGTTATGGTAGTTTCAGCCATTCTCTCATTGACCCATTGAATAAAAACTTTTTAGGGGTTACATCCTCATGCAAAACTGGAAAAGAGTTACATTCTCATCTTGAAACTCGTAGTAATCTTCTAGATTAACACTTCCTTGTTCAGCTTCATGTGCTTCACCGTTTAGAATTTGATGTAACTTTACGTCATCCTTAGTCATTGATTCACTATGTATATTTAAATAACCTGAAGCTGAAATATTTTCCATATTCGTCTCGAAAAGCAAAGGTAAAAGCTCGCTAGAATTAGAATTACCTTTCGAAACAACATCTATTGGAAAACCAGATTTTCTAAAGCTATTAGCAATGCATAAAATTGAAGAAACAGCATGTTTGAGGCATCAAGAATAGTATAGCTTTTGTTATTTCTGTGACGTTATTGCACTCACTAATTGTAGCAACCAATTTAGTTAACAAGGGTTTTCTAAATTTTACTTTAAACTTTTGAATGATTCCTTGGTCCATTGGGTGTTAAATGCTTGTGTTAAGTAAGCCCCCTAATCAAGATCAGTTGAACTGACGTACATCAAAAACTGACCGTGAGTGTGAAATCTTAACGTAAAATTTTGAACTGATGGCAACCCACGGATTTATCGGGCGCACCATAAATCCGCTGGCTTCAGTTCGTTTAGTTTAACCGCCATGGCATCAGGACGTGCAATAACTGAAGAATTTATAGAAAAATAGCTGGAAATATGAAGAAGATTCCGCCAGTCACTCGGTTTCAGTGACAACTCATTTAACAAATTAATATGAGATAACTGATATTTCCTTTTTAACCATTTTTTCATTCAGTTTTTTTGTTGTTTTCCTATTGATTAAACGGCTACAAGTAGCAGCCTTCATAAGTAGAATATCCTCTTTAGAATCAGAATCAATTTGTTTCAGTTAAGCAGTAAGAAATTAGCTAGCCACGTACAGCACGCGGCTATCGAGAAATGAAGGCCGGTTTTAAGCCAGTGAGTGGGGAAATAATTTTGAACTGATCAGTTTTAACTGATCAGTTCTAAACGATCAGTAAGTTCAAATGATCAGTTTAAACTGACTGTGAATGGCGGGCTTTAGAGGGAAAAAACACAATTTTTACGTTTGAAAGTTCCAAATATGGATGATATGTTGCATTGTCTAAAAATAAATTAAAATTTCATTACCATCCTTAAATTGAAATACTTAAACCATATCTGCATTATGCTGCCACTCATCCAAGCCTTCTTATTTGGATGCAATTCAACTGGTAAATCGTTTATATTTAGTTGATTAAAGCACCTGATTAAAGATTTGCCAATAAACAAAGGTTTCTAGAATTTTCAGCAAAAGCACAAAGTGACGCGACACGTTCTTTTGAATGCTTACCACTGACATATTTCTCATTTTTTGTTGCAAAAGTTTTATTTGGTATAGCACGAAAAAAAAGTGTCTCTGTTTGCTATGTCCTTTGCCTCAATTTCTATTACGATTCCTTTTTCCAATCCTCAACTGTCTGCCGACAGACATCCGCGGCTTCAACACAAACAATATCAAATTTAATGTCATGTTTTTTCTTAAAATTATCAAGCCAAACGTTGGATGCTTAAAATTCTAAAATATTCAAATTTTCCGCTAAAGTCGAAGCATGCGCCTTAAGAAGTGGTAAAATAAACAACCGTTTATTTTGTAATCTCCAAGATTTGTGGCATGTGTACAATTTCTTTCCAGCAAAAACTATTGATAAAATTTTGTTTACACTTTTTGAAAACGATTTAGTCTATTTACTAGGTTATCGCTGATCTGTTTTCTCAGATGATACCGACGCAAGAACACCAATCAGACTACGAGAACTCCTACCCCTTACTTACTTATTGTTAGACAAATCTTCCAGTATTGAGTATTGTCTACCACTACCATTAAATATGACAAATTCCTTTTCCGTTTTAAGAATTATTTTCCGTTTTACACGGGTTGTTTTAAATGGGAAAATGAAGGGTTAGCAAAAAACTTCCGTTTAATGCAGGTTTCCGTCTTTTACGGGTTCCGTCTTAGACAAGTTTCACTGTATCTAGATTTATTTATCTAGTATTTCCTCTTTAATATGGTCCAGTAACCATAGATTATCATAGATACCATCCGATTATATACCATCTAATTTATTCTATTTAGTTTTATCTTGTCTGGTGCTGTCTGTGTAGCCATGCCTCTTTGTTGAGATCTGTCAGATCTCAACTATTTTTCGGGTTCCTCTACATATTATTAGTAAATTTCTTCTTACGGAATCAAAGCCCATAAAGAATATTTTGATTCCGAATCCAATAATACCAAAAAAATGTTGAATATCTTTGCTTAAAAATGTTGTTTTTTTTTAAATATAATATTAAATATTTTCTTTGTAACAGTTGGATATTCTTTTGGGTTAGATAAAACACAATAGTTGTTAATTTTTCATTCAAATTTATAAAATATAAAACATTTTTGTTACTTATGCGTGCGAAATATTTCCTGACGCTCGTTTTTTAATACGAGTGGTGCTACTTCGCATTGTCTTTCCATATAACCTGGGTAACACACGCAAATATTCAATATCGCTAGGTTACATTAAAAAAAAAACAAATAAAAAAAAATAAAACACACCAATCAGGGCATCGATATTAAAAATGTGAAATGAAGTGTCAGAAATTTTTTTCTTTACAAAATAATAATTAAAATCAAAGAAAACTTTTTAAAATGAGTGTAAATTCTATGGTAATACCGGAGACTGAGGAGAGTTCTTATGACGAATCCACACCACCGAAGAAAATTTAAAAAGCATATTCTTCATTTTTAATTCTATTTTTTTGTTTGATGGCTCCTGCATCGCACCCAACTTGTACGATAGATCCCACTTCGATCGTGCGCCCAATTTCGCGCTCGTATGAAATCGACAACTTTTCGCCCTAGTGACAAAATATACTATTATATATATATATATATATATATATATATATATATATATATATATATATATAGACATTAAAGACATTGAGAATAAGAGATTGTGCTGATTATAGTGACAAAGAGAACCTTTTATATATATATATATATATATATATATATATATATTTAGCTGTTGTGCATAGCAATGATATCCCCTTATAGTTACTGCAGATTCTATTATCTCCCTTCTTGTGAATGGGAAAAATCACAGCCTTTCCTCAGTCTTTTGGTATTTGTCTCGTTTCCGATATTATATATAAAATTATTAACAATATTTGCTCTCCTTCGTTGCCCATATATTTTAGTTGTTCTGATCTTATTCCATCGTGTCCTGGTACTTTACCGTTTCTTAATTTCTTGAGTGCTGTCTTCATCTCGTCTTCCGTAATTTTTCCTTATCTTCTGTTTTTGTGCTACCAATTTCCGTATTTACCTCTTCTCTGTTTCCCTTGTTGTTTCCAGTTCCTTCTAATAGTTTGGTAATGCTCTTTCCACCTTTCCATTACTTCTTTTTCTTCCTTTATTATGTTATTATTTATGACCTTTTTTATCAAAGAGCTGCTTGAGTTTTACTTGTTTTCCTTTCTTACATTTTTTTAGTGCTCTGTAGAATAATTTTTGATTTTCCTTGAAGTTTCCTTCCAAAGTATTTCCAAACTCTTCCCATGACCTGTGCTTTGCTATTTTCATTTCTTATTTTGTTATTTTTCTTTGTCTTTTGTAGCCTTCAAAATCTTCCTCATTTTTTGGAGTTGAGATATTTTTTCCATTTTAGTTTTTTTTTCTGAGCTTCTTCTTTTATTTTATCGTACCACCAATGTGTTTGTTTCTTGTTGTGCGCATTTCTGGTTGTTCCACATGCTCTTTTTGCTGCTTCTATTATTATATATTTGAAGGTGCTCCATACTTCTTCCACATCATCAAAATTCGGTTTGTGAGTTTCTTTTATTAGATTTTGAATCTGGTTTTGATAACATTCCCTTATCCGTTTTCTTTTACTTTTAGTTCCGCGATTACCAGGTAGTGATCGCTTCCTATTTCGCTACCTCTTTTCACTCGCACATCCCTTACATTTGCTCTCTGTGCTTTGTTAGTTAGAAAGTAATCTATTATTGATTTTTCGGCGCTGCTTCTTTCTACCATGGTGTATTTGTCGATTTCTTTGCGTTCGAAGTATGTGTTTAATATTAATAATTCGTTTATGACACAAAAATCTAACAGTCTTTTTTCGTTGTTGTTCCTAGTTGGCTCTCCATGTCTACCCATTATTTCTTCCAAACTCTTGTTTTTATTCCCCACTCTGACATTAAAATCCCCCATTATAAAGATTGGTTCTTCCATTTTTTCATATTCCAATTGCACTTGATCCCAGAATTCATCTTTGCTTGTTTGTCTCTCATCTTCGCTTACCCGATATACTATCATTATATTTGCTGTTAGTTTGGCATTATCTACTATTTGTATTGTAAGTATCCGTTCGTTTTTACAGTTTTTCATTGATTGTTCCAAGTTTTCATTTATAGTACATTCCACACCAGCTCTTGCCCTTTCATTGACTTCAACTCCGCTGTACAGAAATATGTGGTTATTCTTTAATCTTGTTATTACTTTACCTTTCTTTTTCGTTTCTGTAATGGCTAATATCTCTAATGCCGCTTTTTCAAATTCTTCTATTAGTTCTATCTACTTTCCCTGCAGGCTTCTAATGTTCCATGCTCCTAGTCGTACAGTCCTTTTTGTTTGCCTTTTCGTCTCCACGTTATTTTTTTTCGCCATAAGGCTTATTAGTCGTGTTTTGTAGGTTTCACTTTTTCTTTTTTGTCCTTTTTTTATTTTTATTATCCTTTTTTTGACCTTTTTTATACAAATAATAATATAAGGCGCTAGCTGCCGGAGAACTTTCCACCTTTGAACATCAAGAGATGAGTAAACAAAAGAGGTGAGGTAATGTTAATCAATGTCACAAGGGAATGATTTAATCTGTGTATATCAAAAGTTCTTTTTTATAATATATCTGTTAGACTGGATGTTTGTAAATTCAAATTTTAGCTTGTCATGTCAATATAGAATGAGGGGAACTTATTTTCCGATAAAGGAGATATTGGAAGCATTTTGCGGAGGGTAATTTATAGTGGAATATTAGGGCGGCATCGTCGCGGTATCTAATATTGTAATCTTCCTCCTAAATATTTCATGTGGAAATCTGATGAAATTTTTCGGATATGTGATCGTTTATTATTGCACACCAACACAGTTGGAATCTGTCTTTACTCTGCTTGAACTTCGAGGTAATAATCTTGCAAATGCATGGCTATCGAGTTTTAAAAGTGTTATCAATTTTGTTATTATATTTGCTGCTTATATATCATATTTTCTCCCCGCAATCTATTTAAAAAATAGAAATATATTCGAGAACACCTAAACAAATAACATTGTTTAGATACATATTAATTTTCGAAAGTCGCTTCCCGGCATTGTTTGTAAAAAGACCATAACTATATTAATTAGTAGCCATTAACGATAATAGAAATTTATGAAATTCTAAATTCCAAATTACCTTCCCGAATTTCTTTAATAAATTCAAGAAAGTTCTTCAATACGAGTGAGTCAAGTAGAGTAAGTCAAGGAAAGCAAGTCCAGGAAAACAAGTCAAATAAATTAAGTCATATAAAATACATATATATATATATATATATATATATATATATATATATATATATATATATATATATACTATCTTTACTTGACTTAATATATAGTATGTCAAGTAAAGTTAGTCAAGTAGAGAAAGACAAGGATGTAATAAGGATATCAAATAGAGTAAACCAAGTGGATTAGGTGATGTAAATTGTAGATATGGTGGTGACTTGTTCTGCGACTTTTATAGATCTATTGTAGCCCACCCTCTTCCTCTTAGCGTTGGTGTACTTACCCATTTAGAGCGCCTCCTCTAATCCGGATTTCTATAGGAATTTCATGATCAGGATGGGATTCAAGAACTGCAACTCCTCTGCATTCAGGCAGTGAGCCCCGATGTACATCTGTATCTTGCGGAGGATTAGGTGAAGTACAAACAGACAATAGTCGTCAGACCAATAGAAAAACTTCCAATACAACATGACACTTAACGTCCACTCAAAATCAAGGAGGTTTTTCTAATCGAAAGCAAATCAACGAACCTATTCGATAAATAGGAATCGATTATCAACAACACGCAAGAAAAAATTGAGAAGAAGAGTATATTAAAGAGCTTTTTGGGGACGAGAGAGAACAAGTCGCGGATAATCGACAAGTAGAAAGTGGTCTGGATATAACTCAAACAGAAAGTAGTATATCTAATTAAAAAACGCAAGACGGAGGAGCTCTGGGATTTTATCAAATACCAACAGGAGTTCTAAAACTTCTGGAAGAAATTCAAGACCAAGAAGAAAAACATCAAGTACACATACTGGTATACTTATTTAATACAGTCTATCTAACAGGGATTATACCGAGGGAAAGGCTAGTGTCAACATTCATAGCCATCTCTAAAAATCCATACGAAAAACTGCAACGAGCATTGGATGATCATTCTTATGTGCCATACCCATAGAATATAGAAGGCCCTGGAAGAAAATGTCAGTGACACACAGTTTGAATTCCGGAAAAGTCTAGAGAACCACCAGAGAAGCTCTTATTCACATACAATATCTAATATAACGTTGTGTAGATGTAAATTAATACATATATGCATGCTTCATGGACTACAATAAAGCCTTTGACAAAGACGGCCACAACCAAATTATACAACTTATGAGACTTAGGAACCCGGACTGGGAGGGACATTCAAATTATTTTTAACCTCTTCTAAGGACAAAAAGCAGTCATTAGGGTTGAGAATGTATCATCACAAGACGATAGAAATTGAACGAGGGGCCAGGCAGGGATGCATTTTATTAGCAACACTTTTTGACATGTACTTAGAAGAACTAATGACACAATATAAAACTAAACAGAGTACGAATGAACAACAGATACGCTGTTGATACTCATACTAGCGGAACATCGAGGACCTGCAAAGGCTAAAGGAAAAATTGGTGGAGTGTAGTGAAGAGAATGGGCTACACCCAACGTAGAAAAACAACTTTATAATAGTTACGAATATAAACTAAGAACTCTATATACGACAAAACAAAATCCAAAGTAATCATAAATATAACTATTTAGGCACCGTAGTGTACGATGTAAACAACTACACTTAAGAAATAAAAATAAGGATCAATAAGGCCAACAATACCTTTGTCAACATAAAACAACTATTCTGTAACAGAGCGCTAAGCCTAGAATGAAAAATACGAATGCTAATATGCTTTTTTTCCGTTGTTTCTGCCCTTTCATTTCCTTTCATTTCTGTCCGATCGAGAGGACAGAAATAAAACTCATCATGCAACGATTCAAGGAACAAGAACCTCCTCAAAAAGGAGACGGCACCGTAAGAAGAATTATGAATGTAATATGTGAGTCGAAAGTGGCCTAAGTCCATTTACGCTCGATATGAGATATTGAAGGGTTTGCGTTGGATAAAATTTTGAAATATGGGTAACAGATATCATATAATAGTTCTTGTGCTTCTAAGGGTGTCAAATTTATCACCCCAATGAGTATAATTAACGTTATATAAAAAATAATATGTTTTTGCTGGCTGTAAATGGACTTGGTCCACTTTCAATATCAACGAAATCACGTTTGCAATTCTTAAGAAAGTACAAGTCTATACATAATTACACTAAATTTTCCTCGAAATAAAAAATATTTGTATATCTACACTTTTATGTCATAAAATCAAAAATAAATAGCAGTTGTTAAATAATTTTTACATTAAAATCAATATTGTTTTATTAATTATTATTCTCCAGTCTACTTCAGTTTGTGTATGCGGGAAGGATTTAAAATAATGATTGTGTGCAGGTGGTATATAATAGTATATTTTGTAACTAGGGCGGAAAGTTCTCAATTCAACAAAATTCAACAAAAAGTTGGGCGCACGAACGAAGTGAGTGCGAACATTCGCTCGATAGGGATATTGACAATTCCGCCCGTGTTGCAAACATGTTTTTTATTACTCATGCGAGAGGATCTATCTTACAAGTTTGGCAACCGGGCGCTATCCAAAAAAAATGGAACCAAAAATGAAGAGTCTGAAAATGAAATTGAAAATGAAGAGATTTATGTCAGTATCCGTTATCACAATAAAATTTGCACTCATTTTAAAACGTTTTTTTTATTTTTGATTATTATTCTGTAATCTTTATTTGTATTTTTTAATGTAACCTAGCGATATTGAAAATATTTGCGTGCGTTACCCAGGTTATGCAGAAATACAATGCGAAGTGGCAATTCTCGTATTAAAAAACTTGCGTCAGGAAGTACTTCGCACGCACAAGTAATAAAATGTTATAAAAATGTCCTTCCATTTGAGGTTTGCGAGCAGTCTCGTTTTTTGTAGTTTTTTTTATTTTAAATTGAAATTCTTATACGAAGATTCATAAGTTTCCTCTTGGGACATTTTAATATATTATAGGTATATATTGTCGTAAGTTTTTTTGCAATGTAATTTGTTGTAAACAAATTATTAGTATGAAGACTCGTATGAGACTCGTATGAATCCATTAGCGGATCGAAACTGAAATTTGAAATTAAATCGTTTATAATAAATTGATAGCACATTTATAATTCAACTGTTGCTTTTATAATTAATAAATGTTGACACTAGCCTTTCCCTCGGTATAATGCCTGTTCGATAGACTCTATTAAATAAGTATACCAGTATGGTTCCTTGATGTTTTTCCTCTTGGTCTTGAATTTCTTCCAGTAGTTTTAGAACTCCTCTTGGTATTTGATAAAATCCCAGAGATTTTTCGTATTGCGTTTTTTAATAGCATGTAATACTTTCTGATTGAGTTATATCCAGACCACTTTCTTTTTGTCGATTATCCTCGACTTGTTCTGTCTCGTCCCCAAAAAGCTCTTTAATGTAGTCTTCTTTTCAAATTTTTCTTGCGTGTTGTTGATAATCGATTCCACTTTATCGAATAGGTTTGTTGCTTAGTTTTCGATTAGATAAATCATTGACCTCTTTATTTTTTTGTGGATGTTAAAAGTGTCATGTTGTATTGGAAGTTTTTCTATTGGTCTGACGACTATTGTCTGTCTGTACTTCACCTAATCCACTTGGTTTATTCTATTTTACATCTTTATTATATCCTTGTCTTTCTCTACTTGACTAACTTTACTTGACTTACTATATATTAAGTCAAGTAAAGTTAGGACAGTCATACTTACGAGGCGTGCTGAGTTATTGCTTCATTGTGTTTTTATGTATTTGCGTCCTTCCTAGACAAAATTACATATCTATACTCGGGCCGGCGAGAGAATGCAGCTGTACTGCGCCGAGGTATGAGGGGCGAGGGAAGCGCCGAAGTATGCGCATATTAGTTTGAGTTAAGAAATATGCGCCAGTTTTTTAAATACGGACAACTAAACGCGAGCGCGCCCGCATAATGTGCGCAGAACAATGCTAAACTCGTCGAGACGAGGTGCATTCTCTCGCAGGCCCGAGGATACATACTAATTTAAACCTATCTATCAACTTATCTAAACAAAAATGCCCTAGAATATCATTTGTAGATGAATGATATTTGTAGAATATCATTTGTAGAATACCATTGCGGTTCAAATTGTAAATATATATCGAAGATTTTCCAAATCAATCGTTGAGTGCAGATGGGAAGGTACTGTTTTGTAATGTCTGTGAAAAATCTGTATCGACTGAGCAACTTTTTTTTTAATATCGCAACACGTATCTGCTGCAAAACATAAGGTAAATATTACAACGAAGAATCAATTTAAGCAACAACTTCTTCCTAATGCTATCATAGCTGATTGTTGTTTCGCTTTGTTGTTTCAAAGCTGTCTGAAGTTTTGATTCGTGGAGATATTCAATTCCATATTCCATATGGGTTGCAATCCACGAAACTAGAGATACTCAAGGTCGTTGCATATGCAACGTGGATATTGATCGCCTATTTGAAGACAGATCCAGCAAATCATTTTTATTGGCGAGTGAAGAACATCCTAAATACAAGCACCAAACATCAGCGAAACTATGGTGCTATGGATGTTTTGTGGCCTAATGGAATTATACATGAACAAGTTTTCTTGTTATTTACTGATGCTGCTCCTTATATGGTTAAAGCCGCGGATGCTCCTAAAGTTTTATATCCCAAAATGATATGATATTATTATCCCAATGTGCATATCATATGCTATAAATAGATAAGGTTCCAGTATAAAATGGTCAGAATACATAAAGTCCCAGTTTAAAAAGGTTGATAGTTTATTATCAAATGTGAAGAAAATCTTTTTGAAATCACCAAGCAGGATCTCCAAATTTAAAGAGATGTATCCCGACCTTCATTTGCCGCTGGAGCCAGTGCTGACACGTTGGGCTACATGGCTGACAGCAGTTGCATACTATACTCAATATTTTAATGAAATCAAAACAATTATTTATGAATTAGAAGACGAGCCTGCTAGTATTTTAGTCTCAAAAGAACTTCTTGAAGATGAGACTCTGCGTAACGATTTGGTCTACATAAAAAGTAATCAACAAAATATGGCATGGCATAAACAATAAAAAATTGTTTTTTAATCACATCAGATAAAGGCACTAGAAAAACCTACCATCACTGAATGACAACGTGAAGATTATTAATACAATACAAAAAAAGTGGCTCAAGCAGAAGGCCTCGTTGCTAAGGGGGTTAAAGAAAAATGTAGATATGTTCTGCAAAAAAATAAAGGATTTGATACCCAAAAAAAAATTAACAGCATGCTTGGCGGAAGATTAGAAGACAACCTAGACTTGCCCCACTTAGTAGCAGTATTTTGTAAATTTAAGCATGCTCCAGTGACATCCTGTAATGTTGAAAGATCGACCAAACAGATCATTATTTCGACCAAACAGAAAGAGTTTTAATTTTTTATTAATAATTTAAAAAAGTATGTGATTGTGTACTGCAATTATTTCAATAATAATAAACGGAAGGCGAATAAAGTTGTTCTTATTTATTTTTCACATAAAACTGTGTTTTCATTAAACTATACTTTAAAGTTCATCATATTTATTTGAGCCCTACTAAAAATTATTATAGTTATGGTCTTTTTACAAACAATGCCGGGAAGCGACTTTAGAAAATAAAAAAGTATCTAAACAATGTTGTTTATCTAGGTGTTCTTGAATATATTTCTATTTTTAAATTAGATTGTAGGGAGAATATATATACTTACAGCTATAAGTAGTCGCATCGCACGAACGAGCTCTCAGTATGCGTCTAACGGTTGACCCGTACGGACGCATATATCTCTTGAGAATGGCGAATGTTAGTTCGCCGAAATGTCGAGAATCCAGTTCTTTTCAGAGCCAACCCTCAGCATCAACGCGGAATCCCCGAGAAAACAATACAACACAGGTATCTATCCGCGAAAACCTCAAATACAACATTATAAACCTCCACGGGGAGCAAATTTACCACCTCACCCGTAGTTTCGAGAAACTACGGACAAAGCGCTCTCAATTATTATGCGATTTAGCATTTTTACGTCGGTGTAGAGATACAGACATAACACCCGTCTGTATGAGGCTGTCACACCAAAATCCGACAGCCAGGTCAAACAAAATACTACACAACGCAAGCCAAGCTTTGCTTCGGGACGAAATCCAAACCAAACGACAGAAACTTGACAGCATCAGCCAAAATATCCTGACAAACCACATTGCTCTAACCACTACGCTACACCCTTTCCTCTGGCAACAGATAGACTTAATATCTAACAACAGAGCCGAACAGAATAGATTATTAATTACCAATAGACAGAAAGAAAAATACAACCTTCTCAGACGGAGACAAAAACCTGCACCAAAACCACTCAACATCCACAAAATGGTTTACAATCTTTCAGACCAGCCCCTAGACGAACCTACCAAAACCGTACTGGCCAAGGGTTTTAACTTTGCAATAGCACCAACTCGCCTTCCCAAAGAAAACATAATCACTGTTGTCGAGACTGCTATTTCACAACTCCCTGCCACATTAGCCGAGACAATAAGACAGGAAACATGCCACACTTTAAGATCTGCCAAGCCACCGACAAGAAACATCTCATACGAGGAATTCAAAGCCCTCAAGGCACTAAGAGAAAACAACAGCATTGTGGTCCTACCAGCTGACAAGGGAAATTGCTCTGTAGTCATGAACAGTGCTGACTTTGAACAAAAAATGACCACAATCTTAGATGATCCAGCTTATCTACCCAGTACAACGGATCCCACAACCTATCTTGAGAAAACTACCAGACAAAAGATCCTAAGCTCTAGCATTGACAAGGAATCTATGAATTATCTTATACCAAGGGAGAAATCTTCACGGTGTCCAAAGATATATGGTTTACCAAAGATCCATAAAGATGGAGCCCCACTACGACCAATAGTAAACTCCATTGGTTCACCTGTCCAACTTCTTGCGAAACATTTAGCAAAATCTTTACAACCATACGCAGAAGATTGTGATTCCTATGTCCGCAATGCTGAACACTTCATAGACATACATAAAAATCACCAACTCCAGCCCGGCCACCTCCTTCTGAGCTTTGACATTGTATCTTTATTCACAAAAGTACCGGTCCCTGAGGCCTTAAACATCATAAGATCAAAATTAAAATCAGAAAAGTATGTATCAGATCTGGCAGAACATTGTTTAAAGAATATATACTTTAGGTACGATGGTCAAATATACAAACAAGTCCTAGGAGCACCAATGGGTTCACCTCTATCCCCAGTAATAGCCAACATATTTCTTACAGATTTTGAGGAAAAGGCAATCTCATCAGCCACACTTAAACCTACACTCTGGTTAAGATACGTTGACGACACATTTGTAATCTGGCCCCACGGCAGACCAGAGCTGGACAAATTCCTTAACCATCTTAACTCCCAACACGACCAAATTAAATTCACAATGAAGATAGAAAAGCATCAACAACTTCCTTTCTTGGATGTTTTGGTGCAGAAGACACCTGACGGCACTTTGAGCCACACTGTGTACCGGAAACCAACCCACACAGACAGATAACTGAACGCTTCTTCGCACCATTATCCCAAACAACTAGCATCTGTAGTCAACACTCTTACCACCCGATCCAAAAGACTAGCCGACCAGCTTTACTTACCGAAAGAATTGAGGAACTTACGAGAAGCTCTTTCTTCAAATGGATATCCAAACAGCTTAATATTCAGAGCTTTCCGTCGTACAGAGAACAGTAGCCAAAGAACTGAAGAACGCCAGAAACCCGTTAGCACAGCATACCTACCATATGTTCATGGATCAACTGACAAAATCGCCAGAATACTTAAAAGACACAACATCGACACCATTTTCAAACCTAACCCGAAAATATCCTCTATGCTACGGAGCGTTAAAGACACCATCCCGTTAGAATCCCATGGAATTTACGAAATACTTTGCGAACATGTGAACGAACCTACATTGGACGTACCAATAGAAAAATATGTGCTAGGATTCAAGAACATGTAGTTTCAATCAGACACAGAGACAAAGTTTCATCGACACTTGTCCAACACACAAACACCGGTCACTGGATGGACTTCAAATTCAAGGACTGTTGCACAGATTAGCCGCGAAATGTCACGAGTATACAGAGAAGCCATAGAGATAGAAAACGAGACTACTGCATGAACATGAGAGACGATTCCTTGAGACTGCCCCCAGCATGGCGACCGATCATATCCATCCTCAAAATGCAATCCCAGACACCCCAGACTCATGTACGACCAACAAAACAAACAAACAACCGAACCGAAGCACCGCACACAACACGCATGACCCGAAGCCAGACAGCTATAAGTAGTCGCATCGCACGAACGAGAGCTCTCAGTATGCGTCTAACGGTTGACCCGTACGGACGCATATATCTCTTGAGAATGGCGAATGTTAGTTCGCCGAAACGTCGAGAATCCGGTTCTTTTCAGAGCCAACCCTCAGCATCAACGCGGAATCCCCGAGAAAACAATACAACACAGGTATCTATCCGCGAAAACGTCAAATACAACATATATATATATATATATATATATATATATATATATATATATATATATATATATATACAAGATGTGAAAGTTACTAAAGAGTAAATTTCGGATAACGTGCGTAGCACAACCTCATAACCATGCTAAGGAATTGAAAGAAAAACAGAATATAACATCCAACCAAAAGGACAGGAACAACCCTAAACCAGGAACCTAACCTGTGTACAGTGAATTTCACTAAATAATGCTCTTCAACTAGTTTTCAGTCGATTTTATTAAGAAATGCCGGCCTTCAGCCCCTGACATTTTTAGGTCTTGACCGTTTCTTGTCACTTGCTTTGACGCAGCGAAACGGCTCACACAACGCGTCTTCGAGCGGGGTGTGCTAAAGAGTGACAGAAGATGTTGTATTATTCACTGTACACAGGTTAGGTTCCTGGTTTAGGGTTGTTCCTGTCCTTTTGGTTGGATGTTATATTCTGTTTTTCTTTCAATTCCTTAGCATGGTTATGAGGTTGTGCCTCATAGTACAAAAATTTTGAAAAAATGGTCCAAATTTATATCTTGTGTATAAATTATATTGTACTGCACATAAACCACAAACAACCCAAACAACTGCCCATCTCAAACAATTCCTATAAGTGGAACCTCTACTGCTGAGTTGGAAACGATCGTCCATCTCACCTCTTGTTGGTTGAAGATCGACTTTAGTTCAACCTTTATATTGGTAACAACGGTGGTTCTGAATCCATCCCAACCATAGCTAAAATTAAAGTTAAATTTTGTCTTAAATTTGCTGTAACAGGTTTCCATCATTTTTCACAGAAGGCGTATGGGCACAGCTCTGTCAGTTTCTCCCGAAACATCAAGACTATAGAAGAAATATCGCATGTTAAATCGCGCCAAGGAGAATCTTATGCTAGGCAGTTTTTATCTAAAAATCTATGGCATTCCTTGCAGTCTTAATAGACAATCATTCAATTCTTTGTGAAAGTTTTCTTCACTTTCTTTATTTTGTTGTTGCTGCAATTGCTTTGTTATGCTTTATTTTGTTGTTTCTGACTTCTCAAATTTAATAAAATATTTTCGTAAAATGACGACGAAATCCTATAATATGTTCATTCATCAACTATTTACCACTCATATCCTTCTTAAGGTGACGAAATATATTTTCTTAGAAATGGGACAACTCTCTTGCATTTACTTAGCAAATTAAGGTTGTTTAATTCCGAGAAAATTTAAAGGAAATGGACAATGAATTGTGTTATTGTTGTGATCTACTCTACCCAAATCAAAATTTGACATCAAATGTTTTCAACAAGTGACCGAGTTATAACTTGAATAACATCGTTGCGGCTGTTACTACGTGGTAATTCTTTTTACACTGAATTGAAACATTCACTTTGTTTTAACCACACTTAATATATAATAATATTATATAACATGTTAGTCAGAGATATTTTATAACTATAAAATAATATAATTTATTATATTAATATAACTTGTGAAGTTATATAAATATATACACTTTATAGGACTCCAGTTTCGCCTGTTGAAGGTCATTATCAAGTTATTGAATTTTTCAATTTAGAGTAAGTATGTGTGATTACCATGTTGTAAAGGTCGCAACCGCCCTTTTAATAAATTTATATGTTATTTAATTCTATATATTTATTCAAAAAACCAACTAATTTTATTTCAATTCGGTGTTTATTTGCAAGAAATACATCGGGTAACACCGCATCTAACAGCTGTCCGTGTTATGGTCAGTATTTGGTTAGATCCTTATCAGATATTTAAAAAAATTAGTGATCAATAGCAACAATTCAGACAAAACGAGCGGTTTGCAAAATAAAATATGCAATTTAAAAAGAAATATGGGTGATAGTATGAAAAAAGCAGTCAGAATATACTACTGCAAGCATTTTTTTTTTTTAAGTGGTTAGGGGGATGCTTTCACTAAACTCCCTATTCAACTTTGGCTTCTGGTATACGCCACCCCGGTATAGTATATTTTGCATTCATTCAGGGTGGGCAGCCCAGACGGTTAGTGAAAACCGCCTGGTGAGTCGCGGTGGCTGTTTGTCTTTGGACAAACGTTCGGGTGATCAAATCTATGGCGGTTAATTTAGGGTTGCTAATAGATTCGATAGGCACTGGAATTTAGATGTTTGGGCGAAATAAAACTTGCACGCCTCGTTAAACATGTATTTATTATTTAACTCTACCTTAAAACAGTTATGGCGACGTGCACTCTCGGAGTTTGGAACCTTCTTCGTAAGTTCGTGACAAGAGGGCTACAATTGGAGTGAATATGATTACATATTGTTAAAAAGAGGAAAACTCAATCCCACCTTCCATTTGCCTGCCCCCACTGAACCAAAAAGAATTCTAACACGAAGCGCACGTGGTATTTCTATGGCTTTTTTCTAAATTTACAACCGCCCAAAATTTAAAATACTATTACTAAGAACCCTTAAATATAAACATTACATTGTATTTGCAATTGTTTCGACCACCAAGCATCCAAATACCATTAGCGATCATAAACAGTCTCCAAAGCGTATTTACAAACGATTAGTGATTACAAATAGTCTTCCAGATGCGTAGCGGTCATAAACAGCTTTAAACGCATTCAATAAATATCCACTACCTTAACGACCAAATGTTGGGATCTACTGGTCGGTTTAACATACTTACTTACTACTTTTAGAAACACATTTACCAAAGAAAATCGTTTTAAGACCAAATTGAAATAAAAATAAAAAAATTGGGTCTTAACATACTCCCCGCTTTGAAAGTCTCGACTTTCAATTGTAGCTATAACAGATCTTACAGAATAAGTTCCTACTATTCCTGAACTATGCCATTGGAAGGGAACATACCTTTGGTGCAGTTCCCGTTTGCGCAAGATTTTGAAAATCTCGGCGTGGCGCCTCTTCTCCTCGTCCAGTTCGCATTCCATGTCGCGGATGCGCGCCTACACTTTGCTGATAATGCTCTTGCCGCCGACGATGGCGTTAGCACCGACCTCCTCGAAACGGACGGACAAGTTCTTCACTTCGATCTCGAGCGAGTTCTTGATGGGTTCGATCTTGATGACGTGTTCTTGTTCCTCGTGCAGGATCTCAACATAATGTTTGATTTCAGCTTGGACGCGTCTTTGGGACACGCTCAATTGATCCTAGGTGACATGCAACTGGCGCTGGACTTGTGACTGGCGCTGGACTTGTGATGTGGGCAGTGTTTTCGGTCAAATGGATGGATTTTTTTCTTGATGGTCTTCTGGAGGTCGATGTTGATCTTGTTGGCGGAGTCGAGGGACATTTCCAATTCGGTGATTTGGATCTGCAACTTCTTCTTGATACGGGTCACCTCAGTCTTCAACTTGGTCTCGGCTTCGACTATGCGGGCGTTTGACTGCTCAATCTCAATGCTGGTAGCCTTACGGATTGCTTCGATTTCTTCGTCGTTCTCATGGAGGCACTTCTCGGCTTCATGGCGGAAACTGTTCAATTCGGAAGACAAACGTTGTTCCACATTGCGCCCTGAGACCGGCTTCGGCTTTCTGGTGTTTCCTCTTGGGTAGGGAGGCGGTTTCTTTTGGCTCGATGTGGACAACTTCCAAGAGCTTTCAGAGCTTGAGAAGTTCAGTATCACGTTTCTTGTAGATTTCGAACTGACTTTCAGTACCACCTTCGGCTTCTTCAAGGCGTTCGGAGAGTTGGATGACTTGCACGCTGAGGTCGGCCTTCTCTCTCTCAATCTTTGAGTCTTGGGACTCGAATTAATTAGAGATTTTTTCTTTCCGCGTGATATCGTCCAAATGAATTAATGTGTGATATCGTCGTGTGCACAAGAGACAGTTAAAATCCGACTTACACTCATCCACACAGTGTCCACTTTGTACAAAATTTACACATAATCCCATCTTATTGACCATGTCTAGACGTTCTTGTAGGGGCATGAACCTGAACGTCGTGCAGCTGTTGACGAAGTGATGTTCTGTACAAAAGTTACACTGCTTGTTGCTATTAGTATTTCTATTCTGAGCGTCTGATGCTGAAACGAACGTGTGGGCCGTACTAGGCTGGGTTGGTCTTTTATGGAGCGCGCCTTGATAATTTCGTCTAGAGTTCTCTCCTTTGACCTCCGTATGACTCCCAGGATTCTTTTCTAGAATGCCGCGTTGTTTAGACAGAAACTGTCTGAAATTATCCCAAGTTGGGTCTCGTGTCTCCTCGCTAAATTCGTTCCACTTATAACTTGTTAGTGTATCAAGTTCTGAATAAATCAACATGTCCTCGAATAACTAGCCATCCCTTCGTCCAGTGGTTCTGATGGACCTTACTAATTTAGAGGCACTATCGTAAATATTTCTTAAAGGTACAAATGCTGCCCACCTAGCATCTGGTATTTCAGTCAATTGCATGAAATATTCACGAATTAACTCTGCCTTATTGTCATAACGTTCCTTTAGCGTTTCCTATGCTATTTTATAGTCTTCCGGTGATGTTTATAAAGTATCAAATAAATTGATTGCACTGCATTGGTTAGCGATGCCTTCCAGTGATGAAACTTTTGGATGCCATTCAGATTTTATGCCTCATCTATTAGTATCTTGATTGTAATATATAATGAAGGCCCATCTTTTCTATTTCCACAGAATCTTGAAAGGTGAATTGGAGGCAGACTTACTTTAATATTAGACTGTGGTTGAACAAATGAACATGGTGGAACCGTATTGTGTTGTGTTGAATTCCTTTTAACAATTCTGCGTGCACTTGATGTTATTGTGTCGAATCTCATTACAATCTCAGAATGAGTATCCTTGTAATCGTTGTATTGGTCTAAATCTTCTAATTGCTCCAAAACCTGTTTATAAACATCAAAATACTTATTGGTTCTCTTAATTCTATGTTCTATAATTGGAATTGGAACCTTCTTGGTATGTTTGTGGCAAGAGGGTTACAATTGAACTGAATATGATTACATATTGTTAAACACAGGAAAACTCAATCCCACCTCCCATTTTCCTGCCCCCACTGAACCAAAAAAAATTATAACTCGAAGTGCACGTGGTAATTTCTATGGCCATCTTTATAACTGCCCAAAATTTAAAATACTTATACTAAGAACCCTTAAATATAAACATTACATTGTATTTGCAATTGTTTGACCACCAAGCATCCAAAAACCATTAGCGATCAAAAACAGCCTCCAAAGCGTATTTACAAACGATTAGTGATTATAGATGGTCTTCCAGATGCGGAGCGGCCATAAACAACATTCGACAAATACAACAAAAACAAAACGCATTCAACAAATATCCACTACCCTAACGACTAGATGTTGGGATCTACTGGTTAGTTTAACAATTTAATGTGATTTAATATTACCTGCTTTTAGAAACACACTTAATTAAGAAAATAGTTTTAAGACCAAATAGAAATAAAAATAAAATTGTTGGGTATTAACACCACCCTAGTTGTTTCCTCGCCGATCAGGGTTCGCTTGTCAGGCGGGAGATACACTACCGAGGAGGACAAGCAAAAATTATTGAATTTCAAAATGTGCACTACTTTTCGTTCAACGTTTACAAACCTTCACAACCAATCAATATGATTTATTTTTAAACATAGCTGACAATGAGAGATAATTTAGTTAATTTTCAATTATTCCAATGAAAATAACTCCAAACTTAAATGGCAGTATACTTTTTTATAATTTTCACATAATCTATGAAAATGGGATAATATAAACGTCAGTTTTCTACATTTTAATCCTTAGCAGTTATGGTTGAATTATTTGAAAAATCATGTTTTAAACGAGATTGCCTGTAGTCTACAAATTATACATTCAGTTTCAGAATTAATTAATTTTGCAAAAACTACATATCGGATCGTACTAAAAAATATTAAATGTATGACTTAGGGTCGATAGCCTTTTATACAAATTGTATAATAAAGATATTAATATTATTATATTATTAAATGTATTACCATACTTACTAATTAAATGTATTGTATATGATTATTACTAATAACATAATAAGAAATTCAGCCTGTAATCTTTTTGCTTTAATGCGCCTAGAATCTTAATACAATTAATGTAATTACACATCCTCTTCATCATCATCACCCACATAGCAAATACACTCCGGAATCTATCGAATATAATATGTGCTTACATCTTAACCCAATTAGCCTAACACAAAAGCCGTATATAATCTATATATTAGGAGCTAAGGGCCGTTTCATTCATTTGAAGCACCGCATTCAGCTTCTATGTTGATTTTCCAGATTATCCTCACGATTTTTAATGATATCTTTTATGTTAGCAACACCGATAGACTTTTTTTGTGAAGGTTAAATGTTATGTAACTATAATCTTACATCTAAAATTCTAATTGCGTTAATGTTATTTTTTTTTAATTAATCTCTATGTGAAGAAAATAACGTTAAATGGAAAGTTTGAATCTTTAAACTTAAATTACACTTGGATCACAGTCACAAACCGCGCTAAAATTTTAATAAAGAGTAGAGTTTGTTTTATAATTAGTGTTTTATAATTGCAGATAGTAGAACCGAAATTAGTCTATCTGGTTTACAGTTACATTCCAAGAAAATATTTTCCGTTTCAGTTTCTATTTCGGTTCGTCTAAAAATGTCGGTTGTCTAAAAAATTCTAGAAAGTCTAGTCTAGATTAAATCTTGAAGACCAAGTCTGGTCTATCTAATCAACTAGATTATTTAAAGTCTAGTCTAGATGAAACTTGAAGGCTAAATCTAATCTACCGACTCAGCCTGATTTGATTCTTTTTCGGTTTCGTTCCGAATTGGAAGTCTAGTCCAGATGAGACCTTGAAGACCAAGTCTACACAATCAACTAGGTTATTAAAAGTCTAGCCGACATGAAACATTGATGACCAAGTCTAGTCTACACACTCAGCGTAGATTATCAAATGTCTAGATTAAATAGAACCTTGAAGATTAAGTTTAGTTCACACAAACAAACCATAGATTAGTTTAAGTTTAGTCTAGATGAAACCCTGTAGATAAAGTTTAGTCTACATACTCAGATTAGATAATTAAAAATATAGTGTATACACAAACATTAGATTATTAAAACTGTATTCTATACACTTATTATTCGTGTGTAGAATACACGGGTATTCTAGACACAAATAATCCTTGATCTTTAAGGATTTAATCCTTGAAGATCACGGTTGAGACCAGATTATTTTAATCTTAATTAAACCTTGAAGCACATGTCTAGTTTATAATATCAGATTACTAAACTAGATTATCAAAAGAATAGTACATATGAGACCTTGAAGATCAAGTGTACTCTACACACTCAGATCATACTATTAAAAACCTAGTCTAGATTTAACCTTGAAGACTAAGTCTAGTTTATACACTTAACTAGATTTTGAAAGGAATGGCCTAGATCAGGGATGGCAAACCTATGACCCGCGGGTCAGATACTGACCCACGCAGCCTTTTTAAGTGACCCAGGTATTGATTTTAGAACTTTTAGAAATTTCTAATGACGCAGTACTTCTATTATTTTCTTATTAAAGTTTCTCAAACACAAAAGTATGAATATTAAATATATATCAAGAAGAAATATCTTCTCAAATTATCTACCAAGCATGTTCAAATACCGTTTAATCTACAAAAAAATAATTCTTACCGAAAATTATTAAAAATTGTAAGTTTGAGACACAATAAGGTTAGAACGTTCAACGCCTCCGTGGCAAAAATTGCTTACTAGTAAAAAGGCACAGGGACGCAACACTGTTTGGTCGTAGTTGATGTAATCTAGGCTAACCTAGATTTAATCTAGATAAGGTTATGGTTAGGTTAAGTTATATTAGAGCCAGATTATTCTACATTGAGAGGCCAAAGACTTCTTTATTAAATTCAATGTAAAATTAATTAAATTTGAATACAAGTCAGTTATTTTCACTACGTCTATGGTTTTTGTTTAGTGACGTGAGTTGTTGCCATAGTAACTACAAAAATAAATAGTTTAATAATGAAAATCCCATTTGATTTACATTGGACTTTTTTTTACACACGATTATAATAATGGCATCTTTCACATACAATAATTTATTTATTAATGTTTTTATTTTGGTGTGCTAAATATAAACTACCATTAGACCTGTTAGTTTGCAAGTTGCTCTTTGCATTGCTCATCACGAGAAAAATCTTTCAGAAAGAGACTTTGTAAAACACGCGTTTTTAGAGTGCTACTTTATTTCCAGATTTTAGAGACAAAGACTTGAATAAGAAGCGTAAAAGAATTGAAAAAGGAAGCAACCGAGGAGCTAAAGGAGTGGAGAAGGACGAAAGCAAGTAAAATTTGGTTTATAGAAATGAAGAGGAGATACAAAGAAAGATGCAGAGAAAAGAGGGAACAGAAGCTAGAAGAAGGAGAGAGAGAAATAAAGTCAATAAAATCAATGAAAGAGGTGCAGAATTACTGAAACAGGGAGAGAAAATCAGTGAAAAAAGAATCAGTGGACGAGGAGATAAAGATGAGAGAGTGGGAAGAACATTTCATGAGGCTCCTGTAAGGAAGAACGGAAGACGAGGAAGCGAAAACAGCAATAACAACATACGAAGACGTAGGTAGGCAGCTCCAGAGGGTACAGAAAACACATTAGAAGAGGTAGAGAAGCAGGTGAAGAAGCTAAAAAAGAATAAAGCACCGGGGAGGGATTGAATGCAGAACGAAGTGTGGATGTATGGGACGAAGAGAGTGATAGAGAAGCTGGAGCTAATAAATTAGGTGTGATGAGGGGAGGGATGCCGGGCAGACTGGGGAGGAGGTAATATGCCCGATTTACAAAAACAAAAACCATAGTAGAAAACTACCTGGAACTCTGCTCAACACAGGGTACAAGTTGTGAGCAGCAATTGTCAATAATTTCAATGCGATTTATGTGGCAGATATGGAAAGAATGTTAAAGAGAGAGTAACAGGGAGGGTGTGTGGTAGGTAGAGAGAAAATATGTAGTCTGGCGCTCGCGGATGTTGTGGTAGTTTTGGCAAAGAGCGATAGGGAGATGAAATAAATGATGTAAAGCCAAGGGAGGCAGGTAACTTGAATTTTGTAAAAGCCTTTAAAAGTGAGAACAAAAAAGTAGTCTTTGACCTGCCTCGTCTTTTCCAAATGATACCACTGACATGGTGACCCACGAGCGAGTACGAAAAATATAATGAACACAATTTGACCCACTACTCAAAAAGGTTCGCCATCCCTGGCCTAGATTATGGAAGGCGAACCTATGAGAAGCGGGTCAGACACTGACCCACACAGGCTTTTTAAGTGACCCATGCATTGATTTTAGAATATTTTTTTAATGTTGAATAACGCAACACTCTTATTATTATCTTATTTAATTTCCTCAACCACAAAGATATGGATATTAAATATATCACTAACAAATTTCTTCTGAAATTATTGTGTTTTAGAAATGTTTTTAGTTGTAACCCTGTAATATGGCTATGGTACAAACGATACATATCCCAGATGATACCAAACAGAATGATTGGATAAATATTGTGTGATTGAAGAGAATAAAAAGACTGTGTTTGTAATTTCTAATGAGAAAGTTACTTCACGTACATGTAATGTAAAAAGATAATTTGCATTCTAATCTTGCCTTATCAACAAATAAAGAAAAAAAAACATATTTATCACAAAAGAAAAAAGCGATTTATTTTGTGTATTAAAAGCGTTTTTGATCTCAAAATAGTAGTTTATGATGCAAATATGTGAAGAAGCCTTTCCACAAAAGCCTTTCCCACACGTGTGTCGTATATTATTTTATCTACCAATCATGTTAAAATACTGTTGAACCTACGAAAAAATTAATATTTATTACCGATAATATTGAAAAATTGTAATTTTGTCAGACAAAATACAGTATAATTTTGATAAGCCGAAACATATGAGACCAGACAACCGCCGGATTATCAAAAAATTACAGATTATCAGGATTAAAAGAAAACAATAACAAGTTTGCATATTCTATGTACAATTGTGATTCAGAAAGAATAAAATATGTATCTACATAGGCAAACGTGTACATACAAAAAATATATAAATACTTAAAACAGATAGTAAGGCAATTGTAGAGTGGTCAGAAACGTCAATCAGAGTAAAAAGCAAAGTTTGTTGGCCAGACTTTTTCAAAAAACACTGGATGGTGTTGTTTTTGATTTTATTTCTTTTGTGTGCGAGGTTTATATCCGGCGCGGTGCAGCGTAAAGAAAAGAACGTGCCGGATTATCAAGATATAGACTGTACTTTAAAACACTGAATGCTAAAATGTTCAGCGCCTTCGTGGCAAAAATTACTAACTAGTACAAAAGCACTGTGACGGGAATACTATTTGGTCGTTGTCGATGTAATTTAGGTTAACTTATATTTAATCTAGATTCTATGGTTATGCTAGTAATCCAGACTAAGAGGCCTAGGCTTCTTGATTGAAAATAAGATAAATTAATTCATTTTTAATAAACGTAAGAAAAATTATTTTCACTACGTCTATATTTTTTGTTTAGTGACGCGAGTTGTTGCCATAGTAACAACAAACAGAAATCGTTTAATGATTAAACTCCATTTGATTTACATTGCACTTTTACGCACGATTTGGATAGTTTTAAACACGATTATATTAGTGGCATCCTTCACATATAAAAATATAGGCATCAGGCGCTGCCGACTGAAGTGAAAACTTTTGAAAAAAAGAACAGCTTTAGAACTGGTTTTGGGGATTTATCAATATGTTAATTAATAAATTTTGTACATCGTTTGTTAGTATTGTTTTTTGTAATTCTGGAAAATAACTTACTTCTGAAGGAGAATGACTGTCAATGTCATCATCATAATATGAATTTGAATCCGGAATGTTTGGTTGATTCTGTGTTGATAGGTCAGCAAAATGAATTGGTAGGATATATGGCACATTACTTGTTGATGGGTCTGCAATTTGAGTTATGGAAATTTTGACTTTTAGAAACATGCCTTATAACTGCTTTTGAAGATTTATCTGTATGTAAATTAATTTTTGTTTGGAATATTCTTTACGATGTTTAATTTTTTCCTCCTCCTCAGCTGTGATTGTTCGATGTTTAGAAATTTCTGAATTAACTATTACTAGAGTTTTTTTTTTAATTTTTATCTCTATATCGCTGACTGATTTTATTTTGGAGTTTCCTTCCTTTGGAGAGCACACGAGTACATTTGGTTACCTAAAACTTTGATGGGTCTGATTCATGATTAACCATTAATTCTTCGATACAGTCCAGTAATCTGATGATTCCAATAGTCAGGCACTAGTATATCTACTAGTACATCCGTCAAAATTACTTACTCTTGTACTGCACACTGATTATAGGGGTTGATATTTCCTATAGGCGCTGCGTTCTGTCACCACTGCCAAAACTTTCCAATAACCCGGCACTAGTACATCTACTATTACATCCGGTAAAAGTACTTACTCTTGAACTGCACACTAATTCTACGGGTTGATATTTCCTTAGAAACGCTACGTTTTGTCAACACTGCCAAAAACTTTGACTATTAAGTCTGACGTTCAAAGCCAACTTTAAACATATGCGTATAGATGTGTTCTTTTGAACACATCTTTGAGTAATAGAATTTTTTTCTTTAAAACGCAGCTATTGATGACGATGACGCAAATCTTTGAGTTTACTTTCTACCAAAATGTCATTAAGCGCGGCTATAAAAGTTTTCACTTCAATAATTTACTTATTAATGTGTTAGGATGTACGATTGCCCATTGCATTGCTCGTCTCGATAAACATCTTTCAGAAAGAGAGCTTATAAAATAGACCTTTTTAGAATGTTCTGCTACTTTATTTCTAGATTTAAAAGAAAAAGGCTTGATTAAGTAGCGTATAATTGAGTTACCCATAAGTCGAAATATGATTAAAGTTCGAATACTGGAATTAGATAGACACATTTTTCGCAAATATATAACGCAAATCTTGTAAATTAAGAGCTATTGAAACTAATATCGTTGAAAGGGAAGTGTAGCGGTCTTGATATTTATAAAGAATTTGATATTGCATTTAAAGAAATGGATTGACCCAAACAGACGACGCACCTAATATGGTGGGCAAAACCACTGTTTGGTTTTATTAAATATCTTAAAACAAATTCCACATCCTCTAATTGGATATCATTGCATAACACATCAGGTAGTTTTATGGACTTATTTATTGATATACATTTTTGGACTTCGGCCTTTATTTTTTGCTCTTCACTTCCAAAGTTGAAGTTGTAAAACAAGAAGGAGACTTGAATTTTTTAAAAGCCTTTAAAATTCCAAACAAAAAAGTAGTATTTGACCTCTCTTTCCCCTTTTCCAAGTGATTCCAGTGACCTGGTGACCCACGAGCAAGTAGGAAAAATGAAAAAAATTATACCTATATTAATAAAAATTTGACTACTCAAAAAGGTTCGCCATCCCTGGTCTAGATGAGACCTTTAGAATAAAGTCTAGTCTTCATACTTAAATTTTATTATTATATAAGTTTTGAATCAAATGTTTTTCCCTTTTTTTCTAAGCGATATTAAAATTTCGTTCCGGTTTCGCTTTCAGTTTTTAAATTAAGCAGTTTTACCTTTCGGTTACAGTTAGGGTTGTGTTTAAAATTCCGGTTTATTGCAGTTTTGGCTTTAGCTTCGACTCTCTGGACAATAATGGCAGGAAACTTACATTCCAAAAAAAGCTTATAGTGCAAAAGATGTGATAGCAAAATCTATAAGAAATTCAGATAGACAAATCTGTTGTAATTTCAAATTAATATTAGAAACACATAAAACAACTTTAATTAAACACATTTTACTTAAAAACTATAAACTTAACAAGAGCAAAATATATAATATATGCTTTACAAAATGCTTTATTGAAGCTTCTTCTTCTTCTTCTTCCTTTTGGCTCTACAACCCTTTATGGGTTTTGGCCTCCTCTACTATTTTATGCCATTCTCCACGGTCTTCTGCTGCTCTTTTCCAATTCCTTACTCCTAGTGCTTTTATGCCTTCTTCCACGCTTTCCTTCCATCTTTTACGTGGTCTTCCTCTTGGTCGGCTATTGGTGGGTTTCCATTCCATGATAAGCTTGGTGTTTCGATCTTTTTCTATTCTTTGCACATGGCCTATCCACCTCAGTCTCTGTGCCTTTACATGTTTTACTATGTTGTTGTTTCCAATTAGAGACTCTAGTTCGTGATTCATTCTTATCCTGTATGTTCCGTCCTGTTCCCTTATCGGACCATATACTTTTCTTAATATTTTTCTTTCAAATGTCTTTAGTTCTTCCTCACTTTTCTTAAGGAGGGTCCATGTTTCACAGCCATAAGTAACTACCGGTCGTATTAGGCACTTATATATAGTTCTTGGATTTGTGACTTAGTAGTTTGCTGGTAAGTAGTTTTCTGTTCGCATAGTAGGTTCTATTTCCTTTTAATATTCGTATCTTTATTTCTTCACTCTCGTCGTTGGTTTGATTTAGTTGAGATCCCAAATACCTGAAATTTTTACTATGTATCTATCTTCATTTTGTGGTGTAGTTCTGGACATCATCATATATTTTGTTTTTTCTTGATTGACTGTCAGTCCTACTTTCCTTGCCTCTTTTTCGAGGTCCTTAAATGTGTCATTTACTGTATTTGCCATGCGCCCCGTGATTACTATGTCATCTGCATAGGCTCCGATTTGTCTACTTTTTGATGTTAAGTTTCCCGTTATCTTTCCTAGTTTTTCTATAGCCGCATGTAATGTTAGGTTGAAAAGTAGAGCGGACGCATCACCTTGTCTGACTCCAGACGTAATGTCGAATTTTTCGGTTTTATCGTTTTGTATTACTACTGCCGCTGACGTTCTTTCTAATGTTAGTTTAATTAGATTGACAATCTTTTTTGGTATGCCCATATGTATTAAGTTCAGGTATAACTTATTTCTATTGACCGAATCGAAGGCTTGTTGAAAATCAATGAAAAGGCAGTGTATGTCAAAATTGTGTTCGTATCCCTTTTCTAGCAGCAGTCGCATTTGGTGTATTTGATCTGTTGTTGATCGGTTAGATCGAAATCCACATTGATAGTCATCTAGTATATCTTCTGCATATACGTTCAACCTTTTGTGAATGAGGCATGAAATGATTTTATATGTTATATTTAATAATGTAATTCCTCTGTAATTTTTACAATCTCTTTTGCTTCCTTTATTGTGAATAGGATGTATAAGGCCTAAATTCCACTCTTCTGGCATTGTTTCTTCCTCCCAGATTCGTTTGTTTAATTGGTGGATACGGGCCCACAGTTCTGGGCCTCCTGCCTTTAGTAGCTCGGCTGTAATGTTATCGCTACCAGGCGCCTTCTTAAAGGCAATTATGATCTCAGTTGTTTCTTCCAGTGTCGGTGTTTCAACTTTTGTTTCAGCTGTTTTGTACTGAGTTAGTTCTTCTTCTGAGTTTGTTTCACTTTTATTATTAAGCAGGTCGCAGAAATATTCCTGCCATCGTTTCAGGACGTCTGATTTCTCTGTTAGGATCGTTCCATTTTTGTCGTCGCACAACATTTCTTTCGCTTTGCACTCTGAAGAATGTAGTTTTATTTCTCGGTAGAAATTAATTTGTAATTTTTATTTAACTTTATTTTGTAATTTTTTCTGTTATTGCTCTCGTCTATTTCTTCTATTTCCTTGTTATAGTATTCTCTTTTCTTTCTTCGACACGTTCGGTATGCTTCTGTTCTTTTTCTTTCATAGTCTTTCCTCTGGCTTCTCGATTCACGCTGGAGGCACTTGTTTCTTGCTTCATCTTTTATGTCTATCTTCTTCCTGCACTCCTCGTCAAACCATTCTTCGTTTCGTATTTTTGCTTTTCTCCTAACTTTTCAGCTCCTTTTAGAATACTATCTCTGATGTGTCTCCATTCATTCTCCACATCGTCTTCGCTTGGGTTTTTACGTAGGTGTTCCAGTATTGTTTCTGGATATTCTCTTTTTCCCTTTTCACTTTTCAGTTTTTCCACATTTCACTTCTTTGGTTTATCTCCTCCGCGTTTTTGTATGTTGCTTATTCTCTGGCTTGCAGTTGCTATTACCAAGAAGTGGTCGGAATCGCAGTTGATTCCTCTGAACGAGCGTACATCTCTTATATTTGATGTCCATCTTCTTGATACTGCGACATGATCGATTTGGTTACATTTTCTCGTGCCCGGAATTTTCCATGTTCCTTTATGTATGCGCTTGTGCGGAAAGAGTGTACCACTTAATATCAAATTTTGCATTTCTGCTAGGTGGCATAATCTCTCTCCGTTTGGGCTTGTTTCTGCGTGCAAGCTGTGTCGTCCAGCAATACTCCTGTACCTCTGTTCTTGTCCTATCTTTGCATTAAAATCTCCCATCAATTTCAAGATGTCGTGATTGGGTATTTTGTCGCATTCTTGTTGGATCCTGTCATAGAATTGGTCGATTATCATTTCGTCTGTTTCTTCCGTTGGAGCGTATGCGTTTAGAATGGTTATATTTGTAAATTTTCCTTTTAAGCGGATCTTGCACATTCGTTCGTTGATTGGTTCGAAGTGCATAAGCGTACTTCTCGCTTTCTTGTTTAGTATGAATCCAGTTCCATATGATCCTTGTTTTTCACTCCCGCTATAGTATAGTGAGTATTCTCTTTTTCGTACTTCGCCCTGTCCTTTTCATCTGATTTCTTGCAGGGCTGTTACATCTATATTTTGCTTTATAAGTTTTTCGGCAATCTCCTGCATTTTTCCAGGTCTTAGCATGGTTCGTACATTCCATGTGCCTATTTTCATTTCCAATCTCTTGTCCTTTTTTCGTTGCGTGGTTCGTTGTCGTGGTTCCAGTCCGGTTTTATTTCGTGGAGTTTTCGTAACAAGTTTGTTTTTCCGGAGACGGGGAGTTAACCCGTCGCCCAACCCCCATTTCGGAGGGCCATTTCGCCTGCTCTCGTTTGCCCTCATTTCCGCCCTTGTCCATACGGGTTTTCACAACATCTCAAAGGGTGTCCATAAGGTTACCAGGGATCACCAAGCGTGGAGATGAGAGTCAGACTTGGGTAGGAGTGGCTATGCAACTAGTTCATTCCCAATGACTGTTGTGAGGTACGCATGCACTACTCCCTTTGATACCCGCTTTATTGAAGCATTCCTCTAAAATATAGTATATTTGAGGTGGTATATGTGAGGTGGTATATGTGAGTGATATTTATGGTATATGTGAGGTGGGAGTTTGCTCACGAGCGCCAGCAAATTAGCATTCACACCGAACCAAAAAAAAAAACACTTTTATCTCGAGTAGTAAATGCAATTTTTTCTACTGATTTCGGTTGTAGAATCCATAATTCGACTTTAATAAATCCAATTCGAAGCGAACTGTCAGAACTGTCAATACCAAATTTAATTGTTGGTTTGGTCGTTCCCATGGTAACATATTGCATTCTCATAGAAAGTGATACTTTTCAAGTCAAATGTCCTATTTTTATTTCCGTTTTTTAAATAGTTTCAGGCTTGTTTTACGTTTGTACATAAAATATTTAATTGAAATTGATGTAACTAATAAGAAAGTACAAATTTGGTTAGTTTAGTGTTTTAATCGAGAAAATCATAATTTCAAAATGCTCATTTTCGTCTCTAGATGTGAAAATATTTTCATCTCTAGAAAGAAAAAATGTCACTTTCATGTAGGGTAAGCCGTGAAAAAAATGCCATTTTCACATATATATATATCAGTAGAAAAAATTGTTTTAAGCAATTTTCGAACATTGGCAACTTCATATTTTAAATCATTCGTATTTTCAATAAACCCTACTCTTGTACACAGTTTTAGTTGTTTCTATATTTATTTTTTCTATTTTGCGTTACAATTAAGTCATTAAAGCACTCATATGGGTTCGTTAATGGCTCGCCGAGTGGAAGACAATTTTCTCAATATGTATCGGCGATTTTTTTATTTAGAAATGGCATAAAAGGGCGAAAAATATAAAAAAAATATAAAAAACATTAGAAAGCTCCTCGCTATGCTCGTCGTTTTCTAAACATGGACAAACAATGTGCTAAATGACATGTGCAAAAAAATCACGCTTATTGACCTCGTTCTTTAATATACTATTATAAAGTCATGTTTAATTCTTTGGATACCGATCAATAAAATAGTATTCACTAGTGAAATAAAATTTTTATATCACTAGTGAAATAAATGTATCTATAGCAACGCATCAAAATAACGATGGTTAAACTACAATATCTTGTAAGCTATTAGTTATATATATATATATATATATATATATATATATATATATATATATATATATATATATATATATATATATATATATATATATATATATAAATTTTACAGTAGAGAATAAAAACGAAAAGAAGTAGAGGTGATAAATCTAATAGGATATAATTAGGTTTTATGTTATATTAAAGAATAATGCAGGTTTTTGTTAATACCACTTATGCAAAAGTGACTTGTGAAGTTTTGTTATTAAAATGTTAAAATATTATACAATTATTTTTTAATTTAAGTTATTACAAATTATTTACATAAACTAAGGTGATCTGTTGTACTGCGTTAGCCAGTACAGTACTTCTTTGAGATAGTCTGTACTGTCCAATTTTTAGGCACTGCATTTGGACTGCCTTTCTCTAGGATGTACTGCTTGTACTGCTTTGCATAATATTGTAAAAATAAATAATTATAACTGTGATTTTATGCATTTCCAAAGCGAACATTTTGCTAACAATTCAGTATTGCTAATAGTAGCAAAGCGGCAATAACAAAACATTGCAAGAGTGGTAAACATAACTCTCAGATTAATGCAGCAGGCCTAGGCAAATGGCGGCTCGCGGGCCTCATACGGCCCGCGCCGACATTTTATGCGGCACGCCAAGATCATTCAAATTGTCGTTATCATTTTTTTTTTGTAAAGCACATGCATAACCATTACCCCACCATCCGTCTCATCCAATGTATTGCTCTCGCGTTTAAATAAACTGGAAATAGGTAAAGTATGTGACCACTGACAATTTTTCATGCAAAATTGATTAACTGTGAACGCTAACTTTCAATTCTAGAACGTTTGACCTTGAAAGTTTTCAAAAATTCGCCTAGGCCGCTATTTAGAAAGTCCCCATATCTCAAATAGCTTATGTACTGTTATCGCGTTCAAAAAATCTGGTCACCTTACAAAACTTATTTTTTTTACCTTATTAAAGCGGAATACAGCTTGAATATATGAATATTCTTCGTAAAAAACCTTTCCGAAGCTCTATAATATTACTAAGTCTTTCTAAGACTACAAAACAAATTCCATGTTGAAATATAAAAGATATTTGCGTTATTCACTAGGCATTAGTTCACTTTCGTGACACTAAACAATACTGGTTGAATGATATTGTTTCTATTTCTTTCTATTTTCTATTTAATTTTCTATTTAATCCAAAGAGAATAGCCATCTGCAGACGCGTTTTGAGATTTATCTCTCATCAGTGCAGCTTTGCTCTCTTGAATTATAAAATGGAATATACTTACATTAGTTTGAAAACCATGTGCTGGACCGTCGAGCATATGTTATGTTATGACATTTGTGTGCCAAAGTCCTGAACTTAGTTTTAGTTATTGATTTATATGATAATTGAATATAGGGTTGAAACCAAACTAATTATAAATGTAATCATACCAACTTATTAAAGCGGAACACTGCTTGAATATATAAATATATTCAAGCTTACCGAAGCTCTATAATATTATTAAAAAATTTTAAGGCTATGAAACAACGCAAATATGAATGACGAAATGAATAACGCAAATCTCTGTTGTGTTTCAACATGAGATTTGTTTCGTAGTCTTTAAAAGACTTAATAATATTATAGAGCTCGGGAAAGGTTGAATATATTTATATATTTGAGCTGTGTACCGCTTTAATAAGTTAGTATGATTATATCAATAATTAGTTTAGTTTTAATCCTATATAATTTTTTCTTAACTTAATATAAACGTGTTAGTCTCTGGTTTAACAAAATGAAACGTATTTATTAATTTAAGTTTTAAAACAGTTAAATTTAGAAATGTATTAATTTTGAAGTGTATTATAAAAAATATAAAAAGTCCAGAGGAATATTTTTTTTTATTCTTGAAGATGATTATATTTTTCTAATGTAATTTTTGGCGAAACAACATATATATATATATATATATATATATATATATATATATATATATATATATATATATATATATATGTATATATATATATATATATATATATATATATATATATATATATATATATATATATATATATATATATATATATATATATATATATATATATATATTGGAATACGATTTGATATTTATATATTTTTTTGCTTTGGTAAGTTTTTCTATTCATCGTCGCCGTCGAAAGAATTCTTATAATCAATAGCCGCATCATTACGCTAAGCAAAGCATAGCAAATCTGTTACTTTTGCATCACCATGCAAATTTACAGGTCGAATGGAACTGCAAAGTTTGAATGTGGAATAATTTTTTAAAAACTTGTAGTCAAAGTAATTAACATCAAACATATTTTGTGATTTAGGTTTTTTAGGATTCTAGGATTTTTACATATTGACACATAACGCCTAGTAACATAAATTTCTTGATTTTCGAATCTCCTTTCAATGCACGCATGCATTAAATACATAATATTACACTCAATATGCGTATGACCTTTCTCACGAAAATTTTGGATTATGTCTGAAAAGAATTGGCAAAATTGGCTAAAGCATTAGCTAAAATGATAATACGGCTTTGGTAACCGCAACCATCGCTACAAATTATTACTTCTTTTACTTCACTCGTCATTTTTTTTTCCTAAATGGTCTATGATTATAGTTGTAAATTCATTGGCAGTTACATTTCCAGCTACCTCGTGCGAAATATAACTGGTGTATTGTTTAGTTGCAATATTAAAAAATGTAAAATTATGTAACTTCATATTATAATAAGCCAAAGAAACTGGGGGTTAACAATACATTGGACCTGTACATCATATTTGGGCCTGTACATCCATTTTAAAAATAAAAATTGAGAGATCGCTTAATGCCCGCGGCTTTTGAATATCTGTCTCAGATTGAGCAGTTTCTTTACGATTTTTATATACATCATATTCTTCTCTTTAAATATTTCCAGCTGGAAACGCAGTACAAGTATCACATTGGTATTTTTGTGTTGTGAATAGTGACGAATTTTGTTCCAGAAATTCTTTTCTGAAACTGGTGTGACTTAATAGTATATTAAAGAACGAGTTCAATAAACGCGGTTTTTCGGCACGCGTCCATGTTTCTATATTTATTATCTCCTCGCTACGCTCCTCCTTTTCTATAGGACAAGTGCGAAAAACGCCTTATGAACGAGTATTTGTTACTATTTTTTTCTATTTTGCGCCCTCTTATGCCATTTCTAAAAACAAAATCGGCAATACAGATTGAAAAAACTGTATTACACTCGGCGAGCCATTAACGAATACATATGAGTGCTTTAATGACTTCATTATAGACGCAAAGTATAAAAATACGTTTCTCCTTCCGTACATTCCTTCACATAGTCTTTAGATTTCATGAATAATTTGCGAATTTGGTTCCAAATATAATTTAGAACTGTCTATTTATTTATTTATTTATATAAACGGAAAACCCCTCTTTAAAAAAAAATATAACAATGTAAGCAGTATAACATAATATAAAGACAGGTACATCTACCCTTGTTAGAAAATAAAATATCCCAGAGTAGCTACTCCATTAAGAGATTTTTTTTAAGTAAGTATACAAGGTCAGTTATGCATACACCATTTATGCATAGACCATTTGCTTTATCTAGATTGCCCAGTCTGATAATGCGAGATATGCTACTATTGTAGCCGTAATTAGTATTCTAAGTTCACACTTACGAGTTGGTATTCTATTAAACTTGAAATTGATTTGTGAAACAATTCTGGGCATGATGTTATACCACAATGTAACCTGTAAAACAAACAAACTTGTATAATAAAATTAAGTTTAAATTAACTCAGCTCTCTTCCGACTAGTTTCTAAGGTAAACATCCGTTTATCTTAAGGTCTTTACGGCAATAATGACTCGTCATTTTTGGTAACTTTTGTAGAAAAGTGGCCAAGTTTTTTTATGAGAAAATATAATTCTTTAGAACTCCGTTTTTTATTCTTCTCAGAAATGCTTGGTTTCGTTTATAGTGAAGTATCAATGTTCATATCTTTTACCCAATTCATTACACTCCATTCACCCAACTCAAGTGTTTGGAGAAACATTTTCCAACACATTCGTCTTCTAGCTTACTCAAAAAACTAAAATATAACTTATTTGTCTATGTTTTGTTCTTTTAGCGTACCTAATATATATATTTTATTACTCATGCGTTAAAAGTTTTATCTGGTGCACGTTTTTTATTACGAGAAATGACACTTTTAGTTGTATGTCCACGTAACTTGTGTAACTCACGCAAATATTCAATATCGCTCGGTAACATTAAAAACAAATAAATAAAAATAAAATGAACACATGTAGGAGAGCTAATTAAGCTAATTAAGAGCTATTAAAAAAATCACTCTTATTTTCTACATTATCGTGACAAATATGGTGTAAAATAGCGTTTTCTACATTAGATTTTATTGTCATATACTAAATTTATTTCGTAAGTGTCCCTGAAAGGTTAAAATTTACTGGTCACTTTACCACATTGTAGCCGTACTTTGCAACTTTATGCGAAAAAAAGTTTCGCTGGACGTATACACAATGTCAAAGTTAGCTTTACAATTAATCCTTTACAATTAATCCTTTGAACAAAGAAAATGCGTTGGAAACTTCGGCAATAGAAAAAATGTTACATAAAATAAGTAGAGCATATGGTATCACCAAAGGCTTCTACAATAAGAAATGCCTTTCCAAAAAATGCAAAAATAAGGCATTATAATACAGAAGTGAAGCCTGAATGTCTATATGCAAGTGAATGTCTGACACTAAACTACAATTTAGATAAGTTAGGAAGAAGGACTAGAAAGGCGAATTATAAAGAAAATATTAGGACCACAAAACACAGCAGAAGGTTGGAAGTTACGAAGCAATGCTAAGGTATACGAAAATATAGAAAATATATCAAACGTAATGAGAAAAGGAAGACTCATGTTTTTCGGACATTTATTTCGAATGCAAGACAGCAGATTAACCAGTAAGAATTTTTAATATCTATGGAGTAAAAAGTCCACAACAAACTGGGGCAACTAAGTAAGAGAGGATTTAGAAAGAAACAATATACAAACAGAAGCTATATACACCAGAGAAGCCTTTCGGGAAAAAATATTGAAAATGAGAGGTTTCCAAGGCATGGCAGCTAAGAAGACTTCCTCAAAATGGTCTGACGACAGAAAGAAAAAAACATAGTGAACTGATGAAAGTATACTGGAAAAAAAAAAAAGAAACGAATCAGGAATTGAAATTGGAACGTGGTTCTTAAATAGCCTATTCGCAACAAAAAAAAATTAACACGAACAAGATCTCGATATTAAAAAAGTGGCTTGAAGTTTTCATAACAAAATAATAATAAAAATTACAGAAAATGTTTCAAAGTGAGTGTAAATTGTATGGTGATACTGGAGACTGAGGAGAGTTCTTATGACGAATCCGCACTACCGGAGACAATTGAAAAAGCAAATTCTTCATTTTTGATTCCATTTTTTTATGGTCCCTGAATCCCAAACTTGTAAGATACATCCCCTCGCATAAGTAATAAAAAATAATGTTTGTAACACGGGCGGAATTGTCAATTTTCCTCTCGAGCAAATGTGCACTTCGTTCGTGTGCCCAATTTCACTCTCCCGAAAAATATGACAACTTTCCGCCTTAGTTACAAAATATACTATTTCGGCTATGTTCCATTCTTAAACACATAAATTACTATAATATTCAACCAATAATGTTATCATTTAAAAGTACTGTCGCGTAAGTAGATAATAATTCAGTCATTTTTGAAAACAGTAAATTTTGAAAATGTTAAACTTAAAACCTCGTAAGTTAGATTTACGAGATTTCTAGTTTAACAAGAAAGCAAGGTAGTTTTCAACAAATGGAGCATAGTGTTTTTTATTGCGTGGGAGTTAAGTGGGAGTTACCAAGTTGGGTCATTCCACATCAATTCAACACAGTGTCTTATCCGCACGATCTCAGATTTCCCTCAAATTTGACACAGGTCTACTATTAGTATAGACTTGGAAAAATATGAAATTTTACTGATTGTGAGATGTGTCAACTAGTTGATGAATTACAGAGCTGTACCATAAATATCATAAATCTTGGGTTCATAATTTGGGTTCATAAATGAACCCAAAAACAGGGAACAACAACTTTTTACATTGCTGTAGAATCTTTCCTAATGTAGCTAGAGACCTAGAATTGGTGGCATTTTACAGAATTTTTCATGCTCTTTCCTATGATTTACAATACTAAATAGGTTAAGTTAAGAAAAAAATTCTTTAAACCCATTTTAAAATTTTAATTCAATATTTTCCAGAAAGTACATATTTTTAAATTTCCAAATTAATTCCATGACTAGCTAGTATTGTTGTAAACCACAGGTCAAAATATAAATTTGGGCAATAAATGGATTTGTTGTTAAGAAATTTGAAGACTGAAATTCCATTTCCATTAATTCAACTCAATTCACAATCCAACAATGTTATCATAGTTACTTTTAATAAAAGTTTCACTATTAAATAATACAACTGAAGTCATCTCAAGCTTAAAATGATGTCGATCATTTTAAGTTCGGAAAGGCTTCATTTCTCTGACACATATCACATTCAAGTAGAACATAGGTTCTTCCAGTGGCAGTTAGAGGTTTCTCTTTCATCAGGACATCCATTTCTGGACTTAGAAGTCCAGTAATGGATATCTCCACTTAGGAGACATACTCAGGAGACCCACAGAATATCATCATTTCTTGGGTATGAGAAGAGTGTAGTCTAGCTAGGTGAAGAATAGTTATTTACATTAGAGTGCGGAAACGTTGATTTTAAAATGCAACAGCTCGTTTCCATTTGCTGGAGCATTATAAAATCATTTCGGCACGAAATTTCTATAAGATTTAAAAAACAAATAGATTTAGATTAATTACAATATTGGAATTTATTTAATTTTTTAATGTTGGTACTCACAAACTTTGACATTTTTAATAATCCAAATTTATTAAGTACATAATATGTCATTTTTAATGTCATATGTTCAGTAAAATTAAAAAAATCACTCGTAGCGTTTTCTACATTAGATTTTATTATCTTATACTTAATTTATTTTGTAAGTGTCCCTGAAAGGTTAAAATTTACTGGTTTACCACATTGTAGCCGTACTTTGCAACATTATGTGAAAAAAAGTTTCGCTGGACGTATACACGATGTCAAAGTTAGCTTTACAATTCAGGAGGCCAAAAAAGTTATTTTTGCTCCATTAAGATCTTCAATTCTTCTGTAAAATATCTAAGCCACCAGTTTGTTTCATAGAGAACCGTGATGTAACCTGGTATGTCTGTTATAAAGTATGCGTTATGGTCCGAGAGTGTTTCCGAGTGAGAATGATCATTGTCAACATTTTTGTCACTTAGGACCTGTGTATTTTTAAAAATATGTAATTTCCTTCCTACATCTATCACAAATTTTTGAGCCATTGACTATTTGAGGATACAATTCAGGCATCCATGCCTTGCCATGCCGTATCAGTTTCCATATTGAAACCTAACCTAACCTAATCTAACATATTGGTGAAACAATACACATAAACAATGTAAATAATTACTAAAGGGCGGATTACATGCACCAAAAAAAGGAAATATATGCGCATACATATGCGTCGATATTTGAGGAAATATGCACTCAATTCGACCATATATTCAGTGCAATATGCAATACTTGCAATATAGAAATTGATGAAGAAAAGATAGAAATCATTAAGGCCATCAAATATTTTTATTCACACAAAATTTTTTAATTCTAATTAACAATTATTAACTAAACAAAAATATAAGTACACTATTTAATTCAATCTATATATCTAACCTTGCTCACTAATCAATTCACACAGTTTTTTTAAACATATTTCTGTAACAATTCTAACAGAAATTTTTGTCTCCTGTCTGAAAACATATGTTTATAAATAGAATTTCTAGCAAACATTTTTAAAATTATTGCTAAATTAAAATTAATATCCGCAACAATTTCGCCTTTTAAGATTTTGTTGATATTTTTTAATGTAAAAAATCCGTCATTTTATAGTATTATCGCTTTAAATTTTTCGTGTATAGATTCACCAACTCTACATTAAACTTTCTTAACCTTCCCCGTACCAAAACCGGGTCAGTTGTGACCCGAAAACCAATTTATCGGGAGCCATTCTCTCAAATATTTTTTAAATGTAACTCCCTCTTATGAATCCTAATATTTTCTATTAATATATAATTTGGCATACATTAAATGACAGATACAAAATTTGCAACAATGCAATATACAATTATTTTAATCGGGGCACTTTGCGACCCGTTTTGGGTTTTCACGTTATTTTTATTTTTTACGACGCACAGCTGTTGCTGTGTAATCCGCGCAGGTCTGAAATACAGTTGTCACGTAACCATGGACGCAAAAAGAGCTCTCACAGACCAAGAGCTTTTCGAAGCCCTTATGAATGATGCAGACGATGAAAACTATCGTGAGTTAGGTGAAAATGAAGCTTTTAGTGATGTGTCCGAAACCGAGGACGGTAGTGAAGTATTTCTCGAAGAACCTGAAGAAATCGATATTGTCAGCGAAGAATTGGCCTCACAAAGGAACAGTGTATCTAGTGATAATGATATTGAAGATCAGCCGACGCATCAAATGAATTGGAGCTACATAGCACCGAAAACGGGAAAGAGAAATGTGACTGATTTTGTACGCAAAGAAAAGTGTCTTACCGAAGCAAGCAATGATGTCTCTTCTATATTAGATTGCTTGAGGTTGTTTATATCTGACAAAATTATAAATCTTATTGTAAAGTATACAAATAAACGAGCCAGAAAATGTGTGAATGCGTACAATGAAGAACAACAAAAAGCAGAAAAGCCTAACAGACTAACATGGGCTGAAGTTGATGCCACAGAAATGTTTGGATTTATAGCTATTCTTGTTCTTACTGGTCATTTTAGGGAATCTTGAGAACCCTCACAGCTTATGGTCAGTTACAAACAAATCATTGAGTAGACCTATTCATCAGGCAATAATGAGTAAAGCAGATTTGTCTTAATATTGGGATACATTCGGTTCGGCGATATTACTACTAGACTTCAGAGAAGGGAAAATGGTAAACTGGCTCCAATTCGTGAGTTTGCTAATATTTTTGCTTAGAACTGTCGAGATGTTTACTGTCCTTCGGCCTGGGGGACCATAGATGAACAGCTAGTTAGCTTTAGAGGACCGTGTCCATTTCGAGTATACATACCCAGCAAACCAGGTAAATACGGCATAAAGATCTAGGCCCTTTGTGACGCAGAAACATTTTTCTGTTGCAACTTTGAAATATATTTAGGCAAAGTTGGAAACGTAAGTGAGAAGAATCAAGGTACTAGGGTTGTCAAAACTTTGGCGCAGCATTGGCACGGAACTGGACGTAATGTTACGACTGACAACTTTTTTACAGACATTACGTTGGCCGAAGAATTGCTTAGCAAACAACTTGCTTTAGTTGGTACTATAAGAAAATCTCGTAAAGATATTCAGTTGCTAGATGTGAAAAAACGAGCTTTGTATTCGTCCGATTTTTTATTTACTACAAATCTGAGTTTGGTCTCTTACATTACAAAACCTCGAAAATTTGTGGTTCTGCTGTCCTAAATTTCAAATTTGTCGTGTATAGATTCACCAACTCTACATTAAACTTTCTTAACCTTCCCCGTCCCAAAACCGGGTCAGTTGTGACCCAAACTCGCACCGCCAGCATGAAATTTCCACTGAAGAAAAAAAGAATAAGCAAGAAATAATTTTGACATATAATGAAACCAAAAGTGGTGTTGATGTTTTAGATAAATTAGTTAGAGAATACTCATGTAAGAGAGACACAAGGAAATGGCCATTTCGGCTTTTTTATAATTTTATTGACATTGCGTGCTATAATAGCTTCGTGATCTGGATTTTGAAAAATCCTGCATGGATGTCAAATTCCTCACTCAAGTTTCGAAGAAAAATTTTCTTAGAACGACTTGGAATGGAGCTTAGTGAAGATCAAATCTCCAGACGATGTAATCAAATTTAAAATAATGGACGAGGATATTCAAATGCGGTTTGCACAGCCTTCGAAACTACAGGGCAGAGTATACGTAAATCCCAGGAAAAACTTGGAGTCGGTACCAAACGTGGGAAATGTTATGCCTGTTCTGGGGGAAACAACAAATACAGTAACAAATGTGAAGTTTGCCAACGATTTGTGTGTCCTAATCATAGCAAAACGGTACAGACTGTCAAAACCACAACATGCGACAACTGCAAAAGTGAAGAAGATGGCGAAATTTAGAAGGTAAAAAGATGGCACAAAAATACTATATTTTTAACTAACACTTAGCCACAGCAAGAATAGGAAAAAGATTTCGAAGCGTTTCAGAAGAGTTTAAAATTATTTTAAATCCTGTTATTAGTTTATTAACACAAAGTACTTCTATGTATCATATACACAAAGTACAACTATGTAATTTTTTTTTCTAATAAAAAATATAAATCACAGATAGGAGTTAATTATTTATATAATTGTTAATTATACAAGAGATTGAATTTCTCGTTTTTTATATAAAACTGCAGTTAATGATTTTTTTAGACAATAACATTGATTTATAAAGTGGGTCAGCTTTGACCCATTTTGGGATCCCACGGAAGTTTATTATTTTGGGACGGCGAAGGTTAAAGGACTTCTTCAATAATTTCAAATTCTCAAAGAAAATTCTTCTATAATTTCAATTGATTCTGATAGAGGCAAACCTTTTGTTTCCAGTATGTGAATAGAGTTTGAGACGAAACAATAGTTAGCTTTAAAAAATGTGCTGGAGCAAATCCGTACTTTTAACATTTTTCTTACAATTTTCCAAAGCCGCGCTGGCATCACTGATTTCGAGAATAACTTTAATACTTGCAAAATTGTCGGCATAAAAAATTGCTGCGTCTAACTATGTACTCCATACCCCATCTGTTAATTATCTTTTAAAAATAATAAGTAATTAAAAATATGTTTTTGACATTACAAATTAAATCGTTAACAACGAAAAATCGATTCCTAATATTTTCTGCTAAACCATTTAGATAGTGAGCTAAACAGTTTGTCTGAAAAATGTTACAATATTTTTTTTTATTTTGTACTGCTTTTATCGTTCAGCGTCTAACAACAAAAGTAACATTTTTCACAGAGTAAAAAGAAATTTGATAAAATTTGTACAAATTGGGTAATTGTTAAATGATTAGTTTCTTCAAGTTCTTTTAATGAAATTAAATATGATTTTCCAAAATGGTCTTCATGAAGAATTTCCATTAACAAATCGGCAATATATTGGCCACATTTGTAGATACTTTCATCTACGATCAAATAAACAAAATTATTGCCGTATAGTTGTCTAATTTCCAACATTGTTTGAATATAATAAGAATTTACATAATTTTTTCTTAAGGTACTCTCGTCTCGTCTGCTATATTATATTTACAATATTTTTGTAAACATGATTTTAAATTAACATTATTTAATTTTTTCAACGGTATATTGTATGTATTTCCAAAAATAAAAATAAAACAATAACGAATAAAATATGCAAGAATATGCAGCTTTTGATGAAATATGCATTAGCATGCTCAAATATGCAATATATGCAATTACTAATTCGCGTTAATTAGCCATATATATATATATATTGCATTACATATATATATATATATTGCATTACATATATATATATATATATATATATATATATATATATATATATATATATATATATATATATATATATATATATATATATATATATATATATATATATATATATATATATATATATATATATATATATATAAGATATATAAGACAAAAAACATATATAAGACAAAAGATCCTAAGCTCTAGCATTGACAAGGAAACAATGAATTATCTTATACCAGGGGAGAAATCTTCACGGTGTCCCAAGATATATGGTTTACCAAAGATCCACAAAGATGGAGCCCCACTACGACCAATAGTAAGCTCCGTTGGTTCACCGGTCAAACTTCTTACGAAACATTTAGCAAAATGTTGACAACCATACGCCGAAGATTGTGATTCCTATGTCCGCAACTCTAAGCAATTCATAGACATACTGAAAAATCAACAACTCCAGCCCGGCTACCTCCTTGTGAGTTTTCACATTGTATATTTATTCACAAAAGTACCGGTCCCTGAGGCCTTAAACATCATAAAATCAAAATTAAAACCAGAAAAGTATGTATCAGATCTGGCAGAACATTGTTTAAAGAATACATACTTTAGGTACGATGGTCAAATATACAAACAAGTCCTAGGAGCACCAATGGGTTCACCTCTATCCCCAGTAATAGCCAACATATTTCTTACAGATTTTGAGGAAAAGGCAATCTCATCAGCCACACTTAAACCTACACTCTGGTTAAGATATGTTGACGACACATTTGTAATCTGGCCCCACGGCAGACCAGAGCTGGATAAATTTCTTACCCATCTTAACTCCCAACACGACCAAATTAAATTCACAATGGATATAGAAAAGCATCTGCGACTTCCTTTCTTGTATGTTTTGGTACAGAAGAAACCGGACGGCACCTTCAGTCACACTCTGTACCGGAAACCAACCCATACAGACAGATATCTGAACGCTTCTTCGCACCATCATCCCAAACAACTAGCATCTGTAGTCAACACTCTTACCACTCGATCCAAAAGACTAGCCGACCAGCTTAACTTACCGAAAGAATTGAGGAACTTACGAGAAGCTCTTTCTTCAAATGGATATCCAAACAGCTTAATATCCAGAGCTTTCCGTCGTACAGAGAACAGTAACCAAAGAACTGCAGAGCCCCAGAAACCCGTTAGCACAGTATACCTACCATATGTTCATGGATCAACTGACAAAATCGCCAGAATCCTTAAAAGACACAACATCGACACTATTTTCAAACCTAACCACAAAATATCCTCCATGCTACGCAGCGTTAAAGACACCATCCCGTTAGGATCCCATGGAATTTACGAAATACCTTGCGTAACATGTGAACGAACCTACATTGGACGTACCAATAGAAAAATATCTGCTAGGATTCAAGAACATGTAGTTTCCGTCAGACACAGAGACAAAGTGTCATCGGCACTTGTCCAACACACAAACACCGGCCACTGGATGGACTTTAGAAATTCAAAGACTCTTGCACAGATTAGCCACGAAATGTCACGAGTATACAGAGAAGCCATAGAGATAGAAAAACAAGACTACTGCATAAACACGAGAGACGATTCCTTGAGACTGCCCCCAGCATGGCGACCGATCATATCCACCCTCAAAATGCAATCCCAGACACCCCAGACTCATGTACGACCAACAAAACAAACGAACAACCGAACCGAAGCATCGCACACAACGCGCATGACCCGAAACCAGACAGCTATAAGTAGTCGCATCGCACGAACGAGCTCTCAAAAATCATCATAGTCTCAGCGACCGCCGCAGCTGCAACATGTCAACCTGTACTCCGACAACCCTCAACGAAGCCGCGCAGAAGTACCTCGACCCAGGCTACCTGGATACCCTGGACGACAACGTTATAGAGGAAATGATTCTCTACATAATGAAAAGGAAGAAGAACACCGAAATCGCCGCCGAAAAAAACACCGCAACCGCTACAGAAGATTCCACCGAAACCGCCGTCGAATACCCAACTGAAACCGCCGCCAAGAAGACCACCGTAAACGCCGCCGAAGATTCCACCGATGCCGCCGAAGATTTCACCGAAGCCGCCGAAGATACCACCGAAACCGCCGAAGATACCACCGAAACCGCCGAAGATACCACCGAAACCGCCGCCGAAGATTTCACCGAAGCCGCCGAAGATTTCACCGAAGCCGCCGAAGATTCCACCGAAGCCGCCGAAGATACCACCGAAACCGCCGAAGATACCACCGAAACCGCCGCCGAATACCCCACTGAATCCGCCGCCAAGAAGACCACCGTAACCGCCACCGAGGATTCCACCGATGCCGCCCCCAAAAATTCAACCACCGACGCCGCCCCCAAAAATTCAACCACCGACGCCGCCCCAAAAAATACAACCACCGATGCCGCCCCCAAAAATTCAACCACCGACGCCGCCCCCAAAAATTCAACCACCGACGCCGCCCCAAAAAATACAACCACCGATGCCGCCCCCAAAAATATAACCACCGATGCCGCCCCCAAAAATACAACCACCGATGCCGCCCCCAAAAATACGACCACCGATGCCGCCCCCAAAAATACGACCACCGATGCCGCCCCCAAAAATACGACCACCGATGCCACCCCAAAAAATACGACCGAAGCCCCCAAAAGAAACCGCCCGATGCGCAACCAGACGAAGAGAAAGAGAAAACTACCAGCACAAATAAAATCAAGACTGAAAGACAAAGGAGCTAGAATCAGCTAAGAAAACAAGACCCACCCGCAGCCAAGCAGAACCCAACACAGCCCACCGAAGGAAACCAAGGAGGAAATGAAATGAAAAACTAATTTACAGAAAAAAAAAAAAAAAAAAACGAAGGACAAACAAAAACAGACGACAATAACAGAAAAAACAAAACAACAACTGAACACAAAACCAACGACGGCGGAAGGACGGGTTCGCGCCCAAGACCGCCATTGAACTAAGGATCCCATACTAACGAGCTCTCAGTATGCGTCGAACGGTAGACCCGTGCGGACGCATATATCTCTTGAGAATGGCGAATGTTAGTTCGCCGAAACGTCGAGAATCCGGTTCTTTTCAGAGCCAACCCTCAGCATCAACGCGGAATCCCCGAAAAAACAATACAACACATATATATATATATATAAAAATATATATACATATATATATATATATATATATATATATATATATATATATATATATATATATATATATATATATATATATATATATGTATATATATTTGCAAAAAAATAAAATATATGCGCTTTGCATATAATCCGCCCTCTAATAATTACAATGAAGCCATTGCCCAAATTTATATTTTGTCTTGTGATATTCAATAATACTAAGTATTCATGGAAATAATTTGAAAATTTTAAAATATGTACATTCTGAAAAAACGGCTAAGTGCGTGTCGGTCCACGCGCAATGCTGGGTTCCGTATATGCCATTCTTACTCTTATGACAAGACTCAAATGTCTACAAAATTCCAAAACCAATAACTTAATCAGCTGACATTGATGTTGTCGAGTTTGACTTGACTTGGCAAAAATTAGCACTTTAAAGCTTAATATTTCACAAATGGATCTCTTAATCGAAATATTATTTCCAGAAACCTGTAATATTTTTGAAAGACCTATCCAACGATACCCTACACCATGGGGTAGACGAGAAAAAAAAAACGTAACCACTTCTTTAGGGTAAAGGAGGTACCCTAAAAATTTTGTTTTCAAGATTTTATTTTACCACTTTGTCGGCGTCACTAATCTGTATATCCATGCCAAATTACAGCTTTATATTTCTAATAGTCTCTGAGCTAAACTGCGGACGAAACTATATCGAAACTATAAGGGTTCGTTGTTGATAACAACGGAACCCTAAAAAATTAAATTAAAATTTTAAATTCGGTTTTGTGATTTTTTTCATATACTAAGCTATATAGTGTTATATATCATAGAGAAGGGCGTGGAATATGCTGTAAAATGGTACCAATTCCAGGTGTCTAGCTCGATTAAAAACACCGCTACAGCGTTTTAAAAATTGGTGTTCCCTGATTTTACACCCATTTATGAGAAGTTTACAGAACTATAATAAAAACACTAGTTAACATATCTCATTGTCAGTAAAATTTCAAATTTTTCCAAGTCAATACCTATAGTACACATGTGCCAAATTTCAAGAAAATCTGAGATGGTAAGGATAAACAATTGTATTTTTCTGTTGAATTGACATGGAATGGGAGATTAAAAGATGTTGAAATTTTTAAACCCTGGCACCAATAATAGCAAATTTGTCAAAATTTGGCTTACGAGGTTTTGTAGTTTAACCACCGATAACTCACTTACGGGCTCCGTAAATATAACCCTAAATGTTGATCCCTCTGTTGTTTTGTTTTGATCGCCAATTATACACTTGATTTCTTCAATTTCAAAAAGGGGGCAAATCCGGGAGCAATCCCGCAATTGCGTCACCGTCTAATATTAAAATCACCGTCTAATAATAACATAATCAAATGTATCCATTTATGATTAATAAAACACAAATTATTTAAACAAAATACTAAAACAAAATTTTAACGTACGAGTCAACAATTTTATCGAAGTCATGACAACACAATCATGGCCGGACCACATGCTTCTCGTAAAAGAAAACACAGAAAATGGATCTGTTCTTTGAATTTAACTCAATTGTTAAAACAAAAGGAAAGTAGAAAAACAGTTTGTATTATGCTCGAACAAAATTAAAGTTTATCTCGCGAATTTCAATCTTAATTGTATCCGCTTGTATAATAAATAACTATTATGTAGTTAAAATATACGTTTATAAGAATTGTTGCATTCTTACTATAATTCTAGCACAAAGATCCAAAAATGCAATACAACGCACATATAAAATGAAATATTTAATCTGGAAGTTTAAAGCAATATTAAATAATTTTACTTTAATATTCAAAAATTTCGTTTTATATTTAGAAATTTGCATACGTCTACATTGTGAATATAGGTTCAAATAAGTATTCTTGTCGCGTTTTGTAAGTCCTGTTTTATTTAATGAAATCTCTTTGTAAATTTTATTATTTTGAAAATTATTGCATGCGAAGCTTTGCGTGTGGATTTTGATAATTAGACAAATTATTACAAAAATTGTCTCAACTCTGTAAGCTGCAATGAAGATAATTACAGTTCTAATTTTACTCCTTCAATTTCAAATTTTAACTGCGACCTAATTTACAAAAGGTGGCTTGGGATTTGTCAATAATAATTTATAGCTCACTTATTTTAAATTAACTCCAACGCTCTTACTGTTTTATTATATTTTATATAGCTCTGTTAATACACAATTTTCATATAGAAACATTAAGTTAAATATTATGTTTTCCTTTACAATTTTAATAACATATCACCAAAATTTTCACAACACAACATTCATTTCGTTAAATTTGTTTTTCAAATCAAATTTAAAGGGAGTAATATAAATTTCTCTCTGCGCTACTCTCACAGAATAACAGATTGTGCAATAAAGAAATAATTTATTATTTAATCGTGTGTTTAGTTATTGGGAATGCGAAATTAAAAAGGCTTTTATAAGTTTATATTTATTTACCTGATTTTAAGAAAAGTTAAGAAGTTAAGACGAGTTGAAAGAAAATTTTAATTATAATCTACAATTGAAACGATTAATAATTTATAATTATTTTTTATGTTTTAAATTAAAAATCATCAGATTTTCTTTACGTTTTTTGACAAATGACAAAATATAATTTAAATAAAATATTATATTCAATTTAATAAACAAACAAATTAACAAAAGTTAATAATTTCTATTAAAAAAATATTTGTATTTTGTTTACTATAACAAATTTATATAAAAACAGATTTGACACTTTCTTTGAATTTTTTTTCAAAAATATTTCTTTGAGAGAGAGAATATATTTATTGTATCCTTTATGCATTATACATACAGCTATTGACCACAAGGTCCTTCTGTCCGTATATCTTTGATTTATACACTTTACTAAATTTTATATCATTTCACTTTTCCGGTTGTCACATTATTTATGATTTGAATATATATTTTACTAAGGTTATAAGTGTCTTCTCTAAAATTCATCGCGTTGATCTTAGGCGTCGACCGACTGGCTCGTGTTGGTGCAGAGGATGGCGAGCATCGGTTTTCTGTTTCGTCCTTTCAGCATCCGTGGCGACGGCTCTTCGCACAGATGGGGGCACGCCAATAAGTGGGTATAAACTATTAACTGGAGTTGGCTTTAGGCAGCCTGTCACGATTCTTGCTGTCTCGTTGATAGCGACGTCGACATGTTTCGCGTGAGCTGAAGCTGCCCAAACCTGTGCGGCGTATTCCGCAGTGGACACACTTAGCGGCAAACCCGAGCATCTAAGCGTTTTTGGTTGACCTCCACATTCTGTGCCTGTGAGTTTTCGCAATATGTTATTACGCGCACTAACTTTGCCTTTAGTATTGATTCAGTGTTGTCTGAAAGACAGAGTACGGTCCAGGGTCACGCCCAAATGTCTCGGCGTCGGGCAGTGCTCCAGTCGTTCGCCTTGCCAATGTATCTCGAGGTTCCGTCGTGCTTCTTTGTTTTTTAGGTGAAAGGCGGAGACCTGAGTCTTGCTGGGATTTGGCTTTAGGTGGTTTTTCTGCTAATAGATTGCCAGTTCCTCAAGGGCGACCTCCAACTTCTCCTCCACCTCGGTAAACTCGGTACTCTGGGCTGCCACAGCTGTATCATCGGCATAGATGAATTGTCAGGAATATCTTATCATCTTGTCAAGAAGATCTTATATTGTCAGGAATCGGCTGGTCTTTCGTGTACACGTTGTACAAAAGTGGGGACAGGCCACTGCCTTGCAACAGTCCATTCTTCTTGACCATCCATCTGCTATTCTTGTTTTGGAGCGAAACATAAAATCTCCTGTTCTGGAGGAATAGACCGATGACCATAGTGGGCCTATAGTCTTTAGTTGTCTCATAAAGCGTTCTTAACAGCCTCCTGTGGTCGACAGTGTCATAAGCGGCTGTCAAATCGATGAACGTATTCCAGTAATCTTCCTTCTCTAAAAACCATCCTCTATGTGCTGAGTTGAGTTGAGGATGTGTTGATTTGTTGAGGATGCTGTGACCATGATTTCCCTGGACGAAAGCCGGCCTGCTGTTCGATAATCTTGGCATCCAAAATCTTCGCTGTTCGGTTTGGAATCAGTCGTTCTAGCAGTTTGAAGAGTTGGCACAGAAGGGACACGGGCCTGAAGTTCTTAGGGTCAGTCCGTTCCTTGCCAGGTTTAAGTAACGCGACCACACGACCCTTCCTCCATTCTTTGGCGATCCTAAGTTGCGTGACACATACGTTGAACATATTAAGGAGCCAATGCAGGGTCTGTGGGCCAAAGTTCTTGATCTGTTCTACCCTCAGATCGTCCACGCCCGCCGCTCAGTTGAGTTTCATCCCTTTAATCCCAGCCACAAGTTCTGTCATGGAAAAAGGGGCACAGAGGGAGTTGTTCTCATGCTTCAGGTCCCTGCTAATATGCTCTTTGAACTTTTTGCCCATTCTTTTGCCATTCAGTAGCAGTTGGGTGGCTACTTGATCTGAAGACTGAAATAAAGTTCCGAACTTGTTTTGTGGCGTCGCCACTTAGGTTTTTTAGGGTCTTCCATGCCCGTCTGCTGTTGACCTTCATATCTAGGTTTTCTAGCATGTTACATCACTTGGCCGTTCGGTCGTCTGCCATTTTTGCCAAATTAAAGCGTCTTTTGAAGGGTACATCCTCTGGTGTTACCACGGCGCTGATGGAACATATTAACGGTCTCCACCCTTTTACTCACGAAGATGTTGTCGGGGTTATATCCTCGTCCCCAGCGGCCACTGTGGAAGGGGGTGATAGTTTGGGATCGTGTATTATCTGCAGTTCGTTGGTTTTGTCCCACTTTTCGAGCTCTGCCCCATTCTCATCCGTTTCACTGTAGCCCCAGGCCAAGCTTTTGCAGTTGAAGTCGCCGATGACAAAGTTGATGTCCTGCTGGCGGAAATCGTTCCGGTTTGGGAACTTGAATTTGACATCCGGGGGTTTGCGCACTGACGTCACTGAAAAATTTAGAGTACTGATGTTCAGCAGCTCGATATTATCTAAATCTGTCATGGAGGTGGAGATGACGTTAACACCAGGCTTGACAAAAAAGCGCTCTCAGACTGATCATGTGGTCTCTCAACAACCTTCATGCCAGCCACCCTTGGTCTGTTCCGCGTGATGCCTCGGTGGGTCTCCTGTACCACAAGCACGTCGCATTCTGTTTGCTTGCACATGTCGCCAATAAAACTTCCTTAAGACTAGAAACTCCTTCAATATTAATTGAAATCGTAACCAGGAATGGGTTTAAGAAAGACCTCTTTGGCAGGCTTGTTGAAACGACATTGTTCATTTTGGTTTATCGTAGATCCGGTGTTAGAAGAATTAGCCGTTGAACACGTTCAACGTTTCCAGGGTACGCCCGATTGTGGTTCTCATGCGAGTCAGTGCAATCTTCGGGCAGGCTTCTTCTGTGTACCCAACATTTCACCAATATTATGTTTAAATTTGTTTGCTTCGAATTCTATAATTTTGTAGTTTTCAAAATCTGGACGGTGTTCATGAATTTTATTTTAATTCATCACAATTTATGTTTGGTTAAAGCCGTTTTACCTATGTTTGATACCGCATTGGTTTTACAATCATTTTTATGTTATTGTATTCTCTTCTCTTATGTTTTTGTATTCCCTGTCTGTCCAATATATATTTTTGTACAATCCTTACATGGAATACTTTAGATTTATTCAGAACAATACATTTTAGGTGTTCTACCCTTTAATTTTGCGAAGAACTTTCTTGTTGTTGAAACATTATATGTAGCTAAACCACATTTTATTTTGTTTGTTTTTTCTAATAATGTTAATGTCTAAAATTGGCAATTCTTCTTCTCTTGTACATAAATATAAAAAGAAGGACACTTGCCTTTCTTAGACATTAACATTATTAGAAAAAAAAAATAACAAATTTGTACAGTAAACCTACAAATTCAGGATAATAGCATCTGTCCTCCAATCTCTGTCCACAATAATAAACAAAAAATCAATATTATCATGAACCTACTCAATGGAGCAATTAAACTGAGTAGCGATGAATTTCATAACGATATCATTATAAAAGTGAAAAATATATTATTTACTAACAATTTTCCAAAATATTAACAATTATATTAGGTGAGCATTAGGTTAGGTTACGGGAGGTTAGGAATGAAGCGCGCTTAACGCGCTCCTAACCTCCGGTAATCTAACCTAATGCTAACCCAACTAACCCAATAAGATTAAAGCTGATTAAAAGCTGATTAAAGCTGAAAATAAAAATAGACCTCACACCCTCTTTAGCGTGGGGACCATATACCTCACACCCTGTTTAGCGTGGGGTTACATAGACCTCACACCCTGTTTAGCGTGGGATTACATAGTCCTCACACCTTGTTAAGCGAGGGGTTACATAGACCTCACACCCTGTTTAGCGTGGGGTTACATAGACCTCACACCTTGTTTAACGTGCGCTTACATAGACCTCACACCCTGTTTAGCATGGGGTTACATAGACTTCACACCCTGTTTAGCGTTTCTAGTGCTAACCTTGAATAACCTAATGGTAACCCAACTAATCCAATAAGATTAAAGCTGATTAAAAGCTGATTAAAGCTGACTAAAATTAGACCTAACACCCTCTTTAGCGTGGGGCACCATAGACTTCACACCCTGTTTAGCGTGGCGTTACATAGACCTCACACCCACTTTAGCGTGGGGTTACACAGACCTCACACCTTGTTTAGCGTGGGGTTACATAGACCTCACACCCTGTTTAGCGTGGGGTTACATAGACCTTACACCCTGTTTAGCGTGGGGCTACATAGACCTCACACCTTGTTTAGCGTGGGCTGACACAGACCTTACACCCTGTTTAGCGTGGGGTTACATAGACCTCACACTCTGTTTAGCGTGGGGTTACATAGACATCACGCCCTGTTTAGCGGGAAGAAAAGTAGATGCATGTAGATGAAAAGTGGAAGCAAGTACATGAAAAGTGGATGCAAGTAGATGAAAAGTGGATGCAACTGGATTAAAAGTGGATGCAAGTAGATGAAAGTGGATGCAAGTAGATGAAAAGTGGATGCCAGGAAATTGAACTCTTTGGCAATTATATAAATGAAAAAAAATGCGAGAAATACGAGAATATTTGATTCAAGTGTTGCACCGGTTCTCACATATGGCGCAGAAACCACAACATTTACCCAACAGAACATCAAGAAACTGGCCGTTACTCAAAGATCAATGGAACGGAAAATGCTAGGCATAACGTTACGCCACAAGAAAAGGAACGAATGTGTGCAGAAGAAGACAGGTGTTGTGGACGTGGTGGAAAGAGTGGCGCAACAGAAATGGAGTTGGGCTGTGCTTATCCTACGAACAATTGATGACAGATGGTCTCACAGAATCCTGTTATCGAGACCAAGATACGGAAGGAGAAACATAGGCCGGGAAGTAGCAGGAAGGAAATGGTTAAGTTTATGTCCAGACTATGTCCAATATTGGAAGAATAAAGTCTGAAAAAGAAAAAGATAAATGAAAAAAAAATAGTACTATCTGGGTCATAGACAAGTTTAAGAAATTTCGCTTGCACATAGGAAATTATTCGGATAAATTTAACAGAAAATATGTGGTCTGTCTAGTCTTGTCCGTTCGGCCTTGTTTGGTATTTTCTGATCTTGTCCGGTCTAAAACCAGTAATCTCATTTGAATCAATCCGTAATATATTTGCAATCAATTATGTACGCATACACGATTCTCCGCTATCCACCCGCTACTCATTTTGAATTTTCCCCGCTTGTCTGTATAATCTAGTCTGTCTAGTCTCGTCCCTCTATTCTTGCCTGGTGTTATCAGCACTAGACGTCCGATCTCGTCTAATCGACAATAGATAAATCAAAATCTTAATATGTTTATTAAATTAAACGCAAAACAATCCTAAGAAATTGATTAGACCGCGTTTGATAATTTATTATTTCTCCACTCGCGTGCAACTGATAAGATAATAGGGAGTTAGTATGACTGCCAAACATACGACAACGCTTACCCGAGTACTAATAATTAAAAATCTTAATATGTTTATTAAATTAAACGCAAAACAATCTCTTATATATTTTAGATCAATCTTATATACCGGCTGGATATGTCACGTGATTATGTTCATTAAATTAAACGAAAAACAATCCTAAGAAATTGATTAGACCACGCTTCATAATTTATTATTTCTCCACTCGCGTGCAGCTGATAAGATAATAGGAAGTTGTTATGACTGACAAACATCCGGCAACGCTTAACCGACTACTGATTAAAGTGATAAATCAAAATCTTAATATGTTTATTAAATTAAAACACAAAACAATTTCTTATATATTTTAGTTCAGTCTTATCAAGTCTCATGAATTTAGATTCGTCTGTCTAGTCTCAAGTATCTAGCCCCGTCTATCTAGTCTCATGTAACTTGTCCCGTCTATCTAGTCTCATGTATCTAGCCCCGGCTATCTAGTCTCATGTATCTAGCCCCGTCTATCTTGTCTCATGTATCTAGCCCCGTCTATCTAGTCTTGTCTGCCTAGTGTTCTCTGTCTAGTCTTGTCTGTCTAGCCTTGTCAATCTAAACCCCCCATAATCTCAATTGAATCAACCCCTATCTGCAAATATGTCCACCCCTCATTTTGAATTTTCGCGCTATCCGTCGCGCTCGCTAATTAACACGCCATCTATTCATACACGCTCGGTCGCGTTCTGAACTACTGATAAGGGACCAGTTTTGCTCCATCCGGCTTATGGGGAAATTACATGGATGGAGCAGGTGGCCTAGAAACAACTATCTTTCCCTACTTTTGTCATTTGTAAAACATAGGTCTTATTAATCGTTTCAATTGTAGTTTATAATTAAATTTATTTTATTTTAACCTATGGCCTACGATTAAGTTGAGTAAGGCACCGAAACTGGTCAGACATATAAATATAAACTGATAAAAGCCTTTTTAATTTCTCATTCCTAATAAGTTATTAGGGGATTAATTCGAGGAATTTCAAGTAACGTCGATAGTCTAAGAGCCAATGTAAAAAAGTACTTTTGAAATCACCTCCAAGGGTAACAATTTTTAATGATTTGGCACCTGGCGTCGCACTTCCTCCGCAACCAATGACTACTAAATGGAGAACATGGATTGATGTGTACTATGTGATGTGTACTATGCCACCAACTTCGCAATAATTGTGAAAGTGTTCAATGTACTGGACGAAGAAGAGGCCGCATCAATCAAAAGAGCTACTAATTTCAAAAAAACTACTAAATGACGGTGAAATAAAATTTGATTTAATTTTCATTGCCTCAACTAATGGATTCCTTAGCCTATCAATTAATTCGTTTGAAACGGGCTACTGCTTGCTAAACAGATTGAGGTAATAGAACATGCTCAGGATGCGCATGAATGAGATATTTGTCATTTATTGTAATAAAAATTTAAAAAATTGCAATTGAAATTTAAAGTTTATATGTATTTTTCTTTTGTATTTATGTTTTCGTACCTAGAATTTAACATTTTTTCAAATATTTTATTTCAGATTTAAGAGCATATATTTTTTTAAATGTACATTTTTAATTTTATAGAGCATATTTACATTTTTATAGAACATATTTTCATTTTTATAGAGCATATTTTAAGCGCTTAAAGTATTTTTTTAAGAGCATATTTTTGGTTGCCTTACTAATAACTAAACAAACGACGAATAATAGGGATGATAAAAACTATCATGTATTATTGAATTACCTACTACTATTATTTATTATATAATCGATTGTTCCCTTTTAGGAGAGCGATTGGACTTGAACACATGATTTCATCGGCGTTTTCCCGCTTCTCTTTCCGAAATCTCTTCATCCTCTCAGAATGCTCCTTCTTCCGCTTAGCTGTCCAGTCTCTTACAGGCTGTGGTGATGGTCTATCCTCAAACTTAACATTTTTGATTTTATTCAGGCACTCCTTGCGGTCCTCGATATTTTGTATGTTGACGTATTGTAAGTCCCTTTGAACCTCTGTCTGCCACTCAGCGCCACACTTACTCTCTGTTATAACATTGAGCAATTTCTTCGCCGTTCTGGAGTTTTCCATCCTGTAAAAGAGTATATAAAACTGTACGGCGTTTTCTGATTACGTCCCTTATCGTGTGGATCTTTTGATAGAGTTCGTTTTGAGGTCTTCTCATTCAAATACCGTTATTATTAACTGCCCCGTAAATCTTCCTGAGAATTTTTTCTTTCCTGTTTTTCTAGATCCTTTACTTTGGAATGACCGTCGATTACCATTTTTTCGGCTGCGTATTGTGCCTTAATTTTCCGACTAGCGAGATGCACTTCTTGTTGTAGTGAACCCATTTTAGCCTTCTATAGTTTGGTGATTCTTTGTTCATTGGCGATTCGGTTTAGTCTCTAGGGCTGTATTTCACCATAGTATTTAAAATGGGGGATTTGTGTTATCTTACCGTATTGTGTGATTAAAGATGAGTTATTTTCTGGTCGTCTTTCCACATAGTGGTATTTTTCATAAGAAATTTGTATTCCGGTTCTTTGCGCAATTTCAAGTAATTTTACCACTGCGTGTGTGGCTTCATGTATGGTGTTAGTGATAATAGCAATATCGTCCGCAAAAGAGAGGCACTTAACTCTAAAACGGTTCTCTATTTTGATACCAATTTGAATGCCTTTCACATGATGTTCCCATTCCCTAATGATCTTTTCTGGAACAATATTAAAGAGCATTGGAGAGAATCCGTCCCCCTAGCTAACTCCAGTTTTGATGACAAAAGGCTCCAATTCTATCCGAATATTTCACCCATGAATTTTACTTTGGACATAGTTTCTGTAAGCGCCCGTACAATGATTTTTCGGTCTATCTGCTATCTGTCTGTCTATCTGTCTAATTTTCTATGTCTTTCTGTCTATTCCGAATTCTTCCATGATTATAAAAAGTGTTTCACGGTCTACATAATTATACGCTTTTCTGAAGTCGTCGAATGTAATTACTGTATTTCTACATTTTCTCATTTGTAATATCGTTCTTAAGCTCCACGTCTGTTCAGCACATGATCGCCCTTTCTGAATTCGGCTTGGCATTCGGCAATTAGTGAATCCGCCTGGGGCTCTTGCCTGTTTAAAAGCCTGTTCTGGGCTCGTGGAAGACTAGAACATTATAATCATATAATGCCTAAACGAGTCCTTTTGTTAATTATTTTTTAAACATAATGTATACCTTAGGTATATCTATTGTATTATATTCACAAAGAACAATAAATGCCTAGAAAAAACGATAGAAAGAAAAGTGCCTCGTAGAGGATTTTATAAGCAATCGGGAGCAGGGAGGTTCCTCTGTAGTTACTGGTAGCTGTTCTATCACCCTTTTTGTGTAACGGATGAATTAGAGCACATATCCCGTCTTCTGGTATTCGCTCCATCATTCGTTTCTGCGTAAGTGTAGGATCGTTCAGTTTCCAGAATTCTGCAATCATCCCATCTTCTCCTGATGCTTTGTTATTTTTGAGCTTTTGGATGGTCTCCTGAATTGTTTCAAGGTTAGGGGCTCGTGAGTTCGGGGGAGTGTAAACCGGAGGAATGAACGTAACTTTTTCTTGGGGTGATTTGCAGTTAAGAAGGGAGTTGATGTATTGGGTTAATATTTTACTGTTTGCTTTCGCAATAGTTTCCAATGGGCCATCGGGTTTTTTGAAGCACAGGCTGGGCGCCTGATATCCTTTTATGTATTCTCGAAATGTTTTGTGGAAGTTTCTAGTATTATGTTGGGTGAAATCCTGCTGGATTTCATTGAGTGTATTGTTGTTATATCCTCGTTTTTCTTTCCTAATTGTTTTGGAAACATATTTTTGGGTTGTAAGAAAGTTCTCCCACTTTTCCTCAGTTCTGTCACTGTTAAACTTTTTCCACGCATTCATGGATTGCACAACTGCACCGATTGGCCACGCAGTCATTCGGTTGTCAACTGACCGATCGCAAATTGCATCAAATTAATAATTGAAATTATAAAAATCAGCTATTATTTAAACATGATACAGGTACCACTGTAACCTACTTAGCGACTGCTCAAACTTACGGCCGCTCTCTAATTAAATTTTCAGTAGCAATCTCTTCAAGAAGACATTACGTTTAAGAATATAATGAAGCCTAAATGTCTAAAATTCCCTTAATATTCTGGTTGATTCGGTAATCAGCTTTTAAATAGATTGTATTTTTGTTTTATGTTATTTGTTTTGTACATTATAATTCAAAATAAATAGAAATGAAGGGTCTCACTTAGTCTCTCAAGGTGTTAATTCGCTTAACAATATAGTTAAAGGGATGGAACTCAATCGTTGAGTGAGGGGTACATGTATAGTGTTTAATTCAAAACTATTGATTTTCAGCATTCAACAAGGTATCGCCTTGTTGCATAAAAAAAAACATTTTTCACATAAATTATAAAAAAATATCTAATTATAATGTTATTTTAGTCGCGGTCGGTTTTGTGGCGAAAGTTTGAGTTTGGAAAACAAGTTCACTGATCCATGCAGAAAATCCAATAACAAAACACTGTCACGTTGAGTCGAGCATGTTTAACGGTTTAATAAATGGATTTGTCACAGCAGCAGCTATTCACACTTTTTCATTAATTTGAATATGTGGTAATAGGTTTTAGTAAAAAAAAATAATAAACAGGAACGCTAATTAAAAAAACGGAGGGGCAAGAATTTAAAGACAAGACTATAGAGGAACTGGGGGCAAAACGATATACTTAACGTTCAATGACATTTTTCTCAAAATAAATGGGAAAATTTTAAGTTATTTCAAACGCAATGTCTTTAGTGAACTGTTGCGAAGCTAGGAAAACAAGAATTACTGAATTCTTATGTCTTTCAAAATAAATGTTGGTTATAGATTTCTGTGAATAGCTGCATTTATTCCATTTTGCCCCATAGGCGTGATAAAAGGGCATATTATGATTAGATATAATGGCATATTACAGATGGGGCCAAATCGTAGCTCGCGAGCCGCATGCGGCTCCTTTGAAAACGGTTTATTGTGACTCACTTCGTTTATAAGATTCGTCACCGTTTATGGGATACGAATAACCGTTTATGAGATACGTCACAGTTTATGAGATATTGATTAAAGTTCGTTAAAATTTTGTATAAAACAAATTTCTATCGAAAAAAACTGTGGCAACTACACTGCATATTGCGGTGTGGGGGCTAGCTAGCGTGGATTTTAACAATTGTTAAACCCCCATTGTTTTATACTTTTTCCTTTGATAAAATCTAACATTCTTGATTAAACTAAACATCCAATATTTAGAATATACACTTAAGAGGGCACGGAGGCTAAATGGGATAAGAAATTCGCAGCTTCGCACAAAAAGCATCCGGATTTGAGCTAATTACCGGTACAATCCTAAAAAAAAATCGGAGTCTATTTATTTAAATTTCTAATACATAATTTAACCATTATTTACTTATGGGTAGTTAGACCCATTCTGACATGTGGCTCCACAGTATGGCGGACCAAACTGAAACAGAAACAAGCCATAAATGAACTACCTAATGAATATAAATGAAACTACCTAATGAACCCAACTTTAGAGAGCATGTTAGGCCTTCCTCCCCTGAATATCTTTATAATGGGTGAGGCAAGGATTGAAGGGAGCCTTTAGATTCAACTGTAATGGTACATGGGAGGCTCTTGCGAGGTCAGAGCACATCACGATAATGAATGTAATATCAGAGCCAAATCTCAATATTTAGGGAGACTCAATTCCAAAAAGCCTGAGATTCGATCTACCCATCAAAACAGAACTACGCTGTACAGAAGGCAAAAAACAAACACATGTCAAGGTGGGCTGGACTGATATAGAGACAACTTCAAAAAAGGACAGTGGAACTGGCGCAGTAATCTAGGGACCATTCCAGGCCTATAGTTTATCTGTGAACCTGGGATTACGTGGCACGAAATTCCAAGAGGAAATAGACGCCAAAATGATCTCTCCCCGTGAAAATCTAAAGTTGGACTAGAAAGTAGACACATTCGCATCTTCATGTACAGTCAGGCAGCTATTAATGCTGTAGCAAGCCAAGAAATAAAATCTAAGACAACATGGAATTGCAGCCACAACCTTAAGGCCCTGGCGAAACACAAGGTCACACTTGCTTCGGTGCCGAGCCACAAGGGACTGGTAGGAAACGAATGAACGGACAAAATTTAGAAAGTATTAAAGAAGCAGATTAAAATTGTGGCAAGACTACTCACAGGATACTGCCCTTTACGAGAACATCTACACAAAATGTGAATTTGGAAGGATGAACCATTATGCAGACTATGCTATGAAGAGGATGTCTCCCATATAATCTTCCATTGCGAAGCAATTGCACGTAGGAGACCTGTGATCCCCGTGAAGAAGATGACTCATAGACTCCTAGACCTAATACAGTGGCTGGACCTATTTGCATGAATTGAACAATGTGGGGAAAGATAATAGGCCAATAGCCCACAGTGTTTTAAAGGCTAACAACCTCCTTCGACCCACATTGGTTGATGAGAAATAACCTTATTTTTGGATTATAATATCCTGCGAAAATATGGTTTACCAGCCTGAATTTCATTTAATAATTTGAAATACTTTGTCGTGGATAGAAAAGTTTTATGAACTATTATCATCTAATTGACAATTTTAGAAGATTATAATAAATTTTACTTAAAAAAATGTTGTGATGCATGATCGTGGTCAATATCTTTTAAATATATTGAACTAGTTCTTTATGAGATATTATTTCGATTTCGATTATTTTGAAAAAAGTAATGGCAATAATCTGGAGGTACTCTATTTTGCGCGTCTTTATAATAGCAAATGTTAGGCTTACGTTTTAATAAAATAGAAAAATGTTAGTAATTGTTGGTTCTATATCATGATATCCATGACAAGTCAAAATTAGCGAATTCGATTTAACTTTTCGATGCCTCTCAAATTTTAATTATTATATATCAGAACGCGCAGAGTTTTACACAGATTACGAAAATATACATCATTGCGTAATTTAGTTGACAATAAGTCAGGAAATCTATAAAAACTGAATAAATTTCAACCGCCAAGGAATAAAAGTAGCGGAATTAGTTTTACATTTTCTGAAAGCTAAGAAAACCCCTATAATTTGTTGTGTATGATTTATTAATATTGTTGCAAAAAATAAGACCACTAATATTGATAAAAGCGACGTCGAAATTAAGAAAAAATTTCTATAAACAAGAAATAACTTTGAAACCAACTGCTTGATTCCATTCATACTTTTTTTATATTAAATATTTACGATATTTTTAACTCGATTGTTAAGTAATAAATATGCAAAGATTAGAAGAAAGTTAGAATAAAAACATACTACAGGGCGAGGTTAAACAGCGTCGGTGCAAACACATCGCCTTGCTTCAGCCACATGTAAAGATTTCTGATAAATTTCCCTGCACGCGTACCTGTGCGGTGCATTCTGGCATGGTGAGTTAGGCAAGTCTTACCATCTTTACTGGTATGCCCGGTTCTGTCAGTATGTTATTATTTGTGAAACAAGCTAACCATGCATGATTCGAAAGCGATAGTAGCTGTACAAAACGAACTGTCGGAAGCTTTCGAGTTCAATAAAGAGTGATATAGGGCCACTAACTTTCAGCACTTTTATTTAACTTAGTACTCGATGGAGCAATTAAGAAATTTAACAAAAACGGATGCATAAGCAACAGAACAAGGCAAATATGTGCATACGCAGATGATATCGTTATCATAGGGAGGAATGAAATAACTATTAGAGAAACAGTAATTGAAAGGGACAAAGAAACTATAAGATCCGGACTGAAAATAAACGAAGCAAAAATGAAATACATCAAACTAGCAAGCGGAAATAACAACAACCTACAACCCATAAACATAGAAGACTACAAATTCGAGTGTGTCAACAACTTCTGTTATCTTGGCGCACAATTAAATACACAAAATCAAACAAGCGAGGAGATCAAGAGCAGGATAGTAGCACGACACCAACAGAAGTTATATGTATAAAAAACTATTAACGTCAAGATTGCTAAACAGCGCATCTAAACTAAGAATATATAAAACAATAATTAGACCTGTGGTTACATACGACTGCGAAGCGTGGTCTTTATCGAAGAATGACGAGATCAATCTTAGAATTTTCAAAGAAAAAATTCTAAGGAAAGTGTTTGGCCCGATACAGGAAGAAAGCGGAATATTCAGAATTCCTATGAACCATGAACTGAACATCTGTATAAATAATGCGAATATTGTACGATTTATAAAAGCACAAAGAATCAGATGGCTGGGACATGTAGAGAATGGAATATACAAGGGAACGAAGATAATAACAGACTGGAGGCCAGTGGAAAACAGAGTACGAGGAAGACCTAGAAAAAGATGGATAGACGGAGTGAAGGAAGATCTCAAAACACTCGGAATGAGAAATTGGAAAGTAGCGATAAATGATAGAGCGGAATGGATAAAGATCGGCGAGCAGGCTAAAACTCACACAGGGTTGTAACGCCAAAGAAAAAAAAAGTAACGGAAGCAAAATTACATTAAATTGTTCGGTGATAATGGGTGCCGCCATGTTCAACCGAATAAACAATTCGAAAGTTTTACTTTTTATCTGAATTCACGTTTTAACAAAAAGAAAAAAATATAAAAATCAAAAAACTGCCAGTACGCAATCTGCCATGTGTCCTTTGCTTCTTGACGACCGTGAGCCTTCCGCTCAGCTGTTCCGTCGTCTTGTTGTTTGTTTCTGTTTCTGTTTTTTTTTTTTTTTTTCGTGTAGGTTTGCTTGTTGGTTTGTCGGTTTGTTTGTTCTTCTGTTGTGTTTCACTCATAAACGGTTTTCTTTTCTTTCCATTTTTATTTTGGTTCTGTTTTTTTTTTCTTTCCTCTTCTTCTCGTTGTTGGTCCTTGGTTCGTCCTGGTGTTGGTTCCTAGTTCGCCCTCCTGGTGGTTCCTGGTTCGTCCTTCGTTCTCGTGGTGGTTCCTTGCTCGTCCTCGTGGTGGGTGCTGTGTCTCTCTGGTTTGTTCGTGTTGTTCCTGCCTGTTTTTGTTCCTGGGTGCTCCGCTGGGTTCGGGGATGTGGGCTTTCCTGTGAAAAAGAAAGATCAGTGATTACCTATGTTGTTGAGGTTTTGGATGTTTCCATTTGACGTTGATGTTGTAGTTTGCTGCGTTGTTGATTGTTGGGTTGTCATGCGTTTTCATGCGTTCGAAGCTTTTCGTTGCTAGTTTTTCTATGTGTTGCTTGATTGTCTCCATGTTTAGATCGTTGTGCAGCTGCTCATTGGTCATGTACCATGGCGAATCTGTTATTTCTCTCAGAGTTTTGTTCTGGATGATTTGGAGTTTGTAGATTTTCCATTCTTTGGATTGTATCCAGCACGTCGATGAGTACGTCATTGTCGGCCGTATTATGGACTTGTAGATTTGTTCCTTATGTTCAGCTTGCTTTTCCTGTTTAAGAGCGGGTAGAGGTAGCCTTTAATTTGTTTTGCTTTTTTCGCTGTCTGATCGATGTGTTCTGAAAATGTAAGAGCTTTGTCTAGGATTACGCCTAGATATTTGATTCGGTTTTCCCATTTTATGTCTGGGTTGTTGATTCTCAAGCAGCTACTGGGTTCGTGCTTAAATGTTTTCTTCGTGAAGATAATTGCCTGTGTTTTCTGCATTTAGTTTGATCCTCCAGGTGTTACACCAGTCGTTAATCCTGTCCAGGTGATTTTGGAGCCGTTTTGTTATGGCCTCGGTCGAGTATCCTCTTGTGAAAATTGCTGTGTCGTCTGCGTATAGTGCAATTTCTATGCCGTTTAGTTTTGGGATGTCTGCGGTGTAGATGCTGTAAAGAAGGGGGCCCAGGACAGATCCTTGTGGGACACCGGCTGTCATTGTCTGAGTTGTGGAGATGCTGTCGTTTATTTTGACTTGGAATGTTCTGTTACAGATAAAGGACGTCACTAGTCTGATCATTGCTGTTGGGATTTTAAATTGGTGCAGTTTGTATATTAAACCTAGGTGCCATACCTTGTCGAAAGCCTTAGAGACGTCCAGAAAGACGGCTCCCGTGGCTAACCCTTTGTTGAAAGCGTCGATTATTGCTTCGGTTATTCTTGTCGTCTGATAGGTGGTAGAGTGCTCTGTTCTGAAGCCGTATTGTTCGTCGGGTAGAATACGTTTGTCTTCAGTTATTTCTGTCAGTCTTTTGTGTATTACTTTTTCTGTGATTTTACTGAGACCTGTCAGCAGACTTATTGGTCTGTAACTGGAGGTGAGGTTTCGGGGTTTGTTCGGCTTCGGGATTAGAATCGTTGTTGCGTGTTTCCATTGGGTCGGAAACACTCCAAGTTTCAGTGCGGCGTTTATGATTTGTGTTATTCTGTCTATTGCGTTCGGTGTTAGGTTTTTTAGCGCGGCGTTGTTGATGTTATCGCAGCCTGGTGCTTTCTTTGTTTTTAAGTTTTTAATTACACCTTTTATTTCTTCCGGTGTTGTTTCCTCTATTTCCGTGTTTTCTACGCTACTATTTAGTACTCTCAGTACGGTTTCGCGTATTTCTTGCCTTTTGCGGAGTGGGTGTGTGTCGGCGTTCGGTTTAAACTGCTGTGCAAGCGACTTTGCGAATTCCTCCGTTTTCTCCTCGTCCGTGCTTGCTACAGTGTCGATTGTTGTTTTCAGTGGGGGAATTGTTCTCCTCTCCTTGTTTCTAAGATTCTTGGCTAATTTCCACGGTTCCTCTATTGTTTCGTTGATGCGTTCTAGTTTGTCTTCCCATTCGGCGTTGTGCTGTTCGCGCAGTGCCCATTTCAGTTGGTTTGTCAGTCTGTTTAAGACGTTCTTGTCCGTCGGTGCCAGCGTCCGTTGGAATACCTTGTTAGCTTTGCGCTTTTCTTTTAGTAGATTCCTGATTTCCTGTGGAAGGGTTGTTGTCGTGTTGGCTGTCCGTTTCCTTGTGGCGGCCTCGAGTGCTGCTTTTATTTCGTTTTCTATCGTCCGTGCTGCTTCTTCTAGGCACGGGGGGCTTGTAATTTCTGTACAAGTGACGTTCGTCAGATTATCTTTGAATTTATTCCAATTTATGGTAATTTTCTCGATTGTTTTCCTGGCCGTTTTCGCTTGGAGATTTATGTGCACTGGGTTGTGATCTTAGCTCAAGTCTATAGTCTGTGATACAGACTATTTCCACGTTTGCTGTGACGTTCTTCATGACGGCTATATCCAAAATATCCGGCATTCGCTGAACTCCTGGAAAGTGTGTCGGTTCGCTCGGTGCAATTACTTGTAGCTTCCGGTTTTCCGTGTTCCTTAGTAATTGTCCGCCCTTTGTGTTTGTCACTCTGCAATTCCATTGCAAGTGTTTAGCGTTGTAGTCTCCTGCGGCTATGGTACCTATATTTCTGTCCAATATTTTGTCCAGGTCGTCGGCCTTTATTTGTTTCTGTGGCGGAGAGTACAGTGCGTAGAGGCCTACGGGTCCGTCGGTTGTCTGTATTTCTACTCCTACCGTTTCCGTGTCGGTGGTTGTTTCTACTTCCGGCAGTTCGTGGTGTTTTATGTTCCTTTTGATGATGATGGCGACTCCTCCTCCGGCTTTCTCGCCTCTGTCTTTTCTGTAGACTTGGTAGTTTGCTATGTTCAGTTGGTTGCAACGTCTGAGATGCGTCTCGTTGATCAGTGCCGCGTCGACGCTGTCTTCGTTTAGGTGTGCTACCAGTTCCTGTTTCTTGTTTTGTATTCCGTTTGCGTTCCAGAATATAAGTTTCAGATTGTCTCTAGTTCTTCTAGTGGTCATTGTTGAGTGTGAGCAAGATGGTTGTGATTCTTCGGGTGAACTTTTCTGTGTCCTCTTTGCTGTGTCCCATTTCGGCAAAATCGAGCATCATTTCCGTAAGTTCTGCTCTGATTATTTCGTTGCTATTCCTTTTGTTTCCGCTTGTTGACGGCCTTGTTTCCGGGTTGGGGCTGTTGTTTTTTCTTACCGGTTTCGGTATTTGGCTAGTTGTCGGTGTTTGGGCTGTTTGTCTCGGTGTTTGGGCTGTTTGTCTCGGTGGGGGTTTTGGTCTCGTTTCCTGTTGTCGTTGTTCTGCTTGTCTAGCTATTTCCGGTCTCGCCGGGTAGTTTTTCCAGATTGAGGTGTGCTCGCCTCCGCAGTTTGCGCATTTCGGCGGCAGTGTTAGCGGTTTCTCGCACAGGTGCGTGCTGTGGTTCTGTCCGCATTTCATGCATCTGTATTCGGCGTTGCAATGCCTCTGCACTTGGCCGAACAGCTGGCATCGGTGACATTGTACGGTTTCCCCTCGTGTTTCCAGCGATTCCATTTTCACGTTCAATCCGCAGAATCGATCCATTTGGTAGATGGATTTGTATTCCTTCCCAATTTCTATCAGGACCATTTAGATTGGCGTGGCTTCTCTCCCTTTCATCCTGGTCACTTTTATGGCCGGGTATCCGTTGTCGTTGAGGTTCTCTTTGATTTGCTCCTCCGTCAGGCCGCAGGGAACTCCCTTCACTACGACCGTCAGGTTCCTTTCCGTGCTCAGTTGGTGCGTGTGAAATTCGTAATTGTCCTCTTTCATTAGTTTGTACAGGTTTCGGTAGTCCGTGATTGTTTGGGGCTGGATTCTTATCCCGTCCCTGGTCGATGTTGCCCTGGTGTAGTTTATATTGTTCCTGTTGAGCTTCTTCGAAAGCCCTGCCCATTTGTCCTTGTTTCGTAGAACTATTGGTGTTTTGTTGTTGGTGTTTTGTTATTGGTGTTTTCGGTGGGGGTTTCGGTCTCAGTGACTTCGTCTTCGTCGTCGTCGTCGTCACTGTCGCTTGTGTTTAAGCATGCGTAACTGTTCATACTCACCTGCGGTCCTCGCAGGCTTGACGTGGTTGGGCTCGTCAGCTTTGCGGTTTTCTTTGGAAACCGGAAGGTTTCCTCGTCCTCCGGGTCGGTTTTGCGCTAGGGGGCGGCCTCGGTGGTGCTGTCCGTGTCCATCGGTTGGGTTTTCCTCCTCGGGGCGGCTTCGGAGCTCTCATCGGGGCGGCTTCAGTTGTTCTCATCGGTCCGCTATCATTGCTCCTCTCGGCGGCGGTCGTTCTGGTCGCGGCGGTGTCCTGGGGTTGTTCGGTGGCGGTGGTCTTCATTTTTTTCGCTATTTGGTTGAATAGCTTCTTCAGGCCGTCCTCGCTGATGGAGTCCAGGAAGTCGTAGTCCTTGATTTCCATGGAGGCGGCGGTTCCGTTGGCGCTGGTTTGCATGATTGGGTTCATGTTTTCTCGGTTGGTTTTTTTTTTAAACTATTTTGTCAAATAATTGCTAAGTTTAACATCTGCTTGGTTCGAAGTTCGGTTAAGCTGTTGCCGCAATCTGCCGTTCTGACTATGGCATTTAAAAGACGAGCTAAAGGAAAGAATATAGGTACTCGCCATTGGAGGTCCCAAAGTCTTGGGGAGCAAACAATTGTTCTGTCAAGAACAGGAGCTTCAACTCTGCGAACATATTAAAGAAATGGAGGCCAGGATGAAAGGGTTAACTGGTTGTACGGATTAACAAAGATATTCTTAGACGCGCTTATCTATTAGCTGAATGGAACAACATAAAACAACGAATTGCCTCAAATACAGGCAGAACAGGTAAGGATTGGCTAAGGGAGTTCCCAAAAAGACATCCCAACATCACAATGTGCCTACCGGAGTCTACGTCAGCTGCTCCTGCCCGCGTTTTAAATAACCCGGTTGTAGACAAATGTTATAGCATATTACAGAGCGTTTAGGAGAAACATTAATTTCCTCCCCATCGCATTTTTATGTCGATGAAACAAGTGTTCCGACTAAAAACACCAAATTTGCTTAAAATTTTATTTTTAATTTTACCTAACTTTAACTGCTGGGGTTAAATAATCCCAGGAATAATATTGCCCCAACCCCAGGGATCCTTTTAGACTTACGGGTGTACAAATTGATCATTTTCCTTGTACCTTGACAAAAATGTATGTCTTGTTAAATTATATCTTGTTTAATTATATCTTGTTAAAAGAATTGTATTCGACTCTTAGTAAATTATAGACCGATATCCAACAAGCTATACAGAAAACATAAATTTCACAATATTCACTGTCTATGTACATTTTATATCTCTTTTTCTTTAGAGGGATCATTTTATACCACTTTTCCCTACCTGTACACCAGTATAATTTTGAAAAATGGCCTTAGAGAACCGAAGATTGACAGAACCGGACTTAAAAAACTTGTATATTGTGACAAGAAACGAAGAAGAACTAAGGAATGTAACTAGAGGTTTAGAATAAAAATCCAGAATCACGAGACTATACATCAATGAATAAGAAACAAAATACTTGGAATGGATACTTTGGGAACTTCTTATAAAAAGCGACATATTACACAATTTAATAACGCAAAATTTTTCCGTTTAATAAAGCACGTTCAGAAGAATAGAAATATTGGAATATTGCTAATGATATCAGTGTTCTAAGAAAACCAAATTAAAATTATGAAATTCTAAATCGTTAAAGTAATTCTCTGTATACAGTCTCCCGACACGATGCGAAGAGGTTTATTAAAAGATAAAAAATATATTGCGCAGTTTTTTCTTCGTGCTAATTAAGCAATTCGTGACTGAAACATTTAAATGAGAAAAATGTGATAACTGAAAGGAAATGTATCTTTCTTTTCATTTTGTTTTTCTATAATTTTCCTAATTAAAGCATAACAAAAGAGAACATATAAAATATGAATCTAAACGTAATAATTTCAGACTACATCTTTTTCCTTATATGGCATCTCCTTTCAGAAGGTTTGCAATCATCATCGCTATCTTCATCTTGAAAGCGGTAGCTCGGAATAATTCTTGGGATGTGGTATCATACCACTCTCTCAGGTTACGCAGCCATGAGTATCTGCGTCTACCACTGTTCCGTTTGCCTATTACTTTGCCATGTATTATCAGTTGAAGCAACTCATACTTTTCTCCTCTGGATATATGGCCTAGATTTTGTAGCCCTTCCTTCTTTTTATTGTTTGTATGATTTCTCGTTGCTTGTTCATGCGTTCCATTACTCTAGTGTTTGTCACTTTGTCCGTCCATGGCATTTTAAGCATTCGTCTATAACACCACATCTCAAAGGCTTCTAGCTTTTTTATTTGTGTTTGTTTTAAAGTCCATGCTTCCATTCCATATAGTAGAATGGAGAACACGTAGCCTCTTAATATTTTTGTACGTAGATCAAGTTTTAATTGTCTATCACAAAGAAACACCCGCATTTTAAAAAATGTGCTTCTGGCCATTTCAATTCTGGTTTTAATTTCTAGGGTTTGTTCTATTGTATTGGTTATCCATGTGCCACGGTATTTATATTTAGTTGCCTTTTCTATTCGCGTGTTATCGATGTATAAGTCTTGATATTGTGTTCTCCTTTTTGTTATGACAATGTACTTCGCCTTTTTCAGATTCATCTTGAGACCGTATTGTATGCCGATGTCGTTTAGCTTGTTTGTTAAGCTCTGGAGATCTGCAAGATTCTCTGCTATAATAACAGTATCATCGGCATACCTCAAGTTGTTAATCGTCTGACCGTTTATTGTGATTCCAGTGTGTTCTTCACTTAGCGCCTCTCTGAATATCTCTTCGGAGTATATATTAAACAGCATTGGAGACAGTATACAACCCTGTCTTACAACTCCTTGTAGTATCTGTATTTCGTCAGATTCGTCGTTGTCTACTTTTATCGTGACTGTTTGGTTCCAGTAAAGTAAAGTAAGTAGATATATTAGAATATTTTGGCGTACATTATCAAAGGCCTTTTTATAGTCTATGAGGCATACGTGTATATCTATGTTCATGTCTAAACATCTTTGCGTTAATGCATTAAAACTGATTAATGCCTCCCTTGTACTAAAACCATTCCTGAAACCAAATTGAGTATTACCTATGTCATTTTCTAGCTTGTTGTATAGTCTCTCGTGAATGCCTTTGAGAAATGCTTTCAGTGTATGACTCATTAGACTAATAGTCCTATAGTCTATGCACTCTCTGGCATTTGGTTTTTTTGGTAAAGTTATGAAGGTAGATTTTATCCATTGTATATGTATCATTCCGGTTCTGTATATTGTATTAAATAGATCTACCATAATATCGAGCTGGTCCTCATTTATTATTTTTAAGAGTTCGCTTGGTATTTCGTCTGGTCCCACTGCTTTCCCGCTTTTTAATGTCTTTATGGCAGAGAGAACTTCTTCTTTCAATATGTTTGGTCCTTCTGTCATATTCTGCATGGTTCAAGTATTTCTTGTGTCATGAAAGAGTTCTTCTATATATTCTTTCCACCTTATTAGTTTTAGTGTTGGTTCTACTATGATCTTCCCTTTTTTATTTTTTATAATGATGGTTTGTCTTTTTCGCGATGTTCCTGTTAAATCTTTGATTTCTTTGTGTAAATTTCTGTTATCGTATTTTGATTGTAGCTCTTCTATATATTCACATTTTGCAGTTAGCCATTTTTCTTTTCCTTCCCAGATTTTTCTTGTTATGTTTCTTTGCAGCTCTTTATATTTTTTGGGATTGGTTTTATTTTTCCTTCGTTCTTCCATAAGGAGGATTTCTTGTTTTATCAATTTTTGTTTAGATTTTGTGTTATCTGGTGTCAATTGGTGTTTACTTCCGTCTATTAGAGCTGTTTTTATATTTTCCCATTTTTTATCTATATCTGGGATAGTATTTTTTTCTCGTATTTCATTCATTTTTATATTAATCTCTTTTTGTACTTGTTCTTTTATGTCTTTATCTTTAATTTTCTCTGTTGCTATCTTGTTATTCTTTATTTTAGATTTTAGTTGTTTTAATTTGATGTGAAATCGGGCGAATACTGAGTTGTGGTCTGAACCGATGTCTGCCCCTGGGTAGGTTTTAACTGCTGTTATACTATTTCTGAATCTCTTTTTTATGAGTATATAATCAATTTGGTTTTTTACTATTTTTTCTTCATTATGTTGTGGAGTCTTCCAGGTATATAGTCTTCTTTTATGCAGTTTGTAATAGGTATTAGTTATTACTAGCTTCTCTGATTGACAAAATTCTGTTAATCTGTCGCCTCTTTCATTTCTCTATCCAAGTTCATATCTACCCACAATATCCTCTACTGCTCCTTCGCCCACCTTCGCATTAAAATCCCCCATGACGATAGTAACATCTTGTTCTTTGGTGCTTTCGAGCACCGTGTATAGTTCTGCATAAAACTGTTCGATTTCGTCATCAGATTTATCCGCTGTTGGTGCATAAATCTGTATGATATTGATGTTTCTATTATGCGAAGGCATCTGTATCAGCATAACTCAGTCTGAGTAGGGGATAAAGCTGGTCACTGATTAATGTATATTTTTATCCACCATGATAGCAACTCCATATTTATTAGATTTATCTCTACTTCCTGAGAAATATAGAACGGATTCGTCTGTGTGATGGATTCCAGTTCCTGGCCATCTTAAGTCACTTATTCCAAGTATATTCAGTTTCAATCTTTGCATCTCTGCTGTTAAATTATCAATTTTGCCTGCTTTAAAGAGGCTTCTAACATTCCTGTACTTATTTTCAAGGTATTTTTCAAAACTGTCCTCCCCGGAGATCCGATTGGAGGACTATTTACTCCGGTATATTTCTTAATCTTGATATTAACCATGATGATGATTTTAGATTTGATGATGATTTCAGACTACTACCAAGCTAATATTTACACAGTGTAATAACATTAACTATTTATTAATTAAAACCAATTTTAGTTCTAGAGTAATGTTTTCGAAACTTTTTTGACCCTGGTCCGATACGAGGTTTTAGAAATTTTCGCGATACACCTTATGAAAAAAAAACATTTATTTAAAAAACAAATTTAAATTTGTAATATAAATCAAGTTATTTGTTGGTTTATTTCATACAGAAAAATTGCAAAACAAATAAGAAAAATATAAGTATTTAAAAAATTAACAAATTTATCCATTTAAAACTGTAGTAAATATAAGTAGTAGTATAAGTTTAAATATTTTGTCCTTAGTGCGGAGAATGATGTGTTTGTCATCGCATTACAATTATTTTTATTTCTCATGCGGGATAAGTACTATTTTGGCGCCCGTGTAAAATAATTTAAGCAGATTAGAAATATTCATTTGCGTGCGACAGGAATACTTGTCTTTTTTAATTATGTTTGGCGCACACAAATATTTAATGCAAATGGCGAAGTTTTATTAAAAAAACATTTAAATATATAAAATAAACAGAATCAATACCTCAATCGGGAAACGCTGTTATAGAACATACATTATTTATTTATACTTTACACTTAATATTATGCACTTATATTATGCACTTAAAATGTTATAATAAATATTGTTTTTTTTTTGTAGACTAGTAAGTAAATAATACTACATAAACAAACATGTATCTTACGCTTTCCGCAGACTGACTGGGGTAAGTACAAAACTACCCTATCGGGTCTTCTATCGGAAGAGCCGCCCCCAACACCAAAAACAGGGGATGAGCTAGACAGAACTGTAAAACAGTTCACAGGTGCCTGTAACAAGGCCATGCGCACATCATGCAAAGTCGTGAGCAGGATAGGTAAGAGCAAACCACGGTGGTGGACGCCGTTAATAAGCTCCCTAAGAAAGGAAAGCAGGAGGCTGTTCAACGAGGCAAAAAGCACCAATGAGTGGACTGCCTATAAGAACAGCCTACGGAATTTCAAAACGGAGGTTAGGAAGGCCAAAAGGTCATCCTTTGCTCGGCTCTGCGAGCAAATAGAGGAAACCTCAGAAGCCAGCTGACTGCGAAAAATTTTATCTAAGGATCCGGCAGTCCAAAGCTTCATACAGAAGCAAGATGGAAACTGGACAACCTCATGTACAGAAACGCTGGAGCTCCTCATGGATACACACTTTCCAAACAATGGAATAAGTGTAGTGGACTCCACCATAACTGCTCCACCTCGGTATCTGGCTGACAGAATTGTAGGTGGAGATAAGCTAACCTGGAGGATCAAAAGCTTCAAACCCTTTAAGTCACCTGGACCTGACGGGATCAGTCCAGTTGAGCTGCAAGAGGCCATAGATATAGTTACACCTTGGTTGGAGACTATGTTTAAGGCATGTATAAACCTCTCATACATCCCAAAAATATGGAGAGAGGTCGAAGCGGTCTTCATCCCAAAAGGAGGAAAGGCCTCACACACCTCCCCCAACAGACCTGAGACCAATCAGCTTATCATCGTTCCTGCTAAAGACACTTGAAAGACAGATTGACTTGCACATGAAGGAGGCATTACACCCTGAAATGCTGTCAATGTCTCAGCACGCATACACAAAGGGGAAATCCGTGGAAACAGCACTCCACGCCTTGGTAAACCAGATAGAGAGCTCGATGAGGCATAAGGAGTTCACGATGGTTTTCTTCCTCGATATAGAAGGCGCATTTAACAACGTGAAGCCTAAAGCCATAGAATCAGCCCTAACTGGACTAGCTATGGACAATGCTCTATGTCACCTGATCGGAAAAATGCTCCGTGAAAGGAACATTAGGGCCACAATGGGAGAATCCCACATAAGAAGGAAGATGAGTAGGGGAACCCCACAAGGAGGCGTTCTCTCACCATTGCTTTGGAACATCACGCTAAATGAGCTGCTCCTCCAACTTAGGAAATCCGGCTGCAGGATCGTCGCCTATGCTGATGACGTAGCAATAGCGGCCTCAGGGAAACACCTCAATACAATGTCGCAACTTGTTGAAGGGGCCCTATCGAAACTAGAGCAATGCTGCAAAAGGTGTGGCGTAGAAGTCAACCCGGCGAAAACCGAGCTAGTCGTTTTCACAAGGAAACACAACATCCCAGAATTCAGGCCCCCAATGCTAAAGGGCACTGAACTGGCAATCAAGGAGAGCGCCAAGTACTTAGGTCTCATACAAGACCGAAAGTTATCTTGGAAGCTCAACATAAACGAAAGAGTTCGGAAAGCAACGGTGGCGCTGTACTCTTGCAAGAGAGCGGTGGGGAAATCTTGGGGCCTCAACCCCAAGATTACCTTCTGGCTATACAGAGCCGTAGTTACACCAATACTCTACTACGGCGTTTTCATATGGTGGCCGGCACTTAATAAAAGAGTCCATCAAATGGCGCTTACAAAAGTGCAGAGAATGGCGGCGCTCATGATAACGGGAGCCATGAGAACGACGCCTACGAAAGCCTTGGAGACAATCCTGGACATAGCCCCGGTCGATTTAATGGGCAAGCAACTTGCCATTACCACAGCACTTAGACTAAAGTCAGTGCGAATGTTGACATCGGACTATCGTGGACACGCCGGAATAATCAATGAATTTAAAGGGGTGCCCAAAACCATAGACCGATGTCTAGCAACACCTGCTTTTGGTAACAACTTCTCATACCACATACCCTCTAAAGAGGAGTGGATGGAAAAGAAAGAGGTACCAGCAGGACACACGCAGGTCTTTACAGACGGCTCACGGAGGGGGGACAAAGTGGGCAGCGGAGTTTTCTCCAACGACCTCAACGTCAGAATTAGCTTACGCCTGCCGGACCACTGCAGCGTTCTACAGGCGGAGGTAACCGCCATAAAAGGGGCAGCAGAGTGGCTTATGGTAAATGGGGACCCTGGTGAACAGATCCACATTTACACCGATAGCCAAGCTGCTCTCCGGGCAGTTACTAGCGTGTGCACCAACTCAGCAGTGGTCTATGGCTGTCGGGGAAAGCTGAATGAGCTCGCAGCACACAGCGGGATCCCAGGTAACGCAAAAGCGGATGAGCTTGCAAAGAACGGCACAAGCCTGCACTCAACCGAAATATTACAGGATATTGGTATTCCATTTGCCTCGTGCAAGGAGACCATAGCCGAAATAACCTCGAACTTAGCGGAGCGAAGGTGGAGGGATGAAGACACCTGCTAGGTAACTAAGCAAATATGGCCTCACCGAAGCAGAAAAAGAAGCACCAACATCGTCTCTCTAAAAAGAAACGATATCAGACTGGCAGTGGGAGTCATCACGGGACACTGTCCCATTGGCAAGCACGCTGAGAGACTGGGCATAGCGAAGCGGGACTACTGCAGAGGCTGCCTGGACGAGGAGGAAGAGGAGAGTGTTCAGCATTACCTATGCCAATGCCCCTCTCTGACCGCAACACGATTGCTCTTCTTAGGCCGACCTTTCTTGGATGATCTCTCTGACCTCGCATCACTAGATGCGCAGACTTTCATGAGGTTCATCCACGGCTCGAAATGGTTTGACAAGATCCCCTGAGGAGGGTTGTACTGCAAGTACCGTGGTAACACAACGGGCCCATCTGAGGCCTATGTGAGCATTAGCTGCCACTTAAACCTAACCTAACCTACGCTTTCCGCAATATTGAATACAATATCTGTAACGTCTAAGATCCTAAATCATCACTTTATATCTACTAGATGCATCTTGTGCAAACAGCTCAAATTTGAGCCGACCCAAACGTTCAAAATGCTCTTTCAATTGTGAAATCTATTGTTAAGACATGCATTAAGATTTCGATTGTATACTGAAAAAGACTACGAAAGGTTAATTAACAGCAAATGAGAAATTTTAATTAAAAATTGTTTTAAAGAAACGTATTTTAAACAAAATATGTGTTTATTTTTTATAAATATAAAAATTGAAAATACTGTATTGTAATGTCTTATAAGATATAGACATTATATATAGATACCACTGGTGATAATTCTTATTAAACGAGTTGGATTGTTTGTGGCACTTGGACATTATGCCGTTGCTATAAGGCAGTGATTCTCAACGACTGTGCCGCGGCACTTTTATGTGCCGCCAAATTCTTGATGTGTGCCGTCAAATTTTTGAAGTGCAAACAATAAAAATTATTAGTTATGTACTTTGATACAGCATGTATAGTATAGTTTTATTACAAATCTGCGGCTTGGTAAAGAATATGGGTTTTTTGAAACTTAGTGTTGCGAACTTTTTAGCTGGTGTAACTGTTGTTAATCGTCTTTGGCAAAACTCTTTTTCCTTTTAAAAAAATAATAAACGTGGCAATGTCAGCCTAGTTACTGTGCCTCCGCCATTTGCTACTTTGAAAATATCAATTTTTAACAGCAAAAACTCGAATATTTATTGAACCAGGCAACGTAGAAGCTTAATTTTACTGCCCGATCTAAGTTAAAGAGTGCCAAAGACGATTAACAACAGTTACACCTGGTAAAAAGTTCGCAACACTAAGTTTAAAAAAACGCGCATTCTTTACCATGCCCCAAATCTGGATTAAATCCAGACAAAATTATTTACTAGCAATTTTCGGCTAAAACGTAGCTCGATGCATGTAAGCGGTGGCAGAAATTAGAACTAACGTAAAGGAAGGAAACGTAAAGACAAGACGTGACATCAGTTAAAGGTTTCACGTTTTTAACCTAGTTTAGATCAAAGGTTAGATTGGGTAATATTAGAAAAGATCTCTCAGTCCAAAATAAGAAAAAATAATTCAAATAATTTACCTTGCGACTTGCACGCCCTCCTTACATGCGCTATAATCCGAGTTTTCTATTTATTCAATTTTGCCTACGGACTTCCGAGCAAAGCGGCTCTGGCGTCACAAACGCAGCGATACTGACGCGGCGACATAGCGATAGTATTAAGCACTATGGAAACGTATGAGGTGCTATTCGAGCGCAGTGACACTGACGCACTGAGCGCATCAGTGTCGCTGCGCTGGAATGGCGACTCATACGTTTCCAATAGCCGCTTTTTTCGGCAGTCTACCTATATAGTCATGTTTAATTCCTTGTATACGGATCAATAAAACTGATTATAATAAAATAAAAACAGATATAAGTAAATTATTGACTAGTGCAATAAAAGTCTCCATGGCAACGCATCAAAATAACTCACTTACCGGTTCCGTAAATATAATCCTAAATGCTGGCTGATGTTCCTTTTTGATGGCCAATCACATAACTTATTATACCTACATTTTTTTTGTATAAATCTCATGATTTTTTCAAACATCGTCCAAACATCGAAATTTCTGGGTCTTGTAATAGAAGAACATCTGTTATGGCATAACATTATCAGAAACCTAGGCAAATCGATTAATAAAAGAACCTTGTGTATTCGCTACCTACGAAAATTTCTGACACCTGAAGGTTACTCAATTATTACTTTGCGGAAATTCAGTCTCTGCTCGCGTATGGAATAAAAGCTTGGGGGACATCTTTAGAACTACCGAGAATCCTGAAAGCTCAGAAAAGAGTTATTCGTGCTCTACTTAGTATACCTATATATGCCTCATGCAGAGCCCATTTCAAACATCTAAATATACTAACGGTATCTGGTTGGTATTTGCTCGAACTAACATGCTATATACACAAAACAAATGTAAAAATACACAAAAAATGAGGATAAGCACAAATATATCACACGTGGACATATGAAGGTATATACCCTAAACAAGACTTGTTATGTGCGTAAATATATATTGTTTATAATATTTGAGGTGAAAGTTGTATTTGAACGTTTTCGAAGTGCCTTTTTTGAACGAAGTGCCTTCTAGTTATGAGACCTGCACTTGAGGTGGAAAGTGTGGCAATGTTATGACTCCTCTACACTATGGCTCATTGTGGGCCATCATGATGGTCACCATTATCATGGCCCATTATGATGGCCTGAATGGACGCGTCCATACAGTGGTCCATCTAGATGGAACATTTTAGATGTGCAAGAATGGGCCACCCCATTGTTGATAAAAATTAATTTCAAATTTTGAATTGAAATTATAAAGTTAATATTCAAATGTAATAAAGTTGAAATTTAGAATTTCTTCGATTTTGCAATTTTTTTGCCATGGTTTTTATTTAAAAAAACTAATATTTCAATAAACTAATATCTCAATAAACTAAATATTTCGTTATAATTAAATAATAATAATTAGTAAAATCAGTGTTATAATGACAACAAGCAACAGACACTGGTAAGCATGTGATAAAGGAAATAATTATGGCCCATTGTGTGGACATGCCACTTTAGCCAATGCGCAGCTTATTTGCGCATGCTTGCCTCCTTTGATGTGTGTAGTCGGACCGCTCCCAACGCCATCCATAGTCTCTCTCTCCAATGGCGCTACAGCCCGAAGCGAACCCTGGCCTCCACCAGACGTTGTCTCCAGCGTTCCCTTTCCTCTGCCGCCGCTCGCCAGTTCCGCACCCCCAGCATCTCTCTCGCATCCCTTTTCACACTTTCCTCCCATCTTGCCCTTGGCCTGCCCGCTTTCCTTCTTCCTTCCGGCACTCTGAGTATTTGTCTCGGCACTGCCGTTGGAGCCATCCGGCACACATGTCCCGCCCATCTTAGCCTGCTTAGTTTTATGTGGGATACCACATCTGGGCTTTTGTATAACTGATATAGTTCGAAGTTCATCCTAATTCTCCAGCCCTCTTCGCTGTTAATTGCCCCATAAATTTTCCTCAGGATCTTTCGCTCAAAAATCTCCAGCATCTTTTCCGATTTCTGGGTCAGCGTCCATGCTTCGCTTCCATATGTGAGGATGGGTCGTATGATTGCTTTATATATATTACACTTCGTTTGTCTGCTAGCTAGCTTCGAGTTAAGGATGGATTTAAGAGTGAAGTATGCCCTGTTGGCTTGCATGATTCTATGTTGTACTTCCACCCCTTCGTCGTTCTGATCCGTGACGGTTGATCCCAGATATTTAAAGTTGTTGACGACTTCTACAGTGTACTCTCCCATATCCAGATTATTTACTGCGTGTACTGGCGCTCCCGGTCTTACCATCATTACTTTTGTTTTATCCTTGTTTATTGCCAGACCTATCTCCTTGGCTCTCTTCTCCATTTTACCGTAAGCATCTTTCATTGCCGTTAGCGATCTACCGATGATGTTTAGATCGTCAGCATAGCCCAAAAGTTGCGTGGATTTATTGTAGATGGTACCGTTGCATTCTATCTGTGCTTTCCTTATAGCTTTTTCGAGCGCGATGTTAAATAATATGGGTGATAGACTGTCTCCTTGTCTCAGACCTGTAATGGTTTCAAACTTGTGCGATGTCGTTTTTTGGATACCGACTTGGTTCCAAGTCTTTTTTAACGTAGAATTTACCAATTTAATGATCTTTTGTGGTATCTCGAATTCTTCCATTGTCTTCATGAGAGTTCTTCTATCGATAGTATCATACGCTTGTTTAAAGTCTACGAATACCTGGTATGTGCTGATGTTCATTTCCCATGTCTTTTCTAGTATTTGTCTGAGTGTAAACATTTGGTCAGTCGTCGACTTTCCTTTCCGGAAACCTGTCTGATACTGTCCTATAATGCTCTATGCGTACGGTTGGAGTCTTCGTCCGGTTATCCATGACAGCACCTTGTAGGCCGTGTTAAGAAGAGTTATACCACGATAGTTCTTGCACTCCAGTTTGTTTCCTTTCTTATAGATAGGGCATATCTTCCCCTCCCGCCATTCCTCGGGTATCTCTTCTGTCCTCCAGATTCTTGCTATCAGCTGGTGTAAAGCACAGTTCAGAGCGTCTCCTCCCATTTTGATCATTTCAGATGGTATCATGTCCGGTCCCGGTGCTTTGTGATCCATAGTCATCACCATCTCCATTATCCACTACTTAGGCCACTACAGGCCATCTACCACTCTACACAATGGTGATTGCTCACAGTGGCTCAAGATGGGCCATAGTGTAGAGGAGCCATTAGATGTGGATGATTTAGTTGAAGAGAGTCTAGGTGGGTTTCCTTGGTTATATATTTTTTTGCCATATTTTTTATTTATGACCTTTTGTTGGTATATATACATTTTAAATAAATACATTACAATACGAGCCTTCATAAATTACAAATCATCGGAACAGGTTCATCCTTATTACCTGTTTGGTCTTTCCACTTTTTCACCCTCGTTTACAATCCCAATGCATTTTCCCTTTTATCCATACACTCTTTCCATTTGCACCCTAGCCTTTTCTCTTATTGCTTCCATTCATTCGCCTTTCGTTTTTAACCACTCTTCTTTACTGCCGGTGCTCTCTCACCACTTTCTTATAATCTCTCTGTACTTTTTTTTCTCCATCATATATTCTTTGTCTGCCCATGTCTGCTCATTTTCACTATCGGTGGTATTAGACACAACGGAAGTTCCAGCAATCATGCCAATAAATCGAAATTATTGCAGAATTATATTAGGTATAATTTATTTTAATCATATCTTTTAGAATTGATTTTGAAAAAACTGATACGTGAGACTTATCTTAATCGGTTTGATTGCAGGTAGCAGTTTGCTTGACGAATGGTCTAGCCCGACTTTAGATTAATATATAAACTTGAGATTGTATTGACTTGCTTTTTCAAAGTTTGTCAATTCATCTCTGGAACTCATTTTACGGTAATATTAATTATAAGGGATTATACGATTAATAACCTGTCTCTACTTAGTTAATATCAAGCTTTGACGTTTGAAGTTGGAAAGTTTGAACTTTTTTTTGCGCGTGGTTGCGTGATCGCTTGGGACGTTGCGCGCTTGCGCGAAGCCCCGAATGAAAAGCGGCTTGGTGTCTTGCTGGACGAAATCATAATTTTCTTTTAAAACAAAAAAATATGAATGAGATGAAATAAAATATGGAAATGCAAGTCTCACTTTGAAAGCTGTCAATGTTTATTGCTTAAATCTGAATTAAAATTTACAGAATGCGCATCAAATTAAATTGTTTGAAACAGAATTCGATTGTGGGTTTTCTGATTTTGAAAGCTGTGATTACAATCTCTAAGAAAATAATAATATAATACAGGGATCGGCAACCATTTTTGGCTGCGGATCAAAATGTGTGCTAACGCGAGGAAACGTTTGGGTCAGTGATATTTTAATTTTAAAACAGTCTTTTAGTGAATACTTTAAACAGAAACTCGAAATTATAATTATACTATTATAAAAAAATGAATGAACTTTATTTATAAATGTTCTCTTCGACACCAATGGATCCTTCAATGTTGAACTTGTGACGTTAATTTAGTCAAGCCTGGTTAATAGTGAGTCGTTGTATGACGAAAACAAGCATCTTAATTTTTGGTAGTTAACCTGTTACTGTTCTTGCTTAAAACAAATTTAATTTGTGAAAGTATTTGCTCACATTTATAAGTTGAACCAAATGTGGACAAAATTGCAATGCCATTTTTTTAATGAAAACTTTGTAGGAAGTGATGCCCAGACTTTAAATTATACGATGGACATTAGTGCCTCGTTAGTCTTGCGAATCCAACAGATTCCAAGAAACTAAATCGCAAGTCTTCCAACGCAATCATTTCACTTATTGATTTTTCAACTGCCAAGGACCTTACATATTTATTATCCCACTGTTTCGTTTTTTAGACACATTCTTGAAGTGACATCTATTTAGTGTCAGATTTAGTATTTGGGAAGACGATGCTAAGTGCAAGTCTATTAAGTGCATCCTGCGTAACGTTATCCCATTTTTGCAATTCAGCTAACTCGGTTTTATGCATTTGACATTGAAATGATTTCTCATAGCCGTTGTAGTTCTTCCTTTTCGAGAATATTTATTCTTACACATCTTGCATCTAGGTCGTTCAGCATCGCAAAGCATCTAATAAGTCCATATTTCAGAAGAAGTGGAAACTGATTAACTGATTTTAGAAAATCACTCATCACACTCCAACCCCAAAATTAATTTATCTGAATATTCGCATTCACATTCGCGAATATCGGCGGCAGATATTTGCATCCGCATTGCACTTAAAAATTGGCATTCGTTACATCACTAATATCGATATTTTCTTTTTCATGTTCGCTTTTTAACAAGGGAAAAAATTGAAACTATTTAGTCTTTGTGTCAGTTCCAAATAATATTAATTTCAAAGGAAATCTCTTTCATTTCTCATACATTTTCAAAATTGTGAGGTTATATGCCTGGAGTCGTACGTTTAAATCATCATAATGGTTCATTATGTCTATTAAGAACAAACGTATTAAAAACCATAGTTTATTACTGACTTAGAGATCATTTTCACCGATTTCGTGAAGAAATATTTGTGTAACTTCATATCGCGCTATTATCATATTTGCGATCTTAACAACCTTTGCCATTATATCCTTAAGTCCTTGCGTAGATGCCTTTTCAAATAAATTTTCTTGACGTGTGATACAATGAAAAAAACATTTTCCATTAGTTTTAAAAATACCAGCAGTTTTTCGTCTCATACTTGGTGCACCATCAGTTGTTATAGAAAAGAATTTACTTCTTATATCCAATACTTGCCCATTTTTTAAATTTGTAAACTCTTTTACTTGAGAAAAATATCAGTGTCTTTGGTCATGCCGTTTATTGTAGCAAGAACGCAAAGTTCGTCAATTAATTATTTGAACTATTTATTTATACAAATCTAAAAATAATTGCGAGACATAGCATCTCAAGGATATAGAATATATAAAGGGAAACCTAGTAATAGAGTAATGGAAAATGCACCATTCCTTGGGACTGTGTTTGCAGTACACTATCGACTAGTTACAAACATTCCTTACTTTTCCTCGCCAAGGGATAGAACGTCGGTACTTTCCTACAGATGCAAGAATAGGGTATACTATATGATTAATTTCCACGCTCCTACCAATGCCTCTGACAGGAAAAAACAAGAAACGACAAACAAGTACTGGGATGCCCTTGAGGAAACCATAGACAAAGTTCCAAATCACCATACGACTACATTTTTAGGAGATTTTAATGCGCTGATCGGTAGAGAACAGAAACATCAGGAGATTGTAGGAAGATATGCTGCCCATAATAGAACCAACACCAACGGAGAACGCTTAATCAGTGTCTGCACCAATTATGGATTACTTTTGACGTCTACAACTTTTGAACACCTTCCCAGGCAGGCCATGACATGGCGATGCCCAAATAGCACGATGAGTGAATTCCAAATCGACCACGTAGCAATAGAGAAGCTACACCACAGGGACATTATGAATGTCAAGGTGCTACGAAGAGCCAACATTGACTCTGATTACTACCTGTCTCTGCTTAAGACGAACCTGAAACCACTAATAAAGACTAAGATTGGTATGTTAGCAAGGAACACGAACATCCCTAGGTTTGATATCAGCAAGCTTAAAGAAGACAGCACTAGTTACCAAGAGAGTCTTATTCATATTATCAATAGGTTTAATACATCAATATAATGGGATTCGTTTAGGGATGCCATAACAGTAGCGGCTAAGAAAACAATGCCCAATAGACCTAAAGGGAACAAACATCCGTGGTTGTCCAGCGAATGTGATAAAGCTATATAAGGCAGGCGAATAGCGTGTATCAAATGCAATGTAAATAAAAACGAAGCTAATTTACAAGCCTTTATTGCACAAAGGAAAACTACGCCGAGCATTATAAGACGGACCAAGAGGAAGCACGACCAGGAACTGATTAAGCAAGCAGAGGAGGATTTTGTAAGGAACAACTCTAGAGATCTATACAAAGGGCTCAAGAAACAACAGAGATCAGATGGATCCCTGTGTCTTAATGACAACGATTGTACCAAGACGCTGGCTAACTACTTCAAAGGACAAAGGACCGAGCACATCTATAATCTGAAGACCATCCTTCAATACAGCAAGGCAAGAGCCAATTGGGTGAGCTATATTTGTTGACTTCCAGAAAGCATACGACTCAATGGACAGAATTACTCTTTTTAAGACCTCAAAAGAACTAGGGCTCAACGACAAGATCAATAGGCTGGTGCAAGCCATCCTACTCAACACCATAGTCAGAGTAATGTTTAGAGGACAACTCTAAAACGAGAGAGTTTCGCAATTAAAACATGGGTGAGACAAGGATACGGCATCTCATGCGCTTTATTTAATTGTCTTCTGGAAAATATCATTAGAGGGTAGACGAGAATCCTAGCAGAGAACTGGATTACGGATGGGGATTAAAGCCGACAACCTAAGGGTACCATGCCTATTCTTTGCAGACGATCTGACTTGGCAAATGATATACAGGAAGCTACTACTCAGTTCCAAATAGCGGCTCAAAAGGGTCTTCTGATCAACATAGGATAGACCGAGTTTGTTACTAACATCAAAGTTAGAAGAAAGCCCCTAGAATCATGAGAGTCAGTGATAATATCTACATCAAGAGAGTCAAAAGTGTAAAGTGCCTTGGGGAATGGTTTTCAGAAGATCTAAGCGAGTGGCTTTTAAACACAGGAGACTCAAACTAAATAAGGCTTACTATTCATGTAGAAAATTATATGCTTCAAAAAATTTGTCGAAGAATGTCAAACTAATACAATACAATGTAATAGTCAGACCCTCAGTCCTCTATGCAGCAGAGTGGCTATATGTAACTAAGAAGACCCAATTAAGAGCCCTTGAGGTGCAGAAAGAAAGTTGACGTGAGACGGATAGTAGTACCAAGAATTCCACCAGATGGAAACCGATAGTATCAATCAAATCGTGTGCTATATAAAAACCAAGAAAATCTCATAGATGCCATCAGAAGAAGGCGAATGGCTTTTTATGGACATCTATCCAGAATGGACTCAAACATGTTATCCCATAGGATCTCCAAGGCTGCTAACAAGGGCAAAGCTACTGGATTCTTGTGGATGAAGCAAGTGGAGCATCTTTCGGAACTCGATATAAATCATAATGATATAGCCGACCGGAGTAACTATCGTACAACTCTTAAAACTAAATCCTTCGTAACATCCCTCACAGAAGTTACCCACAGAGCAAAAGACGAGACCAGGAAATGGTCTGAGGAACGTAAGATTGAAATTAGCCGGAAAATGAAGGACCACTGGGCCATCAGAAATCCTCGAGGTACCAACAAGAAAACAGCTGCCAAGCCCACAACTAAGAATACCAATCCTGGCAAACAACGACGATGACATCAAGAAACAGCTAAAACACAAGCACCGTAGTCCATAGATGGCCCTAACGAAATTAATAATAATAATTACAAGCCTATACATACTATTTACATCGGTAATTTCGTCAACTGCATTACCAATTACGTCACTAGATCTAAATAACTATCTCGTCACTAAACCATTTTTGAACTGTTCTAGCTGACAATGGCGTTTATGTGAATCTCTCAATTATTTGTTTTATATTTTCGAAGTCATTAAACAAGTGCAAATTTTGCCGATATGTTTCATTTTTTACAAATTCGTTAACATTCCACATATAGTTGCCTATTTATTGAAGTTGTGGAACCGTCCTGTAGTTACATAGCTTACCTTACCATCGTATATACCTTACCATCGTATATACAATACTATTGAAATAATAGAGTACATATTAGACTACAACTTATATATAAGTTTTTAACTTCAAACTAATCCTTTTCAATTTCAAATGATCTGTTTTAATTTCAAGTTAAACCTTCTAAAATTCAAATTAACTATTTTTAAATTCAAATTAAACTTTTTAAAATTCAAATTAAACTTTTATAAAATATAGATAAATACTTTAGAAACATAATAACGCTTCCCAAGCCCGGCCTTGACAAATCCATTGCACAGAACTACAGAGCTATTACCCTTCTTCCCGTTCTAGGTAAAAATCTAGAACAGATTCTAAAATCCTGAATTTGGGATAGTGTCTCCAAGTTCATTCCAATATACCAGCTCGGTTTTAAACTTTCCCATTCCACAATACATCTCCTCATTATCGTAACTAATAATATTCAAGCATCCTACCTACAGAACAATCATACCGCAGCTCTCTTTCTTGACATAAATAAGGCATTTGATTGTGTATGGCATCAAGGTCTCCTATTCAAACTGCACACACTTTTTTCTTTTAAAGTTTGGTTCGATGTGATTACCGGGTTTGCCGTCCCTTCGAACACTGCGGCCTATTGGTAGCCTATTGTATTCTATCACATTCACTTAGGCCCAGAAAACCTGTTGTTATAGTAAATTGAGCTAATTGCCATTTTTCATATTTGTCTTTCTGGAACAAATGCGGTCGGGCGCTGGAAATAGAACTCGGACCTCTATACTCGTCAGTTAATGCTCTAACATGAGTCCACGAGCGTCACCACTACGCCACACGCGTCGGCTCATACCTGTTACACATCCTTAAAGACTTCCTTTACAACAAACAGATCCATATCAAATGTAACGACTCCTTATCTGCCCCCTTCCCGTCTCTCCAAGGTCTCCCTCAAGGCTCCCCATTATCACCTCTCCTCTATAGTATCTACTATTACGACATCTACCACCATAATAAAATCGACAAAACCAACCAAAGCCTTCTTAGATTTTACAATATGCTGAGGGTACTGTACTGACTACACACTACACCAATTTGAAAAAGACATTGCAACAGTTACAAACACTTTCAGACAACTCAATGACGTGGTTCAACAAATGGCGTCTATCCCCCAATCCTTCCGAAAGTCAACTCCTAATAACCAACCATAAAATCAAAGACAACTCCCCTTACATTACAATCGGACCCAGCGACGTCCACCTCTCCCATCAAGTAAAATAACTGGGTTTGGTCCTGGACCAGAAACTAAAATTTAAAAATCATGTATCGAAACAGAAGACCGAATTAATAAAACGTTCCAAACATTTTCGCTCCCGCAACTATGGTAAACACGGCATAACGACAAATAAAGCGACCAAAATTAACAAAACAATATGTAGACCACTTTTGGACTACGGTCATATCATTTTATCACAGGCTCCAAACCAAACAAGACAAATTATTGCAACAGCGGAACGCATACCTCTACGACTAATTTCCAAAATGCGTCATCCCGACAATCCTTTGCATAATCCCTCTAATCAAGTACTGTACGACACTACCAAAATCCTGCACATCCTAGATAGATACGCAGATCTTGCAATAAAATTTCTCAATAATTGGTCAAATTGGATAATTATAAAAGACTTATGCCTGACTCGAAATACAAGACAATCGAACAGAAAACACCCATCTAAAACACCTTACGAAGCACTAGTGAACGAATGCAGACCAAACAAGTGTACAACCGTTTGAATTTTTTTTAAATTTTTTGGTATTTTTTGGTATTATGTGTATTATTATCTATTATATTAATCCTGGCAGAAAGACTCCTGGTCATTAGCCAGTTGTACTTTACAATAAAGACAGTTTGTACAATAAAGATTGTTATTATTATTATACTTTAGAAACCACAAATTAATAATAAAAAATTAGAATGAAAAATATTTTGAAATATAAAAATGTTGAAAAAAAAAATTCTATTGAGTTTAACATGGGTAAGTGTGGTGGAAGAAAAATAGTCTATGGCTTGTTTATTTTATCACAAACTGCCTGAGTTTTGTGGATTTTGGCGTTTTCCAGATCCAGCCAGGCTTCTGTTACATTCCCCCATTTTATAAAATAATCCATCAAGAAATATAATAAAAATGTTTGAATTTGCTAATGAATTAGAAATTATTTCAATATGACTAATATCTTGTAAATTCATGGTTGCAATGGGAGAATTATTTCAGACTGTAACTGTTGGAACATGAAACTATGTTGGAACATGGGCTAAAGTATTTATCTTCGATAGAGCTTCATTTCGCCTGAGATGGTAATTGAAACGGGATTCAACAATGAACATTTTATTCTCCTGTGTTTGTGAAGCTTATTTTTGAAATAAAATTGCATAATTATTACGTTGTCCAATTGTTGATGTAGAGTTTAAACGGTCCAGACTAATCGTAAAAGTTCTGAATGTTATTTTTAAAGCTTTTATTGCATTAAATGCAGATGTTGTGGTCAAATTGATGTTGTCATTTTCAAATATCTTCAATTTCATATTTTTTAAAAGTAATCTTCAATAATTTAATATCTCTTCTATCGCATAATAATAATTCAATATTCCTTTTTCCACCACGATTTCGTCTAACCATCTTGGATCAATCCTTCTTTAAACGTCTAATTATTTCTTCATAATATTTTATAAAAATCTTCTTTTTGTCTAAACTTGTTTTACAATAATTTCCTCTACAGCATGGCTGGGCAAACTTTTTAGGTGATCGGCCAGTCAGAGTTCGTACTAGCTAACTTACTTTATTATATTAATAAACTTCAAACTACACAATTCAAAAAATGTCAAAAAATAGAAAAATAAACAGTTTAATGTTGAAACTGTAACTGTAATAATCTTTAACGAGATTGTTGTTTATTTTTTAATAAACGTTTCATATCAATATAAATGTCAGTAGTAGCAACGCGAAGAGTGTTTTCCAAATTTATATTAGTTATGCGACCTATTCTTAAAAACACTACACCGTGCTGGAGCAGGCTGTAGGAGAAATAAATGTAGCAATCACAACGGCATTTGAATCCAGCTGCCCGGTAAAAACCGTGAAGGAGCATAAGGACGAAAAATGGTGGAACAAAAATTTGTCTACATTAAGAGCAAAAGTATGTAGGCTTTTCAACAAAGCCAATCAATACGGAAATTGGCTAGAATACTCTGAGGTGCTTACCACCTACAACAAAGAGATCAGAAGGGCAAAATGGGAAAACTTTAGGACCTTCTGTGAAAACATAGAATCCACGCCGGCGGCAGCTAGACTGCACAAAGCACTAGCGAAGGATAGAGTGGAAATGACAACCACTCTCAAGAAACCGGATGGGACCTTCACGGAGGATGAACAGCAAAGAGCTCTCCTCCTACTAGAAAACCATTTTCCGGGATGTAGAGAATAGAGGGAGACCGAGGGCTTGATGCAACCACGGAAACCAAGTCGGGCCGACTGGAAGAGGGCAGCGTCCATCTGTACGGAAAACCGAATCAGATGAGCTATCGGCACTTTCCAGCCTTTTAAGGCCCCAGGTGTGGACGGACAAGTTCCTGCCTTCCTACAAAAGGGAGAGAGAGGACTAATGCCGTATATTCTAAATATCTTTAGAAGTAGCTTAGCGCTCGGATATATACCGGAGCTATGGAGAAGGGCTAAGGTGGTATTTATACCGAAGGTGGGGAAGAAAGACACCACTCAACCGAAGTTATTTAGACCCATTAGTCTAACATCTTTTATGTTAAAGACAATGGAGAAAGTGATTGATAATTACCTTAGGACTATAGTGCTGGTAGGTACACCACTACACAGGAGTCAGCATGCTTACAGAGCAGGGAAATCCACAGAAACCGCCCTGTATCAGCTGACAAACGAAATAGAAGCAGCACTAGAGATAAAGGAAGTAGCGATATGTGCCTTCTTGGATATAGAGGGAGCTTTTGACAACACCTCACACGAGGCTGTCAGGGCGGCCCTCGAAAGGAGGAGTATCGACAGCACTATCTCAAAGTGGATGGGAGAAATGCTGAGAACTAGAACGGCGGAGACACAAGTGGGAAAAGACACCATTAAGATCTCCACAACTCGAGGGTGCCCACAGGGAGGTGTACTATCACCGCTAATGTGGAGCCTGGTAGTTGATGAACTACTGGTTAGGCTAAACGACCTAGACATCAAATGTCAAGGTTACGCCGATGACATGATCATAATGGCCAGAGGAAAATTTGAGGGAACGCTCTGTGAAATTGTTCAGAGAGGCCTCAAAGTAACTAGTAGATGGTGTCAAACAGTGGGATTGAGACTCAACCCGAGCAAAACCACGGTGATACCATTTACTAGAAGGAAAAAACTAAACTGCCTACATCCCATACTCATAGATGGGAAGGCAGTAGAATACCAACAGGAGATAAGGTATCTGGGTATCACACTAGATAGCAAACTCCTATGGAATAGACACGCTGAGGCAGTGGTAGGTAAAGCCAAACGCGCCCTAATGGTGTGCAGAAATCTGGCAGGAAAAACGTGGGGTTGTAACCCCACTATCCTGCGATGGATGTACACCATGATAGTGAGACCTGCAATCACTTATGGGGCGGTTGCGTGGGGAAGTAGAATCAAGCTGGCCTCTATGAGGAAACAGCTTGAGAAGATTCAAAGACTGGCGTGTGTCTGCATCACGGGGGCGATGGGGTCGTGTCCGACAGCAGCATTGGAGCTGCTGCTGGATCTGACTCCGCTGCACCTTGTGGTGGAGAGCGCCGCCAGATCGGCGATCGTAAGGTTCAGCAAGGAAGGAATGGGCAGAGGCAAAATAATCGGGAGCAGAGACCGAAACAGCCTCGCTGCCAAGATCCCCTGGCTGGAAGTACCAAAAGACGAAATGGTATGCAAATACCACCTCGACTTGCTGTGTAGTTTTCGAAAAACTACACAGCAATGTGTAGTAGTAAAGCCGATTGGAGCGACGAATCCTCAGCATACCACATAGAGCAAAATGCCATCAAGTGGTATACAGATGGTTCGACGACAAAGGAAGGCACTGGTGCAGGAGTGTTTGGACCTCGTACCAGATACTCCGAATCCATGGGAACATCCCCAAGTATCTTCCAAGCAGAGGTACACGCAATCGAAAGATGTGCACAGTTTAACCTCGACAGGAAGTATCGCAAAAAACGAATTGCTATCCTGTCAGATAGCCAAGCAGCCATCAAGGCCATTAGCTCATACACCATCAGATCCAACCTGGTATGGGACTGTGTGGGGAAGCTGAACAAGCTTGGCATGGATAATAAAGTAACGCTATACTGGGTACCAGGACACACTGGTATAGACGGAAACGAAGAAGCCGATCACCTAGCAAACAAGGGATCCAGTAGCCCCTTTATAGGTCCGGAACCCTTTTGCGGTATGAGCGTGAACACCATCCGCAAAAGTTTAGATGAAGAAATAAGAGGAAAATGGATGAAAACCTAGGAAGAACTTCCAGGGCTAAGGCAATCCAAAGTGATGCTGGGATCTTTTAACCAGAAGAGAACTAAAGCTTGCCTGAAACTAAGCAGGAACAAGCTCAGAATTCTGACAGGAGCCCTGACGGGACACTGCAGACTTAGGAAACATTTCAAGGCCCTAGGCCTAGAGGAGGATGATGGATGCAGATTCTGTGGCTCAGCAGAGGAAACCCCCATACATCTGTTCAAAGACTGCGGAGCATTACTCCGCAAGAGACAGATGTACCTTGGGGCTCACTGCTTGAACACAGAGGAGCTGCAGGCCTTGAATCCCACCCAGATCCTGAGATTCTTAAAGGAATCAGGATTAGAGGAGGCGCTCTAAACGGGTAAGTACACCAACACTTGGAGGAGGAGGGTGGGGTAATAGATCTATAAAGGTCGCAGTACAAGTCGTCACCACCATATCTATAATCTACAATCTATTCTTAAATTTCGTAAAGGCCATTCTTGAGAAAAACTGTTCACATCTATAAGTACTTAAATAGCATATTTAAAGCAATAATTTTCTTTCCATTATTAATTAACTGAGGAAATTCTTCTTGATTTAAATATTTGTAAAAGTCATCCTTCCATAAATTTCAGTTTCTGATCACATTTTTCAATAACTCCATTTGATATGCTTACGGAACAAGGTTAATATCGGGAATAGAAAACGGCAATACGAAAATTTAAAAAAATATCTTCTTCTTCTCTTCTTATATTTCGAGAAGACTTTGAGGTCTGTTTATTGCCAAGGCTCAATTCGGTTGGTTATCGTGTGAGGCGGAGCTCCAACTATCCTTCCATCTCTTAGGTGGTCTCCCTGGCCGGCGTCGGGCACCTGGTTAGTCGACGTTTTCTATTATGTCAGTGTACCTTTCGTGTAAAAAGATACTGACTCCCGAGTGACTCCTTTCTTGTGTCGGTTTGCCACTATAGAGTAGGATATAGTTTTCGTACTTTTTCGTGCCCGGACCTTTACGTTTTGTCTCGGATAGTCATATATCTATCTTGTTATTAAGCATATATCTATCTTGTGCTTGTTCATCTTTAGGATTACTTTCTGATCTCTTCCGCTCCACGAGGTAACATTCTAGCAGGCTATTCTAATAGTAGTTTTCCGTTTTTGCTTAATCCTCTTCCGCGCGTCTGTTGCTTCCAAAGTGAACCGTCCATTTTCCGAAGCTAGGCCTTCTTCTCTGTGACCCGTAGGTGTTTTTTACCTTAGGCAGGCAGCTAAACTGACCTAGGAACCCTCCACACTATCCACACGTTATCCGGGCTTGGGACCGGCATCGGCAGTGACCGCGGCAGAACTACTCAGTTCATCCCGCGCGTCGATCACAGGCGGTGTTCTGCTTCTGCAAAAAATATCTGCTTGGAAACAAAACCTTGGAATCCCCTTTCAAATTCATCGTACAGATTTGGTAAAATGGTGATAAATCGTTCTTTATCATGTGTTTCTAGGAATAAATTGCCAAACGTTAATAAGTTGAAATTAATATTATTAAATTGGTTCAGCCATAATAGTAATTTGTTTTTAAAAGCACGCACTGATCCATATAATTCCGTCACAATTTACTTTTGATTTTGCAATTTTATATTCAATTCATTTAAATGTGTGGTAATGTCAACTAAGAATCCTAACTTACACAGCCATTCGTCGTCACTCAATTCGGGCACCGACTTTCCTTGATTCCTTGACTTCTAGAGATATTTTAATTTCTTCTTTTAATTCAAAAAACCTTTTCAACATTGCTCCTTTGGAAAGCCAGCGAACTTCACAGTAATAAATTATATCCGAATATTTAGATTCGATATCTTCAAGAAGTTCCTTAAATTCGCGATGACTAAGTGCTGATTGATGTCATGATAGAATTGATACACTCCGCTACAACTTTAATTACGTCTTCCATTTTGAGCATTTTTGCACACAGACTTCTTGGTGAATAATGCAATGAAAAATGAATTTTTCCTGAAATAAATTTGCACCCATATCTTTTCGCATGAGACCTAGTGCACCATTATTTTTGGCGACTATAGCTGGCTCGCCATCAGTACATATGTAAATTAAGTTTTTGTAATTTAAGTTATACACGTCCATAACTTCCTTCACCTTATTGAAAATGTCTTCACCTGTTGTTGTTCCCAACTGAGCACCTGTTGTTGTTCCCAACTCTTCTGTTATGTTAGTTTTTTTTATTTACGCCTCTTATAAAAATGGATAACTGTGCAGAATTCGTCAGATCGGTATTTTCATCAACAGCCCAGGAACAATAATCGAAATTTGAGATTTTCTGTTGGAGGGATTAATTTTGGTTGAAATTTCATCAATTCGTCTGGCTACTGTTCGACACAACAAACTCACATTTTCAAATTTCTTTTTATTTTCCGGACACATTGCTTCTACTGCAGTTAATATGCAATCTTTTACAAATCCTCCTTTAGAAAAGGGTTGTGAGTTCTTTGCTATTTTTGCTGCAATAAGGTAACTTGATTTCACAGCATCTTCTGAATATGTATTGGACTTTATAAATAGCATATGTTGTTTACTAAATATTTTCTTTAAATTTTCAATTTTTGATTTTGTTTCCTCGCCATGAAATTTATCATAGCTACTACTATGATTTGTATTGTTGTGTTAATATTATATTCATTTTTAACAGTTATTACATCCAAACAAATTAAACAAGTTGGCTTAACCATTTCTCTCAATCATGAAATTATCGTTTCATTTCTCATAAAAAACGCGTCTTTCTTGATCTGCCTTTCTTTGCTTGCTAGACGAAGCCATCCTATTCAATGTGTTTTAAAACGTATGACTGTCACTGGCAACAGCAAGAAAGTGAGACAGAAGCAGATAAACACAAGTACAAATAGCTATAAAAACTGAAGGCATCAACTGCATGTTATTGTGGTACGAACTAGAAATCCCGATTTTGCACCTAGTCAATTCAAACTAACATAAATAGTAACTACTTGCCGATGTCCACTTCTACTATATTTGAGTTTCTGTCGCTAATCACGGCATATTGCTATATAGTCAGCAGTTTTGTGAACTACATATATTTAAATTTATTTACAAAAGAAATTAAGGTAAACCAGCACCGTTCAGAACTATTACTGTTTTGAAAAAACGATGCAAGCCTGCGCATTCACGTGTTTGAGCGCATTAGTGTTTGAGTCAAGCCTCGACCCTTTAGTCAGCAATTTTACAAATCCTCAAGTCTTTTTTTTTTCTTGCAGTCCTTCTCCTACCGGAGGTTGGACACCATCATGACTATTCTTATCCTGTTCACCGCTGCTCTGAACAGTTCCGTGCTGCTACAGCTGAACCACTCGCGCAGGTTCTTCAGCCAGGATACTCTACGCCTACCAATACTCCTGGTTCCTTTATTTTTTCCCTGCATAATAAGTCTTAGAAGACTATATTTGGGGCCTCTCATGACATGGCCTAGATACTCTAGTTTCCTTTTCTTAATGGTCAGCACGACTTCGCATTCCTTTTTTACCTTTTTAAGTACCTGTTTGTTGGTGACTTTATCTTTCCAGGATATTCTAAACATTCTGCGATAACACCACATCTCGAACGCTTCCTCCGTTTTAGTTCAGGTTTCTTTAGGGTCCAGGCTTCAACTCCGTATAGCAGGGTATAGCATAACAGCGTAGTATTCTAATTCGTAATTCTATATTAGTGTCTCTGTTACAAATAAACTTTTTCATTTTCATAAACGCAGATCTTGCTATCTCCACCCTTCTTCGTATCTCACCTGCCTGGTCGCTTGTTTTGTCTAGCACGGTTCCAAGATATTTGTAGGAATCTACTCTTTCAATTATGGTATTGTTGATATTTAGTTGCACTTGTTGGTTATGTGCCTTAGAAACTACCATACACTTAGTTTTTGAAAGATTCATTTGAAGTCTATAAGCTTCACATTGGTGGTTTACTCTTTCGAGTATGTGTTGTAGTTCTGCTTCGCTACCTGCCAATAATACCGTATCGTCGGCATATCTGATGTTATTTATTACCTCTCCGTTTATGTTTATACCTATTGGTTCTCCTAACAAAGCTTCTTCAAATATAGCTTCACTGTATATGTTGAATAATAGCGGGGATAGGATGCAGCCTTGTCTAACTCCGCGGCGTATTTCTATTTCGTCTCTCAGTTCATTTTCGATTTTTACAACTGCACTTTGTCCCCAATATAGGTTGGTAATTATCCTGACGTCTTTCCGGTCAAAATTCTTTCTAAGTATTAGTTGTTGTAATTTGTCATGCTGAACTTTATCGAAAGCCTTTTGGAAATCGATGAAGCACACAAACAGGTCTTGATTTATGTCTAGGCATCTTTGAAAAAGAATATTTATTCCGAAGAGTGCTTCTCTTGTTCCAAGCCCTTCTCTAAATCCAAATTGGCTATCACTTATGTCCTCTTCTAGTTTTCGATAAATTCTTTTATGGATGATTTTTAGAAAGATTTTTAGTGCATGGCTCATAAGTGCAATAGTCCTATAATCTGTGCACTCTCTAGCATTTGCTTTTTTAGGGATCAATACAAATGTCGATAAAAGCCATTGTTTCGGTATGATGCCTGTGTCATATATTGTGTTAAATAGGTCTAGGAGACTATTAGGTGTTCATCGAATAATTTTAATATCTCAGCTGGTATTTGATCCGGCCCCGTAGCCTTTCTTGGCTTCATACTGTTGAGGGGATATTCGAGTTCATGTTTCATTATTTTAGGTTCTTCGTCTTCTACTCTTATTGGTACTTGTGTTGGTCTTTCATCATTAAAGAGTTCCCGCACGTAGGTTTCCCATCTCGTTACTGTTTCTTTCACATCTGTTCGTTCATCTGTTTTTGTTCAAAAGTCGTTGAAATACCGCAAATGCTGAAAATCAAACATTTTAACTTTTTCGAATATTTTTAAGAATTTTCCAATTTGTCTCAAGAATACCAAAATTAAAAGTAATATTGAGTTCTGCGATCTGCGGGCCAATTCTAATCTATTTAAAACTTATTTTCTAGGGCTGCATTAAGCACTTTCTCGGACCGCAGTTGGCCCGCGGGCGGTAGGTTGCCCTACAGGGCTCTTGGCTCTACAGGGTTCAAGTACAAGTAATTCATCTGCGTATTCTATGACATGTCTTAACCTGCGATAACTATTACTAGTTTTATTTCTTATTTCTTCTTCGAAAAATTTACGAATTATTATTGTACGTTTCTATTTATTTCTTCAATTCGATTTTGAAATGAGTCTGAATGTGCGAATCCGAGTTATTAAACTAATTTAACATAAAAACATTAATTGCAATAATTTGTAAATCTCGACGACTAAACCAACATTCCCATTGGTTAATAATCAATTTAATTATCTTTTTCTTTGTTCCAGGTGAGTTTCAATCCCAATTCATATTTTCACAGGAAAACAAATCGCCTTGTTTTGTGAAAAGGTTTGTAAATTTTTTGAAATTCCGTTTGAAAATTTTAATTAAGACTTCAAAGAAATATAATTAAAATAACTTAATTTACCCAAAATTATATTCATTTGTGCAGAAAAAAACTTATGAGTTGTAGTTAATTTGAGTTTAAAAAAGGTTAATTTGAAATTATAAAAGATTAATTTGAATTTAAAAAGGAATAATTGTGAATTTAAAAGATCAATTTGTAGTTAAAAATCTATAATATTAAAAAGCAGTAGAGTATAATATCGAAAATCCGACACATATGAGACCAGACAACCGCCGGATTATAAGAAAGAGTGGTGGGAGGGAAGAGCGCGAGCGGTCTCCAGATCGCCCAATTACTGGACGTGTCGTCCGAATAACCAGCGGCCGAATTACCGAGATTATACTGTACTTAATTTTGGAAAGTAAAGTGGGTGACTTGAAATTATCAAATGAGTTACTCGGTGGTCCCCGGTTCATAGGTTGCCGAACCCTGATATAATAGATCATCTCATAACATATTCATAAAATATAATATTTATATTATAATTTCAATTATATTATTAATATGTTTTTGCAGAAATTTTACCAATAAAATAAACAATTCATCTTGTTTGTATCAGTGAACTATATACAAATAGAGATTTTTAAAAGAAAATTAAAAAAAAAACTTTTAGCAAATAGGATATAATTGTTTTGAATGTGCACGATCTAGAATAAAACTGTTTATTTTCTACTTTAAAACAATTTTTTAAAGGAAATGATAAGTAATTGTCATATATTTGTTAATTCTTCTTAAACAAATAAATCCGTCTAATTGAATGGAAATATTTGCATGGAAGAAAATATTTTTGCTGAACTTACCATGTCCACTTCCTAGAAACGTTTACATAAAAACACAGCATAGCCATAAACAACAATTACTGTATTTATTCTCGTTTGTTTATTGATTTTTATAGTTTTAAAAGTTTAAAATTCTCAGATTAATTTACAATTAATATTATTGAATCAAAATCTTATTATGACTGAAATTTGTGTTATTTTTAAACTTATACAATTTTTATAACATTGGGTGCTTTTTATTTTTTAGGTGGTGTATTATTTAGTTCTATAATTTCTATCTGTTAAAAATATATTAAAGAAAAATTAAAGAAAGTTAAAAAAAGTGTTTATTTTTTAAAAGAAAAATATTTAAGTTTACATAAAAAATAAGAGATTTATCAAAAGATAATAAGTATTTTTTTTATTAGTATAAGTACTAGTATAGTACAATTTAATAACAATACAACTTGACACTGTAACAAGAAAACTACTACTCTCATTTTATTTAATATTACATTACAACTTTATTTATTACAAATTTATTTAATATATATTACAACTTTTACAAAATAAAAATAAATCTACTGTAAAATTAATTAATAAAGTCGGAACACAGCCTGAATATATAAATATATTCAACCTTTCCGGAGCTCTATAACACTAACAAGTCTTTTAGGACTGCCAAAATCAAATCTCATGTGAAATATGTCAGTAATTATCTTTTGATAAATCTCTTATTTTTTATGTAAACTTAAATATTTTTCTTTTCAAAATAAACACTTTTTTAATTTTTCTTTAATATATTTTAATAAGAAGTAATAAACTCTGAATAAAGTGGATTAATACCATGCATCTAACAAGATGGCAACTGTAAACAACGTCGAAAAATACGTGTAGGCCGCGCATGATCATTTCGACCCAAAGAAATAGAATGAGACTTTGCATCTCACTTCTTGGACACAATTTTATGATTTGTATTCCTGTTCCATAAGTATATGTTCTAAGATTGTACCACAAAACGTGATCTAATAACGTCTCCATTTTATTTTATTTCCAGCACAAATCAAGAAACAAAATGAAATTTCTTTTTCATTACAATACAAAAATATTGATAAACCCATTTACGGAAATAAATTGATAAAGATGAAAGTTAGATAAAATATAAAGAAAAGATATAGAGCAAGCCAAATTCAATTTTGTTAGGCAATTTTTTTTTCCTCAAATTATAAATGAGGCATTTCACGCGAAGCGGACAATGAAAATAATGTCAGATTCTGGATTTTGTTCATATTTTGAATAATTGTACTTCTGTACAATATGAATGTATATCATTATTTTTTTCTTTTTCTGCCAAGCCTAGTTGCCAATTTATACGCCTTTAAAGAATTGACGACATATGAGGAATAGATTTTTTGAAAGCTATTATCTGCTATTATCTAGTGATGAGCGATGTGGTGATTTTATGATGTCGTCGTGCACAGTGACTGCTGCTTTTGAATCACGGTGATTTTTCACGGTGACCGTGATCATGTTATTGTGGTACAAATTACAAATCCCGATATTGCACCTTGTGAATTGAAATTGAAATAGGCAGTAACTACTTACCTACCAATACGATACGATGTTCACTGCTGAAAAAAACGTTGTTCTGACTAGTTTCTGTCGCTAATCACGGCATGTTGCTATATAGCGAGCAGTATTTTGTCAACTACATATATTTAAATTTATTTACAAAAGAAATGAAGGTAAAACAAAAATTTTCAGAATTATTACTGTTTTGAAAAAAAAAAGATTATGATTGAGAAATTTGTGATTTATTAAACAAACGTACTGAAATAAAAAAGCAAGATATAATTTACAAAAAATAAAAAATACATTTACAGTATAATCTTGATAATCCGGCGGTTGCTTAATCAGACACGTTCAGTAACCCGACGCTCTGGGGAAAGACGTGTCTTTTCTTTGCGCTGCCCCGCGGAGAATATGAACCTCGCATACAGAAGAAATAAAGTCAAAAAAACGCAATCCAGCGTTCTTGGAAAAAGGTCTGGCCAACACTCTCCGCTTTTAACTCTGAAAACTTGATTGACGATTCTGTCCAAGCTAACTCCACTCTACAATTGTCTTTCTATCTGTTCTAAATTTGTACATACTTTTTTCTGTGTACACATTAACCTATTCTCTCTGCAATCTGCAATATTAAATAGATACATATTTTCTTTTTTCTGAAATACAATTGTACATAAGATTGTATTTTTTTAGTTTTAATCCTCATAATCAGGAATTTTTGAAGTGAAAACTTCTTTAGCCGCCCTGAACGACTTTTTGGTAGAGGTTAAACTCATCGATTTCCGTCAACATCATCAATAGTTGCGTTCTATAGAACGTTTCGATTACTCAAAGATGTGTTCAAAATAACACATCTATACGCATATATTTAAAGTTGGATCTGAACGTCAAACTTAACAGTCAACGTTTTTGGCAGTGTTGACAGAACGCACCGTTTCTAAGGAAATATCAACCCGTAGAATCAGTGTGCAGTACAAGAGTAAGTACTTTTACCGAATGTACTAGTAGATGTACTTGTGCCGGATTTGGAAAGTTTTTGGCAGTGTTGACGGAACGCAGAGCTTCTAATGAAATATCAACCCCTATAATCAGTGTGCAGTACAAGAGTAAGTACTTTTGCCAGATGTAATAGCAGATATACTAGCATTATTGGAATGTTCGGATTACTGTATTGTCTGGAAGAATTCATGATAAATCAGGAATAAGACCCATCAAAGTTATAGGCAACCAAATGTACTAATTGTGCTTTCCGAAGGAAGGAAACTCCAAAATAAAATTAATAGTCAGCGATATAGGGATAAGAATAAGAAAAAAAAACTGTTGCAATAGTTAGTTTTCATAAAATAGTTCATAATATCATAGTTCATAAAATTTCTAAACATCGAACAATCACAGCTGAGCAGGAGGAAAAAATTAAACGTCGTAAAGAATATTCCAAACAAAACAGCGGTAATAAGGGAGATACTACTAATTTGATTAATTTAAATATAGATAAATCTCCAAAAGAAATTTTTAGGGTATGTTTCTAAAAACAAAAATTTCCATAACTCACAAATTGCAGGCCCATCAACAAGAAATGTGCCATATATCTTACCAATTCATTTAGCTGACCTATCAACACAGAATCAACCAAACATTCCGGATTCAAATTAATATTATGATTATGACATTAACAGTCAATTTTCCTTCACAAGTGAGTTATGTTCCAAAATTACATAAACCAATACAAACAAACTATGTATCAAAATTGATTAATTTACATACTGATAAATCCTCCAGTTTTAAGGCTGTTTTTTTTCAAAAGTTTTCACTACAGTCGGCAGTGCCTGACTGCACATATTTTTTTTATAATCCGGCGGTTGCCTAGTCCCATATGTGTCGGATTATAAAATTATAGTTTATTCACAAATATTTGTAATTCGCATTTAAAGATTAAAAGAAAAACATTTTGTTTTAATAAATTTATTTAACCCTTTCGTGCACAGCGTTGCACGTTGTCCACGTTCAGTGGACATCTCATATTCTCGTGTCTAACATCTGTAAAGAAATCTGCAATTTCAAAGTAGAAATCTGTGAAATGATTCCTTATGAGTACATGTAATACAGAGTCACTTTTCTTGAACTGTTGAACTCTTGAACGCTGAACTAGTAGATATCACGCATTCTGTTGACGGAATGATGACGATGATGAAGTCTAGATGACGGAATCTGATATCGGTGAAATTCCCGTTAATATCTTTTATTCTAAATAACTAAGAAAGGTTAGAAAATATGTGTTATGTTTCTACAGATATGGATATCGAGCTATAATAACGTATTTGTCGAACAATGCAAAATTTCAAACGATTTGGCCTATTTTATACCTGTCCACTGCTGTGGAGAATGTGCATTACTGATTGTAAATTAGATCATTTTGAGAAAATCATAATATCCTAACCAAACATTGCATTTTACAAGGAATAAAGAAACACTATTATTATTATTATTCATTCATATGTGTTTTATAGCGTGTTCTTTTTAACACGGAAGAAGTTCACGTTGTTGATGAAGATATTGGTTTCAGTGGCGACTACAACATATTATTTGATTTACCTGAAGGTTCGGTATGGGAAATTGAAAATGTAAACCTAGAATCTAATTATGATTCGGAAGATGATATACCATTATTGCATTTACCAAAAAAGAACAAAATTCCCTTGAAATGGAAAGAACGACAATATTCTATGTATGGTCCCTGTACTATACCCCCATATTATGGGACTAATGATATTCAGGTTGAAGGTAATCAAGCAGTGTACTATTTTTTGACGATGTTTGCTGATGATTTATTAGAAGACATGGTTCATTAGACAAACCTATATGCATCTCAAAACAATAAGCACAATTATGGTTTGACGAAAGAGGAGCTATATGTATTTTTGGGGTTAAACTTAGTTATGTCATACATAAGATATCCAAGGATAAGACTTTACTGGTCTGGTGATGAAGGGTTAAGGATGGAAGTAATGCCAAAGGCTATGTCAGTAGGCAGATATGAATCAATTCTGAGACATTTGCACTTTGTGAATAACTTAGAACTAGAACTTGTTCCAAATAATGGCGACAAAATGAAGAAAATACGTCCGTTTCTGGATAAATTACTAGAAAATTTTGTGAGTACCGCTGACAACGAAGAATATCAATTAACCGAGGAACAGCTTATTCCGCTAAAGGGAAAATGAGACAATATTTGCCAAAATAAACCTTATAAATGGGGCGCAAGCGTATGGGTAAGAGCCGGCATTAGTGAATATATGTTTCAGTTTAAGAATTACTTCGTCTAACTAAATGTTTGATAAATACAAACACTAAAATATTTTTTCACAATTTATTTCATTCCATACCTTTGTTAGAGGAACTCACACGAAGAGGAATTTGGGGAGCTGGGACGTTGAGGCAAAATCGCTTGCAAATGCAATTTCATGTTTACAGACAAAAATCTAAAACGCCGAGATGGAGGCAACACCTCAGTTGCAACAGCTACAGGATGTAATATAACCGTTTCAAAATGGTATCATAATAAGCCGATTCATATTACATCAACTTGTGCAGGGATAGAACCTCAAGATACTGTTAAGCGGTGTAACAAGAAAACAAAAATCATGACGGCAATAAACAGACCATACTGCGTAGCATTACATAACGCGAACATGGGAGGTGTAACTAATCAATCGAGGTGTGTATAAAGAAAACAGGAAGGGAAGACCCCAGTCATACCACCAGGAATTTTAAAGAAAAAACGTCTCCCAGTTCATTATATACCTCAGGAAGAAAGGCAAGATGGATTTGACCGTTCGCCAAAACTGACAGATGCAAAAAAATGCAGAAAATGCCATTCAGCCATCTAAAAAGAAAACAAAATACATTTGCAAAAAATGTAATGAACCACTATGCATTGATTGTTTTAAATATTTCCACGAAAATAGAAATTAATAATTTTCTTTAGTTCTAATTAATGCACAGTGTCCACTAGAATGGACAGTTATAAATTTTTTGAAAAAAACAACAAAAAAAATAATAATTTATTAAGAAAAATTACTTGCAACTTCATGTTTACGAGTTTTAAATCTAAAAATATTTTTTTAAATATAATTTTATTTTTTTTAATTATGCAAGGGGTTAAGTTAATATGAGATAACAAAGGATGCAACAGTTATCAAAAAATTAAAAAAAATAGCTTATTCACAATATTTGTAATTGGTATTTGTATAAAATCATTAAGGCTTTTGCATCATTTAATGTATTTCTACGTTCAGTCAAGACCTGACCAGCTTTAGAAAAAAGCGTTTCACATGGCACAACAGGAAAAATTTATAGATAAAACATAAATACAGTAAAGTGATGTAGCGAAGTAATCTTCCCTTCTAATTTGTTATTCGTATTGTAAGTTACACACGGTAAAATCACCGATAATGCGAATATTGGATCACTGCAGTGACCAGTGATTTTTTTTATCACAGTGATTAAATCACCGATGAGGAAATATCGCACATCCCTACTATTACCGAAAAGATGCGCAGAGTATATAATGTTTTGTTTTGAGAAAATTAATTTTTCTTGGCAGTTGTTATAAATTCGAAAATAGATTTTGTTTTCAAATCGGATCTTATCTACATTTTTAGATAAAAACATACGAAGCTTGTAGTATAGAGTCATGTGGGACAAGTGTGCGCACTAAAGGTTTCAAGCGTTATAAAACAAAAAATGTCAAGTTCAATGAAACAGAACAAGGTTAATTTGTTAGAGTATTCATTCATTAACAAGTTAAACATAGAAACAATATTCATCGATGGCGCAAATTCCTGTTAAACAAGTAAGACAAACATAGTCAAAATGCGTACACTTACCCAACTATAGGGGCAACTGTGCCCAGTAGTGCAGGTAAGTGTACGTAACATAAAAAAATCGGCATTTTAACAGAGTCAGACACAAACTCAAACATTGCTATTTTCTTATTACTAACAATTACCAGTAATGAACAATTTAAACGTAAATATAAATCAATGAGATCAACCTTTGACTTGGAAGTAACTCAGATCTTCAATCGGAAATGGTATTGATTGAAGGAAATAAGGTTAGGGTAAGTCATATCTACAAAGATGTCGCTCTTTTACATTTCCAAGTTTTTACATTTCTCAACATTGAAAATTTGAGTTAAATACTTTTTGTACCTACTTTATGGGTGGCTTTTTAATGCTCGTATCCAGGTTGGAGGAAGTCAATTCGAACATTTATTGTAGATTGAGCTACTTACATGCATTTTTTGGTATTAAAATGTTGCTACTGTCGCCAATTTTGTTCAACCCCTTTAATTTTTGCCGAATGTTTACCTAACACTCTGTATATAAAAAAACATATAAAAACAATTATAAATCTATAAAACATTATTTAAATTAAAAAACAGTGTTCAGTTGATTTAAAATGGTACAATTGCATTTCCCTTTCATCTATGAATAATAATAAATAGAGGACGGACTTTAAGGTCGCAAAAACTATCAGAAAAGGTAGGCAAAAAGGCAAATAAATTAATGAAAAAAGGCTTTAAATTTACAGTTTTAGGTCGCTAAAAAGGCCATTACTTACTCAAAATTTTATTTATAAATTTTAATTTTTGTTGGAATCTAGGTCAGTTCTTGGGTATTTGGAACAATGATTAATACTCTTAGTCTTTTTTACAAAGTTTCGTCCATTATTTTCGGACTTCTCCAAAGAAGCTACAACATTAAGAAGCTACAACATTACATTATCTTCCACTTACCGAATTATTTCTATAAAATTAAATTCACCGTCATAAAATTCAAATTTTTAAATTTTGAATTTTATTACGGTGACATTTAAATAAGTTATTTATTGTGAATATGTAATATTGTAGCTTCCTTGAAGAAGTCCGAAAATAAAGGACGAAACTTCGGAAAAAAGACTAAGAGTATTAATCATTGTTTCAAATACCCAAGAACTGACCTAGATTTAAAAAAAAATGGAACGAGAACCTGAAAACATAAATTTTAATTTTCATTAATTGTTATCTGTGTAGCACACCATCAGTTTTTCTAAATTATCTTCCGTCAGCCGTTGACGACGGTCAGATAATATGGTCTTGTAGATGGAAAATGACCTCTCCACATCGCACAATGTTAGTGGTGCAAATTTATAATTTGGGATGTGTGATATGGTCAATTTTTCTGGCATTTCAGCATTTTCGCCAGCCAATAATTTTGAAATATTATTCAGAAAAACAAATCCAGTGTTTTTATTTATTACTTTTGTCAATTTTTCGTATGCTTTTCGACCCACTTGTCCTGGGGTTGACATCAGGGACTCCGTTGCATTATTGATAATGCCAATTGTTTCCACCAAAGGTGAGGTATATGTTTCAAGTAGCTTTATACTATCAACAATAATTTTGAAATTACTCTTGATATAAATTAAATCGTTTTTGATGTTCGGTTTCGCAAAGTACATGTTTGCATCTTTTATAGCCCAAGCCGCATCAGAATCAAAATCTTGTATTTACCTTAAACATTTGAAATTTACTAGTCGGAATATTTTCAACAAATAGAGAATCAAGTCTTTACCTGTTTAATTGATTCAAAATTGTCGCAATAAAAGAAGGCAGCTTTCAGTCAAGTGCCCCATCGTGTTATTATTGGCTCCGGAGGCAGCGGCAGGCCATGTAAATGGTCTCTATATACTTGAATTCTTAACGGAGATTTGAGAAATACCTTTTTTGTGCTGGCAATTAGTCCGTTTACGCTTTCATATTCGTTACGTATTACTTCACATACCAAATGCAATGCGTGAGCAAAGCAAGTGACATGTATAAGATTTGGGTAAAAAATCTTCAAACTTACAGCAGATTTCACCATATATGCAGCTGCATCTGAATAATATAATTTAACTTTATCATGCTGGATACCATTTGGCCATAATAATGCTAAAACAAATGTAGGTAACTACCTGTAGACAAAATTTAGACTCGTACCTACTTAAATTATCGTTAATAAAACGTGATATTGTAGCATGATTTGCTTTTTCTAAAATTTTACAGGCCATTAAATGAGCTTTTGAAGGGCCTTCATCGGTTAGTTTTCCTACTATCAAATTTGCAACATATCGTCCCATGGCATCAGTTGTTTCGTCTACGCATGCATATATATATATATATATATATATATATATATATATATATATATATATCATGGAGACCAATAGCACTTCGTATGTTTTCAATAGACTAAAAATTTAAAATATTTACATTTTTTTTATATTAGGAACAATTTTGTCTTTTTTAAACTTTAAAGGTACCTACAGTTAAAAAATACAGAATTGTCCCTGACAGCAGATAATATAATTTCATTAAAGTAGAAATCAAGATTTATGTAAGTATCCTATGATTTTGTTAAATTAATTTGCATGCCTTGTCGTAACATTTAGACAAATAGTTTTTTCGTAGTGTAGATTCACTGGGTACATTCTTTTTGCAATATTTCTCCAAGAATTCCTTAAATTCAGTGATTTCCAATTTAAAAAAAGGTATATTTACGGCCACTAAAGCTGTACATAAATCTAAATAAAACTAATTTTTCACCTGTTTGCTCATTTAAAGTACTTTGAGTTAATAGTGATTGCCTCAAATTTTTGGTTTTATTTTCTTTATGGAGAGATGTTTTTAAATGCTGCTCAACATGGCTAATCTTTTTAAATACCACCTACAATTATACATTTAACATCAGTAATGTTTCAGTTTGTGTTTAATGGTGAAAAATTGTAGAACTTACTATTTTAATGCAGGCTGCAAAATACACCGTCCCCATCTAATTTCAGTTCGGATATACCTGATATCCATTATTTTACTTTTCTATTAAGGGGTGTCTTTTGTTTTGGCATTTTGATAAAAAAACCGTTCAAATTCACTTTTGCTCAACTACAACACAAGACTACAAGGGCCAAACAAACATCAGAAACAACTGATATAAAGGCAATGACTACAGTGAGAAGGGAACTTTCAAATATTACGTTAGTTATTCAGGATCTGTACAAGGGCTAGGTTTTCAAGGATTGGCTGAGAAAAGTAAAGAGTGGAGGGAATAGTTGGTTGCGTAAGTTTCGCGGTATTTTAACAGAAGAAAGGGGGTGATCAAACAAATCGGTCTGTGACACCGCTAAAAGCAAAAAAAAAATCAATTTCGTCTGGTGAAGGTAGGATGGCTTCTCAAAGACTGGTCACAAATCTAATTTATGATACATATACCTAAATTGCATAAGAAAATGCCAAGAATACAGAATAGACACAGAAATAGGCAAATATAGGAAAAAATAAACGAAAATAGGCAAAATACCTGGTAAAATAGGTGATAAAAAAAAATAGTACAAAAAAGGCAAAATCAAATAGTGCTCTAATGATTCAGAATTTACTAAAACAAATTTGTGTATTATTAGAAAGTCGATGCCTGAAAAACTGACGATAGGTGTTTTGCCTAAAATCCGATCTCTAATAATAAACAATCAACTACAATACTAGTTCTTGATTCAAGTAATTCTGTGGTCAGAAAAGCACAAAAGATGCCTCTTGTTACGCCTTCCACGTCTTCGTTTAAATCAGCTACAGCTTGAGAATAACGAACTCTCCAAGTGGAATTGAATCTTCTCTTCCCTCATCCTTTCGCAAATATTTTTATTAGATCGCGTAAACCTCATAAATTCAGTAAATTATTGCTAATGGTTTAAAAAAATAATGTGAAACCCTATTCATTTTTCTATAAATATGAGATATCTATTTTGCTTCAACGACACCGCGAGCATACAGCAGAGGAATAAATCAACCTTTCTGTTTCTCTGGGCCACATTGGAAGCCACTTGGTGCTTTGAATGAACTACCAAAGATTACTACCATAGCTTAACCACAAAAAAAACCTCATCTAGTAATATTCCTTCCTCATTCGCACATTCACTCACTTTTAGTATTTGAAGATATTTCCCTTCCACTCCAAAATAAAACATGTGTAACGTGTCGACTTTATAAAATTTCTTTATTTGTTTATGCTGTTGAAATAAGTCTCGAGTGAACAAATAGACCGTCAGCGGTAGGGAGGACAGATCACATATATATCTCCGGAAAAAAGAAAAGAATTCAATATTGAAATTAAATGGTATGCATAATTCAGGAAAAGCCGTCAAGTTTGATAGCGATCGTTTAAATACGTGAAAATTTGCAAACGGTTATATAGACCGTTAGTGGTAGGTTTAGGGTTAAAATGGGCAAAACAATTATCTTTTATAACAACTATTAACTTATTGAATTGGGCAAACGTACGAAAAGCATCCTTATATCCATATATGCCTTATAACAGCACGAAGGCGCTAATAATACATCTTACATTAAAATTGTAAATATAATTTATATAATTGTCTCGGTTATGAATTGACCTTGAAATTGACACTGCTAAAAAATGAAACTCTAGCAATGCTTAGTTTACTACAATATTTGACTTATCTAGATGTTTAATTGATAATTTAAAACATAAATTAAAATAATTCTAATTCAATAATTTAATATGCATTTTTGGCTCTTGTTTTGACACATTCATGCAACTGTGAATTAATAAATAATTTCATTCATTGAAACATATGAATTCGATAAAAAAATCTCTAAAGCTTTAAATGCATTAATCCAAACTACATAGTTTGCCTTTTTAAAAAAATGGTTTAAATTAAAAATAAATAAACATTTTTTTAATAAACTTCAAAAGATATCCGAATGATTTTTATTTTCCCTTTTTCAGTGTTTTTTCACTGTCAACACCTGGAAATGAGGAAATGTCAATCAGCCAAAAGATATATAATGAGTTTTTTGTTATAAAATGTGTAGTAAGAAGTACCAGCAAATAATAATAACGAAAACAAAATAGTAGATTTTGTAACTAGAGCGAAAGGTTGTCAATATTACGCGTGAGTGAAAATGTGCACACGAACGAAGTGTGCACATTCGCCGCGAGTGAAATTGAAAATCTCGCCCAATCTATTTTTTATCACTCATACGAGGGCAGGTATCTTACAAGTTTGGGATCCAGGTACCATAAAAAAAAATCAAAAATGAAGAATTTGCTTTTTCAATTGTCTCAGGTGGTGTGGGTTCGTCATAAGAACTCTTCTCAATCTCCTTCTTCTTTCATGGATGTAGAATAGCCAAGTGGAATAAAAGCATGCTTATTGCATGTAAAAAGACTGATTTGAGATTTCTTTTACTACTGTCAATAAAGGGACGCCAATCACTTGAACGATAAGTCTTCAAGCCCATGAAAGCCAGCAAGCCGTTTACATCATTACTTCTTCCTCTTCTTTCTCTCGTTATAGGCAGGATATCTTTTGAAGTTTATTAAAAAAAATGTTAATTTATTTTTAATTTAAAACATTTTTTTTTCTACATCCATCGCAATGATCGGTCAAGGTGGGGCCTATTGTCGCTCCGCCGCTTTCTGGGTTTCCATGAGCCTCTTTTCCCTCTTAGCATATTATCCCGAGCTATTCGGACCAGCCTGCTGTTGTCTACCTGGTCCAGCTGACTGCGCCACATCTCTTTTAGTTCTTATACCCAGTTGTATATAGGTTGTACGTCGGACATTTGCCTTAGCTCCGTGCTCCTCCTGCTCCTTGAAGGTTTTATTGTTAATCTTTCGTATCACCGATATTTCTACGCTCTCCAGTATTTTTGTGTTGTTGTTGTCACAGGGCGAGTTTCTGCTGTGTATGTGGCTATTGGTCGGATTACAGTCTTGTAGATGCGTTATTTAGTGTGAGTGTTTAGATATTTGTTTTTAAAAATGACCCCGTTCAGGCATCCAGCATTTGTTGGTGGTTTTTCATGGCTTGCAGCCTGACTCCTGCTTCTATATGCAGAAAAGCAGATATCTCGACCCCCAGGTAGTTGAATTTCATCACTTGTTGAATGATTTGACCATCTACTTGTAATTTACATGGTATTGGGACCTTTGTAGACCTATGATATTGTCACGCATTTCGTTTTGTGTTGATATGGCCATGTTTAATTGTTTGGCAGTCTGATTAAACGTGTGAAATGTCTTTAGTTTCCATTGGGTAACCCTTAACTTGGCTGTTTTTTTTATGATTTCGTCAAACATTATATTAAACAGTGTTGGGCTCAGAGAGTCGCTTTGGCATATGCCCTGTCCTACTGGTATTGCCGCCGTGGTTTGTTTATTTTTTACATCAATACAATATACTAAATTTTCATCAAAAGAAAAAAATCCAATAAGTTTTGTTTTCTCGTGCGATATGAAGTGATTCGTACATCAGAGAAAAGGCAATTTTTTTCATTTATGATGCCATCTGGATGCTAACAACTCAGTACGCTCTTTTGAAAGATCCAAGTCCATGATGAGATCATTAAACTCACCTTGTGAAAATGTTTGAGGATTTGATGTTTCTCCACAATATTCAAAATCATCATCATGAATAATTATCAATATCATTATCAATAATTATTGATCATACAGTTTTCTGGCGAAATATTAATACTGTTTCCTTTCGCTATAAATGTTTCGTTCCTGTTGGAAAGCAAACACAGTAGGGTAAGGTTGTTACAAGTCGTACTCCTTAAGAAAAAATAGGTATAGATCGGTGCTTCCCAACGTGAGGCCCACGCCCCACAGGGGAAAATTCGATTGTTAAGGGGGGCAATTTGAAAATGGTTTCGACACGAGTTTAAATTCCTTTGCGCCGGGTCATTTAAATGCAATGCTAGATTTCGTAGCCAAAATTGTAAGAAAAAAGCAAATTCTTAACTAATTTCGGCCAATAAATATTATGAATTTGCTTGACGAGACCAAAATATCAACTGGGTTTATGGCGTCGTCAAATTTACCTCCCTGCGGCAGACTGCAGGCTCTGCGAGGACCCCCGGACGATTTAAAATCTCGCTACACTACGCAGTGTTGAGTTCATATTCAAATTAAATTTGGGTTCATACCCGCTGTCCACGATGAGCGGTTTCCTTTTTGAATTTTATGCCAGCATTGCTTGACCAACGAATTAATGAAACAAGGTCTTCTTGAGGCGCATTTGATTTGGTGCAACATAATGCTCATAATAATTCAGGTTTGAATTACTTTCAAGTTTTAAAGAAAAATTTTGTAAAGAGAACAACAATAAAGTCTCTATTTACTTGAATGCATAATCGTATTCTTGAAGCTGGTTATCAAATTTCTTTATTCATCGCTAAATCTGGAAGAAATCATAGTATGATATTAAATTATAGTATTACTAAACGAGAGAATTTAATAAAATCGTCAATATCAGCATTTTTTAAAATGGTTATTGAAAATTATGACAATGATGTAAAAGCTATGCCACTCAGTAACAATACTGTTAGCAGGAGAATAGACGAAATGAGTGAAGATATAAAAAAAGCAACCAAAGCGGAAAACAAGAAAATTTTCAGTGGAAATGTATGATTCACTTTGAGAGACAGTGAGGCAGTATTGATAACTTACGTAAAATATATTGGAAAAAGGCGTTTTGCCGAAGAAATGTTTTTCTTTAAAAGTTTAGAAAGCATTTTCATTTTTTTATAAAAATTTCCACAAGTTTCTCTTGTTGAGAAAATGAATTGACGATAAGAAAATTTTATATCAAATGTACTGGGTGTTAATACACAGGAGACTGAGGAAGTTTATAACAACGTGGGAGCCAACAAATGAAAGACTTATTATAATGGACCTAACAATAATAGGAGTTTACACGGTGAATGATGCCATTGGGTAGTCAATGGCAAATAAAGACGAATTCTTCGAACAATTAAATGAAGAAATACAAAAAATTGGTATGTCTAGGGAAGTAATAGTTTTGGGGGACTTTAATGGGAGAGTGGGAAGAAAGGACAAAGATAATGTGATAGGAAGTTTTGGAGAGGACGTAGGTAAATGATAATGGACGGAGAATAATACAAACATGCGAACAAAATCAGCTAAAAGTCCTAAATGGATACTTCCAGCACAGAGACGTCAATAAATTCAAATGGAGACAGGGAACAAGAAACCAAAAAACTATTATTGACTATATAATTACAAAACAAAAAAGCGAGCTAAAGGTTAATGATGTAATTCAGCTGTTTTCTACCCTTTGGGTATAAGACTCTTATTTTGCCAGTTACCACGATTTTGTGCCTCCTGGTACCAGTTCAGTCCTGCCGCTAGTTTGTTTCAAGTCGTCGCTCCATCTCATTTGTGGTCTTCCTATGCTCCTTTTGTTGCTCCATGGTCTCCATCGAATTAGTTTGCCACTCCACTTATCCTTGTCTTTTGCTACGTGTCCCGCCCAGTCCCATTTCTGAGCGGCGGCGCGTCGCACGACATCATGAACCTTTGTTCTTCTCCTGATCCATTCATTTGTTTTCCTATCTCTTAATGATATCCCAAGTATTCTCCTCTCAATAGCTCTCTGGTTTACTTTAAGTTTGTCAAGTATAGCTTTCGTGAAGGTCCAAGTTTGTGACCCGTAAGTAGTTACTGGTAGGATGCACTGGTTGTATAATTCGGTTTTGAGGTTTAGGGGTATGTCTATATTCAAGATGTCTTTAATTTTGGCATATGCCGCCCTGGTTTGCCGTATTCTCTCATTTATTTCGAGTCCTTGGTTAGCCTTGCCTATAGTTAGTGTTTGTCCTAGGTATTTGTATGCAGTTACTTTCTCGATTCTGTTGTCTCCTAGGGTAATTTCTCGATCGTCATCTACGTTTGATGTCGTGTACTTTGTGTTGTCAAAGTTGATTTCTAGGCCTATGCGCTTCGTGGCCCTGTAGATGTCATCGATAAGTGTGGCCAGTTCTTCTCTGCTTTCGGCTGTCACTACTATGTCATCGGCAAACATTAAGTGGTTGAGTTTCTCCCCGTTGATATTAATGCCTCTGTTTTGGAGGTCGATTGTTTTTAGTGGGTCCTCCAGAACTAGTGTGAAGAGCCTGGGTGATATAGGGTCTCCTTGGCGCACTCCTCTGTTAATTGCTACTTTGTCGGATTTTTCGTGTAGCTGAATTTGCAGAGTTGCATTTCGGTAAATGTTGTTAATTAGGTTTGCGTATCTGTGGTCTATTCTGGCGTGTTGCAGGGCTTGATGTAGTGCCCATATTTCCACAGTGTCGAAAGCCTTACTAAAATCAATGAATGCTAGCCATAAAGGTATATTATATTCCACAGCCTTCCCGATTAGTGTTCTCATCGTTTGCAGGTGTTCTGTAGTACTGTAGCCCTTCCTAAACCCAGCCTGCTCTTTTGGCTGGTAATAGTCTAACTTTGGTGTGAGACGGTTGGTTAATATTTTCGCGAATAACTTGTATATTTGCTATCCCAAATAGGCTGATCGGTCTATAATTTTCTAGGTTTTTTTGTTTTTTTTTGATGGCAGAGGTGCCATCACCTACTTAGGGCACAAATACTATTTCCTATTAGAACAGTATATCAACAAGAAAAGATACAGGAGAATGACGGAAAAGAGAAAGTGACGAAAATAAGATACAACATTAATAGTTTGGAACAGGAAAGTACAAAAGAGCTGTACCAAACTAGACTAAACAATAAACTAGAAAGAACATCTTTCGATAGAATAGAGGAAGAGTATGAATACATAAAATCATGCATAAAAGCAGCAGCAAGAGAGGCATTAGGATGCCAGGAAAAAGAAGGGAAACGCCAAAAACCATACTGGTGGGATGAGGAGATCTAATCTGAAATAGAGAACAAAAAAAAACTATACAACACCATGTTACGCTCCAAACACCTAAATGGTAAGCTTGCATATAAACAAGTACAAACAAGGGTACCAAGAATGATATTTACACAAAAGAAAGAAAAATGAGAGAGAACATGCTCTAGGCTCAACACATATCTAGGTGGAATAAAAAGCACAGAAAGTTGGAAAATACTAAAGAACATGGGACGGGCCTGCAGTGACATAATTTCTCCAATAACAGTGCAATCGTGGAATCAGTATTTCGAAAAATTACTGACAGAAGATAGAAATGAGTTCCAAATTACTGATAATAACACTAATATAACCACTCAAGGAACTCCAGTAAGAATATCTGTATCAGAAATTAAAAAAATCAGTTAAGGCACTAAAAACTAGAAGAGCTGCAGGACCAAGAAATATTCCTGGAGAACTTATTAAACATTGGAAAGAAAAAGCAATCCAGATGCTCACAAATTTATTCTAAAGAAGTATAAATAAATCAGAAGTACCAATGGAATGGAAGTTGTCATACATAACAGTAATCCACAAGAACGGGGATAAAAATAAATGCGACAACTATAGAGGAATATCTGTATCCAACACCATAAGCAGGATATATGGATGCATACGGTTATACGGTAACAAAGAATACTCAAAAACAAGATAGAAGATGAATACAGTGCAATGGCGGCAGAAGAGCAGGCTGGATTCAGAGCAGGAAGATCCACCATTTTACACCTATTTGTGTTAACTCAAATCGTAGAAAAGAAAATCGCATATAACCAGGAAGTTCATTTGCTATTTGTGGAGCTTAGAAAAGCCTATGACAGCATTCCTCTAGTAAAATTATGGGAAGTATAATGAATCACTGTATAATGGTGCAAGAACACAAATAAAAATAAGAAATAACGTAACAACCGGGTTGACGGTAACAAAGGGACTCGGACAGGGATGTTGTATATCGCCAATACTGTTCAAGGTCTATCTAGAAAGCGCATCAACAAGATGGAAGAGACAATTCGAAGCAATGGCATACCTGTAGATGATACATCAACAATCTATACTTTGGCATTTGCGGATGACTAGGTGGTGATTGCACAAGACATTGATGACATTGAATATATGACATGCAAACTAATTGAAGAGTATGACAGGTGGGGTCTAGACGTGAACATACAGAAAACCGAATACATGTGTATAGGAGGAGAACAACAAGATCTGCCTATCTCGGACAAATAGAATATCTAACATTGCAGCTCATACAAATAACTAGGCGTAAAAATATCGAAAGAAGGAAGTCTGGACGAAGCAATAACCGAAAGAAACTTTCAAGGCAGGAGGGCTGTGTCCATCTTCAACGGCATACTATGGGATAAACACATTACAAAGGAAAACAAACACAGAATATACAACGCAATAAATAAAAGTTTAATAACCTACGGTAGTAAAGTGTGGCCTATAAAGGATCGAGCAGAGAAATCACTAAAAGCCACAGAGATGGACTACTGGAGAAGAGCGGCAGGAAAGTATAGATTGAAAAGGATCAGAAATGAAAGGATAAGGGAAATAATGGAAGTAAAGCACGACATCGTGGATGACATAAGAACTGGACAACTCAGATGGTACGGTCATGTACAGAGAATGGACCAAAACAGACTCCCGAAGAAAGTAATACACTGGACACCGCAGGGAAGAAGAAGGAGAGGAAGACCCCGGAAAATCTGGAGAGAGGGTATAGACGGAGAGATCCGGACGAGAGGATTGGAGGATGAGGCTTGGAAAAACCGAGACGGCTGGAGATTAGGAATCCGAAGACGGATAACGTTGTAACCCTGCATATATATATATATATATATATATATATATATATATATATATATATATATATATATATATATATATATATATATATATATATATATATATATATATATATTCCAAAATTTTATAAAATGAAGTTGATTATAAACTAACGTAAAGTCTGAATACAAATTTTGAAATAAAAATTCGAATTTTTAATAATAATTCTACATAGCTACCTCCCAACTCGGCACAATTTTCAGCTAGCTTAAGAAATCTATCGTACACTTTACGATCATTCTATCGGCACATTTAGATCATGGATTGCTTCTTCCATGCATTGTTTTAATATTTCCCTATCATGTGGAAGATCATCTGAATAAAGCTTTTGTTTTAAGGCACCCCACAAAAAGAAATCTAATAAGAAAATGTCAGGCGACCTAGCTGGGTAATGGTTTGGTCTACCTCCAAATCCACCTTTCGCCACAATGATCATATATAACCATTGTCTGACAAAGGCTGTGCAATATGCAGGGCAGCCGTCTTGTTGCCAAAAGAAATTATAACATACTTCCGCATTATAAACGTATACAAAATATGATATCTTGTTTTTTTTTTTGCAAAATGCAAATAAATAAAAATCTGTTATTATTTTATTAGGCGTTAAAAATTCGAAATTTAATTTCAAAATTTAACTTGATGTTAGTTTATCAACAACTTTGCTTTATAATTTTTTTGTAAAAAATAATAAATTATGGTACTTAACGCTTGGAGCATTTTCATACTGTCCTAATTTATTAACACCTTGTACATTTGATCTAAGAATTTCTTATCGTCAATTCATTTTCTAAAGAAGCAGAACTTTTTATAAAGAATGACTTTTGGTCGTAAAATGAAAAATAAAGATTTTTTTTCCAATTGGGTACCCCCATCCGTGGACACACTGTATATATAATAAGCTAAAAAATACTTAGATGCCAATAATATACCAATCAAAAATATAACATCTTGTGCTGCAGATGGTGCTCCTAATATGATATGATGCGCAAGAAAAATGGCTGCTTAAAATCGATAAAAATCGATTCTTGTGCATTGTGTTACTCATAGGGAAAAATTGGTAGCTAAAAACATCTCGCCTGTTCCAAATGAAGTACTACAACCAGTTATCGAGTGTATCAATGCTATTAAAGCCAATGCGTTATGTGAAATGTGTGCGTCTCTTCAATCTATTTTGTGAAGAACAAAATGCAGACTATGTGAGACTTTTACCTCACACTGAAGTAAGATGGTTTTCTGCTGGAAAAAATATATGGAACTGTTTAAAATAAAACTCTTGTGGATGCAAGAGCGAAGATAGTTAATTATATTTCCCTCGTTGAGTTATGTTAGAAATATATTAACTACAAAAACTTTGAACAGTTTCAAAACGTTTTGAAAACTTTGAACATCGTCATTGGCTCAAAAAGTGTGAAGTAAATGATACCGCTATACTTCTTATTGTCGATCATCTGAAAATACTATCGGCTGATTTAAAAGAAAGATTTTCTGATATAAAAGAAATCGATTTTTCAACATAGATCATGCAGCCAATGTTAGTGTATTTGTCTGATATATCAAATATGCAGAAAGATATAGAGTATCAAGAAGAACTCGCAGAAATGCAAAATGATGAGTCAGTTAAAACTTTATTTAATATATAAGGAGCGGAGGAAAGTCATGACTTTGTGAGGAAACAGAAATCAAATACCTAAGTTCAACCAAATGTGCAAGAAAACTATTGTTACCGTTTCCATATTCATATTTAGCTGAATGTGGATTTGTGCGGTAAATGATTTGCTGGTAAAAACAAGAAATCGTCTGGATTTAACACAACGAGGAGACTTGATACTGAAGAAAATTGGAACCTAACATTAAATCTCTGTGTAGCAAGCATCAAGCGCAAGGATCTCACTAAATTAAAATAATAAATTAATATAGAAGAGTCTTTATTAAAATTATTTCGAATTTGAATTTCAGTTTTTCATTATATTTCCTAGTAATTTCTTCCTAAAACCTATCATTTGAGTTTTTTAAGTCAATTCAAATTTTTAATATTAAAAATTATGTATATATTACATATATAAACATAAGAATTGTAGAAACATTTGGGTTGGGCATGGCACAAAAAAGGTTGAGAAACACTGATATAGATCGTAGGATATATGAAGAAATAAAAATTATATGCGGTAATAATATATTCTGTTGCTGATACATATTGCAATAATAATTCTATGCAGTCTCTTGTCTATTAGATGAGATTAATAAAATGTATGCACTTATACGACCTTAATACGACCTAGAAAACATGTATTCTAAATCGTACCACCTACAGCTTAAGTCGTACCTACGTTTAAAATTTGACAATTATAATAAATTTTTTTTTGGTACTTAGTACCTAAGTGTACCTAAGTACGCCACCGCAGCTACAGATTTGAACAAAATGCATGGTTAGATTAGGTTATAACGAAGCAGATAAATCCAGACCACATATCGCCCGGTAGCGCAACCTCTCAATCCGAAATAAGAAAAAATATTGGATAAGGGTTAGATTAGGTTATATTAGAGTAGATAAATCCAGACCACATATCGCGTGATAGCGCGACTTCTCGCTGCGGTGTCGTTAAAACGTAAGTAGCCTTTTTTCACATAATCTATATATATATATATATATATATATATATATATATATATATATATATATATATATATATATAATTACGACAATAATCACACATATTTTTTTTATTAACTTGACAACTCGCGAAGGATGGGTACACGTCTAGGCCATACATTCTCATGTAGTACCGCTAAAATTTTGGAATGGAGGTATAATTTATAATTTTAATTAACATTAGTAAAGACTAAAGAAAGCTAATACGATTTTGTTAGCAGTAAACAACTACTTAAATATTACTGCATGACTTCAAAATCTAAAGCATGATTTTATCAATAATGTACTTGCAAGATGAACTGATAAACAGGCAGTAAAGATTATAAGACAATTACAATTTATTTATTTGTTGAGAGATTGCCTTTTCACGGTATCAGCGGGAGATAAACGCGATGTGAAATAATATGGTTGAGTAGGTGTAACTAGGAGTAAATCGTTTAGTAAAAAGAGGCGCACTTTGCTCCAAATATTTAAAAGGTTAAACGACTTAACCGATGGTACGACTTTACCGTACTCTTTACCGTACTCTATTTTAAATATGTTAAAAAGTTAAATCCCAACAAGTTTTTCTGTGATGTGGAGTCATCATTCTCGATTTCACCGTAAATATTATGGTTTTGTTGCAAAAACAAAATAATTTCTTTGTTGTAGACAAAAAAAAACTGAAAAAGATCTTTTCTTCCACTTGGCCATCTAACTATACATTCTCGAATAACATCGCTATAATTCTGTTCATCTCTGTTCATTTAATCCGAAACATTTTTGAATTACCTGTTATTCAGTTCTCGTGTTTGGATATAATCCGCTGGATTTGTTTTCATCACAGCCTCTAATTCGACGGAAGAGATATGTGCTGTCAAGTCCTCTTGGTGAATGATGCAGTGAAATGAAAAAGATATATGTAATTATATTTTATATTTAGCAGGGAAATAAATCCAATTTCCGTGCTCGCTCATTGGACAGATCAAACGTAAAACATCGTGCATACGTGAAACAGTTTTTTTTATATCAATGTTATTTTCAGCGGAAAACTAGTAATTACATCAAGATTATCTATGATTCTCACTACCTGATGGTTTCTCGCAGGCAAAATAATCAAAAAATCATTAAGAATAAACTGTTCAGTACAATTTCTAACGAAAACGAAACATTGTATTATTGATGAATGTATCAAAAATACAAAACCATGCGAATATATTTTACTAACATTGTTTTTAAGAACACATCTTTCTATTTAAATAACATCGATATTTATCTAGTTCTTGTTTAGTGCAGCGAAAGAGGACTGACGGCTAGTGAATAGCATAAAAATATCTGTTGTGTTTCAACATGAGAATTGTTTTGTAGTCTTAAAAAGACTTAATAATATTATAGAGCTACTGAAAGGTTGAATATATTTTTTTAAGGTATGTTCCGCTTTTCAAATTCAAAAATATTTATTTCATTATTTAAGCAAGTTTAGTAAGTAAAGTACACTACAAATACATTCTAAATGATATGAGTCGCCGGTAGGAATAGGAAATATAACTCTCTTTGTATTACACCTTCAAGAAGAACTCTTCTACTTCGTATGGTTCAACGTTATTTAAGAATTGGAATTCTTAAAACTTTTTATATTATTATGTGTACATGCAACGGGTTACAACGTTGTCCGTCTTCCGATTCCTAAACTACAACCGTCTCGGTTTTTCCAAACCTCTTCCTCCAATCCTCTAGTCAGGATATCTCCGTCTATACCCTATCTCCAGCTTTTTTGTGGTCTTCCTGTCCTTATACTTCCCTGAGGTGACCAGTGTATTACTTTCTTCGGGAGTCGGTGTTGTTCCATTCTCTGTACATTACCGTACCAACTGAGTTGTCCAGTTCTTATGTCATCCACGAATACTCGTGCTTTACTTCCATTATTTCCCTTATCTTTTCATTATTGCTTTCATTATTGCTATTGCTTCGTCCAGCCTTATATAAGATATTTTTACACCTAGGTATTTGTATGTGCTGCAATGTTTGATATTCTGTTTGTCTGAGATAGGCAGATCTTGTTGTTCTCCTCCTATACACATGTTACTGTTTTCTGTATGTTCACGTCTAGACCCCACATGTTATACTATTCAATTAGTTTGCGTGTCATGTATTCAATGTAATTAATGTCTTGTGCAATCACCACCTGGTCATCCGCAAATGCCAATGTAGAGATTGTTGATATATCATCCACAGGTATGCCCATTGCTTCGCATTTTCTCTTCCATCTTGTTAATGCGCTTTCTAGATATGCCTTGAACAGTGTTGGCGATATACAACATCCCTGTCTGAGTCAATTTGTTACTGTGGACCCAGTTGTTACGTTATTTCCTATTTTTATTTGTGTTCTTGCACCATTATACAGTGATTTGGTTGCTTTTATTATTTCAGCATTTATGTTAGTATGTTGTAGAGCTTCCCATAATTTTACTATAGGATGCTGTCATAGGCTTTTTTAAGGTCCACAAATAGCAAATGAACTTCCTGGTTATAATTTTCTTTTCTGCGATTTGAGTTAACACAAATAGGTGGTCAATGGTGGATCTTTGGAATAAATGTGTGAGCACCTGTGTTAGCTTTTCTGTCCCATGTTTAATAAGTTCTCCAGGAATATTTCCTGGTCCTGCCGGTCTTCCATTTTGTAGTGCCTTAACTGATTTTTTTACTTCTGATACAGATATTCTTACTGGAGACCCTTGTGTGGTTATATTTGTGTTAGTATCAGTAATTTGGTCTCATTTCTCTCTTCTGTCAGTAATTTTTCGAAATACTGATTCCATGATTGTCCTGCTATTCGGGAAATTATGTCATTGTTCCTTTCCCGTATCATGTTCTTCAGTATTTTCCAACTTTCTGTGATTTTTCTTCCACCTAGATATGTGTTGAGTCTAGAGCATGTTCTCTCCCATTTTTCGTTCTTTTTTGTACATATCATTCTTCGTACCCTTGCTTGTACTTGTTTATATGCAAGTTCATCATTTAGGTTTTTGAAGCTTAACATGGTGTTGTATAGTTTTCTTTTGTTCTCTATTTCAGATTCGAGCTCCTCGTCCCACCAGTATGGTTTTTGGCGTTTCCCTTCTTTATCCTGGCATCCTTATGCCTCTCTCGCTGCTGCTTTTATACATGATTTTATGTATTCATACTCTTCCTCTGTACTATCGAAAGATGTTCTTTCTAGTTTATTGTTTAATCTAGTTTTGTATAGCTCTTTTGTACTTTCCTGTTCCAAACTAATAATGTTGTATTTTATTTCCGTCACTTTCTCTTTTTCGTCATTCTCCTGTTTCTTTTCTTGTTGATATCCTGTTCTTATAGGTAATAGTATTTGTGCCCTAAGGAGGTGATGGTCACTACCACATGAGGCACCTCTTTTAACTTTTACATCATTGACCTTTAGCTCACTTTTTTGTTTTGTAATTATATGGTCAATAATAGTTTTTTGGTTACTTGTTTCCTGTCTCCATGTGAATTTATGGACGTCTCTGTGCTGGAAGTATCCATTTAGGACTTTTAGCTGATTTTGTTCTCATGTATTATTATTCCTTTCTTTATCTTTATCCTTTCATTTACCACGTCCTCTCCAAAACTTCCACATTATCTTTATCCTTTCTTCCCACTCTCCCATTAAAGTCCCCTAAAACTATTACTTCCCTAGTCATACAAATTTTTTCTATTTCTTCAATTAATTTTTCGAAGAATTCGTCTTTATTAACCATTGGGTAGTCTTCCTTTACCGTGTAAACTCCTATTATGGTTATTCTATATCCATGTATCATTCAGTGAGGTCCATTTTTATAAGTCTTTCATTTATTGTCTCCCATGTTGTTATAAACTTCCTCAGTCTCCTGTGTATGACAATTGACATTCCCTGCTTGGCTCTATGTTCCTTTGGTACACCACTGTAGAAATGATCGTATATTTCCCAGCTTTCGGACCCTTTTCCCCGTCTTCTTTGTCTCTGTCAGGATGGCAATATCAACCATTAGGTGTTTTAATTCAATTTCCACTTCATTTACTTTCCTTGAAATTCCCTGGACATTCCACGTGCCAAAATTTACTCTCCTTTTCCTTTGCTTGGCTCGTCGTCTTAAGTTTTCCCTCCTTTTCCGAGGCTCTTGATTAGGCTTTTTAACATTTTTATTTTTATAAGTAGTTATATTTTATAAGTAGTAAGTATTGAGGAGCTAGCCCGATGACTTAACCCCCAACCTCCAGTCCAGTTTTTATTTTACGGTGGGTATTTAATTTCCCCACTACCCTTCGAATAGGCTGGATTGCATACCCGACGAACTTCCCCTAATTCCAATGGGGACGCACCCGATGGAGGTAACTGACAAATCCCCATACGGGGGGATTTTTTATCATTAATTTGTTTAATTTCTCGACGCAGCGCATGAAATAGTTTTATGCTAATATACGGGCGATTTCTTTCGGTCACCGTAAGGACATGCTTGGGTAGCTGAAACAGCTCTTTGTTGTATCTTATTGGCCGTTCAGTGGGTTTAACAAAATCTATGAAGAGGTGCTTTTGTTTCTTGAGGAACACAATGTTTTCATGGATGTAGCTGTAGTTGTTAAAATGTTCGCCTTACTCAAATTACCTCTTCGGGATTCACGGTAGTTCAAATTTAAGTGAGTATTCGCAGTCCTTGTATTTGTATCTTGAAGACACACTTGTAGTATGTACCATTTTCCCAGAACATTCCAAATCTAAAGAGGCTGTGGAAGGTGGCAAAATACACCATCCTTAGGTCGTCGGTCTCAACAAATCGTTGGAGGGATCTCATAACGAATACTGCCTTGTTCAGTTTCTTTGTCACAAAGTCGGTATGTGAAGCCCAGTCCAGGGTTTGGTCTATATGAAGTCCTAGGAGCCCTACAGAATCACTTACTGGCACATAGGCGTTCACTGCCCTTTTTGTTGGTGGTAATATCGTTGATTGTGCTATTTAATAACAATAGGAATGTATCGTCCGCATAATTGATCTTAATGTGAAGTAAGTTAATAGGGGTTGCATTAAGGTAATTTATAAATAGAGCGAAAGTAGAGGCCCCATTGTGCTACCTTGTGGAATACTCGTCTTGACCGTACTCGGTAGAGAATGTACAAATTCGTGTGCAGTGCGGATCCTGGTAATTGGTGTTCGATCAGTTCCGAATGATGTCATCAACTCCAGCACACGGCTCCTCTTATACCATATTTTGCGAGTTTTACTACTAGTAGATTATGGTCAACTAAATCGTAAGCCATCGAGAAGCCCATGAACATTCCAACTGGGATTTTCCGTGATTCAAGATTGTCAATAATACCTTTTATAACTGGAAGCATATCGTTTCAATCGATTTCCGTTTAACGAAGCCATGTTGGTGAGGGCTAATTACGTTATGCTTTTTACAAAACATAACAATTCTGGAGCATATACTCCTCTGAAGGATTTTAGAGAAAACCGATAAAATACCTATAGGCCTGTAGTTTTCAATCAAAGATTTATCCCCTGCTTTATGTATAGGAGTGATAATCGCCGTTTTTAGATTTGCTGGAAATTTTCCCACCTCTATAGCATTGTTTGGGAAACGTTAAAAATGGCCAACGAATTCAACCACAAAGTCGAAACAAGAAACACGTGGATAACAGACAGAACATTGGAGGCTGTACAGGAAAGAAAGAAACTAAAACAAAAAGGCTTGAACAATGAATAACGACGTGAAGACTACAGTAAACTATCCAAATATATAAGGAAAATATGTAAAGAAGACAAAAAAAGGCTATATATCGACAATATGCAGAGAAATCGAAGACCATCATCAAAAAAATGCATCCAGAGACCGTTTTGCCAAAATCAGAGATAACCAGAGACTTCCAATCGCGAACGATAATTGTAGAAAACGAGCAAGGAGAAGTAATAACAGAGAAAACAAAGGTTGAAAAGAGATTGAGAGAATACTGTCAAAAATTGTTCGAAGGTCCACCAGGAGACAACCCACCTGAAATCCCAAACTCAGAAGACCAAGAACCAGAAATCCTTAAATTCGAGCTGGAGTGGCATCTCAAAAAGCTAAAACCTAGAAAATCTTCAGGACTTGACGGAGTAGTGGCAGAAATGATTGATGTATCTGATGAAAATATGATAAGTCTCCTTCATATACTGTTCAACAAAATCTGGATACCAGGAATCTGGCCGACTGATTGGGCAACCTCAGTATTCTGGCCAATGCCTCAGTATATTCCAGACCGTCCTTGCCTTTTCCTGACTGTCCCTGTTTAAGCATTTTGCAAGGATACGGTCGGGAAAGGGGACGGTCAGGAAAACATGATTGTATTTATCTAATTTAGTAGGTAAAATTCATCATTCAAATTACCGTCATTATAATCATCATCATTTGTATTCACTGCTGGATATATGACTCCCTTAGATTTCTTCATTTCTCCCTATCTTGTGCCTCCCGCATCTAGTTTCCAGTGAAGCGCTTAATATCGTCGGATCATCGTGTCGGGCCGCGTCATCTGCTTCTGAATGCAAGTTGTCTGGGACTCCATTCGAGTATGCGTTTCGTCCACCGATCATCCGCTATCCTGGAAATGTGGCCGGCCTAGTTCCATTTCAGTATTGTAATCCTTTCCACAGCATCTGTGATGCCTGTTCTTTGTCGTATTGTTAGGTCTGGGACTATCTCGTAGTAATATTCCTAACATCTCCATAGCCCTGTGGCAGACTTGTATTTTTCTGATTGACTTTCGTGTTAGTATCAGTTACCCAATGTTCAAATTACAGAACGATATCTTTAATATCACACGTCAGCAAAACATTGTTACATATACTTCACGACAGGTTGAAAGCATACATACACCCCCAAATCCCACAAGAACAAGCAGGTTTCATGCGGAGACTACGCACGCAAGAGCACATCTTGAACTTCTGACAGATAATTAAAAAACTAAGGGACGTCAACAAACCTGGATACCTCTGTTTTATTTACTACAAAAAGGCATTCGATCAAGTAAAATGGAGCAAATTATGGACCATTATGTCGGAAATGAATAGATATATATTTTATAGATATATAAAACCTATACATCTTATTAGCCTCACCATCAATCTGCAGAAGCACAGGTCGGAATAGAAGATTGCCTCAGTGGGGTCACTGAGTCAATCTTCATCAATCTTCAGAGTATACAAAGAAGTTCGTCAGGGGTGCATCCTTTCACCTATTTTATTCAATCTCTACGAAGAATGGATAGTCCGCAAGGCAACTCACAACTGGGATGGAGGGATATCTATAGGAGGCAGCAAAATATCAAATTTACGGTACTCAGATGATACAACAATGCTGGGAAATACGGAAGAAGAGATCAAGAACCTGCTCCAGAAGGTGAAAGAAATCAGCGGAGAGGTGGGGCTTGAAATGCATAAAACAAAAACCAAAATAATGATAATAGACCGATCTGAAGAGAGACTGCAAAGCGCAACGCGTATTGATGAAATCGAGGTAGTAAAGAAGTTTGTGTATTTGGGCTCACAAATTTCAAGAACTGGCAGCTGTGAAAAGGAAATAAGGAGAAGAATAGCTATGGGCAAAACCGCCATTGCCAAACTTTCACGTATTTGGAAGGATCACAGCATTTCTAAAGGAATCAAGATGGTAATCATAAAGAGACTTATATTTCCTATAGTCCACATACCCTGCGGAATCCTGGACACTAAAAATGGCTGATAGAAGACGAGTTGATGCGTTTGAAATGTACACCTAGAGACGCATGCTCAGGACATCATAGGCGGAAAAACTTACTAATGAATCCATTGTACGAGAACTTAACATCATCGATCGGCCGAGCAAAACTATCCAAAAGTCCATCCTAAGATATTTCGGTCACATAATGCTAAGAAAGGACGACTCACTTGAGAAATTGATAGTCCAAAGAAAGATAGAGGGATAGAAAGAAGATCAGCATAGCGCTTTGTGGATCAAATATCCAAAGCCATAGGCGCAACTGTACACGATTGCAAAAAAGCTTGAAAACAGGGAAGAATGGAGACAACTACAACAAATATGATCCCTAGGTCATACCATTGCCACGATGCTCGGAGACGAGCGATACGATGGAGAAGATAGCATTCTTTATAATGTGTTTTAATTATGTGGAGTTAATATTGCAGGGAGCACAATTTTCTAAGCTATGGAAACGATTTCGTCAATACGCGCAGTTTTAGTATTTGAGGTTTGAAATAATATCGTATAAGCTCATATCATAATAAGCTCATCCTGACAGACCGGCATTAAGAATAACGATTTGTTGTTTGAAACGATGTTACCTTTATACTGCATAACAGGCAGTGAATCTGCTAGGACTATAGCTTTGTTAACGAAAAAGTGCATTTTGTGCAATTTGCAGCACTAGTAATAGGCTCATCATTTAGATTGCAGTACGTGTCCATTTTCTTCCTAATTTCTGTTACTCGTCTGATTATATTCCAAGTACCTTTCTGTCTATTTGATGCTGTTTCAATTTCCCTTCTCAAAACTCTTCTCTTGTTATCTTTTAATAACGTAATATAATTTCTACGTAGATTATTCTTATTATTCGTAGAATATTCTTCTACTTAAAGATTCTTGTATTTTGATAAGGTTTGGAGTATTTTAAGGTCCGTTCCCATTTTCTTCAAATATGGATTATTGAAGACGCATTTAGATTCTTTATTGGTGTGTACGATAACTTTTGGAAAGGCCTCGTAGAATTTTATCCCAAAAATATCTATGAAAACGATAAATAGTCGATCAATATCGTGATTGCTATTATTAAAAACCTCCTCCCATGTAACATTTTCCATTAGTTGCCTATGGTGCTCCATGTTTTCTTTCTTAAATCGTGTTGTCCATATTGTATGCGAGCTTTAAGATACCAACTTAAAGCTCGAAAAAAGATTAAAGATTCTGATTATAGATTCGATGTATAATTAGTTTCGTTTCAAATAAAAATACGTGTTGACCATTTTATTATTATTATTATTCGTTGCGGCCATCTAGGACCACGTTAAGTCTTGATACACATGGCAGTTTGTGTGGCTTTCTTCTGAGCCCATAATTCCCCTCATTCTCTGTGAGTGGGCCAGCTTGCGCTCCGCTATTCAGGTGATACCTTTTCTTCCTCTTGCTTCATCTCGGTTTATTCCATTCGTCAATATATTTTTGCGGAAGAGATTTCTATTGAATGCGTCGTTTGGTTTTGGATGCAGTATTTTGAGGTCTTCTTTGGTATTTATAAAGCAGGGCATTGTGGTTTTGGGTTTGGAGTCAAAAAAATGAAAAATCTGTTTTGTCAGCCTGTTTCCGTCCATTCGTTTGAGATGACCACAATACCGTGCCCGCCTCTGACGAATCGGTTCTGTAATTTGCTATATTTCACTGTAGACTTCTTTGTTGGGTTTTTTTATAATGGATGCCATTCTTGTAATTCGATCCCATTACACCTCTAACGATTTTGCGATCTTACTTCTCTAGTTCTTCGAGGAGTTCATTGTTAGCATTTAGGTGTTTCGACTGCATACATAACTACTGGCTTTTTTGGCATTTTTTGTTGTAGATTGAGATTTGATAGGTTATTTCGAGTTTGCGTACTCGTTACTTAAGTGCTTCTTAGTCCAGTCCACTTGTCATGATGATCTCTCCCTGGTAGTTATTAAATGTTTCCACTCTGTTGATCCTCCCGTATCTTGTCTGGAGTTTTGTTGGGGCATCTTTGGTCATTACTTCATTACACATTAAATAAAAATTCCAAATGTGAAAATATTTGAATATTTTTTTTTCTTTTCGTTTTGTAAACTTATTAACTATCTCATCACAATCAGTGATGACAGTGATTTCTTCAGATGATAATTTGCGTATGGAATTGGCATGGTTTGCATTGACCCGTTGCGTTTAAAATTGGCATGGTTAACAAAATTTTAAAAAAAATTTCCTAAATGCCTTTTTGTGTATATTATCAATTGATTGAGATGATGATCGAGAAATTACCTATAACATTTTCATAGATTTGTCCAAGACGTAGAGTAGGTACATTAAGTTAAAAAAATTCTTTCGATTTTCTTTTTCTTTTCTTGCGATCATCTTCAAATGATTTATCTGTAATTTCTTTAACTTCCGATTATATTTAGATAAAATTATTTCTTGTCATAATGTAAAACTATGTCCACTTTCTGATAAATAGCGCGCTAAGAAGGTAAGTTGATCCACATGCGCAACATCTGGTGTAGAATCTAATATGATACTATTTTGCGCATTTTATTTCCTCAACAATGTATGACATAAGAGAATCGGAAATTATTTTCAGAAAGTCATCACACGTCTGATGCGATAAGTAAGTCACATGTCCGCAACCTTGATTGCCATAGTACAACTTTTGTTAGTACAACTATAAAAAAATCATCATATTCCTTCAAATACTTTAAACTAGTCAAATAATTGTCTTCTCTCGAAGATTTTGCACTCTCTTTATGGACTCTAAAAGCAATGCCCAACTTAGCGAGGAATTTTATTAAGAATACAATTCTTCGCAGCACCTCTTTCCAATAATTTTTTTTTGTAATGTAATTTACATATTTTCAACATCGATGCCATTTAATGAAGAAGAGCGCTTATATAATGTACACATTGAAGCGACGTGCTCTTTTGGCGCTCGTTTATCCGCTTGATGCTCGGACAAAGTTATTTCAATAGGTTTCCAATTTTGGAATGCTGTAATTATCCTAGACTATCCCGATCCTATAACAATAAATTGTTTTGGATGTTTCGGAGATAATTAGCCACTTTTTTTCTTCTTTTTCAAATTTGAAATTTTTCTGTAAAAATAATCTTTACACAAGTCTATGTAGTAAATGGGATTGCGGTGTTTATAGACCCATTAAAGTGGTAATTGTTGTTTTCTATACCTTGGCTTCAATTCAACTTCAACTAACTCTTTTCGTTGACTGATGGAAGCTCCATGTTCATTTTCATTGTTGATCGAATTATGATGGCCTGAGTGACTAGGGCCACTTATAAATTTGCCTAATGCTACTTTCTGTTAGTTGCCAGCTTGCTCGCGTCTCTTTTTAATTTGTCTATTTTTACCTTCTGGTAGATTTCGTTTCATTTTCCAGCTACCAATAAAAATAAAATATAAAATTTAGGCCGCCTTTTTTAAATCAGTAATCATTAATTCAGTAATCATTAATTCAAAGAACATGCACTTAATTAAAATTACACATATGAAACCCAACTTGTCATTAGAAAAAAGTGTAAAGATAAGTTTTTGCTGGGCCCCTTAGAGGTCAAGGGCCCCGGGCGCTCGCCCGCTGCGCCCGCCCTTAAATCAGCCTCTGGTTTCACCCCAATATTCAACGTTAATAATGTTTGATGCAAATAAAATCAGAGTTTCAGTTTTGTTTTGCAGATATTATTAATATAATTTTTTCAAAAAATCGGGTCGTGGTATGACCAACACACAAGTTGACGAACTCCGTTTGTTAGCTAAAAATATATGTTAGCTTTAATACAGGTAAATAGATTCTAGTCTAAGACAAACGATAATTTTGAAGATGAACAAATATTATGTTCAAATTTGTTGTATCTCTTCCGCATAACTGTATAACATAAACCTCTTCCGCACGTTTCTCAAACGTTTTGAAAACTTAGATTGTGGAACATGTAGAAAATTAATAAATTAGTGTAAGTATTTTGGGTGTAAATTAAAACATTAGCGAGCCGTGCTGCTGGTTTCATACTGCTGATTTGAAAAAAAAATCTGCTAAAGAAAAAATGTATTTATTTTTACATTTTACGTCTAGAAATTTATTATTTCCATTTTGTAGACTTGCATAGTAACAAAAATAATATATCTCTTTTATTGTATGTTAAAGTATTTGCAAATCAAATTATGATGACTTGAAAATATTACATTAACTTCCGAACGGAATCTTTTTCGACAGGAAAATATCCTTTTTAAACGATTAGTGTATTCGGTCTAACGAGTGATAATATCTAGAACATTTGATTTGTATCAATTCACAACTCAGACTAACACCAGAGTTAAATCTAAATATTTATACTTATTCTCCTAAGGCCTAAACCGGCATAAAAATGGTTGACTAGGTGTAGCTAGGAGTAAATCGAGCTAAATAAATACACCACGGCACTTTCCAGACATTCAAGGCCCCAGGTGTTTTTTTTTATTCGGCTGTTTTCTACCCTTTGGGTATAAGCCTCCCTCTTATTTTGTCAGTTGTCACGATTTTGTGCCACTTTGTACCTGTTCAGTCCTGTCGCTCGTTTCAAAGCGTCGCTCCATCTCATTTGCTTCCTATACTCTCCTATACTCTTCTTATACTCCTTTTATTGCTTCATGGTCTCCATCGAATTAGTTTACCATTTTTCTTATCCTGGTCTCTTTCGACGTGTCCCGCCCAGTGCTATTTCTGAGCGGCGGCGCGTCGCACGACTTCATGTACCTTTGTTCTTCTCCTGATCCATTCATTTGTTTTCCCATCCCTTAATGATATCCCAAGTATTCTCCTCTCAATAGCTCTCTGGCTTACTTTAAGTTTTTCAAGAATAGCTTTCGTGAATTTCCAAGTTTGTGACCCGTAAGTAGTTACTGGTAGGATACACTGGTTGTATAATTCGGTTTTGAGGTTTAGGGGTATGTCCATATTCAAGATGTCTTTTATTTTGGCATATGCCGTCCAGGTTTGCCATATTCTCTCATTTATTTTGAGTTTTTGATTTGCCTATATTTAGTGTTTGCCCTTTGTATTTGTATGCAATTACTTTCTCTATTTTGTTGTCTCCAAGGGTAATTTCTCGTTTGTCATCTACGTTTGATGTCATATACTTTGTTTTGTCAAAGTTGATTTCTAGGCCTATGCGCTTTGTGGCCCTCTAGATGTCATCGATAAGTGTGGCTAGTTCTTCTCTGCTTTCGGCTACCACTACTATGTCATCGGCAAACATTAAGTGGTTGAGTTTCTCCGCGTTGATATTAATGCCTCTGTTTTGGAGGCCGATTGATTTTAGTGCGTCCTCCAGAACTAGTGTGAAGAGCTTGGGTGACATAGGGTCTCCTTGGCGCACTCCTCTGTTAATTGCCACTTTGTCGGATTTTTCGTGGAGTTGGATTTATAGATGCGTTGGATTTGTAGATGTATGCGTTTCGGTAAGTTGTTGTTAATTAGGTTTGCGTATCTGTGATATATTCTGGCGTGTTTCAGGGCTTGCTGTAGTGCCCATATTTCCATCGCGTCGAAAGCCTTTCTAAAATCAATGAATGCTAGCCATAAAGGTATATTGTATTCCACAGACTTCTTGATTAGTGTTCTCATCGTTTTCAGGTGTTCTGTAGTACTGTAGCCCTTCCTAAAACTATCCTGCTCTTTTGTCTGTTTTTTTTTACACAAATTATTTGCGAAAATATTAACCAACCGTCTCACACCAAAGTTAGACTAATAACTTTGGTGTGAGACGGTTGGTTAATATTTTCGCGAATAATTTGTATATTTGGGATAGCAGGCTCATCGGTTTGTTATTTTCTAGGTTCTCGGTGTCTCCCTTTTTGTGAATAATTATCACGAAGGCGTTTGTCCAGTCATGTGGTATGTCCTCCTTTTCCAGGCATTCTTTGAACAATATTTCTAGTTGGTCTTCTAGTATATCACCGCCTTGTTTTAACATCTCTGTCAGTATGCCGTCTTCGCCCGCTGCTTTCCCATTTTTCGTATGATGTGTCCATCTCAGGGATGTCTTCAGAGTTGACGTTCATCACTTTCAATTCCTGGTCTTGTTCGGATGTGTCGATCGTTATTTTCGTCTCGTAGAGGTCTGTGCAGAAGACCTTTCTTCTCACTTTATAACTTCGTCTTATAACTTCGTCTCTTCCTTCGATTCTATGTCCTGTTTTGTCTTTGACTCTGACGATTTCTTTCATTGTGTTTGCCGCTAGTCTTCTGAAAACTTTTGTCCCTTTGTGTTGTTCCAGTACTTTCTGCGCGATTTGCACATTGTGTTTTCTGATGTCCTTCTTTGCCATCTTTCTGGCGATTTTATTTGTTTCAGCGTATTCTGCTGATTATTTTTTGTTATTTGTGATAAGTTGTAACCCCAGGTGCCCAATGTGTGGTCGGATTAATTCTCGCCATCCTACAAAAAAGAGGGAGAGGATCAATGCTGTACCTTCTAAATATGTCTAGAAGTAGTTTAGTGATCGGATACATACCTGGGCTATGGAATTGGTCATTATTTATCAATTTTGTTATTACTATTCACAAAATAGGAATAATAAGAATCAAAACTAAATTACAATTTCTATACATAATTAACTACATACAACAAAACTATTTACATAATTTGCAGAAGTTACAACGCACTTCAAATGCTTTAATTTGAGGCATTTATTACACAAAATTGATTACAAAAATTCTAATTCGTTTTAAATAAACTAACTAAAAAACTTTTACAATATGTTTGGAATTTTACATTTTTTTTTAAATTGTCTATAACTCAAAATATATATTTGATATTATTACTAACTTTAAGTTAAATTTACCAAAGCTCATTCGGACAATCATCTTTATCGATTTTTAGCCTCGTTTTTTCAGATTTAGACCACTGAGCTGTATAATTTATTTGTAACATGCTACTGTTAAAGTTTGATCCACCATATTTCGAAAAAATATGTTAGGGTGGGTATTACCAACCTATGCAACCAGTGTACTAAGTAAAGTTTTAAGCCGCTCGATCTTATAGCCCTACGATTTGCCAAGTGTTGTTCTCATTATTATTAGTGCCATTTTCTACTTGTTAGTCTTATGGTAGCTCTTGTAAGGTGTAGGTGGAATGGCTGGAAAGTATCGATAGATGTGATTCCCACCTTCCTACAAAAAGGAGGTGGAGAATAAATGCCGTACTTCTAAAAATCTTTAGAGGTAGTTTAGCGCACGGATACATAACGGAGCTATGAGGAAGGGCTAAGGTAGTATTCATAAAGGTGGGGAAGAAATACGCAACTGCACCGAAGTCTTTAAGCTCGATTAGTATAACATTTTTTATGTTAGAGACATCGGAGAGGGTACCAGGCACCACTATACAACTGTCAGCACGCATACAAAGTAGGAAAATCCAGAGAGACCGCCCTGCAACAGCTGACAAATAAAATAGAAGCAGTACTAGATAAAAAGGAAGTAGCGATATGTGCCTTCTTGGACATCGTAGGAACACCTCGTACGACACTGTTATAGCGGCTCTTGAAAGAAGGAATATCGATAGCATTGCCTGAAAGTGGATGGGAGAAACTAGAACGGCGTAGGCACAAGTAGGAAAAGACACCATCAAGATCTCCACAACTTGAAAGAGCCCCCGTGAGGTGTGTTATCACCACTGATGTGAAGTCTGGTGAATGATGAATTATTGGCTAGGCTGAACATCTTAGATATTAAATATCAAGGTTACGCGGATAACATAGGCATCTTAGCCAGCAGGAAGTTTTAGAGAACGCTCTTTGAAATCGTACAGAGGCTTCAAAGTAAGTAATAGAGGGTAAGTATTAAAGTAAGTCGTAGAGGGTGTCAAATAGTGGAACTAAAACTCAACCTGAGCGAAACCACGGTGATACAATTTACTAGAAAGAGAAGACTAAACGGGTATTTAGGCGTAAAATTATATAGCAAACTCCTATGGGACAGGCACGCTTAATAAGTGGCAAAAAGCTAGGCTTTAACCTAGCTTGGCGCCAAACGCGCTCTAATGGTGTACTGAAATCTGGCTGAGAAAACGTGGGGTTGCAACCCGACAATCCTACGATGGATGTACACCATGAAAGTAAGTACACCATATACAATATGATAGAGAGTATACACCATCCACACCATGAGAGTTGCGTGTGGAAGTAGACCCATGCTAGAACCAAGGAAGAAGCTTGAGAAGATTCAAAGACTGGCCTGAAACTAAACAGCAACAAGCTCAGAATTCTGACAGAATTCTGACGGGACACTGGCAGTCTTAGAAAACACCTCAAGGCCCTAGGCCTAAAGTTAGATGACGGATGTAGATTCTATGACTCGGCAGATGAAGCCCCCATACATCTTGGGGCCCATTGCTTGAACGCAGTGGAGTTGCAGTCCTTCAATCCTACCTAAATCTTGACATTCCTAAAGGAATCAGAACTATAGGTGGCGCTGAGTAATTATACCATCGTTTTGGAGAAGAGGGTGGGTTACAATAGGTCTATGAAGGTCGCAGTACAAGTCACCACCAAATTTACAATCTACTACGTTTTGATTCCAAGTTTTACATCCTTGACTACGACTTGATCTCGTCGCTTTCCTTCAATAGATCGTTGTAGATAATTTGGAATTGTAGACCTTCCACAGGTACAATTTCCTCATTTTTGTAAAAGGGCCTAGACTGGATTAATGCAATTTACCTGCAGGGTTAACCATTCAGCTATAACAACAGATGAAAGATGGACGAAAAGCAGACTCGAGTGGAGGTCAAGAACGGATGCCAACAGGGGCAGACGAAGGCTACCAGCAAGATGGACAGACGATATCCAGAGCATTCGCGGATACCAGATGAAAGCGTTGAAATGTCGAACACAATGGCGAGCACTATAGTAGGTCTATGTCGCGCAGTGGACGATAAAATCTGATTGATTGATGACCGGACGACTACCGCATTACACCATCCTTCTACCACGTCCAGAGCTTGTAATGTTACTTGTAATGTTGAATAACGTCCAATGTAGTATTGTGTAATGCTCAAGCTTCGGTGTAAAGGAAGGCCCTAAGCGATCTCTGTGTTTTGTGGTGTGTTTTATATCCTCACCACTTGATGATGTTGAGCTGATTCACACGATTTGCCTTGTTCATAGGTGCTAAGCACAGCACCAGTCGACGACAGCGCCTCTAGCGATAGATAACTTATATCTCTGGCACGCTTAGATATAATTGCTTAAATCCATGTAATACAGTTACATTAAATAGAATTACATTATTATATATCATCCAATGGCGCTACAGCCCAAATCGGTCCTTGGCCTCCTCTATTTTCTTCCTCCAGCCATCCCTGTCTTCCGCCGCCTTTCTCCAGTTTGGAGTTCCGAGCATGGATCGAGCGCCCCCCTGGATTTTGTCTGCCCATCTCTCCTCTGGTCTTCCAACCGCTCTTTTACCTTCCGTGGTTTTTGGTTGAAAATCCTCTTGACTACTCTTAGCTCTTTCAGCCTTTGTAAATGCCCGGCCCATTTAAGTCTTTGTAATCTAGTTGTTGTTGCTAGGTCTGCTTCTGCGACGAGCTGGTAGATCTCGTGGTTGTATCTTATTCTCCACTGTTCGTTTTCTTGGACTGGTCCATATATTCTGCGTAAGATCTTTCTTTCGAATTCGTTCACCATTGTTTTCGCTCTTTGTGAGAGCGTCCAGGTCCCGCTTCCATAGCATAACACTGGGCGTATTATTGTTTTATAAAGCTTCAGTTTTGTTTTCCTGTAGATATTTCCTGATGTGATTATGGCCGATATGTGGTAGTATACTGGTATTACTGATTCTTCGTTGGATTTCCTTCATCTCGTCCCGTTTGCTGGATATGTTACAGCGTAGGTAGGTAAAGTCATTGACCCTCTCAAAGTTTTGGTCGCCTTTTGTCATGTTCTGGCCTCTCCTCTTATTGCTTCGGGTCTGTATTAATACTTTGGTCTTATTTTCATTAACTTTTAAGCCCACTTCTTCAGCCGCGCCTTCTAGTCCTATGTAGGTTTCTATCATTGATGGTAGGTTTCTTCCAAGTATGTTTATGTCATCTACATATCCTGCTAGTTGGGTGGATTTGTGTAGCAGCGATGCGTTGGTGTCTACCGTGATTTTCCTTACTGCGTATTCTAATGCTAGATTAAAGACCATTGGGGCGAGTCCATCTCCCTGCTTGAGGCCTTGGTTTATTTTAAATGGATCTGTTAGGTTTCCTTGTATCTTCACCCGGCTTTCAGAGTTCTCCATTGTTAGTCTTGTTAGCCCTACTAATTTTCGTGGTATGTTAAATTACAGCATGATATTGTAGAGCATTTCTCTGTCTATGCATTATTATATTCTACATACACAACAGTATTGGTCGACGCAGATGGGATCTCAGTGGATGCAGGTATAACTTCCACAGGTAAGGTACTCGTTACTGACCGGCATGTAGGACCGATAGTATATAAGGTCATAGGCCTAACCATAACGCCCAAGAAAGCAGTTAAATATGTTGATGTGTTTATTGCTAAGAAGCTATGTTTTACACCACATATCATGCGAGCAGCGACGACAGCCTTCAAGTTAACAGTAGCACTGGAAAAGATGATGCCCAATGTTGGCGGACCAAAAAGTAGCAACATAAGATATTATGCTCAATTAGTCGCTCAATCGGCAATGCTCCATTGTGCCCAGGTCTAAGCAAACGCAGTCGAGAAAGAGATCAAAGAGACAAAAATAAGCTGGTCACCGTGCAGAGAAAACTTGCACTTTGTGTGTGCAGTGTATACAAGACAGTCTCAACGAATGCAGTGCTCGTGATGGCAGGTGATGACATAGCACCCATAGAACTCTTGGTAAAAGAAAGAACAGAACTGTACAAAAAGCGGAACATCGGGCAGAAGACAGAACTAGGAAAAATTTCCAAACAGCATCTTTTCCAGGACTGACAAAAGCACTGGGCATGTTAGACAAACGGACAGTGGGCTAAATTAATAATCCCACAAGTGTGAATTTGGGTAGAATAAAAATATGGGGAGATCACCCAACCGTTCAGCCGGCACGGATGCTTCAGAGAGTACCTACACAATATCGGCAAGGCCCTACTGTTGTCCCTACTGTGGACAAACGGACACTACGACGCACACGGTGTTCGAATGTGCAAGATGGATTCTGGAGAGGGACGATTGGATAGCGAAGACAAAAACAGAAATAGGAGTAAAGACAATTTTGGAGGTCATGTTAAAGTTTGAAATCAACTGGACAGCAACGAATGATATGATAAGAAGCATTATGAGCAGGAAAGGCGAACGTATTGGGCAGAGAACCAGGAACAAACCAATCTAACAAATTTCATGAATTCCTAAGCACATGGTGTAAAATGGGGGATGTAAGGCGACAAATGCGTTACATAACAAAGACAACGGCATCCTGACGACACGCGAAAAGAGGTATCGGGATATTCATGAATTCCAAGGGGACCACTTGACAAGTTAGCTCTAGTGCTTGCTACGTCCCTATAAAAAAAACTAAGGTACTCGCAGGTTCTGTCGGTTTCAGTTCCAGTTGAACTCGCAATAGGCATTTTTATTGTTTCAGGAACTAGCGACTCTCTTGTCTTTACATGCTTTGTTTTTATATGCTTGCATTTACGTGTTTATATGCTTTCTTATCTTTCATCCTTTCATGCTGATTTGGATGTAGAGGATTCTCTATAAAAAAAATCTCACTTCGTTTCCTTCGCAAGGAAACGAAGGAACGAAAGAAAAGCGCCAAATATTGCAAACTTTTGTCAGAAAAATACAATTGCCTGAAAACTAATAATTTCCTGAAAGTATGAAAGAGGGGTGACGCTCACTTCGTTTGCATCAACGTATCTTTACGAATAATCTTAATCTAAAATGCAATAAGCGAGGGATGTAAATAGAAATTGTTTTACTCATTTTCACTCTGAGCATATATTGCGACTCAATTAAAATATGTAGCAAAATAAACTCGATTTGTTATCAAACATTTATCAGAAATCATACTAATTGTGTATGTAAGAAGGTCAGTAGTATCGCTGGTTCAATGTAAAGGATAATTAAAAAATGGAAAAAATGATTAGAATTGAGACGTGAATCACGAGTTATATAGAATTTAGATATAGAATCTAGATCTATTTAATCATCTAAATTATATAATCTAGATCTATTAAATCATCTAAATTATAGTATATTGAAAAATGAGCAATTATATTTATTGGTATCTGCTCGAGAATTCAACTTCTTATTTTCCGTGAACTTTTCAAACAGCATCATTTTTATTTCCCCGTTCGAATGGAAACTGCTTTGCTCGGTTTTCCACGTGTCGATTTTATTTTTATTGGTACAAATAAAATGTGTGCAGACATCGTACAAATATGAACAAACATTTTTCTTTTAAATATTTTCAATTTTCCCAGTAAATATTACTTATAATTTCCACACTCTCTGAAACACTTTCAGTAATTATTCCTCTTATTTTCTCGATGTAGAACAGAAATCAGAAATCCTGATTCTAGAGCAGCAAATGCGGCTCATATATACAAAATGTACGACTTTCATATTTCGATTATAATATTTCATATAAATTTTATTTAAAAAATAAAACATTGTTACGTAATATTTTATTAATATACTAGTACATGCGAAAGTAATAATTGAATGCGGTGGAATAGTATGTAGAATCTTGGTGCACGCCACAGAATTGTGTAGTTGGAAAAAATAAATATTTAAACATTTTAAATATAAACTCCTTTATTAAAAAACCTGTGTCAAAGAAGATACTAAATTATTAATTTCAATATTAAAATCAATTAATTTCAATATCAAATATGCAGAACTGATAGAATTTTTAATATACATATTTCTTACAATTTTCAACCAGTTTTTTTTGTGTTCGGGCTAGCGGTGTGAAGTTTTCTAAGCAGAGATACGTCAAATTTGACATTTGACAGGTGTCAACTGTCAGTTCTGGGAGCAAGTGAAATAAAATGCCCTTCCTGCTATGTTTCAGTGTTCGGGCTAGCGGTGTGAAGTTTTCTAAGCAGAGATACGTCAAATTTGACATTTGACAGGTGTCAACTGTCAGTTCTGGGAGCAAGTGAAATAAAATGCCCTTCCTGCTATGTTTCAGTGTTCGGGCTAGCGGTGTGAAGTTTTCTAAGCAGAGATACGTAAAATTTGACATTTGACACGTGTCAACTGTCAGTTCTGGGAGCAAGTGAAATGAAATGCCCTTCCTGCAATGTTTTAGTGTTCGGGCTCGCGGTGTGGCGTTTTCTAAGCAGAGATACGTCAAATTTGACATTTGACAGGTGTCAACTGTCAGTTCTGGGAGCAAGTGAAATGAAATACAGTTCGTGCAATGTTTTACTGCTCGGGCTCGCGGCGTGACGTTCTCTAAGTAGACATACGTCAAATTTGACATTTGACAGATGCCAACTGTCAGTTCGGACGGTTTCGTCAGTAGTCAGGTAACTGCCATCTCATTGATGAAATACCGGTTGTTCAATTCCTTTTTTTTTGTGTCGACTGTCAATCAACCGAGAAAAACTTGTGAAGTTAAGCATTCATGTGCGAGGACAGCGCTCGAATGGGTGACCGCTCGGGATCACCGCGTGTCGTTTTCTACGCAGACACACGTCTTTTTTGACATTTGACAATTGTCAACTGTCAGTTGAGTGGGCAATTCACAAGCTAAAAAACTGCTGGACTGCTGCACCCCAATTGATAAAATATTTTGCAGAACCTATACAGTGTAAAAAATGTATCAACGCTTGAAGAATTTCAATGAAATTATTACTGAACATGGGTATCCATAAGAAGTAGTTCCTAGCAACATCCGCCGTGGGGAATTATTTTTCCTTCAAAGGTTTTCTGCAAATATCTGATCAATGCTTTAGAACGGAAAATTTAGAATTAAACCGCCATATGTAGGACGTAGGTACCTACAAAAAAGTATTCATTGGAAATTTTGCAAAACCGTTCAGTTTAGTCACAAAAGTAAAGAATGTGTTTTTTCAATGGGTACCTCTTTGTTCCTCTTTGAATTTGGGTTTTCAATTTATGGGTTTAAATGGTAAACTCGGACGGAGGTTTGCAAAAAAAAAAATTCCTTAAAATCGATTTGTCCCGGAAGGATAAAACTTTTCAGACTTTTCAGAAGAAAATGTGCTCTATCGAACTGTTATAAGTGCATGTTTGGTGGAATCTGGAGAGTTGGACAAAAAAAGATTTGAAATTTTTCTCGTTAAACTCTGTTATTTTATAAAAATCCCGTATCAAGGCAATGGACCATGAAGATGCGAAAATATTAACAGCAAAATCTGTAATCTCTATAAAACTTAAATAAGTTTTAACATATCTGTTATAGTTTTCCAGCTAAAGTGTAGTTTCAGTCTGAATTTAAGGAACGGCAGAATCCGGAGAGTTGTACTGTTGCTTGCTTCTATTTGTTACTAATTTTGATTAACTATTTATTTATTTTAATTGGTTATAATATTAAACACAGCAGTTATGTTTTTTGACGGTTAAGAATACGTGTGTTTCTGTTGAGCCGTTCCATGATGCTCTCTCCCTCTTACATTCTCTTCTTACAAAATTACAAATCTAAACACTATGCACAAACATGCCGCCCCCTTGAAGTCACTGGATCTTCAACAAAATGGATGTAGCTTCTAACTTAGATACTAAAGTACATTTACTTACTAGTGGTAAACAAATAATAGATACATAAAATAACAACAAAAAATAAAATACAATCACACGATTAACAAATTTGGTAATAAAAGGTTTTGTGAAAAGGTCTTGGTTCTTAAAATAAACGCACTCAAAGCTGATTATTTTCTGTAGGAATTACCCACACTTTTTTCACGCTCCGTTTGACAACACCATTGACTGTTTTTACTGACACCACACGCACTAGGTCGTCGTTACCAGGATGTGCTTCGGTGTTGCGTCCCAGTTTCCAACGTTCCAGTTTCCAACCTACCACCTCAGGTTTTCCTCCACTAGGACAACCATAGTTCCCGGCTTGATGTTTTCTCTAGATGATTGCTCGCAAGTTGGGCGTTCTTGTAACTGGGACAGGTATTCTTTATGCCACCTGTTTCAAAAATGTTGCTGGAGGTGCCGAACTCGTTGCCAACGAGAGAGACGATTTGTCGGAACATTGGTAACATCCTGTTCCACTGGAGCCGTCAAGGGGGCTCCGATTAAAAAGTGCCCCGGAGTCAACGCTTCGAGATCATTAGGATCTGGGGATAACGGGGTAATCGGACGGGAATTTAGGCAAGCCTCAATACATGTAATAAGTGTATAAAATTCCTCATAGGTTAGGGAAGCATCGCCGACCACTCTTTGTAGATGGTGTTTTACGCTTCTAACTGCACGTTCCCTAAGTCCGCCAAAGTGAGCTGAACGTGCAGGTATAAAATGACATTTGATATTTTTTTGTGCTAAATTATCGATCATTTGATTTTGGTATGAATTTGATTCAAAAAAATGTCTTTCGGCCCCTGTGAAATTGGTGCCGTTGTCTGAAAATAATTCAGCGACAATACCTCTTCGAGATATAAAACGCTTGAAGGCAGCGATAAAACACTCAGTTGTAAGGTCTCCAACTAATTCTAAATGGACAGCCTTTGTAGAAAAACAAACAAACAACGCTATATAAGCCTTTACTTTTCTTGAACTTCTGATCCTGCCTTCTTTAATCAAAAATGGCCCCGCATAATCAACTCCAGCATTGTAAAAAGGCCGTATAGTCTGAAATCTATGAACCGGCAAATTACCCACTTTTTGGGATAACAACTTTGGCCGTGCACGACAACATTTGACACAAGAATGTATAATTTTTCTGTGTTTCGCGCCGCTAAAGGCCAAAACCTTTGTCGCGCTGCAGCGAGAGTTGCTTGATTTCCCGCATGTAACTGATCTTCGTGGATTTTTGTTATTAGAAGTTTAGTGAGGTGGTGCTTTTCTGGTAATATTATAGGATATTTATATTCATAATTAATTGGTGCATGTTTCAAACGCCCGCCAACACGAATTAACCCATTAGAATCAATAAATGGGTCTAATCTTAATAATTTTGATTTTTGAATTTGTTTCTTGTTAGAATTAAATATTTCCGGAAATGCCCTAATTTGAATATTTCTAATCATGACAGTAGTGGAGGCTTCAAGTTCTTCGCATATAAGGCAAAGGTCAGAACTTCGTGTCTTATTTCGTGCATTATTTATAAATGTAAGACAATATGCAATTATTCGCAGAGTTTTCTGAAATGATGAGACTTTTGTAAAGATTGGCATTTCATCCTCGATTTTGACTGTGTTTATAATGAATTTGGGTTTTTGTTCGATAATAAAATCATCTGACTCGCTGTTAATATTAAGAGATTGCGGCCATTCTTTATTGTCTTTGATTAGCCATTCTGGACCGTGCCACCAAAGACTTGAATTATTTAATTGTCGTGGATATATTCCTCGCGATACTAAATCGGCTGGGTTATCAAAAGAACGCACATGGTGCCATCCTTGGCGCGAGCTAAAAGATTGAATTTCGGAGACACGATTCGCGACATATAATTTCCAATGATTTGATGGCAACGCTAACCACGATAAAACAATTGTCGAATCAGTCCAAAAGTATCTGCGATTGATGTTTACTTTCAAGGTTTGGCTGACTTTTTTGACAAGTCTAGTTAATAAAACCGCAGCATTTAATTCTAATCGCGCTAAGGTGACGGATTTTAACGGTGCTACTTTTGACTTGGCGCAGAGTAAGTTTATAGAAGAATCTCCTGAACCATCGGTTGCCTTTAAATACACACATGCCCCATAGGCTTTTGTTGATGCATCTGAAAATGCATGCAATTCGATGTTATTTGTTGGATGTATTGTTATTACCTTGCGAAAAATGCGAAAGTTATTTAATTCCACTAATTCATTTAGAAATCTGAGCCATTTTTGTTTTATATCAATTGTTACGGGTTCGTCCCAATTTATTTTCAGGACCCAAATATTTTGCAAAAGAATTTTTGCTTTAACTATAACTGGATTGATTAATCCAAGCGGGTCGAACATTCTAGCAACCGTTGATAAAATACTGCGTTTAGTTATATTTTCTTGATTTACATATGTAATATCGAATTTGTACTTTAATTCGTCTGCTTGGCAATTCCAGTAAAACCCTAGAATTTTTATATCGTCGTCTTTGTTTAAATTAACACTTGATTGTTCATGTGAATTGTGTTCTAACAATTCTGAATTATTGGATGCCCATTTACATAAATTAAAACCACCACCTGCTAAAACTGTCGATACCCGATTTTTGATTTGTTTGGTTTCTTCAAACGAATTACTGCCAGTCAATAAATCGTATAAAAAAACATATAAAAATCGCGAATGATTATGTCGCTTGTTAATGGATCTGTTTCACGAACATCGAGAGCTAATTGATGTAATGAACGCACTGCCAAAAACGGTGCAGAGGTTGTACCATAAGTAACGGTTGTTAAGCGATATGTTTGAATTGAAAATCGGCTGATTGGGGTTTTCACGCCATAAAATTCGTTGAAAATCTGCATCGTTTTTGATTATGAGTATCATCCGGTACATCTTTGTTATATCGGCAGCAATGACAAATTGGTGGGTCCTAAATCAACACAATATTGAAAATAAATCCTGTTGAATTGTTGGTCCGGTCATTAGATTGTCATTTAGACATAAGCCGTTTGACGATTTAGCCGCGGCATCAAAAACCACCCTTATTTTCGGACCCTCAATTGTATTTTTAAACACTGCAAAATGAGGCAGGTAATAAGCTTTAGGGTTTTCCAATTCGGCGACCGGTACTATTTCCATATGTTTTAAATTAAAATATTCCCTAATAAATTTCTGATAAGATATTTTTAGATCAGCATGATTTAACAATTTCTTTTCAAGATTAAGGAATCGTTTCATTGATTGTTCACGTGATTCTCCCAAACTGATTTCTTGTTTAAAAGGTAATTTAACAACGAATTTTCCGCACGGTGCTCGATATGTGTTGCTTACAAAATGAGTTTCGCATTCTCGTTCCTCGAAAGACCAGTCGACTTTAGAATCAATTTCTTCCTGACTCCAAAATTTGGATACTTGTTTTTCTAAATTGATATCTGGCCCAACTGATAACAAATTACATGACAAATTTGAATTTAACTTGAGTTTTTTCAAGTTTTTTTTTTGAGTTAAATCACCACCCAAAACCCAACCGAATCTTGTTTGTTGAAAATAAGGGTGATGGGGTTTGAATTGTATGGGAGTACCTATAATTAAATTCCAATACAATCCTGATCCTATTAATAGATCAACGTCGCTAGCTATGTTAAAGTTTGGGTCTGCTAATGTTATATTTGACGGAATCTCGATGATTGCCTTGTCGAATGTTGTAGGTGGCGTGATTCCCGTGATATGTGGTACAATAAAACAATCTAAATTTGCGCTGAAATTTTCTACTTGAGACCTAACTGACATTGATACTTTCTTTGAAATTTGATTGAGTGATTGGTTTATGCCTGATATGTAGATACTTGTTGGTTTTGTTTCGAGGCCCAACTTGTTACAAAATGAGGCGGTAATTAGATTGACTTGCGAACCAATATCAAGAAGCGCTCTACATTTTTGATAACTGCCGTATTTATCTTTGATTAAAATGATTAGGGTAGATAAAAGAGCTGTGTTCTGCGTCAATGCATGCAAACTGGTATTTGCTGTAGTTTCCTGAAGGTGTAGTAAGATATTGTGCCTTTGATTGCAATGTCTACACGAGTAATTAGATTTGCATTGACCGGTATTATGGTTATTTCGCAAACAATTATGGCAAAGGTTTAAATCTTCGACCTGTTTTATTCTGTCTATTATGTTCATATTTTGAAATTTTGTGCAGTTATATATTAAATGAGATTGTTTGCAAATTGGACAATTAAACTTACTGATTGCATGTGACGCAAACCTATGAGGAGGTTTAAAATTGTTTTTAAAATGTTTAGTTTCTTTGCCAATGGGTTGATTTGTGATGTTTTTACTATGAATTGTTGGACTGGCAGGTTTAATATTGTTAACTGCTTCTAAAACGTGACACTTTTTTTCCAAAAACGAGTTGAAATCAGAATATTTGGGAACATCCTTTTGAAGCACCGCTTGCCACTCCTTTTTAGTAGCAAAATCTAATTTTTCACAAATAATTTCTATTAAAAGAGCATCCCAGCTGTCTACAGGTAATTTCAAAACTTTTAACGCCGCGATATTGTTATTGACCGTATCCAGAAGAGTTCTTAAATCTAGATGCGATAATTTTGATATTGTAGGCGTATGCAATATGTTGATGACATGATCTTGCACAATTAGTCTATTATTTTCAAACCGTTTTTTTAATAAATCTATGGCACTTGCATAAGTTGCACCCGACACACCTAAAGATTCGATGGCGTTTAAGGCTTCTCCCTCTAAACAACCTCGCAAATAATGAAATTTTCTTATATCTGATAAACTATTATCATCATGAACAAATGACTTAAAGGAGTCGTAAAAATTATACCAATTGGTATATTTTCCCGAAAATGACGGTAACGGAATTGGTTTTAGATTTAAAACTGTTTCTGGATCAGGTGTATTTTTGGTGATGTTAATAACTGTTGTTGGTTGTCCCACTGAGCTTGTGCTTTGAGTTGATGTAGCAGGACTATTTTCAATCAAGAGTGATTTGATTTCGGCAAGTAAATTATAATACTGCATTTCGACTTTGGAACGTTCATTGTTGCTTTCTCTGTCCAACGCTTCAATATCTACCGACTCTACTGCATTCAACGTTTCTAATTGAGATTGAACTTCGTTGTAATTTTTAAAAAGTTCATTTAATTCGCACATTCGAATCTCTAAACCGTAAATATTGTCACCGGATTTGAATTGTGACACTGCCGTCTGATGACGTGTTATTGTTGATTTTATTTGTTTGTGTTTTTGTTTTAGTTCATCTGCCATTTTATATGGGCTTAGATGTAAGATTTAAAATTATCTACAAACGTGATTAGGGATGCTTTTAATATCAAGAGTATTGATTGATTGATTAATTATTGAGGCTGGTCTAGTTAGGTAAATGGAAAAATGGTCTGACCTTTTTTTCGCTGATTTGATGCTTGTTGAGTAGGACGCTTGGGCCTCAATAATATATTCTGTGTTAGTGGACTGTTGATTTGATGCTGACGCCTGGATCGGGCCACTGATATGTGGACGCCTGGATCGGGTCCTTTGATGTTGTGTCAATAATGCCGACACTGATTTTCTTCACTGGTGCATCTGTTTGATCCGGTTCGAAGGACCAAATGTTGCTTGCTTCTATTTGTTACTAATTTTGATTAACTATTTATTTATTTTAATTGGTTATAATATTAAACACAGCAGTTATGTTTTTTGACGGTTAATAATACGTGTGTTTCTGTTGAGCCGTTCCATGATGCTCTCTCTCTCCCTCTCACATTTTCGTATTCACTTAGGTCCCAAAAATGTCCGACTGGTGGCGCTGTTCTTACAAAATTACAAATCTAAACACTATGCACAAACATGTACTAAAAAAGAATTTTTCTCTTTAAACTCTGTTATTTTATAAAAATACCATATCAAGGCAATGGACCACTCCATAAAATGGAGTTTAGTTTCAGTCTGAATTTAAGGAACGGCAGCCGCCCCCAGATAAAATATTATGCAAAATTGATAAAGGTGTTAGCTAGATCGATTTTTTTCTCCAAAAACGTGTACAATTTTATTTTTTCACACTTTATGTAGAATTTATTAAGAAAAATGCTTTAATGAAACCAGCTATTAATTTAAATGAGAAACGTGGTCAAAGATTTGCATATTTGGCCCTAAAAATATATGCATAGGATAAATAAAATGCTTGCCAATTCAAAAGAATTTAGAAATTACTCCGTCAAATTCACTAATGACCCTTAAAATAAATACATATGAGACAATGTGGGTTGCTATAAACATGGTCTCTCGTGGCAGGAAAAGCCAGAAAACCAAATTGTACTTTAAGTCATGAGTGAATTTAATATAGTAATTTCTTAATACTTTACTTTTCTATGTTGAAAAATTACATAATTATTTCTCCCAATGTTAACTTTCTAATTTGTTTTTAAAAAACACGTTTATTATGAAACTAAACTGATTTAAAACTAGGAATATAAAAACACTTTATTAACGTTTTGGCACATAATTCCACAAATATTACTGTTTCCAAAAAGAATTTAGCTTGCTTTGGCGGCTGCACGTTTCCGCAAAACAAACATAGTGTGTGTGTAGATACTCGATTTACACGTGTTTATAAAGGAAGGATGGAGTAATAATTCAGTTGTATTATCGAAATGACTAGCGCCCAAATCATGAAATTCATCAAAATTATCAATGAACGTCTGTCTGATTTATCGATGTCTGTCAGACATCTCGGTCAGAATTGGTCAGAGTTTTGACAGACGGTTGGGCGGACATTTGTGTTTACGCACCGCGAGTAGCGCCGGTGGGTTTTCTTTCTCGGTACAGAAAATGAAGAAAAAAATCGAAAATTCGAATCGTCTTGCGGCGGAACTTGCAGGTGAAAGTGCAGAAATGTGTTTGCCACCGATTGCCGTAAATGTCGTGGCAAAAGGTTTCTTTTTCCGATTTTGGTTAACCCGAAATTTGAAGAGTTGAAAAAGTCGCTCCACTGTACCTCAACCGGCAAAATTTATGCTTGCTGAAAGATTTTGTGTTTGCGAATTGCGGCGGTAGAAGTTGCCGAAGATGAAAAACGGGTAAAATATGACGCGCTAAGAATGGTGGACGATTCGCAGTGTTCCGAGTAGCGCGCACCGCAGAAGCGAAACGTGCAAACTTGGTTCCGGAATGTCGGCAATTGCCGGCTGAAGGACATCGTCGAAAAATTTGTATGCACGTCACAGCTAGGACGCAAAATGCGAAATTCGTTTTTTGCAATAACTTTGCCAGTTGCGAAATTTTTGCAACTTTTAATAGCCTATGATAGGGTCCGGTGTGTTTTCGATCTGCCATTGTAGGACAGGAAGTTGTGTCATTTGTAGATTTTGAATGCGGATTAACATTCTACCGGTCTCCTTTAATCGGCCGTATAGTAGAGACCTGTTTAGTTTTTACAAATCGGCAAATCGGTATATCGCATGCTGGCAAGATACCGTCGACGGTCATCGAACGGCGAAGAAGAAAATGCAAAATACCGCCTACTTTCGGTTCGGCAGCCGCAAACGTCCGGTTTTGCAAAAACATCTTACGCAGCCTCTTCGCAGACCTAGAGAGCGAGAACCTATACAACCGGATCCGTAAACCGGAAGCCGTTCCGTTCAGCGGTTGGCTCGCAATATAACGTCAAAAAATATTGTTTTGTTGCGATTTTTTTTTCGTTTTTTCGCAATTATCTCAAATTTTCAGCGAGGGCTTGAACATTCGAGATGACAGTTTTATGTAGAGGAATAGCGGCGCTCACGATGGCGCTACTTTCGTCAGGATCGGTCCAAATGTGGCCGCGCATCGGCTTAAGAACGGAAATTTGATTCTTGTGCCGCACCCCCGCTGCCTCCGACGGATCACAATATCTCAAGCATTAGTAGATTCTCTGGAATTTTTTACACATTTTATAATTTATGTCCGGCAAAATTTCTTTCGGAAGTCAGTCAAAACGGCCATTTTCATTCTCCGCAGCTGATTTACTGCTATTTATGTATATGTAATAATCATTTGTAACAAATTGTATTCATTTTTCTATGAATTAATACAAAATATTTCTATATTAATATCACGAGTGAGAGTGGTTTTGAGTTCAGATAGTGTACAGCCCACAATAATATGTCTAGTAGAACGATCATTTTAGATATCCTACGATTGAGTACTTCCACTTATTTATTGTTATACTATTTGATTTATATGAGTTTTCTACTCAGTATTATGTTATCATTCATAATGAGGCGACGGAACGTGGCAGGTCCATGGCCTCTAACATACATGGTCTCTGCCTCCAGTTCGTGTATCCTAGCATTTCTCAGCAGATATTTCGGATGGAGTGCTTCCACCTGTCCCTCGACCTAGCAACTAGTTTTTCTGTTTTGTTATTCAGCACTTGCTTTGGGATCTCGTCCTCATGCATTCTGTGTACGTGTCCATCCCATTTGAGTTTACTCAACTTATTTATTGTTGCTATGTCGGCGTCGTCATAGAGTTGGTATATTTCATCATTAGAACGCATTCTCCAGCCTCCTTCCTCACTTTTAGGCCCATAGATCTTTCTCCAAATTTTCCTTTCGAAAATATTTACCAAACCCTCCGTTTTTTTAGAGAATGTCCAGGTCTATGCTACAAATGCTAGTACCGGGCGTATTAGGGTTTTGTAAGTTATTACCTTTGTGCGGAGATAGTGTTAGGTCACTCTCTCCGAAATAACAGCAGCATTCTCGGAGATGAAGAATAATAAATCACCTGGGGACGATGAAATCAGCATAGAAGCAATCAAACTGGGAGGATACAAGTTACATTCTCTACTCAAAGTGCTCTTCACCGAATGTCTCATGAGAGGAATAACGCCCTCAGAATGGAACAATGCAACAATCATCGTCCTGCATAAAAAGAAAGACATTACCGACCTTGCAAATTACCGACCAGTCAGCCTGCTGTCACATATATTTAAGCTGCTCACAAGAATAATCACGAAGAGAATAACTGTTAAGCTAGAATCAAACCAACCAAGAGAACAAGCCGGATTTAGATCAGGGTTTGGCACAAACGACCACCTCCAAGCCCAAAAAACCTCATAGAGAAAATGATAGAATTTACCAAGCCACTGGTCCTAATATTCGTTGATTATGATAAGGCGTTTGACTCTATGGACTAACACGAAATCCAAAAATCATTAGCTGAATGCCGTGCAGATCAACGGTATACCAATATCATCAGACACAGATACAAAAATGCCACAGCATCTGTCCGACTCCACAACGATACGGGAAGATTTAAAATAGCCAGAGGTGTTCGACAGGGTGATAATATCTCCCCGCGACTTTTTACTAACTTACTCGAATACATGTTTAAATCTATTGATCTGCAACACCTAGGCATTAACTTAAATGGGGAATACCTCAATTATCTCAGATTTGCAGACGAGATAGTCATTAAAGCGGATAGCATCGACCAGGCAAAAATGATGATACAACGCCTAAATATAGCCTCACGCAAAGTGGGACTAAAGATCAACTTTTCAAAAACTCAGTTGATGACCAATCTTGTACTGAGTGATAGTATAACCGTAGATGGAGTCGGAATCAAAGTAACAACCTCATATAAATACCTAGGGCATTAATTCCGCATACATAGAGATAACCAAACGTGTGAAATACCAAGACGAGTAGGATTAGCTTGGGCTGCATATGGGAAACTGAAACCAATATTTAAGTCAAACTTACCCACCTGTTTGAAAGAGTTAGAGTCTTCGATCAATGCGTCCTCCCCGTCTTAACATACGGTATAGAGACATCAACAGTAGCAAAGACGGTAATCAATAAGATCAAGGTAACACAACATGCAATGGATAGATCCATGTGGGGATTATCCCTTAGAGAACGAATCCCTAACACCGAAATCCGGAGAGGATCGGGAGAGATGCAATAAAACGAATATCAACCTTTAAGTGGAACTGGGCAGGGTACATTGCGAGAATGAAGGACAATCGATGGACCAGACGAATATTGGAATGGAGACCAAGACATGAAGCCCTCCGGAACAGAGGACGCCCACCTGCAAGATGGTCCGATGATGTCAAATGTATCCATACAAATTGGATGCAAGCAGCGCAAGTCCGATAGAAGTGGAAGCAGTCACGGTAGGCCTGTGCGCCTGCGGATGTTTTTATCTCCGAAAAATGTTGAAAGTGAAAAGTAGTCTTGCTTAGCTTTTCTTATGCGTTCTTTTACTTCGACTGTCTCATCTCGAGTTTTGATTAATGTGGCACGTAGGTACTTGAATTTGCATACTGATTCGATGTTGTGGTCTCTTATCGAGACGTTTTGGCTGAGTCTTCGAATACTGCGTGATTGTACCTATATTTTTGTTTTGTTTTCATTTATGACTAGTACAACTTTTTATCTGCATCTTTCATGCATATGTACACTTCTTTGGCCGTCCGGAGGTCTCTGGCCATTATGTTTATGTCGTCTGCGTTTCCTACTGAATGCCTCGATGTGTTCAGTAGTGTGCTCTTTGTGTCCACTGGTAACTTCCTCGAGTGCCACGTTGAATACCGTCGCCTTGCTTTAAATCTCGGAGTGTGGTTACTGGCTGCGTCAGGTTGCTCTTCACTTTCACCTGTGAGGTCGTTTTTCCATTGTTACTTTAATGAGTCGAAGTTATATACTTTGGTGTTTTGGAGTATTCTAGTTCTTTGCCCTCCCAGGATACGTTTAGTATGTTGCGAGCCTTGTGGGTATTTAAATGGAAAATTTACTTAGTTTAGTTAACTTTAGTTTAGTTTTAGTTAACGTTAGTACTTAAGTTTAGTTAACTTACTTGGGTTTCTGATGGGTTCGGTTTTAGCGAGTTTTTTTCGATAGTATTTGATCATAGTTTCCATTACGTCTTGCAGTCTTACCGAAATAGTATTCCCTCTATTTCCCCGAATGTTTGACCTTAAACTGTGACAACTAGGTTGCCAGCGTACACGTAGTGTTTGGCGTTTTCTGTTATGGGCTGGTGCGTTGGTGTACATATTAAATAGAGCGGGGGCAAAAACACTTCCTTGTGGGAGACCATTTCTTTGAATTCTCCAGCGGCTTTTTTTATTTTGAAGTTCCACATAAAACCATCTATTTTGGAGTATTGATTGAACTGCTTTCGTTGGTTTAGTGTATCGTAGCCGGCTGTGAGATCGATGAACACAGCTCCTGTTATTTTTATATTTTGTAAACCCTACTCTATGCGTTCTGTGAGATTTAGTACCTGACCAGTGCATGATTTTCCAGGTATGAAGCCTGCCTGTTGCGTACTAACAGAGGGTCTAAGTGTTTCTGAATTCTCTGGAGAATTAGCCGGTTATAGAGTTTAAAGAGATGGCATAGCAGTGATATTGGGCGGTAGCTGTTTGGCAGATCGTGATTCTTCCCAGGTTTGGGTATGGCCTTAATAAATAACCAATTACCTTCCCTCTTCTCCACATTTTGGGTATTGTGTATGATTTCAAACAGTTGTTGAGAAGGGCCAATAGCCAGGTTTTAGTTTTCCCGCTAAAATGCCTCCTGCGTAGTTCTCTATAGCACGTTATGTGTGTATAGCGCGTTATCCGTCCCCTGTGTATTTATCTGTAGGCTTAGTTTCTTCTTTCCACTGCCTATTTGCATTCTCCGTCGTATAATTCGCGGTTATTTTTGTTTGGCACAGTTCCTAAGGCGCTCTCAGTTGCGTGAAGAATGTTAATTGTGAGATTCTCCCCCTTTCGTTCTCCCACTATTTATCTTTCATTACATTAAAATTGTGATGTTAACTCTCATAAAAACTTAAGAGCTTAAGAAATAGGAAATTGCGCTGATGAAAACAAAAGCAATAAAATGTGGACAAAGAATTTCGTAGCCGATTTTCGATACCGATTCAGTTAGTGTGAATTCTTAAAATGAATACGATGGTTGCGACTGTTACTTCGTAGTAATTCATACTTACATTGAATTGTGATTACAACTTACAATTCAATGTGAATCCTTAATGTTTTATTTGCTATATGCGATTTCATGAAAATAAATCTAATAATAATGTATTTTCTTATAAAACAAGATTTTGTGTGTCCTGATGTAGATATTAGAAGGAAAACAGTTAAAGAATTACTAGAAAATCTCACTTCAATAAACAAGTTTAGAGTTTAGTAACTTCCAAATATAACTGAAGCAAGTTTAATGTTATCCCTAGAAATAGTAAAAGCGGGCGAATCAATTATTTACAGACGTCCAATTTAAAAATTAAATTAATCTATTCCAATATATTTCGTTCAGTGGCTTCCAAATATAAGTTTATGAACTTCTAAAAATAACTGAAGCAAGTTTAATGTTAATGGATAATAAATGAATTCTTCTGAATCAATTTATTATCGATTGCTGCGTCAGGTTTAAATATATCACATTTTCCGCTCGTGAAGAACTTGATGTATTATCACGTGGAAAACATCCGGCGGGTAAAAATATTTTAGAAAGCTTGGTAACATTTTTACGAAATAAACATAAAAATATTCTTTGAGCATCATGCATTGCACCGATGCCACTGTATAGTACAAGAAAAAAAAACAAATATAAAACGTATGTCAAATTATTTTCCATTCATATTTCGGAAGCAATTATTTAATGGGTGATATATAATTGCACTTAACATTTGATAGCAAGCACTGTATACACTCACTCACGAATTTTATAAATTTACAGCATAAAAATGATAGAATGCACTTCTAAAGTCTACCACATTTAAATTTAATTATAATATGCCAAGTCACTTTTTTGAATATAAATTACTATACTATTATTTCAAATATCAATCTCTGTCATCAAAAATAATACGCCATAATATATAATAGAACTAGCTATAGCCCACGGCTTCACACGCGTGGATTTTCGAAGTAGAGATTATTTCAACGTCATGACCAATTATTTGCCGCAGACTTAAATTGCCTCGAAGTCAGCTTTGCAATCATAATCTATTACACAGTTAACAATACATGATTTTTATGGCGGGTTCTTTCTTCTGTCCAGAGTAACTGTTCAGAGTAAGTAGGATGGTGGTGAAACTTACAAGCGTTCCAGCAGATCCAGTGGCTTGAACCTTTTCAACCTCTTGGTTACCAGGTTCCTATCCAGTAAGCTTGAGGCCAGTTGGTTTGGGTGGTTTGCGAGTCTCATTTCGTAGCCCTGGCAAAGTAGTTGTATTTCTTCTTTAATGGTGCGAATGTTGAGATCTCTGTGTATCGCAGTATTAGAGATATACCATGGGGCGTCCAATAAGAGTCTAAGAGTTTTAGACTGGAATGTCTGTATGATATTCAGGTTCGAGTTGCTGGCAGTTCCCCATAACTGTATATCATATGTCCACACAGGTTTTATAATGGATTTGTAGATAATAATTTTATTATGCAGAGTGAGTTTGGACCGCCTGCCATTTAGCCAGTACATTTTGCGGAGTTTAAGATCTAGTTCTTTCCTTTTTGTCTTGATGTGCTTGGACCATATCAGCCTCCTGTCCAGGTGCAATCCGAGGTACCTCACGTTGTTAACACTTGACAAAGGCTGGCCGTATAAATTTACAGTTGGACAGTTCCCTCGTCTCATGGTGAATGTTGTGGGCACAGACTTAGTATCTCTTGCTTTTATTCGCCACTTGTCGAGCCAATTTTCAATGTCTTTGAGTCCCTTTTGGAGTATTTTCGAATCCACTTCTAGGTCCTCGTGCATAGCTAGTATTGTCGTATCGTCCGCAAACGTTGCTACATTCGTTTTGTTTCTTACAGGCAGATCTGCTGTATACAGTGTATACAGTAATGGGGGGGGCTTTAAAAGGGGGGCTTTGGGGGTTCAAACCCCCACCCCCGAAATATGCAAACCCGTTAAAATTGGTGCATTTCTGTTACTGACCACCACCCCAACCCCCCTCCCGAAACTAAATCCTGATTATTAAAACCCCCTCCGAAACTAAATAATGGCTACGCCCATGCGAAGGACACTTCCTTGTGGTACCCCAGTTGTTTTGTAGTGAGTGTGCTATTTTTGAGACGACTTAAAGTTAAAGTGGGGAAGAAAACATACTTTATGAGGAATATTCACAATTCCTATTTTCCCAGCATGTTCATTTTTGACATTCAGGAGTATATGGGTCTGTAGATATAGTTTATATCAGTCAAATTAATGCATGTGAACTAAGGTAATCAAAAAATTATAATCTTGTGACGAATAAGAAGACCATATTGAGATAGACCGTAAGTAAGGCACTCGAATATTAGTATTACCACAATCATGCGGATTATATAGGGTCCTTCCTTAAGCGCTTCCTATCTTTAAATTTAAATAAAACGAAATAATTAAAACAAATTTTGTTTGAAAGGCCTATCGATGCCATTATGTATGGAATATAATATCCTGCAAATGTCCGTCGCAGCTTCGCAGGGTGACGAGCATCCGAAATATACAATTTTTTGAAACATTTCGTTGGTGTCCATATTATCCAATTCAGGCCAAATAAGTTGATAATTGTCGAACTGTAGCGCTCACCGTTGACGGCGATGGCCGTCGTTCTCAACGAAAGATTGACCGATGACTCCACCAACCAAAAATCCACGCCAAACCGTGACTTTTCCGGGATGCATTAGAAGCTTTTGGATTCCATGTGGATTGGTATCGTCCCAAATTCGACAATTTTGTGATAACAATTTTGTTGTGTAATTGTTGTGTAAAATTCGCTGCGTCCGTAATCGGATTTACAAAAAATGGTGATACACGTTTTTCTTTCAACTTATTAAAAGCGATATATAGCCTGAATATATAAATATTCAATATGTTCACAGCTATATATTATTAGGTTTTAATAAGACTACAAAACAAATCTCATGTTAAAACCACTACTTCTCTTGGTAATGCTAAACCGGATATTGAATTATACAACATATATTTGCATGGTATAACATATTAAAATGGTTTGAGCTGTGAGTTATAATTAAAAAAATTACTATGTTCTCTAATTCTCTAATAGACTAATTACATAAATAAATATAATAACTAGTACGATTAGTATAGTACTAGTGATTATATTTATTTATGTTATTAGACAAATAGTGAATTACAGATTACACATATTAATGGAAACTCACATATTAATTTTTCCCATTTTTAAAGTTAGTCAGTTAGTTAGTCAGGCAATTACATTTATATATAAACATAGATTGTACCAATAATAATAAAAATAAATAAAAATAATAAAATACTATTTTAATCATCTTTGATTAATTATATATTCGGTCACACTAGTCAACTGCTTTAATTTAAAAAAAACTACAAACTCCTAAAATTTGTTTGGATTTGTGGGGGACGACTCCTCTTTCTCTTTCCGCTTTAAGGTTTTAGTTTCATTTTGGCTTCTTTGCCTAGGCGTATCAAAATACATATGCAATGTTTGCACATTATCATGAAAAAAAATCGAGTTGCTTTTAGGATCCTCAGTTATCAGCCAATCTTTAATATAATCTATAGGCTTGTAGTCTTAACAAAACTTTAAACTTTTAAGCAATTTTAACACATTTTTTTCCATTTTGCGTCTATAATGAAGTCAATAAAGCACTTATATGGGTTCGTTAATGGCTCGCCGAGTGCGATACAGTTTTTTTTTTTAAAATAGTATAAAAAATTCGTTCACAGGGCGTTTTTCGCACTTGTTCATTAGAATCTTAAATATGGACGCGTGCTGAAAAATGGCGCCTATTGAACTGGTTCTTTAATATACTATTATCTACTCGCAGACCAAAATGAACACAATAATAAGTAAATTATTTTATGTAAAAGATGCCATTATTATGATCGAGTGTAATAGAATCCAAATTGTGCGTGGAAGTCCAATGTAAATCAAATGTAGTTTCATTATTAAACGATTTCTGTTTGTTTTTACTATGGCAACAACTCCTGTCACTAAGCAAAAAACATAGACCGGCAATTTTACACAGAAACTGTACCATGTCACCGGCAATTTCTGTAATTAAATATGAAAGTAAAAAATTTCTTTTCCTTCTAAATAAACTCCAATAATTTTATTTATACTGAATGAAATTAAATTAAACTTTGGACATATTTTTTAAATAAATTTTTAGATATATTTTTGTTTGGTATGATAACCAGTATGGCGTATCATATGCCTGTAATGGCACACAACAGGTTTTGCGGATATATCTCGTTTCGCTGCGCTTTCGTTTTGAAGAGCATACTCTACACCTTCCACTTGGATTTGTTTTTACGCCAGTGACTATTTGTACTGAAACGTGGTCACTCAGTTTTCCTGAAAGCCTAGAAGGTGTATCTTTGTAAGGAGCTTTTTGGAAGTACTAGAACTGTCGGGCTGGTGTGCTGTATTCATTTGAATTTACAGATATCCATTTCCAAGCTGTGACTTTTATTTTGAGACTTTTTAGAGTAAATTTTGAATGTTTTATGCAACATACAATTGATTAACAAGAATGCTGTTTTTTATACTACTTTATAATTCTTTTATAGGAAATGCTGTTCGCCAAATTCTGATCTGCACGGTCGACTCTTATCGTGTGTTTATTGTATTGTATTGTGCACAAAGGTTCTGTATATTTTTTATTACGCTTTTCGATTGATATCATAGACGTATCATGAATAGTTGATATCATGCGCATCAATCTTTAATCTTTCCATGTGAGAAGAATGGATCTTTTTAGTATAAAAGTTATTTGCCATCTTTGAAGTTTCTTGGACTTTCTCTTAGTACCTTTGACAAGCAATTTTCTTTTCTAATAATATATCAGCTGTAGAAACGTTGTTGTAGTAATTATGTTGATATACATGATGCCTTTGGTGACGGGGTAGTGTGTGGAGAAAAGAAAAATAACAAACCCGGAGACGATGTAACTTTTTATTGCGCGTCACGTGACGCGTGCCGGTTTTGATGCGAGTTGTGGAAGTTGTCTCTGATGTTCTGCTGGAAGTTGTGTTCACTGACGTTCTGCTGGAAGTTGTGTCTGGATGTTGTTTCGAAGTTGTCTCTCGAAACTTTCCCTTTGTCACTCCCGTCCCGTCCTTTTATCCCTCGGTCAAACGCATCTTCTCTCTGGTAACTTTGGTGGGAGAGGTTTTTCGTTGTCCCGATTGGTTGTTCGTTCTTCCCTCCTATTGGTGCTGACGCCAAGTAAGAGGGAGGAAAAATCGGTATTGTTTGACCGGGTGGTTGGCATTGTTTGATCAGCTGGTTGGTATTGTTTGATCGGCTCCAGCCCGCTCATAAAACGGTCTGGGCCATAAAACGATTAAGAAAAACCCGACCCTATCGGCTTTGTTTGATCAGCTCCAGCCCGCTTATAAAACGGTCTGGGCCATAAAACGGTTTAGGAAAAACCCGAACCTGTGCAACTCATCTTGTCAATAATGAGTCCCTACAGGACCCCCCTGCTAGTGATTAACGATACAAGTGCATAATTTACAAAGTTACAGGGTTTATCTCAAACCGGCCTGGTAAAATTCGGTGAATCTAACGCGGCGTCCTGATCTTGTTCGGAGGCCTGGGTCGGTGTTGGGAGTCACAGGTTGGGGTGCAAGCGATGGTGCTGGTGCTGGCGCTGGTTGCATGGGAGCTTGGGTTCCGCCCGCGTCGTCCGGAGGGTCGTCATCGGAGTCGCTCTCCAGCTCTGGTTTTTCGATGTTCTCGTCGATGATGTACGCAGGTTTGAGTCTATCGATCGTAACTGGTACGTGTCTTCCCCGCATCAAGAGAATGAAAACCTTGTCAGTGCGAGAAATTACTTTGTACGGACCATCATACGGCAGTTGGAGAGGTCCGTTTGGTGCGTCGTGGCGCACAAAAACGTGGGTAGCAGTGACGAGATCCTTAAAGACGAAGATTCTGCGCTCAACGTGCCTGGACCCACTGACTGTACGGAATGTCTCGAAGCGTTGACGAAGTTCCTTCACGAATTCAGCGGAGTTGTCGACCTCTCGGATCGCCCGGGATACCAGGAATTCTCCGGGAAGGCGAAGGGGCTGACCGTAGACCATCTCGGCTGTTGTCGCCTGTAGGTCGTCCTTCCAAGCTGCACGTATGCCAAGTAGCACCGTTGGGAGCGTTTCAGTCCACCGAGTAGCCTGCAAGCACTTGATGGAGCTTTTTAGCTGCCGATGAAAACGTTCGACCATGCCATTGGCCGCTGGGTGGTACGCCGTTGTGTGCAGGTGCGTCGTCCCTAGGAGTTGGTTGAGGCAGCGGAACAGGTGGGACTCGAACTGCCTGCCTTGGTCGGTGGTGATCCGGAGAGGTGTGCCAAAACGTGCAACCCAGCTGTTGTAGAAAGCGCGGGCAACGGTTTCGGCTTCCTGGTCCTGTAGAGGGATTGCCTCCGGCCATCGCGAGAAACGATCAACGCAGGTTAGGCAGTACCTGTATCCCTGCGAGTACGGCATGATGATCAGGTCCAGATGAACGTGCTCGAACCGGCGGGAAGGTGCTGCAAATGAGCCGACTGGAGCGGATACATGCCTGGTGACCTTGGATTGCTGACACTGGATACAAGCTCGTGCCCAGGTGCGACAGTTCACGTTGATGGAGGGCCAAACGTAGCGCTGTGTCATCATTTTCGTTGTTGCCCTGATCCCAGGATGAGACAGCCCGTGGATGGCGTCGAAGGCTGCCCTGCGGAACGGCGTCGTGAGAAAAGGCCTGGCAGTGTGTGTTTTGACGTAGCAGAAGATCGCGGCGTCTGAACCCGGAATGCGGATTTGTCGCAAGTCCAGCTCGGAGCTGTCATCTTGCAAGAGTCCTTGAAGTTCCTGATCTTGTTGCTGCGATGTCGCCAGAGCCTCGAAGTCCATTGGAACAGTGATCTCGTCGACCCTGGATAGAGCGTCGGCGACGACGTTGTCTTGCCCCGCGATGTGCCTGATGTCGGTTGTAAATTGGCTAATCAAGTCCAGGTGACGGAATTGGCGTGGCGAGCATTTGTCGGACTTCTGGCGGAAGGCGAAAATTAGCGGCTTGTGGTCCGTGAGGATGGTAAACGGACGGCCCTCGACCATATGCCTGAAATGCTGAACTGCACAGTAAATCGCTAGGAGCTCCCGATCGTATGCGCTATATTTATTCTCGGAGCTACTAAGCTTCTTTGAAAAGAATCCAAGCGGCTCCCAATGATCGTCGACTCGTTGTTGAAGGACTGCGCCTATGCTGTAGTCCGACGCGTCGCACACCAGAGACAGGTCTGCGCCGGGTCGAGGATGCGCCAAGAGTGCTGCGGTGGCCAGCTCCTCCTTGCACTGCATGAAGGCTGCCTCGGCTCCGTTGTTCCACTGAATCGGCGTGCTCCCCTTGATGTTACCTTTGAGAAGGTCGTTGATGTTCGCCTGTGTTTTAGCAGCCCTGGGTAGAAACCTTCGATAAAAATTGAGCATCCCCAGGAACTGCCGTAGTCCTTTGGCAGTCTTCGGCTTCTCATATTCTCGGATCGCGGCGACTTTTTCGGGAAGCGGTTCTGTTCCTCTCTCGGAGACGCGGTACCCTAGAAACTGTATGGTTGCCGCGCCGAAACAGCACTTGTTGGGGTTGATCACGACACCAAACTGCTGCAAGCGTTCGAACAGGATTTGCAGATGACCACGATGCTCCTCTTCGGACGATGATGCCACCAAGATGTCGTCTATGTAAGCGTAGCAGAAATCCAAACCGCGGAGGACTTCGTCGATGAACCGCTGGAACGTTTGCGCGGCGTTTCGCAACCCGAAGCTCATGGATGGAAACTCGAATAATCCAAATGGTGTGGTAATGGCCGTTTTAGGAACGTCTTCTTCCGCGACTGGAATTTGGTGATATGCCCTTACCAAATCGATCGAGGTGAAGATCTTCTTCCCATTAAGTCTTCGATGTGGCGCACCGGGTAACGATCCGGGATGGTGCGTGCGTTGAGGGCCCGATAATCACCACAGGGACGCCATTCGTCGCCTTTCTTTGGCACCATGTGCAAAGGTGAAGCCCAACTGCTCTTAGATGGGCGGCAAATGCCCAACCGCAGCATGGACTCGAACTCCTTTCTGGCGTTCAACAGTCGGTCCGGGGCAAGTCGACGCGGTCTTGCGGCTTCAGGTGGTCCGGGCGTCGTGTGTATGTGGTGGACGGTGCTGTGTTTCACTGTTGGTGCCTTGCCTGCTCCGTCGGGTCGCGTGATTTCTGGGTAGCGCTGCAAAAGCTCGTGATATTCAGAATTTCCGATGACGATTTTGACACTTGCGATGTTACCCGAACTCGGCCTATTTCCGGTCGTCTTGACTTGCGTCAGGCTATCTACGAGATGTTTGTTTCGCATGTCTAACAGCAGGCCGTAGTGAGCCAGGAAATCGGCGCCAATAATCGCGCGTGTTACGTCCGCGATCACAAGGTTCCACGTGAAGTCGCGTCTCAATCCGAAATCCAATGTCATTGTCACTGAGCCGTACGTCGCAATCGGCGTGTTGTTTGCTGCGGAAAGTTCGTAGTTCGTCTTTGTCCGGCGACCACGCACAAGTTTACGGGGAAAAATACACAGATCCGAACCAGTGTCTATCAGAAATTTCGTGCCGCTAATGCGATCTGGCACGAACAAGCGGCGTACGTTTGGGCAGTCATCGCTTGCCGCCATAAGCGATGATCCGCTTAGTTTCCCAAACGCGCGGTGAAGACGGCGTTTAACTCGCACGGGGGCCTGCATTTGCGCGCACTGTCACCGAACGTGTAATGGTACCAGCACATTCCGTCGTACTGGACCGGAAGGCGAGAACCTGAGCGGTTGCGGTTCGACGGTGACCGATCCGAGCGGTCTCGACTGATTGAACGGCTGCGGCGCGCTTGCTGGAGCTCTGACCTAATGGCCGAGATTTCCCGTCGGTTGTCTATCTGCACCTCCGCCAATTGTCGTTGGAGGCCGGCCAATTGCTCTAAGATCTTCGACTCGAGGGAAGATGACACTGCGGATACCTGGTTTCGCGGCTGTAGGGTCCCGATCGAGTCCAAAACGTTGTCCGCGATCCTGGCCAACTCGTCGAGGGAGGTGTTTTCTTGCTGCGTCGCTAGGCAGGCCCGCACGACCGGGTTGAGGCGGTCCATCCAGAGGGCCTTGGTGATGTCCTGGGCCCCGTGTTCGCCGGCAAGTAGCTGCAGCTGTCGCAAAAATTGTGACGGAGTTCGGTCGCCGATGTCCTCGCGCTCCAACAACTGCCGTGTCCGTTGTTGCTGTGTTTTTCCGAGTCTCCTGATAAGTTCGTCCTTCAGCTTCTGATACGGGTCGTCGGCTTCCTTTGGTGGGTCGAGAAGTAGGTCGCGGATCTCCTTAGCGTACCGCGGCTCGAGCGACGTACCGACGTATTCGAACTTCTCGGTACTGGTAGTGATACCAGCGTTTGTCAATGCCCAATCAGCTAGTTGGAACCAGAGGTCCGGGTCCTCTGGTAGAAATGCGGGCAGTCTCACACGCGCCCCGTTGGAGTGGTTATTCGCCATAGCTTGTCGCGAGTGTCTTGGCGCACGTTGCTACCACCGTCTCTTGTAAAATATGTAGATCACGTCGGGGTCACCACTTTGGTGACGGGGTAGTGTGTGGAGAAAAGAAAAATAACAAACCCGGAGACGATGTAACTTTTTATTGCGCGTCACGTGACGCGTGCCGGTTTTGATGCGAGTTGTGGAAGTTGTCTCTGATGTTCTGCTGGAAGTTGTGTTCACTGACGTTCTGCTGGAAGTTGTGTCTGGATGTTGTTTCGAAGTTGTCTCTCGAAACTGTCCCTTTGTCACTCCCGTCCCGTCCTTTTATCCCTCGGTCAAACGCATCTTCTCTCTGGTAACTTTGGTGGGAGAGGTTTTTCGTTGTCCCGATTGGTTGTTCGTTCTTCCCTCCTATTGGTGCTGACGCCAAGTAAGAGGGAGGAAAAATCGGTATTGTTTGACCGGGTGGTTGGCATTGTTTGATCAGCTCGTTGGTATTGTTTGATCGGCTCCAGCCCGCTCATAAAACGGTCTGGGCCATAAAACGATTAAGAAAAACCCGACCCTATCGGCTTTGTTTGATCAGCTCCAGCCCGCTTATAAAACGGTCTGGGCCATAAAACGGTTTAGGAAAAACCCGAACCTGTGCAACTCATCTTGTCAATAATGAGTCCCTACAATGCCTATAACCAAAAGACTGCTGCAAGAATGATAAAATAATTTTTTGTATTTTTTGTCCTCCACCCAAAAAAAAAGTTACAAATGTACCCAGACTCACTTTCAAAAACCATTTTCAGTAAAATACCGTATTTTGAAGTTTTTGCCGGATTATATGTTCTGAAGCTGAGACGCCCTCTTCATGATAGAATTGCTTCATCAAGTGATAATTGCTGTTTCCGTACAATTTTTGGGAATAAGGCAATCCAATAGAGGGCAATTTTACAAAGTCTGTCCCTTCTAGATTCATTTTGTACATTATCACTGAGATGGAAAAATGTAAGGATTTGCTCACTTACCTCTTTCTGCTCATAGTTTTAGGGAATATTGGTAATTCAACCAAAGGATCCGTTGACCAGTAATCTTTCCAACATCCTTTCTTACTTTGTCCTATCAACATCAGAAACCCAAGAAACTTTATCATATCGCTTGTTGTAACTTCCGTCCATGGTAAAGTTTCAGTAAAAATTTTATACAATTCTTTCATTTGGAAATGGCATAAATTGGTTTCAGAAACCACCAAATAAATATTCGTTATTAAAAAATAAATCCGTTACTTCACTGATGCACGGTGTATCACTTAATTTTGCGAGTATATCACTTTGCGAGTCAAAGAAAGATTTTTTTCCCGAATTGTATCAGCTTTCAAATAAATATTTGTGTGTGACAGCAACGTCAGTACGATCTGGCTGTGTATACTCAAAAGCCGACAAACTTACCAAATATAGAAGCTGCAGGTTGAACAGTACAAACATAACACATGTTCCTAAATAATATTTCATTTTAGTTTCTAATAAATACGTCGATTTAAACAAGCTTTATTTTTCGACAACCTAGTTTGTGCTAAAAATAAAAAAAACTTGTCCGAAAATTTTGAAATTGTGTGGCCTATCACTACTAAAAAACTTGGATCTGTTTAGTCATTCCCAAAGAAAAAAATCTAGCCAAGGTACTAAGAGAGGAAGTATTGCACACGAGTGCGACTATTGTTACTCTATTATGCCCATTTTGACACCGCTGTCGACTACTCACGATCATTACTACGCTCTTACTCATGAGTACTAACCGTTTACGGGTACAACAAGGATTCGATCATTGTTACTCGATTATGCCCATTTTGAGATTGCCGACGACTACTCACGATCATTCATCACTCTTGCAGATGAGTACTAACCAATTACGGACACTCAAATGATTCGATTTTTGTTCGCAAATGAGTACCAACTCCGAAGTTACCTGTTGGCAGAGGTCATGTGAAAGAGGTCAAGGAGAGATTGCGTCCCCTCAAATGAGAAATAATACCGAAAGAGTTCTATTCATCTAACTTCACATACAGCGAATCAAATCGGATCAAATTTATCCAGAGTTCTTAAAGAATGCAGGTGAATCAACTAAAAGATGGCTACTATCCTTCTATAATAACAGCATGCACACAGGGATTATCCCTAAGACACTAAAAAAGGCAACAGTGGTGGTTATTGTTAAACCTGGCAAGGATGGTACGGACCCATCACACTACAGACCGATATCGCTGCTCAGTATGACTTACAAGTTTCTGGAGCGCCTTATACTGAACCGGGGAAAAAATGCTCTGGATAGTGATTATCCAATAGAACGGGGCGGGGTTTTGACCCAACCGAGGTTGCTGCAGTGTTGACACTAACTTCGCTTGTACAGGCAGGTTTTTAACGTAAAATGAAATCTGCAGCGGTGTTCGTAGAGGTAGACCTTTCAGCGGCATACGATACAATTTGCTCCAAAAGTTTGACTATCTTGTGTCTAAAACTGCTGAAACTACTAGAGAATATGTTAGCTAATCGACGTTATAAAGTATTGATGGGCGACAGAGGAAGCGCACACTAAACAACGGGCTGCCATAAGGTTCAGTCCTTGTACCTACACTTTTAAAACTGTATGTAAGTGATATCCCCGAGACGACTGCATTGTAATTCCAATACGCCGATGATATTGCAAGCGTATACCAACAGAGGTTACTGTCTGCGAGAAAGCGCTAGCTGAAGATCTTCAGAGTTTAGGAGCGTATTTTGGGAAATGGAGGTTGAAACCTAACCTATGTAAAACAGAAATGGCGCTATTCCAGCTAGATAACCGCATCCCTTGACCTCAATCTTTACTTGACGATTAAGGTGGAGTTTCAATAGCAGACACTCATCAACAATCGAAACCCCAAATATTTAGGTGAAACGCTCAACCGGTCACTTAGTTACAGAAAACACCTAGAGAATACAGTGGCAAAGTTATGAACCAGATACAATATCATACATAAGCTGGCTGGGTCCGGATGGGGATCTAATGCCAAAACGCTGCGAATCGCCTCACTGTGACTTGTATACTCCTCCCCAGAATATTGTGCATCTGTCTGGTGTCGCAGTGCACACTTTCGTAAGGTCGACGTTCAGCTAAACTGTACTATGAGACACATTACTGGCACCGTAAAACCTACACCGACAGAATGGCTGCCTGTTCTATAAAATATTGCACCGGACCTAAGGAGACGTGCTGCCACGCTAAGGGAATATGAAAAGGCCATGGGAAACGAATCCCTTCTAAACGATATTCTACAGGAGGAAAACATATGAGGAAAACATATCTGACAGGTTAAGGTCAAGAAATCCATTCAGGAAAGATGTAAGAAAACTACTTGACGGTAATTTCTAAATCGATACTACCTCCACGTAGTATCGATTTAGAAATTGGGAGGAATTGGGGGCAATTGGGATTTGGAGTTTGGGGATTTGGAGTGCACATAACAACCAACTGATATCTGACCCGACTGCCACGCCGCGTGGCTTCATCTTGAAACGACGCGAATGGAGAATCATTAACCGAATTCTAACCGGGGTAGGCATATATGCCCAACTGATGCACCGCTGTGGTGTACGATCCGAAACAATATGTGACTGTGGAGCGGCTGACCAAACAATTGCTAACATCATAGATGAATGTCCATGTCCAATGAGCACTATGACAGCTCTCTTCAGTTCAATTATCGGAATTGACACCAGAAGCAATTTGTTGGCTGATCAATTTGCACATAGATTTGTGACTGTGATAAATGTAATACATTATATTTTTATGAATGTTTATACCCACCTTGTTATATTTATGTGCCATACGATAATAATAATAAACCAACCGATTACGAGTACTATCATGATTCGATTATTGTTACTCGATTATATCCATTGAACGATATTACCCATTGAGCAAGTGATAATTGCTAGGAATTCGACTATGCGGTTGGGGAAACCTGCAACAAGATATGAACCACCAAGCAATCAAAGCTGCAAAGATATCAGGATGCTTGCGCCACGCTATATGCAAGAACAACATGCTTTAAATACTCGGCAAAACTTGAATCTACAACGCTTGCATATGTCCCATCTTAACGTATGCGGCAGAAATCCTAGCGGACACGGTAATTACCAAACATGCTATTATAACAACAGAGATGCAAACATTAAGAGCCATCAGTGGGCACACACTTCGGGATCGAAAACGAAACACCGAAATCAGAAAGGAACGTGGGGTGGAAGATGTTGTACGCTGCACTTGGAAAAGAAGAAGAATGTGGACCGAACATGTCGCGAGAATGGATGAGCACAGAATTGCAAAAATCGTCAGAGACGGAAAACCAATAGGCAGAAAAACAACGGACCGACCTCCAAAAAGGTAGAAAGACAGTTGGACTATGTCACAGGAGAAGCGTCAGGATAATGCAGGCGATGCTGCCTAAAATATTAAGAAGAAGAAGATTATGCCTATTTTGAGAGTGCGGACAACTACTCACTATGATTCATCACATTTGAACATGTACTAACCGATTGTGGGTACTAAAATGTTTTGCTTACTGTTGCTCGATTATGCCCATTTTGAGACTGCCGACAACTACTCACGATCAATCATCAGTGTTGCAGATGAGTACCGATACGGGTAAAAATGATTCCGTTTTTGTTACTCGATTATCACGTTACCCACGCCCGATTCGGATTTCCAAGATCATTGTGATCATTCGTCACTCATGCACACGGGTGATAATCAAGTACTCGAATGAATTATCTCCAGTCCGAGTGATAATTCACCAATCGTCCTCACGAATCGAGGTATAATCGATTCTCACATCTATTGTCTGATGATCCAATGCACAGGGTAACCTTGACACATTAGTTTGTATGTTGCATCTGCTTACACTCTTTTATTTTTATTTACATAATGCATTAATCGCAAAAATAAGGAATTTCAAGTTTTGTGTTATTTTAGCTACTTTATCTATAATGATTATCTAAATGATTATCTATAATGTTGTATGGTTTTACCAATTCAAAACTTGTTGATTATTTTCTAGATGCACCGCCAAATGTAAAACACATGGATGACGTTCATAAAGGGGAATCAAAAGTGCCTTATAATGGCAAAGCTTAAGTTATAGCTTAAGTAGTTTCGACTGTGCTAATATCACATATATTACACTTTGATCTTAGCCATAGGCCGAGAAGCGATAATATCACATATATTGTGTTCCATAAAAAAAATTAAAAAATGAATTATTTTCATTAATATTACCTTTTTTGCACACAGAAAAGTGATGTGTTTACTCCAAATCTAGAGATTACAATTTAGCAAGACACTTTTTATCTTAATTAATCAATAATCCTGAATAGATCTAAAATCTTTATTTCTGGAATTGATATGACCGATCTGTTTCTGAAACTCATGACTCAGACCCGAAAAGAAATTTAATTATAATCTTCAAGGAAATCTTCATTTTATGTCAAATAGAAGCAAATTTCCAGAAAGATGATGTAATAATCTGAGTTTAAAAAGTTCAGACAAGGTCAATTAAGTAACCAATTGTGTAAACACCATTGGACGTGTTTATATGCTGGAATTCTTTTCGAAATTATTTTTCAAATATTTGTCGTTGGATATATTGGGGTTTTCAGTTTCAGTATGTTATGTAAATAGTAACCACACGAGCAGCGTGTCTTATTAAAGGGACACAAGGGACACAGTTACCCTTTATTTCCAAAAAGCAAGACTTTTTTCAACAGTATATCTGAAGTTATGAATAAAAATACGTACCTACTTGATTTTTTTTAAATTCGAAGCGTTGTTTCTCAATCGAATTTAGAAACCTCTTTTCAGATTTACTAAACTAAACTAAGGATTGACATCAGTCGCATTGCGGAGCAATATATTTTTTAATGTGCGGCAATAGAATTAGTTATAGACGGGTTTTATGTTATAATAGTTTGAATTTACAGTGCTCCTCTATCTAACTATCGTTCATTTATAAACTCCACCAAGTCCTATTAAAGGCCAATGAAGGGAAGAATTTCATTATAGCGGGCGACCTTAAAGCAAATACTTTGATATACTCTAATTAAAGTAAACAATTTGTTTTCTGATTAAGATCATTTAATCCGACACCAACAGCAAGAGAAGTCAGCCGTCCAAGAACAGGAACGTGTATCGATAATGTTATACTGAATACAAAACTTAAATACAATATCGACAACTTTAATTACCTAATATCTGACCACTTTGCCAAGGTTACAAACTTGCAAACTAAAAAGGATGAACCGACAGTTCGTAAAAGATTACGAGTCTTTAATGAGGAAAATTGAGTAATCGCCGGGAGCTAATGGAGGAAGTATCGTGGAACGAACTTTATGATATTGAATATAAAGAAATTAACAAACAATGCAATGTCTTCATAGATATATTTTTCGTAAAATTTAATCAAGCATTTCCCCTAATAATATGTGATAACAAACGAGCAACACCACGGATAGTTTCTAATTCCAAACTAACTGATCTGAAAAAACACTTGAAATAACTACGTACAATACTCAGTAGTAATCGTGGACTTAATCGTGGAATTAATCGTGAACTTTACAACAAGCTGTGTGGATTGTATATATTAATATGCCTTGACAAGAAAAACCCATCATTTTAAGCCTTTATTTGACAACCATTACTTTTCAATCGCTTGTTATATAAGTTATATTATGTCTTAGTAAGTACTTTTTTTTCTTCTTCTGTAGCTGTTGTTTGCCCGTTGGGCATAAGTCTCCTTTTTGTCCTCCCACATAGTCCTCTTCTGGGCCGCTTGGTACCAGTTAATTCGTCGTTGCATCGCATCTGTGGTCTTCTTACGTTTCTTCTGTTGTTCCATTGTATTCATCTTATGATTTTTCCGCTCTATTTCTCTTTATTTCTTCCGACATGACCGGCTCACTCCATTTCTGCTGTAGTATTTCATTTATTACGTCCCTTACTTCTGTCTTCTCTCTGATCCAATCGTTCTTTTCTTATCATCCAATCGCTTCTTTTCTTCACAGTGTGTAAATAAACGTTGCCATTAAGTTTTAAATGCTTTTTATTCTCGGCTGTTTTTTCGTCCTTTCAGGTTTTAATTAGTGCGCCAATTAGATAATTTTATGCAATTACTCTAAAAGTTATTGCTGCGGCTAAAAGTTCCCAACTCACTTTTGTTTGTGACAAGTTATTTTTTGTGTTTCGTTTGAAATTCGGATAGATAAATTTCTACACGTTTTTATATCAGAACTCAGGAAATTATCTTCAATAATTAAACAATTAGGGGTTTAATAGACCTGGGGGAACTTGCGGGAAAATTGCTCTGAGCCAACTAATAGAGTACCCCTACTAATAGAGTACAGTTGACCATACTCACAGAGTATGGTCAACATGGCTGACCATGACAAGTTAATCTCTGAATTAAACAAGCTTAATAAGGTAAACTTAATAGAAATTATTCTAACAAAGAATCTCCCAGACAATATAAACGTTAGTGAAGCCCTAAGAACTATCATAGAAAACGAGAAGGAACCGAATCTAGCAGACGAAGTCTCATTACCACAACTTTACTCCGCCGTAATTTACGATAACAAAGTAAGTGAACTTACCCTTAAAACCGACCTTAAAGTCACTTCAAACGAGCTAGAAAGTTCTAAACAGATAATTAAGGAGCTAGAAAGAACAATTTCAAATCTAGAGCTGATAATCTCACTACTTCACAAATATGTAAACAACCCAAATTTTGTGGTTAGACCCGATAACACAAAACCTTCGCATGACGAAAAGCGATGTTGCCGCGCCTCCATTAAAATATAATAATGCAACGGAAAATAATAAAGCGACAAATTCAAAGAAGAAACCTCCTATAAATGATCAAGTAATTGCAAATCCTGCTGCCACTGCCTCTAGTAATAAACCCCATCCAGTTCATGCTCCCGGTAAAGGCAAATTTGTCTCCCCGAATAAGAAAATAACTTCGGGGGCTAAATCCAAATTACAAGCACAAGAAAAGCTGTCCTGGGTGTTTGTTTTGAACTTTGAAACAGATAAAACACCGGAAGACATTCTTGCAAGCTTAAAAGAAGATTATACCTCTTCCAACAAGAAATTTGAAGAAACTTGAATCAAATGAAGGATCCTTTAAAATTGGAGTTCCACCTGAACTCTTTGACGAAATACGAAACCCAGAATACTGGCTCGATGGAATTTATGCAAATAAATTTTTCGCACGGAGAAAACCTATTGGAAATTTTCCTCCGAGAAAATCTCCAAAACCCAATATATACAAGTAGGAAATTCCCATGTCTCCAAGGACGGCGTACGCGATGCATATTTTAGAATATTTTATCTAATTACACAAAGTCTCAGCAACATAGCCGATGAACTCTCCCTTTTTCTTGAGAAGAGCAAGTATGAAATGATAGCAATCTCAGAACACTGGCTGAAGAACGATTGTCTACAAATGACCACTCTAATCAATTATAGTCTACTATCAGCATTCTGTCGCACGAAATACCAACATGGTGGTGTCTCCATATTTATCCGGAATGACATAGAAATAAATTGTGCACCCTTTTAACTCTCCAGGTTTTCTGAAGAGCTGGATGGAGAATTTTGCGGTGCCGTGGTGAAAAATCTTGACTCTCTAGTTATTGCACTTTACAGATCATGTCTCGGTGAGTACAACAATTTTCTAAATAGTCTCGAATCGGTTATTGAGGCGTATTTTGAACAATTTAGTAATATTGTAATATTACGAAATTTTAACATAAGCTTTACTGATGGTGGCAATAATCTCGATGGTCTGGAGATTCTTTACCAGAGTAACTTCGGCATCTTCATCTTGCATCGACAATGTTATCACAAACCTTTCTGATAAGATTTGTTATACGGAGGTCCTAAAGCCAGGTCTTTCGGACCACCATGCCCAACTTATTTCTGTTAATTTCGAAGACGTAACAAAAATGCCGAAAGTACTGTATCATAGGAAATTTACACAGTAACGATTGATGCAATTGTATGACAATCTAAAAAATGCCAGTTGGTCTTTTATTAGCTTGGAAGAGCCGGAATCTGCAGCGCACAAAATGATCGAAATTGTTAAAACTGAAATTGATAAATATTTTCCTGTACAGAGATGTTACTCTAAAGGTCAACCCTTTACTTGGTTTACTGATGAATTACGTGAAATGCGCAGAAAAGTATTCTGAGATTAATTGCAGGCGTATCGGGTTCTCCTCAAGATAAAAAGCTATTTTCTATGTACCGTAGTCTCTACAGAAAAAATATAAAAGAAACCAGACAAAATGTTCGCGAAGTTTTTTTAAGTACTACTGATAATGTTGCAAGAGATGCGTGGAAGTTGATAAATGACGAGCGTAATATAAAACAAAGCCAAATGAGTCACATTCTAAACTCTAATGACTAATAAATACTTTTCAAACATTGGCTCAAACATAGCTAACGAAATCTCTGCGAACATACATACTTCCACGACCATGCATATATTAAATAAATGTCCAGCAAACGTGTCAACCATATTTTTAAATCCCATTCTGCCTAGTGAAGGCAAAAAGTATATGGATAAGTTATCTAACTCTGCAAGCCTTGATGTTCACAACACGAACAGTAAAATTTGCAAGTACTCCCGTAATATATTGGCCAAACCACTCTGTGATCTATTCAATCGATGTCTTGAACATGGCATATTTCCGAGCATTTTAAAAAAGCAAAAGTAGTTGCTGTGTTCAAAAAAGGGAACAGAGATGATATAAGCAACTATCGTCCTATATCGAATATACCAGTGATGGGAAAACTTATGGAGTCAATTATTAAAGAAAGATTCACACTGTTCTTAAAACAGAATAAAATTTTGTCTAGCGCGCAATATGGCTTTAGATCTGGCTGTTCCACTATTAAGGCACTGCCTAAGATAGTCGAAGATGTTTTTTGGGGGACTGGAGAGTGGGAAAGTCACTTCACTTGCGCTGTGTTATCTTTCGAAAGCATTTGATGTGGTGTCACACAAAATTTTGCTTCAAAAAGCGGAGTATTATGGCCCGTGTGGTGTTTCCCTAAGTCTGCTTTCTTCATATCTTTCTGGTAGTTTTCAATGTGTTCGCATTGGAGACAGTGTTTCGAACTATCTTCCGGTTAAGTTTGTCGTACCCCAAGGATCTATCCTTGGGCCACTGTTATTTTTGATTTATATTAACGACCTGCCCATGTATATGAAGCCTATAAATAGTGTTCTCTTTGCGGACGATACCACACTGTACTGTCAGGAGTCAGACTTAGAACGGGCCATGGAAACCACCAAGCTGGCTTTGACCCGCGCGGAATCGTGGTTTGGCTCCAATTTATTTAAACTAAATGATAACAAAACTCAATCCTTGGTGATTTCCAGTAACAACCATGTAACCTCTGGTTCTTCTGCCGTACTTTTGGGGATAACATTGGATGACTTACCTGGGAAGCCCATATAAACTCGATAATACCCAAGCTTTCCTCGACTATCTTTCTCCTAACTACACTTAGCACTTGAACTAAAACTAGCACTTGCTAATTTTAATGCCTTCAACTTACGTTCTGCATACTTTGCATTATTCCACTCCCTGATTTCCTTTGGTATAGTATTGTGGGGAAACTCTGTCGCGGCAATTAAAGTATTTAAACTGCAAGAAAAGCAATCAGGATAGTGTCAAGAGCTGGATATTTAGATCACTGTAAGCCACTCTTTCTAAAGTGCAAAATCATGTCATTACCGTCATTATTTATTTATACCCCCTTGCTTGAGATTCACTCCAAATCGAACATACATGTGACTCATTCATCTGTTCACTGCCATGACACTAGATACAAGGACTATCTGGTCGTACCACAGTTCAGGCTAGTTAAATTTGAAAAAAATTCACCTAAATTAAAATTAAAACTTTATAATAAGCTACCCTCATTCTTAAGGGCCCTTCCGATTCGAGTTTTTAAAAGCAAAATCAAAAGCTTGCTTATAGAAAGTTACTGTTACTCAATCAATGATTTTTTTCCCTTAAACTTTAAACTTTAAATTTTACGTCTAAAGCCTTGTTGTACGACTGTATGTAATGTCTGTTTTACATTAATGTCTTCGTCCATTTACAATTATGTATACGTTCTCTGTTTAACTCTGTTTTATTATTATTATTATTTGACTTGTCATAAATACATTATGAATAAAAATGATTAATAAAGAATATATATATCAGTGATATTCCTAGTATGCGTCTATCGATTGCTCTTTGATTGACACTTAGCGTTTCCATTATTGTTTCGGTAATTGCCCAGGTTTGCGATCCATAAGTAGTCACCGGTAGTATGCAATGTTCTATAGGGCGTTTTTTAACTCGAGAGGGATGTCCTGCGCTAGTAAATCTTTTATCTTGCTGTAGGCCGCCCAGATTTGTCTGATCCTCTCGTTAGCCTTTAGTCCTTGATTTGCCTTACCTATTGTTAGTATTTGCCCAAAATACTTATATGTTTGGTTTACTTGTACTTTCTCAATAATAATAAATTATTTCTTCATGCTCTCTATCTGAAGTCATGTTCTTGGTTTTTCCATTTAAATTAATTTCAAGTTAATTCCCATTCCTATGCGTTTTGTGTCTTTGTAGATATCGCCGATGAGTGTGATGAATTCTTCCTTCTTGCTGGCTATCAGTGCTATATCGTCGGCTAACATTATTCAGCTGACTTTCTCACCCGTTATGTTAATACCTCCGTTACTGAAGTCAATTATTTATAGTGCATCTTCCAAGACCAGGGTAAATAGTTTCGGCGATAAAGGATCTCCCTGTCGTACACCTCTCTTGATTCTCACTTTTTCGGATGGTTCGTGCAGTTGGATTTGTAATGTGGCGTTGCGGTAGAGATTGTTTATTAAGTTTGCGTATCTATGGTCAATTCTGGAATTTTTTAGGGCTTGCTGGAGTGCCCAGATTTCCACTGTGTCAAAGGCTTTTCGGAAATCTATGAACGCTAGCCATAGCGGCACATTGCATTCTGTGTTCTTCTCAATGAGTATTCTCATTGTTTGTATGTGCTCGGTTGTACTGACTCCCTTGCTAAATCCTGCCAGTTCGCTGGGTTGGTAGTAGTCCGCTTTCGGGGTAATCCGAGTGGACATTATTTTTGTGACCAGTTTGTAAGTTTGGGACAGTGAGCTGATCGGTCTGTAGTTCTCCAGGGTCTCTGTGTCTACTTTTTTGTGAATCAGTACCACTTGCGATTACCATATACTAGGAAGAGACGGTTAAACTGCCTACATCTCCTAATGTTATATGGGGAGGGCAGTACGATAAAAACAGGAGACAAAGTATATGAGTATAATACTAGATAGTAACCGGCACGCTACGGCGTAACCGGAGATAGTAACTTCTGAACCGGCACGCTAAAGAGGTGCTAAGAAAAAACAAATGCGCTCGGATGGTGTGCAGAAATCTGGCAGGGAAAACGTGGTGTTGTAACCATACAATCCTGCTATGGATGTACGCCATGATATTGAAACCTGAGATCACTTCCGGAGCAGTTGCGTGGAGAAGTAGAAACAAGCTGGTCTCTATGAAGAAGCAGATTAACCAGATTCAATGACTGGCGTGTGTCTGCATCACGGGGGCGATGGGGTCATGCTCGACAGCAGCAATGGAACTGCTGTTAGATCTGACTTCCTTACATCTTGTCGTGGAAATAATATTATTATCAATATTTTTTTGAAAAAAAGAGGGTACATGCCACATTGCCAATATAAGTTACTAACATATAAAAATATATAATACCAGTAAGAAAAATAATTATAACACAAAAGTATTATTTCCTATGAAATGACACGAGACAATTGCGTTTTGGAACAAATCCCAGGTTACATTTATCACATCGTACGGTTGAAAATTACATATTATCATTCCGATCATCAGTCCGAAACGTGAAAACCAAGCCAAGAGCCGAATGGGACTCTGACCACAGACTATTAATTTCAGACTTTGGAATAAAGCTACAAAGGCTCATCAAACCAGATAGCAAGAGTAAATTAAATGCGCAGCAACCAACAACCTTCCAGCAAGCCCTATCTGAACTACCAGATCCGGGCAATCACAATGACCCAAACCAACTATGGGAAGAAACAAAAAAGATGGATGGAACTAGCCGCAGCGAAATCTAAAACAAGAGCCCAAACAAAAAAGGAAACTTTGGATGACGGATGAAACACTGGAACTGGTAGAAGAGCGAAGAAATACTAAGCTCTCTTACACGGATCTAATAGAGAAACCTATAAAAACTCGACAACTCAACAGACAAAAATGGAGTCACGTAGGCACAAAAACTAATACATACACAATATATGCATGGAAATAGAAAACCATGCGAACAAGAACAATACGCATGACCTATACAACAGAGTGAAATATTTATTTCGTGATTTCAAGCCAAAAACGCAAATAATCCAGGATGACCAGGGAAACATTATAACCGACCTAAAGGGAATAGCGGAAGTATGGAAAAATTACTGCAGCAAATTGTACCATGATAACCCCACAACATATGTGGAATCGGAGAACAGACAGTATGGAATGGAGCCGGGTATTCTTAAGACCGAGGTAGAGAAAGCTATAAGGAAACTTGGAGATAGAAAGGCAACGGGACCAGATAACATAAAAGCTGAAACAATCAAAGCAATGGAAGAAGCAGGAATAGACATAATGCATACTATTTGCCAATGCATATAGAAATCCGGGAAATGGCCAGAAGAGTGGGCAAAATCTCTGCTAATACCCATATACAATAAAGGTTCCCCTGCAGACTGTGCTAACTATAGAACCATAGCGCTGGTATCATATGCCAGCAAGATTATGCTACACATTATGCCAGAACTTAATGCCAGACTAAAATACATCCTGCTGCCAGAGATTGCAGACGAACAATCAGGATTTGTTCCGGGAAAGGGTACCCGAGAGCAGATCTTAAACGAAAGGCAAATAATAGGAAACGCCAGCGAATTCCAAGTGAAAGCATACCTGTGCTTCGTGGATTAAACTAAAGTGTTTGATAAAGTTAAGTGACGCAAACTATGGCAAATACTAGAGAAAGTGGGAACACCACTGCATCTAATAAGATTAATCAGACAGCTACACGCGACCAGTACTGCATGCGTTAGCGTAAGTAACACATGCTCCGAACCATTCAAAATACTAGCGGTAGTGCGGCAAGGATGCATATGGTCACCAATGCTGTTTAACATTTACACAGAATACATTATGCGAAAGGTACTAGAGAATTGGAACGGAGGGATCTCTGTTGGAGGCAAATGGATAACGAATTTAAAATATGCACATGATACTGTGATTCTGGATTCGGAGGAAGTCGAAATAGAGGCTATAATGGCCAGACTCACAGAAGAGAGTAGCTCATATGAACTGGAGATTAATAGAACTAAAAAAAAGATCATGATTATAGACAGACAAAATGAAAACCTGCCACAAGGCGACACTGTGGCTGGATTTGCAGTGGTGGAAAGATTTGATTATCTAGGATCAGTAGTTACCAAGATAGGTGGATCGGAGGTAGGAATCCGCAAACAAATAGCGATTGCCAGAACGTCTATGGCAAAACTGGCGAAAACTTGGAAAGATCGAGCCATTACCAAAAACACAAAACTTCGGCTGATACGTAGCCTCATCTTCTCCATTGCAACTTACGCCTGCGAGACGTCGACTATTCGGACCTCAGATCAACGCAGAATACAAGCGTTTGAAATGTGTTGCTATAGAAAAATGCTGCAAATACCATGGACAGCCCATCGTACAAACGACTCTATTATTCAACAACTAGGAATAAAGACCAAACTCTACTAAACAATAAGCCAACGGTATTTGGAATACCTGGGTCATTTGGCAAGGCTTCTAAGGTCGAGTAATTTTAAGGCCGCCGCCCAAGAGGAAGATCGTCGACACGATGGATAGACCGGACAAAAACCCTGACGGGACAAGGGATGCAGGAAATAATGAGATCTGCCCAAGATAGAGAGCGCTGGCGAGAAATCATTCCGAGCGTAGCAAATTGATGTCACCACATCCTGCAGAAGGTTTATGGACTGAAGAGAGAGAGACGGTTGAAAATCCTGTTTTACAGTGTCGACAATGGCCCTTTGCATCGTGGTTTGGTCAATGTCCTGTCCCATCATAAAGTGAATCTTCGACAGGCAACGGAATTGTAGCATTTTTTTAGCTGGTACTTTGTCCAGCGATGATTGTGCCCGTTTGATTTTTCCCTTAGTTCATTCGGACTGGTCTTTTTAATTGCAAACATTGCAATAAAACGGTTTGACGGTGACGAAACATAGATTCCACCTTTTTTAGTTGTACATTTTTCAAACAAATTGAGACCTCTGTTTATGGGAACAGTGCCACAAGTCCTAAATCTATGTTGTAATAGTGTTTTTGTTTGAGAATTAACAATTAAAATAATGTAATGTATGTTTTTATGGATTTAGAACAAAGATGGTTAATAAAACTAGTCTATAGCGATATTTCATAACAATACAATACCAAAGCTCTAATTGAACATTACATAAGAACAGGCAATTAACAATAAGTGGAGAACAATAATGAGTTGTAAATTGAGAGTATAATTGAATAGTTCCATAGAGAATAACATGAATAGTATATAACATGAATAGTAGTAAGTTGCGAATAATGATATTAAGTCTTTGCCCAATGCGTAGCCGGTGGATTCTATTAATCGCACCGGTGTTTCTGACACATGGACGCGTGAAGAAGTGGACGGGTTGTAAGGCCGCCGCCGTTGCGTCGGATTGTAAGGCCGACGCCATTCTTCTGGCGACCACGTGTGGTTAAAATTCCGATCTCCGGTCACGAGTCATACAAGATCTCGTAATCCAAAGAGAAGGGCCGAATGAATTGTAATAGATTGAGGTTTGCGGCGGGTTGTAAGGCCGCCGCCCTGAGACCTAATTAGCAAAGACTTACATGAATAACAACTAAAGAACCGAACTTGAGAGCTTGAACTTGCGTAGGAGTTAACTCGCTGGCGATTGAACCAAGGTTCAACATAGAGCTCGTCAATACAGCTGCCTCTCTATTTCTCGCAAAAGATTATTTTTCAACTTTTTGCTCAACTCATTCGACACCAGAACTCGTCCAAGAGCCGTTTTAATGCAGTTCGTTAACGGAATCACAAAGCTCGCCGAAAGATATTGCTCCTTGGATATCTCCAGCGTTGCTGCTTCAAACGGTTTCAAAACTTTCAAAAACCCGTCAATTATCGATAACTCTAAAAGCGTTGGCATAGCTGGAGCTTTATCATGATGCGGTAACAGCAATATCTTACCAACAAGGCCTGATAAAACCTTGAACCTTTGCAAACTATAAAACCTTGAACTCCATCCCGTTGCAGCTTCATCAATGGGATTTAGAAAGGAATCAGTTTCTTCGCTCAAATCCTCTTAGGCACGATTACTTTCTGTAAAATAAGACACCACATTTTTTACTTTGGTGATAAACGCAATAATTTCCGTGATATTTTCGACTGCTTCAGGAACCACCAAATTAATGTTGTTGTTGAAACAAAGCACGTGCCCACCTAACCTCTTCAACAGCATTTTGACTCCATCAACCATATCTCTATTTACATCCGTTGTCATAGCTGCGATACGCCTTCGTTCAATCCGCCAAACATCGAGCATTTCGGATAAATTTCCGCAGATATCTTTGGAGGTGTAGTGTAGTCCTAATTGTTTTACTCCAAGGCACAAAACACTTATTGCACTGTTTTCCTCATCTACAAACCAAAGCATTAATCGGAGAGTCAAATACGAATTAATTAAGTTATTACCGATGAAATGAAGGGTTGAAACTAGAAAATTGCTTGTTCCATTTGAGGCAGTTGCGACGTTCGCAGTTGACGCAGTGTTTGCGATGCCTGAGAGTTTACGTTTAAAAATTTCCTGCAAAGATTTCTATTTTCTTTCCAAGAGTTTCGATAACTAAACAGAAAACATAGGTCAGGTTAGGAATATAATATATTTAAATAGTTACCTTGGGTTAGGTTAACATACAGATAGTTAAGAAAAATATATTTTTACAAAGACCAATAGGCCTTATCGAGAGATCTCAGAAACTCTAATTGATTGACATGATTCGGCGTTAACCAGCCCGTCTGATCTCTACATACATTGTCGAGGCTCGAGGCCTCGAGACTTTTGCAAAAGTGATTGACAATCTTCCGCAGCCCGGGTTGAGATGAACATGTGCGCTAGGGCCAGTTTTTGCTGGAGCGGTTGAGAAGCTTGAATGACAGATGCCGCTACTCTTTTTGCAACAGTTTTCTAAGTGTCAACACTATTATAATAAATATCCAGATAAATAAACAGATTTAAAATTGTTTCTTGTAATCCGCTTCCTTTTCCACAGTAAATACGAAAATTACAATTCTTATGAGTATTCCATATTTGGTAATTTTTAAAGCATTATAAACGTTGAAGGATAGACGACCTCTCCGACCTCTCCGTTGCATGACGCTTTCATCAAACGATCATTCTCTCTACGGCTTGTAAATTTCCTGAAATGTTGGTAAAACATAGTAAATAATAGGGCAATTTTATTTGACATTTCATATATCCAACATTTTTTCAGTTCTATCACAGACACATTTTCCACTTTATCGATTTTGCACTATCTTAACTGTATATTTTTTGTATGAAAGCAATTTGTGTCAGTCGCCATATATTCAAATAAATCGTCCCCATTAAATTGCTGGACCACATCAACTACACTTTCCGAATTGTTTGGCATCACAAAAACATCACTTTGTCCTAAGAATGGTTCGATAATTAGCAAATTATCATTATCTGACCACTCCAGTACTTCATCATTACTTTCTTCAGAGTCGCTAGAAGGTATTGGCAAGGTTCTATTCCTTCTTGGTCTAGACAATTCCTCGTCACTTTCGCTATCAAATTCACGAAACTAAGTATCACTTGAGATTTGCGAAATCATCGCAATCCATTGTGGGTGATGCGAGGTTCAAATATATCACTCACGTTTTGTAATAATTATAAAAAGTATAATTACAAATATACTAACTAACATAATATGCTGAAATGGCGGAGTTGCAACTTACTCTGATAACTTTGATGTGTTGTCAATCTGGTGACTGTCTTAGGGTGATTAACATTGTGTGTCAGGCGTGATCGTATTTATAAACCCTTTCAGGTATGGGGAATCCTTTGTGGGGTATTATTTCTCTATTCGATCGTAAAATATCCACTACGAAATGTGCAACTCGTACATGGGTTTATAGGAACAAAACCCATCGTTTATTTCTTTTATAATCCACACTTTATAAGTATGTGAAGAAGCGCTTTTGTACATAAGTTTTGTGTAGATTTCTAAGTAAGAATTAAGATTCTTAAGTTTTGTGTAGAGTTTTGATTAGTTCCTGGTTAGGTTAAGTTATGTTACAAATGGGGAGATATACACCTAGAAGGCCAAAAAAGGTCATTTTTGAGATTTTTTTGTAGGAAAACTATATTAAATTTCTGATCGGAATTTAAACTAAATGAAAGTATACACATTTAAAAATATGTTAAATTTTTATGTATTAGAAAATATTAAAAATGTTTCGAGATATCGCATGTTCCTTGAAGCGCCGTCAAAAAATCTTAAAAAACACGGTACCCACTAGGCGTTTCTTGAAAGATCATCTGAAAGCAAAAAACCAGAAAGATTATTAAAATAGATACTACAATTTAGTAGTTGTCATAGACAATTTCGAAAATATCGATTTATGATAAAATGGCGAACGTTTGAACATAAGTAATGATTTTTGGGCCAAAAATTAATAATTATTTTGTTTATAAAAAAAACTAAGGAAGGAAAAAAAATCCTATGACATCTACTATAAAATAGTGTATAGAATAAAGCACAACCAGTTTCAAGGCAATCGGTTCATTGGTTTTGGAGAAATTTTGGGTACCGAGTTGAAAAACGTGGTTTCGAGAAAAACGCGTTTGAAAATTTAGGAATGAATAAATGATAAAATTTGTCAACTTACATGGAATCATCGATACCAGGCCCATAGTGTAGGTCGTCTACGGTCGACGGAATGCTCATGGTTTCCAAATTTTGTTGTCGGCGCCGTATTCGACTTTCTTTTGTCTGTTCCTGCGTTTGCAGCTCGGCTTTCACTATGCGAGTTTCATCTTCTTGCGTAGCGAATAAGTGCGCTCCTGACCCAAGCGATATTCCCTACACGTTCATAATTTCGAGTAGTGAGGTGGCACCATTAGTGAAGGTGCATGCTGCCAGAAAAACAGCAATGTTAAAAATTTTGGACCAGCTGTTCATTGTTTTTGGAGCTATTTTCCAAATTAATTGATTGAAGCTCTCATTACAGTTTTGCGTATAACCGCCAACACAGCGTTTTAACAATTTGTCATTCTCAGCAATGAGAGTGTGCATGACAGCATGGAGCAGTCTTCGTAAACGGGTTTGATGGCATCTAATACTATTTGCGGCAATGCAGCACAATCGTGACAGAAAGTTTTCATTGTTTTTTTTTTGCTTTCGCTTGTTGCCACTTGCACCACGATTCGGGTCATTCGGGACAAAAATGATGTTGAGGATTGTTGTCTGTTGAGCTATAATGGTAGAATGTTGCCCATTATCGCTTTTTTTCATCTCATCCTTGGAGCCGTCAATTTGTTTTTGCCGCCGATTCCAGGATGACTTTTCTTGCTTCCGCGAAGACGGGTTCCCATTAGCTTTTGGACGTGTCCCACCCCACGCATCCTTTTTTTATGATTTAAATTTTTTATGATTTTTAATGATTTCAATCACCATACGGGTTTGCATTTATTATTCCCGTGTATGTCTTAGAATCGCCATCCCCCACGTAATTAGTGTACATATATCCATGCTTTTGGACAGATCTTGAAAACAATTCTATCATGGAGTCTACTTCTATTTTTCCTGACGATCCTTCATGATTGGCCTGACAATTTGTTTCGTGACGAGTTTTCCATTCCTCATATTGCTCGCTATTTTAGTGATTATTCCAATAGTTACATTGAGCACAATAAGAAGATTTTCAACAAGAAAATCAACGACTTTTCCTGTAAACGGACCAATGAGAACAGCAGCTCCATATAATAAATTGAAACTACGTTTTCACCACGTCCCATCCTCTGAAACAGTCAGTTTTGTGAAATCAGCTCCCGGATTTTCTTTTGTTATTTCCTCTAGTTCTTCTTTCACAGCTTGTTTCAGCACCAATTCAGCAATAGCTGAAGCAGCAGTATGAATGTTATCGATTAATTTATCAACGTGTCAGAACGCGAGCGTGAACAGTCGTGCGTGCGAGCAGAATATATTTTATTCTTTTAATATTTCACAAGAAGCTCAACTAAATCTGAACCATGGGATCTAAGCGGGATCTAAGATCGAATACTAACCCGGATAAAGTAAACTATTTGGAAAATCCAGAATTTCTAGACATATTATCGGGAATGATAAGGAAGGAAGTGGAGCCCTTAACTAATGCCATTCAACAATTCACAAATCAGTTAAAATTATTAACCCAAGTGAACGGTAAAATTATAAAAGAAGTGGAGCCTCTACCAGATATTACTCAACAACTCACAGAACAGTTAAAAATCTTGTCACTGAAGAACGAGGAATAAATAAAAATTGTTTGTTCTACCGACAATATAGAAACAGCGGTATCGAGACAGACAGAAAAACGCAAAGAATCGAAGGCCAATGTACCTGCAGCGGACCCAAAAGCAGATAAAGAATCTGAAAAAAATATAAACAAGCCAGGATGTTCGTCAGGAAAAACTGGCGAAAAGAATACCGATATGAGACAAGATAAAGATATAAACAACTCGGAAATCAATGAGAACTGGGAGACGCCGAAGTATAAATCGCGACGCGCCAGAAAATCCAACACTATTCATGGGACTAACGACGCCGCAAATCAAATCAGAGCGGCTGTAAGATTTCACCACCTACATGTTTACAGGCTGGAACCCACATTAGAAGAAGAGGATATCGTAGAATATTTACACACCAAGAAATTCGACTCCATACGTTGTAAGAAATTGGCATCAAAACATCCAGAGGAGTATTCTTCTATCAAAGTGTCGGTCCCAATAGATAAATATGACGAATTAATAAAAGCCGAAACGTGGCCACGCAACACATGTTTAAACCGTTTTTTCGAACACATCGGGAAAACTCAGGAAGAAGAGGAACTCATCGAGGAAAATCTAAAGACCAACCAAGGAGTAAACAATTCTATTAGTGTCTCCAAAGTAATTTTAATTAACCAGAATACTCAATCCATTGGGAATTCGATTGACAAAATTGAGTATATGCTCGAAAAATATACCCAGTGTAGATTCCTAATCGTAACTGAGCATTGGAAGAACTCAGAACAACTTGAGTTACTGAAGGTTAGCAATTTTGAACTGGCTTCTTACTTTTGCCGTGAAGAAGGGGAGCATGGGGGTTCGGCTATATACTGCAAAAATGGAATAATATTTAAAACTAGGCAAGATATTAACTTGATTTCAGAAGCACGTGTATTTGAGTGTTCTGGTATTGAATCAAAAATTAATGAGAAAATACTGATAATAGTAAGCATTTATTGAGCCCCATTGACTAATATAAAAAGCTTTTTCCTTAAACTACAAGAACTATTAATATTGCTCCACAAAAAAAATAGTCGGTATATAATAGCTGGCGATTACAACATAAATATTTTAAAAAACACGAACACAAGTCAGCAATTTTTGTCATTGCTAGAATCTTATAACGCGAAACTCCTTTCAAAGGAAGTTTCTCATCCTAGACATGCAACATGTATTGATAATATTATTTCTAGCATTAATATACCTTTCAGCATTAAAACCAGTAACCATAATATCTCCGATCATTATGCGCAACTGCTTACACTGGATTTCGGAAAGGAGGATGCATATACCAACAATAAACAGACGGTAAGATTGTATAATGAAGAAAACTTGAAACACCACAGACAGATCTTGGAGAGCATAGAATGGGAAGAATTGTATGAAGTTGACTGTTATAATGTTGATACGCAATGGAATTTGTTCACGGACATTTTTCTGAAATATTTTAACGAGGCCTTTCCTAAAATCCATAGACGCAAGAAAACCACAACTGTAAGGGTATTTACCAACCCCCAACTAGCATTGATGGAAAATAACCTAAAACTCTACCAAACATTTAATCTTCCCATAACCCATTATTTGAAAATTTATACAATAATCATCACAGAAAATTCATCAAGAAATTGCGAAACGAAAAGAAGGAGAGATTTAAGCGACAAATTGAAACTTCGACTAATCTACAAATAACAACTTGGAATATTGTGAGAGAAATAACTGAACTTAAAAAGAAAAATAATTATTTTAATCAAAATGAAGAACCGCGCGCTAGTGCAATAAAAATTAATAATTTCTTTGTGAACAGAGCTATAATATTAGCTGATTCTCAGCCAAATATTAATTATAATGACAATATTGAGTTAAATATAAATTCTATATTCTTTGTGCCAGCTAGTGAAGAAGAGATATTTAATATAATTGTGAATTTAAAAAATAAAAAAAGTGTAGGCCTTGACGATATCCCCCCCATAGTTCTAAAAAATGTGTTACCTTCTATATTAAGTCCCTTACTGTTCATAATAAATATTCATTCACATTCATTAACATTCATTACTGGTTGGTAAATTTCCGGAAAAACTGAAACGTGCACTCGTCATTCCAATCTATACGGCGGGAGATAAAAATGAGATCGGAAACTATAGGCCTATCAGTATCCTATCTATCTTCTCAAAAATTTTTGAAAAAATTGTATGTACCAGAATAACATCTTTTCTAGATAAGTATAATTTAATAAATTGCCATCAACACGGCTTTGTTAAAGGTCGTAGCATAGAAACTGCATGTTTCCAATACATACATGCAATAATAGAAAATCTAGAAAACTTTAATATTCCATTTGGCATGCTCATGGATCTTTCGAAAGCCTATGACTTAGTAGACCATAGGATACTGTTAGAGAAATTACACAAATATGGAATAAGAGGCGTTGCTTCCGATTGGATCAAATCATTTTTGAATAGTAGGGAACAGCTAGCCAGGGTTCACTCCTCCCATGGATTTGTTTATTCCTCTCCAAGGATTGTGAACATGGGTATTCCACAAGGAAGCACGATTGGCCCATTGCTTTTCTCAATATTTATTAATGATCTACATCAAATACCCACTACAGAGAAGCACCTGATGATCAACTATGCAGATGATACATCCCTACTCATCATTAACAAAACTGTGGATGATATTAGTCCAAATGCTAATAGCACGATGTCATCATTAATATCATGGTTGGATACGAACAAACTAATAATAAATAAAGACAAGACTAATACTATCATTTTTAAAACCAAAAGAGATACGAACCAGTACCCTCCAAGATTACAAATTAATAATGAAGACCTCGAGGTACAATATTCCATCAGGCTCCTTGGACTATTTATAGATCAATCGCTTGATTGGACGACACATACTCTCCGTGTCACAAAACGTCTGAACAAGGCAGTTTTTGCATTGAGATGTCTTCATAGGTATATGGACACTGCAGCTCTTAGGATGGTGTACTTCGCGAATTTTTATTCCCACTTAAAATTTGGTATTATGTTTTGGGGAAATAGTATCCACATCAGAAGCATCTTTAGAATACAGAAGGAAGCCATTCGTATTCTGAATAATCTACATTACAGAGAATCCTGCAGAGGCCAGTTCAAACTTGCTAATATTTTAACAACAATAGCTACTTACATTTATGAGTCTATACTTTTTGTTCTGAAACATAGACATTTATTTGGGAACTTTAACAAACCTAATCTAAGGAGTACCAGATTCTGTAACGAAGTCTTTCAGCTGCCCCAGCATAGGCTGACGCTAACTGAAAGAAATCCACCGTACAGTAATATGAAAATGTACAACGTACTACCAAGGAGGATTAAACAACTAGTGAATGCAAACCTTTTCAAGAAAGAATTGTATAAACTCCTAGTTGATATAGAACCGTACAATATCGAAGAATTCTACTTAAGAGTAAATTACCATTGTTAATGTTAATTAGATATACTATTTTCTTTTTTTTTATGACACATTTCATTTAGAACATTTTTTTGTATTCTTAGATAATGAAATAAACTTATTTTGATTTTGATTTGATTTTGATTTTGATTATCATATCATACGTCGTTTGGCGAAGCGGAGGCGGTAAATCCATGAGTCCACAAAATTTCATTGCTCCACTCAAACCAATTCCTAATAAACGCATGACAAAAAAAATCGTGTATTTATCGCGTAAGCCGTGTTGATGTATGGACACGAAGGAATGACAGTCGGATTGCACGATGAACACGACACTACAATTTTAAAACCAAGTCCTCGAGTGCTTTCTATAGAGAATTGAATATCACTATCACATTTTTTGCATTTCACACACTCCGATAATGCAGAAAATACCGTAAGAAAATTAAGAATGCGATATCCGATGTTTGGATCTTCTGGTGCGGATGTCTGACGATCCATCTTCAGTGTTTTGGCACTGGAACTAATATTCGCGTCGGAAAGTTTTTCGGCAGCGTATCGAATTTTTGGAGGTACTTTTTTGTTGCTGCGATCTTTGCTGAAAGATCCAGATCGATGAGATTCTCTAGAATTTCTGTTTCTGGTATCCATTTTTTTTTTCCAATCTATTCGCAAATGAAAATTTTGTGTAGCGCACAGTCACACAAACGGCAAGATACTGGCAAAACGTGTCTATTTCTGGCAATGAATCAGCATGCCCCATATACCTGCATGCCCCGAGCATACCCTGAAAACATACTACAATAGAATAACGAAGCAAGTTTACACGCTTTGTCCGAAGGGTCGCTTTGCCGCTACCTGACTGTCGGGTCAGCGCCGAGCCGAGTACGTTTTCGGCTGTAACTCGCTTATTTATCAAGATATTACCTTCCCGTTTTCATCAGGTATTCTTAAGACCTCAAACTTAAAGAAAATGCAAAAAAAAGAAGATTTTTCAAACGTCTAGGTGTATATCTCCCCTTAAGTTATATTAGAGCCAGATAAATTCAGATTGAGGGGCCGAGGTTTCTTGATTCAAAATATGAAAAAATAATTAATTTTGAACATACGTCAGAAAATCTATTTTCACTACGTTTTTCACTACGTCATTTTCCAGATAAAATTATTTACTTAATAATGTGTTCATTTTGGTGTGCGGGTAGATAAATATTTTTAATAACTACCCAGAAAGATCTAATAAAGATCTAATTCGGTAGAACTAATTTGTAATCTGAAAAATGTCAAAAGTGAACTGTTCAACCTAATGGTCAATATAGAGCCATATGACATGGTTTTGCAAAGTGAATAATTTGTAATTTTTGCATATACCTGTATATTTTTCTTTCTCTTTTGTCTGACATATTTCATTTAGTATATTTTGTGTTACATATGTTTTATACATCTTTAATAATGAAATAGACAAATTTGATTTGATTTTAATATTCTCTATATTTTTTTCCTTTTCCATACACGAAATATACTCCAATTTAAATAAGTTGGCTGAGAAGAAATTTCATAATTCTTAGTCTTAAATTTTTTTATTAAGCTTTTGTTTTCATATTTAAATAAATATTATTCAACACTGATGAATTTTATCCTGTATTTTTTTTTGCAGTTACTAGATATTTATAAAAGTTCTAATAGAACGTTAAAATTTAAAGAAAAAAAAAATGTTTGACCCACCAGAAGAGGTAATAGAAGAGGTATCATAATTTAATTAATTGAGTTCAAGTTGCAGTTTATTAAATTTTACCGACCCCTGCACCAGAATAACTGTTTATTGTAATATATCTAGTGTCTCTTCGTTTCATGCATAGTGTTTTATGTTTGCACAATTATTCTTATCTCTCTAGCCTGAAACCATATTTGAAGCAATAAAACAACCTAATGCGTAACGTAGTTGATGTTTAATGTAAATTATCCGGAATAAATTTAGAAATCTTCTGAGCATACATAAAAATGAAGTAACAAAACGGACGATTACAAAACTTTTCCTTTCCTCATCAATCAGCGTTATAGACATCGTTAGATAAATTTAAAAGCATATTAAATGAAATATGACAAGATCTTTAATAACATTTTTTCTTGCAGAAGCTGTCGTTCTATTATACAACTTTTAAACCTACTTCCGATAAAAACTTATTAAATACACATTTCTCTTTAAATTTTATGGAAGATTAAGTAAAATGCTTGTAACGAACAAAATTTAAGATACAATCTTATAGCTGGAAATTACCTTGTTACGATTTCAATAAAAATATAGGAAGAGAAAGCTCTAGTAATTTTCAATCTCATAAAACTAAATCGCGTATTGCTCCTTATATGACCTGCATTGCGAGAACACGATATTCCAGAATTTCTTTGCAAATGTAGATTTTGTGTAATTTTATGCTTCTTCATAGAGACTAGCTTGGTTCTACTTCCCTACGCAACTGCCCCGTAAGTGATCGCAGGTCTCACTATCATGGTGTACATCCAGCGCAGGATAGTGGGGTTTTGTGCGGGATTGTGTGCAGAAATCTGGCAGGAAAACAAAGGGTTGTACCCTTTGTATTCCTGCCAGATTTCTGCACACCATCCGATTCATCAGCGTGCCTATTCCATAGGAGTTTGCTATCTAGTCGAAATAGGAGACGAAATCTTAGGCATAGTACAAGATATTCATACAGACCTTTACGATCAAATAGAGAAAATTTTAACGCTTAAGTGAGTAAAATACAAAATATAGGATCGGAAAACGTTCCAGAAATAGCAATGGACGAAGCAAAAACAACTTTGAACAACATGAATTCCAACTAAGCAACTGAAGATGACAATATCACGAAAGTAGGACGTATGTGAGCAGGCTGGATTTAGGAAAAAACTAGTGTAAATGTATTTTTTCTCAAACATTACATTATGTCAAAATTTCACCAAATAAGAGCTAAAACAGTGTCATAATTGAAAAAACTACCTTCTTTAATCACCTACTAACGACAAAATTACAGTAAAAAAATCCAACGAACGCGGATTCCCAATATATCTTGCGTTTATAGATTATGGAAGTCTTTGATATCATAGAAACATGGGCGGTCTATAAAGCAATGACAGACAGTAGGATCGACCACAGATACAGTGACTTAATAAGAGAATGCGGCAGTGAAGCAACTATAACTTTCATTCTCTACAAAAAACTAAACCTGTCCAACTTAAAAGAAGAGTAGCATAAGGTAACTCCTTATCTCCAAAACTTTTCGCTTTAGCATCGGAAGAGATTTTTAAGAAAACTGACTGGAACGACAAAGGTATCAGCATCCATGGAACTCGATATGAAGATAGGATATGCTGACGATATTATTATCTTGGCACTTAGTAGAGAAGATCTAACACCGTGGATTGTTAACCTACAAAGAGAATCTAAAAAATAGAGCTGGAAAGCAACCTTTCAAAAATCCAGATATTGTACCAAGGAACAGAAGAACCGATTATAGTTCGAGGACAGGAAATAAAAATGTGGAAAAAAGCATATACTTAGGACAGAGACTTACTATCAACCGATCCAACTAGAAAGAAGAAATAATAAGTAGAATAAGGCCAAGTTGGGTGACGTTCGCCAAATTATCAAACATTCTGCGAATTAAGAAAATAGCTTAACAACTTAAATTAAGAGTTTTTGAACAGTGCATTTTAAATGTGTTCACATATAACGCAGAGAACTGCACTGCAACTAATCAAAATATTGACCCACTAAAAACTACACAAAGAACAATAGACAGGTTAATGATGAGGATTACAAAAAGAAACAGATAACGAAACAAAAGAATACGAGCAATAACTAGTCACCGATATTGGAGAGAAAATTGCGATCCTGAAATGGAAATTCGCAGATGACATTGTAAGAAGAGTTAGGATGAGATGGGTTAGGCAAATCACAGAATGAAAACCGTATGAACACAAAATAGGAAGAGGAAGACCTATGAGATGGTATGATTACGTCAAAGAACAGCCGGACTAGCATAGATTCAAATAGTACAGAATAGGGAAAGATGGAAATAATTGGGATAAGCCTATGACCAAGGATGGAGCTAATAGCTAAAGAAGTAGAAGAAGACTAAGAAATCTTCTTCTTCTTCATATGCCATCTTCCTTAGGGATTCTGATTCGGATATATCCGAACCGCAAAACCGCGGTTTTCTGTGCAAAAACCGAAATCGCATAACCGTCGGTTTTATCTAAATAAAACTAAAATACATTGAATTAGTGCTCTTTCAAACATTGCAAACTGTTATTGCAAAAATGTCAACCATCGACGCTATATATGTTCGAACAATTTCACAAATCTGCAGTTATTCGGAAAGCAATAGCTGGCCGGTTTCCCAATCAACTCTTGCCAAAACGTTCTTCAGGTGTTAAGAACTTAATTCAAAAGGAATGCGAGGAAACAAAGAAGGAGATGAAGTTTCAAGAATTAAAAGCAAATGGACAAAAAATTAGTATGATGAATAAACTAGTTTGAGATGTAGATACTTAATATTCATTGAGAAACCATTTTTATTGCAATTTAGGCTTTCTGCGAATTAAAGGAAATTGATCTGCAAATAATATTAGTTTTAGAAATGATATTATGACAACTACACATGGCGATGCCCGGGTAATTAAAAAAATGGTACAGATTGTCCTTCAGAACCAGAAACTTGCATTAACCATATAATTCATCTGTTTGCGACACTTTTTACAAGAAATCATCTCAAGAAGAAAACAGCTGCAGCAGTGAAGATGAAAATTTATTTCTGAAGAATCGCACGAAGAAAATGTCGATAATGAGTATTACATCGAAGAAGATGCTAAAATTAAAAGTAATTTACAAATGGTAAGAAAACTTTTAATTTTTTTTTCGTTTACCTCCGATAAAAGCAGTTTTCTACACCGAAACGTGAAAGCTCATTTTGAAAAGGAAATTGAATTACCAGTGGCCATCAAGACAAGGTGGTCTTCTATTGAACCAATATAAGAAAAAAATATTCTTCTAAAAGTCATAATATTAGTGATTCTAACAGATTTGAATTTAGTGCATTTAATTAAAAATGTTAATTTTCAATTGTTTTGAAACTTTATCTCCAGCAAACGTAGCAGAAACAATATAATTATAACATATTTACGGCACAAGGTGTAATAGCATTCCTGGAAAAGAAATTAATTTGTTCTGGTATAAGCAAAGCTTCAATGAAAAATATCATGGAACGTTTGAAAACCCCTGAAAACCTGGAATTAACAAAATTGGCTAGACGCATATTAGATCCTTTGAAAGTTCCAACAAAGTCTATCTTAATATTGGCCGAAAATCTTTTTGAACGACTTTATCCAAACAACAATAATGTTAAAGCCGAAGGTGACTGTTCGGCAAATTCAGAAGAATTAGAAGAAGTGACCAATCCAAACTATTCCTTGCAAGACGAAGTTCAAAAAGCTATTTAAGAAGTATTAAACAAAAATACTTATATGCATACAAATCGCTATCCTAATTCTATGAAACAGGAGTTTTCTAAATATAAAAGAACTTCTGAGAGAACAAAAAGATTAAATATTTTGTTTTAAACACTCTCTACAATTAAAGCTACATCCACCTACGCCGAAAGATCATTTTCCCTAAGCGCCAACTTTTGTCCAAAACTAAAATCTCGTTTAAATATCAGACACTACTACCAAAAGTTCTTAAAAACCGAACCCGAAACCGAAACCGCGGTTTTTAATTTTCAAAAACCGAAAACCGCGGTTCTGAAAAAGTGCGGATATTAAAAAATCCTAGTCTTGCTTAACGAAGGTTGGCGATAACTTCTTTAAATGCTTACCTATCTCTTACAGCGTGATATATTTGTTCAACACTGAGGTTAGTTTATTAAGATTTCTTTTTTCTTCCTATGCCTTTCCTTCCCTCTATTCTTCCCTGCACGATTTCTTGTAGGAGGGAGTATGTCTCATTACGAAGTATGTGGCCAAGATATGCTGTTTATCTTATTTTGACGATTGTCATCGGTTTTCTGCCTTGTCCAATTCTTCTTAGTACTTCTTAATTTGTGGTTCTAGCAGTCCAAGGAATTTTAAGTATGCGTCTGTAGAGCCACATTTCAAATGCCTCGGATCTTTTTATGGATTGTGCTTTTATCGTCCAAGTTTATACCCCATATAACAGCTGAGTCTTATGGCTTAGTCTCATGGCTAAACTTAATTTGTGAACATTGACCCGAATTTTATAAATCCTTTCCGGGCTATATCTACTCTGACTTTTATCTCCTCATCTTGGTCCAATTGGGAATTTATGGTTATACTCTCAGGTATTTATATTTGTCGACCCTCTCTAACTGTTTACCCTCCATTGTAAGTTGCATATCCCCTTCTAAATCTGAATATAGCACCTCTATCTCATAATATGTGCTGTCGGAGGTTGGGGCATAGATCTGAATTATATTTATGTTTAAAGAGTGGGCTTTTAACTGTACCATTACTAATAGTTTATTATAGGGAACAAAATTAGAGACACAAGAGTGTAGCTTTCTTTTAATCATGATACCCACACCGTTTTTATGTTCTCCGATGCTACTTCCCGAGTAGTCATCATGGTTTCCGAGTAGTCATCATGGTAGCATTGTTTAGCACTTGGCCATCTCACCTGGCTAGGGCCTAGTATATCATTTCCTAGTCTGTTCATTTTCAATGAAACTGTTGCAAGTTCTCCAGCTTTGTACAGTGTTTGTGCGTTCCACGTTGCTATGCGATTTTTACTTGTTTTGTTTTTTAACCCGATGATTCTTCACACCCCTGTCCCATTTAAGAAACGCCGGTTACACGGGGCCATTTTGTTTAGAACTTCCATTGATGGTGATTTTTCTTAAGAATATTGTTCAGTAGTTTCTCCTTGCTTTCTGCACCGCTGTACAAACGCCGCTATCGTGGTTGCCATTTCGCCGTTTGCTGCCTGATTCAAAGCTATGCTGTTCCTATAGCTATACTGTTATTGCAATAGCTGCTCATGGTCAGTATAGAACAGCCAGTTGCCGCTGCACAGTGCTAGTTTAGGTCTGCCCGGGTATATCATTTCTTCGGTACCACCCAAAAAAAACCTATCCGCCACCTGGGGAGGTGCCCGATGGAGGACTAGCAACCCCACACTGGTTGGACTAAGTAGGACCAAGTAATAGTAATAAGTAATCTGAAGTGTGTCGGCATCGTAGCATAGAGGTAAGAGAGTTAGCTTGCGATTCTAAGGGCCCGAGTTCAAGGCGTATAATGTCTGAGCGCAATTTTTCGAATAAAACAAATATAGACTACTAACGTACAAACTTTACAGAGATACAATCTTAGACACTCGACATAAACATTTCAAACCTAACAATGATAGGGGATTATACTGGTTATATACCTTGTACTGGTACCATATCAATGATAAAGGGTAGTAGGGCAGTAAACCCACCTTTGTAAATGCCATCAGAGAGGAGGTTTTAGATTTGACACTAGCTGATGCTTTTATGACAGAATTAATGAAAGATTGGCGAGCCATCAATGTCAGACCACCAAAAGATTGTGTTCCACTTAGGTGAGGTACACAATGTGGTAATAGAGCGCAGGAACCCTAGGTGTACTGATTGGGAGCTCTATAAGGAGATGCTCAGACCGGAAACCGAAGGTCTCTGCCTCAAAATAAACACAACAGACGAGCTGGAAGCAGCATCGTCTCATCTAAAAAGCGTTCTAATACACGCCTATGACACTAGCAGTCTCCTCAAAAAGATGCAGAAATCAAGGGCTGTTTCTAGGTGGAACAAAGTGCTAGGACGTCTGAGAAAGACGGCCAGGAAAGCTTTCAACGGTGCGAAAAGAACAGGCAACTGGGAAGCCTACAGATTAGCACTTACTGATTACTATAAAGAATTGAGAAGATCGTAAAAGAAAACCTGGCGTGGCTTCTATGAGGGCATTGATCAATTGGCCCCAACGGCAAGGCTACAAATAGTTTTGGCAAATAACCACTCAAATGAAATCTGGCTAATTAAGACACCGAGTGGTAAGTATACCAAAGATTAAGAGGAAAGTCTAAGCGTTTTACTGCAGGCGCACTTTCCCGGCTCTAAATCAACTATAACTGGTGAAGGGATAACGCGGATGAAGCGCCCAACCAAAATCTGCAAAAACATAGCCACAACCATGTTTACTGTTCAAAAAGTCGCATGGGCTGTAAACAGTTATAAGCCATTTAATTCTGCCGGACTCGATGGGATTTTTCCGGCAATGTTGCAGAAGGGGATCGGAACCATAGCCCCATGAATTGCTGAGATACTTAAAGCCAGCTTTCGACTGGCGTACATACCGCTGGAATGGAAAGAGGCCAAGGTAATATTCATCCCTAAGGCAGGGCGCAGGCCTCAAAACCTGGCATAGTCCTATCGACCAATTAGCCCCACTTCCTTCCTCCTGAAAACAATGGAAAAAAATTTGGACAATCAAATACGAGCGGACCTCTCAAAATAAGTCCTCTCCATAAGCACCAATATGCTTATCAGCCAGGCAAATCAACAGTGGGTGCTTTACACGAGTTGGAAGACCACATTGAAAGCAGCACTGGGACTGCAAAGAAATTACAGTTCGTAATTTTATAGTTGTAGAGGGAGCGTTTGACAACACAACCCGTTTATCAATATAGAATGTGGCCACCAACAAATGCATCGAAGACCATAGTATTGAGTGGATTCAAGACATGCTGAGCAATAAAAAAGAACAAAGAACAGGTTGGTTATTTAACCAAGGCCAATATGAACCAAGGCTTTCAACCAAGGTTGGTTATGCAGACGATGTTGCTACCATAATAAGGGGTAAGTTTGGTACTACAACCATGAACCTTACACAGAGTGCACTCAACATAATCAACTGTTGGAGCAAGAAGGGGGGCCTTAGTGTCGACCCAAGCAAAACAGTAATTGTCCCCTTTACCAGAAATGGGAAGCTGAATTTGAAAGGTCCAAGCATCGACGGTCAGACGTGAGAGTTTTCCGAGGAGGTGGATAATCTAGGGGTAACCTTAGAAAAAATTAATAAAGATAAATAAGGATATAAAACTCACTTGGAACTCGCATCTGAACAGAACGCTCTCAAAAGCCACAGCGGTCTTTTGGGTCTGTCGTAAGATTTTTGGGAAAACATGGGGACCAACAACCAAAATGGCCCTATGGTCTTACACAGCAGTGGAAAGACCGTATATAACCTACGGTTCACTCGTATGGTGGTACAAAACAAGGGAAAAAAAAGACCCAAAGCATGCTACAAAAGCTTCAACGGCTCACGTGCTTGGGTATAACAGGAGCGATGCAATCTACTCCAACCACAGCAATGGAAGTTTTGTTGGACCTACTCCCACTGTACAAACAGGTGAAAAAAGAAGGTCTTCTTAGTGTTCTGAGACTAAGGTGTACATCGCCTATTCAGAGACACATGGAAATAATGTAACAAATCGGAAAGAAATTGCTGAAGCATACTTGGGACACGATGTCTGCAGAATACGACTTTGATACAGCTGTTGAAGTGGTAATTAATGACCGCCAAAACAGTGTTCAAAGGATCGAACATCTGAAAGACAAAGCGTCCATGTGGTACACCGACGCATAAAAAACTGCTAAGGGTACAGGAATTGGCATATACAACCGGAGTCGCACGGGAGTCCACGGCATAGGACCAGGTAATCCAGTAAGTAAGAATCCACGGTACTACAGGCTGAAATTATATCTATTGAAAGATGTGCACAAATCTGCTTAAATAAACGTCTTAAAGGAGTACAAATCTACATCCTAACGGACAACCAGGTAGCTCTAAGGAATTTATAAGTCCACAACTTCAATTCCAAGTAAACCTGGAACTGTAAACAAAACCTGGAGCAACCGCTGAAAGGTAACGGACTCACGGTAATGCAGTCACAGGGTCACCAGGATCACCCAGGAAACGAAATGGCCGACGCACTCGCCGATAGCTGGGCCGAGGCTCCTTTCTTTGGCCCGAAGCCAACTTGTGGTCTTACAAAGGCCCACGTAAGGCAAGGGCCTAAGAAATGGGAAGAGGAGCAAATACAAACCTACTGGAAGAACACACCAGGACAGAGGCAAACTAAAATGCTTATAAACTATTCTGCCGAAAAACCGCAGCAGATGCTAAGCTTCTCTAGAAGAGAAATCAGAACTTTGGTAGGCATACTCACAGGAAATTGTCCGGTGAGATATCACCTATACAAAATGGGAAAGGCAGAGGAAGTTGCCTGTAGATTATGTGAATCAGATGAAGAAACCGCTGAACACATAATGTGCGCATGTGTAGCGCTAGCACATATAAGTCTTGCCCACTTCGGGGTCGCAAGAATGACCACCTTGAAGCTGAGTAGCAAGCGTCTCAGGAATATCTTAGACTTCGCTCACGAAGTTGAATTCCTGCGAGAGCAATTGTAGTATTGTCAAGCACAATAGATCAGGTTGGCCGCAGTGCAGAAAGGCTTTGCAGCCAAACGACCCCCACACAAAATAAAGGAGCAGTACTATTTCTGTACCATATCAAACAGAAGAGGGTCGGTGGCTAGGGGGAACTCAATATTCCAAACCCATCATTAGAAATGAAAAATGGGGCAAGATTAATTTGAACCATCATTGTAATGGGAGAAAGCAACCTTCCTACTTCTCATACACTCTCTCTGTATAAGAACGTGTGGTTGTTCTCGATTAATCGATGAATTAGCGAAAATGTGGAAAAATACAATAGGCAATATTGCCGCAGTGTTGTTAGGGCTGAACTAGCTCTGATATCTACATTGGGGTAGAAAAAAAATCTGGAATGTACAAGCCTGCCAATCTATGGGATCTATACTCACCCAGCGATGCAATGTTATCATTTTTCAGACAACGAAAAGCGTGTTGTATTTAAAAGTTGTATTCTTTCTCACGTAACTGTTTTTCATTGTTTATGACGTACCTACTCAGATATTGTATCCATATTTGAATGATATTTGCTTAATAACGATAAGAAAAGGCGGTATTTAAACTTATAAAATTTTGGTTTGATAAATTGGATTAAAGGTGCATCTATGACAAAAGTCGTGTTTTGAATTTTTTTAAATTGAAAATATATATTGTGGTAAGAAGTTTAGAGGAAATATAGATATGCAACACCAAAATAAGGCATTCATTTAAATTAGTTGATTTTCCATTTGTATGCACATAAAAAGCTAGTATTAATAATAATAATAATAATAATAATACTTTATTGTCCAACAGAGCGAACCCCAATGACAGAACAATAATAATAATAATAATAATATATATATATATATATATATATATATATATATATATATATATATATATTTATATACATATATATATATATATATATATATATATATATATATATATATATATATATGTATACATATACACATATAAGACACACACATGCATACACATATACAAACACACATACACACATACACATATATACATACATATACACATATAAATACCTAAACAAATGGTGTAAACCCATATAAGTAATACAAGTAATAAATAACGATATACAAAACAGTAAAAATGATTACAGAGAACAGATAAATAAGTAAATAAACATAGTCTTAAAATATATCCTGAGATGCCTCGTTAACAGCTTTACACATTACGAAAATAGGTGCTCTACGCAGTACGTTCGTCCTTGGAATCGGCAGACGAAAACTGGCGGTAGATCTAGACAATGATCTGGGAATATTGATTGGAATTTTGCCCAAGAGAAATGAACAGTCTATCTGACTATGCAGGAGCTTAGAGCTAAATTGTGCACAACAATGATTCCTTCTGTCTTCCAGAGAAACCATGTTATGTCTTATTAACAATTGTTTGAGACTAGTTCCTATCTCAGGATAAACTCCATCAAGCCTGTAGGACAGGTATTTCAAAAAACGTGTATGGATTGTGTCAAGTTTGAAAGCGTGTAATGTATATAAAGGATACCACACGAGAATAGCGTACTCCAGTTTGTAGAGGACGTATGTACAAAAAAGTTGCTTCCTTAGGTTAGTATCTGTGAAGTTGCGACTATCTCGCATTACAACTCCTAAGGACTTTGTTGCAGAGGAGCATACGCTATCAAGGTGGTCGAGAAATGTTAGGCGAGAATCAAATATAACACCGAGATCATTCATTATTTCCTTCTTTGTAATAGGGCTACCATCAATTGTATAGGTAGTTTGTATTGGAGAAAGAGTTTTTGAGTACGAAACACTTCGTGGTATTAAGCAATAATTTGTGTTTAGCACACTATCTCACAAATGAGTCCATGTTATTTTGTAAGTCTAACACATCCCTATGGCACTTAATCGATTTATATAATTTTATTTCATCGGCAAATGCTAATGCGGGACACGATATCGTGGACAGTCGATCATTAATGAAGATATTGAATATTAAGGGACCCAAGTTAGAGCCTTGGGGGATACCCGATGTTGCTAGAAATTCATTTTATACGAACCCATTATAGTATACGTAACAAACTCTATTTTCTAAATAGGTCTTAAGTAGTCCCAAGGCTTCACGGTTTAAGCCTAGGTTGTAAAGTTTTTGTAAAATAAGGTTGTGTTGAATCTTGTCAAATGCTTTAGATAAATCAGTATATATCACATCAACATGTCCGCGGTTATCAATTTCTTCCGATACGTATTGTGCAAATGTTGCTGAATTAGTACATGTGGAACGACCATTCACAAAGCCATGTTGTTTAGGAGAAATAAAACGTTTTACTTGATTATAAATAGCCTATAGTTGGAGATACAAGACTGGCCGCCATTCTTGAAGACTGGAGAGAGAGCCTATAGTTGGAGATACAAGACTTGTCGCCATTCTTGAAGACTGGAGAGATGCAAGCGCGTTTCCACCTATTCGGGAATGAGCAAGTTTTAATGGATAGATTAAAAAGAATCATTAAGGGTTGAGCGAAAACAAACCTACAATCACGTACAAAAAATGAAGGTATAGAATCATCACCAGCTGTAAATTTATTAGATAATTGGGACATAATTAGTAGAAGGTCCTCTTTATTAACTTCAGGAAAGTTAAAAGGAACAATGTTATTTAAATATTCAGTAGGAGCAGTAGCATTAATTGAAGAGAACGAACTTGAGAAAAAGTCAGCAAAAGCGTTAAGGCTATGGTGTAAGGCTCAGAAAACTCGGAATCTTCGTTATGAAGCGTACCAGGAATTCTAGAGTGACCACGCTTGTTATTTAAATATTTCCACACGTCAGTTGGATTTTTCTTAATATTGCTTTCCATCCTAAGGATATAAGTTTTATAGCAATTCGCAATTTTAGCTTTACTTTGTGTGCGTAGTTGACTGTATTTGTCATAAAATAGGCGTTAACCAGTTCTTGACCATTGCTTCCTATATTTTTCTTTCAATTGTAAGAGAGACCTTATTTCAGGGGAATACCATATAGGATAATTTGAAACAGAGTAAGCTTTCTTAGGCACAAACTCATCCATGCAGTGATATAATGTGGTATAAAAGGAATCAACAGCATCATTGATGTTATCATACTGTTCCAATGAAGATGACCAATCAATATCGCAAAGGGATTGATACAATAACAATAAATTTGATTTACGAAAATTATACGCCATTTGACTATTAGACGGAAACGAACGAAAATGATGTGATTCGAGAATACATAAGTTAATGTCTAGCGCAGGATGATAATTATCTTCCTTGACTAGGGGAGATATGGAGTGTAAAACAGACAAATTGTGATTTATATTGGCTAGCACTAAATCTAACAAATTATTGCTTAAGTTACTGATGTTATTATATTGGGTAATGTCGAGGGCATTGTTAAATTATTGCAAACAGTGAGCTTTATTCGAAGGTGGAGTACCAGCTCTTGAAACATCAGGAATGTTAAAATCGCCAACAATAATTAACTGATGATCAACAAGGAGTGTTTCCAAGGCGGACATGAACGTTTCGAAGTCTTCATTTGGAATACCAGGGGGTATGTAAACTACACCAATAATGAGCTTCAGTGAGCTGATGATAGTATTGGTAATTTCAGCTCCTGGATTCATATTTTGTCTCCGATTATACCTCCAGAACAGTCTCAACATATACCTTTCCAAAAATATCTATTTAATCCTTTTTTTTAAATTCCAACCCACGTCCACTTATTGTTAGTTAACATCTTAATTATTTTAAAATATTTAAACCTAGTTAAATTTATAAAAAGAAATGGTTTAAGACCATAACAAATAAAAGATCTTGGGCCTTAACCTAATATTTATCTTTTAATTTAAAAACTACGTACACATAAATTGATTTCAGACCACAACAAATAGCACATGTTCAAAATTTAGTGAACCTCTTGAGAATTAAATGTTCAATATAAAAGCTGTATTCAGATTTTTCCATTCTATATGCAATTTTTTTAATGGATATTCGGAGGCAAGCCGGATTTGCTTGATGAATCTTGCTCAAATCCTGACGTCTGGCAACCATGGTCTTATATAACCTATCTACTTTTTCTTTCTTAGATTTGTCTATCTGGTTTATTTATTTTTTTCCGTTTTATTTTGTAGACATTTTTGCACATATTAATTTATTTTTTGCTTACATATGTGCTAACAAAATAATTTTAGAAGATTATTATTAGCATGTGCGTGTTAGTCGGAAAATTTGTTTAATAGTATCTAGACTATATAAACTAAACATATTTTTTACATTGAACTAGATACAAGACTAATTTACATTGTAATATAATGCCAAAATATTTGCCAGCAAATATTTGTCCTACTCTGCATTCGCAAACAGTTCGGTAGAGACGGAGAGGAAAGAAAAAATGTGTATTTCATGGTACACTAATTATATAGAAGGTATTTGTTAACGTATGCGTACTAATTTTATTATGTTTATTTAGGCTGTGGATAAACAAAATGTGGATTAGAATTCGGGTGATAAAATCAGTTGCTTGTTCGTTTCGACAATTGTAACATCTAATTAGGATTTAGTTTCTTTTGTGAAAAATCAATGCTAAAGAAATGTAAGTTCGTGGTAGATTAAGGAACAAAGCTAAAGAATTGAATAAATACATTACATAAAAAGTAACTAGATTTAACAGTAATAGAACGATTAAGTTTTAAGACGATTTATACTAAAAATAATTAAATAAGGAAATTAAATAAGTTGGAGGACTAGGTTTAATTTGGTTTTACTATGTTTTAATTATGTCTTGAAAGTTTAAGTCTGTAAACTAAAGTTGTGTGAATAACATTAGTGCTAAAAACAACTTTTTAACTTTAGTGATTTTACTTTAAGTGTGTAATTTCTTGTGAGCTTTAGTTTCGTCGAAAACTTAAGATAAATTTGTAATTAAAGTGTAAATATAAGTGGATATATACTTTGCATAAACGCGAAGCTAGAAAAATAATAAAACCTGGTAAGATTTTACTAATCTTAAAATTATTTAACTAATAACAAAAATGTTCAACGGCAATGATTTCTATAATACTTTTAAAAGCTTTACTAAAAACATAACTTAATTTTATTTATAGATTAACAATGTTTTACTAAATTCAGGAATTCAACATAATATCGGCCCGATGACCGCCTTTGTTAGCCTTACTATTTCAAATATTTTCTATGCCAGAGATGGCGAACCTTTTTGCGTAGAGGGTAAAATTTTATTAATTATATCTTTCGTACTAGGTCGTGGGTCACCAGGCAGGTGGCATCACTTGGAGATCACTTTTTTTTTCTCGTTTTTCAAGGCTCTTACAAAGTTTCCTTCTTGTTTTTCAACTTTTACTTTGGAAGTGGAGAGCAAACAATAATTGTTGAAGTCAAAAAATGTATATATCCCTTTCACCGCCGTTCCGGGAAATGTGACCCGTGGCCCTGAATTTATACAGCCATCAAGCTTTGCGCAGAATTTCTAAACGAGTAACGAGCCGTCACTGAACTTAAAGGTGGAAAGAAATCGCAATTTTTTGTAATTAAAAAAAAATTTAAATATTACGCAACGATTGGAAATCTCCCATAATCGATTTGCGAAAGAATCGGCTATTTTTTTTAAATAATTTTACCGACCTGCCGTCTCCGAGGGCGGCTGGGAAAAATTTTCCAGGTTTTCCACTTTTACACACACAACTCGGACAGTTTTCGTTTCATGAATATTTCGGAAACGGCCCGACGGAAGCGGAGGCGGCGGCGCAAAACGCGATTGTACATTTTTCTGGTGTAGAACCTAGAGCCCCGTCAAGCGGTGCCATTTTCGCGACTTAACTCCCCAGGTTTGGACACACCAGACCGAAACCTAAAATCACGAATTTTTTACCTTCGAGGCGCATTTTGCTTCGCATCTTGAAACTTTTTCCTGGACGCTTTAATCGCCGTCGCGCCAAGTTTTTAGAGCCCTCGATCGCCGTCCAGCAAAGGCATGTTCCCCTGCTGCAAGAGAAAATACAATCGATTTTGCTATCATTTCCACGGACGCCCTGCACTTATTTAAAGGGCTCCAGGTCGCCAGATGGGTTCATTCAGAACACTTGCCCGCAGATTTTCCGGCAAATATTTTTAAGCTGCGACGACTTATTGCAAACCTTCGGCAAGTTAAACAGAAAAGTCCGCAAAAAGGGGAAAAAACGGGAGCGTTTTTCGGTGCTACCTAGAACGTCCGAACCTATTGACGGGCCGGTACGGGATCGGCGCCATTCGATCGGGCATACAACGTTTTAGTTTGTTTTCGAGTTTAATCCCGATTGGGTTGAAGTTAGCGTCGCGACGCCATAAAAACGACGTTTTTGGACGTCCAGGCAAACTGCCGCAGAATCGCCAACTTAAGCTCTGCGGGAACGGTTTCGCGCGATTTCCGCAGAGAATTGAACGCTTTGTCTTCTATTGCAAGCGGCATCGCGCTGCGTCTTTTGAAACCATCGCGACGCCCGCCGAAACTCGCCGTATTGCAGGAAACAAATGACGAAAGTAAAACGTCCATTTTTTACAGTGAACATTTTTTACAGTTTTTCCCCCCCAGTGAATGTTCTGGATTTTTCAGTGGATAGTAGCATGGTGTTTTGGCTTTCCGCACCCATAATTGGATCGTTGCGTTCCAATTATGGGTGCGGAATTGGACATCGCGGAATCGCGTCGCGACGCCCACTTATAACTGTTAATCTGCACAGAGAAAAACAGAGAATGCCGATTTGGTGCACCAGGATGTCGCGTGTTTGAAAGTTGACCGGCACATGAGCCCCGCCGAGCCGCGCATTTTGGTATCGGCGCTGCGTCGCTGTGACCACGAAGCCCACAGTTCGAAACGTATTGGCTTCCTTCGCTGGAAGGTGCGGTCAGTCTGACCGCGGCAGTTTCGCCGTTTCTGGGCGCAGCGACTCGAAACTACACGCGTTCGATTTGGAACGGACGCCCGCGCCTCTTTTGCGTTCATGGGTTCGCGATCCGAGCCGTCCCCGTCGAGCTGCCGACGGAAAATATCACTGCTTTTTTTAACGATTTTTTGAAATCTACTCCCCTCACCGAGCGGAAAAAACGATTTTTGCAGCACAAGGCGATAACGCCCGCCGATACGCGTATTTTGGTACCACTCGCGGCTTCCTGCATCGTTTTCCTTCGAAATGCCAAAAAAAATCCGCAACCGCCTCTTTGGCCAGAAATTTGCCAGTTCGGCGGTTATCGGCGGAAATCTAAAAAAACATCTAAAAAAGATCTAAAAAACCGATCGGCACTTCCTTCGGGCCTCCCAATCCGGAAATATCTCCATAAATGTGCAGGGAGCACTGTAAAAATGAACCTTCAGGTTTGTCGCCGTCTGCGTTCAACGACTAGCGATTTTTCGACGCAGATCTTTAGATTGGACCTATGGCTTTGCGGCAATGTAACCGGCGCCGCCTCCGTGCGCCGCGGTGCCGAGTTATGAAGGAGCAAAGGATTATAGAGGTCCGCTATTTTCCACTTTTGATCAATGTGAAAGAGATTGCGTAACTACCGGCATTTTTATAAATGTTGGCACTGTGTGTTATTCCTTAAAATTGATATGGCAATGAAAGGGTTAATGACGTCCATAAAACTTCCTGATGTATTATACAATGAAATCCAATTAGAGGATGTGGAATATTTTTCTTAAGATATTGAATAAAACCAATGTATTCCCCATCATATTAGGTGCAACGTAAGTTGTAACACAAACCATTTTGTGTAAGACAATATCCATTTCTTTGATCAAGACCGGCACACTTTCCTTTCAACGTTATTAGTTTCAATAGTTCTTTAAATATATTTCCTGATTTATATCGAACAAAAATTGCTAATGGACATTTTTATAGTTGAAATTTGTTATGCGCATGCATAACATTAATTTCCGCCTTGTTTTCGGGCACTTGTTTGACTATAACTAGTATTCAATTGCCAAAGCAATTGAATACATTGCTTCATAATTTAAAACGTTATGTGTATACGAAAAAAGTGTCTCTATCTTATTATATTATTAGATCTTTAATTGTATTCCGACTTATTAGTAACTCTTTTCTAGGCTTCATCGAGTCCTTGTCTTTAAAACCTAGAAATGAAGTCGCACTACATTCCAAAAACGCTTGTTTCACAAATTCTCTTTTTGAATGATGTTTTTCGTGGCGAGCAATGCAATAGGGCAACTTGAAAACTACCGCACCTGTAGTGGAATCAAAAACGCTTTTTTGGAATGAAAAACGCTTGATATGAAAAATAGGATAAATGAAAAATTTATTAAAAATTTATTTTTCTTCCCTTATCTGTTGAAAAGTCGAGATTAGAATGCAAGTTTTCATAATGTCTTTAAATGATATATACGTGAAGTGACTTTTTCGTTTTAAACACACACACACACAATTACTCACACTATCTTTTTATTCCCTTCAATCACACAATATTTATGAAACCATTGTCTTTAGTATGATCTGGAATTTGTTTCGTTTATTTTTCTTTTTTTAACCGCAGTTATATTACAGGGTTACGACAAAAATAGTAGTTTTTGAAACAAATAGTAGTGTTTGAAGAAGGGCTTTTGTGTATGAGTTGCGAAGGTTAATCGCAATGAGTGCACAAAAAACTTTCACACACGCGTATCATACATTATTTTATCTTCCAAGCATGTTAAAATACTGTTGAATCTACAAGAAAATATTCTTCTTTTGCCCACTTCTAAACGTTGAGACAAAAAACGAATAGAGACAAATTGATTAAAAACGTAGACGAGTTACTTCTATCTCTAAAACAACATAAGGTACTTCTTACATTGGTGCACTTTCAATAAGGGCATGCATCATACCGCATGGGTAACAAGAAGAACAAAAACACTGTTGCAGTGTTGAAAGATGATAATTCCACAGCACAAGCCAAGGCGGAGCAATATTCAGTCCACTTATATTGTTGTGATCTCGCGATTTTGGTTTCAAGGAATTTGAGTTTCCCACGAGTCGGCAAAGAACCTTAAGTGGATACCCGATTAGTTTTTGTTTATTTAGGACCATTAGTCTGGGTTATCTATATCATGCGGGCAGACGCTCGAACTTAGAGATCGTGCCGAGACGCCGAGAGGATTTTGTTTTATGAGTTCTGGAAATTTTACATAAAGATTAGGGGAGGACTCACACCAAGACCAAGGTGACGAGGTAGAGGGGAAGTTAAAAAAGGGCAGTGAGAATTGAGCTAGCAAGAGAGTAATTTGAGTTTTGAAAACGAACCTCCGTATTTTCGTCGAAGTAAATTCCGGGTTTCGACCACAAGTTTCGTAGAATTAACACCATACCAAGTTACCAGTTCGCAACAATATATTATCCACATGGATTTTTCGCACAAACGCAAACATAAGAGAATGTTTAAAAAGAATATATCAAACATATAACATGAGTCTCAAAAGTCTTGGAATCCACTATTGCCATGAATTTGAGACATAGGTCATTTCTTAATTCCAGACATAAAATTATCAAATGTCATTTTTAAGTAGGTGTCAGCGGTCTTGTGGTTATGTCGCATTGTTTTTAGTGTTAAGATCAACAATTTCATTAGTTATAAATTAAACGCCTTCTCATTAAATTAACACTGATTTATTTTATAGTGTTGTGATTTATAAAATTAACAAAGAAGAAGAAACATTACAACAGATGTTGAATGTACTTCATAAAAACATAAACTATATAAGTGGACTGAATATTGCTCCGCCTTAGCTTTTGCTGTGGAATTATCATCTTTCAACACTTCAACAGTGCAAGCTTCTGGTTACCCATGCGCGATGACGCATTCCCGTATTGAAAGTGCACCAATGTAAGATGTACCTTATGTTGTTTTAGAGTGAGAAGTAACTCGTCCACGTTGTCTGGAACATCTGCTCCACCTAAGAGATTTTTTTCGATTATGGGGAACATTTGGTCTACATAAGTGGATTTTTATATCAAAAGTTAAACATCTTCTAATTGTTAAAATCATTTCGGAACGGTGTTGTTGCAATTTTTATGATATAATTAAAACAAACAAACCATTCCTACACATAAAAGATGTTAAGATATCATTACAAATGATAATGAATTTTGATGATGATAACGAGGATAATCTTTTGCAAATATCTAAAGTTTATATATTGCAGTCTATTACAATATTTTTTTAGTGGAATTTATAAATGAAATTCTCCGTTCACAATCCGCACTTAACGCCTGGAAAAAACCAATAATACTGTAGAGAAAAGAGAGATTTTAAAATTATGAATGGGTTAATATGTGAGTTAACGTATCCTCGAATGTTTTTAACAATCAAAGTTTACTCTTCTCCATTATTTAGACCTCCCTTCTCCATTTTATTAGAGAATATTGTTTCGAAAGGTTGATTATATTCTCTATTCCAATTTTTTTTTCCGAATTTATGGTAATTATTATTGTACGCCATTCATTTTGATGTTGGTCGTAATTATTTTACAGTTGCAGTTTACAGTTCATTGCTCAAATATGCAACGAATTCATACAACATAATGTATGCTTCACCAACTTTTCCATCCCAATATTTTTTTCCATATGCCTGTAGGTTTCCGGAAAAGAATTCGTGAATTAATACGTGTAGTCAATATTACATGTTCAATTAAAATCTTTCTTTAACTTTCTTATTTTTTTTTATTAGGTGTTTCTATTAATTTTTTTTTTAATTTCGGATGTTTTGCAATATTCCTAACAGCTTATCTGTGTAGTTTTTGAATAATGTCGTTTTAAATATTCTAATTTCCAATCATCGCATTTTTGCCTGCATTAAATTCCGCTGGAATATTTGCTTCTGTATAGAATGTATTTGGCACATTTTTAGAATTCTAATTATATTGTAAAATTTCGCTTAAGCAGATGGTGTTTCATTCTCTACGAATATTGAAAGCCATTCCTTCTAAACGATCTACGAGCTTGTATATTATTAATTTTACAGGGGTTTGCGTTTGGTATTTTTTTAACATTTTATCATATATATTATCAATATTATTATCATTTATAACACAATTCGAATCTTAACACACATTTGATGTAAACAACTTTTACAGCTTTACAAAGAGACACCATTAAAAATACATTTAAATAATGGTTGATACTAAACAAAAAAAAATATAATACCTTTTTCTCCAATTTCAAAAAATATCAGCCACACCATCTTACAGAGAACATTAAATTTTCTATTTCAGGAATATCAAACAAATATTTTTTTTTTCACGCATTTAATTGAATTTCATTATAAAACTGTGCAATTTCACTTGTATTCTAATAAAAAAATCTATAATGCGGTTGTTATTAACCGGGGGTGCGGGAGAGAAGACCCTAACAATATAAATTATTAAATATCATTTATTAAATTGTTGATAATAAAATATTTAAAAACTATAGTAATCCCCAAAATAACGCAAATGTCGGGACCGCGTTATAAGAATAGCGCGTTATTGGGATATTGAAGCTTATAAAAAAATTAGGGTTATGGGTTTTTCGCAAAAATGCTAATATGCCAAAAGTAAAGATAAAGATAAAAAAAAAACTTTAATGATTTATGTATCAATCAAAAAATATTGAAAGATATATATTTAGCTACTTGAAACAGGAGTAAATAAAAAATAACCAGCTATGAACGTAGCTGGTACCATTTGGTTTTTTTTTAATTTCCGCGCCACGTTTTTCTCAATAATTTTAAACAATATTTTGTTAAATTTGTTGTATGGAAAGTATGGAACGACGGAAGTATATGCCTATACCTATGAATTCATTTGCACGACAGAAAAGACGGTACACAACCTAACATAACCTCCATGCATCCATCAAGATATTTTGGGAACTGCCATCTCAAACCATCATTACCAATACAAGTTATTTCAACAATTTTACCATTTCAACAATCTGCATTTAATCAATTTAACAATCTGCATGGTGGCGAAGGTGCGCATAGCATGAACAGCATGAACTTGAAGTCAAAAAAGTCGCGATTTGATACCAGTGGTATTAGGGTAAGAGCCGGATAGTTGCCTCAGTCGGATACATGCCCCGGTTTTGAATACACTATGTTAGGGATATTGGTGGCGCTAGTGCTTTACGATGATTAGAAGTGCTCCTCTCGCAGGCCTCAGTGCCATGTAAGCCGATGAAGTAGGTGCTCGCGTTTTGTCCGTGTGAGCAAAAATCTTTCGCGGCGAACCTTTGACGGGTGTCGAAATTATATTGGTAAGTAATTTCTATTGAATATTTTTGTTACTGATTGTGGTTTCAGTCAACTTTTTGTTTCTTTGCATGTATTAGACTTTAAATTACACTGTTTGTTACGTATTATGGTTGAACAATTTTTATTTATTTCGCAAATTAAAAGGGCAAGTATCCGTATCAAAAAGGATAGTCGCCCTATTTACTATTGCGGATAGTTGCTCTAGGGGAAACTATCCGCAACTACATTCTTTAACGAGCAAAGACAGATTATTTTCTGTGTGTGTTGTGTATGTTTTTTCCAACTTACTGTGACTATAACTGTTTCATGCGTTCATTCTAGGTGATCAAAATGCCTCGCAAGTATAAGCGAAAACCAGGCGTGGTGCCGCGCCACATTATCTGGACAGAAAATACATTAGCACTTGCGTTCGAAGAACTGGACAAAAAACAAAAAGGAATCAACGAAATATCTCGAATTTTCGGAATATCTTGCCGAACCTTAAGAAGACGCTACGAAAAGAAAAACCAGCAACTGCTAACCCAAGGTGTTCGGTTTAAAGTTGTATATTTAGCACTAATTCTATCAACATTAAAATGACAAATTCTATCTACATTCCTACTTATCTGACCTAATCCTATTTTCTGTCACTTCTAGGAAAATACCCTGTCCTTGGCTTTGATAATGAAAAAAGTCTGGTAGCTCATATATTAAAGCTTGGAGACGCAGGATTTCCTCCTGAAAGAAGTGCAATTCGCCAATTAGCTTACAAGTTTGCCGAAAAGATGGAATTGAAGCACAATTTTAACAATGAAACCACAACCGCTAGACCGCAATGGTTAAAAAGCTTTCATGAAAGAAATCCTGAAATAGTTTTAAGACAAGCTGAGGGCTTATCAATTGAAAGAGCGAAGGGTCTCAACAGAGCAGAAGTTGCAAAATGTTTTGATCTGCTCATAACTATCTTAACTAAGAATGATTTGCTGGATAAACCGGATAGAATATTTAACAAGGATGAAACCGGTGTACAACTCAATAATAAACCTGGCAAAGTATTGACCAAGAAAGGTGCTAGAGCAGTTAAATCAGTAACTTCCGGTGAAAAAGGAGAAACAATTACTATTGTTGCTTGTTGCAACGCTATCGGCGATTTTCTGCCACCAGTTCCTGTTATGAAGGGAGTAAATAAAAAACCACAATTTGAAGAGGGACTTCCGCCTTGTTCCAAAGTTTACATGCAAAAGAAATCGGCTTACATTTCCTCAGACCTTTTTTTATAAATGGCTGACTGAACACTTTATTCCACGCAAGCCGCCAGGAAAGACATTACTTATTTTAGATGGTCATTCATCGCACTCAAGTGCGGTCAATATGCTAGAAACTGCTCGGGATAATGATGTGGTATTACTTTGTTTACCTAGTCACACTACTTCTGCTTTGCAACCATTAGACATATCAGTATTCGGACCGTTTAAAAAATATTATTATGCCGAGACAAACAATTTCATGCGCACCAATCCACAAAAAAAGCTGAACCTGTACAATTCAGGTCAGCTAATAGCCAAGGCGTGGATTCGAGCGGCTACTCCTGCCAATGCAATAAGTGGTTTTCGCGGCAGCGGAATCTACCCAGTCAATCCAAATGCTCTGTCTGACGCTGAATTTGCTATATCAGATATTGCTTTGGGGGAACTTGGGCAAGAACGAGAGTCGGATCCTCTAAATGATCAAGTACCATACGTTTTTGGAAAGCCTGCGTTTGGAGAGCGCTCACAAGATCCTTAGCAAAGTGTTACACCAAATGGGAGGGACCAAATGTCTTCCCTAAGCAACCAAGTACCAGGCGTTCCTGTAGTACCTGCGTTACGTGAGCGCGTACAGGAATCTGAGTCTGATCGAGGTCTTGCAATAAATCAGCGGAACGAAGTGCCTCCGCGAGGCTATCAAGTCCCAAGCGATGCTGATAAAAAGAAACTGTCTTAAATGAGATTGAGCAGAAAAGCTGAAACCAAAATCACACGCCACCTAGGCCATCTTCAAGCCTTTTGAATATTTCTCAAGACTCTTTAGCCCTAGGAGTTACCGACATTGAAAATTACATATTTGATGGTACTGACCTATCGTTGCCATCACTGATATCTTTAAATGAATCACAGAATCAAAATCTTGAAAAAGAAACACCATCTAAATTTTTACATGAATCATATCCTATACCAAAAATACCACTGAGCATGTCTAAAAGGGCTAAACAATCTGCAGAAATTTTGAACTCCAACGATAAAATTGTCCCGAAGAAGAATAAAGAAGAAAATATAAAGAAAACAAACAAAACAACGGAAACTAAAATTAGGACAGCGAAAAAAATGATTTTAAGACAGTAAAAAACAAACCAGCTGGTAGCAAGGAAAGCATTGTGAAGAAAAGAGGACAACCACAAAAAAAGAAAAAGACCAAAAAATATACCGTTATTACCAGCAGTGAAACTGAATCTGATAACACAGATTTTATTGAACCGAACAAAGAAAGAGCTTTTAAGGAAGAGAAGAATGAAAATTTATAGTTCTGACAGTGAAAATGAAGAAAATGTTACAAGTTCAAAAACATTTAAAGGAAAAGCCACCGAAGGACTACCAATCAAAAGAAAAAAGGGCGAAAAATCGATAAGAAATACTGAAAATATATTAAAAGTGAAAAACGCTATTTCAAAAATAGAAAAAACGAATAAAAAAGTTTCAGTTGATGATTATTGCTCAGAATGTTTTGAGAATTACAATTTTACTAAATCGAAATCAGATTGGATTCAATGTGAGATGTGTCGAATGTGGTTGCATGAAACTTTTACAACATTTAAAAATCATTGCATGAGATGTGGAAAGTTGAAAACCCTAGCTTCTGGTGATAATTAATGCTAATACCAAAATAGATTGCCATATTGTTATCTTTAAGATAACTAATAATATTTTACTATATATAGTAATCTTCATTTCCCCTACGGGGTTTCTGAATCCCTGCCTGTACATTCCTTTCCCTATCTAAATAAATATAATGTGACATAAAATATTATTAAAATAAAACTCAATATAGTAATAATATTATACTAATAACTTAAAGTTTGGATGCTATTTTTGTTGAATTTTTATATTTTAAAACATTAAAACTTAATACTATTATAAAATGTTAATATTTTGATTAGTACTTAATAAAGGATCTCAGTAAATAATAAAGATTGATTAATTAGGTTGATAACAATTTGTTTCAATCTAAAAAAATTATAGTGAGGCGTCTATCCCCGGACGAGGCAAGTATCCCCCGAAACATTTTTAACGTTAGGCTACTATCCGCTACAGTAGGCAACTATCCCTTTTTTGAGAGGTCAAATAAAAGAGTTTACTCAAAACCAATATTAATTATGTTTACAAAAATAGGATAATATAAAAGATCAAAGACCTATGTTTTGATATACATGTTGCATTATTTTTAATAAGTACATATTTTCTAATAATAGAGCTTTTCTGAAAAGTGGAGCAACTATCCGGCTTTTACCTTATCCTAAAATTATGCGGAACAGCAATTCAAAAGCCCTTGTTATCGCTAATGGCATATCTTTGTGCAAAGAAAGCTCACACGAATCTTCACACGATCGCTAAGGATTTGATAAAACCTTATGCATTAATAATAGCCTAAAACTGTATTAGATTCTGAAGCACATACAAAATCCAGCAGATTCCGTTATTGAATGACATAATTCGATCGCGAATTTAAGATCTCAGTAAATATATTTTGCTGCAACCAATAGTAAGTATACAACTGGATGAGTCAACTGATGTTGTTAATTTCAGCCAGCTCTTGGTGTTTGAGCGATATGTAAAGGACGACATGATAGAAGAATTTCTATTTTGTGAGCCACTGGAGTTGACGAGTTCGAGAGGAATTGATGTTTTCAATCGCATCAAAGATTTTGTTTTTTTAATATCAATTATCAATGAATGGACTGAATGCACTGATGGGGCCTCAGCAATGTTAGGCAAAAATTCATGATTTTTTTCCCACATAAAAAGAGAATTACCGCAAGTTACAATAACGCATTGCATATTGCATCGTCATTCACTTGCGTAGAAAGCTTTGCCAGAAGGTTTAAAACAACACCTAATTACTGCAATAAATGTACTAAAATATATCGGTGGACGAGCGCTTAATCATCGCATTTTTAGTGCATTTTGTGAAGAAATCGGTATTGCTCATACCGTATTTATATATACTACCAAAATACGATGCCTCTCTAAGGGCCGCATACTTAACAGGGTTTTTGAATTGCGTGAAGAAATTATTCAGTTACTGACTAGTCAAAACTGTGATATAGTAAAAGATTTAGAAAGTAAGGAAGCAATCCTATTGAAATGCGAGACAGTGGAAATATTCAAATGGGCTTCGAACAATTAGAGCTACAACAATTCTGCTGTACATAGTTAGAACGTTATCCAAAGTTGGCATAAGAAACACTGCAACTACTTCTACCATTTGCCAATACCTACCTATGTGAAATGTGATTTTCATCGCTTTTGCATATAAAAACGGAAGCGAGAAATCGCTTAAATGCAAGTGATGACTAACGCGTGTCTCTTAAAAAAAAACTCGCTTCACAAGTATTATAATGAACAAGAAACAACAGCCTAGCAATTAATAAAAATAATATTGTTTTATATTTGAAATATAAAATGTACATTTTGTTATAAATAAACAATAAATTTTGCAAAAAATGTCTTTCTAAATTAAAAAATTTAAACACATTTTTCAATGGGGTGCGGAGACCAATTTTAAGATTTAAAGGGGTGCGGCTCACTTAAAAGGTTAAGAAACACTGCTACTGTTACAACAATAAAGTAACATTCATTATACTACAGTGTGGAAACTTTATCTGGAATAAAATTCATAACTTCCATATAGACGACAAAAAGACAGAATAGACAGAAAAATATCGCGAAACATGTGTACAGCACACTCATTTCTATGTGTATGCTCTTTGTTTATCTGTTTCCGGAAGTGCCCAACCACCTCCGACCTTTTTTTTATTCAAATGGGAAGATATGTCAATTGATACCTCGTTTGAAAGATCTCTTTGCAAGGGATACAACACTATTTATTTCTTGAATATATTCAAAGCCCACGTGATGAAAACAGGAAACCACTATGATAATTTGAATACTATTTAATACAACAAATGTTCATAATGGGCATCGTTGCTTTCTTGGCAAAGTGCAAATCGAAGATAACACGCATCTTAAATGTTTTGTAACATTTCTGGTGTGACTTGCCGTATTTCATGCCTAATACGCTGCTTAAGGTCCTCATTCGATTTTGTTACATAAATTTTACTCTTGAGATAGCCCCACAAAAAAAATCAAGGGGGCTAAAAGATTATGTATTAAAAAGGAATTAGACTATGTAGAATAAATATATAAAGTCAGTCTTGTCTAAACAATTTAGTTTTGTTAGTTTTTGATTGAGCATTGGATTTACGATTTATTTAGAAGGAATTAGACGATTTGAACTAAATATACTAAGCTAGCTTGTCAAGATTAACACTATTGGATGTGTAGTTTCGGGATGGTTTTTGTAGCTAATTGAGTAAATAAATCGGGTTCGCTGAATTCTAAATATAGTCGGGGTACGCAGGGTCAGCGGCTATATACGTATATACTACCTACGTCATCAGGATGCAGTATAGTGCACCAACTATAACGCTCTATCCGCAGGATCATTTCTGCTAACATTGTAGATTCAATTATCTTATATACATTTATTTCAGTTATTGATTCGAAAAGATTGCCAAAGTTAGTCTTCACTACTCTGACTATGTCTATCTAGTCCTATCTAATTTTATTTCAATTAGTCTAGTTTAGAAAGATTAGGTTGCTTATGTATCAAAGAAGAAAAGTAAATTGTAAATTCTTATATAATTGCCTATAATCTAGTTTTGCCTAGAGAGCCTCTAGTATTGTTTGTCTAGCCGTATCTATGTAGTCTTATCTGTCTATCTAGCCTTGTCTGTCTAGTCTTGTCTGTCTAGTCTTGTCTGTCTAGTCTTGTCTGTCTAGTCTTGTCTGTTTAGTCTTGTCTGTCTAGTCTGTCTATTCTTATCTGTATAGTCTTGTCTGTCTAGTCTTACCTGTCCTGTCTTGTCTGTTTAGTCTTCTCTTTTTTTTGAGGACGCATAATCTCAAGATGTCGTTGTCGTACGATAAGATTCTATATTTTTATCCATACATCCCCAATTCATTATGAGTATTTAGGGGTTCTGGAACTTAATTATTGTTTTTTTTTCTGTTTATTTTTGCCTCTGCATCCGTCGTTGTTGGTCGAGTTCTTTTTGTGTAATAATCTCTCTTATCATGTTTTCCGTATATGACCAGTATTATTCTGATTTAAGCCTTACGTCCACTAGTGTATGTACTTCGAGCGTAGAATTTGTCTGTTTCATCCACTTTTCTCTTTCTGGGGTCCACCTTTCGCACTCGAAAATGGTATGTAGTGTGTGCGTTCCCACAGTACACACAATAGTCGTCGGAGGCCCTGCCGATCCTATGCAAGTACTCCCGGAAACATCCGTGGCCGCTGAGAGCCTGTGTTAGGTTAGGTTTTTGCCCATGTTGCCCATAATTTCACACGGGGTATTAGGAGTCTTCCTCTGTCTTCCCTATTGCAATAATGGCTAGGTCGTCGGCGAATTCTATTATTTGCACTCCGCCCGGCAAAACGTCGTCGCACAGGATATTCCACAATGTAGGACCCAGGACTGAGCCCTGTGCAACAGGCAATAATCAGCAATTTCAGTGCCAACTTCAAATAAAATTTTCCTGTTGGATAGATAGCTGCGAAGTAATCGCAACAGGTATGGGGCTAAGTTCCTCCTAGTCAGTTCCTCCATGATATTTCGCCATGCGACCGAAATGAATGCGTTTTCCACATCGAGGGTAATCAATGCGCTAATCTTCTGTGTTGTCCGCGTGCCAGCTGAAGCGTTCTCTGCCATTCCAACAACTCTCATGATAGCATCTACCGTCAACCTTCCTTCCCTGAACCCATATTGTCTGTCCGATAGCTGTTTGCCTTTATCAAGCTCTGTCTTGATTCTATCAAGCAAGATCTGTTCAACGAGCTTTCCTGCGATATTCAGTAATCAAATGGGGCGATAGCAGGCAGGCTCTTGTTTAGGTTTCTCTACCTTCGTTGGGAGAACCAGATTGGCCTTTTTCCACTTTTCTGGGAAAATTCCGCTTAGAAGGTTATCTGGGCCTGGTGTTATGCCGTTTCTAAGTAGTTTAGTGGTGCTAAGTAGTTCTTCCCTAGAGAATTCCAATAATTCGCTTACTTCCGGTAGTTCCCATTCTAGCTTTTTGTGAGTTGGAAAGAGGACCTTCACTACTACTATCATCTGTTCCATTGTTAGTTGCATGTTCGGGTGCCTTACCTTGAGCTCCCGTGTAGGAATCGAATACGCGTCACCCCACACATTTGTGTCAATTTTATTGCAAAGTTGTCGCCAGCGTTCCCTTTTGGCTTGGTAGATCTCAGTACGTAGCGCCTTTTTTGATGTGGAATACAAGTTTCTATGCATTTCTACTGACTCTGCATTTGCCTTTCTTTTAAGTTTCCACTGGTAGGTACGCCTTGCGGAAATACACGGGGCTCTCATTTCAGCGATTGATACTTGTTTTCCTTTGCAGTATTTTTCCTCGGGACAAGAGTGGCATTACATATTCTCTCCAAAGCTGAGATTAGTTCTTCTGGGATCGTTCGTTTGTGAAGTTGTCGCCAGCGTTCCCTTTTGGCTTGGTAGATCTCAGTACGTAGCGCCATTTTTGATGTGGAATACAAGTTTCTATGCATTTCTACTGACTCTGCGTTTGCCTTTCTTTTAAGTTTCCGCTGGTAGGTACGCCTTGCGGCAATACACGAGGCTCTCATTACAGCGATTGATACTTGTTTTCCTTTGCTGCATCGTGGGTAATCAATGCGCTAATCTTCCGTGTTGTCCGGGTGCCAGCTGAAGCGTTCTCTGCCATTCCAACAACTCCTATGATAGCATCTACCGTCAACCTTCCTTCCCTGAACCCATATTGTCTGTCCGAGAGCTGTTTGCCTTTATCAAGCTCTGTCTTGATTCTATCAATCAAGATCTGTTCAACGAGCTTTCCTGCGACATTCAGTAAGCAAATGGGGCGATAGCAGGCAGGCTCTTGTTTAGGTTTCTCTACCTTCGTTGGGAGAACCAGATTGGCCTTTTTCCACTTTTCTGGGAAAATTCCGCTTAGAAGGTTATCTGGGCCTGGTGTTATGCCGTTTCTAAGTAGTTTAGTGGTGCTAAGTAGTTCTTCCCTAGAGAATTCCAATAATTCGCTTACTTCCGGTAGTTCCCATTCTAGCTTTTTGTGAGTTGGAAAGAGGACCTTCACTACTACTATCATCTGTTCCATTGTTAGTTGCATGTTCGGGTGCCTTACCTTGAGCTCCCGTGTAGGAATCGAATACGCGTCACCCCACACATTTGTGTCAATTTTATTGCAAAGTTGTCGCCAGCGTTCCCTTTTGGCTTGGTAGATCTCAGTACGTAGCGCCTTTTTTGATGTGGAATACAAGTTTCTATGCATTTCTACTGACTCTGCGTTTGCCTTTCTTTTAAGTTTCCACTGGTAGGTACGCCTTGCGGAAATACACGAGGCTCTCATTTCAGCGATTGATACTTGTTTTCCTTTGCAGTATTTTTCCTCGGGACAAGAGTGGCATTACATATTCTTTCCAAAGCTGAGATTGGTTCTTCTGGGGATCGTTCGTTTGTGAAGTTGTCGCCAGCGTTCCCTTTTGGCTTGGTAGATCTCAGTACGTAGCGCCATTTTTGATGTGGAATACAAGTTTCTATGCATTTCTACTGACTCTGCGTTTGCCTTTCTTTTAAGTTTCCGCTGGTAGGTACGCCTTGCGGCAATACACGAGGCTCTCATTACAGCGATTGATACTTGTTTTCCTTTGCTGCATCGTGGGTAATCAATGCGCTAATCTTCCGTGTTGTCCGGGTGCCAGCTGAAGCGTTCTCTGCCATTCCAACAACTCTTATGATAGCATCTACCGTCAACCTTCCTTCCCTGAACCCATATTGTCTGTCCGAGAGCTGTTTGCCTTTATCAAGCTCTGTCTTGATTCTATCAATCAAGATCTGTTCAACGAGCTTTCCTGCGACATTCAGTAAGCAAATGGGGCGATAGCAGGCAGGCTCTTGTTTAGGTTTCTCTACCTTCGTTAGGAGAATCAGATTGGCCTTTTTCCACTTTTCTGGGAAAATTCCGCTTAGAAGTTTATCTGGGCCTGGTGTTATGCCGTTTCTAAGTAGTTTAGTGGCATGAAATACGGCAAGTCACACCAGAAATGTTACAAAACATTAGAGATGCGTGTTATCTTCGATTTGCACTTTGCCAAGAAAGCAACGATGCCCATTATGAACATTTGTTGTATTAAATAGTATTCAAATAATTATTCAATGTGACCTCTTCTTCTAAATATTTTCGAACGATCACAGTATAATGGGAAGGGGCTCCGTTCTGTTGATACCATTTTCGTTCATGAGGTTTGGATGCGGATCGGATGGATTTGGAAATAAAGTGGCTAACGTTGGTCTTGAAGAAACGTAAGATATGTCGCTTCATCAAGATTACCATCGCAGAATACTGGTTCTATAATCTGATTACCTATTATTCTAGCCCATACATTGACTTTTGCGGTAACTGAGTATGAGTTTCTTGCATCCAATGAGGGTTATGGTCAGCCCAATAACTACAATTTTGACGATTAACGTCACTTCTTCTTTTTTTCGTTGGTGTTACAACCCTTTGTGAGTTTTAGCTAGCTCGCCGATCTTTTTCTATTCCGCTTTATAATTTGTCGCTTCTTTTCAATTTCTCATTCCGACTGTTTTGTGATCCTCCTTCACTCCATCTATCCATCTTTTTCTAGGTCTTCCTCTTACTTTGCTTTCCACTGGCTTCCAGTTTGTGATTAACGTCACTATGTAAAGTAAAAATACTTTCGTCGCAAAAAAAGGATTGATGGCAATGAAATCTGGTTAATGTCGATCAGGTTCATCATATGCTCGGAAAATTCGATTCGGCGGTCCGGATCATCCTCCGTTAATTCTTGGAGAGCCTGCATCTTGTAAGGATGCAGCTTGGCCGATCTAACAATTTTCAGGACAGTATTATGACTAATCTCCTTATCACAGGCCAGTTGCCTGTTTGGAGGCACCCGATTTTCTTGAAAAGTTAATAATACATTTAGTCTGGTTCATCTGTTTCAACAGTGGGAACAATCCTTACATGACCTAAATTGTTGTATTGTGTCTCAATTTTAGTACCTTGGATAATGGGTGGTATATCCAGCTGATGTTCTCGAAATAAATGAGCAACCTCAAGTTGACTTTGTTTTCTGTTACCATAACCGATCATCATCACCAGTTCGATACGGAAATTTTCGGTTAAATACAGCATTTTACTAGCTACTTGAACAGCTTGAAGAGCGTATGTGATTGCTTTGGTGACTATTATTATCACTAGTAACTAAGCAACGTGGTTCCAAAACTTCAAAACACATGTCAAAAACATACAACATTACGCCGAAACGTTTTCAACGTAAACGTGGTTTCCTTTTTTTATCACGTGGGCTTTGAAAATATTCAAGAAATAAATAATGAGTTGTATTCCTTGCGAAGAGATCTTTCCAACAAGCTGTCACTTGACATACCTTTCCATTTGAAAAAAAGGTAGGAGTTGGCTGGGCATTTATAAATGTGTCTTCCTTATAATGTCAAATTTTAATTTTAAAAATGAGAATTTGGAAAATTTTGGTGAGGTATATATATATTTTATAGGAGTTTTAGAAATATAAAATTAATTTATTCCGCAAAATTTATATATTTGACGAAAAATTGACTATAAATTTATGAAATATCTCAATATATGTCTCGATGATGTGGTTCTCCATATGATGCAACATATTGTTACAATTTGTATCCGAGGGATCACTAGGTTGTAGATCTTTGTATTTGTTCTAATGTTCGCTGAGAATATACTTTCTGAATATACTTGTCTGGTTTCTGGTTTCCCGTCCATCTATCTTCTTTCTGGTTTGGAGAATATTTCTCGAGATAAATTCTCATTCTTACTTTTGACGCCGACTAATACATGATCAGTGTCCCCATGCGCACCCCTATAGCTACGTACTTCCATAATACTAGATCCGTCTTACATTCACCAGTATGGTTGATTTGGTTTTATTCTTCCATCGTTGGAATTCCATGTCTCTTTATGTATCCTTTTATGCTTATATATAGTAGGTTTGATATGCATGCTTGTGCGTTCCAGAATCTAATATTCCTCTACCGCAGCACTAACTTCTTCATCTTCCGTGAAAGGACATACCTCTCCACTCGCCACTACGGATGCGATTGTAACACGTTTTCGGTGCTCTTATCCATCCGTTAACATGCCTGAACCATAGTAACCTCCCAGCTATAATGCCTACTACTGTTTGACCGGAACAGAGTTGCATTAGTTCGTGTTTCATCCTGCTCGATCGTATCCTTCTCTCAACTTCAGCAATTGTTGTTCTTGCTTTTGTGTCAAAGTCCATGTTTCACTACTATATATTACTACTGGTTTAATTAGTATCTTATATACCATAACTTTGATTTTCTGCGGTGTTAGTCCAGACGTTAACAATCGCCGTAGAGCATAGCACGCCTCATTTCTTCTGCTATTTTATGTCCGAGCTGATCTCGTTCTTCTCGTCTATTATAGCACCTAGATACTTAAACGACTGGAGATTCTCATACATCCTTTCGTTGATCTCCAAATTATATTGAGGTGCACATATATTTTGTCTTCTCCGTATTCAATTGTAGGCCTAGAGTTGCTTTTGATTCTCTTTCTATTGCTAGCAGTACTTATTTGAAATCCGATATTGATCGGGCGAGCACCTCAATATCGTCTGCCTAGGCTAAAATTTGAATCGTTCTGTGGAAAATGATCTTTGTCGTTTGTATCCCGCTTTTCCGGGGTATTCCTGGGGTGATGTAGCGCCAGGTCTATCACTTACTATCAAACAAAATTTATAAACGCTTTGAAGGATTTTAAAGATTGATTTATAGATTAAGTGGCATTATAAAAACCACCAACTGCATTTTGATTAAATTTATTTATGTAATTAACAATGGTTTTACACTATTAAAATGTTTACTATCTTAAATGATATCAGGAGAATTATAATTCATTGAGATATAAGAAGACCCAGATATAACAATTTTAAAAGACAGCATATCTCTTATTGTCAATTTTATGATGGTGAATCATTGTACTCAGTACCCAAGTTTCGCTCTTAGACCAACCAAAATTAATTATACATAACAATTTACTTGTTATTTTTAATAAAAATTAATTTATTAAAACCTTCAACTAGCAAATATAGAAAGAAATAAAATAAAAAATTGTAATATATATGCAGTCATTGTCAAGATACATTTCTCGTTCAGAAAAACACTTTTTCAGTTTTATGCCATGAACTTTAAGCACTCCGAACTTTTAGAAGGGTGACTAGGGCTCTTGCTGTAAAAAGTTTGGCGACCCGTGGTATATAGGATATGACAAATAAAGTAAAGTTAAGATTCATAATTTTTTAATTGGAAACTTGAAATATTTATAAAAAAGATAAATATCATTCAATTAAAATGAACGAGGTTATTAAAAAGAAGAAGTTAATACGTTATTGGCAGTAAATTAGATTTCGTCGTTTCGTATAGAAGATAAGACAATATAAAGAAGTGAAATCGATTCTCTCGTTTCATTCTGATTGAATTCCGGCAGAGATTAAACGATAAAATAGCTATTTTCAGTAGAAAAAAAAATCGCCTGAAACAATGGAGTTAAAATCAAACAGTGAAAGAAAATGGAAGGAGACCACACAGGCGAGGTAGAAGTTGATATATTTGCATACTCACACACATCATAAATCAAACTGAAAACGAAATGAGTTGTCATTTGTGTGCGAGTTGGTACAAGGGATAAATTTAAAAATAAAAAGTTAAATAGATTATTTTGCCATTCGCCTAAAAAGTAATTTATACCGTAATTATTAGAAGATGGATGGATTTTTGGAATTGTTTGTTTCACAATTTTAAATGAAATATAAATATTGGGAAAAATAAATAAAACGTTAGATAAACCACTTTTAGGCCTATGACATCCTAAATATAATATTCCTCTGTATGGAACTATACAAAGAGGATTAGACTAATATTCGATTACCAGTTAGTAGTAAATTTACTGTTGTGGACAGTGCGGTGATGAACGCAAGTAGAAATGTTGCAATTTCCGGTTTAAATTGCAATAGAGGACTTTTCGAATATCACCAAGCTACATGAAGCCAAATTACAAAATCTTATTAATGCATAATATTATTTAGCTAATATACAGGGTGTTTAAGGTTTCGTGATTTCATTTTCAAATGGTAATAAAACATCGTAAAAAAGGTTACTAACCTTAAAATGACATAAGTTGCATAATAAGAAAGATACCAATGGTAAAAATTTTAAATTCACGCGATTAGTGATTTTTTTACTCAGTAGGCAGATGACAGAAACTTTGTCCATCTGTCAAGCTGTTTAAACAGTTATCACTGCTTTGTGATTCGTCATAAATTTTTCCAAAAAAAAAACTAATAAATAAAGTGGTAAATCGCACCAACAGTGAACGCGTTGACTTGTTGTTAATTTATGGGGAAATACGCCAGAATTCTATTGCTGTAAGTCGATTATATGCTGAGCTTTTATAACAGGCCAACACCTATTCCGCAAAATTTACCGCTCTAGTAATAATTGCAACATGAAGATCAAACATGGATAAGCCAGGAACTCAATCTGCATGGGGTACTATCAAAATTTCAGTATGGGTTCCGAGAGGGAAGGTCGACAACTCACGCCATCCAGGAGGTGATGAAGATTGCCCGTTGTGCTAACCTGGGAAAAAGAAGACACAGTAAGATATGCTTAGCGGTCGCGATAGATGTAAAAAATGTATTATGGATGGAAGTAAATGAACTACAAATAGCTCCGGAACTTCGGCGTCCATATCGACCAGCGGCTTTCCTGGAGCAGGCACGTCCAAAACGTAACAGTGACAGCCGAACGTACAAGTACAGCACATCGTAAGTTGATACCCAGAAAAAATGGTCCAAATATTCATTCTAAAGGCTACTAACGAAGTTAATTCCATCCTCCTTTACGCTGTACCGGCCTGGGAGGAGTCGCTAAAAGCAGCCACAAACAAAAACAGATTAATAAAAACACAACGCAGCATGTTAATAAGCATATGCTGCGCTTACCGCACGGTGTCATATGTGGCGCTACAAGCCATAGCAGCAGTCCTGCCGATTGACCTAATGGCCGAGGAATGGGCCAGCAACCAAGGAACTAATACAGAAGGGAGTGCTCGACCCAGATGCGCACTCATGAGCAGATGGCAGAAACGCTGGAACAACGCTAAGGATGGGAACTGGACCAGAACTCTTATCCCAGAAATTGAGCCATGGCTGTAGCGTACTCATGGCGAACTTAATTACTACTTAACACAAGTACTAAGCGGGCACGGAAGCTTTAGCTCATATGTTCAAAGGATCGGAAAGGCAGAAAGTAAATGCTGCAGATACTGCCAAAGGACAGACTTAGCTAACATACTGCTTAGGGTTTTCGCGTACCCAACTTTTTTTAATACCCGGGTATCGGGTATTATTTTTTGATATACCCGAGTATACCCGGGTACCCGGGTATTTGCATTTTTTGCAAAAAAAGAGACAATTTCTTATAATAATGTTTTATTTTATTACGAAAGAGTGGAGTATGTCAATAAGTCTCCTTACCTTATAGTACAATCAGTCACACAGTTAAACAACCTTGTTCTCATTAACTAATTAGGAGCGAGTTCCATTGTCCTGCCTTTGCTTTTCGGTAGAGTAAGCTGTTTATGATAAAAAGCTTCTCGGATGATTTTACTACGAGTGACGGCCCGAATGGAAATACCCTCTTGTGCAACCAAGCGTGCAACAATTTCCGAAATTTTAGTACAAAGACGAAAAACATTTGTTATTCGCGGTCGTTTTGGAACTAGGCTTGCTTGAACTTTGTTCAGATTCAGATTGAGAAGACGATGTCGATGCGACTTCTTTTTCCAACGTAAAATTTTGTTTTCCAATCGTTATTTCGTGTACATTATCCAACTGTTTTAATAAATCGCTTGTTGAAGAGCCTTTTGGGGTATAATTTTATTATATAACTTATAGGGTATAATTTTTGGGCATATTGAACATTGTACTGTTTCCTTATTCTGTATTTTTTTTTTAATATTTCCGTACTCCAGAAACAGGTTTATCCATTTTCCATACGAAAAGTAAACTATCGTTTAGTAAAATTTTATAGGTTATCCACTAAATAATTTTTTAAATTTTGTATCAATAATAATAAATTCAATTACTCACCGTTCACCGAACAATATTTGAATCAAACTACAACGAAATAAAAACAAAACATGGCGAAATAATCAAATCTAACCTCAAGTTTACTGCATTTTTGTGAAAAACTCAACGCCTTTGGAGTTATTTTAATTGTTTGTAGTGCAAATTTGATAATATTATTTTTAAGGCGCTACTTAGTAATCATTTTCCGAGAATTTTGATGAATTTTTATGAAGTAGGTACACGGGTACCCGGGTCTGACAATGAAATAGTACCCGGGTACTAAAAATTTCATATACCCAGGTATACCCGGATCCGGGTACCCGGCTAGAAAACCCTAATACTGCTTTCGAATGCCCACAATGAGCTGAACTTAGAACCGCAACAGTGCGGGCAGTGGGAGAGGATATCAACTCCTCTTATATGGTACAGCTGATGATTAAAGGCGAGGACAACTGAAAAGCAGTAGCAACGATGTTGCCACGATACTCCGAACAAAAGACCAGGATGAAAGACAGGTCAGGCTGATGTCCAGGATGGAAAATGATGGAAAGGGGGGGGGATCGCAAAAGGGGGGGTTTAGTGGGTATGCTGGTCACAACAGCTCGACCAGAGAGCCCCACACTCCACGAAGCCAAGTGGCTCCGTGCGAGCAGCAATGCATTTCCCGTCCTCCCTAAAAAAAAACACATGAAGATCATCCTTCACATTTACAATTTTGCCTATCATTTTTCCAAAAACATACAGAAATTCCAAACTTTTCTTCCATTGTATTGGAGACTGATAAAGCTACATTTACACGTTGCGGCATAACTATAATAATAGTCGTATCTATGCTGTCGCAAATTCACATGCTGTTCCTCATAATCATTACTATAACCTACTTACTATAAACGTTTGCACCGCACTGGTCAACGGACAACTATTGGTTCCCTTGAATGTCGAGAAACGTGACTTCTTTAAGATATATATATATATATATATATATATATATATATATATATATATATATATATATAAGCTATATCATGTATTCGAAAATAAGCGGATTGATCGAGGTGGTCCTGCTCCATGTCCTCCTTGGTCACGCGATCGTAACCCCCTTGATTTCTTTCTATAGAGCGTTTTGAAGATTGTGTACATCAACGAAATAATTGATTTAGATGTTGAGCGTTGAGGTAGCTGCTGCGACGTTCAACAAGAAGGCGATAACTTTGAACAAATAGTATAAAGTGAATTCCACAAAAAAAAATTAATATTAAATTTAATTTGCTTAAAAATAAAGCAAACTAAAAATTATAACCACAATATCTCTCTTATTACGAAACATTTATAATGTTTAATCACTCCTTGAAAATAAAATGGGACATTGTGACACTACGGAACAAATGTAATGCACCTGTTATGCTCTAAAAAATATCCATAAAATGGATTTCGATCACCGTCGAAATGGAATAACTACAGAACAGTAACTCTCATTTCACACGCAAGCAAAGTATTACTCCACATCATTAATGAACGTTTGAAAACATTTCTACTTTCACAAATATCGGATTAACAGAGAGGGTTCATACCAGGTAAAGGTACACGAGAGCAGCTACTCAATGCCCGACTGATCATTGAAAAAGCGAGGGAACACAACTTAAAATTATATTTGTGTTTTGTGGACTATACGAAAGCGTTCGACGCTGTGAACTGGTCACTTCTGTGGAGAGTGATGCGTGGAATGGGTTTTTCCAAGCATCTGACATTTTTAATTAGGAAATTCTACCAACAGAATAACGCCAAGGTCAGAATAGGAACAACATTGTCCAGAGCTTTTAAGATAGAGGCCGGTGTCAGACAGGGATGCATACTCTCACCCCTCCTTTACAACATATATAACGAATACATTATGAGAAAAGTCCTTGACGATTGGGAAGGTGGAATATCAAGTGAAGGAAGAAAAATAAGGAACCTGAGGTATGCGGACGACACCTTGATTATTGCAGCAGACGATGAACAACTGATAAACATAATGAACAAATTAGAGAACTATAGTAGGGAATATGGTTTAAAAATCAACAAAACAATAACCAAAGCAATGATCATCGATGAATCCAATGACACATCAAATATCAAAAACGGAGCGAGATATGATGTGGTGGACAAGTTTGTATACCTGGAATCGTGGATAACCAAAGATGGAGGCTGTTCAGAGGAAATAAAGAGAAGATTGGTAATGGCCAAATCAGCAACAACTAAATTCATAAAAATATGGAGAGATCAAACCATTACAAAAACTGTGAAAGTAATGCTGGCCAATTCCTTGATCTTGGAAGTTGCTGTTTACTACGCTGAAGCATGGACACTAAAGAAAACAGAACGTAAAAGGATTGAAGCCTTCGAATTATGGCTGTATAGACGAATCCTAAGAGTGTCATAGGTGGAACACAGATCAAACGCCTCTGTTCTACAAAAACTAATAATCAAAAAGCGTCTACTAAACTAAATCAATAGAGCATATCTCAGTTACTTTGGCCACATAACTAGAGGAACAGGTGAGATTGAAAACCTCGTTGTCGAGGGAAAAGTCAAGGGAAAAAGACCTAGAGGACGGTTTCAAATGAGATGGGCCGACAGATTTAAAGAAATGACGGGACAATGATAGAAGCACAAGATAGAAACGCATGTAAACAACATATTCAATCACATACCGAAAATAGTATCACTACACCCTCCAGAGGGTAAAAGGACTGAAATGATGACGAAAATAAAATAAATAAATTCGTTAATTAGTTAAATCATAAATTCGTTGAATAGTACTGCGTTTTTAGAACACATTACACTTATTCTAAGGCTCGGATTATATGCACGAAAAATCCGCAATTAATGTTATGTAATAATTCAAAATCACCCAAGCACGTTTGGTTTACGATTCGTTGATTGGTTGAGAGCTGCACGTTGATACTATTTTTAAATATAGTACTCCGTGATTTTCAAATAATCATTAAACGTCACATCATTCACATAGAAGCTGTCAATCATTTCAATCAGCTTTGTTTTCAGATACACTGACATGTTATGGATTTTTTTTTTGCTTCCGACACCACGTGTGTTAAGTCGCGGTGATTGTTTGTCTTTGGACAAACGTTCGCGTGGTCAAATCCAAGGCGGTTACCTCAGGGTTGCCAATAGATTCGATCGGCACTGGAATTTATATGTTTAGGCGAAATAAAACTTGCACGCTTCGTTAAACATGTATTTATTATTTAACTCTACCCTAAAGCACTTGATGACGACGTGCACAGTCGGAGTTTAGAGCCTTCCTGGTATGTTTGTGGCAGGAGGGTGACAATTCAACTGAATATGATTACATATTATTAAAAACAGGAAAACTCAATTTGTTCAAAATGGTGAAATAAGTGTCTTTTTATTTTTAAAAACGAATCTTAATACTATAATTATGTGTCACATCTCTAACATTTTCTATTTCTTAGAGGTCGTAGTAAAAAACTTTGGGTTCCCTTTTCACCCCCTTAGAAACGAAATTTACAATAATCTGTCATTGTTGGATGATAGTATCACAAAAGCAGCGCGTCATTCAATTTTTTTGTTCGTAGATTAAACAGTTTGAGCTGTGCATTGTGGTCTCGTTTTCTATCTCTGGATGGATTCTCTATATATCGATGACAATTCGTGCAAGAATCTAAAATCCATTGTAAAAAGTTTCTAAAATCCATTCATTGGCCGTTGTTGGTGTGTTGGAGAAGAACGGAAGAAACTTTCTCTTTGTGTCTGACTTGAACTGCATGCTCTTGAATCCTAGCCGAAATTTTTCTATATTTTTCTTACACGCAGAATTAGTAGGTATATCCAAAATAGTTTCAGTCACAAATTCCACAAGATATTTCGTAAATTCCATGGGATACTAACGGGGTGGTAGCGTAGCATGGAGTTTATTTTTTTTTCTTGAAAATTGTGTTGTTGTTTTGTCCTTTTTAGATTCTGGCGAATCTGTCAGTTGATCCGTGAATGTATGGTAGGTGTGCTGCGCTGACGGGTTTCTGACGTTCTGCAGTCGTTTGCTTACGGTTCTCTGTTCTAAAGCTCTGGATATTATGCTGTTTGGGTATCCATTTGAAGAAAGAGCTTCCCATAAATTTCTCAATTGCTTTGGTAAGTCAAGGTGGTCAGCTAGTCTCTTGGTTAGGGTGGCGAGGATGTTGACTACAGAATCTAGTTGTACTTGGTGATGGTACGAAGCGGCTTGTATATATACACTTGCGAGCAAAAAAAGTAGATTACTTCAGAAATTTCAACTAAGACTGGCCTGTTTTTGACCAGCAGAAGACCCGGTTCCGGATGAAACCGTGTTACCACCCAAAGAGATGACCGCTTTTTTATAACACCTTCTGCGGTTATTCTACGAAATCAACTTCAATGAGTTAGAGGGGTCAATGTTAGCGAATGGACCATTAAAAGAAGGCTGCATGCTGTTCGATTATCTTGTACAAGGATGGCTACAGGTCCACGAGTAAAATGTCGGCATCGAATTACAAGATAGGCTTTTGCCAGATATCACTTGGCGTTAATAACGAAGACTGAAGCAACGTGCTATGTTCATATGTTCAGATGAGTCGCGTTTTTGCCTCACTGAGCCAGACGGATGTCGACGAGTATGGAGAAGACCCGTAGAAAGATATGCTCCAGTTTGTATTGACTAGCGACTTCCTTGTCGTGGTGCTTTGGTTATGTCTTGGGCAGGAGTTTTTTCACGAGCTTGGCATTTTCGTGCAAGATAATGCTTAACTTCACACAGCCAGAGTTGTCAGAGAATATCTGGACGAGGTGGGAATTAAGCGGTTTGATTAGCTAGCACTCAGTTCCGACATGAATCCCATGGTACACGTCTGGGATGAGTTGAGACGACGTATGCTTTAGACAAACCCCAGCCCCAAGAACTGATTAGGAGCTAAGAAAATTGCTATTGCAGAAATAGAATAACATAGAGTAAAACTTGATCTCTTTATTTAACAGAATATATGCCTCGTTGCTATTAACGTTATTATTGATTATTCTTTTCAATTTTTAATAAGTTTGTTTTTCATTTTCTTAGTTCCTCATAACAGAAAATCGAGCTACATTTTAAACGTAAATTTGTTGCATTTTCTTTGCAATTCCATTTGTTGCTTTCCAATTCAATGCTGTCTAAAATTCAATACTGTCTATAACTTAACATCAAGCGGAGTATAAGATCGGATAAAAGAACGTGGGTGGACAATATTGCAGAAACTGCTCAACGTGCCGCTAACCAAAATAACCTGAGAGAATTAGAGTATAAATCCACCAAGCTGCTGTCGAACAAGAAAACTACAAAAACAAAGCCAATAACATCCAAAGATGGGAAGCTACTGGTTACAACAGAAGAACAACTCAATAGATGGCAGGAACATTTCCAGGAGATACTCACAGGAATAACTCAAGAACAAAACAACAACGCAAACCATCATGCAACACGGGCATAACTAAACATAGACACAAAACCTCCAGAGCAGAGATAAGCAAGGCCATTAAGGAAAATGGGAAAAAGGAAACAAAGGACGGGAAAAGTCCAGGCATCGACAACATCACATCTGAAATGATGAAAGCTAACTGTATGACCATGACCGAAATACTGGCACCTCTAATAAATAAAATCTAGGAATCCGAAACACTACCGAAATAATGGAACAATGGCCTTCTGATAAAGCTCCCCAAAAAAGGAGACCTGAGCGATTGCAACAGCTGGAGAGGCACAACACTATTAACAACTGCATCGAAAATACTCTGCAAAATAATACTCACCCGGATGAGCAAAGCAATTAAACCTACGTTGAGAGAAGAACGGGCTGGTTACAGGCCGGGAAGATACTGTGTAGACCAAATCAATACGTTGCGGATTATAACAGAGCAACCAGTAGAATGCCAAACCACGGTATTTCTATTATTCGTAGACTTTCAAAAAGCTTTTGATACTATTAAATGGGAAAGCACTTGGGCGGCTTTAGACCGGAGAGGCGTCCCACCCAAAATAGTAAACATCATAAAAGCATCGTACGCGGACTACTCTTGCAACGTGGTATACGAAGGGAATCTCTCAGAAGCGGACAAAGTGTCTGCTGGTGTACGACAGGGTTGCTTGTTGCCCCGCTTTTATTCCTAATAGTACTAGACAAGGTCATGACGAGCGTTACAACACAGCCTCGAGGAATACGCTGGGGACTATCAAGCTGGCTAGAAGATGTCGACTACGCCGATGATATCTGCCTCATGTCCCATACACTCACCGACATGATGGAGAAAACAGCTTAGCTACAACAAGAAGCTGAAGAGATAGGCCTGCACATAAACACAAAAAAAGAGGATATGCAGATTGGCGCTACCACTAGCAGGGACATACAAGTAAACGGCATAACAGTAAAAAGATGCGATCAGTTCTGCTGCTTGGGCAGCATCATAGCAGTGGATAGAGGGATACCTGGACATCGCCAGAAGAATCAACAAAGCGAAGGGAGCGTTAGCCCAACTGAATAACGTTTGGAGCTCTTCAATACTTTCCCGTAAAACGAAACTCAAACTATATAATAGTAACGTCAAATCTAACCTGTTCTACGGCAGTGAGACGTGGAAAGTAACTAAAGGCAGCACAAACAAACTGCAAGTTTTCGCAAACTGGTGTTTGTGACGGATCCTTAGAATCCGATGGCCTGAAGTGATATTGAACCACGATCTGCTTCGTTCTAAAAACCAACTTCCGGAGACGTTGAAATAAAGAGAAGTAAGTGTAACTGGATTGGACACACCCTGCGGCGTAATCTACAAAACATTTCAAAACAAGCATTGGACTGGCATCCCCAAGGCAGTAAGCGAAAGAGAGGAAATCTAAAAACAACATGGCGGCCCACAATTGAAGCCGAAATCACCTCCACCGGCAAATCGTGGAATGAGTTGAAGGTCGAAATAGAATCAGATGGCGACAATTTGTAGAAGCCCTATGTCCCACTGGGGGAAACAGGAACTAAGAGGGAGAGAGAAATCAATGCTGAATATATAATTTAGGTTTTTAATATATTTGGCATTATAAATAGAAAATTCCTCAAAAACATCAAATTATTTGCAATTTCTGAAGTGAACTAATTTTTTTGCTCCCCAGTCATAGTCATATAATATTGATCGTAGTCATATAATGAATTCCGTCAGATTGAAATACTCGAAATGACTAGCTAGTTTGTGAAACCATCTCAGATATGTTGATTTATCACTTTATAATAGGTCTGCTAATTAAGACACGTAGCTTTATACTATCGGATGACAACACTTATAGGCATTTCTTGAAACGTTGAATCATTAAGTAGGTAAGATAGTTAAATCGCTGTTAAACAAATGTCTCATAAAATTGGCGATTTCATGAGGTACTCGAATTAAATGAACTACATGAACTGCCGGCAGATCCAGTGGTTCAGCTTTACACAATCTAACTGATTTCACTATATGACTACGACATTTGTATTAACACTATTAACACTACATTAACAACTATTAACACTACGATATTTGTTTTAAGAGAGATTTCTCGAAATCAATTGTTGTATATATTGTTTTATAGTCCGCGTTCGCTTGTCGCTTAGACTTCATCCACACCCACATTCCAGTAGTAAGACTTGGCTTGATATAAGCTAAAGTGGACGATTTGCACGTGCGGGTACAGTATAATCGTGGGATGAGTTGAAGTATGAAATTGGACTTGATAGTTGCAAACAAAAAGTAGATGCTTTGAATACAAAACTGTATAAATTAATGTTTATACGAGTGGGTATACATAACAAAATGATGGTAAATAGTATTCGCGACAAATTTCTACCTGAGGAAACAAATGAAATTTTCGATAATTGCGACTAAGAATCGGAAAAAATTGATAAAAATGGAATTTACCATATCTAAACAAGTGGATTGAACCTTTGAACCAAATTTTTATTTCTGCATTGGATTTCGTTAGTATTAATTCTGGAATGAGATGAGGTATCCACGTGTCTGGAATAATTTTCCTCAGCGAAGGTATATTCCACAACCAATTCTGCCATATTAAAGACATCATAGCGGCAGCAATTGCTGCTGAGAATGATATAGGGAAATCTCATAGATCCATAAAGAAATAGATGGGTATACATATTTGAAAAAAATAATTATCAGGAATGAAAAACCTAAACACAACCTAACCTAATTTGTTGGCTTGTGTAGTTATGTATTTTCTATTCCTAGCAAGCTATAAACGTGTGATAATTACTAGTCAATGGACAGAATGATTTGTCAACCAAGGACTGGATATTCTCAGAGTAAATAGTATTATAAACTTTATAATGTTTTTAAATATTTCCTAAATTTCTTTGTTAAAATTCGTGCTTGATATATTGTTATTAATGATTTTTCTTATTATATCCTTCCAATTTTTTTGTTAACGACATCAGCTTCTATAGCTATTAATCTTAATTATTTTTTATTTTATATTATAATATCGACTGAAATATATGGCCTAATGTTCTAATATTTATATTTAGTCTTGTATTCTGGTTGGTACCTGAGGCGACGTTTCCTGAATATGATGCTTCTTGTACGATTCGTATTGCGGAGATATAGCAGAAATGCGAGATCTTTATCGGTGGCGACAGAAAATCGCGCAAACCGAGTTGGATCACTTCCATAAAGAATTTTCATATAAAGCATGAATTTGTATATAAACTGTGCTGCTTTAATACGTGTTGAACTTCGACTGCAACAGAATCTCACATTTCTCATCACTGCGGAGTGGAAAGGTAATTATAGGATAGTGGTAGAGTTGCCGGTAAGTAAACAACAAACGTTGAATCAAATTTACACGCCACTGAAACGACGGTCGGCACAACTGCAACAGCCGGCGTATATAATTCCTGTAACACACTCGATGCGGGATGTGGCAGTTAATAGCTAGTATATGATTTTTTCCAAACAGATTTTCGTGAAAACAACAGATTGTAAACCTCTAAACCAGGGGTCAGTAATCGTTTAAAGTTTGTGTGTAAATAAAACCTCAATACTTTCAACCCAATCCTATCATGAGGTATTAAGTAGGATAATATTTAAAACTATTTAAAGGTATTAATAATACCAATAACTTTTCATAAGATACGTTTCTAACATTTAACTACACGTGCTCTGAATTTTTATGTAAATAACCGTGCAGAGCATTGTGTACACCACATATATCATTGTAATAAATGCTTTATTCCTATCATCATCGATCATCTTATTGAAGTCCACTGCTGGACGTAAGCCTCCCTCAATAGTTTCCACTGTCCTCGGTCTTGTGCTGTCTGCATCCAGTTGGTACTGATGCGTTTTAAGTCGTCGGTTCATCTGGTGGGGGGACGCTCTCTATTTCTGAAGGCTTTCGATCTAGGCCTCCATTCAAGGATTCGTCTTGTCCATCTGTCATCAGCAGATCTCGCAATGTGTCCCGCCCAGTTCCATTTTAATACAGTTATTCTCTCTACGGCGTCTGCAACTCCGTATCGTCTGCGGATTTCAGTATGTGATCCCTGAGTTAGATTACCAGCACTGATCGTTCCATCGCTAGTTGTGTAACTCGTATTTTCTTTATTGTCCGTTTAGTCAGAGTTTGTGTTTCGGCTCCGTAGGTAAGGACTGGAAGGACACGCTGGATGAAAACCTTTCTCTTTAGGCAGTTAGGCAACTCTACCTTGAGCACATATTTGAGATTCCCATATGCAGCCCACGCGAGCCCTGTTCTTCGAAGAATTTCTAGCGTCCGAATATCTGTTTCAATGGAAATCTTGTGTCCGAGGTATTTAAAGGACACCGAGCACAAGGTTTGTCATGATCTTGGTTTTGGGGAAATTTATTTTAAGTCCTACTTTCTTTGACTTCATTTAGATTTCTTAACTTTGAGATGGCGTCATCCAATCGTTCGGCTATGAGGACTATATCGTCGGCAAATCTTAGGTGATTGAGTCTTTCACCGTTTATATTCACACCTAAGTTGTCCCAGTTTGTTTGTTTGAACATGTACTGGAGAACAGTTTTGAAAAGTTTTGGTGAGGTGGTGTCACCTTGACGTACGCCTCTTTTAATATTGAATTTGTCTATTCTCATACATATTTTTGATAACTGTCGAGTACCTATAATCTATTTTGCAGTCTGAGAGAGCCTTCAGCATTGCGTGTTGGTCTTCTGATTCGAATGCTTTCTCATAATCTACGAAGATAAGTACTAGAGGTTTATTGTACTCCACACATTTCTCAGTAAGGTTCTTCAAAACCTGGAGGTTGTCACCCATTCCGTAGCCTGCTAGAAAACCAGCTTGTTCTCTTTTCTGATACAAATCTAATTTGTTACTTAGTCTTTTCGTAATTATTTTAATAAAGAGCTTGTATACATGTGACAGGAGACTTATGGGTTTATAGTTTCCGATATTTGTTATGCCGCCTTTTTGTGTAATAATATTATAACTGCATTGTTCCATTCAGAGGGCATAGTTCCTTTTGAGAGGCATGCAATAAAAAGAGTTTTTATAGCCGGCAGGAGCTTGTTCTCTCCCATTTTAATTGCTTTGATGACTAATCCATCCTCTCCTGGAATCTTGTTGCTTTTCATCTCGGAAAGGGCTCCATTTATTTCGCTTACTCTGATCTCTGGGATATCTTAGACCCTTGGTTCAGAACTTTGAAAATTTTGCGCCAGGTGTTCCTTTTGTTCGTTTTTAATATAATTCGGTATAAAATGTCTCTACTATCTCTTCTCTGTTTGTTTTCACATTGCATTGTTTGCTTTCACATTGCTTTATTCCTATACTGCAGGAATAATTATGGGGTAATTAGACGCACTATTCTAGTCTAATTACTAATGTCAGATCTCAGGTACTTACCTCAGAGTATGTATATGAGCCAGAGTATGCATATCAACGTTACTTCGTGGCCTTGACTAATGAGACGGTGTCTCAGAATATCAACGGGTGTTGCGATCCAGGCGGCGACCAGATATAACGCGAACTGATTCTATTCTATTTTTCTGATTCTATTCCTAAGGCTATTTATAAGGCAAATCGATGTAGAATTAATGATCTTCTGCTGGCGCCACCGCCCAATTTGAGCCTTGGCCTTCCCTAGTTTCCTCCTCTATTCCTCTCTTTCCCGGGTCACTTCCTTCGATCTTCGTAGTTTAAGGATTCGTATGGCGTCCTAGTCTACTTTATCCTCCCATCATTTTCTTGGTCTTCCTATCAACCTCTTCCCCTCCATTCGGCCGTTCAAGATTCTTTTGGGCATTTTACTATTCTTATAATGTGGCCTGCCTACCAGAGGCACTACAGTTTGACGCATATCGACACTGGTTTGTGTCTGATATGCGTCTTGATGCGATAAGGGAATGATATACTTCCTTGTTGTATCGCCTCTTCTATTCTTTATTTTCCGGTACTGGTATATCCAAGGATCCTTAATATTCTAGGATCCTTAATATTTTCCTCTCGAACGTCGATTTTTGTTTCGTTGTTAACGGTGTGGATCCACACTTCGCAGCCGTACGTGAGTATTGGTCGGCTGATTCTTTCGTACATCTTAATTTTTGTGTCTCTGTGTATCACATTAGAATTGAATATATTCGCCAATGAGAAGTACTTTATTTGCCTAATCATCACTCTGGCTCTAATTTCGGCGTCTTCCAGGCCTTTGCTATTGATGTTTGAGCCTAGATACTAAGTTGTTCACTTGTTCCAAGTTGTACTCATTCTACTTTGCACTAGCGTCTTTGTTTTGTCGATGTTGATTTCTAGGCCGATTGTTTGGGCTGCTGATTTTAAAGCTGTGTAAGCCTCCTCCGTGACTAGATTTTTGTGTCCCATTATGTCAATATCATCCGCGTATGCTCAGAGTTGTACGGATTTGTATATTAGCGAGTTATCTCTTCCTTTCCAGTCTTTCTTATTTCATACTCCAGGGCGAGGTTGAACAGTGTCAGTGCGATCCCATTGCCTTTTTTCAGCCCTTGTCCACATGTAAAGCTTTCCGATAAATTTCCCTGCACCCGCATCTGTGCGGTGCATTCTGACATGGAGAGTTGGATAAGTCTTACCAGTTTTTTTGGTTTGCCCAGTTCTGTATCACGTATAGTTCGTCTCTGTTTATGGGGTCGTATGCTTGTTTAAAGTCGACGAACACATTGTATACGTCGACATTGTGTTCCCAGGCTTTGCTGAGAGTTCGTTTGACGTTGTGTATTTGGTCTACTGTCGATCTTCCAGGTCCAAAACCTGTTTGGTAGTCTCCTAATATATTTGAGGCAAAATGCATAAGTCTGTTGTTAATTATGGTCGTGAATATTTTGTATCCGTTGCATACCAGTGATACTCTGCGGTTTGAGCATGTCATCCAATCGCATTTCTTGTATATCGGGCATATTATGCTCTCGTTCCATATTCGTGGTATCTGTTCCTTCTTCCTTATTTCCATTAGGAAATGGTGTAGGTAGCATTCTAGCTTTTCGCCGCTCTGTTTCAGTATTTAGTTTTGTATTTCATTGATGCCTGGAAATTTCTTTGCATTTAGCGTGTTTATTGCTGTTACAACTTCTTCTATAGTGGGTACCATCGTGTGTTCGCTGTCTTCCTCCATTGGCAGTAACTCTGCTTGTCTTGATAGTGTTTCTGGAGCTATAGTTTGCTATCCGTACTGCTCGGATTTAGCCTCTTTCGAAGTACTTTTTCCAGGAGTCCTCTATCTGGCACAGGTCACTCTTGATTTTTCCCGTTTCGTCTCTGCATAAATTTGTTTGTTATTTGAAACCTTCTCTTCTCTGCTTCAGGTATTTGTACGCATCTCTAGAATTGTATGCTCGAAAATATTTTTCCATATTTAGAATTTGTTCGATTTCGAATTTGCACTTCTTTTCTCTGCAGAGCTTATCCGATTTTTTTCGTGTTCATGTGAATACCTATCTTCGTTCACCCGTTTCTATTTGAAGCATTCTTTTATGGGCGTTGCTTCTTTGTTCAACGCTTTCTCTACATTCAGCGTTACACCACTCAGGTCTCTACTATATTCTTCATCTCGTTCCACATAGACTCAATATTCTCTTCGTTCCTCTACATTTATATTTGTTATTTTTTCTTCTATGCTCGTTTTTAGTTTGTGCTTGTTTGCTCCTATTCGTAACGCCTCGATATGTACCCTCTCTGATCTTTTAGGCTTGGCGCGTGCTTGCGTTCTGATTCGGCATCGATATTTAATGCGTATTAGTGAGTGGTTTGAACCACAACATGCGCCTCTCAGTGTTCTTACGTCTAGTATATTTGTAGACCATGGTCTGTTAATTAACACATGGTCAATTCTTGCCTTGTGTATGTCTCGATGTGGAAACAGAGTTGAGCTGATTACCTTGTTTCTGCCTGTTGCAAAGTCCATTAACAGCTCTACATTGTTGTTGCTTAATTCATGCTGACTATGCTTTCCAGTTATTCCTCTATACTCTACTTCTGTTCCAATTTTGGCATTCATATCCCCTAAAATAATTTTAACGTCACTAGATGGAGAAGAGTCATAAATAGAGCTCGGAACTTTAGGCATTAAAAATTGTTAGAATAGGTAGGTTATTAGGTTGCCAAAAAAACACAAAATAGGTTAGGTTAGGTTTTTTACAAAAAACCTATTAAAAGGTTCTATAAAGATAAGGAAGATATGCAGGTTTCCAAAAATGTTCGCTTAAAATTGGTTATATTTTTTTTTTAAATATATTAAAAAAATGCAGTCCAAAAGTATTTTATTCAAATATGCTGTTGCAATAAACTATAAATATTTTTTCTAAATTGTCTGGTGTAAGGCTGTGCCTTATGGCAGATAAAACTATTTTATATGCGAAAAAAGTACGCTCAACGTCACATGACGTTACCGGTGCATACTTTAACATTACAGATGTTTTCAGGAAGCTCAACATTTTCGCCACTTAAAATTTTTCCTACATTTTGTAAAATAGAAAGGTTATCTTTCTATAAAACAGCCTTTTTATAAAACAATAATAAAAAAACAAAATATAAAACAATCTTTTTATAAAACAGCCTCAAGTTTTAAAAAATGCACTTCGTGCATTTTTGCCTGGTGCAGATTTCAAATCGTTTAATACAACGCTGTCCAACTAGCGGCCCGCGGGCCGCATCCGGCCCGCGAACATTTTTTTGCGGCCCGCGAGTTATAGTAAACTTTACATCAAATTTTATATAAATATCTGTATGAATTTTGACATTTTTTTACCTAAATTAAATTTGCTTTTTGATTTTCTCGAAGATGAAGACGAACATGAAGATTTCCTCAATTTGATGATTTAAAGATGAGTATTAATTTATTCAGTGATCCATTCAATATCGATATAACGTCTTTTGAACCTAAATATTAAATTATGCGACCATCAAGATGACCCATTTATTGCATCCAGTGGACCAACTGGAATACAATTGTTCATTTCACATTTGGATAAAGAAAAATATAAAAAATGAGAGATTCTGGACTTCAAATCATTTCTCTGCTCGGAAGTTCATATATCTGCGAGCGTGCATTCTCTAACATGAAATATATAAAATAAAAATTTAGAAACAGCTTGAAAGACTCCATTCTTGAAAATATAATTAGAGTTGACATAGCAAATATTAACATGGACATAAAAGAATTTGTTCCTCAAAAACTACAGCCACAATGCTCTCATTAAATAGCTTAGGCTTAATAATATTGTAATTTTATTGTGTTTTATTATTTCTTGTTATGTATTATTTTTAAGAATAACATTGTTTTATCCGTTACTATGTGATATTTCATTTTAACAATAAATATAACGCAATATTTATTATGCAAATATATAAACTTTATTGTCGAAAAAATGTTATTATCTTTGACTTTAGTTTTTTCGTTTAAAAAATAAGTTTTGAGTTTTCATTTACCTGTTCGGCCTGCGAAATATTTGCTAAAGAAAAAATGGCCCGCTGGCCAAGAGAAGTTGGACAGCGCTGGTTTAATACATTGTCCACCAATGATACAGACTCTGTTAATGGGGTTCCAGTTTTTAAAAATTTCGTAATTGTTTCTGTTAAAATGTGAAAATTGGAGTAAATATATGCCAAAGATTTGTATGTATGTCTCTATTTTTAAAAGAACGTTGTGCCTTGTATATTATATAGTTTTAGTATCTACTTACATGTTTTTGACAGCATTGACAAAACACTATTTTAGCATTAGATGTAAACGCTTCTTTGTTTTTAACCCAAGACCTTAGTAAAGCATTTTGACTGCTTTTATCTTTCGGCATTTTAACAAACAACGGTCCCCGCAAAAGTATTGTAACTTTGTAAACAAAAGTGTAATTTTGAGGTAAGGATTCACAAACACGAGAAGAACACGTTTGCTGGTGCGAAATGGTACCAGCTGCTAATGCGTAGATAAAGTATAGATAAGCAAATAAACAATTTTTCATTATTTTAGGTCACAAATAGGCGCTAGAAGAGCTCAATAGGTATCTTTTAGGCAGTATAAATTTAAAACAGCTAAACAGGCAAAATAGGTTTTTTAAAACTAGCGTAAAACGATAGAGAATCATGTAAAACGGATTTAATTGCTTATCTTTTTCATCTGCCTATAAAGAAAAAAAATAGACAATTACCTAAAGTTCCGACCTCTAGTCATTAACTCTTTCTAGCTCATAATAGAAGTTTATCTTTGTGTCATCGTCTTGCTCTTCCGTGGGGCAATATACATTGATGATCGTTGCATTCGTGTGACGTGTATGGATTCGTGGTTTACATATTCTTTCGTTGATAGTTATCTTTCGTTTGTTTATGATGAATGCTACTTCCAGTTCTTTGTTCCAATCTGTTTTATTACTTTTGTAATTACTTTTCAGTAATTACTTTTCAGTATGAGTAACTCTGCCTGCTGAGGAGGATTGATGGATTGAGTAGCTAATCCTCCGAGGCAGCCGGTCCCAAGCCCGTGTAAAAGACGTGAGTTGGGAGGTGGGCCAGTAACCCGCCCCTGGAAAGCAAAAACACTACGAAACCCTTAGCAACGCCTCGGAAGAGAACCAGTCATAACCTAAAACAACGACATCAGCAAACGGACAAGGATTTTTTTTTTAATCTAGAATGTACAAACGCTCAATAAACCAAGAGGACAAAGAGCCCTCGTAGAAGAAATCAACAACTGTATCATATCGTATACATATCGTAACATATCGTATATGATTTGTAGTCTCTAATACTTTTGCCATCCATCTGGTCTCTTGGACGGCTGTAATTGCTAGGTCGTATTTCTTCTACGAGGGCTCTTTGTCCTCTTGGTTTATTGAGCGTTCGTACATTCTAGATTAAACAAAAATCCTTGTCCGTTTACTGATGTCGTTGTTTTATGTTGTGACTGGTTCTCTTCCGAGGCGTTGCTAAGGGTTTCGTAGTGTTTTTGCTTTTCCAGGGGCGGGTTACTGGCCCACCTCCTAACTCTCGTCTTTTACACGGGCTTGGGACCGGCTGCCTCGGAGGATTAGCTACTCAATCCATCAATCCTCCTCAGCAGGCAGAGTTACTCATACTGAAAAGTAATTACTGCAAAGTAATTAAAAAAGTATTAAGTTACTTAGTAATTACCCCTAGTATTTACTCCTAATCTCGGGAATACCTCTGACGAATAGACTGATTATTCTCCGATAGACACAGATAGGCCGTGGATTAGGATTAGTATTCGGGTCTATATTAATTAATTAGACACAGAATACGGAAAATTGGTATTTTAAAAAAGACACTCATATGCTTGACGCTTGGAATAATAATTAGAATATATCTGCACCCGGGCACCCAGGTCGCACTTACGGACACCGGTGTGTATTATATTGGCCCAATAAAATACTTCGTCTGAATGAATTATGTTATTTATTGTAAACTTAAGCATAAGTGACTATCATAATTGAACCCGTCATTTCGAAAAGGGCACGAGTCACACTTTTTTGAAATATCACTTTTTTGCGCCATTTTATTCATTGAAGCGTTTTACATCTTCCATGCGTAAAGAACACATGTGTATACACCACAAGTCAATTTTAAAAGCAATAAAAAGGGCACGAGTCCTGGACGTATGTCTCTTCAAGTGAAACGAAACGCATCTGTCAGGTATGACTTAACACTACCTTATTAGTTACGGAAATGGAGCATCGTGAGCTTGCCGACCTATAAAAAGAGTCTCTGGTGGCAGGATTAGTGAAAGCTATAAACATAATAAAAAAAAGCCAAAATTGCTGGAAAATGATGATTAAATAACTAAAATTTTTGGACTAATGCCTTTTTCGAAATGATCCCTTGACCATTTCGAAAAAGGCATAAGTCCAAAAATTTTAATTCAAAATATCTTGATAAAAATTGTTCTTTTTTATTAAATAAATATTCCAAACAGCGTGTATGTTTTCTATTTAACAACCTCTATACTCAGTTTCTTCAGCATCAGTGACTTTTTTTTTAATATATTTTTGTTGATTCCGAAAAGTTTTAATTCAATGACTCATGCCCTTTTCGAAATGACGGGTTCAATTGATAATAAGCAAAAATAAATTGATAAAATTTATTTTACATTATTATTCGCTTCATTCGGTGCCTCGTTCGCGATTCTTGCTTGAATCGCACGTAATAATAGAGCTTATATGTTGCTTGAATATTGATTTATTGCAAGTCTCGCAGATTATTCTTGTAATGTGGCTCCTCTTCATTCTCATCTTCTGTTTTCTTCTATTTTATCAGGAAACATTTATGTCACTTAGCAATGACTCCGTAGTGGCACGTTCACCAAAAATACGGCTTCATCAAAGCTAGAGAACACTTTTAGAAACAAAAAGTTGACTATTGATTTTCTCTGTGTTTACTTGTTGAAAGAATATAATATAATAGCCAATAGCCATCTCCTTGTTCTTTTATATACAGAGTAGTTTTTCACATTTTGTCGACATTGTCAACTCCTCCTTTCGTGGCGTTATATTATAATATCAGGTTTCTTCGACATTGGATTTATAGCTCCATTCCCGTGCATTGTTGAAACTAATAGTACAGATTTATTTTTCCTTGGTACATAGGAGACCCATTTTATATTTTTTTGGAATCCAGTCAATGAAGAACTCGGGATTTGTTTTGATGTGGCAAAAAGGCTGGCGGTATTTCTCGCTTATTTATGTTTTCATAATTCCTGTCATTTTAATTTTTTAGTTAATAATTCCTTTGCTAACAAATATCTGGAATACCAGTTATGGCATATCTGTTACTATATTTACAAATTACAAATCTATGTTACTATCTACCTATTAAATTTTATTAAAATTATAAATATTATTAAAATTTTATTTTATTTTTAGCAGTTTGCTGTTCAACTAACGCCCGATTATACATAGACTTTTTAACACGGTTTTTCAAAGTAATCAAATTCAAATTCAATTTATTTCCATAATCAAGCTATAGTACACAAAATACATGTAGCCAACAGAAATGTGTCACAATAACAAATAAACAAAAAGAAAATCTACAATAATAACATATTGAATAAATTTTAAATAAATATATTCCTAAAGCTTATTTGAGCTAAACTTTTGCTCTCAATAAGTCTTCTATGACATAAAGTTCTATGTCATTAATATATTTGAACACTTTTTTCTTGAATGTTTCAATATTTCTGCAATCCTTTAAGTGTTTTGGAAGGAAATTATAAATTTATTGTTAAATTATTCTTTTGGAACCATATCTTTGCTTGTTCTATTACCGATTTTGACTTATGTACTAACTCTTACTTGGTTTTGCCGGCCACTAGTAATGTAGTATCGTCTGCATAATTTACAAACTTGCTATGACTTAACTACAAAGGAAATCATTTAAGTAAATTGTAAACAAAAGTGGGCCCAATATGCTACCCTGTGGTATCCCCATTTTGATAGCTGTAATCTTTGACTTGACCATGCCATAAGCGGTGTTAAATAGTTTAGTCTGTTGTGTTCTATTAGTTAACATCTCGAGTGGAACTTTTGTTTGCATTTAAAACAAAATACGTATTCACACCTTCTTTAACCACAATGATTACGTAGTACTTCACTTGCCTTTTCACTTTAGGCCATCTTGACATTTTAATCAATCAATTTTCAATAATAAAAACTTGTATATCGATAATTTGCAGACAATTTCGTTGTGATCGATAAATAATTATACAAATGAACCAATCCACTATAAAAGTTATTCTGGAAAGATTTTATTTCCAGCGAAACTTGGGTAATTATTTCCTAAAAATTATTCTTATGTTAATAGCTCTAAATAGTATATTACGTAATAAGAGTAAGCAGCATATTACGTACGAGCGGAACAGTTACTCGCGACCCGCGTAGCGTGGAGAAAAAAAATTATTCCGCGAGTACGTAATTGCCTTACAACTCGAATTATGTACTACACTTTATCTACATCCACACTAATTTGTTTCTGTTTAATAAGAGAAACATGTTTGATGTAACACCTTCGACCTTATTTAACTTGATAGAAATGAACAGATATACTTTCATAATGGTTTTATCCAGTACTTATTTGTAGTTTTCGTTAGGTTTAAGCGTGAAAAAAAAACGAAATAAATGACAGCTTCTATGTAAATGATGTGACTGCGTTGAATTATTGTTTGGAAATCACGGAGTACTATATTTAAAAATAGTATCAACGTGCGGCTCTCAACCAATCAACGAATCGTAAGCCAAACGTTCTAGGGTGATTTTGAATTATTACATAACATTAATCGCGGATTGTTACATATGTGTGTGGTATGATGTACATACATAGTCCACGAACTGTACAATAATGGGCATTTACAATAGGGGTCGTAGATAAAAGATATTAATCAATGTTTTGCACAATATAAGTAGCTCTATAAGGAAACGAAAAACTAAACACAACTATTAATTCGGATTTCATCAAGTCCCTTGAACATGTTATTAATTCATCAATTATTGAACCAGTATTGATTCAAATACTCTCGAATGACGAAAACGTAATCGACCAGCAAGAGAAGATTAATTATCTGTAATTAGAAAAAAGAACGATTTGTTTCATTTTTTTGTAGTTTTTATAAATTGAATTATTTGCAATTTCACATATATAGGTATATGCAGAAGTGCTATCCCGAATGACTGACATTTCTTGGTTTTGAATTTTCATTTTTAACTTATAATCGTCACTTACCCGCGAGTTTTATAAATACTTTTATTCAAATTTGCTTTTGACTTAACAAATTAAATTCAAAGAAAAGTTCCATTTCTGTTTTACGATAAGCATGTCGTCTGGCCGCTTGTGTTGTTGTCATGACAACATTGTCGATTCGTACATCAACATTTTCTTTAAAATATTGTGTTTATTAATTACTTTGTGTTTTATTAATCATAAATGCAAACATCCGAAGCATTATAGTTAGATGGTGACGCAATTTCGGAAAGATTACTTTCGCAGAAATCAAGAGATTTATACAAAAAAATGTTTAATAAGTTTCTTGATTAGCGATCAATAAAGAACATTGGCTATGTCAACAATAAGGGTTATGTTTACTGAGTCTATAAGTGGTTTATTATGATGTTTTGTCATGGATACTTTTATTTCACTAGTGAAATACATTTTTTATTAAATAGTGAACAAACCACTGTTGTATTGATCCACATCCAAGGAATTAAACATGACTTTATAAAACAAAATTGAATAAAATAATTTAATATTTAGTATCCCTATTAGCTGGATGCGCGACGAAAGCGACATCTGATGGCCCCATTGCCCCCATGCTCTATAACCGTTGAAGTAATGATAAATTTGTAATGATTTCATATATTTAGGAAAATTAGATTTCTTAAACAAAAATCTAATCATCAAAAATAAAAAATAATTTTTTTTCAAAAACAAAAAGACATTCTGAAATTTCTAATTTTAATTATTTATAACATTTCTACTAAAATGTTTATTTCGTAAAAGAAACTATTTTTATTTCAAATTTGGAATATTGTAATAGTTCTCAACAATATGTAAACCACATTAAATAAATTAAAAAAAAAACTTATATTGATATGAAAAAATTGATATGAAAAAAACTAATATTGATATATAAAAAAAATCACTAAAGGCCTAGATCAGTGCTTCCCAAAGTGGTGGGTCGCGGCCACCTAGGCGGCCCCCTAGGGGGCCGGGGCCTACACGCAAAGGGGCCGCGAATATAACAAATGAATATATCTTCGTTAAATAAGTTTAACTGTCAAATATGCACATACTTCAATTAATTTATAAACTCCGTTAAAATATTGAAATTTTCAATTGATTATATTTTAGAAACTGCTTATATTATTTAATTGATTGATTTAATATTTTTTTTAAATCAAGCATTTTAAACTATTGTTGCGCGAAACGTCAATTTTTCCACTACAGCTAGATAGCACTACAGCACAAATGCATACTCACAGGTGTTATATGACAGTTTGCCAGTTCAAATTTTACAGTTCCAATTCTTTCTTGTGTGTTATTAATAATAATTAAATCAGAAACCTGAAGATGGGCAAGCGGTTAATAAAACGTGTTGGTGATAAATGTGAACAAACACAAAAAGATATATGTGATGTAGTGGTAGCAGAAAGCGGACTATCAACTTCATTAGAATCTTCAACATCATATTTAGAAAACCCAGCTGCTAAGAAAACAAAGTTGGTGTGTACCGGAAAATTCAGAAAATATGACTCTGCGTATTTAAAATTTAGTTTTGTGTCCTCGGGCGGAAATGAAGAAAAACCGTTGTGTATAAGGTTCTTTGAAAGGAAAGCTTTAAAAAAAAGGAAAGAAAAGATTTAAAACGTCAAACTAACTTTTTTTCGAAACATCCAAAACTTAATGACAAGTTAGTGAAAGCTTCTTTTGAAATTGCTTTACTTATCGCTAAAGCCAAAAAACCTCATACCATTGGCGAAGATCTTGTTTTTCAGCAGCGATAAAAAAATGTGAAACTGTTCATAGTTTAGAAGTAGCTGAGCCCCTTAAGAAAATTCCTGTGTCCAATAATACAATTAAAAGAAGAATAGATTGCATTGGCGAGAATATTAATTTAACCTTACTTTTGTGTATAAAGCAAAGCAGTAAATTTGCCATTCAGCTCGACAAATCTACTGATAACACAAATGATGCTAAATTAATGATTTTTATTGAATATCAATACTATTTACAGCTTCATGAAGATATGTTGTTTTGTAGCAATCTTTCTGGTACTACAAAAGGCGTTGATATTTATAAAATTGTAAATGATTTTTTTGCGAAAAATGAATTGGAGTGGAAAAATGCGTTGGTGTATGCACTGATGGTGAAGCAGCAATGATCGGCAAGATTTCAGGATTTATATCCGAGGTTAAAAAAGTTTGCTCAAATTCGAAACATGCGCATTGTGTTATCATTACAGAAAATTTAGTTTTTAGAAGAATGGGAAACGAACTATATGAAGTGTTGTTAAACGTTTCAACAATAGTAAATTTTGTAAAATGCAATGCGAGTTCATCAAGATTATTTCGCATTTTATGTAAAGAAGTAGGTTTTGAACATGAAAGTCTGTTATATCACACAGAAGTAAGGTGGCTGTCACGTGGAAGAGATAAAACAGGAAGAGATAAATCATAAAAAGAATTCTTCAATTAAAAGGCGATAAAAGACGAGAAGAAATATTCGAAATATTTCTTCTAGAAAAGAAATCAGACTTAGCTGCCCTTTTTAGCGATGATAGGTGCAGGTGTCTAATTTCGTATTTAGCAGATTTTTTCGAAAAGGTTAATGAACTGAATCTTTCTCTTCAGGGCAAAAGTACTAATTTACTGATTCTTAACAATAAGCTACAAGCCTTTCAAAAAAAATTATCCGTATGGACCAAGAGTTTTGGACAAGGAAACACGAGCTTGTTTATTTCTTTACATGAATTCATCGAAGAAAATAACAAATATCGTAAATCATTTAACAGAATGAATTAACTTCTTTGAAAAGTATTTTCCGAATTTAAATCAAACTAAAGAACATGACTGGATAATAACACCATTTAGTAATAATTTACAATCCGACCATCTTCCCTGGAAATTACAAGAAGAATTAATTGACTTGAGATCGGATTCAATACTCGCTTTGGAATTTTCTGGAAGCGACATTTCAGAATTTTGGAAAAACGAATATCCCTCATTAACTGACTTAGCATTAAATATTCTGGTGTCTGTTTGCAACAACGTACCTCTGCGAGTCGGCATTTTCAACTTATGTTATTAATTAGGAACAATGTATGTTGTGCAATAATATTCAAACATATCCATCATATTAAATTTAATTTATAAACATTAATGTAATTAATGCTAATTATTATTTAATTTTTTGGTTCGCTTATTTGTTGATTTTTTTTTCAATTTTCTTAAAATTTACTTCAATTTAATTTTCTTCATTTACTAATAATAGTGTATTTAATTATAGAATATATATGTATACACAATGCAATTTTTTTTTACTTTATCCAAAATATGGGGCCTGGTTTAACGATATGAGTTGCAGGGGAGCCGCGGCATCAAAAAGTTTGGGAAGCAGTGGCCTAGCTAGACCACTACCGCTAAACCGCCGCGGTTTTTAATCGACTGATTTTGTCAGTCAAGTAAGCTAATACAAGCGGCCGCAATTGAGGTTTTTTCCCTAGACTGCTTTTAACCCTTAAAGGCTACATTAAAGGTTTTAACACTAAAGTTTATACACCCGAGTGACTTAATTTCGTGCCTGAGAATCTGTGTATTCTAGTAAGTCGACAACAGGGGAGGGAGGATTTTTGATCTAATTTTAATTAATAATTTTCATATGTTTTTTTTAGATATAAGGATAAATAATATGCCGAATTAAAGCCTTATCTGTGGTTATTAAAAAATATAAAGAGTGATTAAAAGAAAATAATAAGTTATTTTTCAAGTTTTTCCATACCTCTTCAAAATTACTACCATTTTGAAAATCCTTTTTCCACTCGCAGTTTAAATTGTTTTTGTTTTTAAGAAATTAAAACTATATATCAAAGGATCAAAGAATATGATTCATAATTCAAGTACAAATAATAAAAAATAGTGAAATATTTTTAATATAATAATAATAAATTATATTACTATTTATTTATTCCAATAATTAAATCCGAATTTTTACACCTATTGTAGTATTAGCAGTATACAAATTTATTGTAGCCTTTAAGGGTTAATAGCGTTGTGTGTGCTTCTCGAGCGGTTTCGCGGAAATCCAGCTAACCGCTCGCTGGAAAAAACCGTAGTGCGGCTTCCGCCTAAATGTTTCTTACCATTAAGTTTGTGTTAAAAAAGTAACAGTAATAAAAACAAATGTGTACAGCGGTTCTCGATACTTTAACGAGAACGCACGTCTGGAAAAACATTTATCTGCACTCGCTTATCTACGATAACACTATCCGCTTTTGTTACTTTTTATCTCAGTTTTTACCTCACATTACAGTTTACTTCAGTCGTACTTGTGAATTTGATCGAATATAATAAAATTTCATTTAAATCTAAAAGATTTAAATACACGTTCCCGATTTGGAAACCAACGATACGGGTACATTCCAAATATCCAACTTATCGGACGATGAAGAGACCGAAGGGTTCCAGGTAAAGAGAAAAAGAGACCTTCAAAAGAAACTCATCAAAACCATCAAGAACACTGCCCCACAAGCCTCTGGCTCAACTAGGGACTTTCCACCACCACAAACCATTGGCTCAACCATGAACGTTTCACCAATCAACATTCAAACACATTATCAGCAATTATCAACTTACTAAAGTAATGCAATTCATGTAAAACTGAAAAAACTCGTTCGGAAAACAACTAAGGAAAGTATGCACCCTAGAAGACTGAAGGGTAACGTAGTGTACAAAAATGTTGGGAAGAACATAAACGACAAATTCAATGAACTAAGGCATAACGATAACAATAATATCACTATAGACCAACAATGGTAAAACATTAAACAAGTACTGAGCGTTGTAGGAAATGCAGAATTAAAGTCCATAAAGGGAAAGAACTATGAATGGATGACGCAGGGGATACTAGACCTGGTGGTGATACTAGGTCAATATAAGAACAAAGATGTGCAAATCTATAACACCATAAGCAATGACATCAGAAGTAAAGTGAGACAAGCCAGGGAAAAATGGCTACTTGATGAGTGTCGACTTGAGAGGTTGAAGCCTATCAAGACAAATACGATTTTCTCAATATGCACAAAATGGTAAAAGAAATGACTGAGAGAGCAAAGAGACGACAACCAGATGTGTTGGTAAACAAGAACGGCGACTTGATTGTAGAACCGATAGACAAACTGGCAAGGTGGAGCGAATATATGCAAGAACTTTTTAACGATAATCGGATAGAACTGGAGAACCCAGACATGGAGTATACTGGCCCAGAAATAATAAGGGAAGAACTCGAACATGCAATTAAAAACTGTAACTCCGGAAAGGCAGCAGGACCTGACGAAGTGCCTGCTGACCTACTAAAACTTATTGGAGAAGACTCCATAGATATTCTATTAAAACTGTTTAACAACATTTATGAGACGGGCAGAATTCCTAGCGATTGGCCAGTCTCAATGTTCGTGACACTGCCAAAGAAAAATAAAGCCAGAGAATATTCGGACCACAGAATCATTGCCCTAATGAGTCACACCTTGAAAATATTTAAAGATCTTAAAAATTTAGTAGTAGTAATTATAAGATTAAATGATCTTAAAAATTTATTTTTAAGATCATACATAACCGAATTTATAAGGAGTTAGAATAAGACATCAGTGACACTCAAATGTGTTCTAGGAAGGGCGTGGGAACAAGAGAAGCGCTCTTCGAACCAAACGTACTGAGACAAAAGTGCCTAGAATCATGTTATGTGCATCTGCTTTTTCGACCTTCAAAAGGCATTTGATAGTCCAACATCCGACAGTTCTAGAGATACTAAAGAGAAAAAGCATAGATAACAAAAACATAAGAATAATATCCAATCTCTATTAACACCAAACAGCACAAGTCAAAGTCGGAGAAGATCTGAGTGAGGAGATTAATATATGTCGAGGTGTTAGACAGGGATGTGTATTGTCGCCTCTCTTGTTCAATATATATAGTGAAGGCATCTTTGAAGAAGCGCTGTCAGAGGAAACCTGTGCTATTGTCATAAACGGGGAAGGAATTAACAACTTGCAATATGCAGACGATACGATGTTATCTTCGCCGACAGTCTGGAGGACCTGCACATCTGGTTGAGTTAACAAGCATTTTCTGCAAGAGATATGGCCTCGATATGAACCTAAAGAAAAGCAAAGTAATAGCAACTTCAAAAAACTAAAGCACAAATCAAAATAGGCTTTCTATAAATATTAATAACGACAACCTGGAATGGGTATCCTCCTACAAATATCTTGGCACATGGGTAACTGAAACAGCAGAACACACAAAAGAAATCAAGTGTCGAATTGAAGTAGCTCGCAGCGCTCTCATAAAAATGAATAACATACTCTACAGCCGAGATATAACATTAGAACAGAGAACCAGAATACTAAAATGCTATATATTCTTCATTCTATTGTATGGAATGGACACTCAAATCAGAAAACATCAAGAACATAGAAGCATTTGAAATGTGGTGTTATAGGAAAATGCTGAGAATACCATAGGTTGACAAGGTTTCAAATTAGAAAGTACTACGCCGAATGAATAAAGACAAAGAAATTAACAACACCATAAAAAGGAGAAAATTGGAATATTTAGGACACGTTATAAAAGGAGATAGATATAACATCCTTAAGCTAATTATTCAAGGCAAAATAAAAGATAACGATTGGCAGAAGAAGAATCTCTTGGCTGCGCAACTTAAGGATTGGTTTGGTTGCACGTCCGCAGAACTCTTTAGGCGGACGATTGATAAGGTCCGAGTAGTGGTGATGATTTCCAATCTCCGATAGGAGCGGAATTTCAAGAATAAGAAAGTAATCAAGACAAAACATACAAATACAACTACATATTCACCACCCCCAACCACATCTTGCATACAATTCTCAAATTACCAACAATTTCCTGCTAAAAAAAGATACAGGAGCAGAAAACCACTTAAATATCATTGCTTCCAGCAAATCCATTACATTAGCTCAAACTAAAGCGTTGTCCAACACCCCCTTCCCCACGCACAGAAGACGAAACCATTTCAGAACACATCAGAGCATTAAAATATGTTTTTCGGTACTGAAAACAGATAATGTCGGGGGTCACCAAAAAATCAATACGCTTAATCAGAATAATTTGAACCAAAATAAACACATTCCAATTATTATTAGTCAGGAGGCTTATTCTTTATAAACACTCTCCCATAGCGCCTAGCACCCCTCCTGACTGCTCCAATCCCAAGCCACTGAACAATATGCCAATCATGTTTATACGCTACCGAAAATTGCTCTGTACCGATTAAATGTCGTAAGACTGTTGTTCCACATGCGACCGACAAACGCCCTACAAACTTGCCTTTAACACGTTAATCGCCACGTGAAACATGCGTGTCTCACAGTTAATTTATTTGCCATTATGTTGCTGTTTTTGTTTTTTCTAGTGGTTTCACCTGTTATAAAATCTCTTAGATGGGTGTCGTTTAGTTCTTGTTTCCAGGAATATCTTGATATATTTCTTATTACGTTGGTTTCGGGGTCTGCTGCGAAACCAACGTACTGCTGCGAGTGGTCGATTCCAAATTTCAAACGGCTTTTATGTTTTTAACTAGGTTCTTCCAGTCTGCTCGTGACTTCGGTGTCTTTGCAATGTTACTTACGTCACTTTCGTCCTAATGCGCACCTTACTTCGCGGGTTTTTTGCTTCTTAATCTTAATTTATTTCAATAGATCCGAAATGTTTTGTTTGTTTCCCGGTACTGTTCCGGTGGGTTGGCATCCTAGAGTTTTTCTCAAAACACGTTTAATCGAATCGTTCCTGAGGCTACCAAGACCTAAGTTAGACAAGTTGTAGTGTAATCTGCAACGTTTTTTTCCACGGCATATGATGTTATACGTTCTTATAAGTTGTTCATTGCCTTCTTAGTAAGTAATCTTTTACTTTGTTTTTTGTTACCGTTGTAACAATTTCTAGGTCTTGAAAAAAATTATATTTAATAAATCGAAACGTCGACATAAGAAGAATATGACTTAGTTTCTTCTGTTGATCGTATTAACAGAATTCTGCCGTTTGTAAAAAATAAAAATCTTTTACTCTTTAACTAATAACTATCGTTATAATCTGCTCTTTAAAGTTTAAACATATAATAAAACATATTTATTTGCATTTCTTTTTAATGCTGTCTTTTCCTTCGTACCTAATCTTGCCAAATATTTCTGGTAATTTTTGATTCTCTCACCACTCGGATTATAAGAGCCATGCTAAATACTGGATATTATATTACCGAGCCATATTAAATATTAGATGAATATCCAATACTTAAAAGACAATACCTATCAGAAGTGTTAACCAAGACACTCCCTAGCCGCTAATACTAAAACACTAATGCTAATACTAAAAAACTATCTATACCCCACGATCAAGTAGATGTTGAATTTGTAATTAAACTTAACTTTTGGTTTAAGTTTGTATTACGCCTATGATTTCCTATGTTTGGATGAATTATTCCATTTGTCATTTTAACTTAATATAATTTCTTTGGATGCTATCAATGGATTAAACAAATTGTTTTATATATCGATTGCTTTTAAAAATAAAACATATTTATTTAAAGCTATTATGCACCATTTTATTACAACTTGTCATTAATTTATTCATGACGCAAGCATTATTTAACGCTTATTTTGTCCACATCGTACGCTGCACCCTGCCAATAATAATGTACTACTATTAATACATTCCAATTTAATCTAAATGGATTATATATTGGAAATATGTCAAAAAATTAATAAAGTAAATTAATGATATTACTTTGTATGAATACAATGTTGTCTGAAATTGTTAACAGTTTTAATAATAAAATATAATAAAATCAAAATCAAATATTAGGTATCAAAATGGGGCAGTTATATTTATCGTATGGGCCTGTGGTTTTCAAACTTTCTCTTTTTTTCGGAGAACCCCATTCCATCCATAGAAAAATATACCTTCAAATAATATTCTAAGTAGATCAATGTGTTAGATCGATAGTTATGGTATAGTAAAAGTAGAAAATTGGCAAATGTACAACACATTTACGGGCATATGTATCATCATCATCAGCTTTGGCTCCACAACTCATTATGGATCTTGGCCTCCTCTAGATTTTTTCCATTCCAATCTATTCCGGGCCTTAGCTTTACATCCGTTCACCTTCATTGCTATTAGATTCTCCTGCACTTGGTCCAGATATCTTGTTTTAGGCCTGCCCCGTGTTCTTTTCCTTACTGGTCTTTGTCGTGTAATAAGTTTTGCTGGCTCTAAATCCTTCATTCGGTATTTTTATAGTACGAACAACATCCGTGTGTTTGTAAAGGTGTTACCGCTCATGGTTGTATCGCCGTCTCCACTTTCCGTTTTCCTGTACGCTTTTACACGAATATATGTGTCTTAGAATCATTCTTTCGAAACATCTCAAAATTCTTTCTTCCTCCTTGGTTAGGGTCCAGGTTTTGACTGCGTATATCAGTTCAGGTCTAATTAGGCTCCTATAGATTTGGCATTTAGTTCTTCTGGTTATACTCTCGGATTTTAGGTGTCGCATTAGTCCAAAATATGTTCTATTTGCAAGGTATAATCTTATTTTTGTCTCTTTGTTGCTGTTGTTAGTGTTCGCAATTTGGGAGCCCAGGGATATGAATTCCGATACGCCTTCGATGTTACGTGTCCCGATAGTTACGTTTTGTACTTATGCATCCCGCGTAGAAACAAACATGTATTTTGCCTAATCTGTGTTTATTACTAGCCCCATTCTTTTTCCTGCTGCTTCAACGGCCGCGAATGCTTCTTCTTCTTCCTTTGGCTCTACAACCCTTTATGGGTTTTGGCCTCCTCTACTATTTCATGCCATTCTCCACGATCTTCTGCTGCTCTTTTCCAATTCCTTACTCCTAGTGCTTTTATGTCTTCCTCCACGCTTTCCTTCCATCTTTTACGTGGTCTTCCTCTTGGTCGGCTATAGGTGGGTTTCCATTCCATGATAAGTTTGGTGTTTCGATCTTTTTCCATTCTTTGCACATGGCCTATCCACCTCAGTCTCTGTGCCTTTACATGTTTTACTATGTTGTTGTTTCCAATTAGAGACTCTAGTTCGTGATTCATTCTTATCCTGTATGTTCCATCCTGTACCCTTATCGGACCATATACTTTTCTTAATATTTTTCTTTCAAATGTCTTTAGTTCTTCCTCACTTTTCTTAAGGAGGATCCATGTTTCACAGCCATAAGTAACTACCGGTCGTATTAGGCACTTATATATAGTTATCTTGGATTTGTGACTTAGTAGTTTGCTGGTAAGTAGTTTTCTGTTCGCATAGTAGGTTCTATTTCCTTTTAATATACGTATCTTTATTTCTTCACTCTCGTCGTTGGTTTGATTTAGTTGAGATCCCAAATACGTGAAATTTTTAACTTTTTCAAAACTGTGGTCGCCTACTATGTATCTATCTTCATTTTGTGATGCAGTTCTGGACATCATCATATATTTTGTTTTTTCTTGATTGACTGTCAGTCCTACTTTCCTTGCCTCTTTTTCGAGGTCCTTAAATGTGTCATTTACTGTATTTGCCATGCGCCCCGTGATTACTATGTCATCTGCATAGGCTCCGATTTGTCTACTTTTTGATGTTAAGTTTCCCGTTATCTTTAGTTTTTCTATAGCCGCATGTAATGTTAGGTTGAAAAGTAGAGCGGATAGCGCATCACCTTGTCTGACTCCAGACGTAATGTCGAATTTTTCGGTTTTATCGTTTTGTATTACTACTGCCGCTGACGTTCTTTCTAACGTTAGTTTAATTAGATTGCCAATCTTTTTTGGTATGCTCATATGTATTAAGTTCAGGTATAACTTATTTCTATTGACTGAATCGAAGGCTTGTTGAAAATCAATGAAAAGGCAGTGTATGTCAAAATTGTGTTCGTATCCCTTTTCTAGCAGCAGTCGCATTTGGTGTATTTGATCTGTTGTTGATCGGTTAGGTCAAAATCCACATTGATAGTCATCTAGTATATCTTCTGCATATACGTTCAACCTTTTGTGAATGAGGCATGAAATGATTTTATATGTTACATTTAATAATGTAATTCCTCTGTATTTTTTACAATCTCTTTTGCTTCCTTTCTTGTGAATAGGATGTATAAGGCCTAAATTCCACTCTTCTGGCATTGTTTCTTCCTCCCAGATTCGTTTGGTTAATTGGTGGATACGGGCCCACAGTTCTGGGCCTCCTGCCTTTAGTAGCTCTGCGGTAATGTTATCGCTACCAGGCGCCTTGTTATTCTTAAAGGCAATTATGATCTCAGTTGTTTCTTCCAGTGTCGGTGTTTCAACTTTTGGTTCGGCTGTTTTGTACTGAGTTAGTTCTTCTTCGGAGTTTGTTTCATTTTTATTATTAAGCAGGTCGCAGAAATATTCCTGCCATCGTTTCAGGACGTCTGATTTCTCTGTTAGGATCGTTCCATTTTTGTCGTCGCACAACATTTCTTTCGCTTTGTACTCTGAAGAATGTAGTTTTATTTCCCGGTAGAACTTTTTGTAATTTTTTCTGTTATTGCTCTCGTCTATTTCTTCTATTTCCTTGTTATAGTATTCTCTTTTCTTTCTTCGACACGTTCGGTAAGCTTCTGTTCTTTTTCTTTCATAGTCTTTCCTTTGGCTTCTCGATTCACGCTGGAGGCACTTGTTTCTTGCTTCATCTTTTATGTCTATCTTCTTCCTGCACTCCTCGTCAAACCATTCTTCGTTTCGTATTTTTTGCTTTTCACCTATCTTTTCAGCTCCTTTTAGAATACTATCTCTGATGTGTCTCCATTCATTCTCCACATCGTCTTCGCTTGGGTTTTTACGTAGGTGTTCCAGTATTGTTTCTTGATATTCTCTTTTTCCCTTTTCACTTTTCAGTTTTTCCACATTCCACTTCTTTGGTTTATCTCCTCCGCGTTTTTGAATGTTGCTTATTCTCTGTCTTACAGTTGCTATAACCAAGAAGTGGTCGGAATCGCAGTTAATTCCTCTGAACCAGCGTACATCTCTTATATTTGTTCATCTTCTTGTTACTGCGACATGATCGATTTGGTTACATTTTCTCGTGCCCGGAATTTTCCATGTTCCTTTATGTATGCGCTTGTGCGGAAAGAGTGTACTACTTAATATCAAATTTTGCATTTCTGCTAGGTGGCATAATCTCTCTCCGTTTGGGCTTGTTTCTGCGTGCAAGCTGTGTCGTCCAGCAACACTCCTGTACCTCTGTTCTTGTCCTATCTTTGCATTAAAATCTCCCATCAATATCAAGATGTCGTGATTGGGTACTTTGTCGCATTCTTGTTGGATCCTGTCATAGAATTGGTCGATTATCATTTCGTCTGTTTCTTCCGTTGGAGCGTATGCGTTTAGAATGGTTGTATTTGTAAATTTTCCTTTTAAGCGGATCTTGCACATTCGTTCGTTGATTGGTTCGAAGTGCATAAGCGTACTTCTCGCTTTCTTGTTTAGTATGAATCCAGTTCCATATGAACCTTGTTTTTCACTCCCGCTATAGTATAGTGAGTATTCTCTTTTTCGTACTTCGCCCTGTCCTTTCCATCTGATTTCTTGCAGGGCTGTTGCATCTATATTTTGCTTTATAAGTTTTTCGGCAATCTCCTGCACTTTTCCAGGTCTTAGCATGGTTCGTACATTCCATGTGTTTATTTTCATTTCCAATCTCTTGTCCTTTCTTCGTTGCGTGGTTCGTTGTCGTGGTTCCAGTCCGGTTTTATTTCGTGGAGTTTTCGTAACAAGTTTGTTTTTCCGGTGACGGGGAGTTAACCCGTCGCCCAACCCCCATTTCGGAGGGCCGCGAATGCTTGGATCATCTTATTTTTCGAGTTAGATATTATATCTATATCTATATCGTCCGCGTATGCTAGTATCTATTCTAACTTGTTGATTATCGTGCATATTTTGTTTACTCCAGATTCCTGATTACTTTTTCAAGGGCGATGTTAAATAAGATGCACGATAGGGTATCGCCGTAATCCGGTGTGTGTAGTAAAAGATCTTGATACACTATTTGGATCGTAACTCTGCTTTCCACTCTTGAAAGAGTTACGTTCGTAGGAAGTAGGAAGTACCAGATGTTGAGGTATACCTGAAATCATTGCTTCGAATAGTGCTTTTCGATTGACAGTATCATAAGCGCATCTGAAGTCAACAAATAGATGATGCGTGTCAACGATATATTCCCGAGTCTTCTCTAGGATCTGCCGTAGTGTAAATATCGGGTCTATTGTGGACATATTTTTACAGAAGCCGCACTGGTAATTTCCTTCCAGTAGTCCTTCTCTGCATACGGTCGGTTGTGGTTAAATAAGATAATGACTAGATCTTTGGAGGCAATATTGAGGAGAGTTATGCCTCTGTAATTGTTGCAGTCTAGTTGGTCACATTTTTAATGTATAGGAATGATTATGACGTGTTTTATTCCTCTGGTATAGTTTCTTGTTGCCAAATATCCACTTTAAGTTCTTGGATGCGTGCGGCAAGTTCTTTACCTCCTTCCTTGATCAGCTCCGCTGCTATACCATCGTTGCCTGGTGCTTTGTTGTTCTGCAACCTTTGAATTAACCTAATCATAACTCAATCTAGATTAAATCTAGGTTAACCTAGACTACATTGCCAATGACCAAATAGTGTTCCCGTCACTGTGGATTTTTACTAGTTAAAAATTATTGCTACGGAGGCGTTGAACGTTCTAACCTTATTGGTTCCGTGATTTGAAGTATGTTGTCTGTCAAAATTACAATTTTTCAATATTAACGGCAGGAAACAATTACTCTTTTTTACATTTCAAACAATAGGGAATATACATGTAATCTAAATTTGATTCAAATATTTTTATTCCGAAGCTTAATAAATATATTTTTGCGTATGTACACATTTACCAATTTAATAGGCGAACCTGAGTTTTAATCTGAGTTTAGCTTCATATATCTAGTTTTTACTGACAAGGGTAAACATTTTCCAAGTTTATTTGTAACAAGTGTATTAAAAATGAATAAAATACTTTAATGTTTAAAAAGCTGAAATAATGTAAGGCATTATTTTATTATTAGTTTTATTAACACTATTTTATAATAATATAATTTATAGTATTGTGTGTTTGTGTGTGTGTATATATGGATCGATACGATCTATAGATAATATAGATTTAGATCAAGAACGTTAAGATAATGAATGAACAGTGCAGAACAGTGCAATAGTGAACTTGGTGGACAAGATTGGAAGTTTTAGGATGGAATATTTCCTAGTTTTACTAATTTGAGAAACGATTCTGTTTGGTAAACAGTAAATGGCAGCTATTTGCAGCGTTTCGTTGGTTTCTTGGCCCTGGGGTACAAAAAAGGTAAACAGATCGGGTGGAACCGAGCGTAATCAGTGCAAGATGAGCTTGAACGCGACTCCAGTTTTAGTTATTGGCGCGCGATTGTCGGGAGTGGATGAGTTTTCTTGTGAGCTAAATTCAGCGGGAATTCAGTGCAAATTGCGAGTGTGTTTGTGAAATTGTTGAAATTTCTGCTATGGTGGGTAAGTTTTAGCATTAATTTGTTAACTAGATTTCTAGAAAATTTGTCAGGAAAGTTTCAGAATAAAAAGAAACTGGTTGAAGGAAATGTTTTTATTATTAAAATAGTTGAAAAATTTCGAGAAAATTGAGGAAACTTTGTTATAATTTATGGAAACGTGTTACGACATAACTTTGATAAAAATTGGTTAAATTTGTGCAAAAATATCGAGAAATCGGTACAGTTAATATAGGTATCGTAAACAGTCTCGCAATGGCAGTTTTTCAAACAATTTTAGATAAAATTAGTTGAAGATTTAATTAGGAAACAATAAGATTATAATAAGATTGTGTAAATTAAATGCTGTAGATGGTTGGAAAATATAAGGTCAACTAACATTTATCACCCAAGCTGACAAAAGTGTACATAGCCGGAAATGCATTCATTTATAAATCAAGACTACATACGCGCAACTTCTCGATCCAAGATAAGATAAAGTGGCAAAAACTGTTGCTTTAACTTATTAATAATTATTACAACTCTAATGTTTACCAGAAATGTTATTTTCAATACGTCCTAGGTTTATAATTTCAAGATTATTTCAGTGCGCATGGGCAAAAATTCTAAATGGACAAGGGTCCAAGGGTTGTTTATTCTGAGACTGTACCCTCACTATTACCGTAACACAGTTACGGTTTAGTTTAGCGAAGTAGTGCAAGTCATCATTCTCTTTGACATATAATTACCAAACGATAAGTTTTTAAAGGAATGCTCAAATATTCTCGATGGAAGAAAGACCTTATGGTCGATAGCCATTTGTTCCTTTTGTTTATAATACTGATTATTATTATTGTTTTCCTTTTACCTTTTTTACTCACTCCTTAAAGGCATATGGGTACTTACGTACTAACGCCACCTCAGCTACAGATTTGAACAAAATATAACATAACATTAGGTTATAACCTAATAATAATAATATAATAATAATAATACCTAATAATAATAATGTTATAATATATAACATTAGGTTATAACCAGGGGTGGGCTGGATCCGGCTCGGTGCGGCTCGGTCCGGCTCGCGCGAGCCGGTTGTTAAAATTTTTGATACTCGGCGAGCCGCTTGTTAAATTACCCCTAAAACCAAAAAAATAAGCCATTTTAATAGTATGTTTATGCACAATATGCACATCGCGCCGATGTGCCACTCACTCGCAAACATATCATGTGCGCAATACACTACACACATTATGTGCGTGCGTAAAATGTGTTTGATAAAAATTATTTACAAAGAAATCTCATAGAATTCTGTATACATGGGGCAGCGACAATGTTAGGAAGAAAAGCTGGAGTAGCCACAAAATTAACTGAAATGTGTCCAAATATAATCGTGTGGCATAACAGTGTAGATAATGATGATAAGAATGAGAACAATGACACTGATAACTATGAAAAATTTGTGCAGCTATTCGAGATTTTAGATTCTTCTACCTGGTCATTAGATAAAATTATGTCACCATGGGTAGAAGGTGAAGAAATGGTTAGAAGATGATGTGAAATTTTAAAGTTTCAAATAGATGTTAATGATTTTCGTGACTTTATAGACGCAAACATACAACTGAAAAATGTTCAGTTACCTAATTCAATTTTAAGGAATAAAAAATAACAAGCACAATTGCTATTAACCGTTGAGAAGCTCAAATTACACAATTACTGTACAAAAATAAATGAAGACAATGTATTCGTTTACCGTTTTTTTTTTCCTCGAAATATTAGCGAGCCGGTTCTTCAAAATTTGACAGCCCAGCCCTGGTTATAACGGAGCAGATAAATCCAGCGCGACCTCTCGATCCGTAATATGAAAAAATATTGGATAAGGGTTAGATTAGGTTATATTAGAGCAGAGAAATCCAGACCACCATTTTGAACCAGCGACCCGTCGCTGCGGTAGCGTTAATACGTACCGACAAATGTTTACATCATTTAGAATGATAATAATGTTTGCTAAATGTGACATATATTGCATACAAATATCATCACATGATTTTAAACTATAATTATGACTAATTGTAACTTAGTTTAAAAAAAATCTGACTTCTTCTTTTAACTCAAGAAATCGGTTCAATATTTTTCTTTTCGATAACTATCTGTCTTCTGAATCTGAAAGCAGGGTTCTATTATTTCTGGACAATGCTGCGCATAATAAAGCAAGTAACCACGATTTTAAGTCTCGGGATATTATAAAACCCGTACCGCAACACGTCTCCTACATTGGCAAGCCTTCTAATTTATCATAGTTCTCGAATCGATTTTTTTGCCAGACATGATTAGTTTCCTCTTCAGGGAAATATTCTCCTATAATTTTCTTCCATTGAAAAAGGTTATTTATATTTTGAACACTGTTGTAAAAATTCAATTCATTTTCCATTAGAAAACTGTTTCATTTAGCAAGGTCATCACGTCATCATTTCCTTTGATATTTTCTCTTTAACATTTATAATACGTACATTACCTCCTTGAATGGATATGTTTACTTCATTTAAAATTATAATTATGTCTGCTAAATGGAACAAATATTGCAATCAAATAACATCACATAATTGTGGACCATAATTATCGATTATATTATTTTGAATACTGTTGTTCATATTCAATTCATTTTCCATTTGAAAATTGTTTAATTTGGTATGGAATTTCACGTCATCTTGCTCTTTGATATATAATGAAAACCACACGATACGTTTTAAAACCAACGCAAATATCTTTTTTTTGACTTTTATAATGCAATCAATAAATAATAATACAATAAAAAAATCCGTAAATTATAAATTAAATTAAATTATAAATAAAAAAATATAAATTAAGGCCGTTGTGAAAGCGACCTATCTAGGGGTGATAACCGCGAATAATAAGCCTCCTAAACTAACAACTTGGGTAGTATCTTGGACAGTGCCTCGCCACAGTCCCATGAAGAATATTCTTCAACTGAGCATGAAGGAAAATCTCGCTAAATGCACTACCCCAGGTGGTAACCAATCCACCGTCACCTATGGTGACGTTAGCGGACATTCGGATTCTGAGGAGTCCGCACCAACAGGCTTTAAGGATGAGTCAGAGCATCCTGAAATCACCGGACGTAAACTCTCGTCTTCGCAACATTTCTTCTTCGCAACATTTAATGCCAATTTACTAAAAGTGGGTAAACTGAAACATTTGACTGATTCACTAACACGACACAACATAATACTGACAGCAGTACAGGAAACCAGATTTACGGACTAACATGGCTTCGAGTCCGAAGACCACAGAATCCTCAAAGGAAAAGTAGGTCAGCGGACAATGAAGAATGAAGAAAGAAGAACGTACCCCACTTAGGTACAGGATTTATAATCAGTCACAGGATACTGAATTCAGTCACCGACTTTACCTCCCCGAGTAGTCGTGTATCCATCCTCTCTCTCAAATGCGCAAACAAGGGCTACAGTATATTCAATGTTCATGTCCCAGTCGACCAGGACAACAGACGCAATCCAGACAGAACTGATATATTCTGGGAAGACTTAGAAGATATTATCTCTAAACTTCCAGAGAGACACACCATTATAATGTTTGGTGACTTCAATGCTCAATTAGGAAAGAGAGAAACAATACAGAAACATAGTGGGCAATTATCCGGCGCATAAGCGAACCAACCGCAGCGGAGAACGATTGGTGGATCTGTGTAGGACTTTTGGGTTGATCATGAAGCCTACAGCCTTCAAACACTTGCCAAGGAAGCAGAAGACTTGGATTTCACCTAATACCCACCTGGGTGAATTCCAGGTAGATCATGTAGCCATTTCACGAAAATCTCAAAAGGAAATACAAAACTGAAGGTACTAAGAAGCGCCAATCTGGACTCAGACAACTACCTCTCAAAGATCAAAATAAAACTCCAGCATAGAAACACTAGATTACACAGATCCTCCAAAATGGTAAGATTTGACATCAAGCGACTTAAGAACAGTCGAGAACTAAGTCAGAGACTGAACAACACAGACCTAAACAACTAGAACCAACTGAAGGAGACTCTTGTCAAGGCGGCTAATGAACTCTCTCTCGCTAGAAGAAGGAAGCATCCGTGGAGGACTGAAGACTGTGACAATGAATTAGCTCAAAGACGAATAGCTTGGGTAAAGTGGAATTCTAAAAAGACTAAGGAAAATTGGCATAAATTTTTGGAACAAAGAAAGGTTGCAGCCAAGATAATTCGAGGAACCAAACGAACCTTCACACAAAACCAACCAAAAAACTAACCCAAATCGAAGAGAGCTTTGCTAAGAATAATTCTAGAGATTACTTTGGAACCTTTAAGCAGGCACTCAGAAAATACGCTCCGCCAAGCCTCCACTTCAGAGACTCACAAGGCAAACTAGCTTATAACGACAAGGACAACGACCACCTTTTGGCACAGTACATTAAAAATCTACTCAACTGTGACCCACCCAGCGAAGACTTCGACTATAAACAAACCACACCAAACCCGGAATCGCTTTCCCCTTCATTGGAGGAAATTGGCCAGATCATGCAACTTCTTAAGAATAATAAGGCAGCTGGAGAGGACTCTATCGTTGCTGAACTGTGGAAAGGTGCTGGAAGCAATGCCGTGCGCAAGCTAACCGAGATCATCCAGGACATCTTGGAAGCAGAGAAATTACCACCCAATTGGAAATCGGCTCTGATCCATCCGCTTCACAAAAAGGGAGATTTTACTGATCTAAACAACTATTGTAGAATTTCTCTCGTTCCGGTAACATACAAGATTCTCTCGAAGCGTTACAAACAAGGGCAGAAAATCAGCTGGAAAGTCAACTGGGAGAATAACAGGGGGGCCTCAGGAAGACCCGATCCTGTGTTGAACAGATTCTTAATCTTAAAACTGTACTTGCATACTCCAAGATGAGAAACCGCAAGGTGGTCCTCCCCTTTGTTGATTTTAGGAAGGCCTACGGTTCCATTGATAGAGAAAGGCTTAACAAAGTACTCCAGGAGCTAGCACTAGACAACAAAATCCGCAGACTCATCCTATAAACTTTCACCAACACCCATTCCAAGGTTAAATATATAGGCGAGATTTCAGAAAGCTTCGAAATAAAAACTGGAGTGAGACAAGGAGATGGAGTTTTCCCACTTCTCTTCATATGTGTCCTTGAAAAGGTTATGAGAGAATGGCGCAAGGAACTGAACAATTTGGGTGCTCAGAGTGGTATCTACCTGGAACGTAAGAACGATGGAATGGTTGTAGATTGCCTGGCCTTTGCAGATGACATGGCACTGTTTGCTGATTCTCTTGAGACGGCAACAATGCAGGTAAACTGCCTCAGAAAACAGGCTGCCAAAGTGAGTCTTCAAGTGCCGCTGGAGAAACCAGAATTCTTTACCAACATCAGAGAAGCAAACAGAGAGATGTTACTAGAATAGGGAAACATCAAGAGGACTGAGAAATTTAAGTATCTCGGCGAATGGATTGAACCCAACTTATCAGAAAGAGCATTATTATCCAAGAGAGTCAGCAAGTTAGAACTAGCCTATTGGCTTACTAGGAACACTTATAATAAGAAATGCCTGTCACGCAACCTGAAACTTAAGCACTACACATCAGTCTTACGACCAGAAGCCCTGTATGCCATGGAGTGTCTTTCCTTGAACCGAAGGGGTCTAGTAGAGAAATTGGAAATCAGAGAGAGGAGAATCCTCAGGAAGATGCTAGGCCCGGTATAGGAAAATGGGGACTTCCGTAGACGGCATAACTCTGAGCTCTACGAACATATTGAGATGCTCTCTGACTGTGCAAGGAAAAGAAGGGTATCTTTCTATGGCCACGTTGCAAGATTGCCTCCAAACCGACTAACCAACCGTCTGTTCACCTTCTGGCAAAATAAGAAGCTTCGTACCACTTGGTTGACAGAGACCGAGAAGGATATTAAAGAACTGGGAATAACAGATCTCGAAAACAGACAGTCTCTGAGACGCACCCTGAAGGAAGTCCGTAGATTTCAGGAAAAACCTTGAAGGCAAGGTACCCCCTGTATAGAAGAGAGAAAGCAGTTACACCGGCAGAAGATCCGACAATACTGGGCAAAGGTCAAACCCCAACAGTTGAACAAGCGTGGTCCAAAGTATTAATTAAATCAGTCGAACGTAGTCATAAGACGGTTTCATTTACTGCTTGAAGGGATATGTCTACTTTATTTAGAATAAGCATGTCTGCTAATGGGACAAACATTGCAACCATCATCACATAATATTGCATAATACTTATGACTACGTACGTTTAAAAAAAATTTGATGTATTATCTTCTTACTAGAAAATTGGTTTAAATTTTTTCCTTTTGATAAGCATCTGACTTCTTCTGCGCGCAGCCATGAAAATAGCATTTTTTTTTAATTGTTTGACTCGCAGAAACTCTAGAGAGGTCTTGCCGCATCCAGGGTTCTATTTAAAAATCACTGATATTAATAATACAATAATCTTGTGTTTATGGTATTACAAATAAATTATCATTATGTGAGTTCTTATCCATGGTTTATAATAAATATTTGAAAGTTATCTATTTATTGGATACTAAATACTTGATGTTTTTATTAAATTATCATACAGTATGAAAATTTAATAAAAACATCAAGTATTTAGTATCCAATAAATATCCAAATATTTATTTCAAATAAATATATTCAAATATTTTATCATTCATGCCGTCGATTTTAATCGTTAATGTCATTCTACCGTCCGTAGTGGCCGGGCGCACTTTTAACTAGTTATTCCATATAGTTAGAATTATATTTCGAGTAATCGCCTTTTAGTAATCTCCTTTTGCTATGGAAAAGTGTGGAATTAGTTTTTAAAAAACCATTATGTTTTAAAAATTTCACATTTTGTTCATTTTAACAAAAAACTTCTCAAGACTCCTTCTACCGGCCGCAAGGGCCTGAAGCGACAGCATGTCATCACACCACGGTTTAAGTTTTACAACAAGAAAAGCCCTTCCAAGAATGGGTTAATAAACTTTAACTAATCAAGACTAACTAATCTAATCATTCCCTAAAAATTAGGAAAATATGTGAACGCTCTCGTAAATAGGATTATAATAATTATATAAAAAGATATGATATGGTACTGCTGTCCTTCAACTTCTGGAAGGACTCCATTTAGGGTTTCTGAATATCCGCACTTTTTCAAAACCGCGGTCTTCGGTTTTTGAAAATTAAAAACCGCGATTTCGGTTTCGGGTTCGGTGTTTTAGAACTTTTGGTAGTAGTGTTTGATATTTAAACGAGATCATAGTTTTGTACAAAAGTTGGCGCGTAGGAAAAATGATCTTTCCGAGTAGGTGGTTGTAGCTTTAATTGTAGAGAGTGCTTGAAATAAAATATTTAATCTTTTTGTTCTCTCAGAAGTTCTTTTATATTTAGCAAACTCCTGTTTCATAGATTTAGGATAGCGATTTGATGAATATAAGTATTTCTGTTTAATACTTGTATAGTTTTTTTTACTTGTATTAATTTTGTCTTGCAAGGAATAGTTTGGATTGGTCACTTCTTCTAATTCTTCAGAATTTGCCGAACATTCACCTTCGACTTCATCCTTATTGTTGTTTGGATAAAGTCGTTCAAAACGATTTTCGGCCAATAATAAAATACACTATGTTGGAACGTTCCAAGGATCTAATAAGCATCTAGCCAATTCGGTTAATTCCAGATTTTCACGGGTATTCAAACGATCCATGATATTTTTCATTGAAGCTTTGCTTATGTCAGAACCAAATAATTTTTTTTGCAGGCCTCCTATTACACTTTGCCGTGCCGTAAATATGTTAGAATAGTCGCGGCTTATTGTTAGAGTTGTTACTACTACGGTTACTGGAGATAAAGTTTCATAACAAGTGAAAATTAAAATTTTCAATTAAATGCACTGAAGTTAAATTTGTTAGAATCTGCAAAATTGCAACTTTTAGAGGAATACGATTTTTTTTAAATTGAAAGTCAAAAATCTTTCATAGAAGACCACCTTGTATTGATGTACAATGCTAATTGATGATTTCCTTTTCATAAAGAGCTTTTACGTTTTTTTACCATTACGTTTTTTAAGTTTTTTTACCATTTGTCTTCTTCAACGTAATACTCATTATCCACATCTTATTGGTGCGATTCTTCAGGAAATAAATCTTCATCTTTTCTGCTGCAGCTGGTTTCTACTTGAGATGATTTCTTGTAAAAAGTATTACAAACAGTGAGATGAATTGTATGGTTTATGCAAATTTGTGGTTCGTCTGGACAATCGGTGCAATTTTTTTAATTACCCGGGCACCGTCATGTGTAGTTCCCACAATATCATTTCTGAAACTGATACTAAATGAATCTAAATGTTTTTCAACACAAGTTCCTTCAATTCGCAGAAAGCCTAAATTGCAATAAAAATTGTTTTCTCCATGAATATTAATATTTAATAATCTTGGGCGTCTCAAACTAGTCAACTCATCCAGCGTAATATTAATTTCTTGTTCATTTGCTTTTAATTCTTGAAACTTTAAAATCATCTCTTCGTATTCCTTTTGAATTAAGTTCATAACACCTGAAGTACGATAAACCGGCCAGCCATTGTTTTCAGAATAAATGTAGATTTTGAAATTGCTCGAACAGATATATGATTGCCATTTTTGCAACAACAGTTTGCGATATTTGAAGGAGCACTAATTCAATGTATTTTATTTTTATTTATTTTTAGATAAAACCGAAAACCGCGGATCTTTATGACGGTTATGCGGTTTCGATTTTTGCACAGAAAACCGCGGTTTTGCGGTTCGAATACATCCGAACCAGATACCCTAACTCCATTATACAGGGTTATTATAAAAGAAATAGACAACTTTGGTATTGTATTAAACAAAAATTATTTGTGATATTGACATGCATTTTGAGCTGTCAGATTGAGGAACTGTAGAAGTTTCGGTCGTATAGCTGGTAGTACAGCGCAAGCATAATAGCTAGGTTGGCAGCAAACTCTACTGAGAAAGCATATTGCGTGCTTGAATTAGCCAAAACGAACTCCGTAACTGTTGTGCAACGACATTTTCGAACATGTTTTGGAAAATCACCACCTATTAGACAGTCGATCTACGATTGGTACAACAAATTTGAAACGACAGTGTGCTTATGTAAAGGCAAATGTCCAGGAGGACCTTGTGTGTCAGAAGAAACAGTAGGACGTGTTCGTGCTGTTTACCAACGAAGTAAACAAATATCAACACATGTAAGTTTGAAACTACAAATTCCGCAACCAACTGTGTGGAAAATTTTAAGTAAACGACTAAAACTGACGCCTTACATATTGCATTTGGCACAGCATTTACGTGAAGATGACAAGCTTAAACGTAAAGATTTTTGCAATGAAATGCTGCAACTTAATGAAGAAGATGAGTTTTGCCAGCGGCTAATTTTCAGTGACGAGTCAACGTTCCACGTAAGTGGCAAGGTGAATGAACACAACGTCCGAATATGGGGGACTCAATCTCCGAGAGTGTTGGTGGGGCATTTTCGAGATTCTCCAAAAGTGAATGTGTTCTGTGCTGTATCTCACACAAAGGTGTATGCTCCTTTTTTTTGAAGAAAACACAGTAACTGTAGCTAAAAATCATCAAATGTTGATCAATTCGTTGATTCCTCAACTGCATGAGAACGGGGGGAACTTTACCTTCCAACAAGATGGAGCGCCTCTTCACTGACGCCGTGTCGTTACAAATTTTCTGGACGAAACACTTTCACAGCGCTGGATAGCCCGTGCAACAGCCGTTAACCGCGTGGTCGTACGGTGGCCACCAAGGAACCCCGATCTTACACCGCGCGATTTTTTTCCTTTCCGCTTCATAGTGATTTAGATGAGTTAAAACAACGCATCATGAGAGCTCTGGAAAGTGTCAAAGCAGATATGTTACACCGGGTTTGGAATGAACTAGAAAAAACCTTTTTATCATGGAAGGCCACATTAAATTTCGGGTATAATACAGAGGCCGCATAAAATTATGAAAATTCTTGAGCGTGTGGGGTTTCAAAGCTAAAACAAAAGGCCAGCACTTTATTAACATTTTGTTAGACAAAAATAGATACAGAACTAACAGAAAGACTACGATTACTTTTACAACTGAATAGTCTGCAAGTACGAACCTCTGTCCTCGTTTATTTTAATGCTATGCTGTTGTGTATCAGGGGCTGCAATCCATCAAAGAATTTGGGCACAATTTGGGAACAATGTCTCGCAACGGAGTGTCTACGAATAGATGAAAAATTCGAAAATGGTACGACCATGACGGGACCATTTTTTAATTTTTCAATACTTTCGTAGACACTCTGGAGCGGCAAAATACGAAAGTCTTTCATGAAATGCGGCCTCTGGTACACCTTCCGACCACTAAAACCCACTGAAAAAATCACTGTTCGTTCCTCTTTGGTACAAAATTCTAATGGAGCGGCCACGATCTATCTGCTATAAAGGGAAGACAAATTGAGGAATTGGGATCAAAATAAACGAGGTCAGGCGTCAGTATGAACAATGTAAGAGTTATGCCAAACATTGCAAATAACTTTTGACTCACCCTCGTAATTTAATGGGATTTTTGAGTTTGTTTTTTATTGGAAAGAAATTGAATATTAGGTTCCAACTTTGTAACTCGTAACTTCAATTGGTCTTCTAAATGTGCTTTAAATTCATGTGCTTGTTTTCTAATTCGTTGTTAATTTGTGTTAAATATGAAAAAGTTGATTCACAGCAGTACGTAGTTCCAAAGCAAGAAAGCAATCGACGAGCATGTTGACGTAACTTTGGATATTCAACTGCATTTTTCCATATTTCTACTACGTCTTTTTTGGAATCAAAAAGGTTTTTTATAATAGTATCTTCACATAACTCAAACAATTCCATTTGTAGTTCACTAGGTGCCTTCGATATGTCAACTAAATGTAGTTCGTACGCTAATTTCATAGTAATAGTATGTTTTTCAAACTCAGAAAACCTTTCAGAATATTCTTCAATTAATAAGTCCAAAACAATTATGTAACCTTGGAATGTTTCACATACATATTCTTGTTCAATTATCATTTTAGCTAACTGTGGGAAATGTTTTTCAGAAATTTGTGATTGAGAGAAGAGACTTTTGAAAAATAATAACTTTTTTCTAGCCTGGATTTTTTGCCACATATCATATATATGTTTTGTTCTGCTTTGCAGAATCATGATATCACACAAAAATGCAGCATTTCTACAAAATTCGTCATCCAACAATTCGCATTGCTGTTGTTGTACCTCATAAAACCTCAAAATGTCTTTTCACAAACTTAAAACTTTGGCTAAAACTTGTCCTCTTGATAGCCAGCGTACTTTTGAATGATATGGCAAATCTACACTATATGTTTCATCATCAGACATAAGCATATTTCGAAATTGACGATGTCGAGTCGCATTTGCACGTATAAAGTTAACAATTTTAATAACTTTATCCATAGTATTGCTTAAAGTAGCGGATTTAGCACAAAGATTTTGTTGGTGCAATATGCAGTGAAATGAAAATAAATTTTCTAATTTTGAATTGTCTTTTTTCTGCAATGAAACGAAGCCTTCACGTGATCCTTTCATGGAAGGTGCACCATCAATGCACACACTCACTAAATTATCTATATTTAGTCCTGCTTCTTGGAATTTTTCTTTAAAACTGTTGTAGATATCAGCTCCACGAGTTCCTCCGGTAAGAGTACCCAATGCCAGCAGTTTCTCGAAACAAGTAAAATCTTCAGTGACAGCACGAATGAAAAACAAAACCTGAGCTGAGTCCGTTGCATCAGTAGATTCATTAATGCTAGCGAAAAATATATATCTTCATTTTGTATAATTGAGTGAAGCTGTTCTGTTATATCAGTTATGGTCCTTCTGGAAAGGGGTAATTGTTTGTATTTCACAACTTTCTCTGGATCTAAACATCCTACTGCTTCAACAATGCAGTCCTTTATCATTTTCATATCACTAAATGGTTTTCCCCGTTTTCCAAGAATATATGCTATTTTATAGGTAACATCAGTTGCAGTAGTACTTTGCTTAATAAAATTACTGATAATAAAAAAAATAAAATTACTACTAAGCTTGTTTTTGATGCTGTTTTTCTTTTTTTAGCTTATGAAGAGCAGCTTTTCGCGCTTCTCCTTCTAGTTTAGCATATTCATGGTCTTTGTGAGAAACATAATGATGGTTTGCATTGTATTTTTTAAATGTGGTTATTATAGAATTGCATATCAAACAAACCATTTTATCTTTCACAGAAATGAGGAAATATTGTAGCTCCCAATCTTCGTTAAAAGTTCTGTTTTCTTCATTCAATTTTCTCTTTTTTGACATAATGGGTAAAACACAAATTAACAAATATCTAATAACTAACTTTAAACGATTTTGATAAAAATAAAACACACTAACACTAACAGACGCCACTAACAACAAACAAAAAATGTAAATTTTGCATCCGGCACGATAGGTCAGTCGAAACAACAACCAATTGTTTTAAATAAGTATTAATATTGAAATATAAATCACAACGCAGCACCTAAAAAGGAGGGAAATTTTCTGCACGTTCATTGGCCCGATCTATCAGATCACGTGATTTAATTTCCCCCCAAGTTTTGTGTTAAACAAAGACGATATATGACAGTTCGGTCTCACTAGTACTTATCTCTGGGTAGCTCGAAATTATAGGTTAAAATAAAATATCTAAGAAAGCCGCCAAGGAAAATCAAAAAGGCCGCACGCGGCCTTAAGGCCGCAGGTTCCCCACCCCTGAACTAGACTATCAATTTGATGTGTGCCGTCTGACAGAACGATCCCATATTGAGCACCTATGAGTTCCCTAAGTAAACTTTGAGAATCACTGTGTAAAATAGTTTAAACGAATTCATAATAACGTTATTAGTTTTGGATTAATAAAACATTGAAAGTGTCTATTTCTTTTGAAATAACCCAGTATAATAATATTAGAGGTTACGTCAACATAGTAATTTTACCACTAGGCGTTAAAAGGCGGTTTCTTTTTAATGAGAGTATTGACCGTCTATGTAGAGTTAAAAAATATGGACCACCAATTTTTCGAGCAACTTTCCCCAAGAACAGATACCGCGAAAGTAAATTCATTGGATTTGATGATTAAGAATGAAGATCATAACGGCGTGCAACGGATAAACTTACATCTATTAGAGTAGAGCACTGTGGGATGGAATGTATAATAATTTTGGAAAATTCTACGTGCCATCTTGTAATCTGACTGTAGATGAGCAACTGTTTGGTTTTTTACGGAAAATGTCCATTCAACTATGAAAAGTAAAACCAGGAAAATATGGAATATTTTGGCTAAACAGGATTTAGAAAATTCCATATTTATTCTTATATTTATATTTAGGAAAAGAGAGAAATTAACGTGCAACCAACCTGGATGAAAATATCATACAAGATTTATGCACTCCATATTACGGTACAAATAAAAATATAACGTGCGACAATTTCTTTACGACCAAACAATTGGCTTTGAATTTGCAAAGTTCTGATCACGGGTATGGTACGAAAAAATAAGTATTGGTGAATGTACAAAAATCTCACGTTAGTGTCATACGTTAGTGCCATACGTTATATTTTTCATACAAAAATTCATTTATTTATCTAGTGTCTTGTTTTAGTGTCACGGAAGTGAATTGAGGCCTAGTGAATAAAACAAATATCTGTTGTCTATCAACATGAGATTTGTGTGATAGTCATACGACTTAAGAATATTATAGAGCCTCGGAAAGGTTGAATATATTTATATATTCAAGCTGTGCTCCGCCGTAATAAGTTGGTAAATTATAAGGTGTTTTATTTTTAAAGTCTTGGGTTAAGTGTTCTCTTTTAAATGCGTTTTGTGCATTCTCTATTTTTGCCTCTGTTGCTCTTTTTAATTTCTTCTCTAATATTGCACATTACTTAGGGAAAAACAGCGCCTTTTCCAGTCTTTTGGTACGCGTCTCTTTTCAAATATTGTATTTAATTTTATCAACAGTTGCTCTCATTCCTTGTCAATATGTTTTAGTTATTTTTGTCTTATTTCATCGTGTATTGATGCTTTGCATTTCTTCTTCTGTAATATAACATAGCAGAAATTATTATTTTAATTTTTATTAAAAATAAAGCACTAAAAAAAGTACAAACAATCACTATAACCTGATAAATATTAATAATTAATAAACATCCATAGACGCGTTTCTGCCTTTTGGTATCAGTATGGATTTATCAGCTAATCTCAAACCAAAAAAAATTAAATACCATTTCTCTCGGAACTATACAATGATTAAGTTGTATTTTATAATTAATTTTGATTTGTGCGTCTATGGATGTTCATTAATTATTAGTAGTAATATTTATCGGGTTATAGTGTTTTAGCAACCCACATCGTCTCTCGTGGCACGAAAATGCAGGAATCCGAACTGTAATTTAGTCATGCTCAAGTCATGAGTTTATTTAACGTAGCAATTGCTTAATTTTTTACTTCTTCCGTAATATTTTCCGTATATTCTGTTCTTGTGTTACCTAATTTACATATTTACCTTCTCTTTAGGGGGAAACCACATTAGGATGTTCGAAACCCCGATTTTTTTTTAATACATAAGTTAGCTTAACTATCCAAGAATACAATGTCAAAATTTCAAATCGAAATTTTCATTCGTTTAGATTTTATGAGCATAGAACCGAGTGCCCATCGGGTACAGGTTACAGGCTCGAGCGGAGCATTACCTGGTTTATCTCGAAATTACTTTTTTCACATTTGTGTGCAATCTAACTCAAAAAGTGTGGAACCGATCATTATGAAAATTGATAGCATGATTCTTTATAAAATTTCGAATTATATGAACCCACTTGTGAGATGATATCATGATATGAAGGGTATTTTTCCTTGCATAATTAGAGAGAAAAATCGTGAAAATCGAAGAAAAATTGTTCTAACACCTGCAAAATTTTCAATTTTAATTTTTTTCGCCCGAATTGAGGTTCATATTCTTAGAAAATAAGTTATTAATGTAAAATCAAAACCTTTTTGATTTCACATGAAAATCTGAATGGCTAAACTGCACGCAATTGGAAAACTATACTTACAACCTTCGGCGGACATCACACCGTAACTTTGTTATTTTTGGCTGAAATTATTCAAAAAAAATCACAGAAATTGTTCGAAATATGAATGAAATGATGTCAAAATGTGATTAAATTCTAGTTAATTCTTCCCACAAAAAAAAATCATAAAAAATCAGTATCAAACAGCCTCCGAATGTGGCTTCCAACCTTAATAACTCAACAATCTGTTTCTTCTAATAGTTCATGAAAATGCTCTTTGCATCTTATCATTAATTCTTTGCCTTCTTTTATTATATTTCATTTTTAGGAAAGAGTTGCTTTAGTATTACTTGTTTACCTTCCTTGCATTTTTAGTGTTATGTAGAATACATTTTTATGTTTTTTGTTAGTATAATTTCACTTCAAGAGTGTTTCTAAAATCTTCCAATGTCCTCTGTTTTGCTTTTTTATTTCTTCCTTTGTTAATTTTTTGTCTTTTGTAGCTTTTATCATCTTATTCATTTTTGGAATTGAAATATATTTCAATTTTTCTTCTTTTATTTTATCATTCCACAAATCACTTTATTCAATTCTAATGTTCACTATTTCTCTTTGTTTATTGCTTGTTTCTTGTTTACTTCTATTACTATATTCTTTTACTTTCAGTCCATTCTGTGATAATCAAGTAGTGATCGCTTCCTATTTCGCTACCCTCTTCCACTCGTACATCCGTCACATTTGATCTTTGTGCTTTGTTAGTTACAAGGTAATCTGTTATTGATTTTTCCGCTCTGCTTCTTTCTTTCCTGATGTATTTGTGACATTCTTTGTGCTCGGAGAATGTATAATTATAAATAATGTGCTAATTTGATATTACTACAATTATTAACGTCTTTTATGTATTGTATATATTTTTGTTGGAAATAAAATGATTAATTAGGAAATAAAAAATGTTAAAAAAAATGCTGTATTATCCAAATAATTAAACAGTCTGAATAATAAAAACGTGCTTGTCGAATAGTGGCTCGCGATCGCGTTTAACATTAATGCGGTAAAACTAATAAATGAAACATATTTATATTTGAAAACTGATAATTAATAACATCCACTTTGGGACAGCTTTACTAATTAAATCAAGGGAGGGACTTGATGGAAATCTTCTATTACTCTTTAGCACACAGCGCTAAAGATGCATTCTGTGAGCCTTTAAACCAGGGGTCTCCAAACTACGGCCCGAGGGCCACATCCGGCCCGCGGACAGATTTTGTCCGGCCCGCGGAGTGCTAGCATACTTGAAAACTCCGTTTAGAGAACATATTTTTTATAGCAAATTAAATTTAGTTTACTGAAGTATTCTAATTTTATATTGAATAATTATTAATATGACATCTACATTGATATGGTCATGGGCTAACTACTCATAACATTGTTGTAGGCTTATTGTTATTGTTTTTGTGATAAGTTGGATAAAGAAACACAGAATTGTAATGAGTAAAGACATGTATAATATGCAGAAAATTTAACTTCAGTATATAATAACTAACAAATTATTGAAATGAATCCAAATAACATTTTATACATTTTAAATAAAAACATAACTTATAACAAGCATAATGACATATGAAATACTAATGAGATTTATGTAATTGAGATTTTCCACTGACAATAGTTTGTAGTTGTGGACTAATTTTACTTGTACCAATTATTAAAAGAGATTTAAGATGCTCATCAGTTAAATTAGATCTGTAAATATTTTTTGTGTACTTCATTTTGGAGAAGGTCTTCTCACACAAATAAGTAGTACCAAAAACAGAAAACAGCCCACGAGCAAATTTATGCATATTATCAAATTGTGTCAGTGGTTGACTCTTATAAAATTCCAACAAAGATGAGTTTTGATATTTGTTCTTAATTATATCACTGCACTGTAGATCAATCATTTCCATTTGAACTTCCGGGGCTAGGGTTTCAATGCCAGTATCAAAAGGATTCTGAAAAATCTTAATTTGATTCGCAATAGCATCAAAGTCCGAGAAACGAGTATCAAAATTTATTTTCAAAGCACTCAAAGTTTCGATTGCAAAATCGATAGGAAACTCAGTCTCAGTGGTGTGGCTGAATATTTCACATGTTTTAAAATGTGAAAAACATTTACTTCGTAGTTGTGATTGAAACAGTATCAATTTCTGCCGGAATGATTTGATATTAGTGCAGAAATCAGGAAGATGCTGGTTTTCTCCTTGCAATCTCGAATTCAGTTCGTTCACATGTTTTGTCAAATCAACATAGAATGCTAACTTCCACAGCCATGCGTTGTTTTGTAATTCAATAAGAGGTGTTCATGCTTTTCATTCAAAAAAATTTCAAGTTCAAAAAAGCGCTGAAGGACTTTCCCACAACTAAGCCAACGTACGGCAATATGATAAGGTAATTCATTTTCTCCACTCTCTTCATTAAATTGTCGGAATTGTCGGTGATTCAGCCCAAAAGATCTGATAAAATTAACAGTTGATATGACTGGTTTCAGAACTTCAGACATATCCACACATTTTCCGCACAAAGACTGTTGATGAATGATACAATGTAAGACTAATGGTTTTGAACCACCGTCATTTTCTACAGCCTTTGACACAAGAGCGACCACTCTTTTATCTTTCCCACTCATGTTTTTGCCTCCATCAGTTGTAATACATTTCCAGTTTTTCCATCGAAGGTTCTTTTGATTAATGGTCATTTCAACTCCTTTGAAAATATCTGTACCAGTAGTTGTGCCATGAATACTATACATATCAAGAAGTTCTTCATGCACTTCATAGCTTTTATCTACTCCTCGAATATAAATCAACACCTGAGCAGTATCTGACACATCCGTTGACTCATCTAAGGCCAAAGAAAGCCACTCAACATGTGCATTTTTGTCGAACAGTTGAGAGGATATATTTTCAGCGATGTTTTCTACCCTTCGAGCCACAGTGTTTGCTGACATACTGACAGTTTTTAATAAATTTACCTTTTCAGGGCACATTTCTTCGGCTACTGCAATTATGTATTCTTTGATCATTTCTCCATCGGTGAATGGTTTTCCACGTTTTGCAATTTCAAGAGCCACACGAAAGCTGGCACGAGTTGCAGCCTCTTGTTCAGTTTTGTAAATGAAGATTGCTGCGATTTCAATCCGCGCTTCATAGCTTCGAAATTTTCTGTCCGCAAACTTCCTGTATATTTTGAGTAATTTTGAAAATGTTTTGTTTCATAATGACGTTCAATGTTATATTCCTTCAGAACGGCTATGCTTTCATTGCAAATCAAACATAGCGCCTTGTTACTGGACTCAATTACCAAATACTGAATGTTCCACTGATCTTTGAATTTTCTGCATTCACTATCAATTTTTCGCTTCTTTTCCATACTACTAAATCACACACAAAAGCAACAATTCAAATCAAAATACTGTTACAAAGATGTCTTAAACTTAAACACGCACAAACAGGTTTTAAGGAGGTACGCACTATTTTATTTCACAACAGTGTCATAGGAACTGACTTGTGGTTGCGCCACTAGCTTTCTTATATATTCCAATTACTGCCATCTAGAAGTGAGTGGAAGACACCAGAACTTTCTCGAACCAACGAGATTATTCTGTACGTGCTATTAGCGCCATCTGTTAGCGATAGAAGGTAGTACCTATTTCCGCTTGTCTCCACCAGATGTCGTGTCACGTTACTCCTCATGGCTCGTACTCTACGACTAATCTAGAAATTACAGATAATGACAGGAAAATTAATAATATGCAGTGTTGCCGTTTTGCGGACTTTAGTCCGATTTGCCTTTTTTAAACGTTGCGTACTTTTTCGGACTTTTTTTTCATCAGTGGACTATTTCACTTTTTACCACCGACAACAATGATAATATGGTTTTGGCCCTCGGAACTTACCGGAGTAATCAGTATGGCCCTAAGGCTGGAAAGTTTGGAGACCCCTGCTTTAAACAAGCCTTTTTCACACAATGGATCTTCAGCGCTGTGTGCTAAAGAGTAACAGAAGATTTCCGAGTCCTTCCCTTGATTTAATTAGTAAAGCTGTCCCAAAATGGATGTTATTATCACTTTTCGATTTGAGTAGGCATTGTTTATGTGACTATAAATCATTGTCAACTTGAACATATTTATATTTGTTCCAAATTTCCTGACAGATATGAGTATTAAGATTAAAAGTTCAGGCAAAAAACTAATAATGTTTTCGCAAATGATGATTATTGTTAAAAATCGTTGTCGCAGTGCCAAAAAAATGAAAATAACGTTTTTTTGAAAAACTACTGTCACAATAGTACATGTCTAATTTATTTGCAATGTCCAACAAGATGCAATTTGTTGTTTAATTATTCAGTCTTTTCGGATGGCTGTTTTAACTGTACGGACAATTAAATTGTTACGGTTTTGATAACCAATGTGAAGTTGTTTCATTAGCATTTAAGCCACCAACAGTCCATATAAATGACAAATATATACTGTATATGCATGTATATGCCAATATATGCCAATGTATATGCACAGGTATGAGATATTTTCTTTAATCCTTGGTCATTTAAAGACTCAATGCTGGGTCGACTGCCGACTCAGCATGGTGTCACCTGGTGCGGTAATTCATGGTATCACCTCACTTTTTGCTCCTCACTTTCGAAAGTAGAAGTTATAAAACAAGAAGGAAATTTAAACTTTGTAGAAGCCTCTAAAAGTAAAACCCACGTAAAACACAAGTTTAACCCAGTGAAACCCACGGGCTAGTACAAAAAATATTGAGAAGAAAATTTGAGCCACTCACAAGGTTGACATCTATGCGATAGACTGATCAGAATTAAATCATTGATTTCTTGTTTTCGCTACATTTTTTTCAGATTCAGACCACTTTGCGTCAAACGAATTTTTAATAAATCTATTTGGAATTATTGTAATTAGCTATTAACAAAACGTATTTCTGGAACAGTAAAAGAATTAACAGATATACAAGGAGAAAGAATTAACAGATATACTCTCTCTCTCCCTCTCTCTAGTCGTTTACTTCATTGGTTGAAGTATCGTGATTCTCTCCATTTATCTCATGTTGTCCTGCAGTGAATTTCCTGTGAAATTTTACATTTGGTCCATCCATCGCTTCGGAGTTCGCCCCATAGGTCTCATCCTTCGATTTTGCCCTGCATCACAAGTTTTTCCAAATTGTCATACTTTCTCCTGCTCACATCTCCAAAAAACTTGAGAGTTCGCTGTCTTACGATGGCTGACAGTCTTACATTAATTTGCAGTTCTTCTAATATTGATACGTTGGTTCTGTGAGCAGTCCAAGGGATTCTTAAAAGGCTTCTCCAGACCCACATTTCAAAGCTGTTCAGTTTAGCAATGTCTATGGCCTTCAAGGTCCAGGTTTCTGCCCCATATAATGCTATTGGCAAGACAAGAATTTCGACAAGTGTGCGTTTTGTTTTAGTTGTTTGTCCTATCAGATTTAATGCAGCTTTGTCATGGCAGTATTGGCAAGAGCGATTCTCCTTTTGATTTCGATAGATGAAATTCCGTCTCTGTTTATGTTAGCACCCAGAAAATTAATTTCTTCTACCATTTCTATATCGTTTATTGTCTGTGCTCTGTTTATTCTGTTTGTGCGATCTATTACCATTAACTTAGTTTTTTGCCGATTTATTTTTAACCCATAGTCCAGGCTTACTCCTTCCACTCTTTCAATAAGTTCAGCCATTTCCTGTTCGTCCTTTGTTATAAGTGTGGTGTCATCGGCATAACTAAGGTTATTTATTTTTCTGCCACCTATACTTATGCCACCCTCTCAACCGTCCAAAGCCTTCCTGATAATGTATTCACCATAAATGTTGAATAGCAAGGGAGATAAAATACACCCTTGTCTTACGCCTCGTTGTATGCTGAAGGTTGGGGAGGTTTTGTCCTCCAGTCTGACTGTTGCACTGCTGTTTTCATATAGATGTTTTAATAGGAGCACCAGATGTTGAAGGGTTCCCATCTCTAAGAGAGCTCTCCAAAGCTTTTGCCAGCTAACACAGTCAAAAGCTTTGCTGTACTCTAGGAAACAGAGATATGATGGTTTTGCAAATTCTCTTGCCTTTTCGATAATTTGTCGAACATTAGAGATTTGTTCTCTGGTGCCCTTGCCACTGACAAATCCTGTTTGTTCCTGTGGGATCTGCCAATCCAAAAACATTCTGAGGCGTTGTAGGAGAATTCTGAGCATAACTTTGCTTGGATGTGAGATAATTGCAATGGTTCTATAGTTGTTACATTTTTGCCTTGAACCTTTTTAGTGCAATGGAATGAAGGTCGATGTGCACCAATCGTTTGGCTATTGTCCGGTTATCCATATGTTGTTGCATATATTCCACAGAAATGTGATGCCTACTTCATCTAGTTGTTTTAACATTTCTGCTCTTATATTATCACCGCCTGTGCTTTTATTGTTTTTCAAATAATGAATGGCTTGTGCTCTACTTCATCCCTCAAAATGTCAGGCTCTTGTTCCACCTCGTTCATGGACGGTAATTCGTTTTCTTGTTCAGGGTCTTCATTCTCGTAGAGCTTTCTGCAATATAACTGCCATTCTTCAAGAACTCTATTTCAGTAATAGTTTTGCCATTTTGATCTTCTATTTTCCATGTTTTTAGTTTAAATGCTCAGGTAATTTCCTTGATTGTTCGGAAGAGGTCTCGTGTTTCATTGGTTTTGTGTAATCTTTCAATATCAAGGCAGATTTTTTGTAAGTATAGGTTTTTGTCCCGTCTGCTTAGTCGTTAAATGTCCCTGTTCAGTTTTTGGTATTCGATCATCTGTTGAATTACTTCCTCTTTGATATCGATCATAGTAGTTTTAAGGGTTTGCCAAATTGTCTCTGAATTTTGAAATTCTGAGTTATTTGGGATTACTTCCAATTTTTCTCTTTGTTTTTCCTTGAAAAATGGATGTTTTCAGAGTTCAAGGGGGGAGCTTTTACCTTTGTTTTCTTGGATTTAATGTGTATTTTTACTCGAACTTAACATAAATCAATAAAGCCAATCAAAGGATATTGCTAATGTATACTTTCCACCGATATTTGAAAACTCTCCTTTTTCAAATTATTGTCTCAATACGTTATTTCATTATTTTATCTACGACCACTATTGTAAATGTCCATTATAGAACAGTTCGCGGACTATATAAATGCATAGTCCGCGATTAATAATAAGTTATGATTGATAATGCACTAGTGCGTTTGGTTTACGATACGTTGATTGGTTGAAAGCTGCACTTTGATACGGTTGTTAGATATAGTACTCCTTGATTTTCAAACAATTATTAAACGTCACATTATTGGCATCGAAGCTGTCATTTATTTAAAATATATTTTGCTAATTAAACAGGTACAAATTATTGTGGTCGTAGATAAAGTATAGTACATGACTCGAGTTGTAACGCAATTACGCATTCGCGAAATTACGCAATCCCCGCTAGGCGGGTTGTGCGTAAATGTTAATATTCGTGCGTAATATGCTTTTTACAACTCTTGTTGCGTAATAAACTATTGTACACAAGTAAAAAATAAAGACGTTATTATTAATACTACGATATATTTAATAAGAGTCAGTAGGTAATAATAAATATACAGAGTGTCTACAAAAGAACCACCGGATTTTAAAAAGATATATTTCACAAAGTTTTGCATATATAATATTGACTTATTAAAGCTAAAATGTTCAAGCTTAAAACGCGCGCTAACAAACTTCGCTTTAAACGTCCAGATGGCAGCACGAGCTAAGTATACAAAATGGCGAGTATGCAGCAGAAAGCGTATTGAGTGCTCGAGTATGCATGGTGTTCATCGGTTGTTGTGGTGCAACGTGCATTTCGAGGACGGTACGGAACAGAACCGCCAGGTCGCCAGGACATTCTGCGATGGTATCGACAATTCCAGGACACTTGTTTCATTAGTAAGCGCAGAAGTACCGCAAGATCACGCGTCTCTGACGCGTTTCTGATGCGTTCAACAGTGGAGGCAGTTAGAGAACATTTCACGCGTCGACCGCAACAGTCAACTCGCATGGTAGGTCGTGAACTTGGTATTCCATATCAAACTGTATGGAAGATTTTGCGACGGCGATTGCGATTGCGATTCAAATCGTAATTGTATCGTCTACAGAAGGTGCAAAGTTTACGACCCGACGACCATGTAAAGCGAACCAATTTTTGTATTGCAATTCAGGAAGCGATGGAGAATGACGAATTTAATAACCGAATTTAATAATAAAGCGACGAGGCGGCATTTCATTTAAATGGAAAGGTGAACCGTCACAACATTCGGACAAGGGGCGAGGGAATTGCTCATATCATTCTAGAACATGAAAGGAATTCGCAAAAATGTAATGTCTTCTGTGCAGTCTCCAAAACAAAAGTGTACGGACCCTTTTTCTTCAATCAAAACACTGTGACGGCCACAACATACCTCGATATGTTGCTGATTTGGTTGTTTCCGCAACTGACAGAGGATTCCAACAACTTCAAATTCCAAAAAGATGGGGCTCCCTCCAAAAGATGGGGCATAATGAAGTGCGTCGCTATCTAAAGGAGGAACTCCCTCACCGCTGGATTGGGCGATGTGCTGTACAGGATTTGGTTTTGTTCAGCTGGCCTCCCAGGTCACCCGATCTTACAGTTTTTTTTTCTTTTGGGGTACATTGGGGTATCTCATGAGGTACAGCGATTTTTTTCTTTTGGGGTACATTTAAGATAGGGTTTACGTGCCACCAATGCCATAAACAATGGGTGAACTCCGAGAATGCATTACTGCTGCTGTGGACAGTATCGATGGGGACACATTGCAGCTTGTGTGGGCCGAACTGGACTACCGTTTATACGCGTGTTGTGTGACCCGAGGAGCTCGCATTGAACATTTGTGATGGTATAACTTAAAACTTGGACATTTTTCCCTTATTTTCATGTCATTTAATATAATGTACGTAAAACTTTGTGGAATATATCTTTTGAAAACTCGATGATTCTCTGGTAGACACACTGTATAATGAAACTAGACTTCATGAGATGTGCTATGATAATACATTTCAACTTAACAACATTAAGGAAACTACCTTAATACTTGATTTTCACGACTTGTTAACCCCATCAAAAATCACCCCTTTGTTTGTGAGAAAATTAATCAGCAATATATCAAACTGGAATTCAACTAAATGCCGAACACGAACACTCCACTGAAACGTTTAATTTAGTAGATTTATACGTCTGCCTTTATGATCTTAATTAAAATGAGACTGCAGTAATTGTAGGTTTCCTACAATTCCTAAAAATATTTTTATATTATTTTGGTGGAGAAATTATACATAAATCAAGTGCAGCATGTTCACGAATGGAAGTTTTATTAATGCGATTTTAGATTAATAAAAAATACAACAAAGGGGGGAAAGATATAAATTGGTAATTTGACGGTGAATTTACTTTCCAATTTCAGATTTTCTGTACAATTTATTGAGACACAGGCGCTTCCTGTTCCAGAAAAAAACAAACTCGATTTTCTATTCAGTCGATTACAATTTATACGGGAATTGCACAACAAAGGGAAAATCCTGACAGACCAAACAAGACCGGAGAAGACCCGAGAGGACAAGACAAGAACAGACAAGACCAGACTAGACCAGTCAAGACTAGACAAGACCAGACAAGACCAGATAAGTTCAAACAAGAACAGACAAGAGCAGACAAGACCATACACGACCAGACAAGACCAAGCAAGACTATACGAGACCAGATAAGACCAGACAAGACCAGACAAGACGAGACGTGAATAGACAAGACCAGACGAGACTTGACAAGGCCAGACAAGACCAGACAAGGCAAGACAAGACCAGACAAGACCATACAAGACTAGATAAAACAAGACAAAACTAGATAAGACCAGACAAGACCAGACAAGACTAGACAAGACCAGACAAGACCAGACAAAACCAGACAAGACCAGACAAGACCAGACAAGACTAGACAAGACCAGACAAGACCAGACAAAACCAGACAAGACCAGTCAAGACCAGACAAGACCAGACAAGACCAGACAAGAGTAGACAAGACCAGACAAGACCAGACAAGACCAGACAAGACCAAACTAGACCAGACAAGACCAAACAAGACAGGAGAAGACAAGAAAAGACCAGATTAGACAAGATCAGACCAGACAGGACCAGACAGGACCAGACAAGACCAGACAAAACCAGAAAAGACCAGACAAGACCAAACTAGAACAGACAAGACCAGGCGAAACCAGACAAGATCAGACAAAAGCAGAAAAGACCAGACAAGACCAGACTAGAACCGACAAGACCAGGCGAGACCAGAGAAGATCAAACAAGACCAGAGAAGACCAAACATGACTAGACAAGACTAGACTAGACCACACAAGACCCCCCGATGGAGTACCATCCGAGGTCTTGAAGATAACCGCTAGTCACCAATCTAAATTCGTTCTTATTGTAACGAATAGCCTATTAACTGCCGGAACCTTCCCAGCTAGATGTAAGCAAGCAATACTTAAGCAAGCACTCATTAGAAATAGAGTTACACCATTAGAAAATCCAACATCTTATAGGCCAGTCTGCCTATTGGATGTGACCGGCAAACTTTTAGAACAACTCTTGCTATCACGATTAAAGAGAGAACTTTATGTTTATGGAGTTGGACTATCGGACGAACAATATGTGTTTGAAGAAGTTAGATCTACTATCAACGCCCTAAGCGCTGTATTGGAGGTTACAGAAAAGGCCAAACGTGGCACGCAGAGGACTAGGCACTTGTGTGGTCTCTTAATATTTGATATTACGAATGCCTTTAACAGTGCATCTTGGAAACATATTATGCACAGTTGGACAATAAGGGGCATATATCCTTATCTACTACGAATAATAAGAAGCTACCTAAGCAGTAGAAGCATGCTGCTACTAGGAGACCGAAAAACAGAAGAACGACAAATTAGCGGTGGCCCTCAGGGCTCATTTCTAGGACCTACCCTGTGAAATGTGCTTCGCGACGGAGTATTAACAATGAAGCTGCCTTTGGGGGCTACCATAATAGGCTTCGCGGATTATATTTCACAAGTCGTAACCACGAGTACAGAACTTGGCTGATGCAAACAGCATACCACGCAATATAACAGATAAGTGCGTGGATGAAATCGAAGAACCTGAGCTTGGCGCCTGAAAAAAACTGAAGCGGTCCGTCTCCCAGGCCAAAGACAATTTAGGCCCGTAAAGTGGAAGAGGTGATAATAGTACCGAAGGAAATCATCAAATACCTCGGAATAGTTATAGAAAAAGGATTATCCTTTGTGGCGCATATAACCGAAGCGGCAGGAAAAGGAATGAGGACATTGGCATGCCTACAGCAACTAATTCCAAACGTAGGGGAACCAAAGAACAGCTCACGTAGAGTACTTAGCACTGCAGTGCATTCCATTATGTTGTATGGCGCTCCATTGTGGGCCAAGGAACTACAAAAACAACGAAATCTCTACAAACTTGCAGCCGTCCAGAGGAAAATTGGCCCTTCGTGCATGCAGCTCTTACCGTACGGTTTCAGGAGAGGCCGCTCTAAAGGAGCGAAAAAAGCAGTAAGACTCTGATTACAACAAGAAAGAAAAACAACTTGCCAGAGAAAAACTCATTGAGGAATGGCAAAGAAGATGGCTGCTAAGTGAAAGAGGACAGTGGACCCAATTACTAATACCGGATATATCCTCCAGGATAACTAGAAAATATGGAGAGGCTAGTTACTATCTTAGCCAGCTACTAACCGGCCGCGATTGCTTCAGGGATTACCTCCACAACATTGGCAGAGCAACGGACGATGTGTATACTATGGAGAAACAGACAGCGTCAGATACACTATCTTCCACTAGTGGAGGTGGCAAACGGAAATAGGGGAAGCTGAAAGGATCTTGGAAGAACCTATTGGTACCAGAAAAATAATTCCATTTATGCTACAGGGAGAAGCAAACTGGAACACCATCCAGGGGCTAATTCATACAATGACGGAAAAAGAAAATGACGAGATGCAAGCCCAAACAAAGACTATCACAAACATGAAGTAAACTAATTCTATAAGTCATGCGTCACTCCGAGGTAATGCAACAAGCGTATAGAGAGCACACATACGTTCCAGAGGGGGGCACTTGCCTGGTTGGTTAGGTTATCACCAGCTACGTCTCCCCAATTGAAAAAAAAGACACCGCAACACCAGAGAAGACCAAACAAGAGCAAACAAAATCATACAAGACCAGATAAGACCAGACAAGACCAGATAAGACTAGAAAAGGCCAGACAAGCCCAGACAAAACCAGACGAGACGAGACAAGAACAGATAAGTCGAAACAAGACCAGGGAAAACAATAGAAGACCAGCGTAGATAAGACCAGATAAAACAAGACCATACAAGACCAGACAGATCCAGCCAGGACCAGACAAGACCAGATAAGACCAGACAATACCAGACAAAACCAGACAAGACCAGACAAGATCGGACAAGACCAGGCATGGCCAGACAAGAACAAACAGGACCAGACAAGACCACACAAGACCAGACAAGACCAGGGAAGACAAGATCAGACAAGACGAGACCAAAAAATAGTGCATAAGACCGCATAATACTAGACAAGACCTGGCAATACCAGATAAGACGCAACGAGCCCATGTAAAACCAGATGAGACGAGACAAGACCAGACAAGGTCAAACAAAACCAGAGAAGACAAGACAAGACCAGAGTAGATAAGACCGAACACAACAAGACAAGACCAGACAGAGCCAGCTAGGACCGGACAAGACCAGACAAGATCGGACAAGACCAGGCAAGATCACACAAGACCAGACAAGACCAGACAAGACCAGAGAAGGTAACATCAAACAAGACGAGACCAAACAATAGCGCATAAGACCGCATAATACTAGACAAGACCTGGCAGGACCAGATAAGACGCAACACGCCCAGACAAAACCAGATGAGACGAGACAAGACCAGACAAGTCCAAACAAGACCAGAGAAAACAAGACAAGACAGGACCAGAGTAGATAAGACCATACAAAACAAGACTGGACCAGACAGAGCAAACCAGAACCAGACAAGACCAGACAAGATCAGACAAAACCAGACATGACCAGACAAGACCAGAGAAGACAAGATCGATCAAGACGAGACCACACAATAGCGCACAAGATCGCACAATATTACAAAAGACCTGGCAAGACCAGATAAGACCCAACGAGCCCAGACAACTCCGAATTAGATGAGAATAAGTTACATCAGACAAAAAACTTAAATGACCCAGCAATACCTGAATATTTCTGAATTAATAAAACACAACTTCTATATTTGTAACGCTATGCAAGATTAAGTTGCTTTTGTGTGTGTGTATTTATATATTTGATTGTTGTAATTAGTTTGATTTGATAATTTGAGTAGCAGTCGGTTACAGAGCACTAAATTAAACTGGTAAGTAATCATGTTATGAGTGGACAAGGATTAATTATGTCCTTAATAGCTGCATTTGCACCGACTGGTTGGACAGTTAACATAAAGTTCATGAATGTTATCATAAATTTCCGCCAAAGAGTCATAAAATAAGCAACAATTTGAGTTTCTAGTTGACTTTATAGCCGATTATGATGGGTATGTTCTAATATAGATCACTGAAAAACAGTATGCAAAGTCAAGTTAAAAAAAGCTCAAAATTAAAGATATGTTTTGTTGACTAATATTTTTAGGTTCCAATCGAGAATATAGTCTTGAGCTAAACAAGTATTGTCAAATATAAATTTGATATTAGCTAGATAATTAAGTAACCTAATTATGGATTACGCCAAGGAACTGATATTATTGTTTTTAGGGTTCCGTACCGAAAACGGAACCCTTATAGGATCACTTTGTTGTCCGTCTGTCTGTCTGTCTGTCTGTCTGTCTGTCTGTCTGTCTGTCCGTCTGTCTGTCTGTCTGTCAAGACCTTTTTCTTAGGAACGCGTAAAGGTAACAAGTTGAAATTTGTATCAAATACTCGGGTCTGCGGTCTCTTTCAGCTGTGAAAAAATCAGACTTGTAAGTCAACGCGATCTAAAGATATGACCGTTTATGTCGCATATTTTGCGATTTCACAAGGGAATCAAAACCTATAGGGTATTTCCCGTTGACCTAGAATCATGAAATTTGGCAAGAAGCGGTGTCTTACAGCACATGTAAAGGGAAAAATCCGAAAGCGTAAATATGTAGTTTAATTACAAGAAAAATGCGAATTTACTATTACAAATTTATGAAAATATACTAATGTTGTCGTAGTGGTATTGTCAGGCTCCAGAAGCATATGGGTTGCATACAGTTAGGTTTTTTTCAAGTAAGGTCAGAAGGTTAAAAAGTATGTGTTGGCACCAAGCTGTTTATTCTGAATTTTCTTTGTTTATATTCGTTATGCATTTCATCACGTACGCTCTATATACATAATAAATACAGGGTATATATTATGTCTAAATTTTGCTTGTTTATAACCGACATGCGACATACTCAAATCCCGTAACATCCTGTATATATTATATTTCGTCTAATTTTTCTTTATAATCTACATAATATGTTGATAATCTACATAATAATACTATACTATACAAGTTTGTACGGAACCCTCGGTGCGCGAGTCACTCGCACTTGGCCGGTTTTTTTTTAATTATTTTTGATTAAATTAAATTAGTTTTAATCAACTTTGATATAATATTTTAACTAGACTATAAATTTTACCTTTAATACTATCTATAACTTATTAGTTTTATTTTCTTGTTTTGTTATTTTGCCGAAAAAACTTTTTTGTCAAAAATGAAATTGTACGCCTGTGCCATGCCCATAAAGCGTTAATCTCAGTAACCATAATTCAACCAGATTGTGTCTGCACATGACATACTATCATTCTTGACGAAACTTGTCAAGCGGTTTAAATTAAGCCCCATGGGGGCAAAAAATTCTTAATGAACCCTTCACTTATAACGACTCACAAATCAATAACTCGCATTAAATAAACGAAAATAATTATTAGTTATATAACTAATTAGAAAATTTTAGGTTTTATTAAAGTTTTTACACAAAGATTTTATGATAATTTCTATAATTTTTTAGCAATTTTGTAGAAATACGATTATAAAAATTATTATTACTATATAAACACCATATTTTAAAATAATTCTTGTTTAATCCACCACACAAACTAATTACATGCAATAAATAGAATCACACACAGATAAACGCTGTGCAATTCTAATCGGCTAAATGTAATTGTAAAACGTTTATGGTTTTAGGGTATAATTTAAATATAATAGTCGATTATTAATTGAGGCTCAAACGGTGGTGGAAAATTTGCATACATGGCAATGATACTCTATAATGGGTTTCATAACAGAGCTTGTTTTGCATACAAAGGCAACGACAAAGTTATGTGCTCAATGCTATATAAGTTATGTATTACAATGCTCTAATAATTATCATATACAGATGTTTCAATTATCAAAACTAAAACTAAAATTCAGAAAATATTTTCGGTTACATAAAACTATAGATTTAGTCCAAAGCATTTCGTGATTCAACACAACATGATAATGAGTAGATAATTAGTTGGTTTTCCATTTGCAAAAGCAATTAATTCCAGTTTAATTTTTTGTTGGCAAATCACGAAAAACTTCTAAAACTTTTCCAGTGCATGTTGGTGATTCAATTTTTTTATGTTAAAGAGAGTTATTACTGATTTGAATTGCAAAATCTGTATTAAGTTAGGCTATTCAAGTAATCGTTATTTAAAAAAATATATATTTTGAGTTAACTTGTTTTGCACCTGTAAATGGATTTTATTTTTTTTGCATTTGTAATGTCCGCACAAGTTGCCTTCCAATACATAATATGCAATAGTATATTACGTAACGAAAGTTATCTACTAAGTTATCTACTATACTTTATCTACAACTACACTAATTTGTTTCTGTTTAATAATGTAAAAAAAATATTTCTTATTAGGTACATTACCTATTTAACATTATAATAAACAAACAGTTGTATTTTCATATATAACTGTTGCTTGACCTTATTTAACTTGATAGAGATGAAAAGAAATACATTCTTAATGGTTACATACCTTATCATTTAGTACTTATATGGGTTAAACTGGAATAAGAGTGCTATTAGATATAGGCAACTTAATGTACGCATTGTGCGGATGCGAGACACATTGGGTAAGGGAAAATAATGTTGAAGGGGGTACATAAAAATTGTTTAAACTATTGAATTTTATTTTCTTATTTCGTATTGAGAGGTCGCGCAGCCGCGCGATATGTGGTCTTGATCTATCTGATCCTAATATAACCTAAGTATCTATTTTGTTCAAATCCGTAGCTACGGTGGCGTTTTTTACGCGCCACTGGAGGTTTTATTTCAATCTCCGAGAGTTTGAATTGTGACACGGGTGGCGTTTAGGGTTCTCTACCCGGATCCGGGTATACCCGGGTATATGAAATTTTTAGTACCCGGGTTACTATTTAATTGTAAAACCCGGGTACCAACTTAGATCAAAGAATACATCAAAATTCTCTGAAAATTATAACCGCCTTAAAAATAATATTAGCAAATTTGCACTACCAACAATTAAAATAACTCTAAAGAAAGCGTTGAGTTTTTTTGCAAAAATTAACAAATATTTCTCGAGCTTGTACTAAAATTTCCGAAAATGTTGCACGCTTGGTTGTACAAGACGGTATTTCCATTCGTGCCGTCAATCGTAGTAAATTCATTCGAGAAGTTTTTCATAATAAACAGCTAACTCTACCGAAAAGCGAAGGCAGGCCAATGGAACTAGTTCTAGAGTATCAGGAACAACAAGACTCAAGTATGATAAACAAGTTGCAAGCAATAATAAACTCTGATCGTAGATTCAGTCTAACTCTTGATGAATGGACATGCTTAAAAAACCGTCGTTACTTAAACATACATTTTCATTCTGATGACATAACAGTATTCAGCCAAGGTCTGAATTTTAATACCTGGAAAATGCGGCGTAGTTTACGTGAGAGATATGATTCTTAAACATCTCGACAAATACGGTTAAAAACTTGAACGTCATATTGTGGCTTGTACTACGGATTGCGTAGCGGTTATGCAAAAGTTTGGCAGAAAAAGCCCAACAGAGATGATGCTCTGCATAAATCACGCTGTGCACTTAGCTGTGATAGATATAATATACAAAAGGAAAACTATTACAGAAGATGAAGACAAAACTTACGAGGATGTTGAAGAACCATGTGATGAGGATATTTTTTCTAGTGACAGTGATAGTGACGATAACTTAGCAAGAGTACCTAAGGCTGTGACTACCTGCCCTGATATAACTCCGACAATAGAAGATGTGCGCTAAATTGTAAAATTGTTTAGAAAGTGCCCGATGAATAACGGTTTACTGCAAGCTTACGTAAAAGAAGAAAAAGGACATGAATTGCAATTGTTGTTGGATACAGGAACCATCGAGTTCTAATAGGTTGGTAATAATGGTAGAAAGATTTCTAAAATTGATAAACAGAATCAAACATACACTCGTTGATATAAATTATTGCTGGAATGAGGAAATTGTACAAGTTTTAGAAAATTTAGTGCAAACATTGAACACTCTTAAATTAGAGGTCGAAGCATTGAGTCGGAAAGATGCTACCATTCTTACCTGCGATGCACTTTTGTCAGTTCATATGGATATTACCCAAAAAATCGGTACTCCATTTTCTGATGAACTTTACGCAGCCCTCGATCAAAGAGGCAAAGAAAGAAGAGATGTGCGTTTATTTTCTCTCAAATACTTGCGTCAAATGTTTACTTAATCCGGAAAGTCTTTCCTACTGTATCTTGGAAACTGCTTACAAAAATGCAATTTTAAAATATGCCGAGGGACTGTTCGACCCTCTTTTTGCTGGCACAAATACTGAAGGTGGTGGAAATTTAGTTCATACTTCACTCTTTCGTAATAAAATAAAACATTATTATAAGAAGATTGTCTCTTTTTCTGCAATAATTGCAAATACCCGGGCACCCGGTTATACCCGGGTATATAAAAAAATTATTCCCAAAACCCGGGTATTTAAAGAAGTCGGGTACGCAAAAACCCTAGTGGCGCTGAACGTATGAGCACGTAGTAGCAGCTCTCAAGCAATCAACGAATCATAAACCAAACGCACGTGTGTGTTATCAATCAGAACTTATCATTTATCGCGGACTATTACATACGTGTGTGATATGATGTATTTACATAGTCCACGGACTATACAATAATGGGCATGTACAATTGTGGTCGTAGATAAAAGCATTTAAAAATGACCTGCCCTTAGATAGTCAAAACAATTGAAAATATATTAGTAACAAAATTTAACAATAAACCCCAATTAGATAAATCAAAATTATATTTTGAGGTAAATACCTAGGTAGGTATGTAAAAACGTATGTACAAGTAGGTGAAGGCAAATATAGTTTTAAATTATGCGGTTAATATGTCCATCTTAACATATTGAGAATTATTCTCCTTTGAATTTTAATATTTATTGAATATTGGGGTGAAAGCAAATTAATTATAGATATAATAATACCAACGTTTTAAAGGGTGAATATAGCTTGTTTATATAAATATATTAATCCTTTCCAAAGTTCTATAATATTATTAAGCCTTTTTAAGATTACAAAACAAATCTCATATAGTAACACAGCAGATATTTGTATGCTATTTACTAGACCTCAGTCCACTTTCAAGGCACTAAACAAGAACTAAATAAATAATACTATTGCTACAATATTCAATTATTATTTACTCGGGGGTACTCGCTCAAATTTTCCGAAAAAATGATACATTTTTGAACGGGTGTCAAAAGAAGAGGAAGGCAGATAGAGACTTGATTTTTTTTAAATTTTGTTTACATATCCTTTGACCATATATCACTTTGCTGCCTCCCGCATGCGCACAGCTGTCTGCATCTCAGGAGACAATTAAAAAAAGTCTCGGTGCGCACGATCGGCGGTCTCCAGAGCCTCCTACAAAAAGCAAAAAATCAAACTTATTATTAATGAGGAAGAGTCAAATTCCCCATTGACGGATGGTAATTAAAAACAAATAGATTTTAGAGAAATGGCGCATCTTCAAAAAAAGTCTCGAAGACGCTCGAAAATTTCGAGAAAAAAATGAAATCGGAATCGCGAATTTTTTTGCAATCAAAATGTCCATCCGTCAATAGTCCGGTCATTTTAGACATAAAAATAGTGATCAAATAAAAAAAATTCCGACAGAGCCAAATCTTCGTAGAGACCTTAGGTTTACCACAAGGAATAAAGTGTCAAAAGTCCCCATCAGTCCCATGTGACCTTAGGGACTTATTCGGGCCCCAATGTCAAAATTTTAGGTTTTTTGGATTTTTCTCGAAAACGGTAAGTTTTATCGAAAAAGTACTTCAGAGCAAAGTTGTAGATCTTAAAATTCTCTATAAAAATGGTTCCTATCATTTTTCTCTAAGACCCACTATTTCCCAGATATTGCGCTTGTAAGAATCACGTTCTACATAATATGCACACATTTCCACAGCACCTGTGAGGTAGTGTACTCGGCGCGTTTTTTTTAACGTGGTATCCCCGGTAGGCCTATTCCACGAACCTTTATGACGTTATTTTCAGGAACAATAATTATTTAATAGTATGAAGATTATTGATATGGGTTACTGAGTTTAACTGTCGTTCTAACTTTTTTTTATTACTTTAATCTGACTCATACTCTTCATATTCAACTTCAACAATCATGTTTTCTTCAATTTCTTCTTGTTCTTCTTCTTCTCCTTCCTGTTGATGAACGCTTAGAAATTGTTCAAATGAAGATGAATCAGTTGTCTCTTCATCAAAAACACATGAATCTTCCTCTCTTGTATTTAATTGAACATAAGCAATTTTTTGTGTGCAACAAAGTATTTGGGAGTTTTACACGAAACGTTAGTTCATAATCAAACAAAAATAAATAAATGACAAAAATTTATTTTAATTTTATAATTGTTACACATTATTTTCGGTATGCCATGTTTGAACCTAAAGTTTTTTTTTTCAAAACATGACACTAGGCTTCTACTTATACGTCGGTAAATGCACATTTGTTCTGCTATAGTCGCAGTGTCTAAAAACGACCCTTTTGTTTTGTGCGGCTATTGCCGTCTTGCCACATTGTGAACTTCGCTTTGACGGCCGCATATAGCCGCAAGTGTCAAATATGTGTTATATTGTTTATTAGGTACCATTACTTAATTAAATTTGTATATTTTCGATTTCCACACATCTCATAACCTCAAAACTATCTCGCCGAAAATTTGGCACTTACAAGTTGACAGCTTTGAATTTCAACGGTGCCAACCTTGAAAAGTCGCAGTCGGCGAGCTATTAACGAACATATATGAGTGCTTTAATGACTCCATTATAGACGTAAAATAGAAAAAGGTGTTCATTAAAATTAACGTGGTTTTAAATAGAAACTAGTAAATACAAAATTGTTGTTAGAATGCAATTATTTCTCGTGCAAAATGTTTTCAAGTCTATGTGGAACAGACTTGAAAACAATCTGCACGACAAATAATTGCATTGTAAAAGTTATTGGGGTCTCTGGTTTTCAATTTTACACACACTCCAGACCTGCAGCGACTTTTGAAACTGCAGTGCACCTCTTCCCATTTAAAAATATTTCCTCGTCTTGTTTTTTTTTCTGCTGCTTTAATTGTGCTGTTAACGTTTTCACAATGGCTATGTTTGCCTCCAGTTTGATACAATTACAGCTCTTCTGCAGCAAGGCTCGTTTAATTATAATAATTGTAGAGTTCAGATATTAAACACACCTATAAAATTCTTTCCGAGTTTTGATTAGCTTATTTCCCTTGCTTAAAGTTTTAATTAAAATAACACTTTCAAATATGGTATTATTTTGTCTGCCGATGTTAGTTGATTTTAGATATTTTTATGTTTATTAGCATGCAAAATCAGACAAGTTCAAAGAGGAATGACTCATCTCTTAAAGTCATTCAATGTGGTGGTTCGCGCAGACAAGATCAAACAGGAAATATGCTGTTTATGAAATTTCACAGATCGGCACATGTTCAATGTTAAAGAAAACAATTTCACGTAATATTACTCATCCAGACAATTTCAAACAGGAAATATGTTGACTAAACTATTTTGTCTGCACAGGTTCTAATCAAATTTCGCAGAATCCTTGATAATAAATGTGATAAGCCGAATCTGCATTATCGGCATATCCATCCACATCCACTCGAAAAAATCACGCCCAGTCCAAAAATTTAGCAACCGGATACACACTTACCTCGCGCCCCAACCAACAAATCTGCACATCATAAGTTGAAGTTATCTAGAATCCCTTTATATATCTACTAAACTCTCTATTTAAACAGATGATATCAAAATTATCATCGACAATATTGAACGACCTTATTTTCTTCAACATATTATACTACACTATTATGTATATTAGGTATTTTAAACATTTCAGTTATTCTATTGATTCTAGTCGGCATTATGAAATGATATAGACGAATATAGCAATTATCAGTAGTCTGTAAGCTTAGTTTCAGTTATATGTGAATCCAATTGCTAGCGTTAGTAATTTTTAATGCAATAAATATTAAAATATTTATTTGTTGTTTGACATGTTCTACATCCCTTTGTGTGGATTTTTTATGGGACCAATAAATGCCATTGTATTTTATCTTTTTTCACGTCTGATTTTCATTTCGTTGATGCATACATGTCGATCTAAATAGCTAAATTTTGGTTTAATAAAATATTTTTTATATATATATATATATATATATATATATATATATATATATATTAGGAGGGATGAGCATAAGGCTAAGAACCTATCTAGTAGAAACCTATTTGTTATGAAACCTCAACAAGAGCTTTGGAAAGGGACCGATCAACGGAAACCACAACGGCAACGAAATATGGATTTGAATATAGGTACTTGGAACGTTTTGAGCTGGTATAGATCAGGGGCAGCCCAATTGGTTGTCGAAGTCTTGGAAAAATGTAAAATGGACATAACAGCAGTGCAAGAAATCAGGTGGCTAAATCTCGGCTATATTAAGATTAGCAAATCAGTAAAGCTTTGCATTACGTTACGTTAGAAGTTGCAGGGGAGCAGATGGAGATACGGATCATATTTTGGTTAGGGCCAAAACTAGACACCGACTAGCTGCAAGGAAATAGAAAAGCCACAAGAAAGAAGTACCATCAAAAGCTAAGTAACATCGAAAAGCTAAAACAACCAGATGTTAAGGATCAGTACCAACAAAGAATAGAACAGGCATACAAATATATACATGTACAGAACCTAGTAGTAGAGGATACTTGGAAGACAATTAAGGAAGTAATTCTAGAATGCAACAAAGAAATCCTTGGAGAGAAACAAAATACATAAAAAAAGATGTGGTTCGATACAGATTGTCACAGACTTAATGGGGAAAAGTATGGAGCAAAAATCAAGATGTTACAAATTCAACAAAATCCATCGTATGAAAATAGAAATAAGTTCCATAACCTAAGAAACAAAATGCAAAATCTTATGAGAAAAAAGAAAGAGAAAGAGAGAGAGAAATAGAATGGCATAGTGAACAGCTACATGGAGTGGAAAGAGCTAAAACACATGGAAACACAACAAAATTCTATAAGCAAGTGAACATACATAAAAAAGGATTTCGCCCAAGAACCTCGACAATGATTAAGAATGATGATGGCGAACTTATGACTAGCAAACAGGAGATCCTCAATACCTGGAAAGTTACTTTCACAACCTACTCAATATAGAAGACCCTACATATGAAAAAGAGGATAAACGACATAGCGCTGAAACCTGGGTTGATCCACCATCTAGAGAAGAAACAGCTCAAGCCATTAAAAAGCTAAAAAATAATAAAGCAGCAGTAAGAGATGGCATCCCCGCCATCCCCCGCCGATGCCTGAAGGAGGGTGGACAGAAACTAGGAGATACCATACACTAGCTGATACAAAAAATATGGGAACACGAATAGATTCTAAAGAACTGGAAAGAAGGAGTTATTATACCAATACATAAGAAGGGAAATAGAATGTCATGCAACATCTATAGAGGTATCACACTCCTTAACACATCATATAAAATTCTGTCCAACATAACTAGGAACCGAATAACACCGTATGTCGAAGAAATAGTTGGAGAATACCAAAGTGGATTTAGAAGGAAACGATCAACAATAGGCCAGCTAGTTACGTTAAGACAACTGTTAGAAATATGCTGGGAATTCGATAGAGATTTCAACAATCTATTCGTAGACTCGTCAGCACTAGAAGAGCTTGGAACACCCAGAAAACTCACGAGAATGATTATAGTATGCGTTGAAGGATCATATGGTTTAATTAAAATAGAAGCTGTTAATACAGCGAAATAGTTGATATAACAACTGGCCTTAAACAAGGGGATGCACTGTCACCGGCTTTGTTTAACCTAGCCTTGGAGAAGGTGATAAAACGAACCGAACTAAGTATGAGCATCTTCGAAAATAGCGGACCCAGACTGATTCTAGCGTATGCAGATGATCTAGATATTGTGGGAAGAAATACAATTAGCGTGAAGGAAGCCTTTATAAAACTCGAAAAAGGGGCAAAAAGATGGGATTGAAAGTCAACGAGGAGCAAACGAAGGATATGCATATGACACGAAACACAAGACGAGATCGAATTCGATAAAATGTTACCATAGATCAGTACAACTTCTAGCACGTACAGTCTTTTCGATATCTAGGGGCATTAATAACATCAGTTAACAACGTTAAAGTAGAAATAGGACAGCGCAGTCTACAAGGAAATAAATGCTATTACGCAACCCAACAATTATTACGATCAAGAATCCTGACCAGACAAACAAAAATAAATATAAATAAAACTATTATAAGACCTGTGGTAACTTACGCTAGCGAAACATGGACCATGACCGCACAAGACACGTTACTACTCAATCGGTTTGAAAGAAAAATTCTTAAGAAAATATTTGGAGCAGTCTGGGATCAACAAACGTTGCGGTATAAGATGCGCACGAACAACGAGGTATATGAACTATATAATAGCCCAAGTATAGTACAAGAAATCAAGTCAAACAGATTAGGATGGCTGGGACATGTCCAGAGGAGTAATAACTCAATCCTAGTTAAATTGTTCTGGGAAGAAACCCCTAACAACAATAGACCACTGGGGCGCCCAAAGCTTCGATGGCGAGATAATATCCGCAAGGACCTTCAAACCCTGGGTGTGCTCAACTGGGAAGAAGCCACTCAGGATCGGAGAGAATGAAGGAGAATAGTTGAAGCGGCCAAGACCTACCCGGATTGTAGAGCCATGGATGGATGGGTATATAAATACACATATACATTAGGACGGTACGTTGCTATATGTGGGAAGTTTTTTTGAAAATTAAAGCTCCTGTATGCATAAAAGTTATCCCTCGATAAAAGAAGATAGTTACAGTTTTTTTGAAATTTTTAGTCGACTCCTTTCATTCAATGATGACTCAACAATCCAGTTCTCGTGAATTAAAATTTTATGGACTGTTGTCGGACACGGAGAGGGGCCCCTGTCCGTGCAAGAATTGTACTTAGGTATATAAAGAGCGTTAATTATTATTTTTAGAATTTTTTAGCTATCATTCTTCACCGCTTCAAGTAACCCAAGAAAACGAAATTTGAGGTTTTTAAAATTCCCACTACATTTTTCTTGACTATTATTACACATAACAAGGATTGAAAATGAAATAATCATTGGAGGCATGGGAAAAATAATTAAATATGGAAATCCTCCTTGGTTTAAAATTTTGGCATAGTTGCTATGGAATCTAAAGTTTTCTGATGACTCCGTCCCTTCTATCCTTCTATCACATACTCTCTTGTCTGCGTGACAAGCTTCACTACTCTTTCAAAGGCTTGTCTGTCACACTGATAATCCTTAGTATAAGAAATAATGGAGAACTCAGGTTGCTCTACAACTGCTTTAACTGATCTTGATAGAATCAGATAGGTTTGTAGTAATCGGAGGTACATTATAAAAAATATTTTGTCAATCCAGAAGTTCGTGATAATCTGCAGTACCAAAGTTGAAATTCAAAAAAATGAAATTACGAATGCCAGTATTATTGCCGATGTTGTTATCATTGCTTCTTGCCTTCAATATTCTGTGAAATGCTAGGTTTCTAATATGCTTTCACCCATCCCACAGCATACTGAGCAATATATTTTCTGGGTGGCCGAAGTATTCATTCCGTTGAATGACACCGTGCACTATAGTATTCAGTTCAACTGGTAAGCAGTATTACCTCTAATTGTTTGTGACCTGTGTGCCAACTTTTTTAAGTGTGTGCATTTTTTTTCAATATAAAAAAATGTGTGCGACAATTAAAAAAGCGCATAAAATAAAAAAAATACAATAATAATAATTAATATTCAGCTAAATTTTTTACCGACTTATTGACATGAAAAAAACTACTCTAAAATCAAGTTAAATTATTAGCTTGTGAAGACAGAATTTAGCTGATTACTGTGGCTTCCCATTTCCGTTCAAATGGAAAATAAGAAAATTTAATACTTACGTTGACTGGTCTAAATTTTTCAATTAGCACATTTGCAAAACTAACAAACAAGATTTCACAAATACTTATTATTGAACAATTTTAGTATTATGGATTGTATATTTTTTATTGGCTTTTATTTTATACTTCTCTCTCCTGTCCTTTGGTTTTAACCATTCTATATACACTTTACTTAAATTTACATTGTTTCCGTCATTCATATATGATTTTACTCTTATCAGCATATCAGCATACAGTTTTCATGCAATCTGTTTCTTTCTTTCGTTTTTCTAGAATCCTAGACTATCATTAAAATATGGTCATTCATCCATCAAATGATATCCAATCTTCTACTTCATGCGTTGGAAATATATCATCTATTTTTATAGTTATATTTAAATCATTAACCTTTTTTTAAAGCGCGCTTATTTTATTGCACCCTCCCATGTTTCCAAGAGAATTTTCCTTAACTTTATTAATTCTTGCATGAGCGAATTGAAAAGCATCTATGGGTGTTAAATTACGACGTTGAAAAATTTGTCATGAAGCACTGAATTCTTCTAAAACTGAAGACAAAAGTTCTAAATTTATTTTAAATTCAATGTTTTATCCCACCGAAAACGGTTTTATATTGATCAGATTTTGTAAACTGAAAATATAAAATTAAACATTTCGTTGTTGAAATGTTTGTGCTTTCATCAAGTATGTAAATGTGTTATTTTAATTTCATTTAATATTTCAGTTTTTTCAACAGTATTCACAACTTCCAAAAATTTTTACTACGCCAACTTTCTGGAATATGAACTAGATATGATATCCCCCTCTAGTCTAGTCAACTTAGTCAAAAAAGGGGTCAATCTCGGAATCTAGCTGAAGTAGCTCAATTTTTCTATAGAACTTTATTTTAACTTTAGAAATATTGTCTCCAAAATAAAAACCTAACCCAACATGTGAGCATTAGATATTCATGGTCAAAGGTTGCAAAAAACAGTTTTTTGAGATTATCTCGTTTTCTCTGCCATAATCGTATTTGCATTTAGAATAAAAGTTGTACAGAAGAAAATTCTCTACAACTTTGATCTGAAACCTTTTTTTTGCACGTCGAGCTGTTTTTGAGATAGAGGGCGTAATGAGAAGCGCTCAGCCATACGTACCTTAATCTTGAATCCCAATGTAATATACAGCAAGTAACCTTCAAAAATATCTTCAATATGAACTCAGCCCGTATCTGACATCTTTATTTGATAACAATGGCATACAAAAAACCACGAAATCATTTTTATATCAGAGTATGGTATGGTACCAATTGTATGGTAATATTACATACATTGTTGATGGTGGATTTCTTCTGCACCGCGTCGTATGAAGTAAAGAAGATACTTTCTCTTAAATTACATCACCTTAGATATTTACACATTATGGTTCTATATCTAATATTGTAGTCGTATTTAATGTATACTCAGACAATGATAAAAATATTAATTTAACATCTAAGAAGAACAGGTGCTTTTTCAAAGTTGTATGAAGTTCGTTTTGATGAAACAATGGTATTTCCCATCAGACAAGATTTTTTTTATCAAAGCGTCTTAATAACGAAAACCTAATCGACATGCTCGTTGAGAGATTGAAAAGTATCCAGGGACGATGCTGATGTCCTAGTTGTCGAAACTAAAATCAGAACAACAAAGAACTGCTGTCATCATAGGTAAGGACATAGATTTATTAGTAATTTTAACTGGATGTACTAAATCACATGAACCAGAAATTTACTTTCAAAAAATTGGAAAATTTACTAAAAAAAGGCAACGTTGAAACACAACTATACTCCACTTACATTTTTGATAAATATCCCCGTTATAAAGAACATTTTTTATTCTTACACGCATTCAGACGTTGTGACACGACGTCTGCTCTTTTTTTGGATAGAATAAAAATAGTCATCACAACATTAGAAAAATTATCTCATTTGGATCGTCTGGCTCAAGTATTTCAAGAAAGAAAACTGTGCTTTTCCAACATAATATGAAAATGGAACTCGACTTATCTTGGTAGTCAAAATCTGAGGGCAACATCGATTACTTTCGATACACATAGCTTATTAAATCAACCAAATTAAATAAACCTGTGAAGTTATCACTTCTACTACCAACTAGTGCAGCAGTTCATCAGCACATTAAACGTGTTTACTACCAAATTCAAACTTAGTTAGGCAATGATTTACAACCCCAGGATTGGGGTTGGGTACTTCAAAATGAAAGCCTAACACAGGTAACAACACTTTTACTATCTGCACCAGATGAACTACTCACTTAAATATTTTGCAACTGCAAGAATGGTTGTGGTTCGCGTTGTGAATGCCGTAAGTTAGGGATGCAATGTTCTTTAGCTTGTGGTCAATGCAATAGAAATGCATGCCTCAATTCATCATCATATCCTTCAAATGTTCATGAAGACAATGCCTATGACCCTGAAATTATTGTCAATGATAACGAGGAGATATGACAATTAATGTCAATGATAACGAGGTGAGTAAAGATGAGAATGAGTCTGAAACTGTTGGCCAACCAGAAGTAGACTAATATTAATAATAAAAACAATAATATTAATATCAATAAAAACAACATTAAAAAGAAAAAAAAAATCCATAATAACTTCCATAATAAATGCAAATACATCAGAGGAGAGAGATAGATCAGAGGCAGAGAAAACGGGATATTAAAAAAAACAGATTTTTTCGACCTTTGACCTTGAATATCTATGGACGCGTGCTGGCATATGTGACTCTTGAGACAACATTTGTAATGCTAAAATGAAGGATTGTAAAGGATAATGCTAAAATAAAGGAATTAGATTCCGGGGTGATATGCCTAGATGACTGGACTTATACTTATTTTGCCATGTGGTTATTTATTTCTCGAACCGAAAGTAAAGATATGTTCATTTTAATTGCCAACAATAGATTATCAATTACAATTTTTTATATATAGACAACATATGGAGGTGCAATTTTATTTTCTGCACGAAAAAAAAAATTGTGCGCGCCAATATTGCGCTATGTCTAAAAACCAGGTGCGCGCGCACACGCGCACAGCTTAGGGGGAACACTGCTGGTAAGTACTCTCCAGCTGAACCGTTTCTAAAATACAACTTAATTTTGAATCAGTTCGGCGGATATACTTTTACTATAAATGTCGTTAATCGTACAAAATTTTCCGATGGATTCACACTAGCTATATATAAACCGAGAATTCTATTACCGGTAGTTAGCGAGCGAGAATAATTAAGTTTTTCAGGGTTGTGTTTAGACATGCTTTCCGGGCAAGTGCCACAAATAATTTCTGGGCATATATTGTACATATACTTTTGATCCGAGCTTAACTCGCTGGCTAAAATATCTAGACTGAAACTCTGGATTATGTTAAATTTTACCACTGGAAGCTTCTCATATTGGTTTAGAGCTCGTATAATAGGACCATGAAAAGCGCTAGGACCGGTCGTATTTCCGTACATGCTTTTTCTCGTCTTTAACGGCATTTTTACATGAAACTATGAACCATGAAAAAAACTTGAACTGTGAAAACGTGAACTTATGGACTATCAACTTATGGACGTGTAGGACTTGTCTGTGTGCCGTTCATGATCTGACTGATGGGTATTTCTTGGTATAACATTGTTCGTACATTCGGCGAAAATTCACTTCATAAAACACGGAAATAAAATGTTTTATAATTCGTTCGGGGGTTATAAAAATTTGCAACCCTATCATAAAGCATTTTCAGAACTTATTATTTCATTATTATTAATTCTTATTATTATTTCTTATTAAATTTCAAAAATATAATTTTTTTTAATTTTTAAAAAAAATCAATAGAAATATAAAAATACAATAGAAAAAAACCACATTTCTATGTTTATTCTATATTTCCAATCCAATTTGTAAGTTTTCTTTTCACCCTTTTTTATCACCAACTAGGGTTTTCAATTCATATTATACAACATATTATAATATTTAACCCTTAACCACCTGGGTCCGGTCACTGAGACCGCAACGGTTTTAGAAATCGCGTGTATCTTTTTTCAAACAATACCCACAACTTAGAGCGCCTAGCTAATTCTTCACCGAATCATAGCAACAAAATGTCTAAAATGGATTGGTCATCAAATATGTGTAGACGCGTAATAAAAATATTTGAAATTGTCGCTGTGCCCGGTCCCGGGTCTTTATGAGAGTTTAGTAGCTTGCACATGAACGAACTTTTGCAATTTTCGTCATCCAAATCTAGAAATATTAACACAAGTCTTTTTTGTATTATTAATAACTTTACATTAGTGTCGTACATCCCAAAAAAAATAAAGCAGTTGTATTAGTTTCATTGATACATAACACCAAAACTGTTGATGAAGAGAGCACAAAACCTGAAATAATCATGTAGGTACTATAACAACACAAAGGGAGGGGTTGATTCATAAGATCAAAAATGTGCCAATTACTCAACTGGACGTCGAACTAGGCTTTGGCCTACGGCTTTGTTTTTTAGAATGCTGGATGTAAGTGCTGATAACGTTTGTTTTATATAATACCTGTAAAGACACTCCCAACATGACAATATTCGATTTTATATCTCTTCTGGCAGGACAGTTAGTAACACCACATATGCAAAGAAGACATGAAAACTTTCATTTATCATATGAACTTCGCGCATGCATCCGCAGAGTACTAGGCATTCAAGCAGAAATTCTCAAAGGATATGCAAAACTGTCAAAGAGAAAACCTGTAAAAACCTGTTACATGTGTGACCCGAAGTTGAAAAGAAAATCATTCTACTTATGCCATTATTGCAAGAAACCAGTGTATATGCACAAATAAGATTTGTCGAAACTGCAGCGAAAATATTTTGGGTGATATTAGTGCCTTGCAATTTTTATATTAAATTTTTATTTTTTGTTTCAATCTATGATTTTATTAGTTTAAACCTTTAATTAAGAGAAATTAGTAACTTTAGTCACATTTTTTATCTTACAAATAAAATAAATATATTTAAAGGTTGTATATGGTTTTATTATTTGTACTAATTCAAATAAATAGTTTAAGCTACTTAAAGCATATAAATAATAATTTCAACAAGTATAATTCTACAAGAAAAGTTGCGGTCTCGATGACCGGTCCCGGGTATGTACGTTCGGGTTTTTAGACCCAGGTGGTGAAGGGTTAATAGCTTTTTTATAATTAACAGATTTATTAATTTTTGCAGAAAGATTTCTTTATTTCTTGTATGGACCGATATCTTCTTATATAATTCCTAACATTTATTATAGTTCAGTAGCAAATATTTAATAATAAACGATTTTGGATGCGATTATTTAAAGATTTCAGGGAATCTTGCAGGGGAATATTCCACAATGCTAAAATATTAACAGTAACTCGCTTATATATTTATGAGTTGCTTGTTTCAAAGTAATGTTCAAAAGTAAAAATAAATTTAATAATTACAGAATTGAAAGTAGGAGATTACCACTACGATATCTTCAAATCTGTCAGTAGCTACAATTACACGGAAATCTTCTGTTACTCTTTGTCACACCCCGCTGAAGAAGTGTGGTGTGAGCCGTTCGCTGCGTCAAAGCAAGTAACGGGAACGGTCAAGACCGATTTGTGTCAGGGGCTGAAGGCCAACAGATGTTATGAAAGAGTAAAGAAAATAAAGTTAGAATTTGTATAATTACTACCTTAGAGTCCAAGATAAGAAGATCTCGTCGGCTCCTCATCCAACGGGAACTCTTATCTAATGGCAAACTGACAGATAACGTAAATCAATAAACAAACAATAGATTCCGGTTTGGAATTCGTATCGCAAGGCCACCATAGATTGTGGTTAGCAAATTAATTTACAGAAGAAATAACAAAGTTTAAAATGAGATGTCATGGTTTGAACCAAATTAATAATAGAATTGAAAGTAGGAGATTACCACTATTATATCTTCAAACATGTCAGTAGCTACAATTACACGGAAATCTTCTGTTACTCTTTGGCACACCCCGCTGAAGAAGTGTGGTGTGAGCCGTTCGCTGCGTCAAAGCAAGTAACGGGAACGGTCAATACCGATTTGTGTCAGGGGCTGAAGGCCAACAGATGTTAAAAAAGAGTAAAGAAAATAAAGTTAGAAATTGTGCAATTACTACCTTAGAGTCCAAGATAAGAAGATCTCGTCGGCTCCTCATCCAACGGAAACTCTTATCTAATGGCAAACTGACAGATATCGTAAATCAATAAACAAACAATAGATTCCGGTTTGGAATTCGTATCGCAAGGCCACCATGGATTGTTGTTAGCAAATTAATTTACAGAAGAAATAACAAAGTTTAAAATGAGATGTCATGGTTTGAACCAAATTAATAATAGAATTGAAAGTAGGAGATTACCACTACGATATCTTCAAAGTGGTAGTTGTAGTAGTGGTAATCTCCTACTTTCAATTCTATTATTAATTTGGTTCAAACCATGACATCTCATTTTAAACTTTAATAATTACGTTGCATCTCAAAACACTAGACAAAAATATGTATATTATAACACGCCTCGGCAAACGTTATCAATGACTGAGAGAAGCCCTATTTATTGTGGTATAAAAGCCTTTAACGCTATAGCTCCAGAATTTAATATTAATTTAAATCAATCACAGATCTAAAAAAATTTAAACAAAAGATTTTTGATTTCATTAATAATATTGAACCATATATTGAATGAATTTTTTTCTAGGCCTATAAATTAATAGATGCCAAGTATAGGAAACTGCATTGAACCACTTCAATTGCATTTATTATCTCTTGTTGGGTAGGAATTGCATATTGTTCCTTATTACGTAATTTTGATTTCTTATACTTTGTTTTCTTTGTATATAATTTTCTTAAGGAGGTTTGAGCGAATCCCATGATAAATATTTTTAAGTTTAAGGTTTGAAACTTTTTATACATGCAGATCAATACTTTATTTATGTCCTCTCAAAATTTGAAAGTGAACCACGATTTAGTTTATCCCTAAAAAAAAAAAATCGAAAATGATGTTTTTTCAATTCTTATACACAGGCTTTTATGGCTGACAGGCTTCCGTCACGTCTGTATCTATTTTTTTCGATGTTAATTTCGAAACTTTAATAAAAAACCATATACAATAAACTTAAATAATCGTAAAACACGATAACATTAAAGCAATTTGACCTTACCAATGTTTTTTATTTTCTTTGGCGTTACAACCCTGTGTGAGTTTTAGCCTGCTCGCCGATCTTTTTCCATTGCGCTCTATCATTTGTCGCTTCTTTCCAATTTCTCATTCCGAGTGTTTTGAGATCTTCCTTTACTCGATCTATCCATCTTTTTCTAGGTGTTCCTCTTACTCTGCTTTCCACTGGCTTCCAGTCTGTTAATATCTTCGTTTCCCTTGTGTGTTCCATTCTCTCTACATGTCCCAGCCATCTGATTATTTGTGCTTTTATAAATCGTACAATATCCGCATTATTTATACAGATATTTAGTTCATGGTTCTTACGAATTCTGAACATTCCGTTTTCTTCCTGCATCGGTTACCGATATAATTATTTCAATAATTAAAGTAAAACTTTTTTTTTAATCTTGTTTATCGACAATAATTCATATGACGGATGGTTTGGCAACGCCGCGAGAACAGCGGAGAGAAAAGAAAAAAGATGGAAACAGTTTTATAGAGGGAAAAAATACACTCGACTCCTTTCAAGTACTATTCTTTTCTCTGTACTTTAAACTTTCAAGACACAATAAGCGCTGTTGTCAGATCTTTTTATTACGTAATTATTATTATTTATTAAGTAATATAATAACGTTTAAATTGAGATATCATGGTTTCAACCAAATTAATAATAGATTTGAAAGTGGGAGATTGTCATTACGATATCTTCAAATCTGTCAGTAGCTGGAATTACACGGATATCATCTGTTACTCTTTGGCACACCCCACTCAAGATGTTTTAAAAAAAATTCAAACATTTTTTTCACTCATTAGTTAAGGAAATTCCAGCTTCCGTAATGAAATAAATATTTTTGATTTTTTTTAAATTTTGAGTTACATGCATTGGCAGTATATATATTAACTGTATATATTTTTATTCTGTAATGTAACTAGTGGTTTAAGATCATTTCCATATGCCCCTCCTCATGCGAGGAAACCACAGTTAATTAAACTTTCAATTAGTGCATGGTATATAATTTTTAATGTATTTTTATCCATATGTCGAATCAATTTTTAAAAATCAAAGGCAAGATATCTCAGCCTCTTAGTTACTTCATTAATATGGTGTGCCCACTTCATGCATCTATCTATATAGATATTCAAATTTTTATAATATTGAACCCTCTTAATCTCTTTATTATTTACAACAAACTTTGCATCATTTGGTAAACTATCCTTGTAGAATGCAAAAGTAATAAAAGTAGTTTTGGGCTACATTCAGCGACAATTGGTTTGCACTCACCCAAAGACTCAAACTGTTTAACCACCCAGATAATTTCCTTTGTCCTTCTAGCATATAGTTCTTTACTTAATTCAGAGTCCACATCAACAACCTAAACTTCGAGTAAATTCAGCCGTTCCATATCCTAACTGAAACTCTTACCCATTTTTTGTGCTAAAACAGTTTTTGTTCTAGTAACATGTGCCTTCTTTTTACAGATAACTGCTACCGTTTTTACCCGTTTTAACTTTGTTTATCGGAACAGTTGTATTGCAAAATAAATGGCTCTTGACACAGTTAAATTTCTCGGCATTGTTGTTGTCTTTAGATATAATTATAATCATTGGAGCAATAGCCTTATTGTTCTTAGCGATTTCTACAAAACTTCTAGAATCCTTATTCTTAATGCGATTATCAGTAGTTCTATTAAATTCTACAATTTCTTCTTTGGATACTTTTTTTAGCGCTTCTACCTGCTTTTGTTCCATTACTATTTTTGCATTAAGTTTAACAATCTCTTCAGTGAACAAATTTCTCAACACTTCTTTTTTTCTAATTCTTTTTCCACAATTCCAGCTATCAGGTAGATAAAACGGCAACTCTCAAGATAGTCCAAAAATGTTTCGCTTTTCACTTCTGTAATTTTCGATCTTAATTCTCTTGACATTTTATTTTATTTTATCAAAGATAATTAGTCCATGTGTTACAATTTAACTTATTAATAAAAGTCTCCAATTTTTGATTTTATTGATTTTTGATAAAGAAATTATTTTTGTGACCGAATAACTAAGGACGCTCACATGTTATCATATGTGACTTTTGAGACAACGTTTGTAATGCTAAAATAAAGATCTATACAAAACCTTATAATCCTTATGATCTATATAAACTCCTTTTTTGACTAAGATGACTGGACTATTTAACTTTATTACTGGACATTTCTGGACAAGTTCTTCCTCAGTTACTCTTAAAAAATAAACATCTTATAATAAAATAGTGCTATGAATACTTCAACTAATTAAAATTGAGAATGTATACAGTATCTAGTGATACTATTCATAAATTAATTTCTGTATACTTTGTCGGAATAATTCAGTTAATGTATGCTTGTACCAGTGACTGAGTTAACGCTTTGACTTTTTTAACACAAGATTAGAAGTTTTAGGGTGGAGTATTGCCGCAGTTTTACTAATTTGGGTAGCGATTCTGTTTGGTAAACAGTAAGTGGCAGCGATTTGTAGCTATTTCATTGTTTTTTTACTTTAGGGAGCTTCAAAAAATATAAACAACAAAAATAAATTCTTAATGTTTTTAGTTGTTTCTAGTTATTAATTGTCGGCTGTGGATGACTTTTCCTGTGGATGATTGAGCACACATTGTGGAAATTCAGTGAAAATTGTATTAAAAGTTTGTAAGATTGTTGTATAAGTTTTGTGAATCTGTTTATGATTTTTTTTTTAAATGTCTGCTTTGGTGAGTGTTTTTTACACTGCTTCATTAACTAGATTGAACCCTTTGGGGACCACAGAATTACATATGTCCCACTCATTGTTTTATGTATTCTACTGGATGAATTTTATCCCAGAATCACCTTTTGAACAATGAATGTGGTATTTCTCGTAAATTTACGTATCCTAACATGAGTCAGAAATATCGGCTTGGCTTTTATTACACATGCTAATGAAACCGGTGAAGCGTGGAATAAAAACTGGGTAAGCTACGACTCGCTTACGGGTTATACATATGATTACATAGTTTATGCTGGAGCTGAACCAGAGGAACAAGCAGGAACTTTAGAAGAGAGAGTTGAGATGAAGCTGACGTTTTGATGTCCGTGCTTTGATAGATTTTTTAGTGTCATCAAACTGATGAAAGATATTAAATTTCCTGCAGTACACCTGCCTACAAACAAGAGAAAATGTTCCAATATACATGTTTTATATACATGTTTTATATACATGTCTATACCAGACATGTATAGATGTCTGGCATCTATATATATATATAGTCTGGCTAAGGAAAACGTAATTAAAGCAAGGAGACTTTACTGAGAAAGGTACCGCGATAGAAGAATACTCTAAGGCCATACTTTGAGGCCGTCGATAGGCGTTTGAGGGAACACGGTCCATTGGAACCATTTACGTTTGGGGGACAAATAGCGCATGCATTTCTGATGTTTAGGAACAGATCCTGGAGATTGTTGAGGCAAATCCAGCGACCGTACTCGAAAAGTTGTTGGTGCTATAGGAATACCCTATACGAGAGTTTGACTGGTTCTCCACGAACAGCAGTTGTATCCGTACCGAAAAAAGTGCAGACATTAACTACAGCAGAATATCTTAATCGACAAAAAATTAGTCGATGGCTGCTGCTTCGTTGTGTCCAAGATCTTTTGTTTGAGAGTCGGGTGCCCTTCACAGACGAAGCAACTTTTGCACGAGATGAAATTATGAATTTCCATAACGTGCACGACTAGGCGGACGAAAATCCTCATATTGTTATCGTAAGAGCAGCAACGCTACTCCATTAATGGCTGGTGTGGAATTGTTGGCGATGTATTAATCGGTCCCCATATTCTACCAGGGCAGGTGATCGTAGAGGTTTATCGACATTTTTTAACAGAAATTTTGCCAGGGTTGCTGGATGAAGTGTATACGCCAAATGTGGTTCATGCACTATGGTACACTTGCACATTTTACCGCGTTATCGAGAGCTCACATACATAAGGCCAATCCATTAACGTGGATAGGTCGGGGCGGCCCAGTTGCTTGGCCAACAAGATTACAGGATATCAACCCCTTGGATTACTTTTTTTTATTCACTCAAAACATTTAGTCTATGAAACGGAATTTGCGGATCTCGCAGAAGAGCAGCATCGTGTGAAATGTATGTGTGTACCTTTCCGGCCACCGCAGGAATTTTTGTGAATTTCAGAAATTTTGTGTGTTCGAAGGTCATTACTGTGACGTCCTGAAGCTTGTGTTGGGGTTGAGGGACGGAAATTTGAACAACTAATCGGGAGTTAACTATTACATATATGTGCTAATTCAAAACTGAAATAAAAATTTGTTTGTTTTCCTTGATTGGATTTTTAATTTTTTCAATCATTTTATTCCCAAGAACTACGTATTATTATTTTTTTCTCGAAAACTGTAATCTTGAGCGACAGAAACCAAGAGTACCTTTTCAGTGTACTTTTTGATTACCAACTACATTATTTGGAGACCGATTTTGGAGAGATTGCCAATTACATCTAGTCAAGCATTTGGCAAATGTGCAGATGGAATTTTTTTCTGCAAAATATAAAGGTCATTCCCCGTATGTACAGCCACTGCTTGGCTATCAATAAGAAAATAAGCACTAACGGTAGTTCAGCACCAGTAATAAATACACATAAAATTTGAAACAATTATCATTAGTTGAATATGCGATATAAGCAAAAATGTTGTGTGAGGCCACCCCCTTTTAAAGGCAGTACCTCATTTAGGAAGCGTTTTGGGACATATCTTTGTAGGTTTTTTTTTTATTTTGGTCTCCAGAACACGCCCTAAGATGCTGGACATTTATGTACACTTTGTAAGCCAAAAAGTGCACTACACATTTGTTTGTTGTCATTATATTTAAATTACAATGCTACAATAAACTGTGTAACATATTTACTACATCAAACTGCAACATAGGTACTACAATTTAATAACTTGTTAGAATTGAATTCATTTATTTATAAAAATAAATATAACAAGAAAAATTCACAAATTAATAAAATTTACAAAATATTTCATACTATATTTTCAATAGCGAATGAACGGTATCACTGAAAAACTGTATCGATAATAACCCCATCAATCTTAATATCCGTATGTCCCACTTTTTAATTATTTTTCCAATAAATATTACACGCGATAGTAACTATTAGTTATAAACTGATAAACTTAATAAACTGTCGACCTAAAAACTCGGCCGCATGCTCCTCCATCAATTATGAGAATTTATGGCTTGAACATTTCATTATCCAAGAGCCCAAGAAAATCAAATTGAAACCAAATAAAAAGCATGGTTCCACTCAATTAATCAAAAAATAATTTAAACATGTATGAGTGAAGGTATAACCTTATAGACAATCCACTTATGTTAGTATGTCTAGTTTTCTGCTCTTTTTGAACTTATGTTTCTAGACTAATTAGTATTGGGTTTGTAATACTAAGCTGCTTACTAAATAATCATCCGTGATAATTTTTTAATAATATATTAAAGGGTAAAGTATAATTGACTATATAGAGGCAGTCTTGTTTTATATTTTAGTAAGGTTTATCTAGTCTGGTATACCAAGTTTGCCATCGCGCGTTTCCAAGGCTGGTCTAGTCTTTTTTATGTACAGTATATAGGGTAAGGTTGCTCAAGTCCTACCTCTTAAGAGGATTTATTTCAAAATAATATAAAAATCTTGTAAGATTTAGTTCAAATAGAAATTAAATATTTTATTTTATTCAAAATAGAAATTCAATATTTTATTCAACATTTTGTTAATAGTGGTATTATATATTATTACGAACTTAGATAATCTATATGCTTTCACGTAAAAATCTATATCTTTAAAACCTTGTATCGGTACGACTAGAGCAACGCGGTTTCCTAAGTCGTTACACTTAGAACCTAAGTCGTACCTAAGATTTAAAATTAAGCAACAATAATAATTAAAACGTATTTTTTTATTAATATGTTTATCTACGACCACTATTGTAAATGCCCATTATTTTACAGTTCGTGGACTATGTAAATACATCATACCACACAAAGATGTAACAATCCGCGATTAATGTCATGTAATAACTCAAAATCACCCATGAACGTTTGGTGTACGATTCGTTGATTGGTTGAGAGCTGCACGTTGATACTATTTTTAAATATAATACTCCGTGACTTCCAAACAATCATTAAACGTCACATCATTCACATAGAAGCTGTCATTCATTTCGTTTCTTCACGTTTAAATCTAACGAGAAGGTGTTTCAAAGATATTTTCCTTATTAAACGGAAACCAATTAGTTTGGTCGTAGATAAAGTATAGTACATAATTCGAGTTGTAAGACAATAAATATGCTTCTTACGACTCTTATTACGTAATATACTATTATAGATACATACACATTGGTACCTAATCAATTAGTACAATCATTACATACAAATCTTATCTTCTCTTGTCAACTCCAGCGCATAAATCGTGCACCCATGATACGCATTTCAAGCATTCAATCATCTTTTCTGCACGATCTTCTTTATTAATTATTGCGTTTCTTTAATTGTATTTTTTTATATTTTCTTTATTCGGGATTGACGTAATTTCGGCTGATGACGTAGAGCATCCATAGAACTCTATGCTTTGGTTTATTATTGGAGTATGAGCTAAAATATTTAATTGCAGTTTTATTTGGTCTATTGCCATACCCGTTTTTTCTTCAAGGATTTCTTTACTTTCTTGTATAATCACTGCAGATAGCTCATCTTGATTAGTGATGTCCAACAGAGGAGTGCGCAAAGAGTCATCATTACAACTATAGGAGCGCAAAAACCTTCATCACATTCATGCTTGTTGTGTGTCCAAATACCGGCAGATTTGAAGCTATTCGAAGCAATATCCATGCGTACTGATTCTGAATATGCAATTCCCAATAGTTCCGACAAAGTACTTTGTTAAATTGTGTTTCCGGGATTTGTTATTAACCCAGAAGATGGGGCTTCGTTATTATAGATTTTTAATAACGGGCCCAAATTTGGACCCAATTTTGGGCCCAAAGGTTGACGACGGTGAGTTGTATGAGCAGGAAAGGATAACATTGTAATACTCGCACGCTAGTTCTATAGCTTCAATATTTTTTAAATACTTTCACCAATCCTCTTCAATATATACACAGAATACATAATGAGGAGAGTGCTAGAAAACTGGAATAATGGTATAGTTATAGAAGGAGTACCCAAAAACAACGTGCGATATGCCGAGGTAATGTGCGATATGCGATATGCCGAGGAGAAGAACTTACTGGCCTAGTGCAGAAACTGAAAACAGAAAGTGAGAGCTATGAACTGGAAAACAACATGAGCAAAAAAAAGATCATGATTATAGACCGAGGCAACAACAATAGTACGGACATAACACATAGGTAGTACCTATAGATGGATATGAGGTGGTCAGCCTATATATAAATATATAATATAAATATACAGATGATGTGAAATGGCCAGAACCGTAAGGGAACTTCAAAGAACATGGATGGATAGTGATATAACTCTAACCACTAAAAAGCAAATAATAAAAACACTGGTATTCCCAGTACTACTATATGGTTCCGATTCATGGACAATTAAAAAACAGGATAGAAGAAAAATTGATGCATGTGAGATGTGGTGCTGGCGGCGAGTACTACGTGTCCCATCAACAGCTCACATGGATAAAGAAATAAATAAACCCAGTCGCTGGGTCAGTCACAGATTGTCTTTACTAGAATGCTATAATTTTTCGGCCACATCAATAGAAAAGATGATAACGACCTAGGAAAACTGGTGATACAAGGGAAAATGGAAAGAAAAAGACCAAGAGGAAGATCACCGATGAGGTGGACCGACATTTTCAAGGCAACAGCACGATAATACAAGCAACAAGGGAATCCGGGAACAGGGAAAGATAAACGAAGAGCCACAGCAAAAGAGTAAACCATCTGTTCACCACAAGTGTCCATCCAAAAGAAGAAACAATTGCTTACTGTTACTCTGGTACAAGTTTGTTTACTTTGATGAAATGTGCTAACCATTGAACAAAAAGTTCTGACGTTATCCATCGGTTTTTGGAGCATCCAGATACAGTTCCCCGTGGTCTTTTCTTTAAGCAATCGTTCATCCGCATACATTTAAATATTATCATGGAAGGTATGTATGCACCTGCAGCATCCATTCAACATACATTTGTAGTGTTCACCACTTGTAATTGCACCAACTTGATGTATGCCTTTCTGATCAATTACTTTAAATGGTTACAGTAAGCCCAAAAAAGCTTGATTCTGAATACAGAATGTGTGCAATCAACTCCTGCATATTTTCAGTCATATTCTTAGGCCTTCCAAATTTAAGAATCATATTATTTCTTAATCTCCTAAAATGACGGCGTAGCGTTGGTTTAGGGATATTATATTGTCTATGAACTTCATTGATTGCTATAACACCTTTCGATAATTTGGTTAACGCCTCGTCTATTTTCTCTTGCTTCTATGCATCATAAATTCGCTTTGACTGCCTCGACCAAATTATGGAATAAACTGAAGAATGCAAGCAACGCCAGTTGAGAGTAGGTAAAAACAATAAACAGTTTCATAAGTCTTACCAGTACGATTTAGGAATCTCATACGGTACGGCTTAAGACACGGCACACTAAAATTTAAAACTACACCCAACCTAACATTTAACAAAATTAATACGTTTCCGTTTATTTGTAATTAATAAGAAACCTTGTTATTTGTAATTTACTTGCAAGATTTATTATCAAAGATATGCAAAGAATTATAAGAAAATTAAAATAAATTTAATTATTGAAAAAATTTACAACGTGGCTAGTTTAGGTCAATGTCACGCAACTTAGTTGACTCAGATGTCTATTTGAATGCCGACGTATGTATTGTAGTCGCCGCAGTTTGTTCAAAATGCATGTGGTGCGACTTAAGGCCGGTCCCTACGTTCTACACAATCTTTTGTCTGCACAGTTCAACACGTTGCAGATAAAACGTTGCATGTAGATAGGAAAAGTGCGCAGTTTTAGATAGGAATAAGATCGGCAGTTTTAGATGGGAATAGATTTTAGATAGGAATAAATATAATAGGAGAGCATAGATATCCTTCAGCAATTACTTCCTCGACCACTTTGAATGGCGGGTACTTCTGTAGCGTTCCAATCTTTTATTTTTCTTAAGAAGACAGCATGCCAAAATTGACCAAAGTAGTACCTCCTCCATGACGCTGTCACTAAAACTGTGCATATAATATACAGATATCTCTGTACCATGTAGACGCTCTACAAATTGCTACGTTTTCATTCCGTCCTAACACTGCGCAAACAAAAGGTTGTGCAAAACGGAACGCCTGGGCCGGCTTTTAAGCACGGGTACGAATTGTGCAACCTAAAGGCAGACTTCCGAGCAAGGCGGCTCTGGCGTCACTAACGCAGCGTCAAAGCCCTCGCGACATAGCAATAGTATTATGCACTATGGAAATGTTTGAGGTGCCATTCGAGGCGTATTATGAGTATTATGCAATATGGACAGTACATGTCCATATTGAATAATACTATCACTATGTCGCTGCGTCGTTTCTCGGAATTTACCTTTACAATACACCTATCTAAACTCAACTCTATATCGATAACTCTCTCTAATCGTTTAATATATCATTATAGAATTCTCACGAATGATTGGTTGTTGCAATTTATTTACAAAAACCGATTTGTCCAATAGACCAGTTTCAGAGTTAGCAATCAAGATGTGAAATGATATTTCTAATTAATGGTACGAATGAATTATTTCCCACAATCCCGCCATCACAGTCCGTGTAAATTAACATTCGAATAATTGGAATTCCCGTTTACCAGCAAACATACAACAGTACAAATATATATATATATATATATATATATATATATATATATATATATATATATATACATACATGGGTTCGCCATATTCGATGAAAAGATCGGACAGCACTGCAACTTTTGACAGAGATGCCAGATCGACTAATAACATACCTCGTTTAGAGCGTAAGTCTAAGGAGATTTGCGTCATGGAACAGTACACGCCATTTGAACGCATTGTTGAATTTTATATTCAACAAAACAAGTCAATTGTGAAAACGCAACTTGCACGAAGGAAAATTAATAAAATGAAAAGTGCGTCTTCTGCAACCATCTTGTATCGTTTGTATGACAGATTTACAACTGGTGCGGCACCTACTAACCTCAAGCGTCCAAATAAAGAGCGACCAAAAAGATCAGATGATAATATCACACTCGTACAAGCCAGTGTTGGCAGGTTTTTTTTCTCCAACAACATATCAAAAACGTCGCTCTGAACAGTTGGGTTAAAGTCGTATTATACGTTAGGGTGGGTCAATTTTTAATTTTTTTTTTCGTTTTTCAAAAACGCTCAGTGTTAAAAAGGTGCCAAATGGTGCCGTTAATTGGTATGTAAAGTTTTATTTGGTTTTATTAATTTTTATTACCTCCGGACTATCGTAGAACGATTTAACTAAAGTTGTTTTTTGATGTCACTTTACTAATACTTCACTCAAGTAATTGATATCAAATTCCATGAGTAATAGTCTTTAGTAATGATAAGTACGAAATTGTTTGGTAAATTTAATAGACAAAGTAGGATGGAGGGGTGGTGGGGTGCGTGGGAAGTTGTGGATTTCAAGTACTGAATCGGTGCGTAATACTAAAAATGGAGTTACTATCGAAATACTTTGCTATCGAAAACATGCGATAGATTTGGATTGCCAGACAGGGTAGAAGCAGGGTTATAGCATCAGCAGTTCTACATGCATCGAGTTCTCAAGTAATACACAAAAGTAAGCTTCGCCGAGAACGAGAAAAAAGCTAGAGAAAATGTAATTTCACAACAAACTGTTTCACAAATACCAGCATTATACTTCGATGGGAGAAAGAATCAAACTTTGATTATGACTGAAAAAGATGGGAAAACAATTGGCCACGGATAGTTGAAGAGCATATTTCTATAATAATAGAAGTGGAAACTTTTAGGTTACATTATACCTGCTTCAGGCACTGCAATGTGTATAGATCAAGAAATATTCAACTTTTTTTGAATGCGGATGTGTTAGTGGATCATTTGATTGAAAATGGATGTAATGGGACAAATGTAAATGTTGGCAAATACGGCGGTATTATACGGGTGCTAGAAAGAAGATTATTTGTTTATTGCACATGAATGAACTGCAATTTTTACATCTGTTTCAACACATTGATGGCAGTACCTCTGGGCCAAAAACACTTGCAGAATAGAACTGTGAGAAAAGACCTATAACTCAGTTTTCAATTCCGGCGAACTTACCGGAGCTTTCTCCTAAAGATATTAGTACAGACCAAGAATACTTGTACAAAATAGTTGAAGCAATTTCAACAAGCATATTTCCTAGCGATGTAGCTAACAAAATCATCAGGCAAAATGTCCCTTGACCAATGGCTAACTCGAGCCAATAGAATTTTCCATCTGTATGTTTCAGTTGAAACTACAACTGTAAATCTAATAACTCTTATGTTGTCAAAGTTTGTTCAACGTATATTGTCAAGTTTAGTTTTCTATAAAAACTCACTCTAGCTACAAAGATGGATCCGCGACCTTTGTTAAACTCATCCAGCTAACTATATATTTACCAACAACCGTTATCGGCCCAGTAATTCAAAGAAACAGCTATTTTATACACCCGGAGAACTTATTGCTTCCAATGTTGACAGATCCCCAGCCGCACGTTCATGAAGTAGCTGTACGTCTAATTTTGACAGCTAATTCAGAAACAAAAAAAATGCATCTGTTTCAGTTACCAAAGATAAACTTTGAAGAAGAAGGCAAGAAAATTTCACTGAGCCACCGTTATTAAAATCGGTAAGCGAAGAAAATCTCCGATTGTTTACTCAACCAAAAGGAGAAGACGAATTGAATTTATTACGCTTTACCTATCAAACACAAGCAGTAGAAAGAGCAGTTGAATCTGTGACCGAAGCTTCAGCCACTTACAATACAATAAAATATATACAATATATACAATAAAACAATGATAGAGGGTTTCATAAAAGCCCATAGACTCAAGAAAAGCAATGCCGAAATTCTACAGCAAACTCGTTTGGCCACTAACAAAAGCGACTTACTTTAATAATTATTCTGTATTATTTTGGTTGTAAAAATTGTTTCTTTTTTAATAAACCTTTCATTGCTATTGATGTAAGACTCTTATTTATAAATAGTGTTCATTAGTGTAACTTTGTGTGTCATGCTCCTAGGCCTCGTTTAGTCATATTTGTTGATAATTTCCACATGAGTCCGGAGGCAGAAGATTAATTCCGATTGCAATGAAATGAAACTTCATAATCTTTTTACACTCATAATTTAGCACCGTTTTGTCACTGTGCCCGTATAAAACGATAAATTTTTTTTTCTCCATATATAAGTGTGGGTCACTATTATACGTGTCGATTTGCATTTTTTCCTGTATAAAATTCAATTCACACAAAAACTGTTGCCTCCTGATAAGCCACGTCGATTGGAATTGGCTCAAAAAGTCATTGAAATGGCAGAAAATGACGGGCATTTTTGGCAGAAAATTATCATGAGCGACGAAGCTAAAATCACGTTAAACGAAACCGCAAACAAACAAGATTGCCGTTTCTACGCCCCCGAAAACCCTCAAATTATTCTTGACGAGCCTCTCTACAACCAAAAAGTTACTGTTTGTGCAGTATTTGTGCCAATATGATCATCGAGCCGCACTTTTTCGAAGATAATGATTGCCGAAGATGATCAAGAGAAGATTATTAACAGAAACCGCCAATCAGGTGCATCGGACAATGATAATAGATTTTTCGATGCCAATTGTGCGTGATAAAGCTATAGGTGACTTCTGGTTTCAACAAGGCGGCGCCCCACCGCACACTGCTCGAGCTACATTAGATTTTTTGAAAACATTGTTCCCAGGCTGTTCCAGTTTACTGTCGAAAGATGCTGATTTTGACTGTGGAGCTATTTGAAATCAAAGGTTTAGATCAACAAGCCACGGTCCCTAAAAGAGGCGAAAAACAGCATTCGCCAGGAAATGGCCCCCATTTCGGCCGAAATGTTGACTAAAACCATGAAAAATGCTGTAAAACGTGCTGAAAACGACGTAGACAGTCAATGCGGCCATTTACGAGATATCATATACATAAAGTGATGTAAACAAATCTCCTTCAGTCCAATTAAATTATTTTTAACATGAACAGCAAAAAATGTGTTTTCTTCCATGATTAAAAAAAAAATCTTTTCGTCGAATATAGCCAACCCTATATATACAGGGTGATTATAGAGGAAATGTGAATATTTCAAAGGTATATCCAGGAAGCAAAAATAAGGAAAATAAGCTTATGTACTAGTCCGATTTTCATTTGTTCCATAGATATTATGAACAATAGTAATTTATAAAATTAAAGGAAAATGTATTACTGAACTAACAGACAAACAAGAAACAAACATTAACTCACATTAAATTTTCGAAACCTCTACCACTTATTTCGATACACTTATTTCCATGTTTATAATTGGACTTAATAGCCAGTTTAAGTGAAGGATGATTCGCTCTAATTAACGCCGCACCATTAAGAATGCGATCTAGTAGCGCATCCCTTGTGTCCACTTTTTTACCATAAACTAACGACTTTATCCATTCCCCAATGACAAAAATCTGGGGGACTGAAATCCGGTAATCTCGGTGGCCAAGGATGCGGTCCTCCTCTGATAACCCTGCTATCGCCGAAATGGGTATTTAGAAAATTTCTCATAATATTTGCAAAACGAGGTGCTCCATCATGTTGCAAGATAATACGTAGTCGAATATTCAAAGGTACTTCGTCCAATATTTCTTCTAAATGGTCTTCCAAAAAATGTAAATAACGTTGCCCAGTAAGACGATCATCCAATACAAAATGAGCAAACAATTGATCATTTAAAATGTCGCACCAAACATTAATACGAAACCGATGTTGGAAATTGTGTTCTTGCGTGGCATGGGTGTTTTCGTTCGACCTTCTTCTTCTTCTGGTACCGTGACCGCTCAACGATCGTTGGTTATCATGTTGATAACCAACGATGATTGTTTTATTGACAGCGGCCCGAAAAAGCTGAACCGTAGACTCCCCATACCACTGCCTCAAGTTGTTTAACCACGATGTTCTCCTTCTTCCTGGGCCCCGATTGGCCCCGCCTGGTATTTTTCCCTCTATAATAAGGTATAGCATTTCATATTTTTTCGGGTGGTTATAAAATGACCAAAATATTCTCCATTATGATCCAAAATTTCCGCCGTTTGATAGTTTTGACTATTTCCAGATCTTTTTCCATGCAATTGAAAACTCTATTGTTGTCGACTTTGCCCACCCAACTGATCTTTAGTAATCGTAGGTACATCCACATTTCGAATGATGCCTCCATGCCATACAAGAGAGCTGGAAACACATAGCAGCGTGCCATTTCATTCTTAATTTTAAAGTTAGATCGTGACTGGTTAATACATTTTTCATTTTTATAAAGGCGGCTCTGGATTTTTCTATTCTGGTTTTGATCTCGATGCTCGGGTCCGATTGATCGTTGATGTTGCTACCCAGATAGACCAATTTATGCACCCTTTCCAGATGTACGCCTTCGAACATGATACCACTACCTCTAAAGTCTGGTGCTTTACTGATGACCATATATTTTGTTTTGTTTTCGTTCGACCATCGATGATTATTATGGCAATTTTTAATTCCATCTCGAGTAAAATGATCTTCAGTAAATAAAATTCATTTGAGTAATCTTCTGTTTTCACGAATCCATTGACAAAACTGTAGACTTAATGGATAATCGCCTCCGTGGAGATTTTGTACTTTCTGCAGATTAAAAGCGTTTAAACCTCTTAAACCTCAAATTGGATTGCAATACGCCTTGTACTTATCCTTGGATTACATTTTACAACATGCAGAATATCTTGTTCAAGTTCCAAACCGAGCCCTTGCTGTTTTTCAGAAAGAATACGAGCATTTGGGAAGATTACAGTTTCGCTAGCAAGTGTAAAAACAGTTCCAGACACTTGCCAATTAGGAATCCTTTGATTCGAAAAACGACGTCGCTACTATTCTACTGAACGAACAGAATTACCACCACAAAATCCATAAACAAACATCATATCTGCATATTCTCTATGACTGAAAATATTTGGCATCATATGATCTCCTAAAACAACTTTTATAACACTTTTTATAACATTTATCTAATTTAGGCCTTCCCTAACTGGTTTTTACTGTGACCCCTTCGGCATTTGCAATTTTTTTACGACGCCCGCCTCCAGCCAAAAGTACTTACCAGTTGTAGTTCTAGTCTGGTAACAAGTTAAGGTCGATTCCCATATGCCAAACACTCAGCTACGCGACGTCGTGCGACATCGCCTGTCAAATTCTGATTACATTGTTTTAAATTTGCACGTCGCGTAGCCATAGTGAGAGCGTGCCCATTTGAAACCATGTAATCATTATTTTACATGCGATGTCGCGTGACGTTGTGTAGCTGAGTGTGGCGTATATGAGAATGAGATCTTTATACGAAACAGGCTAAATAACATTTATAATTTTTATTAGAAAAAGGAATAAAAACAAAACATAAGGATAAAAATGAAAAGAGGTATTTATTTTACTTTGTTGGCTGACTACTAATGAGAAGGGTGTGCTTGCTTTTCTAAGCATAGCTTCACAAAACGGGGCTCAAGTTTGGAAATCGCTTTCTCTACATTCTCTACATTAATCTCTTTCTCTACATTTATCAGTACTTGTTATTTGTTACTGTAACTGCAGAAAAGCCTGTTTCGCACAAATACGATGTTGCAAGTGACAATAGAACCCTCAATACTGCTGATGGTACGACATTCGTGAGAAACTGACATCCAAAATACAAACAATTTGTCTTTATCGTATTTGAGTTTAACAACAGTGAAGTCACAGGAGAATTCTATTAATTATTCTACTTCCTCTGTCTTTTTCTAACGCAGTCATATTGCTCCAGATTTTCGGAAAAATGTTTTTTAAATTGTTCGCTAAATGATGACTAGTGCTGTGTAAATATTATTTTTAAAGAGGGATCGAGGATTTCTGTAGATTTTTTTTTTTAGAATGCCTTGTAATGCAGGGAAACAGTCAGTATTTATTTGATCTTCTAATTTTCTCTTCCATTAGAGCAACTTCTTCTGAAACCCAGTAATTTTATCCCAGTAACATTTGCAGTATGTGAGTATTGTTTGCCTGCAAGGTCAAGGACACAGAGATATGCCAATTTTATTATAAAGTTTTGCGCAACATTGTGTGATTCTGTCCGTAGATAAATGTAAAACTCATTTCGTAATTCGTGTACACGTGCGAGTATATTGTCCTTGGACAACCAACGAGAGTTGCAAAAACAAATTAAAGAGGTGTGATCGGCACCCAATTCTTCACAAAGCATATGGAAAAATCTTGCTTTCACAGGTCGTGTTTTAATGTAGTTCAATAATTTGATAATTATGTCCATCACAAAATTGAAAACATGTTTTTTGCAGCTCTATGTATGACACAATATGTCCATTTTACATTTGGAGCCTTGGTTTTGATGAGAGCTTGTAGTCCTCCATACTGTCCAGACATCGCTCGAACACCATCCGTACACACACCCTCATAGTTCTCCCATTTAATATTATTTTCGATCATGTACGAATCTAAGATCTTAAATAAATCAGTGGCCTTACCACTTTCACATATTTTTCTGCAAAATAACAAATCCTCACAAACCCGTGTTTCTTGGACGTACATTTGGCAACACGGGGCGCTACCTTGTAGGAGGCTAACAATGCTTTAGTAGGAACTGATGTTCTTGAAAGTAAAAACGTGGACTGATGTTTCAGTTCTCGCAATTTTCTAACAAAAAATTCTCTCGGTTTACCTTATAGATGACTGTGAGCAGCGCCGGCGCGTCAAAATGTGCCGCCCAAGGCGAATACAACTTTTGCCACCCCAATTTGTACTTCGTTAGACTAGAAAGGTTCTATATCGTCTGTTAGGTACATGTGCATTTCCTGACAATTTTTAAGAATTTCGTTGCGCTCGAATTTTTTTTGCGCTAATGATGGAATATCGTATAAAATTCAAAAATTTTATTATGATTTTCCAATTGTGTAAATCTTTCTGTAACAGAATTACTACAAATATTTAAGAGATAATGAAACACTTCAACTTTTTTAGACAGATTTTCTATTTGTTGATCTGTTCCTTCGTAAATAAATATTTTGCTTTTACGTCTAATTCTAATTAAAATACTTTCTAAGTTTCATTAGCTATTTCTTTAGCTTTACAAATTATTTCCTCAAAGCTATTTATACGAAATTCCATCAGAAACAAATTTACGCTAGAACTAGAAAAGAATACAAACAATTCTTGAATATTTGAAAAAAAAATTACTTGGTTCACCAGATTTTTTGGCTGCGGAGTTTACAACTAAGTTTAAAGAATGACACGAACAGGGTACGAAAAAGGCCTTAGGATTTTTATCTAAGATTCGTTTTTGCACAACAGAATGCATACCGTTCATGTTTGCACCATTGTCGTATACCTGGCCACGTATATTTTCAATTTAGCGACCTAATTTATCACTATCCTTCCTATCCCCTTCACTATCTTTATTTAGAACGCGAATAACAAGAGACATTTATTCAATTCTACTAATATCTGGAGTGCAATCCAATATAATGCTGTAAACACGCACTTTTTCTCCCATTAAGTGCATTATGTTATTTTGAATTTCTTAGCTGAAATAATGAGAACAATTGGAATTTTTTGAAACTCTGTTTAAATGTTCACAAATAAATGGGTTAAATATTGCCAAAAATTCAATATTTTCAAAAAATCTCTTTGATCTCATTTTTTGTGGTTTTGTAATTTCTTTTCATGGCATATTTTATCTAGAAGTAGAATATAAATTCTAAGAACCGGTGGAAACTCTAACAATATAATAATTTTTAAAAAGTTTTAAAAAGTAGAATACCGCACGAAAAAATCGCTGCTACAAAAATATGCCGCCCTAAAAATATGGCGCCTTAAGGCGATCGCCTGTCCGACAAGGCGCACTTGCCGGCACTGACTGTGAGTTGTTTCCAAATGAAGTTTTAATTTATTAGGAAGCATACTTTCGGCTGCCAACACTTTATGACAAACAACATATTGAGGAAGTTCTGCATTTCCTTTAGTACTGAGGTAAATCCGAAATCAAAATATTTGTCGTCATATTTTCTATACTTATTCCGTTTTTCCAAAGTTTCTTTTCTAATCTTTTCTGAGTCTTGACTTCGATTTTTATTTCTTGGAATAAAATTATCCATAGTCCATATAAAAACTCGGGCATTTAGGGAAACGTTGTCAAATTTAACTAGATTAACTTTTTAAAACGAAAAACCTAATTATCTTTGAAATAAATGAAAATCGGACTTGAACATATAATCTTATTTTGATATTTTTTGCTTTCTGGACATGTCTTTGAAATATTTCCATTTCCTCCCGAATCGTCCTGTATATTCAAAATATGTTTGAAAATTTGATAACAATATTTTTGGTGATAACTACCAAAATGAATTCGAATAGCAAATACATTTTTTGATTAGCTATGAATATTAATAAAGGAAATGACAATTATTAGGTAAATCATTTGTTTAGTTTTGAGAATTGAGAATGGGAAATTAAAAAGGGTTTAATAACCAGTTTCGATGGCTTTCTGTTCAGGTCAGGCAAATAAATGTAAAGTTATAAAAGCCTTTTTAATTTCCTATTCCCAATAACTAAACAAATGATGAATACTAGGGATGATAAAAACCAACATTATTAGGTAAATAAATTATTTTTTGAAAAATTACATAATTGACTGAATGATGGAAATCATTAAATTAATTATTGATATTCCTTGAAAGTAAACAAACACATGTTCTGATGGCCGTCCGTTTCGCTGTCTTGTCCGCTGAGCAACATTAAATATAATTTGCATGGAAGTGCAATTATTTTGATAAATTAATTAAATTTGCTGCTGCTTACATTAAAGTCGAGTGGAGCAGAGATTCTGTGGTTAATAGCTCCAACCATCTGAATAATGTATGTTCTCATTTGATTTATGCATTGTTATGACATTAAATATACACTTGTGTCTTATAAATGTTTTAAATTATTAAATATTATCATATTTCCGTTAATTTTAAGATTTCACAAAAGCAAGTATTTAATTTTTTTTTTTTTTTACATAAAAATTGTCACCTTTTTAAGGGAAACTTACCATTATTCCTACAGAGTACAGAGCCCAGATTGCGTAGGGGAGACATATTGGTTCCGTTTATTCAAAATTTGGGCAAGGGAGTAAATTTCATAGCGGAGGGAAACCTCAAGTTTCTCAGACCGCGGACCGCTGTTTTCTATACCTGATATGCAGAATTCTCAGAAGTATGCTGTCCTAAAAAGAAACTCATTAGCCTTATCAATCAATAATAATCATTACCCTATTTACCCTAGTGCTAAGCGTACACCAAAACCGATTTTATCGGCCGATGGCAGACAGAACTACCCGGTGGAATAACTCGGACGTGTATGTGCTTACACTGCAACAGTGTTACCACTTGTGCCAACAACCATTACCGTATGGAAAAATCACGATTATTGGATATTTTTGAATGTTTATCCCACAGGGTTGGTCTATTATTAACAAAACTAAATCATTTTTCAATATCCATAGTCGTTTAGGTAGATAACAAAAAAATTGAACTATAAATACATGTAATTTGCAATAATCTAAGCTTACCCAAGCAGTTCGGATCATCGTGATGTTCGGCCGTTTTCGGGTGTCATCGGATGGTGACAGTCGTGTTTGTGTACGCGCTCTCTTTATTTTACAAGTGTTTCTTTCAATTACCGTCGCCGCCCGTGCAAACTTGGGCCGACGACGGATTAGGTGTACGCGAGCCAAAAGGTGTAAGGTGTTACATTTCACATTCTAATTCTTACATTTAATCTTTACAATACATAATATTCAAACATTTTTTCCCTATATATGAACTTTTTCTACTCCTTTTTTTCTTTTGGCATAGTTGATGCTTGAACCATTGTGTCCTTTGTAATCTACTATTTATTCTGTTTTCTCTGTATATTTCGATTGCATGTCGTGTTTGATCTTCCTCTACTTTTATTTTTTTGACCCTTAGCTTCCCATACTCTCTTGACTGGTCTTTCGTCCATTCGCTTGAGGTTTCCATACCATCTCAGTTGGCAGTTCTCGGTCCGCTTTGCTACTGGTTGTACCTTTAACTGTTCTCTGATGGTGTCATTTCTTATGCGATCTCGTCTTGTGACTCCTAACACTCTTCCTAGGTATTTCATTTCTATACTTTGGAACTTGCTCTTTAATCTCTTCGTTAACACCCACCTTTCGTACCCAAACGTTAGTATAGGTACGAATACAGCTCTGTATCTATATACTCAGTTTTGCTTTTAGTGAAACTTTTTTAGAGGAACTTTTAGTGAAACTATTAGAGGACTCTCTTTCCCATGAAACTATTTCTGAGGCTATGGTACAAACTCGCTGAACTTACTAGACTGTCATTAATTTCTATTTCATAGTTTCCCTTGCTATCTAGACGTACTCCCAGGTATTTAAAGGTGTCAACTTGTTCTTTTGCCTTTCCATGTAGCACAATGTTTACTTTTATATGTGATTTCCAACTAACCGTGATTTTTGTTTTCTCTTCATTTATCTTGAGCTTCTTCTCTGCTAATTTCTCATTTCATATCTCTAAGTTTCTCCACAGTTCACTTTCGCTTCTCGCGAATAAAACAAGGTCGTCGGCGAACGCACATTCACTTATACGGAATGGTTCTGGGTTTCTGTACCCCACACTCAATGAAGACGTTCTTTTCCTCGTTTCTTTCATTGCTTCGTCCATAACTAGGTTGAATTGAGTTGGACTCAAGACACCTCCTTGCCGTACACCCTCCTTTACCGTAAACTCGCGGATTGCATGTTGTCTGTTACAATACTTCTACTATTTTTGTACATGCCCGTTATTGCTCTTATTAGTTTTATGTTAATTTTTCTTTTGACCAGGCTTTTTTCTATAATTGATCTTGATATTCCGTCAAATGCCTCTTCCAGGTTAAGGAAGGCTTGATATATTTCATCGTCTATATTGCTTATTCTTTGCATCATCTGTTTAATCGTAAATATATCATCCTGTGTGCCTTTCTGAAACCACTTTATGACTGTCCGAGCTGTAGTTCTAGTTCCCGACTCAGTTTTAGTTCTAAACAGCTGTCATACACTTTCGATGCTATGCTTAGCAGGGTGATTAATCGGTAGTTGTTACAGTCTCTTCTGTCTCCTTTCTTGTATATTGGCACAATGACCCCTTATCTCCCAGTCTTTTGGTACTCTGCCATCCTCCCAAGCCATATAGCCATATTTTTTATAACAAATGGACTCCTTTTAGGCCGACATTTTTCAGCATTTCTCCTGTTATATTGTCATGCCCAGCGGCCTTTAATCTTTTCAGTCTATTTATGGCATTCTTAACCTCTTCTAGTTGTATTTGCTCCCTCTGTTGTTGTATTTCTTCTATGTTGTAGGTTCTTTCGATTTTGTCCACAATAATTTCTTAGTTCATCAGATTTTCAAAGTATCTTCTCCATCTTTCTATTATTTCTTCCTTCTCCGGTAATATTGCTTCATGTTCATCCTTAATTGGCTTAATTACTTAATTCTTCTTCCAGATCTTAGATTTTTCAAAGTTTTGTAAAATAGTTTTTGGTTTGTATGAAACTAAAAGTCAGCTTCCATTTAGGTTTAACAAAATACTATAACAGAAATTCACCAATTTACTTTTTAAAACTGACACACTGATGAACCCCTAAACCGGTGGCTACGCTCATGAACTAAAGTATGCATTAGGTATTTCGATTTGAAACTGAATAGCATTTTATCTCTTCCTCCGTGAACAGTTGACTACCGGAGTATGCGGTAACAATTTTCCGTTGGAACTATTTTCACAACTGGATCGGAGTCAGACTTTCTCTTCAAAATCAAGATATTTAGTACCTACTGCCATACCAACGCATTTCTTCCATAATACTACTGTTTATTTGTTCGTTGCAGTTTAAGTAAATAGCTGATGTGAAATTTACAAAATTTGCATAATTTATTTACAATACCGAAAATTGTTAATGATCGTTTTTCATGTCGGATGGATAACATTGGATATCTGACAATAGTTTTCAATTATGATCAACTTTTCTTGATAACAATTGTCGCTATTTTTAAATATAAAGGTACTTTACTCTTGAGTAAAATTTATATTTTTGACAAAAATTTATATTTTTGATCGCTTGGGAGACTTCTTCGAGTTCAATAGTAGTATCATGATGTAGTATTATCACCAGTTTACCTAGGTCGGGTATAATATCGTCGGTAAATCGTAGGTGATTAAGACGGCTTCCATTGATATCGACCCCCTTTCGCTTCCAAGAAAGATTTTTAAATACGTTCTCCAACGCTAGAGCAAACAGTTAGGGTGACATGGTATCGCCTTGTCGGACGCCCCTCATGACGGGTATTTCTCCCATGACCTAATCCTCTTCCAGCTTGACATGCAAGGTAGCATGTTCGCAGATATATTGAATCAAGCTTGAGTATCTAGAGTCTATACGAAAACTATCTATTGTCCAAAGCACTGCCCAGGTTTCAATCCAGTGAAAGGCTTCCTGACAGTCCACAATTGCCACATGTGAGAGGAATCTCGATTAATGTGCGCACGGTTTGGAGTAAGACGATTGGATTATGATATTAAATATATATATATATATATATATATATATATATATATATATATATATATATATATATATATATATATATATATATACAGGGTTATACACCCCTCTCGAGGTTCCCTTGTTACCTCTAAGGTCCTAAAGGTCCCTAAGGTCCTTTGTTACCTCTACGAGCTCTTGAAACTCATTTCATGTGGTGAGTTACTCCAAGTTCCTCTATCCTGTTCTTACTCTGTCCAGTCGCTTGTCTTTGCCTCGACTGTTAATTTTCTCCACATGGCACGGTCTAAAATCTTGCTCGTCCATGCCACTATCGTTAGGTTCTTAATGTCCTCTGGTACCTGACCCTCCCATCTGCTTTTCGGTCTTCCTCTACCTCTGCTAATCACTGGTCTCCACATTGTAATCATCTTTACCAATCTGTTGTTTTCCATTCGATATATGTGGCCATACCAGCGGAGTCTTTGTACTTATCACCTTAACGATATCCTCTCCTTTTAGGATGGTTTGTATTTCGGAGTTCATTAGTCTTCTGTATTCCCCATCAGTGATTCTCTTCAATCCATATATTCTTCTGATAATATTTCCTTCGAAAAAAAATGATATCTGATGGTTGTATTTTAAGTATGGTAGTGTTTTGCAAATTATCAAAGAAATTTATAAAGAGTGGTTTAGCAGTTGCCGAAAATCAGTTATCATGTTCCCCGCTCATATCGTAGTTCTCAAATATTTACTGCCGAATCTGCGGATCCAAATTTAAACAAATAACGTCAAACGATGAATAAGAAAGCCTCTTTCACGGAATAATAATAATAATAATAATAATAAATGACTTTTATTTACCAATAACGTAACGTGACATATTACAAACATAAACATAAGAAAAAATAAAAAATTTAAACCACAAAACAAAACAAAAAAGTAGATACATACAACAACAAATACAAGTCAGTAACTACATTATTGGACGGAGGCGAAGTTCAGTGATGAAACTGTTCTCCCACTTAACCCCCGGATTAAATATCAACTAAAATAAATAAATTAATATATCATTCTAATATTAGGAAAAAAAAGTAAGTAAAAAAAATAAAAATAAATAAAGAAAACAATCTTGCCATATCTTGCAAATGAGAAAAATTATTGTGTGCAAAAAATAAATGTTTGTTTTATTTATAGATATATGTGTTTGTATAATTTACGTTTTGAATTATTTTAGGCTGTGACGTAACATTATTTTGTTAAGGTACCATCGACGACCTGGAAATTTGTTTTAAGCAGATTTGCTAAGCGAATTGTCAAATATTGTTTAAACCATTATTTTTAAGTGCTATTTCGCGGGTTATATATAGAATAGTTTCTATATTATAAAGAGCAAATTGATGAATAAGAAAACACATTTTACATATTTGTTTTTTTTTTGTTAATAGATAAAATTAAAAGTAGAGATTTATTTTAAAAGATTGATTATTATAATTAGTCTATTGTCTATCTGTGTAAAATTACTTAAGAACGCAACTAATGAGTCAAAATAGTGCTTGAATTTTGCTATATTTTCAATTATACTAATAGTTTTTAAAATGCATTATTTTTTTTTATAATAACATAACAAATTTAAAAATTGGTAATTATTAATTATTTAATAAAATAAAGTTATAATGACTTCGTTATTTTTTGACTTATAAGGTCATTAAGGTGACATAAAAAGATCTGGTAACATTAGTGTTATGAGTCAACTGGTTGCAAAGGGATCAGAATTTTATTAGCCCAAGATGTTGGCCGAAAATCTCGAATTACTAAAAGACAAAAAAATATTGATAATCTATGTAAAAAGCTAGTGATTCTATCAAATAGTTCCACAGACGTTCAAAAGTTCAAAATGTTTCCATGTTTTTCTTTTCTCTCACCATCAGCTGTTATCGCGACGTTGCCAAACCATCTAACATGTGAATTACTGTAGAAAAATAAGATTCGAAACAAAAAAAATTAACTTTAGTTAATTAAATAATTACATCGGGAACATCACATTGCTTTCATGTCATCGTGTTTTAATAATATCTAAGTTTGTTGTATATAGTTCTGTATTCCTAAAAGTTGGGAAATTAATATCGAACAAAATAAATAAAGACGTGACGGAAGCTTGTCGGCGATAGGAACCTGTGTATAAGATTCGAAATAATATCATTTTTGATTTTTTTTCCGGATAAACTAAACGGAGAATCACTTTCAAATTTTGAGAGGATATAATTAAACTTAAAAAAAAAACTTGAAAAATATATATTTAACATGGGATTCGCTCGAACCTCCTTAAAAAATAGCCACCACATCAGTTAATCGTGAAAATTATAATAAAAACAATTTAGTCAATTTTACATTATTCAATTATTATATGCATTAGTTAAATATTACTTAATTTATTTCATTAGTTTTTTAATTAATGGGTAAACAATTATTAGTTTATAGATTGCTCGATAATTAATGTCGTTTTTTTCTCATAAATGGCAAGAACTGCATATTTCATTTAGTAGCAATTGCTTGGCTTACATTATTTTTTATAGAATTGAAAGTAGTAGATTATCACTACGATATCTTCAAATCTGTCAGTAGCTGGAATCACACGGATATCTTCTGTTACTCTTTGGCACACCCCGCTCAAGATGCGTGGAATGAGGCGTTAGCTGCGTCAAAGCACGTAACGAGAACGGTCAAGACCAATTTTTGTCAGGGGCTGAAGGCCAACAGATATTATGAAAGAGTAAAGAAAATAAAGTTAAAATTTGTGTAATTACTACCTTAGAGTCGAAGATAAGAAAATCTCGTCGGCTCCTCATCCAACGGTAACTCTTATCTGAAGGCAAACTGACAGATAGCGTAAATCAATAAACAAACAATTGATTCCGGTTTGAAATCTATTGTCCGATTAATTAATTAATTAATCTATTATTTTTTTCTAATACTTGCTTTGACGCAGCGACCGGCTCTCACCACGCATCTTGAGCGGGGTAAGCCAAAGAGTAACAGAAAATATCCGTGTAATTCCAGCTACTCACAGATTTGAAGATATCGTAGTGATAATCTCCTACTTTCAATTCTATTATTAATTTGGTTCATACCATGACATCTCATTTTAAACTTTATTATTTTCTATTACTCATGCGTGCGAAGTACTTCCTGACGCACGTTTTTTAATATAAGAAATTCGCATTTCCACTTTCCATTGTCTTTCCATATTTTCCACTTTCCATTGTCTTTCCACATAACCTGGGTAACGCACGCAAATATTCATTATCGCTACGTTACATTCGAGAAAAACTAATAAATAAATATAAAATGAGCAGAATCAAAACCTCGATATTAAAAAAGTGACGTGAAGTGTCAATATTTTTTTTTCATTCCAAAATAATAATAAAACTTAAAGAAATCGTTTTAAAACGAGTGTAAATTCTATGGTAACACCGGAGACTGAGGGGAGTTCTTATGACGAATCCACCGGAGACAATTGAAAAAGCAAATTCTTCATTTTGGATTTCAATTTTTTTGGATAGTCACTGGATCCCAAACTTGTAAGATACATCTCCTCGCACGAGTTATAAAAAATATTGTTTGTAACACGTGCGGATCTCTAGGGCGTCCTCTCGAGCGAATGTGTACACACATTTCGCTCTCGCGTGAAATTGACAACTTTCCGCCCTAGTTACAAATATATTAATATACTATTTTAATGGTTAGACTTTAGACTATCTTTAGTCAAAAACTGAGCGTCATTAATAAAAAACAAGTTGGTTAAAAAATTAACAAGGCTGTTAAGACAAAAGGCTGTTAAAAATGTGTTGCACCAATTCTTCGCTTAAAAAAACCAAAGCTTCTTCGAACGTGGAATTTTTCAACTTACCGGAAGATGGCAAAAGGTCATCCAACAATATGGTCAATATATCATTGATTAATGTTTGTGTTTAATATAAATAAATCCATTTTGAAAAATATGAAAAAAACGACATTATTTATCGAACAACCCAATATATTGTACTAAATTAGTCCCAATATATTATACTAAAACTGATTTGGAGAGAGAGGAAATATATTTATTATATATTTTATACAAAGGGCTATCGACTGATTTTGATAATGTGTCAAGTTTTCAAAAATTGAAAAATTGAGAAAAATTGGCATTAATTGCTACTAGTATTTAGTAGGTGCGATTTATATTTTTCCCTTTTCCCAAAAAAAATCTCCCCATTCTCCGTCAAAACGAAAAATTATCATTCCCAAGAGCGCCCTGCTACCTTTTCCACTTGCAGAAAGCTAAATAAGCCTATATCACCAGGCAACAACTTATACCACGCGGAAAATTTTTGGGGACACAGCAGACATACTGACAACTATCTGCTATATTTGCCGACCGCTGGTCTAGATATAAACGTAGGAAAAAACACATTGAAGGTCATCAGCAATTAAGCCTTGCCACAATAACTACTTTTAGTGAATCACAAACCCATAGAAAGAGTTAACAAATAAATATCGGTTCCGCCAAAAGTATTGCACCAAGCGATGTAAAATTAATACACGTACCATTTAAGAAATGATATTTCAACGTTGCTCTAACCAGAAAGCTCCAAGATTTCGGACATATCATAAACCTAGGAATAAACCTAGATATCAACTATTGCTGCAAGGAAAAGTGCCAGGGAAGAGCAAAGTAGGCAGAAGAAGAACATCATGGCTGAAGAATTTATGAACATGATTCTCAATGTCATATACAGAGCCGCAGTCAACAAAATCAAAATAACTAACATGACCGTCAACATCCGGACCGGATAGGATATATAAGATATATAAGTAGTATTCTGAATCTACTACTATTCTGAACATTTAGAATTATGAACATCCTATCAGTGACAGACACTTATTTATACGAATCGCTAATATTCTTATTCAAGAAGAAAGAACTTTTCGAAAGATATCGAATTCAGTCACATCAGAAACATCAGAAAAAAACCTTATCTTCAGAATACCGGCACAACCCAACGAAGCCGGAAAGTACCCAACATCCAACCATACAGAATACCGAGTTATTTAACAATCCTCCACAGCATTTAAAACGAATCAGTTAAATAATAGACTTCAAGAAGGAACTCCATTATCCTCCTAAATATAGAATCTCATTTTCAAATAATAAAACATATTGTTTGAATTTGAACTGTATAACCAAGAGTGGGAACGGAACCGAAGCAGTGCAAATCAATTCGGCATGGAGTCGATTAGTTTTTTTGTCATTTTTTTTTATCTAAATACATACTTTGTAAGTTTTTTATCTAAATACGCAAAGTTTAGAGCTGGCATGAGCTGCCTGCAGCCCGTAGGCTACTTATAACGCCAGTGACGGCTTCCCTGCTCTGAATTTTAATAAACGTGACTAATATGATAATTTAGCCCTAATAATAATGGTAATTTAACCCTAGTTACCCCTAACTAAAAAAATGTTACTCCTGTCTGGTTTAGAAGAAATTAGTTACATTTATTATATATAACTATTCTCTGTTCTAAAACCATGAGAGTGTTCTATAATCATTTCACTAGTCGGGTATCGGGGTATGGCCTCGGTAGCGCGTACAAAATGGTTATAATGTCATAATAACGATAAATTTGTTCATTCGTACTTCAACATTTTATTTAGAGTATTATGTTTAATTAATTTGGGTTTTATTAATCAGAAATGAATATATTCGAAGAATTATTGTTAGATGGTGACGTAATTGCGGAAAGATAACTACTCCCGCAGTAATCAAGAGATTTCTAGAAAAAAATGTACAATAAGTTTTGTGATTCGTGATCAAAAAAGAACAAGAAAATCATCGTAGTCAACATATAGGCTTATGATATCGGAGCCCGTAAGTAGGGCTTTCAATACCGGAATCCCGGGATCCCGAAAACCGGGATTTTAGTCTATTTTTTCCGGTATTAGAAAATCGGTATTACAAAAAAAATATCGGTATTTCGGTATTTGTATTATTTTATATTAGTTTCAACTTATATTTCAATTACCAGAACAGAATAAGAACAAGAAAAAAAAAATCGTATTTATACCTCTTCAATGCATAGTGAATTTAGTCACTGAATTTCGTTATAAAAAACTTGCTTTTCTGTTTACATCTCTCATCTCACACGCACTCGATTAACAACACATACATAAAACCTATATTTCTGAATTTATTATTTGCTGTAGACTGTAATGTTTGTTGTTTGAAACCGTAAGTTATTTTATTGTACATCAAATTTTTTATAATAATTTTATTAAGTTTTTGATAGACATATCCGATACGCGGCCTATCGCAAGCCATCTTCAAACACAAAAAGGACAACGATGCATCTTCGGTTTGGCAGTATGTTTTATATGAAACAAATGGTCTTCTAGCCAGGTGTAAAGAGTGTTCAAAGGAAATAAAATGTGGTGGTGGATCTACTAGTGGACTACATACTCATTTAAAGACAATGCATGGAATAAATCTAAGAAAAAGAAGTGAGGTAACTTTGAATGCAAACAATGATCAAGATTAACGAAGCCAGTCTAAAAAACCTAATTTAATAACAAGTTATTTAAAGCATTAGCTCGAATGGCAACTCGAGGCGGCTTATCATTTATAATTTTGAAAACATCTATTGATACTAGAGAAGGATTAATTGCTCGTGGTTTTAAAGATGTTCCAAACTCAGCAAATACAATAAGAAATATTATACTCGAATATAATAAAACTATTTGAATTACCATAAAAGATGAAATAGCTCAGCTTAAATCTAAAGGCAAACAATTCAGTGTAACATTTGATGAATGGACATCGATTCGCAATCGACGTATAAAATATACAATATTACAATCTAAATATAAATATGCATACTGCTGAAGAATTATTGGAAAGATATCTGACCAATACATTAAGGACTGGCTCGAACTTTGCTTTTCAGGACCATGACAAATTAAAACTGCAACTTCAATCAGCAATCCAACAAAAACTTTCAGTTCAACCTAAAATTGCAAAGGGGTAAAGGGTGGAACCAATTATAAAAGACGAAATTGCTATTTTGTGGAAAAACAGGAGTGAGAGGAAAATATTTGCAACTGACGTTAGACCATTTAAGTACAATTGCACCAACAAGTGTAGAATCGGAAAAGGCGTTTTCTTCAGCAAGTCACTTATGTGTAAAGATTCGGTCCACTCTGAACGGCGAAACAATTGATTGTTTATATTTTTACGTGCATATTTTAATAAAAGAAACTCAAATTGCGAAATGTAGTAATATTTTTATGACACCTTTGTTCCAAATGTTTGCTACAAATAATTTGTTTTTTTATATACAGAAGGAGTAAAAAAAATTTCGTTTAAGTATTTTTTTGTATAGTTTATAACTAAAGAAATATATATTTTTTCTTTTTAATAAATTACCATTATCATTAATATTCATAAAAATATGTCGAAAATATTTTTTTCTAGTAATACCGGTATCAATACCGGTATTCCGGTTTTGAAAACAAATAATACCAAAATACCGGTTTTAATTTTTGCTCCGGTATTGGAAGCCATACCCGTAAGTGATTTATCTTGATGCGTTGCCATCGATACTTTTTTATTCCGATATTTGTTTCCGATTATATATATTTTTTTCTTCTCGTTTGGGCCTACTAAGGACCACGGGACTCGTTTTGAGTCTTTATATGCGTCTGCTGTTTCTTCTTAGCCCAGCAAGCTTTCATTTTCTGGCTGTGAGCAAGCTTCCTCTCCTCTGGCCACTTTGGTCTGTTGGTTGCTGTGCTATTTTGCTGGTAAGGGTCACTGGGACTACTCCTTTTCGCATGGACTGACGGAGTTTGGACCGATAAACCATAGGGTTTCTGGTGGAATTTTAAGTTACTCCAGGTCTGATTTCACTGTGGTGATTCATTTGTTTTTGGAGTCTTTCCCTCTACCTGCCGTGGCGAAGATCCTGTTCTTGAGTCTGCGGGGGCTCAAGCGGGTTAAATGTCCATAGAACCTTTTCCTCATAGAACTTGATTATGTCTTCTTGCAGGTGGTACAGCTCACTATTCTGCCTGTGCGCCAGGATTAGCCTTAGTATTCTCCTCAGGGTTTTCCATTTTTTAAGCTCTAGTTTCCTGAGTGGACCTTTCCTGTTCATCAAGAGGCATTCTGAAGCATAGAGAACGGAGGGTCTTACTACTAAGTTGTAATGCTTAAGTTTCTTGGAAAGATGTTTGGAAATGTAAATTCTCTTGCAAGAGTGGTAGACCCTCTCCAACTTGGTACATCTGGTATTTATAGCCAAGTTCTTTTCCTATATTATCCCCTATTGCCTCTCCTATTATATATCTCCTATTATTTAAAAAAATATCTTTTTCATTAATGTGGATATTTTATTTGTTTGTTACCATCAAAATTTATTTCAAACCGCAACATAAATTAATTATATTAAAAAATAACAATATACGACGATAAAAAAAGGTCATTTATATAAAAACAACCACTGACAAACAAGAACTGTTGAATATTGAATCAATATTGTAGAAAAACAAGTATTAATTATTATCGCTGAAAACACGAAACACAGAATATTTGAGGAATATAGAGTAGTTTAATTAAAGGAATAGGCAGTGTGAATATTAATCAAGGCTTAAAACTAAAAATAAAAGTGAAAGAAAATGCTTGTTTGTAATTTGTTTTGATCAAATATTTTTTTTTTTTAAAAGAAAATCATATTTGAATTTGAACAATTATTTTTTTATTGTAATGAAATTTAGAAGTTCTCCTCGACGTGGCATTTGGTATAAAACATTTTTGAATACTGTAATACCTTAATTTAACAATACCTAGAGAAAAACGGAAATTGGATTATATTTTATTTTATTCGGATATTGTAAACATTTTAATTCAAATGTGAATTTTTAATGATAAATTTCGTACTGAATTGCTCATAAATTGGAAAGTTTTTAATCAACTAAAAATTCCCTACGCCAATCGGGTAAAAAATAGTTTTTCATCACAACACCTTTTAAGATAAAAACCCTTTAAAGATCTACTTTACAGTTACTCACAAGAGTATTCATACACCAAGAAATTTTGTGATATGAACAAAGTTTATTTATTTAAGTTGACTAAAATAGTTAAAAAAAGCTTTATCATTATGTACTGATTCTTAATAAAAATTAATGATTTATAATAACACTTAATTCACTTATGTAAAAATAACAATTTTACAATAAAACTTTTACAATAAAACTTAGCTCACAAAAGTATTCATACAATTAAGTACTTTTAACAAAATAACTATTTAAAGAATTCTGATATTTCGTTGGCCCACCTTTAGCAGCAATAACTGCACTGAGATGTCTGTGCATTGATAAAATCGAACTTTCTGCTACCGAAGGTGGAATTTCATGCCATGTCTTCTCCAGATCTTCTTTTAAAGATCTTGTATTGGTAATTTAAGAACAAGCTTCTGGTAAACGAATACGCCGGTCAAATTCCTCCCATAGATGTTCAATTGGGTTCAAGTCAGGCGACTAGGGTGGGTGGTTCAGCTGTTTTTGTACATTGTACAATAATCAGCAGCGCAGACGTGGGGTCAGATCATCTACTAGTAATAGCTAAGCTAAACCTTAGAATAGTAGGAGGAAAGAAAAAGCATATAGCCAGGAAGAGATGGAATACCGAAAGGATAATTGGAAATAAGCAGCAGTATGAAGAGGAGGTAACAAATCTTATATCAAAAAAGGCGGAAAAGGAAAATATTGACGAAGAATGGCGTAACATAAAAATAGTCATGGAAGAAGCCGCTAGAAAAGTCCTAGGAATAAAAACTATAGAAAAAGAGAAGGTATGGCTCAACGAGGACTGTAAGGGATTGCTACAGAAGAAGAAATCCGCGAGAATAACATGGTTAAGAACAGGAAACGGGAAAGACTACATGAAATACCAGACAATCAGGAAAGAATGCACGAAATTAATAAAAACAAAGAAGACAAGATGGTTGGAGGAAGTAATAAGCATAATCGAGAAGGAGAATAAAAATAACACAAAACTTTACAAATACATAAATCATGAAACAAAACATGAAAAGAACGACAACAAACATAAGTAGCACAGAATGGAGAAATCATTTTAAGAAGCTCTTAACTGACGAAAATGCAGGAAGTGACAGTGTAAAAGAAAAAAACCCAGGTAAAAACGCAACAGAGATTGATACGGCCACTCTCACGGAAGAAGAATTTAAGGAAGTAATAGCACAGCTCAAAAGGAACAAAGCAGAGGGAAGCGATGGTATTGTCAACGAGGTGGTAAAACACGGAGAGGACCAACTAAAGCAAAGAATAGTCAAACTACTATCACAAGTCTGGGAAAAAGAAAGGATGCCTTCGGACTGGGAAAAAGGGACAATAGTACCAATACATAAGAAGGGGAACCCGAACGTATGCTCAAATTATAGGGGAATCGCCCTGCTGAACGCAGTATAAAAGATCCTAACCACTTTAATAAACAAAAAACTTATAAAATATACAGATACACAAATGGAAGACTACCAACACGGCTTCAGAAGGGGAAGATCGACCATCGACGCGGTGCACATAGTGAACCAGTTAAATGAAAAGTGCTACGAACATGGCACAGGTCTACAAATAACGTTCATTGACTTTAAACAAGGATTTGACAGCCTAAAGCGTGATCAAGCAATAAAAGCCATGAAAGACACAAATATCCCAGACAAACTTGTGAGGCTAACAGAAATGACAATGAGGAACTCAAAAGCAGAGATAATTACACAGGAGGGCACAACCGAAGCTGTCGAAATCAATCTAGGCGTACGACAGGGTGACGGGTTATCAACGACATTATTCATTCTAGTATTGGATGCTGCAATTAGAGAGTGTTTTTTCAAAGGAACTTTGATTAATAAAATGATACAGGTTGTTGCCTACGCAGATGATATCACAATGCTGGCCAGAGACAGGAGAAGCATGGAGGAAGCAATTCGAAAACTCGAACATGAGACAAAGAAAAGAGGCCTAAAAATAAACCAGGAAAAAGCAAGTTCATGGAGGTAAACAGTGAAAACAAGACCACAACTAACAAACAAGTGCACATAGGAAATTTCGAGTTCGAAATAGTAGACCACTTCCAATACCTAGGAATAATAATAAACAACAAAAGTGACCGAAGGATAGAGATAAACCATAGAGTGCAGGCGGGATATAGAGCGTACTACAAATACAAGCTCATCATGAAAAGCAAGAGTATAAGCACAAATACAAAAATGAAGCTATACAAAACAGCAATTAGACCGGTAGTGACTTATGGGGCAGAGACGATGAACCTAACAAACGTAGAACAGGGAAAGCTAAGAATCTTCGAAAGAAATATTATTAGAAGGATATATGGACTAAAGAGAATCACTAATGGGGAACACAGAAGACTAATGAACTCCGAAATACAAACCATCCTAAAAGGAGAAGATATCGTTAAGGTGAGAAAAGTACAAGGACTCCGCTGGTATGACCACATATATCGAATGGAAAACAACAGAGTGGTAAAGGTGATTACAATGTGGAGACCAGTGATTAGCAGAGGTAGAGGAAGACCGAAAAGCAGATGGGAGGATCAGGTACTAGAAGACATGAAGAACCTAAAGATGAAGGCATGGAGGAGCAAGATTTTAGACCGAGCCACGTGGAGGAAATTAACAGAGGAGGCAAAGACAAGCGACTGGACAGAGTAAGAACAGGACAGAGGAACGTGGAGTAACTCACCACTTGAAATGAGTTTCAAGAGCTCGTAGAGGTAACGAGTGTATATATATATATATATATATATATATATATATATATATATATATATATATATATATCTATATATATATATATATTGCAACCCGTGTATATATATATATATATATATATATATATATATATATATATATATATATATATATATATATATATAAAGAGTGGGGGTAATAACAATCGTTATTAGTTAAAAAGTAAATTTTATAAAAATTACTACGCAAACGGTAGAATTCGGGTGATACGATTCAAAGAAAAAACTCAAATTCTTCTTAAGTCGACGTTTCGATTTATTTATTAAATCTTTTTCAAGACCTACAAAATTATTACAGAAAATTACAAAAAAAAACAGTGAAAGATGTTATTGATTACTTACAAAGAAGGTAATGAACAATTAATTAAGATGTGTAACATCATATATATATATATATATATATATATATATATATATATATATATATAAAATAATCAGAGCTTTACTTTAATATTGTTATGCTTGTGATCGTCCTGATTGAACACCCAATCATTCCCAAGGGCTAAACCCTGAACACTTGTTAATACATTTTGTTGTAAAATATCTAGATGTTTCCTATGATCTATGATAGCTTCAGTGGAAGCCAAATTTCCAAACCCACTCGTCGCCATGGCACCCCAAACTAGAAGCATGTTTGACTGTTGGGATCAGATTTTCCTTTTTAATTCCGTATTAGCTTTACGCAATTTTTATAATTCCATAAATCGAGAACTTGCTTTCGTCAGTACATAGAAAACGTTTCCAGAACTAAACGTTTTGATTTTCATATTTAAGGGCAAACGATAAACGTTTCTCGGCATTTATTTTTTAAATAATTTGTTTTCGTCGTAGCCTTCACAACTTCACGACCGTCACAGCCTTCAGAACGTGATATTCTACGAACAGTTTCGGGATGACCTCTTCTAACAACGTAATACAAGTTCGGCGGTAAAAGATGATGGGTGCACTCTTTAATGGGTTTGCCTTGTTTAATAATGTTTAATAATGATCGAACATCTCTTCCATTATACACTTTCCTCGTCCGCATCGACTTCTATTTCTTGTCGTACTTGTTTGTTCCCACTTTTTATAATTGATTGGACTGTTGCACGTGATTTATTTACAATTTTGGCAATTTCGTAGTAGCGCTTTTCCTCATTTCTGGATTTAATTATTACATTTCTTAAATCTACCCTTGTTTCTTATTGTTTTTGAACAATATTGCAAAAATTATATACTAATTATTTAAAACTTCGCCGTAATTCTGCGACATCAGCTCCGGAAAGTTGCAAGCAACTATTTGAGGAATTGCGTTAATTGTGCAACTATTGCATTCAAATGTTATGGAATTTATAGATCTTGAACTGAATTCAGCGTTAATGTCAACATCACAGGAACTTGTTGACAGTCGCAGTTTCTTGGCCGATACGCTATATATATGAGAGGTACGCTATATATATATATATATATATATATATATATATATATATATATATATATATATATATATATATATATATATATATATATATATATATATATGTATATATTAATAACGATGAATATTTGATTTTATAATATTTTCTAGGCTGCACATTGCAGAAAAGAAAGGGACCGGCACAGTGGTCTGAATCGAAAAAAAGTTACAATAAAACTGATAGAGGCAATATGAGTTTATTTTTAAAGAATGTTATTCTAAAGAAAAAGTGGAAGAATATCTTTTATCCCTGAGACGCGTCGCACATTCAAAGTTACTCTTGTCAGCGTAGCACGAATCAGCACGTGTAGCGGCTCCGAAATATTAAGTACTGTTAATTCAATTGCGTTTAACTTTTTAGTCGAGTCAACTTTTTTAATTCTGTTTGATGGAAGGTGTTATGGAAGGCATGTAGAATATTTAGATATATAACATTTTCATTAATTTATACTCGCGTGTGTTAGAAATTATTTAAAAAATGAATAGCGAAATAGCGTAAATTAGCGAAAAAGTTATCTATGGGGGGTTCAAGAAGTTGAGACATTGAGCGTATAGATTACGATTTATTGTAATAGAATTTGGAAAAAATGGTGCCCATCTCTACCCCTATTTTTTTGAAATTAGAAATACGGCGCGGCACCGAAATTCTAATACGGCGCGGCGCGGCGCCGTGCAGCTGATTTGTTAGTTTAGGGCCGATATGGGCAACCTACGGCCCTCGGACCAACTGCGGCCCGAGAAAGTAATTAATGCGATCCGCGAAAATATGTTTTAAGTACATAAGAATTGGCTCGGATATCGTAGAACTCAACTTATAATAACTTTTATAACTTTTAATAACTTTTAACTAACTTTTAATTTTAGTATCGATTCTTGAGACAAATTGGCAAATTCTTAAAAATATTCAAAAAGTTAAAATGCTTGATTTTCAGCATTTGCGATATTTCAACGACTTTTGAGGATTTGGAAAATTGCTGACTTTCGTAAAGGGCTGACTTTCATTGGCTTGATGCAAACACTAATGCGCTCAAACAACTGAATCCGCACGCTTGCATCGCAGATGCGTGCAGTTTTGAGAGTTATTTCTGCTTGTAGCTTTTCTTACTGTTGCCAGTGACAGTCATACGTATTAAAACACGTTGAATAGGATGGTTTCGTCTAACAAGCAAAGAAAGGTAGATCAAGAAAGACGCGTTTTTAATGAGAATTTGAACTTCGATTATTTCATGACTGAGAGAAATGTTAAACCAACTTGTTTAAATTGTTTGGATGTAATAACTGTTAATAAGGAATATAATATTAAAAGACACTACAATACAGTAGCAGTAAAAAAAAGTAAAAAAGAAAAAAAAATATTTAGTAAACAACAATTGCTATTTATAATGTCCAATACAGATTCAGAAGATGCTGTGAAAGTAAGTAACTTCATTGCAGCAAAAATCGCAAAGAACTCAAAACTCTTTTCTGAAGGAGAATTTATAAAAAGATTGCATATTACCTGCAGTAGAAGCAATGTGTCCGGAAAATTAAAAGAAATTTGTAAATGTGAGTTTGTCACGTCGAAAAGTAACCAGAAGCATTGATGAAATTTTAACCAATATAAATGAATCCCTCCGGCAGAAAATCTCAAATTTTGATTATTATTCCTTGGGTTTTGATGAAAGTATTGATCTGGTAAATTCTGCACACTTATCAATTTTTATAAGAGACATAAATTCAAAATTTAACATAACAGAAGAGACTACAGACTGCAGCAACGAGGACGTATACCAGTTCTATAAGGAAATATCAGATATCGTCAAAACCTTGCCACAGCATGATATAAACATTATTATGGTTGATTTCAACGCCAAGCTTGGAAAGCAAACAACTGGAGAACACATTGGAGACTTTGGACTGGGTGAGAGAAACGAACGTGGTCATACTCTGAGTACATTCGCAGCGGAACATGATCTGATTGTAACCAATACTTACTTTTTTTCAACACCATCCTAGAAGATTGGGAACGTAGGGAAGTCGAAGGATTGAAAAAGTAGGAATCAAATAGACTTCGTGCTCATTAATAAGAGATTTAGAAACAGCATCAGAAATATAAAAACCTATCCAGGAGCGGATGTACGATCGTATTATAACCCGGTGATAGAAAAAATTGGAATCAGGTTGAAAAGAGTAGAGAAAAAACATGTAAGGAGGATATGATTTCAGAAGACTAAAAGCCACAGCCACAAACAAATTGGTAAAAAGTGAACTTTCGACAGAGACTAAAAAGCAGGAAAACGATGGAGATGTGGAGGAATATCTTAAAGTGCTTCTACACAAAGTCAAACGAAAAGTACTTAAAGCCTAGCAAACAGATGAAAAAATTTTGGATGACAGACGAGATCCTGGAACTGATCGAAAGAAGGAGATTGTTTAAGAATAAAACTAGAGAATACATGAACATACAGAGAGAAATAAGGGCGAAAATAAGAACAGCTAAAGAAAACGAGAAACTGGAAAAATGTGTGGAAATCGAAGAATGCCAGGTCAATTTTGACAGCTTTAATCTTTACAAGAAGGTAAAGGAAATGGCGGGAACAGTTAAGAGAAGAACAGTTAATAATTGAATGAGATAACCAAGGCCGAGTTATAGCAAGAAGTCGGAAATTAAACAAACCTGGGAGGAATGCATTAAAGAACTGTTCGATGACGTGAGAACGGTGCCACCCAATATTGATAAAACAATGGTCCCCCAATCTTAGAAGGAGAAGTAGACAGCTTCGAAAAATTCTAAAGAGCAAAAGGCCTTGGGTCCCGATGGAAATCCAGCTGAAATATTAAAGTTGATCGAGGGGAAGGATCTAAGGAGGCTTACAAAAGTGTTCAATGTGATCTATGATACGGGCGTCATACCCACGGAATGGCTGAAATCTGAATTTGTTACCCTCCCCAAAAAGCCTAATGCTAGAAAATGTAGCGAGTTTCGTACAATAAGTTTGATGAGCCATCTACTAAAGATATTCCTGAAGATAATTCACAGTAGAATATTTAGGGACAAGAGAGGCTCTATTTTCGATCCAGCTGTTGTTTCAGCGATGGAGATATGTAATCTACGATGTGTACGAATGCCTCGTGGATTATAACGAGGCGTTGGATCAAGTTCAACACACGAAAATGATGGAAGTTCTGCAAAAATCTGGCCATAAATGTCTACTGGAATCAGAGGGCTTGTGTCGGGGTAGACAGAGAGATAACGGAAGAGATACAAATATTACATGATGTAAGGCAGGGAGACATACTATCTCCTGTAATTTTCCTGTAATCTGTACTCGGAATACATCTACAAAAAAGCCCTGCCTGATATTGATGCTGGAATCCTGCTAAATGTAGAATGATTGAATAACATAAGGTATGCAGATGATGCCGTTATTTTTACAGACAACCTAGCTTATTTACAACTCCTAATGGACAGTGTTATACATCATACAGTCGACAATATGGTTGGGGAATAAACACCAACAAGACAAAGCTCATGATAATCAGTAGATTAGACCAAAACACCCGCGGTATTTTATTAGTAGACGGGTCTCCTTTAGAAAAAGTCAACAAATACACATACCTACTTGGGCACGAACATAAATGATAACTGGGGTCATTCTGTGGAGATCAGAACGCGTATTGAAAAAGCCAGAACGGCATTTATCAGTATGAAGAAAGTCTTTGCCAGCCACGACTTACAGCTGTCAACGAAAATGCGCCTAGTACGATGCTACGTGTTTTCGATTGCACCCTTTTTTATGGGGTCGAACACTTTACGCTTACGGAGGCCTCCTCCAAAAAACTTGAGGCATTTGAAATGTGGCTGTACCGAAGAAACCAACGAATAGCTTGGACAGAGAGAATAGCCAATACGGTGGTGTTGAGAAGGATGGGAATGGAAAATGAAGTCCTGAATACAGTTAAGACTCGAAAGCTACAATATCTTGGACATATAATGCGTAACGAGAGCCGATATGTCCTTTTGCAGAAGATGCTCCGAGACAAGGTATATGGAGCTAGAAGTGTGGGCAGTAGGAGAATATCGTGGTGGAAAAATTTAAGAACGGGCTTGAACCAATCAACCACTCAGCTTTTCCGCGCTGCTGTTAACAAAGTTCGAATAGCCAAAATGATAGCCAACATCCGGAACGGATAGGCACTCTAAGAAGAAGGTCTCATGCGATAAGATATGGGTGAAAATTTATTTAAGGAAAAATTCATTTTTCATTGCATTATCCACCAAGAAAGTCTGTGTGCAAAAATACTCAAAATGGAAGACTTGATTAAAGTTGTACTATAGAGTATCAATTCTATCTAGTCCAAAAAATCATCAATTATTCATCGAGAATTTAAGGAACTTCTTGAAAATATCGAATCTGAATATTCGGATATAATTTATTACTGTGAAGTTCTCTGGCTTTCCAAAGGAGCTATGTTGAAAACGACTTTTTAATTAAAAGAAGAAATTAAAATATTCATGAAAGTCAAGGAAATACCGTTGACCGAATTGAGTGACGACGAATGGCTGTGTAAATTAGGATTCTCAGCTGACATTACCACACATTTAAATGAATTGAATATAAAATTGCAAAAGCAAAACCAAATTGTGACTGAATTTAGTATTATTATTAAATTGGTTCAGCTATAATTGTAATTTCAAGAACTTTCCAACTTTTGGCAATTTATTCCTAGAAACACATGATAAAGAACAATTCATCACCATTTAACAAAAACTGTACGATGATATTTTTTGATATTTTTGTATTGCTGTTTTCTATTCCTGATACTAACTTTACTTATACTTATAGATGTGAACAGTTTTTTCTCAAGAATGGCCTTTACGAAATCTACAAATAAGTCTCGCATCACTGATATAAATTTGTAACACTTCTTCGCGTTGCTACTACTGAGATTGATATTGATATGAAACGTTTATTGAAAAATAAACAATTTCAACAACCTCATTGAAGAATAATAATGTAACTGTTTCTACATTAACCTGTTTATTTTTGACATTAATTGTGTTTTAGAAAGTTTATTAATATAATAAAGTAAATAAATAAAGGAAAATATTTTTTTATAAAAATATATCCATTCTGAAACCTGATCCTTCACTGTTGATCCGCGAAATTCGTTCCTAGTCTTAAAAAAAGCCTAGAATTTATTTAACCAGCTGGTGTGAACTCTGACTGGCCCATCACCTAAAAAGGTTGCTTACCCCTGGTTTAAGGTCTAAGCAGAGGCTGAGTCAACAGTTAGGTAGTCCCGCACGGTAAACTTGCTATCGCAAGATATTTTTTATAAATTTCATATATATATATATATATATATATATATATATATATATATATATATATATATATATATATATATATATATATATATATATATATATATATAGTTATTTAACTTCAAATTAAACCTTTTTAAATTCAATTTAAACTTTTATTAATTTTAGTTATTAATAGTAAAATATTAATTAATATAGAAACAACAAATTAATTAACAAAAATTATAAAGAAAACAAGTATAAAAATTATAAAAATAATGTGTCGGTTGTCCTGCTACAGCCAATGGTAATTTAATCGACATATCTACATAATATTTATTACAATCAGCAGAAGTAACAGTGGCCACGGATTCCTCAACAATAATAAACAAATTTAGATAATTTTCTGGTTCCGCAGCAAATTTCTTGCAGCTAATTTAACATTTGAAGAAACTTTTTGCAGATTTTTGAAGATGAAGTACCAGTTAGTCGTGAAATAACCGTAAAGGTAACTATTCTAAAACAAGTTTAGACAAAAAGGATATTTTTATAAAATGTTATGAAGAAGGTAAAACAATTGGAGAATCAGCAGAAATAGCAGGTATTAATAAAAACGCCGCTAAATACCGGTGTGAAACTGGCAATAACTTTCAGCAATAAAAATTTTGCGTAAAATTTTTATTTCAAAAGGTTATAACTTTCTTATTGATAGGGATTTTTCAAAATTTTCTTCACAGAACTGTTGCACAGTAAGTCACCTCATAAAATATTCCAATGTTGAAAATTACTACCTCTTTTGGATTTTTCTATTAAATGGCAACTGCGTGGAATCCACTTTTTTAAATAATCGCTGTGCGCTTATTATTAGGAATTTTGGAAAAATTTCTGCTTAAGAAATGAAGGTAATACTGTGGCCTAACAGATGGTGGAAATTATGTTGGAAAATTTTGGAAAATAATACACTTTGACGTTCCGCGTTTAAGAAGTGAGTAAATGTGAATATTTGTTGATCTTTAATATGATTATTATACCTACGTGTAAAAAGAAAATTAAATTTTGTTGGAATATTTTATGAGGTGACTTACTGTGCAACAGTTCTGTGAAGAAAATTTTGAAAAATCCCTATCAATAAGAAAGTTATAGCCTTTTGAAATAAAAATTTTACGCAAAATTTTTATTGCTGTTATTGCCAGTTTCACACCGGTCCGCTAAATATATAATTAGACGTTATAAGAAGAATGGATATGAGGTGGTTAGACGAAATCGTGGTAGTAGGGAAAGATCCTTCGTTCTATTCCCTCCTCACTCCTAGTCCCCCACTACTACCCCCCACTACTACCCCACCACTACCCCCACCCCTAGACCCCGCCCCAGACCACCCCCCACCGCTAGCTCCACCCCTAGACCCCGCCTCAGACCACCCACCCCACCCCTCGACCCCGCCCCAGACCATGCCCCACAACCCCCCACTTTCACCATAAAACTCCACCTCCAACCCCCCAGACCCCACTTCCAACCCCCAGACCCCGCCCATTAGTTCCCACTTCCAACCCCAGACCCCGCACCCCTGCCCCAGCCCCCACTTCCAACCCCAAGACCCAGCCCCCACTTCCAACCGCTAGACCCCACCCCCAACCCCCCAGACCATGACCCGCAATTCCACCACCCAAACTCCACCCTAACAAACTATAATCTAATAATAAATAATAGTTTCCAAGAGAATGAAAGGTTGTAAAATAAAGAAAACTACACATCAAATTTATGGTTTTATTAAATTCTAATAATAATACATTAAATTAATTTTCGAACTATTCCCGACAATGAGGTGTATTCAACGGCAGCTTCACACAAAATAAGGCAATAGGCTCGAGTGTTTGGCTTGAATGCTTGCGTAGCTTCAAATTCAATTTTTAAATCAACAGTTGATTTAATACTCTCATTTTGTTTAGATACATCAAACACAAAAAGAATATGATCCTTGAATTTAATCATATGTAATATCGGTTCATTTCCGCGATCATAGTAACTGCTTTGGAAAGTGACATACATGTAATAGAGTTGTGCATAATCACCACTATCCATATTAAGATTTAAGTTTTCATATGGATATGAATCCGAGTTTAGGTCAATTTTCATATTCCGCAGCGATGCATTATCAAATTCGGATGCGTTTTTTGCATGGGTGTCCCTTCGCCCCTCTTGCAGTGCAATTATAACATATCGAGGCTTCTCCAGAGCTGTAGATGTTTTTACAGTCCAAATATCTCTATCGGTATTTTTTAAAGCAGGTAGTTCATTCAACTCCCACCTACGAAACGGTATTAATATCGGCTTATCTTCTTCGAGTGTGTCCAATACATTCAATCGAGCTTCGTCGTTGAGTTGGATATGGGGAATTCGCCAGTAAATTTGATCAATATTGAATCTTATATTTGCATCTCCTTTGTAGCAGTTCACATCAGTTCTAGCTCGTAGTGGAATTAATTCCTGCTTTACATTAATTAACATTTTTGTATAATCCTCAGCAAAACCCAATAAATATTTCAATGTAATTAAAGCATATAACTTTCTGTTATTATCAAAGTATGTAGCATTTGTAGCATTTTCAGCCCAGCCGCAAAGGTCGAGTATATGCTGATCTCGCTTGGTATTGGAGAGTAATCCTTTCATCGTGCTTGTAATTCCGACATCTCGATTCTTATCTACTTCAACTCCATTCAATTCATAGCGAATTTCTTCAAACAAAAACGCATATGCATTTTTCACAAGTTCAAAGTTGGGTGTAGTTGCAGGTGGAATGAGTTTCGGAAAATTAACGGTTCCGCTTACATAAATATAACTTTCGCTAGGATAAGTGTAAATATCCTGGTGTTGAATCCTAATACGAATCTCATCATTGTTTCTATAATTTTGAGCTATAGGATAATACTTGTGAAATTCACTCTTTGTGATAGTATCCTCATAGTCAACTTTGGAGAATATATCTATTTTATCCATACTGTCGCTTTAACTTATATCCTAGAGATAATAGTTTATTTTTTAATATAGGTGTTAACTTTCTGCGATGTAAATGTCGATTGGTAGAATTGTCCGAAACAACCGCTCTTATACGATTTCCGTGAAAATTAATTCCCATCTCTCTCTCCCTCTCACCCTCTCTCTCTCTCACTTAATACTCTTCTGCTCTAAACGACTATCTCATACGAGCCAGTTGGTATTTTTATTTGTATCCTATCCGCGCACTCTAGCAGATTGTTACGATCTTCTTAAATATTTGGAATAGTACTGTATGTGTGAAATCCAATAAGTCCTAAGTAATATAATGTGTCGAGGTCTAATTCTGTCGGTAGTTAATAATTCACAGAGAGCACTTTTGTACTACTTTACAGTGTGAAGGTCTGAGACATGACTGATGGATTTATATAGTTAGTATTCTTTTTAAGGTCCGATTAAAAGCTAATTAAAGTCGATTAGAAGCTGATTAGCTTTAGTCGAAAGCTGTTTAAAGCTGATTGAAAGCTGTTTAAAAATGGATTAAAATCTGTTCAAAAGCTGATTAAAAAGCTGTTTAAAAGCTGATCAAAAAGCTGTTTCAAAGATTATTAAAAAGCTGTTTAAAAGCTGATTAAAAAGCTGTTTAAAAGCTGATCGAAAAGCTGTTCAAAAGCTGTTCAAAAGCTGATTAAAAAGCTGTTTAAAAGCTGTTTAAAAGCTGATTAAAAAGCTGTTTAAAATATGATTAAAAAGCTGATTAAAAGCTGTTAAAAAGCTGTTTAAAAGCTGATTAAAGTGGATGAAAAGTGGACGGAAAAAGTGGACGGTGGACGGAAAGTGGACGGAAAGTGGATGAAAAGTGGATGGAAAGTGGATGTAAGTGGATGCGAGTGGATGGAAAGTGGATGGAAAGTGGATGTAAAGTGGTTGGAAAGTGGATGCAAGTGGATGCACGTGGATGGAAAGTGAATGCAGGTGGATGGAAAGTGGATGTAAAGGGGATGGAAAGTGGATGTAAGTGGATGGAAAGTGGATGGAAAGTGGATGGATAGAATGCAGCTTCTCGTACAACGGCTGTTCAATTTACTAATAAAGCTATCAACATTAATCCCTGAACCATCAATTCTATAGCTGACACAAGCTTGGATGATGTTCTGCTGGACCGGCTTCACCGGCTTCAGGTTTAGGGTGAATATTCAGGATCTAGACTCCTCTTCTTCCCACCATTATTATGTTTTCTCATATGTCGCTATCTTTTCTTGTGAAAATTAAATTGCAAACGGTGTATTTGTAGTACATTTTTTTATTGTCATCACATACTTCCTTATGGCTTCCAAGATTATCCTTGCTGCGAAAACCTTTACAGATTGATCGCAGGGATACAGTTTTAATTGTTGATATGACTATGAATTTAGAGCATAGGCTTCAATATCAATCGCGTTCCGAATATAAATAATTATCAATGCTAAACAACCGACCGCGCTCGAGGTGTATGTTAGTAAATTTATTGTAAACAAAACGCCCGAACATCTGAATGTATACAAGTTGAAATACGAAAATGCTGACTCGGTAAGACACAAGGTCAACGGTAATTATTTGTTCATTAATCAACCAATCAGAATCGAGATAATTAGTATAGCAATATCTACCGCGGCGTATGACGTCATCTACTGAGGGTGAGGCGGTCGGGCGGTATCTCCCTTAGGGCATATGCTAGAGCCGTTCTGACACCAGATTTGATTTTTCTCATGAAATGGTTGAAATCGGGTGGTCTGGGGGTTTGGGTCTGGGGTGGAAGTAGTGGTTGAGGGCGTGGTTTGGGGATTGGGGGCGTGATTGGAAGGTGGATAGGGGTGGGGTCTAGCGGTTGGAAGTGGGGGCTGGGTCTTGGGGTTGGAAGTGGGGGCTGGAGCAGGGGTGCGGGGTCTGGGGTTGGGTTTGGGAGTGGGAACTAATGGGCGAGGTCTGGGGGTTGGAAGTGGGGTCTGGGGGGTTGGAGGTGGAGTTTTAGGGTGAAAGTGGGGGATTGGGGGGCATGGTCTGGGGCGGGGTCTAGGGGTGGGGGTAGTGGTGGGGTAGTAGTGGTGGTAGTGGTGGGGGGCGAGGAGTGAGGAGGGAATAGAACGAAGGATCTTTCCCTACTCGTGGCTGAGAAAGGAATAGTAAATTATCTGATGAGATTTTAATTTATGTAGAGCAAATTATTGAAGAAAATCAATCGATTACTTCGTTAATACTTCGTTTAATAAAAACGTCAACGTCAACTTGACCACAACTTATTAGTATTATTAGTATATTAGTATTTAATGCAGTAATAGCTTTAAAAAGAATATTGAAAACTTCTGCAATTGCTCTGGACCGTTTAAACTCTACGTCAACAATTGAACAACGCAAAAATTTTATTTTCACAAAATGCTCCATAAACACGGAAGAATATAATTTTCATTGATGAATTCGGTTTAAATTGCCATCTCCGGCGAAATAAAGCTCAATCAAGGATAAATACTGCAGCCCATGTAATAGTTCCAACAGTAAGAGGCAGAAATGTTTCATTACAGCCATGAATCTACATGGTATTATTCATTTTGAAATAATTTCTAATTCATCAGTAAAGGCAAACATTTTTTTACATTTCTTGATGGTTTATTTAATAAAATGTATGAAAGTAACATCGTAGAAGATTTGCTGGTTCTGGATAACGCCAAAATCTATAAAACTCAGGAAGTTCGTGATACAATAAATAGAACAAGCCATAGACTATTTTTTTTTCAGCCTATTCACCATGTCAAATCCCATAGAAAAGTTTTTTCAAAAATTAAATTAGCTGCAAGAAATTTGCTGGCGGAACCAGAAAATAATGTAAATTTTGTTAATATTATTGAGGAATCCGTGGCCACTGTTACTTCCGCCGATTGTAATAAATATTATGTAGATATGTCGATGAAATTACCATTGGCTGTAGCAGGACAACCGTTACATTAACATTATTTTAATAATTTTTCATAATTGGTTTCATTTTAATTTTTGATAATTAATTTTTTGTTTAATTTGAATTTAAGAAAGTTTAATTTGAATTTAAAAAAGGTTAATTTGAATTTAAGAAGATTTAATTTGAAATTGAAAAGGTTTAATTTGAAGTTAAAAACCTATATATTTATTTCTGCAATTCGATTTTGAAATGAGTCTGAATGCGTGAAGCCAGATTATTAAACCAATCTATTATAAAAACATGTATTGCAATAATCTGTAAACAAAAGAACATTTCCACTGATTAATAACCGATTTAATTATCTTTTTCTTTGTTCCAGGTGAGTTTCAATGCCAATGCAAATCCCGCAAATTTTCACAGGGAAATAATTCGCATTGTTTTGTGAAAAGGTTTGTAAATTTATTGAAATTCTGTTCGAAAATTTTAATTAAGACTTCAAGTAAATATAACTAAAATAAATTACATCACCCGGATTTATATTAATTTGTTTTTGACTGAGAAATTTAAGTATCTCGGCGAATGGATTGAACCCAACTTATCAGAAAGGGCATCATTATCCAAGAGATTCAGCAAGTTACAACTAGCCTATGGGCTGACTAAGAACACTTACAATAAGAAATACCTGTCACGCAACCTGAAACTTAAGCACTACATATCAGTCTTACGACCAGAAGCCCTGTATGCCATGGAGTGTCTTTCCTTGAACAGAAGGGGTCTAACAGAGAAATTGGAAATCAGAGAGAGGAAAATCCTCTGGAGGATCCTAGGCCCGGTAAAGGAAGATGGGGAATTCCGAAGGCGGCATAACTCTGAACTCTACGAACATATTGAGATGCTCTCTGACTGTGCAAGGAAAAGAAGGGTAGCTTTCTATGGCCACGTTGCTAGATTGCCTCCAAACCGACTAACCAACCGTCTGTTCACCTTCTGGCAAAACCAGAAGCTTCGTACCACCTTGTTGACAAAGACCGAGAAGGATATTAAAAAACTGGGAATAACAGATCTCAAAAACAGAGAGTCTGTGAGACGCACCCTGAAGGAAGTCCGAGAATTTCAGGAAAAATCTCGTAGGAAAGGTACCCCCTGGACAGACGATAGAAAGGAGTTACACCGGCAGAAGATGCGACAATGCTGGGCAAAGATCCAACAGTTGAACAAGCGTAGTCCAAAGTAGGCCTATTCGAAAGAAGAAGAAGTACCGTAGCCCATACCCCCAAAAAATCGAGGGCAGCTTTGTTGAAAAACATATGAAATTATGTGGAGAAGATGGAAGAATAAAGAAAAACTGCCATAATACTTACGATATTTAGACCACCCACAATCTGCTTCAGTAAGATGTTGGTCGAAATTCTTCACAATTTCAGTTAGAATCCTAGAAATTTCTTATTTCTGGGAGATTTTCACTTTCAATAGAAATAATGAAATATTCTACAAAATATAATCTGAATGTATGGCCAGGGTAGATAATGTCAAAATTTAGTGTTGGAAAAACTTGCAAATCGATAATAGGCAATATATTCAGAAACTTAATAGATTCAATAAACACAAGAGTTGAAGATACCCTAATATCCAATGATACTTTGATATATTCCCAAGTAAGAAATTTTGGACATAACAGCAATGTAAGGTTCCACAAACCACAACAAGAAGAAACATGATCCAACACTATACAGAAAATATAAACGAGAAAACATGGTTCCATCCAAACCTAATAATACCATACTATTGGTAGAACCATACTACATTATAGATAATCATATAAACTTAAAAAAGTCGGAACACAGCCTGAATATATAAATATATTTAACTTTTTCGGAGCTCTATAATATTACTTTAGTAGTCTTTTTGGTAGTTTTTTAGGACCACCAAAACAATTGTCATATGAAATTTGTCAGTTCTTTACTACCTTACCGCCCACTTTCGTGGCACTCAACAAAAACCTGAGAGAGATAAATCTCGGAACGCGTATTTATAATGTAGTATTGTTTTATAAATAAAAATAAAAAAGCCATTTATTTCCTGTAAACTATACATGATACTAGTAATAAATATGGTTTCTTAGTTACAATGTTAGTGTGTTACTTAAATATTAGTCTGCTTAGTCTGCAAGAACCCCTGTCCGGGCAAAGGCCTCCGGCAAAGATCCCCATGTTGCTCTGTCTTGTGCTACTTTGGTCCACAATGGGCCAGCTATTATTTTCACTTCATCTTCCCAGCGCGTCAGTGGTCTACTTCTACTGCGTTTACTTAGTATACTGCTCCTCAGTGTCGTTCTAACAGTCCATCTCTGGTCCGTAAGTCTTGCCACGTGGCCTGCACATTTCCATTTGAGTTTTTGTGCGTGGCCCAAACCATTAGTTGCTTTTCTTATTTTCCTTATTTTGGTGTGTCTTATTTTGTCCAGTTTCCTTATGTTGAGCATGTTGCGTTCTATTCGTCTTTGACAGGTGTTGATTTTATTTTTTGCTTTGGAAGTGATTTCCGTGTCTGGGAACCATATGTTAAACACGGTAGAAGGGTTGAGTTCATGACTTTTGTTTTGATGCTTGTTGGCATATTGTTTTTAAATATTTCTTTCAGGCTCCAGTATTTGTTCCATGTGGATTGTATCCTTCTTTTAATTTCTGCTTCATTGCTGATTTTTTCAAAACTGTTTCTTTTCCCTAGGTATATGTAATATTCTGTGTATTCCAGTGGTTTATTGTCAATATTTATCGGTCTTTTCGATGAGTTTGTCATTGCCATAGTCTTTTTGAGGATCATTTCTAAACCTACCTCGGTACTAACTGAATGGAGTGATGCGATCATATGCTATAGCTGGGAGCTGGTCTCTGATAATAAAACCAGGTCGTCTGCAGGTATGGTTTTACAAATAGTAAATTATCATTTAAATCAATAACCTGCCAAGTTCATGCCTCTCTCACGAATTGTCAAATTAAAAGTATCTAACCCCAGATCTAACAAAAACCAGAAAAATAACATTGTTTGTAAGATCATGTCCATCCGTTAACTTAAGTGAATAGTCATCTGCAGACGCGTTTCGAGACACTTACTTGAAATCCACGGGGATGACTACGTGGATTTCAAGTAAGTGTCTCGAAACGCGTCTGCAGATGACTATTCACTTAAGTTAACGGATGGACATGATCTTACAAACAATGTTATTTTTCTGGTTTTTGTTGCCACGAAGTTGGACTGAAAGCTAGTAAATAACTGGCAAATTTCCAATGAGATTTGTTTTGATAGTCCTAAAAAGACTCAGTAATATTATAGAGCTCCAGAAAGGTTGAATATATTTATATATTCAGGTGTTCCGACTTTATTAAGTTTATCTAATAATATCATTTTTTATTACCGTCTCACTGAACAAATCGTGGTAAAATAATAAATCTTGGTGGTCAAAGGTGGTGAAAATATCTAGTTCAAAATTAAAATCAAAATTCAAGCTGCAAGAAATAAATTCAATTTTAAGAAGACCATTCGGATCAATATAAACTCCATAATAAATAAATAATGGACATTAAGCGATATTTCAATAACAAAATAGTAAAAAAATCAATAAACAAACCGAAAACTATCATATATGGAAAATTGTAGAAGAACTATCTAATAAGATTAAACAGAACTGCAGATTAAGAAAAATAATACTCCCCTGCGACCCAATAAACCCCACGAAAAAAAATCCCCACAAAAAAAACCCAACGAAAATAGCAACACTATTCTGTAACTTCTTTAAATATGTCCCAGAACTGGTAAGAACCATCCCTCAAAGCTCCTTACATAAGAATCATATCCGTGAAATAAGCATTTATCTCCAAGACAATACAGTACAAGCGTCACTAAAGATGATAGATAAATTAGGAAATAAAAGAAAATGCGACAAAGACCTATTGCCCTGCGACCTAAAACAGAATTCAAACATGAACTGGTGAAACCAATAACAGATATTATAAATGCCTGCTTACCAAAAGAAGATTTCGCAACAACACTAAAAACAACAGTTATTATTCTCATTTACAAAAAAAGGAAGATAGGAGTAACATATGCAAGTACAGGCTATTATCACTGACATCAGGACAATCAAAAATCTTGGAGTGTAGTCTACAAAGCAGTATTTTTATTCAATTTTCATCTATAGGCTTATTATTAGACCACAACACTTCCGTAAAAAAATTACAACTTCAACAGCAATTGTAAAATATTATATTGAAATTTTGAAGGAAGTATGTTCGCGAATTCGCTCAATGCTCAATTTGGTTCAAATATTTATATTCATTGATCTCAAGACGCGTCACGTCGGCCAAGGTAGGTATTATCTTTATCAAAAATAACGCCAAAAATATTTTTTTATGAATCTCAATTGATGAAACTACTGATATAACTGGGAGATGCATAGCAAACGTAGTCATTGGAATTTTGGGCTACGATGAACTGATCGTTATGCAAAAAGTTGTATTAAATATTACTGTGTGACTTTTTTATGATTCAATGAAAATTCGGGGTGAAAGTTTCGAATCCAGATTCGATTTTACTCTTTATATCAGCTGCCGCTCCATACATGGTAAAAGCAGCTCAGGCCATACATATTTTATCCAAAAGTGACACATCTGACTTGCCTTGCATATGGAATTCAGCGAGTTTGTGAACAAATTCGAGGAATTTATACTAACGTCCATCGTCTACTAGCCAATGTAAAAAATGAGTATTTTTATAATCACCGTGAAGGGGAACGATTTTTAATGATTTGGCACCTGTCGTCGCACTTCCTCCGCAACCAAAAACTACTAGATGTGGAACATGGATTGATGCCGCAGTGTACTATGACACCAACTTCGAGATAATAGGGAATATGCAAGAGAGTTAGATTTTCTTGATTTTTTTATCCCCGATACTTTATGATCTTGACATTACACCTATACCATTAATTTCTTATTTAGTTTGTATTTAATTCCAAAAATTCAAATCAACAACTCAAAAATATGGCAGCGAAATTCAAATTTGCGAAACGCATCACCATTGGTCGAACCGAAACTAGGAACTGTGACGTGTACGTTATGATATTTATCGGCGTCGATATTCACTGTGCTGTTTTGCTGTGCAATATGTCTGTAGTGTTTTCCAATACCTAGTGCGATTTGGGTATATAGTGACATTATAAATGATCAAGAACAATGACTGAAAGTGCTTTTTTTAAATACAATCGGACAATCTACCAAAAATAGATATGGAAGCATATTTTGTAGCGCAGGCGCAAAAGATGTGGCTAGGGTGGACTATACACCTCGTTTGGTGTGTGTTTTTGCATTCCGGTACTAGACAATATCTATAAAATGTTTTTTTAGCTTTTTCCATTATCGAAATAGCGATTCAAACTGAAAATCCTTAACTGTCTATGCAAATAGTAAACAACACTAAATGACAACGAGGGCTGTGACGTCATCCAAAGCGCGCGATAAATGTGACCGTTCAAACAGGTCAAATTTAATCGGTATATTATATATTTTTTAAAAAAGTAATTAAACCACTCTCAACAGTATTTATATTTTTTACTATGTTAAAACGAATTAAAAAGTAAATTAAGCAAATAAAAAAAATTGGTGCATATTCCCTATTGTTCAATGTCCTGGACGAAGAAGAGGCCGCATCAATCAACATTTCAAAAGAGATACTAAGTGACGGTGAAACAAAATTTTATTTAATTTTCATTGCGTCAAATTATGGATTCCTTAGCGCATCAATTACTGCGCTTGAAACGTCTGGGCTACTGCTTGCTGAACAGATTGAGGTAATAGAACATGCTTAGGATGTAATTAATGGCGTTAACAATGGAGCAGCTAACTTTGTAAAAAAAAACGGTTATTTAAAGAAATCATGGATGTTCTATTATGAAGGAAATTTCAATAAATGTGTCTTGGTGTAGGTCTAGAGATTCTACAACAATAGACAGTAAATATAGTTTTATTGAAGCAATGGCATTTAAATCTGCGCCTATAACTTCGATTGATGTGGAACGAAGTTTTCATGTACAAAAATGTCCTACGATCTAACAGGAATAGTTTTCTTTTTGTTTTTCTTTAATTTTAGCTGTATTTTTCTTTTGCGCCTTTGTACCTAGAATTTCACATTTTTTCATATAATTTATTTCAGATTTAAGAGCATATATTTTTTTAAATGCATATTTTTATTTTTATAGAGCATATTTTCATTTTTATAGAGCATATTTTAAGCGCTTAAAGTACTTTTTTAAGAGTATATTTTTGGTTTCCCTAGTTATAAATAACCTTTTAAGCTTTGTGGAAGCTCCCATATTAGAATCCCATAGAATAATAATGATTTTATTTTCGCGTTATTTCGCGTTTCGTGTATGAAGGAAGTAAATTTTGTATATCACATATTGTCTACATCTTGACAAGCTACATAGATACTTAGATACAGGCTTTGTTGGAAAGCTGATAGATGGCTTTAACCGTTTTTGGGATTCAGAAAACAGTACGTCCAAATTCAACATTGTGATAGAAACGGTATATCTCCTGAAAACCACATCAAAAATCGTTGTACCACAAGGTTGTGTATAGTTGTCACTCCTATTTTCAATATACACTGCTGATCCGATTTCGTATATAAATTGAACTTTTTGCACTCTTTACGCAAACGACTCCGGCATTATTATTTCAAAAGGGACAGCGAAGAAAAACGAAGCAACAACAAATTGTCATCTGGGAAAGTTACAGAAATGGTTCTCGACAAATATATTATATTTTAAGGCATATAAGACATGCTATGTCATATTTCAAACCCTAAGAAGGAAACAGTCGGGAGACCTCACTTGTAAAATAGTACATAAACATGCAAGCAGATGAAATTCATTGATATTAATTTGGCGGACCCGGACGACTCGGCACAAACCCAACTCAGCACCCGATAAGTCGGCACCGGACAAATCGGCACCAAGACATTTCAGCACTCGTATTTTTAATTTTCTTTTAACCTCTTATCCTTTTAACCTTTAATAAAGTTATTTATGTTTTATTATTAGTTTTTAATTTATCGCTGTTTTCATGTCAACATCAATTCTACTGTTGGCTAGAAGATGACTAAATGAATAGTTTACAATTTCCTTCATCTTTCAAGGGGCGTGCGTTACTTTTTTAAATTATAAAAAGATTTCTTTTGTTTTTGGTATTACCGATACCTACGTTATACTAGAAAATGTATATATTTATCACTGGTGGCGATTTGCCCGGTGCTGACTTATCCGGTTCCGACTTCCCCGGTGACGAGTTGTCCGGCGCCGAGTTGGAAGTGCGGACTCGTCCGGTGCCGACATATGCAATGCCGACTTATCATGTACCGTTAATCTGGTAGATACGTTGTCCTGCAATGAAAATATAGAAAATATTGTGACGCAAATTAATCATTCAAATGTTTTGGAATTGTTGAGTTTATTAAGCATGACACACTTGGGTCTTTTCTTCAAAAATTATATTTGTCATATAAATGTATACATTTCGTTAACTAATTGTAAGTACAGGTCGTCAGTATAACTAATAATGTTCTAATTGACAACTATTTATAACAGTCACATAGACAATGCCTACTCAAAATTGAAAAGTTTTAATAACATCCACTTTGGGACGACTTTACTAATTAAATCAAGGGAGGGAAACGGAAATCTTCTGTTACTCTTTAGCACACAGCGCTTAAGATGCATTCTGTGAGCCTTTCGCTACGTCAAAGCAAGTAACGAGAAAGGCCAAGACCTAATATGTCAGGGGCTAAAGGCCATAGGTTCATGTACTAGTAAAGTAACATGAGATAGTTATAATTTGTATAACCTCACTCCATAGGTGTGACAACAAAGGTGAGGTTTCTCGTTTTACCTAAGGAGTGAGGTTACACAAATTTGTGGCCAAATCACTTAACCCCTTCGCGCTGGGACCACAACCCCTAAAACTTTGAAGGGCACGGTGGGGTAACTTATACCTACCTCATTTGAAAGCCCGTTTAGCCCTGAATACTAAACGGCTAACATTTTCTAAATCTATCGATTTGTTTTTGAGATTATTTAAGTTCAATTTATGAACGCGTTTTTCGTTTATGTCGTTGAAAGAAAATGGTGATTGATGAAGTTAATTAGAAGTCCATTTAACTTTTCAACAAGATGGAGCGCCACCACATTATACGCAGGCTGTTCGGAGCACGGCTGTTCGGGAGTTTCTGGACAGAGTTTTCCCGGGACAATGGATTGGAGGAAGAGGTGCTCTGGAATGACCGGGCCGCTCAACCGAATTAAGGGGGGACATCACAGTAGAGCACGGTAAAGGAGCTATATTTTCGGGATTTGGTTTTGTCTCAATGAAAAGATTAATCGAAAAACGGTAAAGTAAGTTTAATAATATTATTAAAAAACTACAAAAAATATTTTTTTCAAATTTTTTTGACACAAAATGGCGGCTGTGTGGCACTTGTCCGGAGACGCCTATTTTTGGAAGGAGGTCCTCGGGCGGACATCTAGACTCCTTAATTTTTGACCTCTAACAAAAAATTTAAGATTTTAGTTTCTATATATCAACAGCTATGGAGCCACGTAGGATTATTTCGATATATTGCTTTTTGGCGAAAGGGTGCACGTTTTGAAAAAAAGTTGAAAATTTAACCAGAAAAGTCATTAAATTGTTCATAAAAAAAACAAAAAAAATCCTACGTAGCTCGATAGAGTTAGGTTTTTGGAATATACTACCGAAATTTCAGATCGGTCGGTGAAGATTTGCCCGAGCAATGTGTCCGCCCAGTTAAGAAAAACTGGTTTCGAGAAAAACGCGTTTAAAGTTTTAAGTCTAATCTGCGATGCCCGAGAGGCGTTGCGGCAGAATGGAAAATTTGGGCATTTAGACATTTTTGCCGCATTCCATCTTTTGGTATGTTATTTTTAAAACTCTAAAGCAACTTTTAAGCAAATAAAAAAAACGATTTTTTCTAAATTTTAATGTGATGTCCCCCCTTAAGTCCTCTGGACATTTTCTTGTGGGGTCATCTAAAGAGTAGAATTTATGCAAAAGAACCAGAGTCTCTGGAAGAGTCACGTAGACGCATTATTGAAGAATGCCGTAAAATTACGCCACAGATCCTCCAAAATGTAAAAGAACTATCCGAAAATCCCTATGTTTCGTTTTTAATGGCCCACCTAGTATACTACCGTCTTTTTCCGAAAATAAGACATCTTCCGAAAAAAAGCCCTAACGTGATTTTCGGGACTTTTTGGAATCTAAGCCCTCCCCCGAAAATAAGACCATGTTAAAATAATGTAAAAGATATAATTCGTTAAAAAATGGTGTTGAATTTGGTAGGTATCTCTAGCTGCCCTAATATGTCCGAGAAATCTTTGGAACAAAATATTCTGAGAAATTCCTTGTTTACCTCTACAGTTCGTCACCTCGTCACTTTACGTTCCTTCTACCGATTACGGTAGTGCACGTGTTACCTGTATTTTGGCGATTCGTCTAGATGGCAAGAAAGTATCACCATTTAACATAAATAAAGGTAAAAAAGACAAGATTGAACGAGTTTCAGGAATTTATGTCCTTAAAAGTGAAAAAGCTTGGTGCGCCCAAGCAGTTATAAGAAAGATTTTATGCTGCTATCACTGTTGAGGGGTCGAAATAGAGGTTTACTAGTTTGGGATTCAGCCAGTACCTACTCACCGCGCTAAAGACATAAAAAACTTTTTTGCTGAGAGGAAGATTGATCAAACATTGAATCCGGCAGGAATGACTGGCTACCTCCTGACACTTGATATTGCAATAAACAAGCCATTCAAAGATCCTTTGACAGAATGGTGAGAAATCAAGGAGTTAATTTTGTAAAGCCAGACTTACAAGAAGTTGTGAATTGGGTAAAAAAATCATGGTAACGCACAGGCTACTTAGAAGTTTTAACTATAGCTATATTGCAAGACATGAGAGATTCGTACCAATAATTTTACAGGAAATGGATTTGGAGGAAAATCAGAACGGAATTCAAAATTTGATAATTTATGATGATGTTCCAGAAGAAAATGACATGACTAACTGAATAAATTAAAATTTTTGTATATAAATAAATATTAAACTAGAATATATAAATCTACTTTTTGAAATATAAGCCCTCCCCTCAAAATAAGCCCTAGCACGTATTTTGGACCTAAAAAGAAAGTCAGTGTCTTATTTTCGGATAAAGACGGTACGCTGAAGTACAATCACGAATAACATGTGGTATTATAGTATGGGGTTCTTCAACATTAAATGGGAAGCTCTTGCCGGCTCAAAAGGAAGTTACATTGGGAAGCACGATTAATACCTGAAATAAATATACAAAAATCTTCTAAGCCTTATTTTACACAACTAAATCTATTAACAGTCCAATTCTTGTACATTTGGGAATTAGCTTGCTCAATATACAGAAACCGACATAAAGTAAAAAGAAATATGGACCAACACAACTACGAAATGAGTACAAAAGATATAATGCGTACACCAAAAGCGAACTTGAGAACAGGCAGTAATTGTAATAAATTGGATCAAATATTTTATATTGGATTATTAAATATTGGAATAAATATTAAGTTTGTATGATTATCTATAACATGGGATGGTTTCACCAATCTCTATTTTAGAATAAATATATTCTACGTTGCATTGTTCAAAGTTACTAGAAGATTTAAGAAATCATATAAAATATTTAGAAACCAGCTGAAGATCCTGTCATTAGAAGATAGTTATTAGGATTTATCTGAATTTATCACCAAAATGTCCATTATGTATTTTGTACATCTCATGGACTAATAAAATTATACTTAATATGTTTTTGTATAAAATGAAATTACATGAAACTAATATGCATAACAAGTTTATTATTTTAAATGCATTAAAAACATGTTTATATATTAATTAAGCAATAATATAATGTGTGATATTTCATGTTTTTTTCTAATTTATTTTGCATTTTTTTGTCGCAATGGTTGTTTTCTAATATTTATTTGCAGATGAGAAATCTACAAATGTTGAAAGATTAATACATTTTTTAGTGAGTTCGCATTCATTAAAGCTAATTGTATTAACTCCGGTTAGATCATTATTTATTCAAATAATTTACATGCTTTGACTTACAGACTCTCTAGGATACGAGACGGTCTGCAAAATAGCTTTGTAAATAAAATTGGAAAAAACACATATTTTGAAATATCTATTAGATAGAGTGGAAAACACTTTTATTACCCATAATATTTTAAGGCAAAATATGACAGGGATTTGTTATAAAGCGTATAGTGTAATTTTAATACTCTCACGTATACAGTAATAAATCTACATCGAATTTTAGCAAATATTGTAAATATAAAATTGGGAAAAAATTACTGATGGAATTTCCATATTACATGAAAATAATTAATAAATCACTATGTTCTCTAATTCACTCATGACTTATAATAGTAGATTTTGTAGCTAGGGCGAAAAGTTGTCAATATGAGTCGAGAGCAAAGTTGTGCGCCCTTAATCGCTCGAGACGAGACTGGAAAATTTCGGCCGTGCTACAAACAATATTTTTTAACACTCATGCGAGGGGATGTATCTTACAAGTTTGGGATCCAGGTGCCACCAAAAAAAAAATGGAATCCAAAATGAAGAATTTACTTTTTTAATTGTCTCCGGTGTTGTGGATTCGCCGTAAGAACTATCTTCAGTCTCTGGTATCACTATAGAATTTACACTCACTTTAAAACGTTTTGTTCAATTTTTATTTTTACTGTTACTTTTTTGTTGTTCGAAAAGTTGTTGTTGTTGAAAGAAATTGAAAAAATTCTAACACATCACGTCAGTCTTTTAATACGGAGCGCTTGATTGTATTCATTTTATTTTTATTTATTTGTTTATTTTAATGTAACCTAGCGATATTTAATATTTGCGTGCGTTATTCAAATTATTGTACTAAAAAACGTGCACCAAGATAGTAATATTGTGCATGAGTGATAAAAAATAAAAATATATAATGAAAAGTACGATTTCTTTAGTTCAGTACGAGTTGTCGCTATGAGAGACCATGTGAATTTTTAAAAAATAACATAATCTGATAAATATTAATTATAATGAACATCCATAGACGCGTTTCTAACTATTCGCATTTTCAGTATCGACTTATCATCTAATCTGAAACTGAATTAAAATTAAATATAAACTATAACTCACTCATTGAGTGCTCTTACTAGAAATGAATCTCCATTTCACATTATCATATCTATGTAGACCTAAGTTCAGACATCTTCTAGACCACATGCGCTTCCTGTACGAGCGGGTGATATACAATTGGGAATATTACTATATGAATTTCAATATTACAAGTAAAAGAATTAAGAAATTACTATGTTTTCTAATTCGCAAATGACTTAAATAAATATAACTACATAAATTATATAAATTTATTAATTAATAAAATGAATAAATATAATTACAATTATATACCAGATTGATGATGTAGCGATCACACACAAAATTTCACAAGAGTGAAATCATGAACGTTCAAGTCAGAAGAGGGGCAAACATCGACTCCGACCACTACCTCACAAGAATCAAAATCAAACCGACACCAAAGAGAATGAAGAAGAAGACTTTACGGATACCGAAGTTTGATATGACAAAACTAAAAACATCTGGGATAAAAGTGAAATGGGAAGAGGAGAGCGCCGCGACCTGGGAAGAATTTAAAGAAAAGATAACCAGGAAAGCTAAAGAGAAAATTCCTCTAACCAAAACAAAGAAACACCCATGGTGGAATGACGTATGCGAAAAGGCAATAGAGAACCGAAAAACCGCATATAACAATTGGAACAGCGACAAAACTGAAACCAAATTATTATTGTACTTGAATACGAGGAAGCAAACGACAAGAAACATCAGAAAAGTCAAAAGATATTACTTAAGGGATAAATTAACAGGGGTAGAAAAAGACTTCCGAAATCACAATACGAGAGACTTCTACAAAACGTTCAAATGCAGAATTGCAGGGTAACAACCACATAGCCTTTGTTTCGGAAAAGATAATGGAGAACTGGCACTAAACAACAAAGAGAACTGCGAAATACTAGCCAAACACTTTGAGGAACTCCTGAATTGTCCTGAACCCACAGAGCGATTCGTAAAGATGGAACAGATTATAATTAACGATAATTCAGCAGCACCAGATGTATCAGAGATTAGGAGACAAATCATGAAAATGAAAAATGGCAAAGCTGCCAGAAGATGAAATCCGAGCTACTAAAGGAATTCGGACAGAAAACAACCAGTGAAATTACGAAGATCATACAAGACATTTGGGAATCCGAATCAATGCCTGACGACTGGAAGTGTGCAATCACACACCCTCTTCATAAGAAGGGAGATAGAGCCAATGCAGATAACTATAGAGGAATATCACTGTTATCATGCGCATACAAGATTCTATCACAGTGCCTTCTAGATAGAATACAGTCCCAACTAGAACACACAATAGGAGAATATCAAGCAGGCTTCAGACCGGGAAGATCTTGTGCTGAACAGATACTCAATCTGAAAACAGTTCTAAGATATCAAGCGACGAGAAGCAAAGGGACCGTGTGCACTTTCGTAGATTTCAAGAAGGCTTACGACTCTATAGACAGAACATCACTAATCCAAGAACTAGAAGAGAGAGGACTTGACGAGAAGACGACGAACCTCATCAAACAGACATTAACAGACACTAAATCCAAAATTAAATTCATGGGAGAACTGTCAAATCCATTCGCAATTAGAACGGGAGTAAGACAGGGTCTTTAAAACGTGGAACGAGTTGAAACGCCTCGCTCAGAATAGAGTCAGATGGAAGTTCTTTATAGAGGCCCTATGCTCCGCGTAGGAGTCAGAAGACAACAACAAGACAGGGTCTATCACCTATGCTGTTCAACATAGTTCTAGACAAAGTGGTCAGCGAATGGTAAAAAGAACTAAAGGCACAGTCTTGCATGACTTGGCACGACTTTACAAACCCATCAGGTTAGGAAGAAAGAATATCTGAATAGATATCGGTTGTCTAGCATTCGCTGATGGTCTAGCTATACTTACCGAGAACTCAGACACAGCAGCGAAACAGATCGAGGTTCTAAAAAAAATGGCTGTAAAGGTCGGGCTACAGATTTCCTTCGAGAAAACGGAATATTTGTCAAACCAGAAAGATGCACCGGAAATAGTTACAACAAAGTATGGGAATATCAGGAGGGTTCACAAGTTCTAGTACCTCGGAGAAATGATACAGGCCAATGGAATAGAGAAGTCAGTCTACTAACAGAGGAAACAAAAGATGACCAGAGCGTTCTGGAAGACTGGGGACATCTATAATAAGTCATGCCTATCATCACGTAACACCAAAGTGAGACACTATAACACTGTCAACAAACCAGAAACCCTGTACGCATCTGAAACATTGGTCATGAATCGCAAAGATGACCTAGAAAACATGAAGAAAATAGAAAGAAAAATTGTCAGAAAAATTCTAGGACCCAAAAAGAGTGAAGAAAGGTACCGGTTGCGAAGTAGGCAGGAGACCGAACAGATATCCAACATAGTGCACGACATGAGGAAACGTCGACTAAAATTTTACGGACATATCAAGAGAATGCCGGACACAGAATACACCGAAAGCATAAAGAACGTGAAATGGATCGCCGAAGTTAGAGAGGATTTGAAAGACGTTGGAATAATAGTCCCAGACATACACGACAAATGCATATTCATACAAAAAGTATATGAATGGAAGGTGAGTCGAGAGGCCAAGAAATTTAAGACTGGAACAACCTGGTCTCAAGAAAGAAAGAAAGCGCTCAGTGAAAAGATGAAAGAAGTGTGGCGCCTTAGAATATCTCACATCAAGTAGACGCTTTACGTGGTCCATTGGTGGCCCATACGTATTATTATTATAATTACAAGTATCGTCTCTCATAGCACGAAAGTGCAGGAAGCCAAATCGCACTTGAAATTATATTTATTTATTTTATAAGTCATCAGTGAATTAGAGAACATTTTAATTAGAGAACTTTAACTTAGAAATAAACAGAAAACGAGTTTACTTTTTAACAGAATATTTAAAAATAGAGTCTTCCAATAGGGACTTCCAAATTTTGACAGTTGCTAGCGGCCATAATGTTGAAGCTATGCCAATCGAATTGGGTGTCATAGCGTTTAAAAACAAGTGCAATTGATAGAATAGTTTTATCAAAATGAGTATTCTATTCGGACAACGTTCCGCGCGCTGCGCCCATTTTACGGTCTACATAATCGTGCTATCGAGAGAAGATTTCGCAGTGTGGTGGATAAATTTGAGTCCACTGGTTCAATAAACAATAAACTAACATCAGTAGGACGATGAAACGAAAGATCTGCCGAAAACATCGCCACTGTCCGTGATAGTTCAGGAGAATTCGAGACAGTCGATTTCGCGTCGATCACAAGAACTCGGCCTTTCTCAGAGCACAACTTTTTTCACAACAGGCGAATTTTGCGCAGTAACTTGGGCCTACACCCGTACAAAATTCAACTGACCCAGGACCTGAAGGTAAACGACCATATACAACGACTAGTGTTCGGAGAATGGAGCAGTGAATGCGCCCTTTAAAGTAATCCTAACTTTCATTGAAAAATCATCTTCAGCGAAGAGCCCCATTTCTGGATGAATGGGTACGTCAATAGAGAATATTATAAAATATAAAATTTGGGACAATACCATTCTCATGAGATCCAAGAGCGTCCAATGCATCCAGAAAAAGTCACTGAATTTTGGGTTGGCGGCGTCTTCGGTCCATATTTCTTTGGATGCGACGTTGGCCAGACGGAAAGCGTTATAGGTCGACAAGTTTTTGATTTTTATTTGATTTTTGATTACCAACGTCTTTAGGCCTGAATTGGATAATATGGACACCAACGACATGAAGTTTCAACAGGACGCTTTTACCACATTCTGCACGAGCGATTTGAGGGCATGATCATCTCACGTAGAGCTAATCTGCACTGGGTTTGCTTAATTTGTATGTCTATGCAAATAAGCCACAGACCACAGAGGCCCACAACACAAACATAACTAATGACATCGGTCAAATTCAACCTGATTTATACGCCAGAGTCATGGAAAGTTTGACATTTCGGATGCGGGCTACCCAGCGAAGCCACGACCGACATTTTCAGGATGTTATATTCCATACATAATGGCATCGATAGGTCTTTCTCACCAACCAAGGATCAAAAGTCGAAATAACTTGCGGTGTTCCTCAGGGCTCTATTTTAGGACAAACTCTATGGAACATATTTTACAACCAAATCCTATAGCTGGACCTAGGAAATAACAAATTTTACAACCAAATCCTATAGCTGGACCTAGGAAATAACGTATGGTTATTTGCCTCGGTGGCCTACGCCGACAACCTGGCAGTCATCGTCCGTGGCAGTAACACTTAAATACTTGCAGAAGCCGCTCAAAACGCTATAGAAATAATACAGCAACAGCTGACAGAAATGGGAATTAAAATGGCACCAGATAAGACACAGGCAGAAGATAAATTAATAGTCTGTCGGTAAAAATTGGGAATACTATGGTTAAAAGTAAGCCCGCTATCAAGTATTTGGGTGTATACTCGGATAAAAATACTCGTATGACTACTCACATCAAAATCAAGTGCGAGAAAGTCCAGAAATCATTAATGGCTCTAACTAGAATCACCCTAAATCTGTGGGGACCGCGAGAAAGGAAAGGCCGATTGCGGTCCAATTGACCAATCTGGTCACACGCGCTTAAATATTCCTTCTACAGAAATAAGTTAGAAGCCCTTAACAGAAACATGGCTCTTAGAGTGATTGCGGCATACAGAACCGTATCCACGGCTGCAGCAACAGTTTTATTCTCACTTCCGCTTATCGAGCTGAGGATTCGGGAGATGGTAAGCATTTATCGGCACGGGAAGAACAGTAGGTTTGATGCAAAAAACAAATGCATATATGAATGGCAGCAGAGATGAGAAAGATACGACGGATGGACGAAAACTTTTATTTAGAACGTGAGACAGTGGAAGGAAAGAAAGTGGGGAGAGGTTGACTATTATGTCACCCAGGCCTTTACTGCACCTGGGGTCTTTGGATCATTGCTTTTTAAAATCAAAAAGAAAAATAACCCTATCTGTTGGTTCTGTCTGGAGTTCGACACCGGCGAACATACCATCTTTCAGTGCATAAAATGGACGGACTACCGACTAACAGCAGAAACGTGGCAGACTTACTCCTTAGAACAGAAGCAGATTGGAATGCAATAACGGAGATGATGAGAGGACATAATGAAAGGAAAAGTTAGACACGAAAGAGAGACCCGGATCTAGAAACGGATAGGAATATTAAAGATATTTCAGATGCGAGTGTATTACAAAACAGGTAGAAATCGAAGTAATGCCAATGGCGGTTCCAGGGTGTTCCTGTTGGAATTATATTTACCAGCTCAGCTAGTTCATGGGGACCACTTGTCTCATAATTATTATTTTGTTAAATAAAACTGTAGTCATGTCAAAAAAAAAAAACAATTCTTTCAAACAAATAAAACGTTTCGATGTTATCTCACACACAGTTTATTTAAATTTAAAGATAAAAAGCGCTTAATAAAGGCCCTATACATGGAAGACCATATTTTGGAGACCCTTTTGATTCCTATAGTTACCAGTTACAAATTTATTAGTTTCTACAATCAGACGAATGTGTCATTAATGAAAAACATTGGACGGAACAGAAATGAATTAAAAATGAAAAAAAAAGAAATAAACAGAAAGGAATTTCAATAAGGAATTTTAACAAAAAAGCCTCTAGAAACGGTAGCATCACACTAAAATATTTAAAACAGGAGGGAGAGAATTGAATAAAACCATCCATTGTTTAAAAAATGGGATTAAATGGAGTAGAAAAATAAAAGAATAAACAATTTAAATAAAACCAGCTAGTTCTTGCCAGACGTTCTTCCTTTGTAACGTAAGTGCACAAAGAGACTACGTTAAACGTAAGTGCACATGCAGAAACCAGAACTCTGGATAGACATGGTGAGTCTACATATCTCCATTCCACTAGCATTTGCATTCCATAAATCCTCAATATTTAGAAGCTTAGACTTCGAAACTCCTGCAAAGTAATGAAAACCAAAATGAGCTATAATTTCTAAAATATCCTGTATTTGGCATCTCTCTCGTTTTATATATATAATAGTTTTCCCTTTTGACTGAATGTGTTGACTGGTCCAATGAACTATCAAAATCAATATTTCTTCAGCAGAAAAGTGTTTCCAGGTGTCAATTTCGGATTTCAATTCATTCGCGGGTCTTTATGCATCTGGCAGGTGTTTGATTAAATTTTCTGCTCTAGTTCGTACCTTTTGATTTGGCCCACTCAGTACTATCTTTTCCGATAAATGTATGCTCATAAATGACATTCAGAATCAGAAGTTTCCTGCTCGGTGTCCGTATTCAAGGCATTGATTTCCAATTCATCAACTTCTCCCCTGTCTTTACTGCTGTCATATTCAACTGCTGATAAGTTCTCAGTATCCTCATTTGGGCACTCTTCCCTTAGTCTGGCCGAGCCTGCTCTTCCTCTTAACATCCAACGAAAAACGTAATTTGTAAAATAAGCACAAAACCAATTTTAGAAGAATAAATTATTGCAATCACAACAAAATCAGTTCATGTCAGGTTGGGCAAACTACAATAATATGAAAACTATAATATATAGAATAAAGTACTTACAGAAAGGGAAAAAATTAAAGAAATAATTACATCTGCTCAGAATACACACCAAAAAATACTTAAAGAAAGTACCAGCACGTACAAAGTCGCGCGCGGAGTGATACTACGCACAATGAGTTTTTCGACAACGAATAGCCTATAGCGCGTCCGAAAATGATCATTGATTGTTTTGTTTATCGGTCTATGGGTAACCCGGACACAAACAGGAATGTGTTAGGTGGATCGTGCCGCTGGACGTATAAACACTCGAATTAGAAACAAAAAAGTTTGAACGCGGAGCGGGAATCCGTGCGCGACTACTGCTGTATTTAATCAGTTATAAACAGTTACAAAAGGCAAAGAATAATTGTGTAACAATAAGTAATTATTTTTAAATAATTTCAGTAAATACGTAGATAACCTCTCCCACTATATACTCTGTTATTCTATTAAAAATATTCACAGTATATTCGTTCTAATGTGTATATGTGAATATTTGGTCTTTCAAGTCTGTGTTTGTGTAATGGATATTCGCGATTTCCATTACGTTGAGTTAGATATAGTCGATAGTGCACATTATGGGTGTACATTATGTATATAAGCTTTTCCATAGAGGCTCAATGGAATATGAAATGAGTAGAAATATTAAAACTTGCAAGCCCGGGTTTTTTCTCTCAAGAGTGAAACGATTGAATTCAATTGAATGCTTCATAAAATTTATTTAGAATTTCGAAATGTTTTCGAAATGATTTTAATTTAATAATTTGCTTAGTCAAATATGCAGAAAAATTATATATACATATAACATTAATGATACAGGCATAGAATTATTTATATACATTGTGGGCCATTTAAAGTGGGCCATTTAAATATCTCCGTTACCTTTAGAGTGACGGAAAGAATGTCGAAAGGGAATTTTATTGACTTCGAAGGGCTGACACAGTGGTTAAAAATAATTTTTTGTTAAGTTCATAGTTTATGCGTCCTCAAGTTCATCAATGGTTTTTCAAATGGGAACATTATAGCCATTATTCACACAAATCCAGCGATTCATAATATCATGACCTTTGACGGGTCTTTTTGCGAGAATTAACACTGCCCCTTTCACGGAATAAATGAATAATTCGATCGATATATCGACGGAAAGATGATTTCTGTCAGGATAACGTTGTGCATAAAGTTCCTGCTCTCGCAAAGAGTTCCTACCGGTCTCACCATGAATCAGAATCTGTGCAATACCATTTTCGATACGGTTATTGAAAGTTATTTTCAATGGATACACTTGTCAAATCATTTGAAGGTCATGATATTATGAGATTCGTCTGAATAATGGCTACAATGTTTTGAAACAAAAATAACATGTTCCCATTTGAAAAACCATTAATGACCTTGAGGACGCTTAAACTGTGACGTTTTACAAAAAAGAATTTTTAACCACCGTATCAGACCCACGAAATCAATAAAATTTCCTTTTGACATTTTTTTGGTTACTCTAAAGGCGACGGAGATATTTAGGGTGGTCATGTTAAATGGCCCACCCTGTATACAGGTATTGAATAACTTATTTATTATTATAAAAAGTTTAAAGTACTAAACAAGTGAACCATCTGAAAATTAAAATATTCTCAAATGAGTGCCTCTTACGATTAGCTGTAATAAATAACCTTGCAAATATTATTTTTTAATTAAATTATTTTTGTCTTTATGGCTACAGTAATGTCCTTTCCAATTTTATGAAAATAATTTCCAACTTATTCAAGCGGAATATAGCTTGAATATATAACTATATTCAACATAGCTTGAATATATAAATATATATCTTTCCGAAGCTCTATAATATTATTAGGTCTTTTTAGTACTGCAAAAAAAAAATCTCATGTTGAAACGTAACAGACATTTGTATGCTATTTATTAGTCCTAAGTCAACTTGCGTGGCACTAAAGAAGAACCAGATAAATAACATTGTTTTTAGGATCACATGTTTCTATTTAACCCAAGTGAATAGCGATCTGCAGACGGGTTTCGAGATCTATCTCTCGTCAGTGCAATTTTGCGCTTTTGAATTATAAAACGCACTTAAATTAGTTTGAAAACCATGTGCGGGGCTGTCGAGGATAGGTTATGACATGTGTGTGGAAAGACCTGCACTTAGTTTCAGTTATTGATTTAAATTATAATTGAATATTTATTGGGGTGGAACCAAAGTAATTATAGATACAATCATAGCATCTTATTAAAGAAGAATATAGCTTAGTCCACTAAAGTGGACTGAGGATAAAGGGTAGACTGAGGACTGAGGTTTTGTATTCCTAAAAAGACATAATTTATAATATTATGGAGCTTCGGAAAGGTTGAATATATTTATATATTGAAACTTTATTCCCCTTTAATAAGTTGGTATGATAGTATCTATAATTAGTATGGTTTCACCTCAATATTCAAATAATAATTTTGTAAAGAGCTGAAAATTTTGCGGTTGCACACGATTTAAGGCCGATTCTCATATACGCGACAACAGCTACGCGAAGTTTCACGAAATCGCCTGTCAAATAATGATTACATTGTTTTCAATGGGCACGTTCTCACAATGGCTTCGCGACAGTTACTAAAAGTCGGAATTCAGCGCGCTGTCGCTGGGATTATTTCGTGAGCATTCTTTTACGGAAAGTTTGTTTCTGATTCGAATGACGGATTGTGTCAAAAACGGGGTGTTTTTGAAAATGAATGGAATGAACGACGAAAAAGCAGAGGAATTGATCGCTCTTGTGGCTGATTATGTTGAACTGTATGACTTACAAAATAAAAATTACAGTAATCAACAAAGGAAAGATCTAATTTGGAGAAAAATTTCTTTAAAACTAGATGAGACTCCTAAGTACAGACTCTTGTAATTGTTTGAAGAGAGTATGGAATTCTCCTTCTACTAGTTTTGTTCTTAAGATCCGATGCACCCAATATTTTCTTTTCCTTTTGTTTCCTTTTAATTTCTCATTTTCATAACACATGGCTAAGACGAAAAAACCATCATCGGAACTTGACGAGCATGACATTTTGAAAATATAACTTAACCTGAAATGTAGAGAAACTACAGATTTTACATTTGCAGCAAATAATCGCTTAGCAGAGTGTCGCATATATGAGAATACCTAGCAGCGACGTGATAATTCGCGACAGTTCATTGTGCAACGTCGCGTAGATAGTGTCGCGTATATGAGAATCGGCCTTTAGTGTTTATGAACACTTGGTTTAAATCTTCACCTAGAAGACTGTATAAATGGACCAACCTGGTAGATGTTTGAGAAAGCAGATTGATTTCATACTAGTAAATAAACATTTCAGAAAAAGCTGCACCTCAGTTATAACATATCCGGGAGCAGACTTAAATTAAGATCACACACCACTTGTGGGAGTTTCTAAAGTCAGAATGAAGAAAGTGAAATGAAAGAAACCGCATATCTATAATTCGAGGAACATGAAAGACCCTACAGTAAAACAGATTATGCAAATAGAACTCAACTTAACAATTAGAGAAGAGGACTTCATAAAGTAACAATGTTAAATCAGAATTGAACAAACCACAGAATGTTGTACAGCAAACAAAGGAGAAGTACATGAAACCAGAAAGGAAGAAGAGGAAGTCATGGATGATGGATGAAATAATGAACCTAATGGAGGAAAGGAGATTAAATAAAAAGAACCCAACAGTATACAGGAAGATAAATGAGGATAAATGAGACACCAGAAGAAAGATCCGGAAGGCAAGAGACAAAGAAAAATTGGAGCAATGTGAGGAGATTGGGTTCAATATGAGGAGATTAAAGTAAATATGAAAGTTTCAATGTACACAAGAAAGTGAGAGAAATAACGGGAAGACGCAGGAATAGCATCAGTGAAAAACTAGTGGTCGAAAGAAGGAATTTATCTTTTTCTTGTCTTCTAAATCCATCACCAAGATTTAGAAGACTAGAAAAAGATATGGAAAAGGTATATAGAAAATTTATTTCATGACACTAGATGTACTTTCACTCCAAGTACAGATAAACTTAGTGGTACGGATATAGTATAAGTAGAAGTTCAAACAGTCACAAATCAGATGAAGGGCGGAAAGGCAGTGAGACTTGATAAAGTTGAAGCAGAGTTCTTAAAATTGATGGATGAAAATCATGTAAAATGGTTAACCCAAATTTTCAATGAAATTTATGTATGCGGAAATATTCCATTGGAGTGGATGAACTCAGGGTTCATTACTCTGCCGAAAAAGCCAAATGCAAAGCAATGCGGAGATTATAGTACGATAAGTTGATGAACCATCTTTTAAACGTATATGTGGGGGTAATACATAGAAGAATATATAGACTATGTGAAGAACAAATAGCCCCTAATCAGTTTGTGATTGTTAATCTAGTGGGTACGAGAGAGGCCTTGATCAGTGGGCAAGTAATGTTTCAGAGATGCAGAAATGTATATATAAATGTATTTGCTTACGTCATAGATTACCAGAAGGCCTTTGGCAGCGTAAAAGACGACAAATTGATGGAGATTTAGAGAAATATTGGAATTGAAAGATATTTGCGAATCAACAAGAACCTGTATTGGAATCAAACTGCGGTATTGCGTGTTGATAAATAACACACCAAAGCAGTCAAAATTTTCTGAGGAGGAAGACCGGGATGTATCTTATCACCTATACTATTTAACATATATTCGGAATTCATATTTAGAAAAGCCCTGGAAGAACAGAAGAAGGAAGTATTATAAATACAATGAGATTAAACAGAATCCGGTATGTTGATGATACTAGTGTAATTGCTGATACTATTCAAACGCTACAAGTATTAATGGATAGAATTGTAGGAATCAGCAGCCGGTATGGCTTTGAAATAAACAGCACAAACCCAAAACTCATGGTCATAAGAAAAGAAATATTACAGGAGTAAACTTAGTCATAAACTAAAGAAAGGTAGAAAGGATAAAACTATATCCGTACCTTGCAACTATAATAAACGAAAATTGGGATAACTCGCAAGAAATCAAAATTCGTATCGGGAAAGCAAGAAATGCTTTCAGAAAATGCTGAGTTCTGTTTGTGCTGATTTGTGCTGTTTTCAAAAGCCATGACCTATGCCTTAGAACGAAAATTTGACTTTTACAATGCCATGTACATACTATGCTAAAATATGGTGTAGACACATGGATCTAAAATAAAACACAGAGAAGAAGCGAGATACCTTTGAATTGTGGCTTTATAGACGGATCTTGAGATTATCCTGGATCCAGAGAGCGAGAAACATATAAGTAATGAGAAGCATAAACACAACAGCTAAATTGATCAAGATAGAGAAATGCCGAAAGTTGCAATATCTAGGACATAGAATGCACAAATACAAGGAGATACGACCTACTCCAAAAAATACTTCAAGGGAGAATCTAAAGGAATATCTTGGTTTGACAGCCATAGATGCTGGTTCAATATATCTTCAGCTGAACTGTTCCGCTTCGCTACCAACAAGACAAGAAGAGCCATCATGATTGAAACATCGAAACCGGATAGGCACCGAAAGAAGAAGAAGAAGGAACAGAATTGATAAAATGGAAATTGTCTCAATATATTTTTATTTTCATTAAAATATAATTATTATTAATATTCTTCCACTGGGCCATCTAAGTCTTGTTACATTTAACAGTGTATTTTGCTCTCTTATAAGTCCAAACTTTTCCTTATTGTTTGTGAGTATCACTATTCCTGATCCTCTGTCGAAGCGGCATGTATTTTCTGTTGCTTTTCTGATTAAGCCCATTGGTCACTCGGTGAAAGAGATCTCTGTCAAAGGTTGTGTCTCTATCAAAAGTTTTAGTTTTAGTATTTCGGCGTTTTTGCAACAGGGTAACGTAGTTTTGAGGCTTAAATAAAAAAAGTAAATGATCTATATTGTCAACCTGTTCTCGTTTTTTTCTTTAAGATAAAATCTGTAGAATAGAATAGAATATACAATCTGATTGTATCTACTAATCTTGCAAATTCCTACTTTAAATACAGGTAAAGCTCGTTTTGTGCCGGTTCGATTTACGCCGATTCACTGTTACGCCAGTTGCTGCCGGCCGTGGGATTTGGTTCGGCTTGGCCGACACCAGATGATAGTAGGCGCTTCCATATTACAACCCATGGATCAGAGAGAATTTCTACTTATAAAGCATTTTATTTACTATTATTTGCGCATAACATTAAAAGAAATGATTAAGGAAATAAATACTAAATCCAATTAGAGACCGTTAAACTGCAGCCTAGATTTATACAAAGTGCTAGTGTGGACGAGGTAGATAACGTTAACATAAACGAAGACTTTATCAAGCTTACATGTGAATGAGGCTTCGGATATGTAAAAGGTGTGACCGAACTGTTCAGAAAATCCCGAAGAAGAAGAGGAAGAGACCGAAAATGATGCTAAAATCATAAAAATAATTTGTATTATTTGTACGTCTAATTTGTATCCATTCTTCCACACTTCTTCCAGAAGTGTCACAGCTACCGTTCGACCTTAAACTATGATTCTGGATGAAAGGAAACAACAATTAAAGCAAGTGAATTTGGAAGTTTTTCTTTGAAAAAAAGTGTGAAAATAGTACCAACGAATTGTTGAATGAGCATTTATTTAAAAAAATCCTTAATTATATTAAGAGATCCATGAAGCAACTAATAGAAAAGAACGTAAGCCGCACCATATATGTAGTCTTTGTCAACGTTGAAAAAGCATTTGATAGCATCCCAAGAATGGAAGTATGGAACAGCCTTAGACAAAGAGGAATCAGTGACAGGCTAGGAAAAGCTATTTTCAGTCTTTATAAAAATACAAGAAACTATGTTAGAAAAGGAAACTTACAGTCAGAGGAGTTCGTAACCAAAGAGGGATTAAGACAAGGGGGAGTACTGAGCTCGACTCTATTCAATGTAGTCCTGGATGATATAATAAAAGAAACAAAGAGAAAAACAAAGAAACTAGAAGTGGGATATAGAAACAAGCAGAGGGTGGAAATAGTGGAATGTGCTTTTGCCGACGATCTAATGATTTATGCAAAGAACGAAAAGGATTTACATACGAACCTAGACATCTGGAAGACAGCGTTAGAAAACAAAAATATGAAAATAAACGTCGCCAAAACCAAAGTAATGACCATTGGGAAAGGAGAACCAAGCATAATGATAGAAATAGATGGAAAAGATATAGAACAAACAGAAACATTTAAATACTTAGGAGTAAATATACACAATGACGGAAAGGAAGAGGCTGAAATCAACACCAAAATTGAAAATACAACAAAACTCTTCTATGCACTTAATAACACGTTTATAATAAACAAAGATATATCGAAGAAAACGAAACTGACAGTGTACAATACTATATACAAACCAATTCTGACATACGGTGGTGAAAGCTGTGCTAAGCTGTCAAATGAAAAGTAGAATACAGGCGCTAGAAATGAAAAACCTAAGAAGCACTAAAGGGATTACTAAAAGAGACAAAATAAGAAATGAAACAATTAGAGCAGAACTTAATGTCGAACCAGTCCTGGAAAGCATAGAAATAAGGCGATTAAAATGGTTTGGGCATCTAGTAAGGATGGAAGAAGTAAGACAAACGAAAAGAGTATGGCTAGCTAAATCTACACAAAAAAAACAAAGAAGAAGACCAAGGAAAACATGGAACCAAGCAGTGGCAGATTCTTTGAAGGAACGAGGAATATCCTGGAATGAGGGGTTGAAGATGGCAAAGAACAAGAAAGAATGGGCAAAATTTATTTATGCATGAAATGGGTTGTTTTATTTTATTTTATTTTATAGTGTAAATTTGATTTATTGTTATGGTAAATTGGTATATTGTAATAAGTACCTTATGGTAAATTAGTATATTGTAAAAAAAAAATTCAGAGATTATTATTTGTTTTATAAAAGAATTTGAATTCTATTTATTAAATACATTTATAATTTATTTTGAATATATATATATATATGTATATATATATATGTATGTATATATATATATATATATATATATATATATATATATATATATATATTGTATTTGAGGTTTTCGCGGATAGATACCTGTGTTGTATTGTTTTCTCGGGGATTCCGCGTTGATGCTGAGGGGTTGGCTCTGAAAAGAACCGGATTCTCGACGTTTCGGCGAACTAACATTCGCCATTCTTAAGAGATATATGCGTCCGTGCGGGTCAACCGTTAGACGCATACTGTATGCATACAGTATGCGTCTAACGGTTGACCCGCACGGACGCATATATCTCTTGAGAATGGCGAATGTTAGTTCGCCGAAACGTCGAGAATCCGGTTCTTTTCAGAGCCAACCCTCAGCATCAACGCGGAATCCCCGAGAAAACAATACAACACATATATATATATATATATATATATATATATATATATATATATATATATATATATATATATATATATATATATATATATATATATATTCAAGTAGTTCCTGTACATTCGGAAACAATCATCAAAACTAATTAGAAAAGAAAGACGTAGCTATGTATGCTATGCTAAAAAACGACTAGAGGAAATAGAACAAGAATTGAGAGAAGAAGAAGAAGAATTCAACAGAACCTAACAGGTTGTCGACCATCCAGCCTGTGCTATCGTCGATCTGATGGTTCAATGGAGACAAACACCAACTGTTGAGTACTTCAACATACTTCTCAACGATGACCCCCTCATCCAGCAAGTTTATTTTTGACCAATCTCAATCAAACCCAGATTCCGTACCGCCTTCCTTCCAGGAGATAACTGACATCATTCATTCATTGAAAAACGACAAAGCCCGTGGGGAAGATGGAATCATTGCCGAGTTATGTAAACTGGCTGACGACAACCTCATTCGCAGAATACACAATATAATATATGGTATTTGGGTGACCGAACAAATCCCCCCAGACTGGAAATGTGTACTTATATACCCGCGTCATAAAAAAAGGTGATAAGATGAACCCGAACAACTATAGAGGCCTTTCCCTCCTCCCAGCAACGTACAAAATTCTTTCGAAAGCTCTCTTGAATAGACTTGAACTTCATGTAGACCCACAGATAGGAGAACATCAGGCAGGTTTCCGAAAGGGGCGCTCATGCACGGAACAAATTTGGAATCTGAAGACAATCTAGCAAATACAATCTTGTAGAAACACCGTTGTTACCTTTGTTGATTTCAAAAAAAACCTACGACTCCGTCGATAGACCAACTCTCTTCTGGATGATTCTGGAATAGCTCAAGCATTCTGGAAGAGTTCAAAGTTGATGGGAAAACCAGGGCATTAATTCAACAAATGCTCATTGATACTATATCAAGGGTTAAGTTTAGTGAAGTAATTTCTCAACCTTTTGAAATGCATACGGGTGTTCGACATGGAGATGGACATTTTATTGATCCTTTTTAATATGGTCCTGGAAAAAATAATCAGAACTTGGAAAAAAGAAATCGAGGGAATACACATTGGTAAGAGAAGAGATTATAGAGCTAATATCAAATATTTTGCGTTTGCTTATAATCTTGCCGTATTATCGAATACCAGACAAGCAGCAAGGCATACACTTGAAAATTTACACGAAATTTCACAACAGGCTAGTCAAATCAAATCAAATCAAAATCTTTATTTATCATGTGATGTAGTACTCATACATATTTGATATGTCAAAAGGGGAACAAAATTAAAGTAAAATAAAAATACTTAAATTAACACTGTAACCCTAAAAATAATAGAAATAAAACAAAAATAACGCTAAAGTAATAAGAACCAAAAGAATACTTAAACATGTGGTATAAGTTCTAAATCTAGTTTCTATTTACAATCACTTCTTATGAATTATTCAATACCATAGTAGCACATTTCAACAAGAAAACCTTTTAGTTTTTTACGGAATGTTTTGTATGTCGTCTCATCTTTTATATTTTCTGGAATGCTATTATATATTTTTATTCCTATTCTATTTGGTTCTCTGGAGCATAGTGTTAGATTGCTTTTTGGCGTATATAATTTTAAGCAATTTCTGGTGTTGTAATTATGCTTATCACTGTTTAACTTGAAGGATTCCAGGTTTCTGTGCATATGACATGCCACCTCCCATATATATATATATATATATATATATATATATATATATATATATATATATATATATATATATATATATATAGGGATGGTACCGTTAGTATTCCTAGCTCTTTGAAATGGGGTTTGCATGAAGAATTCCTCGATATGCCGGTTATTGCCCTTACTACTCTTTTTTGAGCCAAAAATATTTGAGTCAGATGTGTTGAAGATCCGCAAACTAGAATTCCATATGCCAGAGTAGCATTAATCTCTGCATGATAAACATTCATATTTTCCGACTTAGATAAGATTTGCCGTATAGTACGAATAAGATATGCCTTCGAGTTTATTTTGCTGATAATATGTTCAGCCATTTTGTTCCATGTAAGATGCTCCTCCAGCAGTATGCCCAGGAACTTTATCTGCCCCGTTCTCTGTATAGTATGATTTCCAACAGTTAGTGATAAATCTGCAGATCTTACCCGTCTTGCTGATTGAAACCTAATATATTTGTTTTTTTCTCTCCATTTAATAGTAAGTTATTGGCAGAAAACCACGTATATAACCTACTTATTACCTCAGCGGCTTCCAATTGGAGTACTTCTGAGCTGTTATTTGAGACAAGTACACTGGCATCATCGGCATACAGAGTAATCCTGTCTCCTCCCACATAACTAATCAGATCGGCCGTGTATATCGAGAACAGGATGGGTGCTAACACACTTCCCTGTAGGACCCCTACATAAGTTGAAATAGTGGTGGAATTCATTTGCCCCACCCTTACAAATTGTTTTCTATTAGTTAGGTAGGATTTAAACCACCTCCCAGTTTTACCTCGTATGCCATACCTGGCAAGTTTATCTAATGCCTTATCATGTGAAACAGAGTCGAAAGCTTTACTCAAGTCACAGAAAATGACAATTGGGCATCTTCCGCTGTCCACCTCTGAAATTATTTTTCCGTATACTTCTTGAATAGCTGTCATTGTGGATTTGTTCCTACAGAAACCATGTTGTTGTCTTGGAATGATATTGTATTTAAACAGAAATGACGAGAGTCTGCTTTCCATGGTGTATTCGATAATCTTGGCTATTACTGATAAAACAGCGACCGGTCTATAATTGTTGATTATTTGTCTGTCCCCTTTTTTGAACACTGGTACAATAGCACATAGTTTTAAAATATTAGGATATGTTTCAGTTTCAAAAGAGCAGTTAATTATATTGACTATTGGCTCACTTAGTTCTACACAAAATTGTCTAATCTCGTGGCAGGGTAGCTGGTCTGGCCCACTACTTCTTTTATTAGTCTCCTGATATCTCTCCTGATAGGTCTCCTGATATCTTATGAAAAAACACAGTATATAGAACGATCCCCGTCCGACAATCTACCCATCAAGACACGATATGGTTCTGTATCCAAAGTTTCCCAGTTTAAATACTAGGAGAAATCATACAACCGTCCGGCCTAAATATAATAGCAAATTAAGAACGAGTAAAAAAATAACAGAGAGCCTACCGACTTCATTATAACCAAAAATCAATATCTGTTAATGCAAACTTAAAACACTACAAAACAGTCGTTCTTCCTAAAGCACTTTATGCCGCAGAAACAACGCTAATTCATAGTCACTCAAAAATCAAAGAAATAGAGAAACAAGAACGTAAAATTCTCTGAAACAAATTTGGGCCTGTGAATAAGGATTATGAGACCATCATCAGAAATGTAAATAACGGTAGAACTTAGCACTGACACTTTCAGAAAGAGACGAGGTAATTTTTTTGGTCACATATACAGAATGGACCAGCACAGAATTTCGAAACAAATTTTCAATATTACCTTCAACAGTAAAAATAGGTCCAAATGGATACAGGAAACTGAAGACCTCAAGCAGCTAAACATCACGATACACGACGGGAATGATCGGGTTAAATTTAGAAATACCATAGTGCACCATAAATTTGATAAAGAACTGCTCCCAAAGATGCCAGCAAAAAAATGGACGGACGAAAGGAAGAAAGAACATAGTGCACGAATGAAGTGCGTTGGGAAGAACGTCGCCGCATGACTGAGTTGTCATGAAATTTGCGCAAGTTTACACGCTCTTTTTAAAGGGATATATAGGCTATGTATTAAATAAACATGTTAGATTATTCTTAGAATTGTGATAAAGAGCTTAAACTTATATTGTCCATTATATTTGTGTTCTTTTTACGCCGTTTTTATTTACGCCAGTGTCTCTCGCAACGGAATCCCGGCGTAAAACGAGGTTTGCCTGTATTTTATTAAAATTAGGTTAGTAACGTTTTGTACAGTTTAAATGATGAGATGATAGAGGAATTTCTCAAGATATATTAACATGTTTTTTTTTATATGAATATAAAAAATATAATGTAGGAATATAACATTCGTTTTTAATTATTCGCAACGTAAATTGAATTTGCTGGTAGAGTTGAACTATTCCTTGATTACAAAGAGTTATGTGTGAGTATATTAAGCTCGGGTATTAATTAAAAATTTTATTATAAGATTTTAATTTAATTTTTATTTCTATGTTAGTTTTTCAGTCATGAGCGAGTTCACAATGGGAATAGTGGCGTGAATACAGCACGTTTAAAGTTTTTTAATCAAAACGCTTTTCACTGAAAGCAAAATATAGGAACACATTCACTTCAAAGAACTTGTGTTTAAAAATTAATTAATAATTAAAAAGGTGTGTTAAATTATTGACACACTAACGAACAAAGAGAAAAAAACAAAGTTATATGATAACCAGAGGCTCCATTATAATTCCATTATAAAAGCTATAGAGGCTGGGATACACTTATATCTGTATGCCCATCGCGGGAATAATCGCATGATTTAGATTATCGAATGATTAATAATCGAGTGTTTTTAAAAATCGAATGACTTAATAATCGCATGGTCTCTCAAATCACACTAAAAGTTATTATTATCAATAAATATTGCCTGTGCCTACAATATTACTAGTAGAATGCAACTTATGTAAATTAAGCCAGTTTATTTACTACTATAGATATATTCTGAATATATACATATATTCAACCTACCCTTAGCTCTATAATATAATTAAGTATTTTAAAAATACAAAACCAATCCCATGTAGAAACAACTACTTCCCTTGCTAAAACCACGCAGGATATTACACCAACATTTATTTTTATGTTATTTACTAGCCACCAGTCCACTTTCGTGGCACAAGAACTAGATAAATACCTCATAGATTTGTTCTAGTCTTAAAAAAACTTAATAATATTTTAGAGCTACGGAAAGCTTGAATATATTTACATATCGATACATATTCGATTACATATTCGATACATATTTGACCATTTCGTTTCGGAGTGAGTACCGTACGCACGTGTGTGTGTGTTAAATATAGTTTAACAAACGACCACTAACAAGTCGCTAGTGTCGTTTTTCTGGCGAAGCCCTAGAGGCCCCAAAATTTGCGAGAGGCATTCAGGCCCCCGTACTGGGAGTCGGTCGTCTAAATAAAGTATTAGGCGAGCAGAAATTGTGTGGGGATAACAAACGTAGAGTGTTTTGAATCTGTGCGCCGCTAATCAACACAGAGAGTAGGGGGTATAAAGATAAAGTCATGTCGTCTGATAGTGAAAGTCGGGAGCGCAACCCATTTATGGGCAAAAAACATGTAGCTCATTCGCCGCTATCAAAAATAAAAAAGGAGGACAGCCCAATTAACAGTCTGTCTCAACGTTCAACGATGGAGGATATTTTTCAGGAATTGAACGCGGTGAGAAAACAACTAGAAGCTGTAAACGAGAGCCTAAAGGAGGAGAGGACGGAAAATAACAAATGGAAAAGGAAGTGATGGAAAAACTAAATGAAATGAAAATGGAAAATGAGAAAACTAAAGAGCGGATGAATAAAATCGAAGAGGAGCTGGTAGACATTAAAAACCAAGCTAAGGAGGATAAAGCCGCATGGGAGATAAAAGGTGTAGAGTTGCAGAAAACCATGGAGAAAATCGACAAAGCCGAAGAGGACAAGGATAAAAGGGAAAGAAAAAACAATATAGTAATTAAGGGAATCAAAGAAGGTGATAAATGGGAAGATGAAGTCAAAAGCTTAATTACCGAGAAGCTTAATGTAGTCCCAACACATAGGGAAATGTTTAGAATGGGGAAGGAGATAGGTGGAAGGGATAGAGCAATCATTGTCAAGTTCGAAAAATGGGAAGGAAAGAAACAATTAATGAAAATGAAACATAAACTGCAGGGGACTACTATATATATCGATGATGATCTAACAAAAAAGGAAAGAGAAATGCAAACAATCTTAAGACAAAAAGCAGTTGATCTTAGGAAAGCAGGCAAGGTAGTAAAAGTCGCCTACAATAAGATCCTCATAGATAATAAATGGCACAGGTATAACCCAGTAACAAGTTCGCTGGAAGAGCTGTTTTTTCACTAAGCATTAAAGGAAGTACGGGGGGAGCATAAAGGGGGAAGGGAAAACTTTAAAATAATAGCATGGAATATAGCAGGGCTAAAGAAAAGATTAAAAGGAGAGGAGTGCAAATCTATTAAGCAATACTTACAGAAATTCCACGTGATAGGGCTAACGGAAACATGGGTTGAAGAAAAGGACTGGAACGAAGTAAGAAACCTAGTGCCAGCGGAATACAGATGGAAATGTCAATCTGCAAAGAGGATCTCCAACAGGGGAAGAGCAAAGGGAGGGATAATTACCGGTATAAAGCTTGTAGCGGAGAAAGAATACAATATGGATATGGAGAACATCGAAGGGGTTCAAGAGAGAGCAGTACGAGTAGGCGAAGATAAGTGGAGAGTAATTACTGTCTATAACAACAACAATCTAGAGAGCATTATGAAATACATTGAGAAAAGCTTGGCAAGGGATTCAGGAGAGAAAGTACTGATCATCGGAGACTGGAATGTGAGGATCGGTGAACTCCAAGCTGGAAGTCTCGATGCAGAAGGGGTGGAAATAGCTAGACTTTCGAAAGACAAAACAGTTAACAAGGAGGGAAAAAAATGGTTAGACTGGGTTGAGAACCATAACTGGTATGTGCTAAATGGGTGCACAAATGGCGATTGGAAAGGGGAGTTAACGTATATTGGTGGAGGCGGTACCTCGGTCATTGACTTCGGGATCGCCAACGAAGACGCCATAAGATGTATCGATGTTTTCAAAATAGGAGAAAGGCTGGAATCGGACCATCTACCACTAGAAATTACCCTGTATGGTGAGATAGACAGCTGGGGGGAAAGCAAGGGTGTGGTTAAACAAACGGTGATGTGGAATGAGTCGGCTATTGCGCGATACCATGAAAACTTAGACAGAATGGATGGAGTGGAATATGCGGAACTACCGAAACTCACTGCTATGATAAAGAAAGCACTAATTGTTAAAATATCACACCCAAAGAAAAATTGCGGAAATGCTTGGATAGACGAGGAACTAATAGGTATAAAGAAAAGAACTAGAGCCGAATTTAGAGCCTGGAGAGAAGGAAGAACAACACTCGAAAAGCTCAAAAGACAGAATAAAGAAATGAAAGAAGCAGAGACGAGAAAGAAACGAGAGTGGGAGGAATGCCAAATAAAGAAAATCAGCCAGCTGAGCAGAGAGTCGGATATTTGGAAACTGATTGCTGCAAGGAAACCAAAAAAAAAGATCTCATCAGTAATTAGCACAGAAAGGTGGAAAAATCACTTCTGTGAGTTGCTGGCCGGAGAGACAGAAATTAGGGAGCAAAGATGGAGAGATTTTAGACCAGTGGAATCGCAATCACAAGGGATTACAGAGGAAGAGGTTGAAACGGTTATGTCAGCACTCAAAAGAAAGAAAGCTCCAGGCCCAGACTCGGTGCCAAGTGAGGCGTGGTGTCTAGCCACACCAATTGTGAAGGAGAGACTTCGTGGTGAACTTAACAGCTTTTTCAAAGGTAGCAAACAAATTACGGACAGTTGGAGGGAAGGAATTATTGTACCAGTTTTTAAGCAAGGTAACAAGGAGGAACTAGGAAGCTATAGGGGGGTAACTTTAATGGACACGTCATACAAGATCTATGCAAAGATACTGGAAAAAAAGTTACCACAAGAAGCAGAGAAAAGGAATCTAATCCCAGAGGTACAAGCTGGTTTCAGAAAAGGACGCGGAACAACTGAACAGATATACATATTGAATTATATCATACAAAGAGAAATAGCTAAACCTAAGGGGAAATTGTACGCGGTATTTGTTGACCTCAAAGCTGCATATGACTCAGTAGTGAGAGAGAAAATGTGGGAATATATGAGGGAGAAAGGTATATCGCAACAGATCAGGGAGAGCATTGAGCATCTATATGAGAGAACATGGTGTAGAGTGAAGATAGGTGAAAGGCTATCTGAAAGATTTGAGGTTAGGAAAGGGTTAAAACAAGGGTGCCCGTTAAGTCCACTACTATTTAATCTATATACTGCGGACCTCTAGAGAACGCTAAGCTTGGGTCAAGCGGGAGGGGTAGTAATAGGGACGAAAAAGATTTGGAGTCTAGCTTATGCGGACGACGTCGTTGTCTTAGCAAGTTCGAAAGTGGAAATGAAAGAGGTGTTGGTACGAATGGAAAAGTTTTTTAAAAAACAATTGTTAAAGGTAAATGTGCTGAAAACAAAGTGGATGCTGTTTCGGAAGAGAAAGGGATCAAGGAAAGAGAGTTTTGAATGGGAAGCGAGTGAGATAGAACAAGTTAGCAGTTTTAAATACCTAGGCTTTATGTTCCAACAAAATGGGTCGTGCGCTGCACATATCAAGTATATAGTAAAAAAAGCGTGGGTGGCTGCTAACAGGCTCTGGGATACATGGAGAGTATACTTGAGGGAAAATTTTAGGGCGAAAATGATTGTATGGAAGGCGTGCGTACGTAGTATTATGATGTATGGGGCAGAAATTTGGGGTGTGAAAGAGGAAAACAATATAGAGAGAGTGCAGTTACAGTTCATAAAGAGGGCCCTGCAGCTAGAAAAGTCCACCCCCTGGTACATCGTTCAACAAGAAGCAAATTGTAACAAGGTGGCAAACACCGTGGTTATGAGAGTGGCTAAATTTGAAAGGAAAGTGAATAGTGCGGGAGAAGAAAGAATAGTGAAAGACGTTTTGAAAGCGGTAAGAAAGGAGGGTAAAGGGAGTAATAAGGAAACAAAATGGGGATGTCTGCGCAAGCGTATGTATGAAAGAGGGGGATGGAACCAAGAAGAGATCGAGAGAATGATGAATGAGGGAATGTTAGTGGAAAGGATTCTGGCAGATAGACTACTGGAGATAGAGCTGCAAGAGAGACAAAGACACATAGGTGAGAGTACCTATAATAGAGACTACAGCAAAATCCAAGTTTTTGGCAGATGTCCAGAGTATCTAGTTAATCCTAAAGCCCCACAGGTAGCGATTGCCCGGTTTAGGTGCGGTAGTGAGGAAAGGGGTAGAAGATATTGGATGGCTGCAACAGATAGGACTTGTCGAGTATGTGGAGAAGGGGAGGAGCTCTGGGAACATTGGGTGTTAAGCTGTAAGAAATGTGAATGGAGCGAAGAGGAAAAGTCAGTGGCGAAAAACTGGAAGAAGGTTATGGATGAGAGTGGCTCCGGTTTTGTGTACATGAAAAAAATATTGAAGTGCAAAGGACAGGGTTAAAGGCTTCGTTTTTTTTTTTTTTTGTTTGTTTTGTTTTTTTTTTGATCTAAGAACTTTTGAACTGTTTATTTTTTGCTGTATTAATTTGGATATTTTTATTTTCCGTTTCATTCTGGTGTCTTTTTTGTTGTTTACCTAACCTCGTAATCCACTAGGCATTCAAGTAAGTGTATTCCAAGATATAATTAGGTGCACTGTTGATAGATAAACTGACGAAATATAGATAGGCAAACTCACGAAAAATAAAAGGAGCAGCTGAACAGTAAGTTTATTAGGTCAAATCAAACTTTTATATATTAAGACAGGGGTTTAAAAAAATGTGATATGTTTAAATTACATGATAAAAGTACGTTCCCGTTTTAAGCTAGACATTTTCACCTTTCAATGATTTATGCATGAAGAGGTTCTGCTGTGTGTACGCAAGCAATTGTACTTGCACATGTACTAAAAATAGACAATCAATCCGTTGCAAAAGCACTAATTCATTGGGAAAATGTTCTTCAATATATCACTCAATGTATTTGATATTTGGACACATTTTCGTTATGAATGGACTTCGAATACTCGGGGGTAAACGAACGTTTAACTCAGAGTATTTGAAGCCCTTTGTCGTCATCATGACTGGTTACAAAAGTTCTATTTTGCTATTGAAATCAGACAGCGCATATTAACAATCTCAATTAGAAGAATCGAGAAGGATGAGGCATTATGCCGCATTCACTTTTATAAATAATACTTTTTGAAAGTCAATCGTTTTTTAAACAGTTTGAAAGTTGAAAGAGAACAGTTGAAATTTAGAATTAACTAAAGCCGATGGCATTTGAAATCTTATCAATTCGGGTCCTTACATTGTGAGCAGATTTTCAAAAACATGAATATGCAGAATATAAAATGGGGGCCCAGCAGCTCAACGACGTTAGCCTTGAAAGTTGTTTATATCTGAAAACCTCAAATTTCGTGATTGATTCGTAAAAATCTCACTGTTTGTGATTTTTTTAATTAAATTACTTGCCTTATTTATTATCTATTTGGGAATTTGTTATAGAACATGTGAAAATAAATATATAAAATACTAAAAAATATCATTATATATGATAACTGAAGCCCTGGTGCGGGTCCAAAACCAACTCAAGGACCCCTTCAAAATAATGTATGGGTTGAAACAAGGAGGTGGGCTAGCTAGTACCCACACTCTTCAACCTAGCGCTGTAATTTGTTCTAAGACGTTTGGGTGTGGGCAAGGATAACATTTTAGCCAAGAAAACAGCGCAACTAGCGGCATATCCCGATGACGTAAATATTATGAACAGAAGGGCCGACGAAGCGCAGAGGACCTATGCCCAACTAAAAGCAGATTCCAAAGACAGCGGGCACAGCATCAACACAAGCAAAACAAAGATGATGACACAAAGAAGAAAGCGCGGGATGGTACTACAGTTGCCAGACAACATCGAGGATGTCAACATATTTATATATCTGGGTATGGAAATCAACAAGGATGGTACCGAAGACGGAGAAGTAATACGCAGAGTCCTAGTAGCAAATAAGGCGTATTGTGCAAAGGTGGAAAAATTAAGAACTGATAGTGTGCACCGCAAGATCAAGTTAGAATAGACAAGACAATAATTCGGCCCATCGCATGCTATTGTAGCGAAACATGGACAATGACCGAAAAAAAACAAGAACGCAATGGACATATTTGAGCGCAAGGTGCCACGTAGGATTCCAGGAGCGCTAACGGTCAGAAACATTAGAAGGCCAAGTTACAACAACGAGCTATACCAGATATACCAAGAACCACTGATTTCTAGAACACTAGAACACGTGCTCAGGATGGACAACAACCGTCTGCCAGTAAGAGCATTGAACTCAAAAATGCAAGGCAGGCGGCCGGCAGGGAGGCCAAGAAAACAGTGAGAGAAAGAGACCCGGGAAGATGTATACCAATTACTCGGAGTAAGAGCGTGGAGAAGAACTGCTTAGAAGTATGGAGGACAAAAATAAATGAGGACAGGAGGACATAATTTTTTTAAAGTAAAATGTCTCTTTACCGGTTGCCGACTTGAAACCGGTTGCCGACCCTATGGTGTAACCCATCACTATTTCCAGAAATTTCAACACATTTGTGTTATTGTTTAACAAAATCTAGAAATAGCTTTCTCATCCTGAAAGAAAACGCCGTAATCCGAGGAACCAGTCAGTGGTGCTGACTGCCAATTCCGATTTTCAAGTTCGAGTCTCATTCATAACTCGTGCACATGAGTGATAAACGAATACTCGAATAAGCTGCAATAATAGAATCTCTACTCGATTTTGCTCATCAGACCCAATTCCGATTATGAAGTCCGAGTGCTTAATTATTACTAGGGATTCACACGAGACGAGACGAGAAGAATATGGTTCACGTGTGAAGTCCTATTCATTACTCATGCACACCAGTGATAAACGAGTTCTCGAATAATCCAGAATAATCGAATTTCTGCTGCGAGTGATCATTTATCACTCGTCCATCGCGTTTTCAAGAAAACTAGATATTCCTGCTTGGTGGCTTGAAGCATTGTATAAAACTAATAACATTTTTACTGCAAGATTACTTACCGAAAATGTTGGACAGAAATTGTCTTTAAATTTAACCAATCTTCAAATATAGCTTCAGTCATCCATGGGTTTTCATTAGATAGGCCAAAGTACAAGTAGCTAGCTTTATGGAATCTTGTACGAAAAGCTCTAGTATTTTCGCTTTTGAAGATAGGCAAGGGTTTAAAATCACCCTCAGCCTTCCCTCTTAATGATAGTGTTATATGATCTTGTGAAGCTTTATAGCCTGGTTAAGATTTTTTATTTCTGGATAAACAAGCTTTTTGGGTAATTCGTTTCCAGAAGAAACCAGTTGCATCAACGGTAAAAATTTGTTGGCCTGAGTAACCTCCTTCATTAATTATCTACTTTAAAACGTCGGCATATTTCGTAGCTTCTTTTCTCCAAACAACATTATGCAGATCGGCTCTTTTTAAAACCCTTCAAAGCAGCCTTTAGTTGCAGTTCTTTAGTTTAGTTTGCAAAGGTTCTTGTGTTACTCCTTTCCTCACGTTTTCTTTTGATGAACTTGCTTAGATTCTTTCTTTCGTTACAGTTCGAGTATTGTGAACGTTTTCATATAAATTTGCTTCAGTATATTCTTTATCCACCAACGCTTTCTGTTAGTAGACATTTCTTTTGAGCAAAAATGCTCATTGTAGAGATGGGAATTCTTTTTTTATTGCTATCTTCAATCAAAATGGATAAGAAGCTTTAATTTCAATCATAGTTCTACTAGTTCTATTTCTTGTAGATTGAATTTGAACTATTGTTGATGAAAGCTTGCAATTCTTTTAGTATCCACTGGCTTTAATTAAAATTGTCCGAACTGTTGATTCAATCATTCAATCATTGAATGCTTAATCGGTCAGCGTCTAATTTTCACCCTGCTCGAATATGTAAATAATTTCAGTTTTTTCATCTAAATGTATCTCATTTTTTCCTTTTAACAGATGCACTATGAGATGCATCTTCCCTTTTTTCCATCTTATCCCCTACTTACTGTCCCTTTAGTTTTGAAGCGTAGATGGGTATTTCTCCCATAATTTTACTTTTTGAAATTACATATATACAAAAAAAAATAAAAAACAAAAATCACGATTTGCTAGTTTTTTGCTTTGCTTTAAGGATATTGTTAAGATCCAACAATGTTATTTTTATTTTCGTCTTAAAACTATTTTATTGTTTAGTGTATTTCTAAAAGTAGGTAAATAATAATTACATTAATATTAGCTTAAACCGGCCAGTAGATTCCCTACATCTGGTCGGTAGAGTAGTGGGTATTTATTGAATCTTTTTCGAGCTGTTTATGGCCGCTACGCATCTGAAAGACCATTTGTAATCCCTTGTGAATACGCTTCGGCGTATGTTAACGATCCCTAATGGTTTTTGTATGCTTGGTGGTCGTAAACAATTGAAAATGCAATGCAATGTTTATGTAAACATAAACATTGCCTTTGTTCCTTAGGTTCCTTAGTATAAGAATTTAAATTTTAGGTAGTTTTAAAATTAGCCATAGAAATTACCACGTGCACTTCGGGTTGGAATTATTCTTGGTTCAGTGGGGGCAGGCAAATGAGAGGTGGGATTTAGTTTTCCTGTTTGTAACAATATCTAATCACACTCAGTTCAGTTGTAACCCTCTTGCCACAAACACACTAAGAAGATTCCAAACTCCGACAGTGAACGTCGTCACAAGTGCTAAATATATAGTTAAATAATAAATACATGTTTATCGAGGCGTGCAAGTTTTATTTGCCAAAACATATAATTTCCAGTGCCGATCAAATCCATTGGCAACCCTGAATTAACGGCCTCAGGATTGATCACGCGAACGTTTGTCCAAAGAGAAATAACCACCGCGACTCAACAGATATATTTAAATATTTTTGCTTTAAGGATACATAGTTAAAACTGTAAGGGCGATAAACCATATTAGGACTAATAAAACTCACAACCTTCCAAAGCCATCAAATTCTTGCTTAATTTCCTGACTGTCCCTCATCTAGTAATCAATTTATCTGTTAGAAAATATGGACTTGGGATATATATATATATATATATATATATATATATATATATATATATATATATATATATATATATATATATATTATTTATATATATATATATATATAGGTAGGTAGGTATATATATATTTAGTAAAGTATTTAGTAGGTGTAACAACCTGCGCCCCCCAAAAAATAAATTACCTAGCCTCGAAAAATAAAATATTCTATGATAAACGCCAAACACATAGTAAATTGATAAAAATATGTATTTTGATAATAATTTGTGGGTTTAGAAGAGTTAAATCATTTGAATACACTTGTATGTAAATATTATATAGAAGTATATAGATAGAATTTACTTTGGTTTCTTTGCATTAAATATCTCATGAGGTCCGATGCTACTTGAGAAAAAACAATAAATTGATCGCTTGCAAAGTTTGAAATGACCCAAAATATAAGCTATTACAAAATACTACATTAAATATCTCATGTAATACTAAATCTCACTTTTTGAAAAATGACACTTTTTTGCAAGGGGACGGTCGTGGAAATCTTGAATAAAAAAGGGAAAGATTAGGATCAATGTGGAACGATCTGTTAAGAAAACAGATCTTTCTAACATCTTTTTAATTTTTGAAGAAATATCTGTTTAACATGAAAAAAATGATAATAAAAAAAACTTAATATGAAATGCACTTAAAAATAAAAAGAACGTGTTTTAAATAAATAATACTATTCCATTGATTGACAAATAGCCTTGTAGTTTTATATTGCATAAACTCTACTAGATAGAGCAAATGGTGATGACAGTTTTGATGGTGTTTTGATGGTGATGGTGTGAGCAAATGGTGATGACAAGTCTTTCTCGCGATCTGAGTTAAATTTAGCTCTTTTTCTGCTTTTCTTTTCTCTTTTCTTTCGGGAGGGACGGTCGGGAAAGGAGGCGGTCAGAAAAACGCGAATGTATTTAGCAAATTCAGTAGGTAAAATTCTGCATTCAAAAGCAGGGTTAAACATTTCGTATACGGATAATATAGGAAAGGAATTACCGTAATTTATCTTAAATACATAAAATTAAAACGTCTTATAATGATGGGGACGGTCTTGAAGCAATTAAATGACTCGCATAAATGATTAAATTAATAGTTTACCATCCAATAATTGCAACTGTAACTAATTAACTTTTAATATGGATTAAGAAATATTTTTTTTATAATCTAGCGACAGGAGAAGTAAAATTATGGGAGAAATACCCATATATTCTCTGATGCGCGGTTTGGGCGAGTCTATAAGAGGAAGAATTAACTAATACTGATTGTAGAATTGTTCTATCTAAAAAAGCTAAACTCCCACATTCCACTCCCGTTCCAATTTGGTTGATCAGTATTACCAAAACAGCAGTCACAATTTGAAAGGAAAAACCATAAAAAAATATCGGGTAGTACAAATTTCATACATTTATTGTTGCAAATGGTAGCTAATATAAGTATATAATAGGACATTATCTGGTTAAAATTCCGAGGGAATATAGGAACAAAATATTTTGTCCCAAATGGAGACTAATCTTATAATTCTATATAAAAATAAACACAAAATGGTTAATAAAATAACAAAATGTTGGTTATCTCCATACCTTTATTATAAAAATTGTGACCAATAATATAAATCACGTAAAATCAAGTTTCGTGTTAATCGTACTAACGTTAATTGAGGCATGCCTGTAATTAGAATATATTTTATTGCTCACAATAAAAACATTAATGCGATTTCTGTGGCCAATCCTGGTCGTAGGGGTAAATGACGTGCACAAGCTATCATGTTTGTTTATCACCACGCATACTTATTGCTAGTTTTGTCTGACCCAGAAAATATGTTGAATGGCTCTGTTTCCAGCAATAATAGCTCAACGCATTTGTGAATCCTGGCGAACCATAATTGCGTACGAAATCATATCTATTTTTGTATTATTAAATTACTCTTAAATTAAGTTGTTTTTGGTACCCTGCTTATCACAATACCCACCGCCATAGATAATAATTAGTTAGTTTTAATTCTATTCCATAGTTTTAATGTAAATAAATTGATTTTTGTTATCTTAAATATAAATATTGCTATCAAGGCATAAAATGTATAATAGTTAGGTAATAAATATTTTGTATTGCATAACAAAATACATAGCAATCTTAATTATATTTGAGCACGCAGCTCCACCACAGGAAACCCAATTATCTCTTTTTGTTTGAACACGCTAATTGATAAATTACTAACCGGTTAAATACAGTTTACCAATAGAAATTGAATCCCATCGTTAATTCTTGGCTTGTTTGTTTCATCAACCAATGTGGGTCCAGGGGGTAAGCCCTAAAAAACAATGCGACCTTGTGGCCTATTATATTTCCCATAATGTTTCATTCATATGCAAATAGATCCAGACCCTGTATAAGGTCTTGGAGTCTGTGCACCATTTTCTTCATGGGGATATCATTCGCTGTCATGCTCAGCTTGTGTCTCCTATGTAGAATTGCTTCGCAATGCAAGGTCATATGAGAGGCAGTTTCATCCTCTTCATAGCATGCATTCATAGTCTGTACAGTGGTTCATGTTTTTAGATCCCCATTTTGTGCAGATTTTCTCGTAGAGGGCAGTGATCTGTAAGTAGGCCGACCACAATTGTGATCTTGATCCTTGTCAGTTGCAGGTGTTAAGCAGGTAAAGAAACCGATGAATTTTGTAGCTTTCGTTTGCTATGTTTCTAAACATTTGTTTTATACCACTGTAGCCGGGGCTTAGTAGCTACCCATTTTCAGATTATATTGCGGGCTATGGTTTTGGTAATCCAGTAGTCCCTACTAGCGCTGATGTTTGTTTTCTTAAGACCATCCTTTACTAGCTTGTCTGCCAGTTCGTTTACTACCAGTCCCCTATGGCTCGGTATCCAAAAGTATTTAAAAGTTTTTCTGTTTGGCATACGAAGCAATATTAACGGTTATCTAGATTCAAACCTTCTTCCCAATCACTATCACTTGAGCTATATCAGCATATGGAATAACATTACATTCTTCTACAGATTCGGTTTCACTGGCTTCAGTGTTCTTTTTGATGTTGGCGTTCTGACCCGTTTTTATTTTATTACTTTCAATCTTTTTTTTTTCTTTTTCATTGCTTTAATTTTGCCCCCAACGCCTTTGGAACCATGATTCTCATACTCTGTTTCGCTCCCACTATCCCTAAGAATCATTTTACTGATTTTTCCTATATTGGACTTTTTTTCTATTTTTTTGTTTCTTATTGCAATTTTTTATTTGATTAGATATCCCACTCTCATTGGGTCCTGCAATGTATATAGCGTTTTTTTCTGAAACTCGGGTTAGAATTTTTGTTTTTCCTGGTTGACGGTCACGTCGTATAGTCTTCCTGGGTTCTGCTGTTGGGTATGGTTTTATTGTTTCTGGAGTTATGAGTAAGATCATCATACAACTGGATGGTGATATTGGAATACCACCAGCATTATTTTGTTTGCATAAAAGTGAGCTTTCAGCTGAGGCTGGGATTTGAGGAGTGGATAAGACTAGAGCATTATCGGTTTTACCTTGGTCAGTAACAGCTGATTCAGGAATGGCCGAAATCTCGTGACAAATTGGTGGAGCTAGATCAGCATTATCATCATTTTCCTCCCGTAAAAGTAAAGGCTGAACAATTACCGAGCTCTGTTGATCAGTTGATTCGGTTTGTATACTAAAAGAGGATTCAGTGTTACCGAAAAAGTCTAGATCAAAAGAAACATGGAGAATATCATCCAAATCGTGCTGTGAAGACGATTAACCTCCTATATCAGCAGAGAAGATAAGTTGAGCTTGACGGTTTTGAGATGAAGTGAATTCTGCGGGAAGTAACTCAACATCATTCGACAAATTTCGGTATGTGACTGCAGAACACTTGAAGTTTTCTTTCCCAAATATATCTGGATTAAACGGATGGATGCCGGAAATTTTGAATCCACTTAGGATTTTAGTTTGACTGAAAGCTTGTGATCATAGTTTTTTAAACCCAGGAATATTATAGATTGTTTCGGTTTTACCGGGATTTGACAACATCCGGTCGTTCATCACATTATTGTATCTTGATTTAAATGAAGAAAAAACGACAACGTCCATTGGTTGCAATTTGTTTCTGCAGTGCCGTGGAAGCGTTAGTAATGTTATACCATTGCCTCTGGCAAACTGAATCACATTTACGCTTAAGTGACTCTCATCATTGTCAAGGATCAGCAATACTGGATTCTTTTGACGCACAAGAGTATTTTTTAAAATGTTCCTTACTTTTCCAAGCTTTTCGTAGTATGCGCCTCCTGCTCCCCATCTGACCCTTCTGGTCCAGGGGACACAAACCTTCCCGATATTTCACTCGAAAGAATTTAAAAAATGGTGGTATCACATTACCAATTGCATTGACTGCAAAACAGACTGTAACCAAAGTACCTCTCTCAGCAGTTGTAACCTGTCCCACTTGTTTTAACTTTTTGCTAGCTAGCACCTTAGGGCAGTCTTGAATAGTAGTATATCCCGTCTAGTCGCAATTGTAAATATTTTTGGGTTCAAACTTATATTCTTCTCGAAAAGATCTTAAATTTTCAAAAAATCGCCAACATATTTTTTGTTAAAACTGGTAGTACTTGACAAAAGGTCGGTGGTGGCCTAGTTGTCAAGGTGTCAGACTTCGGATCCGCAAGTCCCGGGTTCAAATCTTGGACATGGTAAAAATAAGCCACCGATCTGCTGTAAATGGCTCTGGTAAAGTCATCACAGTAAAAATCTGCCTCGAAACCTCCCCGAATAGTGGCTCGCCAGCCACCTTTAAAAGTGTAATGGCTCCCTACACTTGTGTCTAACAATCAGATCAAGACACCAAGCACAAGTGTAGGCTGTGGGAGGAGGCCAAGAACCAATCTTGGGCTGTAGAGCCATGGAGATAGATAGCTATTGACAAAATAGGAGTCCGTAGACTTATCTCAGAATTTCTACAAAGAATTCCGCGGAACCAGTCTTTTCCAGCTGAACTATTTTTTGTCCAACCATCTGGAATTTTTTTAGTCTTTAATGAAGCTAACTCAAAAGCTTATTTCGTCGCTTCTATTCTTGTCAAACCATAATTCATTTTACTACAGTTTATTAAATATTCGACTAAAAGCTTCTCTTGCAGTACTGAGAATATCTGAGCAGCTTTGTCTCTACCCTTCTCGCCAAATACTTTTTTTTGTTTTAGGCACTTTTCTCGTTTTTGGTGCATCAACGCAAGGTAGTCCTGTCGATCCCATATTTCACTGGTGTTTTTCTAACAGAGGACCCGGATGTGACTTCTTAAATAGCGTTTCCGTGCTTGGTAACTTTTTTGCGGATAGAAGCTTCTTTTGTTTTATATTGGAACGGCATGACATTAATACCTGAAAGCAATTAGATACAGTTATATATCCGTCGAATATACCTGAGGGACAGTTGAACTTCATTTTTCCCTCATGATCATTTCTCCCTCACGCATTATGGATCAAATTTCACTAACCTAACCTTGTTCACTTCATAACGCGTTTGGAAGGAATTGGTTAAATCAGAAAACTAAAATACACTACCTTCTTTAAACTAGCTTCATTCAGTAATTCAACTAATATAGAAAACATTACGTAACTTAATATTTAGCGCAGTTATGTGGTAGTATATAACGTCACGAGAATTGTAAGGAGCATATTACGTACAAGCGGAAGAGTTACGCACTTCCACGTAGCGGGGTGTGCTTAATTCCGCGAGTAAGTAATTGCCTTACAACTCGAGTTATGTACTATCTTCGTTACTTTATCTTTATTACTTTACTTTTTCTACGGCTACACTAATTTATTTCTGTTTAATAAGAAAAATATGTTGGATGTAACAAATTTATTTCATATTAGGTACATTATTTAACATTATAATAAACAAACAGTTGTAATTTCATTTATATCTGTTACTCGACATTATTTAACTTGATATAAATGAAAAGAAATTCCTAATGGTTACATACCTTATTATTTAGTACTTATTTGTAGTTGTTGTTAGATTTAAACGTGAAAAAACGAAATAAACGACAGATTGTATATAAGTACGTTCCGCGCCCCCCATGCCACAATTAACAACACTAACGGAAACTGACATAAAACCTCCAGTGGCGCGAAAAAATGCTACCGTAGCTACAGACTTGAACAAAATTGATGGTTATATTAGCTTATGTTAGGAGCAGATAAACCAAGACCACTATCGCGCGGTAGCGCGACCTCTCCACCCAAAATGTCAATAGCTTAAACAATTTTTAAATACCCCCTTTAAATTTATTTTCGCTACACCTAGTCTTGCATCTACAAAATGCGTACATTTGGTTGCCTATATCTTTGAGCACTCCAGTTTAACCCTATATTTAACAATAGTAGCAGCTCAATAAACGAATCGTAAAACAATCGCACGTGTGTGTTATCAATCATAACTTTATCATTAATTGCGGACTGTTATATACGTGTGTGTGTGTTATGTGTTAACTCTACAAAAATGATCATTTACAATAGCGGTCGTAGATAAAATCATAAAAAATCTTTTTTTCACTTGCCACGACCAAAAACATATTTATTCCGCTCACAGTCAAACCGGCATAATGGCTGCCAAAATGACATTGCAAATCGCACATGCGTTGCACTATGAGTGAGAGTGCTGCCACCGGTTAGTGAAACCGATGCCGCGTCTTTTAAAACGATTTAGGCGATGCGTGGCATCTCTCCCACCTGGGCAAGTCTCCCGGATCTCCCCTAAGTGAGAAGTACTAGTATTAGAATTGCATTGCTGCAGAAAGACTTTAAAAACATTTTAAAGGGTATAGCCGGATTAATACATGAAATTTGCCCACGCGGAGTTTTCTCTTCGCGCTTTGGGGATCGTTTTGGTACCAAATTTAAATAATTCAGTCAAAATTTGAGCTCTTTATCTCGAGCCGTTATTGAGATATTAAAAAAAACTGGTTTTTGGATTTCATTGTTTTTCCATAGAAAATTGAATTTTAATAAACGCCGATTTTTTTCCCAATACTTACTAGTAAAAGGCATGAAATCAAGTTTTTGTTATGATTCCAAGATTGAAACCCAATTTTTAAGAAAAAAAATAAAACTAAACTCATTTTTTAACGTATTTTTGAAAAGTGTCATCCGCCAAATTTTGTCAGAAAATGATTTCTGTAGTCCTTTATATTCAGGATTTTTTTCAAACTGTTTGATGTAGTGGAACAATCTGAAAAAAATTAAAAACGATTTTTCTAATCATTAAACTTTTTCTTTCTAATTGCTAAAAAAATACATAAAAAAAATATATGTCGACTTCATTTTACAGTACCCCAAATAACTAAAAGAAATCCTAAAACATTAAAACTAAATCATGCAAAAATACATTTGAAAAAATCGTAATGTATCTCAAGCTCATTCATTTTTTTATTTAAATTCAAAACTGGGAATTTGAACGTAATCTACCAAAACGTATCTCTCATTTTTGGTTTGGCCCGTGAACAAATGGTATCTGACTACTGGGATGAAGTGTTGAACTCATTTGAAAACAACGTTTTGCCATTGAATTTTGGAATTGACGCTGTCAATAGAAAAACTTTACTTTCTAATACAAACATTGCAAAAAAATTAGTTGAACTAAAAAATGACCAACTGATATTTATTTGTGATGGAACATATATTTGCCATCATAAAATTAGAAATAATGAATACCAAAGAAAATCATATTCTGCCAAGAAAATGTACCTCTGTGCAAACCATTTACATTATGCACTACAAATGGTTTGACTATAGATATTATGCTTGTGCCTTACACGGCTAATATAAACGATGCTGAAATTATGAAAATCGTCCTTAGTAATCCTAATGGTCTCATTAAGTTACTAAAAAAGATTATATTATCGCAGAAAGTTATGCTTTCGTAATATAACAGAATATTTAGAACAACTAGAATTCAAAGTGTTAATGTCGGCTCTTAAAGGGAAACGTAATCAGCTTACAAAGTCAAGTACAGTCGAGTCAAATCAATCCTGTTTTGTTACCAAACTGCGATGGGCAGTTCATTGTAATATCAAGCAAAAGTTCAAACTTTTTTTAGATCATAAACTAAACAATAAACTACTCCCTAAAACTTGAATGAAATCTCTGAAAAAAGAATTAAATTTCTGGTATTAGAGGATATTGTTGTGATTGTGCTAATGGAAGGCGTACTTTTGGATGTTGCTCTCACATTGCAACGTTTATATATTCCCCATGCTCGATATTTGGCTAAAATAATAAGACCTGCCGAAATATTAAGTCGTCTGTTTATAAAAAAAAAAATGTTAACGTTGATTAACTGACATATTCTTTCGATCAAAAACAACTTTTATGTATTTTTTTAATAATACCCTCCATAATCTGTAAATTCAGCAGTTTATTTTTTTGTATAAAAATATTCTGAATATTAAAATGTAAACTCCTAGGCGGAAAGTGACTCACTTTACCTACTCAGATCCACAACTAAACCAAAAAATATCATGTGCACGAAAAGTGGTTTTTGCTTAACGAAAGTGAAAAGAAACTTTAATATTACTCCTCCTTGTATTGAATAAATACATAATCGTGGATAAAAGGAATAGGCGGAAGTGACCCACTTTACCTACGTAGGGACACAACTAAATCAAAAAAGATGATAAACGAAGAAGTAAAAAATTACTTTGCAACACAAAGCTGAGAATAAACAAATCCATTATCAGACCATTCGTAAGATATAGCAGCGAAACATTGACAATGAAACGAAGAACGACGAACAGACACTCAACAACGAACGATAGTACGTCGCCTTGTTTAGAAAAATGGTTAAAATCGGTGGAAGAGGATTTGAGAAGGATGAGGATGAATAACTGGAAATAAGTCGCCGTGGACAGGATGAGATGGGCCGAAATTGTATAGGAGGCAATTAGAAGAGACGAAGCCCATTTAGGGGTATAGTGCTAAAGGAAGAAGAAAAAGGTTTGCCTAATGCGGTGGAAAGAAAATTCCATTTCTTCGGTCATTTGTGTTTACGGGGTTCCCTTATTTGAGGAAGTTTAGGTACGTTCAAAATAAGTACGTGAAAGAATCCGTGGTCTGCGACGCCATGTGCCCGTCAATTATAACACAAACATAGCAAAACATTTCTTATTCTTCTAGCAATAATAAAATATGTTCATTGGAATGTCAGATCGTTTTTTAATTTTTTTATTACTCATGCACAGAAAGTACTATTTTACAGGCCATTTTTTAGGTCAGAAAATGACTGTTTGCAAATCTAGAGCGGAAAATTTACTTTCCGCCCTAGATTTAGGGCGGAAAGTTTACTTTCCGCACTAGATTTGTGAACATGTGTGACATGCAGCGTTGCCAATCATACGATAATTATCATACATATACAATAATTTCGTTAGTTTAACACTGTTGTCATTACATTACCCGGATACTTTTTGTCAACACATGTAGAAACGACAACCGTGTGAAACAAAAAATATTGTCTCAAATGTTTTTCAAATGACGCATCAAAAATAACAATAATAGAAATTTGTGGTTATGATGTATAATTTATTGTCATTATGAGTTGTCAAATAGAGAGTTCAGATTCAGAACATGATTCTACACCGCCTGAATTCAAACAAATTGCGACTGAAATGATTGAAAAATTAACACCAACGAAATCCAGAAGTAGATATGAAGCTGCGTATGAAAAATTCATGAAATGGCGATCAATAAAAAAAATCAAAAGTTTTTCTGAATCGATAGTTTTATCATACTTCAATGAACTGGCCAAAACTCATAAGCCGTCAAGTTTGTGGGGAACTTATTCGATGCTGCGAAGCTTGATTCACATCAAGCACAGAATTAATATTTGTAATTATTTGAGTTTAATTGCTTTTTTAAAACAAAAAAATAAAGGTTATACATGCAAGAAAGCTCAAACACTAAGTGCTGAACAAGTTAATCAATTTCTTCGAGAAGCTCCAGACAATCAATTCCTGGCTGTGAAGGTTAGTTAATAAATTTTCTAATAATTTCAATACAATATATAAATAAATACACAAATTTATTTAAATGTATTTAATTTTAGGTAGCTTTAATTTTTGGGGTACAAGGTGCATGTAGGCGTCATGAGCTGTGTAACTTAACTGTGAACGATATAGAAGATAAAGATAACATGCTTTTGGTAAAAATTCCAAAAACTAAAAATGATAAGCCGAGATCATTTGTATTTACGGATGATTTTTACCATATATATAAAAAGTATGCCATATTGCGTCCTGCCAACATGACCACAACAAGATTTTTCACAAATTATCGAAACGGAAAATGTACATTCATTGGCACAAGTCATTGGCATCAATACTTTTGGCAGTATGCCTAAAACAGTAGCAGCATATTTAAATTTGAAAGATCCTAAGTCTTATACTGGACATACGTTCAGAAGAACATCAGCTACTCTGTTAGCTAATTCTGGTGCCGATCTGCTGACCCTTAAGAGACATGGAGGATGGAAATCTAATACAGTCGCTGAAGGCTACGTTGAAGACTCGGTCCACAACAAAAAGCGAATCGGCCAGCAAATTGCAGATACTATATCAAACAGACCGTCTACTTCAAAAGAAAATATACAAATAAAACCAGTGCCAATTGAAATTCAGAACAAAGAAAATATAAATGAAAGGAACACAATTTCAACATCAACCTCAAAACACATAAGTTTTAATTTTTCAAATTGTTCAAATATTTCAAAATATAATAATGAAAAAAAAAAATGATTAATAACTTTTTCAACTATTGTTGAAAAAAATAATGTTTCTGTTTTTTTTTTCTTTTCATTTAAGTAGGTACATAATTTTATTTTTTTTATATTGTCATTCTCAAATTCATAATAAAAAATAGTAAAACTCTTTAATTTAGCACTGTAATCATTACATTACACAAACACTTTTTGTCAACACATGTAGAAACGACAGACGTGAAACACAATGACATCTCAAAATCAATATTAAAAAAAGTGAGGTTAAGTTAAAAGTGAACTGGCCGAAGGTTATAAGCTGTCAGATAGAATGACATTATAAATAATAATGTCGCGTTTAGAATCACCTGATTCTTTTTAAAATTTAAGTCTTTGTCTTTCTGGCATTCGTAATAAAAAATAATATCCGCAACTCGTGCGGCATTGTCAATTGCCCCCTCGAGCGAATGAGCGCACTCACTTCGTTCGTGCGCTCATCTTCGCTCTCGTGTGCAATCGACAACTTTCCGCACTTGTTGCGAAATATACTATTTTCACATTGTTCCAACACATCAAAAAAATTGAAAAAATTCCCGAGTATAAAGGAGTACAGAAGACATTTTCTAGCAAAATTTGGCAGATAACACTTTTCAAAAAGTCGGTCAAAAAAATTATTTTAGTTTTATTTCTTTTCTTAAAAATCGGCTTTTGATCTGGGAATCATAACAAATTATTTTTTTTATGCCTTGTGCTTGTAAGTTTTGGAAAAAAATATCGGCGCTTATTACATTTTAATTTTACTATGGGAAAAAAATAAATTAAAAAAAATGTTTTTAAAAATTACAACGAAGTTCAATCTCAATTAGAAACGTTGAATGCAGTAGAGTCGGTAGATATTGAAGCGTTGGACAGAGAAAGCTACAAAGAACGTTCCAAAGTCGATATGCAGTATTATAATTTACTTGCCGAAATCAAATCACTCTTGATTGAAAATGGTCCTGCTACATCAACTCAAAGCACAAGCTCAGTGGGACAACCAACAACAGTTATTAACATCACAAAAAATACACCTGATCCAGAAACAGTTTCAAATCTAAAACCAATTCCGTTACCGTCATTTTCGGGAAAATATACCAATTGGTATAATTTTCACGACTCCTTTAAGTCATTAGTTCATGATGATAATAGTTTATCAGATATAAGAAAATTTCATTATTTGCGAGGTTGTTTAGAGGGAGAAGCCTTAAACGCCATCGAATCTTTAGGTGTGTCGGGTGCAAATTATGCAAGTGCCATAGATTTATTAAAAAAACGGTTTGAAAATAATAGACTAATTGTGCAAGATCATGTCATCAACATATTGCATACGCCTACAATATCAAAATTATCGCATCTAGAATTAAGAACTCTTCTGGACACGGTCAATAACAATATCGCGGCGTTAAAAGTTTTGAAATCACCTGTAGACAGCTGGGATGCTGTTTTAATAGAAATTATTTGTGAAAAATTAGATTTTGCTATTAAAAAAGAGTGGCAAGCGGTGCTTCAAAAGGAAGTTCCCAAATATTCTGATTTCAACTCATTTTTGGAAAAAAAGTGTCAAGTTTTAGAAGCAGTTAACAATATTAAACCTGCCAGTCAAACAATTCATAGTAAAAACATCACAAATCAAGCCATTGGCAAAGAAACTAAACATTTTAAAAACAATTTCAAACCTCCTCATAGGTTTGCGTCACATGCAATCAGTAAGTTTAATTGTCCAATTTGCAAACAATCTCATTTAATATATAACTGCACAAAATTTCAAAATATGAACATAATAGACAGAATAAAACAGGTCGAAGATTTAAACCTTTGCCATAATTGTTTGCGAAATAACCATAATACCGGTCAATGCAAATCTAATTACTCGTGTAGACATTGCAATCAAAGGCATAATACCTTACTACACCTTCAGGAAACTACAGCAAATTCCAGTTTGCATGCATTGACGCAGAACACAGTTCTTTTATCTACCCTAATCATTTTAATCAAAGATAAATACGGCAGTTATCAAAAATGTAGAGCGCTTCTTGATATGGGTTCGCAAGTCAATCTAATTACCGCCTCATTTTGTAACAAGTTGGGCCTCGAAACAAAACCAACAAGTATCTACATATCAGGCATAAACCAATCACTCAATAAAATTTCAAAGAAAGTATCAATGTTAGTTAGGTTTCAAGTAGAAAATTTCAGCGCAAATTTAGATTGTTTTATTGTACCACATATCACGGGAATCACACCACCTACAACATTCGACAAGGCAATCATCGAGATTCCGTCAAATATAACATTAGCAGACCCAAACTTTAACATAGCTAGCGACGTTGATCTATTAATAGGATCAGGATTGTATTGGAATTTAATTATAGGTACTCCCATACAATTCAAACCCCATCACCCTTATTTTCAACAAACAAGATTCGGTTGGGTTTTGGGTGGTGATTTAACTCAGGTAAATTCAAATTTGTCATGTAATTTGTTATCAGTTGGGCCAGATATCAATTTAGAAAAACAAGTATCCAAATTTTGGAGTCAGGAAGAAATTGATTCTAAAGTCGACTGATCTTTCGAGGAACCAGAATGCGAAACTCATTTTGTAAGCAACACATATCGAGCACCGTGCGGAAAATTCGTTGTTAAATTACCTTTTAAACAAGAAATCAGTTTGGGAGAATCACGTGAACAATCAATGAAACGATTCCTTAATCTTGAAAAGAATTTGTTAAATCATGCTGATCTAAAAATATCTTATCAGAAATTTATGAGGGAATATTTAAATTTAAAACATATGGAACTAGTACCGGTCGCCGAATTGGAAAACCCTAAAGCTTATTACCTGCCTCATTTTGCAGTGTTTAAAAATACAATTGAAGGTCCGAAAATAAGGGTGGTTTTTGATGCCGCGGCTAAATCGTCAAACGGCTTATGTCTAAATGACAAACTAATGACCGGACCAAAAAAATCGGCGCTTATTACATTTTAATTTTACTATGGAAAAAAAAATAAATTAAAAACATTGTTTTTTTTGAATATCTCGATAACGGCTTGAGATAAAGAGCTCAAATTTAGTCAGAATTATTTTTATTTATAACCAAAAGGATCCCCAACGTACGAAGAGAAAACTCCGCGGGGGCAAATTCCATATACATATCCGGCTATACCCTTTATTTAATTTATTTGTATTTAATATAAGTTGCGTATAATACTTATACAAGTACTAAGGACATTTTAAAGAAAGGATAAAGTTCTCGAAAATGTTGTTACTAATTGTAAGTCTATTTGAGAAGCTAATGTAAATTATATAATACAATATTAAATGAACTCTATTAGATAACATAGTGGAATACTAAATCCAGTTTATATAGTTTCCAGTATAAGTACTTTCGTTTATGAGTTTAGGATTGCATAATCGATCATCAAGTTATAGAATGTGTATGTTCTGTCAATTATAATGAATGGACAATTAAATTTATACATAAAGCAAACAAAAGCTTCTCTACTCGTTATTGATAATCGTCTCAATATAGTTGAGTGCATTTCCAACACAAACATATCCTAACACCTAAAATTCACTTTATAAAAATTGCACAAATGAAACAAATGGAATAATTGTTGGTATAATTTCAATTGTACAAATATAATGAAAGGTTATTAAAATTAAAATATTTATATGTAATTTGTTTTGGGTTCATTTGTATGTAATACAATTATTTAATATGCAATTATGCAATATAATTATTTAATATATTGGGCATGTTATGTTAAAATTTTATGGAATGTTTCGCTAAGATACAAAATTGGACTTAATATATTTAGTAGTAAGTTTACTGTATTATATTTTAAAGTATTGTTTTTTTAATATAGAACAGGCAACGGTCATTATTTATATGGTATTATTTATAAGTATAACGGTTATTTATTCTTATTTTGGATCTTGGTTTAGAAAGTTTATTTCTAAAAGTTTAGTTTAGAAAGATCTTAGTTTAGCTCTGAGAGTTTGTCGGTTGAGTTATTGCATACCCTGTAACTTTGTACTTAATTTTTTTTTATTCGTCTTACATTCTAGTAATACCATCGTTATAACTATAAGAAATTGTGAACAAAATCGCCCCCAATTTTATATAAAAAAAATAAATAATCACCCGCCGCTGGTGGCTTAATGCGTTCGCCAGATGTTTTCGTCGCGCACGTTGCCAATAATTAGTTTAATGCAGACTAATATAATGTTTGGGCAACACACTTTCACGATTTAATAAAATTTCTTTGAGACAACATTTATAACTAAATCTGTCTTAGTTTATAGTGAAACTGAAATTTTGCAGGGTGTGAAGAAAATACATTATTGCTTTGCTTTTGCAGTAGTTGAGGAAATTTTACCACAAACTGTACTTGACTGACTTTTCCAAGCTCTTTAATATAATATTAACATTCATACGGCCTCTGCCGCTTCCCACATTTCGATCTCTGTCGATCTCTGTCTCGCCAGCCTTTCTCCTCAATTGCTCTGTCTTCCATTATCTTCCGGATGTTATCTTCCCATGTCGTTTCTGGTCTTCCTCTTCTTCTATGATATGGGTATGTTAATCTAATAAATTTTTTGGTAATCTTTCTTCCCCCATTCTTTTCACATGTCCGTACCATAGTAGCTGTCTAGTCGCAATCCTGCCTATAGTGGAATACATACTGGCTGTTCTTCGTATTTCTTCGTTTCCAACCCGCTCTATTCTGGATATTCCGCATGTTCTCCGCAGATAATCCATTTCTGGTATTTCAATTTTCCTTTTATATTTCTGGGTCAGTTGCCATGTTTCTGCCCCATAAGTCCTGATAGGTTCTACAATTGCGTTATATATTGACTTCTTTGTTTTTAAATTTATACTCTTTGACCAGGAGATCCATTGAATAAAGGATTCAGTATGCGGACCACTTCTTCTGCCTTGCTGAGTTTTGTTTTCTATATCTCTCTTAAAATTCTCTTTTTTCTGTTATTATGGAACCCAAATATTTATATTTTTTGGTTCTCTTTAGGCTTCTTATTTCGAGGTCCTGTTCTTCTGACTCATTTCCTATTAAGAGGTATTCTGTCTTTGTCAAGTTCATGATTGAATAAGGTTTTTAGGAAACTACCGTTATTTATATAAATTCCCATTACCGACACTTTTCTTTTTCATTTTTCCAAGGCTGTTTGTATGTATATCTTGAATAGTGTTGGGGATAGACAGCAACCCTGTTTAGGACCTTTTGTTATCCGGAAGTATTCCGATAAAAGAGAACCTTGTTTGATTTGACTCCTGGCATTTTTATAAATGTTTTTATCATTTCGGCCTGTTTTCGTCAGTGTTTGGAATAGTTTCTTCAAAGGTACCGTATCGTATGCCTTTTCCAATTCTACAAAAACTAGATAAGTTTCTAGGTTCCGAGCTTTCCGTTTCGCGAGAATTTGTTGAATAACAAAAGTATTGTCTGTACACGATCTTCCTGCACGAAAACCACTTTGATCTTCACTATCTTGTTACTGACTTTGTAACTGACTTTTCTTTATTATTCGACCGTACAACCTCCCCATCGAACTTATTATGGTTATGCCTCCATAGTTTGAGCATTTTCTTTTCCCGCCCTTCTTGAAAATTGAGCTTTGGTAACCTATATTCCAATCATCTGGGATATTTTCACCTTGCAACAAACATTTGTTAAAAAATGGTGATTAATATCTCATGCAGAAGATCTGGTCCATATTTTATAAGCTCATGGGTGTGTTTCCGGGTCCTGCCTTGTCTTTTTTAGACTCTTTCAAGGCATCTTTCATTTCTTTCATGGTTATTGCATCTACGTCCGTAAAATCTGTCTGTTGCTGCCATTCAATTTCTTGAAAATCGTCTCATTTTTCTGTTAACAACGCCTTATAGTGTTATTCCCATTCCTTTATGGGTATTAAATTTAATTTCACGCTTACCTATGTTTCTGATCGTATTGATTTAATTGTTTTCCAAGCTGCTGCTACTTTTGTTCCTCACATGTACCTGTCGATTTTCTCACATCTCCTTTCCCACATTTCGTTCCATTTCCTTGCAACATCCTTCTTTACTCTTCGGTTTGGTTGTGAGTATATTTGATGGTCTTCTTCGCTTCCTGTTGAGATCCATCTCTGATATGCACTTTTCTTTTCCTTCACCACTTTTCTTATGTCCTCTGACCACAACTCAGGACTTGTTTGCCTTTCTTCTTCGTATCCCAATGCTTCAATGGCAGCCTTGATATATTTCCTCAGTTGTTGTGAGCTTTATTTGCAAATTTTGTAATTTGGTGGCTAATCTCAGTTTATACCGGAATTTAGTGGAATCCTGTTTCAGACTTCTCCGGAGTTTTAACTCTTAACTTCTTCTTGTGGTATGTTTTGATGTCTGTAGTGAACTATCACTTTTGCCACAATAAATAATGATCACATCCGCATTCCTATCCACGGTATCTTCTTCTTGCAGTCCTTCTCCTACCGGAGGTTGGACACCATCATGACTATTATTATCCTGTTCACCGCTGCTCTGAACAGTTCCGTGCTGCTACAGCTGAACCACTCGCGCAGGTTCTTCAGCCAGGATACTCTACGCCTACCAATACTCCTGGTTCCATTAATTTTTCCCTGCATAATAAGTCTTAGAAGACTATATTTGGGGCCTCTCATGACATGGCCTAGATACTCCAGTTTCCTTTTCTTAATGGTCAGCACGACTTCGCATTCCTTTTTTACCTTTTCTAGTACCTGTTTGTTGGTGACTTTATCTTTCCAGGATATTCTAAACATTCTGCGATAACACCACATCTCGAACGCTTCCAACCGTTTTAGTTCAGGTTTCTTTAGGGTCCAGGCTTCAACTCCGTATAGCAGGGTAGAGAACACATAACAGCGTAGTATTCTAATTCGTAATTCTATATTAGTGTCTCTGTTACAAATAAACTTTTTCATTTTCATAAACGCTGATCTTGCTATCTCCACCCTTCTTCGTATCTCACCTGCCTGGTCGCTTGTTTTGTCTAGCACGGTTCCAAGATATTTGTAGGAATCTACTCTTTCAATTATGGTATTGTTGATATTTAGTTGCACTTGTTGGTTATGTGCCTTAGAAACTACCATACACTTAGTTTTTGAAAGATTCATTCGAAGTCCATAAGCTTCGCATTGGTGGTTTACACTTTCGAGTATGTGTTGTAGTTCTGCTTCGCTACCTGCCAATAATACCGTATCGTCTGCATATCTGATGTTATTTATTACCTCTCCGTTTATGTTTATACCTATTGGTTCTCCTAACAAAGCTTCTTCAAATATAGCTTACTGTATATGTTGAATAATAGCGGGGACAGGATGCCCTTGTCTAACTCCGCGGCGTATTTCTATTTCGTCTGTCAGTTCATTTTCGATTTTTACAACTGCACTTTGTCCCCAATATAGGTTGGTAATTATCCTGACGTCTTTCCGGTCTAAATTCTTTCTAAGTATTAGTTGTTGTAATTTGTCATGCTGAACTTTATCGAAAGCCTTTTGGAAATCGATGAAGCATACAAACAGGTCTTGATTTATGTCTAGGCATCTTTGAAAAAGAATATTTATTCCGAAGAGGGCTTCTCTTGTTCCAAGCCCTTCTCTAAATCCAAATTGGCTATCACTTATGTCCTCTTCTAGTTTTCGATAAATTCTTTTATGGATGATTTTTAGAAAGATTTTTAGTGCATGGCTCATAAGTGCAATAGTCTTATAATCTGTGCACTCTCTAGCATTTGCTTTTTTAGGGATCAATACAAATGTCGATAAAAGCCATTGTTTCGGTATGATGCCTGTGTCATATATTGTGTTAAACAGGTCTAGGAGACTATCTATTAGGTGGTAATCGAATAATTTTAATATCTCAGCTGGTATTTGATCCGGCCCCGTAGCCTTTCTTGGCTTCATACTGTTGAGGGCATATTCGAGTTCATGTTTCATTATTTTAGGTTCTTCGTCTTCTACTCTTATTGGTACTTGTGTTGGTCTTTCATCATTAAAGAGTTCCCGCACGTAGGTTTCCCATCTCGTTACTTTTTCTTTCACATCTGTTATTATGCGGCCATCTGCGCTCTTGATCACATGGTTAGCTTGGAAGGTTTTTCTAGCTCCTGTCATCTCTTTGATTTTTTTGTGCATATGAAAGCTGTCATAGTTTCTTTCGTGCATTTCTATTTCTTCAAATTGTTTAGAGATCCACTCTGATTTTGCATTTTTTATTTCTGTTTGAATCGTTTTATGTTAGATTTTATACTCTTTTTCATTTTGGTTCTTATGAGTCCGGCGTTCATCCATGAGCTCTATGATTTTCTCAGTCATCCAATATTTCCTTTTTGTTGCTTTCCTAGTTAGGTTTTCTTTCACTACTGCTGTCAGAACTGTTTGAGCTCGATTCCATCTTATGTCGACATCTTGATATAGTTCATTTTCTTTCATTGCTGTTGTTACATTTTGCTTTATCTGGTCAACTACAACTTCGTGTATCTTTTTATCCTTAAGAAGTGGAATATCTATGTTGTTGTTCTGTTTCTTTATGATCTTCTTTAGTTTAACTTGTACCTTTGCTATTACAGGATTGTGATCTGAGTGGATGTCAGTTCCAGGGTAAGTTCTCACTGCTTTTACGGCATTTTTATATCTATTTCTGATGAGCACATAATCTATTTGATTTCGTATGATTTTCTCCTTTGTATGGGCTGGAGATGTCCAGGTATACAGCCTTCTTTTAGGGAGCTGAAAGAGTGTGTTGGTGATTATAAAATTCTCATCTTGACAAAACTGAATCAGACGGTCACCGTGCTCGTTCCGATCCCCGAGGCCAAATTCACCAGTGCAGCCAATTACCTTTGTTTTTCCTACCTTGGCGTTAAAATCGCCCATCACTATGGTCACTTCGCAACGATTTATACTTCTTAGTACTGCATTTAGTTGTGTATAGAATTCTTCAACTTCCTCATCTTCTTTATCTGTAGTTGGTGCGTATATTTGGATCACGTTCATAATTCCAGTATTTGTCTTTAATTGTATCATTACTACTCTATCTGAATAGGGAGTAAAGTTTGTAACTGACCTGTTTAAATTTTTGTTTAGGATTATTCCTACTCCGTACTGATGTTTTGGGTCATTGTTTCCTGAGTAGTATAGCATTCCATTATCTGTATTTATCGAGCCTATTCCTGCCCATCTTACATCGCTTACCCCAAGTGTGTCCACTTTTAGTCTTTCCATCTCAAGTACTATGTTGTCTAATCTTCCTGGCGAGTATAGACTTCTTGCATTCCATGTGCCTACTCTTAACGTGTCTGATCTCAATGACGCTCTTTTTTCCACGACCTCATTCAAAACCGCCTTCCCCGGAGATCCGATTGGGAGACTTTTTACTGCGGAATAATTTGCTGTGAATTTCATCGTCATAATGGTGATTCTAGAGATATCCACGAGGATCTTTAATGCAATAGTTTCTCCTTGCTTTTTGCATTCTTATGCCGTTGACCGCTTCAGCAGTTCATCCGCCTTCAGAATTGGTTTCTCAACTCTTGGACAAAAGAGTGCCATAACATTTTCTAGCTCTTCCACCCATAGCTGTTGGCTAGTTAATGCTTGCTACTTATCCCGGTAGCACTTCGGTCCGCCGTTCTGGGGCTGTTGTGAGAATACATTTCCTTTATTCTCGTTGGAATGGTTATACCGCCATGACTCGGTCGCCAGAGCCTCGTTCGTTATCTAGCAGCGGGCACCGCGTGCAGGAGAGGTTGACATTTGGGTCGGACTTACTTGGTGATTATTGCCGTCACCCCTTACCCTTACCGGCCATCCACGGTATACAATCACGTTATTTGTCTAGTGGACCTCACTAGGGGACCTTTGGTACTGTATAATATAGTCTATGATTGAGCTAGGTTTTCTAGTAGGTTGTCTCCAGGTGAATTTATGTATATCCCGATGCGGAAAATATACATTCATTATGCGAAGTGACATGCTTTGGCAGATATCTCTAAGATGCATTCCATTTTCGTTTGTTTGTTCTTCTCCATACTTTCCAACTACATCGCCATCTTCTTCCCTTCCTACCCTGTCATTTAAATGACCTAATATATATAGTTCTTTGTTGTGTCCAATTTCCGTCACAATATCAGTCATATTTTCGTAAAATCCGTCTTTTATTTCCGGGTTTGCATCTTCACTCGAGGCATATATACCAAGAATAACAATAGAGCGACCATTCTTTTTGATTTCTACGCTAATAATTTGTTTATCTATTTCTTGCCATGTTTGAATGTTGTTTTTAAGCTTTCTGTGATTGCTTTGTCATTATGCCTCTCTTTGCTCTGATATCTTTACTCACTCCGCTATAGACATGAATGTATTTTAATTCCTTGCTGCCTTTGCCCTTTTTTTTGGTCTCCCTGAGTACACATATATCCACTTTTCTCTCTTCAAGCTCTTTAAAAACTTCTATCCCCTTTGTCCTAAGTCCTTGTACGTTCCAAGTAGCCAGTTTAATAATCAGTTTCCATTGCATTCGTCTTCGTTTTGATCCATTTACTTTCCGAGACTTTATGTAGAAATTTTTAGCATATAATATTTTCTATGAGTGATGAGTTGCTAACCCATCGCCCCAACCTCTTGACGGGAGGAAACCTAAATTTCTGTTGGGGTATAAGTGAATAACCTTCCATTTTTGGCGCCGGAAACTCGCTTTCCAACCTGTTCCGTTAGCTCCATAACGCACATTCATTGTACGCCATGGATTGCCCAATGGTCACGACGGGGACGTAGAACTTGGATTTGCCATTATTTAGAAACCGTGATCCCCTCTGAGACCCAACACCGGCCATTTGGCCACCACATATATATATATATATATATATATATATATATATATATATATATATATATATATATATATATATATATATTTATGAGTGTTATTATATATATGAGTGTATTAGATAGGTCAACCTTTTTTTACTTGCGTACCCTTTAATCTATCATCGCTAATCCAATTACTCTACCCCCAATTATGTATAATAACGATGTACAACTTGTTCAATATATAACGAACAATAAAAATTGAAAGACAGTTAGGAGAATTCCCTTAGTAACATCTTTTGATGTTGTTATCTTATGTTAGTATTTATCTTTACTTTTATGTTCAATTAATCTATCTATTTTATGTTCAATTAATGTCCGCCATTACAAAATTTTATACATGAAAGTCACTTTTTTACTCTCACTTTGTCACTCCTATTCCCGCCTACAACTGCTTTATCCAATTTAGGTCTGTCTATTGCTACTACATCCTTGTCATTTCTACTCCTCAAGAGAATCTGCTATTTAGTTCTGTATGATAGTATCACATCCTGTCTTGTCTAGTCTCATCTAGTGCTGTTTAATTTTGTCTATTGGTGTCTAGTACTGTCTAGTTGTATCTAGTTTTGTCCAGTTTTAATTAGTTTGTCCGGAATCGTCTAACTGCATTGGGTCTAGTGAGAAAACATGAATGTATCTTAATAATGGAGAGAAATTTCTAGATAAACAGTGTCAAATTAGGTATTAGAACTGGACCTAGTAATGGATATACCTAGCCTATTCTGGTTCTGTCTAGACCAGTCAAGTCTTATTTAGCCCTGTGTAGTTCTCTCAATTCCTGTCAAACTTAATCTAAACTGTTTATTTCTACTTTAGTTTGTCAAATGTTTTTGTATATTCTTGTCATGTTTCGTCTGGTTTCATTGTCTCTCTAACCCTAACATTCCCGTGAAACCCGTTTATTTAATTGTGTAAATAAATTTATAAACAATTTAATGTAACATTGAATTGAAAAATTCACTATCTTTTTACCACTCTTATAATATATAATGATGTTATATAACTTATTATTCACAGTTATATAAATTTCTACACATATCACAACTCGAGATTCGACGTTTGGCGGTCATTTTCAAGTGAGGTCCACTAGTTATATGTCGAAAGTTTTAATTTGAATTTTATCTCACACTAGGCAATACCAGACAAAGCAGACAAGACAAGACCAGACAGTTCCAGACAGGGCCAGGCAAGACCAGACATAATCGAACAAGATCGGACAAGACCAGACAATAGTGGACCACTGTGAGAACAAGTGAGGTCCACTTGAAAATGACCTTCAAACGTCGAAACTCGAGTCGTTATATATGTAGAAATTGTGAATAATAAGTTATATAACATTTTTACTTATTATAAATGTGGTAAAAACATAGTGAATTTTTCAATTCAATCTAAGTATGAATTACCATACCATACCATGATGAAGTCAAAGAATTGCTTAAATTGACTAAAAAACACGACGTCAACATAATTATGGGTGACTTCAATGCCAAAATAGGTAAGGGTAGAGTTGAGGAGTTGGTCGGACCATATGGTCTTGGAGAAAGGAACGAGAGAGGCGATCGACTTTTGCAATTCTGCCAAGAGGAAAGCATGAGAATAACAAATACATGGTTTCAACTACACCCTCGCCGACTTTATACCTGGAAGTCCCCAGCGGACCGACTACACAATTTAGTGCGAAACCAAATAGATTTCATCCTAATTAACCAGAGATTCAGCTCGACCATCAAGAGGGCCGTCACATATCCTGGGGCGGATGTACCTTCTGTCCATATGCTGATGGTGGCCGTCTTGAAAATTTCCTTGTCAAGGCAAAGAAAGTCAACCACACTGCGGCGGGTGGCGTTGGAAAAATTGAGGGACCCAATAATAAAATCTGAGATGTGTAATGAGATAAACACACAAATTCAAACAATAAGATCGAATATTGGAGATGAGCCGACGCAATCTTGGACAAAGATAATGGACATTGCAACAAACTCAATGCAAAACAGATTAGGATATAGGACAAAGAACAAAAAGCAAAAATGGATGACGGATGAGATTTTGTTGTTAATGGACGAACGTCGAAAACACAAGAACAAGGCGGACAGCAGCAGGTACAAAGAAATTCAAAGACTAATAAGATCAAAGATTAGAATAGCAAAAAACGAATGGCTTAAACGTGAATGCTCAGGAATAGAACAGCTGCAAAATCAACACGACGATTTTAATCTGCACAAAAAGCTAAAGGAGACTGCTGGCATATATAAAAAAATGATATCAACTATAACAGTAAATATTAGCAACCAGATAGTCCTCGACAACAAAGAAAAGAACAATGTCTGGGAAAGGTATATTGAAGAACTTTTTGACGACGACAGACCCCCAGCTGGCACCAATAACTCTCTAACCGGCCCATCGATCACTAAGGGCGAGATTAAAAACGCTATACGTAATTCAAAAAATAACAAAGCGGCTGGCCCAGATGAAATTCCGTCAGAAATACTTAAACTCCTAGATGAAAGAGGCATCACAGCACTACATAAAGTATTTAACACCATATATGAGACAGGTCACTACCCCAAACAGTGGTTGTGCTCCACCTTTATCCCCCTGCCTAAGAAGACCAATGCAAGAAAATGTGAAGATCATAGACTTATTAGCCTGATGAGCCACACTTTAAAAATATTCCTCAAAATCATACACCAGAGAATTTACAAGAAATGTGAAAGAGACATAGGCGACTTGCAGTTTGGGTTTAGACAGGGTTTAGGTACACGAGAAGCGATAGTTGCAACACAAGTGCTTGTCCAAAACTGCTATGATCAGAGAAAGGATGTGCGTCTATGTTTCATAGACTATGAAAAGGAATTTGATCGCGTACAACACCACAAATTAATGCAGCTCCTCAATAGGCTTGATATAGACCAAAAGGACATTAGATGCATTGAAAACCTATATTGGAACCAAACAGCGCAAATCAAATTAGGCAATAATATGTCCAAAGCCATACAGATTAGAAGGGGGGTACGACAGGGATGTGTGCTGTCTCCACTCCTATTCAACTTATATTCGGAAACAATATTCCAAGAGGCTTTGGAAGACGTGGAAATGGGAGTCAAAGTTAATGGAGTTTGGATTAACAATATCCGCTATGCTGACGATACGGTCTTAATCGCGGATAACATACACGACCTACAACAACTGGTCAACAAGGTAGGAGAACAGAGCAAATCAATGGGCTTAAATATCAACATCAAAAAAACAAAGTTTACGATTATCTCTAGAAACCTAAATATGTTTGAAAACTCCACCATAACATTTAACGCAGGGCCCATAGAAAGAGTAGAAAAATTTAAATACTTGGGCATCTGGCTTTTCGAAGACTGGACATCAGACAAGGAAATAAAATGTCGCATTGAACAAGCTCGACAGGCATTCCTGAGGTTTCGAAGAGTGCTGACCTGTTCCGATTTTGACCTCAACCTAAGACTCAGATTCATTAAATGCTACGTCTGGTCTGTGCTTCTTTACGGTATGGAAGGTTGGACATAAGACGGCTGCAATTAACAAATTAGAGGCTTTCGAGATGTGGCTGTATCGCAGAATCCTGAAGATACCTTGGACGGATAGATTAACAAACGAAGAAGTTCTAAGACGTGTCAACAGACAACGTGAACTGTTTGAATTTATTAAGAAAAGAAAAACGGCATATCTAGGGCATATACTGCGGAACACGAAATATCAATTCTTGCATCTATTGATCGAAGGCAAGATCGAAGGCCAGAGAGGGATCGGAAGGCAAAAATGTCCTGGCTGCGAAATATCAGACAGTGGACAGGGCTACGCCATATACAGTCGTTGATACACACCGCAAGGAATAAGGAAGCAATGGAAAATGTTATCGCAAACATCCATTAATGGATACGCATTGGAAGAAGAAGATGAATTACCACTTAGTAACTGTCGCAACCATCCTATTCATAATTTAATCTATGTTAACGTAGGTACGTAGTAGCTTCAAAACGAATTAGCATTTTGGAACGGCAGATATATATAAAAAAAAAGACATACAAGCATTATTCTTATTAAAATTATTGTATAGTATTGCCCAGCTGCTGGTTTAGTTCTGCTCAGTTCTGTTTCCTGTGTAGTTCTGGCCAATATTTTCATAAACTTTCTAGTCCTGTTTCGTTTTCTAAAAGTGTGTACAATTATTTATTTTTAACTAGGCTGGCTATGATATTGTGTAGTCATTTATAGATTGATTTTAACCAACACTAAACTAAACACGTCAGCCTTCTATTCTCCTGTCTCGTACAATCTAGTCTTGTCCAGTACGGGCTCATTTTATCTGCACTTTAGTTCTGTCACATCATACCTAGTCTTGTCTAATCCTGTCTCGTCCTACCTAATCTCATCAAGCTTCTCATGTACTATCTACTTTTGTCTAGTTCAATGCAGAAATGTCTAATCTTATGTGGTCTTGTCAGGTCACATCTGGTCTTGTCCAGCCTCTTCCGGCCTTTTCCGGCTTTGTGCGATCTTTGCCGGTGTCGTCCTGTCCTGTCCGGTCATGTCCACTCTTGCCTGGTCTTGTTCGATCTTGTGCGATCATGTATGGTCTTCTCTGGTCCTGCCTGCTCTTGTCTTGTCTGCTTTGTCTGGTATTGTCTAATGAGACAAAATTAAAACTAAAACTTTCAACATAAAACTAGAACTCCTTCATAGATTGCCATAAAATTATTTTCTTCTTCTTCTTGTTTGGGCTTACTTAAGACTACTACTTAAGACACTAGCATTGACTCTTTATATGGATCTGCTGTTTCTTCTAACCTAGAATGCTTTCATTTTCTGGCTGTGGGCAAGCTTCCTCTCCTCTGTCCACTTTGGTCCGTTGCTGTACAGTTTTTGCTGGTAAGGGCCACTGGGAATACTACTTGTCGAATGGTCTGCCGGAGTTTGGACCGAACCTCTATGGTTTCGGGTGGAATTGTTGCTCCAGGTCTTATTTCAATGTAATTATGCATTTGTTTTTGGAAGCTTTCCCTCTTCCTGTCGTGGTGAAGATCCTCTTCGTGAGTCAGCAGGGGTGCGTCTGGCTTAAATGTCCATAGAAGATTAGGCGCCGTTTCTTCGTAGATGTGATTTTATCTTCTTGCAGGTTGTACGCGGTAATTGGTAAAGCTCATGGCAATTGGTACAGCATTAGTACGGTGCAGCTCACTAATGTGTCTGATCCTGTATATACCATCCTCTTCTCGTATTGGCCCTAGTATTCTCCTCAGGATTTTCCGTTCTTTAAGCTCTAGTTTCCTGAGTGGACCTTTACTGTTCATCAAGAAGCACTCAGAGGCATAGAGTGCAGACGGTCTTACTACTAAGTTGTAATGTTTGAGTTTAGGGTTCTTGGAAAGATGTTTGGAGATTTAAATGCTCTCGCTGGAGTGATAGACCCTCACCAACTTAGTACATCTTGTATCTATAGCCAAGTTCTCACTTTCGTTTGCAGAATACTTTTAGTTTTATTTTTCTGGCCCTTATATATTATTATGCGTCCCTATGGGACGTTAATAATAATAATTTTATTTAGAACCTACGGGATCACTATTCGATCCCTGGATCCCCTGGATATGGACCCCATGGGATCACGCAAAGCAAATTTGACTTCATTTTGTGATGTTTCTTCTATTTGCCCACGCTTTCCTCATTTTTTTCCCGTGGACCTCTTCCTTTCTTCAGTCCACTTTGTCTTTCTCTTCTTGGGCTTCTAATTATCTGACTTCACTTCTAGTTTGTTAACCTTTTGTCTCTATTTTCTATTTCTGTAATGTTTATTTGTGCTTCTTCCTGATCTTTTCTTACTTGGACTACCCTGGAGTTGTCGTCTCCCTGTGTGTATGTGAGGACTCGATTTGCGATCCTGGTTTCGGGTAGACTGTGGATGTGTCCATAAAATTTGAGTCTCCTTTTCCTGATGTCCGAAGCGAGGTTGGATATTTTTTCTGTTGTTTTCCTGGAGTTTAGTCTGTATCCTTTTTCTGTTTGTTTTGGGCCTAAAGTTCTCTCACGATTTACCTATCTTCTTTTAGAAGATTTTCGAGATCTTTTTTTGTATGGAGTGTAAGCGTCTCACTCGCATACAGTGCTTCTGGTTTCACTACAGTGTTGTAGTGTTTAATTTTTGTGTTTACTGACACTAATTGTTTGTTGTAGATGTCCCGTGTTTTGAAGAAGGCTCTCATCATTTTCTGTTGTCTAGTTTCTTGCGCTATTTTTTCTCCTCCGGTAGGTTCTGAAATTTCTCCAAGGTATTTGAAATGGGATAGCCTTTTGATTTCACTGTATTTCGTATTCAATTTTTGTATGTTGATTTTTGAGCAAATGAATTCTATTTTTGTGAAGGAGATTTGTAGTCAAACTTTTTCTGCGCATTTTTGAGGACTTCTATCTGCTGGATTGCTGTCGCTTCATTCTCCGCAAGTTCTACTATATCGTCTGCAAAGATGAGAGATTCCAAAGAAGACATGAGATTTCTACTTCGTCTTTAGTCGTTCCTAATTGTGTGGGTTCCCAGTGCTTTTCAGCTCTTTTTCCCATTCTTTCATCACTTTGTCTAAAGCCACATTGAAGAGCAGCGGGGACAGGCCATCTCCTTGTCTGACACCTCTTTTTATCCTATATGGCTCGGAAATTTCTCCCATGAAATTTACTTTTGATGTTGTGTCTGATGGAGTTTCTTTAATGAGTCCTAGTGTTTTCGAGTCCAGTCTTTGTTCTTCCAGGATTTCGAAAAATGATTGCCTGTCTATGGAGTCATATGCCTTTTTGAAGTCCACAAAGGTGCATATAACTGGTGAGTTTCTGATGGCTTTGTGCTTGAGTACTGTTTTTAGTGTGAAGATCTGTTCTGCACAAGAGCGACCTGATCTGAAGCCAGCCTGGTATTCCTCTATTTTGTGTTCTAGTTGTTACTCTTTGTAGGAGGCACATGAACATGACCTTGTACGCGAGTTCTAATAGGGAGATACCTCTGTAGTTGTTCACATAAGCTCTGTCCCCCTTTTTATGTGGGTGTATGAGTGCGCATTTTCAGTCTTCTGGTAATTTTTCGGTTTTTCAAATTCCTTGAATGATTTGTGTGAATTCTCGTAATGAGTTTGGTCCTAGATTTTTCAGTAATTCCGCAATGATTCCATCTTCTCCGGATGTTCTGTTGTTCTTGAGCCTTTGAATGTGTCTATTGATTTCTTCTTGTGTGGATGGTGGTGTATCCGGGTGTCTTTCTGCTTTTTTTTCTGGGGTATCTTGAGGTGGGTTCTTGGCAGTTTAATAGATTATAAATATATCTTGTTCGTTCTAGTTGTTCTCTGCTTGTTCTATGCTCGTTGTTCTCTGCAGTTTTCTTTATTGGTGAGTGCTAGCTCTACTGTTTCTCTTCTGAAATATAAGCTTTGTGGTATGTAGCCTTTGATTTTTCCTGCGAATTTGTTGTAGAAGTCTCTTATGTTGTAGTTCCTGAACTTTTCCTCTATGGACTTTAACTGTTATTTCATACATTTTCTTTTGGTTTGTCTGAAGTGTCCAGATTTCTCACATTCTGAGTCCCACCGCGGCGGTTTTATGTTTTACTTCTTAAGTACAATCAGTTCTTTTGCCTTCTGTACGATTTTCCTGTGAGAGTCTGCCCAGTTGTTTGCCTAATTTTTATCCCATTCTTGTTTTATGTTGGTTTCAGGCCTCAGGTATATTTTGTATGTATTCTATTTGGTGTGAATTTTATTTCAAATCTTGTTAGATAGTGGTCCGTGTCTATGTTCGCACCTCTGCGGACTTGTACATCATGGATCTCTCTTTGTGCCTTGTGCGTGATTGCGATATGATCGATTTGGAATTCGCCAAGTGACTGTATTGTGGACCCCCAAGTCTTTTGTTTTTTAGGTGTTTTTCTGAAGGAGGTGGACATGATTTTGAGGTTGTTCTGTTGACAGACTTCGATGAGCCTTAAGCCATTTTTATTGGTGAATTTATGTGCGGGAAATTGTTGTTTTCTGATCATTTTTTTCTCTGGCAATTTGTGCGTTTAAATCTCCTAGTAGAATTGTAGTATCCTTCTTTGGGATTTTATTAATTATTTTCTCTAATGTTTGCCAAAATATGTATGTTCTCCTTGGATCTTTTTTCTAGTTCCCATTCGTAGGTGCGTGTATATTGACTAATGTGTATTTTTTGTTGGCGCTCTGAATGCGCATGGTCATTTGCCTGTAGTTGACCGGTGTGACTTCTTTCAATAATCCTAAACATTTTTTGTTTAATATAAAGGCTATTCTTGGGATAGGGGCACCTTTGGCGACTCGTTTTTCAGTTTCACTCTTGAATTTATTCAAGAGTACGGTAATTAACATAGTCTACTGTGTCTTCCTCTATAAAACGTGTGTCCTGTAGGGCGAAGATTTGGATCTTTTGTTTGTCAAATTATAATGTTAGGTTGTGTAGCTTTCCTGGTTGAATTATAGTATTGATATTGAAGGTGCCGATGTATGTATTTGTTTTAGGGGGAAGTTTGTTTGAGAACTCCGACTTTATCTGCGTTCGTGAAAGCCCGGGATCCCCAGAACCTGAAATCCCGGTTGCCGTCTCTTGTTGACGGGTGGAATGGTTAACATTTACTATTTACTTCACTTGCACGAGCCATGGTTTGCTTGTCATCAAGTGGTTTGTCCAATGTTTCCACTGGGTTTTCTAGAACCAGGGATTGTTAGTTCCTGGAGCACGTTTTCAGCCTCACCCTCTGGGTGATCAGGTGCTATATGATAGGTGCTATGTGATATATATATATATATATATATATATATATATATATATATATATATATATATATATATATATAAACTATTCATTATTATTATATTATTTATTAATGGTTTATTTAGCACTCACTTAAATTTAAGCTAAAATAATCACAAACACATGATTGGCGTTATATCTTTTAATATATGCAAATAATGACACACAGATTGGCACACAGATTGATGTAGGTTGAAAACTAATGAGTCTCCTATATAAGTTAGATCCGAGTTTGGATTAAAACGTCTTTAGAACGGCTTGACACATCGAAAATTGAAGCACAACCCCGATATTTGTGTATGCTCAGAAACTCACTTAATAACTTTTAATGATTATTATTATTGAAATATAAATATTGTTTTTCTCTTTTTTTATAGGATTTTCGTTTTGATTTTTTGTCCTTTCTTTTTACATTTTCTATTAGATGTGTCAGGTCAAATTAAATTTATAAGCAAATTACCGCTAATGGAATTTACGTCTGTCTTGGACACCTTTTAGCTGCAATTAGTATTTGAGAAATGTCTTTTGCAGGAGACAACTGCGCATTTGACAGAGACGACGGAATGACCCGTCTACCGCTTAATCCGCACGGACGCATATATCTCCACGGACGCACTTTTATCCAGCCCATATCATGCCAGGCTAGTTATAAATGAATAATTGTAGACAATTCTAGAAAACGAAACAGGACTAGAAACTTTATCACAGGAACTCAGCAGAACTAAAACAGCAGCTGTGAAATATACCATAATTTTAATAAGAATAATCTTTTTATAATGTATGTATTTTTTGTCAGCCATCCCAAAACTGCTAATTCGTTTTAAAGTTACTACGTACCTACTTTAACTTACATTAAATTGTTTATAAAGGGTATAGCCGGATTTATATATTAAAAATGCCCCCGCGGAGTTTTCTCTTCGTAATTTCCCCAAATTATCCTTATCCTCAAAAATCCCCAAATCGGTTTGGTACCAAATAAAAATAATTCAGTCAAAATTTGAGCTCTTTATCTAGAGCCGTTATCGAGATATTAAGACAAAAACAGGTTTTTGGATTTTGTCAATAGAGAAACTTTACATTTTAATACAAACTAGAACATTATATAAACTAAAAAATATGAATGATATTTATTTGAGATGGAACCTATATTTGCCATAAAAAAAAGTAGAAATAATGAATAGCAGAGAAAATCATATTCTGGTCAAAAAAAGTACCTCTGTGCAAACCATTTACAATATGCACTACAAATGGTTTGATTATAGATGCTTGTACCTTACACGGCTAATATGAACGATGCTGAAATTATGAAAATCGTCCTCAGCAATCCTAATGGTCTCATTAAGTTACTAAAAAAGATTATATTATCGCAGTAAGTTATGTTTTCGTAATATAACAGAATATTTAGTACAAGTAGAATTCAAAGTGCTAATGCCGGCTCTTAAAGGGAAACGTAATCAGCTTACTACAGTCAAGTCAAATCAATCCCGTTTTCTAACCAAAGTGCGTTGGGCAGTTCATGGTAATATCAAGCTAAAACTCAGTATCAAGCAAAAGGAAAGCTTTTAGATCATAAACTAAACAATAAACTACTCCCTAAAACTTGAATGAAATCTTTGAAAAAAAGAAAAAATCTCTGGCATTAGAGGATATTGTTGTGATTGTGCTAATGGAAGGCGTACTATTGGATGTTGCTCTCACATTGCAGCGATTATATTCTCATGCTAGATATTTGGCTAAAATAATAAGACCTGCCGTAATATTAAGTCGTCTGTTTATAAAAAAAATGTTAACATTGATTAACTGACATATTCTTCCAGTCCAAAAACAGCTGAGAATAAACAAATCCATTATCAGACCAGTCGTAACATATAGCAGCTAAACATGGACAATGAAACAGAACGACGAACACGCGCTCAACAACGAACGATAGTACGTCGCCTTGTTTACAAAAGTGGTTAAAATGGGTGGAAGAGGATTTGAGAAGGATGAGAATGAATAACTGGAAATAAGTCGCCGTGGACAGGACAAGAGGAGGCGAGATTGTATAGGAGGCAATTAGAGGAGACAGGGCCCATTAAGGGATGTAGTGCTAAAGAAAGAACAGGATGGTTTGTCTAATGCGCGGGAAAGAAAATTCTTTTTCTTCGGTCATTTGTGTGTACGCGGTTCCCTTTTTTAAAGAAGTTTAGGAACGTTCTACATTAAAATCATCCTTGGTGATTTTAATGCTAAAGTGGGACGCGAGGAGATATACCGACCGACAATCGGACTGCACAGTCTTCATGCTGAGACTAATGAAAACGGAAGTAGGATGATAGACTTTGCGACGACCAACAACATGGTAGTCAGTAGCACATATTTCTCACACAAAAATATTCACAAAGCCACATGGAAATCACCAGGTGGTAGAGTATTGAACCAGATAGACCATGTGATAATAGATGGGAGACACTGTTCAAATATCCTGGATGTAAGAGCCTGTCGAGGCCTTAATGTAGATTCGGATCATTATTTGGTAAGGGCGGTGCTTAGGGCTAGAATTGATTGTCAACGCACACAACAGCCGGCAGTTAAGAGATACGATCTGGAAAAATTCAAAACCGATGAGATGAAAGAGAGATTTCAGTACCAAATGCAGGAACGAATATCCAAACGGCCCGCAAACGCTCTAGTAGAGGTCAATGAAGCGTGGCAAGAGATCAAGCAGGACATCGAAGATACAGCAGCAGAGGTTGTGGGGTGGAAGAAGGGACAAACGCGTAATAACTGGTTCGATGAAGAATGCAAGGAAGCTCTGACAGAGAAGAACAAAGCCAGAGAAAAAGTACTACAACGAAATACTAGAGCGAATGTAGAGGATTACCGAAACAAACGGAAAGTTGAGAAAAAACTCTTCCGAAGAAAGAAATCTGAAAAAGATGAAGAAGATTTCGCGGAAATAGAAAGAATGAGTAATGCCAACGAAACTCGGGGACTCTATCAAAAGGTCAGAAATGCGAGACTTGGCTACAAACAGCAGCCACTTATGTGTAAGGATAAGGACGGCAGAGTAATCGGACACACAGAAAAGTGTATCAAGACGTGGGGTCAGTACTTCAGGGACCTGTTCAACCAGAACACTCACGTAGTCCAAGAGGAAAGTATAACGCCAACACCTTAGAAGAAGTAGAGACTGCAGTGCGCAGGATCAAGAACAATAAGGCGCCAGGTGAAGATGGCATTCCAGGAGAATTGTTGAAGTATGGAGGTAGAGCCTTAATATCGTGCATGCATGATCTCATATTAAACATATGGAGAACGGAAAAGCTACCGGATGAATGGAAGCTAGGGATAATATGCCCATTGTACAAGAAAGGTGATAAGTTAGATTGTTCTAACTACAGGGGGATAGCGCTGCTAAACATTACATACAAGGTTTTCGCTAATGTGTTGTACCGTCGCTTACTACCATACGCAGAAGAGAATATCGGTGAATACCAGTGAGGTTTCCGCACAAACAGGTCAACCACAGACCAACTGTTTGGCATTAGGCAGATCCTGGGGAAATGTAATGAGTTCAATATCACGACACACCATCTATTCGTGGACTTCAGAGCAGCATACGACAGCGTTATAAGACACAAAATGTGGGGGATAATGACAAGTTTCGGATTCCCTGAAAAACTGACAGCCCTAATCAGAGTAACACTGTCTGAAGTATCGTCTGTAGTAAGAATACGAAACAAGTTGTCTGAGACTTTTAAAACAGAGGAAGGACTACGACAGGGAGACCCACTGCCACAACTTTACTGTTTAACATCGTACTAGAAAAGGCCGTTAGGAGTATTGGAGTGGATACTAACGGCACTGTGTACTTTAAGTCAACACAACTATTGGCTTACGCAGACGACATTGATATAATTTGCAGAAGCGAACAGGCGACCAAAACTAATTACTCGCTGCTGGAGAAGGAAGCAAATAACCTAGGACTCACTGTCAACGTAAACAAAACGAAATACATGGTGGCTAATGAAACTCATCGGAAGGTAGGACAAACGCTAGAACTAGACGGAAAGCACTTTGACACAGTAGATACATTTGTGTACTTGGGCTCGCAACTGAACAGCGTAAACCGGATGGGCGAGGAGATTAGCACGTATAACTCTTGGTAACAGGTGCTATTATGGGCTACTTAAACTTTTTAGGTCCAAAACAATCCACCCCAAGCATAAGTGCACACTGTACAGGTCACTGATACAACCGGTGGTAACCTATGGTGCACAAGCATGGAGCTTAACACAGAGCGAAGAACAGGCTTTAAGTGTATTTGAGAGAAGAATGCTACGTGCAATATTTAGAGCGACCCAAGAACGAGGAATCTGGCGCCGAAGGTATAATCACGAACTATATCAGCTCTACAATCAACCAGATATTGTGAGTTTCATCAAGGTGGCAAGATTGAGATGGCTCGGACACATGCAGAGAATGGGTGATCATAGGGTTCCGAAAAAGTTGTTCAATGGCCAACCAGAGGGAAGGAGAAAGGAGGGAAGGAGATGGAAGGATGCGGTAACAACTGACCTACAAAAACTTCAAGTACGGGACTGGAGAACGTTGGCGAGTGATAGGTCCGCTTGGAGAAACATGCTGAAGGAGGCCCAGACCGGCAATCGGTTGTAGTGCCATTAAGAAGAAGAAGGTACGTTCTACGTGAGATATTTCCCATCAACGGACGGTGAAAGAATCCGTGGTCTGCGACGCCATGTGCCCGTGCCGGGTCAATTGTAACACAAACATCGGAAATATTTTCTTCTTCTAGCAATAATAAAATATGTTCATTGGAATGTAAGAACGTTTTAAATTTTTTTCACATTGTTTCACCACATCAAAAAAATTGAAAAAATTCCCGAGTATAAAGGAGTACAGAACACATTTTCAGGCAAAATTTGATGAATGACACTTTTCAAAAATTCGGTCATAAAAATGATTTTAGTATTATTTCTTTTTTTAAAAATCGATCTGGGAATTATAACAAACATTTTTTTCATGCCTTGTACTCGTAAGTATTGGGAAAAAAATCGGCGCTTATTAGATTTAAATTTTACTATGGAAAAAAAATAAAATCCAAAAGATAGGTTTTTTTTGAATATCTCGATAACGGCTTGAGATAAAGAGCTCAAATTTTGTCAGAATTATTTTTATTTGGAACCAAAAGGATCCCAAAAATTACGAAATGAAAACTCCGCGGGGGCAAATTCCATATACATATCCGGCTATACCCTTTCTTTTCGCAATTAAATAAGCGAATCTCACTGGAATGTTAGGGTTAGACAAGACAATTAAATCAGACGAAACTAGACAAGAATGTATAACAATATTTGACATGCTAAATTAGAATTAAAGCTGATTCTCATATACGCTACACTCAGCTACGCGACGTCACGCTACATCGCCTGTCAAATTATAATTACATTATTTTAAATGGGCACGTTCTCACCATGGCTACGCGACAGCTACGCGACGTGGCCATTTAAAACAATGTAATCATTATTTGACATGCGATGTCGCACGACGTCGCGTAGCTGAGTGTCGCGCATATGGGAATCTACCTTTAAAGAGTTTAGATTAAGTTTGACAGGAATATACAGCACTAGGCAGGACTAAATAAGACTTGATTCGACCAGGCTGAAACAAAATAGGCTAGGTATATCCATTACCAGGTCTTGTTCTAGTACCTACTTTGACACAGTATAAATAGAGATTTCTTTTCATTAGTAAGATACATTCATATTTTCTCACTAAACCCAATGAAGACAAGACTAGACAAACTAAATAAAACTGGAGAGAACTAGATCAATTCAGACAATACTGGACACTAATAGACAAAAGTAAACAGGACTAGATGAGACTAGACAAGACAGGATGTGATAGTATCATACAGAAGTAAATAGCAGATTCTCTTGAGGAGTAAAAATTACAAGGATATAGTAGAAATAGACAGAACTAAATAGGACAAAGTAGTTGTAGGCGGGAATAGTAGTGACAAAGTGAGAGTGAAAAAGTGACATTCATGTAAACAAACTTTTTTTCTATTGATGTGTCTATCAATCCATTTCTTGATAATTTAAAATTGTAAACAAGAACTTAAGCAGAATATAGACTTTAGCAGTATATTTACTAATTTCCGTATTTATGTAATTTCCGTCCGAAATAAGTTCTCAAATTGCTTAAAATAGTTTTGAATATTGAGAAAGGTCAAAATGTTGAAACTGTTAAAGAGCGACAAAGGTTTACATAAATGTTTAACAAAACAAAGGTTTAGTAAATTTCTTGAGGGAAATGTGTTTTATGCGTAATGATCTATGCAGATATGATTTAAGCTAACCATATTTACGTCAGTCAACGTCATTTTACATTTAAAAAAAATACTCCCGCCTTTTACTTCGACGATCATACGAACGAAAAGTTCTGTCAAAAACTAAGTGAGTTCATGACCAAATTAAGACTTGAGTTATCTAAGTAACTAGCAATTGTGCTTAATGTAAGGGTTTCTCTCAGCATTCTAAGCTTATTTTTATTTTATTTCAAGCAAGCTTTTATCTTTTTCTGGGTGCTACATCAACAGCATTTATTTGGATTGTTTCAGTTCGTGTTTCAGTTCAGTTGGCTTGACCCCTCTGAGGGTAGGTAAAGTAAAGACTAGCAAAGAAAACAGTAAAAAACATTTTATTTTGCTTAACGCATAATAAGTCTCCTCGGATAACTTTTCGCAAATTCCTCAATGACTTCATTAGGTTGAAGATTAGCAGAGATCTTGGTGAACAGACATGGAAGCAGGAGAGTAGTACTCTCTCTTATACCTACTCTCTGATGGAAGCCAAACCGGTTAACCTGTCTTGGGTCATTGTCGTACGAAGGTACGATTTTATTAGTTTGAGCGAAGAGAAGCTGCGCTCCACACTACAAGTGGTTACTTGTAATGTAGCGAGTATTTGTAAAAAAAAATATATTTGGAAAAAACTCATTTGTCTCTTGATGCGCTTCAGCTGCTGTTTGGGGGAGATGTTGTCTACCACTCCATAGCTCCTTCCAAAGAGATATTTCTCCCGATAACGAGAGAGGATGAAGTAAATCGTTACTGTAAACGCGTGCAGCTGCTTCTATCGAGTTCAGATTTTCTGTGTTTCCGATGGCACTTGGTAGAAGGTGGAACAGATCGAGAATCGAAAAGTTCTCTGCTCTAGAAAAGCGACTCGTCTCATTCTTACTACACTTTTTACCATCTAATAACAAAAGTTAGGATTTAATGCAACAGCCTGCAGTTGCTGTGAAAGCGAAACAGTGATTTCAAATACCGCGGCGGTTACCGTTAAGATAAGACAAACTCGAATCGTTGAATAGAATCCAGAAAACTTACACTTTTCAATGACGGAGAAGTTCTGTCGATTTCTTCAAGGAACGAACGATAGGGTCAAAGAACTCTGAATTCAAGGAGCGCATCATGCCTTTCAACCTAGCGTGTTTCACTAACACATTGCAACTTGACTCTTTTCGTCTGTGGGTGTTTTTTTAAGGATAGCTTGTTTGAAAAGTTCCAATCTTTTTGCTGACTCTCGTACAAAACTGGTAACATTAGTTACTATTACCATCACATTGCGAACACTAGGCAACCTGCATGCCTTCACGACAGCTAGGTTTAGTTTGTGCGCGGCACAGTGCATGGCGCTAGCGGTTGGATCCCGGGACACGTATTGTAATAAGCCACCGTGCTCTTATGCATGACTCTGGCAAAGTCATGACAGCAATTTGTCGAGAATACCTCCCTCAAATGTGGCCCGCCGCCCGCGTTAAAAAACGCAAGGGTCCCTTACGCTTGTGTCTAAGACCTAGACACCAAACACAAGTATACGTAAAGGGAGGAGAACTAGGTCCCAGTTAAGCTGTTGCGCCAAAAGAAGAAGAACTATGAAAATAAATTTTCCGACAAGTTCACTTTGATTTGCACGGAAGAACTCATCAGATGCTTTTGGAGGCGGGGGCTTGAGCCCCTTAGCTCCCCCCCCCCCCTGGATCCGCCACTGTGTTCAAGCAGTATTTTCTATGACAGGTTTAAATAGGTAGTAATTAGCTAATATACAGGTTTAATCAGCTAATAAGCAGGTGGCAATCAGGCAGCGCTGTCGTTTGGATTTTGAGGCCCAGGGCATAAATATTGAGGTGAGCCCCCAGTGTATAAAACAAATAAATTCTTTAATTTTAAATACATACAACAAAGGAACATATGTATAGAAGAAATATAATATATTAATATAAAAGAAAAACCAAAATTAATTGAACTTTATTTTCCTTGCTTTAATTCCTGCAATTTTATCCATTATCTCACTTAAAATTAAGTCCTTGCATAATTAATTTTATATTGAAAGCAACGCTAAGTTCGATAGTCTTTCTTGTATGATTGTGGATCTTAAATAGTTTTAAATTATTTTAAGTTTTGAAAAACCACGTTCGGACTTCGGAATTTCATTTCCTGTTTGGTGAATTTTTAAGGCATTCTAATGGTGACCAATCACCTATGCCTTCACAAAAAATGTTACAGAACTCTTTTATTTCTTCATAGAGGCCATTTCCTTTAATATCTCCATTGTTCTCATCATCATATTTTAATGCTAAATGTAAATGCATACAAAACTTTTTTTGTCATTTTCTTCATATTTTAAATTTGGTAACACGAGTCCCAAAAGTCTTGGAATCCACTGTTGCCATGAATATGAAGACGTAGGTCATTTCTTAATTTCAGACAAAAAATTAAACAAATTATCAAATGTCATTTTTAAGTAGCTGTCAGTGGTCTTGAGGTTATGTCGCATTGTTTTTAGTATTAAGTTCAACAATTTAATTAGCTATAAATAAAACGCCTTTTCATAAATTTAACACTGATTTATTCTATAGTGTTTTGAATTATAAAATTAAACAGAACGAAAAATTAAACAGAATTTCTTTTTCAAAGAAGAACAAACATTACAACAGATTTGAATGTGTTGTCCATTTTTACGAATACACAATATAACAATAACACATGAACAATAACACATGAGAAGGCGTTTTATTTTTAACTCATGAAATTGTTGAACTTAACACTAAAAACAATGCCACATGACCTCAAGCCCACTGACAGCTATTTAAAAATGAAATTTGAATTTGAAGAAGTAGGTTTTTTAAGTAGGAAGTAGGTATCTTCTTCAAATTCATGGCAAGAGTGGATTCCAAGATTTTTGGGACTCACGTTATATTATATAGGAAGCCAAATAAGTCATTGTTTCTCTATCTGTTTAAATCTCTTCTGAATTGAAATTATACCTTGGTCTACTATTTATAGAGAGTATTCTCGATAAAAGTTAATTTCAGAAACGTTATCTTCTCCTTCGTAATCACATTTGCGCTTTCTTTTTCTAATTTTAGTTTTCTTAAATTCTGCAGAAATATTACATTTTTCACATAATTTTTCAAATTCAACTTTCGATTCCGCAATACCCACATTTCTAAAGTGTTTCAAAAAGTTTTCCAAGCCATTCAAAAGAGAAACTGGTGCCGAAAGATAGATTTTTCGGCATTGTAAACTTTTACTAACGGTCAACAATATAGACGAGACAGAACTAGACAGGACGAGTCTACTTTTTAAAAGCTCTGTTCGCAGAAGCTGTTTGCAAAGCGATTTCTGCGTATTCTGCATGCATACTAAATAAAAAATTTTTGCATACTCGCTTGATTTAAAGCATTTGAGGATTTAGCTTTCAAAACGCAGTATTTGACAAAAACCTGTTTTTCTGTAAATCATTGCCCTTACGTTATTAGTTCGAATATTTTATTTTTTAATGTTCCAACATGCAATTGTGCTACAATGGTTAATAATGACACAAGATTAAGAAATTTATATCTGAAAGTTACAATAAGGCTATTAAAACAGAAAAATTAAACTAAAATAAGAGTTAAATAATCCGTTTTACGTTACCTCCTTTTAAGTTACCTCCTCATTTATTATTGCTGATATTTGACGTTTACAAACGGTTTCAAATCGTCTGTATTGTTGACTAAAATAAGGTGGCTCTGTGAGGACCCCCCTAGCCCGTGGGCTCCGGGCATTGGCCCGATTGACCGACGCTAGCGACGCTACTGTAATCAGGTATAATCAGCTAATCAACATGTATTTTCTATGACAGGTTTAAACACGTAGTAATCAGCTTATAAACAGGTTTAATCAGCTAATAAGCAGATGGTAATCAGGTATAATCAGCTAATAAACAGGTATTGGAGGTTTGCGCATACGCTAGAACCATACACGTGACAGGAAGAGATATGAATTCAGACCCCTATGTAAATCAGTAGGGCAAGATGATATGTTCTAAAACCACCGCCACCACAATCATGCGCATGCGCGATGACCTTTGACCCCTAACCTAACCTTGACCTTGACCCCTAACCTTGACCTTGACCTAGGAACTTCCGGTTTCCGGTTTTGACTTCCTGTTTCCGGTTTCGACTTCCGGTTTCCGGTTTCGACTTCCAGTCGCCATTTTCGGAACTTCCAGATGCGCGGGAAAATTCAAAAATTAGACGCGAGGCGGGAAAATTCAAAATTAGATGCTGGCGGAGGCAAATGAGATGTGTAGTTGGTTGCATATATCAATGAGACTAAATACATGAAACTAGATAGACGGGCTAGATACATGAGACTAGCCAGACGAAGCTAAATACATGAAACTAGATAGATGGGGTTAGATACATGGGACTAGATAGACGAGACTAAATACATGAGACTAGATAGACGGGAATAAATACATGAGACTAGATACATGGAGCTAGATACATGAGACTAGACAGACGGGGCTAGATACATGAGACTAGATAGACGGGGCTAGATACATGAGGCTAGACTAGACGGACTAGACTAAACCATTTTAAACCATTTGATGAGAAAAATGAAATCTGGTGTCAGAACGGCTCTAGCATGTGCCTTAAGAGAATAGCCGAAAGAGATACCGCCCGACCGCCTACCCCACAGTTGATGACGTCATCCGCCGCGGCAGATATTGCTAAACTAATTACCTCGATGCTGATTGGCTGATTAACAAATAAATAATTACAGTTGACCTTTTCCCTCAATTTATATGTAATGGACAAGACTGGACAGACAAGACTAGACATACAAGACTAGACGAGACTATAGACTACTAGACGCTAAATACATGAGATTAGACAGACCAAGCTAAATACATGAAACTAGATTAGACGGAACTAAAATATATCAGGGATTGTTTAATTTAAATAAAATATATTTTCGATTGTTTTTCTTATAATTGTTAATAATGTTTATATTATTACTTTCATTTTGTTATCTACGTTTTATTTTGATTTACGGCTTGTTGATTAGACGCAACCGGATGTTTGTCAGTCATAACACCAGGCAAGAATAGAGGGACTAGACTAGACAGACTAGATTAGACAGACAGACAAGCGGAGAAAATTCAAAATGAGTTGCGGATGGATAGCGGACAATCCTATATGCATGCATAATTGATTGCAAACATATTACGGATTGATTCAAATGAGATTATTGGTTTTAGGTCGGACAAGATCGGACAATACCGAACAAGGTCGAACAAGAACGGACAAGACTATACAGACCTTATATTTATCCGAATAATTTCCTATGAGTAAGCGAAATTTCTTATACTTGTCTGTGAACCAGATCGTATTAATGTTTTTCATTTATATAAATACCAAAGAGTTCAATTCTGGCATCCACTTTTCATCTACTTGCATCCACTTTTCATTTACTTGCATCCACTTTTCATCTACTTGCATCCACTTTTCATCACGCCAAACAGGGTGTGAGGTCTATGTGACCCCACGCCAAACAGGGTGTGAGGTCTATGTGACCCCACGCTAAACAGGGTGTGAGGTCTATGTGACCCCACGCTAAACAGGGTGTGAGGTCTATGTGACCCCACGCCAAACAGGGTGTGAGGTCTATGTGACCCCACGCTAAATAGGGTGTGAGGTCTATGTAACCCCACGCTAAACTCCGTCCACTTTCCGTCCACCCTATCCACTTTCCGTCCCCTTTTCATTCTTTCAGCTTTAATCTCATTGGGTTAGTTGGGTTAGCATTGGGTTAGGTTAGCATTAGGTTAGGTTACAGGAGGTTGGCAATGAAGTGCGCTTCATTCCTAATATCTCGTAACCTAACCTAATGCTAACCTAACCCAATGCTAACCCAACTAACCCAATGAGATTAAAGCTGAAAGAATGAAAAGGGGACGGAAAGTGGATGGGGTGGACGGAAAGTGGACGGAGTTTAGCGTGGGGTTACATAGACCTCACACCCTATTTAGCGTGGGGTCACATAATGGGATTTTGCGCCAGAACTGTCTAGCTATTCTACTTATTTACATACTAAGTATTTAATCTAGAAACATTTAATGTACTGCAATTGCCTATCTAACTTGTAACAAACAAACAATGAAATCATAAAATTAATTTAAAGTAATAAATTACGTGTTGAACAATAACAAAAATAGTATTTAATATGAATCAATCTTGCTTATGACGCAACATTTTAGTAATATAATATACGATATAGCGATATTAAAGCTACTATCATTATTAGAAACATTGTCATAATTTATATTGAAAACTGTATTCTATATACCATAAATAAAGGTTTAGTAAATTTCTTGAGGGAAATTTATTTTAGCATTATTTTATATTTTTTATTCATTCGTTAGATGGATTATTTGACTTACGCATGCTACAAAAAAAATTCGAAATATCTTTTTGTGAATTTTTTTCGAAATACATCTAAATTGTTTCAAAAACAAGGTTGAGAAGTTTCCAAAATCATTAAGAAATTTAAGAATTTATAATAGAATAATAAAGAACAAGTTCAATAAGCGCGGTTTTGCAGCACGCGTCCATGTTTAGAAAATGACGAGCGTAGCGAGGAGTTTTCTAATGGACAAGTTGGAAAAACGACTTATGAGTTAGTTTATGACTTATGACTTACGACTAACGAGTTTTTACACTATTTATTCTGTTTTGCGCCCTTTTATGCCATTTCTAAATAAAAAAATTGACGATACATATTGAGAAAATTGTATCCCACTCGGCGAGCCATAACCGCACGCATATGAGTGCTGTTATGAGTCCATTAGAGACGCAAAATAGAAAAATAAATTTATAAACTTCTTCTATTTGTAGCACGTTTTAATAATTATAATATTAAAGATAAGTTTTCGCATTTTAATAACGGATCTTTAGTTTTTCTTAAACTCTCACGCAGTATTCTTTGCAGTTTTATGTTGATATAACATATTTCGGTTTTAGGAAGTTTAGCAGTATATTTGAACTTTTATTTTCGTTTGTTGGATCGTCTCACAAAGACATTCGCTTTAAATAAGTCTTTGAGCCTGAAGGCTAAAAGTTCTGCTATCTTGTTGAGAAAGCACAAATCTCTTTCGAAATGGCTTAATTCTTGCCTGAACTGCTAGTGTGTTTTTCGGGAATTTACAAATTTAATTATCAATCATTACCCAATTAAATTTAAAATTAGTCCCTTAAGTATAATATAATTAGCATTTTTTTGTGATACAAAAAGCACCCGAATAATACGGAGCGTGCATCTAGACCAGCGGTTTTTGCCGCGGCACCCTTATCGAGCTAAAAAAATCTCGCGGCACCCTTGTCGGGTCACAAAAAAATCGCGGCTACCCTAAAAACGGTTTGAAAACTTAAGAAAAAAAAAAAAATTATTCTCAATTGTCTTTAATGGGATGAATGAAATTGTTTGGACGATTTTTTTATTATTTCCTTTAAGTTTATGGGAAGTTTGGTTAATTTCACCCTCAAATCACTTGATACATAGAGTTTGCTCCTGTACCTGTTTTTAATGTAAACGTATGTTGAGAGCAACATTGAGAGAACTGGCAGTCTCATTTAGTTTATTAAAGATGTCGGAAAGGTATCGCAATTTAAGCAGTCAATCGACATCATTTAATTGTTGCATAGAAAGCTCTTCTGTAAAGGTAACTACTAGTGCATCTTTTAGATCAAATAGTCTGGTAAAAAAAAGAGGTGAAAGTGATCCATACCCAGATCTTCGGCGGTTAGTTTTAAAAGACGTGCTTGAAGCGGGCGGCTCTTAACATGATTCTTACATCTTCATAGCACCATCCAATATGACTTTTAAATCTCGCGGCATCCTTCTAGTTGCTAGAGAATGTAGATGGATGACACAGTGGCTGCTGGTGGCATTATTTGCCACTTGATTTATTCTAGAAAGGGCTCATTTTACTTTTCCATCCTTTGCAGCCGCTCCATCGCTGCAAATATCAACACACTTTCTCCATTTCAAATCATTTTTCTGTATATATTTGTCGATAACTTTGAAAATTTCGTCGTCAGTGGTATAAGTTTCAAACAATTCACTCACAAAAAGTTCTTCTATTTGCGTTCCGAATGGATACCTTACAAACACAAGAAAAACAATGTGCAAGTCCCACTTTCATCAAGCTGTAAATTAAAAAATATATAAATTTGTAACCTTCTTATAAGCTCGTTCTCCACTGGCGCTAAAATTGTGTAAATTCGCTTGCTTACAGTGCTATTTGATAGCTGCATAATATCAATCATCTTGCTATCTCTGGACCTAAAATGATACTTACAATATTCTTCACGCAAGGTTCAATCAGTGTCTCGGCAATAGTAAGGGGCTTTCCAGATTTTGCTGTGTGTGAAATGACAATAAATGAAGCTTCAGTTGCGTTTTCATTTTCATTTTAAAAAATTCTCTTCATCATAGATGACCCTGCTTGAAGGGATAAAGCCCGGCGTTTGAAGATTTCTTCACCTTTATGTACTAATTCACATTAATTGCATTGCAGATGTCTTTTTAAATTGGATCGAACCAAGCAGCTTTTAGCAAAAATTTTATAATAGATAACGAATTGCTCTTCCGGTGCTTGTTTGTTCCCAACAGAAACAAAGCCAAACAATGTGAAACAGCTAGGAACATATTTCCTTATTTTTCATCGGATTACGTTTTGGTCTTGTGTTGCGTTTTCGCGAACTGAAACTGACGAACATGTCAGACATGTTATACATTTACACTCGTAGGTGTCTGCTGGAATATTTCGTTTCCTCCTACGATGCTGGTTGTCATTGAATCAGTCGTTTCAGAAGTTCATCACCTTTCCGTTTTAAAGACCCAGATTTTAGCCATTTGTCCATAATTCTGCAAGAAAAGTAAAAATTCAAATTCGTTTACCTCTTCATGTAATTTTGTTTTAACATTTTTTTTACATTTTTTGATTATTGCTGCGGTACTTCAGGTATACGCTCGCGGCAACCCGGGGTGCCGTGGCACCCAGTTTAAGAACCGCTGTTCTAGACCGTCAAGACAACTGGTGACTAGAGTTTGCATCTTTCAGGCAAAAATAAAAGCCAGATACACGTAATTTTTTATAAACTTAAAAAAACGGAACACAGTCTGAATATATAAATATATTCAGCCTTTCCGGAGTTCTAAACAATTACTAAGTCTTTTTAGGACTACCGAAACAAACTTCATGTGAAATTTGTAAGTTATTCTATAGCTTTCTGTTCACCTTCCTAGGACTAAACAAAAACCATAAAAATAGCTTTGTTTTTAAGATCATGTCTTTCTGATACCTTAAGTGTATAGCCATCTGTGGACGCGTTTCGAGGTTTATCTGTCATCAGCACAGCTTTGCTTCCATGAACTACAATTTGTAAACGACTTACTTGAATAGCCATCTGGTGATTAGGGTTAGATGTTGTTTTAAGTTTATAAGAGTATCTATAACGTGGGATGGTTTCACCAATTCTAAATGTAATTTTTTGTGTACTGATTTTTATTTATATAAATTTAAAAATAATTTACAATGTCTTTATCGATAATATCTTGTTGTGTTGAAAGGTGTTCAGAAAAGTCAAAGAAAGCGCCAAGTTTGTTTATCAGTGAAATTTTATTGCTTTCCTTCGAGTAACTGTGATGCATGGTGGAAGGATGATAAACGTATTAAGTGGATAAATGCAGTAAAAAAATATTAGTAAATAATTTACTAAATTTATTATTAACATAAAAAATTAAAATGTATTTAGTTCCATAAATACAATCATTAAATAAATATTCCTTGAATAATATAAACCTAACCCAATTTTTCGTGTATTTCAATAAAAATCCAAAGGACTGGGAATAAACCAAATAAACATACAGGAATTTGTAGTGCTCATTTCATCAATAATAGTAAATCAGAGCACCCAATTCATGAGCACGCATTTTTTTGTTAAAAAGGAAATATGACAAAATGTACACAATCCTTGCGATGATTTGAAAGCTTAAAAAGTCGTCCATCCAAAGAAATATGAACAACGACGAGCTAGTAATCATTGATCATAAAAATGATAGTGATACAAATGATATTATAATAGAGCAAGTTGCGGGAGATTTTATAGAAGCTCAAGCATAGTATCATAGTGTCATGAATGTCTTGAAAGGTTTTAGCCTAGCTATAAAGTCAGTAGGGAAAGATCCTATGTTCTAAAACCTCCTCCCCCTCCAACCTCCTCCGACCTTGAACTTGACCTTGAAACTTCCGGTTTCGACTTCCGGTTTCGACTGCCGGTTTCCGGTTTCGACTTCCGGTTTCGACTTCCGGCCGCCATTTCCGGAACTTCTAGATGCGCGGGAAAATTCAAAAAATAGACGCTTGGCGGGAAAATCGCCTATAACGGGGTAACGGGGGCTATAACAGGGTGTGAGGTCTATGTAACCTCAATCAGCTTTAAACAGCTTTCGATCAGCTTTAAACAGCTTTCAATCAGCTTTCAATCAACTTCTTCTTTTCAACTTTATTTCATGCTAATGAAATTTGCATTTCCATGCTGATTTCCATGAATCATGCATTTTCATGCTAATTATTTCATGCTAAACTTACCTAATGCTAACCCAACTAACCCAATGAGATTAAAGCTGAAGAGAAGAAGCTGGTTGAAAGCTGATTGAAAGTACTGACTACTCAAATCTTATTATGTTTATTAAGTTAAACGAAAAAATTAAACAATCCCTTATAAATTTTAGTTCAGTCTTATCTAGTTTCATGTATTTAGCTTCGTCTGTCTAGTTTCATGTATCTAGCCCCGTCTATCTAGCCTCATGTATATAGCCCCGTCTATCTAGTCTCATGTATTTAGCTTCGTCTGCCTAGTCAAATGTATCTAGTCCCGTCTGTCTAACCCCATGTATTTAGACCTATGTATCTAGCCCCGTCTATCTACTCTCATGTATTTAGCTTCGTCTGCCTAGTCTCATGTATCTAGCCCTGTCTATCTAGTCTTATGTATTTAACTTCGTCTGTCTAGTCTCATGTATTTAGACTCGTTGATATATGCAACCAACTTCACATCTTATTTACCTCGCCGACACCTAATTTTGAATTTTTCCGCCTAGCGTCTATTTTTTTAATTTTCCTGCTCATCTGGAAGTTCCGGAAATGGCGGCCGGAAGTCTAAACCGGAAGTCAAAACCGTAAACCAGAAATAGAAACCGGAAGTCGAAGCCGGAAGTCTAAACCGGAAGTTTTAAGGTCAAGGTCGAGGTCAGAGGGGGTTGGAGGAGGAGGAAATATCATCATCATCATTTCAGCCATCATACGCCCACTGATGGACATAGGCCTGCAGGAAAAACGCCACAAAAATCTATCTTTTGTGGCTCTTTCTGTGTTGACCCTATTTATTTACAAATATACGTACGTACATGAACGTAGAACATATTTATTATTTAGGATAGCACAAGACAGGGTCTGAAATAAACTTAAGATTAAAAATTAATTAAGTATTATATGTTATTGTATTGCAAATTGAAATTACAATTTAACTCTTCGAGCCTTTTGTTCTGCAAACCAATCTATGGCCATGTCATAATTAATCTCATGTGAAATTCTATTTTCCTTCTTACTAAGATTGCGAGACTCGATAAACGTTCCTTGCTAATAGAGGATGGCACATAATTTTTAATAAGTTTTAGTCTGCTAGAACTTTGCTCAAAGCTTGCGGATGTAGTAGGAAGAGTAAATTTGCAGAGCAATACAAATATTAGGAAAGGCATCCGCCAAATCATCCGCATAGATCTGTTGCAAGAGATAGAAACCATTAGCCTTTTCTATATCACCAAATAAAAGTGGAGCTTGCTCTTTAAAAACGTATAGTTCTTGGTAGAGCCAGATCTGCTCTATGCTTTTGCAATTCAGTTGACATATTCAAAATATCAGTACCATTGAGAAATGCAAAATTCAAATTCAGAACCTTCAACCACAGTCAAACCTTTTTTTAATTTCTGATATGATTCGATCAAATACCATCAATATTTTTTTAGAAAATAGCTGAGCAGGTTGAATTCGTCATGACACGTTCGTCAAATTCGTCATGTGTTCGTAATTCCTCATGACACATCTTATCAAATTGTTTTTTGCTTTTTGAAATTCGTTTATTTGGCAGAATAGGCTCAACACCAATTTTCTCAGAAACTTTTTCAGAAAAGTCTAGCCTTTTTTATCCAATATTCAATTGAATTTTGTCTCATTTTTTGCTCTCAAGTTTCGAACAGGCGATCCATAAAGCGATTATCTTGTTGAATTTCGATATTTACTCTATTGATTTCGAAGAGAATGTTTGCCCAAATCGTCAAATTCAGAATAAATTTAAAAATTTTTATAGCAATTAAGAGATGACTTGCGTCGCACTTAGCTTCCGAAGCATGGGAAGTTTGCTTAACTTCTTCCAAGGCTTCCACTACTTTTGGCAAATTGTTTAACAGAGCATTCACAGAAACATGTTTCGCCGACCATCTATCTGGCTGCTTCCTTTTAAATTGGTTTTAACATATTTTGTCAAAATATCGCAACCGAGCAGTGGAGCCGACAAAAAAGCAATATTCTTTTTGAATCAGTCCAAATAGGTCTATAGCTTCCTGGCTTGATGCGGTAGAATGGTAGGTGTCCATTCTGCCTATATTTAAGGAGTGAGCCAAGCAGGGTACGAACTCGGTCAGCTCATTTCCATCTGCAAGCCTGGTTTGTACTTCTTTATAGATGCTAACTATATTGGACCCATTATCATAAGATTGGCCACGTTCAATATCTAAACTGTGAATTTTCTATAATCTGTTGAAAAATGTACTTTCCAGCAACTTCTCTGAAATCAATGAACTTCTTTTATTTCACACACATCACCAGTTTTTTTTTACATATGGAATTACCTGGTTCATTTTGTATGGGGTACATATTCTGTATGGGAACAGATCTATGTTCGCTTGATAGATAAGAACTAAACAGTAAACACATATTGAATGTTTGAAACAAAATACTTCCGTCGACGGATATCGACGAAGGAGTTTCCTGATATAGCTTCATCCCTTTAGCACTCATGCTAACCGCCCGCTCAAGTTATCAACCGGCAAGCGGCTGATAGTTAAATTTGGTCATAAATGAAAATATTAAATTACAAAAAATAAAATATGTTTTATTTTGATTGGCCACTAATTTTTTTTATAAAAAAAGTAGATGTTAATTAAAATATCTTGAAAACTATTGAGAAGTTATCGAAACAAATTAGTATTTATGCGTAGGGAAAACATTGTATTTGTCTGCCTTATTTGAATTTCCCCCCCTCTTAGATCCGGGGCTGGAGACACGCGTTATTATTGACTGCACCGAAGTTAATACTGATAGTGAGTTGCCACCAGAACTTAAACAAAACATGTGTTGTAAATACAACATTGAAAACATGTACGGACTGATACAATTTTTCACTTTTTAGCTTATCACAATTGTTTCATTTATAGCTTTGCTCGTTTTTTTTGTCACTTTATCACCAGGACGCGCGAATTTCGGCGAAAGTGCTGCCTCTATATTTCGTGTACGCTCCCTATTGTAACTACACAAATAAATTTATGCTATTATAAAACAGACATCTTAGACCGTTACAAACAATAAAATTTAAATAATTTAATTATGAAAAAACGAAACACATTTTATTTCCATTACTTCAAATACACCAACAAGCAATATGAATTAATGAAGAAAAAACTTACTGGGAGAACATACTTAATCATTTCTATTTCTAAGAATAGACACAGCCGAAAATTGAAGATATTATAAAAAGGAGAAATAAATTACAGACCTACAAGAAAAGATTTATTGTAATATGGAAATTCACATAGTATTTTTTTTTCCTATTTTTATAAATTACAGACCAATTTACATATTTCCGGATATATAATTGGGAATGAAAAAGGGAGCCAATTTTTTTATTAGATGTCTAAATCTCGGAAACGGAAATGTTACAATTATACAATTTGGTATTAAGATTAGTTTCTAAAAATAAAGCGACGCGTGTTTCGCCACTTTTTGAAAATTCGATTAAAGTAGCTGAAAATTGGGGGTTGAATATATTTTCAAACTATACCTCTGGAAGCGAAAATAGCGCAATATAGGTTTTATATTGCAAATGAGATTCACCCTTTTGCAAATCAAGTGCGGGCAAAAGGGATTATGTCAGTAAACGAGAGACGTAAAGAAAGTTTGATTTCACCTCCAAAATTAATAATTTTTTCAATATGTAATTTTTTTGTAAAACTTTGTGTTTTCATGATATTATGCTAGACTAGATTATAAAATGGCTTTTGAATATTTTCAGCCGGGTTTTGATAATTTAGTAACAAAGCAAACTCAATTTACCAAATTGATAGAGAGCTCTTTTTGCATGATATATTTAAAAAAATACGCGCCCACGACATATTAAAAAAAACTTTAAATAATGTTAATTACATAAGGTAAACACCCCAGTAGTTGGCCATTCATCATTAGTTAGACATTTGGGAAAGAATATAAAAAATAAAAATTCAACGGGCTATTGTGAAATGATTTCATGTACATACTGGATTTGTCTTCTGCGCATCTTTTTCGAGTATCAGCTCATGCGCTGTATTGATGAATCCATCACAAAAAAAAATCCGTTTTAGTTTTCCTGTCATTTCTTGTCATTTCTTGTAAATTCTCGTAAGAAACTGCCTATAAAAAGTATAAACATATAGTATTTTCATACTCTTTTTAAGGTAAGCGCATTTATTGACTATATTATTAAGAACTTACCGATATAATTTATAATTTAAAAATATTGCATTTTGCTTTGATGTGCTAGTGTGACGGTGACTAATTACAAGCTTCTAGTTATAAAAAAATATAGTAAATGGCCGGTGGGCCAACTACTGACTATATTATCTGCCATTCATTTTTTTGTCTAAAAACTTGTATATAGGGTTGAGAAAAAAAAAAAATCACGACCATCTTAGTACCGCTGCAAACATAACCTCAAGATGTCGCTGTCGTACGATGGAATTCTGCCCTATATTTTATTACCATACATCCATTCACTATGAGTGTTTAGGGGTTCTGGAACTTCACTATTTGTTTTTACTGCTCAATTTTGCCTGTACACCTATATACCCGGTATAAAGGTTACAGGGTATTTTTTTTTAAATAACGCGAATTTTAAACTTATAAATAGAAAACTTTATTTTAGTATTCACTAACTTCTATTAAGATCTAACGATTTCTAGATCTAATATAAACTAATATATTAACTATTTCTAGATCTATTTCGATACTCTTAACATTCAGTTGTTCAATTGACTGATTTAAGTATATGTAAATTATAAAGAAAAATTAGACGAAATATAATATATACAGGATGTTACGGGACTTAAGTATGTCGCATGTCGGTTATAAACAAGCAAAATTTAGACATAATATATACCCTGTATATATTATGTATGCTCTATATACATACGTATACGTGATGAAATGCATAACGAATATAAACAAAAAAAATTCAGAATAAACAGCTTGGTGCCAACACATACTTTTTAACCTTCGGACCTAACCGACGAGGACCTATCTATATGCAACCCATATGCTTCTGGAACTTTTGAGAATACCCTGGACAGCACACAGAACTAACGTCTCCATTCTTGCAGAATTAAACATAAAAGAACGTCTATCAACTGTCGTCAGACGAAGAATTCTGAAATACTTCGGAAACATAACGCGAAGAAGAGACGATAACCTGGAAAAACTTCTAATTCAAGGAGGAGTAGAGGGAACCCGACCCAAAGGACGCTCTCCGAAACGGTGGGTGGACCAGGTCAAAGAAATAACAGAAATTCCCTTTCAAACAAACATAAGGACAGCAACAGAGAGGGGTAACTGGAGAGACATCGCTAATTCGGCGACATGACAGGACAACATGAGATCACGACATTTCATTTTTCAAATAAACGACTGGAGAGAGATGCTTCTGGAGCCTGACAATACCACTACGACAACATTAGTGTATTTTCATAAGTTTCTAATAGTAAATTCGCATTTTTCTTGTAATTAAACTACATATTTACGGTTTTCAGATTGTTTCCTTTACATGTGCTGTAAGACACCGCTTCTTGCCAAATTTCATGATTCTAGGTCAACGGGAATTACCCTATAGGTTTTGGTTCCCTTGTGAAATCGCAAAATATGCGACATAAACGGTTATATCTTTTGATCGCGTTGACTTACAAGTTTGATTTTTCACAGTTGAAAGAGACCGCAGACACGACTATTTGATATTTCAACTTGTTACCTCTACGCGTTCCTGAGAAAAATGGTCTTGACAGACAGACAGACAGACAGACGGACAACAAAGTGATCCTATAAGGGTTCCGTTTTCGGTAAACGTAATAAGTAAATTTTACGTAAAGGTAACCCTGTGTGCAGTAAATCGGAACCTTTCTTCGCGCATGCGCATTGACATGACCGTGATATAAAAAACGTAGACGTAGTGAAAATAAATTTTCTGGTGGGATATTTCACCAATCAATTGTATTTCTTTCAGCTATAGATATACTAAAATTGAATACTTATTAAAAAATAATATCCTATATTGGATCGAGAGTTCGTGCGTGTCTAACCTGGGTTATACCAACAGTCCTTGCCACATTCTTCTATTTTAGATCGATAGTTCGCGCTGTCGTGCGTATGTGGTCTTGATTTATCTTCCCGCTTCGCGGCGGGTAACCTAATCTAACCTAGGTTCATCTAACGGTCCTTGCCACATTGCCCTATATTGGATCGATAGTTCGCGCTGCCGTGTGTATGTGGTCTTGATTTTTCTTCCCGTTTCGCGGCAGGTAACCTAATCTAACCTAGGTTAAACCAACGGTCCTTGCCACATTGTCCTATATTGGATCTAGCGTTCGCGCTGCTGCGCGTATGTGGGTTTGATTTATCTGCCCGCTTCGCGGTTGGCAACCTATTCTACCCTGGGTTAAACCAACGGTCTTTGCCACATTGTCCTATTTTAGATCGAGAGGCCGCGCTGCTTCGCGTATGTGGTCTTAATTTATCTGCCCGTTTCGCGGTGGGCAACCTAATTTAACCTGAACTATACTAAATTCAAAAGTTGACCACATTCCTTACATTCATACTTTTTCCTAAGTAAACCCAAGTCCATCAACCATTCAACAAAATTTCCATTCTCGAGTCACTTCGTGAATTTTCCTAACATGGATAAGCTTCTTCCAGTTCCTCAAGAAAATGGATCATTGGCGGCAGTAGTGGTGAAGAGAACTATTTGAAAGTAATAATGATACTGATTCTTCGTCTGAGTGAAACGTGAAGCAAAAAAAAACATAATGCTGAAGAAATTGCTGCTGGTGACTTATTTTGGAAGAATTGTGGCGAGTTTGGAGGGCCAACCTTCGCGATGGGCAACCTAATCTACCCTGGGTTAAACCAACGGTCCTTGCCACATTGTCCTATATTAGATCGAGAGGTCGCGCTGCCTCGCGTATGTGGTCTTAATTTATCTGCACGTTTCGCGTTGGGCAACCTAATTTAACCTGAACTATAATAAATTCAAAAGTTGACCTTTGTCATACTTTTTCCTAAGTAAACCCAAGTCCATTAACCTTTCAACAAAATTTCCATTCTCTGCCATTCTCCTAATATTGTTTGTTGAAATTTCCATTTTGGAGTATATAATGTTCCAGTATATGTTACTAGAAACATTAAGTAAATTCCTTAAATAAGTTTAAAAATTTGTTTTAGAAAATGTTCGTACTAACCTTCAATAATAATGCGTCTAACTTATTTGGCGTCACTGGAGGATTTCTGTCAGCACAACTAGTTACAAATTGTGCCACGGAGACTAGGTTTCTCTCTTTTCCTTTGAACCAACAAATAAGGAAACGGCCTGAGAAGTATTGTATTTGGTCGCTTTATTCTAGTAGTGGGCCGATTGGCCAACTATTATTGTTTAGGTGAGCCAATTACTAAAATCAATTTCATCACACACAATTGTTTCGGGAAAGCTGTACCAAGAATATCTCCAAAAAAAATTGAAATAAAAAACGAGCAGATGCGGTTTTAAAAAGTCAGAGAAAGGGAAATAAAGAAAGGGGAAAGAGATCGAAAAAAGAAAAAAACGAAACGTTCAAGCGTCATAAGGCAATAGAAAGAAAACTCTGAAGGTGAAGAAAATTAAGGAAAGGCCCAGCTTCTCTTCAACCAGTTCTATCTCAATGATAAATGTTTATTCTGGAGAATGTGTAATGAACGTAGAGGAGGAAGTTGAATACATTGGTGATAATTCATCCATGAAGAATTGTCCAAAATTACAATCAACATGTCGATGATGTTCGCCGAGGCTGTGAGATGTACTCCTAATGGCGAGACCGTTTCATATCTATTTTCCAACGTTCCTTATTTAGCAAAATTTACCAATGAATTATTTATTTTGATAATAATAAAACATGCTAAAATTATAGCAGTCGCGGGTAATATACAAATAACAAGATACTTTTTGTTAATATCATAACGCGGCTATGGGTTATATACCACTAACATTTAAGTAAAATCAATATAATGAAAAAAAATCTTTCAAAACAGAACATCACGTCAGTAATAAAATTAGAACGTAAAACTTAATCTCATATTATTTTTCTTATACAATGTATTCTCTTACTTTTAAAGATAAAGATAAAGGTTTAGTTTCATTTTTACTGCTATTCGACTCACTTCGTAAACTTTGCCTAATAGAGATAAGCCTTTCACTTCTTCCAGTTCTTCAAGAAAATGGAAAATTGACGGATGTAATGGTGAAGCGAACTATTTGAATGTAATAATGATAATGATTATTATATAAAAAATTATTATTAATTATTATATAAAAAAGCGATGATGACGAACAAATTGCTACTGATGATTTATTTTGGTGCCATTGTTTCGAGTTTTATGCCAAAAATTACAATTTTGATCCTTAACAGTTTGGAATAACTGATGAAATAATTATGCACGACATTATGACTATTGTCTTAAAAAGCAATAAATATTTTGAATACTGTGGTGATGAATAACCACATTCGAGCCGAAGTCGAAGTACATAGTCGAAGAGAAAATGGAATAATTCTACCGTTGCAGAAATGTATACGTATCAGGCTTTTATCTTGTTGATGCTTTCAGTTCAGTGAAGAAACATAACATCCACGATTACTGGTCTACAGATCCAATCAACGCCAACGCTTTTTTTTCAAATGTATGACAAGAGATAGATTTGTCCAGTTGTTGCGTTACATTCACTTTGTCGATAATAATAATCCGCTGGACAACGCAGACAGTGATGGATTGTGGATAGTTAGAATTATGATTGATGCTATAAATAAAGTTCGCCGTATTTTTTTTTATCCAATGCCAAAATGTGTTTTAGCCGAAACGCCAATTTTATTCAAAGGATGACTGCGGATTAAAACAGTACATGCTGTTAAAACGGCACCGTTTGGCATCAAAACATCTATATTATGTGATTCTTCTTCTGGTGCCTATCCGCTTCGGATGTTGGCGATAAAGATGAAAATTCGGACTTTGTTTGTTGCGCTCCTGAAGAGATTTGTTGGTGTTGTGTTGAACGAGGTTCGAAGATTCTTTAGCCACGATATTCTTCTTCTTCCTGGCCCTCTTCTCCCATCTACTCTTCCAAGTAGTATAAGTTGCAATAGATCGTACCGTTGACTGTTCCTCGTTATATCCCCAATGTATTCTAGCTTCCTTGTTTTTATTGTTAGTAACACCTATCGCTCTTTTCTACTTCCCTCTAGGACCTCTTGGTTGGTTATGTGAGCCGTCCAAGAAAGTTTGAGTATGCGGCGGTATAGCCAAATCTCAAATGTCTCGAGTGTCCGCTCGGTAGCCTCTATCCGAGTCCAGGACTCCAGTCCATATAGAAGTACTATAAAGATGTAGCATCTCAGTAGCCTGATCTTCGTTTGAATATCCAGGTGATGTGCTTTGAATACTTTTGCCATTTTCAGGAATGCAGATCTCGCTTTTTCTATCCGGCATTTGATTTAAATTAGGTGGTCCCACTTTTCGTTTAATGTTGTCGGTAGATACTTGTATATTTGGTCTCTCTCAACCACGTAGACCGATCAGATAGTATGTCATTGCAAAACTGCTTATTTAGAATAATTTGGCACATGTAGGGCAAAAAGATTCAGCTTATGAACAAATGGTAGTAAGTGGTGTAGTAGAAATGTTAATGCAAAATCATTTACAAGAGGGCCATTTGAAGTACCCCGATCCATCGAAATACCTCCCCGAAATTAGCGCTTTATTTATATGGACATAATACTGCTTACTGCGGCACAATGAGGCATAATAAAATATATTTTCCGAAATGTAAATTTAATGTAAATGTAATTTTCCGAAATTCTACTATAAAGGAGAAGGTAACTTACACCTTAGGGTAAATAAGGTTATTGATTATGTATGTATGTATAAAGGAGAAGAGGAAACTACTAGAGTAGAATTTGGACTATTTATTCATAAAAAGCATGCAAGGAAAGTGATAGAGATCAAAAGCATATCATCGAGAGTAGTCTATGTCATCTTACAACTAAATGCAAGGTATAATTCAAAGACAAAGTCGACGATGAAGTTGAAAACCTCTACGAAGACATAACGACAGCAATGAATACAAGACCATCCTATTACAATCTTAGAATAGGGGATTTCCACGCCAAAATGGGGTTGAAGAACTACGAGGCGGAAACAAACATAAGACAACATGGAATTGGTCAGCGCAACGAGAGAAGAGAAATGCTAGTGAACTTCCTAATGAAACACGGACTATATGCAATGAACAGCTTTTTCCGAAAGAAAAGTACTAGGAAATGGACATGGATAAGCCTAGAAGGCAAAACAAGCAACGAAATAGATTTTATTCTAACAGACTCCACTGGGGGCGACCACAGAATGGTGAGGGCAACCGTGTCACTCAATTTAAAGAAAGAGAGAAGAAAGATGGTCCAAAGTAAAACTTATAGAAGATGGAAACCCCAGAGAGCTTGGAAGAATACCAGAAAACTTGAACTACCTGAAACAGAAAACCACAGAACTAAAATTATGACGAACCACGTCTTGGGCGGGATAATAATGATCGACAATGCAACAATTGAAGAAGTTGACGCTTACTTGGACATACCTTAGACATACCATTAAAATTTGAGATAATCAGACATGCGAAGTTATCAGAAGGATAGACTTAGGATGGGCGGCCTTTGAAAAATTAAGACACATACTAGAAGGTTACTATCCTTTATATTTAAAACTAAAAGTACAATGCGCGTTGCCTGTTATAACCTATGGAGTCGAAACTTTAAGGTTAACCAAGACGACAGTGAATAAACTACAAATTGCCCAGGGAGCTAGGAAGAATACCAGAGAACAAAGGAGAAATGCTTCGAGAATTTTACAACAGAAAGTAGTGTCGAGAAAATAAACAACAAAATTTTGGAAACGATAACACAAAGTACGAGAGACAACTCGACAAGTCTAGTACGGAAAATACAAGTAAAATTAGCGGAAGTACAAAATTACTAATGAAAGAGCGTAGACGTCTAAGGGCCGGTTTTTCAATCCTCAGATAAATCGTAGAATAGCTATCTGGAGTATAATATTATCTGTCTGTTTATCCGACGAATAAATATTTTCAATTTTTTAATGGTATAATATCTAGTGAATAGCTATCAGTGGTGTATACTAGCGGACTTATCATGTGCAAGCGAGATGCACAGATGCAGTATTCAAGGTGTTAGACAAGAATAGCAACAAAACGTCCATTTAACATATTTACGCCGAAGGCCGGCGTGGTCTAGAGGTAACGCTCTAGACTACAAATCCGGCGATCATAAGTTCGATCCCCACACCAAGCCAAATTTATCGGCAATTTTTCGGCCAAAGTTCACTCATTGTCAGCCTTTGAAAATGAGGAGCTGGGGTTAAACCTGGCGTAATAATAGGCGGCATAGGAGCATAAGGCCAGACACCCTCTCCAACAAAAAGGCGAGGCTAACAAATAGCTACCCTTGCTTAGCTATACTCCCAATGCATGTAAATGTTAGGAAAAAGGGGACTATTATTATTATATTATGTTTTTAACCGCCAGATTGGTGTCAACAAATAATTATTCAAAAAGTAACCGTTATTACCAAGTACAATGCCATTACCAAAAGCACCATAAATAAGCACACTGATATTTGGCAGTTGTATTTGAAAATATTAGACTGTCCTGAATTGAACCTGGCCATTGTGTGACAGCGAAACTGGATGAATTAAGTGCAGCATGACTGGAGCTGGTACAGCTCCAAATAGAAATTGTGAATAAAGAGCATTTATTTGTAGAGAACAAATACAAAAAAGAAATGAATCTTGACAATGAAGAAATAAGGAAAGAGCAATTACATCACTTGAAGCTACGGAAAATGCAGAACAAAGATTAAATTATAAAAATACTTTATTTACCTATATGATAATATATCGTCGGTCCAGATGAACAGGGTATTAACTGAAAAAAGCCTGGAGAGCGATTTGGAGTATTCAAATCAATATATATCCATTTATATAAATAATTGGATAACCTCTCTTATAATATATTTAAAGCTATTGATTAACGTTTATTGATAACGTTTTTGTTCACTTCATGACTTTGTAAATTTTGCTATTACTGAGGAAAAAAAATTCTGAAGGCAAGAACATAATAAGTTAATACCCTGTTCATCCTAACGAACGATATGTTTTTTATTAATTACCAAAAAAAGATATTTTTATATGTAATATATTATTTAATAATAACTGTTTACTATGTTTTGTTACAAAATCAGATTGTGAGCGATTAAAAATATTCTAGCATAGTATCACTTGTGTTTCTTCGTGTCTCGCTGTGTTCAGTAAGTAACGGTGGAAATACTGGCTGAGGTGGTATCTGAACCTCAAGGTCTATTGGTGGCTCACCTTCATTTCTGCTAAGTGCTATATTGTGCAATACAGCAGTGGCCACACTAATATCTTGGGCAAGGGGCAACTTACAACCTCAATCCAGTACTAAGCACTGGGAATCTTCTTTTCCAAGACACCGAAGCATCTTTCAATGACATTGCTGGTCCTAATATGAGATTCATTGTACAATTGTTCGGCTTCTGTTTGGGGATTGCTGAGTGTTGTCAACAAATAATTATTCAAAAAATATCCGCTATCACCAAGTACCAAGATCCCATTACCAAAAGCACCTGGCCATCGTCTAACAATGTTGACTAATTGTAAATTTTTCCATTGCACATAGCTTGAACATTTAAAGAGAAGTATCCTTTGCGGTTTCTGAAATTTTGTGCAGTATCCCCACCTGAAACAATAGTTAAATATTTAATATAAATCGATAAAGTAAATAGTTAATAAAATAACCTTGTGAAATTATTTTGATGTGAGTACAATCTAAAGCTACAATGGCTCTTGGAAATTCTGTTATACTATAGAAACATTCTTGTGTGGACAAGATTTCAACACGACTTTTAGGCAATGATACAAAATTTTGTCGCATTGAAGAAATAGTTTCGGTCACTATTTTTACAATTTTAAATAGTGTGGAATTATGCAGTCCTCCAAAGAATTTCACGATCTTCCACGATTGCTAATTGTATGTCGTCAATTGTTTCAAACACATCCAGCATAACAAATCGACGTAGGTACACAACTATTTCATTTTACCAAAATGCACAACACGAAACGAAACTGTCAAACATAACATATAGAAGGTTTATTCGACAGTTGACGAATATCTGACTATTAAGAAAAAAGAATATTAATATTCATCGAATAAAGCTTATCTGCTTGTTTATCTGACGAAAAATCGGCCCTAAGGAGAATGGGCGAGATAAATACATCGAGATACAGAGAACTAAACAAAAGGACATCAAAGGAAATACGAAATGACATTCGAAAATATAACGTGCAGATAGTCACGGATACAATTAAAAGAAACAAAAGCACGAAAGTAATGAAGAGACAGTTATCGAATGGTAAACGCGAAATACACACACCGAGAAACAAAACAGGACAAGCAACAACAGACAAAAGCGAAATCCCAAAAATAACGGAGGACTTCTATCGCGAATTATATATTAGCAGGAAATTTGACAAAAACGATAATAAAAGATGTGATAGAGAATAAATCAAGGCTCAGAAGAATTAACAGATATCAGAACTACCGAAATAGAACAAGTACTATCAGGAATGAAAAACAATACGGGAGAGGACGGCCTTCTTATAGAAGACGTAAAAATGGGAGGCAAAAATTTGATACGATTAGTGCAATGTTCAATAAATGCCTCGAAAACAGTACTACCCCAGCACACTGGAACAATGCAATTATGGTATCGACATACAAAAAGCGAGACGCTACTTGTTTAGAAAATTATAGGCCGATTAGCCTGTTTACACATTTGTACAAGCTCTTCACAAAAATAATTACCAACAGAATAATAATTAAACTCGATTTCTCACAACCAAGAGAACAAGCCGGATTTCGAGCAGGTTATGGCACTCATGATCATCTCTAATTAAGAGATATTATTAAAAGAAAGTAATTAAGACCCTTGTTGAGAAAAGTGTCGAATATAATCTGACGCTGACACTGATGTTTTATAGACAACGAGAAGGCCGTCGACTCCATAGAGTTATGGGTCATTATGAAGGCATATCGGAAAGTAGAATCGACTATAGATACGCAAATCTAATAAGTAACATATATGCAAATGCCACATCAAAAGTTACACTACACACAGAAACAGAAACCATCGGTATCGGAAAGGGCGTCAGACAAGGTGAAGCGATGTCCCAAAACTCTTTACGGTAGTATTATAAAACATTATGAAAGAACTCGATTGGGTCGACAAGGGCATAAATATCCAAGGAGAAAGGCTCAATCATCTATGATTCGCTGATGATATTGTGATAATTACTGATCACCTCAAATATGCCAGAGAAATGCTAGAACAACTCAAACATGTTTCAGAAAAAGTAGGACAAAAATGAATGTCTAAAACTAAAATTATGACGAACCTCGTCTTGGGCGGGATAATAATTATCGACAATGCAACAATTGAAGAAGTTGACGCATACTTGGACCTACAATCAAAATTAGCAGATATAATCAGACATGCGAAATTACCAGAAGGATAGGCTTAGGGTGGGTGGCCTTTGGAAAATTAAGACACATACTAGGAGAACAATATCCAATATATTTAAAACGAAAAGTCTTAGATCAATGCGTTTTGCCTGTTATAACTTATGGAGTCGAAACTTTAACGTTAACCAAGAAGCCAGTGAACAAACTACGAATTGCCCAAAGGACAATGGAACAATCGATGGAAGGAGAGACCAGAAGGCACATGAGGATAAATTAATGATTAAGACAAACAACAGGAGTTACAGACATAGTAGAACGCATAACCAACTTAAAATGGAACTGGGCAGGGCATCTCGTAAGAAACACTGATGACAGCTGGACAAAGAAAATATTGACATCCTGGAAGTTCAAACGAAGCAGACACCGACCTCCTATAAGAAGGTCTGACGATATTAGACGCTTAGCCGGATACTGGATCAACTTGACATAGGACAGAAGGAAGTGGATGAACGAAAGAGAGACCTATGTCCAACAGTGGACTCTGATGAGTTGAATGTGGATTTCCAAGATTACGACAAGGAAAAAATGCTTCTCCAAAGTAATGACATGACAATAAAATGGAGAGGCAAGCGCGAAACATAAAATATGCACAATAATAAAATAAGCACTTTTATATAGGAAACTTACAAAATTGACGGCAAAACCATTGACCGAACATTTGTCCATTGTCCTCTAATTTCTACGCGGAGCATAGGGCCTCTATAAAGACCTTCCATCTGACTCTATTCTGAGCGAAGCGTTTCACCTCGTTCCACGTTTTTCCTGCGACCTTTAATTCTGCATCTATGGTCTTCCTCCACGTGTTAGCTGGACGTCCCCTTCTGCGAGAACCCTGCGGGTTCCATTGTAAGGCTATTCCATTGTAAGGCAGAATAAGTCCTAGTGATGTTTCCTTCGTCTCTCCTCAATACGTGGCCCAACCAATTCCACTTGCGGTGTTTTATTTCTTTTTGTATCTCTTTTTGGTTTGCCAGGTGCCATAAGTCTACATTTTGTATTGTATATTGCAAAAAAATAGTATGTTGCATTTGTTTATGAATACCTGAAGCTTATTTACTATTGTTATGGAGATTTTCCATGTTTGGCACCCGTACAGCAAGACGTATTTCACATTTGAGTTGAATATTCTTAGTTTTGTTCGTGTGGAATATAGTCTGGTGGTCCTGACCGGCCTGAGCATACCAAATGCCTGTTTGGCCCTTTTTATTCGGTATGAGACATCGGTGGTGGTGCCGCCCTCATTCGTAATTATGCTTCCCAGGTACGTGAATTCATCTACATACTCTATTTGTTCGTCATAAATGCGAAATGCTCGGGTATTCTTCGTGGCGGCTCTAGGCGATTTGGTTTTGCCAATGTTGATTTTTAAACCAGCTTTGGATGCTTCTGCAGAGAGACGGTCGAGTTTGCTCTGCATGTCGGCGTGGGTGTGTGCCAATAAACAGATATCGTCTGCGTAGTCCAGATCTTCCAGGAACGAGTTTAACGTCCATCTAATGCTCTCACTTCTTGACACTACTTTGTCCATTATTGAGTCTAACAGAATGTTAAATAGTAAGGGCGATAGTACGCAGCCCTGTCTGACTCACGAATTGATGGTAATATCGCTGCTCTTAGCAGTTTGGTGTTTTACATAGCAGGATGCGTCCCGGTATAGTTCCTTTACTACTTTTATTATCTTTTCCGGTAAATGATGGATGCTCTCAAAGGCCCTACGGAAGTCGACGAAGACCGCGTATAATGTAGACCTCTATTCCATGGACTGCTCTATGATGATTCGCATTATGTTAATTTGGTCGACACAGGATCTATTTGGGCGAAAACCCGCTTGTGCGTGACGCAGACTGGGCTCTATGGAGATGGATAGTCGGTCCAGTAAAATGTGAGAAATTATTTTGTTGATAGTGTTTAAAATTATAATCCCTCTCCAATTGCCGCAGTCTGTAAAATCACCTTTTTTGGGGAGAAGGACTATGGCTCCTTTCTTCCATTCATGTAGCACATTTTCCGACTCCCATGCATCTACTATTAGCAGGTGGAGCAGTTTTGCTACCACCTTTAGGTCTGCTTTAAGTATTTCTGCCGGAAAGTTATCTGGGCCAGCGGCCTTGTTGTTCTTAAGGTTCTTTTATGTAGTTCTGACTTCTCCTTCACTAGGTGGGTTAGGTTAGATTAGGTTAGGTTTTTCATTCACGTTCCGGACCGAAAGATTAATTTGATGCTCTTGTGGAGGATGTGGGGGATGTATGCCGTCCTCAACATCACTTTCTTCCGGGTTCGGCTGTCCGAGTATTTCTTAGAATTATTCTTGCCATCTTATAAGTTGATCTTCTTTGTTTGTGAGCAATTGTCCCGCTTAATTTTTTATTGGGTGTTCTCTTTTGACGTTTTTATTAGCGAGTTTTTTTGTTATGAGATAAAGTTCTCTAGTGTTTGTCTTTTCTGGCACCCCGTTTTACCTTGCGGTTTATGTTCCAGTAGCTACGAGTCAGTTCGGCCTTCTCTTCGTGGTTAGGGTTTTGATTGATCAGGGCTTTTGCTGCCTTACTGTCTTCGAATACTTCCCATGTTTCCTGAGAGATCCACTTCTCTTTGTTCCTTTGCTTTGTACCCAAGGTCTTGTCGGCAGTTTCTAGCAATACTTTGTGAACTGCTTTCCATTCTCGACGATCTTTCTCTGTTATGTTAGTGGTATTTTCTTGCAGTTGCGTCTTGAAACTGGCTAGTCCTTCGGTTGCTTTAAGCTTGTCTGTATCGAATTTTATGCTAGCAGCTAACTTAATTTGTCTTTTTGGTGTTGCTAACTTTAGTTTAAGCGTGCCAACGACAAGGTAATGATCGCTGGCCATATCTGCACCTCTCTTGTTTCTCACGTAGCATAGTGATGTGCTCCACTTTTTCTGAATGATAATGTGGTCAATTTGGTTTTTGTACGCTGGTCAGGACATATCCATGTTTCCTTGTGTACCCTCTTATGCCGGAAGAGAGTGCCGCCAATACCAGGTTGTGTCCCAAGCACGTATCGACGAGCATTTCCCCATTCTCGTTTACCGTTCCGATTCCATGGTTACCCATTGCCTATTCTTGTCAAAGTTGGTGCTGTCGGAACCAACTTTGGCATTTAGATCCCCCATTATTATGATTATGTCGCCCTTTGTTATGGTTTTTATGGTGTAAGGTGGTAGAGAGTTGTTCGTAGAACGTGGCCTTTGCTTCAATTAGGTTTGACTCTGTTGGTGCGTAACATTGGATGATACTTATGCTAATAACCCTTGTGTGGAAACGGGCAACAATAATTCTATCGTTCACTGGTCGCCAGGATAGTAAGCTAGTCTTGGCCTTTTTGCTTAGTAGTAAGCCAACTCGCCACTTGCTACTTGTATCCTGTCATTTCGCGGACTACTTGTGCAAGTCTCGATGGTTCCAGTAGGGTTCTAATGTTCCATATTCCAATTCGCGTCGAGTTTTTGTGTTCGCCAAAGTCGTCATCTCCGGATCCGTCCGGTTAGTATCTGTAGTGGTTTCGTTAATAAAGAGTTTAAGATGGGCAGGTTATTAGTCCACCGCACCCGAGTTTGATGATGGGACTGCCATCCAGCGGCTATCAAACATGCCTGGTTTGGGCAGGTTTCTTTCCTTTTGAGAGCTCAGGTGGACAAGCTTTATTCTTCCACGGGGTATTTTTGTCCTGTGATTCTCTGGTTATCCCGCCCATATTCGGACGTCAGAGCCCCTTAAGTTATCTAGCAGGGTGCACCGCGGGCAGGCGAGGTTGACTTTTGGGTTACCATGATGTTCTCATAACCCCTTACACCCCCCTTACACCCCAGAAGCGTATCAACATGAGACTAATGCATAAGGCTGACATACAGGTGTACTGTAGAAATATGTTTTCATTGAATAGATTTTGTGTTTCTAAACTATTACAAAGGGTTTTTGGAAAAAAAGATAATAATTCGATAAGGTTGAGAGATTTTATTACAAGACTTGTCAAGCAAAATTTGGGAAGACATGACACGTCTGCTGGAAGACCTGCTAGAAGGGCTACAAGATAAGTGGTGTACAAGTAGATCGCTGCCTGCAGCAAGCTTTATGAAATGACATTGGCCTGAACATGTTCCACCAACTGGAATTAAAAAGTGTAGTGTACTGTAACCAGTGTAGCGTACTGTAACCTGCATTATTCTTCGTTTGTCGTCCATCAGAATATATTGTCCTTTAAGAGATAAAAGTGGATTCAGGTGGTCACAGACGACACTTCGGTCTCTCTGCTCCCACTTTTCGAAGTGTCAAAACGTTCTTTTACTAGGTCTTAATTGCGTTTTAATATAGATATATATATATATATATATATATATATATATATATATATGTTGTATTTGAGGTTTTAGCGGATAGATACCTGTGTTGTATTGTTTTCTCGGGGATTCCGCGTTGGTGCTGAGGGTTGGCTCTGAAAAGAACCGGATTCTCGACGTTTCGGCGAACTAACATTCGCCATTCTCAAGAGATATATGCGTCCGTACGGGTCAACCGTTCGACGCATACTGACGCATACAGTATGCGTCGAACGGTTGACCCGTACGGACGCATATATCTCTTGAGAATGGCGAATGTTAGTTCGCCGAAACGTCGAGAATCCGGTTCTTTTCAGAGCCAACCCTCAGCACCAACGCGGAATCCCCGAGAAAACAATACAACACATATATATATATATATATATATATATATATATATATATATATATATGTTGTTAAGAGCTACACGATACAGTGAGCTATCGATACAATTAAGCCTACAGTGTTTTATATACTTCTCACCTATTTGACCACTTGGAACTGAATATATTGCCGGTCCGCAAAATTTTGGGACAAAAAAATGCAGGTCCGCTACATTAGATAGTTTGAGAAACACTGTTTTGTAACACACATGCTCTTGAGTAATGTTATTATTTGATCTTTATTGATTGTCTGGTTACTCGCATTTCCCCCCCTGATACAATCTACTGACGGGCTGTAGTTTCAAAGACTTCTGCTCTAGACACATTTATATTCGATAACACTAGCAAATAGTGCAGCGACCCCATATAGCTTATTTTTCTACAATATTTTTAAACTAATACTCCCACTAAATTATCAATCCTAATCCTTTCCAACTTTCTCGATTGAGATTGAACTAAAAACATCGAGCTTATTCCCCCACATTTACTTCGGCAATATAAATGTGACATTTTCTGCGGGTGTAGAGAATGGTCCGTGAAAATGTTATTGGATTCTGGATACCAATGTGTTGATATCGGTAGGATCTTATATTTTTAGACAAATACGTTTGTATGACAGCTTATTACTTACACCGAGCGACCACGAATTTAAAAAAATATACATTTTCTGTTTTCGAGATTCAGAATTCTACACGGGAAATTTAAATTTAAGTATTTTGTCTTTTTAGTTTTCAATGAACAGAAGGAGTTTTTTTGCAGATGATAAAGAATATATTTTAGAATCCAGATATATACATTTACAATTAGAGAACTGGACGTTATTAGTTGTTATTAATACCTAACAATAATTCTTGATTTTAATGTTTTTGTTATTTGGTGATATACTATAGAAAATCATATATTAAACATATATTAATAATTAATAATGTATTAATGAGGTTATAGTATTTTACGTAATGAGAGTTGTAAGAAGCATATCCCCGCTCGTAGCGCCGAGCGCGTAATTTCGCGAGTACGTAATTGCCTTACAACTCGAATTATGTACAAAACTTTATCTACGACTGCACTAATTTGTTTCTGTTTAATAAGAAAATATATTTGATATAATATCTTCGAACTTATTTAACTTGATAAAAATGAAAAGAAATACATTAATAATGGTTACGTACCTTTTTATTTAGTATTTATTTGTAGTTTTCGTTAGATTTCAACGTAAAAAAACGAAATGAATGCCAACTTCTATGTGAATGATGTGACGTTTACTGATTGTTTGGGAATCACGGAGTACTATATTTAAAAATTGTATCGACGTGCAGCTCTTAATCAATCAGCGAATCGTAAACCAAACGTTCATGGGTGATTTTGAATTATTACATTACATTAATCGCGGATTGTTACATATGTGTGTGATATGATGTATTTACATGGTTCACGAACTGTACAATAATGGACATTTACAATAGTTTGAAAAGTTTTAATAACATCCACTTTGGGACAGCTAATGATTAATAATATTAATAATAACCATTACCAAAGTGGATATTATTAAAACTTTTCAAATTTGAGTAGGGATTGTCTATGTGACTGTTATAAATAGTTGTCAATTTACAATAGTGGTCGTAGATAAAATTATTTATCTAATATAAGCTTATTAGTCTTGTTCATCACAAGTTATTATCTAAATTTATTCAGGACTAAATTTAGCCTGAATATATAAATATATTCAACCTGTTCGTAGCTCTATAATATTAAGTCTTATTTAGACTATAACAACAAATCCTATGTTGAAACAACTACTTCCCTGGCTAATTCCACGCAGATATTTAACTATACAACAGACATTTGCATATAATTAAAAATAGAAGAAGGGACCTCTATCAGCTCACGCAAAGGCTAACAAACAAATCAAATTGCAGATTCCATCTACTTAGATCAAAATACGGCGAACTTCTTAGCCATATAAATCGATGGAAGGGACATTTTGTCGAACTGTTGAGTAATAGGGAAGAAAACAGCCCGGAACCAACTCGCAATATCACAATAACTAACACCGACCCCGCGGAGTTCATAAATGTTCCAACAAAAGCGGGGATAGTCCAATTAAAGCACTCAATTCCAACAAGGCGACAGGGGGGACAAACTGTGTGCACGCAGAACTTCTTAAAGCCGATCCCCAACGCATCGCTCACCTGCAAGGTCTCATAATACGGGAAATATATGTGATTAGAAAGTCCAGGAAGGTCTAAAACAGGGAAGAATCATCACACTTCCCAAGTAGGGCGATCTAACAATCTGTGGTAACTGGAGGGGCATAAAAATATTAAGCGTGCTAAACGAAATCCTAGCAGGTATTACTCAAACTAAAATCTCGAAGCAAATAGACCTAAGCCCCAAATAAGCTGGTTTTAGAGCTGGTCAGCAAAGTTGTTGACCACATCAATACGATCAGAATTATTATGGAACAATCAAACGAGTTTAACTCCCCACCTCCCATATGTCGATATTGCTCTGGCTGTTGACATTATATCGCATGATTGGTAATGGGGAGTCCTAGACACCAAAAACGTCCTCCAAGACCTAATAGCAATGACAAAGACTTTTACAACAAAGCAACTGTTGCGTATTTCATGAAGGGAGAGGCAGTGAAAGTTTCCTCATAACAACTGGAGTAAGACAGGGATGCGTGCTATTGCCCGTGCTTTTCAACACAGCTCTAGACCACGTCCTGGAGAAAATTAATAAATCTAAAGGTATACGCTGGTCTTTAAACTCACAGCTCAGTGAATTGGAGTATGCGGACGATATATGCCTGCTAGGGCATAACTACCAGGACGTCCAAGAAAACCTTTCGGACGGCAACAGAAAAAATTGGTTTGAAAATCAACATCGCTTAAACCAAGTCCATGCAGATAAATACAAAGAAGGAGATGGTATTTACGACTAATAATTGTCCAGTTGTGAACGTGCAAACGTTTATCTATCTAGGGAACTTGATTACTGAAGCCGGTGGTACAAAATGCGATATCCAGATGCTTATTAGAAAAGTCCAGCAAGCACTCAGATATTTAAAACCGGTTTGGGACTCCAGTCAGTACTCTAAAACTACTAAAATTCGTCTCCTCCAATCAAATGTCAAATCTGTCCTTCGCTATGTAGGCGAAACTTGGAAAATGTCCAAATATCTTGAAGATAAACTACAGGTGGCAGTTAACAAATTCTTGCGCAGAATCAAAGGCATCTATGGGCCTGACAAGATCTCCAACCAAGAATTGGTGTGAGTAACACGTCAAAACAAGATCGCCGTAGATATCACTGTCAGAAAATGGGGGTAAAATAAACCAAGACCATTACTAATTTTAGAAATTTGATGGATTTGATGTTTGTGTAGAAAGATAGGAACGTTCAGATTTTTTATTTAAATGATAATTTAATATTCTTGAAACCACACTAATTCTAGATACAATCGTCTAAACTTTTTTTTTTCTTTTCTTTAGCCGTTTTCTATCCTTTGGATATAGGCCTATTTCAAATTTGACTATTGGCTTCGGTTTTGCGCAACTTAATACCAATTTAAGCCTGCGACCTACCTTATCTCGTCGTACCATCTTTTGCTGGGGTCTTTCAATACTCCTCTTTTCTTCCCAAGGTCTCCATCTGTGATATACCCGCTCCAGTTTACTGTATGTCTGGCCACGTGTCCTGCCCATTGCCATTTTAGGGAACCAATTATTTTTATTATGTCGAAGACTTTGTTTTTTTCCCTTATCCATGTATTTGTTTTGTGTTTTCTCAAGGAAATTCCTAGAATTCTTCTTTCCATGGCTCTCTGATGTACTTCCAATTTATGTTTGACCTTTCTGGTTATTATCCAAGTCTTGCAACCATACGTGACAACAGGCAGTACACACTCGTTATAGACTTTTGTTTTTAGTCTTTGGGAGTCATTTAGAGTCATTGGGATATTCACGCTGAAGATGTTCTTTAATTTGCCATTGGCCGCCCATCTCAGTCTAATTCTCCTATCAATCTATATTTCTTGATTTTGTTTGCCCGCTGTTAGCTTGGCCAAGGTATATATATATATATATATATATATATATATATATATATATATATATATATATATATATATATATATATATATATATATATATATATATATATATATATATTTCTGTCCTTTTTATTCTGCTATCATGGATCGGTATTGTTTCGTCTGCATCTGGTGTATTTGTAATAAACTGGATCTTTGTGTAGTTCATATGTAATCCTACTTTTGCAGCCTCATCTTGTAGTTCTTCCAACATATCAATCAATTCCTGTTTATCTCTTGCAAATAGTGCATATCGTCGGCAAATCTAGATTGTGCAATCGTGCACCATGTATGTTCAATCCTGTATTTTCCCATTGTATCTTTTTAAAAACATCCTTGAGTACTAAGGTGAATAGTTTTCGAAATATTACGTCCCCTTGTCGAACTCCTCTTTTGGTGTTTATTTTGTTAGATGATTCATGAAGTCTTATTGACATTGTCGAAGTCCTATAGATGTTTTCAAAAAGGTTTATATAACGTTGATCCACTATAACATTTCCCAATGAATTTAATATTGCCCAGATTTCTATTGTGTCGAAAGCTTTTCGGAAATCGACAAAAGCCTTCCATAGGCTTATGTTATATTCTGTAGCTTTCTCGATAACCTGCCTTACTGTGTGTAGGTGTTCTGTCGTACTATAATGACTTCGGAACCCAGCTTGTTCCTTTGGTTGGTAAGCTTCGAGTTTTCGCTCTAATCTGTTTGTGATTATTCTGGTGAATAATGTATATCTGTGATAGTAAGCTTATCGGCCGGTAGTTTTCGAGATCAGTCGGTTCACCTTTCTTGTAGATCATAACAACTACGGCATTCTCCTAATTTTTGGTTAATTTTCTTCTGTTAAACACTCATTGAATAGTTTCACTAGTTCTTGTCTCGTCTTGAAATCACTTTCCTTAAGCATTTCCGGCAGGATGTTGTCTTCTCCTGCCGCTTTGGCATTTTTCATCTGAGATAGCCCTTTCTCCAGTTCTTCCATATCTATCTCGGGCATTTCTTCTTTTACTATTCACATTTGTTCACATTTACTATTCGAATTTTGTCATTATGTTTGTTATTTTGGATTCGCACAGATCTCTATAGAAAGATTCCACAACTTTTAATATCTGTTGACTATCTTCTACTATGTTGTTTTTCGCATCTTTTATTTTTGTTATCTCTTTCTTAGGTGTGTTATGTCTTTTAAATATATTTAGTCCTTTGTTCTGTTCTAATAGGGATTGCACTTGTTTCGTTTGATGTTTCAGTATATCATGTTTCGCCATTTTTCTTGCTGTTTTGTTGGTTTCTGTGTATTTAATAGTGTCTCTTTTACCCTCGGTTATCAGTTTTCTCCTTTTCTCTAGGAGGTGTTTTGTTTCTATCGACAGTTTTTCCGGCGTCCTTTCTGGGGGGCCTATTATCTGTTCTGCTGTTTCTCTTATAATTTTTGTTATTCTCCCATTTCTATCATCTAATGACTCTTCTGCTTTTCCTGGATTATTGGACAATTGTTCATTCAGCTTTCGTTTGAATGTTTCCTTTCTTACCGCTATCTTTCTCTGCTTCCTCTCTTCGTCGTTTGTTCCATCTTTCTTTTTCTTTCCATTTTTGTGTTTATAAGTAGTTTGCATCTGACCATCCTGTGATCACTGCCGGTGTTGAATTGATTGACTACATCTACGTCTTGGATTTAGTGTTTATGGCGTTAGATTATAATGTCAATCTCATTTTTGGTTTGTCCATCTGGGCTATTCCAAGTCCATTTGTGTTTCTCTGTCTCTTTTGGAAGAAAGTGTTCATCGGATATAATCTAGAAAGTTTGCTAACATTTTTCCCCTTACATTTCTGGTGCTAACTGTCCTATATGTATTTCCGTTGGTTCTGCTCCCGCTCCGCTGGTTCAGAACAGTGTGAGTCGCTGGGTTCTCTTTTATTGCTCCCGCTATGTATTCGTATATCGTTTCCACCTCGTCATCATCATGTGAAGAAGTTGGGACATAAGCTTGTATATATTTTAGCGTTATATGTTTTATTTATGTTGATTGCGACATATATTACTCTCTCAGATATTGTTTTCAGGATTTTCAGGTTTGTCGATAGTTTTTTATTTATTAATATTCCATCTCCTCCATTACTATCATCATCACGCCCTCTGAAGAACATAGTATATCCTGAATCCAAATGGAGGCATTGTTCTCCTCTTCTCCTTGTTTCGGCTAAGCCTACAATGTCCCAGTTTATTTTCTCCAATTCTTACTCTAATTCAACCAGACCTTCCTTTGTTCTGATTAATCTTGTATTGTAAGTTGCGATGTTTAATAGGCAGTTCGTTTTAGCTTTGCTAGGTCAATTATTATTTTGTTTTTACTTTATGGATGCCGTTCTTTTGCCTTCCCCGGAATTCGCGAGGCTGACCGAGATATCGGTGTGGGATTGTGAGGTACCTCTACCCACCTGGGGTACTTTATTAGTTTTGAAGTCTCCTCGCTTGCCGGGCGTCTTGGTGGATCATCTAACCTGGAGGACAGACGCTGTTTACAACCGCCCATACTGGGTCAGACGCTGCGAGGTGTTCACCATATCTGGCTATCCTCACTTAGTTTAGCCTGCAGGTCGATGCAGCTGCCCAGGGTGTGGAACGTGGAGCCATAAGTGAGAATTTGGTGTCTTGTGAGGACCAGTTATTGCCGACCGCTCACCTACTGTACCTTTGAGCGGGAGCGTCATTGATAAAAGATGCTCGTGCAAACTTATTATGGGCGAAATATAGCCTGAATATATAAAAAATCTCATGAATTGAAACAACTACTTCCCTGGCTAATACCCCGCAGGATATTTAGTTATACAATAGGCATTTGCTTGTTATTACCAGCCTATTAATAAGTTTATATGATTGTATTTATAATTAGTATGGTTTCACCAATACAACTTATAATGATTTCTAGACAAGTATTTTCAAATAACCCATGTAATGATATAAATGAATCTGTTTTTGGAATGTGCACCGACTAAAAATTTATCGGCGATAAGTTCACCGACTAGCAGTCTAATGTATAAATTCACTGACTCTATTATACTGATTTTTGATTATAATATAAAATATTATTTAGTGCCCTTAAAATCGTGAGTTATATTTTTGTGTTAATTAATGCCATTAAGAAGGTTTCTTGGTTTTTAATAATTCAATCTTATGCAATTGTGGAGTCGGTAAATTATCCATTCGACTTATTGAGGGTCAGTGAATTTTCAGTCGGTGAACTTTACGGTTATGTAATTAATCATATTTTCATTCAATTGGTTATTCATAATGACGTTGCTAGATCCTATTCCTAACACCAGATACATAAATTGGGGAATTCGGCGCAAAAGTGCACTATCCCCAACACATATAAATCTTATTGTTAGTAATTTTTAATAAGTCTACACACTACTTTTCACTCAGACAACATGAAAAACATTCTAAGAAAATAATTAAGGAAACTATGTTCTTTAATAAATTTCACAAATTGACTAATAACGTAAATAAAATATAATTATTAGTACGGTGTGGCTCCTGCATTTTACTACCCGTGGTCTCCCTTAATAGTAAAATGCAGGAGCCACACAGTACTAATAATTATATTTTATTTATGTTATTAGTCATTTTGTGAATTAAAGAACAACTGGTTTCCTTAAATATTTTCTTATAATATGAATACATATCTACATTCCTGCTTGATTCGTTTGTTAAGATGTTTAATTATTTGTCTTTTTTCATCTTTTTGCATGTTTGAGTAGTAAATTTGTCTTCTTTGGTCTATCAATTTTATTGTGTCATTGGATAACCAGTGATTTTTTGTATTAATTGGTATGTTATCGGATGTGCAAGATTTTACTGCAGCTTTTATCCAGTTCTTCGTGGACATCCATAGAGTTTTGGGGTCTGTAGAAGTGCCTTTGAGTTGTTCTTAAATGTTCTTGACAAATTTTTGTGTTGGGAGTTTCTAATTTAGTATTTTTTGTTTCTGATGTTTTAGGTGTTCGTAGTTTGAGGGATATTGAGGCTAATAATAGTTTATGGTCTGATCCGCACACAGCACCTGGTTTTCCATCACGGTTCTCCATGTTTATCATGTTTTCCATCTAGTTTCCGTCGGGACTTCTCCATGTCGATAGTCTTCGTTGGTGGTGCTTGAAAAGGGTGTTTGCTATAGCCAGGTTATTGTCAACTGCAAAACGGATCAGACGTTCTCCTCGTTCATTTCTGTTACCTATTCCGTAATTACCAATGCAGTTGCTACATGGTTATCGAGATCTCTCCTACCTACCTTAGCATTGCTATCTCCCATCACTATCAGTATATCTTTCTTTGGTGTTTTTGCTATTATATCCTCTATATTGCCGTATATCTCTTTCGTCTCGCGCCCAGTCACAGATGAGGCCGACGCTAATGCTGATCCTTGTGATCATTTTGATTCAGGTGACGATAAGCCTTTGATACGTTATGTCGCTGATGACAAAAACAAATTGATTCCTTCCAATATTTAACTCCCGCAATCTTTGCAAATGTGGATTATGAAAAATTAACAAAAAATTAAACCGATGTTGTGGCCCTTGACCCTTTCCAATATTTCAACCAATATTTAAATGCCGATTTTTTCAAAAAAAAAACTTTTTTTTCAAAAACATAAGAGATGTCAATAAATATATTCCTGGAAAGTCCCTTAACACTAGAGATCTCGAGATCCCGAGATAAGTAAATTCTTTGCATGTTCAATGCTGATTGGAATTTACGTATTGCCTCGAATGAGTATGTATAGGAGTCAAAAGACAAAAGTGCTTATTGTGGCAAACAACATGTCAACAAATCGATATTAAACTTGCGGGCTCTTCTGAAAGTTGTTGATGACAATGCTACTTCCAAAGAAGTCATATTCTCTATATACATCGTCTCTGGAAAATTAGACCTATTTTAGACAAAATTCTGAAGGGCTGTTATGCAAGTGTGCAAGATGTTTCTCATTTGTTTAATGCGCATGCGTGAAGATAAACTTGTTGCTGGGAAGTTGGAAACATGCGATAGTTGAAAAGGGTATTTTGCTACAGCGCATGTGTTATGTCACAAACTCAGCAGTGGCAGGCTGGAACAAACCTATCATAGGGGTAAACAGTACAGTGATTGGTCATTTTAGAAATCGAACAATGAAAACAATAAATTGCATGCTTGTATAAAATGAATTTACGAATTATAATAGTGCTAGTAATTGTAAAAAACGTCACTTTTCTATTTAAATAATAATTCGAATCAAAAATTTAAAATTTTATAGAAAATAAGAAGATAAATATTTGATTCATCAAAAAACATAGTTATAAATCATAAGAATGTAGTGATTGTCTAGTGGATTTACAGTAATTAGTCAACGCTTTATAATAAATAAAAGTAATTTGAAAATATGAAAAACTATTATGAACTAGTGATCACTCCAGTGATGAACACTCACACAGTGATCTAATAAAAGTAATATATTTAATTATTGTTTTAAAAAATACAATTAACATAAATTTATAATTAATGTTATGTTTATTCATTTAATTGCCACCAATATTTTCTTGATCCTCAATCAACTCTATGATTTTTTTTCCGCCAGTTTTCCATTTTTCTTTTTATTTTTTTTTTCGAATTGGTAAAACCATCCTACGTTATAGATAATCATACAAACTTAAAACAATCGGAACACAGCCTGAATATATAAATATATTCAACCTTTCCGGAGCTATATAACAATTACCGAGTCTTTTTAGGACTAGCAAAACAAATCTCATGTGAAATTTTTCAGTTATTTAATAGCTTTCAGTCCACCTTTGTAACACTCTACAAAAACCATAAATATAACATTGCTTTTAAGATGTCTTTCCATTAAGTTTGAAATTGCCGTGATCAATTTCATAAACATTTTGTGCCCCATGAGGGGCTATTATGTTTTTCATTTTTCAACATATAATAAAATAAGTTTCATCACCATTGGAAACACGAGTCGGATCTTTTAATATGTTTGAAAATTTAATTTTTGATAAATAATCATATATTTCACTGAACCATTTTTTAATATTACTCTCACTTACACAAGAGATGGCTTTAGTTGCTCTTTCTGGAAATCTTTCAATAAGAATCGGATTCCTTTCAAGAAAGGCTTTATACCACCCATTTCCTAGAAGATTGTCACAAAAAGGATTTTTTATTTTACTTTGATCCAAAAACTCTTTGACAATAGCTTGTATATTGATCTCTAGAAAATCCTCTTCGTTGACAATCAATTATCCAACGTACTAGGTCCTCTTCTGCATTGCATCCTAATACAGGAGACGGACCTGTAGTAGATTTGATGAATGCATCACTAATTCTAAATTGAATTGTTGGTTTGCGAATACCATACTTTTTTGAAGCTGTGCATTGTGACATCCCATTTTAAACTGCATTAATAGCATCTTCAATTTGATTATCCATATATTTTCTTATAAAACTGGTAAAAAACTGGCATATTTCACAAGAGATTTGTTTTGGTAGTCCTAAAAAGACTCAGTAATTGTTATACAGCTCCGGAAAGGTTGAATATATTTATATATTCAGGCTGTGTTCCGATTGTTTTAAGATTGTACCTTTTCTTACGTTTGCCATTTTATTAACACTAGCGTATTTAACCTAGAAATAAATAAATTAGTATTTTCACTAACTACAATAACAAATACATAAATAAATTCAAGTAAAATGGATTTTTCATTTTTAATTGCTTTAAAATTGTGTACTGAATATTTTTCTTGTCCTATTATTTGTAGGTTAAACACTCTAGGTAAACTGTCACATAGTTACTCTAACGTCAAACTACTAATTGGTCGGATGATCTATCACTATAAAAACTGTTTATCGTGCGATATTTATTGTTTTATCATATTTTTCACAGTCAGTACTTTATTTTTATCAAAAAACTTTTTATTTCGATAATTTAAAACTGTATTCATTTACAAATGCCAAAAAAACAGCACAAAAATCATTATTAAATCATGAAAATATCTAGAAATAGTAAGGTAACTTTTTGTACATTTCTGTCTAAAATGTCGTAAATCTTGGAATTGTCATTTTATTAATTAAATACACACATGAAACTTTAAGTTATAAGAAAGTTATTGGTTGTATCCAATACAGAAAAGAATATAGAATTTTCTTCTGTTAATAAACAATTATGTCACCAAAAGATTGTCTTATAGTTATATAGTTTTCAAATTATGACCAATCACTACCTACTGACCAACAACTGTACTATTTACCCCTATTTTTAAAATTCTTAAAATGGTAGTTATATAGACCCAAAGTATCATTTATGATTCCTCATTTTTTCAAAAGAAAAACGAAGGTTTTTTCGAAAAGAAAGCTATATGTTTTTTGTTAATTATAACCTACTTCATACGAAAAGAGTTCCAAATCCAGAATTTTGACCAGTATATGCTGGGGTCCGCAGAGGTTAATAATATATTTAATTGTCTAAATGTATTGTATTAATATTATTTATGTATTATTGTATTGTGTAAATTTAAATGTTACTTAATTTCCACTAATCATTGTTCCAGTCTAGTACAGATATATCTAATTTCATTCAACTATATCTTTTTTTATTATTCTCTAAATTATCTAAATCAGTGTTTTTCAACGTGTGGGTCACGTTGACCCCCTGGGGGGTCGCGAAGACTTTCTAAGGGGGTCGCGAAGCCTCTCTAAAGCGATCGCAGTTATTTCAAAATTTAAAATAAAGAGCTCTTAAGGTAGTTCACTTGTGACAGTAGTAGACAAAAACATCGTCTTATATTGAGTATCAAACTTAGAGTTTTTCAATGTTTGAAAATATTCTTTTTGTAGGAGACTGTAGACATGTAAACTTATAACGTCGTATAACATCGAAAATATATACACGGAATGGTCTATAGTTGAATTATCAAGCTAAGCCGTTTTACGAGTAAACTACCTTGGAGTTAGGCCACTCGAGGATTTTTGAAAAACGATTTTTTTTAATTGTTTTGAAGGGTCCCTTAGGTCTTTAAAAGTGATATCTCAAAAGATTATGGCCTGGAAATATCTCTAAGTTCTTGTTTTTCGAAGTACAGAATGAAAGTAGAATAATGCGGTTGATGCTTTTGTAACTATTAGCAACGCGTTTATCTCAAAACTGGATTTTTTATGTTGGCCGTACCCATAACTCGTACAACTTTCAAGCAATTTACTTCAAATTTTAACTGGATCTTTAAAATTATATTGTCTAAATAAGTACGTAGGATTTCTTTTTTATATGGCTAGTTCATTTGTTATTAACAATTTTCTGGCGATTTTTCCGAGAATTTTGAAAGCTTGACTTTGGAAGTCTATTAATTGGAAGCTATTCCGCAAAAAATCAATACATCAAATATATCCTACGTACTTATCTTGCTGTTGTAATGTACAATAAAGAAAAATTTAGTGTTTCATCATAATTGAAAATTTACAGTAGCTGTTGGTATGGCCGTGAACCCTTCCAAAATAGAGAGGCCGTGTGAGAAACGCTGCACAGCCGCCTTTTTTAAATAAATGATTCTATAAAAATTTAGTTTTACAGTTAATCATATGTACAAAAATCTTATAACTTTGTAATCCCGATTTATTTGATATTTTCACTGAAAAAAAAATCACAAAAAGCCTTTTTTGCGGCCTCTAGAGTGGCTTAACCCCCAAAGAGGCATTTAAAGTACAAAAACTAAAATCATTCTATTTCAAAATGTTATATTTATTCAGAAAATGTTAGTTAAAGGTTAGTTAGAGGACAAATTAGGTTAAAACAAACTCACAAATACCTTCGAGTCACATGAATCATTAATGTTACAAGGAATAGGCACACATTCACATTAATGTGATGGTTGATCTCTTTCTTGTTAATCAATTTTTCACATCCCGGATCCGCTTTTGCTACACATATAAATCGCTTTATAAATTTAGGCGATTTCTCTGTTTGCCTTTTATTTGAGCATTCGACGAAAACGTCAACTCGCAGAAATAGGAGCTGGCAAATGCAATCAAACACTTTAATGCTTCTCTGGTTAATAGTGGATATTCTGTTTTTTCTCTTTAGCCAAAAGGTATCCAAAGTGATATGAAGTATAAAGTGATAAGACATGAATTCCACGTGTAACATTCCATCAGCAGATAGTTCCAACAGATTTTCTTTCAGATTGGTTCCCAAAATGCCATGTCTGCCAATGAATGTCATCCACCTTTTCCCAGTATTTCTGAAAGTTATTCCACCGAGAAATAATGACACAATTCTTCTTCAAATTCAAATTCTGAAATACAATTTCCATACCAGGTATGTATGATTTGATGTTTATCTCAGATCGCACTTCAACAATATAAGACTGAGTAGAACAAAATGATTCAAAGTTGTCTTGCTTTATGGATGATGACCACAGGTTTATTTTTTTCGTAAAGCCATGGATTTTATCTTTAATGAATTTTTACATCCCTCCCTTGAAGACTTTTATTCAAAGTGTTTAAAAGCTCGAATATGGCTCGAAAGAAAAGCCAGTTTCAAAAGACATTCCGGGGTCACAAATAAATTTGGTATATTTTAATTGACCTGCTGTAAATACACCAAAAGTTCAGCTCGAAGTTCCAAAACGCTTGTCATTACTTTGCCTTACGATAACCTCTGTGCGGTAAAGCAAACTTTGGTGCAGTGAACCCATATCCTCATAAATGTTTCGAAATAAACCTGTTAACTCTTTTCCTGTAATATGATTTACTAATTTTATAATAATCTTCAATAATAAGAACGTTATTGTATTCCTGTGCCAAGGTTTTGGACGCAAGAGCTTGGCGATGAAGAAAACTATGCAACAAGAAATGCAAACAAGCGTTTGGCATCAGTGCTTTAAGTATAGGTAATAAAGCCGCTTTTTTTACCAGTCATAGCTTTTGCTACTCATTACAAATAGCTATGCATCTCTTCACCCAATCGATATGGAAGTCTTGTGTAGGTTCAAGATACACGTTATATAAGCACTGATCTGTTGTATTCGTAAGCAAAGCTTTGCGAAACAGTATTTCTTCTATCAATCTCTCGATGGATTCAAAACGCACAAAAGCCACAAACTGCGTACAACCCGCAATATCAGTAGATTCATCAAACTGCAGGGAAACAAAGTACTTTCTTCTATGACTTGATCACCCATGTCAGTCGCCATATCTCTTAGTCTGCGTTTAATGGTATTGTCAGAGAGTGGTATATTTTTAAACTTTTCTACCTCTTGTTTCCCAAACATAATCTCTGCTATATCTTAAGCCGCGGGTAAAATAAAATTTTTGGAAATCGTATGAGGTTTACCAGCTTTAGCCACACGAAAAGCTACTCGATAACTAGCTAGCAACGCTTTTTCATTTGTATTGGACATCCGTATTGGACAGCATTTTTTGATAATTAAGGCCCTTCAATTTTCTTTCAAGAAATTGCAACGGTTTGTTTTTTTCATTTGGATGTTGGGACATTTGGAGTGACATTCTTATAATTTTTATATAACATATATGTTGGTATATATGTTTGTTTATATACATATATTGGAAATAGTCCCTCTATGACAAATTATATTATTAATACAGATAGGAGAAATTGCATTGCTATTGTCGTATCGCTTCTCCGTGGAGGCGTTTGCCGATGCGGTTTGTTCTATGTAAGTAAGTACATATTTGGACGATATCTAACTATAAAAATAAGTAAAAATGATGTACGAATTCGATATTTGTATCATAAAAAATACATGCTAAAAAGAGCGGAGGGTAGGATAGGGGGTCGCGAAATATGTTTCCATACTAAGGGGGTCGCGGCATGAAAAAAGTTGAAAAACACTGATCTAAATAATCAGATTTTTCCTTTGTAATTTTATTTAAACACTTGAGAAATATGAAATAAATAGGTTCAGATATTATTTGCATTCATAATCTCGTCTAGACTTTGCCAATTTTTACCGAAAGATAAAAAATTTAGTGATTGATTTAATTTTATCTGATAAGTATTACATAAAAAGATATATTTGTGATCAGTTCGTTGAGTAGTTATTCCCAGAAGAGAAATTTAATCTAAAATTTTAGTTTCTCTAGCATATTTATTTAGTTGTAATTGTGCAATTCAATCGAAACTAGTTTATGATAAGTTTTTATTTAATAAATTCATTTTGTGAGCGTGATAGATGTTGTCAATAAATTCACTTCAGTGTGTGATTAATGTTTTAAATTCAACTTTTGTCTAGGTAAAACTAGACAAATAAATATAGCTATTTCACTTTGCTTTGTCTTAACCAATAGTTACCACTAGGCTTATTTAGGTTTCCAATACAGTGAAAAGGTCAGTTTGACCATAGAGTGCCAGTTACGGATTAAATAAGTACTGTCAAATTGTAATCTATAATAGTTTAATTCGTGTTTTCACCGTTCATCGTTGTCCTTAAATACCAATAATGTTGGTTTGATTTTAGTGACTTCGTATAATGAACAATAGAATTTTAATAATCTAAGATTAGTGGAAAAGTTTTGCTGTTTTATAGTAATAATAATCTTTATTGTCACCAAAAGGAACAAATGGCTATCAACCATAAGGTCTTTCTGCCAGTGGTAATTTTATATTTTATCTAATTTCAAATTTCATCTAAATGTTACGTTCACTTTTAGTGAACGCATTTAACATTGAACTGGTGACATGATTTTTGTGTAACATAACTGCTGACGAACGGCCTGCGTGGTCGCTGCCATATCTGGTCTATAGCATAGAAATTAGTTAGGGTAGCTTACCGCAGTCTTTAAAAACAGTCACATAACATATGAAAGGATGAAATAAAAGTAACAAATAAATTCTAAATGTAATTTTTATTTAAGAACCTGCTATTACAATGTATGTAGATGTTACTTTAAGAAGACTATAATAGGTGAGAACAACAATTACAAACCAAAAATATTAAATAAACATAAAATTGTAACTAAAATACTTTTTTTTCATGGAGTTAACATACTAATCAGGACAAAAAGAAATAATGCTTTAATCACGGGTATCAATTTACAAAACTGCCAATGGTCAAACTTTGTTTATTTTTAATGGCAGTCAGGGCATAATTGTTTCGCATATATGTTTTTTACACAAATTACATTGGCAATTAGATTTGAGATTTAAAACTGATTTGGAACAGGTTTCACTGCGACTGGCAGAGGTTTTCTGTGATTTTGGCCTGTTTTCGGAGTTTTGTGGTTCAGGTTCAGAACCCAAAATACTCGCTAAGTTAATTCGTATATCGCGTGGAATGTGAGTATTAGAAACTCGGCGCTGCCTGTGTTGTGATACCGCGTTTCTGGCCAGTATTTTTGTGAACTGTCCCCTATCAATAGCTTTGGCACCATCAGCTTGATATAAAATATGTGCGTTCACTGTACTAATATCCAACATTCCAATTATCCAAAATATCACCATAGGCCACCTTCGCTGGCGGTGACTGGAGGTGTAGATAGAGCGTAGATCTCACATCTCTTGATTTAGATGGCAAGAACTCTTAGGGACTTTCTCTTTTCTTTTTTTAGAGTTCGTATACACGTCACACCCGGTTTTTTCAGTGCGTCTACCAATTCAATCGAAGTGAAATAATGGTCGAACGTTAATTTGCGGTTACTACCGTATATGGGTTTCGTCAAGCGAATCATGTCAATGCCAAAATCACAAGCTTGTGATGCAGTCAAAAACATATTTTCTTCGTTTTGTATATTCGCAGTTTGGTTTTTCGGTGGACGCTATTTGATTTTAGTATTTACGACATTGCGAAGTAGGCTGTGTTCGCCGCTAGAATTTCGCGGCGTAACTCTCCGTCCTCCGTCCCGTCCTCCTGTTAATCCTACTCCCAGATACACAAAATTGTTAACCGTATCAATGTCATCCTGGAGCAGAATGTCTGACCCGTTTCTCCGTCTTTGTGTCATTGTCTTTGTTTTGCTAATGTTTATTTCGAGCCCGCTGTCTTTGGCGTGTTATTTTAACTGTGTGAATGTATGTTGAGCCGAATCGATCCTTCTGCTCATTATCTAGATATCATCCGCATATGCCGCTAATTGCACGTTCTTGTTGGTGAGGAGATTGTCTCTGCCTACTCCCATTTGTCTTATGACATACTTATGAGGTTGAAGAGTTTGGGTGCCATCCCATCTCCCAGCTGCAAACCTTACGTTTTTTTAAATGGATCCGTTAGCTGGTTTACACCACATCTACCTTAATACTGGTCTAAATGGAAAATCCTTTCTAGTATTTAAAGATAAATAATAATTCTTTAAGATTCACTGGACTAGGCTACACATTAAAATCAGAAAGAATGTCTTTATTGACTTGACTATAAATCTAAAATTAAATTGAACTTTCGAGATTTTCTTTAATAACTATTGAGTCTGGTTATTTTAGTTTAGTTTTAGCAAAAGTATTTTGTATATAAAAATGCACCTAGTATTAGTTTAAATATAGACAAAAAAACTAATACAGAGACTACTTCTACAGTATTATCTAAGCTAACCTGGACGCTTTACCCAATAGCTACGTTAATACTAAAGCAAAATCTAACTAAATTAGCGCATTGTAGACTAGGTTAACTTCTCTTTAAAGTACTTTAAGTCAGAAGTAAACCTTTGTTTGTCTGACTTTGTTTTGATGTTGATGTTTGATGTTTGACTTTTGTCTTTTTCCAACTATGTTTTTATCAAGATCTTGTTCAACTCAATGGTTATGAATTTACATAACGGCTCCTATTTAAAGTGACAGTTATTTAGTTGACAGTATATTGTACATTTTGTAAGTAAAAATTACCAAATGAATGTTTATTAACAAATTCGACAGACGACAAATTCGACAAAGCAGTAAACTAATTAAAAATAAGTTGTAACAAACATTTAAATGGGTGTTTAAATAAACATTGAGCTGAGAAATGGTTGAATTGGCAATTACCTGTGGGCAGTTGACATATCAAAATAGTTCGGTAAGAAATCTCATTATAAGCTTTTCCTAAAAACAATGACGTTAAAATATATCCCTTATATATTTTAGTATGTAATGTAAAATAAATAATTATGCACAGTTGTATGATTTATCCCATTTTATTTTAGTTAAATTGTTAACCTTATTGTATAACAGGGACAGGTATGGCTTTCAAAGGCCTGCCCCTCTTCGTATTGTGTGCGAGAGGAATGTTTTTGGCTTCAACAGGAAAAACCGCACACTTTAAGCGTATGGACAGGCCAATTATGTGTTTACACATATACATTTTTTCTTAATTTTTTTAATTTCAAGTACATGTTCCTTGGATCCATTCATCTCTATTTTTATGTAATACAACCTCCCATTTACTGAACAATTGCTCCTTAATCTCATCAAAATTTTTGGGTAGGTTTTCAAATACTGTTCATTCCTTAGCTTATACAGCTGGTACTCGATAGTAAATAAGATTTTCATTATCAATTAAAGCAATCTCTTTTTGTAATTTAGCCCAATTATATGTATTTGTCCATTCTTTTAAACTTATCTTCGTCGATTTCGCAACAAAATTTTCAACTGGGTTCTGTATATATTTTATGGGCCACCCATTCACCATTTCCTAGGCCAGGACCAAGAATCGAGAAAAGTGTAAAAGTTCACGAAGGGTGTTCGTCGAAGATGAAGGTGGCGCTGGCACCAGGAAACCAAATTCGTTTCTGCAAGATTCGCTGATCTTTGAAGTACCCAATAAAACATTTTTCATTTTCATATTTCTGCAAAAAATTATCAGTATCTTTGTCCAAAGCATCTTGGTTGGTTATGGAATGTAGAATATCTATATCTGTCAAAAATTGTTTTTGGGCAGCTTTCTTTACAAAGCTTTCTACTTTAGAATGTACATTTATTTTAGCATGTGTCCACCATATACGGACCTTAGTAACCTTTAATTCTTAGATAATAGTGTTTTTAATGCTTAATGTAACTAAAATCGTTGAGATGAAAACACTGTCGAATAGTAACTGGATATAATCTTTCGTGCTTTTGAAAATCAGTTTGTATTGGAAACAGCTGAAACATGAAATTTTCATTGTTTATCTGTGGTCCCTACAATAAGGACTATAGATAAGTTTATAGGTAGCTTCAGCATGTAAGATATTTATATGTCGAGCTAACTCTAGCAGGGATTTATTTGACATAACAAAACGAGAAGCTGCCTCTTTTTCTGAAATCTCGCACTGTCACAAATACCTTATGGTCAGGTTTTTCTGGTAACTCTGAATCATCTAGAAGCCACCGCTGTAATTCTCCTAAACTAATCACAAGATTTCCATGTAACGCACGGCGACGTTCGGCGAGGTAATGTCTCAATTGGGACAAATTTGGTAATTTGAGACCTTCAACTTTAGAGAAGGCAGTCATTATAGCTTAAGGATTTAAATGAAGAACAAATAATTTATTCACTTCCTGTCTACAACAACCGATAATTCACGTTCTGTGGACTCTTTGCTTTCGTGGTCATGATTATCTTCAGTACGGTATATAACTACATCATTTGACAAATAATATTTAAACTTTTAGCTGAGCAACTGTAATACGTTTTCTTGTCTTCTTCAGATTCATTCGAATAATGAGTAGACTAAATATTTTCTAGTAACAAATCACTTCTTGAGCTAGGCTAGCACTGCCAAATTTCTTCACGAAGGCCCAAGAATAATACACACGTTTTTTTTTCAGCGGGACGTTTTGTTCTTGGTCACTGCTTTCCCTGCACTCCGATCAGAATTCAGGTTTTTCTCCATTTTAATAAAAAAAGGACAACAATGCCTTAAATAATTAACTCCGAATTAAAGAAAACGATGCACTAGCGCTAACGGCGATAAGTCAAATGAATACGAAGAAAAAAAAAAGACCTTTGATTAGTCGCTCTCGCAACATGTGCTTTTACCCCCTCCCTATAGAACGGAAGATTGCCGATATTTTCAATCAAAGTGAAGCTGGATTTAATCGCTCTTCGTGAACGGCCGAACTGTTTACCTTACTACCCATTCGATCTTTTTACTGCTAATTTTTTTGGCCAACAAAGAACGTTTTTCGTTTTGGCCTACAAGAAACCCCGGGGCTCATCTTAAACCTCAGCTAGGGTCTTCCGCTTTTTCTTGACCCAGTACGCCTTCATCTTCTGGCTGTGAGCATGCTTCCTCTCATCCGTCCATTTAGGTCTGGTAGTGCCTGTACACTTCTTGCTTGTGAGAGACAGTAGGAAGGAGAGACTGTTATTGAGTTCGATTTTCGGTTGACGGTAATGGAATCTGCAGTTCCTCTAAATCTGATTTAACGGAGGTGAACCACTTGGCTTTGGACGCCTTTCCCCTTCTTGTTACTGCAAGGATCCTCTTGGAGAGCTTGGAGTTATTCAGGCGGGTGATTCATGTGCCCATAGAAATTTAGTCGTCTTTTAATCATACATGTGACTATGTCATCATGGTGTTCGCAGAGCTCGTTATTGCGCCTGATTCAGTAGCTACCGTCTTCCTCTCTTATGGGTCGTAGTATTCCCCTCAGGAGTCCTAGTATTCCCCTTCCCCTCTTTAAGTTCTAGTTTGCTGAGTGGGCTTTTTCGATTCATCAAGACGCACTCAGAGGCATTGAGTGCAGAGAGTCTTACTACCGAGTTTTAGTGCTTTAGCTTTATGTTCTTGGATAGGCACTTGGAGGTAAAGATGTTCTTACAGGTATGATATACCCTCTCTAACTTGGTGCACCTGGCGTCTATGGCCACGGTTTCGGTCTCGCTTGCTGAGATTCATTCTTCCAATTACTTGACTGCAGGAACTTCACACATATTATTGTTTCCTAGTGGGATTGTAGAACTCTGTTTGATTGACCCTTAAGCCGGTTTTTGCTGCAATATTGTAGAGGCTCTGTAGTTGATGAATAGCCTCCTCCGTGATGTTGGCCAATAGGATAAGATAATCAGGAAAGGCTAGACAGGGTACATTGACGTTGTTTTTCTTGTAACCAAGCTTCATTCCTGCTTCTGGTGACAATGTGGAAGTTCATTCTCTGAAGTTTTTCTCCTGAATACAATTTAAGGGGATGCATCAAACACCATACCCTTGCCTGACTCCTGTCTGGTTGGGAAATCTTGTTGAGAGTTCACCCCTGAACTTGACTTTGTAATTAGTGTTCTTAAAGGTAGCTTGGACCAGTCTGGTAGTCTTCTCATCTAGGCCTAGTTCCTACAAGGTAGAGAAGAGGGTCTGTCGATCTATTGATGTATGCCTTTTGGAAGTCTACAATAATGGCTACCCAGAGGTATACCCTATATGAGAGGACTGTCTTGAAGTTTTCAATCTGTTCTGTGCAGCACTTAATAGCACGGAAACCAGCCTGGTTTTCACCTAGTTGGGAGTCTAGCTATTCGGTGACTCTAGTTTGTAGGACTTTAAAGACGATCTTGTAGGTTATAAGGAACTTGGAGATGCGTCTGTAGTTGTTGAGGTCGGTCTTACTTCCTTTCCGGTGTAGTGGATGGATCACGGCTGGACCTGTAAAGGCTTGTGTTCTTCAAATTTCCTGAATGATCTCAGTGATGCTCTGCATCACTCAGATCATGCATATGATCTGAGACTGGTCCTCTACGTGCTTCAAAATTTCTGCAACTATACCATCTTAACCTAGGGCCTTGTTGTTCTTAAGTTCTTTGATGGTCTTCTCTATTTCTTTGGTTTGGGTGGTACAGAGTCCTGGTCTCTAACTGCGGGCTCGGCGAACGCAAGTCTTTCTTCCGATTGTTCGGAATTGAGGAGTTTCTGGAAGTATTCTGCAAAGGTGTTTGTGCAGTCCATGGCCCATCTGGCCCTCTGAGATATAGGATTGGGGCCGTATAGTCTGTTTCTTGAGTCCCCTGTAGAGATCTCTTGAATTGTTTTTCTTGAAGTCTTCTGCCTGTAGTATTTGAGACTTGTTGTAGTTCTTGTTTTTGCGGATAATGATCGCTATATTTTTTCTTTGCGCCATAAATAACTAATGGTTGGCCTCATCTTTGCACTGATGCCACTTGATCCAGGCTCTGAGTCTTTCCTCTATAGCTTGATCACATTCTGTGGTCCACCAGGGCTGCTTGCGTTTGTTCGATGAAGCAGGTATGGCTTTATGCATACAGTAGAGCCTTTTGAAGAGTAGGTCACCCTTGTTTCTGTGAGTTCTTCTCAGGGGTAATCTGGCAGTCGCAATCCTTATCGCTCAGCCGTTGGGTGTTACGACCCAACATTGTACAGCAAATTCGTTTATAAAAAGTATATGCAAAATCTGTGATGCCACACTACCTCCAAAAACGGAACGCAGACAAAAAAAAAACGGGTCCACTGATGAAATGATACTATCTCTCAAGCAAGGACAGCCTGTATTAAAGCCAGACGCATATACCAACGTAAAGCTAAAAAACCTACCCCAATACAACCAGCAAAAATTCAAGCAGGAGTACACAGCTACAAAAAAAGACTCTCAGAATGGAAATCAACAAATCAAAACGAGACCACTGGCAAAACGGCGCTGAGATTTCTGAAATTAAGGCAACTAAAGATTAGAGTCCCAACGGAGACAACACTACAGATTGCCGATGCACTTTTACCAACCCATGAAGAACTGGTTTGGGAGGAACCAGACGTGCTAGAGATTGTGCCTTCCAATGAAGAGGAACTATGTAGAGCCAGCCAGCGCCTTCGAAATGACAGAGCCCCAGGTATAGATGAACTTCCATCAGAGATCATAAGATACATTGTGGTAAAGTTTCAAAACTATGTTCTGAAAATAATAAACCATATAGTCACTGAGGGAATATTTCCAGATATATGGAAAAAAGCCAAACCTGTTTTAATTAGGAAAGGCGAAAGCCCATTGAGAAGCCCTCGTCGTACAAACCCCTGTGTCTACTAGATGTAAAAGGAAAACTCCTAGAGCAACTACTGCTACAAAGAATAAGACAAGCATTAGAGACAGGTGAGAACCTATCAGAGAAGCAATATGGGTTTAGGGAGAGAAAGGCCACAGTAGATCCTATAGATAGGATAAGATAAGATAACTATAGATAAGGTCGAAGTGGCGAGAAAAGTACAAGAAAGTTATGTGCACTTATAACACTCGACTTTAGAAATCGGTTCGGTTCCGGGCCCGACACTGTGGAACTGAGTCCTTAGGCTCAAACTGCCGGAGGGAGTGGAGATCGTGGACATTAGACAACTATAGATCAAGTTGGTAAATGGATGGAATAAAAGAGACTATAATTGGCCCCCGAAAACAGAGAGGCAATGCTGCTAACAAGATTCAGAAACATCGGTCCCATTGCTTTCCTTGTAAAGGGAGAAAAGATAGTCCCGAAAGAATCAATTAAATACCTGGGTGTAACGATCGACAAATATCTATCATTTAATAACCACGTCATTGCAATCGCAGATAAAGCGCTCTAAACCGCTGCAGCGTTAGACAAATTAATGTCCAACGTCGGTGGCCCCAAAAGCAGTAAGCGAAGGCTTTTGGGGGTACATTCGACCATGCTTTACGCAGCTCCGGTATGGGCAATTGCCATGTAGAAGAAATCGATCAGGCACAAGTTATCGTTAATTCAACGGAAAATGGCAGTGAGAGTCCAGTGCATACCGGACAGTCTCAATGGAGGCCGAACTTGTAATCACTTGCATAGTACCAATATAGTTTATGGTACGGGAGTCCGTAAACTGCACAAAGTGCGATAAAAAGAAAGCCGCCAGGGCGCGAACGTATAAGGCATGGCAAAAAGAGTGGCAGCTATCGAACAGATGACAATGGATCAGTATCCTTATACCTGACGTCGAGCGATGAGTGTCACGAAATCATGGTGAAACAAATTTCATCTTACACAAGTGCTAAGTCGAAGAGGGTGTTCGACACACCCTCTTCTACTGTCATAGATGGATACCAGAAAGAGAAACTTGGCAAAGGAAAACTCACCTCAAACTATAGATAACCTACATACCTATACCTATAGCCCATAACCTATATATATAACCTACTATACCTATAGCCCATAGGCCTAACCTACCATATGATTAGGTCGGAGAACATCTGGGCAATAACAACCGATATGACAACAAATATCATGACCTTGAAAGAGCAAGACGAGAGGAACCGGCTCCAGGTCAGAAACAACAAGAAACTGAACTTGAACCCCTTATCACGTGGAAGGTAAGGCGAAACTAATACAACGACATCTTGATGTTATGCGCGAAGCGGTTTTGTGAAGATGCTATTTTGTGTCGATCGTTACACCCAGGTATTTAATTGATTCTTTCGGGACTATTTTTTCTCCCTTTACAAGGAAAGCAATGGGACCGATGTTTCTGAATCTTGTTAGCAGCATTGCCTCTGTGTTTTCGGGGGCCAATTATAGTCTCTTTTATTCCATCCATTTACCAACTTGATCTATAGTTGTCTAATGTCCACGATCTCCACTCCCTCCGGCAGTTTGAGCCTAAGGACTCAGTTCCACAGTGTCGGGCCCGGAACCGAACCGATTTCTAAAGTATTCCCTGTAAAAAAAAAGCCGTTGGGTGTTAAACCACGGTATTCTCGAGACCATTGGGGTATTGTGTGCTCTTCTCAAGGGTTGTAGGTTGGTCTTAACTATTGTTATTACACTTTTGAGTTTTTTTTTTACTGACATTTTTGGATGAATTTATCGACCATTTTTTGTTTTTTTTACATTTCATGTTTTACTTCCCATCAATTTACCAACCGCCGACAAATAAAACCTTCTTAATGCTTAAACAACAGTTGTAAAAATGATCGGTTCTCTTACAAAACTATCTATATCTCGACAATTTTATAAACATGATGACGGACGGGATTAAATAAGTCTTCAAACAAATGTAGGCTACAGCATTTAGTTTTAAAAATATAGATGACTAAATTCAGTCATCAATGTAATATTTACATTGATGAAGCATTTAGTATACGTATGAAGCATTTAGCATTAAGCATTCATAAACGATGAAACAACTAACAGATGAGGTAAAAGGGATCAGATTAGAACAAAGAGAGTACAGAAACGAGATAAGGAAACTGAGAAAAGAAAATGAACAAACCAAACGCGAAAATGCAAAATTAAAGGAGGAAGTTAAGACAATAAATGCTAGGCTAGATGCGATGGAAAAAGAAAAAAGAAGAAATAATATTGTAGTACAAGGACTAATGCTGGGAGATGATGAAATGCTAACACCAAAGGAATCTATGGAAAACTTCATGAAAAACCAACTCGAAGCGGATATAGGCGTAAAATCAGCTGTGAAACTAGGTATGAAAACGTACCTCGTGGAACTTATCAATGCAAATGAAAAAATGAAAGTCATGAAAAATAAAAATAAATTACGTAACTATGAGGAAGGAAAAGTATACATTAATGATGATATGTCAAGAAAAGAAAGAGAGATACAAGGAAAAATTAGGAAAGCTGCCCAAGAAGAAGGGAAGAAGGGGAAGAAAACTAAAATAGGGTACCAGAAAGTATTTATTGATGACCAAGAATGGAAATGGTGTGAAGATGAAGAAAGGCTAGTACTAGTAAAGAAGGCAGAAGATAATACTTCAAAAAACGATTAACAGAAATTAACGATAAGGGAAATACGGCAACGACACGGCATGTAAATGGTTTACGAGGAATAAATTTGGCAACATGGAACATTAGAGGACTAAATGGAAAAGAAAAAGAACTAATTGAGGAATTTAAAGAAAGAGATATAAACATCTTAGCAATTACAGAAACTAAAGATAAAGGAAAAAAGGTCACAGAGCTAGAGGAAGGTCATATGATGATCCTAAGCGGCGTCACGTATGCAGATAGAGCAAAAGGAGGAGTTGGGTGTATAATACACAAAAATGTAATCAAATACTTAAAAAAATGGGAATGCATATCTGGAAGAATAATGAAAATTGAATTAGAAATAGAAAGAAACAGCAGATTACATCTGGTAATTCTGTATGGCCCAAATAATAACGATAAAGCAGAAACTAAAGACAAATTTTGGGAAGAAGCATCAGAAATAGTGGAGAATTGCAACGGAAAAATTGTGGTGCTAGGAGACTTAAACGGTAGAGTCGGCATAAAAGATGAAAGGACAAGTGATGTAATAGGACAGTTTGGAGAAAAAACGAGAAACAACAATGGACACAGAATTATTGATTTCTGTGTACAAAATAACCTATTAGTAATGAACTCATTCTTTAAACACAAAGACGCCCATAAATACACAAGAGAGGTCCCAAGCAGAGGGGAAAAATCCATAATAGACTATGTACTCATAAATAGGAACTCTAGGCGGGAAATAAGGGATGTTAGAGTTATAAGAGGATCCGAGATAAATAGTGATCATTATCTACTAAAAGCGAAAACGACAATAAGCTGCCAGAGAGCGGGAAATAATAAGAACAAAATAGAACTGCGAAACAACAATAGTAAGGAGACTATAAAAAACTACAGACTAATGATAAAAGAAGTGGCGAACAATTATGCAAAGAAAGTTGAGGAAATGTTAGATGAGACAAGAACTAATAAATATTGTAATGTGGAGGAAGCATGGGAAACATTCAGAAACACCCTAATTAGCGCAGCAAAAGAAACATGTGGAACCACGAAAATAGAAGTTAAACTAAAGAAAGAGAAATAGAAAATATATCTACGTAAAGGAGATAATACCACTTACCAAGATTATAAAAGACAGAGAGACACAGTCAAAGAGATAGTACTAGAAGCAAAAAGAGAAACCTGGGAAGAGTTTGGACGAAAAATTGAAGCTGACTTCCATACAAACCAAAAGCTATTTTACAAAACTCTGAAAAACATAAGATCTGGGAAGAAGAATGAAGTAATTAAGCAAATTAAGGATGAACATGAAGCAATATTAACGGAGGAAGAAGACATAATAGAAAGATGGAGAAGATACTTTGAAAATCTGCTGAACAAAGAAAGTATTGTGGACAGAACCGAAAGAACCTACAACATAGAAGAAACAGAACAACAAAGAGAGCACATACAATTAGAAGAGGTTAAGAATGCCATAAATAGACTCAAAAGAGGTAAGGCTGCTGGGCATGATAATATAACAGGAGAAATGCTGAAAAATATGGGCGAAAAAGGAGATCAGTTATTATCAAAAATATGCAATATGGCTTGGGACGGAGGCAGAGTACCAAAAGACTGGGAGATAGGGGTCATTGTGCCAATATATAAGAAAGGGGACAGAAGAGACTGTAACAACCACCGAGGAATCACCCTGCTAAGCATAGCATCGAAAGTGTACGAGAGAATATTAGAAACAAAACTGAGTAGGGAACTAGAGCCACAGCTAGAAGAGTCACAGAGTGGTTTCAGGAAAGGCAGAAGTATACAGGATCATATATTTACGATTAAACAGATGATGGAACGAATAAGCAATACAGAGGATGAAATATATCAAGCATTCCTTGACCTGGAAAAGGCATTCGACAGAATATCAAGATCAATTATAGAAGAAACCCTGATCAAAAGGAAAATTAACCTAAAACTAATAAGTGCAATATAGGGCATGTACAAAAATAGTAGAAATATTGTTAGAACAGACAACATGCAATCACGCGAGTTTACGGTAAACGAGAGTGTACGGCAAGGAGGCGTTTTGAGTCCAACTTTATTCAACCTAGTTATGGACGAAGTAATGAAAGAAACGAGGAAAAGAACGTCTTCATTTAGTGTGGGGTATAGAAACCTAGAACCAATCCGTATAAGGGAATGTGCGTTTGCCGACGACCTTGTTATATTCGCGAGAAATGAAGTTGAACTGAGGAGAAACTTGGAGATATGGAACGAGAAATTAGCAGAGAAGAACCTCAGGATAAACGAAGAGAAAACAAAAATCATGGTTAGTGGGAAACCAGATACAAAAGTAAACATTGAGCTAAATGGAAAGGTATTAGAACAGGTTGACACCTTTAAATATTTGGGAGTACGTCTAGATAGCAAGGGACACCATGAAATAGAAATTAATGACAGAATAGAGAGTTCAGCAAGGGTGTACCACAGCCTCAGAAATAGTTTCTTGGGAAAGAAAGAAATTTCGCTAAAAGCAAAAATGAGTATATATAGAGCTGTATTCGTACCTATACTAACATTTGGCTGCGAAAGCTGGGTATTAACGAAGAGACTAAAGAGCAAGATCCAAAGTATAGAGATGAAATACCTAAGAAGAGTGTTAGGAGTCACAAGGCGAGATCGCATAAGAAATGACACCATCAGAGAACAGTTAAATGTGCAACCAGTAGCAAAGCGAATCGAGAACTGCCAACTGAGATGGTATGGACACCTCAAGCGAATGGAGGACAAAAGACCAGTCAAGAGAATATGGGAAGCTAAAGGTCAAAAAAAGAAAAGTAGAGGAAGACCAAAGACAACATGGAATCGTAACATAGAGAAAATAGTAGAGGACAGAGGACTCACAATGGTTCAAGCATCAAAAATGGCAAAAGGAAAACGGGAGTGGAAAAAGTTCATATATAGCGAAAGAAATGTATTGTAAAGTGTATATAATGTATTGTAAAGATTAAATGTAGGAATTAGGATATGAAATGTAACACCTTACACCTTAGGGTACACAAGGTTACTGATTATATATATATATATGAAGCATTTAGTATAGGTATGATGCATTTAGTATACTATCTGTACCATAATACCAGACTAAAAGCAAAACCTTTTGAATTTTTATCCTAAATTCTAAATCCTTAATCCTAAATAAATATTATTTTAGATTTACTTGACAAGACTTAACTAAGTAAACAAGACTACACATTAAAATCAAAACCATGTCGGAATTGGGTAGACTATAAATGTAACATTAAATTTAATTTTCAAGATTTTCTATTTAGTCAGTTCCTCTTGTATCCATAACTGTTTTATTCGTAAAAATTTACTAGTATTAGCTTAAATACTGATATAAATATAAGACGTAGTGTCTAATTCCTTGGAGTTTATACTCCTCGCTATTTTAGTCGCTATTTTAATCGGAAAAATGTTTCCGGTTAAATTCAATTCTGCTTACAATACGCAATTTCTTATGAATAAAATTCCGCAGGAAATGGAAACATTTTTGGCATTTCTTGCAATTTATCGTTAGATTATGCTGAAAAAAATATTAAGGCAACTTTATGTTTTTTTTTTGTTGGAATTTCTTTAGTAAAATACATAATATGAACAAAATTATGACGACGGAAAATGTTGAATACTTTCTATAAACTTCATAGAATTTATTATTAAGTGTACGTTAAATCATGGGATGCATGTTGTGAAAAAATTAATAAACTGGCATATCAAAACTCTATCTCTTCTATCCATTTTAAAATGAAAAATAGGCGAAATGAAAATAATATTTGTAATAGATACAAAGCAAACAAATCTTTGAAGTGAAAATAATATTTTAACTGTGAAAACTATGTATACAGTAAATATCAATTTCAATTTTGCACGATCGGTAAACCATACATCACTATCATAGCGAAATATTTGCGTGAACAACAAAATTACAAAAACGGAACCCTAAAACAAATAAACATTTTTGTTGCAGATTTCCAAGAAATGCATTCGAACTTAACAAGCTACTGAAGATGGAAAAATTTCTAATATTATCCCTACAATAATTTTAATAAATACAAATCTTAAAAAGTCAAAATGAACGTCACAGAGTTGTTAATCGAGGAATTTTACAACATCGTTAATGAAACCAATTTGGAAAATGGTAGTGAATTGGATAAGCCGTACATTCCATACTCACAACGGCCCGAGACTTACTTTGTCCCTGTTCTATTTTTCTTAATTTTCGTCGTCGGTGTGCTGGGAAACGGAACGCTCGTCGTAATTTTCCTCAGGCACAGGACAATGAGGAACGTCCCGAACACGTAAGTAAATTGAACATTTTTTGCTCGCTTAACGTTAATGGATTGCATTTAACCCCTTGTTAACCACAAACACGAATAACTTATGTTAAAGCCGTTTGGGGAGTTTCTAATTATGGAATACATTTTAGTGTGAGCTGTAATCTATGTTATCTCAAACTTGGTAGAACTTCCATAACCATATTAATATTTCAATAGAATGAATATAAAGCTAATAACTGTTAATATATGCAACGTATGACTTCACCCAAGCAAATGGATAAATGTGAGAAAAGTGGCAATTCAATTTACCAGAAGTTAGTTCTTAACATCGATCGCTAAACGACTATAATAATTATAACAAAATAATACCAAACAAAAGTTTATTAAAAATATGAATAATTTCAAACTTAAGCAGCACACTAACACTAAAATAAGCTTTCAGGAATGTTACTTAGATATAATACACTGTGTGAAATAGTTTATGATAATAATTTTCAATGTCAAATAAAATAATAGATACTACATAAATAATTGAATGTTTATTGAGTGTCTAATTATAAATCAATTATGTTTGATACTGTCCCACGAAGAATATTCTTCAACTGAGCACGAAGGATTTTTTTTTAAACTCAGACCAAGACGGCAAAGCTTCTTTGCAACATTTAATGCCAACACACTGCTAGTGGATAAAGTGAAACATTTGACTGAACCACAAACACGATACAACACAATACTGACAGCAGTACAGGAAACCAGATGTACGGACGAAAATGCCTTTGAGTCTCAAGAGTTCTTCGAGTCTTGCCTAGGGGTAACATACAAGATTCTCTCGAAGGCGTTACAAACAAGTGCAGAAAATCAACTGGATAGTCAACTGGGAGAATACCAGGGTGGCTTCAGGAAGACCCGATCCTGTGTTGAACAGATCTTCAACCTAAAAACTGTACTTGCATACTCCAAGATTAGAAACCGCAAGATGGTCGTCACCTTTGTTGAATTTAAGAAGGCCTACGATTCCATTGATAGAGAAACGCTTAACAGAGTACTCCAGGAACTAAGGCTGGACAACAAAACCCGTAGACTCGTCCCAGAACCACACCCAGTGTAAGGTTAAATTTAGTGGCGAGATTTCAGAAAGCTTCGATATAAAAACTGGAGTGAAACAATGAGATGGACTATTCCCAATTCTCTTCAACTGTGTTCTTAAAAAGGTGAAAAGAGAATGGCGCAAGGAACTGGTCAATTTGGGTGCTCAGAGTGGTATCTACTTGTGACGTAAGAACGATGGACTGGTTATAAATTGCCTGGCCTTTGCAGATGACAAGCTGCACAAGCAGCAAGCACTGTTTGCTGATTCTCTTGAGATGGCAACAATGCAGGTAAATTGCCCCAGAAAACAGGCTGCCAAGGTGGGTCTTCAAGCGCCACTGGAGAAAACAGAATTATTCACCATAAATATCAGAGAATTAAACAGAAAGTTGTTACTAGAGAAGGGAAACATCAAGATGACTGAGAATTTTAAGTATCTCTGGGAATGGATTGAACCCAACTTATCAGAAAGAGCATCATTATCCAAGAGAGTCAACAAGTTAGAACTAGCCTATCGACTGACTAAGAACAATTACAACAAGAAATGCCTGTCACGCTACCTGAAACTTAAGCACCGAACATCAGTCTTACGACCAGAAGCCCTATATGCCATGGAGTGTCTATCCTTGAACCGAAGAGGTCTAGTAGAGAATTCGGAAATCAGAGCGAGGAGAATCCTCAGGAAGATTCTAGGCCCGGTAAAGGAAGATGGAGAATTCCGAAGGCGGCATAACTTAGAGCTCTACGAGCATATTGAGATGTTCTCTGACTGTGCAAGGAAAAGAAGGAAAGCTTTATATGGCCACGTTACAAGACTGCCTCCAAACCGACTGACCAACCGTCTGTTCACCTTCTGGCAAAACAAAGAGGTTCGTACCACTTGGTTGACAGAAACCGAGAATGATATTAAAGAACTGAGAATAACAGATCTCTAAAACAGAGAGTCTGTGAGACGCACCCTGTGGGAAGTCCGTGGATTTCAGGAACAACCCCGAAAGAAAGGTACCCCCTGGACAGAAGAGAGAAAGGAGTTACACCGGCAGAAGATGCTACAATACTGGGCAAAGATCAAAGCCCAACAGTTGAACAAGTGTGGTCCAAAGTAGGCCCATTCGAAACAAGAAAAAGAAGAAGAAATCAATTATGTACAGGAAAACATTTTTTGCGAAATTTGAGCTTGATGCTTTTTGATAAAATCGTTTAATTTTTGGTCGTAAAAATGATAACCTCACTCTATTTTTGTTATCTACATTGTCTAGTCTTGTCATTGTCTAGTCTTTAAAAAGTCTTGATCTTTTTTTCATTTTTATATTGGATAATGCTGAATATCCAAATTGGCACAAATAAGATGTAGAAAATTGTAATAACATTTTTAAAGCTATTTGAGTCTTCCGACTCAAATGTTTTGAAATTAAAACTCGAATATTACGATGCGAAATTGTTCTGGAGTTTTGGCAAGATTTGGAATGGTTCTAGAGATATTGCTTACAAATTGCAATTGCCTCCTACTAGAAACCCATTTTCCGGATATTTTCCGGGATTTAGAGGATTTAGAGGGCTTGATGCAACCACGGAAACCAAGTCGGGCGGACGGCAGGAGGGCAGCGTCCATCTGTACGGAGAACCGAATCAGATGGGCTATTCGCACTTTCCAGCCTTTTATGGCCCCAGGTGTGGACGTACTAGTTCCAGCCTTACGGCAAAAGGGAGGGAGAGAACTAATGCCGTATCTTCTAAATATCTTAAGAAGTAGTTTAGCGCTCGGATATATACCGTAGCTATGGAGAAGGGCTAAGGTGCTATTCATACCGAAGGTGGGGAAGAAAGACACCACTCAACCGAAGTCATTTAGATCATTAGTCTAACATCTTTTATGTTAAATACAATGGATAAGGTAATTGATAATTACCTTAGGACAATAGTGCTGGTAGGTACACCACTACACAGCAGTCAGCGTGCCTACAGAGCGGGGAACTCCACAGAAACCGCCCTGTATCACCTGACAAATGAAATAGAAGCAGCACTAGAGACAAAGGAAGTAGCGATATCTGCCTTCTTGGATATAGAGGTAGCTTTTGACAACACCTCACACCAGGCTGTCAAAACGGCCCTCGAAAGAAGGAGTATCGACAGCACTATCTCAAGGTGGATGGGAGAAATGTTGAGAACTAGAACAGCGGAGACACAAGTGGCAAGAGACACCATCAAGATCTCCACAACTCGAGGGTGCCCACAGGGAGGTATACTATCACGGCTATTGTGGAGCCTGTTTGATGGATTACTGGTTAGGCTAAACGAGCTAAACATCGAATGTCAAGGTTACGCCGACGACATAGTCATAATAGCCAGAGGGAAGTTTAAAGGAACGCTCTGTGAAATTGTTCAGAGGCCTCAATGTAACTAGTAAATGGTGTCAAACAGTGGGACTGAGACTCAACCCGAGCAACGGTGATACCATTTACTAGAAGGAAAAGACTAAACTGCCTACAGCCCATACTCTTAGATGGGAAGGCAGTGGAATACAAACAGGAGATAAGGTATTTGGAATCATACTAGATAGCAAACTATTCCTATGGAATAGACACGCTGAGGCATTGGTAGGTAAAGCCAAACGCGCGATTTGAGAAGATTCAAAGACGGGCGTGTGTCTGCATCGCGGAGGCGATGGGGTCGTGTCCGCCAGTAGCAATGGAGCTGCTGCTAGATCTGACCCCGCTGCACGTTGTGGTGGAAAGGGCTGCCAGATCGGCGATTGTAAGGTTCAGCAAGGAAGGAATGGGCAGAGGTAAAATAATCGGGAGCAGAGACCGAAACAGCCTCGCTGCCAAGATCCCCTGACTGGAAGTACCAAAAGACGAAATGGTAAAACCGATTGGAGCTACGAATCCTCAGCATACCACATAAAGCAAAATGCTATTAAGTGGTAAACGGATGGTTCGAGGACAAATGAAGGTACTGGTGCAGGAGTGTTTGAACCTCGTACCAAGTATTTTGTATTCATGGGAAGATCCCCAAGTGTCTTCCAAGCAGAGGTACACGCAATCGAAAGATGTGCACAGTTTAACCTCTACAGGAATTATCGCAAACAACGAATTGCAATCCTGTTAGACAGCCAAGTAGCAATTAAAGCCATTAGCTCACACACCATCAGATCCAAACTGGTATGGGACTGTTTGGGGAAGCTAAACAAGCTTGTCAAAGATAATAAAGTAACGCTAGGCAGGGTACCAGGACACACTGTTATAGACGGAAACGAAGAAACCGATCACCTAGTAAGCAAGGGATCCAGTAGCCCCTTTGTAGGTCCGGAACCCTTTTGCGGTATGAGAGTGAACACCATCCACAAAAGTTTAGATGAAGAAACAAGAGAACAATGGATGAAAGCCTGGAAATAACTTCCAGGGCTAAGGCAATCCAAAGTGATGCTGGGTTTTTTTAACCAGAAGAGAACAAAAGCTTTCCTGAAATTAGGCAGGAACAAGCTTAGAATTCTGACAGGAGTCCTGATTGGACACTGCAGACTTTGGAAACATCTCAAGGCCCTAGGCCTAGAGAGGATGACGGATGCAGATTCTGTGGCTCAGCAGAAGAAACCCCCATACATCTGCTCAAAGACTGCGGAGCACTACTCCGCAAGAGACAGATATAACTCGGGGCTCACTGCTTGAACACAAAGGAGCTGCAGGCCTTGAATCCCACCCAGATCCTAAAATTCCTAAAGGAATTAGGATTGGAGGAGGCGCTCTAAATGGGCAAGGACACCAACACTTGGAGAGGGTGGGGTACAATAGATCTATAAAGGTCGCAGTACAAGTAGTCACTACCATATCTACAATCTATCTATCTACAAATTGCAATAGTTACGGGAAATTCCGGGCAAAAATCCAGAAAAACTATTTGTTTTTTCAGGAAAAAGAGTTCTGATGTAATATTTCAGTTCTTTATAGTGAGTTCTAGAGTTATCAATAGATAATGCATATAATTCACATTTTTTTAGCAAAATTTTGTTAATTTTTTTAAAATTAAAAAAAAATCGATAACGGTTTCCGATATTACAATGGAAAATAAACAAAAAATACCGATTATTATCCCATTTTATTAAATCTCTAGTGTTGTCTGTTTCTTCTTCTTTTGGTGTCGTGCAGATTTCTGCGTAGGCGTTCATCTTTTTCTTATCATTCGTTTCTATTAATTGCAGCATTCTGTAGTGTTTGGAGATCCTTTATCCCCGTCCATTGATGGATATTTCTAAGCCACTAGATAATTTTTTTCTGCCAATTCCTATTTTCCCTCCTTCAATTTTACCTTGAAGAATGAGGCGTTTAAAGTGGTATTGTTCTCCGCGCAGTATGTGTCCGAGATAACACATTTTTCTTTTCTTGGTATTTTCGAAAAGGTCTCTATATGCGACACCTGCTCTTCGGAGAACGTCCTCAATTTTCACGTGATCGAACCAAGACACTTTCAACATTCGTCGCAGGATTCACATTTCGAAGGCTTCAATTTTGTTGATGATTGCTACTTTCAACGTCCATGCCTCAACACCGTACAGGAGAGCGAACCGGACATAGCATTTTAGCATCCTACAACTGAGGTTGAAATTCAAATTCCTGTCTGTAAGAAATTTTCGAAGTTGCTCTAACCTGTTCGATCTTATCTCTTGGTCCGGATCCCACCTTTTTTTAATCATGCATCCCAAGTATTTATATTGTGTGACCTGATCGATGTTCTCTTGATTAATATGTATTTGAGTGTGTGGAATATCGTTCCTACTAACAATCATCAACTTGGTTTTTCTGATGTTAATTTTTAAACCTAGTCTCGGGCTTCCTCCATTGACCCGATTTATTATCAATCCGGCTACCAATGTATTCCTTGTCGTTAAAATCAATTTCTAACTTTTAAAAATATAAATTTAATATTTCAGGATGTGAATAGAAAAATGTATGCAAAAACATCACCTTTATTAATTTTTTTTTTACATATATTTCAAAATTGTCTTGAGGCAGAAGGTTGAAAAAATGAATTATATTAAATAGAGATATAGTCTTGTCTCCGCTAACATTTTCAGAAGATAAAAGTGAATAATAGATGTCTTCCTGTATACAAATTTATAAAGGAACATATTTCAAACTAGAATTTTCGGAGTTTTTTTGTCTTGCTGATATTTTTTTAACTCCACTAAGGATAAATATACAAAACAGATTGCATTGTGTTAAGATGGAAATTGATGGTGTTAAGAGGATTGAAATTCGAAGACTGCGATGGATTGTCGGAATGGAATTACACCGTCGGCGTCGCGTGGTGCTTGTGGGAAATATTCTTCACCTCTGTTTTCCCGGTTTATTTCCACACAAAGTAGTACATAAATGGAAGCCAAACAATAAAATAAGTTTTGCCTCGTGTATAGGCCACCTCGGTGTAAACGGTCTGCACAAACAATTTTTTTTGGTATTTTTATTGAAAAAACTAAACGGAAAATATCGACATTTACCCTGTTATTTTTACTGTTTATAAGAGAACATATTTCAATAATAACGTATTAATCATTTATTCAAACAGAGAAGATTAGATTGACTAGAGTAGTATTATACCTTGTTCGTCTAAGTTTGTAGAACTGACCCTATCTGACTAGTTTTGCCTGTCTAGATTTGTCTATCTAGTCTTGTATCTTTAGTCTTGCCCGTCTAGTCGTGTCAGTCTAGTCTTATCTGTGTAGTCCTATATAATCTAGTCTTGTATGCCTAATTTAGTTTGTCTCGTTTTGTTTGTCTGGTCTTGTCTGGTCCTGCTTTGTCTTGCCTGTCTGGTCCTGTCTGCTTGATCTTGTCTGCCTGGATTTTTGTGTCTGGTCTTGTCTGTTTGGCCTTTTCTATCTGGTCTTGTCCGTCTGGTCTAGTGTATGTAGCATTGTCTCTCTGGTCTTGTCTGTCTCGTCTTGTCTATCTGGTCTTGTCAGATGTCTACAGTTCAATCTGGGTAAATTTACGGCAATTTTGTAACTGACTGTAAAAGATCGAAAGTTACAGAATTCAAATCGTTTTCATTCAAGAGCCACACGTCTTTCACAGACAACTCCTAGGCTTTCCCGCCCACCATAAAATGATGCACTGCCGAAATCAAAATGAATCAACTATTAAAGGCACTTTAGTGATAACCGACTCACGGATGACCGCCATGCTTAATTCGGATTTCTCCAATAGCTTGATGACAGTTGCCCAAGTTCTCTTCGGCACGTTGAATCTATACGTTATCTCTGTCTATCTACCTCCGCAAATGAGGCCGGCGGAACAAGATTATTAGTTATTACTCGCCATTAGTATTACTCGCCGGTGACTTCAATGCAAAATCCTTTTCGTGGGGTAGCGCCTTGGAGGACAAAAGGGGCAGATCTCTTGTAAAGTTATTTTTAGAGAATAACCTGACCATACTGAACATTGGATCGGAACCTACCTTCATCGGACACAATGGACAGATCTAACCCTTTCCATCTACACCTTGAGAAGGATGACTTTTGATTGGCACCTTCCCGATGAGAGAAGTTTGTCAGATCATCGGTATGTCACTTGGTCTATTGCAAATTAAACCGAGCTTCCGGGAGTCTAACATGGTTTCTGTACCATAAAGGGGGATTGGGCAGAATTTAGCAATATTGTGCCCTATCTACAAGACATTTCCCCGCAGCTACTCGAATGGTTCACCACCGTGTATATTTCATTATTTGCTCGTAGATTGAATCAGGCTACGGTGAGTGGTGCGCGTGGCACTTTTCCAGCAAGGAAATATTTCAGAAACTCTCTCCCTTGGTGGACACTAGAGATTACTGCCCTGTGCAAGGAGACTAACAGGCTACGGCGAAAATACCAAAAAAGTAGTCTGAAGGTGAACTTAGGTTATCTAGTAAATTAGTCTACAACACTAAGGCAAGAGAGTATAATTTTGTATGCAATTTTGGAATCGAAGAAACTAAAGTGGAGAGATTTCTGTACACAGTCTTCAATTGGAAATCCATGGGCTCCCGTTTTCAAAATACGAAGGGGGAGAAAAAATTCCACAAGCTACCTGAGTGGCCTTAAGGTTGGGGGTAGATCGTTGGATATTGTTGATACCTCTCGACAACTCCTAGAGACATTCTTTCCAGAGGTCGATGAAGACAACTCTGAATTACACACTCGGGTCAGAGCACAGGCGGGATTCGAAAAAGGTGGACTTGATGGTAGACACACAGTTCACCTTTTCTGAAATAGAACGCGTCATACGCGGAATGAACCCGAAGAAGGCGCCTCGGGCGGCAAATCATCGGAAATAGTGTTGGCCGCCTTTTCGAAGAAGGCGCAGCACCAAACACCAAATTTTTATTCAGCACCAAACACATTCATTTCTCTGTACAGTGAGTGTATCCACCGAGATGGACCCTATCGGATTTCCCGAATTATCAGTCCGACGTCGTATGAGATTGTTGCACCAGATAATCCATCTGTGCCTTTAGGTACTTACCATGTATCCGCCTTAACGAAGTAGAGTTCCGCCCACTGCTGATCTACCACTTCCAAGACCTGTTCACTCTATTCGTCGTAAAGATCGTCTTAGGAAATGTCAACAGGACCACTCTGCAGCATATGTTCCAGTGGCCAGGCCCATTTCGAGATCATCCGCTTGCCTGGATACTCCTTCGCTATCCACTAGTGCGCGTAGTGTGTCGCCAAGTGTAGTGCGCCGATCGTCGCGTGTGCGTCGCCCTAGGTACCATTAACCCTTTCTTTCTTTTGTTTTGTTTACACCCGGGACGGTAGTGTGATCAAAGGGAGAGAATGTAGCATGACTTATTTCTTCCCGTCTACTCTTACCACCGTCTACTCGGGAAGATGCGTGGAATATTCGAAAAGAGTCTAAGTAGAAACGTTAAAGACAGCGGTTGGTTTTCAAGCCATATTGGTGTGCTTTGTCACATGTTTTGTGCCGGTTGGTTTTCGAATGCGACCGCGGTCTCCCTCGCGTTATAATTGTTTTCAATTACTACATAGTGCGGTTATTGTTTTCCTATATATGTAATTCTTTTCCTTAATTAACTTTAAGTGCTGTGAACGTGGAAGTGTTGAATCCACTAATTTTGCCATTCTGTTGGTGCCACGTGTTTTGTTTAAGAATGTTACTTGTTTTGGTTATAATCTTAAGAATTATTTAATTATTTGTTTCGCTTATTTGTTAAGAATCTTTCTTTTTGTTGGTTTATTTGTTTAATATACCCTTGTTGCCTTGTTTGGCTTAAAAGTCACATGATTTACAAATATTGCTTCTCCTAAAATATAATTAAATGTCAGGGGGAGATTATTTCCGTCCTTAGGAAACCCTCACTCTACACTAATTTGGCGGCAATCCCAACGAACCGGCACTATCCACGAAGGACTTCACCCATAAGTTTACTTCCTGCTGCCGGAAAGGTGCTAGATTCTTTATTGGAGAATTGAGCACATTTAGAAAATGGGCTGGAACAGTTCAGGCTATTTCTGAGGCGGTCAGGTTCATACGTGAGTCGGTAAGATCTAAGTATTATTATTCTGACATAGCGTTAGATATAAGTGGGACATTCAATAACGCCTGGTGGCCGCTTATTATCTGCAGGCTAATAGAGAAAGGTTGTCCCGACAATCTCATCAAATTAGCCAGGAGCTACTTTTCAGAATGCAATTATCAGCGATCCAGGTTTGTACGTCGAGAAAAGAATTAGCAAAATATTTCCACAGGGTTCTCAATCAGGTCCAGGTTTTTGGAATATCTTGTATGGTACCATCTTTGAAAGAAATCTGACCGAAGAGTGTGAAATCATAGCTTATGTCTATGATAATCATCTGCTTTGTAAAAGCAGAACTATTGTTGGTCTGAAAGAGACCACTGACCGTGCTCTAGGAAATCTGCGCCAGTGGGCAATTGTAACTAGTTGGGCAACTGAAATTCAATTTCAATGCCCAAAAGACTCTTCTCAGCATTCAAGCCCTCTTCTTCAGCAGATTCTCAAGTCAAAGAAGTCTCGTTTTCACTCTACTAAACGAAAAAAATTAGACTCTTGAACTTTAAGGAACACATAAAGCAGGCATGTAGTAAAGTGAAACAACTGACTATAAAATTAGGTCTCGCTGGAAAGAAGGAATTGGGTCTTGGAAGGTCAGAGCTCTCCGGAATCTATCGCGGAGCGTCCGATCTGGCAGAAGTCATGTGGCGTGAAAGGAAACCTCAAGATCTTGGGCATACAGCGCCCCAGCACCATCCGTGCTGCGAAAGCCTATCGCACAGTATCCTCAGGGGCAGCTTGTATGATTACAGGTCTCCTTCCAGTAGACATCCACCTCAAGCAAGTAGCTCACTACAGCTCACATCAATTTGCAGACGATGCATTAATTAAAGACTTCATAGGCTTACCAAATACTTTGAATAATATCGAACTGAAAGTTAACATACAAGAACACATTCACCCTTCAAATGTATTATTGGTTGGGTACCATTTGACACTGTCAAATCTTTTCCAACTTCGGGTATACACGGACGGTTTGAAATTGAATAAAGGCACAGGAGCTGCATTCGCTGCCTATTAAAAAGGCGAACAGGTTCAACAAAAACTCATCAGGTTGGAACAGAACTGCTCAATATTCCAAGCAGAGCTCATCGCCATACTACATGCCTTGCAATATGTTTAAAATCACAGCAACAGTACCTGCTCGATAATATGTGACAGTCGATATGTCCTCGATTTACTGGAAAGTTTGAAAGCAGCCAATGAACTGTTGATGGATCTATGGACGACAGCTGCAAAGTTTCACGGAAAAATATGATCCGATGGCATTGCAGCAAGCAATTTTCATCTGCCAATTGCATACGACAAATTGCATAAATAAGTACTAAAATCTGTTTCAAAGGGACATTTCGAGAAACTCTGTCAGGGTAGATGACAGTAGAATGCAGCTACAACAGGCTTGTGGACTAAGCTGTTTACCCATCAATAAAGGCTTGGTGCAGCTTAAACGTCAATCTTTCCCACCATGCAATCCAAATTATAACAGACCATAGCTGTTCAAGGCGTATCTCCACAGATTTGGGAAAACAGATTCTCCCGTCTGCGAGTGTGCGGAAAACGACGACCCACAGTGGGACGAGATTCCAAAAAGCTGGCCGAAAGTCGAAAAAGTATTTGATTCGGGTGAAAATCTGTACTTCGGGGTTTTCCGGGACGCTGATTACGTATTCGAAGTCAAAATTCAGAAAAACAAAATGACGGATCCAATATGGCGGAGAATTTCGTAAAAAAAAAATGGGTCAGATGATATAGATGAATAGAAGCTGTGAAAAAAGGTCTTCAATAGTTTTTACGCTTTGTACGCTCACTAGTTTCGCAAAATTCTAGAAGAAGGCCAACGCATGTGGTTAGACTTCTTTGAAGCTTTAGGAGTTTCTTCCTAGGGAACGAACACACTCAGCCATTCGAAAAACTTCTCCAAAACTTTGTCCTTGTGCCTCGAAGCGAATTTCCATTTCTCATTGAATTTCATCAACAAATTTCGTATGAGACATTTCACGTTGACGGATAGCGTGAAAGGACGTTGCAATTTTTCGGACATGGCCTTTTCAATTTCCACGTACGCTGTAACTGCACCATCATTCAGTTTATTCCTGACGAGGAGGAAAATATCCTTCCTGGATAAACCAGATACGATCGGATCATCGGCAGCCGGTTCTGAAATGTCCGAGTTTAATACATAGGCAATTATATATTCAATCTTACGACTTATTATTAATCTGTTCGCCAATATTATTTGCGATTACATGAAAGCGAATTGTTACGATTCTATCGAGATAGCCAGGACGTCACACGAATGATTCATCGCAAAATGAATGGATAAAATACAAGGAAGTAACAAAAAAAAATAGCCTCTTGGAAAAGGCTTAGCAAAAATTGACTTGAGAAAAACTATTTATTGTTTGACGCGTGGCATATAAATGAGATTTGAGAAAAATGAGATACACTATGTGAGTACACCCCTGGAGAGATCTCTTCAAACCATATAACTTTTATCGTAACTACTTTTCCATGGTTTATGTTTGAATTATTCAAAATTGTAAAAAATGTTTAAATATAATTTAAAAAATAAAATTATTATTCAAAATAAAAAAATTTAATTTCAAAAACTGGCACCATTATTGGTGGCGCATAAAATCGCAGGATTTTCTTGTTGTTTTAATTAAACAGTAGATTAATCTGCAACCTAGAAAATGTCCGTCCGCGGAACAATGGGGTGCAATATCACTTTTCTCCATATTTTTACAATTTTCCGTTGCAAATTTTACGTTCATTTTGAGCCAAATCATTCCTTTTTTCATATCACATACATAATTATTATAAATTTAGGACATCATGATAATATTGTTCCTTCCCCTTCCCCTTTCGAATCCATTTTTCTGATCTGCTTTAACGTTATTTTTGTAGGCTTGGCGTCGTTTTAAATACAGCACTGTTAATTATACCCTACCTACCTGTTAACCCCGAAAACGAGACTTCATTTTTCGACTTTTGGCCAGCTTTTTGGGATTCCGTCCCACTGTGCGACGCCGCACACATTATGTTTTCCTGTCCAGATACAACACTGTGCAGACGATCCTTTGTGACAGAAATGCAACAGCATGGACTGACCTGGCCCGACATTGAGGATGATTTGAGTAGAGTAGAAAAACCCATAAAGTGGTGGTACATATTCGATGAACATGCCAAGAAATTTTCCAGACTGGACCACGACAGTCAGTTAAGGTGTTAAGAATTTGGGTCAAGGAACGCCCCTGTAAATAATCAATAGTATCAATAAATGCGGCAAGTATGGACATACTCTCAGGAAGTGCCCAAATGAACCTGAATGTCCACTGTGTGACACTAGAGGTCACCAAGAACGACAGGACGGCTGCAAAAAGTTCTGAGAAGGCTTAGTCACCCAGAGAAAAAGAATGGAAGGAAAAGGAGAAAAGCTAAGACCACCTTAAAACAGAAGATGACCATGAAAATCCTACAAGTATATCTAAATAGAAATCGTCAGGCCGAAGCGCTCTCTGAACATACTGTTCTAGAGGAAAACATGGATATTATAATAACTGCAGAGCCGAACAAGATCGAAACTAGAAAAGGAGACTGGGTGACTTATGGAGAAATAGACACGGCAATTAAAGTGTACAATAGAAACAGTAGGATCACATAAACGGGAATGTGTGGATAAAAGTGTTTATCTACTCCTGTTACTTTAGCCCAAACAAGAGTATTGAAGAGTTTGACATGTTCTTAAACAGTCTGGGTGAAGATATACGTAGAAAAATAACTAAAATGATAATTATCGGGCAAGACTTCAACGCAAAGTCTATTAAATGGGGATCCCCTTCTGATGATCGAAGTTGTAAAATTATGACAGAGTGGATCGATGAACACGAGATGCACATCCTAAAAACAGGAGAAGCTACATTCGTTAGGAGAAACAGCTGTTCACATATAGACGTCACGCTCTGCTCCGAAAATCTGATCAGTAGAGAGAAGGGGTGGAAAGTTTCTAATGATGAAAATCTAAGTAACCATCAAAATATAATAATAAACGTTATACCAGAACCAGGGAAGGAAGAGAATAGAGATGAAAAGGTGAACAGGAGATGGAACGTTCAAAAAATAAATAAGGATCGCCTGATGGAATCCTTCCAGAAACGAATCCAAAACGAAGACATAAATACTGTCGAAAAAATAATATCCTCCGTGACTGAAAAATGCAAAGAGGCGTACTGGTGGACAGAAGATATAGCCGACATAAGAAAAACCTGCCTGGCTGCAAAAAGGAAATTTACAAGGTCAAGAAGAAACGCGCACTCGGAAGGGAGCTATGGAGCCTGGAATATCGAGGTCTTAGGAAGGAACTTAAAAGATCCATCAATGCATCAAAAAGAAACAGCTGGAAGGAGATGTGCAACAAAATCGACAAAGACGTCTGGGGCGAATGATACCGCATAACGACGAGAAGGTTAGAAGCACAAAGTCGAGTGGAAGACATCGACTTGAAATGATAGCGGTGGCTCGGCACCTTTTTCCTGGGAGCGAAGAGGTGACGTGGAAAGAACCACTCATCGAGAGTGTCCAAACCTCTACCACAGAAGATTTGCGGAAGGGCGCACTAACGATAAAGACAAGGCGGGCCCAGACCAGATACCATCGGAAGTAGTTTAAATAATAGCGCAAGAAATGCTCCTAAGAGTATACAACACCCTGCTCCAAAAAGGAAATTTCCCATGTGCGTGGAAAACTGCCAAACTAGTTCTCCTCCCAAAACCTGGAAGAGAGAAAACGGACCTAAACTACTTTCGTACCCTGTGTCTATTAGACTCCCTTGGCAAGCTTTTTGAATATCTAATACTGGAAAGACTGCAGACTGATTTAGAAGAAGACGGAAAGCTATCGGATAGGCAGTACGGCTTTATAAAAGGATGCTCCACTATCGATGCAATTCAAAAGGTGAGGTGCAACAAAGGCAAGAAAGGGGAAAACAAGACACTCTAGGAAACTATGCGCTTTAATTCTACTAGACATGCATCTACTATGCATCCTGGAAAATGACAATGAACGCTTTAGATCAGAAGAAGGTAGACCCGCCACTGTAAAATATAATCAGAAGCTAGCTAAACGACAGGCAACTAGTCCTGAAAGCTCAGCAAGAAAAGACCTATATCCCCATATATGCAGGAGTCCCACAACGGTCGGTCCTCGGACTCACGCTTTGGAATTCTATATGACGATGTTCTCGGAATATGTCCGGAGGACGGTCTGGATTTGATCGCCTATGCGGATGATCTTGCCCTTATAATGACGGCGAAAAACGAGCAGATTATTACTTAAAAATAAGACGGGCTGTGCACTAGAGAGAATCACATGCTGGGTAGAAAAACACAAATTAGAAGTTGCACCGCAAAAAACGGAGGCAGTATTGCTAACTGGCTTTAAAAAAGTTAAAAAAGTAGACAAACATCAGTGAAATAATTATCGAACCAAGGAACCAGGTCAAATCTAGGAATCACAATAGATAATCGAATGACTTTCACAAACCATACAAAAGCTGTCCTGGTGAAAGCTGAAAAAACTACCGCGGCAATCTCCAAACTGATGCCGTCGATTGAAGGGCCTTAAACGAGCAAACGGAGGCTTCCTTTCACTGTGGTGACGTCAGCTATGCTCTACGCGGCACCGATATGGACAGACGTACTCAAATACAACAAGTGGAGAAATAACCTAATTCGGGTACAGAGATCGATGGCGATATGTATAAGTGCGTCATATAGAACAACTTCCACCGATGCTGTAATGGTAGCAGCCTCCGTCATCCCCATCGAACTGCTCATGATGTAAAGAAGGGAAATGTATAAGGACCGACATAGGAGCAGAGATAGTCTCAGAAAAGACACCTTACAGAGCTTTCAAGCTGCCTGGGAAAAAATCTAGAAGGGCAGATGGACCTACAGACTTATACCCGATGTTAAGACCTGGACGGAACGAGATCATGGGGAGCTACACTACCACTTGTCTCAAATGTTAACTGGCCATGGATGCTTTAGATCAGGGGTTCCCAAAGTTTTTCTTAGGCGGGCCAATTTAATATTACCGATTTTTTTTGGCAGGCAAAAAAAACGGAATAAAACCATAACAATAACAATGATTTTTTTTTTTAAATATATTTCATTATTTCTTTTTTTTTTAATTAATATACTAAAGTTAATATAAATATAAATCTTTAATTATATATTTATTAAAATAAAAAAGTTGCTAAAAAACATCACGTGATGAATGAACGACCTCTTGTATGTCCGTCGAATGTATTCTTAATACTGCTTGTAAACAGGCCTCTCTTTCCCACTGGGCATTCGGGGCACGTGCCCAGGGCCCCGCGATCTATAGGGACCCCCTAGTTGCTGCAAGGTCACAAGCGAACGAAGCGAATCAGCCACGACAATTCTTCAAATATGTCATAGAAGTATACTGGTCTACAATCAATAATCAAGGAGAATTGTGAATTTGGCACATTTGTCATATGCTGGACATTCACTAAACTTGGTAGATACTCTGCGGCGTGTGTATCAGAGGCAACAAAGTTTTTTGAATTGGTTCAGAAATTGTAAAACTTTTTTTCGGGTTCTACCCATCGATGAAATATATTGAGAGAACATTTAGGTTCAAGAAAAGTTGTCAAAGTCTTTCACAAACCAGATGGTCAGCCCGAGCTGCTGCAGTAAGCTCCTTGCATGAAGATCATAAAAAAATTATAGAAGCTTTGTCCATCGCAAAATATACAGAACTAGCACAGAAACTAGACACTGCACTAACGGAAATTTGCAGCTCTATGTAACAGAGAATAAACAATACAAATAATTATCTTTAGAAAAAACAATAACACTGGATATTGTAACTTATTAGTTTACTTCACTTGATGTTTTTATTATTAACCGAGATAAATGTGATTACTCGGAATCGTCCGCCAAAGAAAGAAATCCTGAATCTGAACAGGGACTTATCTCAAAAAAACAACACCTAGAAGTTCACGCCAGAGCTTTTTTGGTGGCTCTATAGAGCGAGAAGAGAAATTGAAAATAGAGGTTTTCTTCCCATAATTGATACCCCGAGCGTCCATCTAAAACGGCGATTCTGTTCGTATAAGAACATTAGTGAACGTTTTGGTTGATTTTATAGCTTCAAAACTCTGAATTTCGAGGAGAATTTAGACGTTGGAAATGGAATGTATCCATTTAATAGAATAGTTGAAATTTGTTCAAAGTGACAATGAATGTATTTTAAAAAAATATCATCTTATTTAAAGAAAACAAAACTGAAGACTCAGTTCCAAATGTAGAAATCGCATTGATAATCTTTTTAAGCATGATGGAAACTAACTGCAATGGGGAACGCTCCTTCTACAAAGTGAAAAATGAATTAAGGAGTACAAAGCTTCAAGAAAGATTAACCAGTTTGTCGCTCAAAAACGTAGATTTTGAAGAGGTGATTAACGATTTTGTCCATCTCAAATCTAGAAGAGTACCCTCTTCATTCGATATTTATTTTTAAGCGCTAACCTGTGAGTGCTAAAAGAGTTACTTTTGTTATTTGTTACTTTCTTGGTCTATCCTCAAGGTCTTCTCAAAGTCAGGGTCATAGGGGCCCCTTTATCCTAATGTGCCCAGTGCCTCCAATAGGTTTAAGACGGCCCTGCTTGTAAATGATTATCACTCAATTTTGATCTTAATTTCGAATAATTTATGCTCATATTTGAAAAAGTTTTTTCGCAAATATATATGCTCCCAAATAATGAAAACATTTGTTGAGCATGTTTCCGTATTTTCGGATAATTCACGCTTGAATCCTTTATAAAAATCAATTAAGGAATTGTTCCGATAACAATTCTTAGCATCGATATTTTCGCGGGCCGCATTTGGCCCACGGGCCGCACTTTGGGAACCCCTGCTTTAGATCTTATCTGCATAGGTTTAAGCTTTGAGAAACCCTAATGTGTCTACAATGTAAAAATGCAGAAGACGACGCATACCACACATTCTTTGTGTGCCCAAAATGAAATACCGAACGTAAATATGTAAAAAAATAATGAACTGTATAATGGCCCCAGAAAGCGTGGTTGGAGAAATAGTAAAAAGTTCTGAAAACTGGAAGACAATAAGTGATTTTTCCACATATATACTAGGGGAGAAAGAAAAAGAAAAGGAAACAGCTAAGAAAATACAAGATCCGTAAGAAAACATGGCAAAACCTCCTTCTGAAGTAATACCAATAAGGTAGTTCCGGGAGGAAGGTTTTCTAAAATTAAACATACAGATGGGGAGTCCCACACTCCCTGAGGTATTCTTCTTAGGGGTTGTGCGTGGTGTATTTTCCTCTCCTCAAAAAAAAAAAATAAATAAATAAATAAAATAGCCAGTAGCAATCGTTATAGACGGCTGAGTGTCGTATTTGCGGAATGCTGGCTTGCATATGCCTGCATATGAAAAAAACAACAAAATTTGCTGTCTGGTTTTATCCGTCGGGTCTTGTCTGTCTGGTCTTATTTACCTAGTCTTGTCCGTCTGGTCTTGTCCGTCTGGTCTTGTCTGTCTGGTCTTGTCTGCCAGGTCTTGTCAGTCTGGTGTTGTCTGTCTGGTTCTGTTTCTCGTGTCTTTTCTGTCTACTCTTGCATGTTTGGTTCTGTCTGTCTGGTCTTCTCTATATGGTCTTTTCTGTTTGTAGCTGTCTATTTGGTCTTGTCTGTCTGGACAAATTCAATTCGTCGGTCTAGTCTTGTCTGCGTGGCCTTGTCTGTCTGGTCTTGTCCACCTGGTCTTGTCGGTTTGGTCTTATCTCTCTGGTCTTGCCTGTCTAGTCTCGTCTGTCTGGTATTATCTCTCTGGCCTTGCCTATCCAGTCTTATATGTTTGGTCTTGCCTGTCTCGTCTTGTCTGTCTGGTCTTGTCTGTCTGGTCTTGTCTGTCTGGTCTTGTCTGTCTGGTCTTGTCTGTCTGGTTTTGTCTGTATGGTCTTGTCTCTCTGGTCTTGTCTGTCTGGTCTTGTCTGTCTGGTCTGGTATGTCTAGTCTTCTTTGTCTGGTCTTATCTGCCTTGTCTTATCTGTCTGGTGATATCCGCCTGATTTTGTCTGCCAGTTCTTGTCTGTCTGGTCTTGTCTGTCTGGTCTTGTCTGTATGGTCTTGTCTGTCTGGTCTTGCCTGTTCGGACTTGTCTATCTGATCGTGTCTTGTCTTGTCAGTCTGATCTTGTCTATCTGGTCTCGTCGGCTTGTTCTTTTCGGTCTAGCCTTGTCAGTCTTGTGTGTCTAGTCTTGTCCGTCTGGTCTTGTCCGTCTGGTCTTGTCTGTCTGGTCTTGCCTGTCCGGTCTTGTCTGTCTGGTCTTGTCTGCCAGGTCTTGTCAGTCTGGTGTTGTCTGTCTGGTTCTGTTTCTCTTGTCTTGTCTGTCTACTCTTGCATGTTTGGTCTTGTCTGTCTGGTCTTCTCTATATGGTCTTTTCTGTTTGTAGCTGTCTATTTGGTCTTGTCTGTCTGGACAAATTCAATTCGTCGGTCTAGTCTTGTCTGCGTGGCCTTGTCTGTCTGGTCTTGTCCACCTGGTCTTGTCAGTTTGGTCTTATCTCTCTGGTCTTGCCTGTCTAGTCTCGTCTGTCTGGTATTATCTCTCTGGCCTTGCCTGTCCAGTCTTGTATGTCTGGTCTTGCCTGTCTCGTCTTGTCTGTCTGGTCTTGTCTGTCTGGTCTTGTCTGTCTGGTCTTGTCTGTCTGGTCTTGTCTGTCTGGTCTTGTCTGTCTGGTCTTGCCTGTATGGTCTTGTCTGTCTGGTCTTGTCTGTCTTGTCTTGTCTGTCTGGTCTTGTCTGTCTGGTCGTGTCTGTCTGGTCTTGTCTGTCTGGTCTTGTCTGTCTAGTTTTCTTTGTCTGGTCTTATCTGCCTTGTCTTATCTGTCTGGTGGTATCCGCCTGATTTTGTCTGCCTGTTCTTGTCTGTCTGGTCTTGTCTGTCTGGTCTTGTCTGTATGGTCTTGTCTGTCTGGTCTTGCCTGTTCGGACTTGTCTATCTGATCGTGTCTGGTCTTGTCAGTCTGATCTTGTCTATCTGGTCTCGTCTGCTTGTTCTTTTCGATCTAGCCTTGTCAGTCTTGTGTGTCTAGTCTTGTCGGTCTGGTCTTGCCTATCTGGACTTGTCTGTGTATTCCAAGACTCACAAGTTTATAACTGTCACTATTAGCTAATCTTATATTCTACATGTTTTTGTATATAATACAGTCTCGCTTACAAAACTCATATAGATGGCGACTTATAAATTTTCTCATATTCCAACAAATTCAATTCGTTTTTGGAAAAATTAACACAATTTACATAATTATGCTTATTTTTATTCCTTTATTATATATTTTATTGTTAACAATTGTTCAAGCACTATTTTGTTTCTTAAACAAGAGAAGAAAATTTAAATTAAAAATCTAAAAATATTTTCAGATGTTTTTTTCCTTAAAAAAACGCTGAGAAAAGCTCTAAGAAAGTAAACAAACACAGTGCGTGAGAAATACTATATTACCCCAATAAAATACTTTTTATATTTTTATTCAACAAATTTTAATGGTATTTATAAAAATAATTCTTCTATTGAAACAAATATAATTGATTCCCTAAACAAAGAATTTCAAACATATTACACAATAGCTCTTACTCTATAAATTTCTTTAATATTGTGTTATTTTCAGATACATCCTCTCATTAGCCTTGGCAGATTTATTAGTTATAATAACTAGCGTTCCATTCACATCGATAATTTATACAGCAGAGACTTGGCCTTGGGGTGAATTGATATGCAAAATCTCCGAATCCGCCAAGGACATTTCCGTCGGCGTCTCAGTCTTCACGCTAACAGCCCTTTCAGCGAACAGATTCTTCGCAATCGTGGACCCCTTAAAGAAACTGCATGCTACAGGTAAACTAATATACCCTCAAAACAATTCCTCATATTGAATCTAAGATTTGTGGCTAGGTGGAAGCAGAAAAGCCACCAGGCTGACCATTGGGATTGCGATTTTCATTTGGATTTTGGCCATAATTTGTGCCATCCCGACGGCCATTGGTTCACATCTGTTGGAATTTGATGAGAAGGGGATACAATTTACTGTTTGTTATCCGTTCCCTGAGCACTGGCTGAATTATCAATATGCCAAAGTAAATGTTATGCTTAGATTCCTCATCTTATACGTGATACCATTAGCCATAATAGCCGTTTTTTATATGAATATGGCAAACCACTTGATTGTTAGCACAAGGAACGTTCCAGGAGAAATGCAAGGAACACAGCGTCAGGTAAAAAATATTAAAGCACACAAAACTGATTGGTTGTCTTTTAATAATTTCCTTTTTCTTCCAGATTCGGGCAAGGAAGAAGGTGGCCATAACAGTATTGATTTTCGTCTTGGTTTTCGCAATCTGTTTCTTGCCCTATCACGTTTTCATGTTGTTCTTTTATTTCTATCCCAACTTCATTGATTTTTATAATGATTTCTGGCATTATTTGCGCATACTCGGATTTTGTTTGTGCTACCTTAATTCCTGTGCTAATCCAGTTGCCCTTTATTGCGTCAGCGGAGCTTTCAGGAAACATTTCAACAGGTAAGCACATAAGTATTTTTCTTTTACTATTTCTAACAAAAACCAACATTAGTATCGATCAGGTTTGTTAATAAAATTGTAATTTAAAATTTATAAACCAAACTAGATAATACTGGTTATTAATAGCCATAGTAAAGGTAGTTTAATATAAATTGGGTTACATTAGGTGCGGTAAGGTTATCATTTTTTTAGGAGCAGAATAAACTTTACTAGCCTGCAACACGACAAAGTTAAATAATTAATTAATCCGTGTTTCAACGGTGAACTTTAAATTTGAATAGAACGGCTTAAAATATATTATATAATACTTAAACACAAAATAAATTAACTTTATAGACCTTGACTAGTAAGATGCAAAATGCAATAAATCTAGAGCAGAAAAGAAATTTCTTGAGCCCCCTCAATTTTCGTAATAATCTAATTTCATAAATCACCCAATATTGTTTATGTTAATTCATTTAATGGGCTACAGTATAATACCCTGTAGGCCTCCCCGTATTATAGATAATATTTGTATGCCCCTTTTTCAATTATTTCATTGAGAAAACGCACTTGAACAACAAAATGAACTTCAATCAAACGTAAACGTTTTTTTTTTATCAAAATCATTTATTAAAGTATTAATTAGATACTTGAACTTGTATGTTCCATACTAGTTGGTGGATTCTAGGTTCATTTTTTGCCAGAGCTATTATCAGGTTGCTATCGACAGTAACGAATTCGAAAAGCAACAGAAAGTGTGTTCCTCGTCCTCATCTGGCGCCTTACCAGGTGACGGATAAGGGAATGCCTCCCAGATATGGGTGCTACCGAGGAAATGTAATAATCGGGGCCTACCAAAACTAGCACCTAGGGCATGACGGTCTCCATGTTAGGAGCGGTAATCCTACGCGTCTGTTCTACACGTAGAAGCAGCTGAAAATATAGTCAGGAAAGCAACGGGAATCTACCTGACTTACATATATTCCCCATGACATCGAAATAGATATTCAAAATCAAGCAACGGCTGTCAGGCCCGGGCACCCCTTGAATGGGGAGAGGTTACTATGAATCCCTCTGTCTTCCTATGATGTCTCCAAAATGAACCAAGAAAGGAGAATTGACTCGTGGATTGTACAAAGTATGTACCAAGCCGGAAATGCGGCAAATATAGTGAAGGAGATGAAACGACACGAGATCGACATACTTGGATGCAAGGAAACAAGATAACCAAACTCCAGCCACTGCATCATAATTGAACACCACATATATTTCTCTGGAGACAATACTACTAGAAACAAAAACGGAGTACCAATAATTCTTAATAATCGTACCAAAATAAAATTGAAAGGATTCATCCTTGTTTCGAAAAGGATGGCGCTGGTCAAGATCAAGGCTAAGCCATTTGACCTAAACATCATACAGTCATTTGCATCGACATCCGAGAGGAATGAGCAAGAAAAAGAGGACTGCTATGAACAGCTTAGAACTGCTTCCAAACGCACAAAGAAGGAAGAAGTTAACATAACTTTAGGCGACATGAACGCTAAGATCGAAGAGGGAAAGGTTGCGGATGTGGTTTGTGGTTTTGGACTGGGAGTAAGAAATGAGGGAGGAGAACGAGAATACCATTTTTAATCTACCTCTCAGAAGACTGTGCACTTCACCTGTGAGATCCCCAGCTGACAACAACCACAGAATCCAAATCCCTAGCTGATAACAACCACAACCATCGAATCAGATCGACTTTGTGATGATAAACAAAAGATATCGCAAGGCGGTTGTCTCTTGTAAGACATACGCAGGCGCAGACATACCATCAGATCACAACCAGTAACTAGCTCCTACTAAACTTCGACTAAAGAAAATAGTCAAAAAGAGACCCTCGCAAATTGCTGACATGCGGAAACAAGACAAGACAACGTATTCCAACAAAGAAAAGAAAGGCTAAACAAGGAACAGAGTGTGTTGAGAAGTAGTGGCGAGCGGACGTGTTCTCAAGTGCTTCGTGCAAGTTTTGAGTATCTGTTTTGAGTGCAGTTTTTCTTTTTCCTTTTTCGGTTTTGTCTCTCATATAGTTCTACATATAAGAGTTACTAGAATCGTTTTTTTAATTTTGATTATTGGTTTGGAATTATCTTTAGTTTTGTTTTTTTTTTCTGGTTTGGAATTAACTTTTCATTTTTTATTATTTATATGTAAATTATGAAGTAGTAGTGAGTGCAACCCAAAAGATCTGAGAGATAATTAGTGTAAGTAAAGTAAGAAATTAATAAAGTATTTAGAGAAGTAAAGAAAGACTATAGTAAAGAGTTAAAAAGTAGATTTTTACGTTTAAAAAAAAGCCTAACCTCCGAGGAGTCGATCCGGGCAAGCGGTTTCTTTTTCTCTCTTCTTTTTTTTATCACGGCGCGACCCAAGATAAAGACGACAGCCGACATCAGCTGTAAAAAATTCAAACAACTGAACACAGGACCGTATTAGCAAGAATATTTAAATGAACACATGAAGCTAGGAGTGGAAGACACAAGTTTAGAAGCCACCGAAGACCCTGAAACGAAACACAAAGTATCGAATAAAGATAAAGACAGCTTGACTATAAAATCTGAAATGGAGGCACTTCAAAAAATATTATTGGAGATGCAACAAGACCTGAAACAAGACATAAAAGCAAGCAGAAAAGAAAGTAGAGAAGACATGAAAGAGCTACAAAAAGAAATAAAAGTAATGAGAGAAAAAATATTACAAAACAAGGAAGACACGAAAGAACTGAAAGAAGAAATACAAAAGTTAAAGGTGGAAACACGAAGAGAGAAGAAGAAATGTGCAAGAAAATTGAAGAACTAGAGGGTAAATTTGAAAGGGCAGAAAAAGTCAAAATCAAACACAACCTAGTAATCACATACAATGATCTAAAAAACGTCGCAAACGAAGAACTTAAAATCCACACGGAAAGAACTATAACAAAAGAATTGGGAATTAATACAACAATTAGGAACGTCAGGCAAATCTCGGACAACAAATACGTGGTAGAAATGATGGACTGGAACGAAAAAATGAAGATACTAAAAAACAAAAACAAACTAAGAGGAAGCGATATATACATAGATAGCTAAATGACAAAACAAGAACGAATAACCCAGAAGAAGATATGAGACGTGGCTAAAGAAGAGAGGATGAAAGATATGAACGTAAACATAAAGATTGGATTCCAAAAACTAACAATTAATGGGAAAGTGATGAAATGGAGCCGCCAAGAGAACAAACTGATACCAAAAATCTAGTGGAAACCGGAGGAAGGGACACACAGATGACGACAACGAAATGGCCAAGGACAAGGGAAGAGAAAGAAAAAACAAAAGCCATCAACAAAAAGGAAAAGAAGAAGAAAAGCAGTAGTAAAAGAATAAAAATTGGGTCGTGGAACGTAAGAACAATGTTAACAGCTGGGATATCGCAAGAAATAGCAAACGAAATGATCAAATACAAACTAGAAATACTGGCGCTGCAAGAGGTGAGGCGGAAATGTGATGGAAGAATAGACAGTAAGAACTTCACGCTATACTACTCTGGAGAAAAAAAAACAGGGAAAAAATGGCACCGCATTCATGGTCAACAACTATGCGAGAAGGAAGATAATCCAATTCAAAGCAGTGGACGGCAGAATAGCATATATAAGAATAGAAAACAAGCAAGCCAACATAACGATAGTCAATGTATATGCGCCCACGGAAGAAACAGAAGAAGACACTAAACAGGAATTCTATGACAAGCTCGAAGAAATTTGCGAGGAAATACCCAGAAACGATATTCTAATTATAATCGGCGACTTTAATGGGAAAATCGGGGAAGAAGAACAAAACCGAGACGTTGCAGGAAAAGAAACAATATACGACTAAACAAACGATAACGGCTAACGAATCTGCAACCTAGCAGCAGCAACAAACACATTTGTAGCAAGCACAACATTCAAACACAAGAGAGAACATTAAATAACATAGATGATACCAGGAAGAATGGATGGAAACCAAATAGACCACAAGCTCATCTCAAAGAAATGGAAGAAAACAATACAAGACGTTAGATCGTACAGAGCAGCCAACGCGGACACAGACCATGTGCTGGTAATAGCAAAGATGAAAGAAATTATAATCCGGAATAACAAAAAGGCAGAAAGAGGAAGGAAATGGAACCTAAAGAAGCTAGATAATGAAAATGCAGGAAAGGAATATAGTTCTGCAATTGAGCACAAACTCGCGGACGAAAAAACAACAACAATAGAAGAAGACTGGAGCAGAATAAAGAACATCATAATAGAAACGACGGAGCAGATAATAGGTCGGGAAAAAAACAAATCGACAAAGCAATGGTTCGACGAAGAGTGCCAGGAGAAAAGCTCAACAAAAAACACAAAAAGGAAGACATGGATAAATACACAAAAAGAAGAAGACCTTCAAGAATATAGATTAGCACAACACGAAGCAAGGAAATACTACAAAAAGAAAAAAAGAAGCTGGCTATACAAGGAACTACAGCAAATAGAAGCACACAGCAAGGACAACAGGAAGTTATACGAATATATGTAACGACAGAACGACAAAAGAAAGCCTGCCACTAAAATCAGGAAACAGGAATGGGAAGAACACTTCACGAAAATATACCAGGAAACATAAACAGATGATGAGGTAGAAATAACCAGCACGGAAGACGAAGAACCACCTAACTACGAAGAACTCACGCAAACGATAAAAAAGCTAAAAGTACACAAAACAGCAGGACCAGATTAAATAAATAACGAACTGATAAAAAAGGGAGGAGCAGTGCTAACCCAGAGAATACATGGCCTAATAAAAAAATATGGAAGGAAGAAAAAATGCCCACGGAATGGAAGAACGGACAAATAGTACCAATATACAAGAACGGAGACACAACGCAATGTGTGAATTACAGACCTATAATGTTACTAAACACAACCTACAAAATACTAACAGAACTGATAAGGAGGTAATAGACTAACACAGCACACGGAATCCAAGATAGGCCTATACCAGAACGGGTTAAGAAGAGGAAAATCGACAATAGACGTCATTCACGTATTGACACAAATCATAGACAAAAGCTAGGAATTCGGAATGGAACTACATATCCTATTTACAGACTTCAAACAAGCGTTTGACAGCGTAAAAAGACAACTAATAAAAGAAATGGAAGAAATTAGAATACCGAACAAGCTGATAAATCTAACAAAAATGACTATGAACAACTCAATAGCAGAGGTTATCACAGGAGACGGCAAAACAAATAAGGTGAGCATAGAAAAAGGAGTAAGACAGGGAAACGGACTATCAACAGTGTTTTTTAACATCGCGCTAGAAGGCATAACAAGTAAAGTATGAAACTACAAATCTTTAATACAAAACGAAACACAAATAATTGGTTACGCAGATGACCTTGCACTGATAGCAACAAGCAACAATAACCTAGACAAAACTATAGTAACAATCATCAAAGGGGCACGTTTAAGAGGATTGACTATCAATGAAAAGAAAACAAAAAGTACATGCATATTGCACGTACGCAAGAAGAGGACCAACAAACACAGATACAAATAGCACAGTACACATTCCAACGGGTAAACAACTACAAATACCTAGGAGTCACAGTAAACGGAAGCAACGACAGAAGTATCGAAATTAGCGAAAGAATAAAGGCAGGAAAAATGGCTTTCTGGAAATACCATAAGTTACTCAAGGACAAAAACCTCAGCACAAGCACGAAAATAAAAATCTACAAAACCAGCATTAGAGTAGTAATAATATACGCAGCAGAGACAATGTGCCTGATCAAGAGAGACGAAGAAAGAATGAGAATACTGGAAAGAAGAATTATAAGAAGAACACTGGGCCCAAAGAAAACACAAGGGCAAGAACACAGACCACTAAAAAATGAAAAAATAAAAACTCTCCTAGAAGAGGAAGACATAGTGAAATTCATAAAAGCACGAAGGCTCAACGGGTATGGCCATATTTAAAAAAACAACGTAAGACTCCATAACGAAGAGAATCACAAACTGGAAACCACCACTCAGTAGACCAAGAGGAAGGCCGAAAATAAGAGAAAGAAAGTAAAGGTGAGAGAAGTAAGTAAAGAGAAAGAAAGAAGGTGAGAGACAGAAAGGAATGGAAGAAAATACTACAAGAAACAAAAACACACACGAAGCTATGAATGGAAAATAGATTACGCGGACTGATCCACCCCAACAAAAGGATCAAAGAGCTCCAGAATGGAGCGGCCAATACTTCACAAGGGATCTATGGCCATATGTATATGTATATGTATTTATATGTATATGTATATGTATATGTATATGTATATGTATATGTATATGTATATGTATATGTATATGTATATGTATATGTATATGTATATGTATATGTATATGTATATGTATATGTATATGTATATGTATATGTATATGTATATGTATATGTATATGTATATGTATATGTATATGTATATGTATATGTATATGTATATGTATATGTATATGTATATGTATATGTATATGTATATGTATATGTATATGTATATGTATATGTATATGTATATGTATATGTATATGTATATGTATATGTATATGTATATGTATATGTATATGTAGAGTTTTCTGTTCCTTGTTTACATATACATATACATATGGATATGTAAACAAGGAACAGAAAACTCTATCTGAAAACAACAACCACGATACGGAATTAGAAGACCTGTGGAATAAAAACAAAATATCAATAGCATTCGTCACAAAAGAAGCACTAAGACCGGATAGGATTGTGAAGAGACAATAGTGAATGACATATTCTATCTTGAAACTTATTGAGGAAAGAAAACAACACAGACACAGAGGCAATGTAAAATACAGGGAACTACACAGAAGACTCCTCTTCTTCTTCTTCTTCCTAGCGTTTGTCCCGCCTGGTGGCAAGGACCGCTGTGAGGATTCGTTGTCTTCATTTCTTTCGGTCTTGAGCCATATCTGGGTGTAGATGTGCAGTCTTCAGGTCATTATGGATCGTATCAACCCACATCTGCCTTGGTCGTTCGTTGGGCCTCTTTCCCGTAACTTCCTGGGTATATGCTGACTTAGCTATTGTGTCTTCCTCGGCACGCAGCACATGGCAAATCAGCGTGAACGGCCTTTCCGCATTTTCGGATGGATCGGCGCCACTCCGAAGCGTTTCCGTATATCAACATTGGTAACATGATCCATTCTAGCGACGCCGGCTGTCCACCTAAGCATCCTTGTCTACATAACGCTTAGTCAACGTTCCACCTCTTTTGTAGTGGGACAACACTTGGTACCATAGAGTGCGACTGGACGGATAACAGTGCGGTAGATCTTGGATTTAAGGTGGTCTATCATCCGGCGGTCGCAGGTGACACCTGTCATCGCACGCCATTTCAACCAAGATGCCTGCGTCCTTGCGCTGATTCGTCAATGATTCTATCATTGTCAGAGACAGTGGATACAAGATATTCTAATTTTGTTACACGATGAAAATCTCACCTTTATTCTTTCGCGATTTAGCTTAAATCCAATTTTGAGCTTTCTCTCTCGACCCTTCCCAGAAGTTCAGTCCTTTCTTCTTCGTTTTGTGAGATTATTGTGGTATTGTCTGCACACCGTAAGTTGTTTATGTTCCTACCGCCAATGACTATTCCGCCTTCCCAGTTCTCCAGAGCTCCTTATACTCGTAGTATAAACTCCCCGTATATGTTGAATAGTGAGGGTGATAGGAAGCATCCCTGCAGAACTCCTCGTCCTATCCTAAAGGATCTTTAGTTTCTTCCCTCGATTTTGATGATTCCTTTGCATGGTGGGGAGGAATTCCTATGTCTAAGAGGGCATTCCATAATTGGTGCCAGTTTACACAGCCAAAGGCTTTGCTGTAGTCGGGGAAACATAGATATGTTAATATATGGAAACGTTTCGGAGTGCCGCAGATCCATCAGAAAATGCGGGAAGGCCGTATACGCTGGTTTGGCCATGTGCTGCGTGCAGAACAAGATACAATAGCTAAGTCAGCATAACCCTGGAAAATTTTGCAAAGCCAACATGTGGGGTTATGCTGACTTAGCTATTGCGTCTTGTTTTGCACGCAGCACATGGCCAAACCAGAGTAAACGGCTTTCCCGCATTTTCTGATGGATCTGCGCCACTCCGAAATGTTTCCATATATCAACATTGATAACATGATCCATTCTAGTGACGCCGCCTGCCCACCTAAGCATGCTTGTCTACATGACGATTCGCCGACGTTCCACCACTTTTGTATTGAGGCAACACTCGGTACAATAGAGTGCGACTGGACGGATAACAGTGCGATAGATCTTGGATTTAAGGTGGTCTATCATCCGGCGGCCGCAGGTGATACCTGTCGTCGCACGCCATTTCAACCAAGATGCCTGCGTCCTTGCATTGAATTCGTCAATGATTCTTCCATTGTCAGAGACAGTGGATCCAAGATATTTGAATTTTGTTACAAGAGGGAGATCCTCTCCATCAACGCTGATGGTCCCAACTTCTCGGGAATCTAAAGTCATATACTACGTCTTCCTTTTACTAAGTCGCAGACCATATTCAGCTAATCGGTCACTCCACATTTGGGTTTGGTGCTGGAGTTCAAGTTTGCTGTTTGCAGCTAACATGACATCAACAGCATACAGAAGCGTCCATGGGATTGGCTTGTGCCGGTCTGATGTGACAGTATCCCAGAGGCGAGAAGTCAGAGCGCTGTTGGATCCCTACCATGATTTTGAAATCATTGGTTGCTAGTAAATTGTTTACACAGAAGAGTCCTAAGAGCAATTACGGTGGCTACAGCAAATACGTCGAAATCAAGATCATACAAGAAAAAATCGACAGCTTTATAAGAACTTTATAAATACAATACCTTATATACCTTCATAAGAAAATAAAGGGAGCATCAGGAAGATATGAAAGACGGGGTCCAGGAATAATCCTGGACTCGAATGACAACATCATTACCGAGACTGACAAAAACTCACAAGGTTGAAGCAGTACATGGAAGAACTTTTCGGAGACGAAAACATCGATAATATGCTCGTAGAGGTTGGCGAGGAAGGGCCTATCATCATTCAGGAGGAAGAAGAATCAGTTATCAAACGACTAAAAAACAACAAATCCCCTGGGCCAGACCAGATACATGAAGAAGTCCTCAAACTATCGGACCCAGAACAGATAAAACTGCCGACCAACCTCTTCAACAAAATTTACGCAGGCGGTCAAATGCCAAATGACTGGCTAATGTCGACATTCATTCCGCTTCCCAAAAAGGCGAACGCAACTAAATGCTCCCACCACAGAATAATCAGCTTGATGAGTATGATATGATATCCTAGAAGCTTTACTTAATGTCATTCAAGCACGCGTATATAGAAAACTCGACGAGAAAATGAGCAACACACAGTTTGGTTTCAGGAAGGGACTTGGCACCCAAGTGACAATATTCTCCATACAGGTCCCGATTCAACGAACACGTGACGTCAACGTAGACGCTGTTGTATGCTTCATAGATTTCGGGCCTTTGATCCAACATAGTAAACTCATCTCAATCCTATGTGAATCAGGAATTGATGACAGAGACACAAATATAATATCAAAGCTATTCTTGCTACAAAAATCCATTGTTCGGGAGAAATTCGGGTGGTTTCGGGTTAAAAACGACACATTTTTTTCAGCGGAAGATTTTAACATAAGGAGAGTAGTGCGTCATGGTTGTATACTGTTGCTCCTCCTATTACACGTCTACTCAGAACATCTATTTAAAGCGGCATTGGACAACATGTAGTATCAAGTTGAAATAAACGGAGAAATAATAAATAACCTAAAATATGCTAATGATATTGTCCTTATAGCAGATACTGATGAAGGACTTCACAGACTTATAGACCGTGTAGAGATTGCATGCAACAGATATAGTATGAAGATGAACTGTAAGAAGACACACATGTTAATTATTAGTAAAAACGTCATCGGCAACCTACAGTTTACCGCGAAAAATATAGCTTTAACAATAGCCGAGACAGTTACATACCTAGGCTGCACCTTGATTAAGGACTGGGATCACTCTCGGGAAACAAGATGCCGAATCGAAAAAGCAAGAGGTTCATTTAACAAGATGCGTAACATATCTCTCAACCTATGTGCAACCTATCTCTCAACATCCATACGACACCATGAATTTTAAAATGCTATGTACTATCGTCCCTCCTATATAATGCAAAAACTTCGACCCTTACCGATACCTCATGTAGGCGACATGTGGTGCTATCGCCGAGTACTCATACGCCCATGGATACACCACGTATCAAAAGACACAGTACTGCAACGCATCTGTGGACAACTGGAATATCTACCAATCGTCAAACGCAGAAAATTGAAATACTTCGGACATATCATGCGAGGTGAAAAATACCACCTTCTTCCACTCATCCTACAGGGGAAAATCGAAAGTCAGCAGAACGCAGACGAATTTTGGGCTGCGAAATTTACGAACATGGACCGGAATGACATCTATAGCTCTATTCAGAGCGGCAGAGAATAGAGTGATTTGGACCATCGTGATAGCCAACATCCACAGAGTATAGGCACTTTAAGAAGAAAAAAGCTTGACAACTTTGAAAGCTTGACAACTTGAAAGAGGCAACTTTCAAATTAACAAGAAATCGTTTGAAAAAAATCGTTTCAAAATTTCTTCAATTTTAAGAAATGTAAGTCGTGATTTATCGTTCAATCAGCTTTCATTTCTAGAAATTCTTCTCGTACTTCTTCTTATAATTATAAGTCATCGACAATAAATAGATTTCTGATCATGTGTCATATTGGTGACTCTGAATTAATGTCTTGATAGTATCAGCAAAATTCGTCTTCTAGCAATTTCAAATGAGTTTCCATGAGTGCCAATGAGTTTCAGCTCTCAAATCTTCGTCCAGTTTGTTATTTTTAATTGCTTCAAATAGCCGAGAAAAAAAATATTAGAAAACACCTTTTCATTCCAAAGTTAAAGCTTCAATATGAACCCCTGCATTTGATCATAGTTACTTATTAAAGTGCTGTTTCTGCCCAGAAGTTTAACTGACTCAAGGCATCAAATATATCGGTCAAATAGTCCCAACCGCCTTTGAAATTTTGTATCGTTGAACATTTCCAAATCGTTTTTTTTTTCTTTGAATTCGAGAAAGAGTATAACCTCCTCTTTCAATTCATAAAGCCGAGTCAACATGTTGCCCTTAAGCAACCAGGGAAGTACCCTGGTTGTTGGATCAACCAGGGCAACATGTTGGCTCGCCTTTATGAATTGAAACAGGAGGTTAGGAGCTGTTTGGAATAGATTTGTCATCGAAATCGAGATCCTGGCAAAGTAATGTAGATAACCGAGTCGACTGTTCAAAGCGCTGCTCTTTAAGTAGATTACGATCTTTAAAGCCGAGTCCAGGGTCTGGGGTAATTGATGTAGTAAAGTTTTGAAAGCTAAAGATTCTCGATTAGTAGCACAATGAGTACTAACAATGATTCCTATCGCAGAGTTTTTTAGCTAAGCACGATTTACACCTATCATTGCAGGGGCGTCATCTGTGCAAAGTCCAATGAGTTTATTCTAATCCAATTCAGATATCAGATATTGAATTAAATATATATATATCTCCAGATGTAGTGCCTGCTCTCAAAGACTTGGAGTACAAACTCACTTCTGCAATGTCATCTCCGCTAATGTAACTCTCTCTCTTTAGTCGTTTTCTTCATGGCTAAAGTATCGTGATTTCATGCTGGCGTTTTATTATGTCATAGCGGAGTTAGCGATCTTCCTCCATTTACCCCTGTATGCCGCCGTTCTTATGTTTTCTTGTAGTGGTGTCCCCATGATCTCTTGCACCTGGTCGATCCAGCATTTTGTAGGTCATGGAGAGTTTTGTGAAGAAAATATTTCTTTGTTTTGGGTGGGGTTTTATAGATATGCGCCTCTAAAATTTGCCACGTTACGCCATTCTAAAACTGACACACAAGGGTTCCTAAACTTCACATTTCGCATGCTCTCTTAAAGATAGTCATTTCTAGTCCCTCCTGATTTCAATATAATATTTATGTTTGATTTTGCATATTTCGGATTTTTCTTTTCTTTTGTGGAGTTGCATATTTCATCTAATGCCTCTTTAATATTTTTAGCCGCATTTTAACGCTAAAACTGCATCGGCACTGGCAGACCACCTTGCATCTGACACTATCTTTAATGTAAAATATCCTTTATCTAATTTATTGCATAACTTAAATAATTTTATTTTGGTAATGTAATTTGAAGAAGATTTGAAGATTCAAAATCGATGCGATTTAATGAAGAATTGTATAGTGTACAATCCGCCCAAGTTGCATACCTTCAATCTTCCCTTGGATGACCAGCTTTTTGAGATTGTCACCCGTTCTACGACTGACGTTTGCTAAATATTTAAGTATTCGTCGATTGATAACGGTTAATAGTCTTGTGTCAATGTCGAGTTCTTTTAGTATGGATACATTATAGTTTTATGTGCTGTCCAAGGGATCCTTATTAGCCTTCACGTGCTCATTTCGAAAAGTCTATTTTCTGCCGCTCTACTGCTTTCAGTGTCCATGCTTCGGCTCCGCATAGTGTAATTGGAAATACCAGTGTATTGATGAGCCTTCGTTTTGTTTCTTTCGTGATGTGGTCATCTTTCCATACTTTGGTTAGTTTCATCATTGCTGTTTTTGCAAGAGTTATGCATCTTTTAATTTCTGTGGATCTGTGTATGCTGGATGCCGTCACTATTTATGCAGGAGCCACTTCTTCTTGTTTCGAATAGGCCTACTTTGGACCACGCTTGTTCAATTGTTGGTATTTGATCTTCGCCCTGTATTGTCTGTTCTCTCTTCTGTCCTGTTCTTCCTTCTGTACCTTTCCTTCGGAGTTTTTTTCCTGAAATCCACGGACTTCCTTCAGGTTGTGTCTCACAGGCGGTCTGTTTTGGAGATCTGTTTTTCCCAGTTCTTTAATATCCTTCTCGGTTTCTGTCAACCAAGTAATATGAACCTTCTTGTTTTACCAGAAGGTGAACAGATGGTTAATTAGTCGGTTTGGAGGCAATCTTGCAACGTGGCCATACAAAGCCTTCTTTTTCTTGCACAGACAGAGAGCCTCTCTATATGTTCACAGAGCTCAGAGTTATGTTGTCTTCGGAATTCCCAGCTTCTTTTATGGGGCCTAGAATCTTCCTGAGGATTCTCCTCTCTCTGATTTCAAATTTCTCTACCAGTCCTCTTCGGTTCAAGGAAAGACACTCCATGGCATACGTTTTCTACGTTCATTATATTGGTTGGATTTTCCTTCCTGTTACCACTACAGCTTTGTTTCTTGGCGATTTAGCTTACGTCCGAATTTTGAGCTTTCTCTCTCGACTCTTCCCAGAAGTTTTTTATTCTTCGTTTTGTGCGATGATTGTGGTATCGTCGGCAAACCGTAAGTTGTTCATTTTCTTATCGCCAATGACTATGCCGCCTTCCCAGTTCTCCAGAGCTCCTCTTACTAAAAACTCACCGTATATGTTGAATACTAGGGCAGATATCACGCATCCCTGCCGAACTCCTCGCCCTATCCTAAAGGGTCTTTAGTTTCTTCCCTCGGTCTTGATGATTCCTTTGCTGTTGTCACGACAAGGTGGGGAGAATTCTCTGGCTTTTTCAATAATTTGCCGTACATTCATGATCTGCTCTCGCGTGCCTTTACCAGCCACAAATCCAGCTTGTTGCTTTGGAATTTCTCGGTCTAAGAAGCTTAGAATAAATTTTGAGCTTGACCTTGCTTAGGTGGGAGATTAATGCGATAGTTCTGTAATTGGTGCATTTCTGGCTTGATCCTCTTTTGTTTGCTACCTCAGTCGAGTTCTGGTAGAATTTTGACATTATTGAAGCTGAATCTCCATCTTTAGTTTGCAAGAATATAGTCTATTTGATTTCTGCAGCGCCCGGCTGGAGAAATCCACATATATCGGCACCTTTGGTGCTGCGCTGCAGAAAAATGCAGTTAAAACTAACTTTAACAAAAGCATAAACTATAAACCAGCACAAATATAACCAGCATAAACTATTAATTGGATTTATCACAAATAATGGCAAAAATGGCGATAATTTTACTTTAATTAATTTTTTGTAACTTTATATCTGCTGCAATATCATCGATTCTACGCTTGACTGCGTTATTCGAAAGAAAAATCGACTTCATTTTTTGCTCCGCATCTTCTCCTAAAATTATCTGCGTGGCTTTTAGGACACATGATTTGATTAATTTCTCACCGATAGTATGAGTTTTCGTCTGCTTTTCTATCTTAAGAGCTATTTCAAATGAAGCTTTGAGATGCTGTGATGCACCTATGTGATAACTTCCCGATTTATACAATCTCATCCGCCTAAGTTATTCTGCTTTAGCGAAAAAAACTCTTCCGTCTTTTCAAATGACATTAGGAAGATGCTGCCTCAAATGCCTTTCAAGACGATTCGGCCGCATGCTATCATTACTTAAAACTTTAATACATATCACACACTGAGGAAATTAGCTCGTCTTTTTCTATGAAGGTAAATTCAAACTTAATGTAGTCTGCTGAACATTTTCTTTTTTTCGCTGCCATTTTGCGCCTATAACAATAAAATACCTATGTATACATGCCCATTACCTACCTATATGTAACTGTATATCAGCCGTCGAGAGTTTTAATATTACTGTAGGCATAAACAATAAAAATGTCTTTATTGTAAATAAGTAGTTCGCGTTATGTCGCCGCGTCGGGTTGATCGTGATGTTTTAAGAATGCAAACTCCCGTTTACCGATCTATAACCGCATGTCAATCCAACTATAAATTTATTAAAATAAATAGAAATGAAGTCTGAAGTTTGTTAGAATAAACACAAACTTAGTTAACAGTCATATGCAGTGATTTCACACACTACCATTAGATTTCTCAACAAACATTTGAAATAAAACATAGATTTGTTAGTGACCCGTCCGGCAGGTAGGCAGTTGTTTTCTAAGTGATGAATAGAAATGTTAAGCGCGACGGGGAAGAACGCGGGATGTTTATGTTGCGTTGTGAATTGTCGAAACTTGTAGGTTATTCCAGACTGCGATTGACGACGTTGCGTTTTGAAGCAGTGACCGAAAAGATCAAAGAATCTGATATTGTTATTATTAATATATGCATTAAATTATTTTTTTAATGCAAACGTATATAGCCTCCCTTGATATCTCTCTACGCCCCCCTGGTTGGGAACTCCTGTTCTAGAGAATAGCACTATGTTAAGATCTATTGCACTTGATTATGATATTTAATAAAGAAAGTTGAAGCAGAAGTTTTACGACGTATTTATCCTCTGGCGAAACGAGTAGAAATGAAATGAAATTTAACTAGATTTAGTCTAGATTTTTTATCTTCTGTTTTTTATCTTATATATGTTCCATGTAATTTTAATGCTGCAATTTATTCTGTACGTGTCTCTCGAATACTATCCATTCATAATTTACTAGGTTTACTTTTCAAGTTTAACACTTTATCAACGTGTACAGGAAAGATAACAAATTACATTAAGCTTGTACCCAACGAAAGAGCTTATTACATAATACAAAGATCTATACATTTACAAATAAATCTACGTAAAAAGAAAAGGAAAGAGCAAAAAAGAAACATTTTAAATTCAAATTTAAAATATTTTTCACTCCCAATAAAATAAAAAAATAGATAAACACAACACCGAAAGAAACACAGTAATTGTGGAAGCATTACATTACAATAAAAGATTAATTCATGCATATATAGATATAAGACGGCTTGCTCATGAGCAAGCCGTGGCGCGCTGGCCACATACAGCGCCTTTGATGGTCTCCATCCGCTAATATATAATTGCAAATATTTAATTTTCAGTGAAATTATACACCAGTGCCGTGCTATCAATGTATGGGGCAGCCTAGCATTCTTAAAGCTAGGTACACAAGGTATAGAAAACTAGCGTATAATCCTGCTATAGTTTGAAAATAGCTGTGTGACCGCTTCGTATAGTGCAACTATTCAAATATATGCTATAGTCAAACTATAGCTGGACTATATGCTAGTTTTCTATACCGTATGTATAGAAAAAAGTATAGTACGAGCCGTTGAAACACTTGAACTCAAGGAAATTCACGAAGGAACTCGCTCCACTCGATCTTTCTATGGCGGCTTTGCAGTTCCAACTCGGTTAATCTTTCAAATACTAATTCTTCCACCTTTGATCCAATCTCAAACATGCTTTCAATTTCGTCATATCTCCGCAACCGCAACTCTGATTGATCTTTTTCCTTTCACTCCTCCATTTAGTTACCTTATGCGCGACCCTATCTTCCATCATTACAACCCTCAGTACTTCTTTCACAATACTTTCATTACCGATACCATACACTCTCTTTACTTATTACCGATACAATACACTTAAGCTTAATCATCCAAAAGAAAAATTTAATATCTAAATTACAACTATTTAGCCTGGACAGTTTTTGAAGTAAAACTTCTTTAGGCAAAACTTTGGAGTAATTCTGATCTTTTTTCAATCAGAAATAAAGTTAGATAAAGTCATATGTACAAAAAAGTTGCTCTTTAACAGTTTCAATTAGAGACAGGACCTCTAGTCCAGGCCTCGGTACATTGGTCTTCATTTTATAAGGTCTGCATTTATTAATTACTAGTAATTAAAAAAATATATTGAAAGACAATAAAAACTAAAAAAAATAAGTTGGTTCCTTATCCAAAGACATTACAAATTTATATATACATTGTACCACCCACAATGAATGATCTCATTTCGAATTCCAACATTCCTACATTCCTTCCAACAAATCTACAAAAATCCCATATCCATGCCCATTGGCATGGGAGTAATAAGCCCATAGGCCTAAAAGCGTATTATGTTTACCAGGCTTGATCTGCCTGTCTACTACATGCCACTATTCCATAGACACGTGTGAATACGTGTGAAAATATATCGTTTAACAAGCAGTATATATTGTCTGCTTCTATGAGAAAATACAACAATATTGTTGTGTCTGGGTCAGGGATCGGCAACATATATATATTTTAAGTTTATTAAAGAAACAAATTAAAATTTGATTATAGGTTCTGCAAACTTGATTATCTGCAAAGACATTCATGATAGAAAACTCAAAATGACGGAGAATGACATCACAACAATTTTCTGATTTTAAAACATCGCCCGTATTTTCTTTAGCAAGTAAGGAGTGGTGTGACATTTAGGATACCGCATAAGGTGGATTAGTAAGACGATATGTACCCTTGCAGGATATTCATGAAAAATCTCTTACTTTGATTCCGCTCAAAAGACACACGCGTGGGGAAGACAATAATTCCTCTATACAAATAAACTAATATCTACAGATGGTGAAAAAAGTCTGACTGGTAAAAATAACACATTAAAACATTTTCGTTGTCAAAGGGCTTCGAATTCGCGGAGTTAAACTATGATGGCTGGTTACAAAAATTCTATTTTGATAATGATACGACAGCTCTTAACAATCTCAATAGGAAGTTGCTAGGACAAGGCCCCTACTGCACATTCACCTTTAAAATTTTTACTTTCTTCAAAGCCAATTATATATATTTTTTCAACATAATTCGTTTTTATAGTTCCTTTATTATTAACAAGGAACCCTTTGCTCTCGCTTACTAAATTATATATTTCTGTATTTTTTGTTTGTTTATTATATTATATACAATACCATAGACAATTTATATCTGATTGTTAGTATCAAAATTAGTTAGTTAGTATCAACAACGGTTGATGGCCCTTTGTTAACATTTAAATGTTTAGAAAACATCTTCTTTTGTTTTTTATAAACATAATTTTAATCAATGACTAAAATATATATTATCGGAATGTTTTTTTTTTTCAGCGAAACCTTTTCCCAAATTATATTGATGTCTCCATATTTTCATTTTTATTTCTACAAGAAGTTATTTGCACCATTTATCAACTAACCAATTTTCAATTAAATTCCAGCGGGTGCGGAATTCCGGATTTACAGTTTGTGACAGTAATTGCTCTCTGTCAAACGACATCTGTATGTAAATGTTAGAAAAGCCGAATACAGATATTTTACTGGACAACCCAATAAACAACATAACCCAATAAACTTACTTTTATCCAAACTTACACAATCAATATCAATTGTACTAAATTCGGAAACAATACCTTTAAATTCACAAAGAAATCAATAGTAAACTACATGTATAACAAAATAAAGTAATAGTTTAGATCAGGGCTTCTTAAACTTTTTTCATTCGCGACCCCATTTACGATTGTGATTTTTTTCGCGACCCATTTTTTTTATCGTGACCTATTGATCAGGTAACAATATAATTTTAGAATTTGTTTAGAAACATACAAAAATTAAAAATTGCACAGAAAGTTGTAAAAATGTATTTATTACAGTTTCCAAAATTATATACCTATTTTTCATGAAAGCAGCATTTTTTTAAATAATGATATATATTCCGAGTCTTAGTCCTATCGAATATATTCCAGCGCAACCGTTAAGTGTTTAAATATATATAAATTTAAGGAAAATTAGTTTTTATTGAGACGGATGTGCTTGTTTTTTACTGCATAAAACAAACTAAATCTTGGTGTAATATTTGACACTGCTGGACGTAAAATCTCTTCAACATTTTTTAGCGATGAACGATATTGGGATTTGATGTATGTTAAAGCTGAAAAAGTAATTTCACATAAATATAACACCACATATTAAATAAAAGGCAGAAAAAGGCATTAAAAAAGACAGAAGAATATTTAATGCCATATCAGAGATTGTGGGAAATTCAGTTCTAGCTCCGATCCAGAATTAGGATCTAGTTTTAGGTTTGAGTCACTCGATAGCTCAGCAAATTCTACTTGCGCATTTTATGGCAGGTGATTAATCTCTTCACTACCAATCAAAAATGGTTTTTGAATCCATGATAACTTTTTAAAACCAATATTGGATGTAAAATATTTACGAAACTGTATTTCTAGCGCTTTTAAGTGACCTATAATAATTTTTGCGATAAAAGTTTTGCAATTATTTTTCTCGGATATAAAATTGTCGATACTGGAAAACATTTCTAACGAATTCTTTTTTACCCTACTTTTCCAAATGTTGATCTTCTTAATAAAACTTTCAATTTTATCATTCGAAGTAAATATATTACTATTTTTTTCCTTGAAGAGACAAGTTTAGATCGTTTAATTTCTCAAAAATATCTGATAGATAAAACAGCTTGGATAGCCACAGCTCATTTTCAAAAAAAGTAGCAAGATAACATTTTTGTACGGTTAAAAATATTTCGATTTCGTCCTTTAATAACAATAATCTTCTTATATTTTGACCTCTTGATATCCATCTTATTTCTGCATGTAATAATAAATTTGTAGAGTGGGAATCGGTATCCTTACAGAAATTTGAAAATAAGCGGCTGTTAAGAGCATTGCTCCTAATAAAATTTATAAACTTAATATCATCCTAAAGCATCGTTCAATTCTGGTGCTATTTTTTGCTGCGAGGGCCTCCTGATGAATAAGGCAGTGAGTAAAAGTTATATTATCATAATAAGCTGCTTGAAAAAAATGATTTAAAACCAATATTTAGGCCCGTTATCGCTTTTGCACCATCCGTGCATACTCCGCAGCAATTTTTCCATTCTAACCCTTCAGCTTTTAAAAATTCGTCAACTTTACAATATAATATATTATGTCTCCCTTTAGTATGGTCTTTCAAAGGAAGACAAAATAACGATTCTTCCTCGACGTTTTCTTTATAAACATACCTGACATATACCAACTGAACTGTCCAACTGAATTGAAATTTTTTGGGCTTTCTTTAGTTTACACTAATTGTGATAAGTTGCACTAATTGATCCTTGTTAATTTCAGAAATTCTATTAGCAATAGTGTCGTTTAAGATCAAACGAATAGGTTCTTTTACCATTACAATTTTTAAATGTAAAGCCAAATTGAAGAAAAATATTTTTTTTCTTTTTCGCACATTAGATCCCTGTTTGTCAATAATAAAACCTGCTTGTGAAGACTTTGTGGCATTGTCTTCTGCAACATTACCTTTCTTACTTAAGTTCAGTCATTTATCCATTACCCAAAAATGAATTTGAACCCCCAAACCTCTAACCAAAGTGGATGTGTTCTTGTTGTTACATTAAAAGAAAAAAATCGGTAAATGTGCAAATATACCGGCAAATTTACCGGTATGTTTAAATCTGAGCTTAATAGTATATCTAGATTTACCTGCAAATGTACACATTTTCCAATGTACATTTGTAAAAGTTAAAAATATTAAACATAAAAAAATACACTTGTGTATTAAGGATCAAATACACTCTGCAAAAAATTATCGCATCGCCTACGTTCTTCCTATTAGAACATTTGTTTATTGTGATGACATATCTGTTTCTATGAATAATAAACATAACAATACAACACAACGAATATTCCTAAGAATTTCTTGAATTTGTGGTAAGAGTAATTTTATATATATATATATATATATATATATATATATATATATATATATATATAATTTAAATAGTTATTTGAACTTTGAATAAATGAACGTTGAAACTCCTGCTCGCAATTTTAGAAATTTAACAACAGACGAAATCGTTCGTGTCGTGTCCTAAGTTGACGATGGTCGAAATCAAAGATATGTAGCTGCAGCATTGGGAATTCAGGAGTCCACGGTTTTAAGAATAATAAGAAGATTCAGAGAAACTGGGGAATACACGCGAAAAGCAGGACTTGGTCGTAAGAGGGCAACAACAGCAAGAGATGACCGATTTATACGTTTAAATGCAATGCGTATCACACATTGTACATCAAGGCTGTTACATGCTGAACTGTACAATGCTCGCAAATTAGTAGTCAGACAACTAGGAATCGACTCTGAGATGTAGGAATACGTGCGATAGTGCCAGCAAAGGGCCCCATACTAACTAGAGAACAACGAGTGGCAAGGCTCACATTTACTCACATACATGCAGGAATTTCAATGACTGGGCAAACTGCTACTTTAAAACTACTAGAAATTTCATAAAAATAACCATTTAAATGATTAAAAAAAATTATATAAAATTACTCTTACCACAAATTCAAGAAAATCTTAGGAATATTCGTTGTGTTGTATTGTAATGTTTATTATTATTGTTATTTACATGTTTTGTTTACGGATGAATTTAGATTCTGTTTGTACTCTTCAGGTAAACGTATACCCGTGTATAGAAGAGACGATGAACGCTACAGCCAGTGCAATTTTAGAAACATAACAAATTTTGGTGGAGGGGTGGAGGGTGGTGGTTGGCATTTCTTCAGAGGCTCGCACAGAATTGGTGGTCATAGATAATGATTCTAAAACTGCTGATCGGTATATACGGGATGTCCTAGAAGCACATGCAGTACCATATGCTCCATTCATCGGTCACTATTTCGTGCTAATGCTTATAGTGCAAGAGTACACCAATGATGTAGGTTATGTTAAACATCATTGAACATGTCTGGGATCGCATCGGTTGGAATCTACGAACCAATCGCTTACCATTAACTAACCTAAATGATTTATGAAACGCAGTTATTGAAGAATGGAACGCAATAGATAAAGACTATATTAGAATTGTTTTCAGTCACTTCCAAGGAGAATGCAAGCTGTTTTGAAAAGTAGAGGAGACAATAGCCACTTTTAATTGAATTATAATTAATGTTATCTACGACTACTATTGTAATTGCCCAATATTGTACAGTTCGTGGATTATGTAAATACGAGAACAGCATAAAACACACGTATGTAACAGTCAGCGATTAATGTTATTTAATGATTCAATAACACACTAGTGCGTTTGTTTTACGATCCGTTGATTGGTTGAGAGCTGCTACTATCGTTCAATATAGGCAACCCAAAGCATTCCGTTATTTGTCAAACAATTATTAAACGTCAAAATAATCTAACATAAACACTATATTTTTTTTCAATAGACCTTTTTACGGTTAAGCGCATGCGCATCCGCCAAGTTTGAAAGGCGGGAATCTGAAAGTTTCGGGCAAATATTATGGTTATACGTCAAAAAGTTGGAGCAATTTTTGACGTATAACATGGCGGAAATTGACACATGCGCACTAAAAATTTCATTTACTATGAAAAAGCCGATTAAAACAATTTCAATTAAAATAATGTCCAGTGAAAGTGAAAAAGAAAATAGAACGAGGCCCGAAATTGTTGAAAACACGAAACAAGCTGCCCATAATTTGCTACCGATTAAATCTCCGGATCGACAAGAGGATGCATATAGAAAATTTATGGACTGGAGAATGAAGCATAAAGTTGAATCGTTTTCAGAAAATGTTGTATTATCATACTTTGATGAATTATCTTAAACAACGAAACCATCTTCACTTTGAATGTGTTATTTAATGGTTCGGACAACAATTAATATAAAGCAGGACATCGACATTTCAAAACATTCAAAGTTAATATCTTTACTAAGGAGAAAATCTGACAGATTTAAAAGCAAGAAATCAAAAAATTTCAACAATCAAGAAATTAACAGTTTCCTCAATAATTCGCCGGATAACAAATATTTATGGATGACAGTATTCATTACTTTTTTTTCTTATAATGCTCTCTAATGGGCATGACTACATATTTTTTTATATAATTTTAAGTTATTCTTATCATTGGCATTAGTTTGGCATTAGGCATTCATTTCAGAAAACAAGAACTACGAAATATCAAACCCTGCCATATAGAAGACACCGGAACATCTCTGATCGTTAAAATTCCTGATTCTAAAACAAAAACTCAAAGATCTTTTGTGGTACCTAAATAATTTTACCAAATCTGCAAAAAATATATTAACCTACGCCCACAAAAAATGGACAATGCCCAGCCTTTTTTTCAAAATTATCAAAATGAGAAATGCACTAAGCAATGTGTTGGAATAAATAAAATTGGCCCTATTCCTAAACAAATCGCTAATTATCTTCATTTGCCGGAAGCAAATCTTTATACAGGACATTGTTTCAGACGCTCGTCAGCCACTATTCTTGTGAATTCCGGTAGTGATTTATTGTCACTAAAAGGGCATGGTTGCTGGCGTTCGTCTGCAGAAGCAGAGGGCTATATAGACTGCTCCATAAAAAATCAAAATGATATTGCTACAAAAATTTCTACTGCGATAAACAATAATTTTGCTTCCACAAATCCAAGTACATCATGGAATACGACTTCAAGTACTCATTCGACTAATATCTCAAATTATGTCGATAATAATCCAACATTAATATTTAACAATTGTTCCGTTACTATAAATTATAATCAAGAAAATAAAATAAAAAATTATAAACATATCTTAAGATCTTATCATCTTATCAAGAATCTTAAGATCTTATCATTTTTATTATATTGTAGTTTATTCTTGGGAAAAGGAATTTATTTTAATAAAACAAGTGATGATATTTTGCCAACGTTTCGGTCTTTTTGATTCTGACCTTCTTTAGGGCTTATATCTATTTAGTAAGTATTTATGAAATTAAACATAAAAAATATAAATTATTAAGATTAAATTCTGAACATGTTAACTTTTAAATAAATAACAAATCCGACCAACTTTATTTCAATTGACATTGACATTCCGTACATTGTGTTGCTTATATCGATGAATAACTATATCATTTACATCAAACATATTTTTCTTATTAAATAGAAACAAATTAGTGTGGTCGTAGATAAGGTATAGTACATAATTCGAGTTGTAAGGCAATTACGTACTCGCGGAATTAACTGCTCCCAGCTGCGCGGGCCGCGCATAACTGTTCCACTCTTACGTAATATGCTTCTTACAACTCTCATTACGTAATATACTATTAGGCATCTGTATTTGTAGGGTTAGTGTTTACTTTCTGTCTACATGGTGTTGTAGCTTTATTATTTATTTTGTAAAGTTAAATTGCCCTTCATAATATCTTATATTATACCATAATGTACAACTAAAAATCAAAATATAAATATTACAAATTCAAAAGGCAAAAAGTTAGTGATGCGATAATTATTTTGCGGAGTGTATAATTGAAAAAACTTACACTATTATTGTTTCATTATATTTATTTTATATAAGCACTAGTTCATAATAATATTATTTGAAAGGATTTTATATTATTTATGGTTTTTTATTTCTAGTTATTATTGTCATCTAACTCACAAAACCACACAAAAACACAAATTAAAAAAACTATCTAAAGAAGATTGAATGCTTGTATCCATGCTGGAGGAAGTCATTTTTGGTTAAATTTTTGAAAACATTTTTGGTTTAAACGAATGTTTACGTAAACGAACAGTTATTGTAGATTGGGCAACTTTACTTGTACTTTTTGATAATAAAATATTGTTTCTATCGCAATTTTTTTCACCCTGTAATATAAATTACAAGTTTCACTGTCTATATATATTTATATATAGACAGCGAAACTTGTCTAAGACGGAACCTCAAGGGACTGGGAAATATTTCCGTCTTGCACGGGTTTATTCATTTTTTTTCTTTATTCTCAATGTTTAATGTATAGACATGTAGTGTAGAGTACCAGTTGTGATGAAATTAATGAAAATTTCTTTAAAAATGAGGCATAATAACTGTTGTGTCGCAAATTTTAAAAATACAGGCAGATATAGCAGCTCAATTCAAATCTATTTAAAATGTATTATTTATTAAATTTTTGTTGAAAAGGGCAAAATGTTCGTTTAAATAAATGTACTATTGCTAAAAATGACAGACTTTTGATTTTTTTAATGAAAATAGAAACTGGACTAACATGTTCAACATTAAATGTTTTATTTATTGTTCACAGAACAACAATTTCTTACAAAATCACTCAATTTTTATTCAAAGTACACTATTACGCGAATTATTATTGATTGTACAGAATTTAAAATAGAAGTTCCATCCACTGTTGATAATCGCATTTATTGTTATTACTACTATAAAAAGCTTCACTGCGAAAGTATTTATAATTATAATAATAATAATAATTTATTTATTTTTGTCTCAGACAGAACGATCAGTATAAAGCAAAGTAAAAAAAATATTTAACAGAAAGAGAAAAATACATTCTGATGCAGAGGAAAAAATTAGATGTAATTCAGATGTGTGCTCAGGCACACCTTGTTCTTCCATTACACCTCGGTATATCAAATTAATAAAGATATATAATATAATTATTAAAGATATATAAATATAATTATATAAATATAATATCAATTATCGACATAGCTAAATAAAATAGTAAAAGTACAGTTGGAATAACATAAGAACATGAAGGCAGGACGATTTTGTATAGCAGTTAACATCTCGGGAGTACACGGGAATACAGGTACTGGGGAACATTGTTTATTATATAAAACTGCGAAAATATATTTTTTTAACTTAGATTTCGAATCTAAGTCGTTGCAGAAGAATGGAAGATTGATAAAAAGATTGACAATTGTATAATGAAGTGATCTGGCAAATAAACTCGATATATGATCAGGTGGTGATAAGCGGCCAAGATTTCTTGAATTAAGGGTATGAACGTCACATCTATATGAAAGTTTTTCGAACAGATAAGCAGGTATTTTATATTTGATAATATTATAAAATAAGGAATAACTCTGCATTATGCGACGGTTATCCATATTTAACCAGTTTAAATTGACAGTTTGTGGATTCTTTTATCGAATTTGCTTAGCTCAAAAATAACCCGTATGCATGAGTTTTGAATCCGTTGAATACGAATTTTTGTCCTTTGGTCTAGGCATGGATGTAGTAACGGAGAACAATAAGAAAATACTGTCATTTCATACAGCGAAATTTTTATTTTTTGAGATAATTATTATTGGAGTTAATCCTGGAGGTTTCGTTTGTTTAAAACCTAAGGTGAAAGCACCGAAGGTGAAAGCAAGAGATTCACAACTAACTACATATAAGATATTATTGGGGGATTATTATATTATATAGGGATTATTATATTATATTGAAGTTATTAGATAAATTGGAAGTAGGTGATATTGTTTTAGCTGATAAAAGGTTCCCAGAAATAAAAGCAACAATTGATCAAAGTGGAAAAAATATTATGATAGTAATGCCACCATTTTTACAAAAACAAACGTTTTTCCACTGAAGCAACTTCGTCATCGTGTAGCCAGAGTAAGGATCCACGTTGAGAGAATTATGCAACAACGGTTACGTATTCATTCGATTTTGTATAAAATTCCGAAGAATTTATTTCATTGCCCCGATTACATTTTACACATTTGTTGCGTGTTGGCCAACTACAGCCTACTATAATTTCAACTCAAGAAGAAATTGAGGAGTTTTTTTGCACCATAATACTTTATTAAATCTTAATTTGTTTCACCATATAAGCCCCATTCAAATGGTCTTTACAGTGCTGTAATTGTAAAGGAACACACGCTTTCCACACTAGAATTAGCGAGAATTAGCTAAATACTTCTCCAGACTTTTGAATTGCCCAGAACCAAGGAAAAGATTCCCAAAGAAACAATCAGACCACACTTCAGAAGAATCACTATCACCAACTCAATACGCAATCCACTCCCAAATCAAAAGACTCAAAAACAATAAAGCCTCAGGTGAAGACGGCATGAAATTGCAGAACTACTTAAAACCCTCGGACCCAATGCACTCAGAGAAATTACACATATCATTCATGAAATATGGCAAACGGAAAAAATACCCGATGACTGGAAAACAGCACTTATCCACCCACTACACAAAAAAGGAGATAAATCAGATGTAAACGGCTACAGATTTCCCTCCTTCCCGTCGCCTACAAAATTTTCTCAGGATGTCTCTTGACACGAACACAAGAACAGCTCGAACCAAAGTTATCAGAGTTTCAAGCAGGATTCAGACAAAGACGATCCTGCCTTGAACAAATCTTCAACCCAAAAACAATTGTCAAAATGCGAGCAATTCGAAACAAATCAGTGAAGAATGGAAGAATGGGAAAAAGAGCTCAAGAAACAAAATGTCTAGAAACCAGTTATACTTGGCTTACGCAAAAACAATCTTTCTATACCATACCTTGCCTTCGCCGATGACTTGGTTATACTAACAGAAGAGACTGCAAAAAAACAAATAGCAACACTCCAAGAATGCGCCGAAAAAGTAGACTTCAAATATCCTTCGCGAAAACTCAAGTGTCAAGTCACCAAGGCGAGAACATACAAACGAAATACGGAATGATCAAAAGACTCACACATTTCAAATATTTGGGACAATTTATCGAGCCTACTGGATCCGAAAAAATCTCACAACAAAATCGTCTCCAGAAAACCAAGAGGGCACTCGGACTTATCATAAACCTCTATAACAAAAAATGCGTGTCAAGACAAACGAACTACAACACTGTCATCAAACCGGCAAGTCTCTACGATAGCGAAACACTTACACTCAATAAGAAATACAAACTTGAAGAAATAAAGAAATAAGAAAAAAAATAATTCGGGAAATACTAGGAGCAAGATTTACTCCTGACGGGTACCGACTACAGTCAATCAAGACAACTGAAAAATACTCAAACATCGAAACTGATATTAGAAAAAGACGAATGAAATTATTCGGGCACATATATATAGACTACTGAATACCCGACTAACCAAAAGAATACTAAATTACATATCATGACTCAAGTACAACACCATGGATGAAAGAAGTACAAAAAGACATGCTATCCGCTAACATAACCGACACATCAGACAAACACTCCTTCGATAACAATGTGAACAACTGGGAAGTTCAACCAGAGCAAACAAAACCTAAATCTTACAGACCTAAATGGCCTGACGAAAGAAAATTGGCATTCTCCAACAGAAAGAAAGAATATTGGCAAAATAATAAGAACGTCAAGAAGTGAGTCAAAGTGCTTAACGTTTTCCAATATTGGGAAAATACGCTATAAATAAATAAATAACAATGAATTTAAGCTATACGTTTAGCTATACTTTTTTTAGTTTTATGTTATTTTTTGAGAAAACATTAAAACAAAATATAAAATATCATATTAATTAAAAAGCAGAGAATATGTGCTATTTGTTCGCTATTTGTTTTAACACTAGGTATACACCGTATACCGCCATATACCCTTCAATATAACACTGGGTCTTGATATAACACACATTATTATTCAATATAACACACATTGCCATACCAAGACTAGATGACTGCGGCACATAAGCACGCAATGGCAAGATGCTAAATTATTTACATTAAACCAATTCAAAAAGCGGTTGCTTCGCCAGGATCGAAGATTTCAGTTCCACCTATTTTTAGATAATTAAATTTTCTAATAATTATCATTATTGACTAATTCTTTTTTGATATAACGTCCATCTTGTTTAAATGATTAGGGTAGTTTTCATCAGGTGTTTGGACCAATTCTTTGAAGTATTTTTATTTAAATAAAGCGAACGTTTCGTTTTTAGGGTTCCGTACCGAAAACGGAACCCTTATAGGATCACTTTGTTGTCCGTCTGTCTGTCTGTCTGTCTGTCTGTCTGTCTGTCTGTCTGTCTGTCTGTCTGTCTGTCTATCTGTCTGTCTGTCTGTCTGTCTGTCAAGACCATTTTTCTCAGGAACGCGTAGAGGTAACAAGTTGAAATTTGTATCAAATACTCGGATCTGCGGGCCCTTTCAGCAGCGAAAAAATCAAACTTGTAAGTCAGCGCGATCAAAAGATATGACCGTTTATGTCGCATATTTTGTGATTTCACAAGGGAATCAAAACCTATAGGGTACTTCCCGTTGACCTAGAATCATGAAATTTGACAAGAAGCGGTGTCTTACAGCACATGCAAAGGGAAAAATCTGAAAACCGTAAATATGTAGTTTAATTACAAGAAAAATGCGAATTTACTATTAGAAACTTATGAAAATACACTAATGTTGTAGTAGTGGTATTGTCAGGCTCCAGAAGCATATGGGTTGCATACAGTTAGGTCCTAAGGTTAAAAAGTATGTGTTGGCACCAAGCTGTTTATACTGAATTTTCTTTGTTTATATTCGTTATGCATTTCATCACGTACGCTCTATATCAGGGATCAGTCAGGGATGTTATAGAGATCCGTAACCGAAACTATCGGATATCCGAAATAAAAATATATCCGTAACCGTAACCGAATCCGATGTAAAAGTTTCGAATAATTTCGGATAATTTTTATTGATATGTTGTAATAATTCCTATAAACATATTTCAATATCTAATGGAAAATATATAATAGACAAAAAGGAATAATGTTGTTTTTGTTTATTATAATTATGATTTTGCATTTTTACGTAGATAAAACTTATAAATATTAATAACTTATATATCTTATACGACATATAATTGTAGTACCTACTTATATTGTAGTACTTAGTTGTATGACATATGATTGTAGGTAGTACAAGTAATAACATAGAAATAACATCATTTTTTTTACAAATTAGCATTCTACTTTTACAATTCGAAATTAGAAATCTGATATCCGTAACCGAAACTATGCGAAACTAACGGATTATCCGAAAAAAATCATATCCGTAACCGTATCCGAAACCGGTATAACATTATTCCTATATCCGTATCCGCACCCAGATCCGAAATTTCATATCCATAACATCTCTGCTCTATATACATAATATATACAGGGTATATATTATGTCTAAATTTTGCTTGTTTATAACCGACATGCGACATACTCAAGTCCCGTAACATCCTGTATATATTATATTTCGTCTAATTTTTCTTTATATTCTACATAATATGTTGATAATCTACATAATAATACTATTCTATAATCTACATAATCTACATAACATTATGTAGATAATATGATTTAAGTATATTATACTTAAATCACGTTTGCCCTATATTTTTTGGTAGTCAATTGCCCAAAAAGCAGTCAATTGAACAACTGAATGTTAAGAGTATCGACATTGATCTATAAATAGTTAATATATTAGTTTATATTAGATCTAGAAATAGTTAGATCTTAATATAAGTTAGTGTATAAGTCTAATACTAAAATAAAGTTTTCTTTTTATAAGTTTAAAAATATTCGCGGTATTTAAAAAAAATACTCTGTATACTTTTTATACAGGGTATATAGGTATACAGGCAAAATTGAGCAGCAAAACCAAATACTGAAGTTCCAGAACCCCTAAACACTCATAGTGAATGGGGGATGTATGGTAATAAAATATAGGGCAGAATTCCATCGTACGACAGCGACATCTTGAGGTTATGCTTGCAGCGGTACTAAGATGGTCGTGATTTCAGGGGGGCCACTTGTCAAGTTAACTGAATGTGCTTGCTACGTCCTCCACAAAAAAAGATACCTTACTTATAAGTTTGTACGGAACCCTCGGTGCGCGAGTCACAACTCGCACTTGGCCGAGTTTTTTTTTTACATGTAGGTCGAAACGTTAATTTAAATAAAAATACTTCAAAGAATTTGTCCAAACACCTGATTTAAACTACCCTAATCAATATTGACTAAGCGCATATTCAATATAAATTCATAATGTTACCTGTTTTTACATTTGCGTTTTTTTTCTTGCACCGTTTTTCATTTCTGTAACGATTTTCGATTAGAAACAGCAGGCACATGCATCCTCTTTTTGTGTTACACATGTATATATAGCGTGTTACGCATTCGTTTGTCAAGTGTCACATATTGAGTTTTTAGAAAATATACATTAACTTTTTTCTGATTTAAATGTTTTTGATAACACTTTTTGTTATTGCTTTTGTTGTATATGAATTTATTCATAAATTATTAATAATACCACTAATTTAATAAAAAATCAGAAAAATGTATATATAATTTTTAAGTCCATTATTTTTTGTAAAAATGTCTCTTGAAATATATATATATATATATATATATATATATATATATATTTCAAGAGACATTTTTACAAAAAATAATGGACTTAAAAATTATATATACATTTTATATAAGAGAGAGAGAGGTTTTCACGGATGGAAACATGTGTTGATTTGTTTTGCCGTGGTTTCCGCTCTGATGTTGGTATATATGCATACGTGTGCACAAACACCCAAACTCTTGGTTGGAAGGAATATAGAAAGGTCTCACAGAACTTAAATTTACAGAAATGGACTCAATGGACAGGGGTAAGACCAGAAAGTCAATAAATAAATTTGAGGTTTTTAAAGAGGCTTCAGAAAGTAAAACCAATAGGAAAGTAATAGCTGAGCATCTGGCGAAAATGGCAGCAGGAAGAAGAACAGCCTTAGAGAAGAGAAAGAAGAAAAAACAAAATATGAAATAGAATTTCTAACGTGGTTCTTAGTTGGCCATTTCGATTAAATAAATATGAAATAGTATTCCGGGCTTAACACAATTTTAATGCGCTTGGCACACAAATGCTTAACAGGGTTCATATAAAACAGGGTTTCCGGCATAGTGCGGCCGGAGGGCCAAAGTGGCCTGCGAACGCTGCGGATGCGGCCCGCGACGTTGATGCGATGCTTTATATTTTTATTAAAACGATAAATAGTAAAATAGATAATAAAATATTACGAATAAAATTCAGTAATACGTAGGTGCTATGTTTTAGCCCTTTTAATAAACTTTTTGGCCTCCTGAATTGTAAAGCTAGTTTTGACATCGTGTATACGTCCAACGGAACTAGATTTTTAGACACAATGTTGCAAAGTTCGGCTACGATTTGGTAAAGTTCCAGTTAATTTTAACATTTCAAGGATATTTACAAAATAAATTAAGTATAAGACAATACAATAATATTATAAATAACAATATTATAAAAAGTTTCTTTACACCATATTTGACACGATAATATAGAAAATAAGAGTGATTTTTTATTATAAATTATAGCATATGGCATATTATGTAACTAATAAATTTGAATTAGTAATATCAAAATTTTGAGTACCACCATTGAAAAATTAAATAATTTCCAATACTGTAAATAATCTAAATCTATTTGTTTCTTAAATAATATTTGTCGGCCAAAAAATCTTATACAAATTTCGTGCGGAAATGATTTTACAACGCTCCAGCTAATCCAGCTCCAGCTAAACGAGCCCGAAAACGAGTTGCGTTATAACGAGTTGCGTAAGTTTCCGCACTCTAATGTAAGTAACTAACGTGAGTCCCAAAAGTCTTGGAATCCACTCTTGCCATGAATTTAAAGAAGTAGGTCATTTTCTTAAATTATCAAATTTCATTCTTAAGTAGCTATCAGTGGTCAACCTCAAGACCACTGATAGCTACTTAAAAATGACATTTGATAACTTGTTTAATTTTATGTATATGAATTAAGAAATGACCTACTTCTTCAAATTCATGGCAAGAGCGGATTCCAAGACTTTTGGGACTCACGTTAGTTACTTACATTAGAGTGCGGAAACTTGGATTTTATAACGCAACTCGTTTTCGGATCGCATTGTTTTTAGTGTTAAGTTCAACAATTTCATTAGTTAAAAATAAAACGCCTTCTCATAAATTTAACACTGATTTATTTTATAGTGTGAATTGTAAAATTACCAAGGAAAAACAAAAATTACAACAGAAGTTGAATGTGTTGTCCATTTTCACGAATACACAAATTAATTCACCGTTTTATATTATTTTTACCGGTCTTAAGAGCAAAAAACTTTTATTTTAGAAAGTTGCGTAATGGTAGACGCCTGGAAAATGGTGAATGGGAATATAGTATTGACTCGTGCATTGCAGAATTTAGGCAACGTTCTCCTATGGCTGTATTCAATAGGAATCAATTTATAAGGCAGGTATTACGATCAGTTGATTGCTTTCGAAGTACTGGTAACGTTAACAACAAATCAAGAGGTGGAAGGCCTCGTATTAATAATGAGACTATTATAAACAACATCAGAAATGCAGTCCAAGACGAACCTACAACTTCAATTAGGAGACTAGGCCAACAGTTGAATTTAAGTCGTACTACCACTCATAGGATTATTCGTCAAGATCTTCACATGAAACCATATAAGTTGCAAATGTACCAATAACTTTTACCACTCGATCATAATAAAAGTCGGTGGTTCAATGAAAATATGGACGACGAAGTGTAAAATTTAACGTTTTTCACTGATGAAGCCCGGTTTCATCTAGACGGATACATTTTTCCCAAAACATGCGCAATTGGAGTGTTGAGAACCCACTTTTTTTTATAAAGACCCCACTGCATCCAATCAAAGCTGGTGGGTGGTTAGCAATGTCAAGACGCAGAATTATTGGTCCAATATTTTTCGATGGTAATTTAAAAACTGACACTTATAGACACTAGTTTGCAACAATTTATTAATGACCTTCAAGATGATGAACTTCAAAATGGCTTCTTCGAACAAAATTTTGCTAGACCGCACATTACCCGTGAAACATTAAATTATCTTCATGAATTATTCGTCGACAGGCTAATAATCAAAGACCGATTTCCACCACGTTCTTGTGATCTAACTCCTATGGACTTTTTTCTTTTTCCATATTTATAAAATTCAGAATTCAGCAGTCCAATGCATACAGTAGAAGATCTGCGAAGCAATGTAATAAGAAAATGTGAAAAGATAAACAACACAGTATTACAAAATGTGTTCGATAACATAAAACGGCGAATTAATTTGTGTATTAGTGAAAATTGACAACACATTCAACATCTGTTGTATGTTTGTTCTTCTTTGTTAATTTTATAATTCACAACATTATAAAATAAGTCAAGAGTTAAATTTATGAGAAGGCGTTTTATTTATAACTAATGAAATTGTCGAACTTAACACTAAAAACAATGCGACATAACCTCAAGACCACTGACAGCTACTTAAAAATGACATTTCATTATTTGTTTAATTTTATGTGTGTCAATCAAGAAATGACCTAATTCTTCAAATTCATGGCAAGAGTGGATTCGAAGACTTTTGGGATTCACGTTATTTCATAACGGTAAAAAAAGTGTTTCCAACAGATACAGATATGTGTCAACAAAATGTGTCGATTTTGAAAGTAATTTTTATGATATTACGGGTAATGCTAGATATATAAAAGATGACTCACTACGAAAGTCCTTCAGTGGCAGTGCTCAAAAATTGTTGTTTAGAAATCTGTTTAAACAAAACGAATGTTCCTCTGTTTTGGCTAGATAGCATAACGTTACAAAGAAACAATTTTTGATATAATATTAGGAAGCTCCGTAGAATAGCAAACTGTTTACATTTGCTATTGTTTTCTTTTAAATTATTGATTTCTTACACTTTTTTCGCTTTGTAATGAAATAAATATTTTATATTATTGTTTGCTCATTGAAGACTAAACAGACTAATTGTTGGATAGACTCGCATTACTAGGTAGACTATTCCGACCTAACTACAAAAACTAGTTTCTTAAAAATAAGTTTAATTTGTATGAATAGGATGGTTGCGACAGTTACTACGTGGTAATCCATACTTACATTGAATTGAAAAATTCACTTTGTTTTTTACCACACTTATATTATGTAAAAATATTATATAACTTATTATTCACAGTTATATAAATTTCTACACATATCACGACTCGAGTTTCGACGTTTGACGGTCATTTTCAAGTTTCACTTGAAAATGACCGTCAAACGTCGAAACTTTTCGACAAAAATGAAAACGTCGAAAAATTTTCAAGTTTCAATTGAAAATGACCGTCAAACGTCGAAACTCGAGTCGTGATATGTGTAGAAATTTATATAACTGTGAATAATAAGTTATATAATATTTTTACATAATATAAGTGTGGTAAAAAACAAAGTGAATTTTTCAATTCAATGTAAGTTTAATTTGAGTTATCACTACATTTAGTTTTTCTGTTTTGTTTGTTTAGATATTTGCTATGTGTGAAGCCAAAAAGGAACCGTTGTGACACTTGTCAAGGACATCACGCCACTACGATGTCCTTAGTTTCGACAAACAAGAGGAACCAGTCGCTTTGCAACAGGAAAGGCCGACCGACGTCAATCAATAGGAGGCAGGAATTGTTAATTGGACAAGAAACTTCCATCACTCTGCTCGGTAATGGAAACGATCATGCATGCAGCAAAATGTAAAAGATACATAACCATCTTAATAAATAATTAAATTGCACGCAAAGTCTTGTGTAAGTAATAAGATTTTCGTAATATTTAAAATGTTTTTGTTTTGAATGCTTTTCGAGTTTTTTTCACATATTTAATGATTTCCTTAGTCGGTAGATTGTATTTTTATATTACATTTGATTTTGGATTGTATTCGCTTTTAAAAGCTGTGAATAATGAATAGGTTGTAATCCTCTTAAAGTTGAGCTAAGTCTAAAAGAAGATTACCGTAAAGGTCAAAGTTCACAATTTGTTCTGAAATTGTGTAAAGTTGATGTAGGCAAATATTTTGTAATAACCTAGTTTCAAATTATGATATTACAAGTTTATAAATATAAGATAGGCAGATAAATGTAGTAATTTGTGTATTTTAATATTTGCATAATTATTACGCATTTTTTCGTTATAGGCTTTGATAAAACCAAGTTGAAAAATACTTTATATTTTATTTGGTTTTACGTGACAAAACTAATATTTGTTTCGATTTGATATTTATTCATAAAAATATTTTCTCTGATAAATATCTTAAATATAAAAAAAATCCTAAATTTAGAAGAAGCAAAAACTTATATCATATATCATATTTTAATAATATTTTTAATAGTATTGTACATATTAAGATTAAGAAATAGGTTAACAATATATTCATGACCAAAAGGAAACCTTTTCCATAAGTAACTGTAAAATTTTAAATTATAAAATCATTACAAATGCATTAAAGTTAACTAGATTTAGATATTGTCACATAAAGCGTTACAAAATTTATGCATATTTTAAATGTATTAGAAAACCCTGCGAATAGTCGATGAGATTTATTTACTTAAATCTCCGCCTGAGAGATTTAGTAATCGAATTCCATCTAACAATATCATAGGTACTGCAATTTTAAAATAGTTTTTTTATGTCAACAATATATAAAACGAAAGAAATATAATTAATAATTAATACTTATTATATATTACGCAATTATTACTAATTATTTTATTCCATTAACAACTAAATAATTGTGTAACTTACCGAGATATCTTTAAATGGGATTTGTTTATATGTATATTTTTTATAGCTTAAAACTTACATGGCGTGAGCCTGAAATAGTTATTTACATTAGAGTGTGGAAAGTTTGATTTTACAACGCGACAGCTCGTTTCCACCGCCTCCACTTCCGGTCCCCCATTCCCGCCCCCACGTCCGGTTCCCATCTCCCACTTCCGGTACCTACCCCCACGTCCGGTCCCCACCCCACTTCCTGTCCCCATCCCACTTCCGCTTCCCACCCCACTTCCGGTTTCTACCCCACTTCCGTCAGGCTACAATGCGGTAAAGTCACTTTCCCGCATTGTAGCCGTACTTTCCCGCATTGTGCCAAATAAAATATTTTCCAATATTGTAAATAATCTAAATAGTTGGGAAAGATGGTTCGTTCTGAACCCTCCATCTCCACTTCCGGCCCCCCATCACGCTCCCACTTCCGGTTCCAAACCGACGTTCCGTTCCCTCCGCCACTTCCGGCTCCCAGCCCACGTCCGGTTCCTACCCCACTTCCATTTCCCACCCCACTTTGCAAAAATTTCCCATTTCCGGTTCCGGAACCGGAAGTGGAAAAATTTTGGAGCAGGAAGTGGGGTGGGAACTGGAAGTGGGGTAGGAACCGGAAGTGGGGTGGGAGCCGGAAGTGGCGGAGGGAAAGGAACGTCGGTTTGGAACCGGAAGTGGGAGCGTGATGGGGGGCCGGAAGTGGAGATGGAGGGTTCAGAACGAACCATCTTTCCCAACTATTTAGATTATTTACAATATTGCAAAATATTTTATTTGGCACAATGCGGGAAAGTACGGCTACAATGCGGGAAAGTGACTTTACCGCATTGTAGCCTGACTTTGCAAAATAGTGGGTAAAGTGCTAGTTTCGCTTGATGTATATGTTACGGTAAAAGTACAAAATAGGCAAATGTGAACATTTACCGGTATATCATACATCTACCAATGTGATAGGTAAATGTGAGTTTAAATCTGAGATCAGCTTTATATGTCTACTTTTACCGGAAAATGTTTTCTTTTTGTGTGTTACAATATCACGTGTGTCTTGTTGGGCAGCCCATGCGTTATGTATGTTAATGTAAACCTCTAACAATTGCCAACAACATAATGTATATATGCACATTTGCCAGAAATAATTTGTAAATTTAAGTTGAACTCACATTTACCAACCAAGAAGGTAAATGTGTACATTATACCGGTAAATATTCACATTTACCTAACTGCGCACTTTTACCGTAACATATACACGATGACAAAGCTAGCTTTACAATTCAGGAGGCCAAGAAAAGTAATGTGCTGTATATATGGACGAACCTTAAAAGAATTGCATCCACAATTTGTTTTTCAAATTTAAGACCGCGCTTAACCCTCCGTTTGGCGCATGGGTCTAGCCAGAACTTTTGCGATTTCATTTGTGTTTTTAATATAATTTGAATTGAGCTATCGACTTAAATGTCCCCGACTTTTCCTAAAATTTCATTACCTTCTATTTAAAAGAAAAAATAAAAGGATACATGTCATACAAGGGTAATTACAGGGATATGTATTTGAATATACTTCGGTTTGGCACATGTGGTCTGTCCGCACCCATATATATTTTATAAGAAATAAAATGTATTTTGAACATTGTACCGCGTTTTTTAGTTCCTCTATATCTCATGCCAGACCGAGGCGTGCCCTCGAGCTTTTGTCTTACTCGTATATCGTCCTTTGATCTATCTAGCTCGCAAGCCACGTGTTGAGCGAATTTAGCATCTTGCGAAATTTCTGTTTGTTTCATAAAAATGAATGACGAAGTTGAATTTGTGTATAATACGCGATTACGTAGACAAAGATTGGATACTGATTTTTATTCACGATTGGCAGCGGCTTTATCTAACGAAATTTAGCGTAATCCTGAAGAACATATTGATGAAAATGTTGAACATGATCCATTCAGAGACAATTACGACGATAATTATATGGATTATATACATGAAGAATATGCGTCTGATATTGAAGAGCATTTGATAATTGAATCCAACAAAATTCTAGATAGTGAAGAAGTAGAGGGAAAAGCACATTCTAAAAATCAACAAGCTGCAACTGATGATTTTTTCTTTAGCAAGGATTGTACAAAATGGAATACAAATGAACCCGCTGCTGTTGGTCGTTTGCGTCATCACAATATTATGCGTTTTCGAGCTGGACCCAAAGAACAAAATTCAGTTCCGATTGAGGTACTCAAGACATTTTTTTCACAAAACATTACAATTATCATCATCACGGAAACGAATCGTTATGCGAAAGGTACATTTCAAAGGTGGAATCTGAAAAATCCCGATAAAAAAACAAGAGTTTGGAAAGAGCTAACAAGCACTGAATTAGATTTATTTAGCATTTATTGAGCATTAGAGCATTTATTGCAGTCTAATTTTGGCAGCTGAACTTTCACACAATAACATGCAAAAATCACGTTCTTTAGCATACAGACGGCCTGGCCTGCCCATATTCCGACATCTTCGTCTCATAAGCGATTGCTACGATATATACGTCTTGATGATAGGCGTACACGTGCATTTCGCCAACGAACTGACAAAGCCGCACTAACAATTCGTGAAATATGGAATTTTTTGAAAATCTTGCAAAACACTATGATTACCATGAAAACTTTACGGTTGATGAACATCTATTTCCATACCGTGGCAGAACAAATTTACTCAATACATTCCATCAATACCATCAAAATATGGCAACAAAATTTGGTGAGCATGCGATTCCAAAACAAAATAACAAGTAAAATTATACACAGGTCGCGAAGATGGAGCAAACTAAACAAGGTGAAAATGTATTGCTGGAGTTAGCTAATAGGTATAGTAAGCCTGCTCGTTTAGCTATTGCTGATAATTTTTTTCACCACATTGGAGGGAGCAACGCGAATTGCTAAAATTGATATTGCTTTTGTTAGAGTCCTTCGCGTCCTGTTCTTTCATTTCTACATCAAGGACATTCAATGGATGGATCAAGCATTCAAGGAAGGAACATCAAGGATGTTCTAAAAGTTAATTAAAGTTGTGAGAAAATTCGGTAGCTTCTGCATTAATGTTAAGGAAGTCGTTAGAAAATAACGAACAAAATCAGGTCAATTGACTAAATCGTTTAAAATTTATTGTATTTCGAAGTTGAACTGCTTTTACTATGCGCACTATAAGCATACTATATCCTCGGCATAAAAGCGTCCAAATATGTTAAAGAAAATAGTGGGAAATTTTCTAAAAAAGAATCAGATAAGTAGCTTAAGTATACAAAATAACAGTTTCAAAGTTTCATTGTAATTCAGTAAACCGTTTATGAGATATTCATGAATACAGATAAACCTGACAATAATTTTTAATTATTAAGCGTCCTATATGTAGGACGTCAGACATATCTGGGTTAAAGTTCGTAGAAATTATTACATAACTCGCAAGTATAGCACACTAATTGATAATGAACACATTGTATATATTTCCATTTGGCAAGGTGTTGTTACTGTTAGACCAAATAGGACTGGACGGAAGGGATATTAGGATAATTGAAAATTTATATTGGAACCAAACTTCAGTAATTAGAATAGATGGTGATGATATCGGCCAGATTTTGACTAGGAGACCAGACTGGAAAGATGGAAGGAATATATGCAAGAGCTATTCGAAGATACAATAAGAACAAATAAACAACCCCTACGGACCAGAAATAACAAATGAAGAAGTTGAAAAGGCCATTAATCAACTCAAAGATGGGAAATCGCCAGGACCCGATGATGTGCATAGAGAAATTTTGCAACTACTAGAGGCATCCCAAATCACAACTCTTACCATGCTATTTTATATCATATATGAGACTGGACACCTAACAAAGGACTGGCTATCAATATTCATCCCAATTCCTAAAAGAACCAACGCGAGGAAATGCGAGGACCACAGACTAATTAGTTTCATGAGCCACGCACTTAAAGTACTCCTAAATATAATTCACTCTCGCATCTACACCAAATTATAAGAACACCTCAGTGAAGTCCAATTTGGATTCAGAGCGGGCCTTGGAACAAAAGAAGCACTTTTCAGCTTGAAAGTACTAATACAAAGAGCGAGGGACGTCAAATGCGACATATTTACATGCTTCATTGACTTCGAAAAGGCATTTGACAAAGTGCCGCACGGAAACTAATGGAAATTCTAAAAGCATCGGGAATTGATGGTAAGGATATATTCTCAAACCATATCTCCAACAAAAAGCAACAGTGCGTCTCGAAAACAAACTGTCTAACGTCTTTGCGGTCGGAAAAGGAGCTCGACAAGGATGCAAACTATCACCGGCATTGTTCAATATATATTCCGAAAATCTTTTTAGAGAAGCCTTGGATGATTCATAAGACGGTATTACACCGTATGACACCGTACTCTTGGAGATAGCTCCATATAGCTATATATATATATATATATATATATATATATATATATATATATATATCTCCATATATATCTCCATATAGGTAGATAGCTCCGTAGATGCTCCAGAGATTGATAGATAATATTGTAGAAGCAAGCAACGAATACGGACTAAAACTAAACTCTAAAAGGACTAAAATAATGATTTATCAGTAAGAACATCAACATAAACGCTCAGTTTACGGTAAACGACACACCATTGGAAAGAGTAGAAAAAATATGCTACCTGGGCTGCAAAATCAGTGATACATGGGATCATAGTTATGAAATAAGAACTTGAATTGAAAAACCCAGAAGCGCTTTTAACCGCCTTAAGATAGTCCTTTGCAACCTCTCTCTTAATATCAATATACGCATAAGAATTCTCAGATGCTACGTCTTTAGTGTTCTCTTCTATGGAGTATAAAGCTGGAGTCTTACCGGGGCTGCCACCAAACGCTTAGAGGCATTCGAGATGTGATGCTACCGACGCATGCTACGGGTCTCATACACATACCATACAACAAACATCACGATTCTCGAAAGCCTCAGAAAAGACAAGGAAATTATTACTACCGTAAAGAACAGAAAACTGGCCTACTTTGGCCACATTATACGTAATGATAAGTACCAACTTCTACAATTAATCCTACAAGGCAAGATTGAGGGCAAGCGAGGCCCTGGACGCTGGCATATATCCTGGCTGGCCAATCTTAGAAAATGGACTGGCCTAACATCAACCGACTTATATCGAGCTGTAGTGAATAGGATAAGATGGACCAACGTGGTCGCGAAAATCTGAAGATAATAGGCACCTTTATAAGAAGGTGATGATACACCGAAAGTAAAGATAAAACGTGGAGTAAGGCAATGTTGTATTTTATCGCCCTTGCTCTTTAATGTATACTCTGAGAGAATATTTAGGAAAGCACTAACTGATATACAAGTCAGCATTATTATAAATGGCGAAATCATAAACAACCTTCGCTACGCAGACGATACGGTACTGTTGGCCTCCAGTCAGGAAGATTTACAACGGATACTTAATGCAGTCACGGATAAATGCGCCATGGCCGGACTCGGATTAAATGCAAAAAAGACTAAAGTATTAGTAAGTAGCAAGCAACCTAATATCATAGCTAACATAACAGTTGGAGGTGAACTATTGAAGCAAGTAAACCAAATAAAATATCTAGGCAGCATAATAACTAAGAGCGCGGATAATCAAACTGAAGTGAAATCAAGGATTGAGCAGGCTCGAGCAGCATTTAAAACATGAGTAGAGTCTTGTGCTGTAGAGATCTGTTTATCTGTTTAGATGTAAGTTAACTCTAAGAATCCGATTTCTCAGATGTTATGTCTTCTCCACACTGCTGTACGGTATGGAAGCCTGGACTATAAACAAGTACGAAGAAAGACGACTTGAAGCCTTTGAGATGTGGACTTACAAGAAAATATTAAAAGTTTCATGGACGGAAAAGGTATCCAGCTTGGTAATACTCCGACGTCTGAATAAATCCACCGAAATTCTTACCACTATAAAAAGAAGGAAACTGCAATATTTCGGACATGTAATAAGAGGCGAAAAATACCGATTTCTGCAGAACATCATGCAGGGAAAATATTATGGTAAAAGAAAGCCGGGCCGCAGAAAAGCATCATGGCTCAAAAATCTACGTGACTGGTATAAACTCAACTCAAGCTCTCTGTTCAGATTTGTTCGACAGAGTACGGATAGCCTTGTTGGTGACCAACGTTCTAGAAAGACATGGTACTTAAGAAGAAAGAAGAAGCTGTTACTGAATAACTCTAAACAATTCAGGCAAAAGCAGTCTTCGTCATCAAAACTTTTGCAGTTTGTTTTTGACTGGTTCTCCTTTCATTTGCTTCCAGGAGCATTTATATTATTCTTAAATTACATTTTTTTTCAGGGCTATGAGAATCGCCGTTTTACGTTTTTTACAATATCATTTTTTGTCGGATCTTAGAACAACTCGCCGTAGAAGTCTTGCGTCTCGGGGTAAAAAAGGAATTGGCTGTGTAAAAGTTGCTTGTAGCCCAGTGGGTCCTGGCTGCAGGGACGTTGATGATGGATCCGCGTTTTACAGCTGATTTATGTTTGATACAATCCGGAGAGCTGGTTATTGGGAATTGTTAGTTCTGATTTAATGATCCTAAAATTTATTACTCGATTTAGGTTCTGGAAGATTTGAAGAAAACGTTGTACTTAGAAGTAAAACCTGGAAAAAATGGCACTCAACTAAAACAGGACTATATCTTATTCAAAGAACACAGAATCATGATCTCAAGAAGAGATCACTAAAAAGCGAAAATTATAAGAACAAATTAGAGGAATTTTGATACGACCCAACTACAACAAATAGATGAAGACTTTGAAAAGAACAACACAAGGACATTCTATAAAACTTATAAGCTAAACCTCCAGAGATATCGACCACCAAACCTATGCAAAAGGAAAATGAAGAAAAGGAAAAAAAGGAAAAGGAAAATGAAGAAGGAAAATTAGCCACACAAGTGGGGTTCCCAAAACTAAATAAATTCGAAAACTCCGAACCACGAACTTAACAGAAAGCTAACAGGTTATTAAAGAACTAAAAATGATACAGCCGCAGGAGATGACTCTATAGTAACAGAAATGTGGAAAAACGTAGATAAGAAGACAGTCCAAAATCTATATAAAATAATACAAAATATTTGGGAAACAGAAGAAACACCAGAAGAGTGAAAAACAGGATTCATCCAATTCACAAAAAATGAGAGAAAACGCATGCAAACAACTATAGAAGAATTTCATTACTATCGGTAACATACAAGATCACATCTAAAGCCTTACAAAATAGATTGGAGGTCAAACTGGACCCACAATTACGTGACTACCAGGGAGGATTCAGGAAAGGAAGATCCTGTGCCGAACATATATTAAACCTGAAACTCTTAATAACGTACAGGAGACTAAGGGCCAAAGACATAACATGATATTCGTGGACTTCAAAAAGGCGTACGACTCTATAGATAGAAAGACACATTTCAATACCCTGGGAGAATTCGGAGCCGATAACAAATTAATCACAAGAAAAACCCTAACAAACACAAAGTCAAAGGTAAAATTTATGGGAGAGATATTAGAACCTTTTGAGATCAAAACAGGAGTAATACAGGGAGATGGGCTCTCCACACTACTCTTCAACTGTGTACTGTAGAAGATAATGAGAGAATGGAGGAAGAAGGAATTCGCAAATTAAAAATAAGAAGAAATAAGAATAACCTTAAAATACGTGGTGTCTCAGAAAAGTATCCGACCTTTAGCCGGTAAAAAAAACTGGCATATCTGGAGCGTTGGAAACCTAATCACCCTCAAAGTTGTCTCCTTGGGACTCGACACACTTCTCCCAGCGATGCCGCCATTGTGTGAAAAAGCCTCTTACGGAATCGGCTGTCGTTCAAGCCATAATGTCCTCTTTTGTCCGAAATCGCGTTTCTTTCAATGGCCTCTTACCTTTGGGGAATAGCCAGAAGTCGCAGTGGGCCAAATCAGGAGAGTAAGGAGCTTATCGAACAAGAGGAGTGTTTTTTGCCAAAAAATTGTGAACCAAGTGCGAAGTATGTGCTGGATCATTGTCGTGATGGAGTCGCCAATTTCCTGATGACCACAACTCCAGTGGCTTGCGCCGCACAGCATCACGTAGGCGACGTAGGACATCCCTATAATACTCCCTATAGTCGTTCAGTCATTTTACTTGCATTGAAAAACCGACGAGAGCACTACACACTACGTCACTCGAACACTACTCTGTCACTATCTGCAGGCGGGAAAAAATTCACTCATGCTCACGAAGGTTCAAGGTCGGCTCATGCAAGCGCGCTTGATTTAAATCTATCAGGTTTTCATTCTAACAGACCACGTATACTGTGTGGCTTTTGCGAACGACCTGGCCGTGGCAGCAGAAAATATGGAAGATGCTAGAATACAAATCAATATACTGAAAGAAACAACAGAGAAGGCTAGATTACAAATATCATATGAAAAGAAAGAATATTTGACAAAGAAAACTTGCACCAAGACAGATTACAACAAAATATGGTAAAATTTAGAGGGTCAACAAGTTCAAATACCTGGGAGAAAAAATCCAACCAAACGGCCCGGACAAAGAAGCAGTCCTTGCAAGGAAAATGGAAGTGGCATTCCAATTGTGAAAAAAGCATTCCAATTGTGAAAAAAATATATAATAAAAAGTCTATATCCATTAACGCAAAACTAAGACACTACAATCATTTTATTAAACCAGAAGGTCTCTATGCCTCAGAATCCCTCACGCTAAACACAGACAGACAAATAGTGGAGATAGATAAAAAGGAGAGAAATATTATACGGAAAATTCAGTGACCAAAATATGAAGATGGAAAATGGAAACTGAGAAGCAAGAAAGAGATCTACAAAAAAAAAACAGAAAAAATAACAGACACAATGAGAAGAAGAAGAGTAACCTTCTACGGGCATATTAAAAGAATGGACGAAGAAAGATGACGAAGGGAATATTTAACTACTTCGATAGAAAGCCCAAAACACATATGACATGGAACAAGGAGAGTACGGAAAGATGGTATGTTCTGGATCCTCCTCACTCCTCAACCCCCACCACAACCACCACCACTACCCCCCACCCCAGACCTTTAAAGACAAAAGCTGATTAAATGCTGGTTAAAGTGGACGAAAAGTGTACGGAAAGTGGATGGAATGTGGACGGTGTACACGCAAACTGGACGGTGGACGGAAAAAAGTGGATGGAAAGTGGACGGATAGAATGCGAATTCTCATACAACGGCTGTTCAATTTACTATTAAAGCAATAAATCAATTAAATAAATCAATTCTATAGCTGACCACTCAGCTCTTAAACTGACACAAGCTTGGATGATGTTCTGCTGGACCAGCTTTACTGTTGCTTGGAGGTGTTTCTGTGATCGTAGGTCTCCTGCATACTTTAGCCTTGTTGAGGATTGTTGATTGCATATTTTACAGAAATTATTTGGCTGTCTGCGGCTCCAACTTTATTTTCTTGGGGGTGTATGGTGAATATTCAGTATTTACACTCCTTTTCTTCCCACCATTATTATTGATTTTATATTAAATTTTCTTATATGCGCTATCTTCTCTTGTGAAAGTTGAATTGCAAACGGTGCATTTGTAGTACATTTTTTGATTGTCATCACATACTTCCTTCCTTCCTTCCTTATGGCTACCAAGATTATCCTTGCTTGCGAAAACCATTACACATTTTGATCGCAAAGATTCAGTTTTAATTGTTGATGAATTTAGAGCCTAAATGCAAAGTCTATCAATGCTAAACATCCGACCGCGCTCGAGGAGTGTGTTAATAAATTTATTGTAAACAAAACGTCCGAACATCTGAATATAAGTTGAAATACGAAAATGCTGACTCGGCGGTTCTTATCAACTATTTCACATTAAGTAGTCACATATAAGTTCAACGCAAAATTTGGTTTCTAGCTTGAGTTGAGAAAAAGTTTGTACGGGTTTTAGATAAGAAGTAATGTTAATTTTCATAAACACATACAGTGGTGTTCATATAATAATATTACATTTAAATTGAGACACACGGGGGCGAGGTCTGGAGTGGGTGGTGGTGCTTGTGGTGGGGGTTGAGAAGTGAGGAGGATCCAGAACATACCATCTTTCCCTACTAAGGAGGTCAGGAAAGATATGTAAGAAATGGAAATAGATGGAGATGAAGTAGAGAGAAGAGAAGAATTCAGAAAAAATATCAGAGAATTTCAGGGTTATCAAGAAAAGACAAAAAAGAAAACAAAAGCAAAATGGACGGAAGAGAGAAAGAGACAGAATGGAGAAAGAATGATAGTATACTGGAAGGGAAGAAAGAAGAGAGAAAATCAACCATGAGAAGTTATTTCACGTGGTCCATATTGGACCAAAATCGAGGGAAGAAGAACGCATTGTAAACAAAAAGTACGTAATTGATTATATTATTATGGAAGGTTCACAGTGTAATAATATGGAATGTATATTAATATGGAAGGACAGTTGATACTTGGATATTTTGCCAAGAAATAAAAAGTTGTTTGCCAGCTTCTTTTTTCTTTCAGCAAGCAAATGGCCATAGCTTCCGTGGTATCCATAATATCACATCCATGCACTCAATAATTTGACCCATACAATATTGTTGTTGGACATTTCTTTCGGAAAAATCCGCAGAAATTAATTTTTGGTTCTCATCTTCAGAAAAGCAAGATTTTACCATCTCCGTGCAGTTGTTGTCTTCTTCGTTTCTATTTTTTTAAGTTCTTTGTTTGAAAAACTTTTCGCTGTGGTAACATCCAACAATTCTTCAATATTCGGCGCACTTACAGTGCTAGACCTGTTTCATTAGCTAACATTATTATTTAGTCTACAACAATAATGAATTCTGTTATATCCACATCCTAGATTTCCATACATCTTTCAAAAATTTGTTAGTCATCTCATTCCAGGAAAGATGGTGTCTAGAACGTGCGTCATATTGTATTCTTTACAAAAATCTCAAATGAAATGTTCATCTTCTGTGTCGGACAATTCTACAACTAATTGATAAAACCGACGGAAAAGATAATCATTTCGTTAGAGAGTTTCGAAAAGGCTACAATATCACAGACGATGTACACAACATCGTGCTCTCCGGGAATGTCATGTCTTAGAAATTTTTGAAATATACAGGGTGTATCTGACCACCCGTACCAGCCTTATATTTCGACAACGCTTGGTCGAATGTGACTGGGACAAACATTTTTGTTACCAAAGTGAAGCCAAGGAATCCACTGATAAATTTATTTTTTACAGTAAGTACCCGAACCGGAAGTAACTTTAAAATTTCAAATGGCAACATAGGTCAAGTATGGTATTAATTGATAGGTCTTTTTAAAAGAAACAACTTTTATAAAAATGTTTTTTTAATATCTTGCATATTTAAAAAATGCATAATAAACAAATTCCATCCATACCATATCTCTTTACACCAGAAACGTGAAGAGCGGGATTTTCAAGATAGGTTGAATTTTTGTGAATGGTTGTCTCATAAAAATTATAATTTCCGTCACAAAATTTTATGGACATATGAGGCGACATTCAAAAGCCAATACAATCAATACCATACTCGACCTATGTTGCCGTTTGAAATTTTAAAGTTACTTCCGGTTCCGAGTACTTTTGGATTATTCCGGTAAAAAATAAATTCATCAGTGGATTTCTTGGGTTCACTTTGGTAATAAAATTTTCTGGCCCAGTTACATTCGACCAAGTTTTGTACACCCGGTATTGACACCCGGGGTTTGGTATGTGGACACAAGATAATCCATTGTTGATGTATAATAAGCTTCAAAAATTAATATTTCGCCTTAATTTATTAGTTGGATCAACAAAGTCTTATTTGGCGACAGATAAACAATTTAAACTGGAATACTTGTTGCTAATTGGGGCAATTTCGTTGGATAACTAGAAGTATTCATCATCATCAGGAATACTACAGACCTCGACTTTCGCAATCCTTTTCCGCCATGCATCTCTGTCCGTCGCTTGTCTTCGCCAGTTAGTGACATTAATTCCTCCTGCGTCCTCATCTACTCTATCTTAACCTAGACCCTCCATCTTTTTCTTGCTTTTACTGGTTGGGATAAGGATGTTCTTTTCGGTGGATATTGATCTCTGACCGTAACTTAGAGCATTATCAATCACATTTAAAGCTTTATTTATAGTGTTTAAACTCATAATAGCCTTTTACGGACGGATAAAAATGTTCAATAAACCAATTCTGAAAAATACTCATAGCTATCCGAGATTTCTTTTTAAATAAATTACAAACCGGATAACAGATAATTACACGAAGATAAAAGATATAAATCAGCTAAAGGATAATTTTTAAATTCCCTTCATTGTTCTTGTAACTTTGGAACGGTAAAGTTTCCATTGGCGTTGCCTTCTAAAAGATGTATAACACGATCTTAATTTACGGCACTATATGTTTATATAATATAATAAATTGATTAAATTAAAAAAAACGCTTTAAATCGAGATAGCGTTCAAATAAACAGCGTTAAACGGGGTCTCACTACATTGAAATTTTGTCTCCATCATTGTTTTGTGTTAATATTAGTTACAAGTGGATTACTCTTAATTTGTCAACCTTTTCTGTTGCATCCTTTTGATCAATAATCGAAGAAAATTGACGTCATCACTTTATCTTGCCTAATATTTCGTTTGGTATACACTATCGGGTCTGATTAAGTTGTGCTAAACGAGTAACGAGCCTTCACTGAACAAGAAAGGGTCGGAAAATAATGATTTTTAGAAATTACGAAAAATTGGGCAAAAATGCTGTTTACGTTTTGATTTTTATTCGAGAGAATAGAATAAAAAAATATGTTTTTAATTGTTGCGTTGTATGCGTTTTTAATTGTTGCAATGTGTATGCGTTTTAAATTGTTCACGTATTCCTCAAGAACTCCTCAAGAACTCTTGCGCGTCGAAACGGGAAACTACCATTTTCTGTTGTAAAACTTATCAGGCCTTCGACCCGTGTCGGTCTGCCATTCGTGAGTCCTACACAGCGTCCTCCAGGGGCCAAAACCGTGTCGATTTCACGTTTTCTGACGTCATGCGGAAAAGTACGCGACCGTCGGTCGGTTCATCCGGTGCGGCAGAAAATGTAAACGAAAAATAACCGTTTTATCGATCACGTCTGTGGACGGTCTTGATTAAAGCAGCGCTTCCAAATCGGTTCGTTCGATGCGAGATGTATGCCCGCAACGGGCGGTGGCAGAATTTGGTACCTGCAGCATCCTTCCCGCTCTGTGTCAATTTTAGCACAATAATGGGAAAAATGCGATTTCTTTTTCACGTAATTTGTGGGATCCCTTTCCTGGGATAACCAATAGTCGGATCGGGATCGGACCGATACCAATCGATTTGGCATAGTGCCGTTTAGTTTGTTTGGGCGTTTAATTTTGATTGTGTGCCGGATGGCACTGAGACGCCAGGAAAAAACATGTTTTGAAGAGGTCCGTATGAGACTCTGCAAAACGAATGCTCCAGGATTCGTTAAATTAAAGAGGCCGTCGCAGTGACAGAACAAAAGGGTGTATATGCCGATGGGAACGTCGCGCAGGTACATCGCATCTGGGGGTCGTGATGCCCGTCCAAAGTCGAAACGCATTTTTCAAAGTTGAGTTATTTGAATTTTTTTTATTTAACACCTTTACACCTCATTTACACCTCAGCGAACGTCAAGCAGGCCCAAATCGCAAAGTCACTTTTTTCACACCTCCTCAAACGGAAACGAAGGAATTGTATTGCTCTTTTCACGGATTATAACCCCAAGTATCTACTTTTGAACGATTCCTCTCTCGGCGCATTACACCTCCGGGACGTTTCGCTGGCCAAAATCGCATAGTCACTTTTTTCCCACCTCTTCAAACGGAAACGGGAAAAGGAAAATTTGCATTTCGAGTCTGTTGCATACCCAAGAAAAAAGCCAAAAGAATTCCGTTTGACTTTTTCAAATCCATCGACGGGTTCGCGCTCCAGGTCAAAAAAACCACGACCATTGCTTCCCGGTGAATCGCGAATTTGCACTTACATCTGTTTAGTTTGGTGATCTGTTTGACACCATTTCCGCTCAATTTATGTACAAATGTCATATTTAAAGTATTTCACATTATGATTATTCGTGCGCTTAAAAAGATATAGAATTTAAAAACAATTTAAATTAAAATTCCGATTTTTCGCTCTTTATTAGATTCAGATTCAAGTACAATTCACAGAGATTTATGGAAATTTCTAAATAGACATTTTTGCGGTTAGTTAAGTGCATGCGCGTTCGCCATGTTTAAAGGGCGGGAATATGAAAGTTTCGGACATATTTTGTTATTTTCACTAGTTATACGTCAAAAAGTGCCCGAAAACATGGCGGAAATTGACCCATGCGCACAAAAAAAATTCAACTATGAAGAGGTCTATTTGCAGATTTTGGCGACTCTGGTTCTTGATTTGCAACACATCTTTTTCTTATGACGCCCTCTCCTTTCGAAGGTTGGCGATCCACTTAGCTAACATTGTTCTGGATACAGCAGCTCGAAAGATTTAAATGGAAGTGTACCCGAACTATCTTCTGGGGTCTTTCAACCAGTAGTTTTGAGTCTACCAACAGATATTTTCCCTTGAATCCTTCCTTCAATTATTAGTCTCAGCAGTTCATACTTATTGCCTCTCAAAATGTGGCCTATGTATGTAGTTTTTCTTTCTCTAATGAGGGCCATTAGTTCTTTCGGCTTCTTCATTCGTCTAAGCACTTCTTCATTCGTAATTCGTTGGACCCATGAGATGCGGAGCATACGGCGATATAAGTACATTTCAAACGCCCCAATTTTCTTTTCAATTTCAGGGTCCAGGGTCCAGCATTCATATCCGTACACCAACACACTTGAGACATAACATCTAATCATGCGAACCCTGAGCTCCAAACTCAGATCAGGACTTGTAAAAAATCTTCTCATGTTTATGAATATTTTCCTGGCTTGTTCGATTCTGGAACGGATCTCTCGTTTCGGATCGCACCACGCGTTGACTATATTACCCAGATATTTAAAACACGAGACTTGTTCAATCTGATTGCCGTTAATCAAAATTGTTTCAGCAGTGGGTCACTTGGAGAACACTAGTTTGGTCTTTGATATATTTATGTCCAATCCATGACGCTCACTATATTCAGTTATTGTTTTCGTCATATTTTTAGGTCTGAAATGTCATCGGCAAGGACTACGGTGTCGTCTACATATCTTATATTGGTGATACTACATTTAATTTGACACCTCCCATGTCTTCCGCTAAAGCTTCTTTCAAAATTGCCTCCGAATAAATGTTGAATAGGAGTGGTGACAATATACAGCCCTGTCGTACGCCTCTTCGGATTGACACAATGTCAGATGTTCCTCCGTCTATTCTTACTTCGGCAATCTGGTTCCAATAGAGATTCGTTATCAATGTAATATCTCTTTTGTCAATCCCGGTTACGGATAATATTTTCACAATCTTTTGATGCTTGACACGGTCGAATGTCTTTCGATAGTCAATAAAGCAAGCGTAGACAACTATGTTCATATCTCTGCAACTCGGTGCTAAAACATTTAAGGAAAAGAGGGCTTCTCTTCGCATTTCTTGTATATTCGAGTGTGGATTATTCTCAGAAAAACTTTAAGGATATATGGCATTAGACTAATTATGCGATAGTCGCATTGTGATGCATTTGTTTTCTTCGGAATCGTTACAAAGGTAGACTTGAGCCAGATGGGAGGGATCTTTCCCGTTCTGTATATGGTATATCCAGTTCTTTGCCTTCTTGGCTAGCAATGGTTTTAAGTACTTACATATGTACCTTATCTGCTCCCGTAGCCTTTCTGTTTTTCTGAGTCTTTAATGCGTGGATGACTTCACTCTTTGTAATAGCTGCTCGAGCTACACGGAGAGTTCTTACATTTTTTAGTTTCTCTTCGACACCAGTTATGATTTCATTATTACTATCTCTGAGAGTTCCTATTTGGCGTTTTCTTCCTACTACAGCTACCTCCCTAACTTTCTTATGTACAATAAACGAGTCATGTTTCTGTTGTAGTTCTTCGATCTCTGTACATTTCTCGGCCAGTCATTTTTCCCTTATCTCTCTGCACTTCTTTCTTACAGCTTTATTGAGTTCTTTATATTTTAACGGTGTGGATTTGGCCACCCTTCTCTGTGTCATAAGTTCTAAGATTTCATTCGTCATCCATTCCTTTTTCTTAATATTTTCCTTAAAACCGATCTCCTGTTCTTGAATGTTTATTATTACGTCTTTCATCTACCTCCATATGGTTTCTGGGTCCAGTTGCATTCTGGAGTCTATCTCCTTCAGTTCTTCTTCCAGTTGCAGCCCTATTTCTTCATGAATTTCCGAGTCGTTCAGTTTTTTTATATCTACTTGTTTATTTATAGTTTTGCGTTTCACTTTCTTGAAACGCCTCATTCTGAAATCCTTGACTACCGGATTATGGTCGCTGTTAACATCTGCTCCGGGATAGGTTTTTACCGATTTTACATACTTTTTTGTTCGAGACGCATCATTCTATTTGATTCCTTAGTATTCTGCTTTGATTGTCTGCAGGCGAGACCCATGTATACAGTCGTCAAGGATGTTGTTTGAACGTGTTTAATACGAAGAGATTATTTTCATTACAGAACTGTACAAGCCTATCACCTCCAGAATTTCTTTCGCCAAGACCATATGCCCCAACAGACTCGCCTTCCGCGTCTGTTCCAATTTTGGCATTTAAATCTCCTATAACAATTGTGATCTCACCATTCCTAGTCAGTTTCAGTAGTTCATCTACTTTGTTTTAAAATTCTTCTATTTCTGTATCTGATTTGTCATTGGTGGGTGCATATACTTGTAGAATGTTCATTATGCGGTGATACGTTTGAAGTTTTAATAACATGACCTGGTCACTAAGAGGTACATAGTCCAGGATAGCTTTCTCGATTTCGTCTGCGACAAGAATCGCAGTACCATATCTATGGTTAATATCAATCCCTCGAGAATAGTAAATATATCCGCCGCTAGTTTTTATTTTGCCCGTTCCAGGCCATCTGACCTCACAGAGACCCAGGATATCTATGTTGAGTCTACTCATCTCTCTTTCAACGTTTGCAAGTTTCTCCGCCATGTATAAGCTGCGATACATGTTGCAATGCGTACTATTTTGTTGTATAGTTTAATCTTGTCATGATTGTCATTTTATGTAGATAAGGGGATTCTTAGCACCCTCTCCCCATTTAAGGGGTGCCCCGGACTGAGGGCCTTTTGTCTGTATTTGTGAGCCATGAAGATAATTTGGAAGAAAATAGTACAATAAGAGTTCCGTTTCTTTTTTTGTACCGCAGTGTGGAGACCATTCTGCTACTATAATCCCGCTCTCCAGTTTTCATTGTCTTCTCGTGCCAAGACTCTGATTTTGATGAAACTGCTGCGTTTCACCAGTATGGCGTTGGAGTTTGGTCCGCCCCGACTATTTGATTTCGTCGGTACCACCCATATTTGGGAGGCCACCTGGGGCGGCACCCGATGGAGGATCCAACAAACCCCACACAGGGCAACACATAGCAACGTAAAAATTCGCAATTTTTAACAAATTTCCAAAAAAGAACGAAAAAATTCAGACAATTTTACATCAGAAATAGTGGTTCCGTTCACATTTTAATTTTAAAATTTATTTCATAAACGGCAATATTTAGAGTTTTTTTAAATAATTAAAACGTTGAAATTGAATCCAGATTCCAACGGTACTACTTGCGTCCCTCTCGGATTTATAGCTGAAAAACTGTTATTGGCGGACAAACTGTCAGTTTTACCATTTGTCTGTGGAAGGAACATCTCTAAATTTTTCGGCATTTTCGAGTCAAATTCGAATACAACTCATCGAGTTCTATTAAAACGTGTTGCTAGAGTTTTCTGCGGTTGACTTTCCAAACCTAGCCGACATTTTAAATCTGATTCCAATTGTTTACTTGATTTTCAAACATTTGTGCTTATAATTTCCCACATTTCTGAGAAATTTTTCTATCATGCATTAATAGAGCATATTCTAGTTTTACCTGAAAATATTAGGAATCGATGCTCTTCCAGGATTATACCCTTCTTTTATTCCTTGCCAAACCGTCTTTAGCAGTTTTGTTTGTCTTATTTTTCTTCTAACTACAAGTCTCTTTGTAATCTATCTAAGATGTATCTTCAAAATACTCAAAATCTCAGTCATTATCAAATAAATCATTTTTCGCTTTATCTGCTCAATATCAGACATTTTTGCTCAAATTCCAAACACTTTTCATCAATAATAATTATTGTCTGTAATAACTTCATATTCTGCGAATGTTTTGACATTTTCAGAAAAAATCAAAATGCACGAAACAATAATTTAAAACTTTTTAATTAATAATAATAATTATTTATTATTATCAGCTTTTATCTTCAGTTAATATTGTCAGCTTTGTCCACTTTATTTGGTAGGTTATTGTTTCCTAAACATAGAAAATTATTGTTATCATTCGTGGTACATTTTGGTCATTATCTTCTAAATCTAAATATAAATTTTTTTTCAAGTGTGAAAAAGTGTTTAAAAGAACTAATTTAATCTTAAAATTACTAAGATTTTTTATAATATCGGGTCTACCAATAACAGGTTCCATTTTAATATGTTGAAAAAAAAACGAGTATTTTTAAGCGAAATCATCGGATGTTTATTCAATTGTAAGGAGAAGGGTATGCCATTAATAATGGAAAATAATATAAACCAAATGGCCGCCACGACTACGCTTGCAGGACTACATTCTTTTCATGAAATTTTCCATCACCGATTCGCACATTTCCGGCTGTTTGTCCTCGATAAGTTCACAAATTCCATCTTTGAGATCTTGTATCTTTCTCGTATCTTTCACGTAGCCCCAAAGAAAAAAAGTTGTTGATGGTCGGTAGGTGTGAGTTCTTGTGTTAACTGAAGTTTAAAAGCTTTAAGACCTAAGTCTTTACGCAAAATATGGTGTACTGTCGTTTCTGGAATGCCCAATTCGAAAGATCTGCGAGAAATGGACAAACCTGGGTTTTTTTCAACACTCTGGGCTACAACCTATGTTCTCTATAAGCTGCGCGGGTGCGCAGATGCGCAGTCGTTTTCGTGACATTTTAAAATCTGCGCAGATAAATTAAGTTTCCGCGCACTTAAATTACGAGACGACGTTGATTTTATCTTCGAAATTGGAGAAATTTCGGAAGAAAGAGGATCATTTAATATACAGTTAACCGCAAAATTAACGCACCACATATACATTTCGATTTATTTTAATTGTCGTCAATATTATCATACATTTTGAAAAACAGAATTATTTCGATAATAATAATAAATTTGACTTAAATAATTCTGGAGAAAAAACGAAAACCAAAAATATTGCTTATTTAACAAAATTATGTAAAATGATAATTATTATTATACACACGAATACAGCTTCTTTTGAAACGTTTTCGGCTTATCAATAACTAGTGTTACCACCTCTAGATGTTATTACAGCCTGACATCGCCGTGGCATTCTTTCAATTTGAGATCTAATAGTTTCTTGAGGGATATCTTCCCATACGCGGATAAGACTTTGTAGCAACTCGTCTAAACTGTTAGGTGGTGGATGTTGACTTCTAACCCGGTTCAGGTCTGGACTGCAGGCTGGCCACTCCAGGACTTGAATATTAACATAATTTAAATATTCAGTAACAATATGTGCTGCATGTTGCCTAGCATTATCTTGCATAAGAACGAATCCATCTCCAATGTAAGATGCAAAAGGTACCCCAAAATGTTCTAAAATGTCTGTTATATATCGTTCAGAATGCAGACCTCCATCAACAATCAAAAGCTCTGTGCGAGCTGTTAAATATATTACACCCCATTATTTCCACCCCATAGCACCACTAAGCCACCTCTATATTAGGTGGCTTCTCGAATGTTACAAGCGTAATATCTTTCGTTTGGCCTTCTGTACACTCTTGGACGGCGATCAGAAATTACAAGGCAAAACCTTGATTCATCTGTAAATAATACCTGCTCCCAATCATGGATTTCCCAATCCACATGCCTCCTTTGCAAAAGCCATTATATTTCTTCGATGGTCTACAGACAAATCTGGGACAAATAGTTGCTATCCGAGGTTGTAAATTTGAAGCACGAAGTATTCTTCTTATAGTATTTTCACTAACAGCAGTGACACGAACCTCAGCAACTTGTATTTGGAGACTTCGTGCATTAGTGAACCGTTCCCTCAGTGTTCGCAGCATTAAAAATCGGTCCTCCATGGCATAAGTAGCTCGTGTCTGCCTTGACCAGGTCGTCTAGCGTGATTTTTCTTCTCTAAACATCTGCAGAACCCTACCGACCGTTGTATGAGACACTCCATATCTTCTACCAAGTTCGCGATTTGTTGGTCCTTCATTGGACAAAGTTACAATTTCAACACATTCATCTCGATTTAAATTTTGTGTAGCACATTGCATTGCGATCAGTTGTATTTCACAAATGACAATTATAGTATCTATTGATAACACAAGTGAAAACCAATTTTAAAAGCGAGGTTCAACTATTGAAAAAACATACTTATGAAAAGCTGCTATGACTTCGAGATTAAATAAAGAGGACAGTCTAAAACCTACAAAAGGCGTGACAATAAACATTATTATTATACTTAATGGTATAAAGTAATTTATGAATCGGAAAACATAAATAATTTTTCGAAATAAATCAGAATGTATAAGTGGTGCGTTAATTTTTCGGTTAAGTGTATTAAGTATATAAGTTAGATTGTTTAAAAAGACATATTATTCAAAAACAACATAGAGAAGCTTTTAAGAAACCACAAATATTGAAAAATGTTAATTTTAAAAATTTAAAAATGTTAATTGAAACTTGAAGCTCAAAATCTGATTTTGAGAAAGTTAATGTATAATCGAATATGTAATTGTGGCTATACATATTAACTGAATAACGAATATATATATATATATATATATATATATATATATATATATATATATATATATATATATATATATATATATATATTCCATTAATACATTAACTTTCTCAAAATCAGATTTTGAGCGTTCCTGTTTTTCCCTTTTTTGCGTGACGTTCTTCAGGTGTTTCAATTAACATTTTTACATTTTTAAAATTAACATTTTTCAATATTTGTGGTTTCTTAAAAGCTTCTCTATGTTGTTTTTGAATAATATGTCTTTTTAAACAATCTAACTTATATACTTAATACACTTAACCAATCAATGAATTCCGTTCCTAAAATCTATAAGCATATGGAAAAATTAAGGTGACACAAAATTGAACTAAACTTTTATCTTAAACTATTATTGATGCATCAGTATGTTAAGACGGAAATAAAAAAATTAAAATCTCGATTTCTGGGAGACAAAATCCTTTGGAGCAGTCATGTAAAAAAACTATTATCCGAATATCAAAACACAGGGTGTCTACAAAAGAATCATCCGGTTTTAAAAAGATATATTTCACAAAGTTTTACGTATATTATATTAAATGACACATGAAAATACAGGGAAAATGTCCAAATTTTAAATTATACCATTACAAATGTTTTATGTGGGCTCTCGGGTCACACAACACACGTCTAAACGGTAGTCCAGTTCGGTCCACACACGTTGCAATGTACCCCTATTGATGTGATCAAAGCAGCAGAAATGCGTTCAGTTTACCCAGTGGTGATGGCATTGGTGGCACGTAAACCCTATCTCTAATGTACCCCCAAAGAAAAAAATTGCAAACCGTAAGATCGGGTGACCTGGGAGGCCAACTGAACAATACCAAGTCCTGTACAGCACATCACCCAATCCAGCGGTGAGGTAGTTCCTCGTTTAGATATCGACACACTTCATTATGGCAATGAGGTAGAGTGCAATGTAACACAGAAACCTCCTTGTTTTTGCTAGTGTTAGCAGTAGTAACGTCAAGAGATGCAAAAATTGTATTACTATAACCTCGCCAACTATTGTTTTAACTTCGACAACGTCACTATCACTATAGTGACGTTGTCGAAGTTAAAATCATCAGCTATTAAGTGATTTTTGCCGTGATTTTTATTATGTAAGTATTCAGAAATTTGTTTGATGAAGGACATCTATAAACACCTGATATTTTAATGAATTTATTAGTTTTAAAGTAGCAGAAACAATTTTTGGTTACTAATTACCTCAGTAAATGTATTAGACTGTACAGATTTTTTAACGTTCAATATAACGCCATCAGCTTTATGTATGGAGCTGTTGTTGTAATAGCAATGATAGTTATTAGGTGCAAAGAAGGAGAAGCACTTTAAAGACCAAGTTTCAGAACAGATAATAACATCGGGCTTCACAGATAATTTTTCAATAAATACTTCAAGTTTACCAAAATTAGCATTTATGTTTCTTACATTTAAATGTAGAATTGATAAATTTTTCAGTTTGATATAGTTATTTAAACTTTCTAAATCATCAAAATTATCTTCAATTTGGAGATCATAATTATAGTCCATCGTTAATTCAATCGTAAGAACTCTACCAAATGATATGAACTGAAGTAAAAACAATAAATTGATGTAGCTCCAGTAATCAAATATTGGAGCAAAACAATAAACTTTAGAAACAAAAAATTGGACCTTCAATAATTAACACAATTTAGGAACGTAAAAATAGTAGTATGTTATGCAATATAAATTTTTTTGCTGCAATTGAGTTTTATGAGATATAAAACCAAATTTATGTCAAATGGTTCGGATTCGTGTCTCCACCTATTATTAAACAATTCTTGGACGTACATCCCAGATAAAATAATTATGCAGAAGTTATAAACAGTATAAACATCGTACCCTAAGCTGCATTGTTGAAAGAGTGAGCCCGTCTTTAAGATGTTATACAAGACCGTTACCATGATGGCTTCAGGGTCAACAGGATGGATTCCATGGTCCGTGCGGCGAAGAATTCTTCCTTCACGGACCTACACGTTCCTTAAACCAAACTTATTTTGGGCCAGCTTTAAAAGCTACAGCCTCCCTTTTGTTAGGTTACTTTTTAATTTGTTTCTGGACGCCACTATCTTCCGTTTCTTTTTAGTGCAGGCTAGCGCGATTAGTATTGGCCTGGGTTTAGAGGTCTGTTTACCAAGTCGTCTACATTCCTTGAAGGAAGAGGACGCCTACCCCTAATTTGGAAACTATTACCTTGACCGAGTTCTCAAGATGTTTTTCATTCTGACCGGCCTCTTCTGGGACTCCAAAGATAAGAAGATTCTGGGTCCGTTGTTTCTGCTCTAGTGCGTCCAGGAGTAGTTGCGCGTTGGCTAGTTTAGTCCTCAGGCTTATGATTTCTTGCGCTTGTTGAGCAAATTTCTCCATAAATTTATCCAACACCATTTTATAAAGTCCATCGATAAATTTAAGTAAAATTTATAAGTAAAATTTGTAAGTAGTGAGGTCAGAACATCGGTAATTGCTTTCTTCGAGGCAAGTTTTCCACTCTTTATTTCAAATGCAGAGACAGATATATTGGTTTTGATTATGACACTGGTTTTTTTTTTTCTTTTTTTATTTGTATGTTCACAAAAACACAATTTGAGGTGACTAACGAAAACACTATTTACTCATAAGCCATTTTTCTCAAATTTTTTTAATTATATATATATATATATATATATATATATATATATATATATATATATATATATATATATATATATATATATATTATTTTTTTTTTTGTTCAACTTTCCGTGTTTTATCAAATATACTTTTAACACTAATCTATAGAGCTGATTTTTTTTTAGAATGTTATTTTCATCTTTCCAAAGCGAACCGTTTTTGCGAAGGATTTTTTTTTTAACTTTTCCGACCGCGTTCTCCATTTATACCCATGTAAATTGAAAATTTATATTCAGTAAAAAGACCCATTGAAAAAAAAATCACTTTGTACATTTTTCACTTTTGTGAGTAAACCGAACGATTCTACAATATTTTCAAACAATACTTCTTTGTTGGTACCAGCATTCTACATATGCTGATATAAGACTCAATTTAAAACTTCCAGTCGTTCACGAGATATTTCGAAAAAACCTGTAAAGCAAAAAAAATCTCTGTGCCGCTCCCAGTGAAGGCCAAACGTTCAAATTTCGAATAAAGATACCTCTTGCAGATACCAATGTTCCATAAAAAATTGTTTGAAATCTACGAAGTGTTAATACTTTTTCTGATAATTGTGAAACTTGTTGGAATATGAAGTTGTTGGAATCCTCTGTCAGTTGCGGAAACAACCAAAACTGCAACATACCGAGGTATGTTGCGCCCGTCACAGTGTTATCATAGAAAAAATAAGGGTCCGTACACTTTTGTTTTGGAGACTGCACATAAGACATTACATTTTTGATATGAGCATTTTACGTGCCCCATATCCGAATGTTGTGACGATTCACCTTTCCATTTAAATGAAATGCCGCCTCGTCGCTGAACACTATACAGTTATTAAATTCATCGCTTTCTGCATCCTCCATCGCTTTCTGCATTGCAATACAAAAATTGGTTCGCTTTACATGGTCGTCGGGCCGTGAACTTTGCAATATCTGTAGACGATAAGGTTGGAATCACAATCGCCGTCGCAAAATCTTTCATATAGTTTGATTTGGAATACCAAGTTCACGACCTACCCTACGAGTTGACATTTTAAACTTGAACATTTTACCTTTAATTTCATGTGTCATTTAATATTATATATGCAAAACTTTGTGAAATCCTATATCATTTTAAAACACGATGATTCTTTTGTAGACACCCTACTTGATACTGCAAATATTTGATATTGCAAATATAAACCATATAATGAGATTTGTCCAACGTGTCTGTATGCATCCGGAAAGACTTTCCCGATGACGATCAAAAACAATGGTAAGCACTTGATAGTGAGATTATTATAAATTCAGGAAAAACATAAAATTTTGGAAAACAGAATCTTTACGAAAAATATTCTAAACTTTTGATATATCAAAATTTTGACATTGATAAAATATAAGACGAATATTCTGAAATGAAATTTACAATATTGAAGAAGAGTAAACTTGGATTGTTCAAAACATTCGACAATACGTTAACTTTCTTACTAACCCATTCATAATTTTCTAATCTTGCTATTCTTTAGAATATCATGAGTACCTTTTAAGCGCCCAGTGCGAATTGCGAACGGGGATTTTCAGCCATGAATTCCATTAAAAGAAAATATCATAACAGACAGCAATATGAACTCCTAGGTTATTTAATGGGAATAAAATTACATTTATCAAATGGGCAAATAATTTAAACCGAGTTAAAAAAGTGGGTTAGTACGAAAGACAAAAAAAAATTTCATTGGAAATATTCAAAACTGTTACTTTGCTACTTGATATTATGGTTTAAATTAATAAAAGTATAAAAAAGTTGCGCAATTTTTTTTTAATTTAATTTTTTTTGCTCACTCGATATTGAGCCGCCTAGTACTAACAAAAATTAGAGGGAACACTGGCTACAACAGCAATATTCTCAGTTCTTCTTGTGCAACTTGCACGAGTTCGGTTCATCGCATCACTAACTTGACCTAACAGCTCAAACTTTTCCACCAGTTTCACAATTGCTAGCCGAGAAAGTGCTTCACGACAACCCAGAAAATGCTTTAGTTTTGCGAACTATGACCGCGAAATTTTCAAAATTTTTGTTGTGAATTTTAATAATTTCAATGCGTTGTTGAAGCGAATATCGTTCCTTTTTTATTAATGGCGTAGTTTTTACTTGTCATCTGACAAGTAATTACAGGTTGACTCATAACAACTGTTAAAATGGCGGGCTATTGAAAATTAAACCTCTTATTGGAAGACCCTATATATGTATATAAGTAATTTTATTAACAACATTATTACAAATTACGCGGAAATGCTACACCAGATAGAATATTTGTTTTCGGTATTATATTTGCTAGTCACGTATTGTTTAATTTCCGCTGGAGTTACGAGAGTAACGAAATAAATCTTCGTTTTAATCTCGGCCTTTCAACTACATTGCGAACTAAGTGAATTACTGAATAGTCTACGCTTGAATATCTGGATTTTTCGTGGTTGGTAAATTTCGGAAAGCATCTTAAATGGTTTACATTTTCATTTAAACTTATAAGGCTGTGGCACACCAGGGAAATGAATTTAAACATGTATTTAAAGATGATGACTAGTTGGTTACATTAAACCACTTTCTCTTCCTATTATATAACAACTTCTTAGCAAATTTAAACTTTATTACTAAACGTATTTAAAAATATATAAAAACTATAAACAAAAAGTAATTTAAAATTGCGTTTATAAATAATAACAAATATTTGAAAATGTTATTTTCAACAAAAATATTAAGTGTTTATTTTTCTAAAATAATTAAAATTTTGCATAAATGTTTTGATTTATTTGTGTGAAATGTTTATTTAAATTAAATATAAAGGGAACTAACGCTTATAGCAAAAGTATTACTCCATCATCTCGTGCATGTAACGAATTAAAATTTCCACGAAATTTTTCTCTCGTTAACCAGTGTTTTGTAACAAATATAACGAACGAATATGTGTATTAAATTTAGTAAAGCAAACAGTATAAAAATAAATTCATATATCAATTTTGGGATTTATTAAACTTTGTGACAAAACATTTTTTGTTTTAATGCATTTAAAGCGTTGCAATTTAGTTAAAACCTAAAAATATATTGTTTAGAATAGACATTAGATTTTAGATAACGTTTTCATTTCCTTTATTTATTGAATCTTATTTATTTTTATATCTTAGTTGTGTATTAAGAAATAATAGGAGTATGTAGAATCTATATGTTGTTACTGGACATGTAATAAGTAAATGTAAGATGTATTAAAATAGTATGTTTTGTAACTAGGGCGGTAAGTTGTCAATATCACACGAGAGCGAAATTGGGCGCGCGAACGAAGTGAGTGCGCACATTCGCTTGAGAGGGCAATTGACAATACCGCCCGTATAAACAATATTTTTTATTACTCATGCGAGGGGATGTATCTTACAAGTTTGGGATCCAGGGGCCATCCATAAAAAATAGAATCAAAAATGAAGAATTTTCTTTTTAAGTTGTCTGCGGTGGTGTAGGATTCGTCATAAAAACTCTCCTCAGTCTCCCCAGTCTCACCATATAATTTACACTCATTTTAAAACGCTTCCTTTCATTTTTATTATTATTTAGTAATGAAAAAAATTTCTGACACTTCACGTCACTTTTTTAATATCGAGAACTTGATTGTGTTCATTTAATTTTTATTTCTTTGTTTTTTTTAATGTAACCTGGCGATATTGAATATTTTCGTGCATTACACAGGTTATGTGAAAATACAACGAGACGTGATTTCTCGTATTAAATAATGTATGTCAAGAAGTACTTTTCCCGCATGAGTAATAAAAAATATATTTAACAAAACTAACATAGATTATATTTAGTTTATGTGAAAACAATATTTAGTTGAGTGAACAGGTAGATTCACTTTAAGCTCGCTGTAAATAAATAACATATTTTTTGTACGTACACTGTAAGATTTTAAAATAAATTCCGGGGATTTTAAGTGTAACTGAATAAATAAACATGTTCATTATAATCATAAGTAAGAACATATTTATGTAAAGATGTGTAAAATTATCCGTCCTATGTTAAAAAATATATATCATGTAATCATTCTCTTTTTATTATTTTGATTGAATCTGTGAATAACTTTCGTCGAACAAAATAAAACCTGTTGCATTTTCAAGAATCTACTGGAGAACGTAAGGTAAGCCCTATTCCCTTTTTTTAATTGAATGAGTCTGCCGACTTGGCAAACTTGATAAATGCAATATATGCATTAAGATAACATTAAAAAGAGAAAACAAATAAAAAATATAGAAAAACCAAAAGATACAAATATATACAAGTTATAATGCAAAATAAAATATGACACTACTGGTAAGATTATTTTTTAAGAAATTTACATTCAATTGGGTTATTGAATAAAAAAAAATTATCGATTTTTTTTATGTATTTTAAAACCTTATTATAAATAATTTGGATGTGCGAAACGAAAAAGTTAAAAAAAAGAATTTTTCAATTAATTATAAACAATTTAAAAGTTATAACATTTTGAAAATAATCACGTGACTCCAAACGCGCAATAATTTGTTTGTGAAGTCGCAAGGGTGAAACTTCATTCTTACATTACATTCTTTTTAAAATCGTCGTTTTAGAATTTTTTCGGCGCATTGTTTAAAACCATTGGTTTCGACGTTTAACAATGTGGGACATTTAAAAACATTTTTTGAGTTCTTTTTATAGTGCCCATCCTACACGATGGTACGAAACAAGCACGATAACTCAATATTTGACTTTTAATATTTGACATGTCTACTACAACTACTGTATCAGCAATGTCAGGATCAAGCAGAAAGTACATATTTTACGTCACAACGGTACATTTGTGCGTTTTCGGTACCGAGTTTCAAAATATATTTGTTATAACTTTTTAATTACAACGAAAAAATAAAACAAAAAAAGTTTTGTCATAAAACTTATATATGAGCTTTCGATTTATCACGAAAAAAAAAATTGATTCAAATACCCAATTACCAAAGCTTTCAGCTTTCTTCTAAATCTTAAATAATTATTTTTATTACACACGTTACAGGCCTTTTCTCGAAATATTCATGACTACTAGTTCTTCCTGTTCTTATAGTACTCCTTCATTCATTCACTAAAGGCTCTCTTCGTTTCTTCAGTGTACTTTGGCCTTTGGGCTTTAGGTGGTGTTTTATCTGACATCCCATCCCACTTGTATACCTTGTGCCTAAATACGCCTTTGTCTATGAAATCCGCTGAGTCTATTTGTGCTCTTTCCAGATCAATTTTGACTTTAACGTGTCACACAGGGTGTAGTGATCTTGAGGCGCTGGATCTAAGTGAGGATTCTGTTTGTGAGTCTGGTTTGTTTAAGTCTGCTGATGTCTCCATAAAATTTTAGTGACTTCTTTCTTATGTCCGCTGAGATGCTGGAGAACTTCTCTGTGGTACTCCTGGAGTGAAGCCTATAGCCATCGTCTGTGAGTTGGGGTACAATAATTTTCCAAATGATTTTTCTTGCCTGTGTGAGGGTGTTGATGATGATGTGGATGATGATCAGCGTTTCACTGGCGTATAGCACCTCAGGTTTGATTGCTGTGTTGTAGTGACGAATTTTGGTGAAGGTGGTAAGACATTTCTTGTTGTAGATACCCTGTGTTTTGTATAAGGATCTCTTCATTTTCAATAACCTAATGTACTGCGCGATTTTCTCTTTTCCTTTTGGTTCTATCACTTCACCTAGGTACTGTGTGTGACCCTGATGATCTTGCCATATTTTATGTTCAAATTTAGTATGTTTACTTTCGTGCAGAGAACTCAGCTTTTTGTAAAGAAATCTGTAGTCCTACTTTTTTGTGCAACCTTTGAGTATCTCTATCTGTCTGATTGCTGTGGTTTCGTTGTCCGTGAGTAGTACCAGATCATCCGCGAAGGCTCGACAGCCGACCTATAGCTTGTTCTTGGGGCTTTCAAGTCGCACTGGCTTCCAGTGACCTTGTATTTGTCTCCCATTCCTTGATGACTTTATCAACAAAATGGTGTGACGTGTGAATAGCCATCACCACGTGTACTTGCGTACTACTATGGGATAAAAATATTTTAAAATTTTATGCTGTAAATTATACAAATGAAAGCACCAGTGTACAAAGGACCCACTCACCACTTCAACAATCCGGTGTATACCTGGACCTGCAGAGTTCGAAGGTTCCACCACGTGGTTGAGCCAGCAGAATTTCTTGAAACAGGAGATGAGTGTTGAATCCAGGGATTTCCCAGAAGAAAATTCCTCCTTGGATACCGCGGTGTATGACACTTACTGTCCAGAATTCACAGTGATTTTTCTTCAAAATTGTGTAAGAATCGAACGGTCATAACATGCCATGCCGAATTCACACACGAATATATATTTGACTGCTTCGAAAGAATGTCTTACAAAGAGTCTTAAAATATCTATACCAGTTTTAAATTTTTGATAAAACTGGGAACAAAAAATTCAATAAGAAATAAGTTCGTATTCAAATAAAATCACGGAACAACACGGGTGGTATTGGCCATCTCTTAGGCTTCAGTACAACCAAAGAATTGATGAGAGCGGGTACCTGTATAGCCGGTATTTTCATAATTAAAATATTATTTGAATATTAATCAAAATTTATAACAAATAGTAATGACGCTTCACCACCAGCACTAGGTTGAAGAGGAACGGTGAGAGTCCATCACCTTAGCGAACGGTTGTCTTGATCTCAAAAGGTTCGTAGATTTCCCCTTGAACTTCACCTTAGATGTGTCTGTCGGTGTTTGTTGGATCAATCGCAAATGTCTTGTCGTCCAAAGCTTGGTCGCATAGGATTCAAATTCAAATTCAATTTGTTAATCTATAGATGTAATAATTATACATATTAGACAGGTCAAAGTTAGAATACATAGAAATAAATAGAATACAAAAATATATAAGCACATAAAAAAAAATAAAAATTATGAAAATAAATATTAGACATCATTAAAAAAATCACTGACGGTATAATAGCATTTATCTAGGAGGTAAGTTTTAAGGCGTATTCGGAAACTTCTATTACTGGCTAACTCGTTAATAACCAACGGCAACTGATTATAGATTTTAATACCTATTCGATTAGGAGTACCCTTGCAAATTGTGAGATTACTTTTCACCGGTCTTAGGTTCAAATAATTTCTGGCATCATATCCATGGCGGTCATCTCTAACTCCAATAGCATTCCTATTTTTAAAAATATGTCATCATAACTCCCATATATAAATACATGGAACGGTGAGTATTTTAAGAATTTTAAAGTATGATCTGCAAGAGGTAGTTCTTGTGATGTCTGCTATTGTTCGTATTGCCCTATGTTGTGCAAGAAATACTCCTTGACTAAGTGAAGCAGCTCCCCAGACTAAAATGCCATAAGCCAGAAACGAATGAATTTCGGCATGGTATACGCTGAGAAGAACATCTTCACCCACCGTTTGTCTTACTTTTCTTAAGAGATACGACTTACTGTGCAGCTTATGAATTATTGCATCAGTCGTTGCAGTCCATGTCAGGTGTTCCTCTAGGTATATACCTAGAAATTTTACTTTTTCCTGGCGAGTTAGCTTACAGTTGCCAATTTTGAGAGGAATGTCATCAGTGGGATTTCTGCTACTACAATGAAAAATAACATAGCTTGATTTTCCAATAATTAGGTTAAGTTACTGGCACAGAACCATGTGTATAGTTTTAACAGGATAATGTTCAGTTGTGTTGCCGTTGCTTCAAGTGAACTTTCCGAAAAGAGGATACTCGAATCATCCGCATACAGGGTGCAGTGATAAGGGCCGATAAAATGTATCATGTTAGCTGTATAGAGAGAAAACAGAATTGGCGCTAAGATACTACCTTACGGCAACCCTATTCTGAGAAATTTAGTATTGGAGTTTCCTGTCCTCCCTCTTGAATTTATTCTGACGTATTGTCTTCTATTATTTAAGTAGGACTCGCACCAACGACCAGCCTTTCCTCTAATTCCATAGTTATATAGTTTGTCCAGGAGATTTTCATGTGCGACGCAGTCAAAGGCTTTTGACAGGTCGCAAAAAATTCCCACCGGACATTTCACTTCGTCTGCCTCATTAACGATTTTGTTGTAGAATTCACTGATTGCTGTGGAGGTGAATTTTTGTTTGCAGAATCCATGTTGCTGGCGAGGAATTAGATGATGTCGCGTAATGAAAGGCATTAATCGCCTTTCCATAGAATATTCAAGGATCTTTGCCAGAACCGATGCGAGCGAGATCGGTCTGTAATTGTTTCTATCAATTCTGTCTCCTTTTTTGAATATAGGTGAAACTACTGCGATTTTTAGAGCATCGCGTACCTTTTCCGAAGCGAAAGAGCAATTGATAATATCGGTAATAGGCTCTATCAATTCACTTTCGAATTTTTTAATGGGACTATCAGGCAAGGAGCTTGGGACCTGGGTTGGTTTATTTTTAATTTTTTTGAAGACTTGAGACATTTCGCTAGGAGAGAAATCTTCAAGGTAAATGGATTTTTCGTTTCGGAAAATGTGGCTATTGTCTAAGTAGGTTGACGGTATGTTTTGTATAATCTTTTCAGGTGCTGAGGTAAAAAAGTCATTAAAAACTGAAGCTACCGCTTCTGGGGCTTCTACAAGTCTTTCATTCTCTAATAGGTAAATCTCTTGTTTACTCCGTACTTTGTTGGACAGTTCATCGACTGTCTTTCAAAGAGTACGTTGTTTGTTAGATGATTTTCCAATTTTGTTTCTAAAGTAATTTCTTTTAGTAGAAATAAGGAGATTTAGATGCGTTTTCTTGTGTGCCAAGTAAATTTCTTTTAAGTCAGGGTGCTGCTTTTGTAAAATATACAGGTCCTTTAACTTTCTGCTTGAAATTTTAATTACTTTGGTAATCCAAGAAGTGGGAGTAATTGTTATTTTCTTTAATGGACAATATTTAAAGATGTAAAATTGCATCAGTTGGATAAACGAGTTGACCTTTCTCTCGCAGTCCTTTGTTGAGAAAATATCTGACCAGGATTCTTTTTGTAGAGCTTGTTGTAGGCGAAGTTTGTTGGCTGCACAGAAATTTCGAGGAAACTAAAAACCTTGATTAGTTTTATTAGGAAATACTACATTGGCAACTAGTATGAATCTGTGACCAGAGAGAGTGTTGTCCCCAACAGTGATTAGAGCTGGGCGATTTAGTCTGACAAAAAGATAGTCAATTGTGCTCTGTGAGGTGTTAGTTACCCAAGTGAGAACCTTTACTCTGTGATCTAGACCATATGATAACAGCATGTTGATTAGATTGGTTTTATCCTTGGAATGTTTATCAACGTGTATATTAAAGTCACCTACAATCAAGATGTCATCATATTTAAGAAACACACAGTCAAGTAGCTCTTCGAGAAGTATCATGAAAGTAGTGACACACCCCGTAGGAGGTCGATATACAGTTATTATAACCACAGAATTAGTACCCGACTTCCATACAACCCCACACGACTCAACTTGTTTTTCAATGGATTTACTGTAGATTAGTAGAGTGTGGCAGTTATCGAAATATATGTGTTTAACCCAAATTGCAATCCCTCCGCCAATAGACTGCGTTCGTCAATAGGATTCAATCGATTTATAATTTGGTATATTTAAGTTAGAGATTAGCTCATCCTACAGCCACGTTTCTGCCAGACATAAAAAGTGTGGCGAGTGCTCAGATTTTAAAAGCTCCAGTTGAAGGAGTTTTTGTTTAATACTTTGAGCATTAATGAATAATATCAGATTGTTAATAGGTTTAGTACTATTTTTGCAGCTATTCTTCGATGGAGAGTGAAGTAAAATTGGCCATGAATTCGGAAGATTTAGTAGGTTACTCTCAGTTTGTGAGGGTTTGGGAAGAAAAAACGATTAACTCTTGTGTATTGCGCCCAGGTTTTCGGGTTTTGCACATCTTCAAGTTTATCCATTCGGACAGAGACCTTAAAAGATGAGTATTCTTTGGAAAATTTAGAAGGAAGTTTAGTACACTGTACTTAAGTTGTCGAACTGTTTACTGTTATCGTATTTGATTGCATCATCTTCGTTCTGGATCCAGACGGTAGACATGAAGGTGAGCATAATTCTTCACCGCCCTAATTGCGGAATTCTCGGAGTTTGTGCCAATTATTATATTTGATCTTCTATTATTCCTTTTCTTTTTATTTTGAAATTGCTACGTATCGTTGTTTATATTTTTGCAAGTTGTGTTTTGTAAGACTGCACTCACTAGTATCGGTTTTATCGTGCACGATTGGCTTTTTCTTTCTCTAAGATCCTTGCTGCTTCGTACCTTGCGAATTGGCCTTATCGGAACAAGATAAGACTTCACCTGTGTTTTTATCTTCTTCGCATTCTTTCGAAGGTTCGGATAAGTTTTTACCTGCAGAATTAAACAAATGATCTGAAGTGGGAATTTTTTCTAAAAGCATGGAATTTTGGGTTTGTAGATTTCTTACTTGTTGCGTAAGTTCCCGAAGTTCCTTCTGCATACTGTCCTGGATAATTTCCATGGTTGATGATCTCATCGACTCTACTTCACTCCTTATGGCTCGAGTAATCAAGTCATTGAAATAGAGACTTTGAAGGTACAATATCACAGGGTCACCATTTGCATCTGGATTAGCGTTAGAACGTCATTCTCTTGGCATATTGCAAACAAATATATTAAATTCACTTAGATTTGATTAAAGAGATAGTTTTCTCTCACGCTTGATTTGATGTTCACGCTCTCGCGGTTCGACCGCGACTGGATGTTGAACAGTGACTGGCGGTCGACGGATTCATATGCCTTCTTGAAGTCATCGAAGGTGCATATGATTGGAGTGTTCCTGAGGGCTTTGATTTTCAGGTTAGTCTTCAGACTGAAGATTTGTTCTGCACAGAAGCGACCAGGGCGGAAGCCTGCCTGGTATTTATCGATCTTGTGTTCCAGCTGGTCCTGTGTCCCTTGGAGTATGCACGCGGAGAATATATTTTACGTGCCTTGTATTAGTGAGATTCCCCTGTTATTGTTTACATCTGTGGGGTCACCCTTTTTGTACAGAGGGCGGATCAGTGCACAATTCCAATCGTCTGGTAACTTTTCTGATGTCCAGATGTCTGTGATGATCTGTGTGAGTTCTCTGTATGAGTTCAATCCGAGGTTTTTCTGTAGTTCGGCCACTATGCCGTCTTCACCAGATGACCTGTTGTTTTTGAGTCTGAGGATGAGCCTGTGAAATTCCTCTTGTGTCGGGGGTGGCGAGTATGTATCTATGTGTCTATCTGTAGGTTGTTGGTCTGGGAGTCTTCCTGTGGGTTCTGGGCAGTTGAGAAGTTATAAGAAGTATTGTGCCAGCAGCTTGCCATTTTCCTTATTCGTCAGTGCGTCATTGCGTCAGTGCGTCGTTATTTCGTCAGGGACTGTTGCTGTTGTATATCTGGTAAGCCAAAATCCTAGTGACGAGTGCATTCTCACAAACAGTGTCCCACCAGCGGTGCTTGGTGTTCTTCTTCCGAGGGATGAGAGCTCGTGCTTTTTCTGTGTTTTTTTGGCAGAAATTTTGCCTGTCATATGTATTTTTCCAAAGCTTCTTTCACTTCAGAATCAGCGATCATTTTCGTGTCGAATTTCAGTAGGGGAGTTTTCTTACATAGAGTTCTCTTGGGGTCAACTTGACTTTGACGCATGCAAGGTAGTAGTCGGAGTCAATGTTGGCTTCGCTGCGTACCTGTACATCATAGATCTCTTTCTGTACTGGGTACGAGATTGCTACACACTGCTGGGCTGGCGAATGCCAGTTTTTCTGTTTACTGGGGTGTTTTCAGAGAGATATCGACATGAGATTGTGGTTGTATTGCGGACAAAGTTCTGTGAGCCCTGTGCCATTTTTGTTGGTGAATTTATGTGCTGGATAATTTCCTACTGTTTTCCTGTGCATTTTTCTCTGCCGAAATGTGCATTGAAATCGCCCAGGAAAAGTTTGATGTTACATAATTATTTATTTCTTTGAATTTCATGCTAAATCTGTCAGGTGCTCCAAATGAGTATACCAAATCTGTCAGGTGCTCCAAATGTGTATAAAAAATCTGTAAGTTGCTCCAAATGCCTATACCAAATCTGTCAGGTGCTCCAAATGTGTATACCAAATCTGTCAGGTACTCCAAATGTGTATAAAAAATCTGTCAAGTGCTCCAAATGTATATAGCAAATCTGTCAGGTGCTCCAAATGCGTATAAAAAACTTGTCAGGTGCTCCAAACGCGTATACCAAATCTGTCAGGTGCTCCAAATGTGTATACCAAATCTGTCAGGTACTCCAAATGTGTATACCAAATCTGTCAGGTGCTCCAAATGTGTATAAAAAATCTGTAAGTTGCTCCAAATGCCTATACCAAATCTGTCAGGTGCTCCAAATGTGTATACCAAATCTGTCAGGTACTCCAAATGTGTATAAAAAATCTGTCAAGTGCTCGAAATGTGTATAAAAAATTTGTCAGGTGCTCCAAATATGTATACCAAATCTCTCAGGTGCTCCAAATTTGTATACCAAATCTGCCAGGCGCTCCAAGAGTGTATAAAACATCTGTAAGGTGTTCCAAATGTCTATACAATATCTGTCAGGTGCTCCAAATGCATATACCAAATCTGTCAAGTTCTCCAAATGTGTATACCAAATCTGTTAGGTGCTCCAAATGTGAATAAAAAACTTGACAGGTGCTCCAAATGTGTATGCCAAATCTGTCAGGTGCTCCAAACGTGTATACCAAATTTGTCAGGTGCTCCAAATGTGTATAAAAAATCTGTAAGGTGCTCCAAATGCCCATACCAAATCTGTCAGGTGCTCCAAATATGTATACCAAATCTGTCAGGTACTCCAAATGTGTATACAAAATCTGTCAAGTGCTCCAAATATGTATAAAAAATTTGTCAGGTGCTACAAATGTGTAAACCAAATCTGTCAGATACTCCAAATGTTTATTAAAAATCTGTCAGATACTCCAAATGTGTATACCAAATCTGTCAGTTGCTCCAAATGTGTATATCAAATCTGTCAGGTGCTCCAAATGTATATAAAAAACTTGTCAGGTGCTCCAAATTTGTATACCAAATCTGTCAGGTGCTCCAAATGTGTATACCAAATCTGTCAGGTGCTCCAAATATGTATACCAAATCTGTCAGGTACTCAAAATGTGTATAAAAAATCTGTCAGGTGCTCCAAATGTATATACCAAATCTGTCAGGTGCTCCAAATGTGTATAAAAAACTTGTCAGGTGCTCCAAATGTGTATACCAAATCTCTCAAGTGCTCCAAATGTGTATACCAAATCTGTCAGGTGCTATAAATGTGTATAAAAAATCGGTAAATTGCTCCAAATGCCTATACAAAATCTGTTAGGTGCTCCAAATGTTTATACCAAATCTGTCAGGTACTCCAAATGTGTATACAAAATCTGTCAAGTGCGCCAAATGTATATACCAAACCTCTCAGGTGCTCCAAATGTGTATACAAAACTTGTCAGGTGCTCCAAATGTGTATACCAAATCTGTCAGCTGCTCCAAATGTGTATATCAAATCTGTCAGGTGCTCCAAATGTGTATACGAAATCTGTCAGGTACCAAAAATGTGTATAAAAAATCTGTCAGGTGCTCCAAATTTGTAATTCAAATCTGTCAGGTGCTCCAAATGTGTATAAAAAATCTGTAAGGTGCTTCAAATGCCTATACCAAATCTGTATACTGTTTTCCTGTGCATTTTTCTCTGCCGATATGTGCATTGAAATCGCCCAGGAGAAGTTTGATGTTACATAATTATTTATTCCTTTGAATATAATGCCAAAGCTGTCAGGTGCTCCAGATGTGTATACCAAATCTGTCAACTGCTCCAAATGTGTATAAAAATCTGTAAGGTGCTCCAAATGCCTATACCAAATCTGTTAAGTGCTCCAAATGTGTATACCAAATCTGTCAGGTGCTCCAAATGTGTATAAAAAAACTTGTCAGGTGCTTCAAATGTGTATACCAAATCTATCAGGTGCTCCAAATGTGTATACCAAATCTGTTAGGTGCTACAAATGTGTATACCAAATCTGTCAGGTGCTCCAAATGTGTATAAAAAAATCTGTAAGGTGCTCCAAATGCCTATACTAAATCTGTCAGGTGCTCCAAATATGTATACCAAATCTGTCAGGTACTCCACATGTGTATAAAAAAATTGTCAAGTGCTCCAAATGTGTATAAAAAAATTGTCAGTTGCTCCAAATGTGTATACCAAATCTGTCAGGTGCTGCAAATTTGTATACCAAATCTGTCAGGTGCTCCAAATGTGTATAAAAAATCTGTAAGGTGCTCCAAATGTCTATACTAAATCTGTCAGGTGCTACAAATGTGTAAACCAAATCTGTCAGATATACCAAATGTGTATAAAAAATCTGTAAGGTGCTTCAAATGCCTATACCAAATCTGTATACTGTTCCTGTGCATTTTTCTCTGCCGATATGTGCATTGAAATCGCCCAGGAGAAGTTTGATGTTACATAATTATATATTCCATTGAATTTCATGCCAAATCTGTCAGGTGCTCCAAATGTGTATACCAAATCTGTCAAGTGCTCAAATGTGTATAAAAATCTGTATGGTGCTCCAAATGCCTATACCAAATCTACCAAGTGCTCCAAATGTTTATACCAAATCTGTCAGGTGTTCCAAATGTGTATCAAAAACTTGTCAGGTGTTCCAAATGTGTATACCAAATCTGTCAGGTGCTCCAAATGTGTATACCAAATCTGTTAGGTGCTACAAATGTGTATACCAAATCTGTCAGGTGCTCCAAATGTGTATAAAAAATCTGTAAGCTGCTCCAAATGCCTATACCAAATCTGTCATGTGCTCCAAATATGTATACCAAATCTGTCAGGTACTCCAAATGTGTATAAAAAAATTGTCAAGTGCTCCAAATGTGTATAAAACAATTGTCAGGTGCTATAAATGTGTATACCAAATGTGTCAGGTGCTCCAAATTTGTATACCAAATCGGTCAGGTGCTCAAAATGTGTATACAAAATCTGTAAGGTCCTCCAAATGTCTATACCAAATCTGTCAGGTGCTACAAATGTGTAAACCAAATCTGTCAGATACTCCAAATGTGTATAAAAAATCTGTCAGATACACCAAATGTGTATACCAAATCTGTCGGTTGCTCCATATGTGTATACCAAATCTGTCAGGTATTCCAAATGTGTATACCAAATCTGTCAGGTGCTCCAAATGTGTATACCAAATCTGTCAGGTGCTCCAAATCTGTATAAAAAATCTGTAAGGTGCTCCAAATGCCTATAAGAAATCTGTCACTTGCTCCAAATATTTATACCAAATCTGTCAGGTACTCCAAATGTGTATAAAAAATCTGTAAAGTGCTCCAAATGTGTATAAAAAAATTGTCAGGTGCTCCAAATGTGTATACCAAATCTGTCAGGTATTCCAAATGTGTATACCAAATCTGTCAGGTGCTCCAAATTTGTATACCAAATATGTCAGGTGCTCCAAGTGTGTATAAAAAATCTGTAAGGTGCTCCAAATGTCTATACCAAATCTGTCAGGTGCTACAAATGTGTATACCTAATCTGTCAGGTACTCCAAATGTGTATAAAAAATCTGTCAGGTGCTCCAAATTTGTATACCAAATCTGTCAGGTGCTCCAAATGTGTATAAAAAATCTGTAAGATGCTTCAATGCCTATACCAAATCTGTATACTGTTTTCCTGTGCATTTTTCTCTGCCAATATGTGCATTGAAATAGTCCAGGAGAAGTTTAATGTTACATAATTATTTATTTCTTTGAATTTCATGCCTAATCTGTCAGGTGCTCCAAATGTGTATACCAAATCTGTCAGGGGCTCCAAATGTGTATAAAAAAATTTGTCAGGTGCTCCAAATGTGTATACCAAATCTGTCAGGTGCTCCAACTGTGTATACCAAATCTGTCAGGTGCTCCAAATGTGTATACCAAATCTGTCAAGTGCTCCAAATGTGTATAAAAAATCTGTAAGGTGCTCCAAATGCCTATACCAAATCTGTCAGGTGCACCAAATATGTATACCAAATCTGTCAGGTACTCCAAATGGGTAAAAAAAATCTGTCAAGTGCTTCAAATGTGTATAAAAAAATTGTCAGGTGCTCCAAATGTGTATACCACATCTGTCAGGTGCTCCAAATTTGTATACCAAATCTGTCAGGTGCTCCAAATGTGTATAAAAAATCTGTAAGGTGCTCCTAATGTCTATACCAAATCTGTCAGGTGCTACAAATGTGTATACCAAATCTTTCAGATACTCCAAATGTGTATAAAAAATCTGTCAGGTGCTCCAAATGTGTATACCCAATCTGTCAGGTGCTCCAAATGTGTATAAAAAATCTGTCAGGTGCTCCAAATGTGTATATCAAATCTGTCAGGTGCTCCAAATGTGTATAAAAAATCTGTCAGGTGCTCCAAATGTGTGTATTAAATCTGACAGGTGCTCGTTGGCAACTAGTTAAATTAGTCTTAGCTTTTCTATGGTTCAGAAAATGTCTTGTATTATATTCCTGGCTGTATTAATTCAAATAGATTTTTGTTTTTATACAGGGTGTTGGGTAAACATTCGGCAAAACTTCAAGGGGTTATTCCTTGGCCTATACTAAGAATATTTTGTCGCATGATGGTTACTGAAAAACTTTTTTGTTTCGTTGATATCATTAATATTTGATGAAATCATTAATGTAAATAAAAGTATAGCGAATGCAAATGAGTTTATCAAGTACAAAAGGTTAATAAGTTTATCAAGTACAAAAAAATGTTGACGATAACTTAGAACGGCTGTTTTATCTACTAACGTCCAAGTGAATTTCATTTGAATATGTCTCGTCAGTGATCATCACCTGTATCGTTCGCAGTTGTTTGCCTTGAGAAAAGTTCTGCTGTTTGACATGTCTTTAATAGTTAATGAAGTCCTCTACCATGTATATGAACGCCGAAATGACTGACATGCATTTCATATATGGAAAATCTAATGGAAATTCATTACACGCTAGACGATTGTACATTGAACGATTTCCGAGCCACAATATCCTCGAAGGAAAAATCGTCGATAACTTTCATCGACTTTTTCATTAAGGAGATACCATGAAATGAAATGGAGGCCCAGGAAGTTTAATGATAGTAAGAACTGTACAACTGGAACGGAATGTGTTGGAGATGAAAGAGGAAGATCCAATTAATCGCCAAAGAGATACGATCTCTCCAAAACTATTCAATCTGGTCATGAAAAATGTATTTGAAAAGCTGCAATGGGAAAGAAAAAGTATAAACAACGACGGAGTATGCTTTAGCCATCGATGCTTTGCTGTTGACATCATCCTGATAATTAGCGATCCCAACGATGTTTAAAGATGTCTTCAGGTAGGTCTAAAGATGAACTTAAATAAGACCACAAGTATGAGTAACTATCGATAACCATCTCTTTAACACGGTAAAGGAATATGTCGGTAGAGGAATACCTCGGTAAATCCATCAAGTTGCGCAAGGAAAACCATTCTGCCGAAATACGATCGCGGACGAGAACGAAAGATATTTTAGTGCGTGTAGTGGAACTGAAGTGGCTAAAGCTTGGACACATAGCAAGACAAAACCCTGACAAGTGGACAATACACATGGTGAAATGGCGACCAAGACTAACAAAGTAGAGTGACGACCTCAGCAAAATTGGCTTAACGACATCAAACAAATTATGGGCAGAAACTGGTATCAAGTCGCCCAGAATAGACACTTGCCTAACTCAACCTCAGGGAAGACAAACGAGTCAGGTTAGGTTAAGTTATTTAGGTTATTAACTCAACCTCGGGGAAGACAAACGAGTCAGGGGCGACAAAATAGACAAGGAGGACAATCTAGTCGGGGAGCACAAACTAGTCGGGGAGGACGAGGTAGTCGGTGAAGACAAACTTGATTTAACTTAAGGGTTTGCGAGCAACCTGGCCTAACCTAACCACTAGCAAACGTTTAGGTTTGCAAAAACCATCTAAAAGCCGTTTAAAAAAAAATCTAACCTAACCTCTCGAAACTTTTTCGAATTGCAAAATATGTACTAACCTAACCAAGGCTTTTTGAATTTGATAAGAATGAAAATAAACATTTTTGGTTGTAGTTCGCTTTTTCTACGACGCAATTTGAAAGGGTATCGACTTCTTATTACCTCGGTTGAACGTTACATGCAGCCGAGGTAATATAGTTAGAAAAACTAGATATCTTGTGTATTTGTAACTTTAGAGCGAAATAAAGTAGAAAATCATTTTCAGCACTTCGATTTCCCTTGGGCAACCAAAAAAAAATCACTAAAAATTTAAAAAATAATTTGGCAACAGAAATTCATGCTTTTCAGAAATTCATGCGAAAAATGTGCTTTTTCGGTGTTTTTCAATTTTCTCAAGAACGGTAAACAGAAACGAAATAATTTTCGGCACACAGCAACTACTCGACAAGACAAGTCTATGTATAAATTGTTCGGAAAGATTTAATAATTCGTGGAGAAATTTCAAATTGAAATTTTATTAAAAAAAAAAATTCGGAAACAATTGCTGATAATCGAAAACCGAATGCGTCATCGTTATCAGAAGGTTATTTTCCTGTTAAAACACCACGATTTTCCGTGGGAAATTCATTACCTTTCGAGATATCTCGAGATAAATTTCTTAAAATTTTGCCACAATTTTAGCAGGTCAATGGAAAGAGCTAGCGAAATATAATTTGCATATTTGTAATCAGCAACAAAAATGCTTTCAGTAACGTTTTAAAATTTTGCTTCATCTCAAAAAATAAATATTCTATCAAAATCGATTTTTTCGCTTTTTTCCGCTTCCGCAATCTCGACTTCGACGGTATTTCTTAATAAAAAGCCTCCTACGAATATGATGTACGTTTTCCGACTAATTTTGGGACGCTGAATCGATTGGTGAAAACTATAAGTCTCTGCGGTGAGTCGTTCAAAAGTTATGACAGCGTCAAATTAGTCGGAAATGCGAGATGATGTATAGAGAAAAAATATATAAAACTTGTTTTATTTGTAACTTTACAGCAATATAAACTAAAAAACTATTTTCAGCACTTCGTTTTCCTTCGGGTAATGAAAAAAAAATATGAAAAAAATTTCCAAAAAAATTTTCAACAAAAATTTTCCAACATATCGTTCGAAAAATATGTGCTTTTTCGGTTTTTTCCGATTTTTTCGAGAATGGTAAAAAGCAGCGAAAGCATTTTCGACACACATAAACTACACGACAAGACGAATAAGTGGATGTGTAAATTGTCCTGAAAGTTACAATAATTCGTCGAAAAATTTCAAACTGAAATTAAACTGATTCTCGATTTGCTAAGTAGATGTCTCGTAAACGGTTGCAGATAATCAAAAACGGATTGCGACATAGTTTTCAGAAGGTCATTTTTCTGTTAATACACTACGATTATCTGCGGGATATTCACGACTTTCCGAGATCTCTACTCGAGAAAAGTAGAAATAAAATCTTCAATTCTTGTACGCTATAGTTAACGGAAAGAGTTAGCGAAATATAATTTGCATATCTGTAATCAGCAGAAAAAATGTTTTTTAAAACGTTTTTAAGTTTTGCTATTACTCAAAAAATAACGATATAGTCAAAATCGATTTTCTTGCTTCCTAGGTCGATCTTCAAGCTTCCTAGAGAATATTATATACGTTCTCCGACTAAACTTTAAATTTTAAACTTTAAAGTGAAAAGTGTGGAAGACGACATAGTCAGGTGTGGGTAAAGGAAGGCTGAAGAAGAAAGAAGAAATTGCAATAAAGATTTGTTATTTGAGACCGGGTCAAAGAGGTATTAGTCTATTTAGTTCATAAATAGAATAATCTCTACGTACATTAACTCGTCCATTTTTGGGTTCTAATTTTACAAAAGGTAATTTTATCCAATAATAATCAGTTACTATCCAATCAGTTACAAATTCCTTTTCTTTCTAGATAAAGCTCAATTAAATTTTGCATAATTGAGACACACAAAAAATATATTATTCTCATTTAGGAAAGATAGATATAAAGAGATTATAAAATAATTAATATGATAAATGTATTAATTAAAAAGAAATGTGAATAGGACACGAAACACTTTGTGCATTTGAAAAGATAATTTTTGCATGATAAACGTTAATTACCTGAAAAAAATCATCCGTTGCAATTAAATAAGACAATTTATACGTCAAAAATTAAAATTAATCACAATACCCATCGTAATTTCTATATAATTATCCCCGTAAATCCGAAAATTTAACTACATCGTTCATGTTTGAACCATAAAGAAATTACTAATTACACGCCGCGGTTATTTGCGTTTCTCTTTGATACGCACCCCCACAATGCCTTTCATTTTCAAAGATCTTTGTCAACGTGTCCCAAGTTTTAGTTTCGTATCACGAGTCTTAATAATGATCTTATTATGTAGATTAAGAGTCGAGCCAAGAAAACGAAATCCTTTTAAACCTCTGAAATTACATATCTTATTCTGTATCAGGCATGTGCAAATTAAGGGAGGGCCGAGGGCTGGTAAACAAATATCAGATCAAATTGCCGGCCTGACTTAAAATTAATTAAATATACAAATATAGAGAGAATTTGTGGAGAAAGTGTAAAGGGAAACTAAATATTTCAGCAACAGATTTCTGCTGTTCTACCCGCCTATCTGTCCCCAGTTTCCAATTTTGTCTATCGTAGCAAGTTTCCTCTTCTAAATTTCTAGCGTACATTGCTTCTTTTATGTCGTTTCAACAGCTTCTTTTCCTTCGTCCATTCTTTTCCTCTCTTCCTTCCTTCCAATGGTATCCATTCCAGAACTTTCTTGGGCCATCTGTTCTCCAGTCTTTTAATAATAAGTATAGCTCCTTTCCTCCTAGAATTTACATGCCTTTAGGGGATACCTACGCAAGGGTAACTATTTTTTTCAGCCTCGGCTTATGTAGGAGATAGGGTTAGACAGAGAGATAGAGATAGGGTTAGTAGGGGTTAGACCTACGCTCCTACGCTAAAGTGACAACATTTTCATAGAGACAAAGCGGGACAAATGGGATGAAATGAGAATTATAATTTGGTTATGAAAGCAGACCAATAATTTAATGTATAAACTTATTTTTTATTTATTTTATATATTCATATAAATGTCTATAAATACACAAAAATGTATTTATTATTAATTATTGGTTACTACAAAAATATGTTTAAAAAACAATAATTTGAATATAAAATTGGGAAAAAATTACTATGTGAATTTCCATATTACAAAAAAATAATTAAGAAATTACCATGTTATCTAATTCACGTTATCTAATTATCAAGTACGAATTGGTTTCCTGCACTTTTGTGCTGCGAAAGACCATGTGGGTTGCTAAAAAATAGTATAACCTGATAAAAATAATAATGAACATAGACGCGTTTCTGCCTTTTGGCTTCATCAGTATGAACTTATCAAAGTATATCAAATCGTACTTATATTTATTTATTTTATGTCATGAGTGGATTAGAGAACATTTTTTTCTTGCAATAATTTTAACATTATGATTTTTAATTAATTTAAATTTTTTATTTGCAAAAAAATTAGATTTTCTTTTACGGTCACATTTTTGATCCGAGAGAATAATGTTCAGTAAATTCGGATCATGTAATAAAAGGTCGTGAAATTTTTCATATGAATTGGTCAAATTATTTTTTACGCTTAATATAGATTTTAAAGTTTATTGTTGAACTGTGTTTTCTTCAGTTGCAATGAAGCAATAACTCCGTCCACTTTTTGTCTGTTTACACAATTGCAGACAAACAACATTTAACTTTTTCATCAGTAACGTAACTTTTTACTAATAACACCTCATCATTTTCGCAAATATTATTTTTCGAAAAATGTTTCCTTATATATTCAAAAGATTTTTCCACATATTCCCATAAAATCTCCTCTTTTAATGTCACCCTATGAAAATTTCAATACAAGGTGCCATTAAACGACCGGCTTTTCTGAAAGAAGTCAGAAATTTTTATAATAACTGCTTGGAATATCTGGAAGAATATTTCAATTCGAGGATATTAAAAATTTTCATTGGTTGACATTAAAAAAGGAGATTTTATGGGAATATGTGGAAAAATATTATATTATATATAACTATTAATATATAACTATAATATTAATATATAACTATTAATATTATGTGGAAAAATATTATATTATATAAAATCGGGATGTGTGGTCACTTTATCCTACTCCGCCTCTAATAATAGGCCAGTTTTAATCCCAGCTCCTGATTTTCAATGGCTGAGTGAACCTTGGCAGAAAATTTGCCTGACAAATATGGCTTGGAGTGTGGTTCGAACCCACGACAGTTGGATTTGTAGTCTTCTTCTTCTTCAATAAGTTTTATTTTACAGTCAGCAAAATTAACTAACATTCAAATTTGTTTTGAATATTTACAAAATGGAGTACCTACCCTAAGGTACTTACCTCCACAGATTAATTTTGATGAACACTATGTTATGTAATAAGTGTATGCGCGAACAAACACTTATTAACTGCGTGTCATGAGCAACTTTGGTACGGAAAATGTTGTACAAGTTCGATAAATTTGGATGTTTAATTTCAAAGCGATGTACCAAAAAAAAAATTAAAAGGTAACAAGTATTTGTATTAAATGTGTTAAAATACATAAAATAATCTGAACAGAATTTGTTAAAATTAGATTGTAAAATTGTGTTTGTCTGTATTGTGTAAAATTTTTCAGTGTTCACGATATATAGTCTGCCAGTAACTGTAACCTTGTTCATGTAATGTGTCTATTTTAGTGTATCTGTCCATGTCTAATGCCAGTCTCAGGTATTTATTTTGGAAGCGCTGTAGTAAGAATAAATTTCTGGGGGCGACATTACACCAGGTTGGTGCGGCATATATTAAAACTGGTCTTATTAAAACTATGTCCAATAACAATTTATTCGAAATTGACAAATTACTCCTTGAGTGAACCTTGGCCGAAAATTTGCCTGATAAATGTGGCTTGGAGTGGGGATCGAACCCACCACCGTTGGATTTGTACTCTAGAGCAGGGGTCTCCAAACTACGGCCCGAGGGTCACATCCGGCCCGCGGACAGATTTTGTCCGGCCCGCGGAGAGCTAGCATACTTGAAAACTCCTTTTAGAGAACATATTTGTTATAGCAAATTAAATTTAGTTTACTGAAGTATTCTAATTTTATGTTGAATAATTATTAATATGACATCTACATTGATATGGTCATGGGCTACCTACTCATAACATTGTTGTAGGCTTATTGTTATTGTTTTTGTGATAAGTTGGATAAAGAAACACAGAATTGTAATGAGTAAAGACATGTATAATATGCAGAAAATTTAACTTCAGTATATAATAACTAACAAATTATTGAAATGAATCCAACTAACATTTTATACATTTTAAATAAAAACTTAACTTATAACAAGCATAATGACATATGAACTACTAATGAGATTTATGTAATTGAGATTTTCCACTGACAATAGTTTGTAGTTGTGAACTAATTTTACTTGTACCAATTATTAAAAGAGATTTAAGATGCTCATCAGTTAATTTAGATCTGTAAACATTTTTTGTGTACTTCATTTTGGAGAAGGTCTTCTCACACAAATAAATAGTACCAAAAACAGAAAACAGCCCACGAGCAAATTTATGCAAATTATCAAATTGTGTCAGTGTAAGACTCTTATAAAATTCCAACATAGATGAGTTTTGATATTTGTTCTTAATTATATCACTGCACTGTAGATCAATCATTTCCATTTGAAGTTCCGGGGCTAGGGTTTCAATGTCAGTATCAAAAGGATTCTGAAAAATCTTAATTTGATTCGCAATGGCATCAAAGTCCGAGAAACGAGTATCAAAATTTATTTTCAAAGCACTCAAAGTTTCGATTGCAAAATCGATAGGAAACTCAGTCTCAGTGGTGTGGCTGAATATTTCACATGTTTTAAAAAGTGAAAAACATTTACTTCGTAGTTGTGATTGAAACGGTATCAATTTCTTCCGGAATGATTTGATATTAGTGTATAAATCAGGAAGATGCTGGTTTTCTCCTTGCAATCTCAATTTCAGTTCGTTCACATGTTTCGTCAAATCAACATAGAATGCTAACTTCCACAGCCATGCGTTGTTTTGTAATTCAGTAAGAGGGCGATGCTTTTCATTCAAAAAAATTTCGATCACTGCTCGAAGTTCAAAAAAGCGCTGAAGGACTTTCCCACAACTAAGCCAACGTACGGCAGTATGATAAGGTAAGTCATTTTCTCCAATCTCTTCAATAAATTGTCGGAATTGTCGGTGATTCAGCCCAAAAGATCTGATTAAATTAACAGTTGATATGACTGGTTTCAGAACTTCAGACATATCCAAACATTTTCCGCACAAAGACTGTTGATGAATGATACAATGTAAGACTAATGGTTTTGAACCACCGTCATTTTCTACAGCCTTTGACACCAGAGCGACCATTCCTTTATCTTTCCCACTCATGTTTTTGCCTCCACCAGTTGTAATACATTTCAAGTTTTTCCATCGATGGTTCTTTTGATTAATGGCCATTTCAACTCCTTTAAAAATATCTGCACCAGTAGTTGTGCCATGAATACTATACATATCAACAAGTTCTTCATGCACTTCATAGCTTTTATCTACTACTCGAATATAAATCCACACCTGAGCAGTATCTGACACATCCGTTGACTCATCCAAGGCCAAAGAAAACCACTCAACATGTCCATTTTTGTCGAACAGTTGAGAGGATATATTTTCAGCGATGTTTTCTACCCTTCGAGCCACAGTGTTTGCTGACATACTGACAGTTTTTAATAAATTTACCTTTTCAGGGCACATTTCTTCGGCTACTGCAATAATGCATTCTTTGATCATTTCTCCATCGGTGAATGGTTTTCCACGTTTTGCAATTTCAAGAGCCACACAAAAGCTGGCACGAGTTGCAGCCTCTTGTTCAGTTTTGAGTTTTGTAAATGAAGATGGCTGCGATTACAATCCGCGCTTCATAGCTTCGAATTTTTCTGTCCGCAAACTTCCTGTATATTTTGAGTAATTTTGAAAATGTTTTGTTTCATAATGACGTTTAATGTTATATTCCTTGAGAACGGCTATGCTTTCTTTGCAATTCAAACATAGCGCCTTGTTACTGGACTCAATTGCGAAATACTGAATGTTCCACTAATCTATGAATTTTCTGCATTCACTATCAATTTTTCGCTTCTTTTCCATACTACTAGATCATACACAAAAGCAACAATTCAAATCAAAATACTGTTACAAAGATGTCTTAAACTTAAACACGCATAAACACGTTTTAAGGAGGTACGCACTATTTTATTTCACAACAGTGTCATAGGTACTGACTTGTGGTTGCGCCACTAGCCTTCTTATATATTCCAATTACTGCCATCTAGAAGTGAGTGGAAGACACCAGAACTTTCTCGAACCAACGAGATTATTCTGTACGTGCTATTAGCGCCATCTGTTAGAGATAGAAGGTACTACCTATTTCCGCTTGTGTCCACCAGGTGTCGTGTCACGTTACTCCTCATGGCTCGTACTCTACGACTAATCTAGAAATTACAGATGACAGGAAAATTAATAATATGCAGTGTTGCCGTTTTGCGGACTTTAGTCCGATTTGCAGCCTTTTTAAACGTTGCGTACTTTTTCGGACTTTTTTTTCATCAGTGGACTATTTCACTTTTTACCACCGGCAACAATGATAATATGGTTTTGGCCCTCGGAACTTACTGGAGTAATCAGTATGGCCCTAAGGCTGGAAAGTTCGGAGACCCCTGGTCTAGAGCCTTGCCTCTAGACCAGTATGCGCACCACCGTGGGTCGAGACCGTGGGTCGAGAGAAATTTTCGGGGTCGCCTAATTCAAAGAAATTTTTTTACCAGTAAAATAGCGAAATTAAATTATTTATAAAAATAGGGCTATATTTTTTACGAAAACAATTTCTGTTGTAATACCAGTAACAGCCGTAGTAATGCTTTTGGCGACCTTGGAAAATATTTAAAGTAAACATTTATAAATTAAATTAAGAAAATCTACTTATGTAATTGTGGAATTAATTTTATTACGAGTAGATACTGAATCACAAATTCAAATTTATGAAAAACCTAGAATTATTATTAAAATATTTTATAACCGCGTTCGTATATCTGATGTGATGCCAATCGTAACAGGTAGCACTTGTATTAAGAGTTTGTATTAAGACCAATGCGTCCCATACGTGCGAGAGCGGAAAAAATGTACTGCACACACCAATGCGTTAAATGGATTGCGTATTTAGTTAATTTTTTTAATTTTTTATTTGACGGGGAAATCTTAACGGGGAAAAGTTATTTCGATCGAATATGTTGTATCTTTTTGTTATTCTTCCAATTGTATTTTTATCGTGAACTTATAATTATTTTACTATTTTTTGACACATATGTGCTTAATAATAATGTATTATGCTTAATAATAATGTATTTAAACATAATTTTGTATTAGCACAAATAAGGTAAACAAACAACGAACACCGTAAAAAACACAAATTATTGAATAGGATGGTTGCGACCGTTACTACGTACAAATTCATACTTACACTGAATTTATAAATCCATTATGTTTTAATCACAACTAATAATAGTAATTAATAATAATAATTAAAAAAAAGGTTTTTATAACAAAAAAAAAACGATTTAAATATTTTTTAAATAATAAAATATATTTTTCTGCCTTTACCAACAAACTTGTCTCTAAAGCACTCGCCTTTGGATCGTGCTTTAAACTTCGCAGCTCGCCCACAAAGACCCTTCTTCACATACTTGTGTCATAAACTTACTTAGTCAGTTATATTAAGATCTATAACTATAGCAAATAACTATATCTAAAATCTAATAATCTATAAAATATATAAAATCTATAACTATAATAAATTAGCAAATGAAAGTTTGTTAAATTAAAACGACATTTGGAAGGTAAACATAAAGAATATGCAAATAGGTCAAAAACCTAGACTGGCAGAAAGTATGAATAATCAAACTGTATTTTTAAAAACATTTTCAACAATTCCTGTGAAGGGTTTACGGGCATTCCTAGAAGTTTCATATTTAATAGCGAGAAATTTGAAACCACATACAATTGGCATTAAAATGACATCAATTATGCATGGAGAAAAATATGATGGAGTAAAAAACGATTTAATAAAAATACCATCATCAAGAGATTCCGTTGCTCGTCGAATTTCCGTAATATCACGTAATTTAGAATCAGTTCTGTTAATCTAATACAAAACTCTCTTGTGTTTGCTCTACAACTTGACAAAACTACTGACATAACTAAAATGTCGCAATGAATTGTTTATGTGCGATATGTTTTTGAAGAAAACATATCGGAAGATTATTTATGTTCAACAAAGTTAGAAGGAAGGACAAACGGAGAGAAAATATTTTAAACTATTAATACATATTTCGAGGAAAATGACCTTAACTTGACCCACTCTCTTGCGGGTTGCACTGGCCAAAATCAGTGCAAACCAGTAGCATTAACAGGTAGCAATAAAAGACTAAGAAGGTTAATTGAGAGAGAAATTTGCTCCCCATATAGTATTCAACCATTGCATGATACATAGGCAAGTTCTAGTTGCAAAAGACGTTGATGAAGAATTGCACAAGATATTACAGGATACCATACATTAAAGCAACAGTCTAAACAGTAGTCTCTTTTCAATTCTCTGTAATGACATGGGTTCTGTTTATGAGACATTATTACTACATACCGAAGTCAAATGGCTCTCACGCTGCAAAATATTGCGTCGTATTTTCGATTTGAGAAACGAGATTTACATTTTTTTGATAGAAAACAAACACACATTGCAGCACTCTCATTCCTTGATGAAGATTGGCACGAAAAACTCAGTTACATGGTTCATTTTCGAAAAACTTAACGATTTGAATTTGAGTTTAAAGGGAGAGAGTACAAACATTTTAATATTGAGCAGTAAAATTGAAGCTTTTAGAAGGAAGCTAATACTTTGGCAAGGAGAATTTAAAAAAAAAACCACACATACATGTTCCCGTGCTTCTCATAATTTACTAAAGAAAATAATAGGTATAGATTTTTTGTTATTTTAAAAATTCAGTTTCCCATCACTTGATGAAATTGGGAGAAAACTTTTTGAAAAGGTTCGAAGAATTTGCAGATAATGAATTTGCATGAAATAAAGTTGAATCCGTGATCCATTTTCGTTTGATATTATTGATTCCATTATTATTTCTTTTTCTAGATGAAAAAGAATAGTTAATTAATGTTTCAAGCGGCGAAACACTGCGCATTCAGTTTAAGTCTCAGATTTGCAAAAATTTTGGTAATCGATTGGAAATCGGTAACTCCTTAAGAAATCCATTTCAGTTGCTAGTAATTTTTGTTTATTCTTTTAGCACACATCTCACACTTCTGCCAGATAAATCATCAGGCTGTCCACTATGCTTTTGTATATTCTCCTTTTTGTTTCCCTTGTGATTTCTTTCTCCCAAAGGAGTGAATTTAATGCTCCAAACGCTTTCCTACCTTCAGTAATCCGTTCCCGAATTTCGTCATTGCTGTTGGGCTGTTTGTTTAGGATAACTTCTGGCATTTACTCTGATCCATTCCTTTTATCATTCCAGATTCCAAGGGTAGGTCGTTACACTCGTTGTTACCGACTAACAGATATTCACACTTACACATATTAATGGTGAGTCCATCCAATCCATATTCTTCCTTGAGTTTTCTAATCATGTAACTTAATTCGTCTTCGTCCTCCGCTAAAACAACTTGGTCGTCCGCGAAGTATAGACTATATAGTGCCTCATATCCCACTCTTAGACCCATGTTCTTACATTTATTCGTCCACCCTTGTAGGGCTCTGTCTAAATAAATTTTAAATAGAGTGAGTGATAGGCAGCATCCTTGCCTTAGGCCTTTGGCTGTGGTAAATGTCTAGGTAGTGTGTTGGCAACTTTTATTTGAGCTGACTTTGTACTCTCTGGTGGCGTTTATGAGAGTAAGTTTTTACTACGTTGTTCCATAGCTTTTCCAAAGTTGTATCACGGGGACGCTATCGTAGGCTTTTTCAAGGTCGATGAGAGTAACGTGTGTTTCTCAGTTCCTTTGCGTCCGTTTTTCTAGGGCTATTTTGAAGGTGAAGATGTTATAAGTTGTGGATCGGCCCGCTCAAAACCCCGCCTGCTTTTGCGGTTGTTTATTTTGGATATCTGCTTCCATTAAGTTTCTAAGGATCCGTGAATATATTCTGGCAATTGTTGGAATAACAGCTATCCCTCTGAAATTTATTGGGTCGTCCTTAGGTCCTTTTTTATAGATTGTTGTTATATAGGATGTTCTCCATTCCGTTGGAATATTTTCCCCGTTCAAGCAGCTTTTGTAGATATTTTTCAACATTTCCATGAGTTTCGGTGGACCATACCTGATAAGTTCGGGATAGATTTCTCCAGGTCCTGGGGATTTCCTTAACTTAGTGGTCCTTCTTCAACCTGGGTACTCTGTAAATGTTTTATATTCCCACTTCCTTGATATTGATCCTCTTGCATAAACTGCGGGCGCCTTTCTTCCAAGAGATGTCTGAAATATCGTATCCAATCGCTGTTTGATGTACTGTTTAAGTTGGTTCCTGGTTTCGTTGTTGCTCGTATATATTTTATTGTTATCCATGCTTCAGATCTTCTGGTTCCCCCAAGGTTTTGATCTATGAAGTCTCCAAGTCCTCCCCTTGGCATAGCCAAACAAAGGTGTGGCCGAGACGTACCCATTATGAACCAGGACAAAAAAACTTATGAACCCACAGGACATTTTATTGCCACCTCTTCATATTAAACTTGGCCTTATTAAGAACTTTGTCAAAGCGTTAATCAAGTTGTTTCCAAAACTGTCTTACGCAAATATCAAAGAATATTTGTCAGACCTGATATTCGAAAACTAATGGCTGATGCAAAGTTTACAAAATGCATACGCCTGATGAAGCAGCAGCATGGGCATCGTTTAAAAGCGTTGTTCACAACTTTCTCTTTGTAATCACCGGATTACAAATAAGTAATTGACATTTTTTTGCCAAGATTGGAGCTCGAATATCTCTCAATATGCATTTTCTGGATTCACTTTTTTGTTTTTTTCCGACAAAACTTGAGCTACACGAGCGACGAGCAAGGAGAGCGGCTACATCAAGATGTAGCGAAAATCGAAAGGCGATACCAAGGATTTTGGGACGAAGGCACGATGAGCGACTGCTGTTGGACCCTAATGCGTGAAATAGACCCCAAGCAGTATAAAAAAATCAGTTCAACCTCTATTCATTTCTAATTTATACTTTTTAATTCAATAAATGGTTGTTAATGGTCAAAAAAGTAAAATTATGACTGTATTGAATATTTTGAAAACTAGAACCACTTTTAAAAAAGGGCTGTTGATTTGGATTCAGCCCCCAAATTTACCTTATAAATAGCTTTTGGTTGCTCAGGTCCAAAACCGAGTATACTAGTTTAGATGAAACCTTGAAGACCATGTCTACTCAATTCTCCCAGACTAGATTATCAAATGTGTACTTTAGACGAAACATTAAGGAACAAGTCTAGTCTATACGCGCAGACTAGATTAAGAAATGTCTCGTCTAGATAAAATTCTGAAAACCAAGTCTAATTTACACAATTTAACAAGATCACAAAGTCCAACCTAGATGAAACCTTGAAGAACAAGTCTAGTCTACTCACTGAGACTAGATTATCAAAATTTAGACTAATTGAAACCGTGAATATAATATAATCGTGAATATAATTTAATAATAAATAGGAATATAATCTAGTCTACATAATCAGACGGAATTATTAAAAGTCTGGTCTAGATGAAACCTTCAAGACGGAGTCTACTTAATCCGACAAGGTTAATAAATAGTCCAGATGAAACCTTGAAGACCAAGTCTAGTTTTACACATTCAGATTAAATTATTAAAAGTCTAATCTAAATGAAACTTTGAAGGCAACGGTCAATACTTTCAGACTAGAATATTAAATGTCTAGTCTAGAAGTAACTATACTACACATTTTCTAGTCCGCACATTCAGCCTATAATATCAAAAGTCTATTCTAGAGCAGTGATGGCGAACCTATGACCCGCGGGTCAGACACTGACTCACACAGGCTTCGTAAGTGTCCCGGGCTTTGATTTTAGAACTTTTAGAAACGTTCAATAATGCAACACTTTATTATCTTCTTCTTCTTATTAATGTTCCTCAACCACATAGGTATGAATATTAAATATATCAATAAGAAATTTCATCTCAAATTAAATTTTAAACATATTTTTAGTTGTAATCCTGTAATATGGCTGCCGTTATTGAAAGAAAAACAAACAAAAAATCCTAGATCATACCAAACAGAATGGTTTGATAAAAAATGTGTGTTTAAAGAGAATAAAAAGACTTCGTATGTAATTTTTAACGAAAAAATTACTTCATATATAGATAATGTAAAAAGGCATTTTGAAAAGTTGCATTCTAATCTCGCCTTGTCAACAGATAAAGAAGGAGAAACGTATAATTTACAAAAGAAAAAAGAGAATAATTTTGTGTAATAAAAGCGTTTTTGATCCTAAAATAGTAGTTTATGATAGTTTATGATAAGTGTATGAAGAAGGACCCATTGCAAATAAACTTCGCAACTCATGCACAAAAGTCTTTCACACACGTGTGTCATACATTATTTTATCTAGCATGTAAAAATACTGTTTCTACAAAAAAAAATATTATTTCTTACCGATAATATTGAAAAAATGTAATTTTGACAGACAAAATTCTTTAAATCACTGACACAATAAGGTTAGAACGTTCAGCCTCTCCGTGGCAAAAATTGCTAACTAGTAAAAGCGCACAGTGACGGGAACACTATTTGTTTCCATCACCTAGATAAGAACAATACAGTTGCTAATTTTTACGTTTTCCATTGCATTGCTTGTCACGAGAAACATCTTTCAGAAAGGGTTTTTCTAAAACAAGCGTTTTTAGAATGTAGTGCTACTTTATTTCCAGATTTTAAAGACAAAGACTTGTTTAACACATTGCAGTCCGTTGACGTAATAGTACGTTATTCTTTATTTGAAACCTATCCCTAATGTTGTAATGCATTCTTTTACTTGAATCCAAGCTTCCGTCAAGCGTCATTGACCGATAATTGACAACCAATACATCATTTTTAAATTTTGAGAGATACAGGATTCCCAAACTTTGTGAACGAAATGCCATATACATTCTTTATTATATTGTTAGATCTCATTTTAAAATCGATATTCAGCACTTTTATAAAACGATAGATGGCGGAATATACGGCGTAATGTTGACGCTCAGACAGTTGGTCCTGCGCCGGGCCACGTCTCCGAGTGAAGTACTTCTTAGAGGTTATATCCCAGGGACCCTCTGAGACCATTCTTGCGAGCCTCTGAGTCCATGGTGACGGATCCCTGAACCGTCTATCTACTTCACATACGTCCTTGAGTCGAATCAGCTGCTAAATATCCCTCTGTTGTCCTGCCAAACTATTTCAGAAGTTTTTCAGAACTATTCAGAACTATTTCATTGTTTACAGCAATTGAATTAGATAAAAACAAATCTTGGAACGCCTGGCAAACTAGTACATGATGCTAGAACAAATTTTACGGCAAAAATATTTAAATCATTTATTGAACACTTTGGAATCGAGTTGCAGGTGACAACCCCGGAACACATCGCTCTAATGGACAATTGGAACGATATATGCGTACCATTAGCAATATGTTTAAAATTGAATCCAATAAGTCACAGGAATGGCCGAACAATCTGTGCAAAATTCAATTAGTTATCAATACTACGAAACAAAAAAACCACTGGATATTCTCCTTTTAAATTAGTTTTTGGAGAAGAGGGACCGACAAATTCGTACTATTTTAGCTAACCCACCTACCCCATAGGAGATTTGCTCCTATGGACCGGACTGCGCTGGTCCGGCGGACCACAAGTGGTCCGCGAAGAAATTTTACTGGTCCGCAGAAAATTTTTTCTATCCGAGAAAAAAATTTGCTTATAAAAAAAAAAACTAAATTTTAATTTATAAAATTACAAATATCTTAAACTAATTTTAAGATATAAAAACAAAGAAAAATAATTACATATCTTTACATTTAAATATTATTGTAAGTAAATGATAATAAAAATGTTACAATTAACTTAAGTGGTAGGTCTTTAATACCTAGTAAAATTTTGTTAAAAAAATTTCACTGGTCCGCGAATTATTTTTTTTAATTTTACTGGTCCGTGGGCCAAAAAAGGTTGAGAAACGCTGATTTAAAGAACAACGCAGAAAAGCAAATGGCTACATTAAATAAAAAAACGAAGAGATAATCAGAAATACAGAATTGGAGTTGCAGTGGAGGCCTGAAAAATTCAGTTGTGAATTCGTTGGGCCATACGTTATCAAATTATTGTTTGCTAATGACCGTTTCACAATCCGTAAAATTGGTGCTCAGAAAACTTTAAAATGTTCAAGGGACCAATTGCGTCTTTGGCCAATAGACTAGACCCCTGATGATTTTGAATATTTATTGCAATTGAACAATTGTGAGTATTTATTATTTTTATTAGAGTATTTTTTTGTATCTGTCACGATTTGCCGTGTTAGATCTTAGACTTGAAGAGACCCATCGCAAATACGTGCACTGTGCAGTATTTCCATCGTGTCTCTGTTTGTGAACTGATCACTTGGAAGGACCCATCGCAGATACGTGTAGTATTTTGCATCGTGTCTTCCAGTGTTCTGATAATGTGTGAATTTAATGAGACCCATCGAAATACGTGCATTGTGCAGTATTTCCATCGTGTCTCTGTTCGTGAACTGATCACTTGGAAGGACCCATCGCAAATACGTGCATTGTGCAGTATTTCCATCGTGTCTTCCAGTGTTCTGATAATGTGTGAATCTAATGAGACCCATCGCAAATACGTACATTGTGCAGTATTTCCATCGTGTCTCTCAAATGTTATATTCTTAAACTGTTTGAATGATAAAGATTTTGAAAATCGAATGTGTTATTGTTAATTGGAAATTTTTATCGCATAAGTAGTATTTATTACTTATTGCAGCAAACGTCGACAAACCAGGGAGAGAAGAAAATCAACATGAAGCTACGTAACCTAAGTACATTCATAAGTTCACATCGTACATTTATTCATTTGTTTTGTGCATTCTTGTTTTTGTTTGTGTTTTACTCTTTTTATTTTTCGACGTTGTTTTTGGAATAATAAAAATACCCCTTTATTCGAGTTGCAGTAATGATACGTTTACTCCAAATTTCTTAAGCATACCGAGAGCGCAATGATGTCAGTCTGGCCGTGTTAGATCTCATTTTAAAATCGATATTCAGCAATTTTATAAAACGATAGATGGCGGAATATACGGCGTAATGTTGACGCTCAGACAGTTGGTCCTGCGCCGGCGAGTGCAGGCGGCAGAGAATACATCGGTCTGACAGAGTCAAGTCGACAATTCAAAGATAATAGAAATTGAAATCTAATAATATTATGATATTTCTTTTAATTAAAATTAACTTCTTCTGTTTCTTTTAATTACTATGATTTTTGGTTGCAAATATTATTAAATAATATTTTATATCAATATTTAGATTTTTGTATAGCCTTTATATTATTTGATTTTCAAGTAAATTTGATTGTAAAACATCTCTTAAAAATATCAATTGTTCTTTCAATTTATTTAAACTTTCCTGCTTCGTCCGTTTCTTCCCGTACGGAACTATCTTGTGTTCGGAGTTTTCAAAAGTTCTGCGAATAAAGCCGATTGAAGAAATTCTGTATCGTCTCTGATTCAACTGAAGGAACGGAATTGAACAATCGATTCTCCTTGGAAAAATCATCTCTGGTTTTGTGGTAAAATTGAAGTTTTTTTCTCAATTATCGGGAAAACGCTTACTTGGCATTTTTACAAGACCAAGGAGGATCTAAAGAAATTTGATTTTCAGAAAAATCTTTACCTAGAATTTGGATCAGACCACGAAGAAAAGAAAATGTCATTGAAAGACATATTTAAATATTTTCCCGCATTTTGACTATATCTGGATATGGACTTTACCTTGAAAAATTGAAAAAGTTATTGGAAGATTTGGAGTTTACCCTTGATTTTTGAAGAAATGATGCTTTTGCACCAGATGAAGAGCAACTGAAGAAATTGTAGGAAAATTCTTAATTTGTTTTTGAGTATTTGAAAACATTATTTATTCTAAGTTAGAATTTTGGACTGAGATTTTCTCGCTCTTCCCAATCGGCGTTTGGACGGAAATCGCGGAATCAAAAAGAAATTGCGTTTTGGGAGCTGTCAACGGTCGGATATTACATTTGGATTCTGACCAGAGGAACAGTAGAAAAATTTGGACTCTCGGAAAAAGTCGATTTTAGAAAATTTGCCATTTAATCTTTGCTTTTGGAAAAACTAGTGATGTTTACCGATGTAAAACAAGAAGGAAACTTGGATATGTAGCCCTTAAAAGGGAGAACAATAAAAGCAGACCTCCCTCCTCTTTTCTAAGTGATGCCAGTCTAAGTGATGCCAGTGATGCCGGTGACCCAAGAGCTAGTACGAAAAATGTAATGAACAAAGAGGATACCGTGAAGACCAAGTCTAGCTACCTTGAAAACCATGAAAACCCGATTGTATAGGGTGTTTCAAAAAGAATATACGTATTTCGCATATATTATTTATTAAACTTTAAGACATACGAATATGAAACTTTACAAACATATTTACAAAGCAGCTCCTCCAGCAGCGACACGCACAATATCACACTGATAATCAAATTCCTCCCATACGCGGGCAAGCATGTCCTTCGTCACTGATGTTATGGCAGTACGGATCCGGTTCTTCAACTCTTCCATGTTCTGTGGGAGTGGTGGTACATAAACGTTGCAATTAACAAAACGCCACAGGAAGAAATCATAGGGTGTCAAATTCGGTGACCGTGGAGCCCAGCTGACACATGCTAAGTCGTCAGCTCATTGACGACCAATCCAACGGTTCTGTAGAGATTCATTCAGATATTCACGCACTTGGCGACTCCAGTGAGGGGGTTTCCGTTTTGTTATCTTCGTGCAGCCTTGGAAGCAACGAGTTTTGTAACATAGCGAGATACTGCTGACCGTTAACCGTGTTTCCATCAAAGAAGAATGGGCCCTAAACAGATGATCGGGATATCGCACAAAACACATTGACTGGGCGAATCTTATACATGCTCAAATTGGAACATTGTATTTGTTTATACTGAACACCTGTAATATAAACTTGAGAGATTCGTAAATATGTGTGCAAAGTTTCATATTCGTATGTCTTAAAGTTTAATAAATATATGCATGGGAAACATGTATATTCTTTTTTAAACACCCTATATTTTTTATGAGGGTGTTATTTATAAGGGTTTATTATAAGGGTTTATGAGGGATGTTTTTACCGAAAAATAAAAAAATATACATGTCTGTGCTCGTGTTGACATCAGCTCTGCCAAATAATTGTGTTTTCTAAATATAAAAGTTGCAAATCGTGAAAAATCGATAAATACGTGGAGAAAGCTGTGAATTCACCGGAAAAATGTTATGTGCTTCACATTTTCGATATATCTATAATCACTTGATAATTATCCAAAAAACCGGCGACAACAAATGGCAGTTTTAAACGCTTAGATCTGTGAAATATTGAAGAAAGCAACCCAGAAAGACAACAAGAAGGACTCGATATCCGACATTCGTGAGTAGGAATTAATGCGGAGATAGGTTGGATAATCTTGTTTATATTATAACCTCAATTTACTCTGAAGATAAAATAAAAACCATCGCCTTAAAAAATAGCAAAACTATCTGGAAAACTATATACAAGCTACAAACCAAGCACTAACTAGTAACGTTTATAATGGAAGAAGTGGTGAAAATTTTACAACATACAAGGCGATATATAAAAAAAAAACAAACAAGAAATGAAAGAGATGGAACTAAATATCAAAGAGTCTATAAACAATAACAGACGAAAATAGTATATTTTGCAGCAAGAGATGAAACACTTGTCGTTGTGTTTGCTTTCTTTGGTCCTTTTCGTGATCATCTTATCCAAGGACAAACACTTTGTTGTTGTGTTTGTTTTCTTTGGTCCTTTGATTTCGACCATTTTTGTCCACGGTCCAAATACTGGTCCTTGGAACCGAATAATCGGTTGATTGTCTAGTTATTCATTTTTCGTTCATTATTCAATTTTTATCTGGTTATCCAGTTTCGTTGGAATAATCAGTTGATTGTCTAGTTATTCATTTTCCGTTGATTATTCAACTTTTAATCTGGTTATCCAGTTTCGTTGGAATAATCAGCTGTTGTCTGGTTATTCATTTTTCGTTATTTATTCAATTTTTATCTGGTTATCCAGTTTCCTTAGAATAATCAGTTGATTTTTTGACAACTTTTTGTCTGATCATTCAGTTTTCGTTGTGAATATTCGATTTGTGAATATTCGATTCTGTCTGAGTATTCAGCTCTCGTTTGAATGTTCGATTTGTGAATATTCGATTTTGTGAATATTCGATTTTGTATGAGTCTGCAGTTTTTCCTTTGAATGTTCCATTTTGGTTTGATTATTCAATCCTACGTCAATGTTAAGACACATATCATAGGTCGCCTCGTATTAAGTTTATGGCGATAAGCTTTGTCTGTCTCTGGCATGATTTTAACTCGTTGTTAGTTTAAGAACTTTGTGAAATTAAATCCATTATCGTTTCAAGTTAAGTTTAACCAGGGGTGTAATCACGAGCCCAAAGGGCTGCAGCGGCATTCAACTTGGAAGACAACAATTCTAAGGGATCCCTCCACATTATCCTCATTTCCTCCCTTAAAATAGGCGTCGGAAGGACGATCCACATGTGGCGGAGACTCGAGCGACCCTAACAGGTAAGTGATTAGACCAGCCCTGTTTCAAACTGGAAAATTTGATTTTCGTGAGACACGGTACACGGTCCACGGTTTCGACCGAACCACCGAACGGAACCAAAAAAAAAAACAGTTTCATCTCGAGTAGTAAATGCAATTTTATCTACTGATTACGGTTGTAGAATCTATAATTCGACTTTAATTAATCCAATTCGAAGCGAACTGTCAGAACTGTCAATACAAATTGTTGGTTTGGTCGTTTCCATGGTAACATATTGCATTCTCATAGACGGTGATACTTTTCAAGTCAAATGTCCTAATTTTATTTCGGTTTTTTAAATAGTTTCAGGCTCTTTTTACGTTTGTACAAAAAATATTTCATTGAAATTGATGTAATTAATAAGAAAGTCCATGCAAATTTGGTTAGTTTAGTGTTTTAATCGAGAAAATCATAAATTTAAAATACTCATTTTCGTCTCTAGATGTGAAAATATTTTCTGGAAATCTCTAGAATGAAAAAATGTCCGTTTAATGTAGGGCAAGCCGTGGAAAAAATGCCATTTTCACATATATCAGTAGAAAAATTCATTATTTTTGAAACTAAAACTAAACAGTTAAAAAAAAATTGAACAACAAAAAAAACAGCTCCGGAGGAAAAACGTTATATTCTTTAGGATTGAAGTTAAGAAAAGGGATATGAAGGTCTATTCTCCATGGTTTAAGATATTATTAACACTAGACTTACTTGCTTTTTCAATATACCTATTTCTACCAAAACCAGTCAAAATGACTGGTCTCAAAAAATGGTTTGTGAGGTTCTCAGTCTTTATAAATTTTTATAAATAATAAATTACTTTAATTAGGTGAATTGTAATATGTTATATTGAATCTAAATTTATTCATTAGTTATTTGAAACAAAAACAATTTCAGGTTCCTGAAGATAAATTAATTGACATGTATTATATATCCACAACAGAATGATTCCATATCCACAACAGAAAATTAGCAATTTGTAATTGTATTTCAATTCTGACTATTGAATTTGTCACAATTATATATTATTCATATTTTTTTGCATGCATTACAAATAGTTGTGGTAATGTTATTATTACAATGTCCTTAAATGGTTTCATTACGTGTATGAAGGGTGCTACTTGAACTTGATATATCAGCGGCTGGTATATCAGCTTCTTTTGGAATTTTTATTGAAATCTGGCATTCAGAAGCAAGTTCTTCAGCTAAACGAAACAAAAAGTCTTTTCCTGCAATATTTTCACCTGTCGTGTTTGTATAAAATATTCAGGCATTTATTCCAACTAAATCCACAATATTGAAAAAACTTGAAATAGCTTCTGGAACCTGATTTGACAACATATTTACGTGCCATTTGTTCCGTCACATCGACGCCAAATTTAGTATTGTTATAAAAAGTCACAATATCGGGTAATTTCATAGAAATTGCTTAAAAAATGCACCAGTCATTTTGACTGGTTTGGTATCGATGAAGTACCGATGATAATCAAAAACTTTATGATTTTAAATAAAAATATAAAACTCCCTAATTTAATTATCACTACAAAAGTCATGACATTCGTTTCCAAAAACAAAATTAAGGTGAAGTAGGAATGTAAACATAAAATTGTAAAACCAGTCATTTTGACTGGTGTGGTAAATCTAGTGTAAACAACGTAATAGAAATACCTTTCCAGAAATCGAATACATCAATAGGATGGGTAAATACTCAGAAAAAATCAGACCAGTGGTCGTCACTATAGCAACAACAAGCAGGAGAATAGTAATACTCAAAAAGAAAAAATCGCTGGAGAGCACAAATATTTATGTTAAAGATGATTTTCCACCTAGCGTGCATGAACGACGGAAAGACTTACAAGTGGAACTTAAGCGGGAGCGAGAGTCAGAAATAGTATCTTTGCGCTACGAGAAAATTGTGACACTAAAACGTCGGAAGTCGGAAGTCCAGACACCCACAAAAAGAAACATAAACAAGCGTTTTATGTTTACATCACTTGAGGAAATTGAGAAAGAAACCGCAAAATACTGCGGGAATGAAAGGACAATACGAATATCTAAAAAACACAAACCATAACCAGCTTTGTACGCCCATTGCAACTGAATCCTAGCAACCAGATAGTACCAACTGCAAATAATGAAGTTATTCCAAAGAACTAATTAGCGCCCCTTCAACCTCTCTCCCTTCTGCAAGTCGGCCGCTCAACGTTGAGGAGTCAGACCACTACCCCCTAAATGACAATTAAAACCGATCAAACAAGATTAGCAACAAAAACTGAAAAAACCACAAAACCTGTACATAGCAAGCATCAATGTAAGAACATTATTATCGGACAACAAAATAGAAGAATTACATTGGGCAGGACACACTTAAGATGAATAATGTCTAGTAGACATAACGTTTAACAGAATGAATACAAGAGACAGGAAAAGAAAAAAAGGATGACAAATCGAAAGGTGGAGAGACATTTTCAGCCAGTGATGTGGACCCCTGGATGCGGTAGACGCTAAATAGAGATGTATGGAAAGGTTTAGGAGAGGCCTACGCCTCAGACGCGACTACTATTACTACTAATATAAATTTGGTCACTGTTATAAATAAATTCATATACCTACATACATAATTATACATAATTATAGTAGCAAATAAAGGCTATTATTATTGAAAAATAGAAAATAATACTGTTAAGATCCAATAATGTTATTTTTATTTTCGCCTTAAAACTTTTATCTTGTTTAGTGTATTTCTAAATGTAAATAAATAATAATTACATAAATATTATCTTAAACCACCCGTAGATTCCCAACATCTGGTCGGTAGGGTAGTGGGTATTTGTTGAACATGTTTGGAGCTGTTTATGGTTGCTACGCATCTGAAAGACCATTTGTAATCACCAATCCTTTGCAAATACGCTTCGGCGAATGTTTACGATCGATAATGGTTTTTGGATGCTTGGTGGTCGTAAACAATTGAAAATACAATGCAATGTTTATGTTTAAGGTTCCTTAGAATAAGTATTTAAATTTTGGGTAGTTTTAAGATTAGCTATAGAAATTAACACTTGCACTTCGGGTTGGAATTCTTCCTGGTTCAGTGGGGGCAGGCAAATGGGAGGTGGGATTGAGTTTTCCTGTTTGTAACAATATCTAATCACACTCAGTTCAATTGTAACTCTCTTGCCACAAACACGCCGAGAAGATTCCAAACTCCGGCAGTGCACGTCATCACAAGTGCTTAAAATAGAGTTAAATAAATAAATACATGTTAATCGAGGCATGCAAGTTTTATTTGCCAGTTTTATTGGCAACCCTGACTTAATCGCCTTAGGTTTGATCATCCGAACGTTTGTCCAAAGACAATAACCACCGCGACTCAACATTTGGTCCTTCGAACCGGATATAAAACCAGTGACTTGTGAAAGCTAATACACCGGATAGAATCAGCCGGACATCAACAAAGAAAACATATTGGTCCTTCGAGCGTGTGAGTAACAATTGAGAATGGAGTCAGAAAATAGTGAATTATCACAATGCTTAAAATTCTATAACATTAAGAAGAGGACGCTTAAGACGTCAATGACAAATCTGTTCAAATATGTTGAGACAAATAGCCTTGATTCTCTAGAAAATGGAATTAAGAGAATCAATAAGTATTTTGATGATTATAAATAGGAGTTGGAGTAATTAGAAGATTTAGACCAAGACAATGATTACAAGGATACTCATTCTGAGATTGAAATGAGATTCTACACAATAATCTCAAGTGCACGCAGAATTGTTGAAAGGAATTCAACACAACACAATACGGCTCCACCATGTTCATTTGTTCAACCATAGTCTAATATTCAAGTAAGTCTGCCTCCAATTGACCTTCCAAGATTCTCTGGAAATAGAAAAGATTGGCCTTCATTCTATAATACATTCAAGATACTAATACATGAGGCAAACACTCTGAATGCTATCCAAAAGTTTCATTACTTGAAAGCATCTCTAAGACCAGGCAGTGCAATCAATTTTGTTGATACTTTAAAAATATCACCGGAAGATTATGAAATAGCATGGGAAACGCTAAAGGAACGTTATGACAATAATGCAGAGTTAATTGATGAATATTTCACGAAATTGACTGAAATACCAACTGCTAGGTGGGCAGCAATTTTACCTTTAAGAAATATTTACGATAGTGCCTCTAAATTAGTAAGATCCATCAGAACCACTGGACGAACGGATGGCAAGTTATTCGAAGACATGTTGATTTATCTAATTTCTTCAAAACTTGGTAAACAAATAAGATATAAGTGGAACGAATTTAGCGAGGGGACACGAGCCACAACTTGGGATAATTTTAGACAATTTCTGTCTAAAAAATGCAACATTCTAGAAAAGATTCCTGGGAGTCATAAGAAGGTCAAACGAGAGAACTCTAGACGAAATTATCAAGGCGCACCCCTTAAAAGACCAATTCATCTTAGCACGGCCCACACGTTCATTTCAGCATCAGACGCTCAGAAGAGAAATACTAATTGCAACAAGCAGTGTAACTTTTGTCCAGAACATTACTTCGTCAACAGCTGCACGACTTTCAGGTTCATGCCCCTACAAGAACGTCTAGATATGGTCAATAAGAAGGGATTATGTGTGAATTGTGTACAAAGTGGACACTGTGTGGATGAGTGTAAGTCGAATTTTAACTGTCTCTTGTGCACACGACGACATCACACATTACTTCATTTGGACGATATCAAGAAGAAAGAAAAAATCTGTAATAAATCCCAAGGCTCGAATATTGAGAGAGAGAAGGCCGACCTCAGCGTGTTAGTCATCCAACTTCTCCAGAAGCCGAAGGTATTGCTGAAAGTCAGCTCGAAATAATCAAAAAACGTGATACTGAACTCCTCAAGCTCCGAAAGCTCTTGGAAGATATCCACATCGAGTCCCATGAAATCCGCCTCTCCCAGGAAAACATCAAACTCACCAAAGAGGTCCAAGACATCAAGGTAAATCTTGGGAACGCCGTCTATCTTAAGTCTCAAATGGCCGGACATTTGGAGGATGTCCGTCGCGGCGCCGAAGAAGATTAGAGACTTGAAGCCAGCCTTCATCAGATCGAGATTGACCTTGAGTCCGTCCGCGCTCAACTCGAGGAGGAGAGCGAGGCCCGTCTGAACCTCGAGCGCCAGCTCGACAAGTCCAAGTACAAGACCGAGATCTTGGCCCGCGCCGAGGAAGTCGAGGAGATCCGCCGCAAGTACACGTGCACCGTACAGGTGGAACACATCGAGAGCTCGCTGGTCGGGATCAACAGTTGGAGAATCAGACGTCTTGTCTCCAGTCCGAGCTCGAGGTGCTCATTATCGACTTCAAAAAGGCCAACGCTACCGCTAGGGACTTGCAGAAGCGCGTCGAACAACTGGAAAGTATCAATCTGGACTCTGGAAGATGCGTTTGCACGTAACCTTGGCCATATACGAGCAAGGAACAAAGCGATCTGCACAATAAGCAACAAGAAATCCAACAAGAGATCGAAGTGAAAAACTTGTCCGCCCATCTCGACAAGGTCGAGGCCAACGCCATCGTCGGCGGCAAGCGCATCATCAGCAAACTGTAGTTGTGCATCCGCGACATAGAATGCGAACTGGATGAGGAGAAGAGAACGCCGAGAACATCAAGATCTTGCGCAAAAAAAAACGGCACGAAAGGTCTGTCCCCTTCGAATGGCATAGTTCAGGAATGGTGGAAATTCATTATGTAAGCTCTGTTATAGCTATAATTGAAAGTCGAGACTTTCAAGGCGGGGAGTATATTAAGATCCAATAATGTTATTTTCGTCTTAAAACTATTTTCTTGTTTAGTGTATTTCTAAAAGTAGGTAAATAATAATTATCTTAAACCGACCCGTAGATTCCCAAATAGTTTTAATATTATATAACAGTTTAAGTTAGATAGTTTTAAGATTAGCCATAGAAATTACCACGTGCACTTCGGGTTGGAATTCTTTTTGGTTAAGTGGGGGCAGGCAAATGGAGGTGGGATTGAGTTTTCCTGTTTGTAACAATATCTAATCACACTCTGTTCAATTGGAACCCTCTTGCGACAAACACACCGATAAGATTCCAAACTCCGACAGTGCACGACGTCACAAGTGCTTAAAATAGAGTTAAATAAATAAATACATGTATATCGAGGCATGTAAGTTTTATTTTCCCAAACATATAATTTCCAGTGCCGATCAAATCTATTGGCAACCCTGAATTAACTGCCTTAGGTTTGATCACGCGAACGTTTGTCCAAAGACAGCAACCACCGCGACTCAACAAATACTCAATCCAAAATAAAACATATTTTTACTGTTTTAGAGGTTTAATAAAATCAACTCAAGAGCCGTCCCGCAGGCATGACGTTGCACATGCTTCGTCTATATCGACATAAATGAATACATTTACCTTTAAACTGCCTCTATTAAAATCTCGTTACTAATTTAATTCACATCGACCAAAATAAATTCTGAAATTTCAGCACGGATCTCGCTATTTTCATTTTATTCGTGAAAGATAATTTTCGTTATAAATTTTGTTAAGATGCCGTATAAAGCAATTATTAAAAAGGACGAAGTCTCACTTTTAAGGAAATGGGAAATTAAACTTTATCTCATTACTGTGTTGAGGAAAGAGTGACAACGCGACGTCAAATTTATAAGTGTTAAATTGGGTTTTTTTCATAAATTTTCTTTATTGTCTTTCCTTATTGTATTGAATATGTCGGCAGCTTGGCGATAAATACCACTCGTGCAAAAATATGTTGGGTACAGCATTACAGACGTGACACCAAGAAAAGCATAACTAATATACATTCCCACTCGACGTAACCAATTCTGTTCCGGCATATATAAAAATACAATAATCTGAAAAAATCAATGAATTCTAACCGTTAGCTAATGACAAAGTAACATAGGACAAAGAAGTACCTTTTATTTTTGGAAGCCTTGGCTTACTGAGACAACGGCGCCTGTAAATCTCCTCTCAAGACATGTTGAAGTGTGTCTTGTGAAACTCTCTGTGAAACTTCACCTCAAGACATGTTCATTTACATTTCAAAAGATTTTATTTCATTCGGGATATTCCAGACTGCGAAATAACGCGAAATAACGGTGGTGACAAATCAGGTGAGTATTATATACATTGATGCTGCAAGGACACAAGTCATTTAGTTTTCGTTGTGTTATTGTTACATGCCCATTGGTTAATTCGGGCTCTATTAGGATAAGTTTTTTATTCCTATCTTGAACTTCACAACAGTATGAGTCTCCATTTATTGTTTAGCCAGGCCATAAGAAAAAAATATGGACGATTTTTTGGAAGGCGGTGGTAATGTTGAGTGAATAAATAATATTGTTAGTGGAGCTGCATAATCACATAAGACCAAGTGTACTCAATTCTCCCAGACTGAATTACTAAAAGTCTAGTCTAGAGGAAACCTTGAAGAACAAGTTCGGTATACACACTCAGACTAGATTATCAAAGTCTAGGCTAGATGAAACTTTAAAGAACAAATCTGGTGTATATGCGCCGATTAGATTATGAAATGTCAAGTCTAGATGAAATCTTGAAAACCAAGTCTAGTTTTTTCACAATTTAACAAGATCATCAGTTTCCTGCTCAAAAAGTTTGGAGAGCTATAATTGACTCAAGTGGAAAAAGGTACACCTTATATCAGCGCTGTCCAACTGGCGGCCCGCGGGCCGCATTTGATATTTTTTTTACGGCCCGCGAGTTATAGTAAACTTTACATCAAACTTTAAATACATATCTGTATACATTTAAAATATCAAATTAAAAAAATATATGATACTTTTTAAATAATAGTTATAATCCAACCGTATTCAACAAGAATTACAGATATGCTAATGATGAATAAATATGGTTGTTTTATGGTCATTCGATAAAACTAATCCACGCTTTACGAAGTGTATCTGTTTACGCGCTCTGTACCACCACTAAGTCGCACCATTATTGTAACTGACGGCACCAGAGCTATGACGTGCAGGACTCTTACAAAAAGAAAGAATAAATTGTCGAATATTCCATTGTATTGTGTATCAGGAGGCATTATGTGGTCTTTCACTAAAACTAAAAGATGTAATGGACAAGGTTTGCAAAATAACAAATTTAATTCGTGGCGGAAATCGTTCTCTCACACATCGAAAATTTAAAACTTTTTGGACGATTCTGAAAAAACTGAGTATGGTTATTTGCTTTTACATAGTAATATTCGCTGGTTAAGTACGGGAAAATGCCTGAAGAAATTTTTTACATTTCGAAAAGAAATTCATCTTTTTTTAAAGGAAGTTGGCATCGATGAAGATTTGACAGCAAATTTAGGTGATAAAAATTTTCTTTATTGACTTGCTTTCCTAACAGACATTACAAATTATTTAAATATTTTGAATAAATGCTTGCAAGGAAAAGATCAAGATGTGTGTTGTATTTATAAACATGTCACAGGATTCAGAAATAAATAAAAATTGTGGTTAAAGTTAAATTTGCAGGAAAATTATTTAGTTCATTTTGAATATTGCAAAGGGATGTATGAAGAAATGAAGGCTTGTAACAGAAGTGAATTTTTACATTCTTTTACCTAAATTAGATATGCTTATTGAAGTTTTTAATAGAAGATTTTCAATTTCATGATTTAAAGATGAGTATTGATATATTCAGTGATCCATTCAATATCGATATTACCCCCGTTGACCCAAAATATGAAATTGAAATATGCGACCTTCAGGCTGTCCTATTCATTACATCTAGTGGAGCACCTGGAATACAAGTGCTTAAACATTTGGACAAAGAAAAATATCCAAAAATGGATAAATAGATTTTGCACTTCAAATAATTTTTAGGTTCAAAAGTACATATATCTGCGAGCGTGCATGCTGTGACATGAAATATATAAAATCAAAATTTAGAAACAGCTTGAAAGACCCCACTCTTGAAAATATAATTAGAGTTGCCACAACAAATATTGATATGGACATAAAAGAAATTTTTGCTCAACAACTATGGCCACAATGCTCCCATTAAATAACTTAGGTTTGATAATATTCTAATTTTATTGTGTTTTTATTATTCCTTATTATGTATTCTTTTTAAGAATAATATTTTTTTGTCCGTTACTATGTGATATTTCATTTTAAGAATAAATATAAAGCAATATTTATTATGCAAAAATATAAACCGTATTGTCGAAAAAAATGTTATTATCTTTGACTTTATTTTTTTGTATAAATAAAATAACTTTTGAGTTGATGAACTGGATAGTTTCTTTACCTATCCTTTTCGGCCCGCGAAATATTTGCTAAAGTAAAAATGGCCCGCTGGCTAAGAGAAGTTGGACAGCGCTGCCTTATATGCTTTACAAAGGTGCGTGTAATAGGAAGAGCAACCAACAGAATTTAGGAACTAAAAGCTCAAATTTTTGTACTGAAATTGTTGAATATACAGCTCCAGATGAAATTGCTGTATGTAACTTGGCTTCGATTGCTGTTAATATGTTTATTAAACCAGATAAAGAATCCTATGATTTTGAAAGGCTCAAAGATGTTACTAAGGTTGTAACAAAAAATCTCAATAAAATCATTGATATCAATTATTATCCTGTACCAGAGGCTGAAAGATCAAACATGAGACATCTTCCTATAGGGATTACAAGGAGTACAAGGTTTTTGTTGATGCTGATGCTTTTATTCTGATGAGAATGCCGTTTGAAAGTGAAGAAGCCAAATAATTGAACATTCAAATATTTGAGACTATTTATTATGGTGCTTTGGAGGCGAGTTGTGATATAGCTGAAGTGGATGGCCTTACTCAACTTATGCTGGGTCACCAGTTAGCAAAGGAAATTTGCAATATGATATGTGGAAAGTTACACCAACAAAATGGGATTGGGAAGCTTTAACAGCTAAAATTGCTAAGTATGGAATTATAAATTCTTTGCTGTTAGACTCAATGCCTACAGCTAGTACAACACAAATTTTGGGAAATAACGAATCTGTTGAACCTTACACTTCAAATATTCACAAAGGGATAGTGTTATCTGGTGAATTCGATGTTGTAAATCAACGTTTATTGAAAGACTTGACTGACCGAGGCCTTCGGGACGATATTGCGAAAAACTAGATAATAGAAAATTGCGGATCCATTCAAAATATTCCAACTATTCCCGACGATTTAAACAAACTTTACAAAACTGTCTGGGAAATATCTCAGAAAGCTGTTATTAACATGGCAGCGGATCGTGGGGCTTTCATTGATCAAAGTCAAAGTTTGAACATTCACAATGCACAGCCAAACTATGCTGTTTTGTCTTCCATGCATTTCTACAGTTGGAGGAAGGGGCTCAAAACTGGAATGTACTATTTGAGAACAAAAGCAACTGCAAAGCCAATACTGAAGAGGAAGAGGTTGAGGAGGGAGTCGATGTAGTTAAAGAGGAGAAGAATATGTCAGCTTGTTCATTATTGAATCCTCGAGCTTGTGACATGTGTGGATCACAATTTTAAAAAAAATGTTTTGAGAAAGAGATTTTGAATCTCAATATATGTTTTTGTAAGTAAATCGAATGATAAGTGATAATGTTAGCTTTTAAGGCATTCTTCTTCTTCTGACTCAGCCCAGGGTGAGCTTTGGCCTCCTTAACAATCCCCTTCCACCTTTGACGGTCTTCAGCGACACGTGTCCCGTTTCCTACTTGTAGAGTTTCTACATCTTCCTCTACCTTATCTTTCCACCTGGTTCTGGGTCTACCTCTGTTTCTTGAGCTGTTAGGTTGCGCTTTATGGATGGATCTGGGTGCTCTTGCACTCGGCATTTTAATCATGTAGCCCGCCTATCGAAGTCTCTGTGCCTTAATGAATCTTACTATGTCTTTACCTTCTATTAGTTCTTGAAGTTCGTCTTTTAAGGCATTACCAAATTATATATAGACGGTATTATAAATACCTACTGTATTATACGTTTGTTCAAATATAATATTTATGATACATTTATAATGATATGTTTTTATACATCCATATTTAGACACAATAAAGTAATTCGGAGGTTTGTTAATCCGGCGCTTTGGGGAAACACGCGCCTTTTCTTTACGCTGTCCCGCGCCGGATATAAACCTAGCACAGAAAAGAAATAAACTCAAAAACAAGACTACCCAGTGCTCATGGAAAAAGGTCTGACCAACACACCCTGCTTTTAACTCTGAAAACTTGATTGACGATTCTGCCTAAGCTAACTCCACTCTACAATTATCTTACTATCATTTTATACATATTTTTTCTATGTATACATTTACTTACATTTATTCTTTCTAAAATAGAATTGTATATAAAATATGTAAAATTGTTATTTTTTGCAAATCACGTAGTTTATATCTGCTGGGAGTAGATTATATGTTTGTAAGGCTTTGGTTAGCCTGGCTCCATCCCAAGCTGTCATTGTATCGATTATTATGTTTTTGTTCTTTGGTTATGTATTTGTTTCAGGTCTGTTTTTCTCAATTTAACAAGATCATTATAAGTCCAATCTAGATGAAACCTTAAGGAACAAGTGTAGTCTACACACTCTGATTACTAAAAGTCCATTCTAGATAAAACCTTGAAGAACAAGTCTAGTCCACTCACTGACATTATCAAAAGTTTAGTCTAATTGAAAACTTGAATACCAAATCTAGATAATCAGACTGTATTATTAAAAGTCTGGTCTAGATGAAACCTTCAAGACGATATTTAGTCTACAGAATCAGACAAGATTAATAAATGCCTAGTCCAAATGAAACCTTGAAAACCAAGTTTAGTCTATACACATTCCGATTCAATTCCGATTTCATTCCGATTAAATTATTCAGATTAAAGTCTAATCTAGATGAAACTCTGAAGACCATGATACGCTCAGACTAGAAGTCTAGTCTATATGTAACTATACTACACATTTTCTAGTTCACACATTCAGACCAGAAGTTTATTAAAAAAAAATCAGGTGAGTATTATATACATTGATGCTGCAAGGACACAAGTCATTTAGTTTTCGTTGGGTTATTTGCGCTACATGCCCATTGGTTAATGCGGGGTCTGTTAGGACAAGAAATTTATTTAAAGTTTATTCTAAGGATGTGACGACCGGTATAAGTGGTCCCCCTATACCGATTGTCAACGGCCACCTCGGAGGGCGGACGTGCGAGTAGAGGTAAAAAGCACCCTCTTACTCTTGGGAAACTTCCCCTTAAGGCGGGAGAGCCACTTGATGGCCAACCAAGAAGGCAACGAGAAACCAATCCATTAAAGACCCATTTGGATATCTCAGGCATTAGAAATTTATTAATGGATGGAGTGGTCTTCAGTGAAATTACACTGCTACATAATTGCTTACTGAACGCAATTATCGAAGGACACATTGATGGCAAGAACTGCCGAGGAGCGAGGAGGATTTAGAACGCATCATCTTTCCGTACTAATCACATAGTAGGGAACGAGATAAAAAAGAGGTGGCAAGATTTAAACATTTTTTCTGAACCTGAAGGCGGCCTTTGATAATGTGAAAAGCGATTCACTGTGAAAATGCTTGAGAAAGAAAGGGTTAATTGAGCATCTGGTAACAAAAATAGAAGAGCTATATGAAGAGACGATAAGTAGAGTGAGAGTTGATGGAAGGGTGAGTGAATGTTTTAAGACTCATAATGGAGTAAGACAAGGCAGCCCACTAAGCCCCAGCCTGTTTGTAGCGTTTATTAGAGATATAGAGGAGATGTTCCGCAAGGCGCATACGTAGAAGGGGGTGATGTGGTAGACAAAGAAAAAGTGTGGTCCTTAGCATATGCAGACAATTTGGTGGTGCTATCGAGAGAGGAGAAAGGTATGAAAGAAATTATAAGAAGCATGGAGAAATATATGAGGAGGAAAAAGCTGACGGTGAACGTAGAGAAATCTAAGCTGATGGTGTTTAGAAAAGGAGGTGGTAGGAGATGTGTAAATAAGTGGAGATGGGAGAAGGAGAAAATTGAAGAAGTGAATGAATTTAAGTACCAAGGATATGTGTTTAATGAAAGAAATACAGCAACAGCACAAGTCAAAAAAGCTAATAAAATAATAGGAACGGTGTGGAGAATAGGAGAGAGAAAACTTGGACATGACTATAGAAAGGGAGTAATGAAGAATCATAGCCTGGTGAAAAACGTTTTGATGTATGGAGGGGTAATATGGGGATGGAGAGAGCAAGAAAAGATGGAAAGGCTGCAAGGATAATATTTGAAATGAGTACTAGGAGTAGATAGAGAGGCACCTGGGTATATGCTGATGAAGAAAACAAAGAGAGATGGAATAAGAATAGAAGCAGGAAAGAGAGCAATAAGTTTTAAGGACAGAGTGCTAGAGAGAGGAGAGTGCAGAATTTTGCAAGAGTCTCTGAAAGAAAAAAGGAAAGATATAGGAAAGGGGTATGGAAAGAGAGGGAGGCATATCTCGAAAGAAGCGGGTATGCAGGCGCGGAGACAGAAAGAATGCAAGAGAGAGGAAGAGTAATGAGAGATGAATTAGTGCAGAGAGATATAGATGTGCAAGTGCAAGAAAGGAGAACAAGAATTAGGGAGTCTAGGTACAATGGGAAATATGATAAAATAATAACGGAAGAACTGCCAAAGTACCTAGGAAGAGAGAGTAGAAAAGAGTAGGATTTGGGAATACCCGGTCTTTTTAGACTCGCCGAGTCCGAGTCGAGTCCGCGTCCGATTTTTCGGGTCCGGTTCCGGGTCTAGTCTGTCTCGCAATTTAAACAAAACCACGAAAGGATTTTTCATGTTCACGCATATGGTAAAGCATGCGATACTTTACGAACTTGCCGATTAAGTTAAGTGGGACTTACATAAACAAAGGATTTGGAGAATGTTATGGTAAATAGGTAAATAAAACAAAACTCCATAAGAGGCTAAGAGCGGAAGGCAAATGGATGAATTCCCTTCTAAATTGTCTAAAGTTAATTCAACTTGTCCTTATTCTTCGACATCATAGACGGTCTCATCAGAATAATAATTTTCATCTTGATCGTCATCAATACCATCTAGGTCCATGGTCATCTTCATCTTGCAAGCCGGTAATATTTTTCTTTTTATATACTACATCACAAACAGATAAGTGTATTAAAGTGTATAGCAGTGTGATTCAAACAGAAATTATAAAGACTAGAAGATTCTCGTCCAAATTTCATCATTACACTTGCACCGTCGCCGGTTGAACCAACTATATTGTTGTGGTTGTGAGAGTTTCAAACTTACACAACATAAAATCAAGGAGCAGGAACTCAATTTCTCTTTAAATTAATAAACATAAATAATATTGCTTTAAACTTTATTACTATATAAATGGACGACACCCAAAATAAAACTCAACAAAAAATGCTTAAAAATGCGTTCGTTCCTAACAAAACCTCGAGGCAGAATGCATGCGGTACCAACGGAGCCAGTGATGCCAACTTAAAAACAATGTTGCCAAACAAAACAACCGCAAATACACACATTTCAAAACAAAATAACACTACAAATACAAAAATAACACATTAAACAAACACACGACAGGCAATGCTCAACAGCGTCTCAACATATATATTTTTTAAATTTTATGTTAAATGTGTTTAAGTGTTGTTCTACTTTTTCGACTAATTGTATAGCAGTACATGAGTTAAAAATTCTCAATAAACCCAGATTATACACTTCATAGTCAATTCCATGCAAATTAATACTTAGATATGTTCGAATTTTCATACGCGTCCATTCATCAAGTGTAATGATAAATTGTCGATCTTCCTTACGACGCTAGACAATGCCAAACATTCAAGACCCGAGACTAGTCGAGTCTTAGATCGGGTATCGGTTACCGGGTATTTACCCTTGGACTCATCGAGTTTCGGGTCCGTGTACCCGGACCCGAAAAACTATAGAAAAGAGAGAGTGATAATGCAAGTTTCAGATGTGTAGATGAAGAGGGAGAGAATAAATATTGGATGGAGGATAGGAATAGAGTATGCAGGATGTGTGAATCGAATGGATGAAAAAAGTTGAGGCGAGAAGAAGAACAATAAGTGGGGTGCAAAGCTGCTAATCTGTTTAGGGATAGGAATTTTCGATTTATTTAATTTTATTAGCTATAAATTATATGTATTGTTTTTATGTGGAAATTTAAAGAATACATACCACTACTACTATAAAATAATATTCAATCCAAAATAAAGTATCCTTTTATGTTTAATAAAATCAAGTTTACAGTCGTATTCGGCCCGTAGGCATTGCACATGCTTTTTCTATGTCGACAAAAATGAATATATTTACCTTTACTGCATCTATTAAATCTCGTTACTAATTTAATTCACATCGACCTACATAAATTTCGAAATTTCAGCACGGATTTTCCCAATGATCTCGCTATTTTCATTTTATTCGTGAAAGATAATTTTCTTTCGATTTTGCGTTATAAATTTTGTTAAGATGCTGTGTAAAGCAATTATTAAAAGGGACGAAGTTTCACTTCTAAGGAAATGGGAAATTAAGCTATATCTAATTACAGTGTTGAGGGGAAAGAGTGATAACGCAACGTCGAATTTATGAGATTAAAATTGGTTTTTTTTTTCTTTAGCTCTCTACGATCAGGTGATTACTATAAGATACTTTTTTCACTTAAACAATAATTTACTAAAACCCTTCTTTTTTTGTTACAAGAAAAATAAAACATAATATAAAACGTGACAGAGACACACTCTAAACCACCCGTGCATCTTCCAACTATTCCGGGCATAACATCAATATATCGATATATTATTTGCATCCTTACGTTCCCTTTCCAATTCAAAATTTAAATTTAATATTTCGGACTTGTCTTCGTTCATCAATTTTCTTTATAGTTAGGATATCTCGGCAGCTTGTCCATATATACCACTCGTGTAAAAATATATTGGGTACAGCATAACAGACCTGACATCGTTTACCAAGAAAAGCAAAACAAATATTCATACCTACTCGACGTAGCTGTTGCTGTTCCTGCAAATATAAAAATACAATAATCTGACAAAATCAATGAATTCTTACCGTTAGCTAATGACAAAGTAACATAGGACAAGGAAATACCGTTTATTTTTGGAACTCTTGGTTTGCAGAGGCTACGGCGCACACTGGGCGGGATTACAAATTTAGAGCGACAAAAATAATAATCTATTCATTTTAATTTTTTTGCCTCAAATATTATTTTATGATGAAATTCTGATGATACTAATATAAAATGAGACTAATTTAGATGTATACGCCAACCCTCGATTAATTAAAAATACAAAATTAAGTGGAAAAATATATTTATGACAAAAGTGCTAGTGCAACATTTTTTTTAACAAGTTCACGACTGACCTTCGTCAAAATCAATATCATCATCACTTTCTGCACATTCTTCAGCATTACTAACGATATCAGTAGTTTCTCGTGAACATTCTTCATTGAGATAGTTGGACATTTGAGGCTTTCCTAATACTACCTCATTCCATTTTTATTTTTTCCTGATAGGTTTTGTCCTATAACTAGTTAGAGGATCTGATGATATAAGTAACCAGTTCAAAATGTCCGCATCCGTATTAATTCTTTACATTTTCCTGGAGTGGTATTCTCTAATCTGTTTGTAAGTCTTATGACTAGCCTCTATAACATCTTCTGAGAGGAGACCTACAGGCAATGGAAGTGATTTTATTATGTCAGCCCAATGCATCAATAATTTTTTTTTTCAAAAGTGCGTTTCATTCCAAAGAAAAAACTTTCTCCATCATTGTGCAAGAGGTGACAAGTCAAATGTGACCAAATCATATTTAATTTGGTTGTGAATTAGGAGGTAGTTTGGACTTGCACCAATATTGTTTGAGCAAAAGGGGGTTTGTGCTAGGGGAAGTCATTCTAGTAATGTAATGTTATGACTTATCTTTCGGACATTGATCCAGATTGCTGCGTTTAAGAGGTTATGCCACTAAAAAATCTGACTTAATTCCTTAAACATATCAATCTGAGAAGGTGACTTAAACTGATGAACAAAGAAGAAAAAACATTTTGAATTGTGGATCTCTTGTGGAACAAAATAACAGAGAAGGTGCATTTCTTTCTGGAGATTTCCTATCATGGTCAGGTTGATTACGGTCTATAAGTTCATTCATAGATATATAACATTCTGCTGTAATAAACTATCATTGATTTAGGTTAGGCTGGTTAAAGAATGTCAACATGAACGAGAATATAATTCATTGTCCTGATAGTGATGTTGCAGTTATAGAGACACATACGAATCATGCTGTTTTAGAAAGTGTAGCCATGGAGGTAGAACATGCGGTAAAGGAGGAGTCCTCAATAGATATGAACCAGGTTATAGCATTTGAAAATTCAGACCAAGAGGCGAAAACTGCAGCTGTGGAGGTGCTACAAAATACTGTGATTAGAACCAGAGCTTTTCGGAATAGCAAACGTATTTTAAAGGGAGACAGCAGGGAAAGTAGGACGAATAGAAAAGATGCAATGTGTAATGGTAAAGAATACATCACCAAGAAGGGAAAGATAATAATACGAAAGAAATTATTTAAGCTTGGGCCATGCCGAATGAAATGTGCAGAAAGAATTACTGCAGAAGACGTAGATATCTTATTCAATGAGTACTATGCTTTAGATTCTCATGGTAAATGCATATACCATGGTAAATGCATGTATCAGGATTAATAGAGATATCTGAGAAAGTTGTTTCCCGTTCAAGAGTTCAGGACCCTAATAGATTTCACCATAGACAAGTTTCTTTACGATATAAAGTACATACAAATGGAATATCTTATCCAATTTTTAAACCAGATTTGTTGAAATGTTTTCCAATAACAAACAAGTTTGTTGAAATCATTGTAGCTAAAAAACGTTTCTGGGGAGGCGATACCGTACATAGATGTAACAGAGGAAGTTCAGTTTCATGGAACAAGACATCTGACGATAGATTGGCCGCAGCTCGTCAGCATCTAATCTCTATTCCTGTCTACGAGAGCCACTATACAAGAAGAGACACCAAGTATTTGCCTCCTCATTTGACTATTGAGGAGTTGTATAATGAATACAAACGTGTATAAGGCAGCAAAGCAGTATCATTAAAAAATTATTCCCCAGTTTTCCGTAAGTTAATTTTTTCCATTAAACAACCCAATAAAGACACTTGCAAGACCTGTGATCGTCTATAAATGGAAATTAAAATGAGCAATACGGATAACGAAAAACATGTTTCTGAAGAAAAAAATGAAAAACATCTAATGCTTGCAGATAATGCATACACATCAAAAGCTAACGATAGAGAAATTTCTAAAAACGTCCCCTCAAAAAAAACAATATCTTTTGATCTTCAGGCATGCCTGCCTACCCTAATGCTGAAAAACTGTATTTCTTTCTATAAACGCCAGTTATGGGTTTTCAATTTGACTGTGCATGACTCTGATAACACAAGGATGTCGTTACCTATGGAATGAAACAATAGAATGGCAATCGAAATTGCACCGTGTGTTTACAATTATTTCGAAAATCTTCCAGAAAACATTGCGACATTGACAATGTACAAGTGACACATGTGGAGGCCAGAATAGAAACACCCACTTTGCTGCAATTTGCTTAACGGCAATACAAAAATCAAAAAGCTTGGTTGATCATAAGTTTCTTGTCCCTGGACACCCACACATGGTATGTGACACGGACCCCAGCGTCATTGAGAAAATTAAAAGAAATATCCCCCGTCAATCGAACAACCGCGACTTAACTTATGGGCTCAACTTATAAGACTTGCAGGGAAAATTAAGCCTTTTGTAGTGACAGAGATGGCTCAAGAATTTTTTTTTCTTACTCAGATTTAAAAAGATCTGATAGATCAGCCATTTATCTCGAACATCTTCAAGGAGTATTATAGAAACATAAAAGTAGCTAAAAGTAACAATGGAAAGAAGCATGTAGATGACTTGGCAAGCAACAGTGAAACTGAATAAGTAATACAGTACAATATTATAATAGTAATAGTTTTAATATTAATTTAAAATAAATGGTAAAATCGTTTTTGTCTAATAAAATTTATATAAATTGGGGCATCTTTATTTCATTTTTTTTTTTTTTTTTTCTAGAATATTTTACTTATTTTTCAAAGAAATTATCTTTTTATGTTCAAATCGTTTTATTTCATATATATATATATATATATATATATATATATATATATATATATATATATATATATTAACAAAGAAAGGTTTGGTACGAATTGTGTTTACAAGGAAAAGCATTTTCAATTTATTTTTGACCAGTTTGCTTAATTACTAAATTCCTATAAATCGGCTGAAAATATTCAAAAGCCATTTTATAACATTATTTAAAATGAAATCAGGAAAATATAAAGGTAAACATTGCTTGGAAATTATTTTATTAGATTTTGGAGATGACATCAATCTTTCTATTTTGATTTACCAAAATTCTCGTTTTCTGACATATCCCCTTTTGCACGCGCTCACGATGTATTGGATAACATTTTTTTTTGCTCCCGACACCACGTGATATGAGGGAAATGAGGGAAATCAGATGCTGAACTTCCTACAGAAACGTAAAGTCAGTACCAAGTGGATGAAACAAGGAACACAAGACTTAGAAGTAGCAAACATCACAAATACTCAGGACATAACGACTCTCAGACATCAAATACACCAGTGGGAAGTGATGAAGGAGACCAAGAAAAAGACTGGAACCTCCTGGACCGAAGAAAGAAAACAGGCACACTCACAGAAAATGCGGGAAATCTGGGCCAAGAAGAAGAAAAAAATTTGAAAACCATGAAAACTTAGCGCCATCCACTTTGGGTGCAATCCGCGGATAATAATAATAATAATAATATACGATTAACAGAAAAAACTCAAATTCTTCTTAAGTCGACGTTTCGATTTATTGATTAAATCTTTTTCAAGACCTACAAAATTATTATAGGAAATTACAAAAAACAAGTGAAAGATCTTATTGATTACTTACAAAGAAGGTAATGAACAATTAATTAAGACGTGTAACATCATATAACTTGACCAACAATATGGGTTACATAATCGTTGCTGTAAAGCGAGCCATGGTGAAATTTAATTTCGGTGTTTGAAATTTAATATTTAGTTTACAAAATGTCGGACACCAACCCGATCGGCACAGCACGAGGAAACCAACAAAACCTTTTCGTTCTCTTAAAATAAATTAAAGTTGAAAAAAAACAATTTTTTTTCCAATTGAGCTGCGAAGGTGCGCATTGGGAACGATCGTGACATTAGAAGGACACAGGAGTCACAAGCACACAGGAAAAAGAATATTTAACCAATGTTTGAAGACATACAGTTCGAAAAAATTTTGAAACCGCTACTAAGTCGTAGTTTACCAGAAACCCAGGTAATCTGGACGATACCTAGATCTTCCTAGAAATCAGGAGCTCAACGACCCCCATTTAAGGAAATTGTATAACAGTAGAACCACTAGAGAAAACGAAACCGCAGCACAAATAGAAAATAAATAGCAAAACAGAAACCACCCATCAAGTTAACTGTGTCTAGACTTCGCCCAAGTCATGAGCCAAACATACATATTGCTCAACCCGTCCATGTCCTTCCTTGAGTTCATGGCTGCACCGGCGTTATGAATGAAACACATTTCCAAGAAGATAAGCGTGGCTCTTAGATAAGCGTGGCTCTCTTGCAAGAACTTTTAGGTCATCGTAATTGACCCCATGGTCCTTGTCATTGCAATGTGTTGCTAAGACGCAAGGGTGGGGTTTTAGTCTGCAATCACTTCTGTGATTGGCCAGTCTGGATGACAATCTTTGGCCGGTCTGACCAACGTACACAAGCTCACACTCGGCACACGGAATGCGACAGATTACATTTGATTGCATTAACGTGGGGGTTGACTCTTTAAGGCGACTGAAAGATCTGCTGATGGTGTTGTAACATTTATCCGCTATAATGGCTGGGCTCTTGTTCTTGAAAATTGATTTTATTCTGGGGGACATTGATTCTACAAAGTGTAAGCTCTTGAATATTTTGGTGTCGTCCTCTGCAACCACCTCAGCGACAGGTTGTCTTGTAGGATTGGAGAACAACAACTTCCTAAGTACTGTTGTGGGATAGCTGTTCTTCTTTAGGATATTATACAATCTCTCTAAACTATCATTACGAAGATCTGGATGTACAATCTTGAATATCCTCGTCTTAAGACCCAAAACTACATTCAGCTTGTGCTGAAAAGGAGCGCAGGAAAAATAATTCAGGTATCTGCCCGAACTGGTAGGTTTCTGGTACCAATCTAAATTAATGCGGTTGTCATTTGTCCTGATAATCAGGGTGTCTAAAAAGGGTAGAGTATTATGATTTTCAGATTCAATTGTGAAGGTAAGACGTTCGTTATATGAGTTGATGGCTCTTAGGACCTCAGTTTTGGACACTTGCGGGATGGCACAGACAATATCATCCACATATTGCCACAAAAATGGGATTTCGAGATTAATTTGGTCCAAAGAAACCTTAATTAAAGTGTTCATAACAATCTCTGCTACCAACGGAGATAAGCGCGATCCCATGGGGGTTCCGAAAATCTGAAGGAAAAACTTATTTTCAAACGAAAAATACGTCGTATCAAAAATGAATTCAATAAGTTCCAAAAAAACCTTGCGGGGTATTTTGCAAGATGGGCGAATCAACTCCCAATTTGATTTGATAATATCCAAAAATAATTTTGACGGTATATTAGTGAACAGCGATGACACGTCCAGAGACACCAATTCATGACCGTCGGGTGCTTGGTAATTATTTAAGGCAGTGGCGAATTCAAAAGAGTCTTTAATTCTGAACACGTTGTAGTCAGCGAAGGACGTGTAAAGAATATTCGAAATAAACCTAGCCAACTTTTCGGAGTGAGATTGAACTGAAGAAACAATGGGCCTTAATGGAAAATTTTCTTTGTGGCTCTTAGGTAAGCCGTAGATTTTAGGGGGCACAGCATTGTGTACAATTAAGGTTTTGTACGTAGTTTGGTCTTAATCGAAATTAATTAATTAAATTAATTAATTTCGAAATTAATCACACCAATTCAATTATTAAATCTTTAAATTTTCAACTTCATAATTGTATACGTAACGCTAGGGCGACACTTCCCCGTAGTGTTTTTCAAGATTTCAACAATAGGCAAATTATCCGGTACAATTTTATTTTCGTTGAATTGAAAAATTCACTTTGTTTTTTACCACACTTATATTATGTAAAAATATTATATAACTTATTATTCACAGTTATATAAATTTCTACACATATCACGACTCGAGTTTCGACGTTTGACGGTCATTTTCAAGTGAAAATGACATTTTTATTTTCAACAAAACTAAGCAAAAAAACATAATGAAACTTGAGAATTTAATAAGAAAGTCTCTAATTGGTAAAAACGACCCTCCAGAGAAGTGGATAAAAAACCTTTCCGATGGCCCGATCCCCAAAGAAGTCAAAAATTTTCTGGCGCTGGGCCCTAAGTTCAATTTGCCATATAACCCTAAGAATTTCCCCTTATACGACATCTTGGCTGACATTGAAAACTTGCTTGAAGAGGTACCCACTTCCAAAAAAGATCTGTGTAGAGCTGAAGCTACTTATGTGGTTTCGAATCATATTAATAAACTGGAGAACTTTAGGGCGGCACTGCCAGACCCTCGACGGTCTTGTGACCGGTTCCTTAAAACACATCCAGAACTACTGGTTCTCAAAGCCGATAAAGGCAATGTAACGGTCATTTTGAAAAAAGAGGATTACCGATCCAGGATTGTCGACCTTCTGTCAGATGCAGCCACTTATGCTCCCTTAGATAGAGACCCCACATGTGGGTTTGAACGAAGAAACAATGAATTGGTTAAGAAACTTAAAAGCAAAGGTTACATAGACCAAACTACGTACAAGACCTTAATTGTACACAATGCTATGCCACCTAAAATCTACGGCTTACCTAAGATCCACAAAGAAAATTTTCCATTAAGGCCCATTGTTTCTTCAGTTCAATCTCACTTCAAAAAGTTGGCTAGGTTTATTTCGAATATTCTTTACACGTCCGTCGCTGACTACAACGTGTTCAGAATTAAAGACTCTTTTGAATTCGCCAGTACCCGATGGTCATGAATTGGTGTCTCTGGACGTGTCATCGCTGTTCACTAATATACCGTCAAAATTATTTTTGGATATTATCAAATCAAATTGGGAGTTGATTCGCCCATCTTGCAAAATACCCCGCAAGGATTTTTTGGAACTTATTGAATTCATTTTTGATACGACGTATTTTTCGTTTGAAAATAAGTTTTTCCTTCAGATTTTCGGAACCCCCATGGGATCGCGCTTATCTCCGGTGGCAGCGGAGATTGTTATGAACACTTTATTTAAGGTTTCTTTGGACAAACTTAATCTCGAAATCCCATTTTTGTGGCAATATGTGGATGATATTGTCTGTGCCATCCCGCAAGGGTCCAAAACTGAGGTCCTAAGAGCCTTCAACTCATATAACTAACGTCTTACCTTCACAATTGACTCTGTAAATCATAATACTCTACCAATTTTAGACACCCTGATTATCAGGACAAATGACAACCGCATTAATTTAGATTGGTACCAGAAACCTACCAGTTCGGGCAGATACCTGAATTATTTTTCCTGCGCTCCTTTTCAGCACAAGCTGAATGTAGTTTTGGGTCTTAAGACGAGGATATTCAAGATTGTACATCCAGATCTTCGTAATGATAGTTTAGAGAGATTGTTTAATATCCTAAAGAAGAACAGCTATCCCACAACAGTACTTAGGAAGTTGTTGTTCTCCAATCCTACAAGACAACCTGTCGCTGAGGTGGTCGCAGAGGACGACACGAAAATATTCAAGAGCTTACACTTTGTAGAATCACTGTCCCCCAGAACAAAATCAATTTTCAAGAACAAGAGCCCAGCCATTATAGCGGATAAATGTTACAACACCATCAGCAGATCTTTCAGTCGCCTTAAAGATTCAACCCCCACGTTAATGCAATCAAATGTAATCTATCGCATTCCGTGTGCCGAGTGTGAGCTTGTGTACGTTGGTCAGACCGGCCAAAGATTGTGATCCAGACTGGCCAATCACAGAAGTGATTGCAGACTAAAACCCCACTCTTGCGCCTTAGCAACACATTGCAATGACAAGGACAATAGGGTCAATTACGATGACCTAAAAGTTCTTGCAAGGGAGCCACGCTTATCTAAGAGACTTTTCTTGGAAATGTGTTTCATTCATAACGCCGGTGCAGCCATGAACTCAAGGAAGGACATGGACGGGTTGAGCAATATGTATGTTTAGCTCATGACTTGGGCGACGTCTAGACACAGTTAACTTGATGGCTGGTTTCTGTTTTGCTATTTATTTTCTATTTGTGCTGCGGTTTCGTTTTCTCTAGTGGTTCTACTGTTATACAATTTCCTTAAATGGGGGTCGTTGAGCTCCTGTTTTTCTAAGAAGATCTAGGGATCGTCCAGATTACCTGGGTTTTTGGGAAACTACGACGTAGTGGCGGTTTCAAAATTTTTTCGATCAGTATGTCTTCAAACATTGGTTAAATATTCTTTTTCCTGTGTGCTTGTGACTCCTGTGTCCTTCTAATGTCACGATCGTTCCCAATGCGCACCTTCGCAGCTCAATTGGAAAAAAAATTGTTTTTTTCAACTTTAATTTATTTTAAGAGAACGAAAAGGTTTTGTTGGTTTCCTCGTGCTGTGCCGATCGGGTTGGTGTCCGACATTTTGTAAACTAAATATTAATTTTCAAACACCGAAATTAAAATTCACCATGGCTCGTTTTACAGCAACGATTATGTAACCCACATTGTTGGTCAAGTTATATGATGTTACACGTCTTAATTAATTGTTCATTACCTTCTTTGTAAGTAATCAATAACATCTTTCACTTGTTTTTTGTAATTTTCTGTAATAATTTTGTAGGTCTTGAAAAAGATTTAATCAATAAATCGTAACGTCGACTTAAGAAGAATTTGAGTTTTTTCTGTTAATCGTATTACCCGAATTCTACCGTTTGCGTAGTAATTTTTATAAAATTTACTCTTTATATATATATATATATATATATATATATATATATATATATATATATACATATATATATATATATATATATATATATATATATATACAGGGTATCCCAACGAAAATTTGACCCCCCCCCCCTATAATTGGAAAACCGAATAATATTTCAAAATTCGCCGAGACCCTTCGATTTTTGTTCTTGGGAAGAGCTTTTTTGCCAGTAAAGCCAACTCGATATGTTCATCCCCCTAATGCCTAGCAACCCCAACTTAAAAATTTCAAATGCAACTACCCCACTTGTGGTACAACATTTTAAAGCCCTTTTCATTGCGAATACAGTGACGTACCGTTTTTAGAAATCGGTTGAGATTTGACAGAATTATTGGTTACAAACCATAAGATGACAAACCAACTTACGCGTAGTAATTTCTACACAAATTCCCACCACTAATAAGTTTTTCATCTACTACACATGACCGCATTACCTAATTGTTATTGATGTGTCTATCAGTTTACAAAAAAGTCAGAAATGAAATAAAAAAGCTGAAGCAAATAAAACTAGATACTAAAATAGTTATTAGTAGAAGATACTTAAGTTTATAGGAATTCAGACCTTTTCAAAATAACAAAAAATCAGTACTACAAAAAAAGTCGGTGTTTTTTGCTTGTAACCAAGAAATCGTTAGTTTCAGCCGTTATTGAAAGTATTAACGTGTGTTCGAAATGGTTTATTCTGCCGCGGAAAGAGTAGAAATTGTTGTAATTTATTGCACGAATTTTTAATGCCAATCATCCTGACAAAATGTAAACCACCAGTACGTTAAACACCTGATTGACAAATTTGTTGCAACAGGTTCGATTTTAAACAAGAAACGTGAAGTAATTGGGCCAGTTCGAAATGAAGCAGTTGAAGTGGCAGTTTTGGGTCATGTACAGATGGATAATAAGCAATCGATTACAACTGTGTCTCAAGCTTCTGTCGTATCCCGTTCCAGTGTTCATCGAATTTTAAAAAACACAAGTTTCATCCATTTAAGATGACGCTGGTTCAAGAGCTACATGAAGATGACTTTTATTGCCGTAACCAATTTTGCGAATACTTTAGTGAACAACTTCCACTGAATCCATATCTTCTCTACAATACATGTTTCTCCGACGAATGCACATTTATGTTGAATGGCGAAGTGAATAGACACAATTTTCGTTATTGGAGTGATACTAATCCGCATTTAATCAGGGAATTTCAAACTCAGACACCTCAAAAATTGAATGTTTGGGCAGGCATTTTGGGCGACCATCTTGTTGGACCATTTTTCATCCAAGGTAATCTCGTACACCTATCTATAATTATTGGAAAGTACAATTGATCTTAGGATAACAGAGATTTTAGAAAGTGACGACAATTTACTAGAAAATGAAATAACCTTCCAACAAGATGGTGCGCCCCCGCACTATGCTGCTGCTGTGCGACAATTTTTGGATGACCATTTCCCGGGGCATTGGATTGCCGCCATTTAAAATCACGAGTGTATGCCACTCAGCCGGAAACATTGCAAGTGCTACGTCAGAGAATTGTAAAAGAATGCCGCTTAATAACTGCGGATGTCTTTAATAATGTTCGAACAGAATTTGAAAACAGACTGTATTATTGTTTGGAAGTTAACGGGGGTCATTTTGAGCAATTCATCAAATAAATCTGATTTATTATTTGCTTCAGCTTTTTTATTTCATTTCTGACTTTTTTGTAAACTGATAGACACATCAATAACAATTAGGTAATGCGGTCATGTGTAGTAGATGAAAAACTTATTGGTGGTGGGCATTTTTGTAGAAATTACTACGCGTAAGTTGGTTAGTCATCTTTTCGTTTGTAACCAATAATTCTGTGAAATCTCAACCGATTTCTAAAAACGGTACGTCACTGTATTCGCAATGAAAAGAGCTTTAAAATGATGTGCCACAAGTGGGGTAGTTGCATTTGAAATTTTTAAGTTGGGGTTGCTAGGCATTAGGGGGATGAACATATCGAGTTGGCTTGACTGTCAAAAAAGCTCCCCCCAAGAACAAAAATCGACGGGTCACGGCGAATTTTGAAATATTACTCGGTTTTCCAATTATTGGGGGGGGGGGGGTCAAATTTTCGTTGGGATATGTATATATCCAGTATATTCATTCGGTAATATATATTAACCTCCGTTCCACAATAAGTGAGCTATTTAACCTTTTTAGAAATTCCAAAATAAGTGAGCTATTGAAAAAATTTAAGAACTTCAACAATGGAAACATTTTCATTGAATTATTCTGATACAACACATTAATAACGTTAACTTATTATGAACTGAACAAATTTACTAGTGGTTAAAAGTGAATTCTGCAATTCTTTGGCTGTATTAATGATATCGGTGTAGCAATTGATACTAAGCGGAAACCCCGCTTCCCTACGAAGTTTTTCTTTAGACATATGTTTTAAATTAGGTTTTGGCATTTTTTCGCTAAGCCCAACTCTTTCAAGAATTTTTAAACAAAAACTGTGATTGTAGCTGTTGTCAAAAATCAATTCAAACTGTTTATCACTAGTACTACTATTAGCAAGCGTCAACTTAATAACAAAAACATCTTATGTTCGTAGCGTAGTACGAAATACTATATGTTTATCGTTAAAATAAAAAAAATGTTATTACAGTTCAATAAATTTCAATAAAAATTGAAATAGCTCACTTATTATGGAACGGAGGTAGTAAGATATTTGCAAATTGTAAAAAGAATGTTGTAAATTATGTGTAAAGAGAATATATCTGAAAAATAATAAGGCGGGCAATACTAATCATCAAAGGATAGATAGAAATACTGCCTAGCCAGACCTAGATAGACAAATTCCGAGTAATATAGCAGACTCAGTTCAAACAATAGACCCAGGGCAAACAAAATATACCAACAAAAACAGACTGTTGACATAATATTTTTCTACGTGTTTGCTTTTTCTGCTCTATATACTGCAAAAGCCTGTAATTTAGTAAACATAATGAAAGGGTCTTTTATTTATCAATGCAATTTTAATTGAGGTGTAATTTAATCCAGTGGAGAGAAAAATAAAGTGAGATCGAGAAATTCCGAGAGACCAACAAATATTATTTTAGGAAATCAAAGCAAATCATCTTTGCCGTAACTTACGTCAGAAGAAGCTTTTCCAGCGTGTATCTTAGATAATTATGTATTTATTTGACGGGGTGGTGAGAAAGTTAAATTTAAGTTAAGAATTTAAAGGAAATACGTTTCTTTAAATTTATTTTTCATTCACGAAGAAATGTACTAGTTAAGTCAACATAACAGACAAGACTCGACAGACACTTAAGACTAAACTAGATATACCTTCAAGACTAGAAGGAGAAAACAAGAAAGAGAACGTGACTGAGAAACAACTAAGGAACTTTATCGAGGATAACTAACTGGGCTTTAGGAAGGGTCATAGTTGAGAAACACTCTTGCTCTATGTGAATGTTTCTCAAAGTAACCTCCCCCCCCCCCCCGGGGTACGGAAAAAGTTTGCGGGAGGTACGCGCTGCGCCAGGCTTTGGCTGCGCCTGATGTAACAAGCAGCTTACTTTTGTTTCGATGACGAACATAGAAAAATAATAAAAAAAACTTCGTTACTTGTTTGTATTGCGTATGTGTGGTTACATATGTATGCGTAGCTGTGGCGTTGGAATGAGACGCTGGAAATAAACGAGAATGATCCTCCTTCATTTGAACCTGTTGAAAAGTAATGACAACTCGTAAGTACGGCAAAGGATATCTTAAATTTGGATTCCTATGGATTGGAGATGAAAAGGATAACGTCATTTGATTTCAGACGATTTAAGAAAATTGCGTTCGGAACTAATGAAAAAGTACTGGGCTGAGCGTAAGTGTTTGTTCACATTGGAACGCGCGGGGGCGGTGGCGGGTGCGGGCGCGGTAGACGCAAGGTTATTAAAATACATAAGGTTTGCTCACTTCCATAGGCGGCGTTTCTTTGATCTCAGAAAATGACGTCACTGGATTGTAGACTGACGCGCCAATTCAAAATTTATAGCTAAGTAAGGTATAGATTCTAGAAGAAATATATCTTCATTATTCAATTAAATAAAAATAATAAAGAAAAATCAAATAAAGATTTATTATGTTTATAAAAATTAACTATTAGGCCTAGGCCGCACTACGGCTAAACCGCCGCGGTTTTTAATCGCGTGATTTTATGACTCTAGTAAATTAATACAAGCGGCCGCACTTGCGGTTTTTTCCTGCGACTGATTTTAAAACCGCGTATTGTTACAAAATAAGAGGGAAAGATAGTTCCTTCTGGAGCCTCCTCACTCCTCGACCCCCACTACTACCCCACCACTACCCCCACCCCTAGACCCCGCCCCAGACCACACCCCTAGACCCCGCCCCAGACCACGCCCCCCAACCCCCACTTTCACCCTAAAACTCCACTTTGATGAGAAAAATCAAATCTGGTGTCAGAACGGCTCTAGCATGTACCCTAAGGGAGATGCTGCCCGACCGCCTCACCTTCAGTAGATGCTAAACTAATTATCTCGCTTCTGATTGGTTGATTAATGAACAAATAATTACCGTTGACCTTGTGTCTCACCGAGTCAGCATTTTCGTATTTCAACTTGTATACATTCAGATGTTCGGGCGTTGATGTTTTTTGTTTACAATAAATTTACTAACATACACCTCGAGCGCGGTCGGTTGTTTAGCATTGATAATTATTTATATTCGGAACGCGATTGATATTTAAACCTATGCTCTAAATTCATAGTCATATCAACAATTAAAACTGTATCCCTGCGATCAATCTGTAAAGGTTTTCGCAGCAAGGATAATCTTGGAAGCCATAAGGGAGTATGTGATGACAATAAAAAAATATACTACAAATACACCGTTTGCAATTCAACTTTCACAAGAAAAGATAGCGACATATGAGAAAACATAATAATGGTGGGAAGAAGAGGAGTCTAGATCCTGAATATTCACCCTAAACCTGAAGCCGGTGAAGCCGGTCCAGCAGAACATCATCCAAGCTTGTGCCAGCTATAGAATTGATGGTTCAGGGATTGATGTAGATAGCTTTATTAGTGAATTGAACAGCCGTTGTACGAGAAGCCGCATTCTATCCATACACTTTACGTCCACTTTTCCGTCCACCGTCCACTTTTTCCGTCCACCCTCCACTTTTTCCGTCCACCGTCCACTTTTTCCGTCCACCGTCCACTTCTTCCGTCCAGTTTTCATCCACTTTAATCAGCTTTTAAACAGCTTTTTAACAGCTTTTAATCAGCTTTTTAATCATATTTTAAACAGCTTTTTAATTAGCTTTTAAACAGCTTTTTAATCAGCTTTTGAACAGCTTTTAAACAGCTTTTTAATCAGCTTTCAAACAGCTTTTTAACAGATTTTAATCAGCTTTTTAATCATATTTTAAACAGCTTTTTAATAATCTGTTGAAACAGCTTTTTGATCAGCTTTTAAACAGCTTTTTAATCAGCTTTTGAACAGCTTTTAATCCATTTTTAAACAGCTTTCAATCAGTTTTAAACAGCTTTCGGCTAAAGCTAATCAGTTTAATCGACTTTAATCAGCTTTTAATCGGGCCTTAAAAAGAATACTAACTACATAAATCCATCAGTCATGTCCCAGACCTCGACACATTATATTGCTTAGGACTTATTGGATTTCACACATACAGTACTATTCCAAATATTTAAGAAGATCGTAACAATCTGCTAGAGTACGCGGATAGGATACAAATAAAAATACCATCTGGCTCCTATGAGATAGTCGTTTAGAGCTGAAGAGTATTAAGTGAGAGAGAGAGAGAGAGGGTGTGAGGGAGAGAGAGAGAGAGATGGGAATTAATTTTCACGGAAATCGTATAAGAGCGGTTGTTTCGGACAATTCTACCAATCGACATTTACATCGCAGAAAGTTAACACCTATATTAAAAAATAAACTATTATCTCTAGGATATAAGTTAAAGCGACAGTATGGATAAAATAGATATATTCTTCAAAGTTGACTATGAGGTTACTATCACAAAGAGTGAATTTCACACGTATTATCCTATAGCTCAAAATTATAGAAACAATGATGAGATTCGTATTAGGATTCAACACCAGGATATTTACACTTATCCTAGCAAAAGTTATATTTATGTAAGCGGAACCGTTAATTTTCCGAAACTCATTCCACCTGCAACTACACACAACTTTGAACTTGTGAAAAATGCATATGCGTTTTTGTTTGAAGAAATTCGCTATGAATTGAATGGAGTTGAAGTAGATAAGAATCGAGATGTCGGAATTACAAGCACGATGAAAGGATTACTCTCCAATACCAAGCGAGATCAGCATATACTCGACTTTTGCGGCTGGGCTGAAAATACTACAAATGTTACATACTTTGATAAGAACAAAACGTTCTATGCTCTAATTCCATTGAAATATTTATTGGGTTTTGCTGAGGATTATACAAAAATGTTAATTTATGTAAAGCAGGAATTAATTCTACTACGAGCTAGAACTGATGTGAACTGCTACAAAGGAGATGCAAATATAAGATTCAATATTGCTCAAATTTTCTGGCGAATTCCCCATATCCAACTCAACGACGAAGCTCGATTGAATGTATTGGACACACTCGAAGAAGATAAGCCGATATTAATACCGTTTCGTAGGTGGGAGTTGCATGAACTACCTGCTTTAAAAAATACCGATAGAGATATCTGGTCTGTAAAAACATGTGGGGTAAGTAAACGTGGTGGGGTAGTAGTGGGGGTAGTGGTGGGGGTCGAGGAGTGAGGAGGCTCCAGAAGGAACTATCTTTCCCTACTCAAAATGACTCCCGAGTAAAAACCGCGCTAAAATTTGTACTGCATAGAAAATAGTTGGCGCGCACGCACTTCTGTTTAACCGCGAGCGGTTTTTTGACAGACAGCCGTGAAGAGCTGGTGAAGAGTGGCAATTCTTACGTTCTTTAGGTTCAGATACTTGTCTCTGATTGAAAACATCGTCGTCGACCGAGTCAGACTGTGTATCAAACGAGCGATATGAAAGTTTGTCGGAAAAAATCAAAAGGGAAGTCCAAAAAAGACCAGCTTTATACGACATCACTTTACGTCAGTACAGTGATCGAAACGAGAAAAATAAACAGACAGGCACTCCTCTGGTGAAATACATTTGCGAAATGTTATATTCATGAAAGTAATGTGAGGACGCACAATTTGCAAAATTTTATCGAAGCTGTCAGCTGACCAGTGATAATAATTCAAAAATTTCTCAGGATGTTTTCTTAAATCTTGATATTTATTATTAAAGAAACCTTTCTTAAATCTAGGGCTAGTGAGTGAGTGAGATGGATCCAATATTTGCGAAATTTGCGTTGACGTCTTCTTTTTCTATTTCTTGGTGTTAGAGCAACAATACATACTGCTCGTTTGAAATCCATTTTCAACCGTGCAAATTGCGGGCGGGTTCGCGATTTTTAATCGTAGTGTGTGTTTCTCAAACGGTGTCGCGGTTATAGCGGTTACCGATCGCGGGGAAAAAAACGTAGTGCGGCTTCGGCCTTAACATAAAGAAAGTTTTAATTTTTTGTTAAAGGGATTTAATAACATAAATAAAAATCTTATTTTTTTTAAAATAGTATATAAACACTGTATTTTTTTATTATATAAATATATATTATAATAGTAATTTAAAAAAGTAGAATTCTTTTATATGGGTAGATTGTAAATTAGAACATGATTGTATACTCAGGATTTGGGATTAAAATAGAAAGACACATGTAAATTAGCAAAACAAATTGTTTTAATAAAAAATAGGTACAAAATACTTAAATCTGCATTTTTTATTTTGCTTCTTATATTTTTATGAGGGGATTGATTTTAGTAATAATTATTTTTTCTATAAAATTCCTATAGGCGATCTATCAGAGAAACCTGAAAATAGAAATACAAAATTTAATATATTTATATGTATGTATATTGTATGTATGTATATTATATATATATATATATATATATATATATATATATATATATATATATATATATATATATATATATATAGGTATATGCTTTTTACAATATGTTATTATGGTCAGAGGGTTTAAATTTTGAGGTATATTGACCAAACATTGTAAATTCATTAGCCATATATTCCAAACCATCTTCATTAAGCTCATGTGGCAAAGATTCATTATTTTTATTTGGCGAGCTTTCATAAGATCCTGAAGAAAACAATACAAAATCGTTTTAGAAAAAATAAATAAATTAATTAAAAAAATATATAGAGCTTTTCCAAAAAATAACATTGTAAAAAATCTTACCTGAACTTAAAGAGTCCTGTGAAGTTAGCAACCGAATTTGCAAAAATATAATATTTCATCGGAGTTCCCGGCAGATATGTAATAGTTCTAGAGTACTTTGTGCAAAATTTCAATAGTTCTGCAGAATTTCGCGAAAAAAATGGAAAATACCAAAATTGAGCTAGCAACCACTTTTGAGAAAAACTGTGCGTTTTTTACATATTCCTGAACCTCGACCATAGTTCTGGAGTACTTGATCAATTTTGAAAAAGTTCTGCAAAAATTGACATTTTGCAAAAAAAAATAATTTTGAAACTTGAAAAAATAGTTCTATTCGCGGATCTGAATAGCACCCTAAGAGTTCTATCAAAGAACCCTTTGTCATTTTTTGATAAAAACCTTAGTTCAAAAGATATTTGCAATAATAAGGGAACCGTTATTTTGAATGAAAATTTAAAAAAAATCGCGGAACAGTTCTGTTTGCAGTTCCCGATAGAACTCTTAGAAATCTATGGAAAGATCCTTACAAGATTTTTCTGTAAAGTTAAAAATTAGAAAGATTTGCGAAAAATTAGACTTCACCAATGCGACGAGGTGAAGATGAAAAAAAAATCGCGCGACAGTTCTGTTTGTAGTTCCCAGTAGAACTCTTAGAGTTCTATCGAAAATCCTTATAACATTTTTCTGTAAAATTAAAAATAGAAAATTTTGCGAAAAATTGGACTTTACCGACGCGGCGCAGTGAAGAAAAAAAAATCGCGTAATAGTTCTGTTTGCAGTTCCTGGTAGAACTCTTAGAGTTCTATCGAAAATCCTTATAACATTTTTCTTCAAAGTTAAAATTTCGAAAGATATGCGAAAGATTAGACTTCACCGATGCGACGAAGTAAAGAGAAAATAATCGTGCAATAGTTATGTTTGCAGTTTGTTATAGAACTCTTAGAGTTCTATCGAAAATCCTTATAACATTATTCTTCAAAGTTAAAAATTCGAAAGATATGCGAAAAATTAGACTTCACCGATGCGACGAGGCAAGGAGAAAATAATCGCGCAATTTTTCTGTTTTCAGTTCTAGGTAGAACTCTTAGAGTTCTATCGAAGATCTTTATAACATTTTTCTGTAAAATTAAAAATAGAAAATTTTGCGAAAAATTGAACTTTACTGACGCGACAAGGTGAAGAGCAAAAATCGCGCAGTAGTTCTGTTTACAGTTCCTGGTAGAACTCTTAGATTTCTATCGAAAATCCTTATAACATTTTTCTTCAAAGTTAAAAATTCGAAAGATATGCGAAAAATTAGACTTCACCGATGCGACGAGGCAAGGAGAAAATAATCGCGCAATAGTTCTGTTTGCAGGTCCTGGTAGAACTCTTAGAGATCTATCGAAGATCTTTATAACATTTTTCTGTAAAATTAAAAATAGAAAATTTTGCGAAAAATTGAACTTTACTGACGCGACAAAGTGAAGAGCAAAAATTACGCAGTAGTTCTGTTTACAGTTCCTGGTAGAACTCTTAGAGTTCTATCGAAAATCCTTATAACATTTTTCTGTAAAGTTAAAAATTGGAAAGATATACGAAAAATACAAGTTCACGATTGAATTTCGAATTCACCATTGAAGTGAAAAAGTAAATAATCGTGAAACAGTTGTGTTCATATTTGAATTTGGTGGTCTTTTGTGCACATTCTCTTAATAAAATTTCATAATTAAAATTATTGTACAGACAGGCGCGCAGATTTTCGTGCGGCCCTAAAACTATCTGCCGACAACAAACAAGAAAGATTCAAAACGCCGCTTGGTCGTCGGCGCTTTTGAGATCGACTCTTTCGGAAGTGACGCAGTCTAATTTTTCGCATATCTTTCGAATTTTTAACTTTGAAGAAAAATATTATAAGGATTTTCGATAGAACTCTAAGAGTTCTACCAGGAACTGTAAACAGAACTACTGCGCGATTTTTTTCTCTTCACTTTGTCGCGTCAGTAAAGTTCAATTTTTCGCAAAATTTTCTATTTTTAATTTTACAGAAAAATGTTATAAAGATCTTCGATAGAACTCTAAGAGTTCTACCAGGAACTGCAAACGGAACTATTGCGCGATTATTTTCTCCTTTCCTCGTCGCATCGGTGAAGTATAATTTTTCGCATATCTTTCGAATTTTTAACTTTGAAGAAAAATGTCATAAGGATTTTCGATAGAACTCTAAGAGTTCTACCTAGAACTGCAAACAGAACTATTGCGCGGTTATTTTCTCCTTGCCTCGTCGCATCGGTGAAGTCTAATTTTTCGCATATCTTTCGAATTTTTAACTTTGAAGAATAATTTTATAAGGATTTTCGATAGAACTCTAAGAGTTCTACCAGGAACTGTAAACAGAACTATTGCGCGAATATTTTCTCCTTGCTTCGTCGCATCGGTGAAGTCTAATTCTCCCATATCTTTCGAATTTTTAACTTTGGAGAAAAATGTTATAAGGATTTTCGATAGAACTCTAAGAGTTCTACAAGGAACTGCAAACAAAACTATTACGCGATTTTTTTTCTTCACTTCGTCGCGTCGGTAAAGTCCAATTTTTCGCAAAATTCTTAATTTTTAATTTTACAGAAAAATGTTATAAGGATTTTCGATAGAACTCGATAGTTTTTCTCAAAAGTGGTTGCTAGCTCAATTTTGGTATTTTCCATTTTTTTCGCGAAATTCTGCAGAACTATTGAAATTTTGCACAAAGTACTCTAGAACTATTTCATATCTGCCGGGAACTACGATGTAATATTATATTTTTGCAAATTCGGTTGCTAACTTCACAGGACTAACTTAAAGATATAATTATTTCCTTATCGAAAGGGCCAGGATCTGCATCAACATCTCCCATTTTAAGAATATTTATGACAAAAAAATCTTCTATTATATATAAGATATAGAATACTGGAAAGACTGGAAAAGACTGGAGGAGAAAATGGAAGAGAAGGAAAAAATAATGAGAAAAAAGAAGATTGTTGTGACGGGACTGGACGAAGGGGAATGTGAGAACGAGAAGAATCTGGAAGAATGGATAAAGGCAGAATTAGAGGTAGAAGTGACGGTGAAAGAGATGTATAAAGTAAGTGGAGGGAAAATGTTAGTGGCGGAACAAGGGACCTGGGGTGAAAAGCGGAAAGTTATGGAAAATAAGAGGAAACTAAGAGAAAAAAGGGAAAAGAGAGTATACATAGAAGACGATCTGACAAAGAAGGAAAGAGAAATACAGAAGGAATTAAGAGCGAGAGCCAAAGAAGAGCGACAAAAAGGACGGTGGGCGAAAGTCGGTTATAAAAAGATATGGATAGACGGAAAAGGCTTTAAGTGGGATGATGAAAAGGGGGAGTTAAACACAACAAATTTTTGAATAAGAGCACAAGGAAAAGACGACAGGACAGAAAACGGAAAACGAACATGGAGAGGAATAAGGAAGAAACGGAGCAGTTAAGAATAGTATACTGGAACACAGCGGGGATAAAAAACAAAGACAATGAGTTTTGAGAATATTTGGGAAAATTTGATGTAGTGGGACTGGTAGAAACGTGGGTGGAAGAGAAGGGGTGGGAAAAATTGGAAAAAATAATGCCGAAAGAGTTTAAGTGGAAGTGTCAATTTGCAGAGAGGGTAAGCAGGAAAGGGAGAGCTAAAGGGGGGATAATAATGGGAGTGAAAAAGGGTTTGGAAGAAGAAAACAGAACCGAAGCAAAAGAAGAAAGAGGCATTATGGAAAGAACGGTGAAAATTAGACAGAAAAAATGGAGAATTATAACAATATACAGCAGAAGTATGAAAGAAACGAAGAGAATGATAGAAGAGCGAGTAAAACAGCAAGACGAGGGAACTCTGGTGATTGGGGGGGACTTTAACGCAAGAATTGGAGAAAAAGGAATACGGCTAGAAGAAGAACAAACAACAATTGAAAGAAGACCAACAAAAGACACAACAGAAAACGCCGAAGGGAGACTACTGATAAGTCTAGTAGAAGAAAGAGGGTGGGACATACTTAATGGAAACAGTATAGGAGATGAGAAAGGAGAGTACACATATATCGGACCAAGAGGGGAGACAGTTATTGACTATGTTATGGTGAATGAAGAAGCATGGGATGAAATAGAACAATTCAAGGTGGGAGAAAGAGTCGAGTCGGATCATATGCCATTGGAAGTGAAGACAAAAGGAAGAGAGAAAAATAGAAGAAGTGAGAAGGATGTTAGAAGAAAAATTGTGAAGAATATCTGGACGGAAGAAGCAATAGAAAATTATAGAACAAGACTTAGGGAGGCTAGATACGAAGAGGAAGGGATAAACGAAAAAGTGAAAGAACTGGGTGATCACGTAAAAAATGCAACAGAAAAAAAAGTGATAGAGACAAGAGTGAAGGTGGGGGCTTGGAAAAACGAGTGGTGGGATAAAGAATGCAGGGAAGGGAAGCAATCAGTAAGAAAGAAATTAAGAAATTGGAAAAGAGGAAAAGCAAGTAATGAGGATTACAAGAGAGCACGCAAGAGGTACAAATTAGTATGCAAGGAGAAGAAGCAAAAGAAATGGATGGAAGAAGAACTAAAGATGAAAGGCATAAAGACGGAAGAAGAGGTATGGAAATACATAAATAGGGAAAGAAAGAAAAAAGTAGAAAGAGTGAGTAATAGAATTACTATGGAGGAATGGAGAAAGTACTTCAGTCAGCTGCTGGGTGGTGACGAAATCAGACAGGAAAAGAAAAAGAGTCAACACAGGGTGGGAGAAATAGAAGAGATAACAAGAGAAGAATTAGAACAACAACTGAGTAAACTGAAAAAGAAAAAGGCACCGGGGAGGGACGGTATACAGAATGAATCGTGGATATATGGAACTGAAAGGGAAGCTGACAGGCTGTTGGAGATAATGAATGGAGTGTGGAAGGGAGAGGGCTTCCCACAGGAGTGGAAAGAGGGGATAATATGCCCCATATATAAGAAAGGAGAAAGGGAAACAGCAAGCAATTACAGGGGGATCACCATGCTCAATACAGCATATAAGATATATGCAATGATTGTAGAAGAGAGATTGACGATGGAATTGAAGGAGCGAGGTGTGATACCAGACGGACAGGCGGGATTTAGGAAAGGGAGAGGGACCATGGATAATGTATACATCTTGAATCACATAGTAGGGAATGAGATAAAAAAGAAGGGCGGCAGGATGTATGCATTATTTGTGGACCTGAAGGCGGCCTTTGATAATGTAGCAAGAGAGGCACTGTGGGAATGCCTGAGAAAGAAGAGGATAAAGGAACATCTGATAGCAAAATTAGAAGAGATTTATGAAGAAACAATAAGTAGAGTGAGAGTTGGGGAAAGGGTGAGCGAAGGTTTTAATACGCATAAGGGAGTGAGACAAGGCTGCCCACTAAGCCCCAGCCTGTTTGCAGCATTTATTGGAGACATAGAGGAGATGTTCAGCAAGGCGCAGACGGGTGGGCAAAGAAAAAGTCCCTAGTCCCTAGCCTACGCGGATGATTTGGTGGTGCTAGCGAGAGACGAGAAAGGGATGAAAGAAATGATAAGAAACATGGAGAAATATATGAGGAGGAAAAAGCTGACAGTGAATGTGGAGAAGTCCAAGATGATGGTGTTTAGAAAAGGGGGTGGCAGGAGAAGAGTAATTGAGTGGAGATGGGAGAAGGAGAAAATTGAAGAAGTAAAAGAATTTAAATACCTAGGGTACGTGTTTAATGAGAGAAATACTGAAACAGCACACGTGAGAGAGTTAGTAAAGAAAGCCAATAAAATACTAGGAGTGGTATGGGGAATAGGAGAGAGAAAACTTGGACACGACTATAGAAGGAGGGTGATGATGTTTGATAGCCTGGTGAAAAGTGTGATGATGTATGGAGCGGAAATATGGGGGTGGAGAGAGCAAGAAGGACTGGAAAGGGTGCAAGAAAAATATTTGAAATGGGTGCTAGGACTAGGTAGAGAGACCCCGGGGTATATAGTGGTGGAGGAAACAAAGAGAGATGGAATAAGAATAGAAGCAGGAAAGAGAGCAATAAGTTTTGAGGAGAGGGTGATAGAGAGAGGAGAGTGCAGAATTCTGCAAGAGTGCCTCAAAGAAAAAAGAAAAGTAATAGGAAAGGGGGTGTGGAAAGAGAGGGAAGCATATCTAGAAAGAAACGGGTATGCAGGAGCGGAGATAGAAAGAATGCGAGAGAGAGGTAGAGTAATGACAGAGGAATTGGTCCAGAGAGATAGAGATGTGCAAAGGCAAGAAAGGAGAGCAAGAATTAGGGAGTCTAGGTACAATGGGAAATATGAAAAAATAATAACGGAAGAACTGCCAAAGTACCTAGGAAGAGAAAGTAGAAAAGAGAGAGTGACAATAGCAAGATTCAGATGTGGAAATGAAGAGAGAGATAATAAATTTTGGATGGAGGATAGGAATAGAGTATGCAGGATGTGTGGAGAAAACAAGGAGACAATAGAACACTGTCTGAACGAATGTTCAGAAATGAGAGAAAGGGACGAGGGTAGAGAAGAGGTTTTAAACGAGGATGGAAGAGGGATAGATTGGATGAAGAAAGTTGAGGAGAGAAGAAGAGCAATATGTGGAGAGGGAAGCCGACAATCCACCCAACAACGGAATTCATCACTATAAGAAACAATATCGGTCCCAGAACTGATCCATGGGGGAACTACAGAAAAGGATCTCAAGAGCTGAATTGGAATAGCAAGTTTAGCTTTTTAGTGATTTATTCAGTTTTATTAGCATACGTTTCTTTTTGTTTCTTTTTTATTTATATATATATGTATTGTTTTATGTATAAAATTTTGGAATCCATTTATAAACCTGTAGAGGTAATAAATATACATAAGTATAAGATATAGAATATTAGAATATTCAGGGCAGGGTGTTGTGGCAGGAGGATTAAGTTTAAGAGTTGGGATACTTTGTGGAACCAGTTGTCTATTTGAGTAATAGCCTGTAAGTTCACCTTTTAAATCTCAAACAAATTTGTTTTTTTTTCAAAATGGTCAGAGCATATTGGAGATGTATCTGGATTAAATTTATCATTTCTTTTGCATTTCATAATCCACTCTTTTCTTATTTTATTATCTTTCGGATTTTTATTATCTTTTGAGAGGTCATTCCTTCGGGGCATGTTAGCATAATTAGCGCATATGCCAACAGCACATTGTATCCCTTGTTTTTTATTTGGCATTATTAATGGCTAAAATAACTGATTAGTAAAATTATTATTAAATTGTAAAAATTAAGAAATCAATTGGTTAAATAAAATGTTGATATAACTTACCATTTCCAAATAACCTAACCTATTCAAAACAAAATATTCAATAAATATGTTGGAAAGGAAAAAAAAATAATTTAATATAATTTAAATTAAAAAAATAATAATTTAAAATAAAATAAACTACATAAAAAAGATTTATTTTGGACTTGAACTGTGCAAAATGAAACGAAATGAAATTTCAAACAATAACAACCAAGGATAGCTAATGCCTTTTGTCAGAAAGAACTCTCCAGTGACGTATTTGCGCAACTCAAAATGAGCACCCCTTGCGGTAGAAATGGCGAGTTCGTGTTCACATTGGCCGCCAGGCGTTTGCGCGAGTGTGACCGATTGTCAGGTTAGGTTAGGTTAGTATACTAACCTAAGTTTAAGTTTTGGTTAGTATACTAAGCTGAACAGCACTAATAAACTCTTCTGTATTGAAAGACATGATGAAAAATGCTTTCGTTTCTAGCGATAAGTTCGTACTGGTTGAATTTACTGATGTCGCGAGTGAATCGCGCGTTCCGCCGCTAGTTCGACGTGAACACACACAAACAACTTACGCGTTTGATATTGCCGCGAGCGCGCCGCGCGCGCCAATCGTTAGCTTGCCCGCTACTTAGACCGCACGTGCGTTTTGTACGTGAACACTTCGATATTACGCCATATGTTTGATATTGACCGCGCCCGGGAGTCAATGTGGATGAGCACTAAGAAGCAAGAAGTCCAATCTTTTAAGAGAAAGTGAACATGGAATGACTCAAGAGGTCCATTGTGGGCAATCAAGTTTATAATAATAGAGAAGCAATAGTGAAATTAGAAGATCAGCTTCAAAAAGAGTAGAAAAAAGGGAAAAAAATTAAAGAATTATACAAAATACAGATTTAGAAAAGTAGGTTACAATTTTATAATTTGAAGCAATTGTTTACTGTTTACATAGGTTTATCGTACATGTGATTCAAGTGTTTGCTATTTTTTGTTTTACTATGTTTATATACATTATAGAGAGACGATAGTGAAATCACAAGCACAGCGTCAAAAAGAGTATCGCCAGAGAAAAAAGACAAACTACATATTTAGAACATGCTGAAGGCGATCAAATATACAGATAGATAAATTTAAATCGTTAAAATCGATAAAATACACATACGATTCAATACAGCCTGCCGTATACTTGTATCTGGTTGTAACCCCGGTTGTACCTGCTTTCGTCTACACGACATTGTCTTATCTGCAACTCTCTATCTCCCTATACATTTCACCCAGCAATTTTTCAAACCTAACGCTTTCCTCTTTCATCCTCCCCACCTCCCCCTTGGCCCATCCTACTCGATTATACATTTTTTTCAATTCATTTTCCCTTGTTGTTTGCTCTGATCCCTCCAGCACCTTCCTTCTTTATTCTTTTGAAAACCCCTTTCACTATCCTTTCATTCCGTAACATAGACACTTTCCTTTCATATCGTGCCACTCAGCAGAGAGAGGTCAGCGGAGAGCGAACAACCAAGAACTTCCAAACCTTTAATCCAAGTTGTCAAGCGACCCGTCCCGGAAGGACTGGTTGGTGACCAAGGGCAACCGGCCATCGCTAACGGAGCCCCTCTGATACCTGGCGACCTCAGAGGGTATCAAGCCTTAGGGACCTTTAATTCCCTTGCCAGTCGTGGGATTTATATGAATTCCAAAAGTAAAAATAATCAATGTCTGCGGGACCTAACCGACACAGAGAACAAGGAAGTCAGCCCGGATTCCCGGGAAGACGACCTTGACCTCACACTCGTAGACATGAGCAGTCCAGCCATGTCTACGGAGGCAGAGGTGGATGTACTTGTAGGGACAGAGGAGGACTTGTCGCCTTCTGTCACAAAACAAGAATGACCAGCAGGCGCACCAAAAAAGCCAAAGTGAACATCCTTCATGCCAAAGCAGCTTCAGCTGTGATGACTAGGATGTTCACCAAGCAGCACCTAGGGTTAGCGCTGCTTCAAGAACCCTGGACCTACGGAGGTAAGATGAGAGGCCTTAGCAACAGGGAATGTAAGTTGGTATGGGACAGCCGCGAGGTCTCCCCTAGAACTTGCATTATATAAAATAAGAAAGGGCAAAAATTACTTATGTCTTTCAGAATTTTTAACGCGGAATTTAGTTCCGATTCAGGCCCTCATCAAGACCGAGGGTCTCCACCGCGAAGTAGTGATCGCATCAGCATACTTCCCTGGCGATGGTAACAGCATACCACCCATTGAAGTACAAAAGCTGGTGGAACACTGTATTAGGAGAAGGCTGCCACTCATCCTGGGATGTGACGCAAACGCACACAATGAGATGTGGGGCAGCACGGACACTAATAAGAGGGGTGAGTGCCTTTTAGAATACCTCATTAAATAGAACTTAATTGTGTACAACTTTGGGAACACACCAACATTTGTCACTAAAGTCAGAAATGAGGTACTGGATATTACGGTAGGTGGCGCTAACGTAAGTAAACTAATCAAAAAGTGGAGGGTTTCAAGTGAACCCTCAATGTCAGATCATAGGATCATAGAGTTTGAGCTGGAAGGAGCGAGTGAGGAAAACACCCCCATTCGAAACCCCAGACAAACTGTGTGGCCTATGTTTAGTTCCCAACTAAAAGAAAACCTAGAGCAGGTGACAGTGCGGGGTAGTATCAAACACTACACCGTGCTGGAGCAGGCTGTAGGAGAAATAAATGTAGCAATCACCACGGCATTTGAATCCAGCTAACCGGTAAAAACCGTGAAGGAGCATAAGGACGAAAAATAGTGGAACAAAAATGTGTCTACATTAAGAGCAAAAGTACGTAGGCTTTTCAACAAAGCCAAGCAATACGGAAATTGGCTAGAATACTCCGAGGTGCTTACCACCTACAACAAAGAGATCAGAAGGGCAAAAAGGGAAAACTTTAGGACCGTCTGTGGAAACAAAGAATCCACCCCGGTGGCAGCTAGACTGCACAAAGCACTAGCGAAGGATAGAGTGGAAATGACAGCAAGGTCTCTCAAGAAACCGGTTGGGAAATTCACGGAGGATGAAAAGAAAAGAGCTCTCCCCCTACTAGAAACCCATTTTCCGGAATGTAGAGGATACAGGGAGACCGATGGCTTGATGCAACCACGGAAACCAAGTCGGGCCGACTGGAAGAGGGCAGCGTCTTTCTGTACGGAAAACCGAATCAGATGGGCTATCGGCACTTTACAGCCTTTTAAGGCCCCAGGTGTGGACGGACTAGTTCCTGCCTTCCTACAAAATGGAGAGAGAGAACTAATGCCGTATCTATTAAATATCTTTAGAAGTAGCTTAGCGCTCCGATATATACCGGATCTATGGAGAAGGGCTAAGGTGGTATTTTTAACGAAGGTGGGGAAGAAAGACACCACTCAACCGAAGTCATTTAGACCCATTAGTCTAACATCTTTTATGTTAAAGACAATGGAGAAGGTGATTGATAATTACCTTAGGACTATAGTGCCAGTAGGTACACCACTTCACAGGAGTCAGCATGCTTACAGAGCAGGGAAATCCACAGAAACCGCCCCGTATCAGCTGACAAACGAAATAGAAGCAGCACTAGAGACAAAGGAAGTAGCGATATGTGCCTTCCTGGATATAGTGGGAGCTTTTGACAACACCTCACACGAGGCTGTCAGGGCGGCCCTCGAAAGAAGGAATATCGACAGCACTATCTCAAAGTGGATGGGAGAAATGCTGAGAACTAGAACGGCGGAGACACAAGTGGGAAAAGACACCATTAAGATCTCCACAACTCGTGGGTGCCCACAGGGAGGTGTACTATCACCGCTAATGTGGAACCTGGTAGTTGATGAACTACTGGTTAGGCTTACGACTAAGACATCAAATGTCAAGGTTACGCCGATGACATAGTCATAATGGCTAGAGGGAAATTTTAGGGAAAGCTCTGTGAAATTGTTCAGAGAGGCCTCAACGTAACTAGTAGATGGTGTCAAACAGTGGGACTGAAACTCAACCCGAGCAAAACCACGGTGATACCATTTACTAGAAGGAGAAAACTAAACTGCCTACATCCCCTACTTACAGATGGGAATGCAGTAGAATACCAACAGGAGATAAGGTATCTGGGTATCACACTAGATAGCAAACTCCTATGGAATAGACACGCTGAGGCAGCGGTAGGTAAAGCCAAACGCGCCCTAATGGTCTGCAGAAATGTGGCAGGAAAAACGTGGGGTTTTAACCCCACTATCCTGCGATCGATGTACATCATGATAGTGAGACCTGTAATCACTTATGGGGCAGTTGCGTGGGGAAGTAGAATCAAGCTGGCCTCTATGAGGAAACAGCTTGAGAAGATTCAAATACTGGCGTGTGTCTGCATCACGGGGGCGATGGGGTCGTGTCCGACAGCAGCAATGGAGCTGCTGCTGGATCTGACTCCGCTGCACCTTGTGGTGGAAAGGGCCGCCAGATTGGCGATCATAAGGTTCAACAGGAAAGGAATGGGCAGAGGTAAAATAATCGGGAGCAGAGACCGAAACAGCCTCGCTACCAAGATCCCCTGGCTGGAAGTACCAAAAAAAGAAATGGTATGCAAATACCACTTCGAGAAAAACTACACAGCAATGTGCAGTAGTAAAGCCGATAGCACATAGAGCAAAATGCCATCAAGTGGTATACAGATGGTTCGAAGACAAAGGAAGGTACTGGTGCAGGAGTGTTTGGACCTCGTACTAGGTACTTCGAATCTATGGGAACATCCCCAAGTATCTTCCAAGCAGAGGTACACGCAATCTAAAGATGTGCACAGTTTAACCTAGACAGGAATTATCGCAAAAAACGAATTGCTATCCTGTCAGACAGCCAAGCAGCCATTAAGGCCATTAGCTCATACACCATCAGATCCAAACTGATATGGGACTGTGTGGGGAAGCTGAACAAGCTTGGCAGGGATAATAAAGTAACGCTATACTTGGTACCAGGACACACTGGTATAGACGGAAACGAAGAAGCCGATCACCTAGCAAACAAGGGATCCAGTAGCCCCTTTACAGGTCCGGAACCCTTTTGCGGCATGAGTGTCAACACCATCCACAAAAGTTTGGATAAAGAAACAAGAGGAAAATGGACGAAAACCTGGACAGAACTTCCAGGGCTAAGGCAATCCAAAGTGATGCTGGGATCTTTTAACCTGAAGAGAACAAAAGCTTGCCTGAAACTAAGCAGGAACAAGCTTAGACTTCTGACAGGAGTCCTGACGGGACACGGCAGACTTAGGAAACATCTCAAGGCCCTAGGCCTAGAGGAGGATGACGGATGCAGATTCTGTGGCTTAGCAGAGAAAACCCCCATACATCTGTTCAAAGACTGCGGAGCATTACTCCGCAAGAGACAGATGTACCTTGGGGTTCACTGCTTGAACACAGAGGAGCTGCAGGTCTTGAATTCCACCCAGATCCTGAAATTGACACTGCTTCAACACTGCTTGAACACAGAGGAGCTGCAGGTCTTGAATCCCACCAAGATTCTGAAATTCCTAAAGGAATCAGGATTAGAGGAGGCGATCTAAATGGGTAAGTACACCAACACTTGGAGGAGGAGGGTGGGGTACAATAGATCTATAAAGGTCGCAGTACAAGTCGTCACCACCATATCTACAATCTACAATCTCTATACATTCGCTTCTTGTAATACCAGGTATCCTGGCGTGCAGCTGTCTAGTTGCATCGCCCTTTTTATAAACTGTAGCTAAACCCTTTCTACTTGCTCAATCTCATTCATACACCAAATTTCCGCTCCGTAAATTAAAATACTCCGAAAACATGCCTTCCACAATACCATTTTTGCCTCTCTTCAAGTTTTTCTTTCAATGCATTCCAAAATCTGTCGGCAGCCACCCATGCTTTTTTGCATATGAACTGAATGTGTTCATTATTGGACATAAATCCTAAGTATTTGAATTTATTAAAACAAAATCCTAAGTATTTGAAATTGCTGACGTGTTTTATAACACTTTCACCCCACATCAGGATTTCCTATTTCTTCCCAGATTTTTTTATAAAAACCTTCCACTTAGTATTTTTTACATTCACACCTTCTTTTCTCAAAATATCTTTTAATTTCTCTAATCATCTCTTTCATTTCATTCACACATTTATTTTTTCAAACTATCCTCCTGCCTATTACCACTCCTCCTGCCTGCCAATTTTTTAAAAATCATCTAAAAAGAAATCAACACATTAAATAGTACCGGGCTAAGTGGACACCCTTACCTTAAACCCTTCATAATCCAGAATGTCTCTGCCATGTTCTCCGTCATTCTTACTCTGCAGCTTGTAATCCCGTATAAGTCTGAAACCGCCTTCACTAGCCATCAGCTAAACCCTTTTGGGTACTTACGTGTTAACGCTACTTCAGCGAGAGGTCTCGCGGTAGCGTGCCATATGTGGTCTGGATGTATATGCTCTAATATAACCCAATCTAACCATCCAATATTTTTTTCTTATTTCGGACCAAGAGGTCGCGCTACCGGGCGATTTGTGTTCTTGAAAATCGATAAAGAAACGTGTTGTACCTGAATCTTTACAATCATCAAAAGAAGATTCATTACCAACTGTATTAATCAAGTAATGTAGAAACTGATAAAGTAATATTTAGTCACTTTCTGAATAATCATATACAATCATCAGTTAATAATAAAGCTCAGCAAGTAATTAGTCTAAGTTCTCAATCATTCCAAGCCCCCACGAAGAACATGATGAATGTTGAATGCCAAGTGTCTTGTTGCATCATGACAGAAACATTGCTGGCGACGGTAATACGGTAATACGGCGACCTATTTTCATCTCTTATAAGAATTTTAATTTTTTAATTAAATTTTTTTTTTATTTCTTGTCAAAATCCAACTAGTGCAAGAGAAATACTTTGTAGTGAGTTTGAATATGGAGATTTCGATGGTTTATTCATATTTTCCAAAATATACAGTCAATATATTTGCATGCACATTCATTATTTTAATAATGATTCAAAAAGAGAAGTTGTTCGATTCTGTAAAATAGTTGAGGAACTTCGTTCCTGACGGGGGTCCTCTGACCGCTTACGTTTCTGATTTCGAAATTGATTATCCAAATCATTGCGGATTTCTGTCACGGCATACCCTGTGATCGCTTTACTATACCCCACCATGCACTTCGCACATAACGAATAAAGATTTATATTAATTTATTTATAATCAGATACATTGGTTACCATCAATTGTGTAGACAGTTTGTATAGGAGAAAGAGTAAAGTCCATATACATACAATACAAGACAAGGCGACAAATCGAATAGGGCAGAATAAATTTACTACCAATGATTTCTAATTAACAAATGTATAAAATCACCTTTGATCTTTATTTTCAGTGAATAAATAAATTTTAATCGACAATTTATTTTATAACCAATTTTTAATTAAAAAATAAAACAACAGATTCGACGATATAACGTGTTGACCCAAATATTTCCAATAATAGCGCACAAGCAAATAAATCATGCAATTTAAAATAATTTTTCGAAAGAGTTTACTAATTTATTTTATAAGATGGTTTACATTATATAAGAGTCGGAAACCTGCATTACACGGAATTTTTTATTGATAACCGTTCATTTTCCCATTTAAAACAACCCCTGTAAAACGGAAAATAATTCTTAAAACGGAATCAGATTTTGTCAAATTTAGTGGTAGGAAATTCTCAACGCTTGAAGATTTGTCTACCACTAAGTAAGTAAGGGGTTGGAGTTCTCGTAGTCTTGCGTTGGTATCATCTGGGAAAACAGATCAGTGATAACCTAATAAACATTCTAAACCGTTTTACCGACGGAATTCCCAAAAGAAATGAAATCACTGAACAATCCCAAAAATATGAAATTACTCAATTCAAAGGTGTAAAATCAATATATAAATCATATAATATATGATTTATATATATATTTATATATATATATATATATATATATATATATATATATATATATATATATATATATAAAGTAAGTCATAATAAGTCAATATGATTGCGGAAATACACAAATTTATCACTTTTTTAAATCAAAAAAACCGAATCTATTCAAAATGTATTTTTAACTTATGAGAGAGTCCCTTCTTCCAAGCACAAGGGAAGAGAAACTGAATTCTGTGCAGTCAATCAACGGTTTGGTTGGTTTCGTTTAGCTATGTCAAAAAAAGATTCCAATTGCAGGCCCATTTCTTGAGGCGCATACTAAAACTTTAGAGGAAAATTTGATTATTTCAGAATTTCAAGCATCCAACGGTTGGCATGATAGTTTTAAGAAAAAGTATGACAATAAATTCGGTACAGTTTGTGGTGAAGTCAGCAGACAGTTGACGATTATAAAAAAGAATGGTAATAGAAATTGAGGGATGTGAGTCTAAAGACATAGCAAACGGCAAAAATGAGAAATGTGTCGGTGTTAAACATTCAAAAGAACGAGTTAATTTATTTATTTATGTATGGAAAATTCGAGAAACCGTTGGTTATTTACAAATCTTTGAAGCTCAGGTGCTTTAATCAACTGAATATAAATGATTTACCTCTTCAATGGCATGCAAATATATAATGAAAAGTTGGCTCAAGGATTTCGATTTGAGAATGTTAAAGAAAAACGAAATGTTATTTTAATCTTAAATTGAAAATTGTGTTTTCCCCCTAACACGGCCATCATTTTACAACAAATGGACCAAGGAACCATAAAGTAGCATATGGAAAACTCCTGTTAACAAAACTGGTTGTTACAATTAGTGAGAGTGCAATAACATCACAGAAATAACTAAAGCTATAGTGTCTTGATGCATTATATACGGCAGTGCTCCGCAACCTTTTATCTTCCACGGTACACCAACGTATTTTAAAAAATTCCGCGGCACACCACAAGTAAAGGCTTTAAAATACAGCAAATACAGTAATACATCGACCTACGCTACCCCGACTTACGCGAACTCGGAGTTACGCGATTTCAAATCTCGTCGATTCGTCTTTTGTTTGAGCGTCACACAACTTTTGATTATCGATTATAGACTTACTGTCCCCACACTATAGGGAACTGACATAGTGGCGTGGCTAAAAATACATGTGTTAAAACGTAACTGTATTACATTTCAACTACACTGAATTTTAGAAATGGACTCCAACGAAGAACTCATTTCTTCCACAAAACGAGTAATAAAGAAATTATTAGCATGCTATGAGGAAATTTTGCGGGAGGAAAAAAAAATCTTTGAGTCGTCAAACTACTTTGTTAGATTTTATGAAGCCTTCTATATCAAAATAACTTCGGTAGGCAATTTTATATTTCTATAATCTAAGATTTTATTAAACATTTTTTGTCTAAATTATTATTTTCTTTCGCTTCCGGCCCCAATTAAAAATAATTTATAGGTATTTATTTGCGAAATTATAACCCGACTTACGCGAATTCGAGTTACCCGGTTAGCGCTCAGTCCGACCTATCGCGTAAATTCGGGATATTACAGAATTAAATAACAATAAAAGGTGGTACGTATATGTTTTTATTAGATAATAATATAAAATTAAAAATTTTAAGTAACCCCCGGACAAATTTAAAATCAATCGTATCTGTGAAAGTTATTAAGACCCGCTTATCAAGTAGGAAATGAGCGATGATCATCCAGCGCCGGAACAGATCTTCATAAATTATAGCTCGATCATGTCAGCTTTCAAACAAACAAAAAACGCATCAAATTCGGTCCATTCCTTTAGCAGCTATACACAGCCAGACACACAGATACACAGACAGACACGTAAAACTTATAACACCCCTCTTTTGCGTCGGGGGTTAAAAATACAATTATTTTTATATACAATTTGAATTTTACACCAACACAAAAACACATATATTTTGAATCACAACACAAGAATCTCAAGATCACCGGGGTCGACCCCGAACCTGCTGCAGGATTATCTACCACCGATAGAATTCTGGAGCAATTAATGCAAAATTTGGTTTACAACCCACTTGTGCAAGAAGTCCTTTCCCGAGTCATTAAGAAAGAAACCTCCCGGAATATGCCCCTCCTAGAATCCTGCCGGAATATGCCAGGGCTCGTAGGATATACAAACAGGCACTCAAGGTAAAGAGGCAGAACCACGAGGAAAGTAGAATAATACAGAGAATAAAAGAAGCAACAATTTCCAATTACCTGTTCCAATTCTTGCCTTTCTATGGCCCATTGCTGGCACTCCAGCACTGCATGCTTCGGCATGCCCTCCTTCTCCCCACAGTGCTGGCACATGTTGGTTCTACTGTTCCCAATCCTTGCGAGATATGTTTCGAAGTTACCATGCCCCGTTAGGAACTTGGTTATTCAGTAGTCTAGGGCACCTTCTTTCCTTAGGGGCTAGGGGCAGGGCCTCGGATAATCTTCTGTGTACAACAGTCACAGTTTTCCCAACGGTCCTTCCATGTTTTTAATGTGTTTTCTCGGGCTTCTTGCTTTTCACTCCTAGTTTTCCTTTCCGTAAGGGTTCGCTGCTCAATAGTCAATAGTTCTATTGGTATTATTCCATATATCTCGTTCAGGCCTTCGTTCAGCTAGTTCTATAGGCTTTTGCGATTCGTATCCCCATCTTCCGCTGGATTTTCACTAGCTTCTCCCTATATTTTTTGCATCTCAATGCCTTTCCCCATACGGGTGCTCCGTATAGTAGGATCGATTCGACGACCATGTTGAGCTTTTTTTGTTTAATTTCCGACGCACCTCCCACTCTCGGCATCTGCCTGTTGAGCGCTTTAACCGCGTTTTCGGCTTTGGTTACAGCATAATCCACATGCGGCCCGAAGCTAATTCTTTCATCGAATATTATGCCTAAATATTTTAGGCTCCTTTGGAGATTGTTGCTTCTTTTATTCTCTGTATTATCCTACTTTCCTCGTGGTTCTGCCTCTTTACCTTGAGTGCCTGTTTGTATATCCTACGAGCCCTGGCATATTCCGGCAGGATTCCGGGAGGGGCATATTCCGGTAGGTTTCTTTCTTAATGACTCGGGAAAGGACTTCTTGCACAAGTGGGTTGTAAACCAAATTTTGCATTAATTGCTCCAGAATTCTATCGGTGGTAGATAATCCTGCAGCAGGTTCGGGGTCGACCCCGGTGATCTTGAGATTACTGTTATCAATCAATTTGACACCACAACAAATTTTGGCTCTTTCCGCCCAACTCAAATGGAATTTAGATTCACAATGTTTACACTTGTAGCCACTTTTAATTATTTTATTACACCCTTTACAATAAATTTCATCAGATAGACAAGCTGTCTTGTCTATCCGTATCGGCAGCTATCTTTTCAACAACTCAACTCAACTAAGCGTAAGATGCATACTTACAAAAATAGTACCCTCTATTCTTTATTATAGATTACACATGAAAAAAAATGTCTTAATTTAACTATGAAGTTTGTTGTTATTTACTTATGCCTAATTAATCTATGCTAGGTGATCCATACTTACTCTGAATTGAAAAATTCACTATGTTTTTACCATCATTAATTTGTAATAATATTATATGAATTGTGAACACAGTTATATAACACTGAATTGGAAAATTCACTATGTTTCTACCACAATTAATATATAGAAATATTATATAACTTGTTACTTTACATTATATATTATATAATATTTTTACAAATCAATTATGGTAAAAACATAGTGAATTTTTCAATTCAGAGTAATCAATGCTAATTTAAACAGTATTTAAACATAATAACTAATTTATTAATGTGATATTTGTGCTTGTTTTGATGAACATATACGTCGTATATCTCTATATTAGATTTGGCTCTATATTAGAAAGTGCTACTCGGAGTTCATGGTCAAGACCTTTTAAACACGATCGTTTTTCATTTTTAATTAGACCCAATGTAGAAAAACTTTGTTCACATTAGTATGTCGTAGAAAAAGGTAGCAAAATTGCAATAGCCTTTGCAGAAATTTGAGGATACTCATTCTGAACGGAAATCCAGAAATTAGCCAATTTCATTTCACTGAAGTTGAGTTTCTGCGTCCCATCGTTCCTCAATTCTATAAATTCCTCTCGAATTTGAAGGGAAAGTGCTTCTGTTCTGTTCTGCACCTGCCATAAAAGGATTTCTAATCCAATTATGTTGCTCCGCATTAATTGTGAAAAAATAATGATTAAATTTGTCTTGCAACAAATTTAAATGTTGTTGAGTCAGATCCAGAATTATCTTTTTGTTTTCAATCATTGACTTGTGAGTCCTTTGGAACATTTCTAATGATCCTTTTTGTATCTCTTTCTGCCAAAGTTCAAGCTTATTTACTTATCAAGCTTATCAAGCCCACTAACTTGTCGGAACACGCCAGATTATTTTCGGTTCGACCTTGCATTCTTTTATTCAGTTCGTTCAGGTGCTCAAAGACATCAGCCATGTACGCCAGTTTGGACATCCAGTAATTATCATCAAAAAGTTGATAAAGTTCGGGCATATCTTGTTTTAACAAAAACTCGCGAACCTCGTTGCGAAGCTCAAACAATCTAGCCAAAACTTTTCCACGGGATAGCCAACGTACCTCATTTCATTTGCCTCAAAAACCATTTCTCATATTATTTTAAAAATTCGCGAATTTAAGGTTCTTGTTTTAATAATGTTTATGATAGTAATGCATTGATTCATCGTTTTCAATAGTTCCGTTGGAAAGATTTTGGTTATGAATGCTTAGCGATGTATGAAACAGTGTGTAATTTCTATATTTGGATTTTGCCGTTTTACGCACGAAATAAAACCTTTTTTCTTGCCCATCATTGCTGCAGCACCATCCGTGCAAATACTAATACAATTACTCCATGACATATCATAAGTTTTAAAAAAATCATCTGTTACTTTGAAAATTTCCTCGCCGGTAGTTCGCTCTGGAAGCTCGTTGCAAAATAAATAATTTTCTATTATGGTGACCTCGTCAACGAAACGTACAATAGCTATGAGTTGTGCTCAGTTTTTAAAATCCGTCGATTCATCAATTTTTAGTGCAAACTTCTGGGCCGTTTTTAGTTTTGCAATTAGTATTCCTAAAATATCGTTCGACATATAGTTGATACGTTTTTTAACAGTATCAGCTGACAACGGTACTTTTTTTACTTCATTAACTTCTCTACGCCCACGCATGGATTTAACAATTTCTATGCATGCTGGTTTAATGAGTGTCTCACCAATAGTATGTGTTTTTTTCTGACGTACAATTAATCTTGCAACAAAGTAACTAGCTTCTAAGGCGTTATCAGAAACTGTGACTAACGATAACAGTGATTGCTTTTGTTTTCGCCTTTGATCGAACAGTCTAAGAAAAAATGATTTGTCCTTCTTAACGTAACTAGGATGGTTTGAATTTAAATGGCAAAGCAGTTTACTGGGTATCATTGCTTCGTTAGATAGCATTTTAATCGGACGTAGTCTTCGTTATACTTTCTTTCCCACATCTTCTGTTTTTTTACAGCACCACTTGTGCTTGGTTCATTTTGGTTTGTCGGTGAATTCGAATTTTTTTTTAAAAACTTGTCCATATTTTTTAGAGGTATAACAACAAAATAACCTAAAAACGTGGTATTTGATGGGAGTTCTTCTCGTTCGGATGCAGACTAACGAACATCAGTTCGGTAGATAGAACAAAATACGTCGAGACTCAGACACAAAGTGCCGACGCTCGAGCCACGCCCTCCGTAATTTGACCCACGTGCAACAGCGAAATATGGGTTTATACTAGAGTTTTCGATTTTCATGTTTTTGTTTTGTATATAATTTCGACTCTGAGAAATTACATATTGGCATTTTTACATATTAATTATTCTTGAGAAAACCGCGGTACAGCTAAGATCACCTCGCGGCACAGTAGTGTGTCGCGGCACAGCGGTTGCGGAGCACTGATATACGGTTTCTTTAATTGCTTGCGTCTTTAATAATTAATAATAAAATCTGGATTTCCAATAGATGTTGTTTCCCAAGATATTTCTAATTCCAGCGAGTTTCTACGTTTGCTTTTAGAGACGAAAATGGAAAATATTTCAGCTTCAGATTTTTATATAGATAGTATATTTTATATAGATAATGAAGCAAGGACTGAGGATGACGCAGAGTTACATCAAATTTTAAACGGGGAAGCACAAGAAGTTGCACAAGGAAGTGTCAATCCAGAAGATTACTACGAGTTTCAATATGAGAATGTACTGAAAAAGAAGCTTTGGATACGTCTGTAACCCTCAAAAATCTTTTGGAACGAAGTTCCTGTAGGGAGGTCTCGGTACGAGTGATTCGGCAGAAAACGTTAGTTTTTTTCTGTCAGTTTATATGTCAATACCGCGCGCTCTCCCTTTCTTTCTCTTTCTCTCAGTGTATATTACTATAATGTGTATAACTAATTACTCTCTCTTTCTTTCACAGAATGACAGACGAACGTGGTCGGTTTGTAACCTTAAAACTAAACAAGGAAATAAACAAGAAAAAAAAATGTTCAAACGTATTTGTTTTTTGTTGTTTTAAATCATACGAGAGTTATATTGTAAAATATTATACTCATTATTTGAATTAGGTTTTGAGAAATAGAAACTCAAGAAAATATACAAAATACTTAAAAAAGTAAGTTAATAAAAATAAAAATATAACTATAAGTTAACTGCTATAACAATTGCTATCTGTTTACACATGTTTATCGTACATATAATTCGAGTGATTGTTTATTCATATGTGAGTGAGTCGAGTGAGTCATTTACTATATTTATATATGTATGTCGTAGTCATATAGTCAAAAATAAGTCATATTGTGTAAAACTGAGCCATTGCATGATCTTTCGGCAGTTTGAGTTGTTCATCTAATTCGTGTAGCTCATGAAATCGCCAATTTTATGAGGAACTTATTTAACTGGGATTTAAACTCACTATCTTACCTACTTACCGATTCGATGTTTCTAAAAATACCAAAGTGGTGTCATTTGATAGTATAAAGCAACTTATCTTAATTAGCAGACTTATTAATAAAGAGATAAATAAACAAATATATTTGAGATGGTTTCACAAACTAGCTAGTCATATCGAGTATTTCAAATAGAACATAACTCAGTTTTACACAATCTGACGGATTTCACTATATGACTACGACATATACATTATAGAGAGACAATAGTGAAATCACAAGCTCAGTATAAAAAAAAGGATGTGGCTATTTATACATACAGTATGTATACGCAATTGGCTATTTATACATATAGTATGTATACGCAATGGGCTATTTATACATATAGTATGTATAAGCAATTGGATATTTATACATACAGTATGTATACACAATTTGCTATTTATACATACAGTATGCATTCCCAATTGACTATTTGTACATTTTGACTGTATATTCAAATATTGGAGTTACTATTTTGGTAATAACTTCTCAATTATAAGTAATTATACTTTTATTTATTAAAGTTCAATTAACATCTGGATCAATAAACTCATGAATAAAATTCATAGTATCGCTAAATCAGTGACGTATAGGTTTAAATTACATTTAAAGTAGCTAAAATATAGTATAAAGTAAAGTAAATACAGGTATATCATTTTTGATTCTGTATTTTTTTTTGTAAAAAGTGGTGTGCTTAGTCGTTATCTTTGGACGTCCTTTGGATTTTATTTTAGATTAGAATTGTAAGTTTTTATTTGATTGATTTGAGAGGCTGACAGGGCTCGATTGACTGGGCTCGGTATTAGACCGGATTTGTTCTTCAGGTTCTTCTCTTTCTCTTCAATTGCACTAAGTCCACTGCTACTCTCTCATGTTCATTACTACTCTACATGTTCATCTTCAATATAATCATCAATGTTTACATTTATAACATCTGTATCCATATATAGTGCATTTTCAGTTGAAATATATTTTGCATGAAAACAAGTTTTTGAAAATATGTCCAAATCATTATATTTTCTTATCATAAGAATATGACGACGTGGTATCATTATCCATAATTTTAAAAACTTTTTCTTTATTTTTATAATTATTCAAATAATTTGATATTTATTCATATCAATACAGTTCATGATTTCCGTAATACATACGTAAATTATTGGCAAACTATAGATATTGATATTGATATTTAGATTATGTATGTATTGGTTAAGGGTCCAAAATTATCGTTCATTTCTGTTTGTTGTAGTGTCTCGCATTAATGGTAAATGTTTTCTAAAATAATGTACCCACATTTCTGTATAACTATCCCAAGTTTTAAGGAATTGTTCCTTAAGTGTTACATATTTATCTTTTGTTCCTATAAAAACTTGTACAGATTTACAAATTTCCAATTCTTTTTTCTGCTCTTCGTATTCTTCATATGCTTGGGAATACAAGAATTTCTTGAATTCATCCAATAATTTATGCTTCTTATCAATTTGCCAATTATACGCAGTAGAAACTAATCGTTTATATATAATAACATGGAATTTGTCAGGTTGAACCCGTCATTTCTAAAAGGGCATTAGTCAATGCATTAAAACTTTTCTGAATCAACAAAAATATTTTGTTTTTTGTAAAAAAAGTAATTGATTCTGAAGAAACTGATTATAGATGTTATTTGCGCCAATATTAATAAACCCCTATTTCCAATAGAAATTTAAATCGATTTCGGCATCGATTGAAAGAAGGGGACAGATATGTCGACCTGGGCCGAAATCTCGCGATTTTTATTTCTCACGACGCGAATTGATATTTCCGGTAGTATGCTTCGAGTGTTAGAAACGAAAAGACACGGGTTTAAGCGCGAACCCAGGGCGATCGACACGTGCACGCAGCTAAATTTAATAGCTTCAAATTATTAAGGGGGTGTAATCACGAGCCAAAGGGCTGCAGCGACCACAAACGCCTGGAAGACAACAATTTAAGGGAATCCCTGCACCTATTATTCTTATTTCCTCCATTGAAATAGGCGCCGGAAGGCCGGTCCGCATGGGGCGGAGATGCGAGCAACCCTAAAAGGTAAGTAATCATACCAGCCCGTTTAAAATTAACAAAATTTGATTTTCAACAAAATTTTGATCAAGGGATCATTTCGTAAAAGGCCAAAAATTTTAGTTATTTAATCATCATTTTCAGCAAATTTGGCTTTTTTTATTTTATTATGTTTATAGTTTTTACTATTCCTGCCACCAGAGACTCTTTTCTAGGTCTAAAAGCATTTTCGGGATCATTTCGAAAAAGGCATAAGGCCAAAAATTTTAGTTAGTTAATCATCATTTTCAGCAAATTTGGCTTATTTTATTTTATTATGTTTTCACTTGAAAGGGGCATAAGTCCAGTCCATTTTCATTGCTTATTAAGTTGACTTGTGGTATATACACATGTGCTCGTTTCGCATGGGATATGTAAAACGACATTTCAAAGAAGTGTGACCCGTGCCCTTTTCGAAATAACGGGTTCAATTAAAAAAACGGACAGATTAGTCTTACATATTTTTTTGAATTCATTCATACAATATATGAATCACGAATATGTTTCTTTAGCAATAAATGCTACAGCTGCAAATTCCGGTTTATCGGTTATACTAGAGTAATAACAAAATCCCAATATTTTCAACATTAAACCCAAAAAGAACGTAAGCACTGAGAATTATTGCAATTTAGAGCAATTTCTGAGGAGGCTATAAATAATGATTCCAGTTCTTCTTCCGTGTCTTTTTTATAGCGAAAAATGGTTTATCTCCATTTCCACCATTTTCTTCATTTTTTCCTAAAAATTCCATTAAATCACTTTGGTCTGTTTCTGTGCTTGTGGTAAAAATTTTTTTTTTGAATTTTGAATATCCTTTCGTATATACTTTTTCCACTTTTCTTATTCAAAACACTTACATTCCATCTTTAGCGCTCGATAATAATAAAGCCGTTGCTGTATCATAATCATTTTCAATCATTTTTGCTTTGCCATAATATCCATATTCTACTCCACCGATTATATGATTATGATTAAGTAACATTTTTATTAGTGTCCATTTTGTATTTTCACCTCTATAAAAATTCAACACTATATCTACAGACTGAATGCAGACTGTATGTATAAATAGCCAATTGCGTATTCATACTGTATGTATAAATAGCCAATTGCCTATACATACTGTATGTATAAATAGCCAATTGCGTATACATACTGTATGTATAAATAGCCACATCCTAAAAAAAAAGTATCGACAGAGGAAAAAGGAAAATTGAATTATACAAAATACAGATTTAGAAAAGTAGTTTCCTAAAATGTTATAATTTGAAGCCATTGCTTACTGTTTACGTAGATTTATCGTACATGTCATTAGAATGTTTGCTATTTTTTTTATCCTTCATTTTGAAATGAAGTCTCAACAAATAACTCCACAATCAATCAATTATATACAGATTTTATTTCGAATTACATTCGGAGTTAAAAAATGCGCGAGGAACTTTTTCCTGACGGAAGTCCCCTGACCGCATACGTTTTTTATTCAAAGGGGAGATGAGAGGATGGTTGCAACTACCATAACTTTAGAATCAAAAATGAGCATTGTGTTATAAAAAATCTAAACAATCATAAATTACAAACTATGTAATATGACAATAAATTATATATTTACAAAAAATATATCCCTACATACATACATATACTACTTATCTATAAAACTTCCTAAATGTATTTATGTATAAATCTTTTTTTGTTATAGGACTGTCTTTTTGTGCCAATTTTGTTATTTTATAATTAAAAACTAAATTTCAATAAACCAATTGTATTTATTATATACATTAAGAAATAAGAATAAAAGAAAAATAAATTATTAACCCGCGTTAGACGGAAATATTTCCCGGTCACTTCCGTCTTAGACAAGTTTCACTGTACTTACATGCTTCATAATTCCAGTAAAATATATACTTATGAATGGTTAGAATTATTTACACGGTTTGAACCATAAGCGTGAAATATGAGTCAGTTCACTTCAGTAAATTTTCTCTGAGCGTTTTCTTTCGGTGCCGATCATATTCATAAATATAATAAACTGCAAAAAATTGAGAGTGTTTTCCGCTGTCAATTGCCATCAATAGTTATTTTCGGAAAGTAATTTTAATTTGTAATTTCACTCAATTTCAATACTGGCAAACAATTTTATTTCGATTTCTTCACATTTATCGGCAAGGGTTTCACCTTGCAGATAAAAGTGAAGAAATCGTATCGAAAACAACAACGATTAGTGAACAGGGTTTAGTTATTTAGTTCAGCTTGCTCCTCCGCCATTTTCAAATTTTTCCTTCCGACATTTTTAACTTACACAAAAATTTGTATAAAAACTAAAATGACAGCTACAATCAACAAATTTTCACATGAGATGTGCTTTGGTAGTCCTAAAAAGACTGAATAATTGTTATAGAGCTCCGGAAAGGTTGAATATATTTATATTCAGGCTGTGTTCCGACTGTATTTGGTTTTTATGATTATCTATAACGTAGTATGGTTTTACCAATTCCAATTTATCATTTAAATCATTAACCTGTAATAAGTTCATGTCTCTCTCACAAAATGTCAAATTAAAAATATCTAACCCCTAATCACCATGTTGGTTTTAGGTTTTTTTTTTATTAACAAAAGCAAAGCTGCACTGATGAGAGATAAATCTCGAAACGCGTCTGCAGATGACTACTTAGTTAAGCTATCGGAAAGACATGATCTTGAAATCTCATGGAATCATGGAAAATCTCATGAAAAACAATGTTATTTTTATGGTTTTTGTTGTGACACGTGAGTGACACGAAGGAGGACTGAAAGTTATTAAATAACTGATAAATTTTCACATGAGATTTGTTTTATTAGTCCTTAAAAGACTTGCTATAGAGCTTCGGAAAGGTTTAATATATTTATATATTCAGGCTGTGTTCCGACTGTATTAAGTTTGTATGATTATCTATTACGTAGTTTAGTTTTACCAATTCTAAACAATCAACTTGTTTTTTTGCAAAATTGTAGAAAAAAAACCGCTTTTAACTATCTCCTTCATTAGGTAGCCGCTGTATGCAACTTTAAAACTTTTGTCGTGAAGGCAATTTAGAAAAAAATGTGGTATCTTACGTACAGGCGGCGCAAGGCTTTTCGAGTTTATTATTAAGTTTTTTATTATTAAGGTGAAGGCGCAGGGTTCAGGCTGGATGCGTGTAGGATTGAAAGAGAAAGACACAGAAAGAGAAAGAGGGTAAGTAAAGAAAGAAAGAAAGTGGGCAAATAAGCAAAATGAAATAAAGATGAAGTAGAAAGGAGAAGTAGAAATGAAATACAAATAAAAAATAAACAAATTGAAGGTTCGTGCAGTCGTGTGTTAATTCAAGCAACTTAAAAACAACTTCCTGGTTGATCCTGTCAATAGTCATATGCTTGTCTCAAATATTATGTTTTGATTTTGATTATGCATGTCTCAGTACAAACCAAATTAAGGAGAAACCGCGAAAGGCTTATTAAATCTGTGGTAATTCTAGAGATAATACATGAGCATAGTTCCGAACGGAGACAGTAGGAATGCTTTTATTAGACCATAGCCAATTGGCTTCACATTATTATGATAATTTATCGGATTTTTGTTGCAAGATCTTAATGAGATTTAAAAAATCTGTATAATTAACAGAAAAAATCTGTATAATTTTGTGTGCCATCATGCACACCTTGAGAAGAATTATTTTTTGGTTGAAAACGAATTAATTTTAAGTTATAATATAAAATATTTCACTCAGCGACAAAATATCGAGCTTGAAATGAGGCGTGAATAGCCTGTATATAGTTTTTGTATAGGGTGTTTTTCTAGAGGTAATAGAACTTTGAACTAAAATAAAAATCTATAAATGGTCCAACTTTGAACTTAACAACCATAAAGTACAATCACGATAGCCTTTTTAACCGTCATATCGAAAACACAGGACCCGACTTTAGCGATTACAAAATTACCAAAAGATTATTTGAAAAACACAGGAACCTACCCTTTAGCGATTACACAATTAAAAATTAGAATGTTAGAGACGTTGAGGGATTATACGAAACGTAATTTTGTTCTAATGTTGGACAGCTTTTTGGGATTTCAGAACTATGTGGCGGCGAGATGGCCACGGCGAGTTGGCCATAGTCGTAACATACTTAGTTCACTTGTGCTCCAATTAATCTCTACTCGTCCTACCTGTTTATTTACAAACTATTTGATCGTATTACATCCAAGTTCATTCCTATTACGTCCGTAAGTCAATTTATTTTTCATTTCATATATTTTCCTATATAACATGATGAAATCAAATTTAAAAAATGATATCCCGTAATTGAGGATGAAATTCATAATTTCATTATAATTTTGGAGTTAATAGCATTGTTTGCACTGTGATAGTGAAATGGGACCCAAATACATGTTTATAAGGTCTGCGCTGAGCCCACAGGAAATCCGACCACCGGAAACATTTATCGATGCCATAATGTACTCGCCATTTAGATGGAAACTCGACCGTGACAATGTTAAAGTCAACAAAACTTTTATATTATTGTGCCTTTTTTATTGCTTTAAAGGGTTTGATAATAATGATTTTTTTATGAAAGTTATGGCAGTGATTAGGCGAGTTCGTTTTGCAGAATGCACGCCAGATTTATATTTCCTGCGAAGATTTATCTTACAATTAGTGCGGATTAATACTTTAGTTCCTTTGTGATTTGTGGAGGAAAACGGCAGATGAATTGAAATATTTTTCTTTGCTTTATTAGATTTATTGTTTGTTTTAAAATAAGTGAGCTTCATTTTTCTCCCAGCAAAATTGTAGGTGTACAAAATATACGTTCAATTTATATTTAAAAAAAAATAGCAGAAATGCTTTTTACTTACATTAAGTTTACAACAGTCAACAGGTTTTTATGAAAGAACATTATTAATTCAATTATGATAATGGTATGGAATATAAACTATATTATAAACTTACAATTGACACCAAAGCTATTATCTTGGACACATATGAGTTCTTAAATGTTCATTAGGTCTCTCCAACTATTCTAACCTTACATGTGATTAATAGGGAGTAACTGTCCAGATAATATATTCATATTGGAGTTCAAAACAGATAAAAAACAAGTCAATACAATTTTACTAACCACTGATATCATTGCGTTTCGTACCGTTTTACGGTTATTTAAGCGCATGCGCGTCCAGCATGTTTAGAAGGCGGGAATATGAAAGTTGCGGGCACATTTTGTTATTTTCAATGGTTTTCCATCAAAAAGTACCTGAGAAACATGGCTAAAAGTGACACATGCGACCAAAAAAATTTGAATTATCGAATTCGTCTTATCAAATGTGACCTCAATGGACTGAATTTTGAATGACTCGATTAATACAAGAGATTTTAGGCGGAATTTCTCACAGTTGCTAGTTTACTAAATTATCTAGACAATGGCGAAAACAAGAACATTCCATCTAGTCTAATAAGTTGTTGCCGTCTCAACCTTCACTAGTTTCCCAATTGAATTCGTCTTATCAAATGCGACCTCAATGGACTAAATCTTGAATGATTCGGTTAATACATGAGATTTTAAGCGGAAACTAGCACCGTTGCTTGTTTACTAAATTATCTAGGCAATGCCGAAAACTAGAACGTTGTATCTAGTCTAATAACTGAGTTGTTGCCATCTCAACCTTCACTAGTTTCCCAATAGAAGTCGTCTTATTAAATGCGACCTCAATGAACTTAATCTTGAATGATTCGATTAATACATGAGATTTTAAGCGGAAACTAGCACCGTTGCTAGTTTACTAAATTATCTAGGCAATGCCGAAAACTAGAACGTTATATCTAGTCTAATAACTGAGTTGTTGTCGTCTCAACCTTCACTAGGTTGCCAATAGACCTTTTTACGGTTAGTTAAGCGCATGCCATATGTCCACCATATTTAAAAGGCATGAATATGAAAGTTTCGGGCCCCTTTTTGTTATGTTTACTGGTTAACCGTCAAAAAGTGCCCGAAAAACATGGCGGAAATTGACACAAAAAAATTTAGACTATGAAAAGGTCTATTGGAGATATGCAATATTGAAATTACAAATATACACCACACTAAAGGCACAAATTATTAAACATGTGTTTAATAATTCATCAAGAAATTCATCAAGAATTTTTGACATTTTTGTTTTTTCAGTTTTTGACAGTTTTTGACATTTCAGTTTTTGACATTTTTGACATGTGTTCTTGATGAGATTCTCATTCTCAACTGAGTTGGTTGTTGTTGTCTTGGTTGTTGTGAGCGCCAGCTCTAATCAGATTCTACCCTTACTACTGTTAAATTCACATGTGGCCTATTGCACAGATTTAAATCATCACAACTATTTGCCGGTCACAGGTCAGCCGGTCCAGATGAATACTCAAATGACTGCGAAAGAAATTCGCAACGGGTTCATAAACTTTTTTAGAAACAAATCGCACGAATATGTCTATTCCGCCTCCACGATCACCTTAGATGACCCCACGCTGCTCTTCGCCAACGCCGGCATGAACCAATTCAAACCAATCTATTTGAGAACCGTCGATCCGAATAGTGACATGTTCAAATGGGTTCGCGGCGCCAACACTCAAAAATGTATCTGTGCCGGGGGAAAGCATAACGATTTAGGCGACGTCAGGAAAGATGTTACCATACCATCACACTTTCTACGAGATGTCGGGAAATTGGTCGTTTGGGGATTATTTTAAGAAGGAAATCTGTTGGTGGGCTTGGGAATTATTCACGGAAGTTTTGAAACCGCCAAGCGATGTTGTACGTTACTTATTTTGGCGGAGATGAAATTGGCCAAAAAATGTTGGCTGGTTTACAACCTGATGAAGAATGCAAAGAAATTTGATGAAATTTTGACGTAAAACCATCTTACGTCCTTCCTGGTAACATGAAAGACAACTTCTGGGAATTGGGTGAAACTGGTCTTCGCGGTCCTTGTTCTAAAATGCACTTGGGCCTTGTTGGAAACCGCAACCAAGTTCCCCATCTCGTCAATATGGACCATCCATACGTTCTAGAAATCTGGAATATTGTCTTTATCCATATTGAAATGTCAAAATACATATTGCTTGTGATTTAGGATTGGAACGTTTGGTTTATGTTATCCCAAACAAGAAATCAAACTATGATACTGATTGGTTTGGACCACTTTTCGAAATATTCAAAAGGGAACAGGTGCTACTGCCTATCAAGGAAGAGTGATGAAGATGTTGATGGAGTTGATATGGCTTATCGCGTGCTAGCTGATCATGCTAGAACGCTTACCATTGCTTTGAGCGATGGTGGAAATCCTGATAATACTGGTCGAGGATATGTATTGACACGTGTTTTACGTACGAGTCCGAAAAATTTAACGCAAAACCAGGATTTTTCGCAACTTTGTATAACACCCTTGCTGAAATCATTACAGATACATTCGCAGAAGTCCGTAAAGATCCTCAAAGCATCATTGATACTATCAACGAGAAAAAAAAACAGTTAATAAGAACCATCTCCAGAGTTAGAAATTTGTTAAATAGAACTATTGGCAAATTGGGTGATAGCAAGACTTTGCCTGGAGACGTTGCATGGAGGTTGCACGATACATATGGGTTCCCGATGGATCTAACGCAACTTATGGCAGTGGAGAAGGATTAAATGAAGATATTGATTGTTATGAGTTCTTCGGCGGTTACCGAAACTAATTACAATTCGCGCTTGCTTTCCGACAGTCTCTGATATGTCTAAAGATTGTAAAAATTTGGTTAGCCCACCAGGAATAATAGGTTTATTAGAAATATTTTTTTCAAATTAGTTTTTACAGTATCTGATCGATGACCAGGTGCTGAATCATTTATCTATAATTTCATTTTACCATCTTGATTGGCCGAAATTTTGATTGGCTCTTCTTGATTGGCCTAAAGTGAAATTTTTTCGAAAAATATTCACTTTGGACATTCATTTTTAAATATTATATATGATGGAAGTTTCTTCCCATTAGCAAGGACGGCTAAAGCCACTGTTGTAACGCTGTTTATAGTGGAAACGAAAAATGTCATTTCTCATTTTTTTTAAACACTAAGACTTCCTAGAAAGTCGCCACCCTCTGGACTTACCCATCAGGCATATTTCTACTGTGGAAGTATACAGCATAATACGCCAAGAGATAAATGCGAACAAATCTCTTGGATACGACCTGATCACAAGCATCATCCTCAAGAAGGTAACAAAGAAGGGCAAAGTATTCCTGACCAATATATTGAATGCTATTCGTACATCATATATACCTATCCAATGGAAAGTCACGTAAATCACAATGATCCACAAACCTGGCAAACCACCAAATGATAAAAAATTGTAACGCACCATAAGCCTCTCAGAAGAATGCACCAATTGATCGACAAGCTCGGCATTGTCCTGGAATATTAATTGTTATTTAGATTTAGATCCAAGGATTAAACGAACGAGCAAGTCAATCTTTAACACCTAGCTAACACTCTTTTTTGCTATCAAGCATCTGGTCTTGGATTATGCTTGATGTATCTGCCCATAAGTCCTCTAACGAAATCATTTGTTCAACCATAGTTAATGGGTCTGTGTTTGTCCGGTCTTATTTATCCCCTTCTGGTATCCACTTGTCACACTCAAAAACAGTATGCGCCGCGCTGTCTGTGAGTCCACAGTAAATACAGAGGCAATTTGTGGCCCTTCCGATGCTATGGAGAAAGTTCCTGAAGCAGATATGTCCGCTCAAAACTTCAGTGACGTAAAAAAATTTGTTTCGGCGTGTTTTCTAGTTGCCCAATGTGGAGCATCAAGGATTACGATTCTGGTCCAGTATCCTTTAATGGATAGACTCCACTGATTTTGCCAGGCCTGGTACATTCGGGCCTTCGCTAGTGTCTTTTTGTCGGCCTGTGTGCCATCGCCGTTTGATATGCCATTGTGGACTTCTACCCTCTCTTCTTCCATAATTTCTATGGGTGGTATGCCGGCTAACACTAGGGCACTTGCCCAAATTGGGACAAAAGTGAACCACCGAGCAAAGAAGTTTTCGCTTACTACTGCGGGGTCCTCCTACCTTGGGCATAAGTTTATCTAACGCTGCTGAAGTTTTCCGTGCTTTGCCTGCCACTGTGGTGATATGGCGATTAAAGGATATTTTTATAAATGACTATTATCAAAGGTTACCCATAGATATTTTAGCGATTCCTTTGGGGTTATTTTTTCTCCTTTTATTTTGAATATGATACGTTTCGTTTTTCTTAGTCCAGTTAGCAATATTGCTTCTGTCTTTTCTGTGCCAGTTTCAGTTTCTTGAGTTCCATCCATTTGTCTACCTGTTCAATGGCCTTGTTTTCTCTCGACATAGTTTCCATTTCCGTCTTCCCCGACACTACAATTACCAAGTCTTCAGCGAAGCCCACGATGTCCGGTGTGGAGGGTGTCTCCGGTAGCTTTAGTCTGAGTACTCCGTCGTAAAAGATATTCCATAGTGTCTGTCCCAAAACAGGCACCACACTACAGACAACACACTCCACTAATTTGTTGTTTTCTTGGAGAAAAACTTTCCTGTTACGTAGGTAACTTCGTACCAGACGTAGCAGGTATGGTGAGATACCTCTTGCTGAGTGCTCCTCAAGAATGTTTTGCCAGGCAGCTGAGTTGAAAGCATTGCTTACGTCAAGAGCCATAAGGGCACATAACTTTCTAGTTCTCTGTGTACCCCCTTGCAATTTCTCTGCTACTTCAATCACTTTTGCTATAGCGTCTACTGTTGATTTTCCCTCTCGGAAGCCATATTGTTTTTCAGATAGTTGTTTAAATGACCTAAATTCTAGTTTTAGTCTGCAAAGTATCAGGTGTTCCAAGAGTTTGCCCGAAACATCTAAGAGGCAGAGGGGCCTATATGAGAAAAGTTCTGTGTGGTGATTTATTACCTTTCTTAATTAGCACCAGCTTGGCTTTTTTCCAGTCGTCGGAAAAGATCCCATCGCTAGTTATTTAGTTCATTACATTTAAGACAAATGTTGGGAAATCATTCAGTGGGGCTTCTAGAGCCTCAGGCGGGAATCCGTCCAGTAGCTAACACCCTGGAACGAAAAGTCAGTCGATAAAGTATGGAACCCAGGTGTACTCTGTAAAAAAGTCTCTTACCCCAATACTACTTGCTTTTGAAGTATTACCTAAGCAACCGCCAATTCCAAGTACGGGGTGCCATTAAGCTATCACCTCTCTGTCCCATACGGACAGAAGTGCCCCAAGGAAGCGTTTAGGGACCAAAACTCTACACATTGTTCAAGGATCACCTGCCTGTAGCCCACAACACCATGGTTGCTACATTTACCGACGACACCGCCATTTTGGCAATTCAAGAAAATCCAGACGCAGCCTCAAGATCACTACATACAATAACTTTTATTGGCATAAAACATAAAACCAAATTTACTACAGATAAACTTTTCATCTTACTACAACAAAAATCAAAACCTTGAGTTCTTATCTCAGCGGTTCTTTCTGCTCTAAAAAAGGAGGGGAGGTATCTCCTCCTACTAACTGCATGAAGTGCTTCAATCCCCTATATAAAATGTGTCGGTCACTCCTTGCCTTCTACCTCCGCTTTTCCATACGAACTGCCACAGCTCCGCTCCATTATTAATGTTTGATATCTCTTCTAGCCTATTATTTTCCCCATCTTCCTTTTTTGGCTTCATAACTATCTCAAGCTGCAGTTTTTGTTTCTTAATTTCTTCTTTGACTCCCTTTCCTTCTCTCCATCTGTTTATCACCTCTATCAGCTTTTTCTTTTGTTTCCTGCATTTTTCACCAAACCATGTGAATTTGTTTCCAGTTAACTTGATAGTTTTAGCCACCATTGAGGCTCTCATACACTGCGTTATTTCTTTAATATCCTACAGGTTTTTCCAATCTACTTTTGCTATCCTCGTGGAATAAATTTCTTGTGCCGGCCGATCCCATTTAAATATTAAATATATTTTTTTCCTTTGTGCACCCCTGTTACTATTCCACCTTTTGCCCTTTCGAACTAAGAATCTTTTTTTGCAAATCGGGGCCCCCATCTATAACCCTCTGGCAACCTCGTAATGCACTCCACCCATTTTTCTTGTATTGTTCAAGTAAATACGCACTAAGTTAATAATTTGGAAATCAGACAAGAACGCCCCAAATTCTTCCTCTCCTTTTCTCAATTTTCTTAGTAATTCATACACATTCCAACATAAAATTTTAATTCTTTCCCTCTTATTCTCCCTTCCCGCTTCTGGCAAGTACCTTAGTTTTTTCGGCATAATTTTCTGTGACTTTGGCATAATTTTCCTCCCATGTTACCCAATTTCCATCTACTTCCATCTTCTTAAAACCAATATTCACTTGGTGCCCTCTATCTTTTAGTTTCTTTGCTTTCTGTCGCAAATCCGTTTGAAATTCCCGTTCTTTTTTAATCAAATCGTCTTGGATAAAAATATCAGACCCCCTCAGGGGCCAATTGTGCGACAATTGGCAACTGGTTCGACCCTTTATCTCCTATACAGACATGCTTCCTACAGCTTCTTTTACACCAAGTCTTTCTTCCAATACCCTCTTCTAGCCATCTTCTAGCCATCTCTCTAGATCACTACAAAGTGGACTCGATAAGATCTAAATATGGCTTAAAATGTGTCGAATGAAGATGTGTTCTTACACCTTCATTCGACACTTGTGTCATAGACATATCATCCACACTTCCTGCCGTCATCAAAACTAATAAATGTTGCATACTGCAACAGCTTGTAATTCCATGTAATATAGTGAAATTAAAAAAAAATATATCATATCTGTCTTTGTTTTCAAAAATATGAATTTTGTTTGGCAAATATATTTTTTATTGATGATTATAAAGGTTTGATATGTTTAAAAATTTTCTTTACAATTACTTGGCAAACCTACCCAATTATTTGTCTGGCCCACTGATACCATGCCTGTGCTTATGAAATTACTTCTATTTATAAAATTATCTACCCATTTTCGGGATCCTTTATATGGAATGCCTTATTTAAAAGTATTCACAAATTACATTGATTACAGTACATTTTTAAATAAATGAATTTCTGGTTATAATGATTTAGTTATTATCTGCCGTTATCAATGATAGTATGTTATTAATTGGATAAGCCGTTAGAAATGCATCTGGTTTGAAGGGTCAGAAATAGCGACAAATTAATTCGAAAACATCAAAAAAGTAATTAATTTTCTCGTAATTAAACCTGCTTTCGTTATTCCGGCAAGCTGTAATGAAAACACCTTTCCATTTAATCTACTCAGATTGGTTTAAAAACTCCAATGTAATAAATTTGTATTTTTTAATTATTCCGCGTATGGCGCTTACGCACAATACAATACTGGTATTGATTAATGATGGATATTTTAACGACACATGTACAGGGGATTTTAGATATCTGGTTGATGGTATTATCCTTATAGAGCAGTATCAGCGTCACTCTACAAACAGCAGTCAGGAGATCACCTTTTTTGAAATGATTTCTAAAATATAAATCTAAAATGTCAAAACAAAAAAGTAATACAATTATATTTCAATTTATACTGGAATTTATACTTGGAATTTATACTGGGAAGCTTATAAAGGGTTTTTCATTAAGAGCGACGCAATTTGTTTTTTCAATTAAAAGACTTGTGGGTTACTTATGGAAATGATTTTTATTTCAAATGAAAATACAATTGATGCCATTAATTATGATATACATATCATCATTCAAATGTCCACCACAGAAGCGATGGCACGAGTGAATACGCTGGACCCAATTACCCATGACTCGAGCACACATATCGGTCGAAATACCAGAAATTTCGCGATCGATGTTGGCCTGCAGCTCCTCTAACGTTGCTAGATTGTTGGCATACACGAGCGGTTTAAAGTAATACCAAAGAAAAAAGTCCAAAGGGGTTAAATCGCACGAATGAGCCGGAAATTCGCGAGGACCGTTGCGTGAGATAACTCGTCCGCCGGTCATCAATAACTCGATTGTCGCGTACGCTGTATGGCACATTGCGCGGTCCTGTTGGAACCACATCTCGTCCAAGTCCAGGGCGTCGAGCTGGTTCCATAAATACTCATGGCCCTGTAGCGATCGCCGTGGACGGTTGTTGGCGCGCCGTTTTCCTCAAAAGAAAAATGGGCACATATTTTTTTTCGGATAAAGTTGTGTCCTGAGCATCACATCAGGCTGCTCACTCGACCAAATGTGGCAATTTTGCTTGTTGACAAAACCATCGAGCCAGAAGTGAGCTTCATCCGAAAAGAAGATTGTCTCTTGAATGTTGTCGACAGTTTGCATCTGGTCCAGAGCCCAATTAGCAAATGTGTGACTCTTACAGTGGTCGGTTGGCTTCAATTCTTAAGTCAAAGCAATCTTATACGGGCCGTGAGCCAAAACCTTCCGAAAAATTCGCCAAAAACTGGTCGCACTGATGTTCAACGCCTGCGATCGGCATGGAATCGACATCCTTGACTATTTTCCCACACTCTCTCGAACGGCCACAATATTTTCTTCACTTTGAGCATTACGTTGTCGTATGTAGACTGGGACATTATGACTAATAAGTTGTTTCGAATTTTTTCACCAAACGGTCAATAGTCCGTTTTGTTGGACGGTTTCGTTGACCGAAAAATAGCGTAAGCGCAGCGTAGGACGGGTTAGGTAAAGAATACGGGATTGTCTTGAAACTTAGTGTTGCCGACTTCTTACCTGGTTTAACTGTTGTTAATGTCTTTGGCACTCTTTAACTAAGATCCGAAAGCAAAAATTAGGCTATGTTATCTATGTTATCTACGTTGGTTCAATAAATATTCGTGTTTTTGTTGAAAATAATTGTTGACATTTTCAACATGACCGATAGTAGATGCTAACTCAACTAACTCGACGTTGCCACGTTTATTTTTGTTTATATGCCCGTTTATATGAAAAACTATAAATTTGGCAACATATATACAATCATCGCCGTATTGAAGTTGCATTCTTATTGCAACGAACAGCCACGCCACAAACAGATAGAAATCCACCAGATTCTTTTTTTGCTTTTTGTTATAAAAAAATTTGTATCTTCAACCAAATAATTGACGTGTATGACTGGTCACATAACTGAGAATGTAGATACATTACAATGTTGGTAAAGGGGAGCAGGTTGCCTGGAATATATAAACAACTCCAAAAATTTATTTAAAGCTTCCTATTGGCTGTGACGTCATTGGTACAGTTATGCGCAAGCGTTTTACGCCGCTGCTAGTTTTGTTTACGTTTACATCTCGATGCTCCATCTAGTTTGTTGTTAGTTCAGTTTCCGGCTTTTAGTTGACATTCAGTTGACATTATTTTCACACTTGAGGGCTACTAGAGGTCTACATGATCACCCCAGTCCATTGAATGCTAGTCTTCGTCTACGAATGATAGTAATAATATAGCAAAAATGTTAGAATTGTACAAAAGGGAAATGTTAGTTGTTCTGATGAAGACGAATATATCTTGACAAAGGTTGCCAAAAATTTAAATATTCCAGTCAAACATGATCTTCCTGGACAAGCTGACAGCACTGACACAGCTAGTAAGGGAAGATCAGCATCACATGCCCCCACATAATTAAAATCTGTTGGTATTAGCCGCGAGGTGTCTGATGATGCTGTTACGTATCTTGCTCGCTGCATAGCAAGAACATTTGTAGGGAAGTATAGGTTCCGGACATACTCCAATATGCTCAGAGACGAGGAGTATACTTACGCGCTCCCACCTTTTATTAGCCACCTCTCCTACGGATGCCTTATGGTTCCAAATGACGTGTTTTCGTCACAAATTAGGAGAATGGAGAGATTGTTCATAAAATGTACAAATTACAAATTTCCTAAAATAAAGGGGTTAGCAAGAGATTGGCTCGTAACTTAGAGCAAAGAATGGATGGAGAATATCTTCCAAGATGAGTCATTTTATCCTTTGCTCGTCAAAGATTTTTTATTAGAATGAAATATCTTTATAATCTCTGTGTTATTTTACAAAAAAAGCGAAACAGAGTAAATAAAATGAGATTTCTTATTTGGAGACTTTTAGAAAAGGTATTTTAATTTTTCAAAATGGTATTCGAATAGTACGCTTAAAACCACACATTTTTTTATAACAGACATTTTTTTGATAGGATTAATAGTTCAGAAAATAATTAGCTTTTAATATTTTTTTCCTATGCTTTTCAATAGAAGCATGTAATGCACCTTTTGACGTCAGAGGTCGAGTGGAAGGGATTTCAGCTTCTTCAGCGAACACGTAAACAAAGGCGTTTCTAGGCAACCTTCACCAACCTTGGATACAATAGACCTTTTCAAAGTTCAAATGAATTTGTGCGCATGCGTCAATTTCCGCCATGTTATACGTCAAGATTACCCGAACTTTTTGAGGTATAACTATATATGAGCCCGAAACTTTCATATTCCCGCCTTTTAACTAACCGTAAAAGGTCAGCGTTGCCAATATTAATTTCGACAATATATAAATTGTTTAATTTTTTCTGCGTCACATGTTTGTATAAAGTATATACAAACTTGACTTCCAGAAATTATTTGTCTATTATGAATATTCAGAATATTTTAAGAGATCCCGACTAAACAATTCAAAAATTACTTGAATGTAAATTGATACTAGCCGAGTTGGTTAAACCAGCGGTCCTTGTTACATTGTCCTGTATTAGATCGAGAGTTCGCGCGCATGTGGTCTTGATTTATCTAATTTGCCGGGATTAAACCAACGGTCCTTGCCACATTGTCCTATAATGGTTATAGAACTGCCGCGTGAACTCTCCATCCAATATAGGGCAATGTGGCGAGGACCATTGGTTTAACCCCGATAAGATTAGGTTGCCCGCCGGCCAAGCGGGCAGATAAATGAAGCCCACATACGCGCGGCAGCGCGAACCACTGAAATATATACTAACTGGAGCGAGCGCTGCTTGGCTTGTGCGGGCCGAGAGGGAGCATCACAAGGTGTCTCTCGTATCGCTCTGTGTTCGTCTAGTACAGTCCAAAAGCAAAACTAAATGTGTGTCTGAAGTCAATTTTTCCTTGCAAGTACAACTGTATTTTACCATTGTCTTTATGAAAACAACGTTCATTAAAATATATAAACTTCTGTTTATAATATGCTCACCGATTGATCTCACTCTCTTTCTTGATACAACTCAATACAACTAGCTTTTCGCTCTGACAGTATCACATCCTCCCACTCTCGAATTCACTGTTGGCTAGACAAGGATGAAGGGCTCCCCTTTGTACATCACTCTCGGCCCGCACAAGCTTAGAGGCCAGCGCTCGTTAGAGTTAGTATAAAGTTCAGTGGCGCGAGCTCTCGATCCATTATAGGACAATGTGCCAAGGACCGTGGGTTTAACCCCGGTTAGATTAGGTTTCCCGCCGCGAAGCGGGCAGATATATCAAGACAACATATGCGCGGCAGCGCGAACTCTCGATCCAATATAGGACAATGTGGCAAAGAACGTTGGTTTAACTCCAATTAGATTAGGTTGCCCGCCGCGAAGCAACATATGCGCGGCAGCGGGAACTCTCGATCCAATATAGGACAATGTGGCAAGGACCGTTTGTTTTACCCCGATCATATTAGGTTGGCCGCCGCGAAACGGGCGGATAAATTAAGACAACATTCGTGCGGCAGCGCGAACTCTCGATCCAATATAGGACAATGTGGCAAGGACAGTTGAATCAATCGAAAATAATTAATCAAAAATATAACGCATAGTCGAGTAGAGAGTTAGTTGCGTTCGCATCTACTATCTGTCATCTTGAAAATGTCAACAATTATTTTCAACAAAAACACGAATATTTATTAAACCAACGTATAAAACGTAGAAGCTTAATTTTTGCTTTTGGATCTTAGTTAAAGAGTGCCAAAGACGATTAGCAACAGTTACGCCAGGTAAAAAATTTCAAAACAATCCCGCATTCTTTTCCAAGTTCGCGGGCAACGTATTCGCAATATAATGTGAACTTTGATTAAAAAGTTTATTGAAACAAACGTTATTGAAGCATGTCTGTCGATGAATAATGTCATACACTGACGTTTCAAAATATGAAAGAATTACGAAGCCAACTTCACTCCTATTCGAGAAATGCTAAAAACAAAATCATGTCTATTGCAAAAACCAATATACGGCTAAATATTTTAGGAGTATAAATATGCTTAAACTCCAATTTTGATCTGTTTTACTGCTAGTTTTAGTTTGACTCTATATAAAATGAAAATAATTAAATAAAGGACATTCAAATATTCATTCAAATACTTTTAAATAATTTTCAAATACCTTTAGTGTACGATTTTAAGTGGATAAATTGAAAAATGTTAGATTTCATTTTGTATAAAAGAAAATAACAATGAAAAATCTCGTGATGTATAACAAAATTACTCAGTTTGATTATATCCTTTTCTCCAGTTGTAGAATCGAAGGGGAGGCACGTAGTTGGAAATGGAACGTGTGCAGAATTACCGCAAATTTCCTTTCCTCGTGTATAATTCAAAATTCGCATAAAAATAACTGTATTTTTAGTGCGTTATAGGAAGTTATGATAATCCGGCGAGATGGATACTCTTGATATATTTTATGCGTTTCTATTCAGCACATTATGATCGCATAAGCACAATTTATGTAAAAAAGATAATATATATTTAGAGTTCCATCTAAAGGATAAGCTTTCGTACATATATTCGTTTTGATAGTTTTGATTAAGCTTCTTTTTATTTCCATTTTTTCTGCCTAAAATGGGAATTAGTTTATTTCTGCTATGAAGGAATTAACCATTAAAATTATGATAATTTTAGTTAGTTTGTCACGATGAACTTCAATATAACCGATTTTCTAAATTCTTCCAATTTATCAAACTAAGCATGGTTTCAGGCTGCTTCGTGCCTTTCCTCTTCATATGTAAGCAATTTTTTAATATACAGTTGTTCCTGCTATATTTTATGTCGGTCCAACATTTTCACCCCTTCCCTTTTATTATTACTATTTTCCCAAGCACGTATTTCGATTGGACAGCAGCGTAAAAGAATGTAAATGTCGGCAACGAGCAATAATAAACGGTTAACAGTATTACGTGTACGTACGCAACGTATGCGATGCAACTTGGTAGAATTGGTGTAAATACTTGTCCCGCGTATGCAACGTAAATTTTGCAACAGATGCTGTTGTAATTTTTCAGAAGGTGCACTAGTGCATCTGTAAGTCATGTTTTCTGAAAACGATAGCGAGTTTGAATATAATTTATTGAATTTACTATTTTTAAATGAATATTTCCTCGCTACACAAACAAAAACAAAAGTTAAGAAGAAAAGAATTTGTGTTCATGAGATAAATAAGCAAAGAGAAAAAGTTGGAGAATACCATACATTAATTCAGAAACTGGAATCTGATAAAGAACGATGGATGATGCTCTATGTACTTCAGCATGTCGAAAGGAGAATTTAATGGAAAACCCAAGCTGCTAATGCGTCGGATTTCCTTCTTTTCTGGTAGGTAGTACTGATCAACAACGGGGCCTCCAAGTTTATTATAGCAATTAGATAACATTAGCATTCCTGTTACTATATGAGCATACCTATTACTACACTTCAATAACAAAGATAGTAAGTATTATAAACCTACCCTGTACTTGTTGCGATATACCATCAGAACTACATGAGACTATCTGTTGTTGCATTTGCAAAAATCATTATAAAATAGAATATGTCAATTTAACAGAGACGGATGCCCGTAAAATTCATCTGAAATCTGTTCATGTGAAAATTGTGCTAAAATGGGTAACTATATAAATGATCTTAAAGCGCTTATTGTATCCTTCAGAATGATATAAAAACTTAAAAAAACCCAATAGTTCAAACTACCACCACACCAGGGGTTTCATTACTAGAGCTACAAAAACTTATTTATGGCAATTCTCAACGCGAGAAACGTTAATGTAGTATTATGTATATTTATTACCCTTTACGGGTTTATAAATAAATTAGGTTCAAAAATTTTTATATCACCCAATACATATATAAATAAAACAAATATAGTACATAATATAACTAAAAATAAAAAGGAAAAATTAAAAAATAAAAAAATAAACATATGCTAATCAAACTAAAAACAAAAGAAAGAAAGCCACTAAATTCCAATTCCTAAACCGATTACCAGCTTCCCGCCCCACATATTGCTCTTCTTCTCTCCTCAACTTTCTTCATCCAATCTATCCCTCTTCCATCCTCTTTAAAATCTCTTCTCTACACTCATCTCTTTCTCTCATTTCTGAACATTCGTTCAGCAAGTGCTCTATTGTTTCCTTGTTTTCTCCACACATCCTGCATACTCTAGTCCTATCCTCCTTCCAAAATTTATTCTCTCTCTCTTCATTTCCACATCTGAATCTTGCCATTGTCACTTTCTCTTTTCTACTCTCTCTTCCTAGGTACTTTGGCAGTTCTTCCGTTATTATTTTTTCATATTTCCCATTGTACCTAGACTCCCTAATTCTTGCTCTCCTTTCTTGCCTTTGCACATGTCTATCTCTCTGGACTAATTCCTCTGTCATTACTCTCATTCTCTCTCTCATTCTTTCTATCTCCGCTCCTGCATACCCGTTTCTTTCTAGATCTCTAGGCCTCCCTTCTAAAGAGAGGGAGGCCCCTCTCTTTTCACACCCCCTTTTTTCTTTGAGGCACTCTTGCAGTCTCTCCTCAATACTATTTGCTCTCTATCACTCTCTCCTCAAAACTTATTGCTCTCTTTCCTGCTTCTATTCTTATTCCAACTTTCTTTGTTTCCTCCATCACTATATACCCCGTAGTCTCTCTATCTACTCCTATCACCCATTTCAAATATTTTTCTTGCACTCTTTCCAGCCCTTCCTAGGGAATCTATCCATCCCCATATTTCCGCTCCATACATCATCACACTTTTCACCAGGCTATCAAACATCATCACTCTCCTTCTATAGTCGTGTCCAAATTTTCTCTCTCCTATTCCCCATACCGCTCCTAGTATTTTATTGGCTTTCTTTACTAACTCTCTCACGTGTGCTACTTCAGTATTTCTATCATTAAACACGTCACCTAGGTATTTAAATTCTTTTACTTCTTCATATTTCTCCTTCTCCCATCTCCACTCAATTACTCTTCTCCTGCCAACCCCTTTTCACCATCATCTTGGACCTCTCCCCTCGATATTCACTGTCAGATTTTTCCTCCTCATATATTTCTCCATGTTTCTTATCATTTCTTTCATCCCTTTCTCGTCTCTCGCTAGCACCAACCAAATCGTCCGCGTAGGCTAGGGACCACACTTTTTCTTTGCCCACTACAACCCCACCCGTCTGCGCCTTGCTGAACATCTCCTCTATATCTCCAATAAACGCTACAAACAGGCTGGGGCTTAGTGGGCAGCCTTGTCTCACTCCCTTATGAGTTTTAAAACCTTCGCTCACCCTTTCACAAACTCTCACTCTACTTATTGTCTCTTCATAAATCTCTTCTAATTTTGATACCAGATGCTCCTTTATCCTTTTCTTTCTCAGGAATTCCCACAATGCCTCTATTGCCACATTATCAAAGGCCGCCTTCAGGTCCACAAATAATGCATACACCTTGCCACCCTTCTTTTTTATCTCATTCCCTACTATGTGATTCAAGATGTATACATTATCCATGGTCCCTCTCCCTTTCCTAAATCCCGCCTGCCCGTCTGGTGTCACACCCCTCTCCTTCAATTCCTTCGACAATCTCTCTACCACAATCATTGCATATATCTTATATGCCGTATTGAGCATGGTGATCCAGCTATAATTACTTGCTGTTTCCCTTTCTCCTTTCTTATATATGGGGCATATTATCCCCTCTTTCCACTCCTGTGGGAAGCCCTCTCCCTTCCACACTCCATTCATTATCTCTAACAACCTGTCAGCTTCCCTTTCAGTTCCATATATTCACGATTCATTCTGTATACCGTCCCTCCCAGGTGCCTTATCTTTTTCAGTTTACTCAGTTGTTGTTCTAATTCTCCTCTTGTTATCTCTTCTCTTTCTCCCACTCTGTGTTGACTTTTTTCATTTCTTTTCTGATTTCATCACCACGCAGCAGCTCACTAAAGTACTTTCTCCATTCCTCCATAGTAATCACTCACTCTTTCTACTTTTTTCTTTCTTTCCCTATTTACGTATTTCCATACCTCTTCTTCCGTCTTTATGCCTTTCATCTTTAGTTCTTCTTTTTCCGTTTCTTTTGCTTCTTCTCCTTGCATACTAATTTGTACCTCTTGCGTGCTCTCTTGTACTCTTCCTTAGTTGCTTTTCATCTTTTCTAATTTCTTAATTTCTTTCTTACTGCTTGCTCCCTTCCCTGCATTCTTTATTCCACCACTCGTTTTTTCAAGACCCCACCTTCACTCTTGTCTCTATCACTTTTTTCTGTTGCATTTTTTACGTGATCACCCAGTTCTTTCACTTTTTCGTTTATCCCTTCCTCTTCGTATCTTGCCTCCCTAAATCTTGTTCTATAATTTTCTATTCCTTCTTCTGTTCAGATATTCTTCACAATTTTTCTTCTAACAACCTTCTCACTTCTTCTATCTTTCTCTCCCTTTTGTCTTCACTTCCAATGGCATATGATCCAACTCGACTCTTTCTCCCACCTTGAATTCTTCTATTTCATCCCATGCTTCTTCATTCACCATAACATAGTCAATAACTGTCTCCCCTCTTGGTCCGATATATGTGTACTCCCCTTTCTCATCTCCTATGCTGTTTCCAATAAGTATGTCCCATCCTCTTTCTTCTACTAGCCTAATCAGTAGTCTCCCTTCGGTGTTTTCTGTTGCATCTTTTGTTGGTCTTCTTTCTATTGTTTGTTCTTCTTCTATCCGTATTCCCTTTTTTCCAATTCTTGCGTTAAAATCCCCCCCAATCACCAGAGTTCCCTCTTCTATCATTCTCTTCGTTTCTTTCATACTTCTGCTGTATATTGTTATAATTCTCCACTTTCTCTGTCTACTTTTCACCGTTCTTTCCTTAATCCCTCTTTCTTCTTTTGCTTCGGTTCTGTTTTCTTCTTCCAAACCCTTTTTCACTCCCATTATTATCCCCCCTTTAGCTCTCCCTTTCCTGCTTATAATCTCTGCAAATTGACACTTCCACTTAAACTCTTTCGGCATTATTTCTTCGAATTTTTCCCACCCCTTATCTTCCACCCACGTTTCTACCATCCCACTACATCAAATTTTCCCAAATATTCCCAAAACTCATTGTCTTTGTTTTTTATCCCCGCTGTGTTCCAGAATACTATTCTTAATTGCTCCTTTTCTTCCTTATTCCTCTCCGTGTTCGTTCTCCGTTTTCTGTCCTGTCGTATTTTGCTTGTGCTCTTATTCAAAAATTTGTTGTATTTAACGCCCCCTTTTCATCATCCCACTTAAAGCCTTTTCCGTCTATCCATATCTTTTTATAACCGACTTTCGCCCACCATCCTTTTTGTCGCTATTCTTTGGCTAGCGCTCTTAATTCCTTCTGTATGTCTCTTTCCTTCTTCGTCAGATCGTTTTCTATGTATACTCTCTTTTCACTTTTTTCTCTTAGTTCCCTTTTATTTTCCATAACTTTCCGCTTTTCACCCCAGGTCTCAAGTTCCGCCACCAACATTTTTCCTCCACTTACTTTATACATCTCTTTCACCGTCACTTCTACCTCTAATTCTGCCTTTATCTATTCTTCCAGATTCTTCTCGTTCTCACATTCCCCTTCGTCCAGTCCCGTTACCACAATATTCTTTTTTCTCATTATTTTTTCCTTCTCTTCCATTTTCTTCTCCAGGCTTTTCATTTTTTCATTTAGTTCCATCTTTCCCATTTTTCTTCCTTTTCACGCATCATATTTTTCACTTGCTCCAATTCCCGGGTCATCTTCCGATTCTCTTCCTTTATCTCCCCTATATCTTCCATAATTTTTTTCAGCATCTTCATTTCCTCACCCATTTCCTTTTTAGCCGGTGATCTTTCCATTTTCTTACTTTTCAGAAATGGGTTAAATCTTTCTTCTGACTCTCTTCCCTCTTCTCTTTTTCTTTTATAATCTTCGTCTCGATCGCTTTCACTCTCACTTTTTTTCATTTTTTTTTTCTTTTTTCCTTATCGCGCGCCGTAAAAACACGCGTCACAATAAAAAAATCTCAATCCGCAAAACCCGGAAATCATCAGGTTATGAAAATTTTATCCATAAAAATTTCGATCGATTAGAATAACCCTACCATCTGAAGATGGTAATGTAATTATTCCGATCCGCAAAACAGCTGAAAAACTTTCCCGTTTGGAGATGTATTTCAATTTTTTGAGACCATACAACCATGCAAATACAATTATACCGTAATGCTAAGTCTGAATTAAAGCAGCGCATAACAAATAGCGAAAAGTATCTTAAAATCTAATACAAAAATAATATACCACATCCTGTCATTTTGGAAAACTTAAATCGCCTGACAAGAAGCTTCTGAATGTAAACTTATTATTTATCTGATGATATTATCAAATCGCGCGTGGTTTGAGAATATAGATATATAAATTCTACAGTAACTCATCTGATCCTCATCTTGATGTTATTTCTCATTACATTATCATACTATCAAATACAACAGATTTTTTTTTTACTCTCAGTGGCAGGACTGGTAGTGGTGGTCCACTCGCACTATCTACCAAATTATTTATGAAATTTATTGTTATTGATACTTCGGTAATTACGGAACTTGTTAATTTTTGATAGTATCATTAAATTGTTATTTAGTGGCAGCTTATGCACCACCTGACACATCTATCAATGATTTGAACTGTTCCTTGAGGCTCTGGAAAGTTTGGATTTGAACAACCCTGGTATACTCACTGGACTCCTCGGTGGTGTAGTTAACATACCCGCCTTTCAATGCGGTAGACCCGGGTTCGAATCCTGGTCGGGAAGACAACAACTAGGGCGGTTTTCACTAACCGTCCAGGCTGCTCACCCTGAATGAATGCAAAATATGCGATACCGAGGTGGTGCATACTAAAAGCCAATGTGGAATAGTGGGTTTAGTGGTATGTTATGTGTTATGTGGTATACTCATTGGAGACTTTAATCTTCCCAAGGAGCACTTGATCTCATTCAACATAACTATATTCTAAATTGTGATAATCGTCTAATGGATCTCGTGTTGTAAAGTAATGAATTTACATTCAATATTGCACAAGACGTACATCCGTTAGGTCCGGAAGACCGGTGCCATCCTGCATTATTTGTTTCAGTTGAAGCATTATCAACTTTGAAACCTTCCAGTTTTCCATCGGCAAATAAAATAAGAAACAACTTCCGCAAAGCCAACTACATTAAACTATATGATTATCTACAGACTTGTCGATCTTAGATTCTTTTAAAGATGTGACTAGTAGCCTTCGTATCATCCAGCTACATTTGCGCTACCGCTGAAAAAGGGGATAGCATTAGAACACCCAAGTTGCTAGCACTGGTCAACAACGTGTGCTCCATGATTATCATAGATATTAGAGATACGTCATATAATAGAAAAATATATTGTATTCACAAATCACAGTATTAAAAATTATTATATAATAATACTGGACCCATACTATTTTCGCGTGAGTTCTTCAAACACTGGTCACACTCTTGGGAAAGCGTTTGAACATACCCTGCACCTTCCCATGCCGATCACGAATCACGATGTGATTGCCTTGCATACGATAAGTGTGTTTCTATTGCATAGTTTTTCATATGATATCAAAAGTCCACATACCATAATGCGTTGCTTAAGTTACGTGTGTGGGATCAGTTAAATGTAAAAATAAGTTGTCATTGTCTCGTCCTTTTACCACACTTATATTAGTCCGGTCATTTTAGACATAAAAATAGTGATCAAATAAAAAAAATTCCGACAGAGCCAAATCTTCGTAGAGACCGTAGGTTTACCACAAGGAATAAAGTGTCAAAAGTCCCCATCAGTCCCATGTGAGCTTAGGGACTTATTCGGGGCCCAAGGTCAAAATTTTAGGTTTTTTGGATTTTTCTCAAAAACGGTAAGTTTTATCGAAAAAGTACTTCAGAGCAAAGTTGTAGATCTTAAAATTCTCTATAAAAATGGTCTCTATGATTTTTTCTCTAAGACCTACTATTTCCCAGATATTGCGCTTGTAAGAATCACGTTCCACATAATTTGCACACATTTCCACACCACCTGTGAGGTAGTGTACTAGGCGCGTTTTTTTTTAACGTGGTATCCCCGGTAGGCCTATTCCACGAACCTTTATGACGTTATTTTCAGGAACAATAATTATTTAATAGTATGAAGATTATTGATATGGGTTAATGAGTTTAACTGTCGTTCTAACTTTTTTTTATTACTTTAATCTGACTCATACTCTTCATATTCAACTTCAACAATCATGTTTTCTTCAATTTCTTTTTGTTCTTCTTCTTCTCCTTCCTGTTGATGAACGCTTAGAAATTGTTCAAATGAAGATGAATCAGTTGTCTCTTCATCAAAATCACATGAATCTTCCTCTCTTGTATTTAATTGAACATTTGAGCAAGAGACACCTTGGCAATTGGTACACGCTGGAGAACACTGCAACCCTACTTTTTTACAGCCACATTTGGCACTACAACCTTTCTTGCAATTGCAAAAAATAGTGTTAAGAAGTATTTCTGGAGCAGGGGGCAGTAAAGTTCGAATCGGTTCCAAAGTATTATTTATCAATTTCCAACCCCAGTCTTCAGGGTTCAGTTCATTGCCTTGCCATGTCTGAACTTGATAGTATACTCGAAACAAATGTTGACTAGCAGATGCCGATGTTGGAGGAAGACAAGATAACTGTACTTGCTTTTTGTTTCGTGTATTTTTTACAAATGTTAAATATCTGTACGTATCTATGCAATCAATTTTTTTTGGAGCTCCATAAACCGCAAGAAGAAACCGAATTCCTTTAGTAATTAGTATTTGAGATGAAGAATTAATTTCTGTAAATACTTTTGCGCAGTCAATCAAATCATTTTTTTCAAATAATTTTAATACTGAATTTTTGCCCCTTCTAAACATTGCTGACGTAGTATCGCATCCGGTTATCGCATGTAAAAATAAAATAAAGTTTTGGCATTTTGGATAAGCTGATAAACTTTTAGAAGAATATATTTCTGTCCATTGCTGCGCCTTCCCAGGTTTTAAAAAGTAAATAATTTTATCAGATGGAGTCCTTGCAGTGAGTAGTACTAATAAATCAACATCTTCACCCACTACAATAGTTGTATTTCTTGCATTAAATTGTTCTATTGCTGTTTCAATTATGAGGACATCGGCGTCATTCGGAGCTTGTTTCACGGCAATATTTTCAGCTGTTAATTTGTTACTCAACATAGAAATAAAACGAGATTTATTATTAATATTTGCAAGAAAATGTTGTTGATTAACTGGAACTGTCATAAATTCGTCAAACATTATGTCGGTACCTGAGGATGTTTTTGTAGCACGACGACGTTGTTCTGCAGCTTTTATGTTCTTTGTTGTGTCACTATAGTCATCAAATACTACCGTAACTGTATGACCATAATGTCTACGTAAATACTGAACATATTTTTCAAAAATTACGTTAAAGGTTTCTTCTCGATCCCACACAACGTGATGTAGTAGATATCCTCCATCAATAACGTAAGCAGCGTTTGTACAATCAACCTCAGCATTGACTGATTGAAAGCAATCGTAAAGAGCCGACAACGGGTAAGGAGCTAAATCATATGCGAAAAATGTTTCAATTTCATCCTCAAGTCTTAGTGACACTCATACGTTGAAATAATAATACTGGGTCTATTGGTACTTCTTCGTCGTGAACTTTCACAGTGCTACTCACAGCTAAAAGAGGAAGTACTTTATCTGTGCTTTTCAATTTTATATGATTGAAAGTTTGACCAGTCATTTTAGACATCGAGGCAATCCCAACTTCACGAGCTTTATGACAATTAATCTTATCGTCACCAACGACTCCTGAAGCAATAGATAAGATTTTGTTAATTTCGGGAAAAGGGTCATGTGATGAAAACCAGTCAAGAAGTATTTTAATATCTTTAGCATCTTTCTTAACTCTCGAATCACTCGCATCTACATGTTGATCTGTCGTGTCCATTCGAACATTAGCAAGAACTTCCAACTCGTCACACACTGTGTTCATTGCATGCATTCCGTAAACCCATTTGCTTATTACACTTTATTTTGTACTTCGTCCTCGAGAAATACCACCATCTGTTTTCATGGATTTCATCATTGATTGTTCGATAATCATATCTGTTGAAGTTCCACAACTGAGTTTATCAGAACGTCGAACAGTGAAAAATCCATCAGTAAACCTTCGATAAACACTAGGATCAATTACCTCCTCTAATTGAAGCATATCCTGCAAGTATAAGTGCGCAGACTTAGCGTAAGGTAAATGCCCCGATGCATGGAAATCCACGACTGACCACAACAGTTTCATCTTCAGTCAAAAGTTTATTACAAATAAAGCAAAATTGTGACATTTTTTTTTAAATATTAATCAGCACTAACTTCAATAGTAGACGCTTGTAATAAATACGTATAGTCACTCTAACTGCTCGTTCAACACTAAAAGAAGCAGGTATACGTGAACGACACCACATGGACAAAAGAATAGGCATATGTTTTTCAAGGCCAGATGTTATTCAAGTAGAGGGGATTCGGTAAGGGACCGGCGGTCATTTTAGAGTAAATTTTCTTAGAATAGTATAATGTATACATAAAAGAGACACGAGTAGGCATGTTTGCTTGCTTGAGTACCTAAATATGTATATACGTGGCATATGTGTGCATACTATGTAGAACATGATTCTTACAAGAGCAATATCTGGGAAATAGTGGGTCTTAGAGAAAAAATCATACGGACCATTTTTATAGAGAATTTTAAGATCTACAACTTTGCTCTGAGGTACTTTTTCGATAAAACTTACCGTTTTCGAGAAAAATCCAAAAAACCTAAAATTTTGACCTTGGGCCCCGAATAAGTCCCTAAGCTCACATGGGACTGATGGGGACTTTTGACACTTTATTCCTTGTGGTAAACCTAAGGTCTCTACGAAGATTTGGCTCTGTCGGAATTTTCTTTATTTCAATTGTCTAAAATGACCGGACTATATTAACTTTCTGAGTTGTATGCATCAAATCTTGTAATCGAATTTTACACCACTTCTCATAGTTAAATCTTATACAAACTTGCTTCTATACAAGATTTTTTTTTGATACATATTAAAATATGCAAATAGCTATTGAGTTGTACTAGAAGTTGCCTATTTGCAATTTAAAGTCAGAATTTTTTTATTATATCAACTTTAGCTTGTGAAAATATGTTCACTTTTAGGTCGAAGTCGCATATAAGAGAATTGCGTAACTTTGAGAATTAAACAAAACATTGGTCCTTCGAACTGGATACTTTCGTTCTAGATTCGTTCTAGACCAGGGGTGGCCAACCTTTTTATGACCGCGTGCCATTTTTGTAAAGTTTCTACATTATGAAATGCTGACGTGCCTGATAACTTTTCTTGTCCGTTACCGTTACCGTAATCAGTTACCGTATTAGCCTGAATATAGCATAATAACGTATTAGTCGGAAGATAATATAATACCGTATTAGCCTGAATATGATGTTTGAAAGTATCAAAGTCCAACCCGATTTACAAAAATAAAGTGTCACAGCGGGATCTCTTTAACAACAGACCAATCTCTATTCGAAGCCAAATTTCAAAGTTTTTTAAGTTTCGATTATTAAGTTTCTTGGAAAGTAATATCATGCTTGGTAGTAGGTAGTACGACCAAGGAGAGAATTCAAAATCGGAAAGTAAATTAAAATAGTGTGTGGTAACCCAAGTCTCTCTAATGGGACCAACTCTATTCTTGATATTTGTTAATGATCTGGCGCAAACAAAAATGTTGCAATTATATTTTGTACGCTGGCGATACCAACATTTTAATCCAGACATACACCAGACACACCAGACATAATCTAACCCAGACATACACGATTTAATTAAAAGTAGCAATTTTAAAATCGGAAACGTTTGGAGGATGATCTTACATCTTTAATGGACTTTAAATACAAGCAAAAATACTGCATGAACGCAGAGGAGTTGCAATCCTTGAATCTCACCCAGGTCCTGGGTTCCTAAAAATATCAGGACTAGAGGAGGCGCTCTAAATGGATAAGTATACCAACGTTTAGAGCACCGTTTCCCAAAGTGTGGGTCGTGTATGGGACAAAATTTGTCTGCGACCCACCCAACACAGGGTAAAAAATTTGCCGGGTAGCGAAAAAAAAAATTAAAAAGACAAAAAAAAAATTAACTTTTTGTTGATAAGAAAAAGGAATTGATTGCTACCAAAAAAATGCACGCTTTAATCAGCAGTCAAAAAAGAACATAATTTTTAAATTTCTAAATTAATAGGTGAAATTGGGTATCCTTATATTGCTGGGATAAAATAATATTTCCCGCTTTCAAAATTGTCGCAAATAATGTATGCGGAATAATATCGATAAACAGAGAATTGACGATTGTGCGAAATATTTAGAAGAACTAGTTCTTAAAGTAAAAAAGCCTTTTTTTTTTCTTTAAATGGGTTTTTTGTCACAAGGTGGGTCGCAAAAAAAATGTATAACCTCGTACCGGGCCGCGATTAAAAAAGTTTGGAAACCGCTGGTTTAGAGGAAGAGGGTGGGATACAATAGATCTATGAATGTCGCAGTACAAGTCGTCCACACCAAATCTGCAATCTACTTCATGATTATAGTTTACTTCTAAGATTTAATCAAAAATCATCAAAAGCTAAAATGTGACTATAATATTGAACTAACATTTCTAACAAGTTCGACATTAAGTACTGCGTGTTATCTGATTCTAAACCTAAGAGAATGTGTAAAAGTGGATATTCTGCAAATATTTTACAACGCCATCGTTCACTAGCTTGTTATATGGTGAGATATTTTGGGGTCTGCAGCTTATATTGATGCGGTATTTAAAATGCAGGAAAAGAAATTACGAGCGATGTACAATGTTTGCCCTCTTCAATCCTGACTGTTTTTGTTCATCATGTAAGAACATTTTAAGGGTATAGCTTGATGTTGTGCTTGATGTAGTAGAAATTTTGTGCTTGATGAACAAAGACTCCTTCTCCCGCGTACCAATAAAAATGTTCAACGTGTCAGCTGTGACACGCGTGCCATTGGTTCGCCACCGCTGTTCTAGACGACTAATCGTTTCCGCAAACGCAAAAGTTATATTTCACACTAACATTGCATCAAGGAAGAAAACAGTGCAGACATCAATGTTAGGTGGGTCTCCAATCATTTCTAATTGTCTTTTTAACAATGATCCAAATTATCATACCTAACTGCTGGACATTTTCAAATTGGGGACGCTCACCGCTATCCCTGAACCTAGCATAAAACATATTCCAGTTCCAAAGCTTTCACGTTGGCAACATATCGAACTACTTAAGCAACACATTGGGTTCGTTGGTCACGTGAATATTTAAGTTAAATCAAGATGCGAACTAGGTCTAAGGTAAGTTCCATCTTATTTCCATCTTTCCATCTTTTCCATCATTGTTCCATCTGTATTTTAAGCAACCCGATATATCACGAAGTTCCACCCAAATTCGGACGATCTATCTGATGTTCCAATAAGAGGTTTCATTTTTATATGTAAAAAAAGCAAAACGACCAAGTGCATGTCGGGCCACGCGCAGGGTAGGGTTCCGTAGTTGCCATTCTTACTCTTATGACTTAAGACTCAAATGTCTAAAACAATTGATAACCAATATCTTAATCAGCTCACATTGATGTTGTCGAGTTTGACGTTCAACAAAATCAATAATATATTGTTTAAATGACGCGGCTGCCGCTCGATTTGTTACATTTTATAAGTTGGTCGACTATTACTCGTAAACTAATAAAGTCTTCATAGCTGTGATACTTTTCCTTTTAACTTCGTTATATTTACTACTTTTGTAATTTTTTTTATGTATCCAGAAACAGCCATTTAGCTGGCAGTGGGGGGTACACTTGACTCTAACACAAATTAGCACTTTAAAGCTTAATATTGCACAAACGGATCTCTCATTCGAAATATTGTTTTCATAAACTTGTAATATTTTTGAAATTCCTATCCAACGACTCCCTACACAATGGGGTAGACGAGGAAAAAAAACGTCCCCACTTCTTTAGAGTAAAGGAAGAATTTTCAAGATTTTATTCCACCACTTTATCGACGTGACTGTAGTGTATTGGCGGATTCAGGGGGGGGGGGGAGGCTAAGGGGCTCAAGCCCCCCCCCCCCCCCCCCCCCCCCCAAACGCATATGAGTTCTTCCGTGGCAAATAAAAGTGAACTAATTGGAAAATATATTTTCATAGTTCTTCTTTTTTTTGCCGCAACAGCTTAACTGGGACCTAGGTCTCCTCCTTTTACGTATACTTGTGTTTGGTGTCTAGGTCTTAGACACAAGCGTAAGAGGACCTTAAGTTTTTTAACGTGGGCGGCGATCCACATTTGAAGGAGGCAAAATTGCTGTGATGACTTTGTCAGAGTCGGTATAAGAGAACGGTGGCTTATTGCAATACGTGTCCTGGGATTCAATCGCTAGCGCCTTACATACACCGTGCCGCGCATAATCTAAACCTAGCTGTCGTGGAGGCATACAGTTTGCCTAGTGTTTGCAATATGATGGCAACAGTAAATAATGTTACCAGTTTTGTACGAGAGTCAGCAAAAAGATTGGAACTTTTCAAACAAGCTATCCTTAAAGAACACCCACAGACGAAAAGAGTCAAGTTGCAAAGCCTTAGGGTTGAAAGGCATGATGCGCTCCTTCAATTCAAAGAGTTCTTTGACCGTATCGTACAGTGTCTTGAAGAAATCGACAGAACTTCACCGTCATTGAAAAGTGCAAGTTTTCTGGCTTCTATTCAACGATTCGATTTTGTCTTATCTTAACGGTAACCGCCGCAGTATTTGAAATCACTGTTTCGTTTTCACAACAACTGCAGGCTTTGATCTTAACTTTAACTTAAGCATTGGATCTTAAACTTTGTTATGAGATGGTAGAAAGTGTAGTAAGAACGAGACGATTCGCTTTTCGAGAGCAGAGCACTCATCGACTCTCTATCTGATCCACCTTCTACCAAGTGCCATCGTAAAAACAGAAAATCTGACCTCGATAGTAGCAGCTGCACGCGTTTACAGTGACGATTTATCTTATCCTCTCTCGTTATCGGGAGAAATAACTCTTTGGAAGGAGCTATGGAGTGGTAGATAACATCTCCCCTAAACAGCAGCTGAAGCGCATCAAGAGACAAATGAGTTTTTTCCAAATATATTTTTTTTTTACAAATTCTCGCTACATTACCAGTAACCACTTGTAGTGTGGAGCGTAGCTTCTCTTCGCTTAAACTAATAAAATCGTACCTTCGTACAATGACCAAAGACAGGTTAACCAGTTTGACTTCCATGTATATTCACCGAGATATCTCTGCTAATCTACAACCTTACGAAGTCATTGAGGAATTTGCGAAAAATGTTATCCGAGGAGACTTATTATGCGTTAAGCAAAATGAAATGTGAAAAAAAAACCCTCGGCGGGGTCAAGCACCCCCCATAATAGTCTCTGAGCTAAACTGCGGACGGACGGACGGACGGACAGACATATCGAAACTATAAGAGTTCCTTGTTGATAACAACGGGACCCTAAAAAACATGTATTTTTAAGTGAAATCATCGAATCTTAGCCAAATGGCCGCCACGACTATGCTTGCAGGAGAATATCCTTTCCATTAAATTTTTCCATCACCTATTCGCACATTTGCGGCTGTACGTCCTCGATAAGTTCACCAATTTCATCTTTGAGGTCTTGGATCGATTTTGAGTCATTAGCATAGACCTTATATTTCACGTAGCCCAAAAAAAGTCTAGAGGTGTTAAATCACAAGATCTCGGTGGCCAATTGTGATCGCAAAAGAGCGACGGTATCGTTACTTGTGTAGCACGTATGTAGCGCCGTCTTCTTGAAAGTAAATGTCGTCCACATCAATATCTTCCAATTCCGGCCATACAAAATCTTTCAATCATCGTTCAATAGCGCAATCCATTCAGCGTTACAGTTGCTCCAACCTCATTTTCAAAAAAGTAAGGTCCAATGACACCGCCAGACCGAAAATCGCACCAAACAGTCACACGTTGAGGATGGAGAGGCTTTTCAACAATAATTATTGGGTTTTGCGAGCTCCAAATACGACAATTCTGCTCGTTAACGTAGTCTCCAAGGTGAAAATGGGCCTCATCACTCAAGATGATTTTTCGATAGAATTACGGATCGGTTTGATGCACTTCAAGAACCCGGTCAGCAAAGACACAACGTTGTTGATAGTAGGTAGGCGTCAGTTCTTCTATTAATTGATCTATAAAAGCTTTCAGACTTAAGTCCTTGTGCAAAATAAGATGTAATGTCGTTTGTTGAATGCCCAATTGCAAAGATTGACGAGAAATGGACAAACCTCGGTTTTCCTCAACACTATTAAACAACTGAGAATATGTAGCCATTCTCAGTTGTTCTTGAGCGAGTGCAGCTTGACGTGCAGCGAGTTGGGTTCTTCACATCACTAACTTCTCCCAACAGCTCAAACTTTTCTTCCAGTTTCACAATTGCTTGCCGAGAAGGTGCTTCACACAAAAATGCTATAGTTTTGCGTATATCGTTGAAGTAGCTGATACAGTTAGTACAGGTTAACTCATGTTAATTATTAAAATGTCGGGCTATTGGAAATGAAACCTCTTATTGGAAGACCACATATTATGTGTTATATTTAGTCAGTGGATTATTAGTATTAACTGAGGTAATCAAGCACATCAGAGTAAGAAAGAGGTAAATATGCTATATTATACTCCAAGCATTTTACTTTTCTTTCATTTTCAAGCATATTGATTGCTTCTTATTAACAGTACTGCAAAATGATCCTTTTCAAGAAGAAGATTGAAAAGGAAATAGAAGATTACGGTGCAAGTTAAAAAATAAATCATTTTGAAACATCGAGGTTTGCGAGTAGTATTAAAGTCTTCGTCGCCGGTTTGTACAATGTTAAAGTTATAGGGGGCTGAATGCAACAAAAGGAGTCACGAAAGTGACAAAAGGAGTATCAAACCAACGGCCGCGTTTACTAAAATGTAGAAAAGTTGCTTTTGGTGTGGATAAATCAGAAGCAACTAACCGGTGATACAGTAACCGAGAACTTAGTGTGGTAGAAAGCTACGGTTTTGTAAGCCGATCTGTTAAGTAAACTACTAGTGGGTTAACAGAAACTGAAGAAGACTTCAAGGCGAGTAGGGATTGTTGGACGAATTTTGCATAAGAATGAATTTTGAATAGTTTTTGAGATAGGGAGAGGCTGCGAGTACGGATGCTAACAAGAATACAGCTTTTTGGTCGTGTTCCAGGAGCTCATGGTTTCCTGTGTACAGCCGCAAATTTATAATTGCAATGAAACAGGACTTTACAGTATCTTCCACTAGGTTTCCAGATTTTCCAGAAAATCTCGTAATCGGAGATTCTGCTGTATTGTAAAACGTAAATATTCACGCTTTGATCCGTAAATTTGTACATGTATTTATTTGTCATTAAAAAATATTTTGATGTAAAAGGAAAAGCGGAGAGCTATGAATAAGAAAAAAATTATTTACAAATTATAATGATGTATTTAATCAGGACTGAAAACCAACATTTCTACATTAAATAAATTACGTAATTTACAACTAATGATCATAGACACATATTTACTTATTATTACAAATCTATACTAATTTATAGTTCTAATTAATCTGCAAAAAGTAAATTTTTACTGTTGATGGTGGTCTGAAAGCTTCAAACATTTCGTGCACCTGAACCAATTTATAAACTCATAGGATCCTACATTAAAACTCAAGACAAGTTGGATAGTTTGGCTTATTAATGACTTGCTTGAGTAATTTAAAGAATAAAAATTGTAGCCAATAAATTGTTAGACAGAAAGTCTAGAAAACGTATTTTATTATAGTTAAATAAAGGTATGGGTTCATTGAGGCTCTAATGGTTTGGAATAACTTTGTAGCCATGTAGAATAATATAGAATCAAAATTTATTTCTCCGAATTAAACGTTTATATTTCAATAAATTGAGTTGGCCAATAAGCCCGTGTGGTTTTTTTTGAATAAATAAGCTATAACTTTAATAATTGTATTCAACAATTTATTCACTATTTTGATCCATCACTATTTGTCAACTTTTTTTGTAACGAGTTCGACGAAATAATTCTTCAAGAGAACGAAACAAAGTTTGCTGCTGCAAAGATTAATGAATAAGGTTATTCTCCTTACGACGGTAACACATCCCATTCCAACTGCCAGAATATTCGAGTTGAATTATGTATGCTGTCTGGCGATGTCAATATGAAACTTTTTGGTGATTCTCTAATTCTAAAAGTTTATACAGTCCTTAAGCAGGCTTTTCCAATCTTACCGAATCAATAACAATCAATTGATGCAGTTCTGCTTAAGAAGTGGTTGGGAAGTCCTCCCCGCTTGCTCATAGACTAGACATGGTCAACTGTTTTTGACCCCCGGACCGGATTGGAAAAGTAAATATTTATACAGGCCGGACGAAATATTAAAATTGAAAAATGTTGAGCAAATCACTTATTTCTTTAAGTAAACAAAAGTTTATTATGAAATTTGTTTATGAATAATTGTAATCAAATCCATACAACAATTAACATAATTACTAATGCTACGTGTACAGGTGGTTTGCATCGCTTATTATTTTTCTATTATATCATTTTAGTAAATTATTCAATCTTGATTTTGTTGTATTTTTATTTAGATTTAGAAGAAAAGGTTTGTTCACAAATATGAGTTGAGCTAAAGATTACTAAATACCTCTTAAAAAGGCCCATAATCCAGGGCCTTTGGATTTTGAACTTTTTGAAACAAATCAAATGAACAAAATCAAAAAATCGTTCAAAAAGTTCAAAATCCAAAGGCCCTGGATTATGGGCCTTTGGATTTTGAACTTTTTGAACGATTTTTTGATTTTGTTCATTTATACTTTCAACTTTTGGCTTTTGAGCTTATCGATTTTGGACTTTTATATTTTAAACTTTTGCACCTTTGGATTTTGGCCTTTTTGACTTTTGGATTTTGGACTGTTAGTATTTTGTGCTTTTATATTTTGAATGTCAATATGCCCAAAATCTAAAATCGAGTTGATTCATCGAAGCACCTTGTGATATACGACATTTTTTGGACACATTTTTAACTTTTATTGATCGTCATGGCAAATGCAAGCTAATTGGAAATTGAATCCGTTTAAACTCTGAGAAGTGGTTGAGAACTTCTTCGCCTTTGAAGTTACCTTTAAGTATCGTCGCGTGAATCACTTTGCTCATGGTTGGTTTAGATTCTTTGTTGTTATTTAGTTGGTTCTTTGGTTGGTTCAGATTTCGAAGCATGATGACTACCGAGCCAACCTTCAGTTGTAAATTGTCCGGTGGCAAGCCAGGCAGAAAAGTTTAAAAATTCTGTGGGATAGTTCGTTGCCTCGTCTTCATTTGTAACAGTGTCGATAGATTTTAAAGAATGCGAACGAATCCAACGATTTGATTTTGAATTTTGATGTTTAAGTGATTTACATATATTTTCTTTGTCGCTAGAATCGCTCGTTCACTCAGCCAATAGTAATTTTTCTGATTAACAATGATGTTCGGGAACTTTTTGTTGATGGTCTCGTCCTTAGTTGAGACGAAATTGCAAACATTATGCGGAACGAAATCAATCCATTCGTTTCGTCGACGGGAAGACGGTCATTACCAACTGACAACAATTGCAACAACTCGCATGTTTGTCGTCAATCAGCGGTGGATCTTGTAATTACTGATAGCGTTTGCCGGAAATCGCCAGCTAGCAGAATCATTGCGCCTCCAATACATCTTAAGTCATTGCGCAGATCTTTCGTGGTTCAATTTAGTGCTTCCAATGAACGTTGCTGCGCCATTGTGCATTCATGCCCCTATGATAATTATATTTGCTATAATACTTTATTAATATTTTGGTCATTGCCCATTGTTTCGCAATGTTGCGAATGCGGGTGTTTCAGTCGTTTGAAGGTTTAACGGTACTTTAAATGCTGAATGAGCCATTCTGCATCCTTCTAGCAACGGCCGCTATACCAGAAGCAGCAACTGCTACGGCAATTTCGGATCTTGCACGAACAGTGGCTAAAACCAATGACATGAGGAATGTCTTCCCAATTCCACCGGACGCATCGAGGAAAAATAAGCCACCATTTCCATCATCAATTGTCTTCATTAACTTATCGTACACATCATTCTGTTTTGGGTTCAACAGTGGTGCATTCATTCAAACTGATACGTTCAATGCATCTGGGTCGTATTCACGTTCATGTTCCAATTCTCGATTGAAAGCGTCGTTCATAGCACGATTTGGCGTTGCGTTCCTAACCTTACTAAGAGACTGCCGCAGTAACACATGTATTCTATCAAAAGCAAAGTCTGGTTATGTATTTCCTCATTCACCTCGAGATCGGGGCTCCCAGAGTGACACGAATTCGATGTAAAATGTCTTCTGACATCTCATCCTTGTACTTGTTCCACAGTTCAATTTGATTCAAGCGGATACATGTCGAAATAATGATAGCAAATAATGTTCGTATCTGATTTGGAGATGCAGAACGATCTGATTTAGCTATAATAGTCACTATAATGGCAGGTGTGGATACAAAAGCAACAAATCATAAAAATCGGTCCAGCCGTTGTTGAGTTTTTAAAGGTCAAAATTCAAACCCGACTATGTTTTACATATTAAGATAATTAATTCGAATACTTATTAGAAGTTAAATGCTAATATTGAAAAATCGTTGGCCACATAAATTCATTACGCGGGCTGCGTACCGTATATTGGTCAGATTATCCAAGAAGATCAATTTTTCATCCCCTACTATCAAACATTTAAAAAACGAAACCTTTCAAACGTGAATCACATGTGGCGATGTGTTTAAGCAAAATTTCTTCACAGCGCTGTTTCAACGAATCTGTTCAAAAAAACCAAAGTTCATTAAAATTAGGATCGGTAAAAACTGTTATTCCTAAAGACAGTTTTTATGAAAAGCTTCCTATGTATTGAGGTTTAAAACTCTCCATTATGAATAAGCTAAAATTTATGCAAATTAAACGACAATGTGTTTGCTTTTACAATGAAGAAATGGTTTCAAAATGGAGATGAAGCAAAATGTTTCTTACATAAAAAAACATCCAGTATAAAGCATTTGAACATAATAAAATCTCTAAAAAAAATGAATATTTCAAGTGTACGTTTTGGTGATATATTAATCCTCATTCCACACTTTTGAATTACATTTTTACGATCGATATAAAAATATGCTATTGACTAAAATATTACCGCAAAATTTATGCTTTCAGCAATCATGTTTTACACCCAACATTATTTATGCGGAATCTAGAGCGCATTGGGAAAGAATATTTCTTGTTTATTGCCTCGTCCGTTTTTTTCCTCTTCTTCGGCCCTTCTATAATCGCACTATATAATATTTACGCGACACGTTCCCAACGCAAAGGATATTTCAATAACACAAAATGGAACAACCTTTTTCCACTGCAAAAATAAATAACTATTATAGTAAATATCCATCTATTTTGACAGCTTACGGTGTACATCCGAAGTGAAAATGGAGATAAAAATAAAATAATCCAATGATAAAATAAGTTAAAATTACTTCTACATTCTAGACCAGTGACTCTCAACCACTGAACTGTGACATTTTTGTGTGTCGCCAAATTCTTGTAGTGATCCGACAAAGTACAGAAGTTCGAATAATAAAATAGGCCTGACAGAAAGGTAAAAGCAAGAATTATTAAGCACAAAACAATTAACAGAAGTGATTAGGATGGTTGCGACAATTACTACATGGTAATTCATACTTACATTGCATTGAAAAATGTACTATGTTTTACCACACATATAACATTATTATTAATTATACCATTGGTACTTATACCATACCACACTTATAAGTGTGGTAATAAGTATGGTAATAACATATTGAATTTTTCAATTCATTGTAATTAACAGAAGTGTGCTATTAATGAAAACAGGGAGGAGTTTAAATGTAAAATAACAGCACCGACAACTTGGAATGATGCATACAACCTAGTTAAAACTTCGGAAGAGATTGAACAGCTCAATTTCCGAAAAAAGCATGTGTGATGGAATGAAAAGTGTGAACACGAAATAATAGAGAGGCTCGTAAAATGGAAAACATGGAGTTCTAACAAAACTCACGAATTTCGTCGAAAAGGTCGATAGAGCACAATTTGAACTTCAGTTATTAGATTTGAAATCAAAAGATGTTTGGTCTTGAACAAACAGAACTTGAAAACTGGAACGAAAAAAATTAAAAGTTGGCAGTATCATAAATGGAGAGAACTTTTAAACTGTCAAAATGAAAGTCAAATTATATTTGAACCATAAAATAGTCTTCTTGCAAGCTACAACTAACTTAAGCTGGTGGCATCTAAGAGAAAGGTTAAAGAAGGAAAGACAACCAAACATTAAGGAAATGTAGGCGGAGATGTGAATCATCAGATTTTAGAAACGGAAAACTATTTCCGGAAGAACAACACACAACTGTTTTACAAAGCATTCAAAAGACACGTAAAGTGGTACACAGCACCCAGTCTTTACTTTAAGCGCTCCAGTGGTACACTGGCTGTCAGTAAGAGGGAAAATTGTGAAATACTAGCGGAATACTTTCATCAGCTATTAAATTGTTGTAAACCAACAGGGAAACTACCCCACACTAATACAACACAACATTCAAACTCGCCGGACGAAGAAGAAATTAGGAAAGCTATCCGCGAGCTCAAAAACAATAAAGCATCTGGAGAAGATGGCGTTATAGGATAACTATCGAAGCTTGTGAGCGAAGAATTTATTTCACAAACAACCGAACTATTTCAAAAGGTTTGTATGGACGAAGTTATCTCGGACGAGTGGCGTATGACTCTAATTCACCCAAGAAAGTTGAAAGAGCAGGTCAGTAACTACAGGAGAATTTTCCTTCTGTCACTTATAAAATATGTACCAAGTTACTGCTAAGTAGATTTTAGCCACAAATCGATTCCAAACTCGGCGAATACCAAGGGGGTTTTGGGAGAAACAGATCATGTATAGAGCAAATTCTGAGCTTGAAAATGGTATTGAAATACTACAACTCCAGAAAGAAGGGCGTGTTTGTTTCATTTATCGACTCTCAGTAGGCATACGACTCAGTACACCGAGAAACTGTTTTTAACACTACAAGCATACCAAGTAGTATCTAGTATATATATATATATATATATATATATATATATATATATATATATATATATATATATATATATATATATGTATATATATATATATATATATACATATATATATATATATATATATATATATATATATATATATATATATACCAGTACCTCCAGTCACCACAGTTGAAGAGAGCTGGACTCGATTGAAGGATGCTACTCGTTCACGAAGCTGCACGTTCAGTGCTCAGATCAACGAAACCAGGTCGACAAAGAATATATTAAAGCCGTTAAAGAGGCAGTACGCATGAAGAAACAACTGTACCATGAGTTCCTTGAAGATAATACACCATCTCGTTGGAATGCCTATAAAGCTGCCCGTAGTGAGGCGAAGAAGGTAGCTGCTGCAACAAAAACAGATCGGTACGATAACCTCTACGCAAAACTTGACACCCGTGAAGGCGAACGTGACATTTACTTTCTGGTCAAATCAAGGCACCGCAAAACGAAAGACATCCAACGCTTTTATGACATCAATGACGAAACAGATGAACTGCTGGTCGACTTGGAGAAGGCGAGAGAACGCTGGCGAAGCTACTTCGAGAAAATGTCGACCGATGAATTTCCCCATTAACCATTCCATCCACCTCTCATGTTGAAGGACCAATAAAGGAAATCGAGATCGCCGAAGTTGAGACTGTTCAGTAGGAGATGAAACTGGGAAAAGCCACCGGCCTGATGATAGTCCAGCAGAGTTTTGGCGCTCTCAACAATGGAATGCAGCAAAATGGTTAACGCAGTTCTTCAACTAGATCATCAAAGAAGGTCGGATACCAACCTATTGGCAGCGGGGCAACACTGCCCCAATCTTCAAGAAGAAAGTAAGCCCTGCTGAGTGTTCAAACTATCGTCCAATCAGACTTCTGAGTCACGCGATGAAGATCTTCGAACGCATTCTCGAAAAAAGGATTCGCAAGATAGCAAAACTCACAAAGAACCAAGCTGGGTATGTGAAAAACTGCGGTTCAACGGATGCAATCTACGCAGCAAGGTTGCTGGTCGAGAAGCATCGTGAGAGAATAAGCCACTGCATCTCGCTTTTCTAGACCTGGAGAAGGCCTTCGATCGGGCGCCTCATGATGTAATCTGGTTGGCGCTCCGAGAGCACGGAATTGCAGAATATCTTGTTAATTGGGTGCAGCTTCTCTAAAAAGAACCGACGAGTTATGTTTAAGCTGCTGTAGGAGCAACCAATAATATCAACATCATGGTAGGGGTTCACCAGGGCTCTGCTTTGTCGCCTCGGCTGTTCATTCTTATAATGGATACTGTCATATCAGACCTGCAAATTATAAACCCTTGGACGCTTCTGTATGCTGATGATGTCATATTAGCTGCAAACACAAACTTGAACTCCAGCACCAAACACAAATGTGGAGTGACCGATTATCTGAATATGGCCCGCGACTCAATTAAAGGAAGACGGAGTATATTACTTTATATACCCAAGAAGTTGGGACCATCAGCGTTGATGGATCTTTTCCATCAATCTTCGCGTAATAAAATTCAAATATCTTTCGTATCATATGAATCATTGACGAGGTCAACGCAAGTACGCAGGCATCTTGGTTGAAATAGCGCGCGACGACAGGTGTCACCCGCGACCGCCGGATGAAAGACCATCTTAAATCCAAGATCTACCGCACTGTTATCCGTCCAGTCGCACTCTATGGTACCGAGTGTTGGCCCACTACAAAAGAGGTGGAACGTCGGCTAAGCGTCATGGAGACAAGGATGCAAGGATCACTAGAATGGATCATGTTACCAATGTTGATATACGGAAACGTTTCGGAGTGGCGCCGATCCATCAGAAAATGCGGGAAGGCCGTTTACGCTGGCTTGGATGTGCTGCGTGCAGAAGAAGACACAATAGCTAAGTCAGCATATACCCTGGAAGTCACCGGAAAGAGGTCCAAGGAACGACCAAGGCAGAGGTCGGTTGATACGATCCGTAATGACCTGAAGACTGCACAGCTACACCCAGATACGGCTCAAGACCGAAAGAAATGGAGACAACGAATCCTCACAGCGGACCCTGCCACCAGCTGGGACAAACGTTAAGAAGAAGAAGAAGCATACTAAGTAGACCAAAATACCATTAACTTAATTAAGCTAACGTTAAGCAACATTGTATCAAAAGTCAAATTCTCAGAAGAAGTTAGCGAACCATTCCAGATAAAGACGGGTCTAAGAGAAGGAGATGGCCTGTTACTAATTCTATTTAACGTGGTCTTAGATAAGGTGATGAAAACATTATGGGAGCATAATAATTCATGTGCAAAAACAGAATAGGAAAGAACAAATCTGAAAATCCATTGCCTATCGTTTGCGGACGATATGGCCTTCCTTGCGAAATCAGAGAAAGTGGCTAGTGATCAGATCAACCAGTTAAAAGAAACAGTGGAAAAAGCAGGCCTTCAGATCTCCTTTGCCACAAACAGAAATTATGATCAATGTAAAGAGCTATAGAAAACAGTACGGCAAGGTTTAAGTGACAAGTTTAAATATCTTGAAGAAATAATCAACCCGAGAGGAACAGATAAACAAACAATACGTTACAAATTTCAACAACTTCGTTTCCTCACCAGAAACATATAATAAGCAAAATCTGTCAATCAATGCAAAACTAAGACACTATAGCGCTGTTTTGAGATCGGTACATCTATATGGTACAGACACTATTAGTCTCAGTAGTGTGGAGAAAAGATTACTTCGAATAACCACGAATAGGTTAGAAACACGGGTTTTTCGCGATTTTCAGCAAAACAGTAAGTTTTATCATAAAATTAGACCAGATAAAAATTATAGATCAGATGATTATCTATAAAAAATGTGTAAATACTTTTTTCCTAAGAGCCACCGTTTTTAAGATATAACGGTTCAAAAAATTGAAAGAGTTGTAATCGTCATAATATGCACACGTTTCCACGCCACCTATGCGACAGTGTACTTAGCGCGTTTTTTTAATGTGGTTTCCAGGTAGGCCTATTCCACTGATCTGTTGTGATTCTGTTTAATTTGAAACTATTAAATAATTAAAGATATTGGCAAGGGTTGAAAATGATAAAAGGGGTGTAAATTAAAAAAAATAATAGGGAAATTTATCCATCGGAATCATCATTATCTGAAATTTCTGCTTCCTCTTCTCCTTGTTCTTCTTCTCCTTGTTTCCTGGAAGTTTCTCCAGGCTTCTTCATCCTGGATGCAAGTAAATTGCCCCAATAATGATACATCGCATGTCTCTTCGTTAGCATCAAATGAATCTTCAATTGTTGGTGATTCAACATTGGAGCATGACCGGCCTTGACAATTTGTACATACTACAGAACAAAACAGTCCAACTTTCTTGCAACCACATTTAGCACTACATCCCTTTCTACAGTTGCAAAAAATTGTGTTTGTGGGAGTAAAGCTTGAACTGGCTATAATGAATTGTCGACCAACTTCCAACCCCAGTCTTTTGGGTCTAGCTGATAACCAAGTCACACTTGAACTTGGTAATATACCCGAAAAAGATGTTGATGAGCAGCCGCTGATGTTGGAGGAAGACAAGCTAACTACACTTGTTTTTTATGTCGAGTATTTTTAACGAAACATACATATCGCAACTTTTTTGCTTGTATTACTGCTTCAGTGATGTATATACGTTGTGTACTTATACATACTATGACGACTACAACTCTGATTACAACTTTTTGTATCGTTATATCTCAAGAACGGTGGCTCTTAGAAAATAAAGTATTTTTACAATTTGTATAGATAATTATCTAATCAATTTTTATATGGGCTAATTTTATGATAAAACTTACCGTTTTGCTGAAAATCGCGAAAAACCCGTATAATGACCTTTGACACCGAGTAATTTTTTTCCAGCTGCCGGATTGATGAGGACTTTTCACATTTCATATATAATAGTGTTTTGGACAATCCTATCAATTTTCAGCCAAGTGTGAATTTTTGTAACCTCATCCCTATTTTTTGGTCTAATTTGACCGGACTAAGGAGAGTATAAGCTAAGAGCAAATAGGCAAATATATAAAATGATAGAACATCTAGAAATCACAATCATGAAACGTAGTCTTCAGTTCTATGTCCACATGGTACAAATGACTCCTGATAGATTAATTGTATGTGTATAGGCGTGTATAACTTACGCCAACCAATTCGGCTTCAGAAGCGGAAAATCTACACTGGACACGATCAGAAAATTTCTGGAAAAGGTCAACGAAATCAAACAGAAGGCAACCAAGAACAGAGTGTGTGCACTCGTAACACTGGACATCAAAAACTGCTTTATCTCGACACCCTGGAAAGGCATATGCAAATTTATGGACATTGATGCACTGACAACGCAAAATATCAGCGAATAACTCCTAACCATAATTCAATCCTATTTAACAGAGAGATACAGGACGGAAGCGGGAACAAAAATTAAGACATCCGGCGGGGTAAAACAAGGATCGGCACTTGGACCAACACTGTGGAACGTTTTCTACGATAAAATCTTGAGACTAAAAATGGAAAGCGGTGTGACCACAGTAGCATACGCGGACGATATTGCACTAGTCGCGTCCGCAATGAGCTGCGAGGATTTAAAAGAGAAAGCAGAACACGCCTTAATCACAATTACAGAACAACTCGACGAAATGGGCATCAAATTAGCAGCCGAAAAAACATAAATGGTCCTACTCGCAAGCCGCAGAAACCCACCAAACTGGAGATAAAAATAAACGGGGAGCAATAAAATCCAGAAACTCGTTAATATATCTGGGCGTCTACCTAGGCAAGGATATATGAATGACCGAACATATATAGAACACCTGCACGAAAACGACAAACAACCTCAACTTTCTCGCAAGGATAATGCCAAATGTTGATGGCCCCACAACAAATAAAGAAGAATGTTGGCATCCGTAGTTTTCACATCATCATCTTCTATGGAGCTCTAGTGTGCAAGAGCGCGCTAAACTATAAACACCTTGTTGCTAAACTAGAAAAAGTAAACAGAGGAATGGTCATAAGAATAACTGCACCATACAGAACTGTCTCTACAGAGGCCGTGCTGGCTATAGTTGGCTGGCTGCGTTACCAGCTGCACGAGAAAGCAACGGCCAACCGAAGGGAATCGAGGGAGAACATGATATCATCATGGCAGAACCTGTGGGAAAAGTACGACGGCTGGACCAAAACGTTCATAAAAAAATGTCAGAGCATGGTGCGAGAAACCCTGGGACTACATAACCCAAGCCATGACATGACACGGCGATTTTGGCACATACCTATTCAGAATAGGAAAAAGGAAAAATACCGCGTGCTAGTACTGCTCCGAAGGAAGGGATGGTCCTGAACACACTCTGTTCCACTGCCCCAGATGGGACGCAGAAAGACAACGCATAAGAGACACTATGGAGATAAGAGACACTCCGCTTGTCAAGACGGCATCGTCTTGACAATCGGAAACATCGCGGAAGTGCTAGACACAAGCAAGGAGGGTGGACAATGAAATTGTCCCAAAAAGCGAGAGAAGAAATAGAGATGATAAGCTGAGATAATTGATTAAAAACACAAATAATTCATCTCTGTTGAAATAACAAAGGGCGGCACTTAGCCGTCCGGACTGCACATCCTGAAGGAATGCGCTAGCGATACCGGGGTGGCACACCCTAGAGCCACGTCTAGGAGGGGGTTTAGTGAGTGAGAGCCTCTCACGCAGGCTGGTAGAGCTTCCCCAAACTACAATACCAAAAAAAAGATTAGATAAACAAATATTTGATAAAATTAATAAATATCGTACTCATCTACATGAAGCAGATCCAAGAAGACCTACAAACATTCAAATTGACAGAGGAAGACCAAGAAAAGTACAGCTGGATTATATATGAATTTAAACGTCCTAGGGGTATAAAGCAAAACCCCAACCAAGGGGAATGGAGTGCAGAAAGAAGAAGGAATCAGTTCGAAAGATCGAAGAACTCTTGGCGAGGAAGACAAAAGCAAAAGATCTTATGAGATGATTGCGTGGTCCAAGATGATCTCTTCACGAAAAAAGATGCTGTTGAAGAAGATGATAAAAAACATTGTATATACAATGTTTATTTGCTTATGGAGTACCTTCTTCTTCTTCTTCTTTCGAATAGGCCTAATTTGGACCACGCTTGTTCAACTGTTGGGCTTTGAACTTTGCCCAGTATTGTCGCATCTTCTGCCGGTTTAACTCTATTCTTTCTTCTGTCCAGGGGGTACCTTTCCTTCGAGTTTTTTCTGAAATCCACGGACTTCTTTCAGGGTGCGTCTCACAGACTGTCTCTTTTTGAGATCTGTTATTCCCAGTTTTTTAATATCCTTCTCGGTCTCTGTCAACCAAGTGGTACGAAGCTTCTTGTTTTGCCAGAAGGTGAACAGACTGTTGGTTAGTCGGTTTGGAGGCAATCTTGGAATGTAGCCATAGTAAGCTACCCTTCTTTTCCTTGCACAATCAGAGAGCATTTCAATATGATCGTAGAGCCCAGAGTTATGCCGCCTTCGGAATTCCCCATCTTCCTTTACCGGGCCTAGGATCTTCCTGAGGATTCTCCTCTCTGTGATTTCCAATTTCTCTATTAGACCCCTTCGGTTCAAGGAAAGACACTCCATGGCATACAGGGCTTCTGGTCGTAAGACTGATGTGTAGTGCTTAAGTTTCAGGTTGCGTGACAGGCATTTCTTATTGTAAGTGTTCTTAGTCAGCCGATAGGCTAGTTCTAACTTGCTGACTCTCTTGGACTATGATGCTCTTTCTGATAAGTTGGGTTCAATCCATTCACCGAGATACTTAAATTTCTCAGTCCTCTTGATGTTTCCCTATTCTAGTAACATCTCTCTGTTTGCTTCTCTGATGTTGGTGAAGAATTCTGTTTTCTCCAGCGACACTTGAAGACCCACTTTGGCAGCCTGTTTTCTGAGGCAGTTTACCTGCATTGTTGCCATCTCAAGAGAATCAGCAAGCAGTGCCATGTCATCTGCAAAGGCAAGGCAATCTACAACCAGTCCATCGTTCTTACGTCCCAGGTAGATACCACTCTGGGCACCCAAATTTTTCAGTTCCTTGCGCCATTCTCTCATAATCTTTTCAAGCACACAGTTGAAGAGAATTGGGGAAAGTCCATCTCCTTGTCTCACTCCAGTTTTTATTTCGAAGTTTTCTGAAATCTCGCCTCCAAATTTAACCCTGGAATGGGTGTTAGTCAAAGTTTCTAGGAGGAGTCTGCGGGTTCTGTTGTCTAGTGCTAGTTCCTGGAGTACTTTGTTAAGCGTTTCTCTATCAATGGAATCGTAGGCCTTCTTAAAATCAACAAAGGTGACGACCACCTTGCGGTTTCTCATCTTGGAGTTAGCAAGTACAGTTTTAAGATTGAGGATCTGTTCAACACAGGATCGGGTCTTCCTGAAGCCCCCCTGGTATTCTCCCAGTTGACTATCCAACTGATTTTCTGCCCTTGTTTGTAACGCCTTCGAGAGAATCTTGTATGTTACCGGGACGAGAGAAATTCCACGGTAGTTGTTTAGATCAGTAAAATCTTCCTTTTTGTGAAGCGGATGGATCAAAGCAGATCCATCCATGTCCTGGATGATCTCGGTTAGCTTGCGCACGGCATTGTATCCAGCATCTTTCCACAGTTCAGCAACGATAGAGTCCTCTCCAGCTGCCTTATTATTCTTAAGAAGTTGATCAGAAGAATGATTTGGCCAACTTCTTCTAATGAAAGGGGAAGTGAGTCCGGGTTTGGTGTGGTTTGTTTATAGTCGAAATCTTCGCTGGGTGGGTCACAGTTGAGCAAATTTTTAAAGTACTCAAATAAAAGGTGGCAGTTGTCCTTGTCGTTATAAGCCAGTTTGCCTTGTGTGTCTCTGAAGTGGAGGCTCGGTGAAGCGTATTTTCTGAGCGCCTGCTAAAAGGTTCCAAAGAAATCTCTGGAATTATTCTTAGCAAAGCTCTCTTCGATTTGGGTTAGTTGGTTTTGTGTGAAGGTTCGTTTGGTTCCTCGAATTATCTTGGCTGTAACCTTTCTTTGTTCCAAAAATTTATGCCAAATTTCCTTGGTCTTTTTAGAATTCCACTCCACCCAGTCTATCTGTCTTTGGGCTATGCAATGTCACAGTCTTCAGTCCACCACGAATGCTTCCTTCTTCTAGCGAGAGGGGCGAGTTCATTGGTCGCCTTGACAAGGGTCTCTTTCAGTTGGTCCCAGTTGTTTAGGTCTGTGTTGTTTAGTCTCTGACTTAGTTTATGAAGTACCTATTATATTACTACAATTCTGGATTAAACCCAATGAAAACTATTTACTAGTTCTGTTCCCCATTTACTTGCTTGATGTGTGGATTTCAGAATTTATATATTTCCATGCAGTATTGTATTTTTAAACATAAATAAAACGTATTGAAAAGTATTGGTTCGTCTTTTTTAATAATTTTTTGAGAAAATAATTTTTATTTTAAAGAAACCTTCTGGAATGGATAAATGGTTAAAAAGAAGAAAGCTTAACATTGATAATAATTACGATGTTGCGATTAAGCTGAAGAGCCCAAGCCAAGGCTACAAGTAAAGATGTTTTCTCCTCCAAAAAATATGTTGTTCATCGGAAATATAATGATGATTTCTTAAAATTTGATAATCCTCTAGTAGTTTCCAAGTGTTTTGGTATGTTGCTGTAAATTATCAAATAGTGCTATGGTTCCAAGCAAGCTCCAACGTCACTTGCTGACTAACCATTCTTCGCTTACATCAAAAGACTACTAACGCTTTTGAGCATAATTTTGTGTGTCTGAAAAAGCTAGATAGCTTGTTATGAAATAGTCGAATTAATTGCAGTTAAATTAAATCCTTAATTTAAAAAACACGCTTGTCGCAAAATTGTAAAAATAATGATTGATGCATCGCAGAATTAAAGACTTGTCGCGATATATTGAAAATACTGCAAACACTCGTTTGTGAAAGCAAATTCAAACTTTGCTATACAAATAGACGAAACAACAGACATTACTGGAACAATTAATTGCATTCATTCACGAAAATGATATATTGAAACAATTTTATTGCTGTCGTCAATTATCTAATTGTACAACTGGAAAACATATTCGCGATGTAATTAACTCGTATTTACAAGATTATTAAATTTTCGTGGAATTTATGTATTGGCATTTGCACAGTTGGTGCTCCAGATATGACTGGATCTATAAAAGGATTTGTGGCACATGTGAGAGAACTGAAAGCTGACATATTAGTTACTTATTTTTTGCATCGGGAAGCACTTATTACCAAATATCTGCCGTCAGAATTGAAAATAGTGCTAGAACAATGTATTAAAATAATTATTATATAAAATCAAGAACACTCAAAAGTCGTTTATGTAGTAAATTATGTCAAGCTATGCAAGCTAAATACGAATCATTGATATTGTACAAATGTACACTATAAATAGATGAATTGTTTTAAATAAGGTGAATAACCTTATATATTATTGAAATAAGGTGGTTGTCGAAAGGAAAAGTTTTATTTTATTTCACGTTATTACAAAGACAAGCTAGCTTAAGCAAGCAAGCAAGCTAGTGTGCCAAGCTAGCTTACTTATATAATTTTTTTTTTTAATTACCTAAATTCCGGCATGCAAGGACAGAAAGAAAATATACTATACCCAAAGGATAAAGTGGTGAGATTCATTAAAACAAAAACCTTTACGGAAGAACAAGGCAGCAGAAGGAAAATTTGAAAAGTTTGAGGCAGTTCCAAAAGACTCATAAAACTATTCCTAAGCTTGTTGACCATTTGACAACACTGATGTCAGAATTATTAATTACTTCCCAGATTTAGATATAAAAAAATATTGTTTTCGTAATTCATTTGTGATAACGGATACGTCTGTATATTAATTAACTTTGATTGAAGATGGATAACTAAGTTCACTTTGTTATAATCGAGATTTAATTTCAAAATATTAGGATGAGTCAATTAATTAATTTTGGATTAACATTACATGCGATTATCCCATAATAGTGTTAAAAGCTTTAAACATATTACAAGAAAACCATTCTTATGACCAAATATAAACGAAATTATCAAAAATCATCGAGCTCAAATTTCGCAATAAAACCTTTACGGCAATGTTTTCTTATAATTAATTTATAATCAATCACTCAATATACATTACGTTGTTCGTCCGTTTTTATGAGTCTACTTTAAACAGTAATATCTCAGTGAATACTTATTCAATTTAATCGAAATAAGCGTCATTTGAATGAGTGCACTTTTGCCAACGAAACACAAGTCGATTAATTCCGTCGGCGTAAAAATTGGTTGCTCGGGATTCGATGAAGCGGATGAAGGCGATTTTTGGCTGGTCCTGATTGGCGAAGGTTCTACCGGTGAGAATATGGTAGTCGGTTGGCGAGTGGTCTGGGAATGAGGCTTCAAAGCTCAATTTATTTAATATTCGGACGGTGATTTGTGAAACATGCGGGCAGGCGTTGTCGTGGAGCAGGATCGGAACTCTTCTGTTGACCAGTCCCGGCTGCCACTGACGCAATTTTCGTTACATTTCGTCGATTTCCTCACAATGGGACTCTGCTGTAATGGCTTGGCTCGGTTGCAGAAAGGTATTGTAGATTGTAGATTATAAATAAGGTGGTGACGACCTGGTTGTACTGCGACCTTTATAAATCTATTATACCCCACTCTCCTCCTCCAAGCGTTGGTATACTTACCTTCCTTCCATTCCTTTAGGAATTTCAGGATCTGGGTGGGATTCAAGGCCTGCAGCTCCTCTGTGTTCAAACAGTTGGCTCCGAGGTACATCTGTCTCTTGCGGAGTAATGCTCCTCAGTGTTTGAGCAGATGTATGGGGGTTTCCTTTGCTGAGACACAGAATCTGCATCCGGCATCCACCTCTAGGCCTAGGGCCTTGAGATGTTTCTTAAGTCTGCAGTGTCCCGTCAGGACCCCTGTTAGAATTCCAGGCTAGTCTGCTTAATTTTGCCAGAAATTGCCTTTGTTCTTTTCTTGTTAAAAGATCCCAGCATCACTTTGGACTGCCTTAGCCCTGGAAGTTCTTTCCAGGTTTTCATCCATTTTTCTCTTGTTTCTTCATCTAAACTTTTGTAGATAATGTTCACACTCAAGCCGCAAAAGGGTTCCGGAACTATAAAGGGACTACTGGATCCCTTGTTTGCTAGGTGATCGGCTTCTTCGTTTCCGTCTATACCAGTGTGTCCTGGTACCCAGTATAGTGTTAATTTATTGTTTTTGCCAAGCTTGTTTAGCTTTCCCACACAGTCCCATACAAGTTTGAATTTGATGGTGTATGAGCTAATAGCCTTGATGGCGCTTGGCTGTTTTAGCGGATAGCAATTCGTTTTTTGCCATAATTCCTGTCAAGGTAAAACTGTGCACATCTTTGGATTGCGCGTACCTCTGCTTGGAAGATACTTGGGAATGTTCCCATGGATTCCAAGTATTTGGTGCGAGGTCCAAACACTCCTGCACCAGTACCTTCCTTTGTCATCGAACCATCTATATACCACTTGATAGCATTTTGCTCTATGTGGTATGCTGAGGATTCGTCGCTCCAATCGGCTTTACTACTACACATTGCTGTGTAGTTTTTCCAGAAGTGGTATTTGCGTACCATTTCGTCTTTTGGTGCTTCCAGCCAGGGGATCTTGGCAGCGAGGTTGTTTTGGTCTCTGCTTCCGATTATTTTACTTCTGCCTATTCCTTGCTGAACCTTACAGTCGCCGATCTGGCGGCCCTTTCCACCACAAGGTGCAGCGGGGTCAGATCCAGCAGCACCTGCATTGCTGCTGTCGGACACGACCCCATCGCCCCCGTGATGCAGACACACGCCAGTCTTTGAATCTTCTCAAGCTGTTTCCCCATAGAGGCCAGCTTGGTTCTACTTCCCCACGCAACTGCCCCATAAGTGATCGCAGGTCTCACTATCATGGTGTACATCCATCGCAGGATTGTTGGGTTACAACCCCACGTTTTTCCTGCCAGATTTCTGCACACCATTAGAGCGCGTTTGGCTGTACCTACCGCTGCCTCAGCGTGTCTATTCCATAGGAATTTGCTATCTAGTGTGATACCTAGATACCTTATCTCCTGCTGGTATTCTACTGCCCTCCCATCTAACACTATGGGCTGTAGGCAGTTAAGTTTTCTCCTCCTAGTAAATGGTATCACCTTGGTTTTGCTAGGGTTGAGTCTCAGTCCCAATGTTTGACACCATCTACTAGTTACTTTCTTAACTTTGGTAACTTTGAGTTTACGCCTCTCTGAACGATTTCACAGAGCGTTCCCTCAAACTTCCCTCTGGCCATTATGACTATGTCATCGGCGTAACTTTGACATTTGATGTCTAGGTCGTTCTGCCTAGCCAGTAGTTCATCGATTACTAGGCTCCACATTAGTGGTGATAGCACACCTCCCTGTGGGCACCCTCGAGTTGTGGAGATCTTAATGGTGTCTCTTCCCACGTGTGTCTCAGCCGTTCTGGTTCTCAGCATTTCTACCATCCACTTTGAGATAGTGCTGTCGATATTCCTTCCTTCGAGGGCCGCTTTGACAGCCTCGTGTGAGGTGTTGTTAAAGGGTCCCTCTATATCCAAGAAGGCACATATCGCTACTTTCTTTGTATCTAGTACTGCGTCTATTTCATTTGTCAGCTGATACAAGGTGGATTTCCCTGCTCCGTATGCATGCTGACAGTTGTGTAGAGGTGCACCTACCAGCACTATTGTCCTAAGGTAATTATCTATTACCATTGTTACCTTTACCATTGATTCTCCATTGTCTTTAACATTGCAGAAAGGACCACCATACAGTAACTATGGTCTTGGAGGGTTTTCGCCTTCTGGCAAGTGCCTTGGTGGCTCATCGGTGTCCAACCACTGTCCTGAACGTCTCCTGTTGTCGTAGAGGATCCACTTTTCAACACACGTTACGATCTGAGCTAAAAAAGGATCGTTTTAGTTGCGCAAAAGCAAAAAACAACAGACCTAGAAATGTAACAATTTCTGTCGATCGTTCAAATAGTGGGACACCCACTTTTCGAGCATTTTGACCTTTCCAATAGGTTTTAAACCATCAAAACCGTATCGGAGCTATTGCCCAGTTCTTCCGCCATCCCAAGCACCGTTTGTGATGGGTCAGTCTACATCAAGGTCCTCAAATCCTCGTCCTGGATTACTGTAGGTCGACCACTTCGGGGCTTATCATCGAGGCTAAAATCTCCGGAACGAAATTTTGCAAACCAACGTCGAACAGTGCCTTCACTTACCTTACATCACATACAGTGACATCATTTCCAAATGCCTGGTTAATTTTTCGAGCTGTTTCGGCAGCGCTTTGGTTCAATTTGAATTCGTAGAGAAAAATTGGCCGAAAATCGCTTTACGAGATCATATAAGAATAAGCATAAAAGTGGAACAAAATTGGAAAAATATGCATCAATGACAATGAGCATCAATGTAAAGAGTTCAAAATTCTCTACCGATCAGTATATTCCACGATATGGTAGAATCAATATTTATTGAGATATTGAGCTACAAAAACACATGACATTAAAACGGACAAAACTTTTCAAACAACCTAATATTTTATATTACATTGAAAATTATTATCATAAACAAATTAACCCACTTTATCAAATCGGTAAATACAAATGAACGTCTTTTCCTGAGGTCATTTGTTATACACTAAATTTTGTGGAAAATGATTCTCTGGATTAGTTTTTCTAAAATCTTCAGAAGATAATAATTATTATGTAATAAATAAATAACATTTAATTTAAATAAAATAAAAAGATTTAATGCGATATTTTAATCGTGTAAAAAACAAACCAAAAGAAAATCATTTTCGACTGAACGATATTTTGTCCTCGATTTTTTTCCTAGATCGATAATAATTATCGATAATATTAATACTACGATTCGAATTGAATCGTAAGATCGATTTTTTAGTGAAAGATCGGAAACTCTACACTAGACACAACCAGACAGGACCGGCTAAGTCCATACAAAATCTAGTGTTGGACACTAAATATGTGTTGGAGAATTAAAAGCATGGCTACTCAAAAATTATGTAATTCCACAAGACTTGCATATCCCTTTGGTCGCACAATACGAATTACAGTTTGAGGAAGAGGAAACCATCTTTCGATTTTTTATTACTTGATATTTAATGTATATTTGTGCCAACAGTGCCAAAATTCATGCTGATGCAACCTACAAACTCTTCTGGCAAGGTTTTCCGGTTCTAATAGTCGTTACTACAGATTTGAAAATCTTTCTTACATTTTTGGTCTCTCTGTACCAATAAGAGAAGGAAGATTTCGAGTTTCTCTTTAGAGCGTTGTTGCCACGCCACAGAAATTATTTGATAACAAATTTGAACCTGACATGACGATATGCGAAAAAGTATTCGGAACGCTTCCATAGAGATTTTCGGAGCTGATGATCTGGTTGTGCTGGGCGCGTATGGGGAAGAATGTTCGGAAGCGCGTAGAGCGTGATGTGAAAAAGAAAAAAACGTTCCCTAATTCTGAGTGATTCTGAGTGAAAGCTGGTAAACTTGGCGTTTTCCGTAATGTGAAGCTTTTTTGAATTATTTTGAAAGAAAGCGGCTGTCTGATAATAGTAATTGGTACGAAGGTGTAATGAAACTTGTACTAACGTTTTTTTCTACGTTTTTTTCTACTAATAACGGCTTAGAAGGGTTTGATAAAGTTATAAAATACACTCATACCCTCCGGGAACGCCTTCCATTGAAACATTTTCGATCGGTTGTTCTTGAAAGTGTCTACAATGATCGAACGACTACAAAACTGGGTTGAAATTTTTTTCGAAAATATCGACAATTACATTGCGCATGTGGACATCTATACTCTGTCCGGCGAGAGAATGCAGCTGTACTGCTCCGAGGTATGAGGCGCAAGAGACGCGCCGAGGTACGCGTAGATTAGTTTGAGTTAAGTAATATGCGTCAGTTTTCCAAATACGGACAACTAAACACCGTGCACTCGAAATAAAGGGGGGGGGTATGCGCAGAACAATGCTAAACTCGTCGAGACGGGATGCATTCTCTCGCCGGACAGAGTATACTTACCAGTTGACAAAATATAATAAATACGTCTTCATTTTCGCCCAAGAGGAGAGTCTAATTAGTTACGAGATTTCAGCAGGGGATTCAACCCATGAGTCAGGAGAATTAAATGAAAATTGCTCCGACAATTAGGTCGACATTGAGGAGAAAGAAGACTTTTTCATCCTGGATAACTACCATGTCAACTTCTCCCAATGAATGGATTAATGGAAATTTTAATTGCCCATTTTTAAACAAAAAACATAATAAAACATGGTTTGTAATATTACTGGTATAACCAGAATCGCGAAATATAAGTACCAACCACATTGTCCTGGCCGTATCTTTTTTTGGTATATTATGGTATATCAGTAAGCATCGCCCTCAAATCATTAATTTTTCATTTGCATTTCAATTTCACTATTATACCTGATCATATTGAAAAAAATACATATCATAAAGTTGTATTAAACTTAAGTTTTTTTGAGAATCAATATGGAATTTATTCCTGAACAAAATAACTGATCAAATAGTATTTCTACTTATCATATCATATTTTTTACCAGTCACAGATTAATTTTTGTCTGGGAAACACATGCTGATCAAATTAAATTTTCTACTTAAAATTTGTTACTTAAAATAAAATATGTAAAATATGTATGTAAAATATGTACTTAAAATATGTTTATTTTTTAACTTGTCAATTGGAAATCTTACTGATCAAATAAATGTAAGCCGTTTTTTATTATGTGTGTGCATCTTGGCTTGCCTAACTGGTTTACTACCAGACAATATTTTAAATTTTGATTATCCTATTATACTAAATCATCTAGAAATCAATTCCCATTTTACTGTTATATTAATTTGACCGGATTAAAATTTCACAACCCAAAACAATAAGTAAATTTATATTTAAAAAACGTATCACATATGTTTCAAAATAATCATATTTGGACCTAGAGGATTTATAGGTTTTTATTTAATTAACTCTTTTGACTTTGTGAATTTTGTCGAAATACATTTTTTTATGTTCATTAACACTTAAAGGCAGATTCATTTTGTTTTTACATAGATTAGATAAATATGTTATAAAAACTATTCAGATAATTTATAAAATTATTGAAAAGAAAATTATTGTAGTGCACGAGGGACTTATGGGTTGCCTAGTCTGATCAAATATCACAAAAAAATAAATTCGTAGGCTCGTTCATAAACCATCAATATAAATTTATATATAAATTTAATTTTATACATAAAACATCAATATAAATTCATATATAATAAACCATCAATTAAAACCATAAACATAAATCATCAATTATATTCTGAAAAACCCCTGTGTTTCGAAGATGAACAAAATTTGCGACAACCATATTCGATATTTGTTGAAATCATTAATGCAAATAAAAGTTTGGCGTATGCCAATGTGTTTATCAAGTACAAAAAATTAATTAGTTTATCAAGTACACAAAATTGTTGACGATAACTTGAAATGGCTGTTTTATCTGTGGACAAGTGGATTTCATTTGAATACTTCTCGTCAGTGATCACCTGTATCAGTCGCAGTTGTTTACATTTAGTGACGTGTGGCTTTTTGACGTGCCTTTAATAGTTAGTGAAGTCCTCTAGCATGTATACGAACGCCGACGTGACTGACATGCATTTCATGTATGAACTTGCTGATGGCAATTCATTACAAGCTACGTTTACGTCGACTACATCTACGTCTTCGTGAAACAGGCACATTGAAACGAAATGAAGTGCCAGGAAGATTAATGACAGTAAGAACAGTACCACTAGAACATAATATTCTGGACATGATAGATGCTGTATCCCAGCCGGAGATGCGGTAACCAATCCGTATGGAAGGCGAGGTCAGGGCGAACGAGAGCGGGAGAGATGGCCCTACTATAAGGGGGTTTAGCTTGGGACCAACAAACCCACCTTAGAAAAAAAAGCGCTACGAAAACTCTAATAAAAAAGACCGGGCTGAATCTACGACGACGAATAGGCCAGAAAACGGACAAAGATCTAAATCTATTGGAGCCAAATAAGACCTGTACTGATATACGCAGCCGAAACCTGGACCCTAAACAAGGAGGACACGACAAAGACCAGTAGGGAAAAGGATACGGGGCAGGCCAAACACAAGATATCTGGACCAAGTGCAGGAGAATCTATTAGCAATGAAGGTGACGGGATGGAAAGCTAAGGCCCGGAACAGATTGGAATGGAAAAAAATCTAGAGGAGGCCAAGAACCATAATGGGTTATGGAGCCAAAGCTGATGATGATTGCGTTTAGTCAATTGTTTTTGCAAACGTTACTTTTATTTATCGATTCTTTCATCGATGAAGCCAGTTTCTCAAGAAATGTAATAAAGAATCTTCAACAACCATGTGTGGGCAGATGAAAATCCGCATGAGGTATGTGAAGATCGATTTTAACATCAGTTCCCATTGAATGTTTGGATTGAAATTGTGGGTGACTATCTAATTGGAACGGCGAGATGTATCGCAACTTTTTGGAAGAAACACTGCCCGAGATTCTGCAGGATGTACCATTGGCGACAAGAATTGTAATGTGGTTTATGCACAATGGTGCACCACATTTCATTTTGGTTGCTCGTGATTTTTTAACAGCAACATTCGAAGATCACTGAATTGGTTGCGAGGTAGACCACACGCGTGGCCTGCTCGATGCCCAAACTTAAACCCCCTGGATTATTTGTTATAGGGCTATCTGAAGCCATTATTTTACGATACTCCAGTGAAGAAATTAGACGAATTGCGAAATCGGATTTCTGGATGTAACTCAATTAGAAGCAACACTGGTGTGTTTGAAAGAGTTCGGCACTCAATGACCAGAAGATTGAATGTTTGTATTCAAGAAGGAAGTCATTTCGAACATTTATTGTAGATTGAGCAACCTTACATGTACTTTTTGTAAATAAAATGTTGTTACTGTCGCAAATTATATTCACCCCGCATGTTCGATACAAAGGATTTTTCAGAAATGATCACAGGACAAAATATTCTTAGAATAAATAAAATATTAACAATAGGAATAACCGCTTCAATTTTTGCCCTGTGTAGGGCTATATAGGGTTTTATGTTTTTGACAAAAAAAAAATTAGGAAATTTAATTATCAAGAAAGAGAAAATAACAATTACGTTTAACGATGCGAACACAAAGAAAAACAAGCCCGAGAAACGCATCGTAAAATGAAAGTAATTTCACCATTAAAATAATAATTTTAATGCCCGAAATCCCGTAATCAATTTTATTATTTTTTTCCTTAATTACAAATTTTTACAAAAAATGATTTGAACCAAAATTGCAAGAAATGATAGTAAATTTAAAATATTTATAAAACCATACAAATTAGTCAGTTTATTTAAGAATTACCATTTATCCCATAATAAAACAAAACTGAATAATTACCAATTTAAGTGAGCTTTCTAGCTAGAAACTAGAGCCATCCATAAACAAAATTGTGTAGTAAATTTATTTCATTCTAAATTATTTAATGCAAGCATTTCATTTTAATATTTATGTTTATTTTTGCTCGTTGAATTTTATTTGTTATTCAGCAAGTTATCGTTGAAAGAAATTGGTAGTAAACTTTAACGCCACATAAAAAGTTTAATGTGTATATACGGCTGTAATAATAATAATAATCCAAACCATTTCTAACTAGATATTGTTAAAACTAAAACCCCTCTATTATTTGCTTCTTATTCTTAAAGTGCCTCCTCTGTGAATGTTTGCTATCACGTTGGTCCAAATCACTCCATTCACTGCCGCTCTGAATTCAGCTTTTGATATCATTCCGGTCCATGTTCGTAAATTTCGAAGCCACTATATTCGTCTGCGTCCTGCTGACCTTCGACCCTCTATTTTCCCCTGTAGGATGAGTTAAGGAAGGTGATATTTTTCACTTCCTAATATTTGCTACAAGATAAATATTAATACAACACATAACATATTGCATAAGTTTATCAAGTAGAACAGTTTATCAACATAATTCAGGGGAGAGAGAGAGACAAAATCGTACAACATAAGGGCTCGTGAAGGGACGATACTGACGATACGGTAGTGCTCGCCGGCAACCTCCCACATCTCCAGAATATAATGGACCTTATCGTCGAACATGGCACACAGTATGGTCTACGCATGAACGTTGCCAAGACCAAGGTGGTTGTGTTCTCCAAGACACCAAGAAAAACGGTCCTTCAAATTAACAACCACGTCGTGGAACAAGTGCCGTCCGTTAAATATCTTGGAGCCCTCGTCAACGAGAACAGTGACCCTTAAATGGAAATCGGATCAGGGGTAGAGCAGGCCAGAAGGACATTCATCTCCAAGACCTTCTTCACTAGTAGAGACCTGAACCTACAGCTCCGCATACGTATATTGCGTTGCTATATCTTCCCAGTGCTACTCTGTGCCTCCGAGAGCTGGACATTCAGCCAAACAGGATTCAGCCAATCGCCGTATTGACGCCTTTGAGATGGACTTGTATCGCCGTATAGTGCGTATATCCTGGGTAGACAGGATAACCAACGAGGACGAACTGAGAAGAATAGGTAAAGATAAAGAGCTGATGATAACCGTCAAAGAACGAAAGATCCAATACAGCGGGCACGTTGTGAGGGGAGAGCATTACGAGATCTTTCGACTCGTCATCCAGGGAAGGATCGAGGGTAAACGATCTGTGGGCAGACAGCAGAACTCGCGGCTATATAAAGCATCTACGTCTATAGAGATTACTATTTTTGTTTTATTTTGTTTGAAAATCACTTCACCCTTTATAGAAAACCATTTATTATCGTAGATGTAGAAAAAGTTGTCAATAATTGAACAAATTTTCATGTGAACCCAAAAAAAATATTTATTTATTGCTTTCATTGTTTTTTTTACTTGCAATATTATGATAAATATATTAAACACTGGCAGCAAGACATTGAGGTCGATAGCCTTTTGTTCTTCTTCTTAGGTTTTTTCTCCCATCGAGTGTTGGCGATCCAACTGGCTATAATGGTGCGTCAGAGGTACGGTTTCACGCACCATTATAGCCAGTTGGATCGCCAACACTCGATGGGAGAAAAAACCTAAGAAGAAGAACAAAAGGCTATCGACCTCAATGTCTTGCTGCCAGTGTTTAATATATTTATCATAATATTGCAAGTAAAAAAAACAATGAAAGCAATAAATAAATATTTTTTTTGGGTTCACATGAAAATTTGTTCAATTATTGACAACTTTTTCTACATCTACGATAATAAATGGTTTTCTATAAAGGGTGAAGTGATTTTCAAACGAAATAAAACAAAAATAGTTTACGATAGAGCGGCAATTGCGTTTTAATTTTGTAATTTAAACGATTATATAATTTCATAAACAGGAGGAACTTCGGTGGACACAATTCTCGATGACTTGAATTTGGTAATACACATAACCCCTCAAAAGTAGTCTCAATGAGCTAAATGGCAAATCGTGAAGGCTAAATAATAGTGGGGTGTAAAGGGCTGAAACAAGATCACATCAGCCCAAATGTCTCCCTCACCTGCACGAGGTGCACCCTGCTGCAGACCTGACCAGGCTCTGGCGACCGAGACACGGCGGTATAACCGTTTCATTGGAAATTAAGGAAATGTAATTTCCCACCCAAACTGGCAAACACGTTCTCCAAGCGTGGCCTTTTACAGATGCCAAAACCTTCTAACAAATGATGAGTTTTACAACAAAGATTATACCCCAGGCGAGTAGAGTAAAACACTCAAAATCTCGCACCGGTAACTCGGTCAGCCTCATGGATTCTGGGGTAGGCAAAAATTCAGTAAATACATATTAAGAATTAATTACTTTAAGCTGGCAACATTGATTATGTGGACAGGCCACCTAAATACATTTTATTTGACAGTAAGAAAAACCTTTATGTGTAAGTCGGCAGTTTTGTCAGTCAGTAATAATATGTCTGTAAGATTTGTTGTTGAAGAATTATATTTATTTGTTGTTTGGGAAATTCATAAAGGCGCCTTTTCACTTCTATTCTCATTTCTTATATTTTCTCACTATATATATATATATATATATATATATATATATATATAAATATATATATATATATATATATATATATATATATATATATATATATATATATATATGTGTGTTGTATTGTTTTCTCCTTCACCTCTATCCCCAGTAATAGCCAACATATTTCTTACAGATTTTGAGGAAAAGGCAATCTCATCAGCCACACTTAAACCTACACTCTGGTTAAGATATGTTGACGACACATTTGTAATCTGGCCCCACGGCAGACCAGAGCTGGACAAATTCCTTACCCATCTTAACTCCCAACACGACCAAATTAAATTCACAATGAAGATAGAAAAGCATCAACGACTTCCTTGGATGTTTTGGTACAGAAGAGACCTGACGGCACCTTGAGTCACACTGTGTACCGGAAACCAACCCATACAGACAGATATCTGAACGCTTCTTCGCACCATCATCCCAAACAACTAGCATCTGTAGTAAACACTCTTACCACCCGATAAAAAAGACTAGCCGACCAGCTGAACTTACGAGAAGCTCTTTCTTCAAATGGATATCCAAACAGCTTAATATCCAGAGCTTTTCGTCGTACAGAGAACAGTAGCCAGAGAACTGAAGAACGCCAGAAACCCGTTAGCACAGCATACCTACCATATGTTCATGGATCAACTGACAAAATCTCCAGAATTCTTAAAAGACACAACATTGACACCATTTTCAAACCTAACCAGAAAATATCCTCCATGCTACGCAGCGTTAAAGACACCATCCCGTTAGAATCCCATGGAATTTAAAAAATACCTTGCGGAACATGTGAACGAACCTACATTGGACGTACCAATAGAAAAATATCTGCTAGGATTCAAGAACATGTAGTTTCAGTCAGACACAGAGACTAAGTTTCATCGGCACTTGTCCAACACACAAACACCGGTCACTGGATGGACTTTAGAAATTCAAGGACTCTTGCACCGATTAGCCACGAAATGTCACGAGTATACAGAGAAGCCATAGAGATAAAAAAAACGAGACTACTGCATGAACACGAGAGACGATTCCTTGAGACTGCCCCCAGCATGGCGACCGATCATATCCACCCTCAAAATGCAACCCCAGACACCCCAGACTCATGTACGACCAACAAGACAAACAAACAACCGAACCGAAGCTCCGCACACAACGCGCATGACCCGAAGCCAGACAGCTATAAGTAGTCGCACCGCACGAACGAGCTCTCAGTATGCGTCTAACCGTTGACCCGCACGGACGCATATATCTCTTGAGAATGGCGAATGTTAGTTCGCCGAAACGTCGAGAATCCGGTTCTTCTCAGAACCAACCCTCAACATCAACGCGGAATCCCCGAGAAAACAATACAACACAAGTATCTATCCGCGAAAACCTCAAATACAACAAATATATATATATATATATATATATATATATATATATATATATATATATATATTTATGTTATATTTAAATTAAATCAAATTACTTAAAACGACTGAGCATTTCTCTCACATATACCTGAATACTTCCCATTGCAACATACAACATAAGGATCAAAAAACCTATCCTTATAAACAAAGACTAAAACACCCAGTGACGAAAATGGAAGCAACGTCAAACAGAGTTATATACATCGCCATACAATTCAGCAAAAGATACTCCGTACAAATAACACAAGTATACGCGCCTACAAGTTCATCCGAGGATCAGGAAATCAAGAACCTGTATGAAGACATAACAAAGGCGCAGAACTCAGGAAACGCCATATTCCAAATAGTAACAGATGACTTCATCGCTAAAATTGGGGGGAAAAAGAACGACGATCCCAAACATATAGGGACTCATGGACTAGGAAATAGATATGCAAGAGGTGAAATGCTTGTAGATTACTTGCAACAGCAGGAAATGTACTACCCAACACCTTCTTTCAAAAAAGCCAGCAGAGGAAATGGACATGGAGAAGCCCAGATGGACGAAGTAAGAACGAGTTCGACTACATAATCTCGAACAGGCGAGAAGTATGCAGCGATGTAACAGTGCTAAATAAATTCAACACAGGGAGTGACCACAGACTCATGCGGGCGACTATGAACTTTACCACGAAGCTAGAGAGAAACAAAATGATCCAGATGAATAAATACCGAACAACCGAAACTCTAAAGGAAAATCAAGATGTATATCAAGATCAGATTGAGAAATCCCTAGCAACCATAAGAAACCTAGAAAAATTGGATATTAATCAAATATCAAAAACAATAACTTAAGGTATTAAAACGGCAACCAAAAATATTAGCTACAATAAAGCTCAAAAATCGGGAAAACTAAGCCCCACCACCTTGATATTGCTAGAGCAAAGGAAGAACACAAACAGAGAAAGCAGCATATATAAGGAACTATGTAAAAGCTAAGGAATCTAAATCCAATTAGCAAGGAATCTCGAAAAGACCTGAGAACACATAACAGTCACCTAATGCAGAAAGTCATAGACGATAACGCAAATATGAACATACTAAGAAGAAACATGACGAAAGGAAAGAAGAGATTGTACTCGATTAAGAACAAGAAACGAGAAGTAATTACAGACAAGCAAGGAATTACAGGATACACAGATACAATCCAACATTTCTACCAAGATCTCTATAAATCAGACATACCGAAACCAGACAGAGACAGCAGCAAAATCCAAAACGTCGGCCCGGAAGACATTCCAGAAATTACGAGGGCAGAATTACAGTACGCGCTAAAGCAAATGGAAAAGAAGGAGAGCACTGGGAGGGGACAAAATTACCGCAGAAATGATAAAAATGGGAGGGGCAACCCTCGAAGAAGCTCTCTGCACCCTATTAAACAAATTCATAAGCGAAAGAAAAGACCCCGAATCTTGGCTAAACGCAGAAGTAGTTCTGATTTTCAAGAAAGGGGATACCAACGACATCGGTAACTACAAAGCGACCAGTCTCCCGATTCACACCTACAAGATATTATCCAAAATTATAACCAATCGCCTAACCAGCAAACTAGACTACTATCAACATGCCGAATAAGCCGGATTTAGGAAAGGATTCGGCACAAACGACCACCTCCAGGCGATACGTAGCCAGATAGAAATATACACAGAATACAACGTTCCTCTAAATTTAGCATTTGTGGACTATTAGTCCAGTCATTATAGTAAGTTCACCTCGGAATTAGAGATACCCAGCTGTAACTCTGTAAATACTTGTATATTGACACCCTAAAAGTTGTCTCAAAACCTACATATGATAGGTTTTTATTACCATATGTAGGTTTTGAGGCAACTTTTAGGGTGTCAATATACAAGTATTTACAGACTTGCAGCTGGGTATCTCGAATTCCGAGATTCTTACCTAATTTAAGATCTTAGAACACATATATACAAATGCTACAATGCAGATAGCTATAGACAAGGACATGGTAACAGAAAAAATCAAATTAGAGAAGGGAGTTAGAGAGGGTAACACCATAACACCGAAGCTTTTCACCGGTGCTCTCGAGGATATATTTAAAAATATGGCTTGGGAAAACAAAGACATCAAAATAAACGGAACCTGTCTAAATAACCTCCGCTTCGCGGACGACATCGTGCTGATCAGTAGCTACGGTGACGAACTAAAATCAATGCTTGAAGAACTGAATGCAAACTCAGAACAGATCGGACTAAAGATGAACATAAACAAGACATCGATAATGACCAAAGGAACACATACCTGGGCCATAATATCAAAATGGGCAAACCCAACCAAACTGCAGAAATATCTAGAAGGATAAAGATGAGTTGGGCAGCATTCGCCAAGTTAAATTATATTCTAAAATCAACAACCATCCCCATTAACCCAAAAAGGAAAGTTTATGATACCTCCAAATGACCAGTAACAACCCTGACTAGAGGAAGCGCAGAAAGACTTATCATAACTCAAAGAGCAATGGAAAGAAGAATGCTAGGTATCAGTCCCAGAAACCACGTCAAAAACGAGGAAATCAGGAGAAGCACCATTAAACTGGAGCCATTAAAATGGAGTTGGGCCAAGTGGCAAGGCAAGACGGATCCAAATGGACCAGGAGAATCGTAGAATGGAGACCAAGAACAACGAAAAGAAGCGTGGGCAGACCCGCGGCATCCAAAAGATGGCGAGACGACATCAAGAAAACAGCAGGGCAAATACTGGTGCAAGACTGCATAATGCAGGAAAACTTTAGAGGAGGCCTACATCCAGAAGTGGATTAACACTGGCTGAGGAAGAAGAAGAAATAACAGTTCCATAGCTTGTAGCAATTCTCCGATCATCTAGTGTCAATTATTGGATCAACACCTAACATGTAATAAGGGTGTCCACTACACAAAATACAAAGAATCTCAATGTTGTCATCTGATGAAAGGCATAATTCCTTAAAACTATATAATACTAGCTCTTACAGCAGCAAAATTTCCACTCTAGAATCTACACCTGAATCACATAATACTTTAGTGGAGGCTGTAAAGGGATGTTCCCGAATGGCCATTCTTCGGGGTTGTCGAACATCATACATCCCCAGTATGACTTCAGAACTTACTGCTCAATATACCGATTATAAGATGTTATTTTAAGAAGATCCTTTCGGCGAGGCAACATTGACTGCTTGGAATTAACTCGTCAAATCTCTGAAAGAATCCAGAAGGGATTCTTGGATTTAAAATGTAGAAGAACTTGATCTAGCCAGAGGCAGCCATAAAGCGTGGAGATTATTAAAACGACTTCATAATGACCCAACTAGATCCAATGCACATTCCAACATCACTGCAGATTGCCTACGAGTTACTCATGAAAGGAAAGGCAGTCACAGAATTAAAGTACCTAAAATTCACCAAGTCTAGTCACAGAATTAAAGTACCTAAAATTCACCAAGAGGTCCAGGCGCAAAGGTGTCATCTTACACTCCCATTCGAAATATCAGAACTAAACAAGGCTATCAGTCTGGTAAAGCACCCGGTTTAGATTTCAACCGTATGGAACAAAGTAAGAATTTCGCGCCAGCGACAAGAAAGTGGATCCTGCCGCTTTTCAGTAATTGCCTGAGCAAGTGCGAAATTCCAAAGATCTGGCGAAAGAGCAGGGTGATAGCCCTTCTCAAACCTGGTAAGGAAGCAAACCATCCTAAGGTCAATTTCAGGCTAATTAGTCTTCGGAGTCACCTCTAAAAACTATTTGAACGTATGATTTTGAATATAATTCTACTTGCAATTGACCCTCTTCTCATACCTGAGCAAGCAGAATTTCGACCTAATAAAAGCTGTACAGGGCAACTTTTAAACCTTACTCAGTTTATAGAGGATGAGTTTGAAACTCGGCAGATGACACGCGTGGTCTCTATGGACCTTTCAGCAGCGTACAACACTGTCCATTATCGGTTATTCCATGCCAAGTTGTAGAGTATGACCAGAGATTTCCTTCTAGTTAGACTTATCAGCACTCTAATTGAAAACCGTAGGTTTTTTGTGGACTTCTAGGGGCAACGCAGTCGTTGAAGAGTACAGAAAAATGTCCTACCTCAAGGAAGTGTCCTGGCTCAATTTCTCTTCAACATCTATACCAACGATCAGCCACTGTCCCCAGACACAAGAAGCTTCTTGTATGCAGGCGACCTAGCCCTTGCTGCGCAAAGCGCAAGTTTTTAATCAGTGGAAAGAGATCTGATATCTGCCCTGAGAAATCTATCAAGTTATTACAGTTGCAACCAACTTACACCAAATCCATCTAAGACACAAGTACACGCCTTCTTCTTAAGGTACAGGGAAGCTTATCGTGAGTTACGCATAGAATGATCAGGTATCCGTTATCCATTATCCGGTATACATTATCACACCCCTAAATACTTGGGTGTAACCCTTGATAGAGCTCTTACTTTCAAAATTCACTGTGAGAATAACAAAATGAAAATCTCAAACGAAACAACCTGATTCGCAAACTAGTAGAGAGACAATGGGGCTCACATCCAGAGACTATTCGCACTTCTGTAATGGCATTTTGCTTTTCTACTGCTGAGTTTGCTTCCCTAGTTTAGTACAGGTCATCTCATGCCAGACAGGTAGATACAGCTCTATACAAAACCTGTAGGTTGATAACAGGTTGTTTAAAACCTACCCCAACAGATAAGCTCTACTGCCTGGCTGGAATAGCATCACCTTGTGTACGCAGAGAGGTGGCTGCCAAAAGGGAGAGGCAGAGAGTGGAAGAGAACAGGGCCCACCCACTGCATGGGTATAATTCTTCTCAGCAACGGATGAGATCCCGAAAGAGGTTCCTTAGGACATCTAAGATGCTTCCCGTCTCACCGGAAAAGGCAAGGTTGGATATATGGAAGAAGTCGACCCCCCACCCCACCCCTGCGGTTGGATGCCAGTAGCTGAAGAACTACCACCCGGATACAATGAAAGCTGGTTGATGTGAAAATCCCTAAATAGGTTACTATCAGGAGTTGGAAGATCCCAAGACAATCTGAGGAGATGGGACCTCAGTACATGTGACACGTCTTGCGAATGTGAACAAGAACAAACCACAAGACACATGTTTCATTGCCCTCTGTGCCCTTCATGTTGTGCAGAGGAAGATCTCCTGTTAGCCACTCTGAGCGCCTTGGATATTGCTCAATATTGAGCACGTGTTATATAATTAGACAGTTTTACCCTTATATGTATAGCAACTATACATTTGTATGTTTCCGACACGAGAAGTAAAAGCAGCAAAATTCACCAGTGGTGGTTTAGTATTATCTTATATCTTTATACCAATATAGTCTTGTCTGGCTTTTCTTTTACTGTCTATTCTGCGGTCTAATTATGCAAATTTATTCTCGTCCAAACTTCTCAGCTAAGTATCTACTATCTAGTTCTCTTTGCCTATGCATGTCTGTAGGCTGGACAGACAATGCCTAGGCAAAGATTGATGAAAACATCTGATTCAGTCTTGTCTGGCTTCTTTTATTTGAATATTATCTATTTCTAGTCCAGATAGTGAGTGTTGTACATTCATCTCATCCATCTTATCTATATAGTCTTATCTGTGTAATCTGCCTAGTGTTGTCAGTCATCATGAGACGTACATTGTATACAAATTAACACGTTTTAACCCATTCATAAAATTTACATATCAATGAGTTAGTACCTTGGATTATATATTCTGTTTAACTAGAACAGTTAATTATTTAATAAAAAATTAATCAATTTAATGTTGCTGATTAGCCATGAGAAGTTTAAAATGTATGTTGTTCGACGTGACAATCTCGTATTTAAATGCGTCGGCACCTGCCAGCTAGCTTGACTACCTATTTATGCTATCGTATTCTTTTTAGGGTCATTAAGACAGGTGTTTTACGCCACAGTAAGCCGTTTCGGGCTAACTGTCACAAAAAAAAAACGACAAACGTTAACAGGAAACGGGGAAATAATAACCGACATTACACGTTTTAACCACACCTACGATAGGAATAATAATTTTTTCTTTAACGCATTTTGTCATGTTGAATTTATGTGACAATAAGTATTTCATGTTTCTAGTAGAGACGAAAATCTCCGAGGATTATTTTTAGATTATTTATTAGTTATAAATTAACCACTATCGGTTAAAACTAAAGCAAGAAAGGATATGATATCAACAATAAGACAATATAGTGTAGATTAGATTTTAAGTTCACAAATTAACCAAAATTACCAATGGTGAAAATAGTTAGAATGTTGCCATGTCAAATCTTGTTTGTCTAGTCTAAGTTGTCTAGCATTGCCTGATCAGTCTTGTTAGTCTAATCTTGTCTGTCCAACCGTATCTGTCTAGAACTGTCTATATAGTCTTATCTGTTTGGTATTGTCTACCTGGTCTTGTCTGTCTGGTCTTGTCTGTCCGGTCTTGTGTGTTTGGTCTTGTCTCTCTGGTCTTGTCTGTCCGGTCCTGTCTGGCAGGTCTTCTTTAAATTTTCCCTGCAAACATTATTTTCGTCTGTATTATTATACTACTCAATTATGGTCTAGTGGTAAACTTGGGACAACTGTCACTCTAATCAAATACAACAAGTGTGCCTATACAGAAAAGTCCAAAACAATGCTCATAGCAGACACTTTTGAGGAGATACACATAATAGACACGAATAATTCGGCATTTCAAAAATCACTTGTCGACATGGTTGGAGAATACATTGATTCTAAAGATACTCACGGTAGAGACAAAATTAACGATTACATAACGACTCCCAGCCATCTCAAAAGGCTAATCAAGAAACTGCCAGCGCTTAAAGCACCAGGGCCAGACTATTCATAATATCTTGCTTAAATATCTGTTAAGAAAACCTTTTTTTCAGCTCAATTATATCATTAACGCTATATTTGTACTGACATATTTTCCGAGCAGATAGAAAACGGCTAAGGTCATTCCCATCTACAAAGCTGGGAAGCCAGGGCAAGACCCATCAAGCTATCGACCCATTAGCCTTCTGAGTACGTTGGGAAAATTAACTGAAAAGGTCATACTAAGTAGAATCACGGACCACCTAGAGAAAAACAACATCCCAAAGGTAGGCATCCACAGATTCGCATCGTACGTATCGGACCCATCACATCAAACGCATCGTAGTATTCTTTCTATAGAAAGTAATACAAGTGCGTCCACTGTTCCGCATCGTAAGGATCGCACGAATCTACCCATCGGCAATGCCGAAACCGATTCTCCGACGGGCAACTTTTACGATGCGTGCCGATGACGTCATACGGTATGGTATTTGCTAGTAGTTACGTCGGCAAATCTGATCGCTGAGGATACTGTGGACGCACTGTAAAAAAATAAGCCGTTTGATGCGATGCGTCCGATACGTACGATGCGGAACTGTGGAAGCCTACCTTAAAAGACCATCAATTCGGATTTAGACAACGTAACAATACTGTGCAACAAATTGCTAGGATAGCGACGGACGTCTCGACTCAATTTAACAAAAATAATGTCACAGCAATGACGCTACTAGATGTACAGAAAGCGTTCGACCAGGTCTGGTTGGACGGGCTAATTTATAAATTAATCAAGTTCAAATTCCACCCGACCTTGACAAAATTGATATGCATTTATCTGACAAATAGATTCATGAAAATTAGTATAACTGGAACTGACTCTAACAAAAGACTCATAAGGGTTCTATTTTGGGATCGGTTCTATTTACTCCTATAATATATTTAAATGATTTCTCAACACTACCGCATACTAACTTAACACTCTTTCCTGATGACACTGCCACTTACAGTCATAGTTTCAGTGCCATAAGAGCACATTCCAAGATCCATACCCATCTGACCTTATTAGCAAAATTATTAGAAAAATGGAAAATCACCATCAAAGTGGACAAAACCCAAACAATCTCTTTCACAAGAAATAGAACTAACTCCCCTCCTAGAAATAGAACTAGTAAAGAAACTATCAGACACCCAATCTCACCAAAAATTCTTGGCAAAATCATCATACCCTCATCTACAGTGAAATACTTAAGGATGACACTAGATACCAGACTAACATATAGGCAACATGTCATGAGGAATCTGTACAACCTCCTGGACAAAAATTGTAGACTGAACCAGAAAAACAAATTACTGATTTAAAAAATGATCTTAAGACCAATAATGGCGTACTCATCTCCTGTTTGATGTAACCTTGCTCGCAGCAATTTCAGGCCGCTCAACAGGTATTCCAGAACAAATGTCTCAGATTGGCATTGAATCGAGACAGATACACGAGGATCGCGGACCTGCACTATCTGGAAAACATTCCGATGGTTGACGATTATATCCGTGAAGTCGCTGTGAAATTCTATGGCAATCAAACAAGAAATCACAGGAACCCTTTAATAGGGGTATAACGAGAGGTGCGATCTTGGACGCTCTTCCCAAACATCATCTCTCTTTCTGCCACCTTCCCTTCTCTCCTGAGGAGGATCCTTAACTCCTCCATTTCCCTCTTTTCTATTTTCAGCACTTTTTTAAGTTTTTCCCTGCATGTCTTCCGTATTTGTAAACATTTCTGACAAAATAAATAAAATAAGTTTTAAACACCTTTCTTTATAATGTGTAACTAACCCCTCCTGTAAATAAAGAGTTTTAAATTGATTGAAATTGGGACAACTGTTAAATATCGGCGCTTCTCGCGTGTTATATTCCGCTTAAACCTTAGTTGTTTTAGCCCGGAGTTCAGAAATAAATACCGCCCTAGGCGGCAGAAACCGAAATACATAGAAGATGATAAGTGATAAAAACTCAAAAAATGGGACCCGATAATCAGGTGTTGGCGGCTCGGCCCCGGTTCCTAATTATAAAAAAGGATGGTAGCAGCTTCCAGATAGATAGTCCTTTTAAAATCAGTAAAACTTTATACGGAATCATTGGAGAATGCGCTACAATAAAAAAAAATCAGAGATAGTCTTTGTATTGAGACTAAATCGAATAAACAATCGACTAAGCTTATGGAAGTCAATAATTTTTGGGAATATCCGCAGAGGCGGATTTAAGGGCGGGCGCAGAGGGCGCGCTCCCGGGGCCCCCACCTCCAAGGGGCCCCGCAAAAACCTAGTTTTACACTTTTTTCTAGTGACAACAATTTGGGTTTCATATGTTCAATTTTAATTACGTACTAGATCTTTAAATTAATCACAGAACTAAAAAAGGCGGTCTAAATTTTATATTTTCTTTTTATTGGTGTCTGGAAATGAAACGACATCAATCAGAAGCCAAAAAAAAGACAAATTAAAAAAATACGTGAGCAAGCTGGCAACCAAAAGTATGGAGCATTGGACAAATTTATAACTGGCCCTGGTCACTCAGGCCATCATAATTCGAGCAACAATTAAAAAGTAATTAATAAATAAAATCTTCATTAAAATGAAGAACAAGGAGCTTCCATCAGTCAACGAAAAGAGTTAGTTGAAGTTGAAAACCAAGGTATAAAAAGCAACAATGATGACCATAATGAAGAACCAGTCAATAGTCAACCAGGTGAAAAACTTTGAAAGCATTGAAACGCAAACGGAAAATACTACCATATACTACCATTCGAAGTTACATTAAAAGATATTGCTGTCTGGCCTAACGTATTATCGATATGATTATAGGCGATATAACTACGCTTACATTGGTCTATAAATATGGTGATCGCATTTACCACAGAGGCTTGTAAAAAAATCATTTTTATAGAAAAATTTTGTATGGTGAAAAAGGAGAAAGGACGTGGCTATTTTTTTCCGAAACATCAAAATTAATTTATTGTTACCAATGCAAAATGTTTTCGGGCTTAAAGTAACGGATAATTACATAAAATTGGACACATATTTGAATAACTTTGTCCGAGCATGAAATGTCAAAAGAGCACGTCGCTTCAATGTGTACATTATACAAGAGCTTCTTTATTAAATCGTATCGATGTTGAAAATCTGCAAATTACATTACAAAAAGAAAATTATTGGAAAGAGGTTCTGGGAAGACTTGTATCCTTAATAAAATTCCTCGCAAAGTTGGGCATTGCTTTTATAGGCCATAATGAGAGTACAACATCTTCTATAAGTGGCAATATTTGAATAGTTTAGATTAGATTATTTTTTATTGTAATCAAGGTAGCAGACATGTAAATTACATATCGCATCAGAAGTGTGATGAACTTTTGAATAATTGACGATTCTCTTATGTCACACATTGTGGAGGAAATAAAATGCGTATCATTTATATATATATATATATATATATATATATATATATATATATATATATATATATATATATATATATATATATAACTGGAGGATTAATATCTAAAAGACAAAGAGCACGATCTAATGATGTCTAACAATAGTACGGACAATCTTCAGTCACTTTTACATGAGTTCAAGATACTCCATGTGAGCCGTTTCGCTGCGTCAAAGACTGCGTCAAAGGCTGCGACTATGAAATGATCAAGACCTATAGTGTCAGGGGCTGAAGGCCTGTAGTCTTACAAAAAACTAAAAAGCGACTAAAAACTGGATGTTAACTTAACTATTGCTAGATTATCCCGGTACGTCCGATTCAATTGAATTGTGTGCCAAAGCTTCTACGCTTGATGATTCGGAGATGTTTTTAGATAGAGCGCGAGACAAAACACACAAATGGTTTTGTGTCAGAATTTTGTGTCAGAATGGTTAGTGCTGAGTGTAAAAGTAACGTTTTGCAAAATTCTGACACAAAACCATTTGTGTGGTTTGTCTCGCGCTCTATCTGCAAACATCTCCGAATCATCAAGCGTAGAAGCTTTGGCACACAATTCAATTGAATCGGACGTACCGGGATAATCTATCAATAGTTAAGTTAACATTCAGTTTTAAGTCGCTTTTTAGTTTTTTGTAAGACTACAGGCCTACAGCTCCTGACACTATAGGACTTGACCGTTTCATAGTCGCTTGCTTTGACGCAGCGAAACGGCTGACATGGAGTATCTTGAACTCATGTGCTAAAAGTGACTGAAGATTGTCCGTACTATTGTTAGACATCATTAGATCGTGCTCTTTGTCTCTTAGATATTAATCCTTCAGTAATTTTATGTATGACCTACATCTTGTGCACTGACACATTAAATCGTAAATTCTTTTTACAATATATTGATTATATATATATATATATATATATATATATATATATATATATATATATATAAAGTATCATTTTAGATTCTACACCCGATGTTGTGCATGTGGTACTTACCTTCGTAGTGCGCTATTTTTTTAGAAATTCAAGATATTCAAGATTCAAGATATTAAGGAAAGATTTTTATAGCTCTTCCCTATAGAAAGACATAATGCGGAGTATCTAGAAGAGGTATCTAGAAGAGACTATCTACCTTGCAAAATTTGCCAGTAGCTATAAAATATTGTCATGGACAATCGTACAACAATCCAGCTAATATGTCGGGCAAGTACAACGATCTGCAAACAAGAATAAGACAACATGCTCGATTAGCAACGTATATTCCCTGCTCTAGTCATTCACTTAATTTAGTTGGTAATGTTGCTGCAGAGAGTTGCAGTAATGCGTCCAGATATTTTTTATTCGTGCATTATTTGTTTTTTCTCTGCATCACCGATTCGATGGAACATGCTATGCAATAAATAAGATAAAGGGTCTTATACATTAAAGAAAGTGTTAGATACAAGATGGTGTGCCAGGGTTAAAATATGGCTAAAAAATATTAAAGAGGCATTAGATGAAATATACAACTCCATCGAAGAAAAAAAAAATGGTTGTTATTGAAGCAAAATCATTACTTACAAAAATAAATATTTATGAAATTACTGCTATGACAGCCCTATGGAATAAAATTTTGCAAAGAATCAATGCAACAAGTAAATCCTTACAATATATTGGCTGCAAAATTGTTGAATTGTGCGTCATTATTAAAAATTCTAGAAATTTTTATTGAATGAAAAAATCACACACAATTTTATCGAAATAGAATCGGAAGTTAAAGAACTTACAAATAAATCGTTTGAAGAACTCGCAAGACAAGATTTGTTTTTATATTATATGCGATCATTTAATGGCAGAACTGAACAGACGTGGACAAATCTATGAAAATGTTAATTATTATGTTAATGGTAATTTAGAGTTTTTTTCGTGTTTAACTTTTGTGTAGAAGAAAGAAAAAAATGCGTTAATAATTTAATAGAAATGTACAAAGATGACATTGATTGAAGTAATTTTAAAAAGAGTTGGAACAGTTTTTAATATTTTTAGATGAAGAAGACAAACAATCAATTGATAATATATTATAAGGCATTAACGAAAGCAACTTTCCCAAATGTGGAAATTATTTAAAAAAAAAAATGTTACCAATTTCAAACGCATTCGGGGGAACGCTCATTTTCTTGTTTAAAAAGAGTTAAAAATTATCTAAGAAATTCAAAAACTTTCAGTTCTAAACTTGAATATTATTATCCTATTAATATACATATATTATATTCAAGTATTATTTGAAATATAACATTAGTAGTACTTAATATTTTATTTCTATTTTGCGTCTGTAATAGACTCATAACAGCACTCATATGCGATACAATTTTCTCAATATGTATCGGCAATTTGTTTATTTAGAAATGGCATAAAAGGGCGCAATATAGAAAAAATGGTATGAATATCTCGTTCGTAAGGCGATTTTCAGCACTTGTCCATTAGAAAACTCCTCGCTACGCAAAATTGGACGCGTGCTGTAAAATCGCGCTTACTTAACTCGTCCTTTATTATACAATTATTTATTTAATAATATGGTTAACACGTATTTTTATTTTTCTTGTTTTTCTCGTTTTATTGGGGGGGGGGGGGGCAATATTTTTTCTGCGTCCGGGGCCCCAACTGTCCTGAATCCGCCACTGAATATTCGGTAGAAGTTCTCACGCACAGAATTTTGAATTTCAGCAAGGGAGTAGTATATTGTAGAAACCTTCTAAACGTCGCAGAAGATAAGATTTTAGATGATTTAAAGTGTTTTGATGTGTGTGATGTAAAAAGAATAAAATCCAAAAGAGACGGGGACCTTACACACACACCATCAATCATTTCAACATTTAATACCCCTACGCTTCCTAAGTACATAAAAGAAGCTTTTTATAACTTACAAGTGAGGCAGTATATTCCAAGCCCGCTGAGATGCATCCGGCGTCAAAAGTTTGGTCACAGCTCCATAAGATGCTCAAGTTCACAAATATATCCCTGTGGCAAATCTTCACACGAGGGGTTATGCGTAACGTGACCATACGTCCCGATTTGGGCGGGACAGTCCCGCAAGCGGCGGGCTACGAGAGAGAGAGATAGAGAGCGAATAACGCGCGAAAGAGTAATAGATACTGCACTCACTCAGTGAACAACCAAACGCGGAGCTTTAAGTCCTAAGTTGCCATTGTACCATAAAAAAAATGCCTAAATGCCAGTGTACCTTTAATATTATCTTGCAAAACAAGTATCCGTTTATAAAACAAAGGAGTGGTACATCTACAGCGCACGTAAAGGCCGGTCCAGACGCTTCGTTTTGCACAACCTTTTGTCTACTCAGTTCAACACGTTGCAGATAAAACGTTGCGTGTAGATAGGAAAACTGCGCAGTTTTGAAAACTGCGCGGAGACGGTACAGTTGCAGCGATAACTGAGCTAAAGTGCATAGATATCCATGAACTGTGCAGACAAGTCGGCGCATGTAGACGGTAGCTCCATTTTGCGATTCATTTTGTTCAAAAATGACCAGACTTATACGTTACATGACAATTTCACTAAAACTGTGCGAAATATACAGATATATCTGCACCTTGTAGACGCTCTACAAATTGCAACGTTTCCATTCCGTCTTAGGACTGCGCAGACAAAAGGTTGTGTAAAACGGAGCGTCTGGACCGGCCTTTACAAGCACATCTTGGTCCACAGGCTTTCTGATCAAGCTACGGCGTCAAGCTCGTCAATGCTTGCGTTTTTTTTTTAAGAACTGATTTGCCTGCTTCGAAAGATTTGCATGTAGCTCCAGCGGAGGGTTCGTGGCCGTTTCATATGGGGCAAGAAAATCACAGCTTTCGCTCAAATAACTGTGCTTCTAATTTAATTCAAACATGTTTTGAGCAAACATTTAGTTGTGCTCGTAAAAAATCTCAGGCTATTGTTGTAAATGTGTTGGCCTCTATGGCAAACGATGAATTGAAAGAGGACCTTCGCGAAGCACACTGCATTACTTTATTAAGAGATGCTTCAAACCTTGGCTCGATGAAACTATTCCTAGTTTTAATCAGCTATTTTTTCCATAACAAAGTCAAAGTCAAGGTTTTAGAGTTTCGAGAACAGCCAGGTGAAACATTATTTAACGGAAGTAATACGGAGATAATACAAACTGCAATTTTGGAGAAAAGAATATAAAGAGGATAAATTACGTTTACGAAAAATTGAACAAATCACTAGGAAGACAGCTCATTGGGATCCGATGTGGAGCCCACATAGTTCACAACGCGATCAAAACAGCCGCAGATTGTCTCCCTGTTGACTTCGAATGCATCATGAAAATTTATACTTTTTTCTACATCTACAGCGTTCGAGTAGAACCTTCGAAAGAGTTCTGTGATTCAACTGACACAGAGTATCACAAACCGCTGGGCTACACTAAAACACGGGGGCTTGCGTTGATGCCCGCACTTGAGGGAGTTATAAAAATGTTCATTTGAAAAGCTATTTTCTGGGCATCGACAAATGCCCAAATATTTTGAAAGTGTATTTCGAAAATCCCAGCTCTGAATTGTGGTTAGTTACATTTTTTGCATGCACAGGCAGCGACTTTCCACTAAGCCATGTTGAAAATCGAGGGACATTACGTTTCTGAAATTGATTCTGGGAATGAAAATAATCGTCTACGAGATAACCTGGCAACTGGAGAATTCGCTTGTTTTTCCTCACACTGTCCAAAATGTTTTAGTAGAAGTAAAAGCCTGAGTTTTATAAGACGAATAAAGAATACTTAGCAGGAATACGGAGCATTTTGACGCAGAACTAGAAAGTGTCACTTAGAACGTGTAAGAATGAGTAAATTTGTCAAAAATACCAACGTGGGAAGAAGTACAGGATGTGATGGATTTGCTGATCACACAGGGATTTACTAGCAGCAGCAAAGATACGTTAAGTGTTAAGTTTTTGCATATTTCAAACTACGTTACAGATGAAAAAATCACTAGCTGGAATGCTGAGAATGTTCCTGCTGAAAACCGTTGGGTGGAAATATTCCAGTGTTTCCGTACTAGCAACCTCAACTGTACGAACTTTCATAAAATTATTGAGTACGCTATGTGTCTGCCCGGAAGTAACACACCAGTCGAAAGAGTTTTTCCTCTAATGAATAAAATATGGAGAAGTGACAAAACGCAGTAAGTGTCGCAGTATTGAAAGCCAAATCGAATACCAAGACTAACATCAACAAATCATCTAATGAGCTTCATTGATACTTGATCATATTTTGATGCATAAAATATCCCTATTTTTTCCCTAATAAACGCTAGTAAAATACCAAAATGGTTTTCTTTTACATAATTCTGCGGGTGTCCCGCTTTGACGAAAAAAATAAATGGTCACGTTAGTTATGCGCCTCATCCATATGTACAAATTGCGGCGGAGACCATTTGGCAAATTCTAGAACCTGCCAGAAATATAAAGAAGAAGCATCGATTCAAGAAATTAAAACCAGGGAAAAATATCTTATCACGTAGTTAGGCGAAAAAACATACCGAATAAATCAGTAAACAACATGTCATATGCAAAAGCGGCATCTAATCCCACAAGACGCTGACCGCAGCATTAATTCCTGCTATTATGGATTCTTTAAGGAGCATAATAACCTCGACTCTCACCCCAACCACAATCGATAAAGCTCCAATTCCAACTCTGCCACACAGGAGGGTACGGATGTCAGACTGTCGACGAGTGAAAGACTGGCTCCTAACAAAAAATTCAAAACACTAATATCATTCATAAATTTTGAGTCAGAATGGTTAGTGCTGAGTGTAAAAGTAACGTTTTGCAAAATTCTGACACAAAACCATTTGTGTGGTTTGTCTCGCGCTCTATCTACAAACATCTCCGAATCATCAAGCGTAGAAGCTTTGGCACACAATTCAATTGAATCGGACGTACCGGGATAATCTATCAATAGTTAAGTTAACATCCAGTTTTTAGTCGCTTTTTAGTTTTTTGTAAGACTACAGGCCTACAGCCCCTGACACTATAGGTCTTGACCGTTTCATAGTCGCTTGCTTTGACGCAGCGAAACGGCTCACATGGAGTATCTTGAACTCATGTGCTAAAAGTGACTGAAGATTGTCCGTACTATTGTTAGACATCATTAGATCGTGCTCTTTGTCTTTTAGATATTAATCCTTCAGTAATTTTATGTATGACCTACATCTTGTGCACTGACACATTAAATCGTAAATTCTTTTTACAATATATTGATTATATATATATATATATATATATATATATATATATATATATATATATATATATATATATATATATATATAAAGTATCATTTTAGATTCTACACCCGATGTTGTGCATGTGGTACTTACCTTCGTAGTGCGCTATTTTTTCAGAAATTCAAGATATTCAAGATTCAAGATATTAAGGAAAGATTTTTATAGCTCTTCCCTATAGAAAGACATAATGCGGAGTATCTAGAAGAGGTATCTAGAAGAGACTATCTACCTTGCAAAATTTGCCAGTAGCTATAAAATATTGTCATGGACAATCGTACAACAATCCAGCTAATATGTCGGGCAAGTACAACGGTCTGCAAACAAGAATAAGACAACATGCTCGATTAGCAACGTATATTCCCTGCTCTAGTCATTCACTTAATTTAGTTGGTAATGTTGCTGCAGAGAGTTGCAGTAATGCGTCCAGATATTTTTTATTCGTGCATTATTTGTTTTTTCTCTGCATCACCGATTCGATGGAACATGCTATGCAATAAATAAGATAAAGGGTCTTATACATTAAAGAAAGTGTTAGATACAAGATGGTGTGCCAGGGTTAAAATATGGCTAAAAAATATTAAAGAGGTATTAGATGAAATATACAACTCCATCGAAGAAAAAAAAAATGGTTGTTATTTATGCAAAATCATTACTTACAAAAATAAATGTTTATGAAATTACTGTTATGACAGCCCTATGGAATAAAATTTTGCAAAGAATCAATGCAACAAGTAAATCCTTACAATATATTGGCTGCAAAATTGTTAAATTGTGCGTCATTATTAAAAATTCTAGAAATTTTTATTGAATGAAAAAATCACACATAATTTTATATAATATATATATAATATATATATAATATTTTTTCTGCGTCCGGGGCCCCAACTGTCCTAAATCCGCCACTGAATATCCGGTAGAAGTTCTCACGCACAGAACTTTGAATTTCAGCAAGGGAGTAGTATATTGTAGAAACCTTCTAAACGTCGCAGAAGATAAGATTTTAGATGATTTAAAGTGTTTAGATGTGTGTGACGTAAAAAGAATAAAATCCAAAAGAGACGGGGACCTTACACACACACCATCAATCATTTCAACATTTAATACCCCTACGCTTCCTAAGTACATAAAAAAAGCTTTTTATAATTTACAAGTGGGGCAGTATATTCCAAGCCCACTGAGATGCTTCCGGTGTGAAAACTTTGTTCACAGCTCCATAAGATGCTCAAGTTCACAAATATATCCCTGTGGCAAATCTTCACACGAGGGGTTATGCGTAACGTGACCTAACGTCCCGATTTGGGCGGGACAGTCCCGCAAGCGGCGGGCTACGAGAGAGAGAGAGAGAGATAGAGAGCGAATAACGCGCGAAAGAGTAATAGATATTGCACTCACTCAGTAAACAACCAAACGCGGAGCTTTAAGTCCTAAGTTGCCATTGTACCATAACAAAAATGCCTAAATGCCAGTGTACCTTTAATATTATCTTGCAAAACAAGTATCCGTTTATAAAACAAAGGAGTGTTACATCTACAGCACACGTAAAGGCCGGTCCAGACGCTTCGTTTTGCACAACCTTTTGTCTGCGCAGTTCAACACGTTGCAGATAAAACGTTGCGTGTAGATAGGAAAACTGCGCAGTTTTCTAAACTGCGCGGAGACGGTACAGTTGCAGCGATAACTGAGCTAAAGTGCATAGATATCCATGAACTGTGACAAGTCGGCGCATGTAGACGGTAGCTCCATTTTGCGATTCATTTTGTTCAAAAATGACCAGACTAATACGTTACATGACAATTTCACTAAAACTGTGCGAAATATACAGATATATCTGCACCGTGTAGACGCTCTACAAATTTCAGCGTTTCCATTCCGTCTTAGGACTGCGCAGACAAAAGGTTGTGTAAAACGGAGCGTCTGGACCGGCCTTTACCAGCACATCCTGGTCCAGAGGCTTTCTGATCAAGCTACGGCGTCAAGCTCGTCAATGCTTGCTTTTTTTTAAGAACCGATTTGCCTGCTTCGAAAGATTTGCATGTAGCTCCAGCGGAGGGTTCGTGGCCGTTTCATATGGTGCAAGAAAATCACAGCTTTCGCTCAAATAACTGTGCTTCTTATTTAATTCAAACATGTTTTGAGCAAACATTTCGTTGTGCTCGTAAAAAATCTCAGGCTATTGTTGTAAATGTGTTGGCCTCCATGGCAAACGATGAATTGAAAGAGGACCTTCGCGAAGCACACTGCATTACTTTATTAAAAGATGCTTCAAACCTTGGCTCGATGAAACTATTCCTAGTTTTAATCAGCTATTTTTTTCCATAAGAAAGTCAAAGTCAAGGTTTTAGAGTTTCGAGAACAGCCAGGTGAAACATTATTTAACGGAAGTAATACGGAGATAATACAAACTGCAATTTTGGAGAAAAGAATATAAAGAGGATAAATTACGTTTACGAAAAATTGAACAAATCACTAGGAAGACAGCTCATTGGGATGCGATGTGGAGCCCACATAGTTCACAACGCGATCAAAACAGCCGCAGATTGTCTCCCTGTTGACTTCGAATGCATCATGAAAATTTATACTTTTTTCTACATCTACAGCGTTCGAGTAGAAGCTTCGAAAGAGTTCTGTGATTCAACTGACACAGAGTATCACAAACCGCTGGGCTACACTAAAACACGGGGGCTTGCTGTTTTAAAAATGTTCATTTGAAAAGCTATTTTCTGGGCATCAACAAATGCCCAAATATTTTGAAAGTGTATTTCGAAAATCCCAGCTCTGAATTGTGGTTAGTTTCATTTTTTCCATGCACAGGCAGCGACTTTCCACTAAGCCATGTTGAAAATCGAGGGACATTACGTTTCTGAAATTGATTCTGGGAATGAAAATAATCGTCTACGAGCTAACCTGGTAACTGGAGAATTCGCATTTGGTAAAAGTAAAAGCCTGAGTTTTATAAAACGAATAAAGAATACTTAGCAGGAATACGGAGCATTTTGACGCAGAACTAGAAAGTGTCACTTAGAACGTGTAAGAATGAGTAAATTTGTCAAAAATACCAACGTGGGAAGAAGTACAGAATGTGATGGATTTGCTGATCACACAGGGATTTACTAGCAGCAGCCAAGATACGTGAAGTGTTAAGTTTTTGCAAATTTCAAACTACGTTACAGATGAAAAAATCACTAGCTGGAATGCTGGGAATGTTCCTGCTGAAAACCGGTGGGTGGAATTATTCCAGTGTTTCCGTACTAGCAACCGCTATGTGTCGGGAAGTAACACACCAGTCGAAAGAGTTTTTCCTCTAATGAATAAAATATGGACAAGTGACAAAACGCAGTAAGTGTCGCAGTATTGAAAGCCATATCGAATACCAAGACTGACATCAACAAATCATCTAATGAGCTTCACTGATACTTGACCATATTTTGATGCATAAAATATCCCTATTTTTTTCCCTAATAAACGCTAGTAAAATACCAAAATGGTTTTCTTTTACATAATTCTGCGGGTGTCCCGCTTTGACGAAAAAAATAAATGGTCACGTTAGTTATTCGCCTCATCCACATGTACAAATTGCGGCGGAGACCATTTGGCAAATTCTAGAACCTGCCCGAAATATAAAGAAGAAGCATCGATTCAAGAAATTAAAACCAGGGAAAAAATATCTTATCACGTAGTTAGGCGAAAAAACATACCGAATACATCAGTAGACAACATGTCATATGCAAAAGCGGCATCTAATCCCACAAGACGCTGACCGCAGCATTAATTCCTGCTATTATGGATTATTTAAGGAGCATAATAACCTCGACTCTCACCCCAACCACAATCGACAAAGCTCCAATTCCAACTCTGCCACACAGGAGGGTACGGATGTCAGACTGTCGACGAGTGAAAGACTGGCTCCTAACAAAAAATTCAAAACACTAATATCATTGGAGGAAAAGCTAAATGAAAACCAGGCGGCCCACCAGCCACTAGAACATCCTCAATTTCTGAAGTTACATCAGAGCCAGAACCAGACCCTAAAAAGGCTTGGGTTAGAACTAAAACCAAAGGATGGGGAAGAGGTAGACACAGAAACCAGGACCCTACCACGAATACATATAAATAACTCACTCTCTTTGCTTTTTACTCACACAAATGAACACATTGCTTAATTAAGTGCCTGCAAATCAACTTGGGGAAATACAAATTAGCAATAAGACTGAAATTATTCTTATTCAAGAGCCCCACGTTCATCGGGCTAAGCTCCCAGGATTTCCAACTCAATATAAAATAATTTACAAAAACACAAAAACCGGGGACTTATCCGTAAGATCAGCAAAGGTAATCACAGATCCTCGACTGAATGAACAACTCGATGACTGCCGTCCAAATATACTGCGGTAACTTGGTATTCCATGCAATCTCAAGTTTCCTTACCACCACAAGCGAGACCAATAGACAATCGATTCATTGATAACTTAAACGCTCTAGAAAAAGCAATTATCAAACTAAGATGAAAGGGTGATATTTTGATTGCTGGCGACACCAACTCAAAATCACAGGCCAGGGGAAGTGTTACTGAGGACAAGCGTGGTAAAACTGTAAAAGGGTCATTCTGCACAAAAATGTAATTATCTTGAATAGTGGTTCAGAACCCACTTTCATTGGACACAGTGGGTCGAGTTTAATGGGTCTCACTCTAGTAAGTGGTAGGCTAAGCATATAGTTATTGCTAACTGGCACCAGCCCGACAGGGAAAAATTGTCAGATCACAGATATATCTACTGGATTATATGCATAGATAACGAGTTACCAGAGCAATAGAGGATATTCTGTACAAAAAAGCGAACTGGCCGGATAATGAGGAAAAGTTTCTAACTCTTAGTAAAAACTTATCACCAGGAATTGACGAATGTTTTTCCTTTGAACAAGTTTATTCCTTCGCAAATGCATTTAACGGATGCCTGGTTAAAGCTGTCCAAGAAACCATTCGCCCTACGAAAACACTTTAAACATTCTGGCCTTACTCCAGAACTAACCCTCCTCTATTTTACCAATAAAAGCATTGGGAGTATAAAGCACGGATCCTAGAGACAATATTTAAAACAAAGAAGCAAAAGAAAGAAAAAGTGGGAATTCTACACAACATCCAATGGGAACCCTTGACGTACCGTATACAAAAATTATCAGGGGTAAGAAACCTTCCACAGGTTACCTTACTGGTTTAAAACTAGGAGACTCTAATCTCGATCTAAACTGCTCATGTTCAGCTCGACACATTTTTCGAAGACAAATACAGGTACAATGCGACACACACCGGCAAATCAGAGAATTGGCAATAACGGGGAAAGGAGGATCGAACGAGAGAATTTTTTCCCTAATGGAGGTCGAATTGGTCATTGCACGAAAGAACCCAAAGAAAGCGCCAGGTATCGATGGAATTTCATCAGACATTGTTCCAATTCAGTTGTTCAAGTTCAAGAGTTGCGTTCAAATCCGCTCCAGGAATGTTCTTGATACTTTTTAATAAGTGCCTTATTTATGGGGTGTTCCCTGCCTGCTGTAAGCAGCAACTTGTAAAAATAATTCCCAAACCGGATAAACCTGGTCTAGCAACAACAGATTTCAGACCGATTAGCTTGCTTCCTGTTGTAGAGAAAATCCTATATGCACTTCTCATTTCAAGAATCGAGCATTTCTACTATAGTCACAATCTATCAGTATGGACTTCGCAAAGGAGTTGGCACAATTGATGCAGTTGCCAAAGTTATAGAGTTCATAAGGTCATGGAGAAACAAACAGCAATATTGTGCAGCCATATCTTTGGACATAATAAAGCGGAGCCTTTGATAACGCCTGGTGGCGGTTAAATATCCATCGCCTTATCTCTCTAGACTGTCCTAACAACCTGATTAATTTGGCAAAGAGTTACTTGGTGGAAAAAAATCCATTTCCTCAGAGCCAGGTATTTATATAGAAAAAGTCGTTAGAAAAGGTTGTCCGCAAGGTTCGAAGTCAAGTTCAGGATTCTGGAGAATTTTATATAATTCGATATTTGATAAACACCTTCCAGAGGGCTGTGAGTTAGTTGCCAACGCGGACGACACAATGCTTCTCGTCAATAGCAGAACAATCACCGAGCTGAAGCAGAAAGGTAACCAGGCCCTGAAAACCCTTCGCCAATGGACACTAGAATGCAAACTCAACTTTAACAGAGGCAAAGGCCCTATTTTTCGGTAAATCACCAAGGCAAAGAAGACCGGTTTTTGCTCTTGGAGATGCAAGTATTAAATGCCAAGAGTATATTAAGTACCTAGGTATTCTGATCGACAAGTGTCTAAATTTTAAAGCCCATATCGGGAAAATTTCTGCCAAAGTCAAAAACTGTACCTTTTTTTTAACACTTATCTCAATATCCGGGTACCCGGGTACCCTTTTGCATGTTCTTACTTACATATCTTTTGTATTTAATGAAAAATTATCAAATCCTTTCAGATCCTCGTTATTTGAGTCTATTGATATCGATTCATATACATCAATAATAATATATGCCAAAAAATATATAAACTTTTTGGGCTCAAAGTCAAATACCCTGTTCCCTAGCTCAAAGTCAAATACCCTGTTACCCTTGTTCAATACCTGGGTAACCGGGTACCCCAAATATAAATAAATAATTAAACTTATTTCTAGTGATAAAAAATATTACTTAATATATAAATAAACGGATATATTTAAATTTTAATTAATTTTATTATAAAACTTATAAATTATACATATATTATACAAAATATTGTTATATTCAATTCATTATTGGAAACATGTCACATTTTACAATTGCTTTTGAATGTTCATCGCAAACTTGTTTGTTACATTCTTTACACGATTTACATGATTTTCGTGCTTTCTCAAAAGCTGATATGATGATATATCCTACAATTTTTCGTCCAGTGGAATCTGTCTGTTCAGTAGACCTGTCTGACTCACTTGATGTTGTTGCCCTGCTTGTAGGATCTATTAGTTTTCCATAGATGCTTTCTATGGCAATCCTAGTGGTGAAATTTCTCATAATTTGCATATTTTGATATCGTTCTTGAAGCGCTGGCATACACAATACTTCACTTAATTTTCGTAAAAATAATCGGTGCTCGTTTGTCTTTTTAATAATTTTGTTATTTAGATGATAAATGATATAGCTGGAAAGGCTGGCGATATCCTAAATATTAAAAAATGCGAGAGATCATCGGTTAGTCCATCTTTGGCTTGTGTAACGGCCCAGCATCTTATCAATTATATCCACACCAATTTTTGTTTTATTACAATACTGAACAATTTCTGGTTGCTTTTTTTTTGTCTTCGCTGCAAATTGCTGCATCTGAGTGCATCGTAGATAGAAGTATAACAACTTTCTTTTTTTTTTAGGAACATAAGAGCATAGAGGTACTTTTTCACGAAACCGAAATAGAGAAGAGAATTAACGATCTTTAGATGCTAGCATGTCTACTGGAATGTATTTTTGTTTTCGATGTATCTACAATTGTTAGGTTCCATACAATAAATGCTTTGCTAAAGATAAAGTAGTAACAAAATTATCCATTATAATATTTCTTCCGGATCCTTTGCAGCTAAATCTTTTACTACTCTTTCACCTTGATTTATTTCACGGCCAGTTGTTATTTTGCTCGTGTAGATTTGACCTTTCAATGGATATGAATTTTCGGCGTAGCATATCCACCATATTTTGATTCGATACTTTGCCCACCCGGCGGTTTTATTTATAGATTTAGGGTTTTTCGGGTAGTGGAATACTCTATGGGTAATCCCGAGTTGTAATGTGAAAGTCTCCGGGTATGAAAATTATTTTATTCAATGAAAAGCCCATGCGGGTGCCCGGGTCCCAGGGTATTAAACAGCGTCGTAACGGCTGGGTATTGACATAAATATGAAAGTTTGGTTTGATGTGGATGCCGGGTATAAACCCTTCAAACACTGCGGCCTATTTGTGGCGTATTGTATTTTGCATTCACATACACTTATAGGCCCAGAAACCTAGTTGTTTGTTTGAGTGTTGATTGGCTGAAAGATAAGGCGACAGGACGTGAAACTTTGGACATTGGTAGATTTTACATTACGTTAAGTTCGGCTACTTCACATTACCTCGATCGTAATGGGCCGCATATAAAACAATGGGTTTTAGGTTTTCATCACGTCTCATACACGCATTGTGTATGCAAATTCCGATCGGCGGAAAATACATGCGCCGATCGGAAAAATAACTAAACATATAATACATTTTTGAGTATGAGAATAAAAAAAAGTGAGACGAGTAAAAATAAATGATAATATTAATAATGAAAAAAATAATTGGCGCAGCCTTACTGGAATGTTGTAGGAATGTTGCTACAACTTTCACATTGTAATATTGCAACTGGAGTGTTGCAGGAATGTTGCTGCAACATTCACATTGCAATGTTGTCACTGGAATGTTCAGAAATGTTGCTGCAACATTCACATTGAAATGTTGCAACTGGAATATTGTAGGAATGTTGCTGCAACATTCGCATTGCAACGTTGCCACTGGAATATTCAGGAATGTTGCTGCAACATTCGGAATGTTGTGCAGCCTTCGGAACATTGCTGCAACATTCCTGCAACATTCAACGCTGGCTGGGTGACAACTGGGGAATGGTATTTATACCATTCCTTGTATAATATATCTGTAAGAGGGGTTAAATCATCCCTCTAATTCAAATAAAGGGGGAGATAGAATTTTTTTGGCTCCTCCAAGCTCCTCAAAGCTGCGTATGGTTGGGGCGTGCTGACTGGTAAAATTGGATATATAATCAAGAGAAAGGAGAAGGATAAAAGGGATGAGCGTGAGGCGGGAGGAGGGGTTGCTACACCCGAACCGTGCGTGCCATCGCCATGGTGCCATCGCCGTCAATATGCACTCCATGGCAAATCTGTTTAGATAAGTTACTGAATAAAGCGCCTCCCCAAACCAAATCGAAACAAGCACGAATATAGAAGAATTTATTCACCCATCAGATATTAGCCACATTAAATATAATCTGACCTTGACAAATACATTCTCCACTCGAATATATACAGATGGCTCAAAATCCAAATACGAAGTCGGGTCTGCTTTTGTCGTATACAATCTTCTTCAATCATCTGCGATAGCAGATCAGTGTTCGAAGCCTTGAAACATCTTACAAGGCCCACAGAACTTTTAGTGGAAACGTAGCAGTAGGTTAGGTTAGATTAAAGACTTATCAGACAGAATCAACTTACGAATGGCACTGAGAGAAAGCTCATACCGGAGTAGTCGAAAATGAACGGGCAGATAGTCTGGCAAGGCAAGCTTCAGGCGTAAATCCTTCTGGTGAAGATTTGAAGGATATCCCACATTCATACACTAAAATACCTATTAAGCAAATTGTAGCTTCTTACAGCCTAAAAGAATGGCAGTTGAGACGGGATGCCTAAAAAACTGGGCTCTGGACGAAGAATTTTATACCCAACATAGAGGATTGAACAAAAATAGATCTACAACTGACACACCACGCAGTGCAGCTGATCACTGGTCATAGGAATTTTCAGGCCTACCTCCACAGATTTAGAAAGAGGGAATCACCGCTGTGCACATGCGGTGAAGCGTACTCAGCATCACATGTGCTATTCAATTCTCTCACAGAACAGTGGAGAATTTAGACCGAATTAGGAATTAATGCAGCCGGATGTATCTGGCTAAAAAACGAAACAGAATTAAAATCAGTAAATAAAAACAAAACATGGTGGAAAAACTTTAACAGCAGTGCAAAGTGCAACTCAATTTAAGAGATTTGACCCTGATTAAACAAACTAAAAACTAAAAACTAAAGTTCTAAAAATATGGCCATGATGACAGTAGAGCCAGTATAGCAGGGTTTCTTAACCTTTTTGTAATCACGGACCACTTTCTAAATTTTAAAAAACCGACGGACCCCTTCCAAACATTATTGTAAGGAAAGAAAAAGTTTTTTGTCTTCGCTGCAAATTGCTGCATCTGAGTGCATCGTAGATAGAAGTATAACACCTTTCTTTTTTTTAGGAACATAAGAGCATAGAGTAACTTTTTCACGAAACCGAAATGGAGAAGAGAATTCACGATCTTTAGATGCTAGCATGTCTACTGGAATGTATTTTTTGTATGTATGTATGTTATCACTTTTATTATCAATATTATCATCAATACAAAGTAAAGATTCACGCGTGACGGTTGTTTAATGAAACGGTTGCTGCTGCTTCCTTTCAATAAGCACATTAAATTGAGGAATTGTCTTAGACAACGCAAGACGTATATCACCTTTGACGTCTAGTCGGTTACGATTTTTAGTTTTAATTGACACTAATACTGAGAACCCTCACAAAGATACGTAGTAGCAAACGGAATTAATATGGACATTGCTCGTTTAACAAGAAGAGGGTAAGCTTGTCCTAAACTATACCAAAAATCGCAAACAGCCTTTGCGTTAAATTCAGCTCGTAATACAGCTTTGGATCTCATGTCAATTAAATCATCTTTAATAAGATTTTCGTCATTGATTTCATTCATATCAATCATAAACGGACTACGCACCCATGTCTCCTGATTAAGCCTTTCTGGGCAAAAGTATCCTTCAAATGAGTTTTGTAGTATTTCAAGATGTTCTGACACTTCCTTTTGTACTTCTTTTAATAAACTTCTTGCAGATTGCGCTTCACTATGCGACAGCAATTCTTCCGACATTCAAAAATTTGCAGTAACACCCGTATTCACTCTCCTTTTCCAAAATGGGAGCTGCCTAGAAAGGCTTTTAACCGTTCAGTTGCATCCACGATGGTGACTGCAGAACCCTGAAGAGGGAGATTTACATCGTTCAAATAACTAAAAATGTCGACTAAGTCAGCTAGTCCTTGCCAAAAGTTTTCACTCTTCAGAATTTTGTACAGTGCGCTTTCTTTCTCTTCCAAAAATATCGAGACTTCCACGCGTAACTCGAATAAGCGCTTCAAAACTTGTCCTCTTGATAACCAGCGAACTTCTGTATAGGAGAGCAGTACTTCGTGTGCGGATCCCATTTCGTGACAAAGTTTCTTAAAAAGGCGGTGATTCAAAGCTCTGGCTCTTATGAAGTTAATTATTTTTATACACGTGGACATGACTCCTTTCAGGAAAGTAGGCAAAGTTCGTGACGCCAATGCATGTTGGTGTAAGAAACAATGCGTTATCGTGACATTAGGTACCTCTTTCTTGACCAATGCTGCAAAACCAGAAGTGTTTCCAAGCATTGCAGGTGCTCCATCTGTACATAAACTGCCAAGCTTATTCCTCCAATCTACGCCGTGTCTCGCAAAAAAACTTTTTATCATATTGAAAACATCCGCCGCTTTTGTAATTCCCAAAAGTGATTCGCAAAAAAGAAACTTTTCTTTTACACTTTGCGTGTCATAATGTATGTAACGTACGAACACCAAGAGCTGGCTACACTGTGATACATCTGTGCTCTCGTCGAGTTGCATGCTGAATGGAAACGGCGAGGAGTTCAGTTCTTCAATGTCTTGCTGCAAAACGTTAGAAGACATTTCAACAATTCTAGACTGAATGACATCATTTGACAAAGGCACCGCTTCAACTTTTTTTCTTTGATCTATACCACATACAAGTTCCACAATATCCAGTGCACAAGGCTTTACAAGACTTTCTGCGATAGTGTGTGGCTTTTTTTGTTGGGCAATACGATATGCAACTTTGTACGATGCTTTTAAACATGGTTTTTGTGTTGGAGTGAAACCTAGTTTAGGTAAAGTGCCGACTTTCTCAAACCGAGCTTTTTTGGCACGAAAAACATCCACGGTATCAGATGCATTTCCTGAGTGGACAGATGTAAGGTGTTCTGACAATTTTGCTGGCTTCATACTGCCATTAGCAAGCACTTTGCCACATAAAAAGCACTGTGGCTTTTGTGTTCCATCTCGTTCAGTAATAAAAGTGAAATCGTAGATGACATACGAATCGTTATATTTTCTTTTCTTTGACATTTCTAACAAACTGTAACAAGTAATAACAATATTTTTTACAAAAATACTTAATACACTTCAATTAATTAATACAAAAAAGTAATAAATAATGATATTTTATACTTACATTGCTGTTGACTAGAGTACGAAACTGATTTGAGCAGTAATATTATTACTAAGTACGTTATAAGCTGAAAACAATCGTGAAGAGCAATATTCGCGGTAAATTCACAATAATAGCACTGCGCGCTCACATGCCGCTTCACTTCACTCGCAACACCGCAGGGGTGTGGCACTCTTATGGAGAAAGTTGTGACAGAAGCTTTACTAACATTGGCGCACTAATAGATAGCACTGGGCCTTAAAATATACCGATAGATGGCACTAAGGTTTTTAACAAGTGTTTTATATACAGCCAGGGTGGCAATACATATTTGGAATTTTCTATAACTATTCTTGAGCCTCCGCCCATGTATTTATACATGTGTTGTTAAGTCTTTCTTTAGAATACTTGTCTCTACATCACCGCCGCTCGTGATATCTGACATGGACCCCCAGCACTCATGCCACGGACCCCTTTGGGGTCCATGGACCCCAGGTTAAGAAACCCTGCAGTATAGTATCTTTTAGAAGGAATGCTGAATACATATGCTACAGCATATGTGAAAACAAATAAGCTGTCTGGTCTTGCCTGTCTGGCCTTGTCTGTCTGGTCTTGTCTGTCTGGTCTTGTCTGTCTGGTCTTGTCTGTCTCGTCTTGTCTGTCTGGCCTTATCTGTCTAGTCTTGTCTCTCTGGTGCTGTCTAGTCTTGTCTGTCAGGTCTTGGCTGCTTAGTCTTGTTTGCCTATACCCGCCTTTCAATGCGGGAGACCCAGGTTCGAATCCTGGTAGGGGAGACAACAACTAGGGCAGTTTTCACTAACCGTCCGGGCTGCCCACCGCGAATGAATGCAAAATATGGGATACCGGGGTGGCGCATACTACGCCCCCGAAAAAAAAAAGTCTTGTTTGCCTGGTCTTGTCTATCTAGTTTAAAGTGACCACACGTCCCGATTTTGACAGGACAGTCCCGGTTTTTGGAGTAAAGTCCCGCGTCCCGCCGATTTTTGAAAATATCCCGCTTTTTAGAAAATATCTACATTACTTATTCTAAATGTACTGTAATATATAATATAAGATTTTTCCTGCTAAAAGCTGCAAAGTGGGTCTTCAAGCGTCGCTGGAGAAAACAGAATTCTTCACCAACATCAGATAAGCAAACAGAGAGATGTTACTAGAACAGGGAAACATCAAGATGACTGAGAAATTTAAGTATCTCGGCGAATGGATTGAACCCAACTTATCAGAAAGAGCATCATTATCCAAGAGAGTCAACAAGTTAGAACTAGCCTATCGACTGACTAAGAACACTTACAATAAGAAATGCCTGTCACGCAACCTGAAACTTAAGCACTACACATCAGTCTTACTACCAGAAGCCCTGTATGCCATGGAGTGTCTTTCCTTGAACCGAAGAGGTTTAGTAGAGAAATTAGAAATCAGATAGAGGAGAATTCTCAGGGAGATCCTAGGCCCGGTAAAGGAGGATGGGGAATTCCGAAGGCGGCCTAACTCTGAGCTCTACGAACATATTGAGATGCTCTCTGACTGTGCAAGGAAAAGAAGGATAGCTTTCTATGGCCAAGTCGCAAGATTGCCTCCAAACCGACTAACCAACCGTCTGTTCGCCTTCTGGCAAAACAAGAAGGTTCGTACCACTTGGTTGACAGAAACCGAGAAGGATATTAAAGAACTGGGAAAAACTGATCTCCAAAACAGACAGTCTGTGAGACGCACCCTGAAGGAAGTCCGTGGATTTCAGGATAAACCCAGTTGGAAAGGTACCCCCTGGTCAGAAGAGAGAAAGGAGTTACACCGACAGAAGATGCGACAATACTGGGCAACGCCCAACAGTTGAACAGGCGTGGTCCAAAGTAGGCCTATTCGAAAGAAGAAGAATAAGATAAGATTGTTCCACATATTCCCATACAATTTCCTTTTTAATGTCAACCAATAAAATTTATTAATATCCTCTAATTCAACAAAATAATTTGACCAATTCATGTGAGAAATTTCACATTTTAATAAAAAAAAATGACCGTGAAAGAAAATCATATTTTTTTTAATAAAAAAATTAAATTAATTAAAAATTATAATGTTCAAATTATTGTTTTTTACAAATATTTTTATAGTTACCAATAATTAATAATAAATACATTTTTATATATTTATACACATAAACCATATATGAATGAATATAATAATAGTAGTTTTTGATACAAGTATGTGAAGAAGGGCTTTTGTGCATTAGTTGCGTTGAGTTTAAAGCACGAGCTGAAAGCGAGTGGTTTAATCGCAAAGAGTAGATTTAATCTAGATTAGGTTATGGTTAGGCTAAGTTACATTAGTGCTAGATAAATCCAGATTGAGAGTTCTTGATTCAAAATAAGAAAAATTAATTCAATTTTAATATACGTCAGAACATCACTGCGTCGATGTTATTTGTTTAGTGACGCAAGTTGTTGCCATAGTAGCAACAAACAGAAATCGTTTAATAATAAAACTCCATTTGATTTACATTGTACTTTTACGCACGATTTGGATACTTTTACACACGGTCATAATAATGGTATCCTTCACATACAATAATGTGTTTATGAATGTGTTCATTTTAGTGTGTGAGTAGATAAAATATATTTTTATGAATTATTGGTCTGCTTTCATAACTGAATTCTCATTTCATCGCATTTCTTCCGCTTTGTGTCAATGAAAATGTGGTCACTTTATTCTAGTTGTATCTGTTCTGTCTTGTCTGTCTAGTTTTGCATATAAGCCGTTTATTTTGAAAGTGACCTAACTCCATTTATGTTCGAATCGAGATATTGAAGGGTTTGCGTTGGATAAAATTTTAAAATATGGGTAACAGATAAAATAGTAGAATAATGTTTTGGTGTTTCTAGGGGTCTTAAATGTATCACCCCAATTAGCATATTTAATGTTATTTAAGAAATAATATGTTTTTTATGGCTGTAAATGGACTTCGGCCACTTTCAAAATCAATGAAATCACGTTTCCAATTCTTAAGAAAGCACAAGTCCATCCATACATAATATATTTTTTCCTTGATATGAAGATAAATGTATATATACACTTTTATGTTATAAAATCAAGAATGATAAATAACAGTTGTTAAATAATTTGTACATTAATATTAATATTGTTTTATTAATTATTATTCAGTCTTCTCCAGTTTGTGTATGCGGGATAGATATAAAATAATTATTGTAGGAAGGTGGTATACAATCTGGTATACAATGGTGGTATACCAAAATTTCTTGTATTTGAGGTTTGTGAGTGGTCTCGTATTTTTTGAAGTTTTTTTTTATTTTTACATTGAAATTCATATTCGAAGATTCATAAATTTTCTCTTAAGATATTTTAATATATTAATATTCTCATACAGCTTTTTTGCAATTTAATTTGTTATAAACAAATTCTTAACGAATTACTGAAAATTACAATGGTATATCTGGAGACTCATATGAATCCATTAGCAAATCGAATCTGAAATTTGAAATTAAATTGTTTATAATAAATTCATTGCACATTGATAATTCAACTGCTACTTTAATAATTAAACATAAAGCTTACGAGATCACATAAACTTTAATTGCATATTTTCCATATCGGTTTGAAACTCTCTCAGTGGGACTTACGCCACTTTTAAAATAAACTTTTCCATCACTTCATTATCCCAGCAAATTTTGGTGTTAGAAAATCTAGAAATGATTTTAAATATATTAGTAACAAGTTACTTCAGTGTAAAAAGTTCAAGCAAAAATCTAACTATTAAGGTAAGCAACTCAATATTTTTGAAAAATGGAAAGGCCACTTTCAAAATAAAAGGCGCATATAATCTTTTACTGTAATATATCTATTACAGTTTAATTATTATATAATTAACAATGGACATGTCATTAATATCTATATATTCTCCAGGAATATATAATCGAGGGATATTGACAAATCTGTCATTCAAATTAATCCGACAAAAATAATTTATATTTGACATGATCCAATTTCTATATTAGCATATATTGCTTTTTGTACATAATCAGTAGTAAATTTTGAATGAAAATTCATGTAAAAAACCGGATGTTACAGTTTTAAATGAAATATAATGCGATTCATTTCAAATTAGTATGCAGAAACAAATTTACTTAAATTTTATATTCAACTCAGGAATTCAATAATAATTAATCTTCTTCTCTCTATACATATCAATTATTGGATATTTGCGATCAATTTGATCATTTATTTCCTATTCCTTGTAGTCTTACAATTAGTGCTTGTAGATTGTACAGACCTGTCCAGTAAAATATTCAACCAACAGTTTTTTAGCTAACTTATTAATTTCATGCAATATTTCATGCATAATTCAAACAAATTTACATGTATCGTATATTTAAACGTAAATATTTGAATTGTATGTTTGTCCGTCTGTTTTGCCTTATTTTTAATTCACATTTGAATCGTGCAGTTCAATAACCACATATGTCATTTTTACAAATTTGAGATTTTATTTGAGAAAAAAAAAATTGAGAAAAAATTACTTGTGGTTTGTGGTCTCTTATGTGGTTTTGAAATGGACGATTCATTTTGTATAATCATATTTTCTTAATTACGTCGTTTGAAACTATTTAAAGCTAATATCAAAATAAGAGTCTTGTGATCTTGTATTATCACCTTATCAAAGTTTTCTTTTCAAAATTTTCAATACTGCAACATGATATTCTAAAATTAAGTTTAAATTAAAGTTAAAATTAGTTTGTCGTAAATATGAGAATTCTGAACTGAACAAGTCTAACGAATCTAATTTCAATTTTAAATTACTTGTCGAGTAATTTGCAACATTCTGTCCCTAAATTTATGTAATCTACTTAAAATACGCAACCAAATTTTGCAAATTTTATAAAATACGAAAGAATAGTTAACTTTAAAATAATATTCAGGATACATGATTTAAACTTAATATTTTTTATCTAATCGCGAAAGTAAAGTTTGACAGAGTATGAAAAATATTGAAGTCGTTATTTATGAATGCAACAATTGTAGGCACTATGTGAAACATTATAAAAATAATAATAAATAAAAGACACTAGATTTAAGTTTCACAAATTAGTTTCATTTAAACACTTTATCGATTTCGGCTTCTTAGGCCTTTGGTAGATTACGTAATCTGACGAAGCCCTAAGAAGCCGAAATCGATAAAGTGTTTAAATAAAACTAATTTGTGAATCTTATCATTTATCATAAACGTATAATTTATTATTAATAATAAAACTACTGTTATTAACGCTATTATCTAGTACACAAATAAGTTTTGACTTAATAATATTTCGAATTAAATTCCATGTGGAGAAAATACTTTGCTAAGTGAAATATAATAGCTAAATGTTTTTGGTGAACATACTGAAAATATTGAAAGTGAGTGGAGTACCTGGCCATGAGAAAATAGAGAGAGAAAATATGCCACAGAAAATAAGGGCACAGAATCCGTGGGAAGAGTCCCTTCTCGGGTACTACACACATACACTAGTAGTCTTTTTAAACTGCCCTAAATCCTTTTTTCTATTATCAACCACAATCTCACAGGAATTATTCGAAACACATGAGAAACTCACAAGATATACTCGAGAATAAAAAAATACAGGTTTCTGGATACTTAAAATCTTCCACTAGATTAAAATGTATCCCGAAATAAAAACACAATATATAAACGCGTTGGTATAGTCCGTATCTTATGCGCCCTTGGCCAGACAAACATAAAACTTGATAGTATGTCCAATTGGTTGATCTAATCTTGTCTAATGTTAAGATTATTATGTAATTTGTTTAGTCTTTTAGTTCTTTTATTTTTAATATCTATATTTGAAATTGAAATACATTTTATTCTTAATTAAGAAAATTAACATTGAAGTGGGAAAGTGACTGCTTCGTTATCAGGCATGACTGGACGCGTTTGTTTAGTGATTGTGTTCATTGAAACAAGAACTATAATGTAGCTGGGTGAAGATAGCTCCCCAAAATTGAAAAAAATAAAATGGGATACGTTTAACGAATATTTGACCACGATTTGTTCAAAAGATATTTAAAAAAATGATTGGTGGCCTCGCTCTCAAAATACATTTTTCCTATATTTGATAATGGAATATCATAAAAAAACTTCGTGTGACCATGTTCGCCCAAGGTCAATCTAAACTAATGAGGGGGCATAAAAAGTACCAATTCCCCGGCGATTTTCTATCTAATGGAAAATAAGCGATCCTTTATAATTCCTGGTATAACATTTTACTGGAGACAGGCAAACAAAATTAATTTGGAAAACAACAAATAGAATACAAGAGGACGCTCACAAAAACACGGGCGAACAATTTAACATAAATATTAAATCAGAATATTAGCTGGCAAGGAGCAGAAATAACAGCGAGAAAGAGTAAACAATGGAAATATGAAGGTAATAAACAATGTTGAATAATTAAGAAAAGAAAATAATCTCGACAGCCGAAAAATTATTTATTAATTGCAATATATTAGACACTCACACTCCTCCCTCTACACCTTGACGAAGGCATTATGCCGGGTGAGGGACCTTGCGTGACCTATGTTCCTGACAGCTATGCTGATGGTAGCTACGCTGACGTAGCTACCAGAAGGGTGACCCAAGTCAGACAGGTCAAGAGAGAAGGATCAGACTAAGATAGATACCTGGTCCTCCAATGATGGGCTTGAGTCAGGAGGCCAGCAACCTTACACCCGTAAAAACTACATTTGCGCCAAAATACCTAGTAAAATGAAGCCTCGGATATTGTATAAAAGAGGAAAACAGCAACGAGAATGGACTTTCAATTTTTGGAACATGGAACATACGAGAAATCCGAAACAAACAGCAACAACAAGCAAACAGCAATATCAGAATTCATAAATCGCAATATGGGTATAGCCATCTTAACGGAAACCAAACTCATAAAATCCATCCTCCAAGGAAAAGTATTTGGAAAGAGAAGGCCCGAAAGAAGAAGGATATTATGGCTGAAGAACCTAAGGGCATGGTATTCAAAAACAACCACAGAACTGTTTAAAGCAGCAGTCAACAAGGTCATCCTAGCTAGGATGGTCTCCAATATTCGAAACGAATAGGCACAAGAAGAAGAAGAACGGAAACCAAGAAAATAGGAAGCGGAAGTGAAAAATATAAAGAATATATACATTTATTTAGCGAAGTCAACAAAAGCTGCAGGGCTAAAGCCGTGGTATCTATTATGATACACAAAAGATTACAAAGATACATACAATCAAGGGAACCGATTGACGAACGCATTATTAAAATGACCATACAAATAAGAGGAAGGCGCACAATAGTGATTGGATTATATTCACCGAACGATGACGCTAAGGCCCAAGAGAAAGCCTAAATTCGAACAGGACGTACGAAATATAGTTGAACAAATTTCAAATCATCATGAAATTATTATAGCGGGCGATCTTAATGGTAGAGTAGGCAGACAACTAAATAGCCAAATAGTTGGAAGGCACGGAGAAGAGGTCGTCAAAATGGTGAAAGACTGAAAAAACTTTGTGACCAACATAATCTAAAGATTACTAACACCTTTTTCGCACATAAGGACATCCACAAGTATACTTGGTAGCAACATACAACACCAACATTATAGACTACGTGATTGTTAAACGGGGCGCAAAAATTAAAGGCCAGGATGCACGGGTTATGAGCGGGGCTGATTGCAGGAGCGATCAATGCCGAGTAAAGGCGAAGAAAAACTTATATACCTTCATCATCAACATCATCATGCAGCCCCTTTCACGTCCATTGTTGAACATAGTCCCTGGCTGTTGCAATTCAAATTTGTCGCTATCCTCTTTAGGTGATCCGTCCATCGAGTGGGAGGTCTGCCTCGGCTACGCTTGTCAACTCTTGGTCTCCATTCCAACAGATTTTTGGTCCATCGCCCGTCCTCCATTCTAGCTATGTGCCCAGCCCATTTCCATTTCCGTCTAGTGATTCGTTGTATAATATCATCTACTCCAATACGTCGGCGTATTTCTTCGTTTCTCACTCGATCCCTCAGGGTCAGGCCAAGCATCGATCTCTCCATTCGCCTTTGTGTTACTCTTAGTTTTTCTGCGGTTTACTTGGTTAAAGTTAGGGTTTAATCCCGAGCCATAGGCCAGGACCGGTAATACGCATTGGTTAAATGCTTTTCCTTTCAAGCGAATTGGTATATTTTCTTTAAGGATGTCCCATCCCAGGGTAATTCGTCTATTTAGTTCGCGGATTTGGTTGTCTCTGGTTATTTTAATCTCATGACCCATATATATATATATATATATATATATATATATATATATATATATATATATATATATAAATGAGAAGTCGAGCGCTGGTGCGGTGTGGTCGTGTTTTAGCAGCTCCGAAACTAATCTCAAATTTCGGGAGGTTCTGAGCAATTTAATTCACGATTTATATCTGTAAAGTGTATGTGAAGTAGTAGTGAGTGCAACCCAAAAGATCTGATAAAGAATTAAAGTAAGTAAAGTAAGACATTAATAGAGTAATTAAAGTTAATAGAGAAGTAAAGAAAGACTGGAATAAAAAGATAAAAAGTAGAAATTTACGTTCCTTAAAAAAAAAAAAGCCCAACCTCCGAGGAGTCGATCCGGGCAAGCGGCTTTTTATCGCGGCGCGATCCAAGATAAAGACGACAGCCGAAATCAGCTGTAAATAAATTCAAACAGCTGAGCACAGGACCGTATTTAGTAAGAATATTTAAAGGAAATTAAATATGAGTAGTGACGAATACACAACTGATGAAGGAAAACGAAGGAAAAACTGGGAAGATGAAGAGGATGAGACCCGCAACAAAACCAAGAAAATAGAACGCTCCCCTGGGAAAAGTAAATCTAAAACCGAGAGTGATAAGCTAGAAAAGATACTAGAAACGATGAAACAACTAACAGATGAGGTAAAAGGGATCAGATTAGAACAAAGAGAGTACAGAAACGAGATAAGGAAACTGAGAAAAGAAAATGAACAAACCAAACGCGAAAATGCAAAATTAAAGGAGGAAGTTAAGACAATAAATGCTAGGCTAGATGCGATGGAAAAAGAAAAAAGAAGAAATAATATTGTAGTACAAGGACTAATGCTGGGAGATGATGAAATGCTAACACCAAAGGAATCTATGGAAAACTTCATGAAAAACCAACTCGAATCGGATATAGGCGTAAAATCAGCTGTGAAACTAGGTATGAAAACGTACCTCGTGGAACTTATCAATGCAAATGAAAAAATGAAAGTCATGAAAAACAAAAATAAATAACGTAACTATGAGGAAGGAAAAGTATACATTAATGATGATATGTCAAGAAAAGAAAGAGAGATACAAGGAAAAATTAGGAAAGCTGCCCAAGAAGAAGGGAAGAAAACTAAAATAGGGTACCAGAAAGTATTTATTGATGACCAAGAATGGAAATGGTGTGAAGATGAAGAAAGGCTAGTACTAGTAAAGAAGGCAGAAGATAATACTTCAAAAAACGATTAACAGAAATTAACGATAAGGGAAATACGGCAACGATACGGCATGTAAATGGTTTACGAGGAATAAATTTGGCAACATGGAACATTAGAGGACTAAATGGAAAAGAAAAAGAACTAATTGAGGAATTTAAAGAAAGAGATATAAACATCTTAGCAATTACAGAAACTAAAGATAAAGGAAAAAAGGTCACAGAGCTAGAGGAAGGTCATATGATGATCCTAAGCGGCGTCACGTATGCAGATAGAGCAAAAGGAGGAGTTGGGTGTATAATACACAAAAATGTAATCAAATACTTAAAAAAATGGGAAAGCATATCTGGAAGAATAATGAAAATTGAATTAGAAATAGAAAGAAACAGCAGATTACATCTGGTAATTCTGTATGGCCCAAATAATAACGATAAAGCAGAAACTAAAGACAAATTTTGGGAAGAAGCATCAGAAATAGTGGAGAATTGCAACGGAAAAATTGTGGTGCTAGGAGATTTAAACGGTAGAGTCGGCATAAAAGATGAAAGGACAAGTGATGTAATAGGACAGTTTGGAGAAAAAACGAGAAACAACAATGGACACAGAATTATTGATTTCTGTGTACAAAATAACCTATTAGTAATGAACTCATTCTTTAAACACAAAGACGCCCATAAATACACAAGAGAGGTCCCAAGCAGAGGGGAAAAATCCATAATAGACTATGTACTCATAAATAGGAACTCTAGGCGGGAAATAAGGGATGTTAGAGTTATAAGAGGATCCGAGATAAATAGTGATCATTATCTACTAAAAGCGAAAACGACAATAAGCTGCCAGAGAGCGGGAAATAATAAGAACAAAATAGAACTGCGAAACAACAATAGTAAGGAGACTATAAAAAACTACAGACTAATGATAAAAGAAGTGGCGAACAATTATGCAAAGAAAGTTGAGGAAATGTTAGATGAGACAAGAACTAATAAATATTGTAATGTGGAGGAAGCATGGGAAACATTCAGAAACACCCTAATTAGCGCAGCAAAAGAAACATGTGGAACCAAGAAAATAAATAGAAACAAAAAGCAAACGGCTTGGTGGAACGACAATGTTAAAAAGGAAGTTAAACTAAAGAAAGAGAAATGGAAAATATATCTACGTAAAGGAGATAATACCACTTACCAAGATTATAAAAGACAGAGAGACACAGTCAAAGAGATAGTATTAGAAGCAAAAAGAGAAACCTGGGAAGAGTTTGGACGAAAAATTGAAGCTGACTTCCATACAATCCAAAAACTATTTTACAAAACTCTGAAAAACATAAGATCTGGGAAGAAGAATGAAGTAATTAAGCAAATTAAGGATGAACATGAAGCAATATTAACGGAGGAAGAAGACATAATAGAAAGATGGAGAAGATACTTTGAAAATCTGCTGAACAAAGAAAGTATTGTGGACAGAACTTAAAGAACCTACAACATAGAAGAAACAGAACAACAAAGAGAGCACATACAATTAGAAGAGGTTAAGAATGCCATAAATAGACTCAAAAGAGGTAAGGCTGCTGGGCATGATAATATAACAGGAGAAATGCTGAAAAATATGGGCGAAAAAGGAGATCAGTTATTATCAAAAATATGCAATATGGCTTGGGACGGAGGCAGAGTACCAAAAGACTGGGAGATAGGGGTCATTGTGCCAATATATAAGAAAGGGGACAGAAGAGACTGTAACAACTACCGAGGAATCACCCTGCTAAGCATAGCATCGAAAGTGTACGAGAGAATATTAGAAACAAAACTGAGTAGGGAACTAGAGCCACAGCTAGAAGAGTCACAGAGTGGTTTCAGGAAAGGCAGAAGTATACAGGATCATATATTTACGATTAAACAGATGATGGAACGAATAAGCAATACAGAGGATGAAATATATCAAGCATTCCTTGACCTGGAAAAGGCATTCGACAGAATATCAAGATCAATTATAGAAGAAACCCTGATCAAAAGGAAAATTAACCTAAAACTAATAAGAGCAATAATGGGCATGTACAAAAATAGTAGAAATATTGTTAGAACAGACAACATGCAATCACGCGAGTTTACGGTAAACGAGGGTGTACGGCAAGGAGGCGTTTTGAGTCCAACTTTATTCAACCTAGTTATGGACGAAGTAATGAAAGAAACGAGGAAAAGAACGTCTTCATTTAGTGTGGGGTATAGAAACCTAGAACCAATCCGTATAAGGGAATGTGCGTTTGCCGACGACCTTGTTATATTCGCGAGAAATGAAGTTGAACTGAGGAGAAACTTGGAGATATGGAACGAGAAATTAGCAGAGAAGAACCTCAGGATAAACGAAGAGAAAACAAAAATCATGGTTAGTGGGAAACCAGATACAAAAGTAAACATTGAGCTAAATGGAAAGGTATTAGAACAGGTTGACACCTTTAAATATTTGGGAGTACGTCTAGATAGCAAGGGACACCATGAAATAGAAATTAATGACAGAATAGAGAGTTCAGCAAGGGTGTACCACAGCCTCAGAAATAGTTTCTTGGGAAAGAAAGAAATTTCGCTAAAAGCAAAAATGAGTATATACAGAGCTGTATTCGTACCTATACTAACATTTGGCTGCGAAAGCTGGGTATTAACGAAGAGACTAAAGAGCAAGATCCAAAGTATAGAGATGAAATACCTAAGAAGAGTGTTAGGAGTCACAAGGCGAGATCGCATAAGAAATGACACCATCAGAGAACAGTTAAATGTGCAACCAGTAGCAAAGCGAATCGAGAACTGCCAACTGAGATGGTATGGACACCTCAAGCGAATGGAGGACAAAAGACCAGTCAAGAGAATATGGGAAGCTAAAAGTCAAAAAAAGAAAAGTAGAGGAAGACCAAAGACAACATGGAATCGTAACATAGAGAAAATAGTAGAGGACAGAGGACTCACAATGGTTCAAGCATCAAAAATGGCAAAAGGAAAACGGGAGTGGAAAAAGTTCATATATAGCGAAAGAAATGTATTGTAAAGTGTATATAATGTATTGTAAAGATTAAATGTAGGAATTAGGATATGAAATGTAACACCTTACACCTTAGGGTACACAAGGTTACTGATTATATATATATATATATATATATATATATATATATATATATATATATATATATATATATATATATATATATATATATATATATTTGTGAACCAATTCTACTTTGTTGTTATTAATTTGTATTTGGTCACTGGGAACCAAATGTTGGTCAACATTTAGGTCTTTTCAAAATTTATTGCCAGTCCAATTTCGTGTGCGATATCAGTGAGTTCTTGGAGCATGTCTTTGGCCTCCCCAGATTGTCTGACAAAATAACGATGTCATCCGCGAAGCGTAGATGATTGAGTCGCTCTCCATCGATGAGTATTCCTTTTTGTTGCCATGCCAACCTTTTAAATGCATAATCGAGGACAGTAATAAACAATTTTGGCGACATAGTGTCGCCTTGCCTAACTCCCCTTTCCATCTTAATCTTGTTGGTTGTAGAGTGTAGATTTACAGTTGTTGTGGCATTTTCATATATATTTTTAATTATGTCGCAATATCGGTGGTCGACTCTACAATCTTGCAATGTTTTTAAGATGGCCGTTAATTCTACTGTATCGAAAGCCTTTTTAAAGTTAACAAATACCAGTATTAGGAGGCGGTTATATTCAATGGTCTTTTCTATCAAGGTTTTCAAGCACTGCAGGTGGTCGTTTGTACCGTACTTCGAGCGGAAACCAACTTGCTCCCGTGGCTGATAGAAATCCAGTTTTGCCTCCAATCTACTTGTTATAATTCTGGTGTACAGTTTATAAAGATGGTTAAAGAGACTAATTGGTCTATATGTTTTCAGGTCCGTTATATCTCCCTTCTTGTGCAAAAGTATAGTTATTGAATTGTTCCACTTTGTTGGAATATTCTGATTGTACAGGCATGGATAAAAGAGTTTTTGAATCATGGACATCAGTACTAGTCCTCCTATCTTTATCGTTTCTGTGACGACGCCGTAATCCCCTGGAGCTCTATTATTCTTCACCTCTTTCAAAGCAATATTAATTTCATCCAAAGAGATCTCTTGAATATCCTCGGAGCCCTGATTTTTAACCCTTCTTCGCAGATATTCCTCTGGATTTGGAGTGGTTTGTTTAGTGTATAAAATGTCGTAAAATAATTTCACAATTTGTAACAAATGTTCTTTGTTCAACGTGATATTACCATCCTTGTTCTTGAGTTTGACAATTTCTTTTTTCCCACTTATTAGTTTGCGTCTCATTGCTTTCATTCTTTTATTTTCCTCGATAGTTCTAATCACTTCCTCGTCTTTGTACTTTCTTAAATCTTTCTTGATTGCCTTTGCTACTTCCTTGTTCAGTCTATTTATTTCGTCCTGGCTAGCGTTTTCGTCACTTTTCAGTGATATTCTACGTTTCATTTTGTGGCGCGTTTCCAGGCTGATTTTTTCTTCCTTCGGGCTTATTGGGCAACATTTATTTTGGGCGTCTGTTATTGCTTCCACTATTGCATCGTTCGTGTTTCTGTTCTAATCGTCTTTGGTATAGAAACTTTGTACTGTCGTGATCAAAACCTTCCATGTCAAATCTTTTTACATCTTCTCGTTGTTCCTCGTAACGTTCTTGTGCTTTTGTGCTATATAAGGTATATAGACGAATGAAGAATGTTACGAGGAACAACGAGAAGATGTAAAAAGATTTGACATGGAAAGTTTTGATGACGACAGTACACAGTTTCTGTATCAAAGACGATTAGAACCGAAATTGGTACAACAACAAAGGAGTACAGAAACCGTATATGAAACGTATACACAATGTATAAAGGAAGCTGCGATAGAATCTTTAGGAACGACGGTTCTGAAGAGCATACCCTATTGGTGGGATAGAGAAAAAAATATAGAGTAACAGAAAAAAAAACAAATATATCAAAAGCTCATCCAGACGGGAGACCCTGAGATCAAAGAGAGATACAAGCAACAAAATAGTAGTGAAACAAGAAGTCATTCACAAGAAAAACACTTCGTGGCCCAAAAAGTGCGAATACGTCGACCAAAATATAGGCGGAGAAACTAAGAGTCCAGAGACATGGAAGACCGTCAAATTGCTAAGAACCTCATCAAGAACTGGATGCACAATTTAATCTCCAAAGAAGGATGGGTAGAACATTTTACAAAATTGCTTACAGAAATTAGGCCACAGTATGTAGAGCAGTGGCGGCTCGCTCATAAGGGCTGCAGTGCTGCAGCCCTCCCGCCAAAATGAAAACATTTTTTTAAATTATTATAAACTATTCCATTAGTATGCAATTATTTTACAAAAACATATTTTTCCGTTCGTAGTATATTTATTTTTTGAATTGTAGGTAATAAATACCTCGATAGGCGCTCTGTATGTGTGTATTGTGTAATTTAGTGCGGTTGTATATTCATATCTCGGGCTGCAGTCAGTACAGACCGAGTCTCGGTGCGTAGTTAGTGTATTGAACTGGTTACCCCCACCCACGATATTCGCTTTTGTAATATGTATATCGTGGGCTGCAAACATTGCAGTCCGCACTCTGTATTTTAGGCATTTTATGAGTGTGTTTCTAAGAACTCGAGTTTCGGCAAGGGCAAAAACCTTAGCTCGACAATTATTTGGTGGACAATTGAAAACTTGACAGTTTAAAACAAAGTATTAATAAATAAGTAGTTCTTATATAGTAGTAGTTCTTAAGATAGTTTTTTTTTAATTTAATTATTGATTTTAATTTTAATTACATTTTTATAGAAATGAAAAAATTCAGTTATGCATTTGCAAAAGATCAACTTTGCACGACTGGAATTTCAAGAAAAAACTGAAATTAAATCATTAGGATGGTTAACTCCAGATTTAAATATTTGTCCAGTGTCACAAAGTCGTTCAAATAATTATGAGCGAAAATTTAATTTCAACATTTATATGAAGCATAATTGGTTAACAGATTGTCACTGAATTAAAAAAATCAATATGTTTCTGTATGTGTCAATGAAAATGCAGGTTTTTCAACTCGTAGAAATACTTTTTATTATATTTTTTTCCTCCCAAAAACATTATCCACGAGCCGCCACTGATGTAGAGCAAAATGAACCAAATCACATTGATGGGGAAACCTTGAAACTAGATATGTCCCTCGTAAAGGAAGCAATCAAAACGACTAAACTCAGAAGATCCCCAGGACCTGGAGGAATACACCCGGAATTTGTACGATTTGACCATGAAAAACAGAAGGTTATGTTGAAGAATTTATTTGAGCGGTGTCTATATGGTGCAGATATTCTAAAAGCATGACAAATGTCATATATCATTGCCCTACATAAAAAGGGATAACGAAATGACCCACACAATTTCCGGGGAATTGCTATCATTCCTACAATAGGCAATATATTCTCGTATACTGAAGACCCCAATATAAAACTATGTTAAAGATAAACAACCTGAAGAACAGGCTGGATTTCGAGAGGGTCGCTCAACAATCTACAACCTTTTCACCCTTAAAATAGCCTTAGAGAAGCGAAGATGCAAAAAGGCAGAGAAACACATATAGCCCTTATTGATCTAAAAAAGGCTTACGCTAGCGTCGCGATATCACATCTATGGGAAAGAATGGAAGAACTAGAGTTCAGACCGACTCTACTATAGGCCACTAAAAACTTTTAAAAACTATAGGGACAATTCTGCAAGAGTGAAGCTAGGAACAGGACTGACAGGGAGTTTTAAGACCTCCTATGTGCCAGATTTTTTAATTTTGTTCCCCCGAAAAAAAAGGGCAAGAAGGAAATAATAATAATGCCAACCACAGCAAGCGTGCAAGAGGTGACGACGATGCCGCCCCAACTGACAACCTCACCTGCACATAGTGCACCCTGCTGATAACCAACGAGGCTCTGTCGACCGAGTTGCTGCCGGTATAAACAGCACCCCCTCGCCAGCCAACAACTTCGGGTGGATGAACTGGCAGGGGTGGGGCAACTCCTTGCCCAGGGAGTGAGAAATCACTCCCAAAGGTGTATGAACTGACAAACTGGTCAACGGCGTGGAGATGCGGAAAGGAACGGGAAGCTACCGCATTAAAGGTCTCTGAGACATCCCTAGTGCACATATCATAATGGCTAAAATCAATGCAAAATGTTCCGGAGCTTATATTCCTCCGATCGGATCTCCGGGGAGGAATGCATTGAAATTAGCTAAAAGACCAAAATTAACACCTACACGAAAAATAGCGACATGGGATGTGAGAAGCATGTTCCAATCAGGCAAGAGGCATAACGTAGTAATGGAAATGGAGAGATTACAAATAGATATCTTAGGAGTGGCAGGCGTCAGATGGCCAGGAAGTGGACAATGTGCAACCAAAAACGGTATCATGTATTACTCTGGAACAAAAGATCCGCAGAACTTTTATGGAGTAGCTATCCTAGTAACCAAAGAAACAAATAAATCCGTTACAAACGTCATACAATACAAGGAACGAATAATGCAGTTAGAATCGCAGGCAGGTACAGTAAACATCATCCAAATATATATGCCCACAACAGATAAGACAGATGACGAATCAGAAAAAATTTACGCTGATCTGAACGATGTGCTAAGAATAACGAAAAAATGCGATAAAACAATTGAAGTCACACTTTTTTACCCAATTTTATTTATTGAAGCGTTTTACATATTCCATGCGAAAAGAGCACATGTGTATACAACACAAGTCAACTTAAAAATCAATGATAAAGGCACGAGTCCTGGACTTATGTCCCTTTCAAGTGAAACGAAACGCATCTGTCAGATATGACATTACATCACTTTATTAGTTACGGAAATGGAGCATCGTGAGCTTGCCGAAAATGCATGTAGACCCTGAAAAATATATCCCAGCAGAGTAACAAAGTTTCTATGAAAAGGTTTTTGCATGGCCAACAACTTCAGCAAACAAGGAATACAAAAAAATGATCAATTCTTGATCATTTCGAAAAAGGCCAAAAATGTTAATTTAAAATATCTTGATAAAAATTGTTTCCTTTTTACTAAATAAATATTCAAAAAAGCGTGTATGTTTTTAATTTAACAACCTCTATATTCAGTTTCTTCAGCATCAATGACTTTTTTACAAAAAACATATTTTTGTTGATTCTGAAAATTTTTAATTCAATGACTCTGCCTTATGCGCTTTTCGAAATGACGGGTTCAATTATAATATTAATATTAATATTAATACGAAGGTTTTCAAAAGAAGTGTTGATAATTGCACAGGGCAATATGGACTGGGCCAAACTAATGACAGAGGAGAAAGATTAGTGGAATTCTGTCAAACTAATCATTGATAATACTTACTTCAAACTACACGAACGCAGACTCTACACATGGACATCAAGCACAGCGAAGATCAAATAATCAGAAACCAAATAGATTATATACTAATTAATAAGCGTTACAGAAATTCAATTCTTTCTGCAAAAACAAATGCGGGTGCAGATGTTGGCTCAGACCACAACCCTATAGTGGCGAAGCTTTAATATAAGACTAAAAAGAACCCAAAAGAAAAATAATGCATCTACATTAAATCGAGAACTACTAAAGGATAATCTCATTGTATCGGAGATAAAACAAGATATCCAGGAAAAACTACACGAAATCCAAGCCGAAACAAATGATACAAACTGTGATGCAAATGTCAAGTGGGGAAAGATCAAGAAAGTACTAATGCACAAAGCAAATGACAAACTTAATGTCAGACAAGTAAAGAAAAAGCAAGAATGGATGACACCAGAAATACTCGGACTAATGGACACACGCCGAAAACCTAAAACCAACGATATTTCAAAATACAAAGAAATATATGCACTGATTAGAAGAAGGATCAAAGAAGCAAAGGAGAAATACATGACGGATAGGTGCAATGAAATAGAAGCACGTCAGGCAAACTACGATTGCATCATCCTGGAATCCAAACTGAAAATAAAAAGATGGGAAGAGTATTTAAAAGAACTTTTCAGAGCCAACAGAGCGGAGGCTCAAAATATAAATATCGAAACACCCGCATTAAAAATAACTAGAGAACAGATTAAATTCGCAATTAAGAACGCGAAAAATGGCAAAGCACCTGGAAGAGATGTGGTTTTCACCGAAATCATCAAATTAATCGAAGAATACAACTTACGACTGATTAATCTATTCAACACGATATATACAACAGGCAAAATACCTCGAGAATGGCTGAAATCGACATTCATAGTAATGCCGAAAAAACATAATGCGAAGGACTGCTCTGAATACAGGTATATAAGCCTCATGAGCCATACACTTAAAATCTTCTTGAAAATTATACACAAACAAATAAGTACAAAATCAGAAAGAGAAATTGGCAACACGCAAATCCGGATTTACTAACGATCTAGGAAGTAGAGACGCGCTGTTTGGAATAAATCTCCTATTACAAAGATGTTTAGACATGAACAAAGACGTATTCATGTGCCTAGTTGACTAAAAAGCGTTCGATACAGTCAAACATGTCTAGACTAATCCAGATACCTAGAAGTAAAGGAATTGATGATTACGATGTCCGAATCATACAAAAATCAACCAATCAACCAAAACGCGGTAATTAATATGGAAAATGAAACAACAGAAGATATCGAAATACAAAAAGGAGTAAGACAGGTGTGCGTGCTATCGCCCCTGTTATTTAACTCATACACCGAAGCTATCTTCGAAGATACATAAGAGGATGAAACAGCTGGCATAACAATCAACGGCAAACCTATAAACAATATTCGATATGCCCACGACACCATAATGAATGCTGATAATATCACAGACCTACAACGAACCATAGAACGTTTAAACACCGTCAGCCAAAACTACGACTTAAAAATAAACATAAAAAAAACGAAATTCATGATTGTTTCCAACAGACCAATTATAGCGAATTTAACAATAAACAACATCAATATAGAAAAAGTCAGCTCTTATAAATACCTGGGAACCATAATAAATGAAAATAACAATCAAACACAAGAGATAAGGTGCTGAATAGAGATGGTGAGAACAGCGTTCATGAAAATGAAAAATCTTGTAAGCAACAGAGACCTAAACATGGAAATCAGAATCAGACTCGCAAGATGTTATGTCTTTACAACCCTTCTATACGGAATGGAGGCATGGACGCTCAAAAAACAAGATACGGATAAAATCCAAGCGTTCGAACTATGGGTATACCGACGTATATTAAGAATAACATGGACCGAGAGGAAAACAAATGAAGCAGTATTAACCCAGATGAATAAAGAACGAGAACTCATTAAAACAATAAAAAACAGAAAACTACAATATCTGGGCCACGTCATGCGTGGAGATCGTTATGAATTACTACAACTCATTATGCAGGGAAAAATATCAGGAAAGAGGAGTCCAGGAAGACGACGGATCGCCTGGCTCAAGAATTTGAGGGAGCGGTTTGATTGCTCCTCTATAGACCTGTTTAGAGCAGCAGTGTATAAAATAAGAATTGCCATTATGATAACCAACCTCCGTTAGGAGAAGGCACCCCTAGAAGAAGGGACTAAGGTGCTGTCTATCCCCTACTCTTTTTAAAATTTACCTTGACCGATCCCTTAGAGCAGTGTTCTTCAACCTTTGTCATCCCGCGGAACCCTTTTTTGAGCATTTTGTTTTTATGGAACCCTCTGTTTAGTAGCACAAGGGGGGGATTCGCATTACATGTTATGAAAAAGGTTCGTCCCTGCATTTCTTATAAAAATTATAACTTCATATAAAATATTTGTACTATACATACATAGAAATGAAATTATAATCAAAAGAATTTTTTTTTTTTTAAGTAATGCCTAATGACTTTTAAGTAAGAAGTTTATGACTGCATAGTTTATCAATATCTGGTTGGATCGGTGTTAATTGGAGACGCATATCATTTTCGGCATCAAGTCGATTTGTATACTTAGTTTTTGTAGCGTATGTGGAAAAATGATTTCTCACAGAAATAGTTTGTTTCGAAAGGCATCAATTCCGTAACCGCGCGTTTGAAAATTTCCTGATATTTAGCCATCCGGTCCAAATGTAAATTGTAATGCAGTATCGGTACATATATCTAGAAATTGCTTTCTTTCCGTAATTGGCAAGGTATCCACATCACAACACTCATTAATAATATATTAAAGGACGAGTTCAGTAAGCGCGATTTTACAGCACGCGTCCAAGTTTGGAAAACAACGAGCGAAGCGAGGAGTTTTCTAATGGACAAGTGCTGAAAAACGCTTTACGAACCTTTTATTTTGCGCCCTTTTATGTCATTTCTAAATAAAAAAATCGCCGATACATATTGAGATAATTGTATCGCACTCGGCGAGCCATAACCGCAAGCATATTAGTGCTGTTATGAGTCCATTACAGACGCAAAATAGAAAAAAAGATTTTCGATTTAACTTAAATTATTGCAAATGGGGGGGAAATATTCGAAAAATTTCTTTTGCAATCCCGATAAATGTTCAAAAATATGATTTTTTAAATTCTGGTCGAATGCGATATTATTGTTTGCCAGAAAATAATTTAAATTAGAAAAACATTCTGTATTACTTTTGGTGATGCATTCCTTACAATGCTTGATTTTCGATTTGATTCAGTTTACTTTGCTATTGAACAGCAGGATTACAGATTTAAAAACAGCAGTTTTTGGTCCTTGAAGTAAAAGATTAACTTCGTTCATGTACGATAATATATCTGCAAGGTAGGATACATTTTGGAGCCAATTAGTGTCATTATATTTTCCAGAAAATTCACGTTTAGATAAAAAGATTCGAATTTCATTATGCAATTCGCAGAGTCTGGTCAGAACCTTTCGACTGGATAACCATCTTACTTCAGTATGAAGAAGAAGATTTTTATGTGACTTTCCCAGATCATCGTACAATAGCGCAAATACCTTTGAATTCAGGGGTCTGAATTCTGATAAAATTAACCATCTTAACGGTCTCATTGAGAACTTCTGCAATGCTTTTGGTATCCGTTTAACAGCGAGAGCATGACGATGAAGATAGCAATGGCTGGCTTTGATGTCGAACGTGTTTTTTTCACCGATCATACATTTGATTAAATCTTTTGTACAAGGTTTAAATAATTTTTATGCAATCGTATGAGCTTCGCGCAAACTAACTAAAAAATATGCTTTTAGAACATTTTTATTATCATAACGAACAAATCTTTCAAATGCATTCTTTTTCTGTTGTAGTTCAAGACATTTTCTTTTGAAATATTCGCTTTTACATTTTTAAAGTCGGATGCTTATTTTCCAAATAACGCTTTAACTTTACAGGATTTAAACTGCTGTTGTTGACTACTTGCTGAAATACAACACAAACCCCATTTGGCTCATTTTTATCACCAATCCAGATAAATTCAAATAATTTTGATCATACTTTCGTAGTTTTCGGCTACTAGATCCTGATTTATTTTCTTCTTCAATATTATCCGTCAGCTCCAATGTTGGCGGAAAACTGGTGGAATTTTCAATAGAGCAAGAAGCTTCTTCTTTGGATTTTGATTCCAATTTCACAGTTTTAAGTCAATTCTGCATTATATTTCTAAAGGATTTTGGGATAAGTTAAAACAAAACTAAATTATTAGAAAATAATTAACTTACTACCGTTTGCATTTGTTAGACTTGAAATGAATAGTTCCAATATGAAACTCCAATCGACACACGTGTTCCACAGAGCAGCGCAACGCATCGTCTCTAGTTGTAAACGCCGCGCCTGTTAAAGTTCAGATTTTTTTAGCATTGATTCGCGGAACCCCTGGATGTTTTAGTGGAACCCTAGGGTTCCATGGAACACCGGTTGAAGAACACTGCCTTAGAGAGTGAACAAGAAATTGTGCACAAATGGGATTGAGAGTGGGAGTTGACACGCTCTATAGTTTATACTTTGCTGACGATCAGGTTGTAATAGCAGAGGATGAAGACGATTTGGGATATATTAACATAAGTAAATGCGAATACCTGACAATAGGCACAAACAAGCAGAAAAATCTTCTCTTAGAAAACGAATTCATAAAAGAAGTAGAAAAGTCCAAATACCTAGGGGTTGTATTTAACAAATAGGGCAATAGCCGTAATGAGATAATAGAAAGGAACAACAAAGGTAGAAAAATCATAGGAGCCCTAAATTCAATCCTTTTAGAAAAGAATATAATTAGAGCAACAAAAAAGCGACTATATGAAAGTATTGTTCAAAGTGAGATAACGTATGGAGCAGAAGTAAGGAATATAACAGAAACACTGAAGAGAAAACACTACTTGCAACTGAAATGGAGTTTTTAAAAAGAAGCTGTGGTGTGACACGGAAGGATAGAGTGAGAAACGAGGAGACCCGAAATAGTATGGACATGGAGAAGAATATTTCAGACGAAGTTGAGAAAAAAACAACTGACTTGGTTCGGTCACACACAAAGAATATATGTGAATAGAAGATGGCCTAGGAAAGTGTTGGAATGGATACTGCCGGAAAAGAGAAAGACAGGAAGACCTATTAGAAGCTGGAGGGATGGAATAGACGAAGCGATGGAAACAAGAATCCTAACCGAGAACCAATCTCTTGATAGGAGAATATAGAAGCTGGGGACGGAGAGGCGGCGACAGCCGTTGAAAGCCGTGTAAAAAAAATCTAACTTGGATATCAGACATCATCGGTCAATGGCACAGCATTAAAGTAGTTTAATAGAGAAAGAACTGCTGACTGAAAACATTCTTTTTGATGGCATCTAGGTATATTAAAGTCACCTGAAATTATGAATAACTTACCTCCATTGGCTAAAAGTACTAACAATTCGTGTAACTTATCGAAAAATTGTATCGAAATATAGTTGCTTGTGCGTTAATGGCGTCGCTACAATAAATAATCTTTCATTATTTATTAAGGTTTCAATACCAGCATACTCGAATACGTATTGTTCAGCAATATGGCCTATATCTCTCCTTAGTGTACCTACAGTGCCATCCTTGCAAAAGACAGCTTCTCCACCATGTAAACCTTCTGGTCTACAAAAGTGGGCCAATAGTTTCAAGTTTTTAATCTTGAGAGTATCTAATTGACATGAACTCTTCCAATGTTCAGTTAGAACAAGGTATGAAAAATATTTATTTTTCTCTAACATGAAATCAATTTTTATCTACTGAATTTCCGAGGGATTGCATATTTTTTACATAGGTTGGTAAATTATTTTCCGTTTCGTGCACCATATTTTCTGTGAGGCTTTTTCCAGTCTTGCGATAAAATGGTTAACAACAAGTGTTGCATGGCCACATTTTTGGGTTCTTCGCCTTCTCAAAGTCCTACTCGCGTACTGAGACTGTAAAAAAGGCGCATTCTTCTTAATGCCTCGATGAAAACTTCTTACATATCACTTGGTTGAAATTCTTGGTGTCTAGATAAGAATCGACCTCTTTTTCAGAGAGCTGCGGGTGCAGACGGTAAACAAGCAAATGCTTATAAGGCACGGCCGCTCTTATTTCGGTTTGCATCATTTGTCCCAACAGTTATATTGGATTTCCTGGATCTCACCCGGCATCGTCGTGTTTCCCACGTGTCGTTATTTTTTTTTTTACTTTACGCTCCTGTTTGTCCCGCTGGCGTGTTTATATTTTTTGTACTGCCATGACCTTCCCTGGCGGCGTTTAATTTTTTGGTTTTATCCGCTTGATAAGTTTCTCCAATATCGCACGCTTTTCTTGAAGAATTTTGTTTTGTAGCAAATTTTTCTTTGTTGTGCGAGTTAAATAACTGAAATGGGTTAACGTTTTGTTCAGTGACTGTTTGAATTTTTGATACAAGTTGTGCAACTTTTTCTTCCAAAACTCATGAGTATTAGATTTTACTCTATCATCCACAATCTCAGTGATTAAATTTTTAAATTCGGGACCCCCAGGATATGATAATACCTTATCACTCAGGAGGTGCGTTGGACCTAAGGTCAATCGGCATTATTTATTATAATTTATAAATTAACTCAAACAACTTTTTTTTTTGTTATTTTATACTATATTTACTTCAAGAATATTAATAGTAAATATTATTACCAACTAGTTTCGGCTCTTTATTATTAAAAAATTAGCCATCATCAGGGTAAAACAAGAACTTTTATATATGAAAATAAAAACTTTCAATTTGTTATGTCGATCGTCATTTTTTTTTGTTAATACTTTATTAATTTATTTAGGTGGTCATGTTTTGTCATTAGTCAGTATTCTCAATCAAATCATCGTCAATTTTCTCATAGAATATTTCAAACATTGTCCTCGATCTAGCATCTAACTGTGAATTTAGGCAGGTTTTATTAAGGTTCCGCCTTGATCTTCCTATTTCCAATTTCTCAAGGTAATTAGCTATCCAAAAAGTGGAGCAAACATGCAATATTTTCATAACTTTTGGAAATAGGAAAATCAAGGCGGAACCTCAATAAAACCTGCCTAAATTCACAGTTAGACGCTAGATCGAGGACAATGTTTGAAATATTCTATGAGAAAATTGACGATGATTTGATTGACAATACTGAGAAATAGCAAAACATGACCACCTAAATAAATTAATAAAGTATTTACAAAAAAAAAAAGAAATTTACGATCGGCATAACAAATTGTAAGTTTTAGTTTTTATTTTGAGCCAACAGACAAAGAACAAAATTACAAAGAGCCGAAACTAGTTGGTAATAATAGTTATTATTAATATTAAGTATAAAATAACAAAACAAAAATATTAAACTTCAAGATGGTCAAATACACAAATAATTCAAATAACTTTATACGAAACTTCTCGACCACACGACCTGTCGGTTCGAACGTTCGAACGCGACTGTTATATCGTCAATATATTTAACTGGATATATCTTATGAACAGCGCTAGAATGATAGTATTTAGTAATTTAATTTAATTTGCTACATGTTTCTTATTAAACTTTTTATCGCAATCAGCCGTTTCTTTGATAACAAAAAAAATCAAAACTAATTAATATACCATTCCCAACAACTAAATAAATTATGAATACTAGGAGAATATTAAAAATTATGTTATTAAAAATTAATAACTAAAATTGAATAATATCCCGTTCATAATAAGAAAACAAATTTTACATTTAATATTGGCGAAATACCAATTATAGATACATCATACAAACTTATTAAGGACGAAATATAGTTTAAATATATAAATATATTCAACCTGTTCGTAGTTCTATAATATTAAGTCTTATTAAGACTATGAACAAATCGCATGTTGAAACAACTACTTCCTGGCTAATTTCACACAGGATATTGAATTATGCATCAGACATTTGCATGTTATTATAGTCCCAGTGCATTTTGATGTTACTAACAGCACTAGATAAATAACATTATTTGTAAGATCATTTCTATTTAAATGAAGTGAATAGCCATCTGCAGACGCGTTTCAAGATTTATCTCTCACCAGTGCAGCTTTGCTTTTATGAATAATAAATTGGAGTACACACGCATTAGCTTGAACACCTATTGCAAGACTGGTGAGGTTAGGTTTTGATTTGACATTTGTGTAGAAATACATGAACTTAGTTTAAGTTATTGATTTAAATTGATTATTGGGGTGAAACCATACTAACTATAGCCTAACCTAACCTAATTATAGATACAATCATGCAAACTTATTACAGACGAAATACAGCTTGAATATATAAATATATTCAACCTGTTCGTAATTCTATAACATTAAGTCTTATTAAGACTATGAACAAATCTCTTGTTGTTCCTGTTCTCTGATCCTACAGTCACCATACCACTTTTGTATATATATATATATATATATATATATATATATATATATATATGTATATATATATATATATATATATATATATATATATACACCTAATTTAAAACTGTGAAAATAATTTCGATTCCAATTTCTGTTAATTCCCATGGAAAAAATGATGCTATATCTGTCCGATTCGGTATTCGTTCGTCCCACAGGATTGGATTAATGGCGGATATAGGGGTAATGTACGGACTATTTCACTATAGCGTAGATTATTTCCCTTGATGTAGATTACGAATGACCAACCTACGTTCAGATTTAAAATTATTGCTTTATTTTACATTTCTGAATTAGTAGACTCATTATTTCTATTCAAATTAAAATATCAGAAACTATATCCTAATAGAAATTAAAACACTCTAGAGACAGATTAATTTAAATTAGTTTTAATATTTTTTAAATTTAACTAAAGATTTTATTTACCAAATTTTCAAGTTCTTGAAAATTGACCGTCAAACGTCGAAACTCGAGTCGTGATATGTGTAGAAATTTATATAACTGTGAATAATAAGTTATATAATATTTTTACATAATATATGTGTGGTAAAAAACAAAGTGAATTTTTCAATTCAATGTAAAAATTTTAAGTTTTATAATTTTTTTTACAATTTTTATATTTATAAAAATTAATTTAGCCCAGTGAATATTTACTGATAAATATTTGTAAATATACCACTAATTCCTATGCCCATATTTGACTGACTCATTTAAATAGTTAAAAACATACTATTAATCTTCTTTTTATACAAATATTTGCTTTAAGTTAATGTGTTTATGGATTCGCATTTGCGCTTTAGTAATTCCTTTGAACGGTTAGTAATTCGTAGTAAAATGTGAGCTGACATATTAAATTGGTTAAATTACAATCACTTAGGTGTTCTAAGAGAAAAAATTCTCCAGCTTGCTTGACCATCATAAATAGTCAACAGAGGGAACCTATAATTAATAAAGAAACAGCCACTAGGCCATGGCAGATAATATCAGCAGATTTGTTCATATTTCAGGAAAAACAATATATTTTATTATTATATATTTACAATATATTTTAACACCTTTTCAAGGTATCCTGAAGTATGTTGCTTAAACGGGAACACTACCAGTGACATTGTAATATATCATTTCAAAGCAACATTTGCGAGACATGGGAAAGCAGATTTTTTATATATAGATAATGGCCCACCATTTGTGAGCTCTAAGTTTAAGACATTTACAAAAACATGGGAAATATCACATCAAACAAGCAAACCTCCGTATCCACAATCGAATGGTTTCGTAGAAAGACATGCTCAAACAATTTAAAAAAAGGCTAAGTTTAATAATAAAGATAAGTACTTAACATTATTGTAATACCGAATTACCTTCACCGGCACAATTATTATTTGGTGGCCGTCTCAAAGGAATGGTACCCATCAGTAATAAATTTCCTACTCTTTAGCATAAAACGCAGTTTACAAAACTACTTGATAAACGTCAAAAAAATCAAAAAACGTATTATGACCGTTAGAGTGAAAGACTCCAACCCACAGACCAAAACATGGGAACCATCAAAAGTGATCCAAATTGATGAAACTGGACCAAGATCATATATAGTAGAAACCAATAGACGCTTTATAAAGAAAAATCTTAGAGAACATCCAAACAATAGATTTAATTATTAAGATCAAATTCTAGATCCTCATCTAGAAAATGTTAATCGTACAGAAAAGGAAGAAGATACTAACTAGTCCTATCACTGAACCACATGTGATGATTGATAATAGTGATAGCATTTCAGAACAGACCAATGCAAATGTAGGAAGGGATAATTACAATAAAGTCATTCAAACACGGTCAATAAAAAAACCGTCGTACCTTGATAATTATGTTTCTTAAATAGTAGAATATTATATTTACTTTATGTCATAATTTAGTTTCTTAAATATCAGTTATTAAAAAGGAGATGTTATATAGTGTGAAACTGTCTTATGGAATATAGTGATAGAGTGTAAACATGCCTTAGGCAGCAGTTAACAAAGAACAAACCAGAGAACAACACTATGTAGCACGCTGTAATTTAATCTAAAAATAAAGTAAAAGTGAAGTTATTCTGTCTTTAAATAAAACAAATAAAACACTACAGACAATATTTGGGCCATTTAGTTATAGTTGACCGCCGCCTAAAGAGCAATCCGGATTTGGACCAGATTAGACTGGGGTCGTAACATCCGACTTTGATATCTAAGCTGCTGCCAAAAGAGGGAACCGAACTCGAACCAGACTGGGTTAAGGTTATAATTCGTTGCCTAATAAACCTAATAAAAACAGAATTTAAATTTCGAGTTCGGTGCAAGCATGGCTTCCTAATGTGTTCGGAATCACGCTCAAGGGCGTACCCAGCGAGGGGCAGGGGCTGCCCAGCGAGCTGTAAAATACCTATAACATTATTAAAACCTCACCCTGGCATCTTTGGGTGCAAAGAGCACGGCGATGCAGTTTTGAAATTGTACGACAGATGGATACTTAATTTTAGAATGCATAATTCATTTCATAATCCTCTAAAGAAATATGAGCTGACCCCCCCCCCCTAGTTCAGATCCTGGGTACTCCCTTAATCAGGCTTCCTAATTAGGAACTAAGCCGGACGTGTATTACAAATGTGATTACGTCCTAAAACAATGTTCAGCATTAAAATATAAGGATCCAGAATCATTATCTGTTTCCTGATGTTTTATAGAGATTGTATGTCGAGCTTTTTGGTATTGAAATTTTATTTGTGGATTTGACCATCTTGGTTACCAAGCGTGTCTTTGGTAATACTTATTTACTTCAAGAAATGGAATAAAATATATTTCTTCCAACTAGTTTTGGCTTTATTGAATTTAAATTAAAAAGGAACCATCTTCGGGGAGTTTATAGGATGACATGTTAATTATAAACATCATAATCAAAAAATGGAATTTTATAGAAACATTGACCAATATTGGCAAAAAATTGTTTAACTTTTCTTTCGAAAGCAGCTTTCCATTTTACATGGTCAAACGAGTTTTACGAACAGACTGCAGGCACATCTATGGAGGAATCAGCTAGTAATTGCTTGGCTAACTTAGTAATGACTGACTTACAGAACAAGTTAACAAACGAAATTAATTTTGATATACCTCTCAAATATTTGTATTTAGATGACAGGATTCTATTGATTCCAGAAAACAAAGTAGATAACATACTAGAGTACTTCAACGCTTTCAATAACAACATAAAATTTACTTTAAAAATAGAAAGGGAAGGACACTTGCCATTTTTAGACATTGACAAAATTATGAAAAATAACACACTTACAACAATTTGGTACAGTACAAATTCCGTACAAATTCAAATGAGATCATCAACTTTTACTCAAACCTCAATAACAAACAGAAGATCCAAATCATTATGGACCTACTAAATAGAGCAATTAAACTAAGAAGCGCTGAATTTTACAAAGACAACGCTGTAAAAGTAAACAAATTGTTATACAATAATAATTAACCAAAATATTTAATAGAAGAATCAGTTTCTAAATTCTTCAAGCAAATACAAGGAAAAAATGGGGTAATCAAACAAAAGAATACATATTGAATTTAACGGAAAAATCAATAAGATTACTAACAAAATAGGATCCGGTATAACCACATACCATGTTTCACAAACATACCATGTTTCCACAACAAAGAAATTATTCACAAAATTAATGGACAAAACAACGATAATGAATTGCTCTGAATTAATTTATAGTATCCCATGTATGGATTGCATACAGGTATATATTGAACAAATACTGAGTCAGCATTTCTTACTCGGTAATTTCTTATCAAGTTACTTGGAAACCAATAACATACTGGCAAACAGTCAACACGGCTTCAGGAAGAATAGATCAACTGATACAGCTCTGTTAGATAGTCTTAATTTTATAATTACTTCCCAAAATTGTAAGCAGGAGGTTCTTGCTTTATTTTACGATCTAAGTAAAGCATTTGACACTATCGATCACAAGCTCCTTCTACAAAAAATTGAAAACATCGGAGTTAGAGGCGTCGCTAACAACTGGGTTAAATCTTACTTACACGAAAGAGGACAAACAGTGATCGCCAATGGTTATAAATCGGAAAGCAAAGTAATGAAGTGTGGTTTACCTCAAGGCTCTCTACTTGGACCAACTCTATTTTTAATATTTGTTAATGATCTGGAGGAAACAAATAATGTTCAAAGCAAATATATTTTGTACGCTGACGACACCAACATTATAGTATCTAACCCAGGCATACACGATTTAATTAAAAATAGCAGTTTTAAATCAGAAAGGTTAAGAAGATGGTGTATACAAATTGGACTGACCTTAAACATAAGCAAAACATACTTCATGAGATTTCTTAAAAAAAATGTGTCTAATGACTATAGTTTATTTCTAAGACTTGATCAAAAATCAATCAAAGGGGTCGAATCTATAAAATTTCTAGGAGTAACACTTGACAACAAACTAAAATGGGACGTTCATATTGAATTAACATGTTCAACCTTAAGTAGTGATTAGAAATCTAAGAGGGTGTGTAACAGTTGATATTCTGATAATGTTTTACCACGCCATCGTTCGGTCTAGGTTGTCATACGGTCTGATATTTTGGGGGTCAGCAGCAAATGTTGATGCGGTATTTAAAATGCAGAAAAATATATTACGAGCTATGTTCAATGTACATCCTCTTCAATCCTGTCGCTCTTTGTTCATCAAGCACAAAATTTTAACGCTACCCTTATAATTCGATTAGTTATATTTTATTTATATATTATTATATATTAGTTATATATTATTATATATTTCGATTAGTCATACTTGTAAAACAACGCCATTCCGACTTACCTAAAAATTATGAACAACATAGTCATAACTTACGCAACATTCACAAACTCAGAGTGCCATTTTCAAGATTAGAAAGCGGTAAACGAAACCCCTTACATATTGGTATCGTATGTTACAATAAGATATCCGAATGTATTACTAATACAAATTCATTATCAGTAAGGGAGTTTATAGCGAAAGCTCGTGAATTATTGATAGCCTGTGCTTTTTATAGCATGGAAGAATTCTTGTACTATTCTTTATAGTAGTAATAGATGATTATTATATCATCAACTATTCTTTAACCGTTTATTTCTAGATAAATATTTTTTTTGTTTTTTCCTATTGTTTCCTATTGTATGTAACTTTTGTTCATTTTTTTCTTTTTTTTGACGATGGTCTATTGTATGAAAATGTACACAGTACCAAAAATAAATATTTTTATTATTATTATTATAAACATCACAATACTTAAAGAAAAGAGTACAACAACACAAATATGATTGCAAAACCAATGCCGGCTCAAATACAAGCAATTCACGCACGAACACCGACACCGTCCAGATTTTGAAAACTACAAAATTATAAAGTCCGGAACAAACAGATTTAAGAGCAATATTAGTGAAAGGTTGGCTATCAAAAAATATAACACGTTGAATTTTAGAGAGACAGAAATAACCTGAGTAAAATATATATTCCAATAATAAATACAGTAACAGCGACAAATGTTAATCGTTATAAAATTGGGTAAAGTGTATAAATCGCAGAAACTGTTTAGAAAACAATCCAAAGAAAATGTCAAAACTGTGATATAAAATATGTTTCTAGAAATTATAACTTTTGATAATTTGTTTATTTATACAATTTGAACCATTTGTGCCATTAATTTAAATTATTTTTATAGTCACTTTTCACAACGTTAAAAAAATGGTGCTTATTTCGAGGTATGATCTAGTAATTGTTTTATCTGTACTATATAACCAAATTTTGTTTCCTTCTACTCTGTAGCCTATGATTATAGCCTGGTTTACACGGGTATAGTAATCAGGATAGTAGAGTATCTAGTAGAGTTCACTCTACTAGATTCCCTACCACTTTAGTTTTTTTTTCGTTTAAACATAGTAGAGTACCAAGTAGAGTTCAGTCTACTAGCTACTCTACCACTTTTGGTTTTTGTTAGTTTAAACAAGTATAGTACAGTAGTGCTATACTATATGAAGCAAAATGGTTGTTAAGAAATTGAAGCACAATTATTTACCTAGAGTTTTAATAGCTCTGATTAGGGAGTTTGCGGAAGCGATTGATGAGGAGATAAACAGAGAAGAAATAATGTGGGTGGGAGAATGGCTCAAAAGAAGAGATTTACTCTGAGCAACATCGCTTCTCCTAAAAGAGTTAGCCGTAGAGGATCAGTTATAAAGAATATAAACGAAAAAAAAACAAGATGGCTGAAGGAAGAGATTTATTAGAAAAGCTCTGCCATTTTTGCGGAAAAAAAGTTAAAGAAATTACTTTGTGCGTCAAGTGCAAGCAAATTTTCTACCCTCATTGCATATCGCACGTACGGAAAACCAGAGCAAGTCCCTGTGAACACGTGTTTAAGGAAAATGGAGAAGTTAATGAGGAAAACCAGGTAAACACTAATAATGAATACAACAAAGCACTGGAGATCGAAAACTCACTGTTGAGAAAACTGGTAGCCGAGATGGAAGACAAGAACCGAATATTAAAAGACAACGTCCAACTTCTAAATGAAAAGATCGAGTTACTAATAACTAATAACCAAGAACGCGCGGGAAAAAGGTAAACAAACGCCGACAGCAGAAACATCGCATGCGACAAGGTCTACCATCTATCGACAACAGCACCAACAGGTACTAACTAGTAAACAAAATAATAACAATGTTGCAGCAAACCAGGGAAACTTAAATGAAAATATACCTTCTACCTCAAATGAATATCCTAATGAAGTCACACTAGCACCGATAGTTAAAGAAGAACAAAGTCGCCCCATACCAACCGGGCAAAAGAAAAAGAAGAGGAAATCAATAGGAAACGGATTTGTATCCGAAGAAGAAAAATCAACGGGATTCGTGGGACGGGTTTCGAATCCCAAGATATGGCTATACATATCAAGAGCCAAAGATCATGTAATCGAGGAGATGATCATAAATTATTTAGCGCAAAAAACAGGAAAAGACAAAAACCTTTGCATAGTCGAAGAAATAAAAAATCCAAGGAACATAACTCATAATAAGAGCATCAGAGTGGGAGTGGAGATTTGAAGGATGAGGTTTACGAGGACTCCTTCTGACCAGAAGGTATCCTACATGAAAGATACAACTTTCGGATAGAAAAAAGAGGACGTCAACCAAATTTTCGAAGACGCCAACCGAGACAGAAGTTTCACTAAAATGTAACACCATAATTAGTCTAATTTTCACATTAGTCTAATAAACGAAAATACACAATCCATTGGCAATTCAATAGACCGCATTGAATATGTGTTGGAAAACAATAGGCAATGTAAATTTCTGGTGGTTACGGAACTTTGGAAAAGCTCAACTCAAATAGAGGCGTATAAAATAATAAATTTTGATTTAATTTCTTGTTTTTGTAGAAAAGAAGGAAGACATGGAGGAGTGGCAATTGAATGTGACAAAAGTATTGCCAGCAGACCCAGAAATGACATTAATAAACTTGCACAAGCCACCGTTTTTGATTGTGCAGCCGTGGAAACTACGTTAAATACAGAGTCAGTAGTAATAATTGGAATATATAGAGCACCACTTTCATGCGTCCAAATAATAAAATACTATCCAAAATTACACAAGAGGACAAAAAGGTAATAATTGCAGGTGATTTTAACATAAACATATTAAAAAGAACAAAAAAGAGTCAAGAACTAGAGCACTTGCTGCAAACTTTTAATACAAGGCTAACCATGAACACTGAAAGCAATCCATCATCAGGAACGTGTATAGACAACATCGCAACAAATATTCCATGGAAATACTCAGTAAATACAGCAAACTACCATATATCTGATCACTGCGCTCAGCAAATCACAATGCAAATAAGGAAACCTAAAACACACTGTAATTTTCAAAGGATTTTCTCAGAAGAAAATAGGATACATTTTAGAGAATACCTCCAGACACAAATATGGAACGTCCTATACAGAAATAAGGAGAGTGAAATAAATAACCAATATTTATGGAAATATTTATATATATTATAAACAGGATATAATGATAATTTCCGTCGGACAGCAAAACAAAATAAAGAAAGGAAAACACTCATTTTTCGAATCCACTTATTGGGAAATCAAAAAACGGAACTTTTTAACAGAATATAGAAAATATAAGGCATCATTAAAAACCGAAAAAGAAAATATTTGGAAAAAAGAATAACTACATGGGATGTTATAAAAGAAATAACAAAAATAAACGATAAAAATCATGATCAACCCACGTCACTCGAGAAACTCGATCATGATAAATCAGTAGAAAATATCAACAAATTCTACGCCGAAAGAGCTTCTTTGTTACTAAAACAAATCCCTAACAGGGAAATACAAGGACAATATAACAAACGAACCAAACACGATGTTTCTACGACCAACCTCAAGAAAAGAAATTTTGGACACCATAAAGCAACTTAAAAATAGTAAAAGTCCGAGGTATTTGAAATTACCATGGATATCATAAAAGAAGTGAGAGAGGAAATAGCCAACCCATTAAAATATATAATAAACAATGTCTTTCAATACGGAATCTTTCCAGAAAGCCTTAAGATATCTATTATAATACCGATTTATAAGAATGGAGACAAGCAAGACATAGAAAATTACAGACCGATAAGTTTACAACCATCTTTCTCAAAACTATTGGGAAAATTAATTACAGTTAGAATATCATCATTCCTTAGGAAAAACAAAATCGTTAGTGATCAACAACACGGCTTTGTCAAAGGACGTTCTGTGGAAACAGCATGCTTCCATTTTATGAAACATATACTCGAGAAAAATAAGCCAAGCGGAATTTTCCTGGACCTGTCCAAGGCCTATGACACGGTAAATCAAAATAAATAAACTAAATAAAATAAACTATATAAATACGGAATGTGGGGACAAGTAGTCGAACTTGTAACATCGTATCTAAACAAGAGAAGACAAATAACGCAAATCAACACAGAACAAGGCAAAATCAAATCATGCACTAGAACAGTCACCATCGAAATACCACAAGGAAGTATTCTCGGACCGATACTATTTACATTATATGTAAACGACCTACCGAACCAAATACATTTGACACCGCATAAAATGGTAAACTACGCAGACGATACCAGTTTATTAACAATAAACAGAAAGACAAAGGACATACCAAATAACTTATACGACACAATGAACATTGTTATAAACTGGTTGACGGAAAACAAACTAATTCTGAATAAAGAGGAATCCAAAATAATTATTTTTAAAACAAAAAGGTTCACCGAGATATACCCAATGGAGGCAACAATCGACAACGAGACTATACAGTACCAGCAACAAGTGAGACTGTTACGTCTGAATTTAGATGAATACCTAGACTGGTTTCAGAAATGCGATGGGCACACGAGAAGCATTATATTGCACGCAAGTACTATTTCAACGGTGCAGAGATATGAACTGCGACATTTTTGCCTGTTTTGTTGACTACCAGAAGGCTTTCGACAGGGTCAAACACCAAAAAATGATTAACATCTTAAAGGAAACTGGGATGGACGGCAAGGATCTACGAATTATTACGAACCTCTACTGGAACCAAAAAGCCGTAGTAAGAATAGAGACAGAAAAGACCGAACAAATAGACATAATGAGAGCAGTGAGACAAGGATGTATATTGTCCCCTCTTATTTTTAACATCTATTCTGAATACATATTTAAAGAAGCTCTGGAAGAGTGTGAAGCTGGCATCTCTCTCAATGGCGAAAAAATCAACATACGATATGCAGATGACACAGTGATGTTTGCAGATAGTATAGAAGGACTACAACATCTAATAAACAGACTTGTAGAAAAGAGCACAGAATATGGCTTGGATATTAACATCAAGAAGACAAAACTTATGGTCATCAGCAAGTCCTATATTGAAAACTGTGAACTTACTGTCAATCAAGAGCCAATCGAACGGGTGGAGAGGTATACATATCTTGGCACAAATGTTAATGATCGGTGGGATCACTCTCAGGAGATAAAAATTCGCATTGAAAAGGCAAGATCTGTTTTTACCAAAATGCGATCTGTACTAACAAGCCACAACCTAACAATGACTACAAAGCTGAGAATGATGAGATGCTATGTGTTTTCGGTTCTTTTTTGCGGAATGGAATCGTGGACACTGACAGAAGCCACCAGCAAAAAGTTAGAGGCATTTGAAATGTGGATATATCGCAGAATGCTGAGAGTCTCCTGGAGGGATCGAATAACCAATGATGAGATCCTCCATAGAATGAACAAGGAGAGAGATGTTCTAAACACAGTCAAGTGCAAAAAGCTAGAATATCTTGGCCACATCATGAGAAACGAAGATAGATTTCATTTGCTGCAGAAGATTATCCAGGGAAAGGTGGCAGGAAAGAGGTCAATCGGCGCCAGACGAATATCTTGGTTGAAAAACCTAAGAACCTGGTTCGGCATGACGACAACAGAACTTTTCCGTGCCGCAGTGAATAAAGTCATCATAGCCCAGATGGTTACCAACGTTCGGAACGGACATGGAACTTAAAGAAGAAGAACCTAGACTGGACATAACTCATTAATAAACTGGCTACAAAACTAAACAAAACAATATACGCCCTAAGAATATTAAAACGCTACATAACGACGGATAGTTTCAAGAACGTATATTTCGCGACCTTCCATAGTAACTTAAAATTTGGAATAATGTTTTGGGGCGGAGGAAAGAATATTTCTACAATATTCAAAATACAAAAAATTGCAATTAGAATAATACAAGACCTAAAATACAAAGAAACTTGTAGAGGCAGTTTTACTGAAGCAGAAATTTTAACAACGACGGGAACGTATATATATGAAACGCTAATATCCACATTTAAAAACAAACACTTATTTGAGACCTACGAAAATAAGACAAACAGAGAGACAAGAAACAAAAAGGTAAACTTACGAATACATAGGTGAACCATGATAGAAAGAGGACCTCCATACTCAAATATGAAATTGTACAACACTCTTCCAAAAGCAATAAAGCTTTCAACAAATGTCAAAACTTTTAAAAAACAAGTTCGCGATTTAATTTTAGACATTGCAACTTTACAATGTGGAGGAATACTATGAGAGGGTAAAGAGGATAACATAGGCAAGAGACACCTTGGACACATTTAACTTAGTTTTTATATATATAAAAATATATATATATATATATATATATATATATATATATATATATATATATATATATATTGATATAACTTAGATAGTGAAATATATTAATTTTGATATGATTTTGATTTGATTTGATGTCCTACAATGACACCAGAAAATTTTTAACAGCTTGAGCATGGTGAAAATTCAACGCTGAGGGATGATGAGGGATGCTATAAAAGCTGAGGTCAAACTACAAGTTAGATTGAACTTTCTAGCTACTGGGAACAGCTACAGAAGCCTTTCACATTTCTTTAGGGTCTCAAGACCTTCTTTTTCCGCGGCCTTCCTCATGTCCTTGTTTCTACAGTCTATACTGCCTAAATTCCACAGACACTCTTGTTCAACAAATAAATCAACAAGTTTAATTGTTTCATCCTCCGAGAACTTAACCATTTTTAAAAAAAAAATATTGCGCAACAACGTGTACACTTCAACTTAAACTCTACTGGTCTCTACTGGTACTGTTGTAGAGTATAAGATGTTTACACGGGTAGAGTGAAGAGACTAGTAGAGTGGGACTTGTGGTGGGGGTAAGTAGAGTAGAGTCCACTTTACTGCACGCAGTATAGTACTCTACTCTACTAGATACTCTGTACTCTACTCTACTCAGGCAGTTTTTGGGGTTTTTACTAGTAGAGTTACTCTACTCCCTAATCTACTCTGCCCATTACTATACCCGTGTCAACCAGGCTTTAAAGTGACAGAAAACCACCGAAACCTGTCAGGCAAATAAATAATATTCTTTTAAAAGACTTTTAATTATATCCCATTCCCAATAACAAAATAAATAATGAATAGTAGGGATGATAAGAACCGTCATTTAAAAACTAAAACTTCCATTATCTTGTCTGATGTTGATTATTCTTGTATAATGGTAACATTTCATCCTATATACCTACTCCCTGAAGATGGCTATTTTTTTATTTAAATTTAATAAAGCCGAAACTAGTTGGAAGAATTTTATTCCATTTCTTGAAGTAAATAAGTATTACCAAAGCAATACACAATTATTGAAATATTTATGTGGCATCCTGGTATTGATGCCAAATTCGTTTACATAGTTGCCCCCCGTTCAATCTCGAATCCGTAGACTGTATAATACAGTCAGTATCTATATAATTGTGGCCCGAATTTTAGAAAAAACTACAATATTTATATAAAATCGGGACTAAATTACTATAACCTGCTCAAAAATAAATTTACAATGTAACACAAAGACGCAGTAAATCACATCAATTTTTAGTTTTTTAAATTTGTAGCTCATATTTTTTTTGGGTATTTTCTGGCTCGTGTTTAGTTTCTTGTTGGTTTCCCTGTCTCTTTTACTTGTAACTGCAGGTGTAATATTATGGTAAATGTGTCCATATGCGTCCAGATGGCAAGAACTGTTGGGTATATATCCGCCAGGCAGTCGCAAGGCTACAATTTCATTCGGAAGAAAGAAGGTAATCGTGTCAAGATGTATAATAATTACATATATTATATTATATATATATATATATATATATATATATATATATATATATATGTATATATATATATATATATATATATATATATATATATATATATATATATATATATATATATATATATATATATATATATTATGTGTGTGTTGTGTGTGTGTGTGTATAAATAGACGCGACACACGATCGAGCGCTTAATACACGTTTGACGGTTAACCCGCCCGGACGTATATTTCTCTGGCCAATGTTAGTTCGCCGATACGTCGAGTTTCCTCAATATCATCACGGAATCCCCAAGAAACACACCAACACATACACAGACAGAGATATATACAGGGTCCGCAAAAGTAATTGCCCCAAGCGATGTAGAATTAATACGCGTGCCAAATGTTGTTTCAAGGTTGCATATATTACTTATACCATTGCATATTTTGAGGATATTTTGAATTTGTTACTAATAATTGTTGTTCAATTGGTAAAAATATCCGAGTCTTGGCGTAACCTAATTTTTTTTAAATAACATAGGTCGTTTCGAAAATTTTCAAAAACATAGTCAAAAAACCTATCAGAAGGTCCACAGTGATACAAACCGTTTAAAAGTTTGAAGAAACCAAAAGTGTGAAAAATCGTAGTTCTTCAGGTAGGTCCTACCTTCACGACAACAAATGTTGATAGGACACTAAATGTTTTGCTCGATATTTCCACACGCTCACGGAATTCTGTCAGCTCTATGCAGAGCATGATACCTCTGACACGGAAAAGGTTAACACGTACAAAGCCACCTCCCTTTATTCAGGAATTATCTGAAAATGATTTTGACAGGGTTGAATTTTCAGAGATAATGTCTCAACTAATAAATGATAACGATAATTTTATGAAGAACATAGTCATGCCAGAGGAAGCCAATTTGCAATTGAATAGTTCTGTGAATAGACACAACTGCAGATACTGGCATCAAGTAAATCCACAGGTGAAAATTGAAGTTCATTCTCAAACTCCGCAAAAGATGTATGTGTGGTCTGGGAAATTAGATGGTATTATAATCGGCCGTTTTATTATAAGTGGAACAGTGACATCTGAAAAGTCCTCCCGAATGTTATGTAGGTACACAAATCATTCCACGAATAAAAGAAATTGGATCCCACCCAGATAATAATGACCTCATTTACCCAGATTGTCTGGTTTCATCAAGATGATTTACCTGCACATTTTGGTATGGAATTGCACGCGTTATTTACGATGGATTGGTCGAAGAGGATATATTGACTTGATATCGTTGGTTTATTTCTTTTGGGGATATTTAAAGGGCGTTGTGAACGTAAAGGAACTAGTGACATTAGAGAACTTGGAAGCAAGAATACGTAACGAAATAGCCCGCATTCCTCATGTATGGTTGCAAAATGCTGTAACAGTTTTATTACCCGAATCCACTATTGTCGGAAAGTAAATGGAGAACAATTTGAATATATTCTCTTTTTTTTTCTTCCGTCAAATGATATTTCATATTCAAAGTTGTTCATAACTTTCTTAGTTTTTTAGTTTTAGTTTTTTTTAGTTTTTCTTAGAAAGTTTTTTACTTTTTTTTTGTAGCCGTTGTAATATTTTGCAGGTCTTGAAAAAATATTATGTAATAAATCGAAACGTCGCTGTCGGTCCACTTGAGAATAATTTGGCATTCGTTTCATCCTACTACCTTCTCTAGTGCAGTAAAAGAAATTCATTTACTCTTTTATATATATATATATATATATATATATATATATATATATATATATATATATATATATATATATATATATATATCCTTTTATTTATTTAGCATTTCTGCCGTTTCACAATTTCCTCATAAACCGCAGAAACATAAACTAATTACTGTTTTTACATATTTTTGTGTATTCAATTTCTATATAATATTCGGAATTCTTTTAACATACAAACAACATCATGTCAGGATGTGGACAAGTGATACTTGAAATTTGATATAAGAGAATGGTACTTGAAAGCTTCCCCTTCTGTTATATAGAAAATTTTTTTACGAACTAATTTACTGAGACATACAAATAATTGAAATACAAAAACTTCCATAATTTATTTTTATATTTTGCAGAAAATTGTAAATGAACGCATAAAACGACTGCAAAACTGCAAAAAATATTACCAGGCCCAACCACACATGACCAAACAGACAATAACAGGAAGAATAAGCCAAAACAATACCAGACAAACACCGAACAAGAACTATTAAACAAGACAAAAGTGGACAATACAATACCAGACAAAACCAAACAAAACCTGATAAGACCAGACTAGACCACACAAAAACAAGACCAAAGACAAGACCAAAAGAGACCAGACAAGACCAGGCAAAACCAAACAAGACCAGACAAGACCAGACAAAATCAGACAAGACAAGACAAGACAAACGGCACCAGACATAACCAGACAAGGCCAGAAAAGACCAGACAAGACCAGACAAGACCAAACAAAACCAGACAAGACCAGGAAAGACAAGACAGGACCAGGAAAGACCAGACAAGACCAGGAAAGACCAGATAGGAACAGATAAATGTAAAAATAGGAACATACTGACAAGACTGGATGAAGCTAGACAAGACCCCAGAAAACCGAAAAAAAGTATTAAGTGCAAAATAAGACTAAGAAATACAAGATCATAGAAGAGCAAAGAAGACAAAACTATATGAGATAAAGCCAGATAAGACCAGGCAAGACCGTAAAGAACAGATATGGCCAGAGAGGACCAGGCAAGACTTGATAAGATCAAAGAGAACGAGAGAATACCCGAAAATATCATACAGAACTAGACACAACACCAGATAAAATTGCTGAAGCGTTTAATAGTGTCTTCATCAATGCGCCTCTGAGCATAGCCAATAATATTCTTAAAATCAATATTACTGATCATATTCCGTGGATTGAGGATTCAATGTACTTAGAAGACTACACTGGAAATGGGAGAACGTTTGCAAAAACTCAAAAACAGAGCGAGTTATGGGCCAGATATGCTGTCCTACAACATCATAGTGGAATTTGGCAAAGCTGGCACAGCCAATTACTGACCTAGTAAACTTTTCGTTCCATTGTGAATCCTATGCTACATCACTCAAAACAGGCCCTATCATCCCGGTACATAAAAAAGGAAATAAACATCAGTTAGACAACTACAGGCCAATCTCTCTACTATCAGCACTGGCAAAAGTAATAGAGTACAGCATGGAGGAAAGATTGTTGAGTTTTATAAACAAAAACAATTTAACACCAAAGGAACAACGCGGTTTTATAAAAGGAAGATCAACTACAACAGCAATTTTCGATTATTACAACAGAATTTTTATCATAACAACAAAATTATATCAACAGGAAATTATTACAATTCTCAGCGAGGTCGACAATGGCAAATCACTAGTCGGTATTTTTTGCGACTTGCCCAAGGCCTTTGACTCCATATCACATCAGACACTCCTAAATAAACTGCATAGATACGGTATCAGAGGAAAGACAGGTCACTGGTTCCAGTCGTATCTCCACAACAGGAAGCAGGTCACTAATATCAAGCACAACCACAAAATAGGTGTCTCCAAACTCTCATACAATACCAATATCGGTGTACCGCAAGGGAGTGTGCTCGCGCCGACATTATTTTTCTTATACTCTGCAGATATTGTCCATTATCTTCAAGAAAAACACTGCACCATGTATGCTGACGTGGCCAGTTTCATCATATCAGCGGACTCCATGAAAAAATATTTGTATGGAGTGGAAAAATAAATGTGTTTCGTTCGAAAGTTTTAGCTTCTAATAGCATGAGATCCGGAAATTAAAACGACACCTTGAAACTATGCATTATCAATACGTCAGCAAACGTTTGAAAAGGCAAACTTTCAAAAAATAGTTCATATTGCATCAAATGCATTACTAGCATTATACTTTTGTGTCTTACAGAATCTTAAAGAATCGCGAAGTGTAAAAAACCCCATACAATAGCAGAAACATTAGTTTTGCCCGCAGATATTGATATGGGCAAAACAACGCTTGGCGAAACATATACGAAACAGCTGCGACAAATACCGCTTGCTGATAATACAATTGACAGAAGATTTGATGATATATCTGTAGATCTTTGCGACCAATTAGTTTCTCTAATCGATTGCGTAATTCAAAATTCGCCATACAAGTAGATGAAGGTACTGATGTAGCTAAAGACGCACATTTAATTGCATATGTTCGATATTCTGAAAAGACTAATAAAATTGAAAATGTATTATTTTGCAAACCAATTACTGGCAGAACCACATCCAATGAAATTTTTAATATAACAGGCAGAATTAATGGAATCGACTTAACGTTTTGGCATAATTGCATTGGGCTCTGTACTGAAGGTGCACAGTCAATATTGGGTCAAAACCTGGTTAAAAGGAAAAGACCTGAGGTTCTCTGGATGCACGCATGTTCTCTTAACAAAAAATATAATCGAGTAACTTAACAACGTTTTTACAAAAGTAACGAAAGTTATAAATTACATAAAAAATAGTCTATTAAAATTTGGCTGTTTGCAAAGCTGTGTGAACATATGGGAGCTAATTACAACACACTTCTGTATTAATGTGAAGAGCGCTGGCTATCTCGTGCAAAAGTGATAAAAAGGGTACTTGAACTCAAAGAAGAAAGCAATTTTCCTCGATGAAAATCATAATGAAGACGAAACTATTTTAAAGGATGGCAATTTTATGGAGGAGAGGTTACATGTGCAGGTTTGCCTGCGCAGGTCAACCGTACGCAAGAAACTGCTCAGGTCTATTTCCACACACGCTCCGGTCTACCTGCGCAGCAAACCTGCACAGGTAGACCTCTCCGGTGGACCGTTGTGTGTATGACGGGCATTAGATATTTGGTTGAAATTTTTAGAAAATCGAGTGTTTTTAATAAATCAATGCAAGGACCACAAATGCATTTCCTTATACAAAAAGGCAAAGTGAACGCATTTAGAAAAAAATGGAGCTATGGAAATAAAATTTTCGAAAAAAAAATAAGATTGTCATATTTCTACTTTTAAATGTATGTGCCTGAGATAACATAGAAGCAAACAAAAACCTTGATGATCTTGATTTTACAAAGTTTGCAGACACAGAATTCAGTTGTCACCGAAGAAGATGCTGAATTTGGATTAACAAGTATTGAAAAAGAAAAATAGATTGAATTGTTTTATGATACTACATTAAAACTTCAGACTGTATCTCTGTATCTTTAAATTTTGGTTGAATCCTTATACAGAATATAATTATTTGTCAAACAAAGCTCAGAAAGTACTGCTGCCGTTCGCAACATCATATTGCGAAACAGGATTTTCTGCCTTAGCTGCAATGAAATCAAAATATCGTTGGTATCTCGTTACAAACACCAAAATTTGATAAACTTTGTACTAATAGACAAGCCATCCATCTCTTAAAAAACAATAATAAAACATCGTCAATATTTTGTAATGTTTTCCATTAGTTTTTATCAATTTTTTGTGTTTTTATATTTTATGAAACAGAGGGGAGGTCCCAAATATTTTTAAGGTACGCGTAGTATCATCAAGTTTGGAAACCGCTGCATTATTTAATGTTTTATTGCATATTTATAATTTTGTTGCATTTTCTAGATATTTTATATTATTAATTTTTTTGTATTAATAATCATCATGGCCTTTTGGTGATCCAATCTTGGATGTAGGCCTATTCCCTCTTCTTCTACTCAAGGCGATCTTGTTCCCGTCCCATCCAGTCTCGATCTCCGTGCCGTCCAATGTCGTCCATCCAGCGCTGCGGTGCACAGTGGTCTGGATTTCAAAAAAGTTATCCCAACATATCGGTATATAATTTGATTTGATTTGATTTAATTATATATATATATATATATATATATATATATATATGAAAATTATTAAACAAATCTTGCAATAGCAAGTTGTCCCGCACCCCAACTGTGTCTGCGTAGATCCTAAACTAAGAAAGAGTTTACCCGGCGCATCGCCATGCCGTTCGGCGCTTCTTATTTCTAATCTCACATGTACAAAGGCAGACATAGGCAAGATTTTCTTCTAGATCCTATTACAAAACATTGTAAACTATATATTCCATATATCAACTTTTTATGCCCCGCTGCGGTGATAACTTTTTTGCTAATGTACGGAATTTTTTTTAATAGAAAAACCGTTATGTAGACACATCTTTGACATGATTTCTAACACACGCTAGTATAAATTAATGAAAACGTTATATATATATATATATATATATATATATATATATATATATTAGGGTGGGCCAAAAAAAACTTTTAATTTTATCGTCCAAGATGACGAAAAAAAAATTCTAGTAAAGTTTCAGCCCTTAATATTAATATTAAGAGGTGGCTCATTGTGATTTTTGATTTCCCATTTAAATAACATAAGAAGTTATTTTGTTTTTGTTTGGATTTTTAATGCACTCGAACGAATAAATGTCTCGTGGAAATAAATACATATTCTTGTTGGAAATTTAAAGTTCTACAAAAAAAGTCTGAAATGATTTTTTGCTAAGTTGACTCGTTTAAAAGTTATTCGAGGTTAAAATCCAACCTCAAATAGTTGAGGATAACTTATACAATTTCTTATACTCTATCACAAAATTATGACTCAAAGGACAACAAAAAACACGAATACAATTTCTATCAAATTTCTTATACTCTATCACAAAATAATGACTCAAAAACATAAAATATTTTAGTTTTCGTAAATCTTATCGAGTTTTTTTGATAAAACAATAAAATTTTTACAAAACATCGATAATCGTAAGAAAAATCGATAATTTCATACCTAATTAAAAAAAAAAACACTCGGAACTGTACTTTACCTGAGAGCATCAGATATTTTATGTTTTTGAGTCATTATTTTGTGATAGAGTATAAGAAATTGTAAAAGTTATTCTCAACTATTTGAGGTTGGAATTTAACCGCGAATAACTTTAAAACGAGTCAACTTAGCAAAAAATCATTACAGACTTTTTTTGTAGATCGTTAAATTTCCTACAAGAATATGTATTTATTTCCACGAGACATTTATTCGTTCGAGTACATTAAAAATCGAAACAAAAACAAAAAAAATTCTTATGTTATTTAAATGGGAAATCAAAAATCACAATGAGCCACCTCTTAATATTAATATTAAGGGCTGAAACTTTACCAGAATTTTTTTTTCGTCATCATGGACGATATTTTCGTAGTAGCTAAAAAAAAAAACTAAAAGTTTTTTTTGGCCCACCCTAATATATATATATATATATATATATATATATATATATATATATATATATATATATATATATATATATATATATATATATATCTATATATATATATATATATAAATTCTACATACCTTCCTTAATACCCTTCATCAAACAAAACCGAAAAAGAACACTCCAAGTTACACGCACTTGAATAAACAAATATATTTCTGACCCGCTACACGTATGCGCGCTGGGCCGACAAGGCTCAAGCCGACAAGTTATCTTTGAACTCTCGTAGCGTCTCAACCATAAATGATATTTCACTTTTATATTAGAACAACATACACTGAAGCATCCTCTACAACAGTGTTCCCAAACTTTCGACCCCTGTGTAAAAATTTTGTAACCCCTTTCAAAGACCCCTTTGAAAAATTTTGTATCTCTTTGTGCGCCGAAGGGTAGGTACTAGAAAATGGTAGAAAAGTTTTGAGATATGCTATTAAAAACAGAAACTGTACTAATATTGTTCAAGTAATATCGTAAGTAATATAGTAATCGTAAGTAAAGTTATAGTAATATAGTAAATCCCCTGAATGGGGAATAAAAGAATTTTTAAGAATTTTTTAGTGAAAATGTTGTTGTTCTTCTTTTTAAGAGAAATTCTACTTGCCTTTAAATACGTAAAAACAATCTTCAAATTTTATCGTCAGCAGTTTGTAAAATAAACTCTTGGTTAGATACAAATTATAAAAGAAAAACAGTAAATTAAAATAGAAGAAACAGAAGATAGTTTTGAATTGTATTAATTATCTGTCACAGATGATTGAACAATTGCAAATTAACAGCTAATTCACAGGATTCAAACCTGCAAGCAAGATTATATAAAAATTATTTTTTTATGTAATTTACACATTGCTATTTGTCTTTTTTATTTTCGCTTTGTCCCAGACAAAAAATCAAAAAATCTTCTCGTACCCCTTTCAAACCTTTTGCGTACCCCCTAGGGAATTCGTACCACACTTTAGGAAACACTGCTCTACAAGATTCTTTTGAAATAAACTCATTCGGTGACTATAATTTTTTCGATTTTTGGCCAACTTTTTTCAGATTCAGACACTGAACACACTACATTCTAGTGCTAGGGTAAACAGCTTCGGTGATATTGCGTCCCCTTGCCTGACACCTCTCTCTAGATAAAATTTGTTGGTTTTCTTGTGCAGGAAGACACAGGCAGTTGCGTTCTGATGCAGGTGGTTGGGGATCTATATGTACCTTTCATCGATACGGCATTTAACTAGAGCTTGCTCTATGTCCCAACACTTTATGGAGTCGAACGCTTTCTCGTAGTCGATGAAGGCTAGGATAAGTGGTTTCCTGTACTTGTTGCATTTCTCGACGACTGTTTTGAGAGTTTGAAGGTGGTCATTGGTGCTGAAGCCTAAACGAAAGCCTGCTTCCTGTCGAGTCTGTTAACTAAAACCCGAGAGAAGAGCGAGAGTAGACATGCGACAGTAGACTGATAGGTCTGTTGTTTTCCAGCCTCTGGATGTCCCCTTTTTGTGGATTAGGGTGATTACTGCGTTATGCCATGATGCAGGTACTTTACCTTCCAGGATGCACTTTGTGAATAGGATTGCCAGCACTTCACTAACTACCTTGTCGTTGATTTTGATCATTTCTGGTAATATGTCATCTTCTCCAGGGGCTCTTCTATTCTTAAATTGTTGTATAGCGAGCATTATTGCCTCTGGAATGACATCCGGAATTTCAATTAATAATAGGTAGTATAATATTGAATAAAAACAATAAATGGTGTATACACAAATGTATTCTATGTTATTAGTAAAAATTTATATTTCATAAAATCAAAACTTTGAGTCTTCCAATTCAAGTCTTTGATTCCCAATTTGCAATTTTTTTTTATAAATCATTTTTTTAATAATTATTTTAAATAATTTTTTATAAATATATAATTTTTTTTTTTTATATAAAATAAAATTAAGTAAAATATTTTCGTACAGTTTTAACTGCAAATCTTTGTTCCTAAGAGCGTTTCATTACTAATTGCGAAACGTTTAAATTATTCAGAAGTAGAATTAACTGCTGACGATAGGACAATGAAATAACAAACTGTTTAAATTTGTTGCTAACTACTAGTTTCTGCGATTTAAAATTTAATTTAAAAATTTCATCACATCATAGACCATCAGGCTACAAATAAAAGAAGAACAGCAGATTTCTCTTTCAGACACTTTGTTCTTTCATTACCCTATCGTCGTCAGTTAATTCTGCATTTAAATATAACCCCCTATTGGACATTAATCACATAATATGTTATATTATATTTAGAAATATTTAATTTTCCACTACAAATATTTATTGTTTTTTTCTTCTAATTTGTGTCAATTTCATATACTTAATTTTTACAAATAAAAATGTGCCCTTATTTTTTACTTTCACCTAAGAACAATAAACATTTTACGAGTATATGGTTTTGCTTCACATAAAATAGCAGGAAAACAACATAAATTACGACATTTAATGTATATCTGTATACTCAGATAGATATAAAAATACAAAATTCTTAGAATAAGAGCGTTTCCGACTTCGCCCTGCATAATTCTCTCGAGAATTGCGACGTCTACTAATATTTATACTCGGAATGTATAATAAGAGCTTCCCATCAACATATGCACAAAGCCTCACCCGATATATTGTAATTAGTTTTAGTTAACGTATGGTTGTTTCGCAGCTATTAATAGAAATTCAGCATAATTTGGGTTTAGTATTAGCAAAATGTCATAATTTAAATACGACAATACTTTGTAAATAGAAAATACTATTTATGACAGCGACTAAAATAGAAATGAATAGATAAGTCTATTTGAGACTAGATAAGACTAGACAAGAGAAGACCAAACATGTTCAGACATGAACAGACAAGAACAGACAAGGCCAGACATGATCAGAAGAACAACAGAAACGGCTATATAGGTCCAGACAAGATCAAACAAGACTCCGCCAGAAAAAAACAAACAAGACCAGACGAAACCAGACAAGACCAGGCAAGACCAGACAAGACAAGCAAGACCATACAAGACCAGGCAAGACCAGACAAGATCAGACAAAACCAGACAAGATCAGAAAAATCAGACGAGACAATACAAGACCTGACAAGGCCCGAGAATACCAGACAAGACAAGAGCAGACAAAACCAGACAAGACTAGACATGACCAGACAAGATCACACAAGACCAGAAAAGATTAAAAAAGGCCAAAAAATGATTGGTTATGAGCATAGGTGGGCTTCAACTCGTTAATCGTTAATTACCGCAGTTAAGAAAATTCTTATCAGATTAACTTTTAAGTTAACTAAAAGAAATGTTTTTGTTAACTTCCTTTAAATTGAACTTTCGTTAACTTTAGTCCGCTACATTAGTTGTTTGCTGACATTTTGTGTTTGAACTTGGCGCGGCGTTGTTGCTCAATAGAGCAAAAATTCAGAGCCGAAAAAAATAAAGCGACCCTGTTGATTATTTTCACTATGCGAGTGAATGCAAGTTATTATAACCTGACTTTTTTAGTGTTTGTGTCATTTTTAAACGACTTCATTTATATTTTATCATTCTTCATTTATTTATCTTTTTCGTTTGTGTTGGTTTTTGGTGGAAATAGTTGATGGTGTAACATTTACAAGTTTAAATTAGAATTGTAACGGAGGTCTTTTTAGCGGAAGCAGAGGCGGAGGTGGGAAAAATGCAATAATTTGACGCAGAAACTACTGTCCATTTTACTAATAAAATCTACCTAATTATAATAAAAACTTTATTCAAAATAGGTAACACCGTAGTAAATTACAAGTTCCATTAAGTAATTGCTCACTTTTTACTGAACTTGACAATGCCGACTAGAGCGAACAATGGGAACAAAAACTTTTTTATAGTAGCACTATAAAGTGCTACCACAAACTACAAACTGGTAGCCATTTTAGTATATATCTGGTCACATATTATATGGTCAGTAAAAAATTAACGCCCTCTTAATTGATACTTTGGCAAAGATAAGTTGCACTACGCGACGAATCATCCATATTTTTTGCTTTGGGATGTGATTTATCCCACATTTGTTTTTTATTTAATATTCTTCTATGGCCAGTTGCAGATTTGCTTGTTGTAATGGTGTAACTAACGTTACCTGATTCAATTTCAACGTTTCTCGTTGTTCTTCAATTTTAAAAATTCTTCATATTTTTGTCTAGATTTCAAATGCCCTTTTAATATTTTAGTTGTAGTCAGGCCTTTCTTGAATAGTTTTTGCCACACGTTTTGCATTTTGCATAATTATTATCCATTTCTAAAAAATACTGCCAAAGCTCACCGGTTTTCGGCTTCAACGCGCAATTTGAATAAGAATATGCACTTCAAAGCTCAGTAACAATTACGATGTAGCCAGCCCACAAGTTGATACATGTATCACGTGACATAACCTATTCACTTTCCCGCTACAAAAGTACAATTCTGACCATTTCATGCGCAGCCTCAATCGCGCGGCAACACGTCTCAAAGCGTCCTTCTTTGCGCATTGACCTAACTTAACCTCCGTTATAACTTCGCAAAAAATAACACGCAGGCGGAGGCGAGGGTACGATTTCTTGCGGAAGTTCCACACATGCGGAGGCGTTGTCGGAGTTCCGTTACAATACTAGTTTAAATTACGAACACTTCTACTCGAAGTATGCAAAACTTTGAATGTGAAACTGAATCAAATCGTTGGCCTCACTTGAGTGATTACTTTGTATTCCAATCAAAACTCGCAGAACAGAAGATGATTTATGAATGCAAACTGTGTTTGCCTAATGTTTATACAATAATGGCTCACATGTCTAGTCTTAATAATCTTAAACAACATGTAAAAAGGACGAATGCATAAAATATGTGCAGTTTGAAGAAGAAGTAAAAGCAGCGTCAACTCGTGGGAAAAAGAAACCGTTCCGAAGCCCTCTTCAAGTGCTGTAAATTTGAATTCTTCTGATGTTGGTTCAGATAGCATTAGCAGTAGAAACGATTTGTTTTCACCTCAACGTGTTAAAAGATCAACAAAGCATTGGTGAATCTTTAGTGAAACTTTGGTGAGTCATTGGTGAAACCAGTGGCTAGGGCGCTTAAATTAATTCATGCTGAAGGTCAGGCATATCTTGGGACTCTATTACCAATTATTGCGACAACAGTGTTCAAGCTTCGTTTATTCTTGTACCCCTATGGCCGGGGGGTCATCCACTCGCCGAAATGTTGCATATGTATTCGAAAGTATCCTGATTTTTTTGTAATTCGAGGTACTCGAAGAAATTACTAGCGTAATAATGTCGCCAGGGGGCGTAGCCAGTACCTTTTTTTACGGTCTACCAGTATTTTGTAGTCTCATTTAATCATATCCACACTGATCTAGCCTCATCAAGTTTCATCCGGTTTCATTTAATCTCATCTAGCCACACGTAGTCTAATTTATTCTAAGCTAGTTTAATGTAGACCAATCCACTCTAAACTAGTCTGTTCTAGTCCAATATTAGATTTCAATATTAGATTTACTGAATCGCGGCATGGTATTTCCTGGAATTCCTCGCGATTTTCCGGGAACGAAACACAACACGGAATCTTTTGCACGGCGAATCTTTTGCACGGCGAGCACTGAGCCCAGTAAGCGTTCACACACGCGCACCAACAAATCAAAGCCTTGATTTAAAAGTCAAGTCTTGTCTGACAAAATTTGGCCTATATAATCTTGCATATGTAATATTCTCTGTGTAGTCTTGTCTGTCTAGTCTTGTCTCTCTAGTCTTGTCTGCCTAGTCTTGTCTAGACTACACTAGGCAAGACCAGAGAGACAAGACTAGACAAACACGATTAGACAGATAAGATTAGAGAGATAAGACTAGATAATCTTGTCTGTCTAGTCTTGACGGTCTACTATTGTCTGTTTAGTCTTGTCTGTCTAGTCGAGTTCTTATGTTTGTATTTAGGACATTCACAATGAAATCTACTGTAATGATAAAATTATAATTATTTATAGCCAGTTTGTCTATATAGTCTTGTCTTGTTTGTATAGATAATCTTGTCTGTCTAGTCTTGTCTGTCTAGTCTTGTCTGTCTAGTCTTGTCTGTCTAGTCTTGTCTGTCTAGTCTTGTCTGTCTAGTCTTGTCTGTCTAGTCTTGTCTGTCTAGTCTTGTCTGTCTAGTCTTGTCTGTCTAGTCTTGTCTGTCTAGTCTTGTCTGTCTAGTCTTGTCTGTCTAGTCTTGTCTGTCTAGTCTTGTCTGTCTAGTCTTGTCTGTCTAGTCTTGTCTGTCTAGTCTTGTCTGTCTAGTCTTGTCTGTCTAGTCTTGTCTGTCTAGTCTTGTCTGTCTAGTCTTGTCTGTCTAGTCTTGTCTGTCTAGTCTTGTCTGTCAAGCCTTGTCTGTCTAGTCTTGTCTGTCTAGTCTTGTCTGTCTAGTCTTGTCTGTCTAGTCTTGTCTGTCTAGTCTTGTCTGTCTAGTCTTGTCTGTCTAGTCTTGTCTGTCTAGTCTTGTCTGTCTAGTCTTGTCTGTCTAGTCTTGTCTGTCTAGTCTTGTCTGTCTAGTCTTGTCTGTCTAGTCTTGTCTGTCTAGTCTTGTCTGTCTAGTCTTGTCTGTCTAGTCTTGTCTGTCTAGTCTTGTCTGTCTAGTCTTGTCTGTCTAGTCTTGTCTGTCTAGTCTTGTCTGTCTAGTCTTGTCTGTCTAGTCTTGTCTGTCTAGTCTTGTCTGTCTAGTCTTGTCTGTCTAGTCTTGTCTGTCTAGTCTTGTCTGTCTAGTCTTGTCTGTCTAGTCTTGTCTGTCTAGTCTTGTCTGTCTAGTCTTGTCTGTCTAGTCTTGTCTGTCTAGTCTTGTCTGTCTAGTCTTGTCTGTCTAGTCTTGTCTGTCTAGTCTTGTCTGTCTAGTCTTGTCTGTCTAGTCTTGTCTGTCTAGTCTTGTCTGTCTAGTCTTGTCTGTCAAGCCTTGTCTGTCTAGTCTTGTCTGTCTAGTCTTGTCTGTCTAGTCTTGTCTGTCTAGTCTTGTCTGTCTAGTCTTGTCTGTCTAGTCTTGTCTGTCTAGTCTTGTCTGTCTAGTCTTGTCTGTCTAGTCTTGTCTGTCTAGTCTTGTCTGTCTAGTCTTGTCTGTCTAGTCTTGTCTGTCTAGTCTTGTCTGTCTAGTCTTGTCTGTCTAGTCTTGTCTGTCTAGTCTTGTCTGTCTAGTCTTGTCTGTCTAGTCTTGTCTGTCTAGTCTTGTCTGTCTAGTCTTGTCTGTCTAGTCTTGTCTGTCTAGTCTTGTCTGTCTAGTCTTGTCTGTCTAGTCTTGTCTGTCTAGTCTTGTCTGTCTAGTCTTGTCTGTCTAGTCTTGTCTGTCTAGTCTTGTCTGTCTAGTCTTGTCTGTCTAGTCTTGTCTGTCTAGTCTTGTCTGTCTAGTCTTGTCTGTCTAGTCTTGTCTGTCTAGTCTTGTCTGTCTAGTCTTGTCTGTCTAGTCTTGTCTGTCTAGTCTTGTCTGTCTAGTCTTGTCTGTCTAGTCTTGTCTGTCTAGTCTTGTCTGTCTAGTCTTGTCTGTCTAGTCTTGTCTGTCTAGTCTTGTCTGTCTAGTCTTGTCTCTCTAGTCTTGTCTGTCTAGTCTTGTCTGTCTAGTCTTGTCTGTCTAGTCTTGTCTGTCTAGTCTTGTCTGTCTAGTCTTGTCTGTCTAGTCTTGTCTGTCTAGTCTTGTCTGTCTAGTCTTGTCTGTCTAGTCTTGTCTGTCTAGTCTTGTCTGTCTAGTCTTGTCTGTCTAGTCTTGTCTGTCTAGTCTTGTCTGTTTAGTCTTGTCTGTCTAGTCTTGTCTGTCTAGTCTTGTCTGTCTAGTCTTGTCTGTCTAGTCTTGTCTCTATAGTCTTGTGTGTCTAGTGTTCTCCATCTACTGTTACCTAGGTAGACTTGTCTATCTAGTCATGTCTATATAATCTTGTCTGTATAGTCTTGTCTGTCTAGGCTTGTCTGTCTAGTCATGTCTATCTTTCCTTACCTGTCTAATCTTATCTGTCTAATCGTGTCTGTTTAGTCTAGCCTCATCTAGCCTCTTCTAATCTTTTCTAGTCATCTAGTCTCATCTGGTCTTATCTACTCTCATGATTGCTCATCTGATTTCACCTATTCTGATCTAGTATTTTCCAGTCTCATCTATTCTTATCCAAACTCATCTAGCCGTATCAAGTCTCAACTGGTTTCATTTAATTTCATATAGCTCCATCTAGTCTAATCTGGTCTAATCTAGTCTAATCAAGTCTGATGGAGTCTAATCCATTCTAACCTAATCTAATCTAATCTTATCCAGTCCCATCTGGTTGCATCTAGTAAAATATAATCTCATCTAGTCTTATCTAGTTTCTTCTAGTCTGATTTAGTCTCATGTAGTTTCATCTAATCTCATCTAGTCTCATCTGATTTTATCTAGTCTCTTCAAATCTCGTTTTGTCTAATCTGGTTTCATTTAGTCTCATTGTAATTTCGTTTCGTCCTATCGCAATAATAATTACAATAATTATTTGTTTTGAATTAAATTAAAAATTTATTTGAAATCGGGTGAAATCAGAATGGAAACAATATTGGTAAATAAATCGCGATTTCCAATCACATGAATTATAGCGTGTACTCAATATTTATTTCCAATGACATCGGGTTAAGACGTATTTCTAGGAATTTCTGTGGTCTCGTGAGCAATTTGTTACCGGTTGGAATGACAACATGCATAAATTAACTTCGCCGGCCGATCTCGCGATACGGAAGGACCAATCAAAACGCAATTATAACCAAAATTTGTTTTTTCAAATTGCGGAAATTATTTTCAAAATTTTGGTTCAAAATATCGGGTATTAACTTACCTTTGAGTTCACACAGTTATCCGGAATCTTGGACCGGTTTTTCCAGGAATTCCTCGCGGTTTTCTGGGAATGAAACACAACACAGCTTTCACACGGCGAGTACTGTACTCAGTAGGGGTTCACACATGCGCACCAACAAATCAAAGCCTACTTTGTAAAAAAATAATTTATCTTGTCTATCTAATTTTGTCTGTGTAGTCTTGTCTGTCTAGTCTTGTGTGTCTAGTCTTGTATGTCTGGTCTTGTCTACAAACAACATTGTGCCAAATAAAATATTTTCCAATATTGTAAATAATCTAAATAGTTGGGAAAAATGGTTCGTTCTGGACCCTCCACGTCCACTTCCGGCTCCCCACCACGCCCTTACTTCCGGTTCCCGCCCCACTTACGGTTCACACCCTCACTTCCTGTCATTTTCGCAAAATCATTGTCGCACGAAATTTGTATAATTTTTTTTGGCCGACAATTATTATTTAACAAATAGACCCACCGCCTCCACTTCCGGTTCCCCACTCCCCCCCCACGTCCGCTTCTTACCACACTTCCGGATCCTATCTCCCACTTCCCACTTCAGGTTCCCATCCACCATTTCCGGTTCCCGCTACACTTCCGGAAGTGGGAGCGTGCTGGGGGGCCGGAAGTGGAGGTGGAGGGTTCAGACCGAACCATCTTTCCCAACTATTTAGATTATTTACAATATTGGAAATTATTTTTTGGCCTCCTGAATTGTAAATCTAGCTTTGACATCGTGTATACATCAAGCGAAACTAGCACTTTACCCACTGTGTTGCAAAGTCCGGCTACAATGCGGTATAGTCACTTTCCGCATTGTAGCCGTACTTTCCCGCATTGTGCCTAATAAAATAATTTCCAATATTGTAAATAATCTAAATATTTGGATAAGATGGTTCGTTCTAAACCCTCCACCTCCACTTCCGGCCCCCTATCACGCTCCCACTTCCGGTTCCCACCCAACGTCCGGTTTCCACCCCCTTTTCCAGTTTCCACCCCAAATCCGGTTCCAGAACCGGAAGTCGCAACCAGAAGTGGAAATTCATGAAACCGGAAGTGGGGTGTGAACTGGTAGCGGGGTAGGAACCGGAAGTGGGGTGGGAACAGGAAGTGGGATGGGGACTGGAAGTGGGATGGAAACCGGAAGTGGGGTAGGAACCGGAAGTGGGTGGGAACAGGAATTGGGTTGGAAACCGGAACCGGGGTGGGAACCGGAAGTGGGGTGGGAACAGGAAGTGGGAGGTGGAAACCGGAAATGGGATAGGAACCGGACGTGGGGGCGGGAGTGGGAGACCGGAAGTGGAGGCGGAGGGTTTATTTGTTTCTTAAATAATAATTGTCGACGAAAGAAATGTATACTTACGTGCGGAAATGATTGTACAGCGCTCCAGCTAATGGGGAACTCGCCCTTCGGGCTCGTTCCCGAGCTGTCGCGTTGTAAAATCATTTTCGCACGAAATTTGTATAATTTTTTTTGGCCGACAATTATTATTTAACAAATAGATCCTCCGCCTCCACTTCCGGTTCCCCACTCCCGCCCCCACGTCCGCTTCTTACCACACTTCCGGATCCTATCTCCCACTTCCGGTTCCCACCCCACTTCAGGTTCCCATCCACCATTTCCGGTTCCCGCCACACTTCCGGAAGTGGGAGCGTGCTCGGGGGGCGGAAGTGGAGGTGGAGGGTTCAGAACGAACCATCTTTCCCAACTATTTAGATTATTTACAATATTGAAAATTATTTTTTGGCCTCCTGAATTGTAAAGCTAGCTTTGACATCGTGTATACATCAAGCGAAACTAGCACTTTACCCACTATGTTGCAAAGTCCGGCTACAATGCGGTATAGTCACTTTCCGCATTGTAGCCGTACTTTCCCGCATTGTGCCAAATAAAATAATTTCCAATATTGTAAATAATCTAAATATTTGGATAAGATGGTTCGTTCTAAACCCTCCACCTCCATTTCCGGCCCCCCATCACGCTCCCACTTCCGGTTCCCACCCCAGGTCCGGTTTCCAGTAGCCCTTTTCCAGTTTCCACCCCACTTCCGGTTCCAGAACCGGAAGTCGCAACCAGAAGTGGGAATTCTTGGAACCGGAAGGGGGGTGTCAACTGGAAGCGGGGTAGGAACCAGAAGTGCGGTGGGGACTAGGCAAAGAAGACTAGACAGGCAAGACTAGACAGACAAAACTAGGCAGACCAGACTAGACAGGCAAGACTAAACAGACGGGACTAGACAGACAAGACTATACAGAAAACTCTAGACCAGGCCTGGGCAAATAGAGGCCCGCATGCGGCCCCTGGCGACATTTTAGGCGGCCCACGAAGCATTTTATAATTTACTTTATTACAAAATTATATCTATCGCATGACGATGCGCATGATAAGCACATGCGGGTGTAGTGGAGACGTAATATGGATGTAATGCGAATATAATCTGAACATAATTCAGGCAATGCAAGAGCAATTCAAGGAATCCAAGAGTACTTTGTGTAATGTGGTGTAATACTTACGTACTGCATGCATCTAAATATTAAAATCTATTGCAAGAGTGGATGACTCGTCGCCTTTGGCCAATGCCCTATTATCTGGCATAAAAAAGATTTGGACGGCTTATGGAAGATGAAGAATGCCAGCTGGCTGCAGCCTTTTACCTGAAGTTTCGACTACTGTGGCTGCAAAAGTATGATAGCAGCAAATTATCAAAAGTCAAGAAACTTATGGAGGCATGAGTTGAAGACGCTCTGAATAGAGAAAAGGAATCAAATGGAAATGAAAAGCATAGCGCCAGTATTAGCGGAAGCAGCAATAATGAAGAATAAGGAGAAGATTTTTTTAGCTCTGTTACTCAGCCTGAAGAAGATAGTTCTAGAGGACGCCAAGAATCTCTCAAAAGCAAAGCGCAGATTTTGGTGTGAACTTGGCTGGAGTCGAAAGAATCTTTTACGGATGCTGCCTTTCAAGGTGAAAGTTTTAACAAATCTTTTTTAAAATATAATACTGCAATCCCATCAAGCGCCACAGTAGATCGGCTTTTTTCTACAGGGAAAGATATTTTGAGAGCTAAACGCTCATCACAGTCAGATTACAATTTTAATATACTTATGTTCATGAAAGGCAACATGAACATACAACTAATGACAAATTATGAATAATACAATAAATAGCCTTTTTCTTCCATATTAGTTAGTCTTGCATAGTAGGTGCGTATATGCTCTGCTACCCGTGCGAAACTAGGGCGGGTCGCTACTGCCGCTTGTTATAATTAGATAAATTGCTAGATGATTAAGACAATTGACTGTTTTAGTTTTAACGTATATTCAAGCTATATTACAGTGAGGTTGCTTTGAGATCTGTCTATTGACCTATATTAGAAAACTTAGTAACATTTTATATTTTGAAGATTCCACCCTGTCAGGGGGGGTGGCTAGCACATGCCCGTTAAGAGAGGAATCTGTAATTCGAAACAGAAGTTAACTTTTTAATTAACGAGTTAACGATTAACGAAGTTAACTTTTGGATGAACTGTGCCCACCTATGGTTATGAGTTAAGAATGCATTCGACTAGACCAGGCTATCCAGGATAAATAGTATGAGGTAAGACTAGAAAGTGCTAATAAAGACAAAAACATTAAATTATAACACAAAATATTCATCTTTTAGTAGCTATTTAGCTTCTAGACCAGACCACGACTAGACAAGACCGGACAAGACCAGACAAGACCAGACAACACCAGACAAGACCAGACAAGACCAGAGAAGACAAGATCAGACAATATCAGATAAGACCAGACAAGACGAGAGAAGAGCAGACAAGACAAGACAAGACAAGACTAGACAAGATCAGACAAGACCAGAGAAGAAACAATATTAAACAAGACCAAGCAAGACAAGACTAGATAAGACCAGAGAAGAGAAGATCATGCAGGACCTGATAAGGCTAGACAACGCCTTACAAGATCAGATTAGACCAGTCAAGACTAGACAATAACATACAAGACCATACAAGTGCAGATATGGCCGACAAGAACAGACAATATCAGACAAGACAAGCCGAGACCAGAGCAGACAAGATTTAAAAAGATCAGACCAAGATTAGTTATGAGTTAACACAACATAAGACTAGACTAGGCTAAAGATAAGCAAGATAAGGTAAGACTAGAAAGTGCTAATAAAGGCTGTAAAAAGATATTAGAAATAACACAAAACTTCATATTATAGTATATATATCAAGCTTTCGTAAATCAAAATATCGTTTAAAATTTGTTCGTTTCGATAATTTATGGTTTTAATTTAGTTTACAAAATATAATAAACACTTATTTATAATATATTTTCACTTCTTTTATTCTTGCTTTATCTGTATCACATCCAAAATGTTTTATTACATTTTAATTTTCCAAAATTGGCTTAATGCCCAATTATTTAAACACGAGAATTGCATTACGTAATTTTAAATTCATTTTGAAGGGAAAATTATAATCAAGAAAAAACAAAACGTCGGTATTATGTAAACCAACAAACAATGGCTCTTTGTTTCGTTAAGTTATTTAAGGCGAGGTTTTCGAAGATATTAAATTCAAAATTCCATCCTCACACGAGATACATCACTGCCAGAGTAACCCCACGTGAAAATATCCATTGATGCAAGAGTACAATAAAATTCGTCATTGATGTGTTTGTGTTTGCCGGCGAAATTCCGCAAAGTTTGCACAATGCGCCCTTTAAATATGACTCCCTTTTACCTGGCCCTAAATCTAAACTTACCGCCAATAATCCTTCCAAGAATTCAAAATAAACGAAAAAGAAAAGAGATCGTACTATCTTATCTCCTTGTGGCGCTAAAAATAATCCACAGATATCAATGTTTATTCAATTTTTTTTTTCTTCTTCCGGATATACGAAAACATATGCGTTTATTATTAGGTAAGTTTATTATCTCAGGAAGAAAAAAAAAATAAGTTTCCTTTCACATGGTCTGAAGTGAATCTTTAAAGTTTAGATGAGGACGCCGAGGCGATTGAAGTGAGACGAAAGGAATGGCAGATGTTGGATAACAAAGAAGTTCCGGCGTAACAGACGGCATGGCACGTGGCTCATGTGTTAGGTTAGGGAAACATAATATATGTAGGGACTTACAACACGTCTAGATATGATTTTTTTTTAAATTTTCTAAAACTGTTTTTAGGTCGTTTCCGAATCGTTCACAGCTGCTGATGGTGTGTTTATTTTGGCTGGGATTTCTTGGTCAAAATCTTAAGTCAGAAGCTTGAAAATATAAATCGAAATGCTAAATTTTGTTTGAAACTTTAGTTTATTTTAGAATCTTTTTTATTGACACTTTACTTTTGTAAAACATATTAACTAGGCCAATTAATCAAATGATGAATCAATCATTTCTATATTGGATTTGATTTGATTTAGAAAAGTTTGAATTGTTTTTTGTAGGTTAAATAGAATTAAATATCCATTATGTAGACTTAAAGAGGTCAATATTTCAAATAGGACCAGCTGTTAAGGGGTATCAACTTGGTCAATTTAAAAGTTTTAAGTAAATTTTCCTCAACTTCTTTTCGTGTTGTGAATGCGAATAACAGCTGTGTCTTTAAAAGTTGTTTATCATTGTCGCTAACAAAATTAAAGGTATTTTAATATATCTGGGACAGACTAAAATTTATAGCAAAGAGAAAAATGTAAATAAAAAGAAATATTTGGAGGTCTAATATGAAATTAAAAATGTAATTTACACAAATAAATTAAATAGAATGAAATACTCGAGTTTGCAGTTTTTGTTAGGAAAATGTCTAAGAATTACAAATTATCGTTGTATTACAAATATAATATTAATATATGAGTGAAATTTTGCAAAAAAAAAAACTTAGATTTAACATTTTGGTCCCGGAAAGTACATATATGTTCCAACTAATTTTCAAATCAACCGAAACTTGAATTTAAAATTGTACTCTTATGAAAAAAAATACTTTATTCCAAGGCGTATATTATTTTTATAAATAATACCAAACAACAAGATATAAGGTGGTATAAGACAGGATAAGACAGGACAAGACAGGACAAGACAGGACAAGACAGGACAAGACAGGACAAGACAGGACAAGACAGGACAAGACAGGACAAGACGGGACAAGACAGGACAAGACGGGACAAGACAGGACAAGACAGGACAAGATAGGACAAGACAAGACAAGACAGGACAAGACAGGACAAGACAGGACAAGACAGGACAAGACAGGACAAGACAGGACAAGACAGGACAAGACAGGACAAGACAGGACAAGGCAGGACAAGATAGGACAAGACAGGACAAGACAGGAAAGACAAGGCACCACCAGACAGGATCAAACAGGGCAAGGTGGGATAAAAACAGAAACAGAAGAAGCTAGGACAATATAGGACAACACAGGACAAGACAGGATAGCATAGGACATATCGGAACAGTACAGGATGAGACGGGATAGGATAGGACAGGGGAGGACAAGACAGGACAAGACAGGACCAGACAGGACAAGCTTATTATATTGGGAAATTTTCATAGTATAAAATAAAGAATAAATTTTTATATTATTATAGTATATTATTAACTATATTATAGTTAATAATATCTATAATTACAATACAATTTAATTAATCATATTTTCGACACATAAGCAGCATTTAGTAGTGCATTTTTTGTTACCTGCCTTTCATACTTGTCCATTCTTTGTCTTAGAATTAGGTCAAACTTCCGCTATATATATTTTTGTCATTTGCCAAGTATATTTTAATCCAAATCAAATCATTTACATTTTAGAACAAATTCCAAATCATCATTAAATTACTATAGCGGGGGATCTTAATTGTAGAGTATACAGACAACTAAATAGCCAAATAGTTGGAAGGCACTGTGAAGAAGTCGTCAATGATAATGGTGAAGGGCTGAAAAATCTTTGTAAGCATCATAACCTAAAGATTACGAACACCTTTTTCGCACATAAGGACATCCACAAGTATACGTCGTACCAATACACGAGAGGTTGGAAGTCCAGGATGTACGGGACATGAGAGGGGCTGATTGCGGAAGCGATCACTGCCTAGTAAAGGCGAAGATATACCTATATACCTTATATATCACAAAATCAAAATAAATCACAAGAATGTCACGAGGAACAACGAGAAGATGTAAAAATATTTGAGATGGAAAGTTTTGAACACGACAGTACAAAGACGATACTAAAGACGATTAGAACAGAAATTGGTGCAACAACAAAGGAGTTCAGAAACCGAATATGAACATATTACACAATGTATAAAGCTGCGATTGAATCTTTAGGGACGACGGATCTGAAGAGCAAACCATATTGGTATGATAGAGAAATCGAAGAAAGAATACCAGAAAAGAAACAAAAAATATTTCAAAAGCTTTTCTAGACGGTAGAACCTGAGATTAAAGAGAGATACAAGCTAACTAGAAATTTAAATAGGAAAGTAAAACAAGAAGTCATAAACAAGAAAAATAACTCGTGGCTCAAAAAGTGCGAATATGTCGACCAAAATATAGGCGGTACTAAGAGTTCAGAGGCTTGGAAGACCGTCAAATCGCTAAGTACCTCATCAAGAACTGGATTCACAATTAATAACATCTCCAAGGAAGAATGGGTGGATCGTTTTACAGAATTGTTAACAGAAACAAGGCCACAGTATGTGGAGGAAAATGAATCAAGCCAAATCGATGGGGAAACCTTAAAACTAGATATGTCCCTCGTAAAGGAAGTAATCAAAACGACTAAAGTTAGAAGATCCTCAGGACCTGGAGGAATACACCCCGAATTTGTACGATTTGGCTCTGAACAACTGAAGGTTATGTTGAAGAATTTATTTGAGCGGTGACTAAAAGGTGCAGATATTCCAAAAGCCTAGCGAACGTCATATATCAAATCAAATCAAATAATTTATTCACCTGTGAGTTAAGAGTAACTTTAGGCTAAGTCTACAAAAAAATACAGATATTTAAGTATAATAAAAAATTAATAATACAAGAAGTAAGGAAATAATATGAATAAGTATATAAATTGTTTGACAAATTAATTTTAAATATTTGTAGCATTTATTTTGATTAAAATATTATTGACTTCTGCAGCACTATATAACGTGTGAGGAAGTAGAAAATTTTTTAGAAGTGTTTGGAAGATTTTTACGGATTTAGCTTCTTTGATTTCTGATGGTAGTTTATTATATATTATAATTCCTTGCTGTTGTGGACTCTTTTGGCACAAACTTAAATTTGATTTGGGCATATACAGTTTTTCTTTGCCTCTTGTATTGTAGTTGTGTTTGTCCATATTTTTGTCGATATTCTATTTATTTTTATAGATCATTGTAGACACTTCCAATATATATAAGCTTGGTACTGTAAGTATTCCTAGTTGTGAATAAAATGTTTTGCAGGACTCATTTTTCTTCAATCCCATTATGGCTCTGACAATCCTTTTTTGCGACTTAAGTACTGTTTGTACACGTGGAGATGATCCCCAGACTGCAATTCCATAGGATAAAATTGACTGTATTTCTGCATAGTAGAAGTGAAGCAGGTCAGTTATCGATACTATTTTTCGTAGGCATCTTATTAGAAAAATCTTTTTATTTAAAATTGCACACATGTGGGCTACGGCGTGGTTCCATTGAAGATGTTCCTCTATAATGAGTCCTAAGAATGTTGTATGTTTTGATCTCTGAAGTGCATAGGTTGCTATATTTAATTGGAGATCTTGTGAATAATCGCTCCTTGAAATTTGGAAGATAACGTACTAAGACTTTTCTCTATTCAGGAATAGGTTGTTAGCTGAAAACCATTTATCTATTTTGTTCAAAAGTATCTGAGCACATGCTTCATTGTCAGTGCCCTTAGATTCAGACAAAATTAAGCTTGTATTATCTGCATAGAAGGTGCACTGATAACCATTTATGTATGCTGGCAGGTCTGCAATATACATCAAAAATAGTAGTGGGGCCAGGATACTACCTTGAGGAACACCTATGTTTGTTCGTACGGCAGAGGAATGTGCTGTATTGTTGTTGTAATTTACTGCAACAAATTGAGTACGATCTATTAAATATGATTTTAACCATCCACCAGCTTTCCCCATTATACCATAGCTATATAGCTTATTTAATAGATGGTCATGTGGCACACAGTCGATGGCCTTAGATAGATCGCAGAATATACCAATTGGCTTTCTTCCACGATCTACCTCTTGCATAATTTTTGTAGTTACTTCTAGTATCGCTGTGCTTGTAGATTTCCCTTTGCCATGAAGAAGCCATGTTGTTGTGCGGGGATCAGCTTATATTTCTCTATAAATGGTGTCAATCGTTTTGACATGCATTTTTCTAAAATTTTCGAGAATACTGACAGCAGTGCAATCGGTCTATAGTTATTCACATCATTTGTTTTCCCTTTTTTATAGATTGGGCAAATTTTGGAAGTTTTTAAGACGTAGGGAAATTGTTCCATCTCAAAGGATTTGTTAATGATGTGGGTAATTGGCTTCATACTTTCGTATGTAGTGGCGAAATTCTTTAATTATAATGCATGGCAGACCATCTGAACCACAAGATGTTTTATTTTGCAATTCTTCCATAACAGACAAAACTTCCATACATGTGAATTCCTGTATATTTATCGTGTTTGGGTTACATGTGATATGGCTGTTTGTTATAGTAGTGGATTCAATATTTTGCGCAATGTTTTCTGCTACCTTTTGGAAAAACGTATTGAATATGCTTGCTACTTCTTTAGGATCTCGAATTAAATTATCGTTTTCTGTAAGTTCTACATGTCTTGTTCTATCTATTTTATTTGCCTGTTCATTTATTAGTTTCCAGAGAGCTTTTTGCTTGTTTGTGGCTTCATTCATTATCTTTCCGTAGAATTGTTGTTTCGTGTCCTTTATAAGCTTCTGGTGGCTTTTCATCATTCACAAGTATTGCGATCTTAGGATTGGGTATTCTTTTTGTAATATGTAAATATCTTTGACTTTGGCGGATGATAATCTTACTTCTTTTGTAACCCATGTCTTGTTATGACGATATTTACTTTGACCATAGGAAAACAGGTGTTGAAGTAGTATTGAAGTGTCTTGGTGAGAATGACCATATTACTTAGAACCTGTAGCTTCTGGACGGGCGTCGCTCGTATCGTCCCAGTAATTATGCGCATAGTATTGTTTAATTGGACATCAACTCTACTATCTCTATTCATCCACACAGGTGCACAGAATTCGGCTACCGATTAGACCAAGCCAAGCGCCGCTGTTAGAAGTGGAGAAGTACACGCGCCGCAGGAAGAGCCGAAGAGTTTCTGAATAAAGTTATTTCGCGTTTTTAAGCTTTCCAGAGCTTTTATTCATATGCATTTTATATGTTAGTGATCTAAGTATCTGGGGGTCTAAGTAACCCCCAGATACTTAGGATTTGGATTATGAACCAGCAATGTGTCGTTGAACCTCACCGAGAAACGGCCTTTCGCATTCGCTTACCTGGAGCACAAGTGGAAACAGCATACTTCCGTTTTCTGCATACTTGGACGTAGGCTCCATTACTTGAAGTAGGTTCATTGTTTCAAGGCCAAGGTTCGGTTGATGCAATTTCTGTACGTTGCACTGCAATCGCCATATTGTATGCTTATGCGTATTTTCTGGATACCGTCGGTACTAAATCATGTTTATAAAGGTTAAACAGGAGCGGTGCGAGAAATGAGCCTTGCGGAAGGTCGTTGCTTAATTTTCTCCTAGTGCTGATGTCATCCTTCAGATACACCTACTTGAAATAGTCGATTGGAAAGCATGTTGTTTCCGAGCTGTGTTATCTTGCGACAAGGGTTTACCTTAATAAGTTTATACAGAAATCCCTCTCTCCAAACCGTATCATAGTAGTCAAGTCGATAAATGCAACTGATGTCTTCATCCTGTTCTCAAAACAATACTCGATATGGGTTGCGAGAGATAGCACTTGGTCCGCACAGCTACGGCCCGGACGAAAGCCTGCTTGTTCAATTGGAACACTTGCGTCGATAGTGCCGCTAATTCGATTATAGCATTATAAGTGAGACGTTCCTGCAGTAGTTTATAGCAGACACTGAGTAAAGCGATTGGGCGGTAGCTCTAGGCTTTATCAAGCGGCTTACCCGGCTTAGCCAAAGCGATAGTCTTGGTAATCTTAATCAACTTTGGCAATTTTCCAGTATGCAATATTTCTAAGAGAGCAGCTCTTCAACTCTTTTTTTAACGCGTGCGTATCAGATGTGGCACGGGCCACTTCTTAAATTCGGTTCGCTATCATATCTACCTTCATGTTAGAGTTACCAGTTTTCTGATGCTAGACTCGCCAAGTTTACGCGGAAGGCTCCATGCTTTGCGGCTAGAATGTGCAAAATCGAGATTCTGCATGGTCGTCTCCCATTTTCTCCCTCTCAACGTATGGGTTAAATATTTGTGTATTTTGTATTTTCTTGCTTTATCCTATCCTACAATAAAAATGTAATTTATTCAATTAACACGTATTGCTATTTCGAAAGTAAGAAAATCAGAGTTCCGCTATAAATTAAAACATATTTTTATAATAAGGCTATCGACCTAGAATTTGAAGCTATAATTATATTAATAATTTCAAGGTGAAAAAATCTAAATAATAACTTTGTTATATTATAATTCGGCGTAAAGGCTATCGACCTAAATTATACCTTTTTAATTAGGATAAACTCTAATTACGTACAGAAAAATGTACGTGTTTTTTACAATTAGCGTCTCACCACTAATTACATAATTACTTCTTCGCAAAACTGTGTACATATAATATATAAATAAAGGGTGCCTCAGCAAGGACTTTAATTTTAATTTTAAAAACTTCTAAAATGTACAAATTTAATGTATTACTTACAGTTTGTTCTTGATCTGTACAGAGGTAGTAGTAACATTTACATACGAAACATTTAAACATTTAAATGATCTCCGTTGCTCTGTTTGCAGGAGTGTACTCTTTTGACGAAATATCGAAGTACATTTTGCAGTATGGGCTGCTGTATTTCACGAATTTGGCGTGCAATTTCTTCTTTGAGTTCCTTAGTTCCTCGGTGATAAAAAACATATCCTCGCAGATGAGACCTCGGTCTCCTACGGCACCTTGCCTTCAAAGTGTGAAGACGAACTACTCACTAAGTCTATAGTCTGTTTAAAAATACACTGCTCAAGTCGTAATAAAATAGTACAAATATTATATAACTTTTATTGACTACTACTCGTTAAGTCTTTTGTAATATTCGCTGTGCAACTCGTAAAAGTTAACATTTATTTATCTCTTGACTGATACTCACGCGCACTCACTCAATTCTATAGCCTGTTATAAATTTTCGCCGTTCAACTTGTAAAAGTTAACATTTATATACTTCTTCACTGATAGTCACTAAGTCTATAACCATTACTGAGATATGGAGGTACTCTTACTCGTCTGTTTAAAGTTTCGCTGTTCAAGTCGTAAAAGTTTTACGGTTTTAAGTCGTAAAAAATGTACTTACCTCTTGAGAGTGTTACTCACTAAGTCTATAGTCTCTTTAAATTTTCGCTGTTCAAGTAGTAAGAGTTGACATATATACACCTCTTGACTGATACTCACTAAGTCTATGGTCTGTTTAAATATACGCTGGTCAAGTTCTAATAGTTACCATTTATATAACTCTTTACTGATACTCATTAATTTTTAGGATGTTTAGCATAGACCCTACTTTTCAAAAAACTCCAGAGAAAATAATCCAAACAAGTTAAATCGTATCTTGACGCCCAGTGTCTGCAAAACGAGAAATGACATGACCTGGAAACTTTGTTTGCAAGAACGTCATTCTTTCGCGGTGTGACAGGTGGCGCCATTCTGTTGAAAACACATTTTCAATTAAGTCCCTTCCGTCCAATTTTTGCATGAAATAGTCTGTCAACATGGCCCGGTAACGATTGCCGTCGACGTTCACGGTTCCTTCATTATTGGCTCCTTCATTATTTTCGAAAAAGTACGGTCCAATTATCCCTCCTGCCCACATGACGCGCCAAACAGTCACTTTTTCAGAATATAATGGAGGTTCTTGAAAGAGAAGTGCATTTTCATCTCCCCAGATCCGACAATTCTGTTTGTTAACGAAGCCGTTGAGATGGAAATGAGCCTCGTCATTAAAGTTATTTTGTTGTGGAATTCATCCTCAGTTTGCAGTTGTTCCAAGAATCAGTAAAAAAATCAAAAAAATCCGGTTAAGTTTTTGCGCTGTCTGTGGTCGCTAGTCTGTATCTGTTGAGTCAGCTGGATGTTATAAGCATAAAGGTGTACATCTTTTCTCAAAATTCGATGAAGAGTGCTGCGATGGACGTTTAATTCCTGGCAACGATGTCGGATGGAGATTTTAATTATTTTGTTCTGCCACACTAACGTCCGCTTAAATTTCTTGATCAAATTTTCAATAGCAGGCTTGGTCGGTCGATTATGCACGCCGAAATTATCACGTAACTTACCTGGTTTTCACTATTTTCTACGTTTTTTCACTACGTTCTTTCAAGCTATAATGCACCATTTTTGTAAATATCAATGTTTTACGCTGAATTAATAAATTCACTATGTTTTAACCATACTTAGGCCGAGGCCGCACTACGTTTTTTCCGCCGCAAAACCGCCCGAGTAGCACACAGTACGCTATTAAAACCAGTCGCGGGAAAAAACCGCAAGTGAGGCCCCTTATATTTACTCACAAATTCACGCGATTAAAAACCGCGGCTGTAGCCGTGGTGTGGCCTAGGTCGTAGGGAAAGGCCAATTTTTTAATTAAACAAGTATTAAATATTTTGGTTGTCCACTAAGCAATATATATGTGGGACTTTTCAATCTATATGTGGACGATTTAGAAAGAGTTTTGGGGGACGGGCAAGCTGGAGGAAAGGGGTACGGAGAAGAGAGGTATGGAGTTTAGCATACGCCGATGACGTAGTGGTATTTGCGAAGACAGCTCGTGCATTGAGAGAAGTGATTGAGATATCAGGTTACGGGAAATTTTGAAAGGAGGGATTTGATCGTGACTGTGGAAAAGACGAAATGGATGCGATTCAAAAGAGGTAGTAATTTCATTAAAGAGCGGTTTGATGGGAGAGGGATGCAAATTGAGGAAGTGCCGAAGTTCAAGTATCTGGGGTATGTATATGGAAAGGGGGGCAGCAACAGAGAACATGTGGAGCACGTTTCGAAGAAAGCGCGGGCGGCGGCGGGGCGAATCTGAAGCGGGTGGAAGACTAATTTCGAAAGTGAGAAGCATTTTAATGTATGGCTCAGAAGTCTGGGGGACGAGAGAGGAGAGAGGAGAGGATAGTTAAAATTTAAAAAAAAAATCTGAGGCTGGACAGATCGAGACTGGGTTACATCGTCCTGCAGGAGGCCAATGCGAGCAAGATGAGCAAGTCTGTATTGGCGGCGAGAAAGGTCATGGGATTTTAAGGCAAGGTGAGCAATATGGGAGATGAAAGGTTAATAAAACAGGTGTTTAGAGTGGCAAATCATATGGAAGGAGGATGTAAGAATGGGACAGGAACAAGAAAAATTTATATTAAAGATGTAGTTTATCTAGCGCGGGGCTAGAGAGGCTAAAGCAGGAACGGGGCAGTGTGTTAAAAGTTTGGTGGAACGTTTGCAAGAAGTGGATCTACAGGAGCTGCAAAGCAAAATAGAAAGCAGTAAAGTTCATAAAGAGTATTTAAGAATACAAGTACATGGGCGTTTACTAGCTTATTTAAGAGCACACCAAGAGTCCGGTGCTCAAGTCAAGTTAGCAAGATAAAGGTGTGGGAGTGATAAGCGTGGAAGGATATAATGGATGAATGAAGAGCATAGAAAGTGCAGTGTTTGTGGGACATCGGAAGATATGTGGGAGAATTGAATTGAAGTTTGTACAAGGGCTAAATAGAATGAAGAAGTAGAAAGAATGTATGCATGAAAGGGGAAAGGGCTTGGAATTGCTGAGACGGATACAAAGGTGAAAAGATCAAAGAGGAAACTGAGTAGGGAGAATATAATTGGCGCTCAATTCGAAACTCAAGTTCTAGCTGGAATACATTTTTATTCATGTACGTGCAGGTGAGATATCCTGTATGTGCAGGTTAAACGTATACGTATATTTAAAATTATAATATCTAAATATGGGATTCATCTTCTTCTGGCGCTACAGCCCAATTTAAGCATTGGTCTCTCCTAGCTTCCTCCTCCATTCCTATCTCGCCCGGGCCACTTCCTTCCATCTTCCTAGTTTAAGGATTCGTCTGGCGTCCTGGTCTACTTCATCCTCCCGCCTTTTTCTTGGTCTTCCTATCGGCCTCTTCCCCTCCATTCGGCCGTTCAGTATTCTACCATCTGGCATTCTTATAATGTGTCCTGCCCACCGGAGACGCTACAGTTCCACGTAAACGACACTGGTTGGTCTTGATATACTTCCTAGTTGGCCCCTAGTATAGCTTTAGAAGGGCCTGATATACTGCCTTTTTGTATCGCCTCCTATATTCTTCATTTTCCCGTACGGGTCCTAGGATCCCCTTTAATATTTTCCTCTCGAACGCGTCGATTTTTGCTTCGTTCTTTACGGTGAGGATCCACACTTCACAGCTGTACGTGAGTATTGGTCGGATGATTGATTTGTGCACCTTAAGTTTTGTGTCTCTGTGTATCACATTGGACTTGAGTACATTCGCCAATGAGAAATACGCTTTACTTGCCATCATCACTCTGGCTCTAATTGCCGCGTTTTCCAGGCCTTTTCTATTGATGTATGCGCCCAGATACTTGATGTCGTTCACTTGTTCCAAGTTTTCTTGTGTTTGTATTCTTGGTGTACCCGTTCTATTTTGCACTAGCGTCTTTATTTTGCAGATGTTGATTTGGAGGCCGATTATCTGGGCTGTTGATTTTAGTGCTGTATAAGCTTCCTCCGTGGCTCGTTTTGTATGTCCCATTATGTCAATATCATCCGCGTATGCTACGAGGTGTACGGATATGTTTAATAGCGAGTTGTTTCCCCCTATTCCAGTCTTACTTATTATATGCTCTAGGGAGAGGTTGAACAGTGTTGGTGCCAGCCCATCGCCTTGTTTCAGCCCTTGTACACATGTAAAGCTTTCCGATAAATTTCCCTACACCCGCACCTGTGCCGTACATTCTGACATGGTGAGTTGGACAAGTCTTACCAGCTTTTCTGGTATGCCCAGTTCTATCAGTACCACGTATAGCTCGTCCCTGTTTAGGGAGTCGTTTTGCTTGTTTAAAATCGACAAACACATTGTATACGTCGACGTTGTGTTACCAGGCTTTGCTGAGAGTACGTTTGACGTTGTGTGTTTGGTCTACTGACGATCTTCCAGGTCTATAACTTGCTTTGTACTCTCCTATTATATTTGAGGCAAAATGTCTGATCGTGAATATTTTGTATCCGTTGCATACTAGTGATACTCCATTGTGGTTTGAGCATGTCATCCTATCGCCTTTCTAGTATATCGGGCATATTACCCTCGTTCCATTATCGGCTTCCATTCTTGCAGGATCTGTTGCTTCTTCCATATTTCCATTAGGAGATGGTGTAGGGCTAGCTTTTCACCGCCCTGTTTCAGTATTTCGCTTTGTATTTCGTCGATTCCTGGAGATTTATTAGCCTTTAGCGTGTTGATTGATGTTACAACTTCTTCTATAGATGGTACCATCGTGTGTTCTCTGTATTCCTCCATTGGCAGTAGCTATGCTTGTCTTAATGGTGTTACTGGAGCTATAGTTTGCCATCTACTTTCGAAGTGCTTCTTCCAGATGTCCTCTATCTCGCGTTAATCACTTATGATTTTTGCATAAACTTGTTTGGGGTTTGAGACCTTCTCTTCTCTGCTTCAGGTATTTGTACGCATCTCTATATTTAGAATTTCTTCGTTTTCGAATTTGCGCTTCTTTTGTCTGCAGAGCTTATCCGATTTTTGTTGTGCTCGTTTGAATACCACCTTGTTTGATTCGTCCACTTGTTTCTATTTGAAGCATTCTTTTATGGGCGTTGTTTTTTGTTCAACGCTTTCTCTACATTCATCGTCATACCACTCAGGTCTATTTTGCTTATTCTGTATAATTCTAATCCTAGTACTTCCTGTACCGAATTCTTTACTATGTTCTTCAGGGTGTTCCACATAGACTCAATATCACTTCCTTCCTCTACATATATATTTGTTATTTTTTTATCTATGCTCGTTTTAAGTTTGTGCTTGTTTACTTTTATTCGCAACGCCTCGATATTTAGCCTCTCTGATCTCTTGGACTTGGCGCGTGCTTGCGTTCTGATTCGGCATCGATATTTAATACGTACTAGTGTGTGGTGTGAGCCACAACAGGCCCCTCTATGTATTCTTACGTCTAGTATATTTGTGGCCCATCGTCTGTTAATTAACACATGGCCAATTTGATTTTCTGTGTTGCCATATGGGGAGCTCCACGTTGCCTTGTGTATGTCTCGATGTGGAAACAGAGTTGAGCTGATTACCATGTTCCTGCCTATTGCGAAGTCTATTAACAGCTCTGCATTGTTGTTGGTTAATTCATGCAGACCAGAGATGTTATGGATATTAAATGTCGGATCTGGATACGGATATAGGCATAATATTATACCGATTTCGGATACGGTTACGGATATGAAATTTTTTCGGATTATCCGTTAGTTTCGGATAGTTTCAGTTACGGATATTACATTTCTAAGGGATTGTAAAAGTAGAGTAGGTAATTGGTAAATAATTTTAATTTATTTCTATGTTATAATTTGGTACTACAATTATGTGTCATACAAGTAAATAGTACAACATAAGTAGGAAATAATAATTTCTATTAGATATTGAAATATCTGCATAGGAAATATTACAACATATCAATCAAAGTTATCCGAAATTATTCGAAACTTTTATATCGGATTCGGTTACGGTTACGGATAGATTTTTATTTCGTATATCCGATAGTTTCGGTTACGGTTACGGAGCTCCATAACATCCCTGATGCAGACTATGCTTTCCAGTTGTACCTCTATACTCTGTTTCTGTTCCGATTTTGGCGTTCATATCCCCTAAAATAATTTCAACGTCACCAGATGGCGAATAAACTCTTTCTAGCTCATAATAGAAACTTGTCTTTCTGTCATCGTCTTGCTCCTCCGTGGGGCAATGTACATTGATGATCGTTGCATTCGTGTAACGTGTATGGATTCGAAGTTTACATATTCTTTCAATGACAGGTTGGAAATTAATGATTTCCGAATTCATAGCCTTGTTTATGATGAATGCTGCACCCAGTTCTTTATTCTATCTGGTTTTCCACTATAACATATCGTATATGATTTGTAGTCTCTGATACCTGTTTATGATGATGAATGCTACACCCAGTTCTTTATTCTATCTGTTTTTCCACTATAACATATCGTATATGATTTGTAGTCTCTGATACCTGTTTATGATGATGAATGCTACACCCAGTTCTTTATTCTATCTGTTTTTCCACTATAACATATCGTATATGATTTGTAGTCTCTGATACCTTTGCCTATCCATCTGGTCTCTTGGATGGCTGTAATTGCTACGGCGGTTGTATTTGTTGATTTATTCTACGAGCGCTCTTTGTCCTCCTGGTTTATTGAACATTCGTACATTCTAGATTAAAAAAAATCCTAGTCCGTTAGCTGATATCGTTGTTTTAGGTTATGGTTGGTTCTCTTCCAAGGCGTTGTTAAGGGTTTCGTAGTGTTTTTGTTTTTCCGGGGGCACGCTCACCGCCCAACACTCCTCTTTTACCCGGGCTTGGGACCGACTGCCTCGGAGGATTAGCTACTCAATTCACCAGCCACCCTCAGCAGGCATAGTTAAATATGGGATTATATAACAAAAAAAATTATAAAATTTTTTTTTAACATGAACGGAATTTGTTTTAAGTACTTAATAAGTTAAAACTAGTGTTGTAACGGAACGCCGCCTTCCCCTCCGCAAGTGCGGAACTTCCGCCTCCGCTTCCATCTCCGTGTCTTTTTTTGCGAAGTTATAACAGAGGTTTGTTTACGTTGACTCAACGCGCAAAGAAAGACGCTTTGAGACGCGTCGCTGCGCGATTGAGGCTTGGGCATGAAATGGTCAAAATTGTTCTTGTGTAGCGGGGAAGTGAGTAGGTTATGTCACGTGATACATGTATCAACTTGTGGGCTCGCCCGATCCTAATTGTAATTGAGTTTTGTAGTGGATATTCTTATTCAAATCGTGCGTTGAAGCCGAAAACCATCACCACCAGAATTAGACAAATGCTTAAAGGATTTCTAAAACTGTCATTCACAACGGATATCCGGTCTGAGCCAAGTGCTAATATGTCGCTTTTGAACCTAACGGCACATGGGATTTCTGAAGACTTCGCCCGTAAGCAAATTGTTTTAAAATGTTGCTTCATGGTCGCCATACGGGTGATACAATTTGTGATCATTTCAAGATGATGCTGCTGGATTTGAACATCCAGGAAGAACATTTGCATTGCTTTGTGAGAGATGGTGGATCAAATATGATCGGAGCAATGTATTTGGCGAATATGCCTAATGTGAGTTGTACAGTCCACCAACTACAACTGTGTGTTGGGTGTTGTGTTGAAAATCATTATTCAAAAACTAATCGAAAACATCAATTCCATATTCTGTTACCTTTCAAGCAATATACTGTATTCGCTTGCTACATACTTGCACCCAAGGTATAAATTAAAGTTTTTTAATGAAATAATTAAAGAACAAGTTCAGTCCGAACTATTACACTTGGAACGCTGCATGACTCTTTGACATCATGCCATCATGGCTTTGATATTGCAAGATATGCAAATGGAATTGGTGATGACCAAGCTTTCACTGCCAAAGGAGCTACAGTAGAATTTAATCTAATGGACGATGAACCGCGCACAATCTTCCAAATTTTACCACCAACAAAAATTGTACATTCAAATCTAGCTGACATTCTGAAAAATAGTAGTGGAGATGAAGAGGATACAACAAATGGCAGCATTGTTACCAATAGCGACCTTTTGATATGAAAATCAGTAATAAATGAATATAATAAAGATAAAAGACTCCAATTAAACGAAGATCCTTTGTTATGGTGGAGATATAACATTAAATATAAAGTTTTTGTTCCCATTGTTCGCACTTGTGGGCACCGTCAAGTTCAGTACCAAGTGAGCAATTATTTAGTGGAGCTGGTAATGTACTATGATGTTACCTATTTTGAATAAAGACGAACCTATTTTTCAATATGATTAGGTAGATTTTATTTAATTGCTAAAATGGACAGTAGTTAATGGACTGCGTCAAATTATTGATTTTCCTCCCACCTCCGCATCCGTTAACCTCCGCATCCGCGGAGGGTAAGCTCTTCACCTTCGCATCCGCCTTTGCTTCCGCTAAATAGACCTCCGTTACAACTCTAGTTAAAACATTATACACAATCAGAGATATTTGGAGATTATCAAATGAAGTTAGCAACAAACATGGACATGGACACATTGCCAGTACTGGACAGTCTAGAGCAGGGCTGTCCAACCTTTTTGTAGTGGCGATCTACTTTTTGGTATATATTGTTGCCAATATCGACCAAAACGCGTGGCGGGCCACCGGGGGGTCTGGGGTCATGGAGTGTACCGCTCATGATAGGAGAAAATTAAATAAAAAAATCAGAATTCATTTTTTTATATAGATTCTTTCTGTAGATTCTCAGGGCTGCACTTTTAGCCAAATAATAAATTGATATCCAATGAATTTAAGATAAGGTTTTTTCGTTTCGGTGTACTTTTATAAATTCATTGCAGCCACTTATCTATCACTCTTAGCAAACGTGATAATCTATTATATAATGTCTATTAAACATTTCAACAGGAAGAAAAAGTATTGAAATTTATATAATATCTGATATAAGATAACAAAATTAGGAACATAGTAAATACTAACACAAGACTAATACTAATAAGATCGTTGGCATTGCATGGATTTGGCAATATCTTCAAAGGCGGGATCATACGATAAAAGATAATCGTAAACATTGATCAAGATGTTCATCAATTAATGAATTTCTTATTCTTGATTCTAACACATTCATATCAGAAACGCCGAATTCCGCCAAATACGTCGAGGCAAAGCAAGACATCAATTTTTGTGCCGCATTTGTCAAGATTGGGTATTTCTCTTTAGTGTATTTCCAACTACATCTTTGGATTTCAAATACAAATCATTTTAAAGTTTGATTATTTGCAATTCTAGTATATAGTGATTTGCTTCAAGTATTGTAGATATTTGATATGCAATTTCTTCTATGTTGATATCTTTTCAAAATACATTAAAAAAAACCGGCCAAGTTCGAGTTGTGACTCGCGCACCGAGGGTTCCGTACAAACTTGTAATTAAGATATCTTTAGTAGGACCTAACTGTATGCAACCTATATGCTTCTGGTGCCTGACAATAACACAAATTAGTGTATTTCTTATGATAAAGTTTCTTATAGTAAATTCGCATTTTTCTTGTAATTAAACTACATATTTACGGTTTTTAGACTTTTCCCTTTACATGTGCTGTAAGACACCGCTTCTTGCCAAATTTCATGATTCTAGGTCAACGGGAAGTACCCTATAGGTTTTGATTCCCTTGTGAAATCGCAAAATATGTGACATAAACGGTCATATCTTTTGTGTTGACTTACAAGTTTGATTTTTTCACAGCTGAAAGAGACCGCGGACCCGAGTATTTGATACAAGTTTCAACTTGTTACTTCTACGCGTTCCTGAGAAAAATGGCCTTGACAGACAGACAGACGGACGAACGGACAGACGGACGGACGGACAGACGGACAGACGGACAGACGGACAGACGAACAGACGGACAGACGGACAGATGGACAGACGGACAGACGGACAGACGGACAGACGGACAGACGGACAGACGGACAGACGGACAGACGGACAGACGGACAGACGGACAGACGGACAGACAGACAGACGGACATACGGACAGACGGACAGACGGACAGACGGACAGACGGACAGACGGACAGACGGACAGACGGACAGACGGACAGACGGACAGACGGACAGACGGACAGACGGACAGACGGACAGACGGACAGACAGACGGACAGACAGGCAGACAGACAGACAGTCGAACGTGATCCTATAAGGGTTCCGTTTTCGGTACGGAACCCTAAAAATAGTGCAATATTTTCAATCTTCTTATATTCAAATCGTTTGTTTTGAACTAAAGTCTGCCAAGAATGACATATCAAATAACCACTCTGTGTTTGTTAAATGTGGGTAACTGTCACCTCTTTCAGAAAGAAACTTTTTACGTCTTCTAACTCTAGAAACCGCATCTCTATCATCCTCATTTACTAATCTAGACAAGCGTCTCTGAAGAGCACTTCCATGTATAGAATTGATTATTTTAAAGACAGTTTCCAAAACATTGTGTGTATTAAGTGTGCTAGAAGCGTGTTTTAATTTTTACTTTATATTTATCGAAATGCATTTTTAAGTAAGTATATAGAAGCGTGAGAAAACGATGACTCAAAATCACCGCGATCGGCGCGATCGACCGGTAGATCGCGATCGACTGGTTGGACAGCCCTGGTCTAGATACTGGGCAGACTCGACTAATTTGACAGAATAGTCAGAATACTCAGACTAAATTGACTTTAGACAAACACTTTCCGGAGCATTATAATTAACAAAACAATAAAATAGATATTATATATGGAAACAATCCAATATTATTAGATAACAGAAAAAATAAATTCAAGTAAATCTATTAAATCTAAACCTGGTTTAACTAAAAACTATTCTATTTTATAATTCTATTAGGTAATTATAAGGATTCAATAACGTTAATTCGTTGCTTCTTGTGGTCGTTAGAGCTCTTAACTAGATGTAATAAATAGCTTTAGTACTATTTAATTAAAGTTTTTATTGAAGGCTATAAAATAATATAAAATTTAAGAGCAAACGGTGGATGATTGCAATCGACACAATGTGGAGACCAATTAACATACTATACCTCAGTCTAGACTTATATATGCAGTGTAATCCTTTTCTGCCTAATATATAGTTTATGTCTATTTAATATTGTTTGTCTAGTTACATAATTGCCACTAGTCTATATTTCTTTATTAAGCTAAACTATGTAGTCTTGTCCAGCCAGACTAGTATGTCTAGTTTGTTTTTCTACGTTGTGTAGCCTTTTCTTATCAAGGTTTTATTGACTGTTTAATCTAATCTGACTAGTTTGCTGACAAGTTTATTTGAATGTTGCAAGTAAGCACAGTACAATGCATTGTGATTATTTTCAATAAACTAAACTAAATATGAGGGATTTCGTTACGAGAATTATTTTGAAAATATGAATGGAGAATTTTATATATATATATATATATATATATATATATATATATATATATATATATATATATATATATTTATATCATTTATCGCATTCACAATAATAATACGTCAGCTAACCAAACCTGTGCGGCATGAATGAATGAATGGACAGGACGGATGTGTACAGGGCCGTACTGAACCAGAAAATAAAAACTGAAAAGAATAAATTGATCTAAAAAGTAAATTATGTGGAATATTTAATGATGTTTTACCAATAAAAAAAAACATCCTGTTGTGCGTTTTACATGCTAATTCTAAAGAAACTAAAAATAATAATCTACAAAATAAACTAGTTTTCTATACGAACCAATTTAACAGTCTGTCTCATTTAACATCTTCCTGGCGAATTAATTGGGATTATGGACGCGACGCTGAGGCGAATATAATAAACATATAAGTTTTGTGTTTCACTCATTTCCTGTTTGTCCGTGAAACGGATGGAGGAAGGGCCATTAGCACTGACCGTTTTTTCTTTATTATTACTATTTTTTATTCTCCAATTACTAATCTGAATTTATGGGATTCCGGTTAAGATTTTAAACGAATCTTTCAAACGCAAAAACTGGTTTTCAAAACTTGGAATCGTAATGGTTATAATTAAATTGATTAGAATTTAAGATTTACATTTTATTAATAATTGCTTGGAGACTTAAATAGTATTTTATTAAGTAAACACTGCTTGACATGATAACCACAGGCGGTTATCTAATGTGATATGGAAGAACCGATTATACAAATTACAACATCAGTAACTATATATGAATGGAAGAGGCGAATGGAATAAAATCGTATAAGAGGCAAAACCCACAAAGAGTTGTAAAACCGAAGGAAGAAGAAAATTATCTAGATAGAAATTGATCAACAAGGAAAGAAAGATACCATAAATAGACTGGAAATACAACACTAGCTTGAATATTTTGCTTTCAAAAATGTAACAGAATAGATCAAAAGTTGCTTTATAACTTAAGATTACTCAACTCTTGTTGTCAAGAAATAATAAATGTTTATTAAAATGTTTTGAAAGGCAGAATAATTACTCGTTTTTTATTCACAGAACGCATATTCCAACCAACGAGCTCTCCTCTTATAACGACGAGAATATAATTACTATCAAGTGATGTGTTGTATGCTGGTTTAAATTAATAAAAAATAACTACTTCTTGGTTATAAATAATAATCTACTTAAATTAAGCGGGCAAAAAGGAAGGTGCGAACGGACTCGATTTTCTTGAACTATAGTATTTGGAATTTTTCTCTATTACACTGAATCGAATAATTCGCAATGTTTTAACCACATTTAATATAAACTGTGGTTAAAACATAGTTGAATTTTCAATTCAGTGTAAGTATGGGTTACCACGTAGTAACGGTCGCAACCATCATATTCATTTTATCTTTTATATTTATTTTCTCCATTATATTATTTTTTTCTCCATTAAATTATTCAGAAATTACAAAAACTGTTATGTGAATTTAGTACAAATGTTATAAAATCTTTAACTATTAATTAATTTATTTTAAATAGAATTGAAACAGTTTCGACTAAGAAACCCTTAACAAAAAATGTGTATATTGTCTGTCCAATCTCGTCTGTCTAGTCAAATTAAAAAGTCTATTAAAATGAAAAGTCTTTTGATGTATGTTATACAAATTAGACGTGTCGTGTAAAAGTAATAAAAGTTCAAATACACTCAGCAAAGAATGAACGACCTAAAAATATTAAATATAGATGACAAATGTATAATATAATGTAACATTTAAAATATAAGTTATGATATAAAAAGTAAAGTGTAGAATGTAAAAAGTAAAATGCAAGATGTAAAATCTAGAATATAAAATACAAAACACAAAATGCAAAATACGTACAAAAACAAAGTACAAACTTAGATACGGAATACAAGGAACAAAATACAAACATCATATAAAACATTAAATAGCTAATATAAGTTTAGAGCGACGAGACATCTATCAACCCTCCAGAAAATTTTCAATCGAACAGTAAAATTTTTGTATTAGGGAGTCTATTATTTTTTTCTAAACACCTTGTATACATTCTCATTTTTAATTTCCAATGGAATCTTGTTAAAGATCAGAATTCCTAAGCGATTCGGGGCAGCGCTACGTAAAGTAAGGTTGCTCTTCATACGCCTTAGATTTGCGGCATTTCTTGTTTTTCGTTTATGGATGTCTTCATTTCCTGGAAACGTATGTTTGTTTTTGTGGATATAGCATGCCACTTACCACAAATATATGCACGGCACTGTTAGAATTTTTAATTTTACAAATTCGGGTTTGCACGAACTTCTTTTAATTCCTGCAAGTAACCGGATAATCCTTTTCTGGGCGATGAACACTCTTTTTAAATGATGTAAAGACCCCATATTAATATCCCATATGTTATAATGGATTCAATTTCCGCATGGTACACATTTATTAACACAGATTTGTCTATTAGGTCACTCACTCGCCTTAGCAAAAACACTTTCCCGTTGATTTTGCCAATAACCGCATCTGTCATTATTTTCCAAGAGAGGTGTTCATCGAGGTGTACTCCTAGGAACTTTACGTTCTTGGTTCTTGCTATGGTGCTTTTGTTTATAACTAGGTCTATATCGTTGTTGTATCTGCTTCTTGTTGTTTGGAAGTTGATATATTTTGTTTTTCTGCGGGTTTAAGTGAAGGTTATTAGCAGCAAACCATAGATGCATCTTTTGAATTATGGATTTGGCAGCGATCTGAGTTTCCTGAAGAGCTGAATCAGGGAAAATTACACTGGTATAAGGTGCAGTTATCGACACCTACGAAATTGATTAAGTGCGCCGTATAAATGGAAAACAAAATCGGGGCTAAGGCAGTTCCTTGTGGAACCCCCAACGATGTAGATATTATATCCGAAGTGGCCTTTCCAAGCTTTACATATTGTTTCCGATTTGATAAGTAAGACTGGAACCACCGACCTGTTACTCCTCGGCTCCCATATATTTCAAGTTTTTCTATTAACTTATTATGGTCAACACAGTCGAAGGCTTTCAACAAGTCACAAAAAATGCCCACAGGGCAGTTTCCTTTATCAATTCCATTTATTATCTTATTATAGACTTGTTCTATAGCCGTTATCGTTGATTTATTTTTTGCAAAACCCATGTTGCTGACTAGGAATTATTTTGTGTTTTGTGAGAAAGGATAATAATCTCTTTTCCATACAATATTCCAATATCTTGGCAATGACTGATATTATGGCAATCGGTCTATAATTATCTTTTGAGGATTTATCTCCCTTTTTGAAAATTGGAATTATCATTGAAGTTTTTAACACTTCTGGATAAATTTCGTTTTTATAGGAACAATTTACCAGGTTTCTAATGGGGCGTATTAGCTCGTTACTGACTTCTTTTATAAGATTACATGGCAAACCATCTGGACCAGCACTTGCTTTGTTTTTTAAAGAATTGCAAATGTTGCGAATTTCCAATTCAGACGTCTCTTCCAGAAACATGCTTGTGCCAATATTTGAGATGTAATTGTTATTTATGGTTGTCGAATCTATATTTTTGATTACAAGTTCTGGGGTTCTTCAATTTTTGAAGAACAGGTTGAATCTTCTTGCAATTTCGGCCGGATTGTGGATAGTATTATCATTTTCATATAGGATTACTAGACTTTGTCCTTTAGGTTTGTTGGCTAATTCTTTTATGGTGTACCACAGAGCTTTTTGTTTGTTTGTTGCCTTATCTATTCTCGCATTATAATAGTTATTTTTGTAATGCGTATCAAATTGGAATGGTTTCTTTTTTCTTGAGCAAATTTCATTTTTAAAAACGGATACTCTTTTTGCAACACAAACAGGTCTTGCATTTTGCGCCTAGATATTTTTAGTTCTTCTGTTATCCACGGATTAGAAGTCTTCTTAATTTTCATTATGGGGAAGTTGATGTTAAAATGGTACTGAATGCTTTTGATGAGCTCCGCAACTTTATCATTACAGTCTTCTGTTTCAAAACAACTCGCCCATGATTCCTCTTTTAACGCCGAAACGAAATTAGCTTTGTTTCTAACGCAGAAGTTACGAGAGTTTTTATATTGCTATTTATCTCGCAGTTTCAGATTTGCATTACTGAGCAGTTGGATTCTATGGTCCGAGATAGTCGTGTCTTGTATTTCAATGTTTGAATTGTAACTTGGCTGACCAAATATGTTGTCGATAATGCTCATAGAGGTTTCTGTTATGCGTGTGAATTCTTTCACTAGCCCCTCCAATCCATACGAACGCAATAAGTTGATTATATTAGATTTATCTATAGAGTTAGTTTCATTGTGAATACTGAAATCACCCACCACCATTAACTCGTCATATATGTTGAAGATGTTGTCCAAGCTATTTTCCAGAAAGTCCATAAATGTTGAAAGGCAACCTAAAGGAGGTCTTTAAATTGTGATGATGGCTAATTTGTCTCTTTTTCTTCCATTCCATACCACATATTTCAATTTGTTTTTCTATTGAAGGGAGGTTCAAAATTTCTTTACCTTGTAGAGAAGTTTTTGCCCAGATAGCCACCCCGCCACCACTGGAGTTTATCCTGCAAAATGCGCTGACCAGAGAGTAGTTTTCAATTGGCACTTGCTGAATTGATAGATCATTTAGCCATGTTTTTGCTAAACATAGAATATCTGCTTTAATTATAGAAGTTAAAATTTCTAACTGATCAACTTTTTGTTTAATATTTTGGATATTAAAGAAAATTAGACTGTAATTTGACGGACTGATAATCGTCAGATCCTTTAATCTGTGGCTTTTCGGGGTTCCCGCCTTAGGAAAAAACGCTTTATTACACAACTGTGTTTTGGCCAAGTATCCGGACGATTTAGAATCTCGAGTAGTTCAAACGCTGCTGTTATTGTGAACGAAGCATATTCCTCATGACGTCTTGAGTTCAACTTCTCACATATTACGGGATTAATATTTTTTTTCTTTTAGATGACATATCATATCAGTTTCAGTTATTGCAGTATCCAGTTTAAAGACATGCACATGTGCATATCTGTTAGCCGCTTTGATTAGTGTTGCGTCCGTATTTCCATACATTATTTTAGGTTTACGGATCCTTTTGTTTTCTGGAAACTGCCACATTTCTTTATTCATGTTTACATTTTTATCAATGTCGATAGTTACTATCTGATTCAACTCGGTATAATACTTTGTTGGTTTTTGTGTCCTTAATATTATCACTTACCGGCTTTATCGATTTTATACCCGCTGACTCTCTCTTATCACTTACTTTCTCGATGTTTGAAGACGAATGAATTTTAATAGATCCAACATTTTCATTCGAAGAAATAGCAAGTAACAATTTTTCATTCTTCTCCAGTAACTTTTGGATAATTTCCGAGAGTTGCGTAATTTTCTTTACGAATCTCAAATTATTTTCTTCCACTTCCTTCTTAACAGCTTCGCCGATAAGAGTTTTAAACACCGATCCCGATAAAAAATCAATCAACTTGTCGCATACTGGAAAGTTATCATCCACCTGGGTGTTAGATCTAAGTCTAGGACCTTCTTTTGGCATTATATATTGTTATTCACTCTTTATAGTAAGCTAAACTTTAATATAATTAATAACTTCACTTCACTAGCTCTATACTCCACTGCTCGCATTGGGGGTCAGACGCACGTCTGACGCAGTCTTGTTTATCTAGTCTTGTCTGTCTAGTCTTGTCTTTTTTTTCGGTGGAGTGAGAATGCATTATTGCACACCGGACCTTTATTCCCGTATAGTGTGGGACTCTCTGATCGAGTTCTTCCTGACCAGCATACCCACTAAAACCTCTGTCTCTTCACTACACTCCACCTGGAACCGCATGAGCATTACTTCAGGTGGGTGGTGGTGGTTGTTCTATTTACTTCCTTTTTCTTCTTCTTGTTGTGCTTTCCTCATCTCATTTCCGTCTTTCGTCTTCCGTTCGGTCCTATTAGCTATGTAAAAATGTATTTAACTATTTTTCCTTCTTTTCGTCACATGTCATCAGTCGTTCATGTTACCTTCCTTGGGTGTCGTACGCTACTATGGCCGCCTTTCATTCCATCTCCATTTGTTCTTTTCCCTTCATGACTCCGGTGATGCATCCCAGTTATGCTCACTTTCTAACATAACTTCTATCATGATCTGTTCTTCCAGTCTAGTACCGCCTCATGTCTCCACAAGTCGAGTTTTTTCATACTCTATATCTGTACACATGTAGATAGTACGTTGTGCATCGTTTGGGATATGACAGCAGGTCCCAGGTCCCAAGTTACCTCAATGATTTCGATAAGGGGATATTTTGCCCTGCTAGAACGAGTTTCGGTGGTGTGAATAGCCTTTTGTCCGTGATAAGTATCGCTTCTGTTTTATGAACTGCAATTATTAGACCCTGTTCTTTTAACCAATTATTTGCCCGTCAGAGGATTTCGTTAGTTGCTAGTTCCTGTGTGCTTATTTCTTTGCAGTCACCACCACTGTGGCGTCATCTGCGAACCCAACAAAGATGATTTTCGATGTATGTCCCGAATCTCCTAAGTAATAGTATTTCAAGAAGTTTCCCTATGTTGTCCAGGAGGCAACAGTAAGTCCCTATAACGATGGTTCTTTCAATGACTTGTCCCCTTTTAACAGTTTTGTCTTTTTTTTCACCATTTCTACCACTTCTGCGATGATCTCATTTGGAATATTGCCTGGACCAAGTGCTTTCCCTGACGGGAATAACGGAAAGTAATCGTTTCCTAGCATCAAAGATCTCCTCTGAAAGGTATCATAAACGTCTCAGTGGCTTGCCGGATCTGCCGGCCTTCGTTCCTGAACTGGAAATAGCGTGGTAACTATTTCTCTCATCCGTTGAGGGCATGATATCCTAGGTATCAGCTGTGTCTTGTCTGTCAAATCTTGTGTGTCTAGTCTTGTCTGTCTAGTCATGTCTGTCTAGTCTTCTGTGTCTAATCTTGTCTGTCTAGTCTTCTGTCTAGTATTGTCTGCCTAGTCTTCATTCGATTATGTAATAAATATGGCAAAATAAAGCAGTTTTTCAATTAAATCCTTTCAACAGGTCAAACTGAATGAGACCCAGCTGAACTTAATCGGTGCTTGGAGTTCCTCCTCTTCTAGTTTGGAAAATCTTAATTTAAAAATTGTACAAAGTTAAAAGGTAAAAAGAAACCGCTTTTTATGGTATATCTTAGTAGGCTAGAGGACCCATCGGGCCCTAATCTGGTAGAACAACTGGTTCCTGTTTATAAACATCCATTTAGATGCTGGCACGTACTTTTTATCTACAACTACTTTAAAGACAAATTTCATGAACCATAGAACAGTCATCAGGCGCTGCGGAACTTCTGAAAGGTCTATTTGCTAAGGGGTAATCAATGTTGTAGGTGAGAATGTGGCTCGAAGGTTTTCTTGAGTAATTGGCACTCTTCAAACTTTGCTAACTTCACAAACAAGAATATGCAGACAAGACTGGACAGACAAGTCTAGACAGACAAGTCTACGCCGGGGATACGCCAGGGAAGCTGCCGGAGCAGCTCCTGGTGGACAGACTTAACCTTTATCGTACTGATTTTCTGATCGATAGTAAACGTATTTTACGTATTAGGTAACGTATTTTAAATGTTACATATATGTAACATTCGTCCGATAAAGGTTAAAAGAGCACTTGAGGCAGGCATCGGATTGTCCAGGAGACAATTTGGATTCAGAGAGGGAAGATCCACTATCAGCGCAATAGAGGCGGTCCTAAAACTTGCAGAAGAAGCTGGAAGTGGCAGCAAAAGGACAAGCAAGATATGTGCACTAATTACATTTGACGATAGAGACGCTTTTAACAGTACTAGTTGGAAAATAATAATGAAGGAACTAGCCGAAATAGGAATAGCGCCTTACCTCCTGCGCATGGTAAGAAGCTACTTCGATAATAGAACATTGCTTCTACAGGCACATGGAGTTTTGGTAGAGAGAGAACTGAGTAGCGGGGTTCCACAAATGTTCAGTTTTAAGGCCTACTTTGTGGAACATCTTGTATGTTGGCGTCCTAAGATTGAAACTTCCGGAGGGTGCCACACTCATTGACTTCGCAGACGACCGGGCGCTAGTGGTCTCAGCAAAAACGGAATCCATGCTAATGCAAATAGCAAACCGCACAATTCGCCAAGTAACCGATTGGATGACAACAACCTGAAACCCCAAAAAGTCTGAAGCAGTGTTCCTGACCGGCCTAAGGAGACTCAACGCAATACAGTTTAAAGTACAACATACATATATAAGCCCAAAGAACGAAATCACATACCTCGGGGTAGTCATAGACAAGAGCCTGTCCTTCGGTCAACACCTCACGAAGGCAGCAGTAAAAGGCATGAAAGTAATGGCGGCATTGGACATAATTATGCCCAATGTAGGTGGGCCTAAAAGCTCCAAACGTAAACTCATTGGTACGACAATCCACAATGTTATATGCTGCCCATGTTATATGCTGCAGTAGAAAGCAATATTTACAATCTTGCGAAAATTCCAAGAAATAGGATTTCCAGAAAATTCCTGCCAACAGGATATGTAGCGCATACAAGACTGTATCGGGGGAAGTAGTTTTCGTAATAGCTGGTATAGCCACCATGGAGCTCCTGGTAAATGAGAGAGCCGAACTGCATGAGACCAGATGTGATAGGCTATCTAGAATTGCCGCTAGAAAAAATCTCCTAGAAGAATGGCAACAAAAATGGTGGGCGTCCGAAAAAGGCCAATGGACCAAGTCGATCATACCAGATATCACCACATGGGTCAACAGGAAGCATGGCGAGACTAACTTTTATCTGACTCAGTTCCTCACAGGACATGGATGCTTCCGCGACTACTTGAAACAATTACGCGCCGCCGCAGATGACTTTTGTTAATACTGTGGTGATGTGGACTCTGTAAGACACACAATATTTGACTGCTAACGGGTTACATGCTACAAAATATAGAAAACTGGAATAGAATTGCCAAATTAGTTAAATTTATTATTTCCTCTAATGAAAATAACGAAAAACTGAGACGCAATAGAAAGATCAACCAGTAAGCCCAAATAAGAGAAATCAACAACCATCTGAAATACAACAACCACGCTGAAGATACGCTACCTGCGGTTCCGGCTTGATTGGAGATGTTCGTAGAACCGCCTGTCTGTCAGATATCATCTGCCAGCTACGTCCAAAAATTTTTTTTTGTCTGTGTAGTCTTGCCTGTCTAGTCTTGTCTGCCTAGTCTTATCTGTTTTGTCTTGTCTGTATAATCTTGTCTGTCTAGTCCTGTGGCCCGCTTAACTCCCCTGGTCTAGACCACTGTTAAGGAGTCGAAAATATAAGATTACGGAATGAAACTAAGAAATTTTGAAGATTAATAATTTCGGTTAAGAATCAGATAAAGCATTGAAGTTTTCAGCAAAACTTTAAGAATTAAACTAGGCATCTACAATTAATATTTAATCTTATTTATACTATACTAGCTGACCCGGCGAACTTCGTATCGCCTTAGAATCTATAATCATTAAAAAATATCTTATTAGCTGAATTAAAGTCAGTCAATGTTACGCGTATCGATATCTGGTAACATAATCGTACACGTTTATATAATTGATGAGAATATAATTGTGTCCTGTCCACCCCCTCGCATAAGGTACGACGTATAAAAACTCAAATCCAAAAGTTTCAAATCCAAAAGCCCAAAAGTCAAAAATCCAAAACTTCAAACGCCCAAAATCCAAAAGTTTTAAATATAAAAGCCCAAAAGTGCAAAATCGAAAAGTCCAAGATTCAAAATTGCAATTCGCTCCGTGCACAACCGCGCTTAGCGCCACCCGTGGCCAAAAAGACAACTTAGTGTGGAATAATAGTGTATAAAAACAACACGCAAAAACAAAACAAAATAATAAAATATACGATATTTGACAGCAAAAAAATTATAGGTTATGTAATAGGTTTTATAATACGTCAATTCTGTAATAAGATACTACCGAGATAATAATTATAAATTAAATTCGTTATGGATGAAATTATTAAAACAGGCTTTGACAATTTTTTCCACTCTATTGATTTTAATAAACGAAAAATTGCGAATGGTGTAAAACTAAATGAGATTAACGTTGTTGATGTTGAAGAGTTTAGAATTAAAAATCAAGAAACTACAATTAAATGCAAGTTTTTTCGGCAAACTAATGTTACTGAAGCTTTATTTATTAATTAACTAATGTCATAATATATTATGAAGCTTTAATTATAATCTATTATTTTGTTAGTTGAATGATAAACGACACGTTATTCAAAGTGCAAAGACACATGCGTTTCTCAAGCATGCGAAAACATATTATGCACTGATTGATTCTATTAAGAACGACACTAGTGAATCGACGACTTCTGATGAGCAAAATATCAATATCTTACTAAATACATGTCAATATAACTACACTTGTAGTTCTTAAAAGTGTCAACTTTGGCGCTAGTGCTGTTGTGCTCGGAGCGAATAGCCCAAAATCTAAAGTTCAAAATATAATAGCACAAAATACCAAAAATCCAAAAGCAAAAAATCCAAAAGGGCAAAAGCCCAAAATCCAAATGTCCAAAATCGATAAGTATAAATGCCCAAAATTCAAAATATAAATGCACAAAATGAAGAAATCGTAAAGTTCAAAGTCCAAAATATAAATGACAAAATGCCCAAAATCCAGAAGTCCAAAATCGAGTTGATTAACTTCATTGAAGCACCTTGTGATATACGAAATTTTTCGTTTTGTTGTCTGGCGCGAGAATGAACAACGCGGATGGTTTGCCGACTAGTGAACATGCTACATACAATTGACTGTGAGAGTAACATTGGCCATTACCGATTGACAACAATTGCTTGGAGAAACTTTCGTCAGATGGATCGTTTAGCATTGGAACTCGCATGTTTGTCATCAGCTGAAGTTCTTAATATTGCGCCACAGAGTAGATGATTTTAGGCAAGCGTTTATTTCATCGGCAGCTGTGGATCTTGAAAATACTGGTAGAGTTTACCGAAAATCGCTAGACAGTAGAATCATTGCGCCTCCAAAACATCTTGAGTCATTGCGCAGATCTTTCATGGTTCGATTTAGTGATTCCAATGAACGTTTGTGTACCATTGTGCATTCATCCCATATGATAATTTTACTTGCTTTAACACTTTATTAACACTTTGGCCATTGCCGATTGTTTCCCAATATTGCATGTAGGTGTTTCAGTCGTTTGAAGGTTTAACGATAAGTTAAACGCTGAATGAGCCTCTGCATCCTTCTAGCAACGTGGCCGCTATATCAGAAGAAACCACAGCTACGGCAATTTCGGGTCTCGTACGAATAGTGGCTAAAATCAATGACATCAATGACTAAAATCAAGGAAAGTCGCCGGGCGCATCGAGGAATAATAAGCCACCATTTACATCCTCAATTACCTTCATTAACTTATCGTGCACATCCTTCTGTTTTGAGTTCAACAGTGGTACATTCATTCAAACTGATTCGTTCAAAGCATCTCGGTCATATTCACGTTCACATTCCAATTCTCGATTGGAAGCGTCGATATACAACAAACTGCCGCACATGAGGTAACACATGTCTTCTATCAAAAGCAAGGCCTGGTTATGTATTTCATTCACCTCGAGATCGGGATTCCCTAAAGTGACACGAATTGGATGTAAAATGTCTTCTGACATGTCATCCTTGTACTTACCTTGTTCCACAGTTCAATTGGATTCAATTGGAAACATGTGGAAATTATGATAGCAAATAATGTGCGTATCTGATTTGGAGATGCAGAAAAAACTGATTCAGCTATTGTAGTGTCCCAATTAGTTTCGTGTTCAAGCAAATTGAGCTGTTAACATGCAGCACGAAATGTTGGGCACACTGCACCATTGACAGTAATTCAAAGGATATCGACATTAGAGAGTAGAGTAACGTTCGTCGCTTTGGCAAAAAAAGAAAATTGTCAAAGTTGTCCTTGGAGGTGTTGCACGTTGAGCAACATTTGATGCGTTGAAATTAACACGTTGACCATTCTCTAGATCTAGATGCACCGCCAAATGTAAAACATATAGATGACGTTCATGAATGGGGTATGAAAAGCGCCATCTACTTGCATGGCTTAAGTTATAGCTTAAGTAGTTTCGACTAGAGATGCCACAAATAGTGATTCTGCCGAATACCGAGTATCCGGCCACGCTCATGACCGAAGCGCAGAATATTCTGCCTCCCAATATTCGGCGCAGCTTGTGCGTAAACTGCGCAACTTTCGAAAAATTTCAGCATATACATTGTTTACCTAGCGCTTGTAATTTGTTATTTCTTGTTTTATTGCACGGTTTTTATTTCAGATCTAGTATTTCGTAGATATAAACTTGATATAAATAAGTCGTATTTTATTTTTGGTACGCATACATTATATTTACCTATTAATTATATTTAGAATTCAGAAATTAATCCAGAAAAATTGATGTTTAAAAATGTTCGGTAATTTCATTTTTTGGGATCCGTGATAGTTAACCTACCAATCTGTTTGTTGGTTTGCATACTGGTACTAATATTGCAAAAGAACTGAATGATATTGCAAAAAGATGGAATATTTCTCATAGCAAGATACCACTATCGTGGAAAAGTAAACAATATGATAAAAGAGCCAATATGATAAAAGGTGTACGAGCCGCAGAATATGATTCTGCCAGGTATTTTATTCATTCACTACAACGACCTATTGAGGAATTAGTGCAGGTTGGGCATTTTAAGTATTTAGGGTTTGTATTTGGGAGTGCGTGTGATAGGTAATAAAGAGCATATAGAGTATATGGCGGCGGGAAAAAGGTTCTTGAAGGTATGGGTAAAAGAGTTTAGCACAAATTACCGGACAAAAGAGATGATATGAAAGACTTGTTGGCGGAATATGTTCCAATTAGTTGATGTTGATGATGTTGATGATGATTTATTGATGTATGGAGCTGAAGTATGGGGGATGGAGGAAGAAAGAGGCGTGGAAAAAGTGCAACTACAATTCTTTAAAAAGGCCATGAAATTAGAATTATAGAGAAATCGCTAAAATCTTAAACGAAAATAACACAGATGGTAGCTGCTGCAAGATGAATTGTTACACATTTTAACCACTCAGGTATAGTAGAAGAAAAGCTCAAATCCATTCGACAAGAACTTGACTTGCCAAACCACCAATTAGTGCAAGATGTAAGCACATGTTGGAATTCTACATACTATTTAATGGAGAGATTATTAGAACAAAAGCGAGCTGTTTCTTTATACATAACTGATAACGAGCCATTAAACAATCTAACTCCTTCTCAGTGGTTGTTACTGGATTAATGTATCAAAGTCCTCAAATCATTTGAAGAGATAACAAACATAACTAGCTCGGGTTTTTCTTGTATCTCCGAAGTGATTCCACACGTTGCTACATTGTTGAAATACCTGGGAAAGGAATAGACAGCAAATAGAGCACCAAATTTGCTGAGCATGAGATCCTCACTGCAAACTGAGCTAGAAACACGGTACAACTTTGATGAACATGACAAATACCTGGTTGCCACTTTTCTTGACGCCCTAGGATTAGTTCAAACACAAAGTGCAAAACACGTTCAAACAATTCTTTTAGAAGCTCTGAAAATGAATTGTGATGAGTCTTGTAGTACCGATACTGATTCTTCTCCACTTCGTAAGAAAATACATACCAATGAAAATGACAAAACCATTGAAATACACGACAGTTTCTGGAAGTCGTTACAGAAAATATGGAGAAAGATGAAGATGGTAAAGGAAAGTGCTTTTGCAAATGATATTGATTTTTATCTAAAAACGGTTCGTCTAGTTAGGACAGCAGACCTTTACAAGTGGTGCTCAGCAAACGTAGAGCAGTATACAAAACTGACAGAATTCGTAGAATTTATAATATTTATTATAAATATATAAATATATTTATATTAATAATTTGTAATATTTTGTTGGTAAAATACAATCATTTGAATAATATGTGTGATTGTTTCTTCATTTTTGGTTTTCGGTATTCGGCTGAATAGTTAACAATTTTCGGCCGAATACCGAATATTAAGAAAGTGGCCGAATAGGCCGAATACCGAATAGATACCGAATATTCGTGGCATCTGTAGTTTCGAATGTGCGAATATATGTGGCGTTCCATAAAAAAATTAAAAAATGAATTACCTTCATTATTAATACCTTTTCTCGTGAATTATTCCAATATTTTAATAGTTACTATAATAGCAGGTTTTTGAAGTGAAAACTTCTATAGCCGCGCTGAATGACATTTGGGTTTTAACTACAATTCTTTAAAAAGGCCCCTGAAATTTGAATTATAGAAAAATCGCTAAAATCTTAAACGAAAATAACACAGATGGTAGCTGCTGCAAGATGAATTGTTACACATCTTAACCACTCAGGTATAGTAGAAGAAAAGCTCAAATCCATTCGACAAGAACTTGACTTGCCAAACCACCAATTAGTGCAAGATGTAAGCACATTTTGGAATTCTACATACTATTTAATGGGGAGATTATTAGAACAAAAGCGAGTTGTTTTTTTATACATAACTGATAACGAGCCATTAAACAATCTAAGACCTTCTCAGTGTTTGCTACTGGATTAAAGTATCAAAGTCCTCAAATCATATGGAGAGATAACAAAAATAACTAGCTAGGGTTTTTCTTGAAACTCCGAAGTGATTCCACATGTTGCTACATTGTTGAAATACCTGGGAAAGGAATAGACAGCAAATAGAACACCAAATTTGCTGAGCATGAGATCCTCACTGCAAACTAAGCTAGAAACACGGTACAACTTTGACGAACATAACAAATACCTGGTTGCCACTTTTCTTGACCCCCTGGGATTAGTTCGAACACAAAGTGCAAAACACGTTCAAACAATTCTTTTAGAAGCTCTGAAAATGAATTGTGATGAGTCTTGTAGTACCGATACTGATTCTTCTCCACTTCGTAAGAAAATACATACCAATGAAAATGACAAAACCATTGAAATACACGACAGTTTCTGGAAGTCGTTACAGAAAATATGCAGAAAGATGAAGATGGTAAAGGAAAGTGCTTTTGCAAATGATATTGATTTTTATCTAAAAACGGCTCGTCTAGTTAGGACAGCAGACCTTTACAAGTGGTGGTCAGCAAACGTAGAGCAGTATCCAAAACTGACAGAATTCGTTGAATTTATAATATTTATTATAAATATATTAATATATTTATATTAATAATTTGTAATATTTTGTTGGTAAAATACAATCATTTGAATAATAAGTGTGATTGTTTCTTCATTTTTGGTTTTCGGTATTCGGCTGAATAGTTAACAATTTTCGGCCGAATACCGAATATTAAGAAAGTGGCCGAATAGCCCGAATACCGAATAGATACCGAATATTCGTGGCATCTGTAGTTTCGACTGTGCGAATATATGTGGCTGTCATCAATAGCTGCGTTCTATAGAAAAAATTTCTATTACACAAAGATGTGTTTAAAAGAACACATCTATACGCATATGTTTGAAGTTGGCTCTGAACGTCAAACTTAATAGTCAAAGTTTTTGGCAGTGTTGACAGAACGTAGCGTTTTTAAGGAAATATCAACCCGTAGAATTAGTGTGCAGTACAAGAGTAAGTACTTTTGACGGATGTACTAGTAGATATACTAGTGCCGGACTATTGGAATGTTCAGATTAGAGATGCCACTAATAGTGATTTTGCCGAATACCGAATATATTTTGTTCGGCGCGGCTTTTGCGTAAACTTTCGAAAAATAGGAGCATATCCATTATATACCTAGCGCTTGTAATTTGTTATTTCTTGTTTTATTGCACGGTTTTTATTTCAAACCTAGTATTTCCTAGATATAAACTTGATATAAGTAAGTCGTGTTTTATTTTTAGTAGACATAAATTATATATTTACCTATTAATTATATTTAGAATTCAGAATTTAACCCAGAAAAATAGAAGTTTAAACTAGAAATGTTCGGTAATTTCATTTTTTGGGTTCCGTGATTGTTAACTCCTACCAATCTGGTTTGTTGGTTCACATACTGGTACTAATATTGCAAAAGAACTGAATGGTATTGCAAAAGATGGTATATTTCTCATAGAAAGATATATTTTCTTGTCCACGACAGTGGAGCCGATATGATAATAGGTATACGAGCCGCAGAATATGATTCTGCCAGGTATTTTATTCATTCACTACAACGACCTATAGAGGAATTAAAGCAGGTTGGGCATTTAAGTATTTAGGGTTTGTATTTGGGAGTGGGTGCGGTAATAAAGAGCATATGGAGTAAATGGTGACGGGAAAAAGGTTCTTGAAGGTATGGGGAAAAGAGTTTAGCACAAATTACCGGACGAAGGAGATGACATGGAAGGCTTGTTGGCGCAGTATATTGATGTATGGGGCTGAAGTATGGGAGGTGAGGAAGAAAAAGGCGTGGAAAAAGTGCAACTACAATTCTTTAAAAAGGCCCCTGAAATTAGAATTATAGAAAAATCGCTAAAATCTTAAACGAAAATAACACAGATGGTAGCTGCTACAAGATGAATTGTTACACATTTTAACCACTCAGGTATAGTAGAAGAAAAGCTCAAATCCATTCGACAAGAACTTGACTTGCCAATCCACGAATTAGTGCAAGATGTAAGCACACGTTGGAATTGTACATACTATTTAATGGAGAGATTATTAGAACAAAAGCGAGCTGTTTCTTTATAAATAACTGATAACGAGCCATTAAACAATCTAACTCCTTCTCAGTGGTTTAATGTATCAAAGTCCTCAAATTATTTGAAGAGATAACAAACATAACTAGCTCGGGTTTTTCTTGTATCTCCGAAGTGATTCCACACGTTGCTACGTTGTTGAAATACCTGGGAAAGGAATAGACAGCAAATAGAGCACCAAATTTGCTGAGCATGAGATCCTCACTGCAAACTGAGCTAGAAACACGGTACAACTTTGATGAACATGACAAATACCTGGTTGCCACTTTTCTTGACCCCTGGGATTAGTTCAAACACAAAGTGCAAAACACGTTCAAACAATTCTTTTAGAAGCTCTGAAAATGAATTGTGATGAGTCTTGTAGTACCGATACTGATTCTTCTCCACTTCGTAAGAAAATACATACCAATGAAAATGACAAAACCATTGAAATACACGACAGTTTCTGGAAGTCGTTACAGAAAATATGCAGAAAGATGAAGATGGTAAAGGAAAGTGCTTTTGCAAATGATATTGATTTTTATCTAAAAACGGCTCGTCTTGTTAGAACAGCAGACCTTTACAAGTGGTGGTCAGCAAACGTAGAGCAGTATCCAAAACTGACAGAATTCGTTGAATTTATAATATTTATTATAAATATATTAATATATTTATATTAATAATTTGTAATATTTTGTTGGTAAAATACAATCATTTGAATATTATGTGTGATTGTTTCTTCATTTTTGGTTTTCGGTATTCGGCTGAATAGTTAACAATTTTCGGCCGAATACCGAATATTAAGAAAGTGGCCGAATAGGCCGAATACCGAATAGATACATTTAACAATATTTTCTCGTGAATTATTCCAATATTTTAATAGTTACTATAATAGCAGGTTTTTGAAGTGAAAACTTCTATAGCCGCGCTGAATGACATTTGGGTAGGGGGTAAACTGATACATTTGCGTCATCGTCATCAATAGCTGCGTTCTATAAAAAAAATTTCTATTACACAAAGATGTGTTTAAAATAACACATCTATACGCATATGTTTGAAATGTTGGCTCTGAACGTCAAACTTAATAGTCAAAGTTTTTGGCAGTGTTGACAGAACGTAGCGTTTTTAACGAAATATCAACCCGTAGAATTAGTGTGCAGTACAAGAGTAAGTACTTTTGACGGATGTACTAGTAGATATACTAGTGCCGGACTATTAGAATGTTCAGATTAGAGATGCCACTAATAGTGATTTTGCCGAATACCGAATATATTTCGTTCGGCGCGGCTTTTGCGTAAACTTTCGAAAAATAGGAGCATATCCATTATTTACCTAGCGCTTGTAATTTGTTATTTCTTGTTTTATTGCACGGTTTTTATTTCAAACCTAGTATTTCCTAGATATAAACTTGATATAAGTAAGTCGTGTTTAATGTTTAGTAGACATACATTATATATTTACCTATTAATTATATTTAGAATTCAGAATTTAACCCAGAAAAATAGAAATTTAAACTAGAAATGTTCGGTAATTTCATTTTTTGGGTTCCGTGATTGTTAACTCCTACCAATCTGGCTTGTTGGTTCACATACTGGTACTAATATTGCAAAAGAACAGAATGGTATTGCAAAAGATGGAATATTTCTCATAGCAAGATATATTTATTTGTCCACGACAGTGGAGCCAATATGATAATAGGTATACGAGCCGCAGAATATGATTCTGCCAGGTATTTTATTCATTCACTACAACGACCTATAGAGGAATTAAAGCAGGTTGGGCATTTTAAGTATTTAGGGTTTGTATTTGGAAGTGGGTGCGGTAATAAAGAGCATATGGAGTAAATGGTGACGGGAAAAAGGTTCTTGAAGGTATGGGGAAAAGAGTTTAGCACAAATTACCGGACGAAGGAGATGACATGGAAGGCTTGTTGGCGCAGTATATTGATGTATGGAGCTGAAGTATGGGGGGTGAGGAAGAAAAAGGCGTGGAAAAAGTGCAACTACAATTCTTTAAAAAGGCCCCTGAAATTTGAATTATAGAAAAATCGCTAAAATCTTAAACGAAAATAACACAGATGGTAGCTGCTGCAAGATGAATTGTTACACATTTTAACCACTCAGGTATAGTAGAAGAAAAGCTCAAATCCATTCGACAAGAACTTGACTTGCCAAACCACCAATTAGTGCAAGATGTAAGCACATGTTGGAATTCTACATACTATTTAATGGAGAGATTATTAGAACAAAAGCGAGCTGTTTCTTTATACATAACTGAGAGCGAGCCATTAAACAATCTAACTCCTTCTCAGTGGTTGTTACTGGATTAATGTATCAAAGTCCTCAACTCATTTGAAGAGATAACAAACATAACTAGCTCGGGTTTTTCTTGTATCTCAGAAGTGATTCCACACGTTGCTACATTGTTGAAATACCTGGGAAAGGAATAGACAGCAAATAGAACACCAAATTTGCTGAGCATGAGATCCTCACTGCAAACTAAGCTAGAAACACGGTACAACTTTGACGAACATAACAAATACCTGGTTGCCACTTTTCTTGACCCCCTGGGATTAGTTCAAACACGAAGTGCAAAACACGTTCAAACAATTCTTTTAGAAGCTCTGAAAATGAATTGTGATGAGTCTTGTAGTACCGATACTGATTCTTCTCCACTTCGTAAGAAAATACATACCAATGAAAATGACAAAACCATTGAAATACACGACAGTTTCTGGAAGTCGTTACAGAAAATATGCAGAAAGATGAAGATGGTAAAGGAAAGTGTTTTTGCAAATGATATTGATTTTTATCTAAAAACGGCTAGTCTAGTTAGGACAGCAGACCTTTACAAGTGGTGGTCAGCAAACGTAGAGCAGTATCCAAAACTGACAGAATTCGTTGAATTTATAATATTTATTATAAATATATTAATATATTTATATTAATAATTTGTAATATTTTGTTGGTAAAATACAATCATTTGAATAATATGTGTGATTGTTTCTTCATTTTTGGTTTTCGGTATTCGGCTGAATAGTTAACAATTTTCGGCCGAATACCGAATATTAAGAAAGTGGCCGAATAGCCCGAATACCGAATAGATACCGAATATTCGTGGCATCTGTAGTTTCGACTGTGCGAATATATGTGGCGTTCCATAAAAAAATGAGAAAATGAAATACCTTCATTATTATTACCTTTTCTCGTGAATTATTCCAATATTTTAATAGTTACTATAATAGCAGGGGTGGAGACAAATCCAACAATACAAAAATCATAAAAATTGGTAAAGCCGTTCTTGAGTTTTTTAAAGTCAAAATTTAAACCCGAATGTGTTTTATATATTAAGATAATTACATACAGAGAGAGAATATATTTATTGTAAACTTTATGCATTATACTAAGGGCTATCGACTACAAGGTCCTTCTGCCCTATTGACATAGAATATTGTAAAAGTAATAATAAATTATATGCAACGTTTTACAGAATATTTTTCAAATATTTTTACCCTGATGATGGCTAATTTTTAATAATAAAGAACCGGTGTGAAACTAGCAATAACTTTCAGCAATAAAAATTTTGCGTAAAATTTTTATTTCAAAAGGCTATAACTTTCTTATTGATAGGGATTTTTCAAAATTTTCTTCACAGAACTGTTGCACAGTAAGTCCACCTCATAAAATATTCCAACAAAATTGAATTTTCTTTTTACACGTAGGCATGATAATCATATTAAAGATCAACAAATATTCACATTTACTCACTTCATAAACGCGGAACGTCAAAGTGTATTATTTTCCAAAATTTTCCAACATAATTTCCACCATCTATTAGGCCACAGTATTACCTTCATTTTTTAAGCAGGAATTTTTCCAAAATTCCTAATAATAAGCGCATAGCGATTATTTAAAAAAGTGCATTCCAGGCAGTTGCCATTTAATAGAAAAATCCAAAAGAAGTAGTAATTTTCAACATTTCTCAATTTTTCTTTCAAATATCATTAGAGAATGAATGTACCTAACAACGAAATAAAACATTTTTCGAAATATAAAAAAACAATTGAATAACGACCAAACATAAAATGCAGCTACTCCACGTAGCACCGTTTCATAGCCAGAACGTCAAATTGCAGTAAATTTTAACTTTTCTCAAATTTTCTTTCACATATCACTTGTGAATAAATGTACCTAGACATGTGTAAAAGCTTTTGCAAAAATTCGCAAAAGTAAATGTATTCCACCCCACTTTCGTTCGCCAGGCACTGTTTTATTGCAATAGGGGTAAATTGAAGTAAATTTTATATTTTCTCACATTTTCTTTCAATTCCCACTACGGGATAAATTTATCTACTTATCTATCGAATTATTATCTACTTATTATCTACTTATCTATCTACTTATCTATCGAATTTTCTTTCATTTCCTACTAGGGTATGAATATATCCACTTAACTGTATAAGCATTTAAAAAAATTCGCAAAAATAATTGCATTTGACGATGACTTAAGATGCACTCACTCGGCGCAGCACTGTTTTATTGCTGGACCGACAAATTGCAGTAAATTTTAATTCTTCTTAAATTTTCTTTCACATGTCACTAGAGAATGAATCTACGGAAGCATGTGTGAAAGATTTTTGCAAAATCGTAACAGTGCACTTTTAATTTTCCTCAGATTTACCTCAGTTCTTGTATTTTCAAAAAAATAATTCATCAAAGGTAAAGCTTTTTTATCATTTTTTTTAGAGCATAATAGTTTAGTTTACTATACTTTTGTGAATAGGGTCTTGCCAAAGTCTATATTTGTAAAATTTAGAGCAATTTGACGGTCGAGCAATAACACAGTGCAGCGTCGAGTGAGTGCATTTTAAGTCATCGTCAAATGCAATTATTCTTGCGATTTTTTTGTAATGCTTAGAAAGTTATGTAGATATATTCATCCCCTAGTAGGAAATGAAATAAAATATTAGAAAAGTTAAAATGTAGAGCAATTTGACGGTCGAGCAATAACACAGTGCTGCGTCGAGTGAGTGCATTTTAAGTCATCGTCAAATGCAATTATTCTTGCGAATTTTTTTAAATGATTAGACAGTTGTGTAGATATATTCATCCCCTAGTAGGAAATGAAAGAAAATGTGAGAAAAGTTAAAATTTAGAGCAATTTGACGGTCGAGCAATAAAACAGTGCTGCGTCGAGTGGGTGCATTTTAAGTCATCGTCAAATGCAATTATTTTTGCGAATTGTTTTAAATGCTTATACAGTTAAGTAGATATATTCATACCCTAGTAGGAAATGAAAGAAAATGTTAGAAAAGTTAAAATTTAGAGCAATTTGACGGTCCAGCAATAAAACAGTGCTGCGTCGAGCTGGTGTATTTTAAGTCTTGGTGAAATTTTATTATTTGTACGATTTTTTGCTTAGATAGATAAGTAGATAAATTTATCCCTAGTGGGAATTGAAAGAAAATGTGAGAAAATATAAAATTTACTTCTATTTACCCCTATTGCAATAAAACAATGCCCGAACGAAAGTGGGGTGGAATACATTTACTTTTGCGAATTTTTGCAAAATCTTTTACACATGTCTAGGAACATTTATTCACTAGTGATGTATGAAAGATAATTTGAGAAAAATTAAAATTTACTACAATTTGACGTTCTGGCTATGAAACGGTGCTACGTGGAGCAGCTGCATTTTAAGTTTGGTCGTTATTCAATTGTTTTTTATATTTCGAAAAATGTTTTATTTCGTTATTAGGTACATTCATTCTCTAGTGATATTTGAAAGAAAAATTGCGAAATGTTGAAAATTACTACCTCTTTGGATTTTTCTATTAAATGGCAACTGCGTGGAATGCATTTTTTTAAATAATCGCTGTGCGCTTATTATTAGGAATTTCGGAAAAATTCCTTCTTGAGAAATGAAGGTAATACTGTGGCCTAATAGATGGTGGAAATTATGTTGGAAAATTTTGGAAAATAATACACTTTGACGTTCCGCGTTTAAGAAGTGAGTAAATCTGAATATTTATTGATCTTTAATATGATTATTATGCCTATGTGTTATAAGAAAATTAAATTTTGTTGGAATATTTTATGAGGTGACTTACTGTGCAACAAGTTCTGTGAAGAAAGTTTTGAAAAATCCCTATCAATAAGAAAGTTATAACCTTTTGAAATAAACATTTGTCGCAAATTTTTTATTGCTGAAAGTTATTGCCAGTTTCACACCGGTTAATAAAGAACCGAAACTAGTTATTTATTATTTATTATTATTATTATACTTGAAGTAAATAAGTATAAAATAACAAAACAATAATATCAAACTTCAAGATGGTTAAATCCACAAATAATGTAAATATATTTTCACATGTTCAAGTTTTAATATTAATTTTGTGTGTACTATTATTAGTTTTAGTTATATAATTATTATTTCAGTTTTGTAATATTTACTTTTGGCGTTTATTTATTTAAACATTCTTATCTTGTCTGTAATTTATATCTATAAAATATATTTTTGTTATGTAACGCATTATAAGACATTTAAAAATGTTAAGTACGGCCCTGATACAGTATACTTAGGTAGCAGATGAAGGTAGTTATGGGTGGTGCTACCATGATCCTCACCAACAACTCAGACCAGTTTGAAACGAACGTTAGAAGGTACGACATGTGTGCAGGTCTGTGCCGACTCGAGACCTCGAATTAAGGATTATTCAAATGAAATATTGGATGTTAAATCAATATTTATAAAACAAACTAAAAGACAGACAGGTAAGAATAAAACAACTTGATTTATTTTTCGAAGTCGATTTTTATAATTAACGTTTTTAGTTAATTAAAATTTAAGATAATTTATTCGAAACATAATCCACCTACAGTTTGTATCTTCCTTGATTAAGTGCACACTCGGTGAATCATTACTTTTTTTTCTACTTCAGCTCATTCTCCAAGTAATTATAACCGCACAAGGTTAAACTCACTGTAAACAAAAATTCTTGATTAAACGTTCGTTTGTAATTTATAAATTCTTTTAATACTTTTTTTCCTACAGGTTTTAACATGCACATTGTTGAATGAAAAGGGAACGACAGTGCATAAAAATGTCCAAGTGTTTAAAATTATTTGTTTTGATCTCGTTAATAAAATTGGTGAACAGTTTAGATTTACTGGACGAGTATGTGAGACATGTTGAAGAGTCTAGCCAAAGATTAATTGTGGATAATGTTAGTCCGAAACTTGGAGAAAATCGTTTTAAAAGTAGACCCAAGAGGCATTTAAATGAAGATAGTGATGTACAGTGGACACACCGGCAAGTGTTAGATTTTTCCGGTTATGTTGTGTTAAAATGGCAAACTCGGCATCAAGAAATCTTGTTTCGCGTTGAAGCTAAAACTAAAGGATATATTGGCATCGGCTTTAGTCCAAATGGTGGAATGGAAGGTGCAGATATTGTATTCGGTTGGGTAGACGATAACACAGGCTTAGCTCATTTATTGGTAAGTTAAATTAAAACAAGTTCTTTTAATCGACTTATATTCAACGGAAACACATACTTAAAATTTATTAATTTTGAAGCACCTGATAGCCGTGACCGAACCGCTACAGGATGTAACTGCCATTTTATTTCTAGACATCCTCACGATTTCCGGTGGAAAAACAAGTTCTTTTTTTAAATAATATTTTAAGTATACAACCATGAAAACTAGTTATTAAAATATTCTTTGGGTTAGATGTAAGCGTTTAAATGGGATTATAAATTGACCGCTCAAAAGCTTAGACAATCCGGTAGCAAATTAAAATGTATGTTTTTCGGATGGAAATATTATTAAAATCGAAAATTTAATTTCCATGGCATTTTTAAATACGAAATGCATATTTTTTTTGTTTTTATATTTTATACTTGATTTTTTTCAAGAAAATGAATAATTACTATTATTTCCAACTAGTTTCGGCTCTTTATTTATATTAAAAATTAGCCATCATCAGGGAACAATATGTTGTAACTTTTTATAATTGAAAATAAAAACTAAAACTTTCAATTTGTTATATGTCGATCGTCAACTTCTTTTTTGTTTTTTTTTAAATGAATAAATACTTTATTCATTTATTTCGGTGGTCATGTTTTGTCATTTGTCAGTATTATCAAACAAATCATCGTTAATTTTATCATAGAATATTTCAAACATTGTCCTCGATCTAGCGTCTAACTGTGAATTTAGGCAGGTTCTATTAAGGTTCCGTCTTGATCTTCCTATTCAAGACGGAACCTGCCTCAAGGTAATCCGTTTTCCAAAACTAGGAGCAAACAGTCATGTGAAGTTGAAGCCCGTATTTTTGAAAAATTGAATTTTTTTTAGAGTTCTGGCAAGATTTCGAATAGTTCTAGAGTTCTTGCTTGAAAATTGCAATAGTTCCGGTGAATTTCGGGCAGAAATCGAGATAAATAATTTGGGGGCCAAGTTCACGCAGCCCCCTCTTTTTTAAGAAAAAGACTTCTGATGTAACATTTCAATTCTTTATATAGAGTTCTAGAGTTCTCAATCGATAATGCATATAGTTCCACTTTTTTTTTTGCAAAATTTTGTAATTTTTGAAAAATTAAAAAAAAAATCTGATAACGGTTTCCGATTGTACTAAGGCAGATAAACAAAAAATGCTTATTAGACATTTTTGTAATCAATATCATACATTTATTTATAAAAAACTTTCGACGAAAATACAAGAGTTCTGATAAGAGTCCTGAGTAACCCCCGGAGAGTTCTGAAGAAATAACCTATAAAATTTCTTTGTCAAACCAATATTAAAGAAATTATAAGCAAAAGCGAGGCGCAAAATTTTTGAAAATTACAAAATTCAAAAAATAAAAAAAATCAATGAGTTCTGTTAAGAGTTCTGGGTAGCCCCTCGAGAGTTCTGAACTAATCTCTTTTATAATTACTATGCACGACCAATATTAAAGAAGTTATAAGCAAAACAGACTGCGCTTAGTTTTTTCAACAAATAGAATTGAATTGAATAAAAAATTAAAAAATATATATTTTTTTTCATGAGTTTTGATAAGAGTTATGAGTAGCCCCCGGAGAGTTCTGAACAAATAAACTATACAATCTCTTTTGTCAAACCGATATTAAAGAAAATTCTGTTTCAAAAAATGAGGCGCTAATTTTTTGAAAATTACAGAATTAAAAAAAAATTCCATGAGTTTTGTTAAGAGTTCTGGGTAGCCCTTCGAGAGTTCTGAACAAATATCTTTTATAATTTCCTTGTCCGATTAATATTAAAGAAGTTATAAGCAAAAATGCGGCGTTAAGTTTTTTGAACATTAAAGAATTCAAAAAAATATTTCTTTTTCATGAGTTCTGGTAAGAGTTCTGAGTAGCCCCCCGAGAGTTCTGAACAAATAACCTATACAATTTCCTTGTCAAACCAATATTAAAGAAGTTATTTTTTCAGAACTCTGGGGGCTACTCAAAACTTATCAAAACTCATAAAAAATTTTTTTTTTTAAATTTTTAATGTTCAAAAATCTTAGCGCCCCCTTTTTTGCTTATAACTTCTTTAATATTGGTCGGACGTGGAAATTATAAAAGAGATTTGTTAAAAAAAAAAAATTCTTGGAATTCAGTAATTTTCAAAAATTTAGCGCCTCGGTTTTGCTTATAACTTCTTTAATATTTGTTTGACAAAGAAATTGTATAGGTTATTTGCTCAGAACTCCCCTGGAGCTACTCAGAACTCATATCAAAGCTCATGAACAATTTTTTTTTAAATTCTGTAATTTTCAAAAATTTTGCGGCTCGGTTTTTGCTTATAACTTCTTTAATATTGGTCAGACATGGAAATTAAAAAGGCGATTTGTTCAGAACTCGCCGGGGGCTACTCATAACTCTTATCAAAACTCATGAAAAAAAATATTATGTATAATAAATTTTTTAATGTTCAAAAAACAGCTACGCATTTCTTGCTTATAACTTCTTTAATATTGGTCGGACGTGGTAATTATAAATGAGATTTGTTCAGAACTCTCGAGGGGCTATCCAGAACTCTTAACAGAACTCATGCAAAAAAATATATTTTCGAATTCTGTAATTTTCAAAAATTTGGCGCCTCGTTTTTGCTTATAACTTATTTAATATCTTTTTGACAAAGAAATTGTATTGCTAATTTATTCAGAAATCTCCGGGGGCTACTCAGAACTCTTATCAAAAATCGTTTTCAATTTTTTAATGTTCAAAAAACTTAGCGCGGCATTTTTTGCATATAACTTCTTTAATATTAGTCGCACTATTAGGTAATTATAAAAGAGATTTGTTCAGAACTCTCGAGGGGCTACCTACCCAGAACTCTTAAGAGAACTCATGAAAAAAAAATTGAATTTTGTAATTTTCAAAAATTTAGTGCCTCGTTTTTGCTTATAACTTCTTTAATATTGGTTTGACAAAGAAATTGTAGGTTATTTGTTCAGACCTCTCCGGGGGCTTCCCAGAACTCTTGTATTTTTTTTAATCTTCGTCGAAAGTTAAATAAATTTATAGATATTGATTTTACAAAAATTTGTAATAAGCTGTTTTTGTAAAGCTGCCTTACAGTTAGTACAATCGGAAATCGTTATCAGATTTTTTTTTAAATTTAAAAAAAATTACAAAATTTTGCAATAAAAAGTGGTACTATATGCATTATCGATTGAGAACTCTAGAACTCTATATAAAGAACCGAAATATTACATAAGAACTCTTTTTCCTAAAAAAGAGGGGGCTGCGTGGAGTTGGCCCCCAAATTCTCAATTTCTGCCCGAAATTCCCCGGAACTATTGCAATTTTCAAGCAAGAACTCTAGAACTAGTAGAAATCTTGCCAGAACTCAATTTCAATTTTAAAAAAATTCGGAAGCCAACTTCACACGACTTGAGCAAACATGTAAGATTTTCATAACGTTTGCATATACAAAGGATTGTTGTGTTTCGTTGATGTGTCTTGCAAATTGAGAATTTGGGTTTGAGCTGCCAATTTCTGATATATGTTCTTTTAGCCTACTTTGAAATTTCGAATAGTACGTTCAAGATATGCAGCCTCCACATTCAAGTTTGTATATTCCTTTTTTCTCATTTAGTTCCATTTTGTCTTTATTATTAAATATTTTTTTTCAAATTGTGTTGTTTGTTTTTAAAAGCAACTTTTAATCCACCTTTTTGCAAAGTACGTTTTAGTCTATCCGATATATCAGAGATGTAAGTGATTGTCACGTACTTTCCTTTTTTCGATAGACCCGTTCTCTTTCATGTACGTCTGTTCTCTTCTTTTCTTTTTATTGATATTGTTGACAATTCTTGAACAAGTTCTTCTTTGAAACAAACCATTTCTATTAGCTATTTGTTTGATAGTGTTCAATTCATCAGCTACTTTTCACTTTTCATTGGTATTTTGGTAGTTCTTTGTACGAAACTCTTGTAGGCAGCTAATTTATATGTTCCTGGGTGGTTTGATGCGTTGTTTGTCGTGATGCCTGTATACGATGGTTTTCTAAAAATGCTGAATTCTACTTTCTTCTTCGTCTTCTTTCGCATAGGCCTACTTTGGACCACGCTTGTACAACTGTTGGACTTTGACCTTTGCCCAGTATTGTCGCATCTTCTGCCGGTGTAACTCCTTTCTCTCTTCTGTCCAGGGGGTACTTTTCCTTCGAGGTTTTTCCTGAACTCCACGGACTTCCTTCAGGGTGCGTCTCACAGACTGTGTTTTTGAGATCTGTTATTCCCAGTTCTTTAATATCCTTCTCGGTCTCTGTCAACCAAACTGAATTCTACTTTATTTTTCTTTACATGAATTTTGAGGTCTAGAAAATTAATAATCCCATTATTATTTTGTTTCTCTGTTTTCTTTTGTTATATATATATATATATATATATATATATATATGTATGTATGTATGTTTGTATGTATGTATGTATATATATATATATATATACATATATATATATATATATATATATATATATATATATATATATATATATATATATATATATATATATATATATATATATATATATATGTATGTATGTATGTATGTATCCGCTAAAATTGGTGAAGTCCTGTGAAGTTAGCAACCGAATTTGCAAAAATATAATATTACATCGTCGGAGTTCCCGGCAGATATGAAATAGTTCTAGAGTAATTTGTGCAAAATTTCAATAGTTCTGCAGAATTTCGCGAAAAAAATGGAAAATACCAAAATTGAGCTAGCAACCACTTTTGAGAAAAACTGTGCGGTTTTTACATTTTCCTGTACCTCGACCATAGTTCTCGAGTACTTGATCAATTTTGCAAAAAGTTCTGCAAAAATTGAAATTTTGCAAAAAAAAATTGAATTTTGAAAGTTCTATTCGCGGATCTGAATAGCACCCTAAGAGTTCTATCAAAGATCCCTTTGTCATTTTTTGATAAAAACCTTAGTTCAAAAGATATTTGCAATAATAAGGGACCCGTTATTTTGAATGAAAATTTAAAAAAATCGCGGAACAGTTCTGTTTGCAGTTCCCGATAGAACTCTTAGAGTTCTATCGAAAAACCTTATAATTTTTTTCTGTATAGTTAAAAATTAGGAAGATTTGCTTAAAATTAGACTTCACCAATGCGACGAAGTGAATATGAAAAATAATCGCGGGACAGTTCTGTTTGTAGTTCCCAGTAGAACTCTTAGAGTTCTATCGAAAATCCTTATAACATTTTTCTGTAAAATTAAAAATAGAAAATTTTTCCGAAAAATTGGACTTTACCGACGCGACGAAGTGAAGAAAAAAAAATCGCACAACAATTCTGTTTGCAGTTCTCGGTAGAACTCTTAGAGTTCTATCGAAAATCCTTATAACATTTTTCTTCAAAGTTAAAAATTCGAAAGATATGCGAAAAATTAGACTTCACCGATGCGACGAAGCAAAGAGAAAATAATCGCGCAATATAAAAATGTTCTGTAAAATTAAAAATAGAAAATTGCGAAAAAATGGATTTTACAGACGCGACGAAGTGAAGAGAAAAAAAATCGCGCAATAGTTCTGTTTGCAGTTCCTGGTAGAACTCTTAGAGTGCTATCGAAAATCCTTATAACATTTTTCTTCAAAGTTAAAAATTCGAAAGATATGCGAGAAATAAGACTTCACCGATGCGACGAAGCAAAGAGAAAATAATCGCGCAATAGTTCTGTTTGCAGTTCCTGGTAGAACTCTTAGAGTTCTATAGAAAATCCTTATAACATTTTTCTTCAAAGTTAAAAATTCGAAAGATATGCGAAAAATTAGACTTCACCGATGCGACGAAGCAAAGAGAAAATAATCACGCAATAGTTCTGTTTGCAGTTCCTGGTAGAACTCTTAGAGTGCTATCGAAAATCCCTATAACAATTTTCTCCAAAGTTAAAAATTCGAGAGATTATTATTTCGAGAGAGAATTCTACCAGGAACTGCAAACAGAACTATTGCGCGATTATTTTCTCTTTGCTTCGTCGCATCGGTAAAGTCTAATTTTTCGTATATCTTTCGAAGTTTGAAGAAAAATGTTATAAGGATTTTCGATAGAACTCTAAGAGTTCTACCAGGAACTACAAACAGAACTATTGCGCGATTTTTTCTCTTCAATTCGTCGCGTTGGGAAAGTCCAATTTTTCCCAAAATTTTCTATTTTTAATTTTACAGAAAAATGTTATAAGGATTTTCGATAGAACTATAAGAGTTCTACCGGGAACTGCAAACAGAACTGTTGTGCGATTTTTTTCTCTTCATTTCGTCACATCGGGGAAGTCGAAATTCTCGCATTTCTTTCTAATTTTTAATTTGTCAGAAAAATCTTGTAAGGACTTTCAATAGAACTCTAAGAGTTCTACCGGGATCTGTAAACAGAACTGTTGCGCGATTTTTTTCTCTTCACTTCGTCGCGTCGGTAAACTTCAATTTATCGCAAAACTTTCTATTTTTAATTTTACAGAAAAATGTTATAAGGATTTTCGATAGAACTCTAAGAGTTCTACTAGGAACTACAAACAGAACTGTCCCGCGATTTTTATATTATTGCAAATATCTTTTGAACTAAGGTTTTTATTAAAAAATAACAATCTTTGCTAGAACTTTGATAGAACTATTAGGGTGCTATTCAGATCCGCTAATAGAACTGTTTGTGCAAGTTTCAAAATTATTTTTTTTTTGGTGCAAAATGTCAATTTTTGCAGAACTTTTTGCAATATTGATCAAGTACTCCAGAACTATGGTCGAGGTACAGGAATATGTAGAAAATGCACAGTTTTTCTCAAGAGTGGTTGCTAGCCCACTTTCGGTATTTTCCATTTTTTTTGCGAAATTCTGCAGAACTATTGAAATTTTGTACAAAGTACTCTATTACAAAGTAGACTATTTCATATCTGCCGGGAACTCCAATGTAATATTATATTTTTGAAAATTCGGTTGCTAACTTCACAGGACTAATTGGTGACAGTGGAGCAGCCATTGGTAGGCCTTCAATTTGTATGTATGTCTTGTTGAATTTAAAGAAATTTTGTTTTGAGCAAATTTCCAGTAATTTATAAGCTTCCTCTATTTCTACACATATCTATCTGTTAATTTCTCCTTCATTTTTTCATTATTCCATTTTCGTCTACATTTTTGTATAAATTAGTAACATCTAATGTGAACTTGAATGCTTCTGTTGGTATAGAAAAATCCTTAATTTTGTCTATTACTCAATGGTTTTCTTTACTGTGTATTTTCTTTTGATATTCAGGTTAATTTTTAAGAAATTTATCATGTATTTGCTAATTTTGTGTGTTGGCGAATTAATGAATGAAACAACAGGTCTAATTGGTGTATCTATTAAATTTTCTGCTTTGTGGAGTTTCATTAGTCCAAATAGTCTGGGCATATTTGTATTATTTGCTAGAAGACTTATGTTCAATTTCTTGCTCTTACTCTTTTTTATCTCTTAGTTGACATTCTTTATGAATCCATTTATTTTGGTAGATATTTGTATAAACCCATTGTCTTTGAGGAAGTTTTCAATTTTTTGGTTATACATCTCTTTATTTATTATGACGTATAGTGTTGCCCTTGTCCGCTTTAGTTGTTACAAAGTTGTTTTCGGTGATCTTTTATGATTTGATATTATTAAAACTTCAAGATGGTCAAATACACAAATAATTATTGTTTTGTTTGTTTGAATTTATAATATTGATACATTTTTATTATTTAATTTTTATAATAGATACACACATTTTGTTGTTTTTTGCAAATACGCGGAAATTTACTTGTCAACGAGTTCAGAAATGTTAATTTAATTCGATTTAGTTTTTTGTCAGTTATGTCAATTATTATTACGTTTTTTTTTTGGCTCTTTACTTGCGTTTTAATAACCCGCATCAATTTATGCAAAAGTTTGGGTTTTTCATATTTTTAGCTATACTATTTAGTTTTGTTGAGCAAAAATTGTTTCCATGTACTACAGATATTTAATTTTTATTATAGGATATTTTCTCACTAATAATTTGCTGACTAGAATATATAATAAAAAATACTAGAATTAAAAATAAAATTGGGTTTCTCTATAAGAAGAGAAACAACATTTAAAGTTTCTAATTCAAGTCTTAACTAACTTTACAAATTTATAAATTGTTTAGAAAATATTTCGGGGGGGTTTGCAGAAATGCACCAATTTACTTTATAAAACTGACAAACAAGGGTTCTTAAACTCCACATCTACCATGCTCTCTTGAAGATAGTCATCTATACTCGTCCCTATATTTATATATTTATGTTATATTTTGCATATTTCGGAGGGGTTAATAATCTATACATATTCCCTTTTTGTTTATAAATATATACATATGTATTTAATTTGAGTAAATTGTATTGTGTATAGTGTATTTTACTCTTTTTCTTTGGTTATGTATTTCTATAACTCCAATTTTCTATAACTCATTTTTTTTTCATGAACTATGGCAATTCGACTTAGGGAAGTTCGATTGTATTGCCAAATTTTCAAAAACCAAAATTTCTATTCGAAGCAAATTTCATTGTTCTGGCAAGTCTAATGCTCAAGATGTATGTATTTAGAGTCTCTAAATACATCTACATCTTGAATGAAATTTGCTTCAAATAGAGATTTTGGTTTTTGAAAATGTGGCAATACAATCGAACTTCCCTAAGTCGAATTGCCATAGTTCATGAAAAAATATTATATAAAAAATGCATATATTATTGACAAAATAGCTAATTTTGTTAATTTGCATTTTATTTGTTCATATAGTAAGAATAATCTAGTCTTAATTTATGCGATTGACGAGTTTCTGGGAAGTCTATTAAGTATACAAGTGTAGATATGGTAGATATATTTGACTTTTGTCGGGCGTCATCTCTATCTACTCTTGTTGCAAGTATGACAACAAACGTCTTTGCATATAAGTTTTGCAAATATCTTTATAATGTCTTTGCCTAATTTGCTAGAATAACCTATCTATGCCAAGCTAATCAAATACAGGCAACTGTCAACTTGTCGTAGTTGATCTGCAGATGCCACTGTTTTGGTGAAACTATAGTTATAAATAAATGATCACATAAAACAAATCACATAATTAGTTTTATTTAAATAATTTAATTCAACTAATATTTGTGTATAATCTTTCCTATCTAATCCGGTCCAATAACTCATAGGTGTATTGTTTAATCCAACATGATTTGTCTGTTATAGTTTATCTGCTTATTGTTAGTTAGCAACTCGAATAATTTTTAACTTTGTCGGTCCACTAATTGTCCAATCTTGTGTACTCTTGGAGAATATTGTGTGAGTAATCTATTTTATCTAGTCTGCTCTACCCAGTTTTATTAATCCATTTTGGGTTAGCATAGTTGACATATACTAAACACACCCTTAAGAAACTCAAACAAGAGACGACCAAGAGTTGCCAAATAAGATTTGAGAGAGCGTGTTAAACAAAGTTTAAGTAATCGTGGGGAATTACATCTCATTATTTTGTGAAACATTACAATTAAAAAGAGGTTGTTCAATTATAAAATTAGAAAATATCAAAATTTAATTGGACGTAATTGTACGTAAATGTGCTTCTTCTCTTAGAGTGCCTATCCGTTCCGGATGTTGGCTATCATGTTGGGTATTCGAACTTTGTTAACAGTAGCGCGGAAAAGCTGAGTGGTTGATTGTTTGAACCACGTTCTTAAATTTTTCAACCACGATATTCTCCTTCTGCCCACTCCTCTAGCTCCATATACCTTGCCTTGGAGGATATTCTGCCAAAAAGGACATATCGGCTCTCGTTACGCATTATATATCCCAGATATTGTAGCTTTCGAGTCTTAACTGTATTCAGGACTTCTTTTTCCTTTCCCATCCTTCTCAGCACCTCCGTATTGGTTGTTCTCTCTGTCCAAGGTATTCGATGGATTTTTCGGTACAGCCACATTTCAAATGCCTCAAGTTTTTTGGAGGAGGCGCCGTAAGCGTCCACGAGTCGACCACATAAAAAAGGGTCGAAAACACGTAACATCGCAGTAGGCGAATTTTCGTTGACAGCTGTAAGTCGTGACTGGTAAAGACTTCCTTCATCCTGATAAATGCCGTTCTGGCTTTTTTCAATGCGCGTTCAAATCTCCACAGAATGGTCCCAGTTATCATTTATGTTCGTGCTCAAGTATGTGTATTTGTTGCCATTTTCTAGAGGAGTTCCGTCTACCAATAAAATACCGCGGGTGTTTTAGTCTTTACTGATTATCATGAACTTTGTCTTTTTGATGTTCCAAACCATATTGCCGACTGTATGATGTAACACTGTCCATTAGGAGTTGTAAGGCAGCTAGATTGTCTGTAAAAATAACGGCATCATCTGCATACCTTATGTTATTCAATCGTTCTCCATTTAGCAGGATTCCAGCATCAATATCTTGCAGGGCTTCTCTGAAGATGTATTCCGAGTACAGATTGAAAATTACAGGAGTTAGTATGCATCCCTGCCTTACACCACGTAATATTTGTATCTATTCCGTTGTTTGTCTGTCTACTCTGACACAATCCCTCTGATTCCAGTAGAGATTTCTGATGATTTTGAGGTCCTTCCAATCCAGGACAGCTTTTTTTCAGCTTTTTTCGTGTGTCGCACTTGATCAAACGCCTTATTATAATCCACGAAGCACGCGAACACCTCGCAGTTTATATCTCTGCATCGTTGAAACAACACCTGGATCGAAAATAGAGACTTTCTAGTCCCTACAGCACTCTAAAGCCGAATTGGGTCTCCGATATCTGTTCCTCACATAGTTTAAATATTCTACTGTGAATTATCTTCAGGAATATCTTTAGTAGATGGCTCTTCAAGCTTATTGTACGAAATTCGCTACAATTCCTAGCATTAGGCTTTTTGGGGAGGGAATCAAATTCCGATTTTAGCCATTCCGTGGGTATGACGCCCGTATTATAGATCATATTGAACACTTGTAAGCCTCCTAAGATTCTTCCCCTCGATCAATTTTAATATTTCAGCTGGAATTCCATCGGGACCCAAGGCCTTTTGCTCTGTAGCATTTTTCAAAGTTGCCTGTAGTTCTTCTTCTAAGATTGGGGGACCATCTTTTTTATCAATATTGGGTGGCACCGTTCTCACGTCATCAAACATTTGTTTAATGTGTTGCTCCCAGGTTTGTTTAATTTCCGACTTCTTTTCTGTAACTCGGCCTTGGTTATCCTTAAGTACAGTAACTATTCTTCTCTTAACTGTTCCCGCGATTTCCTTTACCTTCTTGTGCAGATTAAAGCTGTCAAAATTGGCCTGAGATTCTTCGATTTCCACACATTTTTCCAGTTTCTCTTTTTCTTTTGCTGTTCTTATTTTTGCCCCTATTTCTCTCTGTTTGCTCATGTATTCTCTCGTTGTGTGGCATGGGGTGGCGAGCCTTTTATCAGTCGCGTGTCAATTTTTGTGACATGTTCACATTTTGAACATTTTGAAATGCTGACGTGCCAAGTCAACTTTTACAATGTGATAGTGAAAATCAGTTACCGTATTACCTAAAATATAAGACGCGCTATGTCTTATATTTTCACCGTTGATGTACAAAAGTAGATTAAGAAACTTAAAAATTTCTTTTAGAAAAGTTCATGTTCAAGAAGTTTAGAAGGCGCTCGTGAGAAATAGTTCGCGTGCCAATAAAATTTTCCTACGTGTCAGCTGTGGCACGCGTGCGATAGGTTTGCAACCACTGTTCTAGGGTATCCAAAACACCGATGATATTTCAAAAACCGGTTTTGCGTAAAATAAAAAAACTGGTTAACCGGTTAAAAGCTGGTTTTAAGTATAAAAAAGTAAATAAATTGAGTATTACTTTATGAAAATGAAACGTAGTATTTACTGTTCTTACGTTTTATTCGAGTACCTACAAGTAAATCCCCAATATAATACTAGAAAAATAAATTTATTTTCCACTTCAAGAAACAAATAAAATAAATAAAAACAGACTTTCGGTTTTTCGAAAAAAAAATCGGTTTTACGGTTTCCTAAATTTTAACAGAAAACCCGGTTAACCGGGTTCGGTTTTAACCGGTTTGGATGCCCTAATATGTGCGGTATCATTTTATTCTAATATTACTTCTTGTTATATTTTATATTTATTGCAAATGATGAATTTTACATGGTTTGTTTGAAGAGTCGGAACTTCCTCATATATCATATTTTGTGATTTTAACTGTCAAATAGCAGAAAATATTTTTTAGATTTGCAGTGGAAAACAACTTTCTTTACTCAATTACTTCATATCCAGGTATTTTTAAGAATAATGTTACAATAACATCAATAATATCTGGTGTTCTTTGTCGGTACGAATGCAACAAATAGCTGAACTTATTTGTACTTGAAAGTAAATACCAATATACTAAGGCTTTAAACCAGGGGTGGCCAAAACATGGCGCATTGGATGATTACAATTGGCGCTTCAGTCAGTTCTTTGTTAGAGACCCTCTAGTATAGATTTCCTCACTAGGATTTTTTAGAGAGCCTAATTGTTTTTATCAGATTTTCCTGAGGGCCGCAAGTAAAAAATGTAATATATGTAACATGTTTATTACATAAGTAAAAAAACTGTTTTACATATTTACTATACATATGTAATTAAATGTCTTTTACTGGCATACTTGAAATTCTTTGAAGTTGATGGGCGAAATCTTTCACAGCTCTCTAATATAGCATCCACATTAGCAGGTTGGGAAGAAACTGATATTCTCAAAATGTTGTCAATGTTTTCACTCGTTAACCTGGATCGGTAGGGGTAAACATTACAGTGATTGGTCATTTTAGAAATCGAACAATGAAAACAATAAATTGCATGCTTATATAAAATGAATTTACGAATTATTATAGTGCTAGTAATTGTAAAAAACGTCACTTTTCTATATAAAATTTAAAATTCTCAAAAATTTTAAATTTTATAGAAAATAAGAAGATAAATATTTGATTCATCAAAAAACATAGTTATGGATCATAAGAATGTAGTGATTGTCTAGTGGATTTACAGTAATTAGTCAACGCTTTATAATACATAAAAGTAATTTGAAAATATGAAAAACTATTATGAACTAGTGATCACTCCAGTGATGAACACTCCAGTGATCTAATAAAAGAAAAATATGTAATTATTGTAAAAAAAAAACAATTTAAACAAATTTATAATTAATATTATTCATTTATGCCACCAATATTTTCTTGATCCTCTTTTTTTCAGTTTTTTCTTTTTCTAAAGTTTTCCGTTTTTTGTTCGAATTGGTAAAACCATCCTACGTTATAGATAATCATACAAACTTAAAACAATCGGAACACAGCCTGAATATATAAATATATTCAACCTTTCTGGAGCTATGTAACAATTACTTAGTCTTTTTAAGACTAGCAAAACAAATCTCATGTGAAATTTGTCAGTTATTTAATAGCTTTCAGTCGACCTTCGTGACACTCTACAAAAACCATAAATATAACATTGTTTTTAAGATGTCTTTCCATTAAGTTTGAAATTGCCATGATTAATTTCATAAACATTTTGTGCCCCAAGAGGGACTATTATGTTTTTCATTTTTGGACATACCATAAAATAAGTTTCATCACCATTGGAAAAACGAGTCGGATCTTTTAATATGTTTAAATATTTAATTTTTGAAAAATAATCATATATTTCACTCAACCATTTTTTAATATTACTCTCACTTACACAAGAGCTGGCTTTAGTTGCTCTTTCTGGAAATCTTTCAATAAGAATCGGATTCCTTTCAAAAAAGGCTTTATACCACCCATTTCCTAGAACATGTCACAAAAAGGATTTTTTATTTTACTTTGATCCAAAAACTCTTTGACAATAGCTTGTATATTGATCTTTCTTCTAGGAAATCCTCTTTATTGACAATCACTTATCCAACGTACTAGGTCCTCTTCTGCATTGCATCCTAATACAGGAGACGGACCTGTAGTAGATTTGATGAATGCATTACTTATTCTAAATTGAATTGTTGGTTTGGGAATACCATACTCTTTTGAAGCTGTGCATTGTGACATCCCATTTTAAACTGCATTAATAGCATCTTCAATTTGATTATTCGTATATTTTTTTATAAAACTTGTAAATAACTGGCATATTTCACACGAGATTTGTTTTTTTAGTCCTAAAGCGACTCAGTAATTGTTATAAAGCTCCGGAAAGGTTGAATATATTTATATATTCAGGCTGTGTTCCGATTGTTTTAAGATTGTACCTTTCCTTACGTTTGTCATTTTATGTATATTAACACTAGCGTATTTAACCTAGAAATAAATAAATTAGTATTTTCACTAACTACAATAACAAATACATAAATAAATTCAAGTAAAATAGATATTTTTAATTGCTTTAAAATTGTGTACTGAATATTTTTCTTGTCCTCTTATTTGTAGGTTAAACACCCTAAGAATAACTGTCACATAGTTACTCTAACGTCAAAATACTAATTGGTCGGATGATCTATCACTATAAAAAGTGTTTATCGTGCGATATTTATTGTCTTATCATATTTTTCACAGTCAGTACTTTATTTTTATCAAAAAACTTTTTATTTCGATAATTTAAACCTGTATTCATTTACAAATGCCAAAAATCAGCACAAAAATCATTTTTAAATCATGGAAATATATAAAAATAGTAAAGTTACTATTTGTACATTTCTGTCTAAAATGACGTAAATCTCGGACTGGTCACTTTATTAATTAAATACACACATGAAACTTTAAGTTATAACAAAGTTATGGGTTGTATCCAATACAGAAAAGAATATAGAAATTTTTTCTGTTAATAAACAATTATGTCACCAAAAGATTGTCTTATAAATATATAGTTTTCAAATTATGACCAATCACTACCTACTGACCAACAACTGTACTATTTACCCCTACTTGTTTTTTATAAAATTTAGCTTACTGAATGTAGATTCTCACACATATGTTAAAAAAACAAACAAGACTTTCTGAGGACAGTCAATTAGGTTAGGGAATTGGTCCTTTTCAACTACTTTCCAAAACTCATAGTGAGCCTCATCCTTACGTTTTTATTTATTTCACTAACAGCCGAGGGCCGCAAAAAATCGGTCCGAGGACCGAATGCGGCCCGCGGGCCGCGTAGTGAGTATCGCTGCTCTAGTAGAAGAATTGCACTCTTTCACCATTTTCCACTCTTCCTACCTTCTCAAAAACTCATGGATACTTAGTTTACTAATCAGTCATGCCATAAATTAAGACTACATTATTCTTACTAGATAATCAAATGAAATATACAAATTAATTAAAATAAATTAACAAAATTAACTAATTATTTTTGTCAATAATATATGCAGTCTCTAAATAAACATCTACATCTTGAGAATAAGACTTGATAAAACAATGAAATTTGGTAAATATGTACTTAATTAATTTGTTTAGATAAAAAATCGTCGGATCATTTTAGTTAGAAATACAAACGAAATATTAACGTCCTAAGTTAGTTAACTATTCTGACACTAAAATAGCCTCTCTCTGTCCGTCAGCCCGTGTCTGTCATCCACCGTATTTGGGGTCTTCCCCTACCCTTATTTGTTTGCCTCGGTCACCATTGTGCAATTTTCGCTGTCCAGCGTTTATCCGTTCGTCTTGCGACATGTAGCCCATTGTCACTCTAGTTCTGCAATTCTTTGGATTAGGTCTTTTACTCCTGTTCCTGACTTCTTCGTTAGTAGGACATCCAAACCGGTTAAAACCGAACGGGTTTTCTGTTAAAATTTACAAAATCGCAAAACCGTTTTTTTTTTTCGAAAAACCGAAAGTCGTTTTTTTTTTTCTTCAAGTGGAAAATACATACATTTTATTTTTCTAAGGTTATTCATAAAGTATTATATTGCAAATTTATTTGTACTTAAATAAAAAGTAAGGGGTCGTCCATTAATCACGTGATGTTATTTAGCAACTTTTGATTCCAAAGTTTTAAGAACTTCGTGCCAAGAAACTCTCCAACTTCTACATTAACTTTAACTTTTGCCAGCGTTGTGTCGAATTTATAAAAATCTTAGTCTTAGATATTTAACATGACTCGCTAAAAAAGGATCGAATTCAGCTAACAGTTCCAAAATCATACAATAATTTCCGTTATTCGGATCACTGAACTTATTTTTATTAGCTGAACTTAGGTATTTTATTTTTCCCTCTATAGCACACAACGGAAGAAAAATTAATTCATATAAGAAATTGCATGACTCAATCAACAGAGGCGGCTTTTCTTTTCGGCGGCTTTTTCGTTTGTATCGCCTCGCCGCTCTATATCTGTCTCTCTCAGACTCACTGCCACTACGCGGCGTATGCCCCTAACAGCTCGGCCCCGTCGAGCCTGCTTCGGACCACACACCTGCCAACCACTACTAGGCAAATTGTAGAAAAAAGAAATTAACAATACGTGGTGAAACATATTACATGTGGAATTGTTTGTGTGGACCTAATAACATTTACATTAACCTTCTGCCGGGCGCGCTATTACTACTCGCACTTCCAGACGCGCGGCGGTACCGGGTACCGCCTCGTGAAACCCGTCCTTTTAGACTTCTACATCATTATTTAATGCATATAATAATTAAACATGATTAAGTATATACTTATTTAATGTTTTTAATCGAAAAAATGAAAAAAATGTATTAACAAAAATAAAAAAATATATTTAAAGAAATCTCGAAATACCTATTACTACACAAATTTAAAAAATATATTTAAAACTCATTCAATTTCCATTTGCGAACACTCGTGACACTCTATTTGAGAAATTTTATTGCAGTGGTTCTTGCATACAAAATGATTACATTTTCCACATCGCACAGTAGTTTTGTTATTCCTTTTACTTCGGCAAGTATGATAGGCACCACTACGGCGTACTGGAGACGGTGATTTTACATTATTCGAGCTGTCACATTTTTTCAAAAATACTTTTACTTTACATCTTTTGGAAGAAACTTAAATTTTTGCCCGTTCCCTAAGATGCGCTTCCATTAGTTAAATAAGCCAAAAGATTTAAAAACTGTCTTCTTCTAACTGCATTGTCGATATTGTTGGCTGTGTGCACAACAAAAGAATTTACTCTTGCCATATCAAGATGCCTAAAAAAGAGAGACATGGACCATCCTCGATTATTCTCTTTGTTTTATACACTGCACAATTCTGTTCAACTGAATCTACGATTCTACGAATCTACGATGAATTTACGATGTAATCCAGATTTGATTCTATTGTAATCAATAATTAGTGATGGCTTTCCAGTATCATCGTCAATTTCTGCTGAATCATGAAGAGTGGAAAAGTAATATCACGGCTTTATTTTTTGAGGGCGCATAAGAGGTTATTACAAAATCTTCCTGAAATCCGAACAGCGTACTGCCAATTTACGATTTTTATTAGGAAGAAATTCAGGTGGAATTTCTCTTTTTTTCATTGTTCCTAGGATTTTTAAATCTCGTTCTAACAAGTATTGTGCTAATGGGTAGCTGGTATAGTAATTATCTGTAGTTAAATTTCAATTACTTTATTCTATTGGTTGGACCAATCGTTTTACTATATCCATACTCGCGTTAGACAACTGAAGTGGACCCGGCTTCGGTTTACCCCAGTAAATCTCAAAATTATAGTAAGTTCGAGCGTCACATAATGCATATAATTTTAATCCATATCTAGCCAGTTTACTTGGCATGTATTGAATGAAGCTGCAGCGTTCCCTGAATGCATGCAGCATTTCGTCGATAGTAACATACTCTCCGAGATTATAATTCATTTTGCAATTCGAAATAAAATCTGAGTGAAATTCTCTAAATGCTGCAAGTTTATCAATCTTCCCTCTATTTTTGCGAGTTGAGCGGTCGTCAAATCTTACAGATCTGAGAAGAAAGAACAATCTTTTGTAACTAAAAGTTGATCGTAAAACCATAAATCCAGAACCATCGCCCGACCATGCTTCAGTTGCATCTCTGGCGTTGCCTTTCTTTATGGATAAAAATAATAGAGCACCTATAAGTGCCATAATTTCATTTTGGTTTGTATCCTTTGCATCTCTTTCTCTTGAATAACTAACATCCATTCTTTATTGTTGAATGTACCTATTTGTGTAATTTACAACATCATTGATCATTTTGTTTGTAATAAATTTCAAAAATGCTTGTAATGGAGTTTTAGTATTTTTAGAAAGCGATGTTGGCCCAGGTAATATTTTTATTAAATTTTTGGATTTACATTTTGATGGTAATGATTGAGGTGTACTTATCCATACTGTTTCCATGTCTTTTGCTACATACACCCTGTAATCCTGATAAACCTCCATTTGTGGTGTTGGGAATTGTGATTCTTCATTTTCGGCTTCTTGCTCGGAATCGCTGGAGTGATGGTCGTAATCAAGAATCACTTCATTGCCTAAATCATTGTCACTTTCATTAGCGTCATTACCGTCCAGCTCTTCGATTTCATGGTCTAAGTCTTCCAATAATAATAATCAAAAGATAATACACAGGCACCTCTTTCGATATAAAAATAAAAATATAAGAAACAATATTATACTTACATATTCGGGCGCGGGGCGGTACTTTGTGCCGACTGCGCTGACCTGCTCGCTAATTTGTCTAGACACGACTGGTTAAACAATGAGATAAGATCGAAATCAACTTATTCTTGCTATGAGATGTTTATTGTGGAATATTATACAATTGAATGGTATATCAGTAGAAATGCTGATTTGGCGGTACTGAGAGCCGCCGCGCGCCCGGCAGAGGGTTAAGGTATATAAAAATGAATGTTTTAAATTCAGGAAGACAAAAAAATGTTGGCCCCAAATTTGCCGCCCTAGGCTCCAGCCTACTCAGCCTGCTGGTAAATCCAGCACTGTCTCCTAGTTTAGACATTGTTTTGAGACAAAACATACGCGGCAACGATTTGCGCATGTATTCGATAAAAAAATGTAAGAGCAGTAAATATGTAGTGAAATAAAGGTTCACAGATTTAGAGTGCAGTGCGCATAATCTTGATCCTAAATAAATATAAATACTTGTACTCCATTCTTACAGTTTAGTCTAGGTTCGTACTTTGATAAATAAATATATATCTACATTTATAGTTATCTCTTCGTAAAGATTTTATTCTAACAACAATATCTAGTAGGTTTTAATTATATTTCATTTTAGAAATTGAATGAATTGATCGTCCTACATATACTAAACTCCTATAACATTTAATTTTAGCCCAAATATGAACAACAAAAAGTCAGGAGTATGGAAAATATTCCAAAAAGTAACAAAAATTATATATTTGTTTATATACTCTAATAAAAAATATTTTAAATCGTATTTGAATATTTATATAAATTGTGCCACTTTTTTATTCTTTACGTAAATATAATGAAATTATACACATATTTTTTTTTATATTAAATAATTATAAATGGTGAATAATAATTTATTTTATTTGGTTTACAGCCGCAATTTATTTATTTTTATACTTAAAACCGGGTTTTAACCGGTTTTTTACTTTACAAATTTTTTTTTTTGGATGCCCTATTCGTTAGTGTTTTTGTCTCTTAGCATTATACGGAGCATGGTTCTTTCCATAGCCCTCTGCATCACTCTGAGTTTGTTTGCGGTTGTTTTTGTTAGGGCGGTTGTCTCTAGCCCGTAGGTGGTTACAGGCATACATGTATCGAAAACCTTTCTCTTAAGATTTATTGGTGTGTTGTTGTTTTTTAGTATGTATCCTAATTTCCCGAATGCTGCTCTCAACATTTGTATTCGTCTCCATATTTCTTTTGATCTGTTCTCCTTGCCAACACTATTATGTGGCCTAGATAGTTGTACTCAGTAACATTTTCAATCATGATATTATTTATGCGTACGAGTAGGTTCTCGGGACTCATTATTTTCGTTTTGTTGTAGTTCATCTTTAAGAGTCATCGGAAACGATAGGGTTTCCAATGCCTGGTTGAATTCTTTAGGCATTTCAGTGAGTGAGTTTAGGTCTTATGATACCAGTGTAGATATCAGTTTTTAAGTATTGCAGTGAGTTGGTCTAGGTCTTCTGATACCAGTATGATGCCGTCTGCAAAACGTAGGTGGCTCAGGTATGATCCGACAATTTTGATTCCTTTCTTCTCCCATGCGAGTCTTTTAAAGCATCTTCCAAGGCACTTGTGAAGAATTTCGGAGAGATTGTGTCTCCCTGTCTTACACCTCGTTACACTTTAATGGTGTTGATCAAGTCTCCTTCGTTATTTCTTGGGTGTAGTAGGGCGTTTTTATTTCTGTGCTCGATGATTGCTACTGTGTTCTGCCTTCGTGTAAGCATTTGTTGTAGAGGGCCTGCAGTGATCTTGTCAGTCGCTGAGCACTTACTATTTTTTAGTTGTCTTAAAGCCTTCTCCAATTCTCCTATTGTACTGTCGGGCATTTCTTCCGAACCATGTTTGTTACATGGGTTCTTGTGCCATCTCTCTAAGTTATTGAGTAGAGTTTGGTATAGAAGTTCTCCACTTCTTCAAGTATAGCTTTCTTGTTGGATAGTATTGAAAAATACAGTATAATCTCGATAATCCGACACATATGGGACCAGACAACCGCCGGATTATAAGAAGAGTGGTGGGATGGAAGAGCGCGAGCGGTCTCCAGAACGCCGGATTACTGAACGTGTCGTCCTATCAACCAACGACCGAATTACCGTTATACTGTAGTCTATAAACTACTATATATTAATAATTTGGGTGTAAGAACGAAACTTAGTAGACATTTAGTTTATTAATTTATTTAGACAAAACTTAAGAAAAACAAATTAAATATTAACTCCCAAAGCTAATTATTTTTACACAAATTTGGTTTAGTTCTTATTTTCTATTACTTATTATCAGGCAAAGCTGCCGCTTGTTAGATTACAGTTTACTTCTGATTGTCCACATTTACTGTTTAACCCTTTCGTCCCTGAATATAAATATTTTGTTTTAAATGTTAACACAGTGTCATATAATTGAATTCTGCTATTAAAATTAAAAATATTTGTTTGGGGGCGGCTAGGGGGCCTGGTACATTTGTGTACCAGCAGGGTTTTAGATTGGTACTCATATGTACCATCAGGTACGAAATAGTAAAAATATATAATAATAAAAAATAATAATCATTCCAATAATACTTTATTAATTACTATTTTACATGGTACAACATAAAGCATTGTTTGCACAAAGGAATACTACATTCGACGCAAATTGTTTTAGTCCTTGTTTGTTTGTTTCTCTCGCACAGCGTGCACACCTTCTTCTTGTTTTCCCTTCTACGGGTAGATGTAAAGGTGTTTTTGCAAATAGTTTTCTTTTCTTCGAAATAGCTCTCCTTCTGGGAGTACGCAAAGATGAATTTTTTATCCCGTCCACAATCAATCCTTCAGCAAGTTCAACTATGAAAGAAAGGTATGGAATTTTTTCATTCTTCCGTCTCAAATCATTATACATGATCCATGCATTTACTGCCGCCATACTGAAGCAAGTATAAAAAACTTTCTTCCACCATTTAGCGGATTTCCTATCATGATCATACAATCCCATGAGTTGATCAGCTCGATCAACTCCGCCCATTTTCTGCCGATAAAATGCAATAGCTTCCGGACACTCAACTATCTGTTGTTATCCAGTTTTAGTCTTTTTAATAATTGTGGTAAGATTAGGCTTGTGACAATTACTGAGTACGATAACTTCCTTAGTATCTTGCCATTTCATACATAACAATCCTGAGGTAGTAGATCTGAATTGAGAGTGTCCGCGTTGAAGTTTACCTCCCATAACGGGTATATTTTTTCGGTTTGCCATGCAGGTACCTAAAGCTGCGTAATCTAAAGTTTCTAATAGATGTACGCTTGTAAAAAATCGGTCATCGGAAACATAGTACGACATCTTTGTATTTGATTGTTGAAACAAGAGATTTGACCACCCGCTCTCCAAGAGTCAGAGATTGGCCATTGCCATGAATAGGAGATCCTTTGCCAGAATATATATTCATATCATAGGTGTATCCCGAATGAGCATCACACCGGAGCCACAACTTGATCCCTCGTTTAGTTGGCTTTAGCGGCATGTATTGTTTCAAAGACGATCTCCCCTTGAATTTTGTCATTGATTCGTCAATACTTTGATATTGAGAATCTTGCCGACACTTAGAAAATGTATGTTTGAAGCATGATATAAGTTCATCAATATAGTAGGTTTTGGTTGCCGTCGGCGGTTTTTGTGGCGAAGAAAGTTTTGATGATAAGATCATATATCGATCGCGAGAAATAGTCCTTTCAATAGTACGATTCCCCATGGATTCTTTTTGGCTCCAGTAGTGCCAGGCCAGGCAGTCTGTTGTAAGACATAAGAATCATCCCAATGCATCCCAATACTTTTTGGATTTCTCCCTTATCTGTCAGCTGTACGTTATGTTTTTTGGATTTATTCCATAGATCAAGACGCTGATTAGTAGAGTTCACTATTTTTATGTAAAGAGAATGAGGAAATACTTTATGAAAAAGTTGCGTCGGACTTAATTGCTTCCTAATATCTTCACTAAGCTTACAAGGTCTATCAATAGTTGGCAGCAATCAAATATATCATCAGGAATTTCCCAATCAAGAATTCGATTTCTTTTCCAGTAACAATTTCCTGTTCTATTTCAGAATCAGAATCCGATCCAGAATCCTCAAAAGTTTGTTCCTCAAAAACTATGGTGGTGTTATTAGCAGCTCTAGATTTGTTCTCTGTATATGAATCACTATCTGAATCTTCATCTTCACTAGGTTCATAATTGTCACTGGATCCCGAAGAAAAAGTAAAACTTTCAGCAATCTGTTCTAGTTCTTCTTCAGTCAAGGGCATATCTTTCCTTTTAGTTCTAAAATATAATTACATTATTGTTAATTAATTATTTACGACCATTATTTCATTGAAATTAACTATATAACATTTATAAGCCTGATGGTACAAATGTAAACCAGTGAAAACACCGAACGGTACACATGTGTACCATGCGACAAAAATATAGGTTATCAAAAAAAAATAGACACCAAAAATGCATACCTGCTTGTTGACGCCATTAAGAGCCCTTTTACATAGAATATACGAAACAGTTATGTTATATATTTACGTCTTACTTGACTAAAAAAGCACTTCTAGCACAAGAAATTACTTCACCATATCACCATTTACTTGAAAATAAATAGCTAACCTCAAAATTCGACATATGTATAAGCTAAGGCGCGCAACCGAATTCAATATTACGGCATGGTACAATCCTAGTTTCTCTAACACTCATAATTTATTTTTAAGGCAGTTTAAAACTTCACTGGTACATATATGTACCAATCGGGACGAAAGGGTTAAATTTGTACGGCCGCGGCTTGTGTAGATGTGTATAATTATTATCATTATATTTCTGATAAGAAAATACCTTCGAACTACAGAGGAATAAACCTCTTGAGCACCACATTGAAATTGTCAACAAAAGTAATAACGAACAAAATTAACAGCCTCACCTCACTGGCAGATGAACAGCAGGTATTTAAGTCGGAAGGTCTTGCACGGACGCCGTTTTTTGTCATAAGACAAGTAACAGAAAGGTCGATCGAATACAATAAGCCAGCCTACATATGTTTCATCGACCTTACCAAAGCCTTCGACCGCGTCCAACTAAAAGATGTTTCACATCTTCTTTACAACAGACAAATCCCACACAAGGTGATAAACACTATAGAGAACGTATATGCAGCAAACCAAATACAGGCAAAGTGAGACGAAGAGCTCATCGAACCAATACCAGTTGATGGCGGTATTCGTCAAGGGGATTCGTTAAGCCCGCTTCTCTTCAACATCATCATGGACGAGATTATACAGAAGGTTCGCTTATTGAAAAGATATGAAATGGGAGATGAAGAGGTAAGAATTTTGAGCTATGCCGACGACGCCGCGCTGATTTTAGAGAACGAAGTTCGACGAACGAGGCACTCCTTCAACCGTACAGCTAAATCTCTTAACATGATAATATCTTCCACAAAAACGAAGTGTATGACAACATAAAAAACACTATTGAGGTGTAAATTGGAGGTGGATGGAGAAGTTATTCTGCAAGAGATGAAATTTAAGTATCTCGGCGAGGAACTTTCGGGCTTTGGCGATATTGAGGCAGGAGTAAGGGAACAAAGAACGAAAGCAACAAGAGAAGCAGGGTGTTTGAATAGTACAATATGCTGCAATAAAAACATAGGTTGAGGCCAAGACTAGAATCTATAAAACAACAATAAGACCTATCATTTACGGCAGAAACTAGACCAGAAACATCGAAATCTAAACGACTATTAGAAACAACCGATATGAGAGTACTTCGCATAAATTCTGGTAAAACACTTTTAAACAGGGAAAGAAGTGAAAGTATAAGAAAAACATGTGGATTAGAAGACATTGATGGCTGGAATCATTACACGTGATAAATCACCACGGGAGCGCAGGAGCGTAGGGCGTCCTCGAAAGATATGGAGCGACAACCATGGATGGAGCAGATCAATAGGCAAGTTGACGAAGAATAAACAGGCGATTCGCCTAAATCAATGGTTCTCAAACTGGGTGCCGCGGCACCCTGGGGTGCCTCGAGCGTATGTCTGGGGTGCCGCAGCAATAATAAAAATATGCAAAAAAAGTAAAAAGAAAATTACATGAGGAGGTAGACGAATTTGAGTTCCTACTTTTAATGCAGAATTATGGACAATTGGCTAAAATCTGGATCTTCAAAAAGGGTAAGATGATGAACTCACAGAAGCTTCTGAAGCGACTGATTCAATTACAACCAGCATCTTCGGAGGAGACGAAATATCCCAGCAGACACGTCTGCCTCGTCTGCCTCAGTTCGCGAAAACGCAACTCACGATCAAAAGAAAATCCGAGAAACAATAAGGAAACATGATCCTAGCTACCTCACATTGTTTGGCTACGGATACTACGGATACTACGGAGACGAAACCGAGGGGCAGACCACGGAAACGATGGGACGCGGAAGAAGAAAATAAGAAGAAACCTTCTGGGTTGCTAAGGATCAGAGGCTGGAAGACGGTATCAATGGACAGAAGCTCCTGGAGGAATAAATTGAGGGAGGCCCAACCTTGGGCTGTAGAGCCATAGAAGGAGGAAGATTTAAACTAAAAATGCACTAGTAGATACATTTACAGAGGAGCCTTTTATCCAAAACTTCACTGATGTCGATTGGCTGCTTAAATTGGGATACCTTTACGAGCATTCTGTTGCATTCTCAACATACGCTTACATTAAAAACATTAAACGCTTACATTATAATCATTCGCGCATAAATTCGCGAACGGCATGTCAACGTCAAAACGAAAATTTGTAAATTTTGGAAAATTAAATTTGAATTAGTTTTAAATTTGAGGGTATTAGGAGGTTTTTAGAGGATAAGCCTTAAACCAGACGGAAATTTGAAGGGATTACATTACCTTTGTGTGACAATCCTTAACCTAGGCAAACAGGAATTGATGAATTTGAAGAGAATTTGTGTTTTTTGGAAGATAAACTTAAATCTAGTCAAACTCTAGCGGATAAAATTGAAGGCATTCGATTGTTTTTGGAGGATAATCCTGAGTCTAGGCAAACTCCAACGGATAAATTTGAAGGTATTACGAGGTTTTTAGAGGATAAACTTAAAACTGGGCAGAAATTTCAAAGGATTAGATTGTCTTTGTGTGGCAAGCCTGAACCTAGTAACCTAGCAAACTGGAACGGATAAATTTGAAGAGAATTTGTGGTTTTTGGAAGATTAACGGATAAATTTGAAGGGATTAGACTGTGTTTGGAGGATAAACCTAAACCTAGGCAAACCCTAACGGATTATTTTGAAGAACATAAGTGTTTTTTCGCAGATAAAGCAAAACTAAATCTGAAGGAATTACATTGTTTTTGGGAAATAAAACTAAACCTACACAAACTCTAACGGACAAATTAGAAGTGATTACGTGGTTATTAGGACATAAGCTTGGAACACCTGGACCGTCTTCCAACAGGCATTCGTCGTTCTCAATGCAAACTAGGCAGTATTGCGACCACGTTTTCAGGCACATGTACTCGGAGGCGTGCGAGAAGGCGGTGAAGGTGCAGATCGTCGCGGAGCTGAACGACGCCTACTCCTACCTGGGCATGCGGAAGTCGCGCTGCCCATCTGCGTGGGCTTCTTCTACGCCATGCAACAGGAGGAGCTGGGCCACGCGCACAAAACTGATCCTGTACCAGAACCTGCGCGGCGGCACCGTCCACCTCGGCACGCTCACCACCTCCGACTGCGAGAAGAGGAGCGTCGAGAGGGCCTTCAACGTCAGTCTCGGGATGGAGAAGCTTATCAAGGAGGAATTAATAAAGCTGCACTCTGTGGCAGAGGAGAGTCAAGATTTGCATTTGATGGACTTCGTGGTGACAGACTTCATCGGAGAGCAAGAGAAGTCCATCTACGAGTTTGGAAGGTTGTTATCTAGATACAGACGGATGATATGCGGGGAATGCAAGTGTGGGGAGTTTCTGTTCGACAGGAAAATCACAGAGAATTTGGGCGAACTTGCCAACAAATAAACAGGTATTGGAGCAAATTCTCTTTATCAAGTGATTTAAGGGTGACATTAACCAACTTTGCGATAAACTTAAAGGAAATAATAAAAAACCCGTTAAACTGAGATATGAGACATGAACCGTTCAGCGCCACCCGTGCCACTATTGAAACGTAAAAACGCCACCGTAGCTACAGATTAGAACAAAATGGATGGTTAGATTATGGTTAGATTAGGTTGTATTAGGAGAGGGTCAATCAAAACCACATATTATGCGACAGCGCGACCTCTCGATTCGAAAAATTTCAATAGTATAAACAATTTTTATATACCCCCTTCAAATTTATTTTTCCTACGCCTTTGTGTTTTACCTACAGTGCGCATGCGCCTAATGCGTACATTGGGTTGCCTATATATTTAATGCCTCTTATCTTAGATTTACCAAAAATTCTTACAAACAATTTCATTCAATCCCTTTTTAGGGTAGCTGTGCCGCGAAATTTTTGTAACCCGACAGAGATGCCGCGAGATTTTTTTAGCTCAATAAGGGTGCCCCGGCCGAAAAAGTTTGAGAACCTCTGGCCTAAATCAAGAAGGGAAAAGAAGAATAATATTTGTGATAAATTAACAGGTTGTAATAGAACTAATTATTATTATTAATTAAATATAACATGACATGAAGGTCAACATTTTAATAGGTTCCAGTCACCAGTCTAGAAGAGATTGTATATATTCAATTTATATAAAAATATGAAATAAAATTCACATTTCTAGTAGTTCTCCATTTTATATTGAAATTTATTATTGCGTTTCTATTTGCATTTCTTTCGAGAAATTAAACAGGATTTGAGCTCTATGTAAATACCAAAAAAATATGAACGTTCGTGAACGTTCAATGCGTTATTAAATATTTTATATCCTTTGTTTACTAAAATAGTTGAAAACTGATACAAAGTTCCACGAAATTTAATATATGACTATAATATAAGATGCAAGCTTTTTCACAAACAAAAACCAGACGCACATATTATGTCATTGTATATATTATACAAGAGATTGATATCTTTTTCCGATTGTGCTTTCTGTCTTAACATTATAATTTGTTTTATAGAAATAAACAAATTTAGAATTAAATTTAATACAGAAATTAACAAATCTGTACATACATACTAGGCAAGTCAAATTAAATAGACTTACCTACCTTTATTTAATTTTATTTTAGATAAGTCTTTCACTTTGGGTAGAACTTGATAAAACCTATTAATCTTGATAAATCGTGTTTAATCATCTGTTTGAGGTTAAAATTTACGAGATGTAATTATTTTGATTGCAGGTAAAATTATATAATACATAAAATATAATGAAGATGCAATTAAAATTAGCAATATTACGTTAACTAATTTTTTCGTTTGATTCTTGTGTGAAACTCATTTATCTCAACTTCCTGTTAAATATAATCAGCCTCAAAAATACCGACCAAAGAAACTTGGATTAATTCAAATTAATTGGAAATGTCTAGACTTATACCCATGTGAAACTGGCAATAACTTCCAGCAATAAACTCTTTGCGTAAAAATTTTATTTGAATAGGCTATAACTTCGTTAATATTAAAGATTTTTCAAAATTTTCTCACGGAACCGTTGTATGATAAGCCGATTCTTAACCTATGTGATTAAAATTTGATTTATTTGCCTTAAATTACGCATATTAGTGATTTAAAGATTGTGTAAACACTTTCCCCGTAAACACTTGGTTTACAAATGCGGAACAACAAAGTTGATTTCTCAAAATTTACTCACCTCCCGCATTTACGCACCTCCCTCATTTCCCAAAAATAATTTTATATAAAATAATAATAATAAATAATTTGTCGAGGAAACGTATGGAAGAACAATAAACAAAGTTACAGTGGGAGAGAAAGAGAGTAACTAGTTCTAGACTGGTTCTAAGGTTGTCTCCTTAGCCCCTTATTATTTACGATATATGTGGCAGATATGGAAAGAATGTATAAGAAGGCGCAAGCGGGAGGGTGTGAGATAGGTTGAAAGAAAGTATAGGCTCCATACTTTCTTTTAACCTATCTCACACCCTCCCGCTTGCGCCTTCTTATACATTCTTTCAGGTTAATTCAGGTCAGAAATTACTCTTAGGGCACTTCTTCTCTGTACTCCTTTAAGTTCTTTTCACGCTCCTACCTTTTTCGTTACGTCAGTAATAATATTTCCACCGCGTAGAGAATTGCGTGTGTACCACACTGTTGAGTACTTTCCGTTTCAATTCCATAGGCCCTCCAATTTTCGGCATCAACCGCACCAGAGCTGTAATTGCAGACGCTGCCTTTTTCGCTGTTTTGTCTATATCGTCCGCATACCGCAGACCGCTGTCGAGTTGGACGCCAAGGTACCTCAATGATTTCGATAAGGGATATCTTGCCTTTCCAGAACGAGATTCGGTGGTGTGAATAGCCTCTTGTCCGTGATAAGTATCGCTTCTGTTTTATGAACTGCCATTGTTAGACCCTACTCTTTTAACCAATTATTTGCCCGTCGGAGGGTTTCGTTAGGTGCTAGTTCCAATGTGCTTATTTCCTTTGCAGTCACCACCACTGCGGCGTCATCTGCGAACCCAACTATTCTCGCTGTTCTAGGCAAGTCTAGGTTTAGCAAGCCATCGTACTGAATATTCCACACGAATGGTGCCAAGACTGATCCTTGTGGGAAACAAGATAGCAAGATGTTCAAATTTTTTCAAGAACTAGACAAACTTGTATTTAAACCTTCCGCTCTCATCTACTAGACTAGACTAGACTACTTGAAGTAATAAAATCTAGTTAACCAAATCAATTGAAGTGAAAACGAGAAAGCTTAGACTAGAATTTTGAGGAAGTTACAAAGCTTTAAAAAAGCACTTTATTACAAAAACTAGACAGACTGTATTCAGATCTCATCTGCTTTGGCTTGGGCCCATGATGTGGTAGTGGTGGTAGTCAAAGAGCGCGAAGGGGCGATAAAAGAAATGATGAAAAGCCAAGGGAGGTATGTCAGGAAGAAAAGCATAGAAGTGAATGTGGAGAAAATAAAAATGAAAGTGTTTAGTAATAGAAAGAGGAAGAATGAGGAGAAGGAATGGAAGTTGGAAGGGGGAACAATAGAGCGAGTAAGAGAGTTTAAATACCTACGCTACACATTGAACGAGAAACTTCAACTCTTGTCTGGCTCGGATTGGGGGCCTCGGATAAAGCGCATATGAGTGAGTTACCCGTATTTGGGGGATCATCATCATCAAGCGACCATTCGCGTCTACTGCTGGATATAGGTTTTCCGTAGCTTTGTGTCTCTCGTAGCGTAGGCCATCCTGCTCGATCCTGTGCTGCCTCTATCCAGTTGGTCTTTATACTTTTGATGTCGTCGGCCCATCTGGTTGGTGGACGGCCTCTACTTCTGATGCGTCTTGGCGCGGTCTCCACTCAAGTATCCTCTTTGTCCAGCGATTGTCCGTAAGTCTCGCCACATGACCATCCCAGTTCCATCTTAAGGTGTTATACGAGTAACCGCGTCCGTCATTCCGGACCTCTCCCTTAATGTTATATTTGGTATCCTGTCTCTTAGTGATACACCTAACATCGACCTCTCCATTTTCCTCTGCGCGATACTTCTATTCGTAGTGTTCTATTCTATTTGTAGTGTTCTTTGTGAGGGTAAGTGTTTCAGCCCCGTATGTAAGCACAGGCAACACGCACTGATCGAATACTTTTCTTTTTAGGCATATTGCAATGTCTGACTTAAAGATATTGCGCAGAGGTATATTGCATTTGGGGGATAGGAGAGAGAAAATGGGCAGGCGACTTTAGGAGGAGGATGATGATTTGAAAACATTCACGCAAGAATATTCAAGGTGGAACATTCAAAACCCGAGACTCGTCGAGTCTTAGATCGGGTATCGGGTACCGGGTATTTTCCCTTGGACTCGCCGAGTCCGAGTCCGGGTACTCGGACCCGAAAAACTCTACACATATCATTAGAGGATGAATCTGCGCATCTCCGAACAAACATATTCTCATGTATTCCAAAAAAACTATTTACCCAGACCGAAACATAAAATGCATCTCTATTATGCACCACCCTTTTATTGCTAGAACGACAAATTTCCTCGAATTTTCTTTCGTATATCACTAGACGATGGAACTAACTAGATATTTCTGCAAGCATTTTATAAAATTCGCAACCCCATCTTCTCTACCAAGCGCCGTTTCTTCGACAGACCGAGCAGATGCAGTAAAATTTCAATTTTTTCACACGTTTGATTAAGGCAAGGCTCGGCACCCTGCGGCTGTTTCGAAGTAAAACTGCGGCTCCCCAGTTCCATAAGCAAGAATTAATTATTTTATTATCGAAACCCTTAAAATCGTGCAATTGTTCATATGAAACTAATTTCGTTTTTTGCACCTGCTACTTTTCTTCACATTGTCTGTTACAAATCTTACTGTATGAAATCACATTAGGATTTCATTTCATTGCTCATTCTTTTTCGAGGAAGACAATCGGGGTTGGAAGAAGTCGTTTGCATTCATATGCAACTCAGATAGGCTTCCGACTTGTCTCATTTACCACGAGAAATTCGCAACATACAAAAAGAACTCAAATTTTGAGAGACAATTCACTACAAAACATATCCTGTTCGCTGGTAAATATACAGCCAGTGAAGTACGAAGAAAAGCTGTCGAAGAGCTTCAAAAACAAAAACAACAGTCAAGTTCTATGTTAAGTAACTGGGCGCAATCCAAAAAATCCAAATAATGTAAATCTGGGAAGCTTTGCAGTATCACTCTTCTTCTTCTTCTTCTCAGCCTTGGTTTATCCACTCCTGGATGTAGGCCTCTTTCAAGGATTTCCACGTCTTCCTGTTTGTTGCAGTTTGGATCCAGTTTTTTCCTGCAATCTCTTGTATACGATCTCGCCATCGTGTCTGAGGACTGCCCGCGCTCCGTTTGGTCTCTCGCGGGCGCCATGTTGAGATTCTCTTTGTCCATCTGTACGGGTCTTGCCTCGCAATGTGACCGGCCCATCTCCACTTACGTTGCGCTACTCTTATCCGTAATACCAGTTCTTTTCCGGACCTCTTCGTTTCAAACTCTGTCCCTGAAGGTAATTGCAAACATAGCCCTCTAGCTCTCTGTGTAGCTCTCTGTGTGATTTGTAGCCCATTCGATGTTTTTCGAGTGCACGCCATTGTTTCGAGGCCATAGGTAAGGACCAGCAGTAGTTTTTTGTACAGTAGTATAATTTCTGCATTTTGCCATTTGTTTGGAATTTTTTCTTCCATAAGACACTTATTCAGTAGGAATCGTACTCTTTGAAGGAGGTCTTCTCCGTCTCTTTTGATCATTTCGATGGTGATTTGATCTTCACCTGGGCTTTTCTTGTTTTTCATCTGCTTTAGTGCTGCCATCATTTCTTCCTGGTCTATTTCGGGAATTTCTTCCGATCCTACGTTTTGAATGTTATATCTCTGATATTGGTAACCTAGAGATGTGGAAGTGTATAAGTTTTTGTAGAACTCCTGGACAACTTCTGTGATCTCTTTTATATTGCTGACTATAATGCCCTCTTTGTTCTTTATGTTTGTAAGTTTCGGACTTCCGTTCGATAGTTTAGATCTGAGAACCCTCATATTTCTATTATCTTCGATTGTATTGATAATCATCTTCGTTTTATGATCTCTCGGGTCTTTCCGGGTGTTTTTATTTATAGTTCTATTGATTTCCTTATAGCCTTGTGCTTCCCGATTTATTCCCCTCCTTATTTCTATTAGGTCTTTTGTTAGTTCGCTTTCATTTTTCTCGGAGCATATTTTCTTGACTGCAACTTGAATGATTTTTGGTATGTGTTCAGAGAGTTCGTCGATTCCTAGGTTTGTTAGTGCTCTGGGTTCTCCTCGTTTAGATTTTAGAGTGCTCTGGAATGCTTCTCTGTTGTTGCTCAGTACTTCTACCGTTGGGTATTTTTGTCTATGGATTAGTTTGTTCCTCTCGAAATTTGTGTTGATTTGTATGGTTGCTCCGACCATACGGTGATCGCTGTTGGTATCGAATCGGTTGAGGACGGTTACATCCTGACATATATTCTTTCTGTTGGTTAAGATATAGTCGATTTCATTTTTGGTGGTGCCGTTTGGACTTTTCCATGCCCATCGTCTTTGTGGAGGTTCCTGGAAAAAGGAGTTCATACAGAAAAGGTTTTCGCTTCTGCAGTAGTTAGTTAACATTTCTCCTCCGCTGTTCTTTTGGCCCAGTCAAAATTTTCCGATGTTCGGGATATTCTCGTCAGTATCACTATAAATTGCAAAAAGGTGCAAATCATTCAAGGAGTATGTCAAAGATAGTTTCATACGTGTAATCTGAAGAACTGTTTCGTGGTTTTAAAAACAAAGCAGAAATCAAGCAAATGTCAAAGATTTGCTATTATTTGCTAAAATAGTACAAGATAGAACTGCTCAAATGTCTTCAAATGTAACACATATAAGTATAAGATAAGTAACGCAAGTATAAGATATTTAACTGGCTTCTGACTTATTACTTGATATGAGTCTTGCGGCATAAAAGACACGGTACAAGTTGCCCTTTTAAATTGTATAAGTCGCCGCAAGGTCTAAAGGAAGAACTGCTAGGATTGCTACTGCTTTTATGGCAAACTCGTGGGGAAGAAACAAAATGCTGTGTGCAAATGCCTGGAAGACAATGGAATCTTTTTAAATAAAATCGGTTCCATAACAGCTGATGGAGCCAGTAGTATGGCAGGAGTAAAAGGAGGGTTAACACTTATTCTTCAGACAAAAATAAACCCCGGCATTCTAACGTTTTACTGGATAATTCATCAAGAGGCGTTTTTTTGCCAAAATATTTCCGTGCGAGATAGTTGAGGTCATGAACTTGGTAATTAAGATAATTATCATCTTCTTGGCAAAAGCACTCTACCATCGCCAATTTAAAGAATGCCTTGAAGATATAGGGAGCCAGTATTTTGACCTACTTCTGCATAATAAAGTGCGATGATTTTCCAGAGGTAACGTATTGAAACGTTTTGCTTTGTGCTTGATCATTCCTATTTGGAAGGAAGACAAATGGCTTAAAAAATTCAGCTTGTAGATATCACAATGGAACTATATGAGCTAAATCTAAAACTGCAAGGAATGGAAGCTATGCTTTGATGGAAGAAATGGTTTGTTTCTAAGAAAAAAATTACTTCCTCTTGTTGAAGACGTAGAGAGCGGTAAATTACTACTTTTAAAAATCTGAAGCAATATTGTGAAGAAACCAATGAAACTATTTAAACGAGTTACTTCAGTGTAGCTATAAAAAATGAAGTATGGATTTGTTAAGAGATTCGAGCAATTTAGACAAACAAGACTAGTCTTGCGTTCATAGGATAGCCTCTCAATACAAATACAAATGAAGTCAACATTGAACCATTTGGAATTGATGCTGGATCTCTTCAAATGCAATTTCTGGATCAGAAAAGCAGAGACTTGTGGAGTGGCAAGCTCACAGAACTCAAAAGCAAGTTAGAGCAGTTGGAGATCCAGAAATGCATGCACGTCGTGCAGCTCTAGAAGAAATGCCGCGAGTCGAGGCACTCATATTCGGCACATGAAATAGCTTTCTAGAATGAGACTTCTTTTTCTTGGTGGCGCTACAGTCCCATTTGGACTTGGGCCTCCCGTATTTTCTGCCTTCAGTCGTCTCGTTGAATTGCTGTTGTTTGCCAATTATGAACTTTTAATATTTGTTTGGCGTCCTCTTCAATGTTGTTTATCCATCTCTGTCTTGGTCGTCCTCTTCCCCTTGCACCCTCCATCCGCCCATTATATACTTTCTTTGGTATTCGGTTCTCACCCATTCTCTCCAAGCCCATTTTAATCTTTATAATTTTATAAATTCGACAATATCTGGCTGCTTATATTTCTGTTTTAATTCGAAATTATATCGGATTCTCCATTCCCCATTCTCTATTACTGGTCCATATATTTTCCTTAGGATTCGTCGTTCCCATCTTGCTAATATTTCCTCCGAGTACTTGGTGATCTAGAAATGACAGTGAGGTGAAAAAGTTGGCATTTGGAGTGCTGGCGATTTCCCAATCGACATATTCGTGCGAGCAAGCGTTTTCTTGCATGAATATAATAAAAAGTAAAGTACGAAGTAAAGAAAAATATTAAAACACCAGGAGCAGACAACATCTCAGCAGAGCTTTTCAAATATGGAGGAGATAAAGTAGCCGAACAACTCCTACACTTAATTAAAAAGATATGGCTAGAAGAAAAAATCCCCCAAGAATGGACCACGGCCATTATATGCCCAATATATAAGAAAGGAGACCGATTGGACTGCCATGATTATAGACCAATATCGCTATTGTGCGTGGCCTACAAAATACTTACGAACATACTAAGAAAACGCAATATGGATTATGCTGAGGAAATTATAGGGGAGTATCAGGCTGGATTTAGGAAGAACAGGTCAACCACAGACCAACTCTTTACAGTGAGACAGATCATGGAAAAATGCTGGGAATATAACACCCCTATATACCAATTATATGTAGAATTAAGCAAGCATATGATAATGTAGACAGGGAGGCGCTGTATCTAGCCATGGAAGAACTCGGGGTACCACACAAACTTATAAAACCAACCCTGAACAACGATGAACAACACCAATTCCCAAGTAACGATACAAAATAAGCTAACAGAGAAATTCGACACGGATCAAGGACTGCGTCGAGGGGACAGCTTGGAACCTATACTCTTTAACCTACTAATGGAAAAGGCCATCAGAGAAACGAAAATACAAACGAACGGTACCATAGCAAATAAATCTCAACAAATTGCTGGCTATGCAGATGATCTAAACATTATCACAAGATCAATAACAGCCCTTAAAGAAACGTATAACAAGATAGAAACCAAAGCACATGAAGTAGAGTTGGAGGTAAACGAGGAGAAAACCAAATGTCTAGCCATGAAACCATCTAGAAGAATGGGACAAAACTTAACAATAGAGGATCGCAACTTTGAAGTGGTGAAACAATGTAAATATTTAGGATCACAACTAAATGAAAATAATGAAATAATTCAAGAAATACAACAAAGAATAATATCAAGCAACAGAGCATATTACTCCCTCCAAAACACGTTTAAATCCAATATAGTAGGAAAAAGTACAAAAATTAAAATATACCAGACTATAATCCGACCTATATTGACCTATGGATGCCAAACCTGGATCCTGACAAAGAAAACGGCAGAAATGCTCCTAAGGTTTGAAAGAAGAATACTCTCTTTTTGGAGAACCCTCCTTTTCTGAAAGTCTGGAGAATTATATATAACCACGAGCTAAGAGAATTATACGGCTATCCAGATGTGGTAACACATATAAAAATCCTCAGATTAAAGTGGGCTGGACATATGATTAGGATGCCAGAAGAAAGAATTCCAAAAAAGATATATAAGGCCCAACTGGAAGGCACCTGAACCAGAGGAAGACCACGTCGTCGATGGGCAGAAAATGTCGAGAAAGATGCGGAACAAATTCTACAAAGCCGAAATTGGGAAAATGCAGCCAGAAGTAAAGAGAATTGGAGGAGAAAATTAAGGGAGGCCCGGGTCCATATAGGACTGTAGCGCCACGGAGAGAGAGAGAGAGAAAGTACGAAGTCAACTAACAAATAAAATTGTGTAGTCGTGCTTGAAGCATAAAACTAGTTATGAGCCAGATTGAACCAAACTTTCAAAATGCCATGCAATTCTATAAGTAAGCAAATGCTATGATATAGAAAAGAAACTTTTAGTGGTTAAACTCTTTAATAATTGGGAAATTTTGTAAATCTTTTGGCTCTTCCGTTTCATAAGGTTGACCCCTAGATTAAGCAGATTAAATGTTGTAACATTCCATAAAGTTATTTCAAAAAATTCGCAAAAATAGTTGACTTTTATTGCTTTAAGTTGTTGCCACTTCGCATCGGTCAGACTTATCAATATAATTAAAACGTAATAAACAGATAGAAATTGCAGTAATACTACACTAAAAATAAGTGCTATTTGTAGTAATAATACACTAATTGTAAGTACGGTTAATACAATTAAGTGATTAAATTTCGAAGGATTTGTCGGTGCTGTGAAAGGTTACCCGCATTTCCGGTGTTTCAACAAGTTTATAGTAAAATTTTGTAAAATGATATCTACATCTAAACAATTAGATTTTTGTGTAAACCACTTTATTTATTATTATCTATTTTCGTCTACATTGTTTATGTATACATTTTATGTCTAGTTTTGTACGACTAGTCCCCCTTGTACGGAATTAATTAATTTAATTTAATTATATATATATTAACAATTATTAACGTATTAATAACTTATAATAAATAAATTTAATATTAATTAATATAAATTCAATAAATTTAATAATTATTAATAACTTATAATAAATAAATTTTGCCATATTTCTGGTAATAACCTGATTCTAGTAGCAGTTTTTGTTTTAAATCTTTTGTTGTCTCAACGAGTTCTGTAAACGAAGCAAATAATAATCTGGGGCTAGATATGACGAATGTGACGAGTACGGTAGCGCAACCCATCCAACCTTTTTTTTTTTAATTTTTTTTATTTTCCAAAGTGACTCCACTCGAAACGGAAGGACAGAGGGACCGCCAGCGATGGCATTACTGCCTCTGCCCACCCTTCGAATAAAAATACAACAGTATTTACACGAAAGTAAAAAAAGCAAAATATGCTATACAATAGCATTTACAATTGCAACAATTACAACACAAGTAATAAAAAAAACAAAAACAGACAAACAAACAAAAAAAAAACAAGAAAAAACTCTACCGCCCTTGTTCCCACACAGGCAACTCCTTAGCCCGCATGACTGTGGCCGCGAATCGGCTTAAGGCCGCCCACACGCCCCGCCCCACCTCGCCGGCGAGGCCACCCGCCACGGCTTCGACCGTGACTTCCCGTTCCAGGGCCGACGCCAGGGCCTGTCGCTCCTTCTCCCAACGCGGACACGCCACGAGAGTGTGCTCCGCGTCGTCGCGCACGCCCTCTCCACAGGATATGCACCTGTCGTCTGGGCTTTCCCAATCCTATGGAAATACGCTCGGAAGGACCCGTGTCCGGTAAGAAGCTGGGTGAGAAAGTACGAACCCGCCTCATCCAGCCCTCGCCCCATCCACCGAATTAAATCAGGCATGAGACGACGAGTCCACGCGCCGTTTCCGCCACGTGACCACCTCTCCTGCCAGCAGGCAAGTAGTTGCTCCCGAGCAGCTCTCCTTGCCTCCCCGCGGTTCCCACCAGAAGTTCTTGCGTCCCTCACCGACGCGCGCTCCATAACAAGGAGGTCCGCGGGAGGAATCTGCGATATGACCTCCACGGCGTCACTGCTAACAGTGCGGTAAGCCCGGGCGACCCTGATGGCCACCGGGCGCAGTGCCCGTCGCAAACGCTCCCTGTTACGAGCGTAACCCCTCACCGCCGTTGCCCACACCGGTGCCGCGTATAGGAGTCTACTAGTGGCCACACTGGCCATAAGCCTCCTCCTACCCTCACCAGGCCCGGAGGCCCTCGGCATGAGACGCGCCACCTGTTGTGACGCGCGTGCCGCGTTGCCGGCGGCATGGCACACGTGTAATCCCCACTGACCCGCCTGGAGGATCACACCGAGGTACCGAATCGACCGTTCGACCGGTATCTTCTCTCCCAAAATTTCGATCTCCAGAATGCCTCTGCCTGACCTTCTAGTGGAGAGCAGGGCAGCCTGTGTTTTAGAGGCGGCGAGCTGAAGGCCCGCCGTCTCCATCCACTCCCGAACGAGTTCCCCCGCGCGCGTGACCCTGAGACGCAGCATATCCCAGCACCTGTCTGTGAAGACGAGTGCCAGGTCGTCTGCATATGCCACAATACCCACCCCTGTGGGCAATAACCGTCTCAGCGTCCGCAGAAGGCCGTCATAGGCGACATTCCACAAGAATGGTCCTAGAACCGATCCCTGCGGAACCCCGGCAGACAACCCCCGCTCACGCCAGTCCTCCCCCTCGCGGTAACTGATGGTTCTGTCGCGCAGGTAATCGGCAGTAAGCCTCAGCAACGTCTCCGGTAGTTTCCAACGGGCTAGGGCCTCAATAACGAACCACCATTGTACCGAAACCCATCCAACCTGTATCCGCTTCAGTTAAGTATCTGGAGAATAGTACCTAGATCAGGGGTGGGAAAATATTTTGGTTATCGGGCTACATTACGGATGAAAATTTGACCATGGGCCTCATCAAAACATTATATTTTGTTAGTTGTTTGTATATCACGACCGTTGCATCTATCCCCGCCTAGACACAACAATATTGTTGGATTTTCTCATAGAAATGGACAATATATACTGCTTTTAAAACATAATATTTACAGAGAACAACCGTAAATGTGCAGTATCTATAAAATAGTGGCAGCCATATAATAATGTAAAAAATCAAGCACGGTAAACATAAGCATGCTATGAGCATGCTTTCGGGATTTTTGTAGCTTGGTTTATGTTGGAATACGAATTAAGAATATTTTGGCAGGGCACGATCACAAAACAAACTTAATTTTTCAAACTTATTACAGCTTGAATATATATATATATATATATATTCAACCTTTCTAACGCTCTATAATATTATAGAGCTTCGGAAAGGTTGAATATATATTCAAGCTGTGTTCCGCTGTAATAAGTTGGTATGATGTATCTATAATTAGTTTATTTTCACCCTATATTCAACTTAATTTTTGTTTTGTTTATATTATACAAATTTTTTTAAATGAAAGTAATTGATAAACTGCTTCGCAAGCCGCATAAAATGTCGAAGTAAAACTCTTTCTAACTACATAAAACGGATATTACATTCTACATATAAATGGTCTACTTGCAAAAGGACGTCTGATATTTGGAGAAATTGAGGGTTATGGTATATCTGCGTTCCCTCGCACGTAATCTCGTTGCCTCGCACGTCATGAAATGAACACGTGTTCTAAAGTGATTTTAGCTATAAGCTATAATGTTATAGTAGTGCGGATCAGATCGGCTCACGCTAAATTTTTATTGTTACAGGTTACCTCAAGTTTAAATACTATATTTCCTTTTAATAGCACATGTAAAAATATAGGAAGAAAAAGAAAATTTGTTTACATTAGTAATGTGCTTATATTTATCTTAATAGAAGTCGCAAATCTAATTTTCTGCCGTTTCTTTTCCACTGCATTCCTTGTGGATCCACGTTGAACAAGCGCAGCAACGAAACCAGACTTCCTTGTATTGTCATTTTCTTTGTCTGTGCCCATTTCATCTTCATCGCCATCATTACATAATTATGCTAGTGGAATGTCATCACTGCTAGAAATTAACACTCTTCTCTTCACAGATTTTCAATTTGCTAAAGCTTTTCCTTTTACATGGTTTCCTTTACCTTTTTTTCTTTCTCTATTAATCTCCTCTTTCTCTCCTTATCTTCTACCTGTGTTTTTAGGGGTGTGGCGGAGTGTTGTTTCTTTGAGCGTCTTCTGATTTTTTTGAGGCACTGGACTTAATACAAAAATATTACTATGCGAGATTCGAGCAGTAGGTTCGGTTTCATTTCTCAGATGTGTAGAGAGTGATTCTGTTGCTTTGTCATTGTTGATTGAATTTTCGTTTCGACTGGTTAAGTCTTCAACAATTGGATCTGATATAAAGTCGTCATTACTAAACACTTCGGCGTTTATGGGATGAATGCCAGTCACTTCGAAACCTTTTCCTGATTTATAGTCAATCGAAGCTACTCTCAAATAGGCTTTGTTGAAATTGGAAGCCAAAACATCATGAGTATTTTTTTCATGTGGATAGTTTTTCATATATGTCACACTCTCTAGTCTTCAATGTACCGTAGAAAGTAACAACTAGCGGCTGCATGCTATAGGATATTTGTGAAAGCTAAGATAGCATATAAATCCCATTTTCCGGCAATATTGATAAGCATTCGGTGACAACGTGCTAGCATGATTTTCAAGAATTAGTAGAGTGGAGTTTTCAGTTGTTGCACTAATAAGTTGAGCAAAGGCAAAGTGACAAAGCCATTTCTCAAAAAGTTCTTCGGTGATCCATTCTGATTTTGAGCAGTCACATTCTACTCCAATGGGCCCTCCAATATTAATGCCCGCTCCAGACTCTCGCGGAGTTACTTCGGCGAGGATCCTCGCCGAAGTTATTCGAGGCGAGGAACTACACGGAGTAGGCATCCACACTCTCACCTTACTTCGCGAGGACCTCAGTGCCATGACCGACACCGAACAGGTAGTAGCTGCTGCTGCAGCTATTTCTGCTTATAATCATTATTATTATGTTATCCCAATAACTGATCCCAAATAACTGGTTCTCTTTGAAAAGCCTCAAGGAATTGTAACTGGAGTTCTTGGGATCAATCGCTCACGGTTTTTGATATTATTTAAATTAATATTAGATAAAATTTAATAATATTGAATAAAAATATTTTTAGTTTGTAATCGTTTAAGAAACGGTTGTGAACTGACCCACCTGCATACAGTTGACTACATTAAAGGACGAGTAAACACGAGAGTGTAGACGTGATACTCTCCCTTTCTTATACTCGCGCCTCGTGTCCCTTTGACTCGGGTACGAAAAACCGCTTCATGAAGCGAAGTTAGCCAAAGCGAGGCGAGGAAGCACAAGGCGAGCCGAGTAACCTGACCACACTCTCGTTCCTCGCTCAACTCCGTGCCACTTCGCGAGAGTCTGGAGCGGGCATAAGACTTGGATTGATTCTTTGGCGTGGATATATAAACCTGAGTGGGATGAATGATCTTCCTGATGCATTCATGCCACAGACAACTGTGACATTTTTCCCACGTTCTCTCGCTTGTAGTTAGCTGGTCCTAAAGCAAGTTGCCAAGCTTAACTCCTTTAAGCGCATAATTTTTCCAGGTCTTTGAACAGTCGTAATGCCTGTTTAATCAACATAACATATTTGTTTTGCTGGATAAGCATTCTTCTCTGTCATTTCTTCTAAATTGCAATTTCAGTTTTATTAAAACCCAACACTTCATTCATGCTTGTTGGCTCCGGACGTCGTAAAGCTATCCTAGGATTTCTTTTTAAGAATGCATACACTCAGAATTTGGCTGCCATGCCTTTCTCTGTTGAAAAAAATGTGTTTAATATTCTTTGCAACCGCGAACACATAAGCAAATTTACGTAGCTGTTGCTGTGAGATTCCAAAAAAGGTTTTAGCCAACAGAACAATATGGTCAGTTAACTCGTTTTCATCTTTTGCAAATGTTGCCTTTCGGCCAAGTCGAAATTCATAATACTCTCCTTTTTTAATCTATCTCTTATTGAAGATTCTGGAAGCATAAATGATCTTGCTACCTTTATTTTCCTTCCATTACAGCTTCTAAAGCAGCTTGCATTTGAAGTGGAAGTGGGGTTTGGATGCATTTTCAGCCATCTGTGAAAGGAAAAATAAGTACAATATGCAATAGATAATACCGCGCCCCGTTTGACAATACCGCGCCCTGAGCGCGGCATTGTCAGCCTAAACCATTTTGGTTTGCTGCCACCACAGAATTTTACAAAAAAACATTTTGGTCAAAAAACTCATATCTACTTTAAGTAACACCAAATTACGCTACAAAATACATTACTACAATATCATTTAACCTACAAAAAGAAGTACATACTTGGATTCGTCAGACACAGAAAAAGCACACGTACCGCTGCGCGTTGGTATCACTGATCCTGGGCCACTGCCACGCGGGGAACGGTTTCTCAGTCTCAACAGCCTACATTTGATGCGTACACAGATATCTTCCTATAGGCTATATATTTTTAGTTACTTTGAAGCGCGATATTATCAACCGCGCAGTTTTATCCAACCCTCCCCTAGAGCATCGATATAATCAATGAATATGTTCGTCGACTCAAGTGTGCATGGCTCCAGACAATGCAGCCATGCACAGTAAGGTTTTTGATAATACCGCGGATGTCAGGGGATGGGCAGTACTTTTAGTTTTTGACAGATATCAAACAATGATGAATATTATGAAGATTTATTCATGTGTGAAGATCTAAAAGGTTTTGTCAACAATTTCATTCGGCCACTTAATATATCGCTCATAAATATGGAAAACCTTGCAAGTGCGAGTTCTTGTGAAATTATTCAGTCATTGATAGATTGCAAGATAGTCATCATTGTTTTTAAGAGGTTGAAAGGAATCTTCCTTACGAGCTTCAAATCTCCACGACTCCTCTTTATGCCTTTAGTGGCAGAAACCTTTTATTCAATTTTGTCTTATCAAGTGATGCTTAATTCCTTGGATACGGATCAATAAAACAATTGTTTGTTCACTAAAGTAATAATTTTTTTATTTCACTAGTGAAATAAAAGTATCCATGACAATGCATCAAAATAACTTACTTACGGGCTCCGTACACATAATCCTAAATATAGACTTCGCTGATGTTCTTTTTTGATCGCCAATCGCACAACTTATTATACATTGTTTTGTATAAATCTTTTGATTTCTTCGGGAGTAATCTTTTCGTAATGGCATCACCATCTAACAGTAATTCTTCGGATGTATACGTTTATTGTTAATAAAACACACATTTATTAAAAATAATACTCAAATAGAAAATTTTGACGTACAAATCAACATTTTTATCGTTGACAAACAATCATGGCCGGACGACAAAATTCTTGTTCTCGTAAAAAAAAACCATGGAAAATGGAACTTTTCTTTGAATATATCTTCAAAATCAATCAAAACTTTCAAATCAAAATTGAATGAATGTTTGTATTACACTCGCGGATAAAATTAAGATTTAACTCGCGAATTTAAATCCTCTCGCGATGACGCGCTCGTGTATTTAAACGCTTGTTAAACTCTAATTTAATCCGCTTGTATAATAATTGTATATTACGTAATGAGAGTTGTAAGAAGCATATTACGTACGAGCGGAACAGTTACGCTCGACCCGCGTAGCGGGGAGCGCGTAATTCCGCGAGCACGTAATTGCCTTACAACTCGAGTTATGTACTATACTTTATCTACGACTACACTAATTTGTTTCTGTTTAATAACTTGATAGATATGAAGAGAAATACATTCATAATGGTTACATAACTTTTTATTTAGTATTTATTTGTAGTTTTCGTTAGATTTAAACGTGAAAAAACGAAATGAATGACAGCTTCTATGTGAATGATGTGACGTTTAATGATTGTTTGGAAATCACGGAGTACTATATTTAAAAATAGTATCAACGTGCAGCTCTCAACCAATGAACGAATCGTAAACCAAAGAAGCAAGGGTGATTTTGAATTATTACATAACATTAATCGCGGATTGTTACATATGTTTGTGGTATGATGTATTTACATAGTCCACGAACTCTACAATAATGGGCATTTACATTTGTGGTCGTAGATAAATAACTATTTAAGTCTACAACTGGTATTTAATGGGTATTCTAAAAGTCTTTGTTATTTTGAAAAATAAAGTAGATATGACATTGTAAATTACTTCAATGTTTTAAATAAAAATAACCTACGTCCTGCGGTAATACTTGCTACATACAAATTTATTGCGTGGCAGTCAAATGTGTGATTAATTTTTTGACATGTTTTTTGTATATCCTGTAAAATTTTGTATATCCTACATCGATATCTGGTAACAAGGCCATACAAGGTATCATTTCTGGTGTCTCTCAATTAAGCAAGACGCACACCTATCAAACTTGGGGTTTGAGATAATCTGATATTTCATACAAAATGACTTAAAACAGTTGATTAGATCTACAGCCAGGGGAACTTGGCAGCGAGGCTGTTCCGGTCTCTGCTCCCGATTATCTTACGTCTGCCTATTCCTTCCTCCGCGACAAGGTGCAAGGGAGTCAGATCCAGCAGCAGCTCCATTGCGGCTGTCGGGTATGACCCCATCGCCCCCGCGATGCAGACACCCGACAGTCTTTGAATCTTCTCAAGTTGCTTCCTCATGGAGATCAGCTTGGTTCTATTTCCTCATGCAACTGCCCCGTAAGTGATCGCAAGTAACATATAATACATCAAACGAGAAAATATTTTGTATGGAACAATGAACTAATAATCTTTTTCTGTTTGGTAAAACGTAAGCCTAAAGTTAGCCATTGAAAGACGCCCGAAATAGCATACTTTCAGATTTTTGTCCGAAGCTATTTCCCAGATAATCTAAATTGAATGAATATTTTTCTGAATTATTCAAAATTAAATGCAGATTAAAACTATGAATTATACTTGCAGTTGCATTGAGAGTAAAGTTACCAAATTTTCTATAAAATGATTCGATTAATTTTTAAGAGACTCGTAACTTTCTGATCTTTCTGATTGATTTCCACTTTCTCCGGCCCGCGGGCCTGTTTCACCCTTCCACTTGATTTTATCCGGTCCTTGTAACAATTTTCAGATCTAATTAAGCCTGGCCAAGTCTGTAGACTTACGGTTTAATTCATAAAACATTTTCAACGCGTTTAAAATACATTTTACCAATGGTAAAATGTATTTTAAACGTAAAACGTAATTAAATGTTTTTATGAATTAGACCGGAAGTCTTTAAGGTTTCATGGGTTAAGCGGTTTGAGTTTTCAAATATGCAACGACACTTGCTTATTATTAATTTTACTACACATAACGTAAGATAGATGATCGCCTCCAATAGTACGATTGTGTATGGAATCATTAAACCATTTTAATATAAATGGTTTAATGATTCCATACACAATCACAATACACAAATTAGGCTAAACAGTACTAGAGATTAAAAACGACTAATCAAGAGTATGGCCGATGAAGATCGCGGGCTCAGCATCAACACACGAAAAACTAATGGGATGACACAAAGAAGTAGCGCGGGCCAGAATTACAGTTGCCAGACAACATCGAGGATGTCAACAAATTTATATATCTTGATGTGGAAATCAACAAAGATCTTACGTTATGTGTAGTAAAATTAATAATAAGCAAGTGTCGTTGAATATTTGAAAACTCAAACCGCTTATTTTCAATTTGATTTAAAATTGCAATTTTAAACTAGTATTCAAATATCAGCCATCAACTGTCAGATCTACAAATGGGTATATTTTTTTAAATACTTCTGTAAAAAAAGCCGATGAAGCCAAAAGGCAGAAACGCGGCTATGGATGTTCATTATTATTATTTATCAGGTTATATAATTTTCTAGTAACCCACATGGCCTGTCATAGCACGTAAGTGCAGGAGCCAAATCGTATTAGTAATTATATTTATTTATGTTATTAGTCAATTAGTGAATTAGAGAACAGTATTTTTTCTTAATTCTTTTTGTGTAATTCAGTTCTACCTCTTTTAATTGGATTTTTGGAAAATTACAACCAATTTCTTCATTAAGAAAGAAGAAATTAAATACCAATTTTCACCTCTCTAACATCTCCGGTTTTTGAGATATAAGTATCCCGCATTTGCATATAAAAAGATTAAATCCTAAAGTTACAGTCCCCTTAATGGTATTTTCAAAAAACGGTGAATCAGTTGTTTCTTTATTTTCAAAACAAATCTTATTACCAAATTTCATATCTGTAACATTTTCCGCTTGTGAGATATAGACATCCCAGTAAAAGACTTTAGCTCCCCTTTTCACCCCTTTAGAAACGAAAATTTCAAAAATCCTTCCTTGGTGTATGTTTGCGTCCTAAAAGCAACATTCCCTCTAAATTTTACGTTCGTGGGTTAAACGGTTTACAGATAAATAGTCTTTTCATTGGCAGTACTTTTACTTTGTGTTAGATATCTTTATAATGATGAACATTGTGAAGATTTATTCATGTGTGACAATTTCAGTGATTTCTAAAATACGAGATGACTTTATTTTAACTACAATACTAAAGAAGGGGAACTAATTGAAGTTTTTGGTGATAGAACCAAAACTATTAACAAATCGCCTGGTGGAATATTAAAGAAAACGTAATTTGCTAGAATTTTTTTTCATAATTTGCTGAATGCAATTGAATTTATTAAATCCGTGTTACGAAGATGTAAGAAAACTTTAAAATTATTCCTCATTGTATTTTAATAGGCCGCGAGTTTTTTCTGCCTGCGTTAATTAAAAACCTTATAAATCAGGAGATTGCTTTAATTAATTAGTTCTTCTACTTAATTACGTGTTTTTTGCTATTCTTCAGAGTTCAGTACCTGACTACCAGAGCGACTGGAAACATAAACTATCTATTATATATTAGAAAAACTCTAAACTGTATTTTTTCCCGGAAAAAAATATCATTAATCCTTTTTGTCCAAAACAATTTTAATCTTTCCATTCACACCGAATGGTTAGACGTTTTTCCAAGAATTGTTGGTAGGTATTAGTATTCGTATATTTCAAGGATTATGCACCTGCAAATAACAATATATAATAGGTATAGTATTAAAAGATACATGATAAAAATATATTACGAAGAAGTGAACAAAAATGTTTTATAAGGGATAAGATTAACGAAATAGACACCGTAAGCTGGGGTGGGCCGTGAGTCTGTGCGCTAATACTACTTGGGGGCCTGCCTAATTTCCATTTCGTCAAAAAACTGTTTTAGATAATGATATAGTAGATACACGATATAGCAAAAAAAGGAGAACAATATAATTATTTATTTAATATGACTTAGACACACTTATAGTAACTTTAAGACATTATTGCAAATAAAATCAACAGGTTACATGTAGTTATGTTATATGAATTATAAAGCAACCTTTCTGCTTTCTTTTGCTGCAAATTCCTTTATTTGCTCATTACATTGTAAGTCCTTTGTTAAATCACTTCATCTTCTTCGTGGCGCTTCAGTCCCATTTCGACCAGGGCCTCCCGTATTTTCTGCCTCCAGTCGTCTCGTTGTCTTGCTGTTGTTTTCCAATTACGAACTTTCAATATTTTTTTGGCGTTCTCTTCAATGTTGTTTATCTATCTCTGTCTTGGTCGTCCTCTTCCTTTTGCAAACTCCATCCGCCCATTATATACTTTCTTTGGTATTCGGACCTGAGCCATTCTCGTGTACCGCCCATTTTAATCTTTGTGATTTTATAAATTCAACAATATCTGGATGGTTATAGTTTTGTTTTAATTCGAAATTATATCGGATTTTCCATTCCCCATTCTCTACTAACGGTCCATATATTTTCCTTAGTATTCGTCATTAGGGTCATCTTTCTAATATTTCCTCTGAATACTTGGTGATTGTCCATGTCTCACTTCATAAGTCACCACTGGTCTTATAATGGCTTTGTAAATTGTGATTTTTGTTTTTCTTGAGACTGATTTGGACTTAAATATATGTGAAAGTGAGAAGTAGGCTCTGTTTCCAGCTAGTATTCGTTGTTGTATTTCCTGTTTAATATCATTTTCACTGTCGATTTGGACTCCTAGATATTTGAATTGTTGCACTACTTCGAAGTTGTTTTCTCCTATTGTGTAATTATGACCTAGTCTTCTTCTTGGTTTCATCGGCAGTAGTTTGGTCTTTGTTTCACTGACCTTCAGTCCGATTTTACTGGCCTGTGTTTCCAGTTTGCTGAATACTTCATTGATTTACCGTTCTGTTCTGTTATTTTCTGGCCATTATTTGATGTGACTTGTGTATTATTGGGCTGTTGAGGTTATCACTTGTGTTTCTTATTGCCTTCTCTAATGCAATATTGAATAGCATCGGTGCAACTCCGTGGTGGTTGAGAGACTGTCTGTCATTTGGTCTTGTATTCTCACTACAGCCTTTGAGTCTATCATTGTTGTTCTGGTTAATCTTACTAACTTGCTTGGTATGTCATATGGTTTGTTAAATCACAATTTACGGAAAAAACTTATAAATGATTTAGTCGATAGTTTGACAATCCTGTCGAATATTTCTTTTCTATATATGACATCGTGGAGAAAAAACGCACGACATTTAAAACGATTTTTTTTTATTTCACAATATATTGTCTTCAATGTGACTTCAATGTGGGACTGTGGGGCCTTTAAATCCACGGGGCCCTGGTCTGCAGCCCAAAAAGCCCTTATATAGATCCGCCCCTAATCGCATATATGAAGTAACTAACATAAGCTAGTTTATATTAGGCTAAAAAGTACTAGAGATTAAAAACGACTAAGCAAGAGTAGGGCCGACGAAGATTGCTGCCTCAGCATCAACACTAGAAAAACAAATGGGATGACACAAAGAAGTAGCGCGGGCCAGAATTACAGTTGCCAGACAACATCGAGGATGTCAACAAATTTATATATCTTGATGTGGAAATCAACAAAGATAGTACCGAAGACAGATAAGTAAGACGCTGAGTCCTAGCAGCAAATAAGGCGTACTATGCAATGGCGGAGATATTAAGATCTAATAGTGTGCTCCGCAAGAACAAGCTTAGAATATACAAGATAATAATTGGCCCAGCGCATGCTACTCTAGCGAAACATGGACTAAGACCGAAAAAGCAAGAACGCTATGGTTATAATTGATCCCAAGGTGCTGCGTAGGATTCTAGGGGCGGTAACGGTCGGAAACATCAAAAGGCCTTGGTGAAATAACGAGCTATACCAGATATAACAAGAACCACCGATTTCTACATTCATCAGACAGCAAAGGCTAAGATTGGCAGGACATGTATTCAGGATGGACGACGACCGTCTGCCACTAAGAGCACTGATCGCAAAAATGCAAGGCTGGCGGCGGGGTAAAATATTGGGAGGAATAGACCCGGAAAGACCCAACTACTCGGAATAACAGCGTGGAGAAGAACAGCAAAGGACAGGGAAGAATAGAGGACCAAAACACAGGAGGCCAGGGTCAGATTTGGGCTGTAGCGTCATATGGAGAAGAAGAATCAAGAATAGACAACAAGGCAAGACGATATACGAATATACTAGACAAATTAAATACAGATATCACCAAAACAAAACTATATAAGTTTAGTCAAGATTATACAAGTGACAATAAGACCATACAAAACTAGACAACACCAGAAAATGAAGAAAATGAAGACAATACCAGACAAGACATGGCAAGACATGCCAAGACATGGGAAGACATGCCAAGACATGCCAAGACATGACAAGACATGAAAAGACATGACAAGATATGACAAGACATGACAAGACATGACAAGACATGACAAGACATGACAAGACATGACAAGACATGACAAGACATGACAAGACATGACAAGACATGACAAGCCATGACAAGACATGACAAGACATGACAAGACATGACAAGACATGCCAAGACATGACAAGACATGACAAGACATGACAAGACATGACAAGACATGACAAGACATGACAAGACATGACAACACATGACAAGATATGACAAGACATGACAAGACATGACAAGACATGCCAAGACATGACAAGACATGACAAGACATGACATGACATGCCAAGACATGACAAGACATGACAAGACATGTCAATACATGCCAATACATGCCAATACATGACAAGACATGCCAAGACATGCCAAGACATGACAAGGCATGGCAAGACATGACAAGACATGACAAGACATGACAAGACATGCCAAGACATGACAAGACATGACAAGACATGACAAGACATGACAAGACATGACAAGACATGACAAGACATGACAAGACATGACAAGACATGACAAGACATGAAAAGACATGACAAGACATGACAAGACATGAAAAGACATGACAAGACAAGACATAACCAGACATGAAAAGACATGTCAAGACGTGACAGGACATGAGAGGACCTGACAAGATCGGACTAGATCGGGCAAGACTTGATAAAATCAGCCACGAGTAGACACAACTAGAGAAGACCAGACAAGACCAAACAGGATCTGGACTATGTCAGAGAACTTCAGGAGAGATCAAACAGGAGTTATAGAAAAGAAGAAGAAAAGATAATACCATACACGAGGAGTCAAGACAGGGCAAGATTAGACAGCACCAGACAAGCAATGAAAATATATGTCGACACCATAAGACCAGACGAATTCAGACAATACTAAACAAGGATTAATATTATGCTATGAAACCTGAATACATTGAAAAATACCAGACTAATCTAAAATGACGATGCTAAAATAATCTAGACTGGACACAATTGTAGTCCACTTGAGAGGACAATTCATAATACATCCTAATTTCTAAATTTCGGTCATCATTCATTTCCGAGTCCGAGACACCAGTGTTTACATTCAGGTCCTTCCTTTCCAATTGTTGCCAGCGCCTATCGCCCTGTCATTTGCCACAATTAGGTCATCGTGCATTCCTCTCCCGTGTTGGGACATCAAAGAATCATTGCTCTGAAGCCCCTTGCATTTACACAGCGCGTCATCTACAGGCATTCCCTATCTCATCCTTAGTCTGTTCAGTGATTTTCATGCCGCGTATGATAAAAGTTTTTCCACTGGCAGGTCCTCTCCGGTTTGGTACGCAGGTTTGGGTGTTTTTCTTTCCTTAGTTCTATGCGGCGTTGTTTTGAAAAGCTCTTCCTTGATTTGAGTCGTCGTATTTCTGGTTGTTGGTCGTGTATAGGGTGCCGCCTATCTCCGATCTGCTTCTGCGGCTCTGTTTTGGATGCTACTTTCCGTCGGACATGTGCTGGGGCAATTCCAGATAGATGGTACAACTCAGGTAGCGTGTTATAATCCTGCACGTCTCGTTTAAGGCCACGTCGACATGTCTTTCATGAAACGAGTTGTACCACACTGGTGCCGCGTACTCGGCAGCGGAGAAACAGAGAGCAAACACCGACATACCCATGTTGTGCCAGTGATCCTCCGGATGATATTATTCCAGCACAAACTTTGGCCTTTGTATTCTGGCAGTGTTTTGGAAAGATAGTGTGCAGTCCAGTGTTACGCCCAGGTACCTTGGAGTGTCGCATGTTTTGAGTTATTGTTCTCTCCATGTGATTTGCAGCTTCTTGCGTGCGTCCTTATTTCTCAGTTGAAATGCACATACCAGGCATTTGCTGGGGTTCGGCTTCAACTGGTTTATGTCGTAGTACTGTGCCATGTTTTCTAAGGCTGTAGTTAGTTTATTCTCGACTTTTTCGAAGCTTTTCCCCTGTGCGGCTATGGCTGTGTCATCCGCATAGATAAGGTAACGTGTCTGTTGGTCGGTTGGTTGGTGATTTGTGTTAAAATACGTTAAAAAGCATAGGAGCCATTACACATCCCTGTGGTAGGACGTTCCTCTAGTTTCTCCATCGACTCCTTTTTCCCAGCATTGTAACATAGGAGCGTCTGTTGTGCAACAGAGGTTTCACCAGTCCAGCTAGGCGATAGTCCTTGGTAAGTTGATACAATTTCTCCACAGCTTTTTGCTGGTTGTTTTTGTCGGCTGTTTCATATGCCTCTGTCAGGTCTATGAAGGCTACACCGGTAATTTACTTGCGCTCGAAGCTGTCTTCAATATGTTAAGTGCAAGTACTTGTGCAGTACTTCAATGTGTTAAGTTTAGAACTTGGGCGGAGCAAGCCTTCCCAGTCTAAACCCTGCTTGTTCTGGTATTGTGCTTTTGTCTACTTTACCAGATATGCGATTCAGTATCAATCTTTCGAAAACCTTGAAGAAATGCAAATGCAATTTCAAAAGCGCAACTACTCGAGCCTTCCTTCACATTTTTGGAATTTGCAACTTTCTTGCACAACAGTTTATTAAGTTGGTGATCCATGCAATGATTGCAGTTCCAATTTTTTTTATTTATTCTATTCTTAGATCATCTATTCCTCCAGCCTTGTTATGTTTTAAGCTGTTAATGGCAGTTTTTAATTCACTGCTTGTAAATGGCTCACCTAGACAGTCGGTTTCGTTGTCTGGATCCTTTTGTATTTGCGTTTTGGGGGCCCTTATTTGGGTCTTTCCGTTCATTAGCAGTTGTGCAATCTGGCCTGAAGTGACCAGTGTCAGATTCGGATTAGCACTTGTGGGGTCGTTGCTAAGATTTTTTGATAAGTTACCAGGCACGTCGGCTGTTCTGCTTCATATCCAGATCTTTCATCATCGTTCGCCACTTATCGGAGTTTGCTCTAGAGATTGCTTGCTTCAGATCTTCGCCCGTATTTATGGTATCCTCAGAGAAGGGTTCGTACTCATATAGGGTTCGGTACCTCTTCAACTGGTCTGCGGATTCTGGAGTAAGACCTGGTATGTATTCGGTTCTGCATCCCCTTGGGATGTGTTTTCTTGATAGTCTCTTGACGATGTCGATGAAAGCATCATAGTTTTAGGGCTTTGCTTCCAGGGAGGTGATCTCGTGGACGAAGCCAGCTGCAAGCTCATTCCATCTTGCCTTCTTGAAATTAAATTGCCTTTTGAAGGGAACACTTTCAGACCTCACTGCTGCATAGATTGCGTATGTAATTGGGCGGTACTGTGTTTTTGTATCGGACGCATCGCATCAAACGGATGGCAGTATTCTTTCTATAGAAAGTAATACAAGTGCGTCCACTGTTCCGCATCGTGCGGATCGCACGCATCTGCCTTTCGGCAATGCCGATGCCGTTGCTCCGAGGGGAAACTTTTACGATGCGTGTCGATAACGTCATACAGAATATGGTTTTTGCTAGTAGTTGCGTCGGCAAATCCGATGGCTGCCGATACTGTGGACGCACTGTAAAAAAATTATCCATTTGATGCGATGCGTCCGATACGTACGATGCGGAAATGTGGACGCCTACCTTAAATGTTGGCTTTGATAAAAACCGATCCATTATCGATGGTTCGCTTGGTGTTTCGGTGGAAGGATTACCCCGCTCTTGCCGTTTCCGCTCGGGGACGCTCGATTGCTGTAATTAACACTCTCTACTCGCAATCTACGCGGAGGCTCCTTCCATGCATACATTTCGGTAAGCACCCATAATGGTAGACTGGTTGCCACTTGTCCGCACTTGTATTACTCCTGGTTCAATCAGAACTTAACGAGGAAAACAAGATCAAACAGGATCAGTCCAGAAGTCTGGAGTAGATTAGACTAGATCAGACAATAACAGATTCAATATCAAACAAGACCATATAAAACTAATAAGACTAATAAGTCAAAATCGAACACTATTCTAGATGAACAGATCAGAATAGAAAAGACCAGGGAAGTTCAGATCAAACAGGAGTTAGAGACAAAGTTAGTATCCCGCAGGATTCAGTTATGGGCCCAACTCTGTGGAACATACTATATGACGGTGTCCTAAGACTCAGACTCCCAGATGGTGCCACACTTATTGGCTTCGCCGACGACCTGGCGCTCATAGTCTCACCTAGAATGGAAACTACTATAATGCAAAGGCAAACCGCCCAATACAACTAGAAACAGAGTGTATGACAACCAATAACTTAACACTTCACTGGAAAAGTCCGAAGTTGTGTTACTTACTGGGCTTAGGAGTTTAAAGCCAATAAATTTCCAAATACAAGAGACCCGCATAGTCCCAAAGGATGAAATCATATACCTTGGAGTAGTAGTGAATACAAGACTCTCCTTCGTCCCACACCTCACGAAGGCAGCAGCCAAGGGTATGGCTGGACAAAATTATGCTCAATGGCGCAGGATATCAATGGCGAATCAAAATGGCAATCAAAATGGCGCAGCGCTAAACAAAATTATGCCCAATGCAGATGGCCCAAGAAGCCACAAACGCAAACTCCTTAGTATGGTGATACAATCCACTAGGCTTTACTATTGTATTGTATTGTACTTGGATATTGTACGCGGAGCATAGGGCCTCTACAAAGACCTTCCATCTGACTCTATTCTGAGCGTTCAGATCATTCAGAGAAGTTCAGATCAAACAGGAGTTAGAGACAAAGGTAAAACAAAACCAGGCAAGGTTAAATAGACTAGACAAGATACTAGAATAAACTAGGCAAGACAAGATCAGGCGGAACTAAAATTAGACCAAAGAAAATTTTGGAAGACTAGAGAAGACAAGATTGGTTCAAGACCACGACCGGCCAAAAGCAGACGTAGGCAGACGAGGCCGGAAAAGAGCAGGGAAGACCGTACAATATCAGACAAGGTTAGATTAGGACAAGGGAAAACACAAAGTGGACACAATTAGACTATATTTCAGAGGACAATTCATAACATCATAATATATCCTAATTTTTAAATTTCGGTAAGCAGCCATAATGGTACAATTGCCGACCCCTGGTTCAGTTAAAACTTAACGAGGAAGTAACCTGATGTGTGGTACCCTGTAAAGTAAGCAATCAATCTAGATTTCAGAGCAGATGGAAGAGACAGTGGCACAAAGTTCAAACTGAGATAATATATTTTAGCACGTCCGGCTTTTCGCTTTTGTTTCGAGACTTAATTTAAGTTTTTTGTCTTTCGTATTGGACTTTTGTTTTGTTAATGGAGAGCTGGCTGTATCATTTTATGCCGGTAGTATGAACTAAATTAAATAATTCTAAACTCGTATGGTTCTGTGAAACGAAAAACTTCTCGTGCACGTATTCGACTGTTTTGTATTCAATATCGACGTCGCTTACAAACTCACCATATAAATAGTGCGGGAGGATACTAGACTACTGTATGAATTACAAATTTATACAAAAAAATGTATATTGACTTTAAAAAAGGAATGCGTACGCCATGAGTCAGGAAATCTAACTGTAAACATTCAAATGGAAATAGATTGTCTAACGAGAAATAACTTTGTATAATCTGAATTTGAATTGAATTTGAACATCTCTAACAGAAAAGTGACACAAATGCGAAATGGCGGATGAAAAATCACCATTTTTAAAACTGAAAATTAGGTATCTAGGATGTTGTTTTTAGTATTAACAAGTCGATTTTTGGTTTAATTCAATTAATGTCCACCAGAAAGCGGAAGTGTCTTTTTCATCTGAGCAGATTTTCAACAGAAAGATGGCAGATAAACATTTGTTCTCAGAAATCAGTAATTCGCACTTGTGTCACTTTTCTGTTGGATGTGCGATATTATTTAGAAATTTTTTTTAGATAATGTTAATATTATTATTAATAAAAGCCTGAAATAATGCTGTATAATTAGAGATATTAATTTTAGTGAATAATTCAGCAATATTTGTGTTTTAAATGAGTTCTATCAGACCCAACATAAATTTGAATTAGAGACACATTTGAACACAAACTTGCACAGGCATCTTGAGGCTAAGGGTCAATTAAATTCAATGTGGCTTATTTGAGCTGCAAAAAACAATTAAGTTATCAATCTTATATATTTTACATAATGTAATTTTACATTGTAACAATGAATCGGCCGCCAGAAAATAGGGATCGTGGTTTGCGCAACTCTAGTCTACACAGATAAAACTTTTATATAGATAGAGTGCAACATAAAATACATGGGTTTAAAATTTACTAGGTCGGAAGAACTTCGCATTTGAGACAAGAAAGGACAAGAAAGAACTTCGCATTTGATTTTAGTTTTGTGGAGCGTTACAAAATGTTTAGGGCACCTAGGGAGGGATTTATAAAATGTAATAATATATAAGCAACAACCATACCTGCCAATTTTTACTATTGTGACCAGTGTTCCCTCTAATTTTTGTGACCTGTGTGCGCACTTTTTCAAGTGTGTGCAGTTTTTTCCAAAATAAAAATAAATTGTGCGGCAATTAAAAAAGCGCATATAATAAAAAAATACAATACTAATAAATAATAATTATTATTCAGCTAAATTTTGTAACTACTTATACGAATTGACTCGATCTAATACTCTCGATACTACTCGATCTCTATGCTGTAAATACCGCTTGTACTACTACATCTTTTCAACGGAACACAATGAAAAACTAATTTAAAATTAAGTCAAACCATTAGTTCGTGAAGACAGAATTTATCTGATTATTGTGGCTTCTCCTTTTCGTTCAAATGAAAAATAAGAAAATTTAATAATTGTTGTCTGTTCTAAATTTTTCAATTAACACATTTGACAAAACCAACAAGCAAAAACAAGAATTCACAATTACCTATTATTGATTTTTTTTTAATTAAGGATTAAATTTTTTGTTAATGGCATTTATTTTCTTTATAACTTCTCTCTCCTGTCTTTTCGTTTTAACCACTCTGTATAGACTTTACTTAAATTTACATTTTTCCTGTAATTCTTATATGATTTTACTCTCATCAGCATATGATTTTCTTGCAATCTATTTCTTTGTTTCGTTTTAGAAACTCCGATATCTAGATATCTAGTAATTTGGATAGATCGTTAAATTGTTCATTAGTCAAACTAAACTAAACCATTTCTTTAAAATCCTTTATTTGTTTATTTTTTTTTTTTTTGCACTGCGTATTTAAAATGGTTATTTGCTCCGTGATATATTCGCGCTTAGCGCCAGCGGTGGCCAAAAGACAACTTCGTCTCTTAAATTTTCTTACCGGATAACTGAAGATTCTGATCTCTGCAATGTCTTTGCTGAATTGTCAAATAAAGTCGGATTAAAACTTAAGCTTTCTGGATTTTCGGACTTTTTATTGCTAGTAATATGCAAACCACAAATTCTATTCCGCTTATTCAGAATCCAAAATCGGCTAGAAAGGTGCTATTTGTATACTTACAACCAGCAAGGAAAACACTTTTAGACAAACTTTGAAATTTTCCATTCACTTGATAAATAATGATTTTCTGGAAATATATTTTCTCTTATTTTCCGCAGATTTCACGATGTCATAACTTTTGAATGGCTTGTCACAGAGACTTCTAGGTATAGCTATTGTCAGGGTTCGGCGAGCATGTATCAATAGGTGTTAAAATTGATTCAAAATCTGCCTATACAACAAAGGGTATACGCATTTTTTTGTCGAAATTTTGAAATTTTAATATATTCCCCGGCATCATATCCCCAATCTTATCTTTTACAAGGCCTTCCGTCGGCATAATAGTGTAAATTTTGTTACAGTCGTTCAATGTATGTTGATTAAACGCGAATTCAGTTGAAAAAAAGGTTAAACAGCCATCACATAAATTATTCTTCTCGCAATGTGATGTGATCTGACTTATATAAACTCTGATAATGATAATGTCCTTTAACACCTTGTTCCAAATATGATAAATTTACATGTCTTTCCTTAGTCTCGTTAGTATGGTAAATTGGTCCTACTACGTCATGTTGTTTATGACGTCAGAGACTTCTAGTAAACCAATCGCATTTCAGCAAGTCAGCATATCAAAATTAGTCCGAAAACATATCATATTCTCAGTAGGCTTTTAATTAAAAAATACCATCGAACCGGAAAGTCAAGATTGGGTAAACGATAAAATGTAAGAAAATCGAATTTGTTAAAATCGTTATTTTAAAACGTTAAAGCAAAATGTTAAAACGTTTCTGGAAGCATTTTTGCTGCAGATTACAAATATGCAAATTATTTTTGGCTAGCTCTCTCCGTTCACGATGGCCCGCTAAAATTGAGTAAAATTTGAAGACATTTCGGCATTCAAGTCGAGATCTTGGAAACTAATGAATTTCATGTGGATAATCTAAGTGTGCTAATGGGAAAATGATCTTCTGAAAACGATGCCGCAAACCGGTTTTTAATTGTTTGTCACAGATTCTGCGATGTCGAGTTACAAATCGACAATCGTAAAATTTCAGTTTGAAATTTCTCAATGAAAAATTGGATCTCTCCGAACAATTTACACATCGATTTCTTCGTCTTGTCGAGTAGTTTCTGTGTGCCGAAAATGATTTCGTTGCTGTTTACAGTTTTTGAGAAAATCGAAAAACCGAAAAAGTACATTTTTTGTCCGACCGAAATGATTTTTTTGGTTACCAGAAGGAAGTGCTGAAAACGGTTTTCAAGTTTATTTGGCTCTAAACTTACAAATAAGCAAGATATAGCCTATATCTTGGGTAGTTTGAGCATTTGAACCGAATAAACTGGTAAATCGTATTCAGCAAAATTTTCTAAAGTTTCCTGAAGCAAATCGCCAAAAAAATCCATCGTTTTAATCTGAAAAAAGTTGCATTTTCGGTTATCTATAATCCTCTCTGAAACAACAAATCCCAGCGAAATTATTTTCGGCACACTGAAACTAGACGACAAGAAGAGAAAATCGATGTGTAAAATGTTTGGAAAAATTCATTTTTTTACTACGAAATTCTGAATTCAAATTTTCCAGACTTCCAGAACTTCGACTTCAAAAGTCCGTATCTCGAGAACGGTTGCAGAGAATTAAATAATTAAAAACGGATCGGCATCGTTTTCAGGAGGTCATTTCCGGCTGCACCCAGCCTTCCTTAAACATATTAATTAGTTTCCTAGTTCTCTCCTCCGGCGACCAAATTTTGAGAAAATTTGAAAAATTTGAAAACACGCCAGTTTCCCTTCGAAATCATCTGCAAGAAGTGAGAAATGTAAACATAAGTGAGTGGGCAGTTAGAAGACGACTTTATGCTGCTGGATTATCTTCTCGAACTAGAGCTACTGGACCGCCACTTTCCCGTGCACAGCGGATTGTGGGGTTCAGTTTTGCACGAGAACACATGACTTGGACAATAGCGGATTGGAGACGCGTATTGTTTTTCGATGAACCGCGATTCTGTCTTACGGACTCAGATAGACATGTAAGAGTGTGGTGACGACAAGGCGAGAGATATGCTCAAGCGTGTATTGCCGTGCGACTACCATTTGGCGGAGGATCAGTTATGGCATAGGGAGGCATATCTTTTGACACTCGCACGGAGTTAATCTTTATCGAGAATGGGACGTTGACTGTGCATAGGTATCTGGCACAGGTTCTAGAAGACCATGTTTTACTATTCATGGTTATTCTTGGAGACTACGCAACATTTATGCATGATAACGCACGGCCCCACACTGCTCGGATAGTTACTGAGCATCTTGATGAGTGTGAAATCACGCGATTTGTTTGGACAGCTCGTAGTCCAGATTTAAATCCAATTGAGCATACTTGGTATAAGATGGGAAAACATTTACGGAGACATGTGCCGGCCCCCAGAAATTTTAGAGGGCCTCGCGACATACTGGTGCAAGAATGGGACAATCTTCCGCAGAACGAGATCCAAAATCTGATCCAGAGCATGAAACGTCGTTTGCAAGCTGTTGTCACTGACAGAGAAGGGAACATTTTCATTATTTAGCATATCAAATTAAAATTGTTCATTTTCATTACTTTCAATAAACTTTGAACTACAAAAACCTTTTGTTTTATTCAAGCAATCAATTAGTAAACTGTTACAACCGAAAAAACACGTAAAAAACTAGAAAATTCTAAAATAACTTCAAATTTTGGAGTGACCCTAATTTTATGCTCGGCAGTGTAGTTACAACCAGCAGACAAAACACTTTCAGTCACACTTTGAAATTTTCGATTCACTTGATAAATAATGATTTTAAGGAAATATATTTTCTCGTATTTCGGTCATGAAGTTCTTAAGAGTGTCACCTTTGGCGCTCGGAGCCAATAACAGACTTATCTGAAACAAAAATTATATTTTAAACACAATTTTTAAATTTCCGCTAGACCATAATTAAATTATGGTCATCCATCCATCAAATGATATTTAATATTCTACTTCGCCCGTTGAAAACCTTTCTTCCAAATTTTCACATAATAAATGAATAAATTTGAACATCATCTGTTTTTATAGTTATATTTAAATCATTAGCCTGTTTTAAAGCACGTTCATTTTTTTCTTCATGCCATGTTTTCAAGATATTTTTCTTTGGTTTTATTAATTTTTCCATGAGCAAATTGAAAAGAATAGAGTTCTTCTAAAATTAAAGACAAACATTCTAAATTTATTTAAAATTCAATGTTCTTTAACTTTTTTTACTCTTCTGCTACACCATGTCGTTTTCCAAGCATTACGGATGCGCCATCAGATTTAAACATAATCAGCTTTTGCAAATCAATTTGGTTATCTTCATGAATTGATAAAACATGCGATTCCTCTTTAATTGGATTATCCCACCGAAAACGGTTTTATATTGATCAGATTTTCTAAACTTTAAATATAAATGTTTGATACATTTGGTTATTGGAATGTCTGTGCTTTCAGCAACAATTAAAGTATGAAAATGTGCTATTTTAATTTCATTTATTATTTTAGTTTTCACAACAGTATTCACCACTTCAAATGATAAAGCATAGTTTTTACTGCGCCAACTTTCTGGAACATGAGCGTATTTTGCTTTATCGTTATTTATTTATCGAACTGAAAGTAAAGATATGTTCATTTTAATTGCCAATAATAGATTATCAATTACATTTTTTTTATATGGATTTCATATCATATCACATTCACGAAAGAAAGCACGAAAAAAGGAAAAGTGTGAGCGCGAATATTTTTCATGTGCGCTATGTTTAAAATTTATGTGCGCGCGCACACGCGCACAGCTTAGAGAGAACACTGATTGTGACATATTCACTTTCAGAAATATGTATTATAAAAATATTCAATACCCAATTTTCAACTTTTTTTTATTACTATTATCTAATTTTTTTTAGTAAAATTTGTTTATAAATATATCTTTGATATACCTTTTTAGCAATAATTTTCTTATATATTACTTTACAAGTATTTTTAACATACAACGATAACATAACAGATATTAATGCAAAAAAAATAAATATGAGTGGCTGCTGCAATTGAACGATTGAATCATTCACTGAAGGTCATTAAATTAAACGATGGATAGTTTAATATTCTGGAAGTCCGGGCAAGGAAAATTTCTGGGAGAACGCTATTTCTCGTCTAAATCTAATTTAGTCGGTCTAGTCTTCGCGAGTTAAACTCGATCCAACTCTCGCTGTCTCAATTTGCCTGTCTGTTCCTATCTGCCTTCACTTGTTTTGATACTCCAGTAATAGTCTATTTACTCTTATGTGTGTTTGTTTTGTAGTCCGATCTTGTTTTTTAGTCGTCGTCGTTCTAGTCTTGTGTGTCTGGTCCTTTCTGTCTCAATGTCTCATCATATCTCTCTGGTTTAGTATGTCTCATCATATCTGTCTGGTCTTTGATGTATCATCATATCTGTCTGATCTTGTCTGTCTAGTCTTCCATGGCCAGAGGTAAAAGATATACCATTATTTACAGAGGAGGAGCTCGCCATAGTTTAAACGCGAATCCACATCGCAAGAGCATCAGGGCCAGATGGTATTCCACATAACAAAAATTGTAGCCACCACCCACAATTTGTATTGGAGACGATGAATTCTGAACTAATTGCTCTAAATTTCCCAAAGAAATGGAAAAGAGCGAGGATAGTCGTATTACGCAAGGGCAATAAACCAATGGGCGAAGCAACTTCATATAGGCTGTTGCGCATCCTAGACACACCGGGAAAACAACTCCTGCTGGGCAGACTAAAAAGAGAACTTGAGACTGGAACCGGGTTGTCTGAAAGACAATACGGCTTCAGAGAGGGCAGATCCACAATAAGCGCGATAAATGCTGTATTAAAACTCGCCGAGAAGGCAAGACATGGAACCAAAACGACAAGAAAGATATGCGCATTAATCACCTTCGACGTTCGAAATGCTTTTAATAGTGCAAGCTTTAAGATTATAATGCATGAAATTACAAGAAGAGGCATGGCTCCTTATCTACTACGCATACTGAAGAGCTACCTCGGTGACAGAACTCTATTATTAGTAGCAGATGGAAGTACAGTGGAGAGGGAAGTAAGTAGTGGTGGTAAGAACCCCACAGGGTTCAGTTATAGGCCCAACTCTGTGGAACATCCTATATGACGGTGTCCTAAGACTCAGACTCCCAGATGGTGCCACACTTATTGGCTTCGCCGACGACCTGGCGCTCATAGTCTCAGCTAGAACTAGAACTACTATAATGCAAAGGGCAAACCGCCCAATACAACTAGTAACAGAGTGGTTGACAACCAATAGCTTAACGCTTGCATCGGAAAAGTCCGAAGTTGTGTTACTTACTGGGCTTAGGAGATTAAATCCAATAAATTTCCAAATACAAGAGACCCGCATAGTCACAAAGGATGAAATCATAAACCTTGGAGTAGTAGTGAATACAAGACTCTCCTTCGTCCCACACCTCACGAAGGCAGCAGCCAAGGGTATGGCTGGACAAAATTATGCTCAATGGCGCAGGATAAAATGACGCAGCGCTGGACAAAATTATACCCAATGTAGATGGGTCAAGAAGCCACAAACGCAGACTCCTTAGTATGGTGATACAATCCACTAGGCTTTTTGCCGCCCCTTGTTTTTGTCCTCTAACTCCTACGCGCAGCATAGGGCCTCTACAAAGACCTTCCATCTGACACTATTCTGAGCGAGGCGTTTCACCTCGTTCCACGTTTTTCCTGCGATCTTTAATTCTGCGTCTATGGTCCTCCTCCACGTGTTAGCTGGACGTCCCTTTCTGCGAGAACCCTGCGGGATCCATTGTAAGGCTTGCCTAGTGATGTTTCCTTCGTCTCTCCTCAATACATGGCCCAACCATTTCCACTTGCGGTGTTTTATTTCTTTTTGTATCTCTTGTTGATTTGTCAGGTGCCATAAGTCTACATTGCGTATTGTATCTGGCCAAAAAATGCGCAGTATACTTCGTAGGCATTTGTTTATGAATACCTGAAACTTATTTACTATTGTTTTGGAGATTTTCCATGTTTGGCACCCGTACAGCAAGACGGGTTTCACATTTGAGTTGAATATTCTTAGTTTTGTTCAGGTGGAATACAGTCTAGAGGTCCAGACCTGCCTGAGCATACCAAATACCTGTTTGGCCTTTTTGTTCGGTATGAGACATCGGTGGTGGTGCCGCCCTCATTAGTAATTATGCTTCCCAGGTACGTGAATTACGCCGCGCCAACGTGGGCTAAAAGCACGGATGTGGAAAGGAATGTTAAGGAGCAGTGCAAAGAAAGGTCACTAGGATCTGTAGCGCATATAAAACTATATCCGGAGAAGCCGCCCTAGTAATCGCAGGCATACCTCCCATAGACCTCTTAGTAAAAGGTTGAGCAGAATTATACGCGAATGGTAGCAACAGGCAAGCAAGAAAAACAGCTACAAAAAAACCTGCTAGATGAATGACAAAGAAGATGGCAGGCGCCGTGCAAAGGCCAATGGATGCAGCTAGTCATACCAGATATCTCGACAGGGCTGAACAGGAAGCAAGGTGCGACAAACTATCATCTAACACAATTATTCTCAGGTCACGGCTACTTCCGTGACTACCTGCAACAAATGCGATCCGCCGCGGACAAACTTTGCGAATATTGTGGCGAGATAGACTCAGTACGCCACACCATATTTGACTGCTATAGTTGGGACCTTGAAAGAGGAAAACAAACAGGTAGTGTGCAGATGCCGTTCGAACCAGGAACGATAATGAGCTACATGATGGATAACAAAACAAATTGGGAGAAGACCGTCAGGCTTGTCAAAAACATTATGTCCTCCAAAGAAGATGACAAGATGCCGAAACGCCACAGAAACAATCGGATAGTGCAACTAAGCCAAACCAGCAGCTAATGATCCAAAAACCTAATTATAATTTTACAACCATTATTCTGAAGATATGATATACGCAGTTCCGGAATGATTTGTGGAGTTCCTGCCAGTCTACCATGGCTGTTCTTGTTTGTATAGTCTTGCCTGTCTGCTCTTGCTTTACTGATCTTGGCCTGGTTGGTCTTATTTTTTAGGAGGAAGGGGAATCCTTTTATAGACACCCTCTAGCTGGGTAGTGTAGGACTCCTTATCTTTCAGAGATAGTATACCCAGTAAAACCTCCTCCCTTTTTCTCATCTTGTCCCTAGCCCTGCCCTGGTTTGCACTCTCTCGGGGTATTATCACTCGACAACTTTGGGTTCACGCTCTTTGGTTACTTTTTAATTTGTTGGCCTGCTTCCAGTCTCCTCTCATCTACTTCCTTGGCCTTCACTATGCTTCTTAGCATTTCCGCGGTTGCGTTACAATTATCTTTACTTTCTAGCATGGTTTCGGTCATATTCTCCTTGTCCGGCCATACACCAGTTTTCCTTGCAATCCCTAATCTTAGCTTGTCCCATCTTTCGCAAAAGAATATCGTATGACACGCGTTATCTCTTTCGCCGCAGTACCAGCACTGATCGCTTCGCCTTTTGCCTATTCTGTGTAGAAAGGCATTAAAGCACCCGTGTCCCGTTAGTGCCTGGGTCACATGGTAATCTACGTTTCCGTGTTTACGTTCAGCCCAGATTTGCACATCCGGAATCAATTCTCGCGTCCATGCGCTGTTTTTTGCCGCTTGCCAGGCATTTTGCCAACTCGCCACGGTGTGCTGCCGCGCTTCTTTCTTGGATAGGCCTTGGTATTTTCTGAGGGTAATCCTTTCGTCTACAAGGAGCGTTATTGGTGGTTGCCTTGTTTGTATGGTCCTACCTGTCTTTTTTCTCTTTTTTTGATCTCTGTCTGGCTTTCTCTGTCTGGCTGATGTAGCCTATGTGGCCTGCCTGTTCCTGTATACCAACTGTAATATCCCATCTTCTCTGCCTGCTCGGAACGACTTTTTTCTTTTGTCTGTCTGCTTATGTCTTTCTAATTTTGTGTATATGTTCTTGTATCTCTGGTCTTTTCTGTCTGCAATTGTCAGTTTGTTCTATCTACTCTGTCCTCTTTTGTGCATCGATATTGTCTGTTTGATCTGGTTCATCTGTCTATAATCGGTCAAATCTTAAATCTCTGGTCAGTCCTAAGGCTGCCGACCTCTGGCCTAGTGGGATTTCGAAAAAATAGAGAGCGATGGTTGCGGCGGCAAAGTCTCTTAAGTGACCAAAGGCTAAAGAAGAACAAGTAAGCACTGCATCTTTTCTGGCTGCTATTGTCGGTTTGTTCTAGTCTGTCCGCTTTTGTGCATCGATGTTGTCTGTTTGAACTGGTTCGTCTGTCTATAATCGGTCAAGTCTTAAATCTCTGGTTAGTCCTAGGGCTGTTAAGTGGCGAAAGAAGAACAAATAGTATATAAGCGCTGCATAATAAAAAAATTACCGATCTAATAATAGAAACTTAAGCACCTAAATTCCACTGTTATGAAAAATGAGTCTGATGGTATAAAATGGGCTAAACATAATAAGCAGTACAAACCATGTACAGTACAAAGTCTAACCGCCTAGAGCAGGCCTGCAAAAATGGCGGCCCGTGGGCCGCATACGGCCCGCGACACCATGTGGCCCGCGAAGCATTTTATAAATTACTTTAAAAAATAATATCTATGTAAAGGGTCTTCCAACAAGAGGTTTCATTTTCAATAGCCCGCCATTTTAACAGTTCTCACGAGTCAACCTGTAACTACTTGACAGGTGACAAATAAAAACTACGCCATTAACGCATTGAAATTATTAAAATTCACTACAAAAATTGTGAAAATTTCGCAGTATCGGTTCGCAAAACTAAAGCATTTTTGGGTCATCGTATAGCACCTGCTCGGCCAGCAATTGTGAAACTGGTGCATAAGTTTGAGCTATTGGGACAAGTTAGTGATGTGAAGAACTGAAATCGTGCACGTCACATAACTGAGTTGTCAAGAACAACGGAGAATATTGCTGTTGTAGTCCATAGAGTTTAAGAAAATCCAGGTTTGTCAATTTCTCGTCGATCTTTGGGATTGGGCATTCCATAAACGACATTACGTATTTTGCAAGACTTAGCTCATAAGGTTTTTAACGTTGAGTAACTAAGGCTTTTACCGTTGAGTTAACACAAGAACTCACGCCTACCGACCATCAACAACATTTGAAATGCATCAAACTGATCCGGAACTTCGTCGGAAAATCATCTTGAATGATGAGACCCATTTTCATCTCAGAGGCTTCGTTAACAAGCAGAATTGTCGCATTTGGATCTTGGAAAATCCAAGATTTTTTCTTGAAATGCCTCTACATCCTCAACGTGTGACTGTTTGGTGCGGTTTTTCGTCTGGCGGGGTCATTGGACCTTACTTTTTCGAAAATGAGGGTGGAGCAACTGTTACGGTGAATGGATTGCGCTATCGAACGATGATTTTTTATGGCCGGAATTGGAAGATATTGATGGGGACGACGTTTATTTTCAACAAGACGGCGCTACGTGTCACACACGTAACGATACCATCGCTCTTTTACGTGAAAAGTTTCCTGACCGTGTGATTTCTCGAGGAGGCGATCACAATTGTCCACCGAGATCTTATGATTCAATACCTCTAGACTTTTTTCTTTGGGACTAGATGCAAGATAAGGTTTATGCCAATGGTTTAGGAGATCAAAGATGGAAATCGTGATGTTATCGAGGACAAACAGCCGCAAATGTTTGAATTGGTGATGGAAAATTTCATGGAAAGAATATGGTCCTGCAAGCGTAGCAGTGGCGAACATTTGGCTAATATTGTTTTCCATTATTAATGGCATACCTTTCCTCTTTACAATTAAATAAACATCCGATGATGCTTAAAAATGCTCGTTTTTCTTTATTTACCAAAATGAAACCTCTTATTGGAAGACCCTATATTATAGTAAACACAAGAAAAATTAAGTTGATTGTATGATCGTGTCGTACCAAAATCCTAGCCACATAAAAAAAGCTAAAAAATCTCAAAAGAATGTCACTTATTTCATATGGACCACTTGTTCAACTCAATATCCGATACTGGGAAAATACCAATAGACTGGCTGAGGTCCATGTTCATTACTTTACCAAAAAAAAAAAAAAAAACGCGACGACCACCGAATGATAAGCCTGATTTCTCATGTCCTCAAGGTCTTTCTCCGTATCGTCCACACTCGGGTATACATTAGATACGAGGGAGAGAGGCTGTAGAAACACAATTTGGATTTAGGAACGGAGTGGGTGTGAGTATATTATGTTTACCAGGCCTGATGTTTGGTGTATTATCTATCTGTTACTATGCCATAGACATTTAAACACAAACTATTAAATTATAAAAAAAATTAAAGCGGCCCATTTTCATCCACAATGTGGACCGACAGTCAAAAGATTTGCCCACCCCTAATCTAGAGCAAATCAAACTCGAAAGCTAATATTGTCCAAAATAAAAAGTTTAGATGAGCCGTTGGTCTCTGCTACCATCTTCCCTACTTCCGAAGAAATATTGTCCACAGTTCTTATTTTCAAAACTGACCCAAGGTGAACGTCCTTAATTCTGAATCTAACAGAAAACTTATTTCTTTCCATAAGTGTAAATAACTTGCACCGATTAATACACCAAACATGGAAATGATTTCATATGCTAATCTTCCAATATTTCCAGACCTGATTGGTAAATATATGTAGAATTAGGTACGCCAACTTCATTGAATTTTGCCTTCAAATTTTAATCGCATTGAATCTCAAACACCTCCATTTGCATATAATTAGGTACCGATTCCAAATTTATTGAGAAAATTGAAGAAAACAAAGAATATTTGTCTTGCAACAATTAAAATCTGCAAATCTTGTGTCGAATTTACTTCTAAAATTTAAAATTCACTACAAAAGAGTTATGACGTAGGTACACCTCAATTTGATGACCTCGTCCTACCTCAACTTGTTCATGTTCAATGTTGAACATGAGTGTTGATGTTGAACATTGAAAGAGCATTAAATCTTCATTTTTCAACTGCTTTTCTCAAAGAACAGATTTTGCCGTGCTTGATCTAGAGAGATTTCGATGGCGTTATATTTTTTGAATATAGGGGTGAAACTAGTTATAGTTACAATCATACCAACTTATTAAATCGGAACATAGCTTATAAACATATTCATCGCTTATAGCTTATAGCTATATAAATATATTCATCCTTTCCGTAGCTCTATAATATTATTAAGTTGTTAGTGCTAAGTTGTGAATGTTTTGTTGTATTAAAGAGTCTTAATAATATTATAGAGCTACGGAAAGGTTGAATATATTTATATATTCAAGCTATGTTCGGCTTTAATAAGCTGGGATGCTAATAAGTCTATATTATACACACTAGACTAAGGTAAATAAGTAATATTTATCATCATCATCATCGACTAGCCCGTTCCGTCCACTGCTGGACATAGGCCTCCTCCATAGCACTCCATCGTCTTCTGTCTTGAGTTTCTTGGATCCAGTTGTTTGCGATCCTTTTTATGTCATCGATCCAACGTGTCGGTAGTCTTCCTCTTCTACGCTTATCAGCTTTTGGTCTCCACTCTAATATTTTCTTCGTCCACCCTTCGTTCTTCATTAGACCCACGTGGCCAGCCCATCTACATTTGAGTTTTATACGCTCGATCACGTCTGCAACTTTAGTTTTCCTCCGTAGGTCTTCATTGGTGGTATGGTGGTATAGGGTTATTCCGATCATTGATCTATCCATTTTTCGTTGGGTTATTATAAGTGTTCTTGTCGTATTGGGGTTGGAGTTAAGGCTTCCGCCCCATATGTTAGGACAGCCAGAAAACATTGGTCATGTACATTCCTTTTCAGACATATCGGTATTTTGCTTTTAAAGATATGGCTGAGTTTCCCATATGCTGCCCAATCTAGGTTAGTTCTTCTTTGCAATTCGCAGGTCTAGTTATCTCTAGATATTCTGATTTCATAACCAAGGTATGTGTATTTGTAGACTAAATCTACGTTTGTATATCCGATGGTAAAGTGTTCGCTTGGTACCAAATTAGTCATTACTTTTGTTTTCGAAAAGTTGATCTCCAATCCAACTTTCATGCATACGAGATAAAGTTCTTCCAGCATCTGCCTTGACTCTCCCAGGTTGTCGGTTGTGAGGACAATGTCGTCCGCAAAACGCAGGTGGTTTAGTTTTTTTCCCATCTATATTAAAGCCTCTTGTTTCCCAATTTAGCTTGTTGAGTCTTGAAACTTGTCAGACCGTGGGACCGTTACAAATAGTTTCGGGGACATGGTATCCCCTGTTTTACTCCTCTTCTACATTCAATGTGGTTGGTGTTTTCATGTAACTTTACAGATATTGTAGTATGCTGGTAGATGTTTTAGATTAGCTATGAGTGTCTGTAGTCAATGCGACACTCTCTCGTTAAGGCTTTTAAATTTGAGTTAACAAAAGAACTCACACCTACCGACCATCAACAACGTCGTCTCTTTGCTGATTGGGTCGTTGAAATGCATCATAGCACATCATCGTCTTCTGTCTTGAGTTTCGTGGATCAAGTTATTTGTGATCCTTTTTAGGTCATCGGTCCAACGTGTCGGTGGTCTTCCTCTGCTACGCTTATCGGCTCTTGGTCTCCACTCTAATATTTTCTTCGTCCATCTTTCGTCCATCATTCGACCCACTTGGCCAGCCCATCTCCATTTGAGTTTAGTTATTCGCTCGATCGCGTCTGCCACTTTAGTTTTCCTCCGTAGGTCCTCATTGGTGGTATGGTGGTATAGGGTTATTCCGATCATTGATCTTTCCATTTTGCGTTGGGTTATTTTAAGTTTTCGTGCCGTGTTGGCGGTTAGAGTTTAGGTTTCCGCCCCATATATAAGGACAGCCATTGGTCATGCACTTTCCTTTTCATACATATCGGAATTTTGCTTTTAAAGATATGGTTGAGTTTCCCATATGCTGCCCAATCGAGGTTAGTTCTTCTTTGCAATTCGCAGTTCTAGTTATCTCTAGATATTCTGATTTCATGACAAAGGTATTTGTAGACTAAATCTACTTTTGCGTTTCCGTGTTCGCTCCATTCCGTACCAAATTAGTCATTACTTTTGTTTTCGAAAAGTTGATCTCCAATCCAGCTTTCGAGCATACGATCTGAAGTTCTTGCAGTTTCTGTCTTAACACTCCCAGGTTGTCGGTTGTGAGGACTATGTCGTCCGCCAAACGAAGGTGGTTTAGTTTATTTTCCATTTATGTTAATGCCTCTTGTTTCTCAATTTAGCTTGTCGGCATACTGTAGAACCGTTATAAACAGTTTCGGGGACATGGTATCCCCCTGTCTTACTCCTCTTCCACGTTCAATGGGGTTGGTGTTTTCATGTAACTTTACAGATATTTTAGCATGCTGGACAGATACAGGACACAATGCGACACTCTCTCAAGGCGTCCATGACGGCGTTTAGCTCTACCAATGTAAGTCCACGAATGCAAGGGCCAGTGGTCTATTGTACTCCATTGACTTTTCCATTAGAACCTTTTGCTTTGCAAATGGTCGTTTGTTCCAATCCCAGAGCGTAATCCAGCTTGTTCGTTTGGTTGGTAAAAATCTAATTTCTTCGGTAATCTTGATGTTATTACTTTCGTGAATAGTTTGTAGAGTTGGCTCAAAAGTGTTATGGGTCGGTAGTTTTGTAAGTCGGTCTTGCTTGCCCCTTTTTTGTGGAACAAGGTTGTAATTGGGTTGCGCCAGTTGTCTGGAATTGTGCTATCGTGTAGACAGTAGTTAATTAGTATTCGTATTTTTTTCGCCAGAAACGTGCCTCCTGCTTGTATTGCTTCTTTAAGTATTTTGTCTTAACCCGGCGATTTGTTGTTTTTTTGGTTTTGACAGGGCGAGCTCGATGTCTAGAATATTTATAGATAAGACTAAATTAATAGGACTATGACATGAGTTTTATAATCGTCTGTAGTCGGCTAAATGACTTTCACTCTTAGATTTACTCAACTACATTCCTATATCTAATTATTTTTAATTGCAAAACTAATTGGAATTTTGATTCTCCTTAACAATTCACCCAATAAATATCCCCTGAAACAAGGGTCAGAAAAAAAACTTAAACTAATTTAGATTATAAAGTATCAAGATAGATAAAAAAGCAACCGTATAATAGTGAAATCTAATATTGATTCTTGCTTTTATAGGAATAATTTTAAATAAAGATAAAATCGAATGTTCTCCGCTCATAAATCTATTAACACCTGCTGTAACTTGCACTGTAATAAAATAATACTGCTACTACTTAGTGTTTGATAAAAAAATAGGATAGCAAACGCTTAAGGCGTAATATTTAACAAATGTAGATTTACGGGCGCCGAATGCTTCACTAATTCTTAAACACTAAGTAAGGTTTTTATCCTCAGGCAGAATTAACAGGTAGACGAAATTTTGAAAAGAGATTTTATTATTTTTTCCTTTTTCATGTTTATTTAAGTAAATTCTTGAAGAAAGTTGTGTGACAATTTTCTGGAGAACTGATTTTCTCGTGTCTTTTAAAACGTAGTTTAACTAGTTATTATCTTATTAAGTGGCGTAATAATGCGCTGGAAATTGCAGTAATTAGTTTAAATTAACCTTAACTAGAAAACTCTATGTTGATCATTAGAGGTCGGACTTTAAGGTCGCAAAAACTATCAGAAAAGGTAGGCAAAAAGGCAAATAAATTAATGAAAAAAGGCTATAAATTTACAGTTTTAGGTCGCTAAAAAGGCCATTTACTTACTCAAAATTTTATTTATAAATTTTAATTTTTGTTGGAATCTAGGTCAGTTCTTGGGTATTTGGAACAATTATTAATACTCTTAGTCTTTTTTAGAAGGTTTCCTCCATTATTTTCGGACTTCTCCAAAGAAGCTTCTCCAAAGAATCTTCCACTTACCGAATTATTTCTATAAAATCAAATTCACCGTCATAAAATTCAAATTATTAAATTTTGAATTTTATGACGGTGACATTTAAATAAGTTATTTATTGTGAATATGTAATATTGTAGCTTCCTTGAAGAAGTCCGAAATAAAGGACGAAACGTCGGAAAAAAGACTAAGAGTATTAACCATTGTTTCAAATACCCAGGAACTGACCTAGATTTTAAAAAAATGGAACGAGAACCTGAAAACATTATAAATTTTAATTTTCATTAATTGTTATCTGTGTAACACACCATCAGTTTTTAAAAAAAACCTAACCTAACCTAACACACCATCAGTTTTTCTAAATTATCTTCCGTCAGCCGTTGACGACGGTCAGATAATATGGTCTTGTAGATGGAAAATGACCTCTCCACATCGCACGATGTTAGTGGTGCAAATTTATAATTTGGGATGTGTGATATGGTCAATTTTTCTGGCATTTCAGCATTTTCGCCAGCCAATAATTTTGAAATATTATTCAGAAGAGCAAATCCAGTATTTTTATTTATTACTTTTGTCAATTTTTCGTATGCTTTTCGACCCACTTGTCCTGGGGTTGACATCAGGGACTCCGTTACATTATTGATAATGCCAATTGTTTCCACCATAGGTGATGTATTTATTTCAAGTATCTTTATACTATCAACAAGAATTTTGAAATTACTCTTGATATAAATTAAATCGTTTTTGATGTTCGGTTTCGCAAAGTACATTTTTGCATCTTTTCTAGCCCTAGCCGCATCAGAATCAAAATCTTGTATTAAGGTAAACGCGAGGAATATGACGCACAATTCGGGTTTTTGCCGAATCTCAACCTATTATGACGTGATGATTGGTGTTAGTGGTACCTAGGACTATTAGGTAATCATAGCATAAATTACAGCTTTAATCTTAAAATAAGAACTACTAAAATTTATAAAAATATAAAAAGTCAACTTTTGCCCTTTGTCCCCGACAGGGGGTTAATATGACGCAGCCGGTGTGGGGTATATGGCTTATGAGAAATTACATGTAAACCGAAATAAAAGAAAGTTGAAACTCATAAAAAAACAATGAAAGGTGGGCGTACCTAAAAAGAATATGACCAATGACCCAATGTTTGAACATTTAATTGAGTAAGTGTTAAGTCTTAAAGAGTACCTAACTTAAATAACATATTTACATAAGTCTGGGACCATGAATATTTCCCTGGTCTTACTAAATTGTTTGGGGGGTTGAAGTTTCCCAAAAACCGCTGACCACTCATTAAAAAGTATATTCACCCGTCACGCACAGGCCCCTTCTACAAATTCCCGTTTTGTTTCATGGCCTTTACCTCCAGGCCGTCATCTAACACTTTCACTATTAAGCCGGGGAAAACATTGCCGACATACTTATGAAATTCTTGGAATAGGCTCCTGTTCTACTTTTTCAATCTCGGAGATGATTTTTCATCCCACTCGCCCTCAGATGATGATGGCAATTCCTCCATTAGGATCTTCTTTTTGCCCGTTTTCGAAGCTAGAATGTCTTCTCCTGCTTTGCAATTTTCATTGCTCGTTTGGCATTTTTAGCTGCTATATTTTCAGGCGTCGTCAAAAGTTGAGCATGCTGTTTGTTTTTCGCCACGGCGGGAGCATCACTTTTTGGCACTGGTGACACGATTTCTAGGAGTTTTGTGGGACTCGCTTCTGTGATTTCATTGGTGTGGGGCTCAATGAGTTTTTTCTTGGGTGTGCTGAAACCGGAGGTGCTGGGTTGAGGATCCAAGCCTGAGCTACCACTTTCGTCGTCATTGTCCTTAGAGGTGGACTCCGGGGCTCCTTGTAGGTGGGCATAATCGGGAATGGAGGAGGTGGCGAACGGGAACACACCGCAGGCCCGAAAGACTGCCATACCCGTAGACATTGTTGCAGCTTGGGACCATGCTTTTTGTAGAAGTTGGCCAAAGTGCCCGCGCTCTATCTTCCCTCCAGGTTTTGCATTTCCCCATTCTATAGCTACATTTCGGTAATAGGCCTTCAATGGTTTGAAAAACGATCGGTCTAGAGGCTGTAAGTAATGTGTTGTGTGACTGGGATGGCAAAAAAGTGGACATCATTTTCCAGCGCTATCTCTAATATGTCAGGCGAGTTAGTATGTGATCCGTGACCATCAAGCAGTAATAAACATGAACCAGCTGTCTTCCTTGGGATGAAATGGTTTTCCAGCCAATTCTTCAGTTATGTAGGCTGATTTTCCACTCATTACCACTTCAGGGCCGTTAGGCATATTATCAAGCCAGACTTGCTGCTTGTAAACGCCTTGGAAAACTACGTAGGGCGGTAAAAAACTTCCCTCTGCATTACAACAGGCAACAACTGTCACTGTTTCTCTTTGTTCCTTTGATTGACGAACTTGAACTGCCTCGCTGCCTTTGGCCGCTATGACTTTTTGCGGAGGGTTGTTTAGCTGCAGACCTGACTCATCTACATTGTAAATATTTGAGGGTTTGTTTAAGAGGTTCAATGAGTCTAACGTCTTTTTAAAGAAAGTGAAATAATCATTCACTTCTTCCTTTATCATACCATCCGCGCAGGCCATAGACACTCCTTTGGCTTCTCGAATTGCCAATGATGGTCTTCGTTTGAAAAATGCGTCTAGCCATGTCCTTCCTGCCTTGCGCTTCTCTACGTTGAAACGTTCGCTGGAAACCCGACCCATTTGCTTAGCTAGGTTGAAAGCCATTCGGCAAAGTGAATCTCTTGTTGGCGCGTATCCGGCAGCCTGCAGTCTCTTGATATGAACCACTAATTTTTGTTCTGCGTCCAGGCCATGGGAAGGAGGTTGCCCGAGCTTGCCTTTACTGCTGTTCTTTATTTTTAGTCGGAATCGTAGGTTTTTTTTTTCGGTATTCCGTGCTTTTTAGCTGCCGCCCTCACTGAAGAGTCTGTTACATCTTTAAAAGCGGCATGAAGTTTATTTTCAGTCCAGCAGCCCCTTAGGTTTTTAGACTTGTAGCTAGGCATACTATTACAATATGAATTATGACGCGCGTCATATCGCCCGCCCGCACAATGCGTCATATCACCCATTAGATGCTATTTTAGGTAAAACATTATTTAAATACCACCTACTACACCTACACCTAAATACTTTTTAAATACCACCTACAATTATACATTTAACATCAGTAATGTTTCAGTTTGTGTTTAATGGTGAAAAAATGTAGAACTTACTATTTTACTGCAGGCGCTGCAAAATACAGCGTCCCCATCCAATTTCAGTTCGGATATACCTGATATCCATTCTTTTACTTTTCTATTAAGGGGTGTCTTTTGTTTTGGCATTTTAATAAAAAAAACGTTTAAATTCACTTTTGCTCAACTACAACACAAAGCAGAAACAACTGATGATAAAGGCAATGACTACAGTGAGAAGGGAACTTTGAAATATTACGTTAGTTATTCACGATCTGTAGAAGGGCTAGGTTTTCAAGGATTGCCTGAGAAAATTAAAGAGTGGAGGGAATAGTTGGTTGCGTAAGTTTCGCGGTATTTTAACAAAAGAAAGGGGATGATCAAACAAATCGGTCTGTGACACCGCTAAAAGCAAAAAAAAACAATTTTGTCTGGTGAAGGTGGGATGGCTTCTCAAAGACTGGTCACAAATCTAATTTACGATAAATAGACCTAAATTGCATAAGAAAATGCCAAGAATACAAAATAGACAGAGAAATAGGCAGATATAGGTAAAAATAAACGAAAATAGGCAAAATACCTGGTAAAATAGGTAATAAAAAAAATAGTACAAAAAAAGGCAAAAAAAGGCAAAATCAAATAGGGCTCTAATGATTCAGAATTTACTAAAACAAATTTGTGTATTATTAGAAAGTCGGTGCCTGAAAAACTGACGATAGGTGTTTTGCCTAAAATCCGATCTCTATTGATCATTATACGCAACAATTATTCTCTTTGTTGAAAAATATTACCAAGTTATTTCTGTGTGAAATAGTTCACTTTGTATTTCAGTTTTTCCCAGCGGTTTTATAAGGGTGGACAGATGTTCACCCTTGAACGGGAAAAAAATCTACATCTGCTACTATATAGTTCACCTGTCCTCTCTTACAATTTTCTCTTAAATTTCATTTTCATTTTAGTTTACATATTTATTATTGGAGTTGGAATTCGTGTCATGGTACGATTAAAATAAGTCAGTAAATTGAGTCTAATAATGTATATTATTTTAAGATAATGTAATATAAACACAGATTGATAATTGGATTCAAACTGAAAATGGAATTTCGTGGTTTATATATAACAGATGTTCTTTTACATTGTATTAGTTTTTTATAATAGTATATTACGCAACTAGAGTTCTAAGAAGCATGCTACGTACGAGCGGAACAGTTACGCACGACCTGCTTAGCGGAGAGTTCGTAATTCTGCGAGCACGTAATTGCCTTACAACTCGAGTTATGTACTATACTTTATAACTGGACATCTACGGCCACACTAAGTTGTTTCTGTTTAATAAGAAAAATATGTTTGATGTAAGAAATTTTATTAATTATTAATAATTAGTAATTATTAATAAATACAGTTGTATTTGTACAGTTATTTCATATATAACTGTTACTCGAAATTATATAACTTGAAATAAATGAAAAGAAATACATTCTTAATGGTTACATACCCTATTATTTAGCACTTTTTTGGATTAAGCTGGAATCAGATTGCTCATAGATATAGGCAACCCAATGTACGAAATGACAATTTGCGTTAGTTTGAATTGTGGCACGGGGGGCGCTGAACGTATGAGCACGTAGAAGCAGCTTTCAACCAATCAACGAATCGTAAATCAAACGCACATGTGTGTTATCAATCATAACTTATCATTAATCGCGGACTGTTACATTCGTGTGTATTATGATGTATTTATATAGTCCACGAAGTGTACAATAATTGGCATTTACAATAGTGGTCGTAGATAAATATTTTTTAGATCTATAATGTACATAGTGTATAATTTTATAGTGTATAGTGCATAATTTTATAGTGTACATATAATAATATGATTGAAAAACATATTTAAATTTAATTTAAGGAAATATATTGTCTCATGTCAATATTATGCTATAAATGTGTGCTAACATTTCATAGTTTCCTTACCACAAACCAAATGTGGATAATTAGTGGCTAAGCTACACTAGATAATTGATTTAAAGACTAGAAACTTAATGATTACTATATGTGTCTTATAATTTCTGTTCTATCTTATTCTTTAAAAAATGTCTATTTTAAATATAATTTTTTTATATCATCTAAATCTAATCAATAATTTTTTAATTAATATTTAACTTTAATTATCTTTCAAGAGGCATCGTGGGGTCACTCGGACCCCATCAATATTGCCCTAGCTTTCAAAAAGAAATGGATATGATTGCGCCGCGCCCTCTCTTGTAAATTTAAGTTATTATATCTGTCAATTGTAGCTTCCGGCGTTTTTTAAATTTTATTCATTGTCCAGTGTATAACATCTGGAAGTGTATGTGGCGTCTTTCTGACCTCAGGGTGTCTTTCGCGTATTTTGTATGTTTAAAATACTTTGGTGAGTTGTTTAACCATATTATTTCTCAGTTGGTACGTTACAATGTATTTGAAGCTATGAGAGGCACACAATCAACATTATCTCCCAAGCCGGTGAAAACTGACCGTCGACGTATTTTGACGAAACGAAAGCTTTTCTTGGACGAACGAGAGGAGGATTCCTTTAGCGGAGATTATACCTATACAGATATCAACGAGGACACAGATTATGTGGAAGAACAAGAAATTTCAGAAAGCGAACAGAGTGATGAAATTTTAGAGGAGGAACAGCAATTAACAAGCCGATTATCAGTAATCTTCTTCTGCGGGTGCCTATCCGGTTCGAATGTTGGCGATCATCATTGAAATCTGGATTTTATTTGCGGCTGTTCTAAATAATTCCGTTGTTGTTGAACTGAACCATTGCCTCAGGTTCTTCATCCAAGATTACCTTCTTCTGCCTGGTCCTCTGCGTCCTATTACTTTGCCCTGCAGTATGAGCTGTAGCAGTCGATATCGTTCTCCGTTTCTCATTATATGACCGAAGTATTCTAGTTTACGTTTTTTTATGGTAAACAGTAACTCTGGTTCCTTCTTCATTTTTCTTAGTACCTAGATGTTCGCAACTTTATCCGTCCAATTAATATTTAGCAAGCGTCTATAAAGCCATATTTCAAATGCCTCTAATTTCTTGCAGGATGCTTCAGTTAAGGTCCACGACTCAAAACCATATAAAAGTATGGAGAAAATATAGCATCTAATATGTCTCATCTTGATGTTCAGTGAGAGATCATGACTGCTAAATAGTTTCTTCATTTTTATAAATGCGGCTCTGGCCATTTCGATTCTTCTCCTTATCTCCAGCGAGTGGTCCCATTGGTCATTTACCATGCAACCAAGATATGTAGTTGTTGCTTCACGTTCGACCACTTTACCGTCGATAAAGAGTTTGCCGGGTGGTGCTTTGACCTTACTTATTACCATATATTTTGTTTTGTTGTTATTCAGTAAGAGATCATATTCTTTACTAGAGGCTACTACTTCCGACATCAATCGCTGAAGACCCTCGAGACTATCCGCGAAGACTACCGTATCATCGGCATATCTGATGTTATTAATTATTTCACCATTAACCACGACTGCCTCGTTGAAATTTAAGAGTGTTTCTTTACATATATCTTCAGAGTAGATGTTAAATAGCAGAGGTGATAAAACACATCCTTGCCTTACTCCTCTCCTAATCTCAATATTGTCATTGGTCTGGTCCATTGTTTCCCAACCAGGGGTACGCGAACCCCTTGGGGTTCGCAAGGTGTACAAAGGGGGTTCGCGAAAATATTATTGTAATGGAGACATTCTAAATTGTCGGAAAAAGAGAAACTCAAGAAAAATAATTGTCGGAGAAAGAGAAACTCAAGAAATAAACATGCAATACTCAACAAACAAAAAGTACTAGTTCTATTTTTGATCGCTTTGTTGATGTCTCATTATATATCTACAAAGCAACTTCTCGACAACCTAACTAGGTAACCTAAAATACTTGAACACAACTTGAATAATATTGAATATCCTCTCGTTTGTTGGGTAAAGGTTGTCTATCAACATCGTTATGTTGGTAGGCAATGTCTAGGCACGTCAAAATCTGTTAAGGCATTCCTTAACAGATGTTCGTACAGAGGGTTATAAACTTGATTAAGTTCGGGATTAGTAGCATAGCTATTGTGGCTTTGTTTGTTTAGTGCCATTCTTTTCAATAACCATTATGCCCCAATTTTTTTATGGATCGATGGTTATAGACCAGTCGTTCAGAAGCAAGACACGCAGTAGTTGCAGTATTTTGTAAAAGCTTATATTTTGGGTACATTTCACACTTTGCAAGCGATCAATTTATTGTTGTTTCTCTATTAGCATTGGACCTCAAGACATCGGACAGCAAGACATGATGATACTGAAAGCTGTCGTGGGCTACCATTTTAACAGACTAAAAACAAAGAAAAAATGATGGCAAAGACTATTTACAAATGGGTTTTATTATACAGGGGAAGAGTCATAAACCTAAACCACTTTGTGTATTCTGCAACAAAGTACTTGGCAGCAGCAGTTTAAAACCATCATTTCTTCGGGAACACCTTGAAACAAAACGTCCGACGCACAGGGATAAACTTTTTGAGAATTTTCTGTTTCTTCTTTCCTGTCTTCAAACGAAGATAGTAAAATAGCTATTGGGCATCATTTCGAGTAAGTTATAGAATTGAAAGATCTGAACAGATATATTGGACCATGTGCATAATATATTGGAAAAAAGGCAGTAAAGAAAATTGATCTTGTTCCCTTATCAAACAATACGCTGTTATTAATTATTTAAAAAATAATGTGGAACTGGAATGGAACTTTTGAAGAGATTGAATGATTAAAAATGAATTATTTTCCAATCCAGCTTCACCAGGCCAGAAAAATAATTTTCAATCAAAAATTTTACCAGAAAATTCAATTAAATTTGATGAAAATGAACTTCAATTAACTCTCTGATGACTATTATCAGAATAGATCCAATATATGCCTCTCAAACAACTGGACACGTAGTCCTTCTCAAGGAGATGTAAGTTTAGAAACCTCTAACTTTGCTGGAGAAAGAAAAACTCATAGTTTCCTGTGATTCTTCTCAAAAATCTATTTTTAAAGATCAATTTATCAAGATGTATCTTGAAAATCTTTTCTAACATAGATATGTTGCGCAAAAGGGTAATAGAACTTCAATTGCTTTTTTTGACATAATAGGATATTCATTTTTATTGAGCCAGAGGACAATTAAAAGTCTTCTGACTCAATAAAAATGAATATCCTGTTATGTCAAAAAAATCAATTGAAGTTCTATTACCCTTTTGCGCAACATATCTATGTGAGAAAGGATTTTCAAAATATACCTTTCTGAAAGATGAATATAGAAACAGGTTAAATGCAGAACCTGATCTAAGACTGAAATTGTCAGATATTGTGCCAAATTTGATTATGTTTTCTATCCTTGTTACGAACTATTTTCAAATTTGGAAAATAAATGTTCTACACGGAAAGAAGTACAGTTTCAAATAGTAGCAGCGACCTTACGAATTTTAAACTGAAAAAACTACAATTTTTATTTTTTTGCTGTAACGTGTCACTCTACTAAAAATAATTTAAAACTCACAGTATCGAGATGTAATATTTCGGCGTTCATTTCTCATACTCAGTAATAGCGAGTAATAGCTCAAACTGTAATTTTTAGTTTGAAAATAAATAAGAAATATTATATTATGAAGTAATACATCCATCAGGAAAAAATCGTAATATTTACAGTTTGGACTAATAATGTATAGATATTATATGATGAAAAGTTACAAAATAATAAGTATAGTAAAAAATATTTTAACTTTCCATTTAACAAAAAGTACTTTTTCAAACTTTAAAATTCACTGCTTGGAATTATAAGATTTTTATTAGTAAATAAGTTTTAAAAACTACAGTATGCGACTGCAATCTTTACATGTTTGTATTCGTAAGGACCCACGTTACTATTTAAACTGTAATTTCTACAGTGTGCTTTTTTTCCGTGTACCGGATTTTTTTACTTTTCTACACACCAGTATAGGGGGTTCGCCAAATTCTTCTCAATTTTACAGGGGGTTCGCGAAGAGAAAAAGGTTGGGAAACACTGGTCTGGTCCTCTACATTTACCACAGCAGTCTGGTTCCAATACAAGTTGGCTATTACGCGAATATCTTTTTGATCTAGTCCAATCTTCTGAAGTTTGTTGATAAGTTTATTGTGGTGTATTTTATCGAATGCTTTTTGATAATCTATGAAACAAGCGTATATATCATAATTCACATCCCTGCATCTCTGAAACAGTACTTGGATGCAAAACAATGCTTCTCTTGTTCCTAGTGCGTTTCGGAATCCAAACTGCGTGCTGATGATGTTTTCCTCGCATTTCTTATAGATTCTACCACGAATATTCTTCAGGAATAGTTTTAAGATAGGGCTCATTAGGCTGATAGTATCTTCGCATTTTTTCGCATTTGGTTTTTTTGTCAGTGCCACAAACGTAGATTTTAGCCCATCTCTTGGTATCACTCCGCTGTTGTAAATTCTATTAAATAGAGAAGTTATTACCGATATACTTTCATCGTCCAGCAGCTTCAAAACTTCTGCATGCGTGTTATCTGGACCAACTGCTTTACCATCCTTGCTTTGTTTGATGGCGTTCTTCACTTCACTTGTTATAATATTAGGACCAGTAGTTCCCGTAATTGTTGGTGGGTTTAATGGTCGATCATCTTCAAATAAAGTATTTATGTATTCTTTCCATATTGCAAGCTTCTCCGTGACATTTGATGCTATGGTTCTATTTATTATCAGTAATAAAAGGCAATAATTACTACAGACTGATTGATACTACAAAAATATAGTATCATTTATGCCAGGACTAAAAGGAGTGGCCCGTCAGGTAAAAACTCCATTAGAAGCATTAGAAGGTCTCTTTTATTTGATCAAGAAATTTTAGATTCAGTTCTTGTTCGTACGAATAATGAAATTATGCGAATAATAAGTTTACTGAATAATTTGCTGTCATGCCATCCTAACACAGATATGACAGAAATTCGTGCTTTGATTGGCTTGCTTTTTTATCTGGAGTAAAAATTTGTCTCACGTTACTACTGAAGAATTGTGGTCCAGTAAATTTGGAATGACATTATTTAGAGCAAGAATGTCTCTAAAACAATTCAAATTTTTAACTTGCTTTCGCTTTGACGATAAAGAGACTCGACCAGCACGACGAGTAGCCCCAATTGTATGTATAAATTAACCCCAATTAAGGACAAATTTATCTTGAACTGTGTAAAAAATATTATAAACCGCACTCTTTTTGCACAATAGATAGAACAGTTAAATGGGATATAGAGGCAGATGTCCATTTCGTGTTTACCTAGCTTCTAAACCAGATAAATACAGCATCAAAATACTAATGACGAATGACGCCAGAACGTGGTATATGGTCGACGTTATACCTTATGTAGGAGCAGTAAATAAAAATTAGGAGCCGTTCTTTCATACTATGTAAGAAATCATTGTAAGTCCACTCATGGGACGGGTAGAAACATCACTGTTAGGGCCGGCGCGTCAAAATATGCTGCCTAAGGCGAATACAACTTTCGCTTTTTAAGCTAAATTTGCTTTTATGTCTAATTCTAATTGAAAGACTGCTTTCAAAATCTGCATTTACTTCCATTTTATTAGCTATTTCTTTAGCATTACAAATTACTTGCACAAAACTATTTGTACGAAATTCCATCAGAAACAAATTTACGCTATTTAATATTTTACACATAAACACATTTTAACATATTCTGATAATAGTTATTTACATTAGAGTGTGAAAAGTTTGATTTTACAACGCGACAGCTCGTTGGGGAATCAAGCTCGAAGGGCGAGTTCCCCATTAGCTGGAGCTGGAGCGCTGTAAAATCATTTCCGCAGGAATTTTGTAAACATTTTTTTGGCCGCAAATTTTTATTCAAGTAACAAATAGACCCTCCGCCTCCACTTCCGGTATTTGTATTATTACCTATTGTACCCCACCCTCCTCCTCCAAGTGTTGGTGTACTTACCCATTTAGAGCGCCTCCTCTAATCCTGATTCCTTTAGGAATCTCAGGATCTGGGTGGGATTCAAGGCCTGCAGCTCCTCTGTGTTCAAGCAGTGAGCCCCAAGGTACATCTGTCTCTTGCGGAGTAATGCTCCGCAGTCTTTGAACAGATGTATGGGGGTTTCCTCTGCTGAGCCACAGAATCTGCATCCATCATCCTCCTCTAGGCCTAGGGCCTTGAGATGTTTCCTAAGTCTGCAGTGTCCCGTCAGGGCTCCTGTCAGAATTCTGAGCTTGTTCTTGCTTAGTTTCAGGCAAGCTCCCGTTCTCTTCTGGTTAAAAGATCCCAGCATCACTTTGGATTGCCTTAGCCCTGGAAGTTCTTTCCTGGTTTTCATCCATTTTCCTCTTATTTCTTCATCTAAACTTTTGCGGATGGTGTTCACGCTCATACCGCAAAAGGGTTCCGGACCTATAAAGGGGCTACTGGATCCCTTGTTTGCTAGGTGATCGGCTTCTTCGTTTCCGTCTATACCAGTGTGTCCTGGTACCCAGTAGAGCGTTACTTTATTATCCCTGCCAAGCTTGTTCAGCTTCCCCACACAGTCCCATACCAGTTTGGATCTGATGGTGTATGAGCTAATGGCCTTGATGGCTGCTTGACTATCTGACAGGATAGCAATTCGTTTTTTGCGGTAATTCCTGTCGAGGTTAAACTGTGCACATCTTTCGATTGCGTGTACCTCTGCTTGGAAGATACTTGGGGATGTTCCCATGGATTCGAAGTATCTGGCACGAGGTCCAAACACTGCTGCACCAGTGCCTTCCTTTGTCTTCGAACCATCTGTATACCACTTGATGGCATTTTGCTCTATGTGGTATGCTGAGGATTGGTCGCTCCAATCGGCTTTACTACTACACATTGCTGTGTAGTTTTTCTCGAAGTGGTATTTGCATACCATTTCGTCTTTTGGTACTTCCAGCCAGGGGATATTGGCAGCGAGGCTGTTTCGGTCTCTGCTCCCGATTATTTTACCTCTGCCCATTCCTTCCTTGCTGAATCTTACGATCGCCGATCTGGCGGCGCTCTCCACCAAAAGGTGCAGCGGAGTCAGATCCAGCAGCAGCTCCAATGCTGCTGTCGGACACGACCCCATCGCCGCCGTGATGCAGACACACGCCCGTCTTTGAATCTTCTCAAGCTGTTTCCTCATACAGGCCAGCTTGATTCTACTTCCCCACGCAACTGCCCCATAAGTGATTGCAGGTCTCACTATCATGGTGTACATCCATCGCAGGATAGTGGGGTTACAACCCCACGTTTTTCCTGCCAAATTTCTGCACACCATTAGGGCGCGTTTGGCTTTTCCTACCACTGCCTCAGCGTTTCTATTCCATAGGAGTTTGCTATCTAGTGTGATACCCAGATACATTATCTCCTGTTGGTATTCTACTGCCTTCCCATCTATGAGTATGGGATGTAGGCAGTTTAGTTTTCTCTTTCTAGTAAATGATATCACCGTGGTTTTGCTCGGGTTGAGTTTCAGTCCCACTGTTTGACACCATCTACTAGTTACATTGAGGCCTCTCTGAACAATTTCACAGAGCGTTCCCTCAAATTTCCCTCTAGCCATTATGACTATGTCATCGGCGTAACCTTGACATTTGATTTCTAGGTCGTTTAGCCTAACCAGTAGTTCATCAACTACCGGGCTCCACATTAGCGGTGATAGTACACCTCCCTGTGGGCACCCTCGAGTTGTGGAGATCTTAATGGTGTCTTTTCCCACTTGTGTCTCCGCCGTTCTAGTTCTCAGCATTTCTCCCATCCACTTTGAGATAGTGCTGTCGATATTCCTTCTTTCGAGGGCCGCCCTGACAGCCTCGTGCGAGGTGTTGTCAAAAGCTCCCTCTATATCCAAGAAGGCACATATCGCTACTTCCTTTGTCTATAGTGCTGCTTCTATTTCGTTTGTCAGCTGATACAGGGCGGTTTCTGTGGATTTCCCTGCACTGTAAGCATGCTGACTCCTGTGTAGTGGTGTACCTACCAGCACTATAGTCCTAAGGTAATTATCAATCACCTTCTCCATTGTCTTTAACATAAAAGATGTTAGACTAATGGGTCTAAATGACTTCGGTTGAGTGGTGTCTTTCTTCCCCACCTTCGGTATGAATACCACCTTAGCCCTTCTCCATAGCTCCGGTATATATCCGAGCGCTAAGCTACTTATAAAGAAATTTAGAAGATACGGCATTAGTTCTCTCTCTCCCTTTTGTAGGAAGGCAGGAACTAGCCCGTCCACACCTGGGGCCTTAAAAGGCTGGAAAGTGCCGATAGCCCATCTGATTCGGTTTTCCGTACAGATGGACGCTGCCCTCTTCCAGTCGGCCCGGCTTGGTTTCCGTGGTTGCATCAAGCCCTCGGTCTCCCTGTATCCTCTACATCCCGGAAAATGGGTTTCTAGTAGGAGGAGAGCTCTTTGCTCTTCATCCTCCGTGAAGGTCCTATCCGGTTTCTTGAGAGTGGTTGTCATTTCCACTCTATCCTTCGCTAGTGCTTTTTGCAGTCTAGCTGCCATCGGCGTGGATTCTATGTTTTCACAGAAGGTCCTAAAGTTTTCCCTTTTTGCCCATCTGATCTCTTTGTTGTAGGTGGTAAGCACCTCAGATTATTCTAGCCAATTACCGTATTGCTTGGCTTTGTTGAAAAGCCTACGTACTTTTGCTCTTAATGTAGACAAATTTTTGTTCCACCATTTTTCGTCCTTATGCTCCTTCACGGTTTTTACCGGGCAGCTGGATTCAAATGCCGTGGTGATTGCTACATTTATTTCTCCTACAGCCTGCTCCAGCACGGTGTAGTGTTTGATACTACCCCGTACTGTCACCTGCTCTTGGTTTTCTTTAAGTTGGGAACTAAACATAGGCCACACAGTTTGTCTGGGGTTTCGAATGGGGGTGTTTTCCTTACTCGCTCCTTCCAGCTCAAACTCTATGATCCTATGATCTGACATTCAGGGCTCACTTGAAACCCTCCACTTTTTAATTAGTTTACTTACGTTAGCGCTACCTACCGTAATATCCAGTACCTCATTTCTGACTTTAGTGACAAATGTTGGTGTGTTCCCAACGTTGTACACAATTAAGTTCTCTTTAATGAGGTATTCTAAAAGGTACTCACCCCTCTTATTAGTGTCTGTGCTGCCCCACATCTCATTGTGTGCGTTCGCGTCACATCCCAGGATGAGTGGCAGCCACCAGCTTTTGTACTTCAATGGGTGGTATGCTGTTACCATCGCCAGGGAAGTATGCTGATGCGATCACTACTTCGCGGTGGAGGCCCTCGATCTTGATGAGGGCCTGAATCGGTACTAAATCCCGCGTTAAAAATTCTGAAAGATATAAGTAATTTATGCAATTTCTTACCATAATGCAAGTTCTAGGGGAGACCTCACGGCTGTCCCATACCAACTTACATTCCCTGTTGCTAAGGCCTCTGATCTTACCTCCGTAGGTCCAGGGTTCTTGAAGCAGCGCTAGCCCTAGGTGCTGCTTGGTGAACATCCTAGCCATCACAGCTGAAGCTGCTTTGGCATGATGGATGTTCACTTGGGCTATTTTGGTGCGCCTGCTGGTCATTCTTGTTTTGTGACAGGAGGCGGCAAGTCCTCCTCTGTCCCTACAAGAACATCTACCTCTGCCTCTGAAGACATGGCTGGATTGCTCATGTCTACGAGTGTGAGGTCAAGGTCGTCTTTCCGGGCTGACTTCCTTGTTCTCTGTGTCGGTTAGGTCCCGTACACATGGATTATTTTTACTTTTGGAATTCATATAAATCCCACGAGTCGCAAGGGAACTAAAGGTCCACCACATCAGAGCCCCGCTTGATAGTGGTAAGGCTGGATACCCTCTGAGGTCGCCAGGTATCAGAGGGGCTCCGTAAGCGATGGCCGGTTGCCCTTGGCCATCAACCAGTCCCTTCGGCACGGGTCGCATGACACCTTGGGATTAAGGGTTTGGAAGTTCTTGGTTGTTCGCCCTCCGCCGAACGCCCCAACCGGGGTTGTTCCAGTCGTGACGTCCAACGGTACGCGAAACTAAGCCCTCACACCGCGACAAGGTGACTTCCACGTGAGGGATGGCACCGTAAGACGATCGCCTGTCCGACCAGGTGCACGTGCCGGCACTGATCACTGTTGTAAACTGAATTTCTTCTAAAAAATTAGAATCGGTCTTTCGTTGTCCACAATGCACTATCCAGACGCGGTTAATGATAAAACTAAAAAAAAAACGGAAATCATTATGAACTATAACAGTGCCAAGGCTCTTACTGATACTTTTGACAAACTTTGTCACCCCTATGCAACTGCAAGAGCAACCCGAAGATGAGATTTTTCTGTGGTATGCTGGATGACAGCGGCATAAATGCTGCGGTTTTGCTAATCCAATGAAGATTTTTTTTAAATGAACTAGCCTTCCAGTTGATTGAGTCATTGTTGAGAGTTCGGTTGGAAATTCCTAACCTGAGTAGAGGACTAAAATCGTATATAAATTACATTTTGGAGGTGTGTGATGCTCTAGAGCAGGGGTTTCCAAAGTTTTTCTTGGGCGGGCCGATTTAATATTACCGAATTTTTTGGCGGGCCAAAAAAAAAACGGAATAAAATCTAAACAATAACCACGATTTTTTTTACAAACTAGTACTATTAATTAACACTTAACACACATCAAAAATAATGTGAATATAAAAACTTGTAATACATTTATTCATTTGTATTGTGCAACTTGTAGTTGTTTTATTTTAATGATGTCATTAAACTTTGTTTGTATGTCCGTCGAATGTATTCTTAATACTGATTATAAATGATTATCACTCAATTTTGAGCGTAATTTCGACAAATTTATGCTCCTAATTGAAAAGTTTTTTCGCAAATATATGTGCTCCCAAATAATGAAAACATTTCGTTCGTTTGGATGAATAGGGTATTAACTCAAAATTTACGATTTTTAACCTAAAAATTCAGTCCTACTAAAAATCATGCGATCTTTCTAACGAACTTGGTTGCATAACGATATAACGACAGATTGGCGGGGTTGCGCGGTAGTATCTTCGTCTTTTTCGCACATTTTTGAACGTCCATTTGAACAACACTATCGTATTCAATCTTACTCGCGGAGTTGGGGTGAAAGGACGTCGTTCGTTTGTGATAGACAGTTTTAACCTTGAAAGACGCTGTATTCATTAAAAGGCGAGTTGCCTTTGCAATTGCCAGTGCAATTCTTTCTCGATGAAAAAGTAATAATCGTATTTTGTAAAGGGACAGGGTAACGTAATTGTGGCGGTATACGATTTGCCGTCCCCGAGGTGACGTATCATGCCTTGTCGCCGATGTGACGTATCTACCTTCTTCTACTTATCTAAATTAAACGTTTTGAAATTACAATCTAGAAACTAAGCAAGTAGAATGTTACGCATGGCATGAAGGCGATGGTCACAGATATGTGAATGAAATTGCAACTTGTGCCTGGAAGTACCTAGAAAAACTGGCTAGCAATGCATCAGAAACGTTCCACGTTGTATTTTACAGTGATAATTGCTGCGGACAAAAAAGTAAGTGACGAAAAAGTAAGTGAAATTGTTGTAATGTTGCCATCATTTAATTATAAATAATGTTTATTATAAGTAACCATACAAAAACTGTTATAAATTAGTACAACGACGCCAACGTACAAGCCAACGACGGCCGTCGTGCTCAAGTGTAGCTAGTGATTTAAATTAGTTTAAAATAATAAGCAAAGCTAAAAAAACAGATGTTAAAACAATTTTTCATGTGATTTTTTTAAATATATAAACATTTAATAATGAAAATTCTGTTTTTATTTTGTATTATTTTGAAAACTTATTCTTAATCTTTGTGGAACATGGTAGTATTATGAATGCTCCTTAAACATAACTAAATGAATTAACAAATCATGAAAAAATAGAGTGGCATAGCAAAATAAACATTGTTAAAATAATGTCTAAAAAAATTAATCGAAAGGTCGAACATAGACCCGAAAAAATGCTTTTTAAAGAAAATATAATTTTCTAGTTACTACTCTGGTTTATAAGTATTGTTTGTGTAAAAAGGTATTATTATGTTCTTTCCTGTAGAATTTCTATTTTTTTCTCAGTAATAGCAAAATGGACAGTCATGAAGTGAACAAAAACGTAATCAATAAAGTTAGTTTAAAAGATATATAGGTGAGGTTAACTAATTATTTACAGAAATGGAAATATATTAATTTGAAAACTTCAAATCGCTCTCCTGAAAAATAGGCTTTTTTGAGTTAATACCCTGTTCATCTGGACCGACGATTTGTTGAGCATGTTTTCGTATTTTCGGATAATTCACCCATAATAATCCTTTATAGGAAACAATTAAGGATCAATTAAGGAATTATTCCGATAAGAATTCTTAGCATCGATATTTTCCTGTAATTCTATCAATTCAAATTGCATATCTTAAATGATTAACAGTTCTGTCTATTTGAGACTACTATATTCTATTTCTGTACAAATGTGTAATAACTTGACTAGATATACTAAAATATTTTTTTAAATATAAATTAAACAATATTTTATTAATACTAACGCTTATGGTTAAAACTCTGTATGATTTTTTTTAAATATTAAAATATTTTATTATATCTTATTTGTAATATTTATTCTTTATTTTACTATTTACTTATTTTCTTAACAAAAATAAAAAATATGGTATTGACATCGCGGGCGAATTCACGGGCTTTGCGGGCCGAATATGGCCCGCGGGCCGCACTTTGGGAACCCCTGCTCTAGAGGAACCTAGAGTTTTGGCAAAAAGAGTTAGGTATGCCTTCTGCCCTAGAGGAAAGAACATAAAAACAAAAAGTTTGTGCAGCAGTTTGTGCAAAAATTTGTGCAATCATGCGATGTGCGACGATCATCGAGCAACGATTTGTCGTGACTGCACAAAATAAAAAATGTTAATTTAGTTTTCCGGCTAATCCTTATTTTTCGATTTTTTTTTTTGATTTTGTTAAAAATAAATATTATTTTTTTATTTTTTAAATGTAGCAAAATGAAGATTGTGTTAATCTTCACTATGGTCTTCACTAATAGATTCACTATGTTCTACTTTATAGTTATAAAACTTTATAGTTATTGGTAACGTCAAAACTGAATTTAATATTATGAATGAATATATGAATGTACATAAATATTACTGATTTTCTCATTTAAATGTGCCTTTGAAACAGTTTTGAAATTTGTGTCCGAGAGACACCACGGTGCCTTGCGTGTGCATAAAAAAATACGGTGCCCTGGGAAGGTTAAGAAAGATTTTAATACCAGAAACTATTCAAATATTAGATTGAAATCGATGTGCATAGATTTTTCTAGTCCGATAAATGTAATTAAATTCTCTATATCAGCGGTCATCAAACTATGACATGCGAGTCAATTATTGGCCAGCCACAACATTTAAGCTGACCTACTAAATTTACATTTTTAAATGAATAAAATCTTATTGGTGAATTAAACTTCTTTGAGCAAAATAATATTATCAAGAGTAAGAAGTCACAGCAAGAGTAAGAAGTAAGAGAGATAAGAGTAAGAAGTAAGCAAGACTACAAGTAGAAGCAATGTGGAAAAATTACACAGAAGGGACAGACTTGAGAAACTAGTCTAGTTTTGACTATTATGATCACACTATTATGATCAGGTATTGCCGCATTAGCCTCTTTGCTCTTTTCTTTTGTCAACATAGATCAGGGGTCGGCAGATCGCGACTTTTTGCTTAGGCATTTGCGGCTATCCACACATGACCCTTCGTTCAAGCAGTCAAGCTTGGAGTTTTTTTTAAGGGTTTATTTTGTACACATAGTTTTTTTATTTATAGAATCGAGCAAAATTTCAAGAAAATTTGGCGCTCGAATAGAGAGATTAATTCATTTACTGGGGAAAATCTAAGTGGATTTCTAAGGACGAAAATTACCTCGTTTGGCTTAGCATTAGAATTTTTGGAGAGACAAAATTTTTTCGGTTTCCAACATTTTCTAAAACTTTGACCGACACAGAATTGCAAGGATTTCCAAAATATTTTCTTCGGTTATGAATATGTGGACAAAATCTCTAAGGATTTTTTCAAAATTTGAACAGAAAAACCAACAAGCATTTCAGAAATATTAGCTTTGGTAAATATAAAAATATTAGCTAAAATATTTGTTTAGAATTGAAGACTAGCCCCGCTCTAGTTTATTGACAGACTAGTCTCTTATCTATCTATCCTCATTTCTGTAAAGTCTCTAGTTGTGTGCTCTTGGTGTTCGTTTCATTTCAGTGGGGGCTGGGTTGCTCTGCTGTGTTCTACAAAAGAGAGGAAAACATGGTTAGCTTTATTGTCTCAATGATGTTTGCTGTAGTTTTGGTTATTTCTACTTGACGTTGGTTCTGTAATTTGCTGCGCGGTGGACTGTTACGTTGACATGTTGTCTCATATTTTCTGTTCAAGTTTTTCTATGTGGTCTGTAATTGTCTCTATTTGGAGGTCTTTATGTATTTGTTCGTTGGTTATGTACCATGGTGAGTCCGTGATTTGTCTCAGTATTTTGTTTTGTATGATTTGCAGTCTGTGAATTTTCAGTTTGCTAGCTTCGATCTAGCAGGTCTGCGAGTACGTCATGGTTGGTCGTATTATTGTTTTGTACAGTCTCAGCTTGTTTTCGATATTCAGTTTACTTTTTATGTTCCTGAAGGGATAAAGAAAGCCTTTAATTTGTTTAGTTTTCTTCGCAATGTAATCCACATGTTTAGCGAAGGTCAGAATTTTGTCCATATTAATCCCTAGATATTTTACCTAGTTTTCCCATTTTATAATTGTGTTATCAATTTTAAGGCGCTTTGTTGGAATGTGCTTGAATTTTCTTCTTGTAAACATGATGGCTTGGTTTTTTCGGCGCTAAGTTGTATTTTCCAAATGTTACACCAGCGATTTATCTCGTGTAGGTGCATTTGTAATCTCTCGGCGACGGTGTCCGCCAAGATTCCTCTTGTAAATATGGCTTGCTATTTGCATGCAGATCGATTTTTGTATTGTCCATTTTAGGCATGTCTGCAGTGTAGATGTTGTAAAGTAGGGGCTCAAGTACTGACCCCTTGGGGACACCCGCTACTATTGGACGGGTCGTTGACATAGTGTCATTTAGTTTCATTTGGAACGTTCTAGTAGTTTTATTATCCCTAGCGGGATTTTCAATTTATTCATTTTGTATATCAAACCTATGCCACATGTCGAAAGCCTTTGAGACGTCCGAGAGTACTGCTCCCATGGCATATCTTCAGTTGAATGCGAAAATTATCGTATCATATTATAGTTTGGTACGTTGTCGAATGTTGTTGTCTGAATCCGTACTGCTCGTCTGAAATTATCTTAAAGAATGATAAAGACTGATCAAAGTCAGCCCTTCACGCTAGCAAATATATTCTGGAGGGCCCCGGAATATCTTCTGTTGCTCCTTGGCACACGCTGCTCAAGATGCGTTGTGTGAGCCGTTTGCTGCGTCAAAGCTAGTAACAAAAACCGTCAAGAGCTAAATTGTCAGGGATTGAGGGGCAGTAGTTTATCTGAGGGGTTAGTTTACCTGGGATGAGATCCATTCGCCGACAGACGGTTAATAGTGAAAAGGGTAAGAAAGTCCATACCCTAGCCGGTAACTTCCTGTTTGGCATGCCCGTTTGTGTTGTGTTCGTTCAACACTTTGACTGCAGTTTTTTTTTTATAATTTATGCTGAGATTGATGTGCCTATTGTCTTTTCTACATATTTTAGTGCTTAATAAACTGCTGCCCCTCAGGCCCTGACAATTTTAGGTCTTGTCCGTTCTTGTTACTCGCTTTGGCGCAGCAGAGTAAAGGGCCCCATACACTAGCAACCTAGTTAACAACCTTGTCTTTAACTTGCTATGTTGACGACAAGGTTTAGTAATGTATGGGTTGATTGAAGACAACATTTCAGGTTGACTACAAAGTTGAATAAAATCAAAGTAAGTTGGATTTTAGGTGGGCGAAGTCAGATGTTTATAAACATCAGTTGTGAGCTTGTGAAGGTTTTGTAATTCTTGTTTGTGCAGGTGACTTGTGTTTGCGATTTTTATTTTTTCAGTTTTTTGTAATTCTTAATTGTCCGTCTTAATAGTTAGGGCTAATATACCAAATAATCCTGCATGGGTGGAATTTTTTTAAACGTTCCGAGAGCGTGCCCGAGCTGCCCTAGTTGTGGAAAGTAAAATCTGAAGTTTAAAAGATCGTAACAAGAAAAAGATTGCCATGGAAAAATTGTTACTACTACGTTTGCTGGATACCTGCTAGTGTTCTCGTTCTATTTCCTGCTGCTTCGGTTATGCGCGCCATATAAGGTAGCCTTTTATCAATTAATACTCCAAGCTATTTGAGATTTTCTTTCGGTGTTATTATTGCCTCTTCTACTTTAAATGTTAAACGGGGCTGAGTTCCGTTAGACCTGTGAGGAGGACCGCTTCAGTTTTTTCTACTCAGGTTGTTCGATTTCATCCACGCGCGAACCATTTTTGTTGCTCGATTTGCCGTTCTGTTCTTGCTGTGTCAACTAGTACGATATCCTATGCGAAGCCATTTACGGTGGCCCCCAAAGGCAGTCTCATTATAAGTTCTCTGTCTATAGCATGTCCCACAGGATGGGGCCTAGTATCGAAACCTGTGGGAATTACAATTTTTTCTTCTTCAAAGGACCCATATCGTCCTCACACAACTTAAAACTATATAGGTACATCATCAAATCTTCACTCATTATTTTTAAATTCTTCGTAGAAAGTCGTTACCAATGAATAAACCGAACAAAAGCAACGTGCAACTGATACTAATGTTTTCAACTTGGTTGTCTAATGTATGGTCAAGAACCTCAATTTTGTTGACGACAAGGTTGATGACTACGTTGCTAGTGTATGGGGCGCTTAACAGAAGATATTCCGGGGCCCTCCCGAATATATTTGCTAGCGTGTAGGGTTGTTCACTTTGAACAGTCTTTAAATTTAATTTCATCCTACTTTAGTTTATGGTTTTTTTATAGCGAATTATCTTATTTTCTTTTGTTATTCTGCCAGTCGTTTGTGAATTATTTTCTCTGTTATTTTTCCGAGTCCTGTTAGTAGGCTTATCGATCTGTAGCTTGAAGTCGTGTTCCTGGGCTTGGTTTGGGAATTAGTATTGTTGTGGCGTGTTTCCATTGGGTCGTAAACGTTCTGAGTTTGAGCGAGTCGTTCACTATATGATTCATTAATAGGGCGTTAGGTTCTTGAGTGTCACATTTTTATATATTATCAAAATCGACGTTGATTGAATTCGTAGTTTTCTTCGCTGTTTAAAATCCCCCTTACCGTTTCGTGAATTATTTGTGGGTTGTAGTTTGCGTTTGGGTCGTTCGGTGTGAATTGTTGTTCGAAGGCGTTTGCGAAAGTCTTTCTCTTGTCCATGTCAGAAGTCGCTGAGCGGTTGCCGGATTTTTCCAGTTTCAAAATATTTCAAGACAACCACAACCACCACTCAACTACCACCAGTCTTCATAATTTGACAATTTTATCCCGCTTTATCAAGGTCAAAATCGGGTCCCTATACTCTAGTTCTTATCTCTCTACTCACTCGCCTGTCTATTCTCTAGTATGAATAGTCTCTTGTTTGTCTAATACAGTGTTTCGCAACCTGTAGCCCACTTCCCTCAGGAGGAAATTTGATCGTCAAGGGGACGATTTGAAAATGTACTCCTCCAGAATTTTTCCGTTTGGCGACTCTCAGTCGCTACCTGAGCCGTATCGGTGCTGTCATTATATATTTTGAAGATATAATCCTTTTTTAAATCAAGTTTCTTCACTAATTGCCTAGTTTTTTCAGTTATCTATTCAATATTTGAATATTAAAATAGTATATTTTGTAACTAGGGCGGCAGGTTGTCAATTGGACACCAGAGCGAAATTGGGTTCACATTCGCTCGAGAGGGCAATTGACAATACCGCCCGTGTTGGAAATAATATTTTTTATTACTCATATGAAGGGATGTATCTTACAAGTTTGGGATTCAGGTGCCAAAAGATTAGAATAAAAAATGAAGAATTTGCTTTTCCAATTGTCTCCGGTGGTGTGGATTCGTCAAAAGAACTCTCCTGAGACTCTGGTATTACCATAGAACTACACTCATTTTAAAACGTTTTCTTTAATTTTAATTTTTATTTTGTAACGAAAAAAGTTTGTCTCTTTGACGTCGGTTTTTTAATATTGAGGTCTTGATTGTGTTTATTTTATTTATTTTATTGTTTTTTTTTAATGTAACCTAGCGATATTGAATATTTGCGTGCGTTACCTAATTTATGTGGTAATAAAACCAAAAGTGGCATTTCTCGTACTAAAAATCGTGCGGCAAGATAGTACTTCTAATGCACGAGTAATAAAAATTACGTATATGTTACATAGAGGGCCATAAGCAATTTTGTATTGGCTTCCTAGGGGCTGGCAAAAAAAGAAGAAACACTGGTTTAGCATCCACATAACACTGACCAGCTTAGTCCATTGTCTATCTAGTTTATTGTCATGTCTCTTTTCTGTCTAGTTTCTTGTCTGTCTAATATCTTGTTTTTGAAGTCCATTGCCTCTTGTTTATTCTTGTTTTTTTTATTAGTTCCACTGACCGACAAGAACATTAAAAAATATTAGATTAGATCGACTAGATTAAATCTACGATATTTCATTAACTTATTTTAATCTTACGAGGTTATTAGAAATTAAACAATATTATATAAATATTTTGCAAATATTTCAAACATAGTTGAGTTTATAATATCTTTAGTAAATGTTCCAGGAGCCAAGTTCTCACGACAAAAACTAAATTTTGTCCGTAAATCAATTTCATTGTAAACAATATTCAATGTACTGGAAAATCGCGTAACCACATAGACGCACCAAATATATTACCCGGAATCTATCAATAAATTGTTTAAATCGATTTCAAGGAATTTCAACACGAAGGAAAATCTCGGCAAAACGAAACTGGTTTAGAGATTTCAAAAATTCAGAAAATTTAAAATTCAAGTAACTATTAATAAAACTATAAAAGATATTCCACAGCAAACGAATTTAAAATGTTTTTGAAAAAAAAAACTGGTTCAACTAACAATGTCTGGAGAATTTTATTTAAACCCCAATTGCTATTCATTCTATTCCTCTTACGAAAGAAAAAAAGCAAACAATGCTCACAATGTATTTCTATTAAAAACTAACTCAATAAAGGAGATAATAATCACAGTCCAACAATAAAAAAACGCATTTTAGAAATAGAGAGATCTCGAATTTCACAATTCGAAGAATCAAAATACATCAGCTTGAACTCTCCCAGTTTAAAGATATCATCAACACATTTAACGATTGTTGATTTATAATACCTGAATACTAACACAATTAGCATAGTTCACGATCTAATTGCATTAGCATTTATTTGATGGTATTATTAACTAATTCACGACATTAATTACTGTAAATATTCGCATAGTATATCTTAAGATAACACAACTAATACATATAGGAAAAACAATTCAATGAATTAAATGATAAATTTGATAAATTGTCTATATAGATGCTGAAACCGAATAACGAGAGCAGAAGTGATTTAATATTTGTGTAATTGTTTAGCTGGATGATTTTAAAGTGTCTGATCCATATTATTTCTTTTTCTATGTTTGCTTTGTATTTGTTTAATCTTGTCCGTTATAAAAATTGTTATTATTGAAATGGTTTTGTTGTTGGAGCACGTGTGTATGGACCAGGTGTGCGACAGTCGTTAAGTTTTTGCACCGTAAAGCGAACCCTCTGCTTGGTCCTTTTGTGCGTTCGAGAACAAATCAGGTTAATGAAGTTTGAATGTGGAACCATAAAGAGTTTTTTCTTCTGGTTTAATATCGGTCGCCACCGAACAATAAAAGTCTTCTTGGTAAAATCTTTGGAATTTTTTTCTTGCTGTAGATTTTATTTTTGTAACAGAATTTTTGTAGGGCTGTTTTTGCAAAATAGATGTATGCAGTCAATTCTACTATAATGCGTTTAATTTTTATGGCGTTGTATGGTAACAGTGTACCGTGTTATATAATACTCAGATTTAATGCAAACTGGATGAATTCGTAACGTGTTATTTGAAAATAGCGCTATGTGCTAAGCAAAGCTTTTGTAATTTGATTTGTCTATTTTGCGTCTGTAATGGACTCATAACAGCACTCATATGCATGCGGTTATGGCTCGCCGAGTGCGATACAATTTTCTCAATATGTATCGGCGATTTTTTTATTTAGAAATGGCATAAAAAGGCCGCAAAATAGAAAAAATACTTTAAAAACTCGTTCGTAAGGCGTTTTTCAGCACTTGTCCATTAGAAAACTGCTATAAAATCGCGCTTACTGAACTCGTCCTTTAATATGCTATTTAAACTTCGTACTTTACACACTGTTGAAGGATCATTTGCAATGAAATAAAGTTCTAATACCTAATTAAAATTGTTGGTGCCTCTTTCACATAGTAAACTGCTGACAAAAACTTAATAAAATCTTTTTTATAATTGAAAAACGAAAATAAGTAAATTTGGTGTAACTTCGTCAAATCTTACCCAGTAAATATTTACCCAGTGGTAAATACCTCTTCATCCTACGGCACTTATATTACCATATCAAGGGAGTCTGCGTTTCAATCTACGACTTCCATGGCCAATGAGAAGTCGGCTTGCGAGAGTGTTCGGGTATACTTTGAGTCTATCAGAGTATGTGCTATATCTTCAATCACTTCTTTCACTAGTTTAATGTTAAGATCGAGGTTAATGATAATGAATTTGTTACAAACTATGGTGCATTTGCTATCATTCTTACGGTTTTTGATTGAAATCTTTCTGGTATCTAGATATTTGAATCGCACGCCGAACCCCATAGCTGACGCTCATAGCTCCATACTGGTTTTAGAACAGAGTTATATAGTAAAAGCTTCTTTTCCAATGCGAATTTTGATTTTGGACCTAGTAGCCAACACATTTTCCTTAGTTTAAGATTAAGTTGCTTTCTTTTTGTCCATATGTGCTTTCATGCCATGTGAGTTTTTTTTTATCTTAAGTCATTGATTTTAACTCATTTGGATTTTCCACCTTTTTAGCCAGTTTTCTAGTGCATTAAGATGCAGTTTGATTCGTTTTGCTGCCACGACTGGATCTGACTGGGATGCCATTATATGCATATGTTGCTGTTAAAAGTATGGACTGTGGTGGGCAGATCTGCGGTGTATAGAAGGTAGAGTACTGGGCCAAGTACACTTCCCTGTGGCACACCGACTTGAACTAATTTTAGATCGCTTACCTCGTCCTTGTATTTGACTGCAAAATATCGATCACTTAAGTACGATTTAAGTATTTCATACAAGTGATGTGGAAGTTGCTGATCTTGTATAACAGTCCAGTATGACACACCTTGTCAAACTCTTGTGCAATATCTAGAAATACTGCTGAGCAGTATCTCTTTGCTTCAAAGTCCTCACTTATCTTTCTAACGATTCTATGGATTTGCTCTACCGTTCCATTTTGTTGCCTGAACCCGAATTGATGTTGTGGGATTAGATTTTTGTTCAGTAGAATTGGGGTCAGTCGTTTTAGTAAAAGCCTGTAAGAGGTAACTGCTTTTGGGTCTTTTCCTGGTTTTGTTATTAGAATTATTTGGGCTAGTTTCCCAAACTAGCTAAACATAACTGCGCAGGAAAGTAACTCTAGCGTTGCGCTGCATTAAACAATATAGTGAGGAATCGTATTATTTCTTCTGATAGCTCGCGCACTATTCTTCCAGAGATCAGATCGTATCCAGATGTTTTTTTTTATATCAATTGTTTTGATTATGGAAGGCACTTCTTTTTTTGTTATTTTTTTTTTTTATTGGAAGTCCATTTGATGTGGACCTTCTGGACCTCATTAGTTTATGTTATTATCTTTTTGTGTGCGATGTACTGTGGGATTTGCTTGAAAAACTTTCTCAAGATGTTCAGCAAAGACTTTAAGCCTTTTCTTTATTATCCCTGGCCCATTTTCAATTTTTTTTTTTGTCTTGTTGGTGGGATTTGCTGTATTGGGCGTATAATTTTTCTCATTGCTTTCCGTAATGAGTCGGTTACTTCAGTTCGTGTTAGACTCTCTAAATGTTCTTGTATAGTATGATTTTTTCATCATATAGTAGTTTCTTAAGATCTGCAACAGCTTTGTTAAATTTTGATTTGTCTTGAAGGAATCTTGTCTTTTGCCACCCTTTTAGCAGCTGGCGTTTTTCTTGAATTTATATTTCAGCGTTCCTAGAGCAACATGGAGTTATTTCAGATGTTTCTTCTTTTGGTGTAGCTTCCCAAGCAGATTCTTGTATTATTATTTGGTTAAAGTTTCCGATCTCATTTTTAGCTCTAGTTTTGACTTAAGTGAAACGTTGTTTCTAAATGCTTCTAAATATATTCCAGTTTGTTTTTTTTTTTCTATGTAATGATAATAGTTTTTGTATTTTTATGATTTGGGAGTTAAGGGTTACAATTATAGGAGAGTGGTCTGAGAGAGGCCACAGCATGATTTAATTGATAAGTACTTTTGATTTATGCCATTTACTACACAAAAATCTATTAGGTCTGGTTTTTCTTTGGGTCAGATGGCCAATATGTAGGTTCTTCTGTTGAGAGTGGTACCAAGTTGTCCTTTTGCATGTCCAGGAAGAGCTGGCGGCCCTTGGGTGAGGAAGTATTATGGCTCGCTTACACCTAATCCGTCATCGGCCGAAATTTGTTCGGGCGACGACGGCGACTGAATCAAACACCTGTAAAAGAAAGAAAGCGCGTACACAAACACAACTGTCCGAAGTCCGAAAATGGCCGATAATCACGATGATCCGAACTGCCGGCGTCTACAGTGCAAATTGAGTGTATTTATACTTAAATATTGTTGTTATCTACCTAAACGACTATGGATATTGAAAAATTAATTAGTTGTGTTTAGAATAGACCAACCCTGTGGGATAAACATTAAAAAAATTACAATAATCTAGATATTTCGAGGTTGTCGGTACAAGTGGTAACACTGTTGCAGTGTAAGCACATACACGTCCGAGTTACTCGTCCGGGTAGTTCTGTCCGCCATCGGCCTACAAAATCGGTTTTGGTGTACTCAGCATTAGATCTAGATCCCCACCAAGGATGTTTGGCGTTAAAATCCCCTCCTGTTATGAACCGCTAATAAAACCTAAAATAAAAAAATTATTTCCATATTTTAATAAATTTCTATCGAAAATGGTTTGCAAAATGGTTTTGCATTTAATGGTTTGATTATTTTTTAATTTCACATAATTCTTTGGAAATTGCTAGTTTTCCTAACCTAAACTAACACCTAGCACTAACAATGAGCAATAACATTATAAAACATATTTATCTTGTTATACTTAACTTATAAACCAGCTCTAAAACATTTAAGTCGTCCAAGTTTAATTTTTTGTTTAATTGCTAGAATAGAGCTAACGGCGTTATAAAAATACCGCGTTATAAGAGCGCTATTTCATTTTTAGTTCCGCGTTTATTGGAAACGACGTTATAGTTGGATTTGCCACACATTTAATATATTCTTCAAGAAATGTGATATTTATCTGATTTATCCATTGTATTCTTATTCATAGCGTAGAACGCGAAAGTTGACTTGGATAAACCCAGTTGAAGTCACAAAAAATGAAGTGGACTACATCATAAATGAGGAAGGATACAATACAGGAAGTCACACTACTAAACAAATACTCGGTTGTCAATGCTAAACATAAAGAAGGAAAGATCTAAAATAACTAAAAAACAAGAAACGAAGAAATAGACAATGATTGAACAACCATATACGTACAGACAAATAATATAAACGAACTTGCCCTTGCGAAAATGAGGCTCGAGGAAGTAAATGTTAACATCGTTACTGCTATTAAAGAGGCAGTAAGTAAATACAAATCTAAGGCAAAAAACAAGTAAAGTGGAAAACTAAGTGCACACACAAAACAGCTCATGGTACAACGAAGAGACATAAAATGTAAAGACTCACAAGAATATAGAAAGCGATGTAAAGAAATATGTAAAGAAACTCTGAAGTATAAACGCAAATTCAATACCGAAGATCTCCGAAGTGATAGAAGTTATGAAGAACAGAAGTTTTTCGGGTAATGAACAGATAACTGATTATAGGAAGAAACTATATTCACAAATTAACAGAAGCAAATTGAAACGTAACAACCCGTACAGAAAATATTATAAAAATAGATGAAAATTTCTATACAAAACTATATAAATGGGTAGATAACCACCATGTATACCCCGAAATACCTAAAGTCTTAAACCAAGGATCAAACGAGATTCCCGACATTACTACGGAGGAAATTAAAATGTCATTGAAGGAAATGAACAGGAATAAGGCACCGGGTGAAGACGAAATCGTTGTCGAAACCATAAAGGAGGGCGGGAAAAGACTTATTCAGGCGCTTAATAATCATAAGTGCCTCACAGAAGAGAACATCCCGTCAAAATGGAACAATGTAAAAATCATTATCATGCACAAAAAAGGAAATACAGCAGATCTTGCAAACTACAGGTCCATAAGCCTCATTTCACACATGTATAAGCTGTTCATGAGGATCATAACTAAGCGACTAACACCGAAGCAAGATTTTACCAACCTAAGAAGCAAGCCGGCTTTAGAGCAGACCTTGGCACAAACGACCACCTAGTCAAGTTGTCAAAACACTAATTGAAAAGTGTGTAGAGTACAATAATCCCTTAACTCTCCTCATATTCGTTGGCTACGAAAAGGCGTTCAACTCCATAAACCAACTAAAACTAATTGGAGCAATAGCCGATTGCCGTATAGGCCTCAGATATTCCGCGTTAATCAACAACACATATAAAAATGCGACTGCATGCATGAGATTACGCACAGATAATACACATAAGACACAGATAAATTCGGATTAGATATTGGGGCACGGCAGGAAGATAACATCCCTCCCAAATTATTCACAACACTTCTTATAACAGACTATATGTATGAAGCTAGAAAAATGCTCGAAAAATTAAAAGCTGCCTCACATCAAGCGGGCCTAAGGATTAACTCGAAAACGCAAATAATGACCAACCTTGTACAGGATGAAAGAAACCATTTCAGCGGATTATATCAAAATAGAACAGACTGTCTCATATAAATATCTAGGACACCAAATTCGAATTGGTAGAGATAATCAAACGTACGAATTCTACGGACGAGTAGGACTAACCTGAGCCGCTTTTGGTAAGATAAAACACGTATTTAAGCCTGACTTACTCATCTGGTTCAAAAGAAAAGTTTACGATCAATGTATCCTGCCTATTCTAACAGATGGAGCGGAAACGTTTACATTAGCAAAGCAAGTTCAAAATCACAGTAACACAGCGGAACATGGAGCGGCCCATGTTAGGAATAAACGTGCGTGAGAAAATCCCAAATGTTATCATCAGCAAAAAACGGGAGTTGCAGGTGCGGTAGAAGGGATCACCCTCCTGAAGTGGAATTGGGAAGGCCACGTAGCAAGAATGACGGATGGAAGACGGACGAAACGTATCATTGAATGGAGGCCTTGACAAGAAGCATACCGAAGCAGAGGTCGTCCACCGACGAGATGGAGTGACGATATAAAGCTTATCACATCTAATTGGTTACAAGCAGCGCAACAACGAGAAAAATGGAAGGAGTTAAGGGAGGCTTATGTACAGCAGTGGACGCTACAACCTTTAAAAATTGTAGAGGGTAGATTTGTATATAAATAACCGCAATTATTTTTGTCGCTGGTAGCGTCAGTATTCAGTTATGTATTGCTGATACAGAGCAGGAAAATTCACAGAGACTACGCTGTGACAGCTGTCAACAGAAACAGCACTAGCGACAAAAGAAGATATGTGCCTTTTTAGACGTTGAAGGAACCTTCCCCAAAACCTTGCACGCGTCTGTCAAATCTCTTGTCAAAGCTCTTGAAAGAAGGAATATCGACAGAATTACCTCAAAGTGGATGAGAGAAATTGTGAGATCTGGGACAGCGGAGGCACAAGTGGGAAAAGACACCAGTAGGATCTCTACAACTCGACGGTGTCCACAGGGAGGTGTGCTATCATCACTGATGTGGAGCCTGGTAGTTGATGGATTACTGGGTAGGCTGAATGACTCGGACAATAAATGTCAAATTTACGCCGATAACATTGTCATCATAGCTAGAATAATATTTGATGGAATGCTCTGTGAAATCATAAGTACAGAGAAAGCTCAAACTAACTAATAGATGGTGTGAAATAGGGGGATTAAGACTCAACCCGAGTAAAACCACTGTGATACCCTTTACTTGATAAAGAAGACAAAATTGCCTGCAGCCCATATTATTAGATGGGAGGGCAGTAGAATACAACAAAGTAAAAATAAAAAAGCACCGTAAAGTAAAACTAAAGCCAAACGTGCTTTAATGGTAAGCATAAATCTTGCAGGATAAACGTGGGGTTGTACCCCCACAATCCTGCGATGGATGTACACCATGATAGTGAGACCTGCGATTAGCTACAGGGCTGTAGCGTGGGAAAATAGAACCAAGCTTATCTTTATGAAGAAGCAGCTTTAGAGGGTTCAAAGACTGGTATGTGTCTGTATTACTGTGGAACTGAAACTCTGACTCACTTGCACCTTGTCGCCAGATCAGCGGTTGAAAGGTTCAGCAAGGAAAGAATAGGCAGAGGTAAAATAATCGGTAGCAGAATCCGGAACATCCTTGTTGCCAGATTCTCTGTATTGGAAGTATCCTGTCTTGGAAGTACCAAAAGACGAGATGGTATGCAATTGCCAATTCGGAAAGACTTTTTTCCACTTTTTGGCTTTTTGTATTCGCAACCCCGATATCAGATATTTCGCATTGATTCAATATGGGCAGCCCGGACGGTTAGTGAAAACCGCCCTAGTTGTTGCTTCCCCGACCGGGAATCGAACCCATGTCTCCGGCTTGCCAGGCGGGCATGTTGTTAACTACACTACCGAGGAGGACATTTGGAGAAAGACTAAACGGCAATGTGTTGCAGTAAAGCCAAATGGAGTGATTAATTTTCTGCATACCACATTGTGCGAATTACCATCAATTACATATAGTTCGAAGACGAAGAAAAGTATTTGCGCAGGTATATTTACATCAAGTACTTCGAATCCATGAGAATCCACCCAAGAATCTTTCAAGCAGTGGTACATGCAATCGAAAGATGTGTACGATTTAAACTCGACAGGAACTATCGCGAAAAATAATTGCTAACCTGTCAGTTAGTCAAGCGACCATGAAAGCTATTAGCTCATACACCATCAGATCCGAACTGGTATGGAACTTTGTTGGAAGCTAAACAAGCTTGGCAGAGACAATAAAGTAACGCTATACTGGGTACTATGGAATAGAGGGACATGAAGAAGCCGATCATCTAGCAATCAAGGGATCTATACTCGATCCGCCGAGGGAATGCAGCTGTACTGCGCCGAGTTACGCACAGATTAGTTTGACTTGAGAAATATGCGTCAGTTTTTCAAATCCGGACAACTAAACACCGCGCACTCGAAATAAAGTGGGGGATACACAGAATAATGCTAAACTCCTCGAGACGAGATGCATGAGTATATATAAAACCATATTCAAGTCGTATTACTGCTAGATTGTAATGAGGGAATGGTTTAAACAATACCCTCCAAAAATAAAAATAGGCAGAAAGATCGAAACAAGCTGCCTTGGTTTTGCTGACGACTTTGCACTACTAGCAAATGACATAGATGAAGCAAAAACTCAGATATCAAAATTAAATTATCTCAAAAGATAAATTAATACTCATCTAAGAAATTGCATTACTCAATCAACAGCGGCGGCTTTTCTTTTCGGCGGCTTTTTCGTTTGTATCGCCGCTCTATATCTGTCTCTCTCAGACTCAATGCTACTACGCGGCCTATACCCCTAACAGCTCGGCTCCATCGAGCCTGCTTTGTACCAACCACTACTGCGCAAATTGTATAAAAAATGAATTTAACAATATGTGGTGAAACATATTACATATTGAATTGTTTGTGTGGACCTAATAACATTTACATTAAGATATATAAGAATGAATCTTTTTAATTTCTGTACGACAAAAAAAAAATGTGGGCCCCAAATTTGCCGCCCCTAAAATCTGCTGCCCTAGGCTCCAGCCTACTCAGCCTGCTGGTAAATCCAGCACTGGTTCCTAGTTTAGACATTGTTTTGACACAAAACCTACGCGACAACGATTTACGCATGTATTCGGCGTCAAAATCACAGACATCTACTGGAACTGGCAGCGAGTCGCGCGCCGCTTTTTGGTTTAAAAATCGCGCGTTCAACGAAAAAATAAATACACGTGATATCTCACTACACACACCCCCCCTCCCCCCCTTGTTGTTTAGAGACTTTTCACAAATTAATGAAAAAGTTCATGGAACGGGATCCGTGGCGACGGTGATGCTGTGATCATTGTGGCTATCGAATTAGTTGCGGAACATCCTAGGATTTCGTTCGCATTGAGCAACTGAACTCAATGTTAGTACATACATTACTGCAGGCTATCTATAAAGTGAATAACATTTATCCATATAAACATAGATTCAGACACACCTCAGAAATTGCAGATCACGCTTTTTGACTCCAATTTTATGGATTGGTTAGAACACTGTGGAACATCGCCAATTTTATCTAAATTTATTGTCTTGTGATGAAGCAACGTTTTAGACAAATGGTATTGTTTCCTCACAAAATTGTAGACATTGGTCAAGGGATAATCAAAATTTTAGAATTAACGCCGGGAATTAGCTAAAGAGAAGATATCAAAAAGTCAATGTTTGATGCGGAATGCTGTTTAAGAGAATAATTGGACCCTATTTTTTAAATGGAAATGAAAATCAACATAATTACGTGTAAATGCTTCAGAATTTGTTATTGCCATTACTTAAGCAAAGAGGAATTGCGACGAATCTACTTCCAACAAGATGAGTGTCCAGCTCATGGTACCTTGATTGTTAGAGAATTCTTAAATTTACATTTTCCTGGTAGATGTATTGGACGACATGAATCAATACATCGGCCAATACGGTCATCGGACTTAACTCCCATGGATTTCCTTCTTTGGGGTTACATAAAGCAAAAATTTTACAGGAAACAAATGAGAAATCATGTAAATTTCTTGAAAATGCAGATTGCGGAAGCTGTTTGAGAAATTAATGTTGAAATCTTAAACGACGTTTACAAACAATTTGTATAAAGAGTTGAATATTGCGCTGGATCTGGAGGAGACTATGCTGAATGATTGTACAATTAAAAATTGAATTATTGTAAACTTACTAAAGCGAAATATAGGTTGGATATATAAAAATATTTAAACTCCGGATATCTTTGACCATGAGACAATTCCCAAGAAAATCTTATGGATTGTCTCATGGTCAAAGATATCCGGAGTTTAAATATTCCCTCGATCGGATCTCCGGGAGGGAATGCTATGGAATGGTCTGGAGATATGAACAAGCAGGTAACATCAACAAATATGAACCTCCGAAAACGCATCTCGATTGCCACTTGGAATGTTCAGGGACTGGTTACATATCCTGGAAAACTAGACATCATCGAACGTGAAGTGACAAACATCAATATAGTAGGTATATGCGAAACTCACTGTTCTGGTAGTGGACATTTCACCTGCAAAAGTGGCAACACAATATACTTTTCTGGACATCAGTCGGATTCAATACATGGCGTAGCAATAATTATTCCAAAAACACTTCATGCAAGTGTGTTAGGCTACAATCCTGTAAGTTCCAGAATACTGACTATAAAAATCAATGCCAAGCCTTGCAAATTAAACATTGTCCAAATCTACGCTCCCACATCAACAAGCACGGAAGACGAGTTAAATGACTTTTACAATAAACTGGAAAGTACTATACAAGAAATACCCAACAAAGAAATAACTCTGATACAAGCAGATTTCAACGCTAAAATCGGTCAAACTGAGGAACACGAACAAGTAAAACACCTCATAGGCAGATATGGATTGGGCGTCAGAAATGAATCTGGACAAAAACTCGTGGAATTTTGTATAGGCAACAACATCGTTATCAGAAATACCATCTTCTCTCAACATCCAAGACGTCGGTATACGTGGGGATCTCCAGGTGACCTATACAGAAACCAAATAGACTATATATTGGTACAGTCAAGATGGAAATCCAGTATACAGAACGTCAAGACCTTACGAGGAGCGGAGTGTGGCAGCGACCACTACTACTAGCGGCTACTAGCTCGAGTAAAAATACACATTAAATGCAAGAAAACAAAGGTAAAAGCCCCCCACTTGAACTCTGGAAACATCCATTTTTTTTAAGGAAAAACTAAGAGAAAAATTAGAAGTAATCCCAAATAACTCAGAATTTGAAAATTCAGAGACAATGTGGCAAACTCTTAAAACTACTATGATCGATACCAAAGAGGAAGTAATTCTAAAAAAGTACCAACGATGTGAAAAACAAACAGTGGATGACTGACGAAACTTGGAACACAGTAAAGAAAAGAAAGATGCTCAGAGGAGCACGCATACTCAAAAACGAACAGATGATCGAATACCAAAAACTGAACAGGGACATTCAACGACTGAGCAGACGGGACAAAAACCTACACATACAAAAAAAATCTGCCTTGACATTGAAAGATTACACAACACCAGTGAAACACGAGACCTCTTCCGAACAATCAAGGAAAGTACCAGAGAATTTAAACCAAAAACATGGAAAATAGAAGATCAAAATGGCAAAACTATTACTTAAATAGAGGGAGTTCTTGAGGTATGGCAGTTATATTGCAGAAAGCTCTACGAGAATGAAGACCCTGAACAAGAAAACGAATTACCATCCATGAGCGAGGTGGAACAAGAGCCTGACATTTTGAGGTATGAAGTAGAGCAAGCCATTCATTATTTGAAAAACAATAAAAGCACAGGCGGTGATATAAGCGCAGAAATGTTAAAACAACTAGATGAAGTAGGCATCACATTTCTGTGGAAGATTTGCAACAACATATGGAAAACCGGACAATGGCCAAAGGATTGGTGCACATCGACCTTCATTCCATTGCACAAAAAAGGTTCCAGTCAAAATTGTAACAACTACAGAACCATTGCAATTATCTCACATCCAAGTAAAGTTATGCTCAGAATTCTCACAGAAACAATCAGGATTTGTCAGTGGCAAGGGCACAAGAGAACAAATCTCTAATGTTCGACAAATTATCGAAAAGGCGAGAGAATTTGTAAAACCATCATATCTCTGTTTCCTAGACTACAGCAAAGCTTTTGACTGTGTTAGCTGGCAAAAGCTTTGAAGAGCTCTCTTAGAGATGGGAACCCCTCAACATCTGGTGCTCCTATTAAAATATCTATATGGAAACAGCAGTGCAACAGTCAGACTGGAGGACAAACCTCCCCAACCTTCAGCATACAACGAGGCGTAAGACAAGGGTGTATTTTATCTCCCTTGCTATTTAACATTAATGGTGAATACATTATCAAAAAGGCTTTGGACGGTTGGGAGGGTGGCATAAGTATAGGTGGCAGAAAAATAAATAACCTTCGTTGAAAGAGTGGAAGGAGTAAGCCTGGACTATGGGTTAAAAATAAATCGGCAAAAAACTAAGTTAATGGCAATAGATCGCACAAACAGAATAAACAGAGCACAGACCATAAACGATATAGAAATGGTAGAAGAAAATAATTATCTGGGTGCTAACATAAACAGAGACGGAATTTCATCTATCGAAATCAAAAGGAGAATCACTCTTGTCAAAACTGCCATGACAAAGCTGCATAAAATCTGGAAGGACAAACAAATAACAACTAAAACAAAACGCACACTTGTCGAAACTCTTATCTTGCCAATAGCATTATATGGGGCAGAAACCTGGACCTTTAAGGCCACATACTAAAAACTGGAGAGCTTTGAAATGTGGGTCTGGAGAAGGCTTTTAAGAATCCCTTGGACTGCTCACAGAACCAACGTATCAATATTAGTAGAACTCCAAATTAATGTAAGACTGTCAACAATCGTAAGATAGCGAATTCTCAAGTTTTTTGGACATGTGAGCAGGAGAAAGGATGACAATTTGGAAAAACTTGTGATACAGGGAAAAATCGAAGGCACGAGATCTAGGGGGCGAACTCCGAAGCGATGGATGGACCAAATGAAGCACTTCACAGGAAATTCACTGCAGGACAACATGAGATGCATTACAGACAGAGATAAATGGAGAGAAATCACAATTACCATAACATGAATGATATACATAAGATCACGAGACTTCAACCAATGAAGTAAACGACTTGAGAGAGAGATAAATATAATAAAAATATTCAACCTGTTCGTAGCTCTATAATATTAAGTCTTATTAGGGCTATGATCAAATTTCATGTTGAACAACTAGAGATTTGCATGCTATTCCTAGAACCAGTCCATTCTTATGGCACTGACGGAGCTAGAGAAATAACATTGTTTTTTAAATTAATTTCTTGCAGATGGATATTCACTTAATTTAAATAGAGATAATAATAGAAAATAAATAGAAAGATAAATTTTTGACTTTCCAGTCTTCCTTGTATACGAACAGAAAGTCATATTTTAAATCCACAACTCGACATAATTTTAAGTTTTTGATCGTATCTTAAGTGATTATTAGATTTTTATTTGAATATAAGGGGTTTCGATACAATCAAATCCCTATAGGATCCCTATAGGAAACCTCATTACAAATGACTACCTAAACACTTTCCCCATTAACTTAGAAAAATCTACCTAGTTCTTTGATTTGGTTTTAATATTTGTACTCCTCACATAAAAAATGCGATTTTTTTTCAAATAATTTCAATAATAAATGTATTTTCTATATCCTGTAATAATTATTCACATTCCTCCATTCTGAGAAACTTAAAATAAATAAAGCAATATTTGAAAATGAAAATTTCATTTGAAATGAAATTTCAATATTTAAAATATGTTTTTAGTGCTAAATGCAAAACATTTCATGAAGCAGATTAGGTAAATGGAAATTTTCCCATTAAACGAGATTTAGTATGCATTTTGTGATTTTCACATCCTGAACCAATACGTGCTATATATTATTCACGCCGTCAATTAATATTTATTAGAATCGAATAATAGATCAGAATTTTAAGCAATCGGAAATAATATGTCCTACTTGTCTCGGCTGGCTAGTTTGACCGACTAATTATGTCTCGCCTGATATTTCTTAACTAACTATTCCATCAAACCTTACTTTTGCATATCTAATCGATACAAATGATTACGCATTATATGATTAATCAAGAAAAAAAAAGGATTTGTTGCAAGAAAATCAGGTTTACAAATATTGTTTCTGGGAATTATTAGCCGTATAATTATCAACAGCTGAACGTGCTGTAGGTTTCCATGCATGACTAAGTTTGCACATTTAAATGCAACAATTCTTGCAGACAGACCTGATCAGTATTCAGCCGTTCGACGGAGTGCAAATTAAAAATGCAAATATAATAAACACTGGATAAAGAATATCCGTCAGACGAGTAAAATTTACGGTTTGCATGCGAACGTTTTTTTTTTCTTCCTTTTTTTATTATAATGCGGAAGTTTTTAATTCAAATTTATTTTCATTAATGTATATTTTTCTTCTCAGGATTGTCATGGTGTTCCCAAGAATCAGGGTAGCGCTCCAGTCCGTGATGAAGTCGATAATTATACACTAATTAGAGGACTACAAAACGATACTCATACTGTTTTGGAGTTTAGAAGGGCATTGGATACCTGTGATCCTGATGACTATATTTTAAGTGTAAGTCAGAAATGTTATATTTTACTTTAACAAAAGTTGCAGACAATTTTCTTTTATTGTAATTGCTTGTGAATGTTCCTCAAGGTTCCATTTTAGGTCAATTTTCCTAATAATTAATCTTAAATAAATCATTAATCTTTTGTAAATACATTAACATATTTATTACATTATTAACATATTTATTACATTACACTTCTCAAAGTGGTCCCACAAATTGTTTAATGCTGAAGACAAAATCGACCCTCTTAAAAAATCTGGCATATACGAAATTCTTTGTTCCCAATGCAATAGCATAAATTCCCAGAAAGAGACAATCTAAGAATCTTGCATAATTGCAACAAATGCCCTATACTTAATCTCTTAGTGTCATTAGAAATTTTCAAACAAAGCCTTAATAAAAACCTTAATCTCCTTACCGAGCTAACCGATTTTTCTTTTCGCAACTTTTTAATCTTGCTCAACCGCCTCCAGGTAATTCCCTAATTGCATTAAGCCACCTCACCCCGCCCAAAAAATCCGTAGTATATATACATTCAATCACCAATTTGTAATTCACTTGAAAATAAATAGCTAGAAGCCTTGTAGATGTGTTATAGACGAATGTTTAAAAAACGATGGACGGGACAAAGTGACAAACATTAGAGTAATGGAACGCATGAACAAACAACGTGAAATCATAGAAACAATAAAAAGAAGAAAGCTACAATATCTAGGCCATATATTCAGAGGAGAAAAGTATGAGTTGCTTCACTTCAACTGATAATGCTGGGCAAAGTAATAGGCAAGCGGAACAGCGGTGGACGCAGATGCTCATGGCTGCGTAACCTGAGAGAGTGGTATGATACCACTTCCCAAAAGTTATTCCGAGCTGCCGCTTCGAAGGTGAAGATAGCGATGATGATTGCAAACCTCCTAAAAGGAGATGCCATATAAAGAAGAAGAAGACTATATAGGAAATATTAATAACCTTTTTAAGAAATTGCATCCGAATTCTCTAAATACTTTCTTCATCCATGACTCCCCACACTTCTGCTCCATACATCAATATACTCCGCAGACAGGCCTTCCATATCATTTCTTTCGCTCGGTAATTCGATTTAAACTCTTTTCCCCTTACTTTGCAGAACCTTTCATCTGCTACCCACGCTTTCTTCGCCACGTACTCAATGTGCTCCTTGTTACTATATCCACTCTCAAACACATACCCTAAGAACTTAAACTGATGCACTTGTTCTATCTCGCTTTCCTTCCATTCAAAACACTCTTTCTTGCTGCTTCCGCTTTTCCTAAATCTTATCCATTTAGTTTTCCCGACATTCGCTTTTATGGAAGAATCTTTCCAGCCATTTAATCATTTCGGTCTGTTCCCCAGCACACTTTGCAAACACCACTACATCGTCTTCGTAGGCAAGGCTCCACAATTTTTTGATCCCTTCTACAATTCCTCCAGCTTGACCCGCCGCCAAAACTTTTTCTAGGTCCGCCACATACATGTTAAATAGTGCGGGGCACTAATAGCACCTTAAATTCCACCGATCTACACTAATTTATTTTCACTCCACACCACTCTCTATACAATCGTTCTATACATTTTCTCAAATTCTTTGATATATCCTTTTGCTCCAAACATTCCCAAAACATTCTCCTATTTACTGCATCATACGCTAAGTCCTGGAACAGAGCAAAAAGCTTTCCTTTCGGTTTTGCGACTTTTTGATCTACTATGTATCGCAGTCCGACCACCTCCAAGCCCTAAAAAACCTCATAGAGGAAATGATAGAGTATAACAAGCCAATGGTCCTAATATTCGTAGATTATGAGAAGGCGTTTGACTCTGTGGACCAACACGAAATCCTAAAATCATTAGCTGATTACCGTGTAGATCACCGGTATACCAATATCATCAGACACATATACAAAAATGCCACAGCATCTGTCCCACTCCACAACGATGCGGGAAGATTTAAAATAGCCAGAGGTGTTCGTCAGGGTTATACAATCTCCCCACGACTTTTTACTAACTTACTCGAATACATATTTAAATCTATTAATCTGCAACACCTAGGCATTAACATAAATGGGGAATACCTCAGTCATCTCAGATTTGCAGACGACATAGTCATTATAGCGGATTGCATCGACCAGGTAAAAATGATGAAACGCCTAAATATAGCCTCACGCAAAGTGGGACTAAAATCAACTTTGCAAAAACTCAGTTGATGACCAATCTGGTACTGAGTGATAGTGTAACCGTAGATGCAGTCCAAGTCAAAGAGACTACCTCATATAAATAACTAGGGCATGAAATCCGCATACACAGAGATAACCAAACGTGTGAAATACCAATACGAATAGGATTAGCTTGGGCTGCATGTGGGAAACTGAAACATATATTTAAGTCAGACTTACCAACCTGTTTGAAACGTAGAGTCTTCGATCAATGCGTGCTCCCCGTCTTAACATACGGTGCAGAGTCATCAACACTAACAAAAAAGGTAATCAATAAAATCAAGGTAACACAACATGCAATGGAGAGATCCATGTTGGGATTATCCCTTAGGTACCGAATCCCTAGCACCGAAATCCGGAGATGATCGGGAGTAGCAATGCAATAAAACGAATAACAACCTTGAAATGGAACTGGGCAGGGCACATTGCGAGAATGAAGGACAACCGATGGACCTGACGAATAATGCAATGGAGACCAAGACATGAAGCTCTCCGAAGCAAAGGACGCCCACCTGCAAGATGGCCCGATGATATTAAACGTATCCATACAAATTTGATGCAAGCAGCGCAAGACCGACAGATGTGGAAGCAGTTACGGGAGGCCTACGTCCAGCAGTGGACTACGATAGGCTAATTGATGATGATGATCTATCGCAGTGTTACTAGGTGTTCGATTGTTCCTCTTCCCTTCCTAGACCCGGCCTGAACTTCCGGAAGCAGCTTTCTTTCCTCCATCTCTCATCCCTTAAATGTCTATCCAGTAGTTTTTCAAATATCTTATATTACGAGTTCATAAGTGTGACTCCCCTATAATTTTCTAATTTGTCTCTGTCCCCATTTTTTAAAATTGGGACCACCTCCCCCACCTTCCATCTTTTTGGCACGCCGACCTTTCTGCCCCATAGTTTATTAAATTCCTCCGTCACTCTTTGAAGACACTGCTGGTTCGCCAGTAGCCAGGCCTTCAAACTCTTTTTTGTAGTTGCTAAGTCCTCTCGTTATAATTCCGTTTCTTGCCCCGTTTCTCCTTAGAAATTTCAAATCCTTCCTCACTCTCTTCTTGCCTACCTGGCTCTTCTCCTCCTGCGACATAACCCATAATTAACTTGGCGAAGTAATGTTTCCAGTCATCTATGTTGAATTTATCCGTGGCTCCTTCCCTTTTCTCCCCATTTTGCCCCAGTACCTTCCATCGCCCTGCCTCGATCCTAATGTTTTTTTATTTCTTGCAATCGTTTCTTTTCCCAGTGCTCCCTCATGGTCTTCATACATACATTGAGCTTTTTTTTTCTTAACTTCCTTTTTACTACCCTTTCCCAATATTCACTTTCTCATTACTTCCAGGATTTTTTTCTTTGCAAGCCTACCTTTCCCACCAAACCATGTAGTTTTCATTTCTTGCACCTTAATTTTCGTTGATACTACGGAAGCTTTCATTTGCTCGGAAATCTTTTCGAGGTCCTTAATAGGTTGACTGCCATGTGCGATACATGTGGTACACACCTTCTTTCATACTGACGCCACGCTTAATTGACTCTTTTTCCAGAACTCTTATTTTCGAGGTTCAGTATGTTATCTTCTTCAGTATGTTATCTTCAGTATGTAATAATTAGTATGTTGTCTCCGAGGCCACACAACTGATTTTTCGATATGATTCCTGCTTTTTGAGTAACTTCTGTGGAACACAATTCGATTGAAATTCAAATGTGCCGTGCGCCAGTGGAGTGACTCACTTCGCTTGTTGTTGGTTTAGGGTGTGCCCCCCATCTGGTACTCAAACAGTTTTTGGTAATTCTGGTAAAAATCATTTGCGGTCAACCTGTTAACCTTTAACCTACTACTTTCTTCATCCTATCTACGTATTTTTCTTGAGAATGCTGATCCCATCTATATATTATCTGTCCTTGGTTTTGATTTCTCCATCAGCATCACGATGACGGACATATGATCTGAGTCACTTCTGCTGCCGACTACCATTTTACCTATAGATTCCTTAGCTGTTGGTTCACCACAACCAGGTCTATGACGGATTCGCCACACACCCCCATGAACGTAAACTCCCCTTCCCAATCTCCCTCATAACATCCATTAAGGGCATCCCACTGATTCTTATTTATCCACCCTAACCATTTGTTCATTACTTTGGATCTTAGTAGGGAAAGATCCTTCGTTCTAAACTCCTCGCCCCGTCTCAGTAGTCTCAGTAGATGAGTCATCCGCCGCTGCGGATATTACCAAACTAATTATATCGATGCTGATTGGTTGATTAATGAATAAATAATTACTTTTGACCTTTTATAAATAATTACATTTGACCTTTTACTTTTGAATTTATATGTAATCTTATGGAAAAGACTTTAACAGTGATTTATGAAAATTAACATTACTTCTTATGTAAAACAAGCACAAACTCATTTTGAAGACCCTCAAGCTTCAAACTAATTTTGTGTTTGAACTTAAACTTGTAAAGGCGCGCGAGGATGGAATGTATGAATTGTGAAATAGTTGATAAGAACTGCCGAGTCTCCATTTTGGTATTTCAACTTGTATGATTTTATCGCTATACATTCAGATGTTCGGACGTTTTGTTTACAATAAATTCACTTACATTGATTGATATTTAGGCCTGAGCTCTAAATTCATCAACAATTGAAACTGTATCCCTGCGATCAATGTGCAAAAGTTATCGCAAGCAAGGATAATCGTGGCAGCTATAACGAAGTATATAATGGTAATCAAAAAATGTACTACAAATGCACCGTTTGCAATTCAACCTTCACAAGAGAAGATAGCGACATATAAGAATATATTATAAAATCAAAATTGATGGTGGGAAGAAGACGAGTTTAAATACTGAATATTCACCGTACACCTCCAAGAAGATAAAGTTGTAGCCGCAGACAAGCAAATAATTTCTGTAAAATATGCAATCAACAATCCACAACAAGGCTAAAATATGCAGCAGATCTACGATTACAGAAACAACTCCAAGCAACAGAGAAGCCGGTCCATCAGAACATCATCCAAGCTTGTGTCAGTTTAAAACAGAGTGGTCAGCTATAGAATTGATGGTTCACGGGATTGGTGTAGATAGCTTTTTTAGTAAATTGATCGGCCGTTGTACGAGAATCCGCACAGCCCTTCACATGCTATCTTATGATTCCTGCAGTTGTATATGAAATCTACGCTCACGCACGATTCCATACTTGTACAGGTTCAATGACTCATCAAAACGAGGTCAAACTCTTAAATCCATCCACTTTCCATCCACTCCATCCACTTTCCATGCACTTTAATCAGCTTTTATTCAGCTTTAATCAGCATTTAAACTGCTTTATATAGCTTTTAATCAGGTAATCAGCTTTTAAACAGCTTTTAATCAGCCCTAATCAGGTTTTAAACAGCTTTTAATCAGCCCTAATCAGCTTTTAAACAGCTTTAATCTCACCGAGTTAGGTTAGTTGGGTTAGAATTGGGGTAGGTTAGCATTAGATTAGTTGGGCTAAGGTAGGTTAGGAATGAAGCGCGCTTCAGGTTGAATTGCAAACGGAGCATTTGTAGTAATGATGTATATCATCTATACTTCCTTATAGCTACCAAGATTATCCTTGCTTGCGATAACTTTTACACCTTGATCGCAGGGATACAGTTTTAATTGTTGACGAATTTAGAGCTCAGGCTTAAATATCAATCATTGTTAGTAAATTTATTGTAAACAAAACGTCCGAACAACCGAATTTATAGCGATAGAACATACAAGTTGAAATACCAAAATGGAGACTCGGCGGTTCTTGTCAACTATTTCACAATTCATACATTCTATTCTCGCGCGCGTTTACAAGTTTAACACAAAATTAGTTTGAAGATTGAGGGTCCACAAAATGAGTTTGTGCGTGTTTTACATAAGAAGTAATGTTAATTTTCATAAATCACTGTTAAAGTCACACTTTCCCATAAGATTACATATAAATTGAGACACAATGTCAACTGTAATTATTCATTCATTAATCAACCAATCAGCATCGATAAGGTGGTGTGGGGCGAGAAGTGAGGAGTTTATAGAACAAAGGATCTTTCCTACTGATCTCAATATTTCATTCTTCCACTATTGTTAATGCCCAAAATGTCTGTATCTAAAAACTATACCTTTTATATCTTTTAATATAAACTTCCTTAAGCACGAACTAACTTCTTGAGTCTCTCATGCTCGAGCTAATTTTGAAATATTCTTTTATTAGAACTAACACAATGAATTCCAAAATTATACAAATTTAATTGTAGTTTATGGTATACTATACCTGCTGCAATACATGGCGGCAACATATGAGTTTTTTGAAGATCAAATATTAAAGATTCAACTGTAGGATCATTTTTTTAAAATTATTTACATATAAAAAATATATAAATATTATATAAATCCATTGCATAAATATCACGTTATCTTGCACTTGACTCATAAATTTCCTTCTGTGGAATAATAAATAACATCTCTTCAAGTACATAAACCTTCTTCTTCTTCTTAGACTTTTGTATAGGCACGTATGCCTGTTTCTTTAAGTTCCTCCTTAGTCTCTAATTTCCTGTGATATGGATGTCCAGGAGTCTGCCCATCTCTTTGGTGGCCTTCCAGGTGGTCTTGAATTGTTGGGTCTTTGTGTCCAGTTGTGCCCAGTTAACGATTCGTTGTGGGATCATGCATTTCACATGGTCCCGTCAGTGCCTCCGACGGTCTCTTGTCCAGCGTACGACATCCTGTATTTGTAGATCCTCTGTGATTGTGGAGCTCCGGATTTGGTCTCTTTGCGTGACCCCCTTTATCGCTCGTAGGGTGCGCATCTCTGTCGTTCTTAAGGCTTGTTTGCTAACTGCTGTGTCGGCTCTTGTTTCGACTGCGTATATGAGAATTGGTCTTATTGCGGTTTTGTATAGTCGGATTTTACCTTCTTTAGATATATGCTTATTTCTCCACATTATATTGTTTATTGCACCGGATATTTTTCGGGTCTTGTTGGTGGCTGCTCGAGTATCCATCTTAAGGTTTCTGTCGCTTGATATTTCTATGCCGAGGTATGTGAAGCTCATCACTTGTTCTATTGCCTTACCGTCGAGTTCTAGTTCGCATCTTGTTGGGTATCGGCTGACTACCATGCACTTGGTTTTTTGGTGGGAAATGTCGAAGTTGTATTTCTTTGCTATTTCCGAGAATGTCTTTAGTAATCGTTGCAGATCGTCTTCGTTGTCTCCCATTAGCGTTGCATCATCTGCATAGCATAGGATGTTGAAGGATTTTTTCCCCATTCTGTATCTCGCTTTAAGGTTCTTTACTGTGGTTATTATGTTGTCCATTATGATGTTAAATAGGATCGGGCTCATGCTGTCAACTTGTCTTACACCATCGCTTACGCGCACCCTCTCTGATTCTCATTCTTTGTCTTTGTTTTTGTTTTTATGATTGTGTAGTTGTTGGTGTTGATGTTTCTTATTAGGTTGGTTAGCTTTCCCCCCGCTCCTCGTTTTTTGAGTTTTGAAATCACATCAGCGATTCGTTTTTTGTCGAATTCTTTGCTCAGGTCGACGAAGCATAGATAGGCGGGTTTGGCAAACTATATTGTTTTCTCGGTGATCTGTCTTACAGTAAATATTGCGTCTGTAGTTGATCGATTTTGTCAGAATCCTTGTTGTTCGTCATTTAACGTTATTGGTTCGTTTATTTTTTGGGCCAGTATTTTTGTGAAAGTTTTGCTGTGGTGTTCATATCAATGTGATGCCTCGGTAATTTGAGGGGTCTATTTTTTTACCTTTCTTGAAGATCGGGATGGTGATTGTGTTTTTCCATCTTACCGGCACTTGTTCGGATTCGACAATTTTTCTAAACAAGGTGTAGATTTCTGTTTCGAGTTTCTCGCGCCGTATTTTAGGAGTTCGTTGGGAATCATATCTTCACCTGGTTTCTTTCTTGTTTTTAGGTTCCTGATTTCCCGATTTATTTCTTCTTGGCTAATAAGCCAGTATGACTCCTCTATTATCAGTTCGTGCGTTACGGTAGTGGTTCCTTCCTTGATGTTGTTGCTTTCTGTTTCATACAATTTCTTAAAGTACTTGGCCCAATCTTCAGGTGTTATACATTCGGTTTTATGTTGTTCGTCAACTGGTTGCTTAAACTTGCTGAAGAGCTTCCAGATTTTCTTTTGACCGCCATATAAGTCGTGTTGCAATTCAATGCTGAAGTTCTCCCAGTATTGATCTTTTAGGTGTCGCACTTCTGTCTTGCACCTGTTCCTCAGCAGTTTGTATTAGTCGTAAGCTTCCCGAGTTCTCGTGTTCATATATTTTCTGTACGCTTCTGATTTTTGTCGGGCTATTTCTTTTACGTCTGGGTTGTACCACGGTTTATAATTATGTCGTGGAATATTACTGACTGATCTGCAGCCGATAGCCTTGAGAGTGCTATTTGTAATGTTAGATTTCAGCTTTTCCCAGGCTTCATCTGTGTTGTCCTGGTGTTCTATGCTGTTGGATGCTATTTTTTGTGCTAGTCTGTCTTCGTATAGTATCCTTATGCTCTCGGTTTTTAATGCCTCTATGTTAAATTTGCCACATTTTGTGAGATCTTATTGCTTGTGTCTCATTGCTTTGAATCGCTACTTGCATACGACGAGGTAATGTTCTGTGCCTATATTGGCTGATGGTATCACTCTTACGTCTATGATCTTATTTGGGTGAACTTTTCTGTTAGTTATTATATGATCTATAATGGATCGCTGTCCTCTAGTGTTTTTATACGTGTACTTTTGTTGGCCTTTGTGTTTAAAGTAGGTATTATTAATTCGTAATTGGTTTTTGAATGCATAAGTCAATAAGCAGCATGCCGTTGTCGTTGATTTGCTCTTCTCCAAATCTATTCATTACTCCTGGTATTATGTTGTTACCAATTCTTGTATTTGTGTCTCCATAAATATTATGTCATTGGAGTCGATTTCATTGATAGTTTCGTCAATTCTATTGTAGTATGACGCTCTTTCGTCTTGCGTTTTCGAGCTATCTGGTGCGTATATGCTGATGATGTGCATTTTTTCTTTTCTAAAGTTTAATGTCAATAGTATTATGTTATGATCTATATACTTAGTTGTTTCGATATTATCTTTATATTTGTTGTGGATTAGAATTGCCACTCCTGATTTTGCTCTTTCGTTGTGTTCCTTTCCACTATAGCATAAGAGGTAGTTGTGTACGAGTATGTTACCGTGACCCTTTTTCTTCGTTTCGGATAGGATGCAGATGTCTATTTTGTATTTATTGAGAGCTTCTATGATTTCGTGTGATTTGCTATTCCATGTGTTTATGTTCCACCCAGCAATTCTAACATCACTCTTTCGTAGTAGATTTTTCCAGTTTTTCTCGTTTTTCCTGTTTCTCGCGTGGTCGTCATCGTGTATCCGTCCTTCCGAGGCTTGTGAGTTCCTTCTGTGAGCATGTTTCTTTTTTTTACAAGGGGTAGGTCGCTGGCCTTGTCCCTCAACCCTCCTCTTTTATCCGGGCTTGGGACCGGCTATGATTTCACTGAGCTACTCAATCCACCCAGTGTCCTCATAGGCAGAGTTAAGTACATAAACCATTTTTTGCAAAATAAAAATTCTCCAATATGAAGTTGTAAAAATAATTTCAAGCTTTTATATCAAATAAAAATTGTTTTGTAAATTTTTTTATAGAAAATATTATTAATTATAGTATTTGAAATAATATTCCAGGCTCAATCCGATGTTCTATTTTTTGACAAATGCTTAACAGGATAATTAACAACATTTAATAAAATTATTATTATCAAATTATTGGTATTATAATCCCTGAAGCAGTCGAAAGTTTTTCAACCGCATCTAATTTCTCTTATACATTGTTTTTGTGAATGTAGAGTGATACAGTGAGGGTAATATGGGCGATGCACGAGAACGATTTGCATCACAACTTCGAGATGGTTTACCACGGCGTGAACAGAGGATCTCAGAGTCTTCACCTCTTGGTCCCTCCAGTCGAATCCAAACCGGATCCGACGAGTCACGTCAGGAATTGGGATGTCACCCTGAATAATGTGAGTGTTAAACCGTAATAAAATACGAAAGTTCATTTTTAAATCGCTTTTTATTTCGCGGCGATAAAATTTCTGCCTTGCATGCCATACCGAACAACAAAGGGAATCCTATGAATTATTTCCGAAAATACATTAAATTGAAAGTTTTTTTTACATTATAATTTTAAATTTATTTGAATAATTAATAACAAGAAAGTTGAACTTAATACATTTATAAGTAAACATATCTAAATAAAACCAAATATATTTGATATATCTATTGTATATTTCAAACTTAAATGTTATACAATACTTTAGTCTTGAAGGTCGATTCCCATATGCGCGACACTCAGCTACGCGACGTCGTGCGACACTTGTCAAATAATGATTACATTGTTTTAAATGGGCACGTCGCGTAGCCATAATGAGAACGTGCCTATTTAAAACAATGTAATCTTTATTTGACAGGCGGTGTCGCGTGACGTCTCGTATCTGAGTGTCGCGTATATGAGAATCGGTCTTTATAAACCAATAAAATTGTGTCAATCTTTCGTGTTTGTAAACTTTTGTTTGTAAATTATTTGTAATATTGTACCATTTATTTTAGGTTGAGGTGAAGCAGGATATGAATACAATGTATTGGTGCAAGATATTTAAAACACCAACGCTTCAGAAAAAGCACCACATAATTGGCTATGAACCAATAATTGGAAGCAATCACAGTAATTACGTGCACCATATGCTTTTGCACGAATGTGTTATCGACCCAGCGGATGTGACGAAATGGGAGACTTACAGCAGGGAGGATGGCAGGGCTTGCTACTCACAGGAAATGCCCATTGAATGGGAGAAATGCCTGAGTACACTTGTTGCTTGGGCCGTGGGATCAAAAGGTGAGATTAAGGAAATAAAAATATTTTAAGGCGGAAATACTATTGCATCGTTAAGCTTCACCAAACAGACGAATCTCATTTATGTTACGAGCTGAAAGTGAATGTTTGAAAGTCTTATCGTTTATTTATTATAGATTACCATAAATCCCTTTGCGTTACAATGTTGGCATAAACGAATTTATTTGTTTATTCTTCTAATTATCTCAATGTTTCATACTTTAATAAGATTTGTTATTGCAAAGATTGCAATGCGAAAGATTATAAGCATGTTGGATTAGAGGAACTTATTTGTTAATTCTTGTAATTAACATAATATTTCACACTTTAATAAGATTTGTTAGTGCAAAGATTGCAATCGCTTTGCAATCTTAAGTGCAACATTATAAGAAATATGTTTTTTCGTGTCTCAGTTTTTTCAATTTTCCTTGGCTTTCATTGAATTTTTTCTTTCTGTCTAGATATATCAAAATATTTTAGTTCATTTTGTTTGTGAGAGTTTGTGATCTCTTGTTAAGAGACAACAATTGTTTTGTTCGGATTATTGTATGGAATTAGATAACAAAACTTTAAAAGAAACCAAGAAATGGCGTCAAAAGAAAATAGAGAGAAAAGCTCCGGATCTCCCTTTGTAGTTTTTACAAAGGACACAAAAGGAATAAATTGGCAAACTTTCTTTCTTTCTTGCGTTGCGCTTTAGTAAACATTATTATTATAACTAATTGAATCAACATCATAATTTCTTATGAAAAAGATCTAATTAACACCTGATTAAATCGACATAATTTGAAATTTTCGATCGAAAAATAAAGAGAAGTTAATAATTACATTAACTACATTTTGTTAACAACATTTTGAAGATATTTTTCTAGTAGATAATTAATGCTCTTCGACTCTCGAGCGGTATCGGCCGCAGTTACAGCTAAATACAAGAAATGTAAAGAATTAATGCCTTCCTTGTAGACTACGTATCCTCTTATAAAAATATCCTCTTATACTTCTACTGTTTAGATATTGAAAGAAAATCTCAATATCACAGCTGAGAAACTCCCAGCGACAAACACATAGATTCTGGGTCTAACATTTACTGGATCTATTTGCATGAATTGAACAATGTGCGGAAAACACAATAGGCCAACATAACCGCAGTGTTTACAAAGCAAGAGACACCCAGCACCTCATGGAAAGCATAGGGGAAAGAAAAAAATGTACTAGACAATAATTAAACGAACCAAAGCAACTAAATACAATAAAACAATATGTTAGATTAGAGTTTAGTGATAGTAGTAGTTAAACCTTTATTGCCATAATTTTAATTGCATATACGTAAAATCTCGAATACGTAATCTCGAAAATCCGACACATGGGACCAGACCACCGCCGGATTATAAGGAAGAGTGGTGGGATGGAAGAGCGCGAGCGGTCTCTAGACCGCCGGATTACTGGACGTGTCGTCCGATTAACCAATTGTGTTTGCAAATGTTACAGTCAAAAAAGCTAATTAACACCTTATTAAATCTGAGTAAAATATTAAATGTAAAATAAATAAAATGTAAAAAAAATAATGTAAAATACTACAATACTAAATTTTATAAAGAAAAAAATCGAAAATAGATCTGGACCTAGTAATATAATAATATGTGCCCCTTGAACATCTTCGGTAAACAATGTGATGAAATTTTGTGGCAGATTTTGTTTGACTCGGGAGGAAAAATAAAATAGATTGACGTCTTCGTCATTTAATTTTATATTAAACAATAGAATCTTAAAAGTAAAGTTACGTTAAATGGTGAACAAAAGAAAAGTGAATATAAACCACGTGCTAAAACTTGCTTGTTAGTACTAACGACTGACTATAACAACAGACTGGACGCGACTCGGATACTTGATACGGACGATACTTGTCTCTGCGACTCCGCGTCTAACGCGACTGCTACCTCGCCTACAGTCGATGCAGTGAATGTTAGTGTCGCAGTGTTGCTAACTAAAGAATACATATTATAATAACTTGGCTGGTTGCCAACCCAAAACTAGCGAATTTGACACAGTTCTTAGCACCTGGGAAAAGTGGGGTGGACAGGGCTCCTTAGCCGTAGTAAAGGCGACCTGTCTAGGGGTGACAACCCCGAATAATAAGCCCCCCAAGCTAACAACTTGGGTAGTATCTTGGAAATTGACTCGCCACTATCCCACGAAGAATATTCTTCAACTGAGCGGAGGAAAATTTCGTTAAATGCACTACCCCAGGAGGTAACCAATCCATCGTCACCTATGGTGACGTTAGCTCACCTTCAGATTCTGGGGAGTTCGCACTTACATGCTTTAAGGATGAGTCGGAGTATCCTGAAGTCATCGCACTTAAACTCAAACCAAGACGGCAAAGCTTCTTCGCAACATTTAATGCTAACTGACTGCTAAAAGTGGGTGAACTGAAACATCTGACTGATTCACTAACACGACACAACATAATACTTACAGCAGTACAGGAAAACAAGATTTACGAACGAACATGCCTTCGAGTCCCAAAGCTACAGAATCCTCAAAGGAAAAGTGGGTCAGTGGATAATGAAGAACGTACCCCACTTAGGTACAGGATTTATAATCAGTCACAGGATACTGGATTCAGTCACCGACTATACCTCCCCGAGCAGTCTTGTATCCATCCTCTCTCTCAAATGTGCAAACAAGGGCTACAGTATAGACAATGTACATGCCTCAATCAACCAGGACAACAGACGCAATCCAGACAGAACTGATAAATTCTGGCAAGATTTAAAAGATATTATCTCTGAACTTCCAGCGATGCACACCGTCATGCTGTTTGGTGACTTCAATCCTGAATTGGAAACAGAGAAACAATACAGAAACATAGTGGGCAATTAAACAGCGCATAAGCGAACCAACCGCAACGGTGAACGATTGGTGGATTTGTGAAGGACTTTTGGGTTGCTCATAAAGTCTACGGCCTTCAAACACTTGTCAAGGAAGCAGAAGAATTGGATTTCACCTAACACCAACCTGGGTGAATTCCAGATAGATCATGTGGCCATTTCACGAAAATCTCAAAAGGAAATACAAAACGCGAAGGTACGAAGAAGCGCCAATCTGGACCTAGAAACACTACATTACACAGAACCTCCAAAATGTTAATATTTGACGTAGAGCTACTTAAGAACAGCCAAGAAGAAAGTCAGAGACTGAACAATTCAGTTCTATACAGCTGGAACCAACTGAAGGAGACTCTTCTCAAGGCGACCAATGAACTCGCCCCTCTCGCTAGCAGAAGAATGCATACGTGGTGGACTGAAGATTGTTACAATGCAATAGCCCAAAGACATACAGCCTAGGTGACAGATATCTTCTTAAGAATAATAAGGCAGCAGGAGAGGACTATCGATGCTGAACTGTGGAAAGGTGCTGGATGCAATGCCGTGCGCAAGCTAACCGAGATAATCTATTACATCTGGGAAACACAGAAATTACCACCCGATTGTAAATCGGCTCTAATCCATCCGCTTCACTAAAAGGGAGATTTCACTGATCTAAACCACTACCGTGGAATTACTCTCGTCCCGGTAACCTACAAGGCGTTACAAACAAGGGGAGACAATCATCTGGATAGTCAACTGGGAGAATACCAGGGAGGCTTTAGGAAGACCCTGTGTTGAACAGATCCTCAATCTTAAAACTGTACTCCAAGATGAGAAACCGCAAGGTGGTCGTCACCATTGTTGATTTTAGGAAGGCATACAATTCCATTGATAGAGAAAAGCTTAACAAAGTACTACCGGAATTAGGGCTAGAGAACAAAACCCCCAGACTCATCCTAGAAAGCCTCCAAATAGAAACTGGAGTGAGACAAGGAGATCGACTTTCCCCACTTCTCTTCAACTGTGTCCTTGAATAGGTTGTGAGAGAATGGCGCAAGGAACTGATCAATTTGGGTAATCAGAGTGGTATCTACCTGGGACCTAAGAACGATGGACTGCTTGTAGATTGCCTGGCCTTTGAAGATGACATGGCACTGTTTGCTAATTCACTTGAGATGCAACAATGCAGGTAAAGTGCATATGAAAACAGGCTGCCAAAGTGGGTCTTCAAGTGTCGCTGGAGGAAACAGAATTCTTCACCAACATTAGAGACGCAAACAAAAAAATGTTGCTAGAGCAGGGAAACATCAAGAGGACTGATAAATATAAGTATCTCGGCGAATGGATTGAACCCAACTTCTCAGAAAGAGCATCATTATCCAAGAGAGTCAACAAGTTAGAACTAGCCTATCGACTAACTAAGAACACTTAGAAAAAGAAATGCCTGTCACGCAACCAGAAACTTAAGCACTACACATCAGTCTTACGACCAGAAGCCCTATACCATGGAGTGTCTTTCCTTGAACCGAAGTGGTGTGTTAGAGAAATTGGAAATCAGAGAGAGGAGGATCCTCAGGAAGATCCTAGGCCCGGTAAAGGAAGATTAGGACTTCCGAAGGCGGCATAACTCTGAGCTCTACGAACATATTGAGATGCTCTTTGACTGTGCAAGGAAAATAAGGCTAGCTTTCTACGGACACGTTGCAAGACTGCCTCCAAACCGACTAACCAACCGTCTGTTCACCTTCTGGCAAGACAAGAAGGTTCGAACCGCTTGGTTGACAGAAACTGAGAAGGATATTAAAGAACTGAGAATAACAGATCTCCCAAACAGACAGTCTATGAGACGCACCCTGAAGGGGTCCGTGGATTTCAGGAAAAACCCCGAAGGCAAGTTACCCCCTGGCCAGAAGAGAGAAAGGAGTTACACCGGCAGAAGATGCGACAATACTGGGCAAAGATCAAAGTCAAACAGTTGAATAAGCGTGGTCCAAATTAGGCCTAATCGAAACAAGAAGAAGAAGACTACAATACTAAAAACTGAGATTCCCTAACCAGCCCTAAACAAAGAAATAAAAGGAACGCAAATAGCAAAATTAAATAAAACCTTAAAAAAAATGTGTAACGGGTACGTACGTAGCGCCAATGGTACCAGAGCGCTCCGTACAACCCTTGACGTATGCGCCACCGTTGAGCCAACCAACGCTGCCCCATTCGCACACCACAGCAGCAGATGGGGAGCCACACCCTCACAGAATAATATAAAAGCAGCACCATCGACACCAGAAGGGAGAGCAGTGCTATCTCTCTACCTTGAAACTTCTGCACCCTTGAGACCGAAACAGAACGTTGGCAAGCGATAGATCAGTGACCACTCTCAATTCTTGAAGCTTTCTGTACCCGTATGAGGACAGAAGGTTTGCAATCCCCAGAGCCTTAACGACTCTTAGACGTGAACCATTTTCGCACCCATGTGAGGACGAAAAGTTCGCCAGTCCAGTCGACTCCGCTCACTCGCAGCCCTGTACACTAGGCCTCAGCCGGATATCACCTACCCCAGGAGGACGTCGCCCCACTAACACATAGACAACCCCAACACGTCGTTTACCCCTTGTAAATTTGTGTAAATATATTAAACCTCTCTGGGAAACCCTATTTTACCCCCAATCCTATATTTTATAACCCCCCAACCCTATTTTACTGCGAGCTAGCCACTCACGCACCCCACAAATGTCAATACACACAAAAAGAACACGGATGGATAAAAAAAAACGAAAATAAAGAAAACAAATATACCAGACGGAGCACATTGAACCCAAGCATTTTTTTTACAGCTCCCTTTTCCACCTCACTCCATACACATTTCCTACAACTCACCACCCAATTGCTGCAGTTTGTCATGCTCTCTACCTGTTCGAAATGTAATAACCCTTGCCAATCCATCCATATCTCCTACTGCTTTCTTCATTTCCGCTTCTAAAACCACCTATAGTCGCTTGGGAGTTCTCAGGATTGAGGAGTTTTTCTGGACTTTCTTTAATCTGCCTGTAGCTTGTATCTTCTCGTAATCCTTGTTATATGTACCCTCGTCTATGTGTTTTTATCTCTCCTGCAACTCTACCTCTATTAGCAACACTTCCTATACCCTTTCAACTAACATTGCCTTGTTCATCGTTCTCTGAATCTTTTTGTGATTACATCCACCTCTTTCAGGCGACAGGTTTTCCTTTTTTTTATCACGTGGGCTTTGAAAGTAGTCAAGAAATAAATAGTGTGTTGTATTCCTTGCGAGGAGATCTTTCAAACGAGGTGTCACTTGACATACCTTCATTTGAAGAAAAAAAAAGGTCGGAGGTGGCTGGGCACTTTCGGGAACAGATAAAAGAAACAAGATCAGACAAGGATAGGCAAGATTAGAGACTACAACGACGCTGGGACAAGAGCAAACGAGACTAAACTATACTAGAGAGAACCAAAGCTAAATAGGATTTGACAAGATCAGAGCAGACTTGAACGTTTCAGACAAGATAAAGTCGCACTAGAACACTAAATTTGATAAGATCGAACTGCCCGCAAAAGAGAATTAGATAAAACAATTTCCATTAATTGCTACTACTAGACTATGAAGACAACTCTTCATAGTCTAGTAGTAGCAACTAATGCAATATTATTATGTGTTCAATGATGTAATAGCATATTACGTACGATCGGAACAGTTTCGTAATTCCGCGAGTACGTAATTGCCTTACAACTCGAGTTATGTACTATACTTTATCTAAGATCACACTAATTTGTTTCTGTTTAATAAGAAAAATATGTTTGATGTAACAAATTTATTTCTTATTAGGTACATTATTTTACATTATAATAAACAGTTGTATTTTCATATATGACTGTTACTCGACATTATTTAACTTGAAAGAAATGAAAAAAATACATTCTTAATTGTTACATACCTTATTATTTAGTACTTATTTGGGTTAAACTGGAATAAGAGTGCTCATAGATATAGACAACCCAATGTACGCAATGTCAATTTCCGTTAGTTTGAATTGTGGCACGGGGGGCGCTGAACGTATGAGCACGTATTACCAGCTCTTAACCAATCAACGTTAAAAAAACGTAAACCAAACGCACGTGTGTGTTATCAATAGAGGGCAGATTATATGTACCAAAAAATTGAAATATATGCATCGATTTTTGAGGAAATATGCACTCAATTCGACCATCTATTCAGTACAATATGCAAAACTTTGACAAAGATTGATGAATAAAAGGTAGAAATATTTATGGCCATCTAATATTTTTATTCACACAACTTTTTCTTAATTCTAATTAACAATTATTAACTAAACAAAAATATAAGTACACTATTTAATCAATCTATATCTAAACTTGGCCACTAATCAATTCACAAACGATACCATTTTTTTACAACATATTTATGTAACAATTGATAATCAAATGTTTAAAATTTTCTAACAGAAATTTTTGTTTATAAATCGAAAAATTTCTTTCAACATCTACAGAATAATTGGCGCATCTTTCATTTTTACAATTATGTCTAAATCAAAATTAATATCCTCAACTATTTCGCTTTTTAAGATTTTGTTGATATTTTTTAATTTTAAAAATCTCTCATTTTATTGTATTGGTAAATATAGGTTCAGGAGGCAATTGAACATTCGGTCACCTTATACAATTGGACTCTCAAACACAGAATTGCAAAAAAATGGAGAAGAAGAAAAAGGAGCTTTGGGAGGAGAAGGAGAAGCAGCGGGTACGAGAAATCAAGACGGAAGCTGAGCTGTGGAAATACGTGAGAGAGAATAGGAAAAGGAAGGAAAGATTACCCAAGAGCATTGCGATAGAAGAATGGCAAAACCACTTCATGAGGATGCTAGGAGGGGTGGAGATGCGGTCAGAAAGAGATGATAGTTCAGGAGATCGACAGAGAAAGCAGGAAGAGCTCGCCGAGGATATCACCGTGACAGAGGTGGAGGATGTTATTGATTCCCTAAAACCAATAAAAGCGGGAGGTTTGGATGGGCTCGGAAATGAAGCGTGGAAAGAAGCACCTGGAATCTGTAAGGAGAAGTTTACGGAGGAATTGAGAAGGATAGGGAGAGGAGAGAAAAGGATACCAGTCAGCTGGAAAGTGGGGATAATTCAACCGGTGTTTAAGAGTGGAACGAGGGACGCGCTAGAAAATTATAGAGGTATAACTTTGATGAACTCCTCATACAAAATATTTGCTAAAATCCTGGATTGTCGCTTGAGGAAGGAAATCAATGAAAGGAAGCTTTTGCCGGAAATACAAGCGGGGTTCAGAGAAGGAAGGAGCACGGTGGAACACCTGGTGACCTTGAGAGTCATCATAGACCAAGGAATAAGAAAGGGATGCCTGTTTGCTCTTTTCATTGATTTGAAATCTGCATATGACTCGGTGAACAGAAGGAGACTTGACGAGTGTTTGGGCAAGCTAGGTATCTCAGAGAGTGTAAGAAGGAACATCAGGAATTTGTACGAGGAAACGGTCTGTAAGGTAGTAGCGAATGAATGGGAATCGGACTATTTTGAGGTGAGGAAGGGCCTGAGACAAGGCTGCCCTTTGAGTCCCACGCTTTTCAATCTGTATGTGGCGGATATGGAAAAGGTTCTACAGGTCGGGCAAGCTGGAGGAGTGGTGATTGGGAAAAAGAAGGTGTGGAGCTTGGCATATGCGGATGACATGGTGGTATTTGCAAAGTCGGCTAGTGAGATGAAGGACGTGATTGAAAGGCTCGGCAGGTATTTCGAAAAGAGGGATTTAAGGGTGAATGTTGGTAAAACAAAATGGATTCGGTTTAAAAGGGGTGGACGATATAAGAAAGAAAGGTTTGAATGGCAAGGTACTGAAATAGAGGAAGTTAGTAAATTTAAGTATTTGGGGTATGTCTTTGGGACTGGATACAGTAATAAAGAACACATAGAGTATGTTACAAAGAAGGCATGGGTGGCGGCGGGTCGTATCTGGGAGGTTTGGAAAAGGAACTTTGATGGAAACTTTAGAGCAGCAGAGACCATATGGAAGGCATGTGTGCGAAGCGTGTTACTGTATGGATGCGAGGTCTGGGGAACGAAAGAGGAAGACAAGATCGAAAGGGTGCAGCTAAAGTTTTATAAGAAAGTGTTGAAACTTGATAGGTCGACGTCTGGTCACATTGTGCTTCAGGAAGTGAGTGCTTGTAAGGTGGCGGTAATAGCTGCGGAAAGAGTGATAAAGTTCGAGTATAGGGTGGATGGGTTAGGAGATGAAAGGATAATAAAGGAAATCTTTCGAGTAGTGAATAAAGAGGGGTTAAGTGGTAGAAGAGAGAGCGGTTGGGGGTTGAATAAAAGGAAACTATATGAGAGAGGCGGGTTATCATCCGAGGGGTTGGAAACGGAAAAAAGTGCGGGTTCTCAGTGGAAACGGATGCTAAAAGAGAGGTTATTAGAAGTGGACTTCCAAGAGCGCCAATCGAAAATAGAGGCTAGTAAATATCACCAAGGCTACAGTCAGATACAAGTGCACGGCCGTGTTCCTGGTTATTTGAGGACAAGTAAAGGGTCGGACGACCAGTCAGTGTTGGCGAGATTTAGGTGTGGCAATGAAGAGCGTGGAAGGAGACATTGGATGAAGGAGGAAAGTAGAAGGTGTTTGGTGTGTGGGTTAAAGGAAGATATGTGGAGTCATTGGTTGGAAGAATGCACGATGGCGGAGTGGAATGACCAGGAGAGAAGGCGAGGAAAGGATTGGAGGGAGTGTATGGACGAGAGCGGGAAGGGACTGTCGTTTTTACACAGAGTGAAAACATGGAAAGAGCGGATGCGACGGGGTAGTTTTTTAAGTGTTGCGGTTTAGTTTTTTTTTTTTTTTTTTTTTTTGTGAGCTTATGTCCGATGTACAGGTGTTGAAATATAGGTTTATAGGGTGGTAAAATTTCTTTTTTCTTTGTAATGGGGTTTTAGTTTCACAACTTTTTTATTATTTTTTATTGTTTTATTTTGTATGTATATTTTGTATGGAAATTATTTTAATTATGCCAATAAAGGTTATTATTATTAAATTGGACTCTCAAAAGGGGTTTTTAATAATATTTTTTGGCATTACTAATTAAATCGTAAACAACGAGAAATCTAACAGATTTTAGCAAAGAGCAAAATTTAGCAACGAGCTATACAGTTGTGTGAAAAATGTTACAATAAAAAAAATTGAACTGCTTTTATCATGTAGGGTACAGCGTCTAACAACATAAATAATTTTTTTTTCACAGGGTAAAAGGAAAATTGATGACCTTGCACAAATCGGGCAATTGTTAAATGATTAGTTTATTCAAGCAGTTTCGATGAAATTAAATATGATTTCCCAAAATGGTCTTCATGAAGAATTCCTATTAACAAATGGGCAATATAATGGCCACATTTGTCGGTACTTTGTTTTCTAATTTCCAACATTGTTGAATATTATAAGAATTTAAATCATTTTTTCTTCTCTCTCTACTCTCGTCAGGTATATATTATGTTCACAATATTTTTGTAAAAATGATTTTAAATTAATATTATTTAACTTTTAAATGGTATATTAATGGTATATTAGTAATTTTTGGGTGCTCGGTATGTATTTCCAGAAATAAAAAAAAATTAATAATAACCACTTAAATATGCAAGAATATTTTTTGCAACTTATGATGAAAAATGCATGAGCATGCCCAAATATGTAATATATGCAATCACAAATTAGCGTTAATTAACTCAAATCAATGTAATTCGTCCACATAATTAACTATATTTATATATATGCAAAAAATAAAATATATGCACTTTGCATATAATCCGCCCTCTAGTTATCAATCATAACTTATCATTAATTGCGAACTGTTACATGCGTGTGTGTTATGATCTATTTACATAGTCCACGAACTGTACAATAATGGGCATTTACAATAGTGGTCGTAGGTAAAATGAATGAAAGTCAAAAGATATAAAACGAATTGAAGTGAACTATAATTATTGAAATAATCCTGCAACAGATTAAACTTGTTTATGCCGACAAAATAAAAAAAATCACTTTGTATTTTAGGGGAAATTTATCCGGATCATGTCGGCTTGCCTCTGGCTCAGAAGAGAAACTCATTTTTCATGCTGGAAGTCCATTTCGACAATCCCTCTATGAAAAAAGCCGTGGACACAACTGGCCTGCGTTTACATTACACGCACAAATTGAGACAGTTCGAAGGTGGAATTTTAGTAACTGGAGTCGCTTTATCCACCCTGCACGTAGTTCCTCCACAACAAAAAGAATACAAGTCTGCGGGATATTGCAGTTTTGACTGCACAAAAGAGGTAAACAATATTTATTATTAAAAAAAATACATATTTTTATTTAAAAAATAGATTTGTTAAAAGTTTTACAAACCAATTGATATATTTTCGATGTTTTTTAAGATGTTTCCAAAAGATGGGATAAACGTGGTTTCCGTTTTACTGCATTCTCATTTAGCCGGAAGAAAATTAAAGTTACGCCACGTCCGGGGCGATAAAGAATTATCCCCAATAGCCCAAGACAACCATTACGATTTTAACTACCAACAATCTAGAAAACTCTCACACGAAATCAATATTTTACCCGGCGATTCCCTAATCACAGAGTGTACTTATTCAACAATCTCCAGAAACCGACCGACCCTAGGGGGTTATTCGACTACCGAAGAAATGTGTTTAGCCTTTGTCCTCCACTATCCAAGAACAGAACTAGCCGGCTGCTATTCCATGCCGCCAATAAAATATTTCTTCGAAACTCTAGGGGTTAAGGAATTTTATGACAAATCAATGGTAGACATTGAGAGAATCTTTCTTGAAGGTGGTAGCGAAACCGTCGTTACAACTCCTACAACTAAAACTCCACTCTTCAGGTATAAGCCCGGGGATGAACATTCTCCGGAGGCTAATGAAAAGGCTATATTGGCTCTGCAAAACGCTAAAGATTATACGATTGAAGGGGAAAGCACTGGTGGACAGAGTTTGTTGGATAAGTTAATTATCAAGGAACCGCCAGAATTTCAAAATAAAAGTTTCATGGCGCATTTACAGGATATTCCTTATGAGGAAACTGTTCTGACGCAGAAGATTGAAGAGTACTTTTATAAAGGGCTGCATTTGACTTTCTGTAGGAAGAAGGACGATAGCCTTGCAATTGTAAGTACTAAAAAACCTTATTATTGAAAAATTATTCTTCTACCATAATCCATTCTCCAGTTTATTTGTTTAGAATAATTTATTTACAATTCGGAACTTGCAAGTTGATTTTCAGCAAGTAAAATATGCTGATACATAAGTCCCGTAAAATGATAGACAAAGTGAATATAACATTCGTCTAAACTAAACTATTTTTATCGTCTCGAATCTCATCATAACTGATTTCCGAGTTTTCAAATGGTTTTTTGCGTATCTCCTTAACACTTTTTTGCGGAGCTTTATGTAGAGATTTCATGTAGAATTTTCAATTTACAAAATTCGACAATCTGCATATCATTTTGCACATATTAAATTTTACTTACACAATCCGGAGAAATGACAATTAAATCCGGAGCCCGGAGATAAATAACTGGAACCGGAGTCTGCGGGTTTAACCCGGAGAAGTGACGAACCTATTCGCTCCGGGCGCAACAGCACTAGTGCCAAAGGTGACATTTTTAAAAACTTCATGACCGATATACGAGATATTATATTTCCTTAAAATCATTATTTATCAAGTGAATGGAAAATTTCAAAGTGTGTCTAAAAGTGTTTTTCCTGCTGATTGTAAATATGTAAATTACAGCTTCCGTTCGTGATAAATGACCTCCTGAAAACGATGCCGCAATTCGTTTTTAATTATCTGCAACCGTTCTCGAGAATAGGACGTGTGAAGTTTAAATTCTGGAAAATTTGAATTCAGAATTTAGCTACAAAAAATGGTTTTTTTCCAAACATTTTATACATCGATTTTCTATTTTTGTCGTCTAGTTTCAGTGTGCCGAAAATTATTTCGCTGGGATTTTCGTTGTTTCCGAGGGGATCGTAGAGAACCGAAAATTCAATTTTGGCGATTTTTTCAGAAAATTTTAAGGCTTTCGGAAATTTTTTGCGAAACACCGATTTTCCAGTTTATTCGGTTCATATACTCAAAATACCCAAGATATAGGCCAGTGGTGGCGAACCTATGGCACGCGTGTCACAGTAGGAAAACGTAGGAAAATTGTTTTGGCACGCGAACTTTTTTCTCTCGCGTAAACTTCTTAAACTGAAACCTTCGACTTTTATAAAAGTAATTTTTAAAAAGTTTTCTCAATCAGCTTTTGTACTACATCAAAGGTGTAAAATATAAGACGTGTTATGTTGAGGCTAATACGGTAACTGATTTTCACTCTCAGAAATGTTCATTCATTGTAAAAGTTATCTGGCACGTCATTTCAAAATGTGAAAAATTGGCACGCGTCCGTAAAAGGGTTCGCCACCCCTGATATAGGCTATATCTTGCTTATTTGTAATTTTAGAGCGAAATAAACTCGAAAATCGTTTTCGGCACTTCGATTTCTTTGGGTAACCAAAAAACAAAAACGCGACAAAATTTTCCGGTCGAAAAAAATTCAAAATTCATTCCGGTGCTTTTTCCTTTTTTTTCAATTTTCACAAAAATGGTAAACAGCAACGAATTCATTTTCGGCACACATAAACTACTGGACAAGACGAGCAAATCGATGTGTAAATTGATCGGAAATATTAAATTTTTCATTGTGAAATTTCAAATTAATAAGTCAATATCTCAGAAACTGTGATAGAAAATTAAAAACGGTTTGCGGCATCGATTTCAGAAGGTTATTTTCACTTAGATAATCCGCGGGAAATTCATTAGTTTCCAAGATCACTACTCGAATGCCGAAATGTCTTCAAATTTTAGCCGGCCATCGTGAACTAGCTAGGAGAGAGCTAGCGAAATATATTTTTTATTTGTAATTTGCAGGAAAAATTCTATCAGAAACTTTTTTGAACTTCTTGCATTTTATCGTTTCAGCAATCTTTACTTGAATGTGAAATGATGAATGTGATATACGTTCTCCGACTAACTTTGAGCTGCTGAATCGATTGGTGCCATCTAGAAGTCTCTATGACAAGCTTTTAAAAGTTATGACATCGTGAAATCCGCCGAAAATACGAGAAAATGTATTTCCTGAAAATCATTATTTATCAAGTGAATAAGAAAATTTCAAAGTGTGTCTGAATGTGTTTTCCCTGCTGGTTGTAAATATACAAATAGCATCTTGTTAGCCGCTTTTGGACTCCGAATAAGCGGAGTAGAATTTATGGTTTTCATTTTGTTAGCAATAAAAAGTCCGTAAATCCAGAAAGCCCAAGTTATAAGCCGACTTTATTTGAAAATTCTGCTAAGACATTGCAGAGATCAGAATCTTCAGTTAACCGGTAAAATATTTATAGAATAGGAGACGAAGTTGTCTTTTTGGCCACTGGTGGCGCTAAGCGCGGTTATGCACAGAGTGAATAGATTTGTCGATTCCATCAATTTTCTCATGACTTTTTGTTTAATCTCGTTCATCTAATATGAAAACTAGTGTTTAAACTAGATTGTCTTGAATAACCAGTTTTCTCTTACTGGAATTAACAATCTGCATTAATTCGTTTAATCTTTTGTGAGTAATTTTCAGTCTTGCGCTGTCTGTATGTCCTCATATATTTACTCCAGTTGTTGTGGTTTTGCCCATTTACCCTCGCCATATAATACTATAAATATTAGGCTATCTTATACTTTATAGTACAGTCAACCCTCTCTTTGTGAAGTAGATAGGGATAGTAGAAACAAAAATCGCAAAAAAAATATTCAGAAACTTCACAAACAAATAACTTTTACAACAAATTAAAGAATTTTTTTTATGCGGCGGAGAGGGACCACAAAAAGTCTCAGTTAATATGTCAAAGTGTTTTACGAAGTAGTAGAATAGCAGACCCGGACGACTCGGCACTTCCAAATCGGACAACTCGGCACCGGATAAGCCGGCACCGGATAACTCGGCACCGGGAAAATTCGGCACCGGATAAGTCGGCACCGGGCAAATCGGCACCGAGACATTTCGGCACTCGTATATTCAATTTTCTTTTAACCTCTTATCTATACACTTTCTTATGATATTGAAGAAAATTAAAGTATTTATTTCTCAATAAATCAGAAATCAGGAAACACGTTTTTTCTCGAGTATATTCGATTTTATAAGCGAGTTATGTTTTTTTGACCGAAGACCTGAATTTCATGCAGTTCTTGCATTATCTCACAATTATGAAATGTAAGTTCTAAACTTTAATAAAGTTATTTATGTTTTATTATTGGTTTTTAATTTAACGCTGTTTTCACATGAATTCTACGGTTGGCTAGAAGGTGACTAAATAAATAGTTTACAATTTTCTTCATCTTTAAAGGGGCGTGCGTTAGTTTTTTTAGTTATAAAAAGATTTCTTTTGTTTTTGATATTACCAAAACCTATGTTATATTAGAAAATTTATATATTGATGACTGATGCCGATTTGCCCGGTGCCGACTTATCCGGTGACGAATTTTCCCGGTGCCGAGTCGTCCGGTGCCGATATATCAAGTGCCGACTTATCATGTACCGGTGGAAAAGTGCTTTCCAGGGGAAGTAAATACATAAATTATAGGTACGTTGTGTAAACATAGTGAAACATTCAAACAATTCTCATTTTAACCCCTTCACGCCGACTTTTCGCTATTAAAATATTTAACTACATTTAACTCTCCGTTTGGCACATAGTTCTCTAACCTTTGGTTTGGCACATGTGGTCTGGCCAGACCCCTGTGTATCTCCATACAATTTATACTTTATTTCTGTCTATATTATATCTTATATACACTTATCGTCTTACAAATTCTAATTCATGCAAGTGAAACAAGTATAATTCACTTTTTAGTGTTATTGGCACACATGGTCCAAACATTTAGTACAAAAGAAATGTGTTTTACGCCGTAATTTTTAGCTTCCTTGGAATCAAAGTTTGCACCATCTCTTCTTATCCATTGTATTATCACGAATAATTACTCTTATTCCATATATCACGAATTGGTGCGGCTTTGTCAGTTCGTTGGCAAAATGCACGTCTACGCCAATCATCAAAACGGATATATCGTCGAATATTATCAAAACGGATATATCGTCGAATATCATCAAAACGGATATATCGTAGCCATGCAAGGAATCGCTTATGAGACATAATAATAATAGCCCCTTACCTAGCATTTACATGCCTTAATGGGGACAGCTAAGCAAGGGTAGCTACTTTTTAGCCTCGGCTTATGTTGGAGTTAGGATGGCTGGCCCTACGCTCCTACGCCGCCCATTATTACGCCAGGTTTAACCCCAGCTCCTCATTTTCTAAGGATGAGTGAACCTTGGCCGAAAAATATGAGACATAGCTGATCGAAATATAGGTAGGCCGCCTATATGCCAAAGAACTTGTATGAACTGCATGTTATTTTGTGAAACTCCAACTGCCAAAAATACACTAATAAATGCATCTAATTAAGTGTTCGTTAGCTCTTTCCAAACTCTTGTTTTTTTATCGGGATTTTTTGGGATCACCTGAAAACCTTTGAAATGTATCTTTTGCATAACGATGATTCGTTTGCATATCGTTTCGGTGATGATGATGATGAATGTAATGTTTTGCGAAAAAGAAAAATCTTGAATACCTGAATCGGAACAGAATTTTGTTCATTGGGTCCTGCTCGAGAACGCATAATATTGTGATGACGGAAACAACTAACAGCAGCTGGTTTATTTCTATTCCATTTACTATCGTCTTTGCCAAAGAAAAATTCATCAGTTGCTGCTTGTTGATTTTTAGTATGTGCTTCTCCCTCTACTTCTTCTTCTTTGTCATTATCTAGAATTTCATTTGGTTCGATTACCAAATCCTCTTCATTATCAGACGCATATTCTTCAGGAACATATTCCAATATCATTATCGTCGTCATCATCTCTGAATGCATCATGTTCAACATTTTCACCAATCTCTTCAAGATTACGTTGAATTTCGTTAGATAAAGCCGCTACCTATCGTGAATGAAAATCAGTATTCAAACTTTTTCTACGTAATCGCGTATTATACACAAACTCAACTTCGTTACTCATTTTTATGAAACAAACAAAAATTTCGCAAGATGCTAAACTGGCCCAACACGTAGATCGCGAGCTAGATAGATCAAAGAAAACGATATACGAGTAGTTAAGACAAAAGTTCGAGGGCACACCTCGGGTTGGCGTGAAATATAGAGGAACTGAAAAAACACGGTAAAATGTTCAAAATATATTTTTTTCCTATAAAATTTATATGCGTCCGGACAGACCACATGTGCCAAATCGAAGTATATTCAAATACATGTCCTTATAATTACCCTTGTATGACATGAATCCTTTTATTTTTTCATTTAAATGAAAGCTAATGAAATTTTAGGAAAGTCAAGGAAATTTAAGTCGATAGCTCAATTGGAATTATATTAAAATCACAAATGAAATCGCGAAAGGTCTGGCTGGACCCATGCACCAAACGGAGGGTTAAACGTATTTCGACTTTATATGTTATTTTTAATAATGTAGGCAAGTATCAAAATTCAACTCTCACCATTTCGGAAATTACTCCCTTGGGACATATAGGACGTATAGCTCCTTTCTCTCTTTTGTCCAGAGGGTACCTTTCCTTCGGGTTTTTTTTCTGAAATCCACGGACATCCTTCAGGGTGCGTCTCACAGACTGTCTATTTTAGAGATCTCTTATTCCCAGTTCTTTAACGTCTTCTCGGTTTCTGTCAACCAAGTGGTACGAACCTTCTTGTTTTGCCAGAAGGTGAACAGACGGTTGGTTAGTCGGTTTGGAGGCAATCTTGCAACGTGGCCATAGAAATCTACCCTTCTTTTGCTTGCACAGTCAGAGATCCTCTCAATATGTTCGAAGAGCTCAGAGTTATGTCGCCTTCGGAATTCCCCATCTTCCTTTGCCGGGCCTAGGATCTTTCTGAGGATTCTCCTCTCTCTGACTTCCAATTTCTCTACTAGACCTTTTCTGTTCAACGAAATACGCTCCATGACATACAGGACTTCTGGTCGTAAGACTGATGTGTAGTGCTTGAGTTTCAGGTTGCGTGACAGGCATTTCTTGTTGTAGGTGTTCTTAGTCAGTCGATAGGCTAGTTCTAACTTGTTAAATCTCATGGATAATGATGCTCTTTCTGATAAGTTGGGTTCAATCCATTCGCCGAGATACTTAAATTTCTCAGTCCTCTTGATGTTTCCCTGCTCTAGTAACATCTCTCAATTTGCTTCTTTGATGTTGGTGAAGAATTCTGTTTTCTCCAGTGACACTCAAAGACTCACTTTGACAGCCTGTTTTCTGGTGCAATTTACCAGCATTGTTGCCATCTCAAGAGAATCAGCAATCAGTGTCATGTCATTTGCAAAGGCCAGGCAATCTACAACCAGTCCATCGTTCTTACTTCCCAGATAGATACCACTCTGAACACCATTCTCTCATAACCTCAGTTCAATCCTTTCAAGGACACAGTTGAATAGAAGTGGGGAAAGTCCATGTCCTTGTCTCACTCCAGTTTTTATTTCGAAGCTTTCTGAGATCTCGCCTCTAAATTTAACCTTGGAATGGGTGTTGGTCGAGGTTTCTAGGATGAGTCTGCGGGTTTTGTTGTCTAGCCCTAGTTCCTGTAGTACTTTGTTAAGCGTTTCTCTATCAATGGAATCGTAGGCTTTCCTAAAATCAACAAAGGTGACGACAACCTTGCGGTTTCTCATCTTGGAGTCTGCAAGTACAGTTTTAAGATTGTAGAGCTGTTCAACACATGATCGGATCTTCCTGAAGCCTCCCTAATATTCTCCCAGTTGACTATCCAGCTGATTTTCTGCCCTTGTTTGTAACGCCTTAGAGAGAATCTTGTAGGTTACCGGGACGAGAGAAATTCCACGATAATTAAAAAAATCTCCCTTTTGTGAAGCGGATGGATAAGAGCCGATTTCCAATCGGATAGTAATTTCTCTGTTTCCCAGATGTCCTGGATGATCTCGGTTAGCTTACCCACGGCATTACTTCCAGCACATTTCCATAGAATTATTATCTATTTTAAGAAAATACTCTTCGTTCCTGCAAATTCCGATATATTATATCCGCTGTCATAAAATGTCATGCTTCTAGTTCGTCTTCGTGATCTGTTAAGTTATTGATAATGTCACTATTATTTTAGAATTCGTCCTTGATCATTTCGATAAATCATAAAAAAAAACAAATTTTGCACTAAAACAGATTTTACTGCATTATATTTTATTTGTGTTCTTTCCTCTGTGGTCTTGTATCTCTCTAGATTTTTTCTTTTTATATTAATTGTAGCTGCTGATTCTAATGTATTAAGTATTTTATGTATTCATTATATTATATTTTTTTTATTTTAGAAAGAAAATGTTGAAAAGTTTCCTAACTTTACAATATATTCGTCAAATTCTTCAGGAATACAATGTAGTTATAGAATGCGCCAAGCGTCTTCAGGAGCTACCAGAACCTCACAATACTTTCTACCAATTTTATTAATTTCCTTCATCATTCGGTAATTCACGAATTCAGAAAGATTCAGAATTACAAGAAAAAAATCAGTACTGAGTGTTATGTTTATAATTTTTTTTTGTCCATAATTTATTTACTTATTTAATTTATTTTGTTTATAAATTTCTATGTGTATTTTTTCGTCTTTTGTGCCAAAATTTCCTGTACATTTTTTTTTCGCAAACTTTTGGACCCACTATGATTTGTACATATTTTTTACAAAACCAAATAATCTAGATAATTAATTATTATTATTTTGTTTATTATACTTAAAACAATGCTGTGAGTAATTTATAATTATCGTTTTTTATATATATTTGTAATTTCTAGATTTTAAGTAATTAGTTTTTAAAACTAAATATTTATAGTGATCTTACTGATTATACACTTTTTCCTAAATTATAAATGTAGAAAACAATGACTTTTCTCGTCGATTCCCATAAAATAGACTTGTAGATTTACATAAATAGTCTCTACACAAATTATAAATGAAATATTAGATACAAAAAAAACTAAACCGACAGACAGACTAAACAGACCAGACTGACTTGACAGAAAAGAGCCTTCCTTCTTTTCTGTCAACTCAGTCTGGTCTGTCTAGTCTGTCTGTCAGCTTAGTTTCTTATATCTAGTTTTTCATTTGTAAGTTGTGTAGAGACTTGACTTTAGACAAAACCTGGAAGTCTAGCTACTTCTTCAAAGCAAATGCAGCAAATCCTTATGTCCTTCAGTGGAAGCGCGGTGGTACTTATGGGTAAGAACACTATGATGCGTAAGACCATCAAGGGTCGCTTGGAGAGAAATAGTGCTCTTGAGAAACTTCTCCCCCGCATCCGTGGAAATGTCGGTTTCGTTTTCACCAGTGGAGATCTCCTAGAAGTCCGTGACAAACTATTCGAGAACAACGTCCGAGCCCCAGCTCGATCCCTTGTCTGTCATCATTCCAGTTCAAAACATTGGATTGGGTCCAGAAAAAAATTCTTTCTTCCAGGCTCTGTCTTTTCAAACGAAGATTTCTAAGGGTACAATTGAAATCATCAATGATGTACACATCTTGAAGCCTGGTGATAAAGTAGGTGCTTCAGAAGCTACTTTGTTGAACATAATGAACATCTCTCCAATCTCATATGGTTTGCTTGTTAAACAAGTTTACGATTCTGGCACCATCTTTGCCCCAGAAATCCTTGCGATTAATCCTTGAAGATCTCAGGGCTTAGATCATGGCTGGAGTTGCTAACTTGGCTTCCGTCGGGTTGAGCATTGGCTACCCAACAACAGCCTCTGCACCACACATCATTGCCAATGGATTCAAGAATCTCCTTGCTATCGCTGCTGTTACGGAGGTTGAATTCAAAGAGGCCACCACAATAAAGCCACTAAAACCTAACATCTATATTTCCCGTGGTTCCCCCGTGGAACCGGCACTAGTCATTACTTCGCGAGGGGGGAAGCTTCGGCCCTGCCGACGTTCACTTTGGTCGAGTATGTTTATTTACACATCCCTTCCTCCTCGCCCTGCTCTCCTGGGCCTATGCGCCTCCTCCTGGAGGCGTAGTATCTTTAAAATGCTAACTGTTAGCTCGCAGCCAGCATTCCATTGATCCTCGGAGTGTATTAGTGACGCACCGTATCCAGCGGCTGTTATGCGTGCGCCAGAATTGTACTCCCATCTTAGTCTCTCCTGCTGGAATCTGGGGCATTCCAGCAGAGCGTGTTTTGCTGTCTCCGAGATCCATGAGCACTGGGGGCAGTCGGGTGTAACTGCTGCCCCTATTCGGTGGAGGTACTCACGGAAGCCCCCATGTCCCGTGAGTATTTGAGTGAGGTGATAGTTCACCTCACCGTGCATCCTACAGATCCACGGCTCGATGGACGGGATTATGCGGTAGGTCCAGCGACCGTTATTTGATGTTTCCCATCTTTCCTGCCACTGTTTTAGTGTGAATGCTGGATCGTTGTCGGACCCCGTCTTTTGGGGATCGTCCTTAGCCGGCACCTTCTTCTTTTTGTATTGTCGCATGCGCTCTTTTGCTAGCAGGTCTATGGGCGGCAGGCCAGCGATGACCTGTGCCGCATGGGATCCTGAGTGCACTCGTCCTGTGTACGGGGGCTATCAGCCTTAGGTACGTGGGGACCTCCGTCATTTCTGCCCAGGTCAGCGCCGCATACAGAAGTATCGAGGTGATACTTTGTATCACCTCGTATATAGGAGTGACGTAGACGAGCATCCTTCTCCTGGCACCGCGCGGACCTCCAATCTTGGGCAGTATCCTGGAAATAGCTGCGGCAGTTGTAGCGGCTTTGTTTCCTGCGTACCTGAAGTGCTCCTTGAAGTTGAGCCTTGAGTCCAGCATCACTCCCAGGTACTTAAAGGCAGGTTTGCTCCTGATGATGCATCCCCGGTAGGTGAGTACCATTGAAGTCCTGACCTTTCTGCCAGTGAACAGCACTGCCTCAGTCTTCTGTACGGCCAGGGAGAGGCCGACTGACTCCATCCATTCCCAGATAGTCTACATGGCTTCCTCGAACAGTGCAGCGATGGCGTCACAGTCGGTGCTGGGTATGAGAACCGCCACGTCGTCTGCGTACGCTACCAGCCGACAGTCCCCTGGCAGGGGCAGCTTCAGTAGGCCGTTGTACAGGACGTTCCATAAGTCCGGGCCAAGAACCGACCCCTGAGGAGCGACTGCAGTAATGCTGAACTTCCTGACTCCAGTCGTCGTCTCCGCGAATAGTAATCTGTCACTGAGGTAGTTCGAGATGATTTTTTGCAAGTACCCAGGGACGTTGAAGTCCCGGCAGAGGGTCTCACGGATCTTGTCCCATCTTGCAGAGTTGAAAGCATTTCTCACATCCAGTGTAACGATGAGACTGTCGTAACAATAAACACACTGTAATGGAGTATAACAAAAACAATTGTTTGAATAATATACATTGATCCCTAATATGCAAGACTAGTCTGACAAAACTAAACAGACAAGACTAGGCGAACAAGACTCGACAGACAACACTAGACAGACAATACTAGACATCTTATTTGTTTATTCATAAGCATAACTTAGGTGGCTAGCACTCCGTCCAGATAGACACTATGCTAGTTGTTGATTACAATAATAGTTTACAATTTAAATAGTAATTTAGTACTAAACTCTAAAGGTCATGATCTAGTCTTTTTAATTTTGCGCAGTTTATGTTAAATATCTGCCACCATTCACTATTTCTATTAATTATGATGAGGCCAAAGACATCCTGCCTTAGTCATGCTTATTTCGGTTCAAAAGTTCTCTGTACGCCGTCATCTAAAGAGTACATGAGCGGTGTACATGAGCAACTGTATCTTCCTCTCCGCATGTGCAGAGCGAAGACAGCCTCTTCCCAAATCTATGTAGGTAAGCGTTAAAATTACCATGGCCTTCAGTTGAACCATGTGATGTGTGGACCTTGTATCAATGTTCTTCCAATTCTCAATTGCAGGAATAATTTTTTTTGTTCAGTTGACTCCAAGTCCAGTTGTGGCCTTATCCCATCGCTCTTGCCACTCTCTATGGATCTTAATTGATAGTCCTGTTTTTATTGCCTGAGCAGGTACTTTATTGTGCGCGATTGGCAGATAGTTTATTTCGTCGCTGGTATTCTCTGTTCCTGAAGCCTGCCTTGCAAGATAATCCGCTCTTTCGTTTCCTCTATGATCTACATGATCTTTAATCAAGTGCAGCCGAATATTTGCCCTTTGTCGGATTTCATATGCCAGCTTTTCTCCAAAAGCAGCTTGGTTGGTTTTGTCATATATTATAGGGCATCTAGAGCGGATCTGCTCTCCGAGAATTGAGCATTCAGCGATTGATCTATGCTCCGATCTAATGTACCTTACATTGATGGCTGGTAGCTCCGTCTGGAAAATTGAGCAGTACTTCTCTAGTCTCATAATCTCATGATGTACCTCGACCTCTTCAATATATACTGCAAATGCTGCTCCTACGCCAACTTCAGATTTTGAACCAGTATAGACTGAAACGCTTGGAGTGTTGATATGCGTTAAATAGTATCTACTGGTATAAATTCTGCAGGGTGTTTATTGTGGAGCATACAGTTTTTCTGTTCCATTAGGTTTGGAGACACGTCAATCCCAAGGTAAGATCTTTTAGTGTAGCCTTTAGTGTAGTCCATTGCCTGCCTTGATACATATAACGCGACTTCTTTTAGTCGTAGGTCGACTGGAAGAAGCCCCGATTACGCCAACCGCCTGTGTTGATACCGTGCTCTAGCTGCTTTTGAGGTGCATATACGCATTTTCCCCGACCCCACAGGTTTTGTGCCAGATAAAGGCACCATATAGGAGTCCTGGTTTAATTGCTCCACTATAAATTAGTGCTATGTTGGCTTTCCCCAACCCCCATTCCTTTCTCGATACGAGCCGCAGTCTTGAGCAGTATTACTTGGAAGTAATACTGGTTTGTTTAATGTGTGGTTTGAAGTTAAGACACCCGTCAATAATGATCCCTAAATATCTAATATGGTCCTTCCATTTGATTTTGACTCCGCCGAAACTAAATACTAGTCGTCTTTGCATTGGTGATCTTCCAAAGAATAATGATTCTGTTTTCAATGCATTGAAATTTAGTTTGTAGTCAGCTGCCCAAGATTGCAAAGCATTCAATGAATGCTTGATTCGCCTTTTGCTTCAGCCCGCATATTGTGTCGCTTGATACTAGTAGCGTAGTGTCATCGGCATATGCCACTATGTTGGTACTCTGGAAGGTCTATGTCGAAAATAGTGTTGCATAGAATATTCCAATACGTGGACCTGATCTGGAGCCCTGAGAACAGCATTTTTTCACTGATTTTTAGACTGTAATGCCTGGCTCGGATATTATGGCTCGGTGTTTGTAAAAATAGTCTCGTGCTAGACTAATTAGATTGTTGGGGCATTTTCTGATAATAAGCCTATGAATTATCAAAGGCCACCAGGCGTTATAAAATGCTCCTCTAATGTCTAGTGCGATTATGGTAGAATACTGCACTGCACTACTACAATTATAGTACAATAATTATGAAACAAGACTAGACAGACAAGGCAGACAGACAAGGCAGACGGACAAGACTAGACAGGCAAGACTACACAGACAAGACCATACATACTACACAAGACAGACAAGAATAGACGGACAAGACTAGACAGACAACACTAGACAGACTGGACAGGCTGGAGAGACTGGAAAGACCGGACAGGCTAGATAGACTGGACATGGACAGACTAGACAGACTAGACTAGACAGACAGGACTAGACAGTTAAGACTAGACAGACAAGACTAGACAGAAAAGACTAGACAGACAATAGTAGACAGAGAACTCAAGACAGACAAGACAAAACTGACAAGGATAGACAGACAATTCTATATAGACAACCCTAGACACACAAGACTGGACAGACAAGACTGAACAGGCAAGACTAGCCAGACAAAGTTACACAGACAAAACTAGAAAGGGAAGACTAGTCTAGACAGAATTGTTTTAATTTGATTTCCTTTGATTTCATTTGATTAGACTAGACTAGACAGATAAGACTAGACAGGCAAAATTAGACAGACAAAATTAGACAGAGAAGACTAGACAGACAAGACTAGACAGCCAAGAATAGACAGACAAGACTAGACAGACAATACTAGACAGGCTGGAGAGACTGGAAAGACCGGACAGGCTGGATAGACTGTACATGGACAGGCTAGACTAGACAGACAGGACTAGACAGTCAAGACTAGACAGACAAGACTAGACCGAAAAGAATTGACAGACAATAGTAGACAGAGTACACTATACATACAAGACTAAACTGACAAGGATAGACAGACAAGTCTAGATAGACAACTCTAGACACACAAGACTGGTTGATGAGATTCTTCTAAATAAACTAAATAAATACGGAATGAGGGGACAAGTAGCCGAACTTATAACATCGTATCTAAACAAGAGAAGACAAATAGCGCAAATCAACACGGAACAAGGCAAAATCAATTCAAGCACTAGAACAGTCACCATCGTAATACCACAAGGAAGTATCCTCGGACCGATACTATTTACATTATATGTAAACGACCTACCGAACCAAAAACATTTGACACCGCATAAAATGGTAAACTACGCAGACGATACCAGTTTATTAACAATAAACAGAAAGATAGAGGACATACCAAATAACTTAAACGACACAATGAACATTTTAATAGACTGGTTCACGGAAAACAAACTAATTCTGAATAAAGAGAAAACCAAAATAATTATTTTTAAAACAAAAAGGTCTAACGAGATATACCCAATGGAGGCAACTATCAACAACGAGACTATACAGTACCAGAAACAAGTGAGACTGTTAGGGCTGAATTTAGATGAACACCTAGACTGGACATAATCACATTAATAAACTGGCTACAAAACTTAACAAAACAATATACGCCCTAAGAATATTAAAACGCTACATAACGACGGATAGTCTCAAGAACGTATATTTCGCGACCTTCCATAGCAACTTAAAATTTGGAATAATGTTTTGGGGCAGAGGAAAGAATATTTCTACAATATTCAAAATACAAAAGATTGCAATTAGAATAATACAAGACCTAAAATACAAAGAAACTTGTAAAGGCAGTTTTACTGAAGCAGAAATTTTAACAGCGCCGGGAACATATATATATGAAACGCTAATATTCACATTTAAAAACAAACACTTATTTGAGGCCTACGAAAATAAGACAAACAGAGAGACAAGAAACAAAAACGTAAGCTACAACTTACCAATACGTAGGTTAACCATGACAGAAAGAGGACCTCCATATTCCAATATGAAATTGTACAACACTCTTCCAAAAGCAATAAAGCTTCCAATAAGTGTCAAAACTTTTAAAAAACAAGTTCGCAGTTTAATTTTAGACATTGAACCCTACAATATGGAGGAATACCATGAGAGGGTAAAGAGGATAACATAGGCAAGAGACACCTTGGACACATTTCACTTAGTTATATATATATATGGGTGATTCTCTGTAAAGAAGTTTTCGGCCCGGACAAAGTTGTCCGGTCATATTAATTTTCTTTTTTAGAAAAAAAAAACCTAACAATGATTATAAAAATAACAGTTAGTGATAAGGAATAGAAAGCCCATTGGATTTGTAGCAACTTTTTGAGATATGAGCATTTTTCTTAAAAGTAGTTGCAGGGGACTGTTCGGTATGACAAGGGACTGTAACTAATACATCAAAACCACATAATACACAATTTTAATCATTTATTTAGTATGTTCAGTTAGTATGTTCTGCGTTAGTAACTTCAGCTGAATGAAGATCGTCTTCCGATTCAGTAAATACTTCATCCACACTCCATTTGGGTTTTGAGTGATATGTAATACTGCCTATTTTAAAATGGTCACAAGTGTTGCTGTTGCAAAAGCAACTGAGACTTCTCATCATTAAAGTCACACAGCTGGTTGGACCAAGGCTAGACTTCGATAATACACCTACGACTTGATGAACTTTCAAGGTACCTTTAAAACCCTTCTGTTTCGTCGCTTCCATTTCAATATTATCGATCATTTTCTGAATGACTTGGCAACCAATTACGATACATGTAATGCTAGGGCATCGTTCTTGGATGGATTGTACAAATTGTTCGATATCATTATTATCACCACCACCGTTTACAACAAAGTCTGCCATTCTTTTGCATGTTGCTCCGATACCGTCTGGTGCACCCTTTCCATGTCCACTCTCTGTATAATTCCATGTAAAAGCCTCTACTCCTGGAATTTCTTCAGAGATTTTAGTTGCCATTATAAAAAACATTTTTTTTGTTACGATACTGCGTAAAGAGGCCATCGCTCAAGAAGTGTACGCACTTAATTTTATCCGGAAGATCTTTAAAAATTGGTTGTAAATGTGCCCAAATGGCAGCAGGTGAATGAGATATGTTCTTTGAAACTGTACAATACGAACGTATTGATCCCTTTAGATAAATCACTACTGTATGGAGACTTGGCTGAGCTCGCGATCCACCGAAATGAATTGCTTGTATCTCTTCTGCATACTTTGTGCAGTAATTTTCGCTGAAATCCATGTGAATAAGAACATCATCATCTTGAAGGTTAATTTTGAGAGACTTCATCGCATTAAACTGGTGAACAATGTTCCTTTCATGGGCAATGAATTTTTCCAAATCTTCATGCAATTCTATTATTAATTGACGTGGATGGACATCAAAAGATTTCTTTAAATACTTTGTAACTGTTCGTGACTTTTTGGTTTTTAGATCTTGAATCTCTTGCCTCTCAAAAATCCACATTTTATACTTCAATAGTTTTCTATCATCAAACTCTTTTAAACTAGGAGTCGTACTAGTGCAAAACACACAACTTCTTGACAAACATTCTATGCTATATCGATCGCAACCTAAATCTTCTTGTAACTTTTGATGATTATTGTAAGGTAATATTTTTGCTTCGTACAATGCGCTCAACTTCATGTCCAGATTACTATGGACTATACATAGACATGTATCACGATTTTTACCATTAGGCTTGACTACACAGAAAGGACGTAATCGACAGAATGTTTGATAACTAATGTGGAAGTTAGGGGCAAAAAAATTTTTGTATAGGTTCAGCATTGTATCAAGTAAATACCTTTTTTGTTTCTTAAGCTTGTCTTTGGTAATAAATTCCTTTTTTCCTGCTCCCATACGACTGTTACTATCGTCTTCATAAAACTCCTAAATCATCTGTTCCACACGTTTCGGGTATCTCTCTCGTCATAATTTAGGTACGGATAGAGAATTGTACGGTACTGATTTCTTAATACCACTATAAATATAAATAGCAGCACTATCTTCAGGTATCCAATGTTTATACTTTTGAATCATCTGGCCAGACACAGCTATTTTAAATATTTGCTTATCTTCGATACGTCTTAGTCTAGAATAATTTTCTTTCAGCTGTTTATTAAGAATTTCACCGAATAATTCCTTCTTGACAACTTCTTCTCGACCATCAGGTTAAGTTAACATTTTTTGCATTTTAGTTTTCGGTGTATCTTCAATACTTTTTCTGCTCTTGCTTTCAAGTCTAGCTAATCTTTTCTTGTACTTCTCAAGTTTTTTTTCAGTATTCTAATCTTTTCATTTTTCTCTTTGTTTTCTTTCTCCCTTCGCTTTTTAGCCATTTTTCTGCGCTGCATATTTGCACTCGTGACTGTGAGACTTGGAGCTAAAAAAGGCTGTTTTTAAACTGGTGTACTGCATCCTGAAGTTGGTGTGACGTGCCCTGAAGCTGGTGTGAAGCGTCCTGAAGCTGGTGTGAGGCGTTCAGAATCTGAAAATGGTATGTTTTCACGTGTAATGTTAGTGTTAACACTATTTAATTGTTTTTTTTTTGTTCCGGTAAACAGTACAGTCTTTTTTCCAATTCTTGAGGGCAGCTCTGTGCTCACGTGGAATCATATCTTTGACAAGTTTTCGCTGACCTTTTTCATTTTTTCTCTGGTATTTTAGCCTCTCCTTTTCTTTCATTTCTTCCCTCTTTTGAGGATCGTTTTTTCTTCGTTGATATCTCAAACGTTCTGCATCTCTTTTTTTTAATAATTCCTCATTGGATAACTTTTTCAATTTAGGAAGCATGCCTATTTGACGATAACTAACTTGTAATAAATTATTCTGATTATGAGGATATATCAATAACAATTACAAAAGAGAGACTGCTGTCAATTCTACACAGTCCCCTGGTATAAACAACAGTCCCCTGTCAGAATAAAAAGCAGGGGACTGTTGCCAGGGGACTGTGTATTTTGGTTAAATCGTGAAATATCAAGTTAACTATTGTAATGTATTGAACTTTGTGAGTTCTTAAGAAATATGTACATCAATCCTTATCTAATTACATAAAATATTTTAAATTCTACAAATAAATTATTAAAAAAATAATTAGCAGAGGACTGTGCGTCGTAATGACCCCGATGCACGCTCTCGCAACAAACGATGAACTTACATTGAATAAAATGATCACACAGTGCTACTAGCACCAAAATTAGACAGAGAAGACTAGACAGACAAGACTAGATAGCCAAGACTAGACAGACAAGACTAAACAGACAATACTAGATAGGCAACACTAGACAGACAAGGCTAGACAGGCAAAAATAGACAGACAAGACTCGACAGACGAGACTAGACCGACAAGACTGGACAGACAAGACTAGACAGACAAGACTAGATAGACAAGAATTAAATTATTATAAATTGTAATTGTAATTAAAATTATAAATTGATAAATTGACTAGACAGACAGGACTAGACAGAAAAGAGTAGACAGACTAGATATGATTAAGCAGTCAATACAAGGCAGACAATACTAAACAGACTGGACTAGACCGACAGAGAATATTTGTCGGACATTACTAGCTAGGAAAAATGGCATATAGAACAAGCGGAGGGGACTGGGCTACTAAAACTCTCTAAATAATTCAAGCCATTAATGGGCCACGAAAACTATATAGCACCCACGATATCAGTATGTCATGAATTATTAATATTTTATTACTTAAATTAGGGTGGAGGATATCTTAAGTAGTTTCCTCGAGGAAAGTAGTTGAACCAATGACCTTTTCGTTAAGAACTCACCTGCTGTCATTTTTCCTATAAGTTCGTTATCTGTATGTTATCAGTTTACTGTGGAGATATCCAGGATTTAGCGTCAAGATTGAGTTATATGAATAAAGATAGTGAATGTGTGTAGAGTGTTTACTGATTACAATAAGTTTTAAATATTCTTGGGCTATGTTAGGTAAAGTCTAAAGTGTTATTATGCTTTTATGGATTTGTACTAAATAACGAAATTTATGATTTCATAAGTTGTATGATAATTTACATAATAAATGATTTAAACTAATTTAATTTCTAAGCGACAAATATTTAGTTAATTTAAAATGAAGAAAACAACTTTAAAATTTGGTATTTCTTAAACCACAACACACATGGTTTAAAATCTCGATTATACAAATTTCTTATTGCGCAAGTCCTCAGTTGCCTGCGCAATACAGTATCGAGTTCCTAGGGCACAAGCGCCTACGTAAAAACTGTAATATATTCAAAATTAATAAACTAATTGGAATTAAATTAACTTTACGTGTATTGTTATCCTAAATGGATCTTATCAACAATTAGATATATTTTTAATCATGTAAGTACTTGTTGATTTTGTAACTGTTTACATGAAATCCTTGATGGATCAATACCTATCGTGCTAATAAGCACGTGGTTGATATTTTTTAGTCGATGTTGTGATAATTTAAATTAAGTGAGTCGGTTTAATTAATTATTATTATGTTATTCGAAGTAAAATATATCGAAATTGTGCCAAAAGAACGGAAAGGGCCTAATTATAAATTAGGTTAAAAAAATATTTTATCTACCTTAATGTTTTATGGCCCCGGTGATAATTGTAATATGAAGTGTCATCGAAGAGCAAAGATGTTTTCAGGGCAAACGCAGTATCGGGCAGCACAAATGTGAATAGGTTAGGTTAGGTTTAAGTGGCAGCTAATGCTCACATAGGCCTCAGATGGGCCCGTTGTGTTACCACGGTACTTGCAGTACAACCCTCCTCAGGGGATTTTGTCAAACCATTTCGAGCCGTGGATGAACCTCATGAGAGTCGGCGCATCTAGTGATGCGAGGTCAGAGAGATCATCCAAGAAAGGTAGGCCTAAGAAGAGCAATCGTGTTGCGGTCAGAGAGGGGCATTGGCATAGGTAATGCTGAACACTCTCCTCTTCCTCCTCGTCCAGGCAGCCTCTGCAGTAGTCCCGCTTCGCTATGCCCAGTCTCTCAGCGTGCTTGCCAATGGGACAGTGTCCCGTGATGACTCCCACTGCCAGTCTGATATCGTTTCTTTTTAGAGAGACGATGTTGGTGCTTCTTTTCCTGTTTCGGTGAGGCCATATTTGCCTGGTTACCTCGCAGGTTTCTTCATCCCTCCACCTTCGCTCCGCTAGGTTCGAGGTTATTTCGGCTATGGTCTCCTTGCAAGAGGAAAATGGAATACCAATATCCTGTAATATTTCGGTTGAGTGCAGGCTTGTGCCGTTCTTTGCAAGCTCATCCGCTTTTGCGTTACCTGAGATCCAGCTGTGGCTTGGTACCCACGTGAGTCTCACGTTTGTGTGTGCTGCGAGCTCATTCAGCTTTCTCCGACAACCAGAGACCACTGCTGAGTTGGTGCACACGCTAGTAACTGCCCGGAGAGCAGCTTGGCTATCGGTGTAAATGTGGATCTGTTCACCAGGGTCCCCATTTACCATCAGCCGCTCTGCTGCCCCTTTTATGGCGGTTACCTCCGCCTGTAGAACGCTGCAGTAGTCCGGCAGGCGTAAGCTAATTCTGAGGTTGAGGTCGTTGGAGAAAACTCCGCTGCCTACTTTGTCCTCCCTCCGTGAGCTGTCTGTAAAGACCTGCGTGTGTCCTGCTGGTACCTCTTTCTTTTCCATCCACTCCTCTTTAGAGGGTATGTGGTATGAGAAGTTGTTACCAAAAGCAGGTGTTGCTAGACATCGGTCTATGTTTTTGGGCACCCCTTTAAATTCATTGATTATTCCGGCGTGTCCACGATAGTCCGATGTCAACATTCGCACTGACTTTAGTCTAAGTGCTGTGGTAATGGAAAGTTGCTTGCCCATTAAATCGACCGGGGCTATGTCCAGGATTGTCTCCAAGGCTTTCGTAGGCGTCGTTCTCATGGCTCCCGTTATCATGAGCGCCGCCATTCTCTGCACTTTTGTAAGCGCCATTTGATGGACTCTTTTATTAAGTGCCGGCCACCATATGAAAACGCCGTAGTAGAGTATTGGTGTGACTACGGGTCTGTATAGCCAGAAGGTAATCTTGGGGTTGAGGCCCCAAGACTTCCCCACCGCTCTCTTGCAAGAGTACAGCGCCACCGTTGCTTTCCGTACTCTTTCGTTTATGTTGAGCTTCCAAGATAACTTTTGGTCTAGTATGAGACCTAAGTACTTGGCGCTCTCCTTGATCGCCAGTTCAGTGCCCTTTAGCATTGGGGGCCTGAATTCTGGGATGTAGTGTTTCCTTGTGAAAACGACTAGCTCGGTTTTCGCCGGGTTGACATCTACGCCACACCTTTTGCACCATTGCGCTAGTTTCGATAGGGCCTCTTCAACAAGTTGCGACATTGTATTAAGTTGTTTCCCTGAGGCCGCTATTGCTACGTCATCCGCATAGGCGACGACCCTGCAGCCGGATTTCCTAAGTTAGAGGAGCAGCTCATTTAGCGTGATGTTCCAAAGCAATGGTGAGAGGACGCCTCCTTGTGGGGTTCCCCTACTCATCTTCCTTCTTATGTGGGATTCTTCCATTGTGGCCCTAATGTTCCTTTCACGGAGCATTTTTCCGATCAGGTGACATAGAGCATTGTGTATGGCTAGTCCAGTTAATGATTTCCTCTTTGTGTATGCGTGATGAGACATTGACAGCATTTCAGGGTGTAATGCCTCCTTCATGTGCAAGTCAATCAGTCTTTCAAGTGTCTTTAGCAGGAACGATGATAAGCTGATTGGTCTCAGGTCTTTGGGGGAGGTGTGTGAGGCCTTTCCTCCTTTTGGGATGAAGACCGCTTCGACCTCTCTCCATTTTTTTGGGATGTATGGGAGGTTTATACATGCCTTAAACATAGTCTCCAACCAAGGTGTAACTATATCTATGGCCTCTTGCAGCTCAACTGGACTGATCCCGTCAGGTCCAGGTGACTTAAAGGGTTTGAAGCTTTTGATGCTCCAGGTTAGCTTATCTCCACCTACAATTCTGTCAGCCAGATACCGAGGTGGAGCAGTTATGGTGGAGTCCACTACACTTATTCCATTGTCTGGAAAGTGTGTATCCATGAGTAGCTCCAGCATTTCTGTACATGAGGTTGTCCAGTTTCCATCTTGCTTCTGTATGAAGCTTTGGACTGCCGGATCCTTAGATAAAATTTTTCGCAGTCGGCTGGCTTCTGAGGTTTCCTCTATTTGCTCGCAGAGCCGAGCAAAGGATGACCTTTTGGCCTTCCTAACCTCCGTTTTGAAATCCCGTAGGCTGTTCTTATAGGCAGTCCACTCATTGGTGCTTTTTGCCTCGTTGAACAGCCTCCTGCTTTCCTTTCTTAGGGAGCTTATTAACGGCGTCCACCACCGTGGTTTGCTCTTACCTATCCTGCTCACGACTTTGCATGATGTGCGCATGGCCTTGTTACAGGCACCTGTGAACTGTTTTACAGTTCTGTCTAGCTCATCCCCTGTTTTTGGTGTTGGGGGCGGCTCTTCCGATAGAAGACCCGATAGGGTAGTTTTGTACTTACCCCAGTCAGTCTTCCGTTTGTCTACAAACTTAGGCCTAGTTTGCATCTGTATGCCTACCTTAAATTCAATAAACCTATGATCAGAAAAGGAGTGTTCTTTTGACACTTTCCAATTGCTTACAAGGTTAGGCCTTTTAGTGGAAACGAGTGTAATATCAAGTACCTCCTCTCTCACGGCTGTGGTGAAGGTGGGAGTGTTACCTATATTACATATTTCTAGGTCGGAGGTTAGTATAAATTCTAGTAAAGACTCACCTCTGTTGTTCGTGTCCGAGCTGCCCCATATGGTGTGGTAGGCATCGGCTCCAATGATCACGTCCGCCCCTACTCGGTTGGCTTCTGTGATTATACCATGGAAACCCTCTGGGGGACTTTCCTTCTCATGGGCGAAGTATCCTGAGATCATCCATAACCTATGATTAGAAAGTCCCATTGATACAGTGACAGTGTCGCAATCGCTGTGGTTAGGCATCATAAAAGCGTTGATGCTTTTATCCGCCAGGACGCACGAGCGTGGCTTACCTGCGTTTTTTACGTACAGTAACCTGTACTTGTCAGAGCCCAGTCCACAGATCTTGGTACCCACGACCCAGGGTTCTTGGATTAGAGCGATGTCGACTCCTCCCTTTGACAGTTGGAGGAGCAGAGCAGCCGAGGCTGCTTTGGAGTGGTGGAGGTTACATTGTATTACCCCCACCAAGAGAGTTTTCTGGCACCGCGACGATCGTTACGTCGTTGTCGTCCTCGTTGACAGAGATTATCGCCAGATACTCCTCTGCTTCGCTAATCTCATCTAGATGGAGAGGTCCGAACATATTCGTGACCCCCATATCTGACAACTCACTGTCTGAATGTGACCGAGGCTCCCCTTCCCTCGAGGGGATTGGGGTTCTCTGGTCACTCTTGTAAACATTCAGGGTAGTGGAGCCGAAGCCGTAGCTGATCACTCCCTTACTTTCAGCCAGTGGCGCTAGAGATGCTTCGTTTAAGATGACAATTACTTGCCTTCTCATACCCGCTGCATCGCTAACTTTGATAACGCTCCAGTCCTCAGTTGGAAGCGTGGGGTTGCTGGTCTGAATTATCTTCAGAATTGTCCTCGGGTCAGAGGGATCCGTCGGGATCCAGGCTCTCGATATCGGTCTGCTCGGGATCTTGTCCCTTGAGACAGCCTCGATTCGGGCGCCTGGCCAGACTTCCCCCACTTCCCCGATGGCTTGCTTGTACAGGTCCGCTGATCGTTGATCTGCACAAGCCACCAGCTTGATATGTCCTTGATGCCAACCTGCGTCTCTGCAGCAAGGAGCTGGGCCTGGATTCTTCTGGAGAATGTCCAGGTATTTGCCCAAGAGAGCCGCTTCCACCAGTCCCCATTTGGCCGTCGCGATACTCCCATACAAATGTGAATACTTCCATAACACTTCGACGACACTTCATAGAAAATCAGTTCAGCGAAAGTCACTATTCAAATTTCAGTATTCCAAAATACACTGTCTTGACACTTCGTTGAAACATTACCGATACTTCATTGACCGTCGTTGTCAATCGGTCGCAACAAACACAGCCTACTGAATCTGTAAACTTACAAATTTTCAGTTTCAAAATGATCGTTCTAAATTATGCAATTATGCTACTTTTGATTTGTATTAAATAATTGACGAAGTTTTTCTTTACATATGAGTTTTAATTCATCGCATAATATAAAGTTTAATCATTTTCTTCACATTTTATAATAAATCCACGGACTTACTTCAGGGTGCGTCTCACAGACTGTCTGTTTTGGAGATCTGTTACTCTCAGTTCTTTAATATCCTTTTCGGTTTCTGTCAACCAAGTGGTACAAACCTTCTTCTTTTGCCAGATGGTGAACAGGCGATTGGTTAGTCGGTTTGGAGGCAAACTTGCAATGTGGCTATAGAAAGCTACCCTTCTTTTCCTTGCACAGTCAGATAGCCTCACAATACGTTCGTAGAGCTCAGAGTTGTGTCTTCTTCGGAATTCCCCATCCTCCTTTGCCGGGCCTAGGATCTTCCTGATGATTCTTCTCTCTCTTCCAATTTATCCACCAGACCTCTTTGGTTCAAGGAAAGACTCTCCATGGCATACAGGGCTTCTGGTCGTAAAACTGATATGTAGTACTTAAGTTTCAGGTTGCGTGACAGGCATTTCTTGTTGTAGGTGTTCTTAGTCAGTCGATAGGCTAGTTGTAACTTGTTGACTCTCTTGGATTATGATGCTCTTTGTGATAAGTTGGGTTCAATCCATTCGCCGAGATACTTAAATTTTTCAGTCCTCTTGATGTTTCCCTGCTCTAGTAACATCTCTCTGTTTGCGTCTCTAATGTTGGTGAAGCATTCTGTTTTCTCCAGCGACTCTTGAAGACCCACTTTGGCAGCCTGTTTTCTGAGGCAATTTATCTGAATTGTTGCCATCTCAAGAGAATCAGCAATCAGTGCCATGTCATCTGCAAAGGCCAGGCAATCAACAACCAGTCCATCGTTCTTATGTTCCAAGTAGAATACCCAAGAACACCCACTCTGAACACCCTAATCAACTAATCAACTTAGTTTCTTGCGCCATTCTCTCATAACCTTTTCAAGGACAAAGTTGATGAGAAGTAGGGAAAGTCGATCTCCTTGTCTCACTCTAGTTTTTATTTCGAAGCTTTCTGAGATCTCACCTCTAAATTTAACCTTGGAATGGGTGTTGGTCAAGGTTTCTAGGATGATTCTGCGGGTTTTTTTGTTTAGCCCTAGTTCCTGTAGTATTTTGTTAAGCGGTTCTCTATCAATGGAATCGTGGGCCTTCCTAAAATCACCAAAGGTAACGACCACCTTGCGGTTTCTCATCTTGTAGTATGCAAGTACAATTTTAAGATTGAGAATCTGTTCTACACAGGATCGGGTCTTCCTGAAGCCTCCCTGGTATTTTCCCAGTTGACTATCCAGCTGATTTTCTGCCCTTGTTTGTAACGCCTTGGAGAGAATCTTGTATGTTACCGGGACCAGAGAAATTCCACGGTAGTTGTTTATTTCTATTATTTTATTATTATTTATATTATTATAATGTGCAAAATCGTTCTTTGTATGAGCGGATCCTTTAAGAACCGTTCATTTTTCGCACCCGACCGAAGAGGTACCTTGGAATGTCCTTCCGGTTCATTTATTAAACTGATCTTTTTCGGCCCATACTTTTTATAGACTCGTTTCGTTTCGAACAATTTGTTCAATAAAATCTTTGTTCCTTTTACGGACTCATTCAATCTAACCGGTACATTTATTTTATTCTTAACAAAAAAAAATCTCGTTCTTTATACTTATATATTATTTTAATTTATTTTTGATTACACAATCGTTTAAAAATCATGTTACATGGATCAGAAATTGTTTCAACATTTTTGTATTGCAAATCCTTATGTCTATCAATACGAAAAGACATTTTATTAGAAAAAAAGTTAATAAAACTCGTATTATTTGTGTGCAACGATCCTTGAATATATATCGTAATAATAAAACGTGATTCGAGATCACATTCAGATTCTTTTAGTTTGAAAAATCGTAGCAACATATAGGAGATAATTGCAATTATGACCTAGATTATTCACTATTGGCTAATTACCTGTTCGGTTAAAAAGACAATAATTTGTATAAAATCAATGTTGTTGACTAGTCAACCGTAAAAATACACTTTGTGATCGCTTGTTGAAATTACGCATTTAATCAAGACATAAATCATGGTCACAACAAAATAACTTTGGTCACAACAACATGAATCTATAAAGTTTTTTGGCTAAATGTATTATGAAAATAAGTTTAATTTAATAGCAATAGATTTAATAACAATAAATTAAATTATCAAGACATTAATTTCATGTTTAAAATCTGTACTTTTTATTTTGTTATTGTTTATTTGTACTTTTTGTTTTGTTTTGTATTTTTTATTTGAAAATACAAAATAGGTAATCTTCAATATTATGGAAATTTTGGATATTTCAATACTAACATAATTAGGATAATGTTGCTCAAGTCGTACCCCTTAAGAAAAGAACCGTATAAAACTTAAAAATGTGTTTTCATTCAACACTTTGTTAAAATTGGTATTATGTATGATTATGTATTATGTATGATTATGTTTATTGATGTACGAAAATTGATAATCTATATGCATTCACGTAAAAAAAAAACTAAATCTTTAAAAACTTACATCTGTACGACTAAAGCAAACGGTTTCCAAAGTCGTACCACCTATAGCCTAAGTCGTACCTAAGAATTCAATTAAGCAACAATCGTAATTCAAACGTATTTTTTATTAAACTTTCACTGCGCAATTTTTTCCTTCTAATCCAAAAAATATGTTTCTTATGTGGTTTTTGTTTCTGAATATGGGAAAAATAATTTAACAAATCGAAATAAAAAATTAAAATTACTATTTAAAAATATTTATACAAAGTTGGCACAGTTAATCCAAAAGTCAACTTCGTCAATCGTTAACTCGTTAATAAAAAGTCGTTAAAGCGTTAAAATTTCGAAAATTTAACGTAAGTTAAAGTTACCCGTTAATAGTTAAAAGTTGGAAGTTAAAAGTTGGAAAATAGTTTAACTTGGAAATCCCCCTCAGAATCAGATTGTTAAGGTGCTATGTGTTTAGTATCCTGTACTACGGCGTCGAGGCTTGGACACTTACGGAGGCTATGTGTAAGAAGGTGGAGGATTTTGAGATGTGGACTTACCGTAGAGTGCTGAGAATTTCTTGGGTGGATCGAATTACTAACGTCGAGTTCTTTCAAAGAGTCAATAAGCAAACAGAAGTTCTCAACACAATAAAGAGAAGAAAACTGGAATACCTTGGTCATGTTATCCGAAATGATAAGTACAGGTTACAGCAGACAATAATACAGGGTAAAATACAAGGTACGCGCAGTCCAGGCCACCGCAGAACATCATGGCTCAAGAACCTTCGCCAATGGTTTGGACAAAGTACAAGATCCCTATTTCGAAAAGCTGCAGATAAAATTCAAATAATGAAATTGGTCGTCAACGCCCTTGGAGGGCATGACACATGAAGAAGAAGAAGTTAATAGTTAACCATCCAAAACGTATACTGCTTTTGCTACCTTTTGGGATGGGATACATTGGTAAATAAAACAAAATCAAGTAGATAGATTAATTGAATTAATTATTACAAGCGTCACCGCGACCCGCCCGGCTTCGCACGGGTAGCAGAGCATATACACACCTACTATGGAAGACTAACTAATATGGAAGAAATAGGCTATTTATTTTATTATTCATAATTTGTCATTAGTTGTATGTTTATGTTGCCTTTCATGAACATAAGCAAATTAAAATTGTTATCTGACAGTGATGAGCGTTTAGCTCTTAAAATATCTTTCCCTGTTGAAAATAGCCGTTCTACTGTGGCGCTTGATGGGATTGCAGTATTATATATTTAAAAAAAAAGATTATTTTGAATTTTAGTCTAGCCAAGTTCTCACCAAATTCTGCGCTTTGGTTTTGAGAGATTTTTGGCGTCCTCTAGACCTATCTTCCTCGGACTGACTAACAGAGCTGAAAAAATCCACTTATTCTTCTTCATTATTGCTGCTTCCTCTAATACTGGCACTCTCCTTTTCTTTTCCATTTGCTTCCCTTTGTCTATTCAAAGCATCTTCAACTTTTGCATCCATAAGTTTCTTGACTTTTGATAACTTGCTGCTATCATACTTTTACAGCCACAGTAGTCGCAACTTCGGGTGAAAGGTTGTAGCCAGCTGGCACTCTTCATCCTCCGTAAACCGTTCAAATCTTCAATGCCAGATAATAGAGCATTGGCCAAAGGGGTACAACAATGAACCAGATGATTAAGATCTTGCAGTTTGAACACTGTTGTCGCAATAATTGGTAATAGAGTCCAAAGATATGCTAGAGATTCAGCTTGAATTAAGGCAAGCGCTCTAGCCACTGGTAACATGATCTGCAAGTAGCCGCGATGCCAAAAGATTCACCAATGCTTTGTTCACGTAATATTTTAACAGGTTGAGGTGAAAACAAATTGCTTCTACTACTAATGCTATCTGCATCAACATAAGAAGAATTCAAATTCACAGCACTTGATGAGGACTGAAAATAAAACCGTTCTGAAGGTTTTCTTTTTCCCACGAGTTGACGCTGCTTTTAATTTCTCTTCAAACTGCACATATTTGGATGCATGCGTCGTTTTCACATGTTGTTTGAGATTATTAAGACTAGACATGTGAGCCTTTATTGTACAAACATTAGGCAAACACAGTTTACATTAATAAATCAACTTATGTCCAACTCCAAGTCTTGATTGGAAGTTTTGATTGGAATACAAAGTAATCACTCAAATGTGGCCAAGGATTTGATTCACTTTCAGAGCTTTGCGTACTTTGAATAGAAGTAGTAGTGTTCATCATGTAATCTATTACATAAACACATTTATATTACATACACCATCAACTATTTCCACCAAGAACCAACACAAACGAAAAGATAAATAAATGAAGAATGATCGGTTAAAAATGACGCTAACGCTAAAAAAGTCAGGTTATAATAACTTGTCGTATTCACTCGCACAGAGCTAATAATCAACAGGGTCGCTTTATTTTTATTTTTTTCGGCTCTGTAGTTTGTCGGCTCTGGATTTTTGCTCTTTTGAGCTGTTGCTGTTGCGCCGGGCCGCGCCTGTATGTCCGCGTGGCGCGTAATTCAAACAAAAAATGACAACATGTCAACAAACAATCAATGTAACGGACTAAAGTTAACGGATGTTCAATTTAACGGAAGTTAACAAGAGCGTTAACATTTTTTTGAGTTAACTTAAAAGTTAATCAGTTAAGCCTTTTATTAACTTCGTTAATTAACGATTAACGGATTAACGAGTTAATGCCCACCTATGCGTATCAGATATGCTACATGGGTATGCAGTTGTTATTCTTGTGTAAAAGGCAAAAGTGTAAACCACATTTCGAACATTTTATGAATGAAAATGATTTGCATCCTGGAATTTTACATCGTTGTCTTGTTTCATCGTGAATTGGCCAATACCTACACAAATCAAGACGAACGTCTTTTAGTGGTACGTAGGAAGTCGTTGTAGAGCGTTTCTTTTTGGCTTGAATGCTTTTCTCGGGATCGCTTGGCTCTTTTACTCAAAGATGAATTTTCCTCGTTGCATAAACAATACGCTATTTCAGATCGGAACTTTCTAAGGGCAAAAAGATTTCTCCCCGACTTCTCCTAATTTTTTTGTATAACAACCAGGAATTTATTATTATCATGTCGATTAACCCCTTGACATTCTATGACGTCTCTAGGACGTCATGAATTTGTGATAAGATAACATGTATATGGACACGTCAACGCGCATTTTATTCGTACGTCAAGGGGTTAAATGATAGATAGGGATAGGGGTTAAATGATGTACTATTTATTCGTACCCATTCTTATCTTATAGCGACCAATCAATCCGTCCAGTAAGTCGACACTCCCCATATGTTGGTTATATTCCTTTACAACATTGGGGCATGGCATATCAATTCTAAAGGTAACTGACCAGTGAAGGAAGATAGGAGAGTCACTATCTTATTATCTTTCCAAATGACAGATTTATTTTCTACACCCTCAATATCGGCATCGAATTCTTGAGAACTTCAGCGTCTTTCTTTGGCCATTTCTTTTTCACTGGCTAATTTGAAGTTGGGAATCCTTGATCTTCTCATAGTTTCGAGACAACATATTCCACACTTGGCCAGGTCAACAGCTAACGGGATTGTCGCATAGAAATTTTCAAAATAAATTCTGTAATTTTGATTATGAGGTATATTTCTGCATAAACGTATGACTACATTAGCACTGGATTCTAAGTCAGGTTCTTCTGGTCGTTTGTACCTGACATCATTTTCAGCGCCAGTAAAAATTTCAATTTTATAGGAAAAAACCATCTGTCCCACAAAGCAAGTATAGTTTATACCCCCCATATATGTGGCTTTGCAGGTAAGTATTGTTTTAGGTAACTCCTTGCTTTGGTTGCGCATAGTTGTTCATCCACACAAAGATATTGCTGTAGTGCAGCGTTTCTCAAAGTGGGCGATATCGCCCCCCAGTGGGCGATAACGTCGTTTTGGGGGTCGCTAGGTGGCCAGGGGGCGATATGGGGGGCGGTAGGTGGTAAGGGGGGCGATATGTATCACGAGCTATACAATGTATTTGTGTTAATTTAAAACAAACAAATACGTTCAACAAAATTGTTCCGTGTTCAGTATTATTCAACTGGCCACAAAAATTAATTAATTATAACAAAAAATTATTATATAATTTTATTTCTGTAAAAATTATAATGCCTTCACTTTCTGTTCACGAATTTTTCTTTGTACAGGGATCCCCTCCCCGCATGTTAATTTTTATTTGAAATATTTCAAAAACTATCACAATTTTTGTTGCTAATTATTTAAGAATGCATTTATTATGAATCTAATTAGGTTCTCAGACCTAAACTTACAATTTATTTTGAATTTTGATGTTACAAGAAATTGCGGCTTGTCCTCACTAGCGCGTGTATTCTTGATATACACTCAAACTTCCCTAAGTCGAATTGTCATAGTTCATGAAAAATAAGGCCAAGTGCGAGTTGTGACTCGCGCAGCGAGGGTTCCGTACAAACTTGTAAGAAAGGTACCTTTTGAGGACCTAACTGTACGCAACCCATATGCTTCTGGTGCCTGACAATACCACGCAACACATTAGTGTATTTTCATAAGTTTCTAATAGTAAATTCGCATTTTTCTTGTAATTAAACTACATATTTACGGTTTTCAGATTGTTCCCTTTACATGTGCTGTAAGATACCGCTTCTTGCCAAATTTCATGATTCTAGGTCAACGTGAAGTACCCTATAGGTTTTGATTCCCTTGTGAAATCGCAAAATATGCGACATAAACGGTCATATCTTTTGATCGCGTTGACTTACAAGTTTGATTTTTTTACAGCTGAAAGAAACAGCAGACCCGAGTATTAGATACAAATTTCAACTTGTTACCTCTACGCGTTCCTGAGAAAAATGGTCTTGACAGACAGACAGACGGACGGACGGACAGACAGACAGACAGACAGACGGACAACAAAGTGATCCTATAAGGGTTCCGTTTTCGGTACGGAACCCTAAAATTCGAGTTATAGAAAATTGGAGTTATAGAAATACATAACTATAAAATGAGTAAAATACACTATACACAATTTATTCAAAATAAATACATATGTACATATGTATATATTTATAAACAAAAGATATAAGAGAAATATGTATACATTCTTAATGTGATATAATAGACCTTTTTACGGTTAGTTAAGCGCATGCGCATCCGCCAAGTTAGAAAGGCGGGAATATAAATATTTCGGGCAAATAATAAGGTTATACGTCAAAAAGTTCGGGAAAAATATGACGGAAATTGACACATGTGCAAAAAAAAATATAAATAATTAAAAATAATTTTAATTAATATATTATTTTTTGAAAAGGTCAGTAATTTTTAATTGTTTTTTATAATATATAGCACTTTGTGGGTGATTTTCGACTATATCGTCTCTTTTCGGATTATCGATTCTCGGGAGAATAATATCCTGTCGTAATCTTCCTAAAGCACACCCGCTGGTAAATTCTTAGTTTTGCTTTATTTGAGTTTTTGGTGATCATGAAATATGAAAAATAAAATGTTTCGTAATCTGCCCGAGGATTACACTATCGACGGTTTTAGATGGAGGGGGCTAGTGAAGGGGCAGAGGCTAAGGTGGTTCGAGCACATCATGCGAATGAAGGACGACCGAACCCCAAAAGCTCTGATCTTATGGTTGCCTACCGAAAAGAGATCGAGAGGCAGGCCACGAATACGATGGAGTGACGACGTTATTAAAGACTTGAAAGTACTCAAGGTGCGGCAATGACCCCATACAGTACAGGACAGAGGGATATGGAGGGACGTTGTAAAGCAGGCCAAGGCCCATAGAGGGCTGTAGCGCCAAGAAAGAAGAAGACTATCGACGGTTTATGGTAGGCAATATCCGGCATCATACGTTTTGGAAAATACGCGGCGGTTAAAAAATTGGAGTATAAATTATTTTGTATGTAAAATTTTACCATTGTACAATTTTTTACTACGAGTTATGGAAAAATTTGAGTTGAAGAAAATTCGAGTTATGAAAAATAATTTATATGTAAAATCTTATCTAAACGTATCGATTTCTAAAAATATTCGAGTTATAGAAAAATTTAAGTTTCAGAAGTTCGAGTTTTGGAAGTTCGACTGTATATAAATTTTACTTTCAACATTGCATAATTTCTAGTGAGTTTTTAAGTATTTTCGTTGTTTAAAAATTTCACAAAAAGTTGTTTGTAATAAAAATTTCGATAGAACTGAAAAATTTTCAATATCCTATAAAATACTTGGTAAGTCAAAATACTTTTACTCTAGGAAGAGGAAAAAAGCTTCGTTCAATTGAATTTCAAATTATTGCGCCAAAGATGCCACTATACGGCAGATTTGGGGGGCGCTATTAACTTTAGCATATCAAAGGTGGGCGATGAGACAAATAAGTTTGAGAAACACTGCTGTAGTGGAACAGACTGAAACTTATCGTTTAGTTTATCTATCACAGGTGGCAATTTGTGCAATCTATCACGTTCGGGATCATCTTAACTTCATATTTACATTATCGTTAAAATGTAAGTATCTACTGATTTTCACAAATTTATTGTAGCCCATGATATCCCTGATCTTGGCGAAACCACGTGTTGAAGACCAATAACTTCTCACATCTGGCATGTGCATGCCAAGGACATACCATAGGACATATCAATGGCAGGTACAAATTTTGTATTTTCCCGGAAACTTACTATTAGTATAGTTATAGAAACATACTATTAGTATATTACTATAGTTCTATTTCAGCTCCTTCGCTTCTTTCTTAGGATCTCTCATGATCTGCTCTGTAACCTGGCTTTCTTAAGCTTTCTGATCTTCCACTTCTATCTGTTCTTAATTTCCTTGACTGCCGCACTGGTCATCTTGTTCTTTTTACCTTCCCAAAACTTCCTGATCCTTTCGCTCTGGACCTGTCTTCTTTCTTGCGTCCATGCGTTTTTTAGTTTCAAACTCTTAGCTTTTGGATTCTTTGATGTCAAGTTATGTGAATTTATTTCCTGCCTGTATTTAGTTCGTGTAGTTGCCAATGGGTCTGTATTGATTACTGAGAGGTCATTTTGGGTGTCCACCAGCCAGCGTACTTTGGACTGTCGGGTTCCATTGATGATGTGGAAGATTTTCTTGGTCAATCGAGAGTCATCCAGTCGTACTATATGACCGTAGAATTTTAGACGTCTTTTCCGTGCAACTGAGGAGAATCATCTGGGAATACAGTTCTTGTGAGTTTTTACGCATCCAGATACCATCTTGTACCTTGGGTCCAAATATTTTTCTCAGTATCTGACGTTCTACTTTCTTAATATCATTGATGTAGATGGTTAATGATGAAGTCTCAATTGCATGCAGTGCTTCTGGAAGAATGACTGTACGGTAGTAACGGAGTTTTGGTATGGTAGAAAGTGATTTCTTGTTGTACATATTCCAGGTGATTGTATAGGCTTTGCGTAAGTTTTCTGCACTTGTTTTGTTAGCCATTATTTCCTTACCAGTGTTTCCAAGTATTTCACCTAGGTACTTGAAGTGCTTAACTTGTATGATGTTGCCATATTTGGTTGCAAGATGTGTCATATTTGAGTTCTTGGAGTCTATGTATTGAGTTTTCTCGTAAGAGATTTGAAGGCCGGTCCTGATGGCGATTTCATGAAGTTCCTCGATGGCGTGTTTGGCTTCTTCAGGAGTAAGGGTGATTATTGCAAGGTCGTCAATAAAAGCGAGGCACTTGTTGATTCGTTCGTTTGTCCTTTGTTCCCATATATATTCCAGGTACTTCTCTCTCCCATATTTTGATTATCTTATCTAGTACCAGGTTGAAGAGGAGTGGGGACAAATTCAATAGGCAAATTTATTATGGAATTTCTTATTTCTTCACCCAAATCTGCTTCTTAATCTTCACTTTCCTCTTTATTAAAATCATCTTCACTCTCTGATAAATGTGCAACTATGTCCAATTCACGATTTGTTAGATATTTCTTCCATTTATTTGACATCTTCAGTATATTGCCTGCAATGAAAATGTACTGTTTAAGCAAAATGTCGCAAATATGATACAACTCATTATAGAACAATAATTCGTACAAAAATATGTAACTGTCATTGACATACTATTTGTGACGTATTATACTAACCTTATATGTTTGTAAGTTGTCACTGCGTGTTATTTTTAGGGTTCCGTACCGAAAACGGAACCCTTTTAGAATCACTTTGTTGTCCGTCTGTCTGTCTGTCTGTCTGTCTGTCTGTCTGTCCGTCTGTATGTCTGTCAATACCATTTTTCTCAGGAACGCGTAGAGGTAACAAGTTGAAATTTGTATCAAATACTCGGGTCTACGGTCTCTTTCAGCTGTGAAAAAATCAAACTTGTAAGTCAACGCGATCAAAAGATATGACCGTTTATGTCGCATATTTTGCGATTTCACAAGGGAATCAAAACCTATAGGGTACTTCCCGTTGACCTAGAATCATGAAATTTGACAAGAAGCGGTGTCTTACAGCACAACTAAAGGGAAAAATGCTGAAAATTGCTGAAAACCGCAAATATGCAGTTTAATTACAAAGAAAATGTGAATTTACTATTAGAAACTTATGAAATTACACTAATGTTGTCGTAGTGGTATTGTCAGGCTCCAAAAGCATATGGCCAAAAGCATATACTTGCATACAGTTAGGTCCTCCTCGGTTAGGTCCGAAGGTTAAAAAGTATGTGTTGGCACCAAACTGTTTATTCTGAATTTTATTTGTTTATATTCGTTATGCATATCATCACGTACGCTCTATATACATAATAATACAGGGTATATATTATGTCTAAATTTTGCTTGTTTATAACCGACATGCGACATACTCAAGTCCCGTAACATCCTGTATATATTATATTCCGTCTAATTTTTCTTTATAATCTACATAATATGTTGATAATCTACATAATAATACCATACTATAATCTACATAATATGTTGTACATAATTTGATTTAAGTATATTATACTTAAATCACGTACGCCCTATATTTTTTGGTAGTCAATTGCCCAAAAGCAGTCAATTGAACAAGTGAATGTTAAGAGTATCGAAATAGATCTAGAAATAGTTATTATATTAGTTTATATTAGATCTAGAAATAGTTAGATCTTAATATAAGTTAGTGAATAAGTGTAATACTAAAATAAAGTTTTCCTTTTATAAGTTTAAAAATATTCGCGTTATTTAAAAAATATACCCTGTATATCTTTATACAGGGTATATAGGTATACAGGCAAAATTGAGCAGTAAAAACAAATAGTGAAGTTCCAGAACCCCTAAACACTCATAGTGAATGGGGGATGTATGGTAATAAAATATAGGGTAGAATTCCATCGTACGACAGAGACATCTTGAGGTTATGCTTGCAGCGGTACTAAGATGGTCGTGATTTCAGAAGGGCCACTTGTCAAGTTAACTGAATGTGCTTGCTACGTCCTCCACAAAAAAGATACCTTAGTTACAAGTTTGTACGGAACCCTCGGTGCGCGAGTCACAACTCGCACTTGGCCGGTTTTTTTGTAATTTTATGAAATTTCTTGGGTACTTTCTGACACGAGGTCGTCAACGCACGCCGTTAGGTTATTTGTCAACAATTTTAAACAACAATTGAGTACACATAAGCGTCACCTACAGAAAACACGACCGTATTTATAGCGTACTCAGCAGTATCAGAATGTCTACGAAAGTAATTCAACGATAACTACACTTGCTATATTGAAATAGGGTTTAAATGTAGTTGTATCAGATCGTTTACACTGTGCAGTGTAGGGTTAATATGTTTTTCTATTTTGCGTCTGTAATGGACCCGGTCCAGTATTTGGATGCTCAAGGATAGATGGTAGACCTCCTTTCGTTAAGCAAACGTTCATGTGCATACATTTAAATATTAACATAGGAGGTATGTATTCACCTGCAGCATTCATACAACACACACTTGTATTGCCTTTGCGAGCAATCATTTTGGTGGGTTTATGAACAGTGGACAATCCTGTTTCTTCAACGTTATATATCTGATTAGCAGTAAACTCTTATTTATCTAAAATGGATTCGTATTTTTCAAAGAATCCATAAACATCTTTTTTATTGAAAGCTCTGGTCCTGGCCTTTGATGTAGCCTCTGGAGCACGTAAACATAAACAAGGATTATCCTTCATGACTTTATAGAGTACCATTTCTTCCCAGCAATAACTTTTTCGTTATGCTTAATTCTAAAATGAGCCACCAACCAATTCCTTCTTTATATTTTCAGTCATATCCTTATTCCTTCCAAATTTGACATTCTTCTCATTCTTGACTGTCTCGTCTTGTTTAGTCTGGTCTTGTCCACATCTTTTAAAATGACGGCGCAACGTTAGTTTAGGGATATTATTTTGTCTATGAGCTTCATTGATTCCAGTAACTCCTTCAGATGGAAGTAGGTAAAAACAAGAATCAATTTCTTAAGTCGTACCAGCACTATTTAGCAATCTCATATGGGTAGGACTTAAGACACGTCACACTTCGACTGCCTTGATGTTTCTAAGTTGTCACTGCGTGACATAATTATTATTTTTACATTTTTTTACATTTTGACATAATTATGAAATAAAATGGAGAATGCAAGCAATATCAGTTGAGAGCAACTTTCCCGTTAAACCGGATGCGCAGCAGTTTTTGTGATATTTTAAAATCTGCGCAGATAAATTAAGTTTCCGCGCACTTCAATAGGGAATATGCACCATTTTTTTTTTATTTGCTTAATTCATTTTTTACTTCGTTTTAACATGGTAAAAAATATAAATACTGTTGAAAGTGGTTTAACTAATTTTTAAAAAAATATATAAAATACCGATTAAATTTGACCTGTTTGAATGGTCCCATTTATCGCGCGCTTTGGATGACGTCACAGCTCTCGTTGTCATTCAGCGTTGTTTCGTATTTGCATAGGCAGTTAAGGATTTTCAGTTTGAATCGCTATTTCTATAATGGAAAAAGCTAATAAACCATTTTATAAATATTGTCTAGTACCGGAATGCAAAAACGCTAATATAAGTACATCAGATAAACTGTTGAATAAAGTCCCAATCGAGGTGCATAGTCCACCCTACCCACATATTTTGCGCATGCGCTACAAAATATGCTTTCATGTATCTATTTTTGGTAGATTGTCCGATTGTACTTTAAAAAACCACTTTCAGTCATTGTTCTGGATCATTTATAATGTCACTATATACCAAAATCGCACTAGGTATTGGAAAATACTACAGAAATATTGCATAGCAAAACAGCACAGTGAATATCGACGCCGATCAATATCATAACGTGCACGTCACAGTCCTGGTTTCGGTTCGACCAATGGTGATGCGTTTCGCAAATTTGAATTTCGCTCGCATATTTTGGACTTTTTGATTTTCATTTTTGGAATTAAATACAAACTAAATAAGAAAATAAAGGTATAGGTGTAAAGATCATAAAGCATCGGGGATAAAAAAATCAAGAAAATCTAAATCCCTAGCATATTCCCTATTAGGAGACGTTGATTTTGTCTTCGAAATTGGGGAAATTTCGGAAGAAAAAAGATTAATTAAATACCTATATAAATAGACCACAATATTGAACCACAAAACCACAAAATTGAACAATAAACCACAAATATTGAAAAAATGTTAATTTTAAAAATGTAGAAATGTTAATCTGATTTTGAGAAAGTTAATGTATTAATCTAAAATGTAATATTGGCTATACGTATTAACTGTATATCGAATACGTATCAATAAATTCCGTTCCTCCATAAGATACATAAGCATATGGAAGGAAAAATTAAGTTGCCACAAAAGTCAAAATTATGCTTTTGAATTCACCGAATGTATAAACAATATCCTGGAAAAAAAATGTTTTTAAAGAAATGAAAATTCAACCTTCCATACGTTAATTGTAGACAAAAGCACCGATGTTTCTGTACAAAAGTACTCATTTTGGATTTTAAATATCGTGATAATGATATAAATTACAAAACAAAAAATTAAAAAAATTATGTTTACATTAAACAACATTAAACTTAAACATCAAAATATGATAATGTTTACTGGAGATAATGTCACACTTGGAAAGAAAAATGGGGTAGCTGCAAAATGTACCTGTTATGCAGAACATAGAAAATTTATTCTGAACTGTTTACACAATGTTTTACCGATCGAATATGTAAAGCGAAAATTTGAAGATTTAGCTCAAGTAACTGCACATTTAAAATTTAATCAATGAAGTAAGGTAGTTTACCAGATATTTCGCAGATAGTACAAAAATTACGATGTCCTAATTGACTATTGTCATGTTATGGAACGAAATGATCCTATCTGTAAATATTGTGCAAAAATTCTGACGGATTCTCAATATCGGCTTGCAATTTTTGCTCTCAAATTCATATTAGAAGAGCTTTCATCTTTGTACAAATACCCACAGAAAAGTTGTTTTCTTAAACTATTATTGATGCACATCAGCATGTTAAGATGAAAATAAGAAAATTTAAATCTCAATACCTGGGGGACAAAATCCTTTGGAGCAGTCATGTAACAAACTATTAGCAGAAGATCAAAATAATATTGATACTTCAAATATATATAATGCAATTTGCCCAACGTGTCTGATTTCCCGATGACGATAAAAAATAATGGTATGCACTTGAGATTATAATGAGATTATTATAAATTCAGGAAAAAAATTGAATTTTGGAAAACAGAATATAGAGAACAGATAAATATATTAAAGTATTGACATTGATAAAATATGAGATGAATATTCTGAAATTTACAATACTGAAGATGAGTAAACTTGGATTGTTCAAAACATTCGTCGATACGTTAACTTTGTTACTAACCCTTTCATAATTTTCTAATCTTGCTATTCTTTACAATATTATGGGCACCTTCCAAGCGTCCAGAGCGGATGGCTAACGGGGATTTTCAGTCATGAATTCCATTAAAAGAAAATATCGCAACAGACAGCAATATGAATACCCAGGTGATCTAATGAGAATAAAATCCCATGTATCAAATGGCAGCGCCGTCGTTTGGATTTTGAGGCCCCGGGCATATATATTGAGGTGGGGCCCACGTAATTAAAAAAAGTGAATAAACAAATAAATTCTTTAATTTTTAATGCATACAAGAAAGGAATATAAATATGTATAGAAGTAATATAATATAATAATAATATATTATTAATATATTAATATAAAAGAAAATCAAAATGAATTGAACTTTATTTTCCTTCCTAACTTAACCTAACCTAACCTAACCTAAATGCCTAACGGCGCAGATGATTGAACCTCCTTTTCCTCTCCTCATGTTTTCCACACCAATAGCCAAACCCTTGGGGTCAATTTTTTCCTTTAATTCTGTTTGCTTATCTCTTGGTTTGATCACTATGATTTCGGTATTTTCAATTATTTCTCGAGCTGCTGCATTGGCATAGCTTTTACTGCTACCAGCATCATTGAGAGTTGGTTTCTTTAGTATTTTATTTATCACCTCATCTTGTTCTGACATTTTTTTATTCTGCCACTCAATAATACTCTGTAGATTTTTAAATTCTCCAATCATTGTTTGCTCCATGGCCCGTAAACTTTCATGTAAATATTCATAATGGGACTGATTCTGGCATTTACTCATAACTCTACTTTTGAGCTCCATAACTTTCACTTCAGAGGAGGTTAAGTTTTTTGCATTATAAATCTATGCAGATATCACACGTAAATATATCTCTTCCCTTTTTAGGAGGTTTTTACATGACCAGCACCTCATTTTATATCACCAAATTTTTTTGAGTCTGGCCCTGTCCTTTTCTAGTCAGGCGAAAAAAAAATGTTGTTTAAGATTAAGTTGTTTCTAGATAGGTTATGTAGCTGTACTGCGCCGTAAATGAAGGAGTGAGGGACGCGCTTAAAAAAAAAAAAAATTTAACAGGATTAAGAAGTTTCATAATATTCTATTCATTTGCAAACATTTCACAGATCTGCCAAATTATTAATTGTTACAACAAAAACTTAAAAGTTGGAACTTTACAAAAATATTGTTCATAATAATGCAAAAAAGTAAATTTCATTGATCTGATACCAATCAGAGCAGATAAAAAAATATAGCCAAGTTGAGAGTCCTTTTTAACCACCAAGTTTAGGATAATGTAGATGTTATCTAAATTATTGTGATTATTGCAAGAAATTAATAACATGATAACTATTATCTTGTATACATTGAAATGGATTTTACTTGGATTAACTCCTACATAATACTCCATCCGTCCGGAAATATGGTATACATTTTACGAATTTTGTTGTGCGGAAATATAGTATACACGGGCGTAGTCAGGGCTTAGTTTCGGGGGGGGGGGGGGGTTAGAAAAGGGGATATTTCCAAAAATGACCATGCTCTCTCGAAGAGAGTTGTCTCTCCTTATTTCAATATAATATTTAAGGGATTTATTTAATATTTAGGATATTTCGGAAGGGGTTTGAACCCTCAACCCTCCCCCCCCCCCCCCTTGGCTACGCCCATGATAGTATACATTTGCGAAAAAAATACAAGGAAAAACTAACTTGGATAGCCTTTCTTGTGTCATTGTGGATCTTAAATTGTTTTTTATTATTTCGAGTTTTGAAAAACTACGTTCGGACTCGGCAGTGGTTATCGGAATTGTTAATAAAATTCTTAAGATTATTCTTAAATTGGGAAATTCATTTTCTGTTTGGTGAATTTTAGTAAGGCATTCTAACAATGACCAATCATATATGCATTCACAGCAAATGTTACAGAACACTTTTATTTCTTCATAGAGATCGGAAATGATCTCCATTCATGTCTCCATTGTTGTCATCAGTAGGGAAAGATCCTATGTTCTGGCCGCACCTCCCCGCCTCCGAACAAACAATTGAAAGCTGTTTAAAGCTGATTGAAAGCTGTTTAAAGCTGTTTGCAAGCTGATTGAAAGCTGTTTTAAGTTGCTTAATGCTGATTGAAAGCTGTTTAAAGCTGTTTGAAAGCTGTTTAAAGCTGTTTAAAAGCTGTTTGGCCAAAGGCGGGGAGGTGGGACCAGAAGATAGGAGCTTTCCCTAATATCATCATCATATTTTACGCTAGATGCAAATCCATCGAAAACTTTCGTAATTTGTCATTTTCTTAATATTTCAAATTTGGTTATATTATATAGGATAGCCAAATAAGTCATTATGTTTCTCTAGCTGTTTAAATCTCTCCTGAATTGAAATTATTATACCTTGGTCTTCTAGTTGTAAAAAGTATTATTGGTAAAAGTTAATTTCAGAATCGTTAACTCGAGAATCTTCTCCTTCGTAATCAAAACGGTGCCTTCTTTTCTAATTCCATTTTTCTTAAATTTTGGAGGAATATTACATTACGTTCATATAATTTTTCAGTGTTTTAAAGTGTTACAAAACGTTTTCCAAGTCCTACAAAAGAGGAAGTTTGGTTTTTGGGTTTTGTAAACTTTTACTAGCGGTATTTACGTTCAACAATATGTCATGCCAGATGATAATTGACAGCACAAATTCAATAGTATATTGTGCAACTAGAGCGGCAAGTTGTCAATTGCCCACGAGAGGGAAATTCACTTACTTCGTTCGTGCGCCCCATTCGCCCGAGAGTTGTATTTCCGCGTTTGGAGTGCAAGATGCAATATTGTATTTGTCTTTGTTAAATACAATTAATTGCTCTTTATTTAATCGCTTATTTAATGTCAATATTTTGATATCCTTCAGAATCCTCATGTTCTTTTCCTCTTGTTGATAAATGTTTCCAGTCGGAAGTACCTTTATTGCATAAAGATGATTGCATTTAAACTTGCACGTAAAACTGTACATTGAATTTTCAGTATTCAGAATCAATTGAAAATTCACAATCAACAATTTGCTTGGGATTATTTCGTATTAATAAAAGTCGTTTCCTTATCTGAAAGATGTGTAGGACACAAACCCAGATCATGTAGTAAATTTACATTCCGATTCAGAATTTTCCTTTTGTTCTTCGTTCTCGAACATATCGATATTTGTTCTGAATCAGAATCTGTATCTTCTGTTCTCACATGTAACTACATCGGTTTCGTTTTCTCCTCCGCTAATTGATTCAGTTTCATTTATTGAAGCGATAGGGGTTTGGTTTGTTTTTTGGTCTCCAATTAATTTCTTTACATATTCATTTTCTTTGATAATGAAATCTAATTCAGTTTGCTACGTATTTGTCATTTACAGTTAATACTACAGAAAATGGTGATATATGGCACCGTCGATGTAAACAGCAGACTGGTGAATGTGCTGGTGAACAGAGTTGTTACACAGACGATACAATTAGACAGGATGAGTCTACTTTTTAAAAGGTCTGAACGCAGAAGCGGTTTGCAACGCGATATTCTGCGTGGATATTAAATAAATAATTATTGCATACTCGCTTGATTTAATACATTTAAGGAGGCAACTTTCAAAATGCAGTATTTGACAAAAACCTGTTTTTCTGTAAATCCTTGCCCTTACGTTATTAATTCGAATATTATGTTTTTTAATGTACCAACATGCAATTGTGGTAGAATGGTTAACACTGACACAACATTAAGAAATTTATATCTGAAAGTTACATCAGACTATTAAAACAGAAAAATAAAACTTAAATAATGCGTTTTAAAAGTTATCTTCTCATTTATTATTGCGCATCTTTGACGTTTGCGAATGGTTTCAAATCGTCTGTATTGTTGATTAAAATAAGGTGGCTCTGTGGGGCCCCCCTAGCCCGTGGGCCCCGGGCAATTGACCGACGCTAGCGACGCTACTGTCAAATAGGAAAATAATTAAAACCGTGTTTAAAAACAATTAGTACGAAAGACAGAAGACAACAAAATAATAAATTTTCATTGGAAATATTCAAAACTATTACTTTGCTATTTGATATTATGGTTTGAATAAATAAAAGTATAAAAAAATTGCGCAATTTATTTCTAGTTAAATTTTTTTTGCTAACATTCGACTTTGGACCGCACAGCACTAACAAAAATTAAAGGGAACACTGGTTGAGAGTAGGTATAAAACACGAAAAAATTTCTTAAGTCGTACTAGTACTATTTAGGAATCTCATACGGGTAGGACTTAAGACACGGACGACACACTATTTGTAAAATTTAAAACTAAACATAACAATGAATGAAATTAATACGATTCCTTTTCGTCAAACGATTATGTAAATTCAACTGAATTTATATTTTATGAGAAACCTAATTTTATCAATAATTTACTTGCAAAATTAACTACCAAACGTATGCAAAATACTATAAGAAAATTGAAATAAACTGACTTGTTGAGAAAATTTAAAACATGTCTAGTTTACGTCCGATAATAATACGTCAAGCAACTTAGTTGACTCTGATGAATATTTGGCCACCGACATATGTGCTGTTGTCGCCGTAGTTTGTTCAAAATACATGTGGTACGACTGCAGCACCGGTGCGACTTGAGCAACCTTACCCTATATTCTTCTTCTTCTTCGTCTTTTCCCGTTCATGCGGGGTCGACGTTTCTGACAAGTCGTTTCCATTTTCCTCGGTTCCAATTGGTGTTTTCTGTTAACTGCTTCTCCCGAAGATCATCCTGCACGCAATCCATCCATATTCTTCTAGGCCTACCTCTTTCCCTTTTGCCTTCTACCTCCAGATCAAGCACTCTCCTCCCTACATAACTCGCATCTCTGCGCTTAATGTGGCCATACCAGAACAAGCGTCTTTCTTGCACCTTTTTGATGAAGATGTTTTTGATGTGATCGTTTCTTGTAACACCACACATCCTTAGCATCTTCATTTCAGCTACTTCCAGTCGCTTGCACTGTGACTGCACTGTTGGCCATTTTTCTGCTCCGTATAGTATTGCAGGTTTCACTGCACATTTATAGGCTATTTGCCCTTCACTTGGATGTTCACAGAGTCTCCTGACACAGAGAATACCAGATAACCTTTTCTAGTTTAACCAGACAGCCTGAATTCGGTGGGTAATTTCCAGATCTAGATTGCCATCGTCAGATACAGTGGATCCTAAATACTTGAAACTGTCTCTTGCCTGTAGCTGCCTACCATTCATCTCAATAGTTTCATTTCCAGTTCCTCCAAAGCACGGGTATTTGGTCTTATTGCAACTGATTTTAAGGCCTCTGTCCTCTATGGCTCTTCTCCAGCATTCCAGTTTATATTCAAGCTCTTCCCTGTTTGTGGTGCATAAAACAATATCATCTGCAAATAGCATACACCAAGGAGCTGATTCTTTCAAGCTTTCAGAAAAGACATCCATTATAAGATCAAAAATATAGGGGCTTAGTGCAGATCCTTGGTGAAGACCTCAATACCTGAAAAGACCTGTGAAGACCTGAAAAGCTTCCAATTCGTGACCTTGCTCCACGGTACATATCCTAAACAATGCGCACATACTTCTCCGATACTCCCTTGCATCTCATGCATCTCCATACCTCCTGAAGGAGCACCCGATCATAAGATTTATCTAGGTCTATGAACATATGTAGTTCTTTTCTCTTCTCCCTGCGCATTTCCATGACCTGGCTAAGTGCAAAAATAGCATCTGTTGTTCCCTTTCCCGGCATAAATCCAAACTGTTCATCTCCTATTGTCGTCTCCACCCGGAGCCTACTTCAATAACTTTCTCCCATTGTGATCTTGTTTGCATTTTGATCTTTATTGATCTTCATTGTTTGCGACATGAGTTTTATTCCTCTGTAATTTGCACAATCCTGAATGTCACCTTTCTTCTTATAAATGGGAATTATGGTACTCTCCCGCTATTCCTTGGGCATTACTTCCTCTTAATAACCGTACCCTTTATTCAATAAATGTATTTTTATTAAAAAACGTCGAGAGAGAAAATATATTTGTTGTATACTTTATATAAAGGGTTATTGGCCACGAGGTCCTTCCGCGCTTAAAAACGTGGATTTTATATAGAATAAAATCATTCAACTATTTTATTTTAAAATTGTAATAAATGGGCTGATTTTATTACCGATGTGAAGTTACGAGGGGCTGAACTCTCTTCTCCCGAAATTATAAGACTGAATTATAAGACTGATGCAGTGGCATTGGGAACATAACGAACGCTCGAAGTCGTACTAGTACTATTTAGGAATCTCATACGGGTAGGACTTAAGACACGGCACACTATTTGTAAAATTTAAAACTAAACATAACAATGAATGAAATTTATACGATTCCTTTTCGTCAAACGATTATGTAAATTCAACTGAATTTATATTTTATGAGAAACCTAATTTTATCAATAATTTACTTGCAAAATTAACTACCAAACGTATGCAAAATACTATAAGAAAATTGAAATAAACTGACTTGTTGAGAAAATTTAACACGTATCTAGTTTACGTCCGATAATAATACGTCAAGCAACTTAGTTGACTCAGATGAATATTTGGCCACCGACATATGTGCTGTTGTCGCCGTAGTTTGTTCAAAATACATGTGGTACGACTTCAGCACCGGTGCGACTTGAGCAACCTTACCCTATATTCTTCTTCTTCTTCGTCTTTTCCCGTTCATGCTGGGTCGACGTTTCTGACAAGTCGTTTCCATTTTCCTCGGTTCCAATTGGTGTTTTCTGTTAACTGCTTCTCCCGAAGATCATCCTGCACGCAATCCATACATCTTCTTCTAGGCCTACCTCTTTCCCTTTTGCATTCTACCTCCAGATCAAGCACTCTTCTTCCTACATAACTCGCATCTCTGCGCTTAATGTGGCCATACCAGAACAAGCGTCTTTTATGCACCTTTTTGATGAAGGTGTTTTTGATGTGATCGTTTCTTGTAACACTACACATCTTTATCATCTTCATTTCAGCTACTTCCAGTCGCTAGCACTGTGACTGCACTGTTGGCCATGTTTCTGCTCCGTATAGTATTGCAGGTTTCACTGCACATTTATAGGCTATTTGCCCTTCACTTGGATGTTCACAGAGTCTCCTGACACAGAGAATACCAGATAACCTTTTCTAGTTTAACCAGATAGCCTGAATTCGTTGGGTAATTTCCAGATCTAGATTGCCATCGTCAGATACAGTGGATCCCAAATACTTGAAACTGTCTCTTGCCTGTAGCTGCCTACCATTCATCTCAATAGTTTCATTTCCAGTTCCTCCAAAGCACGGGTATTCGGTCTTATTGCTACTGATTTTAAGGCCTCTGTCCTCTATGGCTATTCTCCAGCGTTCCTGTTTATATTCAAGCTCTTCCCTGTTTGTGCTGCATAAAACAATATCATCTGCAAATAGCATACACCAAGGAGCTGATTCTTTCAAGCTTTCAGAAAAGACATCCATTATAAGATCAAAAATATAGGGGCTTAGTGCAGATCCTTGGTGAAGACCTCAATACCTGAAAACACCTGTGAAGACCTGAAAAGCTTCTAATTCGTGACCTTGCTCCACGGTACATATCCTAAACAATGCGCACATACTTCTCCGATACTCCCTTGCATCTCATGCATCTCCATACCTCCTGAAGGAGCACCCGATCATAAGATTTATCTAGGTCTATGAACATATGTAGTTCTTTTCTCTTCTCCCTGCGCATTTCCATGACCTGGCTAAGTGCAAAAATAGCATCTGTTGTTCCCTTTCCCGTCATAAATCCAAACTGTTCATCTCCTATTGTCGTCTCCACCCGGAGCCTACTTCAATAACTTTCTCCCATTGTGATCTTGTTTGCATTTTGATCTTTATTGATCTTCATTGTTTGCGACATGAGTTTTATTCCTCTGTAATTTGCACAATCCTGAATGTCACCTTTCTTCTTATAAATGGGAATTATGGTACTCTCCCGCTATTCCTTGGGCATTACTTCCTCTTAATAACCGTGCCCTTTATTCAATAAATGTATTTTTATTAAAAAAACGTCGAGAGAGAAAATATATTTGTTGTATACTTTATATAAAGGGTTATTGGCCACGAGGTCCTTCCGCGCTTAAAAACGTGGATTTTATCTAGAACAAAATCATTCAACTATTTTATTTTAAAATTGTAATAAATGGGCTGATTTTATTACCGATGTGAAGTTACGAGGGGCTGAATTATAAGACTGAATTATAAGACTGATGCAGTGGCATTGGGAACATAACGAACGCTCGAAGTCGTACTAGTACTATTTAGGAATCTCATACGGGTAGGACTTAAGACACGGCACACTATTTGTAAAATTTAAAACTAAACATAACAATGAATGAAATTTATACGATTCCTTTTCGTCAAACGATTATGTAAATTCAACTGAATTTATATTTTATGAGAAACCTAATTTTATCAATAATTTACTTGCAAAATTAACTACAAAACGTATGCAAAATACTATAAGAAAATTGAAATAAACTGACTTGTTGAGAAAATTTAAAACGTATTTAGTTTACGTCCGATAATAATACGTCAAGCAACTTAGTTGACTCAGATGAATATTTGGCCACCGACATATGTGCTGTTGTCGCCGTAGTTTGTTCAAAATACATGTGGTACGACTTCAGCACCGGTGCGACTTGAGCAACCTTACCCTATATTCTTCTTCGTCTTTTCCCGTTCATGCGGGGTCGACGTTTCTGACAAGTCGTTTCCATTTTCCTCGGTTCCAATTGGTGTTTTCTGTTAACTGCTTCTCCCGAATCTTCTTCTAGGCCTACCTCTTTCCCTTTCGCCTTCTATTTCCAGATCAAGCACTCTCCTTCCTACATAACTCGCATCTCTGCGCTTAATGTGGCCATACCAGAACAAGCGTCTTTCTTGCACCTTTTTGATGAAGGTGTTTTTGATGTGATCGTTTCTTGTAACACCACACATCCTTAGCATCTTCATTTCAGCTACTTCCAGTCGCTTGCACTGTGACTGCACTGTTGGCCATGTTTCTGCTCCGTATAGTATTGCAGGTTTCACTGCACATTTATAGGCTATTTGCCTTTCACTTGGATGTTCACAGAGTCTCCTGACACAGAGAATACCAGATAACCTTTTCTAGTTTAACCAGGCAGCCTGAATTCGGTGGGTAATTTCCAGATCTAGATTGCCATCGTCAGATACAGTGGATCCCAAATACTTGAAACTGTCTCTTACCTTTAGCTGCCTACCATTCGTCTCAATAGTTTCATTTCCAGTTCCTCTAAAGCACGGGTATTCGGTCTTATTGCTACTGATTTTAAAGCCTCTGTCCTCTATGGCTCTTCTCCAGCATTCCAGTTTATATTCAAGCTCTTCCCTGTTTGTGATGCATAAAACAATATCATCTGCAAATAGCATACACCAAGGAGCTGATTCTTTCAAGCTTTCAGAAAAGACATCCATTATAAGATCAAAAATATAGGGGCTTAATGCAGATCCTTGGTGAAGACCTACTTGAACCGGTATATTATCTGACAATCCTACACTGCTTCTAATTCGTGACCTTGCTCCACGGTACATATCCTAAAAAATGCGCACATACTTCTCCGATACTCATGCATCTCCATACCTCCTGACGGGGCACCCGACCATAAGCTTTCTGTAGGTCTATGAACACCATATACAGTTCTTTTCTCTTCTCCCTGTACATTTCCATGACCTGGCTAAGTGCAAAAATAGCATCTGTTGTTCCCTTTCCCGTCATAAATCCAAACTGTTCATCTCCTATTGTCGTCTCCACCCGAAGCCTACTTCAATAATTTTCTCCCATTGTGATCTTGTTTGCATTTTGATCTTTATTGATCTTCATTGTTTGCGACATGAGTTTTATTCCTCTGTAATTTGCACAATCCTGAATGTCACCTTTCTCCTTATAAATGGGAATTATGGTACTCTCCCGCCATTCCTTGGGCATTACTTCCTCTTAATAACCGTACCCTTTATTCAATAAATGTAGTTTTATTAAAAAACGTCGAAAGAGAAAATATATTTGTTGTATACTTTATATAAAGGGTTATTGGCCACGAGGTCCTTCCGCGCTTAAAAACGTGGATTTTATATAGAACAAAATCATTCAACTATTTTATTTTAAAATTGTAATAAATGGGCTGATTTTATTACCGATGTGAAGTTACGAGGGGCTGAATTATAAGACTGAATTATAAGACTGATGCAGTGGCATTGGGAACATAACGAACGCTCGGGGCAGACATTATTATTATTATTGACGCCCCCTCCAGAAATACAAATAGTATATTATATATAGAATTTACTAGTAAAAAGAGTAAACACAAATGATAATAGAATAGAATCAATTAAAATAACAATTGAAATTTTCCTGAAAATCTTGTTTGTCTTGAAGATCATTTGGCACCCCTCTGCGAGTGACGCCCAGAGCATGATAGACCTGCGATATTTTAAAAATAAATAGCGAAATGGGTAGATACGTTCTAAAACATTGTTACGTTGAACTGGTGCATTTCAAACTTAAATTTTTAAAAATCTTTTTATCAGTAAAGAAGTTATAGCCTTTCGAATAAAAAATTTACTGGAAGTTATTGCTAGTTTCACAAAGTAATAAATTTGCAATTAAATTATCAAGGAAATAATAAACAATTATTATAATTTTGTAGATTATTCTTGAACTAACAAAAAAACGTTCATCATTGGATCACTAATTAAAATCTCCTTGGAAGAATTTCTCTACAAGTAACCAATTTTTATTTGTAAGAAAACTTTTAAACCTTCATACTTAAATTATAATTTCTTCATATAAATATTAATTGCTATATTTGTAAACGACTTAAGTTTCACTTACACAAACGACTATCACTATCACTCAACGACTATTTCAAGTTTAACATTTGTTTAAACTCACATGGCTAGTCGGGACTACTCTTGTCTGGCCTTGATTAGTCTTTTCTGGTCTCGCCTGATCACGTATGGCATTGTATGTCTGTATCTAGTCTGATCCATTATGGTCTCATCTGGTCTTGCCTAGTCTTGTCTGATCTTGTCTGGTCCTGTCTGGTCTTGTTTGGTCTTGTATGATCCTATTATAGTCTTGTCTTGTCTATTCTTTACTAGCCTGGTCTAGTCTAGTCTTGTCTGGTCTTGTCTGGTTTTCTCTGTTCTAGTCTCGTCTTGTATACTCTTGTCTGGCTTTGTCTGGTCTTTTCTCGTCTTGACTAGTCTGGTCTTGCCTGTTTCTTGTACGGTCTTGTCTAAACTTGTATGATCTTGTCTGGTATTGTCTCGTCTTGCCTGGTCTTGTCTTGTCTGCTCTTGTAGGGTCTTGTCTGTACTTGTCTGGTCATGTCAGGTCTTGTCTTATATGTAGTCTTGTATAGTTTTGTCTGGAATTCTCTGACCTTGTCGGGTTATATCTGCTATTATTTGATCTTGTCTGGTTTTGCTTGGTCTTGTATGGCGTTGTCTAATCGTTGTTTAGTCTTGTCTGGTCGTGTCTTGCCTTGTCTGATCTTGTCTAGTCTTGTCTGGTCTTGTCATGTCTGGTCTTGTCCGATCTTGCCTTGACGGATCTTGTCCGGTATGGTACTCCTATATCTGGTCTTGTTTGGTTTTATCTGGTCTTGCCTGATCTTATCTTGTCTTGTCTGGTCTTATTTTGTCTGGTCTTATCTTGTCTGGTATTGTCAGGTCTTGACTGGTCTTGTCTAGTCTTGTCAGATCTTGTCTGGTCTGATCTGGTCTTGCCTGACCTTGTTTGGTCTTATCTGGTCTTGCTTGGCCTTGCCTTGTTTTTCCTGGTATCGTCTGGCCATATATAGTCTTGTATGGTTATGTTTGGAATTATCTGATCTTGTCGGATCATGTCTGGTATTGTCTGTTCTTGTCTGGTTTTGCCAGGTCTTCTCTGATCTTGCCTGGTCTTGCCGGGTTTTCCTGGTCTTATCTGGTTATATCTAGTCTAGGGCTTTCTAGTCTTATCTGGTCATATTTAGTCTTGTCTGGTCAAATCTAGTCTTGTCTTGGCTTATCTGGTCTCCTCTGTTCTTGTCTTGGTTGATCTATATATCTTTGGTATGATATATTATTGTCTGTTTTCATCTGGTCTTTTAGAGCCTTATCGAATCTTATTTGGTCTTCTCTCGTCCTGTATATTTTTATTTGGTTCTAGTCTTCTATAATATATTTATACACGTTCTCAATTTGTAGTAGTGTCACTAACCCGATTATATTAATATTGTCATATTATTAGTTAATGCAACAAAAAGTTACATTGTCTTGATAACAAATGTGCGTACTAAATCAATTAAGTCCGTGATATAAAATCATGAACCAATGGAGGAATGAATATCAATTTGTAAAGGGTATTGAGTAACAAAATAAATGTTACCATTCTATATTAATTATATTAAGCATTCCTCGTCCAGTCGCGTTTAGTAGTTCGCCAAGTGAACATCAGTTTCTTGTATCGCTTTTCGGGTTATATAAAGTCTAATTTTTGTGTGGAACCAGCCGCCGGCCGAGACGAAAGAAAAAGTTGGCCGTTGATTTTATAAACAGAAAACACGTGCGTTTCCACATTCATTTCGCTGGCTTCGGCAACAATAGAGTTTATATCCATTTTATTAATCTGTGCCAAATTGATTTTAATTGAATATTATACGCGCGTTCAATTTTGTTTCTCCTATATACTGTAAGTAGTCAATTATGTTATTTAAATCACCATCTAACATTAAGTTTATTCCGTTTCGCTAAAACAACAACAATATAATTTACCAAAATTAGCAAGCTAATCCTAAGTTATCATTATTGATATTTCTAAAACAACTATTTTAATGTTATTCAGAGTTTTTATTACTCTGTTGTCGTATTTTTTTTAACATACCATAAATCGACAAAGTACTATTTAATTAAAATATTATTGCATTGTCGGGATACTTAAGCTATAGTTTGTCTGCATATATAGTTAGTCTTGCCGTCTGACTAATCTTATCCATCTAGTCTTCTCTGTCTTGTCCTATCTGTCTAGTCTTTTCTAACTAGTCACATCTCTTACAATTAGTCTAGTCTCTTTAGTCTTTCTGTTTAGTCTGCTCTGCCTAACATTGTCTGTGTGTCCTCGGTGGTGTAGTTGACAACATACCCGCCTTTCACTGCGGGTGACCCGGGTTCGAGTCCTGGTCGGGGAGATAACAACTAGGGCGGTTTTCACTAACCGTTCGGGCTGCCCACCCTGATTGAATGCAAAATGCAATACGAAGATGACGCATATTTAAAGCCAAGGTGGAATAGGGGGTTTAGTGAGAGCTTCCCCTGAATCACTTTTGTTAACCTTGCCTGTGTAGTCTCAACTGTCTAGTCCATTGATTCCCAACCGGTGGTTCGCGAACCCCTAGGGGTTCGCGATAATAATATTGTAATGTAGGCATTTTAAATTGCCGAGGAAAAATAAAAGCAAGAAAAACAAAAACATACCTAATGCATTACCCGACAAACAAAAAGTACTATAGTTCATTTTTTTAAGAATGCAGTAGAGGGAAGATAGGGCTTATTTGACCTTGTTCTCTCATTGGCTTAAATCGGAGAGAAGTTACCCGAAGTCACACCGACGATATGAACTTATCAATAATAATAAGATATTCAATGAAACCATTATTAAATTCATCATCATCAATGGCGCTACAGCCCGAGTCGGGCCTTGGCCTCCTGAATGCTCCGTCTCCAGTTTTCTCGGTCCAATGACCGCGTCCTCCACGTTGCAAATTTCAGAAGCGATCTGCTGTCTTCGTCAATGGAATACTCCCAGCGTTTTCTTGGTTTTCCGACTGGTCTTTTTCCTTCCGCTTTTCCTTTTTGTACTCGCTTGGGTATTCTTCCGTCTTCCATTCGCTGTACATGACCAGCCCACTGTAGCTTTCGGAGTTTGATGAGAGTGGAGACTTCTGGGTCCTCAAAAATAGCATACAATTCCTTATTGTACCGAATTCGCCATGCGCCTTGTTCTCTCACCGGTCCGAGGATTCGTCGCAATACCTTTCTTTCAAAAGCATTGACCATTTTTTCTGATGCCTGTATAAAGGTCCACGTTTCACTGCCATAGCAGAGTACAGGTCTTATTATTGTTTTGTAGATTCGCAGCTTCGTTTTTCTGTGCACGTCTTTACATTTGATTATAGGAAGTACCGAATAATATGTCTTGTTTGCTATCATTATGCGTCTTTTTATTTCGTTGATTTCATTGCCGTCTTTGGAGAGATTGGCTCCCAGATATATGAAATTGTCCACATTTTCTATGTTATAGTTTGCTATCGTTAGATTTTGTCTGATTGGCGTGTTTCTTCGTGATTGTACCATAACTTTCGTTTTGTTTTCATTTATGCGTAACCCTACTTCTAGTGCTGCCGTGTCAAGATTAACGAATACTTCCTTGGCGTCTAGTTTTGAGCGCGCCATTATGTTTATGTCATCTGCGTAAGCTACTATTTGGGTTGATTTAAATAATAGCGTCCCTCTGGTGTCAACAGGGAGTTTTCGTATGACATATTCCAAAGCCAGATTAAACAGTGTGGGTGCAAGGCCATCTCCTTGCTTCAGCCCTGAGAGCGTTAGGAAGCTTGTTGTCAGCTCGTTCTGGATTCTTACTTGGCATGTTGAGTTGGTCATTGTAAGCCTTGTCAGTCGAACGAGTTTCGCTGGTATTCCCAGTTCCAGCATTATCGTGTACAGTATACACTTCTGTCGATACTGTCATAAGCTTGTTTAAAATCTACGAATATTTGGTGCACATCGATGTTATATTCCCAGCATTTCTCTAGCACCTGCTTTACTGAGAAAATTTGATCCGTAGTTGATCGTCCGGCTCTGAATCCTCCTTGGTATTCTCCAATTATATTTTCGGCATAGGGTTTAATTCGGCATAAGATTTTATAGCATGTGCACAGCAATGAAATCCCTCTATAGTTTTCGCAGCACAGTTTTTCACCCTTTTTGTATACCGGACATATAATGCTTTTTCGCCAATCGTCAGGTAGTGTTTCCTGTGTCCATATTTGTAGCAGCAAGGTGTGAATTTTTGTAGCTACGCATTCACCACCGCTCTTCAGGAGTTCGGCTGGAATGTCGTCTATGCCCGGCGCCTTGTTGTTTTTTAATTTGTTGAGGGCATCTTTTACTTCTTCTACTGTAGGGAGGCTCACTATATTTTCGTCAGTAGCTGCCTCGGTCAAGTTGTCAGTTACGGTAGTGGACGGTGGTGAATTCGGGTTAAGCAACTGTTGGAAATATTGCCCCCATCTCGTCTTTATCTCCTCTGTGCTGCTAATAATGCCTCCTGCAGCGTCCTTGCATAGGCTCGTACTTGGTTGAAACCCTCGTTTTTGGTTTTTAACTATTGCATATGCCGCTTTTGTGTTATTTGACTTAAAATGTTCGTCCATTTTGCATAGCTCGTCATTCAGGTACTTTCTTTTCTTCTTTCTACAAATTTTGTTTGCAGATCGTCTTATTTAATTAAATTAGCAATTTTATATTCAAGTAACTATATTTGAATTTAGCGCCAAATTTTGTAACTGGATTGAACAGTTTCTCCTAGTGTAAATCGGATTTCTAGTTACTGCATTCTTAAAAAAATGGACTATAGTTCTATTTTTTATCGCTTAATGTCGCATTATATATTTACTAGGCAACCTAAAATACTTTTCACAAGTTTAATAATTTGGAATATCCTCTCGTTTGTTAGTTAAAGATTGCATACCAAATAACGTATTAGCAAATATTCGTACAGAGGGTTGTAAACCTTGAGTGATTTACTTCGCGATTAGTAGTATGGCTATTGCGGCTTTGTTTGTTTATTGACGTTCTTCTTGTGTACATAACTTTCAATAACTATTATTCTCGTCTACACGACTCGTTAAAAACGAGTCGTGTAGAAGCAACACATGATGATACTGAAAGCAGTAGCTACAATTTCATCAGACTAAAAACAAAGAAAAAAATGGTGAAAATGGCGGGAAAAAGGAAAAAAAGCGAAAATATGACAGCGATTATTTACAAATGGGTTTTTATTTTACTGGGGAAGATTCGGAACCTAAACCGCTTAGTGTAATCTGCAACGAAGTTCTTGCCAACAGCAGTTTAAAATCATCACTTCTTCGTAGACACCTCGAAACATAACATCCGACGTACAGGGATAAACCTATTGAGTATTTTAGAAGAAAATTAGCAGATAATAAAAAGTGTAGTGTCTCTTCTTTTGTATCCTCAAACGAAGATAGTAAAATGGCTCTTGAGGCATCATTTCGAGTGAATTATAGAATTGCAAGATCTGGACAGGCACATACAATGGCAGAAACTTTAATTGGACCATGTGCAAAAGATATCGAAAAAAATGCATGCTTGGAGAAAAGGCAGTAAGGAAAATTGAACTTGTTCCATTATCAAACAATACGGTATCACGTAGAATTAATGATTTAGCAAATTATGTGGAGAACGAACTTTTGAGGAGAATAAAATCGAATTATTTTGCGATCCAGCTTGACGAGTCGACCGATGTAGCAAACGCCGCAGTATTGCTTGACTACGTGAGATATATTTTGGCGAATATCGTTCAAGAAGATGTATTATTTGCGAAACCTTTGAAAACCTACACAACTGGAGAAGCAATTTTCCATCTAATCAATAGTTATTTTGAAAAAAATGGAATAAACTGGTCTTATTGTGTGGGTGTGTGCTGATGGTGCAAAATCAATGACAGGAAAATTTTCTGTTTTTGTGGCACGGGCAAAGAAGATCAACGAGAAAATTCCATGGACTCATGCTTTATTCATAGACAAGCATTGGCATATAAGCGTATTCCTGCGGAGTTATCTACTACTTTAAGTGATGCTGTAAAAATTGTAAATTTTATAAAATCGCGTGCTACAAATTGTCGTATATTCCATGCTCTTTGTGAGGATTTTTGGAGTCTTCACGTTTCTTTATTGCTTCATACGGAAGTTAGATGGCTCTCCCGTGGCAAAGTGTTGACACGCTTCTTTGAATTGAGATCTGAAGTACAAGCATTTTTTATTGATCGTCCGTTTCATTTGCCCTCTTGTGTCTTCGATAATCTTTGGCTGCAAAAACTTGCTTACTTAGGTGACATTTTTTGTAAATTAAATGAATTAAATCTGTCATTACAGGGCACGGGTGCCACCATTTTCAGTGTACATGATAAAATTGAGGCCATGCTAAAAAAGTTCAACTTTTGGATCCAATGCCTGCAAATGAATGAGTACGAATGTTTTGGTTCTCTCTCCACTTTTTTATCAGAAAATTCAATTAAACTTGATGAAAACATTAAAATAAATATATCTGAACATCTGAAGCATCTTTCAACATCATCAGTCAACTTTCGATGACTATTTTCCCAATAGATTCAACATATCCCTCTCAAACAACTGGATTCGTAGTACTTTTCAAGGAGATGTAAATTTAGAAACCTCTATAACTTTAATGGAAAAAGAAAAACTCATAGAGTCATCGTGGGACAGTTCTCTAAAAGCTATTTTTAAAGATCACTCTTTAATTGACTTCTGGCTCAATATTAAAAATGAATATCCTGATCTCTCAAAAAAGATATAGAAATTCTATTATCCTTTTGCACAACATATCTATGTGAGAAAGGATTTTCAACATATACATATCTAAAAGATAAATATAGAAACAGGTTAAATGCAGAACTTGATCTGAGATTGAAATTGTCAGATATTGAGCCAAATATTGAAGTGCTTTGCTCCATCAAACAACCACAGGTATCCCATTAAGAGTTTTTTTTTAATTAGCCATTTTCCTCTGAAGATTTAAAAAGAAATCCGTCAGAGGCACCACTAGTAGAGTTACATAAGTTTTGATTTCCCTATGATAGTAATGCAAGAGATACATTATAAAAATGGAATTAACAAATGATGTTGTACCTGGAGCAAAATTGTAATTTGCAAAAATTCAAGATCATCTCATCCGGGATTTCAAACGATAGCTTTTTTTGATTTGAAAATTTTTTTTTCGATGGATTTCAAACGATGCGTGGTTTATCCGTTTTAGGCAATAAAAATGTACTCGTAGAAAGGTTAGTTATCGTTGACAGTTTGTCAGAGATTTAAATATTTCATCTACATATTTTTGTTAATGTTTCCTTTTTGAAGTGAAATTTCTATAGGCGCGGTAGAGTAAAATGGTTACACAAAATAATCTACTTCAAAAAGGAAGCATTAACAAAAATATGTAGGTACATGAAATATTTAATATCTGACAATAAACAAAACGAACTGTCATCGACACTTTCTACGAGTACATTTTTGCCTGAAACGGATAAACCACGACAAGCAAGCCATCGTTTTAAATCGGATGAGATGATCTTGAATTTTTGTAAATTTTAATTTTGCTCCGGGTACATGATGTACCTGGATCAAACTTCTGTTAATTCCATTTTTATAATGTATGTTTTACATTACTGTCATTCGGAAATCAAAACTTATGTACCTCCACTTGTGCTGCCTCTGGCGGATTTTTTTTAAATCTTCAGAGGAAAATGGCTAATTTAACGTCTGCTTAACTAATTATAAGACTGTTTCTTGATTTGTTGAATTAGTGTTGAATTGATTTTTTTTATAACTATCATAATGGTTTTATTTATGTTTGTACTTGCAATATGGAAAATAAATGTTCTACCAAATTTTATTGTTTTTTTTTACCTGCCAGTATAATAATTTGGCGAACCCCTTCGCCAAATTCTTTCAAATTTTAAAGGGGTTTGCGAAGAGAAAAAGGTTGGGATACACTGGTCTAGTCCTATATGTCTAGTCTTGTCTATATAGCTTCGTCTGTCTTATATTATCTTGTCTAGTCTTGTCTTTCTAGCCTTGCCTGGCTGTCAAATCAAATCATTTATTAATCTTTCGATGTATAGTTAGTTATACATATAAGGTAAGTCACAAAGTTATAAGTAATAATACGAAAGAAAGAAAAAAAATATATTTATAATTTTAACTTTAAATGAAAGAAAAAGTATAAATTATTGTTGAATGATTTAAGTAATACTGTACAAGAAATCATCTATTGAATAAAAAAAACCTTTTTATTCAATAGATAAAAAAAATTATTTTTAAATTCTTTTTAAAAGGAACTCTTTCGTTAATTAGGGTTCCGTACCGAAAACGGAACCCTTATAGGATCACTTTGTTGTCCGTCTGTCTGTCTGTCTGTCTGTCAAGACCATTTTTCTCAGGAACGCGTAGAGGTAACAAGTTGAAATTTGTATCAAATACTCGGGTCTGCGGTCTCTTTCAGTTGTGAAAAAATCAAACTTGTAAGTCAACGCGATCAAAAGATATGACCGTTTATGTCGCATATTTTGCGATTTCACAAGGGAATCAAAACCTATAGGGTACTTCTCGCTGACCTAGAATAATGAAATTTGGCAAGAAGCGGTGTCTTACAGCACATGTAAAGGGAAAAATGTAAAAAACTTGAAAACCGTAAATATGTAGTTTAATTACAAGAAAAATGCGAATTTACTATTAGAAACTTATGAAAATATACTAATGTTGTCGTAGTGGTATTGTCAGACTCCAGAAGCATATGGGTTGCATACAGTTAGGTCCTCGTCGGTTAGGTCCGAAGGTTAAAAAGTATGAGTTGGCACCAAGCTGTTAATTCTGAATTTTCTTTGTTTATATTCGTTATGCATTTCATCACGTACGCTCTATATACATAATATGTACAGGGTATATATTATGTCTAAATTTTGCTTGTTTATAACCGACATGCGACATACTCAAGTCCCGTAACATCCTGTATATATTATATTTCGTCTAATTTTTCTTTATAATCTATATATACTTAAATCAGTCAATTGAACAACTGAATGTTAAGAGTATCGAAATAGATCTAGAAATAGTTAATATATTAGTTTATATTAGATCTAGAAATAGTTAGATCTTAATATAAGTTAGTGAATAAGTGTAATACTAAAATAAAGTTTTCTTTTTATAAGTTTAAAAATATTCGTGTTATTTAAAAAAAAATACCCTGTATAACTTTATACAGGGTATATAGGTATACAGGCAAAATTGAGCAGTAAAAACAAATAGTGAAGTTCCAGAACCCCTAAATACTCATAGTGAATGGGGGATGTATGGTAATAAAATATAGGGTAAATTCCATCGTACGACAGCGACATCTAGAGGTTATGCTTGCAGCGGTACTAAGATGGTTGTGATTTCAGTAGGGCCACTTGTCAAGTTAACTGAATGTGCTTGCTACGTCCTCCAAAAAAAAAGATACCTTAGTTACAAGTTTGTACGGAACCCTCGGTGCGCGAGTCACAACTCGCACTTGGCCGGTTTTTTTTTAAATGCTTTGTATGATTTTTCTTCTTTGATTTCGGTAGATAACTTATTAAATATTTTGTATTTTGTACTGCAATGCGTAAGATTATTCTTTTGACCACGTAGGTTAGACGCGTTTCTTGTATTAACGTTATTGTTAAAATCTTGAATTATAAAAATATAGAGTGTCTAACCAAAGTATTTAATAAGATAAATAATGTGGACCAAATACCAGACAAATGGATGAAGTCTGTCCTATTACCTAGACCCAAGAAAAATAATCCTATGTCTTGCGATGACTGCCGATTAATTAGCCTCATCAGTAAAAGGCGGATTATATGCACCAAAAAATATATGCGCATATATATGCATCGATTTTTGAGGAAATATGCACTAAATGCACTAATATGCACCATATATGCAGTACAATATTCAAATCTTTGACAGAAATTGATGAAGAATAGTAGAAATATTAGTCAATTCACAGCAGTACAGGAAACCAGATTTACGGACGAACATGCCTTCGAGTCCCAAGGCTACAGAATCCTCAAAGGAAACGTGGGTCAGCGGCTAATGAAGAACGTACCCCACTTACAGGTACAGGATTTATAATCAGTCACAGGATTCAGTCACCGACTTTACCTCCCCGAGTAGTCGTGTATCCATCCTCTCTCTCAAATACACACACAAGGGCTACAGTATAGTCAATGTACATGCCCCAATCAACCAGGACAACAGACGCAATCAAGACAGAACTGATAAATTCTGGGAAGACTTAGAAGATATTACCTCTAAACTTCCGGAGGGGCACACCGTTATACTGCTTGGTGACTTCAATGCTCAATTGGGAAGAGAGAAAATAGTGGGCAATAGTGGGCAATTATCCGGCGCATAAGCGAACCAACCGCAACGGAGAACGATTGGTGGATCTGTGTAGGACTTTTGGGTTGATCATGAAGTCTACAGCCTTCAAACACTTGCCAAGGAAGCAGAAGACTTGGATTTCACCTAATATCCACATGGGTGAATTCCAGATATATCATGTGGCCATTTCACGAAAATCTCAAAAGGAAATACAAAACGTGAAGGTAGTAAAAAGCGCCAATCTGGACTTAGACCACTACCTCTCAAAGATCAAAATAAGACTCCCGCCTAGAAACACTAGATTACACAGAACCTCCAAAATGGTAAGATTTGACGTCGAGTGACTCAAGAACAGTCAAGATCTATGTTCGAGACTGAACAACACAGACCTAAACAACTGGGACCAACTGAAGGAAACTCTTGTCAAGGCGGCCAATGAACTCGCCCCTCTCGCTAGAAGAAGGAAGCATCCGTGGTGAACTGAAGATTGTGACAATGCCATAGCCCAAAGACAGATAGCCTGGGTGAACTGGAATTCTAAAAAGACCAAGGAAAATTGGTATAAATTTTTGGAACAAAGAAAGGTTACAGCCGAGATAATTCGAGCTTTGCTAAGAATAATTCCAGAGAATTCTTTGAAACCTTTAAGCAGGCACTCAGAAAATACGCTCTGCCAAGCCTCCACTTCAGAGACTCACAAGGCAAACTGGCTTATAACGACAACGGCTTATAACGGCTTATAACTACAAGGACAACTGCCACCTTTTGGCTCAGTACTTTAAAAATCTACTTAACTGTGACCCACCCAGCGAAGACTTCGACTATAAACAAACCACACCAAACCCGGACTCGCTTTCCCCCTTCATTGGAAGAAGTTGGCCAGATAATTCAACTTCTTAAGAATAATAAGGCAGCTGGAGAGGACTCTATCGTTGCTGAACTGTGGAAAGGTGCTGGAAACAATGGCGTGCGCAAGCTAACCGAGATCATCCAGGACATCTGGGAAACAGAGAAATTACCACCCGATTGGAAATCTGCTCTGATCCATCCGCTTCACAAAAAGTGAGATTTTACGGATCTAAACAACTACCGTGGAATTTCTCTAGTCCCTGTAACATACAAGATTCTCTCGAAGGCGTTACAAACAAGGGCAGAAAATCAGTTGGATAGTCAACTGGGAGAATACCAGGGGACATCAGGAGGACCCGATCATGTGTTGAACAGATCCTCAATCTTAAAACTGTACTTGCATACTCCAAGATGAGAAACCACAAGGTGGTCGTCACCTTTGTTGATTTTAGGAAGGTCTACGATTCCAGTGATAGAGAAACGCTTAACAAAATACTCCAGGAACTAGCACTAGACAACAAAACCCGCAGACTCATCCTAGAAACTTTTACCAACACCCATTCCAAGGTTAAATTTAAGGGCGAGATTTCAGAAAGCTTAAGAAATAAAAACTAGAGTGAGACAAGGAGATGGACTTTGACTTTCCCCACTTCTCTTCAACTGTGTCCTTGAAAAGGTTATGAGAGAATGGCGCAAGGAACTGAACAATTTGGGTGCTCAGAGTGGTATCTACCTGGGACGTAAGAACGATGAACAGGTTGTAGATTGCCTGGCCTTTGCAGATGACATGATACTGTTTGCTGATTCTCTTGAGATGGCAAGAATGCAGGTAAACTGCCTCAGAAAACAGGCTGCCAAAGTGGGTCTTCAAGTGTCGCTGGAGAAAACAGAATTCTTCACCAACATCAGAGAAGCAAACAGAGTGATGTTACTAGGACAGGGAAACATCAAGAGGACTGAGAAATTTAAGTATCTCGGCGAATGGATGGAACCCAACTTATCAGAAAGAGCATCATTATCCAAGAGAGTCAGCAAGTTAGAACTAGCCTATCGGCTGACTAAGAACACTTACAATAAGAAATGCCTGTCACGCAACCTAAAACTTAAGCACTACACATCAGTCTTACGACCAGAAGCCCTGTATGCCATGGGGTGTCTTTCCTTGAACCGAAGGGGTCCAATAGGGAAATTGGAAATCAAAGAGAGGAGAATCCTCAGGAAGATCCTAGGCCCGGTAAAGGAAGATGGGAAATTTCAAAGACGGCATAACTCTGAGCTCTACGAACATATTAAGATGCTCTCTACCTGTGCAAGGAAAAGAAGGGTAGCTTTCTATGGCCACGTTGCAAGATTGCCTTCAAACCGACTAACCAACCGTCGGTTCACCTTCTTGCAAAACAAGAAGCTTCGTGCCACTTGGTTGACAGAGACCGAGAAGGATATTAAAGAACTGGGAATAACAGATCTCAAAAACAGACAGTCTGTGAGACGCACCCTGAAGGAAGTCCGTGGATTTCAGGAAAAACCTCGAAGGAAAGGTACCCCCTGGACAGAAGAGAGAAAGGAGTTACACCGATAGAAGATGCGACAATACTGGGCAAAGGTCAAGGCCCAACATCTGAACAAGCGTGGTCCAAAGTAGGCCTATTTGAAAGAAGAAGAAGAAAAGTCAATTCACAAACTATACCGTTTTTACGGTATAGTTAAGTTACGTTATAGTTATTAATTTTTTACGGTATAATTATTAATTTTTCAATATCCATAGTCGTTTAGGTAGATAACAACAAAATTTAACTATAAATACACTCAATTTGCACTGTAGACGCCGGCAGTCTGGCGAGAAATCCCAACAATTTCGGAGCATCGTGATGATCGGTCGTTTTCGGGCGTCATTGGACGATGACAGTCGTGTTTTGAATTCCCATTTTATTTGGATTCTTACATTCTACGCGCTCTCATTATTTTACAAGTGTTTGATTCAATCGCCGACGTCGCCCGAGCAAACTTCGACTGATGACGGTTTAGGTGTACGCGAGCCATTAGAGATCTATCGAAGACCATTATAATATTTTTCTGTAATGTTAAAAATTTGAGAGATTTGCGAAAGATTAGACTTTACCCATGTGACGAAGTGAAAAAAAATAGTTCTGTTTGCAGTACCCGGTGGAACTTTTAAATTTCTATCCATAACCTTATATCATTTTTCTTTAAAATTGAAGATTAAGAAGATATACGAAAGAGTTTTCACTAATGAAGTTAAAATAGCGAAAAAGTCGCGCAACCGTTCAATTTTCTCTAAAATATTCTTAAATTTTTAAGGTAATTAGAAGCAAAGTATAGCTTTAAAACTTTCATTTCTGGTTTATTCACAGCATTATCAAAGATATAATTTCATACACACATTTTGAACTTCTTTTTAACCCTTTAACTACCTCGGTCGTCAATAAGCGATCTGACTCAAAATCTTTCAAATGCCGCAGTCGTCAATGAGCGATCCACGCTATTTCGCGCTATTTAAACACCGCAGTCGCTTTTAAGCGATAATTACGACGAATATTGTAATATATATTCGTCGTAATTATTATTATTAAACAAAATTAATAATATACGTTACTTTTTATAGGTCTAGAAAAATAATCTAACATTTTGAGTGACAAAATGTTTATGTCATAATACTCTTTGTTACAACTTATCGATCAATAAATATAAGAAATTATTTTGTACACTTAGGAATATCTTTCAGCTGGAATTTACGCATTCTTATCATCTAAAATATCTTCGTGGCTGTTGGATATAATTATATGTATGTAAAATATGCGTACATAAAAACTTCGAAACTTTTGATATAAGTGATAACAGTGATGGAAGTGAAGAAAGTGTTGATGAAAGTGATGATGAAGCTGTTGCGGAAGATTTAGTATGGAGAAATTGTGATTTATTTCGGCCCAAAATATATAATTTTGATGCAAGAAATTCTGGAATTACTAAAGCATTTTCAATAGATGAAAACTTTGAAGAGTATGATTTTTTCACAAGATACTTTGAACAAGAGTTTATGTCTGAAGTTGTAAGTGAAACAAATAAATACTTTCAGTTTTCTGCAGAAAATTTCAACATACAACCACAATCCAAAACTAAAAGATGGGTCGATACTACAGTCGATGAAATGTATACATTTTTGCACTTGTATTATTGATTTTGCCATATGTCAAAAAACATGCCATAGGAGACTACTGGTCAAAAGATCCGATGATTGTTACAGAGTTTTTTTCAAAATATATGACCAGAAATAGATTTCTCCAATTACTGCGATATGTTCATTTTGCAGACAATAATTATCCATCTGAAAATGACCACTTGTGGAAAATTAGAAATGTTCTAAACAATTTAACTGAAAAGTTTTCTGCTTTTATTATTCCCTTCTAAAAATTGGTTATTGATGAATTTCTTATTTTGTTCAAAGGGAGATTAAGATTCAAACAATACATACCCTCCAAAAGGCATAAGTTTGGAATAAAATTGTTTGTTCTCTGTGATTGCGAGACCGGAATGATCCTAAATGTATTATTTTACACCGGTACATTACCAGAAACAAGAAATGATCCTTTGGGTGTATCTGGAGCAATTATAAAGAAACTATTAGAAGCTTATGAAAATAGAGGACACTTACTTTATACGGATAATTGGTATACAAGTCCAAAATTAGCCATATATTTGGACGAATATGACACTGGTTAATGTGGTACAGTAAAGAAAAAGATTTTCCCAAGTTGACGAGAATATTGCAAAGAGGGGAAATTGAATTCAAAAACTGCAACTCAATATTAGCCATAAAATGGAAAGATAAAAGAGATGTATACATTATAACTACTTTTCATGATGGACGTCTAGAAGATAGTGGTAAATTTAGTGTCGCTAATGAACCTATTCAAAAGCCAAACTGTGTTTTAGATTATACACTAAATATGAGGTTAGTGGATAAGGCAGATATGCAATTATCTACCGTGGAATGTATCAAATGGTACAAAAAAGCATTTTTTCACACGATGGACTTTTTGAACAGTTATAACATGTATCTTGTGAAGACTGGATTTCCAGTCGAAATCGATTGAAATTAAAAGATTTCATTAGAAAAATAGTCCAACAAATTTTGGAAAAGCACGGTATTTTGAGTAGTGTAAGACCTGGAAGAAAAACTTCCCTAGCTATAGATCGACTTGCAGCAGTTAACTTTATGGCGCGACATTTTCCTGAGCACATACCGGCGACAGGTGCAAGAAGAAAAGGTCAACGGATTTGCCATGTGTGTAGTAATACTACACTAAATAAACAAAAAAGACAATATGTGACAACTTGGTGTCCAGAGTGCAAAGTTGGACTATGTTTGGGAAATTGTTTTAGAATTTTTCATACTAGAAAATCATTTTAGATTTGAACAGTAGTTTTTCATAATATTTTTGCGTAATCTGCAAAATTTAAGATGTGTCATAATTACATTGTATTATTTTTTATTACTACTACTATATATATATATTATAATTTTTACTTTAGGTGTAATTTATAATTTTTATAATTCTGTGTCTTTGGAATCTACTTTATTTTTGTTTTGTTTGATATTTCTTATTTGTGTAATCAATAAATAATGTTTTAGTCAAAGAAGTGGTCTTTTCACAAACTATACCAACTACAATATTCAGTATAAATTTTTGCTTTTTTACTCTAAAAATTTAGTAAATTTTTATTATTTATGTATTATAATTTTTGTTATAAGACTTTAGATAGATATATATTTTTATATGTACTGAAATATGGTTGCTTCCGGCCTGATTTTTTGCTCCTGGCGGTGCGGTAAACAGTGCGAGATACCGGTAGTTAAAGGGTTAATACAACTTCTCGCATATCTTTCTAATTTTTAATTTTTAAAATAAATGGGATTTGTAGAAAAATAAATTATTATTTAGAAGAAAAAGGATTTTCGATAGAACACCAGTTCTATCTAGGAATTCTACCAGTAACAGAATTGTTGCGCGATTTTTTCTTTCTTTTTCATTTCGTCGCATCGGTAAAGTCTATTTTTTCGCATATCTTTCGAATTTTTAACTCAACAGAAAAATCTTATAATGGTCTTCAATAGAACTCTAAGAGTTCTACCGGAAACTGCAAACAGAACTGTTGTGCGATTTTTTTCTCTTCACTTCGTCACATCGGGGAAGACGAAATTCTTGCATATCCTCCTATTTTTTTATTTTACAGAAAAATGTTGTAAGGATTTTCTATAGAACTCTAAGAGTTCAACCGAGATCTGCAAACAGAACTGTTATGCGATTTTTTTCTCTTCAATTCGTCGCGTCGGTAAAGCCCAATTTTTCCTAAATCTTTCCAATTTTTAACTTTACAGAAAAACGTTATAAGGATTTTCGATAGAACTCTAAGAGTTCTATCGGGAACTGCAAACAGAACTGTTCCGCGATTTTTTTAAATTTTCATTCAAAATAATGGGTCCCTTATTATTGCAAATATCGTTTGTACTAAGGTTTTTATCAAAAAATGACAAAGGGATATTCGATAGAACTCGATAGAACTTAGGGTGCTATTCAGATCCGCGAATAGAACTGTTTTTGCAATTTTCAAAATTCAATTGTTTTTTTTCAAAATGTCAGTTTTGGCAGATCTTTTTGCAAAATTGATCAAGTACTCCAGAACTATGGTCGAGGTACAGGAATATGTAAAAAACGCACAGTTTTTCGCAAAAGTGGTTGCAATTTTAGTATTTTCCATTTTTTTCGCGAAATTCTGCAGAACTATTGAAATTTTGCACAAAGTACTCTATAGCTCATTTTTTTTAAGAATGCAGTACAGGGAAGATAGGGATTATTTGACCTTGTTCTCTGGTTGGCTTAAATCGAGGAGAAGTTCACACCGTCGATATTTACTTCTCTATCTCTCTATCTCTAAATGAATATTATACTACAAATAATTTCTAAATATAATGGAATGTTAAATTATACTACGGCTAATAAGTACTATATTATACAATAATGTTTAATATATTAACTCGATACTTAACTCCAAGTATATTTCACGTGTCAATTCACAATAGACCTTTTTACGGTTATTAGTTAGGCGCATGCGCGTCCGTCATGTTTAAAAGGCGGGAATTTCATAGTTTCGGACACATTTTGTTATTTTCGTTGGTTATACGTCAAAAACTGACCAAAAAACATGGCGAAAATTGACACATGCGGACTAAAAAAAAACTATGAAAAGTTCTATTGGCAAAATATGTCAAATCTTGACTAGGTTTGTCCAGTTTGTTCTAATCTTGTGTTATTATTCACGAATATTTTCTGAAATTTTCAACAAAATCTGTTCTTGTGTTCGCTTTTTACAGGAAATAAATTCCGCGCCTTTCAAGAAAATCTTGTAAAACTAGTTAAGTTAATATTTGCAAAGTTGTAATTTCGGTAATTTCCGGTTTGCAAATTTTAAACTTTTCAGGGCATTAACACATTCACTGCTGTCGTGACGCCGGTGGCCCGGCGGTGTTTGCATATTACAGACCAGCACGCCACTGGGTCACCGGTGACCCATTTCGTGAAAATCACCTAAAATAGTTCTATGGGGCCACCTAGAGAAAGAAAATAAATACCAAATCATTATGACTATCGATTTTGTAAATTGGTTTAAATCGGCGATACAGGAAAATCATAAAATCAGGGGCGGCAGTGAATGTGTTAAAAGAGACTTTTAAGAATAATTCTTGAAATTTTGATCAAAATCTGTTCGTCCGTTCGCTTTTTACAGAAAATAAATTCTGCGCCTTCCAAGAAAATGTTGTAAAACTAGTCAAGTAAATATTTGCAAAGTTGTAATTTCGGTAATTTCCAGTTTGCAAATTTGAAAGTTTTCAGGGAATTAAAAGAGACTTTCAAGAATAATTCCTGAAATTTTGATAAAAATCCGTTCGTCTGTTCGCTTTTTACAGAAAATAATTTAACGGTTTAAAGACCGTTGAGACTTTTAAGACCGTTTAAGCTTGACATTAAACAGACCTTTTTAACCGTTAGGCACATGTGCGCCCGTCATGTTCAAAAGGCGGAAATTTGAAAGTTTCGGGCACATTTTGTTATTTTCATTGGTTATGCGTCAAAAAGTGCCCGAAAAACATGGAGGAAATTGACACATGTACACAAAAAAAATCAACTATGAAAAGTTCTATTGTCATCTGATCTGTTTGTATCATTTAGATTTATTGCGTTTTTCTCCATTTAGTTGTTTATATTTTATTACTATGGTTGACATTTGGTGTATTTAATAGATATTCAATCAAACCATTAATAAATTAAAAATTTTAAATTTAAGTAAATATATTTGAATTTAGCGCCAAATTTTGTAACTAGATTGAACATTTGTCATAGTGTAAATCAGGTATCTAGTTACTGCATTCTTAAAAAAATGGACTATAGAACTATTTCATCTGCCGGGAACTCCGATGTAATATAATTTTTTTGCAAATTCGGTTATAACTTCACAGGACTAATGCAAGGTGCTGGGTACTGGCAAATCCGTACTTTCAGCAATTTTCCATAGCGGCGCTGGAATCACTGATTTCGAGAATTATATCTTTAATATCTGCAAAATGATCGAAATAAAAATTTGCTGCGTCTAACCACGTACCCCATCTGGCAATTATAGGTTCAGGAGGCAATTGAACATTCGGAAGTCGTTCTTTATAAAATCGGACTCTCAAAGGTGCTTTTAAAAATATTTGTTGACATTTTTAATTAAATCGTTAACAACGAAAAATCGATTCTTAATATCCTCTGCTACACGATTTAGACAGTGAGCTAAACAGGTTGTGTGGATAATGTTACAATAAAAAAAAATATATTTTATCATGTTCGGTGCAGCGTGTAACAACATAAGTAACATGGTGAAAAGAAATATGATAAACCTTCTTGTACCTACAAATAGGCTAATTGTTAAATGATTAGTTTTGGCCATCAAAAAAAAAAGAATAAAAAATGAAGAATTTTCTTTTTCCAATGTCTTCTGGTGGGGTGGATTCGTCATAAGAACTCTCCTCAGTCTTATATCGGCATAGAATGTACACTAATTCTAAAACATTTTCTTTAATTTTAATTTTTATTTTGTAATGAAAAAAAATTCTGCGACTTTTTTTAATATCGAGGTCTTGATTGTGTTTATTTTATTTGTTTTTTTTTAATATAACCTAGCGATATTGAATATTTGGTGTGCGTTACCTAGGTTATGTGGAAATAGTACAAGAGGTGGCATTTCTCGTATTAAAAAAGATGCGTCAAGAAGTACCTCTCTCGCATGAGTAATAAAAATGATACTGTAGTGTTTTTATAAATCACTTCGTTTTTGTTTTATTACAATCTTCTGCGGACATACTGCACTGCACTCCCATGTTTCTTCCGATAATACTTTATGAACTTTTTCTTTCTTAATTGCACTAGTTTCTAATCATTTTGTAGTGCTACTGTATTGGATAGTTTTGAGTATCTTCCCTGAGTAATATTAATATGTGGTCCCGATAATATAATGTCTAGAACGGAAGCACTTACTGTGAAGCTGCGGCGAGTAAAAACGTTATGTATTATGCTATTTAAAGACGGTGTAATTCGTGTAAACTCTTTAATCTGTGAACCCATATGATAGTATGGTAATAGCAGCATATAGATAGCAGAAAATGTATCAAGTTTTGTTTTTCTCAAGTAAGTTTTTTTCTCAAAATGTATATTAAAATCACCTACAATTATAACATTCTGGAACATGACAAACACCTTATTTAAAATATGTTCTAGCAGCGACACGAAAGTTATGATGCAACCTAATGGAGGGCTATATATAGTAATTATTACCGTTTAAGCTTTTCTTTTTTTTTATTTCTACTCCGCATATCTCGATGTGTTTTCGTCGTTATCTTGTATATTTTTCTTAGGAATTCTTTTCGGATTTATTTCAATCTCTTCTTCTGGCTCGGTCTTATCTTTGACAATACCGTTTTCGCTAGTGTCTGTATGCTTTTTATCATCACGTTGTTCATTATTAAGCATTTCTAAAATGTATTCCTTTTTCTTAGTTAGCTCTTCAATCTTATTTGAAAGCTGTCTCACATTTTCTTCATATTTAATAGAAACAGTTTTAATTTATCTTTTGATAATTTCTGCAATTATTCTATTAAATTCTGAGCTTGATAGAAATGCGATTACTTTATCACATTCCATAGACTGCCCCTCTAAAACTACATTTGACTTAAGTTCGCTATGTCTGGTGAGTTTGTATTATTAATTTGATTAGCTTTAAAACTATGTTTTAACTTAACAATTCACTATATTAGCGCGACCGCACAACCGTAGGCGACCGTGTTCTGCGATCGAATATGTCTAGTCTGGTTTGTCTACTCTTGCCTGTCTGGTCTTGTCTATCTAGTTAAATCAAATTCATTTATTTCATTCTTTAAGATACAGTAAATCTAAATGAAATGTGTCAAACCAGGACAAAAAAAAAATACATAAATAAATAAACTGAATTCATGAAAACTAACAGAATTCATGAGAAATATAGAAAAACCAAACAGTTAAAATTAATATATCCTCTAATAGTATGGACAGACTAAACTATATAACAAGTAAAATGTTTATTCGAATAAAATTCGTCTATAGCAACCTATGGCACGCGTGTCACAGATGACACGTTGAAAAATTTTATTGGCACGCGGGAGAAGGAACAATGGGACGGTCTTTGTTCATCAAGCACAACATTTTGAAGCTTGAAAAAGGTTGTGCTTGATGAACAAAGACCGTTAATATCTTTTTGTGCATTTTATATGACAAGCTAGACTGAACGATGGCGTGATAAAATATTGGCAGAATATCAACTTTTACACATCATCTTTGGTTTCGAATCAGATAACACACAGTACTTAATGTCGAACATGATAGTTCAATATGATAGTCCCATTTTAGCTTTTGATGATGTTTGATTAAATCTTAGAAGCAAAATCAAGTCCCAAAGATGCATAGATCATCCTCCTAACGTTTCTGATGTTAAATTGCAACTTTTAATAAAGTCGTGTATGTCTGGGTTAGATATTAAAATGATGGTATCATCAGCATACAATAGTATATTGTGCAACTAGTGCCGCAAGTTGTCAATTGCCTACGAGAGCGAAATTGCGCCCATTCGCTCGAGAGTGCAATTGACAATACCGCACGAGTTGCAGATAATATTTTGTATTACTCATGCAAGGGGACATATCTTACAAGTTATCGTATAAGTCCAGGGGCCATAAAAAATGAATCAAAAATGAAGAATTTGCTTTTTCAATTATATCTTCGGTGGTGTGGATTCGTCATAAGAACTCTCATCAGTCTCCGGTATACCATAGAATTTACACTCATTCTAAAAGTTTTTATTTAATTTCAATTTCTTAATGAAAAAAATTCTGTCACTTTGACGTCACTTTTTTAATATTGATTTTGATTGTGCTTTTTTTTAGTTACCTATTCGATTTTTATTGAAAATTTGCGTGCGATAATTATATCTATCGAACGTAAATAATTGAATTAACAAAGAGCCATTTGTTGCATTAAAAAACGGGCGCCAAACAGTAATTTTCTCACATGAGTAATAAAAAAAATAATTGCAGCATTATTTGTTTGCGTCAGATCATTAACAAATATTAATAAGAGAGTTGGTCCCATTAGAGGGCCTTGGGGTACCACACACTTCTTTACTAATTTACTTTCCGATTTTGAACCGTTTGCGATCACTGTTCGTCCTCTTTGATGCAAGGAAGATCTAACTCCAATATCTTAATGTTTTTTTGTGGAAGGAACTTTTGATCAAAAAAGTCAAATGCTTTACGTAGGTCGCAAAATAAAGCAAGAACCTCCTGATTACAATTTAGTGAAGTAATTATAAAATTAACACTATCCAACGGAGCAGTATCAGTTGAGCCATGTTGACTGCTTGCCCGCATCTTATTACTTTCCAAGAAACTTGATAATCGAGTCGGAAATTCTGTCTTAAAGTCTTTTGAAAATTGTCTTAATATTCAGGTTTAGGCCGAGGCCGCACTACGGTTTTTTCCCGCGAGCGGTAACCGCTATAACCGCGAAACCGCTCGGTAAACACACAGTACGCTATGGGAAAAATCAGTCGCGGAAAAAAACCGCAAGTGAGGCCGTTTGTATTAGCTTACTTGTGTCACAAAATCACACGATTAAAAAGCGCGGCGGTTTAGCCGTAGTACGGCCTAGACCTAATACGGTAAATGATATTCAGGCAGTCATCAGACACGTCAGCATTTCATAATGTAGAAATTTTAGAAAAATGGCACGCGGTCCTTAAAAGGTTTGCCACCCCTGGTCTATAGTATTCGCTCCGAGCGCAACAAACACAAGCGCCATAGGTAACCCTTTTAAGAACTTCATATGTAGTTACGTCATTATTTATCATTTATTTGTTCATATTGACATGTATTTTGTAAAGAAAGTGTTTTCTTATTTTTCATACACTAATAAAGTGCATAAATTGGTAATGAATTCAAGGCCAAAATACGTTTTCAAGTGTTCTTTGGCGAATTGTAAAAATACCACACTAAATTCAAACTATGAATTTTATTGTTTTCAGTCAGCTAACCCTTACTTTCCTAACAAAGTTTCATAACATATTATGGCATTAGTTATTTAATAATCAATCTCAACTTACTTGCAACTGTACTTTATATGGAGCTTCAGTAACATTAGTTTGCCGAGAAACCTTACATTTAATTGTAGTTCCCAGATTTTTAATTCTAGACTCTTCAACATCAACAACGTTAATCTCACTTATTGTTAGTTTTACATATTTTTTTGTTTATTAAAATCAATAGAGTGGAACAAAATTTCTAAGCCAGTTTTAATAATTTTATGCATTATGAATTAAATTTATAATTATTATCTCGGTAGAATCTTATTATAGAATTGACGTATTACAAAATCTATAATTTTTATTGCTGAGAAATATTGTATATTTTATTAAATGAATTATTTTTTGTTTTTGTCTGTTTTTTTTTTTATACACTATTATTCCACGCGAAGTTGTCTTTTTGGCCACGGATGGCGCTAAGCGCGGTTATGCACGGAGCGAATATGGTTCAATAATATTTATTCAACAATAAAGTTCCGTTTTTAGCTGTTTAATGTGTGTAATACGTTTAATTTTGCTAGGCAGCTTGCTGTAGAGTTTATCAGACATATAGGGTTGATTTTCCTGAGACATTGTTAACAAATGTTTGGTTAACTTATAAAAATCTATATTATATCTAGTTTCTCGTTCTTTGGGCATTTTAAAACATTAAAATAAATGCTTTCATAGATATATGTGCCCGTAGTTGTTAATATTTCTGCTCTTCTGAAATGACCTCTACAGGACTGTCGGTATTTTAAATTGCTTAGAATACGCAGGCCTTGCTTTTGTATTCTAAATACCCTGTGAATATTAATTCCATTGCCCTAGAATATGATTACAAATCTTAAATAAGAGTAAAAATTGGAAAAATACAGGGTCTTAAAACTTTTTTGTCGACATATCTTTGAAGGGATCGCATGGAAAATACTCCTTTATTGAGGCTCTTGATAACAGTCCAGTTCAGAGTATTGTCAATGTGTAATCTCAATAATATCACGGTTTGTTGTATATCTATGAACTCATTTCTTATTCCAATTACTCTTCCAATTACTCCTAGACACTTTCTTATCTTGTATGTCTAGTCTTGTCTGTTTAGTCTTGTCTGTCTAGTCTTGTCTGTCTAGTCTTGTCTGTCTAGTCTTGTCTGTCTAGTCTTGTCTGTCTAGTCTTGTCTGTCTAGTCTTGTCTGTCTAGTCTTGTCTGTCTAGTTTTGTCTGTCTAGTCTTGTCTGTCTAGTCTTGTCTGTCTAGTCTTGTCTGTCTAGTCTTGTCTGTCTAGTCTTGTCTGTCTAGTCTTGTCTGTCTAGTCTTGTCTGTCTAGTCTTGTCTGTCTAGTCTTGTCTGTCTAGTCTTGTCTGTCTAGTCTTGTCTGTCTAGTCTTGTCTGTCTAGTCTTGTCTGTCTAGTCTTGTCTGTCTAGTCTTGTCTGTCTAGTCTTGTCTGTCTAGTCTTGTCTGTCTAGTCTTGTCTGTCTAGTCTTGTCTGTCTAGTCTTGTCTGTCTAGTCTTGTCTGTCTAGTCTTGTCTGTCTAGTCTTGTCTGTCTAGTCTTGTCTGTCTAGTCTTGTCTGTCTAGTCTTGTCTGTCTAGTCTTGTCTGTCTAGTCTTGTCTGTCTAGTCTTGTCTGTCTAGTCTTGTCTGTCTAGTCTTGTCTGTCTAGTCTTGTCTGTCTAGTCTTGTCTGTCTAGTCTTGTCTGTCTAGTCTTGTCTGTCTAGTCTTGTCTGTCTAGTCTTGTCTGTCTAGTCTTGTCTGTCTAGTCTTGTCTGTCTAGTCTTGTCTGTCTAGTCTTGTCTGTCTAGTCTTGTCTGTCTAGTCTTGTCTGTCTAGTCTTGTCTGTCTAGTCTTGTCTGTCTAGTCTTGTCTGTCTAGTCTTGTCTGTCTAGTCTTGTCTGTCTAGTCTTGTCTGTCTAGTCTTGTCTGTCTAGTCTTGTCTGTCTAGTCTTGTCTGTCTAGTCTTGTCTGTCTAGTCTTGTCTGTCTAGTCTTGTCTGTCTAGTCTTGTCTGTCTAGTCTTGTCTGTCTAGTCTTGTCTGTCTAGTCTTGTCTGTCTAGTCTTGTCTGTCTAGTCTTGTCTGTCTAGTCTTGTCTGTCTAGTCTTGTCTGTCTAGTCTTGTCTGTCTAGTCTTGTCTGTCTAGTCTTGTCTGTCTAGTCTTGTCTGTCTAGTCTTGTCTGTCTAGTCTTGTCTGTCTAGTCTTGTCTGTCTAGTCTTGTCTGTCTAGTCTTGTCTGTCTAGTCTTGTCTGTCTAGTCTTGTCTGTCTAGTCTTGTCTGTCTAGTCTTGTCTGTCTAGTCTTGTCTGTCTAGTCTTGTCTGTCTAGTCTTGTCTGTCTAGTCTTGTCTGTCTAGTCTTGTCTGTCTAGTCTTGTCTGTCTAGTCTTGTCTGTCTAGTCTTGTCTGTCTAGTCTTGTCTGTCTAGTCTTGTCTGTCTAGTCTTGTCTGTCTAGTCTTGTCTGTCTAGTCTTGTCTGTCTAGTCTTGTCTGTCTAGTCTTGTCTGTCTAGTCTTGTCTGTCTAGTCTTGTCTGTCTAGTCTTGTCTGTCTAGTCTTGTCTGTCTAGTCTTGTCTGTCTAGTCTTGTCTGTCTAGTCTTGTCTGTCTAGTCTTGTCTGTCTAGTCTTGTCTGTCTAGTCTTGTCTGTCTAGTCTTGTCTGTCTAGTCTTGTCTGTCTAGTCTTGTCTGTCTAGTCTTGTCTGTCTAGTCTTGTCTGTCTAGTCTTGTCTGTCTAGTCTTGTCTGTCTAGTCTTGTCTGTCTAGTCTTGTCTGTCTAGTCTTGTCTGTCTAGTCTTGTCTGTCTAGTCTTGTCTGTCTAGTCTTGTCTGTCTAGTCTTGTCTGTCTAGTCTTGTCTGTCTAGTCTTGTCTGTCTAGTCTTGTCTGTCTAGTCTTGTCTGTCTAGTCTTGTCTGTCTAGTCTTGTCTGTCTAGTCTTGTCTGTCTAGTCTTGTCTGTCTAGTCTTGTCTGTCTAGTCTTGTCTGTCTAGTCTTGTCTGTCTAGTCTTGTCTGTCTAGTCTTGTCTGTCTAGTCTTGTCTGTCTAGTCTTGTCTGTCTAGTCTTGTCTGTCTAGTCTTGTCTGTCTAGTCTTGTCTGTCTAGTCTTGTCTGTCTAGTCTTGTCTGTCTAGTCTTGTCTGTCTAGTCTTGTCTGTCTAGTCTTGTCTGTCTAGTCTTGTCTGTCTAGTCTTGTCTGTCTAGTCTTGTCTGTCTAGTCTTGTCTGTCTAGTCTTGTCTGTCTAGTCTTGTCTGTCTAGTCTTGTCTGTCTAGTCTTGTCTGTCTAGTCTTGTCTGTCTAGTCTTGTCTGTCTAGTCTTGTCTGTCTAGTCTTGTCTGTCTAGTCTTGTCTGTCTAGTCTTGTCTGTCTAGTCTTGTCTGTCTAGTCTTGTCTGTCTAGTCTTGTCTGTCTAGTCTTGTCTGTCTAGTCTTGTCTGTCTAGTCTTGTCTGTCTAGTCTTGTCTGTCTAGTCTTGTCTGTCTAGTCTTGTCTGTCTAGTCTTGTCTGTCTAGTCTTGTCTGTCTAGTCTTGTCTGTCTAGTCTTGTCTGTCTAGTCTTGTCTGTCTAGTCTTGTCTGTCTAGTCTTGTCTGTCTAGTCTTGTCTGTCTAGTCTTGTCTGTCTAGTCTTGTCTGTCTAGTCTTGTCTGTCTAGTCTTGTCTGTCTAGTCTTGTCTGTCTAGTCTTGTCTGTCTAGTCTTGTCTGTCTAGTCTTGTCTGTCTAGTCTTGTCTGTCTAGTCTTGTCTGTCTAGTCTTGTCTGTCTAGTCTTGTCTGTCTAGTCTTGTCTGTCTAGTCTTGTCTGTCTAGTCTTGTCTGTCTAGTCTTGTCTGTCTAGTCTTGTCTGTCTAGTCTTGTCTGTCTAGTCTTGTCTGTCTAGTCTTGTCTGTCTAGTCTTGTCTGTCTAGTCTTGTCTGTCTAGTCTTGTCTGTCTAGTCTTGTCTGTCTAGTCTTGTCTGTCTAGTCTTGTCTGTCTAGTCTTGTCTGTCTAGTCTTGTCTGTCTAGTCTTGTCTGTCTAGTCTTGTCTGTCTAGTCTTGTCTGTCTAGTCTTGTCTGTCTAGTCTTGTCTGTCTAGTCTTGTCTGTCTAGTCTTGTCTGTCTAGTCTTGTCTGTCTAGTCTTGTCTGTCTAGTCTTGTCTGTCTAGTCTTGTCTGTCTAGTCTTGTCTGTCTAGTCTTGTCTGTCTAGTCTTGTCTGTCTAGTCTTGTCTGTCTAGTCTTGTCTGTCTAGTCTTGTCTGTCTAGTCTTGTCTGTCTAGTCTTGTCTGTCTAGTCTTGTCTGTCTAGTCTTGTCTGTCTAGTCTTGTCTGTCTAGTCTTGTCTGTCTAGTCTTGTCTGTCTAGTCTTGTCTGTCTAGTCTTGTCTGTCTAGTCTTGTCTGTCTAGTCTTGTCTGTCTAGTCTTGTCTGTCTAGTCTTGTCTGTCTAGTCTTGTCTGTCTAGTCTTGTCTGTCTAGTCTTGTCTGTCTAGTCTTGTCTGTCTAGTCTTGTCTGTCTAGTCTTGTCTGTCTAGTCTTGTCTGTCTAGTCTTGTCTGTCTAGTCTTGTCTGTCTAGTCTTGTCTGTCTAGTCTTGTCTGTCTAGTCTTGTCTGACTAGTCGAAATAAATAATGTGTTTACATAATTACAACTGTATGCTAAATGTAATATGTCACAAGTTTTGGAATATTGGGGCTTTTATATTCGTATGGTACTCCTGTAGAGTGTAAGGCTCTATGCTGACGAGGATGCTACGAAGTGCCTTCTTGTATTCCTTTAGATTGTTTTTCCGTTTTAGATTTAGCGGTAGTGCATTAAATAATTTGATGTTGCTATAAGGCGGATGTTTCTCTGTCATGCTGAGATTGTGTATGGGGTAATTGTAATTTATATTATTATTTCTGGTGTTCTTATTGGTATTGATTTGATAATCCGCGAAGTAATATCTGTGTTTAAATAGGAAAACTAAACTTTCAAATATGTACGTTCCTATTGTTGTTAGTATATTCGCGTCTTTGAATATTCCTCTACATGATTCAGTGAATTGGAGCTTAAAAATCACTCGGATAGCTTCTTTTTGGATCTTAAAAATTTCGGTTATCAATGTTCCGCTGCCCCAGAACATGATCCCGAACCTCAATAAGCTATGAACATTGGCAAAATAAACTGCTTTTAAAGCTTTCGAATCTAAATAGCCTCTGAGGATTCTAAGTGCATATACGGACCTACTAAGTAGTTTTGATAGTTTAATTATATGGGTTGTCCAATCCAGGTTCTCGTCGAAGTGGATTCCTAATAGTTTGACGCTTTTTTGTACTTCCAGTTTATTGTGTATCGTAATCTCTTTAGGGTATACTCTTTGGTCACGTTTTGTTTTGAAAAATATAAGGTTTGTTTTATCCTCATTCATAATAAGTTTATTTTCATTAAACCATGTAGTTAGCGCTTCCATAGTCGTTGTAATGTTCGTCGAGACGTTTTCTAAGGATTTATTTGTTATTATAACGCTTGTATCATCCGCGTAATTAATCATTACCGTGTCCGTTTTCTCCGTTATTTGTGGCAGATCATTTACATACAATGTAAATAATATAGGGCCCAGAATACTTGCTTGCGGAATTCCTACATTTGTTATGCGTTTTGCTGATGTGATTTTGCCTTGTCCTGTTGCAATTTCCGTTACCTGGGTTCTATTTTTTAAGTATGACATAATCCATTCTAGGGTGACTCCTCTGATGCCATATTTATCTAACTTCTGGATTAGTAGGTAGTGATCGACGGTATCATACGCCTTGGATAAATCAATGAAAATTCCACATGGGATCTTCTGGTCTTCTATATGGCGTATTGTGTCGCTAATATATTGGAAACAGGCCGTTTCGATATTTCGTCCTGCTATGAAGCCATGCTGACATTTATTAAAAATATGGTACCTATTTACAAAGGATAAAATTCTTGTGTATATCAATTTCTCAAATATTTTTGAGAAAACTGATTGCAGACTAATTGGTCTGTAGTTTTCTAAGTCATTCACGACACCCTTTTTGTAAACAGGAACCACCTTTGAGATTTTTAATGCCTCTGGGAATATACCTGTCTGCAAAGAATTATTAATAATTAGTTCCAATGGACTAATTATTTCCATTGCTACCCATTTTATAATTGGCATATTAATTTCGTCTATTCCCGCACTTCTTTTATATTTAAAATTTATTATGGCATTAATTAATTCTTCTTTGTTGATTGGATCTAGAAAAATTGTATTTGGATTATTTCGTATGCTATTGCTGGCACTTCCATTGTTCAGATGTTGTGTCATATTATTTCCTCTGTCAGCGAAGAAATTATTTATTACGTTTGCCATTTCTGGTCCAAAGTTATGATTAGTCCTAGATTCCTTACTTGTCTTAAGTTTAGTTATTTCTTTGACAACCTTCCATGTGCTTTTGATTTTATTTTCGCTGTTTTCTATTAAGCATTGGTAACGTTTCTTTTTCTCTAATCGCAACGCAGCTTTATATTTCCTTCGCAGTCTATTGTAGCTTGGTTTTAAACCCTCAATATGCATAGATAATATTTGCATAATCTCCAGTTCTCTTTTTAACTGATAAAGACTTGTCTGTCTAGTCTTGTCTGTCTAGTCTTGACTGTCTAGTCTTTTCTGTCTAGTCTTGTCTGTCTAGTCTTGTATGTCTAGTCTTGTCTATCTAGTCTTGTCTGTCTAGTCTTGTCTGTCTAGTCTTGTCTGTCTAGTCTTGTCTGTCTAGTCTTGTCTGTCTAGTCTTGTCTGTCTTGTCTTGTCTGTCTAGTCTTGTCTGTCTAGTCTTGTCTGTCTAGTCTTGTCTGTCTAGTCTTGTCTGTCTAGTCTTGTCTGTCTAGTCTTGTCTGTCTAGTCTTGTCTGTCTAGTCTTGTCTGTCTAGTCTTGTCTGTCTAGTCTTGTCTGTCTAGTCTTGTCTGTCTAGTCTTGTCTGTCTAGTCTTGTCTGTCTAGTCTTGTCTGTCTAGTCTTGTCTGTCTAGTCTTGTCCGTCTAGTCTTGTCTGTCTAGTCTTGTCTGTCTAGTCTTGTCTGTCTAGTCTTGTCTGTCTAGTCTTGTCTGTCTAGTCTTGTATGTCTAGTCTTGTCTGTCTAGTCTTGTCTGTCTAGTCTTGTCTGTCTAGTCTTGTCTGTCTAGTCTTGTCTGTCTAGTCTTGTCTGTCTAGTCTTGTCTGTCTAGTCTTGTCTGTCTAAAAAATATCTATCTAAAGGTTGGAGACGGTGGGTTGTATGTGCATTAAAGGATAACATTATAATGCCATACTCACATGCTAGCTCTATGGCTTCAATATTTTTTGTATGGGTAGTGTGTCCATCCAAAAGAAGAAGTACTTGCTAATTGTTACTCTTATTCAACTTTGTGTACTTGATGAAATGTTCTAACCATTTAATAAAAAGTTCTGACGTTATCCATCCGTTTTTTGAGCATCCAAATAAAGTACCCATTGGTGCTCCTTTCTTTAAGCAAACGTTCATCCGCACGCGCTTAAATATTTACATAGGAGGTATGAACACACCTGCAGCATTTATACAGCATACACCTGTAGTGGTCACACCCCTTTCGCCACTTGTAAGTACACCAACTTGATGTTTGCCTTTCCGAGCAATTATTTTGGATGGTTTGTGAACAGTGGACAATCCTCGTTCGTCAATAGCATTGAACTTATATTCTTCTAATATGGATTCGTATTTATCAAAGAATCCATAAACACGTTTTTTATTGAAAGCCCTGCCCCTGGCCATTGATGTTGCCTCTGGAGTACGTAAAGATAAACAAGGATTGTTTTTCGTGAATTTATAGTACCACTTCTTCCCTGCAATTTCTTTTTCTATATTGAAACGGTGTGTTAATTTATATTTTTCTGCAAACTGATAAGCAAGTCTTCTTAAATCAGTTGCAGTAATCCCAAAAAAGCTTTATTCTAAATTGAGAACGTGTGCCAACTCCTATTCCATATTTTCAGTCATATCCTTAGGCCTTCCTTTGACATTCTTATTTATTCCTTTAAAATTACGCCGTAACTTTGGTTTAGGGATGTTGTAGTGTCTACTAGCTTCATTGAATCCAATAACTCCTTCCGATAATCTGGTTAACGCGTCGTCTATATCTTCTTGTTTCCATTTATTATAAATTCGCTTTGACTGCGTTGACATAATTATGGCCTATAGATAAGAATGAAAGCAACGTCATTTGACTGTAGGTAAAAATGAGAAGTAATTTCTTAAGTCGTACCAGTATGACTTAGGAATCTCATATGGGTACAACTTAAGGGGTTACATGGGTTTACTCGGAGGAAGAAAGGTCTATTTTCAACAATTTTTTGTTTATATAAAAAACAAAATATTTTATTCAAACTTTTGATTGTCATAAAGACTTATATTTGAAAAGGAATTTCTGAAATTTTCAAAGGAAAATATTCAAAACTCTGCCATTGTGACTTATTTCCCGTGAACCCTCCGAAAAAAGGTGCTTCCGCGTTGACAGTAAAACTCATGACAGGATCATCTCAAGTGAAAAAAAAATTCGCCTTTTAGTTAAGATCATAAACTAGAACTTGGACGAAGGAAAAAAAAAGTGAAAATTGGATTTTTGGCACTGTTTTACAATAAAATGCAAATTTTGGTAAAATTTGCTCAACATTTTTATTTTTAATAGTTGCGATTGAAAAAAAATCCTTCGTCCAAGTCCTCGTGAATTGTATCTCGCAGACATGTGTAAAATTTTATCAAGATCGGTTGAGTAGTTTTTTTTTTGTAACTTATATTGAATCGTCAATTCCTGGGCCATAAAGTAAAGAACCTGCAGCAGCTGCAATGCCCAGGGCATCATTTTGCTCCTGTCTATGACGAATCCTGGCTTCGCGAGTCTCGCTCGCTGATTTTTTTTCAGCTGCGCACACACGGTTTTCATCTGAAATTCAGGCATATTCGTGAGAATTTCGGCCAAGTTTTAAATCCATACCGTGCATAAATAATAATAAAGCTGACGTTCCTTCATTAAAAGTGCAAGCAGCGACCAATGCAGCAATATATGCAGCAATGCGAGCAATGCAGCAATATATATATAATATGCAGAAGTATTTTTGGAAAAACCTTCCAGATTAACTGGTTCAAGCTTTCATTATTATTTTGTGTGAAACCACCAACACACCGCTCCAGAAGCTCATCTTTACTGAGATCTTCATAGATAGGTTTCATTGCATTCATTCATGTCAAAACATCATTTGGAAATGGAGTATAATCATGTTTGAATGATGAAAGAGCGTAGCTGATGCTCGCTGCCAAGCGCACCAGGAGTCTGGACCTTTCGGGCAATTTCCGTGCTGAGGATTTTTGTCTGTAGAGCTGTAGTGATAATACGTAGCCCATATAGCGTCTTTCATTCTAAGTTCTCGAAACTTTAGTCATTTTTTGATAAATTTTGCAACAGACACTATAGATAACCTCAAATAAACCTCGTGATTCAAGAAGTAATCACCAACTGAAGTATTTCAAACTAGTTGCCCTTAGAAAGTGAAAGGAATGTACAATAAAGACAGACAAACAATAGACGAGCAGCTGCTTCGATACACCTGCGGCGCGCTGAGCCTATCTGACTTTGAGCAGAGGTTGCTCAAGGGTTGTATCTCCAAAATTTTTATTCGGATCGACTTGAAAATTTAGGATAATATTCTCGAGATGTTGTAGAAATTAATAAGGCAATAAAAAAAATCGATATTTTGAAGCTGTTAAACCCATGTAACCCCTTCAGACAGGGCAAAATTAAATTTAAAAGTATATATACATAATATATATGTAAATATATGTAAAACATATATGTACCTATATGTAAAACATAATCTAACATTGAATAAAATTAACACGAATTCGTTTCGACCAAACGATTATGTAAATTCCACTGAATTTATATTTAAGAAGAAACACAATTTTATCAATAATTTAATTCCAAGATTAACTACCAAAAATTATAAGAAATTTGAAATAAACTTACTTGATGACAGGATATATAACGATGTTTGTTTATGGCGGACAATCATACGTAAAACAACATGGTTGAAAATGATGTATATCCGGTTGCCGTCGTATATGCTGTTGTCGCCGTTGTTCGTTCAAAATTCAAGTGGTACGACTTAAGCTCTGGTACGACTTAAGCAACCTTACCCTACTTCGAGACGTGACGTTTTGTTATGATCTTATTGTTAGCCATTGAGTAACTCACCCATTCGTTTGTAATTTTACTCAATAAAGTGCTGATGTATTTATTTTTCAAGAAAGTATTTAGACAACTAAATATACTCTTTTTTGGAAATATCTGTTTTAATCTTCTTACAATTAGATTAAAAATATTTAGACAACTAACGCAACTTTGCTTGAGTGATATCTGGTTTTATCTTATCGGAAAATCTCGGTATTATCTATCGGAATTATCTCCAAGATATATCATGTCAACGGTATTTTTTACTATGAATTTACGTTTACCAGATAGATAAGATAACAGATATATATAAATATATATATATATATATATATATATATATATATATATATATATATATATATATATATATATATCTGTTATCTTTTAAAAATAAATATAAATGTAAATTTATAGTAAAAAAATACCATTCACACGCCAAACTAATATTATATCCGTTAATAATAAAGTGGAGTGGAGAATTTCTTCGCGAAAACTTTCTCCATCCGCCAAGATTTTTATGTCCTTTCCTCGATAAATTCTTCGTTGTAAACTCTTCGACTGAATTAATTCTAGGTGTGACGAGTGAAATAATTAAGGATGAGCAAGGAACGAGCGTTTGAAGTGGCCAGGAAGCGTCTGCCTGTGATAGGATGGGCGTCCAATTACGATTCAGACAAGTTTATTTCAGATTTGATCGCTGGCGTGACGATTGGCCTCACTGTTATTCCGCAGGCTCTGGCTTATGCGACTTTGGCTGGATTAGAACCTCAGGTAACGACGATATTAAAACTTTCTTTTTAATTTATAGTAAATATGTAAACAGTTTATTTATTCCATTTTAAACTTTCTCTTACTGTTGACATAAGAATAATGATATTCAAACATTTTTTTTTTCAAATGTGTTAGTTTAAAGTCATTTAATAGTCAAGTAATTTTATTACAATATTAATTTAAAATTACATTACTTATTGTTAGTCGGTTAAAATTTTAAAGGAATTTACACTTTTGAATTCTACACATTTTCTTTTAGTTCAATTAGAGTTTCTCCGAATTATCCTAGTTTTAGTAAATTCCATACAAATCGTATATTAATCATCAGATATCCGTCAACATTAATGGTTTTATTTTCTGGTTTCCATAACTTGAACAAACATAAAACGTCTTATGTTATTCTTTCAATTTTATTAAGACGCAATAAAATACGCAACAACAATATTTAAAAGCCAATAATAAAATTATTACAAAACCCAATGATTCGTAACAAAATATTTATTTAGGATGTAGAAATCTCAATATTAAAAGTAAAAAACTAACGCTCTTTTTCGTTCATTGCCATATTTGTTTACATTGCCGTAGGCCACAAGTTTATATGTGCACGTGTTGCAATTTCTTCCGCCTGACTGAATTCATTCTAGTAAACTACTTTTTACAGTACGGATTGTATTCAGCGTTCGCAGGATGCTTCGTCTACGCATTCTTCGGCTCGTGCAAGGATATTGCCATTGGCCCTACGGCCCTAATGGCTCTCATGACATACGAGCAAATTAGCAACAAGAACAGTGATTATGCTATTTTGTTGTGTTTCTTGTCTGGTGTTGCTCAAATGGCTATGGCAATTCTTAATCTTGGTGAGTACGAATAATTTATCCGGATTTCTTGCATGAATGAGTTTTAACATTTGGAATTCATAGGCTTGAAGGTTAAATATTATGCAAGATTTCACACAGCGTAAGAAATTGATTTCAATCTTAATATTATTGTCCATTTCTTACAAAACTTTTTCTAACAAACTTTTACATTTACAAATTCTTTTATATTATTTTTCCAATTTCATAATATTTAAATGTATTTATATATTTGTTATCTAAATATCTATCGATATTTATTATTTTTCATTAATTAAGCAAAATTATTGTTTTTTTTTTAATTATGTAGGTGTGTTAATTGATTTTATCTCGATTCCTGTGACTGTTGGATTCACGTCAGCGACGTCTGTGATAATAGCCACATCACAGTTGAAGGGACTTTTAGGACTTAAATTTAGTGCGAAGGGATTCTTGGACACTTTGATTAAGGTGTATGAGAATATAGATAAAGTTAGAATTGAAGATCTCAAGGTGTCTATTATGTGTATTATAATCCTGACTGGCCTACGAGTAAGTAATTTTGTTTTAGTTTTTTCTTATATTTAGGGTTTATGATGTGGTTTACTATTCAAAAAAATAAAGTATTTTCTGATTAATATATTATTTTTAAATTTGATTACAGCTTAAAACTTCGGTACTTACGTATTAACGCCACCACCGCTATATACTGGATCTAGAGTTCGCGCTGCCGCGCGTATGTTGTCTTGATTTATCTGTTCGCTTCGCAGCGGGCAACCTAATCTAACCGGGGTTCAAAAATAAAGTATTTTGAGTTTTAAAAATGTTTTAATTTTAATTAAAATGTTTTATTTTATGATTTGTCATAGAAATTTTAGGTGTAGATTAGCGGCATTTAAAAAGGTAGCCGTGGTGGCCTTAATACGTAAGTGCCACAACTTTTAAATAATTTTATGGATTTTGTAAAGTGCTGCCTTTAATACTAGCGAATGGAAGAAAATATTATCGGTATTGTTGAATTGATTTTTTAAGCTTTTGTCGTTTTCGCAATATTTCAGAGTTTCATTTTACCACGTTCTTATTAGGTCTTTGTTCTCCGTCTGTCCTCGGCGCTGGCTGATCTCAAAAATGATTTAGGGACTTGAAACTATAAACATAGCTCAGAAATTGAAAACTATTTTAATTCTTCAGGCACTTAGTTTTTTTGAATATGATGAATACACTGAATTGATAAATAAATCACTTTTTTAATCATTTATTCAATTCATCACTTCATCAGGATTTTTAATTAATACCTATTTTACCGGGTCAGTAATAGGGATTGCAATCCGGTGTTATTTTAAATCCGGCCGGATCCGGCCACCGGATCCACCGATCCGGTCGGATACTTCCGGATCCTGTATGCACTGTAGCCTTGCTCACCACCCTGATCCGACACCCTGAGATTTCGCTGAAGGTCTACCCCAAGGTATCTTACAGATTCCCGAGTCGGTACGTCAACTGTCCCCAATCGCACGGTCAGTTCACGCAGCTTTCTTCTCCCAATTCAAACCGAGGCGGTCCTGTTGCCTCGGTTTTGTGGGGAGCCAGAGCAAGCCCTTTTTCCCCCATCCACCGATCAACCCTACTAATTGCATCATTCATTATCGCTTTCAGCCTTTCTTCCGTTCTTGCGACAGCTACCAACGCTAAGTCATCAGCGAACCCTACGAGTTTAACCCCGTCTGGCAGCCTCATTCTCAAAACTTCATCATAAAATATGTTCCACAGTATCGGCCCAAGAACCGAACCCTATGGAACACCCGCACTCATTTTGAAGATTTTACCGTCCACAGTCACTATCTCCCTATTATTTAAGTAGTCCCCACCATTTTTCGTACGCCATGGACCCGTATTTGCTAACTTTGCTCTCTCTATCACATGCATCATTGCGTTCACCGTAGTGCGGCCGCCTCTGAACCCATAATGTTCCTCCAAAGATCCCCTGCCCTCTCGAGATCCCCATTTATCCTAGCTCCGATCATACTCTCAAACATCTTCGCTATCCCATTCAGTAGGCAGATTGGCCTGTAATTGGCTTCCTCTCCTTCCTTTCGCTCTTTTTGAATCATCACCAGTCTCGCTCTCTTCCATTTTTTTGGAAAACTGCCATTCATCAACAATTCATTCACCATGCTCAAACACATGTCCTCGCACACATTGCCTAAACATCTTGCACGCTTCGGGTGGAACACCATCAGGACCCGGCGCTTTTCCCTCCTTCATCCGGCCAACTGCACTCTGTAGCTCGGCCGGAGTGAAAAGCCGCTAAGGGCGAGTGAAAAGTTTAATCAACTTACTGTAAATACCGTATTTGTCGGTGCATAACACGCACCTTAAATTTCAACCTACTTTTTTGTGCGTCTATAACACGTACCTATGTTTTAGAGCACAACCTCATCTTAATTGATCTGTCGCTGTCTTATTTTTAAAAACGGTAGCAAATCGGTTTAAGATTTTCAAAATCTGGTCTTTTTGGAGAAATTCGAGGTTATTAGATTTTCAAAATTCCTCCAAATAGTCTCACAGTAGAGAAAATAGCGGGAGTTTATGAATGTTAATTTTGTCAAATATTAACCTCGTCTTCATTAATCTGTCGCTGTCTTATTTTCCAAAATATTTATAAAACGGTTGCAGATTTTCAAAATCTGGACTTTCTGTAGAAATTTGTGGTTTTTAGATTGCCAAATTCTTCCAAATAGTCGCGCAGTGAGGAAAATAACGTGTACAAATGTTAATTTTGTGAAATCTCAACCTCATTTTCATTGATCTGGCACTACCTTATTTTTCAAAATATTAAAAATACGGGTTTCAGATTTTCAAAATTTGGACTTTTTGGAGAAATTTGTGGTTTTTAGATTTCCAAAATTCCTTCAAATAGTCACACAGTAAGCAAACTATTGAGGGTCTACAAATGTTAATTTTCTAAGATCTCAACCTCATTTTCATTGATCTGTGGCAGTCCAAATATTAACAAAATGCTTTTAGTTTATCAAAATTTGGACATTATGGAGAAATTGTGGTTTATAGATTTCCAAATTCCTCCCAATAGTCGCCCAGTGAGGAAAATAGTTAGAGTATACAAATGTTAATTTTGTAAAATTTCTACGTCATCTTCATTGATCTGTCGCTGCCTTATATCTCAAAATATTGACAAATAGGGATTGCAATCCGGTGTCCGGTCGGATCCATGGATTTAAATCTAACATAATAAACTTTACTTGGTCTACACGGAAAAAAGTACACTCTAAAAATTACAGTTTAAATAGTAGCAGCGGCGAATACAAATTTGTAGAGATTGCAGTCGCATACTGTAATTTTTAAAACTTATTTACTAATCATTCCGGAAACTGTAATTAAAAAAAAGCAATTGTTAGTTTTTACAGTTTCAAATCCGCAAGGACGATGCTACTATTTAAACTGTAATTTTTAGAGTGTACTTTTTTTCCGTGTACTGAGATCACAACTACTAGGTATTTGAGCATGCTAACAAGTCTTATTCTTATATTTATGACAGACATTTTGATGAAACTGTGTAATGACATATAATATATTTTTAAATATCTATTTAGTTTATTCGACTTATTTAGTTTAATCTACTATAAATACCGTATTTGCCGGTGCATAAGTCACACCCTAAAATTCAACCTACTTTTTGTGCGCCTATAACGCGGCCCCATGTTTTAGAGGCAATTTTTTGGAAAAAATGTGCGCGTTATACACCAGCAAATACGAATCAATTGAATGAATCACAAAATCAATTTTGGTTTTGTAAAAACCATGTGGCGCCATGCGCACCACGCATTTAAAGTAAACACCGGAAAATCACCGGATCCGGTATATTGGTACCGGATCCGGTATATTGGTACCGGATCCGGTAAACGTTTATTGATGCCGGATAGGCCATATGATTACCGGATACGGTTTACCGGATTGCAATCCCTAGTCAGCAACGACTTAATGTGGGCAACCATGTGTGATAAGAACGCTTATACGTTTGTTGCAGATTGCATTGAGCCTGAATATTGTTTGTAAACATCGCAGTTATCTATAAATCATCCCTATAGATTTAGCTTGTATCATTTTCGGTTTTCAACAACTCATTTCTTGCAAAAACTAATTATGGAGTTTTTAAATTTGTTTGTTACATAATATCTAGATAACTAGAGTGAAATCGAATCAATATTTTAAATAATACTTAAATAATTTAGTAATCTATAAATTATGTCTATAGATTATACTTGTATTATTTTCGGTTTTCTCAACAACTCATTTCTTGCAAAAACTAATTATCGAGTTATTAAATTTGTTTGTTAGATAATATCTAGATAACTAGAATTAAATCAAATAAATATTTTAGATAAAACTTGTAGATAATTTAGTTATCTATAAATTGTCTATATAGATTTTGCTTGTATCATTTTCGGTTTTCTCAAGAACTCATTTCTTGAAAAAACTAATTATCGAGTTTTTAGATTTGTTTGTTAGATAATGTCTAGGTAACTAGAAGGAAATCAAATAAATATTTTAAATAAAACTTGTAGACAATTTAGTTATCTATAAATTATCTCTATAGATTTTGCTTGTATCATTTTCGGTTTTCTCAACAACTTATTTCTTGCAAAAACTAATTATCGAGTTTCTAAATTTGTTTGTTATATAATATGTAGATAGCTAAAAGGAAATCAAATAAGTGTTTTAGATAAAACTTGTAGATAATTTAGTTATCTATTAATTGTCTCTATAGATTTTGCTTGTATTATTTTCGGTTTTCTCAACAATTCATTTCATGCAAAACCTAATTATCGAGTTTTTAAATTTGTTTGTTAGATAATATCTAGATAACTAGATGGAAATTAAATAAATATTTTAGATAAAACTTGTAGATAATTTAGTTTTCTATAAATTATCTCTATAGACTTTGCTTGTATTACTTTCGGTGTTCTCAACAACTCATTTCTTGCAAAAACTTATTATCAAGTTTCTAAATTTGTTGTAGCGGTTATGTGAATTTATTTCCTGCCTGTATTTAGTTCGTGTAGTTGCCAATGGGTCTATATTGATTACTGAGAGGTCATTTTGGGTGTCTACCAGCCAGCGTGCTTTGGACTGTCGGGTTCCATTGATGATTTGGAAGATTTTCTTGGTCAATCAAGAGTAATCCATTTGTAGATCCAATACTATATGACCGTAGAATTTCAGACGTCTTTTCCGTGCAACTGAGGAGAATCGTTCTGTCTGGGAATACAGTTCTTGTGAGCTTTTACGCATCCAGATACCATCTTGTACCTTGGGTCCAAATATTTTTCTCAGCATCTTACGTTCTACTTTCTCGATATCATTGATGTAGATGGTGAATGATGAAGTCTCAATTGTATAGAGTGCTTCTGGAAGAATAACTGTATGGTAGTGACGGAGTTTTGCTTTGGTAGAAAGTGATTTCTTGTTGTACATATTCCAGGTGATTGTATAGGCTTAGCGTAACTTTTCTGCACGTGTTTTGTTAGCCATTCTTTCCTTACCAGTATTTCCAATTATTTCACCTAGGTACTTGAAGTGCTTAACTTGTATGATGTTGCCATATTTGGTTGCAAGATGTGTCATATTTGAGCTCTTGGAGTCTATGTATTGAGTTTTCTCGTAAGAGATTTGAGGGCCGATCCTGATGGCGATTTCATGAAGTTCCTCGATGGCGTGTTTGGCTTCTTCAGTAGTCCGGGTGATTATTGCAAGGTCGTCAGCAAAAGCGAAGCACTTTATGTTGATTCGTTTGTTCTTTGTTCCCATATATACTCCAGGTACTTCTTTCTCTCATATTTTGATTACCTTATCTAGTACCAGGTTGAAGAGGAGTCGCGACAATCCATCACCCTGTCTTACTCCAGTACTGATTTGAAAAGGCTCTCATATTTCACCCATGAATTTTAATTTGGATGTTGTGCCTGACAAAGTCTGTTCGATTAACATGGTTGTTTTACTTTCAACACCGTATTCATGAAGTATATTAAACAGAGTTATGCGGTCAATCGAGTAATAGGCTTTCTTGAAGTCTACGAAAGTGACAACTGTGCGGTTCGGCTGGCGATGTTGCAGTATCATCTTCGGGTTCCATTTTTGTTCCGCGCATGATCGGTGCGGTCGGAAACCTACCTGATATTCACTGATTAGATGTTCTGTCTGTTCTTCAAGTTTGGTGAGGAGGGCACGTGAAAGAACTTTGTAGGCGATTGATAGAAGGGAAATGCCTCCGTAATTGTTTGGATCAGTCTTGTCGCCCTTTTTATGTGGTGGGTGGATCAAAGCATTTTTCCAGTCCGCTGGTATGATGCCGCTCTTCCATGTATTTGCAATGATAGCTTGGAGTCTGTCAATCAAGAGTTCACCTCCGATCTTGAGCATTTCAGCGATTTCCCCTGGTGCTTTGTTGTTTTTTAGGTGTAAAAAACAACAAAAAAATAAAAAAATAATTTTTTAATTTTATTTCTAACTTTATTTTTTTTTATCGTTGCTCAAGAGGTTCCGATTTTCCGCTAATTTCATTGTCTATGCATTTATTTGAACAATTTTTCCAAATATATAACAGTTTTTCCAAAAGTGTCCAAAAACTAAAGCCAAGAATTACAACAAAATCGTCAATGTTTATTGTATTTTAGTCTAAATTTAGTTTTTTGCAAAATTATTGTTATAAATCGCGAAAATTCTAGAAAATCTTGAAATAATATAAAACGCCCAAATTCGTGATAATCTTGTGAATATTATTTATTCAAAATTAAATTATCTATAAAATATATTCTTACAGTTTTTACGATATTCCGCGAAATTTTTAAAATATCCGTCATTGAATTCCAATATTAATTTTCCTTTTCGTTTTTCAATGTTTGATCAGAGTTTTCGCATACAAATTTCGAAAATACAAAAAAAACTTATTTAAATCTTTAGTAGCTAATTTCATTGTCTACGCATTTTATTTGAACAATTTTCCAAAATTTTACAAAAACTGAAGCCAGGAATTAAGCCAGGAAGCCCAAGAATTATACGTAATCACATAATTTTCTTTTAGTTTTGCTTTAGTTTTTGCAAAATTACTGTTATAAATCGCGAAATTTCGAAAAAATGTCATAAAGATATCATATAGAGAATAAGATTCTGCACAAAATTTATTCTTAAATTTTTTCCAAAATTCTGCACTGTTTATGAAATATGGGCTCTTGAAACACAAAATTTTATTTTACTTTCGTTTTCTGTTTCATCAAAGATTCCCCATAGAAATCACAAAAAATATCGAAAAGACTTATTAAGACTTCTTATAGCTAATTTTATTCTTTATAAATTTTATTCGAACTTTTCAAAAATATTAAGAACTTTTCAAAAATTTTACAACCACACAATAAATTTAGTCATCCTAAATTGTTTTGTCGATTTTAATTCAGATTATTAAATGTATTTCGTAATTTAACTATCCGATCCGATCAGCCTTTTTTAGGTCCCACTGCTGGGCACCGGCGGCCTCTTCCCTGCCACATATCCAACCTGAGCACTAAGATTTGAATATGGGGACCTAGAGGTTTAACGTCGAATCCCAACGACAAATTTCCAGAGTAGGTGTTAGACAGTTGAGACACCACGGTTGCCTAAGCCGGATTGGGGAATAGAGTGTGATGGGTTATGTTTTTTTATAAACTATAATAAACTATAAATCGGTTTGGTTACATAAATTTAGCCTATCTATATCAGTTGCTATATATAATATATAGTTAATCCTAGTTAGTCCATGTAGACATGTTCTGATATATTATTTTGCAGTTTTTAGCTTCAGTTTTTAGAAAATTTTGGAAAATCTGTTAAAAATTTGGAAAAATTGTTTAAATAAAATACGTAGACAATGAAATAAGCTACAAAAAAATTAAATAAGTTTTTTTGTGAATTTTCGAAATTTGTATGAGAAAACTTTGGTCAAACATTGAAAAACGAAAAGGAAAATTAATTTGGGGATTCACTGACGGATATTATAAAAACTGCTATAGGATATCCCAAAAAATGCAAGAATAAATTTTATAGAGAATTTATTTCTGTATAAAAAATATTTATACGATTATCACGAATTTTGGCGATTTATAACAATAGTTTTGCAAAAACTAAAATAAAATTATCATTGAAGATTTCATTGTAATTCTTAGCTTTGGTTTTTCGAAAATTGTGGAAAAGCTGTTAAAAATATTGAAAAATTGTTCAAATAAAATGCGTAGACATGAAGCTACATTAGCTACAAAAAATGCAATTAAGTTTTTTCGGTATTTTTCGAAATTTGTATGAGAAAACTTTGGTCAAACTTTGAAAAACGTAAAAGAAATTAAATTTTATGATTCATTGATATTTATTATAAAAACTAAGAGAATATATCGCAAAAACTGTAAGAATGGATTTGGTAGAGAATTTAATTTGTATTTTGCTTTATTTTCAATTTTTAAAACACTTCAACATGTTCCAATACACAATAGAGAATTTAATTTTGTTTAAAAAATATTGAAAAAATTATTCCGAATTTTGGCGATTTATAACAATAATTTTGCAAAAACTAAACCAAAACTAAAATTGATTCGTGTTCTCCGGAGTGCTGAGACAATAAATAAGTGAAATTTATTTGGAGATTTTTAAATCGACTACGTAGCATTTACACATTTCGAGAAGAATGCGCACTAAGCAGAATCGAGGCTAGCGGATCAAACAATGCTCAAAATCTATTGAAAAATTTCACACACAAAACTAAAAAGCAGAAAATATAAAATATAAATTTATTGTTTTAAAACACGTTTTTATTAAAATAAACTAAAAAGAAGAAAGAATATTTATAATATGTTTAATCTAATACGTTTTCCCTGTTGATATAAATAAAAGCGTCCACGAGCGTCCACAAGGATAATTAGGGATGAGCGATATGGTGATTTACTGATATCGCCGTGGTCGCTTGTTTTCAATCACGGTGATTTAGCGCGGTGGCCGTGATTACGTTATTATAGTATAAACTACAAATCCCGATCTTGCGCCCAGTGAACTTAAACTAAAATAACTAATACGATACGATGTTCACTTCCGCTTCACTTAAGTTTATGTCGCTAATCACGGCATATTGTTATATAGTCAGCAGTAGTTTTTCAACTACATATATTTAAAAGAATGAGCTGCTTTACCTCAGACCTTCAGAATTATTAATATCGTCAATATGGTTTGCTTTTATTTATAGTCGGAACGGAAAAATGTTATTTTGTCATTCTTTATGCATTTTAATAAAAACATTGTTTTTAAACCAACTTATTAAAGCGCAACATAGCTTGTATATTGCTTACAACTATTGCTTAGAAATATATTGCTTTAAACGTTTCCTTTGTTCTATAATATCATTAAGTCTTTTTAAGTCTACAAAACAAATCTCATGTTGAAACACAACCGATATTTGTATGCTATTTACTGGCCCTTCGGCTACTTTCGTGGCAATAAACAAGAACTAGAAAATAACATTGTTTTTAAAGTCACATCTTTCTATTTAACGAAAGTAAATAGTCATCTGCAGACGCGTTTGGAGATCTATCTCTTATCAGTGCAGCTTTGCTCTTTAGAATTATAAAATGGAATATTCCTACATTACTTTGAAAACCATGTGCCGGGCTGTCGAGGATAGGTTATGATGTGACATATGTGTTAATAATATTATAGAGCTGTGGAAAGGTTGAATATATTTATATATTCAAGCTTTAATTTTTTTTTCTTTTAATTCATGTTTCGCTTTAATAAGTTGGTTTGGTTGTATCTATAATTAGTTTAGTTTCACCCCTATATTCAATGTTTTTAAATATTTTTCATCATTTATTTTATTTCTTTAATAATTGAACAACCAATAAAAGACAATATCGATGGCTTCCCGCCGATTGGCCCTAACCCTCAGTGGCACAACTTTTCAGGAGAGAGTAAAAATCTGTGTCGGTGGTCGATGATGGTTAGGGTTAGTAGGCATTTTTTTAATTTTATAATTGAACAACTATTATGTGGGTTAGGGCTTTGAGCTGAGGGTTAGGTCTTTTTGGCTACTTACTATTTGCTTATGTTTTGATTTTTTGATCTGACGCAGTTGGTTAGGGTGTTTTAAATGAGGGTTAGGGCCTTTTCGCTGTTTGTGTTCTAAATGGGCAATAGGCCCTATCATTTTTTATTTTTTATTTAAAAAAAAGTACTATCGATATTGTTAAACCGATTAAACGTAAAGATCGATAGGATATAGCAGAATCGGAATCAATCAAAACCTGAAAACAGCAAATTTGAGGGTTAGGGCCGATTGGCCGGAGGCCATCGATATTAAATATTTTTATCAAGTTTACTCTAACTTATCTTTGTCCATCACATATTAAGGCTTTTATTGCGATAATTGCTACTAGCACTCTAACTTTAAGTATTACTTAAATAATTTACAAAAAAATAGATTAAATAATTGTTGAATTACCCCAAAACATTATTTCATTATAACATATGTTTGTGCAGCATGAACGCTTATTAAATTAAGGCTGCGAGCAGTGTAAGGAACAAACCTCGGCATATTGCTTAAATGTAATTTACATAGAGTACACCCTTCTGTTTACAGTACACCCTTCTATTTATATTCGCTATATTATGAAATGGCGCTCCTCTTACAATGCCAATATTTAAACTTTTTGATATTAACTTTTTTCAATGCTTGTTACATTTATTGTAAAATCTGCCCTTGGCGAGAATTGTCAGGTTTATGAATATTTAATATAATATGACTAATTTTTATCTATGCAAGCTGAGTCAAGAGTATAGTAGAAGATAGGTTGCCAACAGGTCTCTTGGCACCAGCAACTCTTTTCTTACAATTATTTTTTGTCCTCTGTCTTTTTTCACATTCAGTCGAATTGTTCTATTTCTTATTTCATCTGTGACAATTAGGTACTTCAATTATAAAATGTTAGTTTTAATTTTAATCATGGATTGCATATGTTTGACGGGACGGTACTGAGCGATTTTGATTTGATTGAAAGATTCGGCCGAATGATTAGTTCCATTAATTAGCTAGCAGAGCAGTTCTGCAATCCAAATTATGCAAGCTGCCGCCCCATTTGACTAATACTATTAGCTGAGCTATTAGACTATTAGTTAAAAAGAAAAAAGTAACACCCATTAACTAAGTTAGTTTAACTAATTTATTGTAATGTTTTCATACAATGTTGAGAATAAAATGTTGAGAACCTAGGCCAGAGTCCGGCAGACAGCGGTTACGTCATTCGTCTCTTTGCTTAGGCATTTTCTCTTCAAACATCGCCCTACGTTCAAGCATTCGGTCATCCTTGGTGTTTTGCTATGAATTTTTTTATACATTCGTTTTTTTTTATTTATAAAATCGAGCGAAATTTCAAGAAATTTTGGCACTCGGGTAGAAAACTAGGAAAGCAATACATTTTCCGTGGGAAATTCCTAAGTTTTAGGAAAATTGCCTCTTTTGACTTTGAATTTGAGGACACAAAAAGCTTTCCAAGATTTTTACTAGAATTTCGCAAATATTTTCCCCTATTTTGTTGCATTTGTGGCTCTTTGTTTCAATCGATTTTTTATACGTTTTAAGAAAACTGAGTTATAAAGAGTTTTAAATGAGGTAGTATAATGGGTATTTCTCCCACAATTTTGTTAAAATTTCTTCTTAACTTGCAAGTGTTTTTCACGATCTGAGTTAATTTTAGCTCTTTGTTTTCTTTTCTCCTTCTTTCTCGGGAATGGGCGGTCGGGAAAGGGGACGGTCAGGAAAACGTGTTTTCCTGAAAAATGTTTTTTGCAAATTTAGTGGGTAAAATTCATCATTCAAAGCAGTTAATCTTAAATATTAAAACATCTAATAATGCCAGGGACGGTCTTAAAGACAATTAAAATACGCACATAAATTATTACCTGTATTTTCACTAGAATTCGTCACCATGCAAGCACACATTCGTTGCGCTTGTTTTTTTAGGTTAACTGACAAATGTGTACGTGACACAACCAAATGTTACTGTCTGGTTAGTACTGTGGCATGCGAACTACTTTAAATGTGTTGGTGGGCGGTCAGGAACAATAATTCGGCGTCATACTTTATAGCTATAAAATAATAGCATTCCAAATGGATATCATAAAAAAATCTATGTCTATTAAAGATTTCATATATTTTAAAAAATAAGCTTTAGTTAGATTACTTACTTAATAAACTTTAGATAGAGTAAGTAGTAGTTACAGTTAACTTTTGACCCTTAATGACAAGTCTAAAAACATTTTTGCGACATAGGGACGGTCAGGAATTTCAGCATGTTCAAGTTGTGATTATTCGGAAACGGGGTGTAAAATCTCTACTTCAAATGATTAAATTAATTGTTTGCCATCCAAGAATTGCAACTATAACTAATTTTTTAATATGGCTCAAGAAATAAATTATTTATAATCCAGCGACACGAGAAGTGAAATTATGGAAGAAATACCCTATAATCAGTATAACGTATTTGTTTCTGCACAATAAAATAAAATGTCAATTCATGAAAAATGCTTCAATAAAACTTGGTCATAATTCGGAAGTAATTTCGTAGGTAACAATCGACGTTCGAATATGACTATGGTGACAACGTTACAATTTCGTAAATTCTTTATATCTCGGAAAATATTGATATTCAAATAATGCGTTAGTAATGCGCTTAAACTAGAATAAATGTTCATAAGATTTTAAACTATAAAATTTCGTTCGAATTAACCGAGAAACTTTGGCGACCTCTAAGCTATGCATATGGAGTGATGGCATTTTAGTTACGTAGTATAAGATACAAAAGAGGAACAAGTTTGTACCTAAAATTTTCAATGTTTTGTTTATATAATGTTCTCTTTTTTCGTGCTCAACAGTTGACAACCCTAGTCGAACACAAAATTCAACCCAACATTCAATTTTATTTATTCCTAGATTAAGTAGTACTAATTTAAGTAGTAATAAACATTTTTTTTTTCGCGAATAGGCCATCTGGGACCTCGCAAATATCATCTCATACGGTGTTTAGCTTGTCTTCCTCGTCAGCAGTTCTTCATTTCGTCGGACTGATCCCTTCTACTTTCTGCAGTTCATTCCTCTCGCTTGGGGGGGTTGCTTTACACCCACAGAACGTTTAAATTCATATCATCCTTCTATACTTACTTACCTTCTATACTTCTAATACTACTTTTCATGGCCCAATCAGTCTTCCTCTGTCAATTTTAATGTTTGTAGCTCTTCTCTGATCTCTCTCTCTCTCTCTGATCTGCTTCATGTAGCTGGTTTGGGTACGATATTTATTAATTTTATCAATTATCTGTTTATTTAATATATCAGGAGTCATTCGTACCATGTGGCCATAGAACTGAAGTCTACGTTTCTTGATCGTGATTTCTACATCACTTATCCTTTCATATATTTGCCTATTTGCTCTTAGCCTATACTCTCCGTCAACTATTCGTGGTCCATATATTGTTCGAAGTAATTTTCTCTCTATTTTGAGCAAGCCTTCCACACCACTTAGACTAATAGTTTCTGTACCATATAGAACTACCGGGCTCACAAAAACGGTGTCTTAGTTTTCCATTCATTCACAGATTTGTTGTTCAAATTTGTGCTTTATTGTGTTCTATTGATTGCTTATCTGTTCCTCTCGGGTTGATTATTTCTCCAAGATATTTAAATTTACTTGTCGCTTTCTCCGCTGCTTTTTTTAACTGGTTGATCTAATCAATAGCCTCTTTCTCCGATATTGCAGAGAAGGCCAGATTGTCCGCGAACGCTAGGCATTGGATTTTGACATGTTTTTTCTTCAATTTTGACAATTTTTCCACACTACTTATTCTGTACTCCCATAATGTTTTTATCATCTCATTTAAGACCACTTTAAATAGAATTGGTGACAGGGCACCTGCCCAGGACCCCGCAATTGTAAGGGTCCCCTAGAAAAAAACCTATATCAAAAAACAAGACGTAGAAGTCCAAGACGTCAGTCCAACTGAATGGAAAAGAGAAATTCAATCTCTAAACGTTTTTCCCATAATAATTTCCTGTTTCATCCCGCTACTCATCTCCTTGTCTTAGAGCCGTTTTTTATCTGGAAGGTTCGCTAACTTAACCCTTGAAATTCGACTTTTGATACGGTATTAGCTTAATTAAGTTAATATACCATTTTTAAGCTCTGTTTCTCCTAAAGCCTCCATGGTACTCGCCGAGTTTGGAATCGATTTGTGGCTCCAATTTGCTTAGCATTAACTTGGTAAATATTTTATAAGTGCTTCTCCGGATGCTTTATCTTTTTGAGCTCGTGGAAAACTTTCCTAATTTCTTCTTCATCCGACAGTAGAGAGTCTGGATATTGTCAGGGCCCTCTCTCCCACTGGGCACTCGGGTCATCTGCCCAAGACCCCGCAATTGTTAGTGTCCCCTAGTTCCTACCAGATCGCCAACCGATATTTATTACCGAAAAACATATTTAATTCGGAAAAATCAAGCGATCATGAATCTGACTATAAGGACCTATAACAGAAAACAAGACGTAGAAGTCCAAGACGTCAGCCCAACTGAATGTAAAAGATAAATTTAATCTCTAAACGTTTCTTCCCATAATTTATACCGTGATCGTTCAGCTAAAACAGTGTTTAAGTTCGTATAAGAACATTAGTTAACGTTTTGGTTTATTTTTTCGCTTGTAAAGTCTGAATTCCGAGGAGTTGAGACAAAGTTGCAAAAATTTGGTGAAATCTATTAACGAGAAAGAGATGGACTGTCTGCATTTAACCGAATACCTGGAAATAATTCAAAATGAAGGAACTAATAGTATATTGGAAATATATCATCTTATGAACGAAAACAAAACTGAAGGTACATTTCCAAATGTAGAAATCGAATTTCATAATTTTTTTAAGCATGATTTAAAACCTAACCTAACTGATGGCAACTCCTTCTCCAAATTGAAAAGAATAAAAAAAATAGTCAGTTTGTCGCTGATGTCCAATCGGAATGTTACATGTATTGCCCAGTCAATGGATCAAGGTGTTATAGAGGCCACGAAGAGACTTTAAAGGAAAGACCTTATTCTCTAATTGTTATGAGAATATAAGTTCATGGGTTTTTGGAAATGTTTGCACTTAAAAGAAGCAATTTATGTCGTAGCTCTTGTCTCCAATAGTGCGAAAAATAATAGTGCTCAAATAATGGTATTAGAAGACACTGAAATTGAGAAAGGGGATGAATTGAATGATCAAGAACTATTATTTTAATTAATTTAAAGTACAAATTCTTCCTTTTATCCTTCCTTTTACTGGTGCTACAGTCTGAAGCAGGACCTGGACACAAGTATAGTTTGAATTTGTTGACAGACAAAATATCTTAGGAATTTTCCAAAATTCTTACAAACAAACCAATTTAACATTTAACAGACAAGACTAGACAGACAAGACTAGACAGACAATACTAGACAGACAAGACTAGACAGACAAGACTAGACAGACAAGACTAGACAGACAAGACTAGACAGACAAGACTAGACAGGCAAGACTAGACAGACAAGACTAGAAGACAAAATTTTCGTTTCAAAATCGTGTCTTAGTTGTGGTGCCTTGAAGAACCAAGACAAAATTTTGAAAATTCGCGTGTCAAAATCGTGTCTTAGTTGTAGTGGCTTGAGGAACCAAGATACAATTTTGAAAATTGGCGTTTCAAAATTGTGTCTTAGTTGTGGTGTCTTGAGGCACCAAGATAAAATTAAAAAAAATTGCGTATTAAAATCGTATCTTAGTTCTGGTGCCTTGACGAATCAAGACAAAAATTTTGAAAATTCGCGTTTCAATATCGTATCTTAGTTCTGGTGCCTTGACGAATCAAGACACAATTTTTAAAATTCGCGTTTTAAAATCGTATCTTAGTTCTGGTGCCTTGGCGAATCAAGACAAAATTTTGAAAATTCGCGTGTCAAAATCGTGTCCTAATTATGGAACCTTGAGGAACCAAAATATAATTTTGAAAAATCGTGTCCAAATTGTGAAGCCTTGAGGACCCAAGGCATAATCTTGAAAATTCGCGTCTCAAAATCGTATCTTAGTTCTGGTGCCTTGACGAATCAAGACAAAATTTAAAAAATTCGCGTTTTAAAATCGTATCTTAATTATGGAACCTTGAGGAACCAAAATATAATTTTGAAAAATCGTGACCAAATTGTGAAGCCTTGAGGACCCAAGACATAGTCTTGAAAATTCGCGTCTCAAAATCGTGTCCGAATTATGGAGCCTTAAGGAACAAGGAATAATATGCTGAAAAACATAGATTTTGAAGAAGTGATTAACGAACGATTTTTTTCCCATCTCAAATCTAGAAGGGTACCCCTTCAATCAACATAGATTTGTAAGCACTAACCTGTGAATTCTAAAAGAGTTACTTTCGTGGATTATATTATATCTATTTATTAACTCCTCCCTCCAGTTTAAACTCCTCCCTCTTTTCATTAATGAGCACATTTCTGTTATATCTTTGGCGCGTAATACTTCTTGGTTTTACCTTTCTGTCAAGTATGAAATTCATCTTTAAAAATTATTATAAAAATTTAAAATATTAAAGAAAAACCTTTACCTATAATCTAAAGATGTTGTTATTCGGAGTAGAATTCGGTATACCGTTTAAAAAAATAGTAAAAAGGTAATCCTCTAATGATAAGGATTACATTACCTTAATGATAAGGCATACAGGAAGATGAGAGAGTTAATGAATTAACGATTTAATAATTCATTAATGCTTTTCTTAATAACGATTTAATTTATATATTTTGATATTTTGACAAATTTGCTCCACTAACTTCTTCTTCCATAAATCACGAATATCTTCTTTAGTAATATGAAAACCTTTGCCCACTTTCGATTTATCTATTGTCAGTCGTGTTATAGGTGATATAGAATTCGTGTGATAGGATACCGTGTTAATAATAATAATAATAATAAAGGCCTTTATTCGTAATAAACAAAACATATCAATAAAATATAGAGTTATTTGAGGGTTTCCCCAAATTTGTAAATGTGTTAAAGCGAATACATGTCATATGATATCGTGTTATTGGCGGGTTATCTTTATTCTATGAATTTTAAGTATTTTTATTTAAAAATGTATTTTTTTCAAGTATCGTTCAAAGCAAGAAGCCGTGAAAAGAAATTACAGAGATAAAAAAGAATGAGCCTTTGAACAAGCACAAATATCGAATTTCAGACTGGTCAGGTTAGGTTAGGTTTTTGGAAACAAAATCTTTTTACAACTCACCACAATTAAAAGTTTTTATTATTAGTTATTATTATTATTATTAGTTTTCTTGCCGAAACTAATAGCTAGTAACATATGTAAACAGTTTGTTCTATCATTTTACTATCGTAACCAGTTAACTCCACTCTAAAATTAAATGTAAACTTGTAACGATCTTCATCATCTGTGTCGCTACAGCCCTGTGCGGGACCTGGCCTCCCAAAGCGTCTTCATCCGTTCGTCCTTGTTATGTTCCTTCAGTGTCCTATCGTCACCAGTTAATTCCACACTAAAATATAGCCCTTTTTGAACATTAATCACTAATCACTTAACATTTATTTAATGTATCAACTTTTGATACTTCTCTATTTATTATAAAATATGTTCTGTAATTATAAAATAATAATTCGGTAATTTCCATTTTACCACGTATTTATTAGCTCGCTTATGTCTATCTGTTCTTTTCTCCGTCCGGAAAATTTTTGAGATATCTAATAGTTGATTTTAAACCGAGATGAACTAGAGGCTTGAAACTTTAAACATAGTTAAGAACTGTATAACATAGCTCAGAACTTACTTTAATTATTTCATGATAAATGTGGTCTATATTAATTGTTATTATATATATCAGACACCGTATATGTGGATGTATTATTTATAAACATCGTGCACTAACGAAGAATGCGTAGTAAGCAGAATGGAAGAAAGCTGATGTTTAAAATCGATTACAAAATTGTACACACACAATTAAAAAAAGTTTAAAATAAAATAAAAAGCTTTTTAAAAACCACTTTTTTATTAAAATGCACTAAAGGAAAAAATATTGTTTTCCGTGTTGACTATAAATAAAAGGGCTAAAGTATATTGACGTTATCTTCGTGGACGCTCCACACTTTTCTTTATAGTCAACATGGAAAGATATTTTTTCCTTTGTAATGCATTTTAATAAAAACGTGGTTTTAAAAAACTTCATTTATATATTTTCTTTTCGTTTATCTCATAAAGTGTTACTTTAGCGATATTTATTACCTACTCTGTGACATAAAAAATGCAACACTAAGAAAGGGTAGGAATTGTTGGACCAAACTTGGCAGAAATGTTTAACTAGTCAATGGTAGTTATTGATTAAAATTTAATTCAAAATAATCCAGTAGCCATAGCAAATTTGACGTTTTACTTGTTGTTACAATCGAAATTCGCGGGTCTTGCGAGATTAAGTCGATTTCGATGTTGTTTTGCTTGCAATTCTTTTCTTTTTGAGATCTTTTTTGCGTTTTGAGGCTGCGATTATGCCTAGAATACAACAACGTGAAAATTATCGACAACTGAATGAATTCGGTAGAGGTTTACGCATTATTGGCTTACGTGCAGGTGGTTTCCTATTCAGAGCAATTGCTAATCATCTTAACCCTCTGTAGTACGGTGTTATCAAATATGGTCTACAGAAGGTCAAGTACGTCGTAGAAGAGGAAGTGGGCGGCAAAGGCAGACAAATGTGGTCCAGGGCCGCCATCTCCGATTAATGGTATTAAGAGACCAATTCTCGAGCACAAGATCATTAGGCGGTGGTTTGGAAACGAAGGACGTACTGTAACCCCTCGTACAGTTTGCCGACGAATCAAAACTTTTAGCTTGCCGTCTTGTCGACCACATCTTGAGCTTCCCTTGACTACTCGTCATTGACAGCAACGTTTGGAGTGTTACTCCTTGCGACTGGATTGGGACGTGGAATGTCATAGAGTGATCTTCAGTGACAAATCCCGATTCTGCTTGGGAATACACGATGGTAGCAAGAGCGTCAGACGTATACGTGGAGAACATCGCCAGGTGCAGTTTTCTGTTGAACAGCATGTGCACTACACAATGGGTGTTATGGTATGGGGTGCTATTGTTGATGGAAGTAGGAATCAATTGATATTCATCCGATGCAATATAAATGCCTACCGATATGTTAATGAATTGGTAGAACCGTATATCCTTCCATTCCTCCAGGAGCTTGAGGACCCGATTTTTAAAACAAGATATTGCCCGTCTCCATATTGCAAGGCATTCTATGGAGCGCTTCGAAGAAACTAACGTCAATATCTTGCCGTGGCCACCCAGATCTCCCGAAATTTCGCCCATCCAACATTTGTGGGACAGGATGGGTAGAAGACTCAAGCAATTAATTATCACTTAGTGTAGTAGCAAAGCCGATTGGAGCGACGAATCCTCAGCATACCTCATAGAGCAAAGTGTTATCAAGTGGTATACAGATGGTTTGAAGACAAAGGAAGGCACTGGGGTGCAGTATTGTTTGGACCTCATACCAAACACTTCGAATCCATGGGAACATTCCGAAGTATCTTCCAAGCAGAAGTACACGCAATCGAATGTGCACTATTTAATCTCGACAGGAATTATCGTAAAAAAACGAATTGCTATACTGTCAGGCAGCCAAGAAGCGAACAAGGCCATTAGCTCATAGACCATCAGATCCAAACTGGTAAAAAGCAGTCGTTTGGGTTGCAGTATTTTGTAATAGCTTATATTTTGGGTCATTTCACACTTTGCAAGCGATCAATTTATTGTTTTTTCTCTAGTAGCATCGGACCTCAAGCAGTCGTTTGGGTTTTTAAATCATAAAAAAAACCTCAAAAATTAAGGTTGGTTAGGTTAGATTTAATAACTCAAAAAATAAAGTTTGTCGTGTTGTTTGCGCCCCGAGACCTAAATTAAATATATCTATTTATATAAAAAAAAATCTTGTAAATCTTGTCGAGTAAAAAAAAAAGAAAATTGTGTTTTTCTTCAAATTTTTTTTTTTTTTGTGTTGTGTTGTTGGTTTTTATTTTGGGGCTTCTTACTTGAGTTTTGAGACGCCCAGTTGAGGTAACTTGTGGGAAAGCTAATTAAGCTTGGCAGAGAACATAAAGTAACGCTATACTGGGTACCTGGACACACCATCGACAAAAGTTTAGAGAACTAAGAAGTTTAGAAGAAATAAGAGAACAATGGATGAAAACCTGGAAAGAACTTCTAGGGTTGAGACAACCCAAAGTAATGGATTTGTTAACCAGAAAAGAACAAAAGCTTGCCTGAAACTAAACAGGAACAAGCTTAGAATTCTGACAGGAATTAGAAAGTTAGAATTCCTGACGGGACACTGCAGACTAGAAAACACCTCAAGACCCTAGGGCTAGAGGTAGATGGCAGATGCAGATTCTGTGGTTCAGCAGAGGAAACCCCCATACATCTGCTCAAAGACTGTGGAGCACTGCTCCGCAAGAGACAAATGTATCTTGGGGCCCACTGCTTGAACACAGAGGAGTTGCAGTCCTTGAATCCCACCCAGATTCAGAAACTCCTAAAGGAATCAGGACTAGAGGAGGCGCTCAAAGTGGGTAAGTATATCAACGTTTAGAGGAAGAGTGTGGGAACAATAGATCTATGAAAGTCGCAGTACAAGTCTTCACCACCAAATCTACAATCTACAAGCAATTAGCCCACCCTATACAGACACTAGAAGCTCTGCGGCGTGATCTACAGATTGCCTGAGATCCAATACTTCAGAGAGAAATCGACAACCGAGAAGGGTGCGGCAATTTGAAACTAATAGGGGTGGTCCAACACATTATTAATAAATAATGCCTTTATCTTATGTTTAATTTCTTTGAAAATTAAAAAAAAGCATTACTGCCAAGTTTGGTCCAAAAATTCCTACCCCTGTTTGGTGTCACAGAGTATATAACTTAAGTCATTTCACTAACATCTTTATCAGTGAAATTATACCATATGTTAATAGATATTATAGATAATATTAGGCCATTGTCTATTAATATGTTGTCTTTGCCACAATGCCACATTTTATACGTTAGTATTCATTCCAAATCCGTTCCATGATTTATGATATTGTTCCCAAAAATATTTTCACATATTTTTATTATTTAAGTTTCTTTATATCCATCATTCTGTACAAAAATGAGGTTGAATTCAAAATGAATTGAATTTATTTGAACATGTTCACTATTATTTCATTGAATTATATAATAGTATATTTTGTAACTAGGGCGGTAAGTTGTCAATTTGACGGGAGAGCGAAATTGGGATCACGAGCGAAGTGAGTACACGCACATTTGCTCGAGAGGGCAATTGACAATACCGCCCGTGTTGCAAACAATATTTTGTATTACTCATGCGAGGGTATCCAAAAAAGTGGAATCAAAAATGAAGAATTTGTTTTTTCAATTGTCTCCGGTAGTGTGGATTCGTCATAGGAACTCTTCGGTATATTTATCTTCCATAGAATTTACACTCATTTTAACACGTTTTCATTCATTTTTATTAATGTTTTATAATGAAAATTTTTATTTGTTTTTTTTAATGTAACCTAGCGATATTGAATATTTGCGTGCGTTAGCCAGGTTAAGTGGAAATACAACGAGAAGTGACATTTCTCGTATTAAAAAACGTGCGGCAAGAAGTAGTTTTTGCGCATAAGTAATACAAAAATTATTTGAAGTATTGCTACGTCTGCGCTTGTAAACTTAGCTATATTTTAGCCTTATTTGGTCTTTAAGGATTTTATTCTTTTTATAATCTTGCAATAAAGTAGTATATTGTAGATTTTTCAGATTTTCACAATTTTACATTATTTTTTTTGCCACTTCTCATTGATTCGCAACTTTCTATTGATTCAGTATTATAATATTTCAGAAATTAAAGGACATAAAATTAACATCAAAAGGACAGAAACCAACAAACACACAAAAATACATCTCTAAGACACTATGGCTGATTTCGACGTCTCGTAATGCATTGATCGTCTTAGTATGTACACTTGTAGCTTACTATTACGAGACTTATGGCTCTGGAGCGCCATTTATACTTACCGGAACGGTAAAACCTGGATTTCCCGGCATTAACCTGCCACCGTTTAGTACTGAGTTAAATAATAGGACGATAACTTTCACAGAAATGGTCAGCGATTTAGGTGGATCGGTTATTATGGTGCCAATTATTGCCGTCTTGGGAAATGTTGCAATTGCAAAAGCTTTTGGTAAAATATTAAGAAAAGAAAAATTAAAACATTAAATAATTCATTTCTTGTAGCAAGTGGAAGAGCTGTTGATGCAACTCAGGAGCTATTGAGTCTTTCCCTTTGTAATATTTTTGGATCTTTTTTCTGCTCAATGCCAATTACTGGTTCCTTTTCAAGAGCTGCTGTTAATAATGCCAGTGGTGTACGAACACCATTAGGAGGATTATACACGGGTAATTTCCTTCACTAATTTGAAAAAATAACAAAATTAAATTGTAGAGTGAAAATTTTATTTTCTTTAAAAAAGTCGTTTATCTATATTCAGAAATTTATATATTTTTACAGGTGCTATGGTTTTATTGGCTTTGTCCTTTTTGACGCCCTGCTTTACTTACATCCCTAAAGCCGCATTGGCATCCGTAATTATTTGCGCTGTAATATTTATGATCGAATACGAAGTTATCAAACCCATGTGGAATTCCAGTCGCAAAGAATTAATCCCTTGCTTCGCCACGTTCATTTTGTGTTTAACCGTCGGAGTGGAACTTGGAATCGTAATCGGAGTTTGTATAAATATTATGCTTCTCCTTTATCCTTCTGCTAGGCCATCCATAACATTCGAAAAAATGAACGTAAGTAAAAACAAATGTAATAAGTTGATGGAAGAGATTATGCTTTATTTGTTGTTGTAGACGGCGAGTGGATTCGAATACATCCTTGTTACTCCTGGAAATTGTTTGTATTTTCCCGCTGTTGATTTTATCAAAACCAATATTGATAATGCTGTTATGGAAAAGTCGAATGTTCCGGTTGTTATTGATTGCAAATTTCTTTTGGGTAAGATATTTATATTGATATGTTGTTTGTTTATAAACATGGAATCCGTTTATTATGACTTCGCATATATGTCCAACTTAATATGAAGTAATTGCAGTGTGAAGTTTGGTTTTCATATTAAATTCTTTATAAGAAAGTTCGGATATAATGAATTCGTTTAAAATGATATGTCGCTTATGATGATTTATTTTCTAAGAAATTATGACCGTCAGCTTAAGGCCTAGGCCGCACTACGGCTAAACCGCCGCGGATTTTAATCGCGTGAATTTGTGAGTCAAGTAAGTTATTACAAGCGGCCTCACTTGCGGAATTTTCCTGCCTCTCATTTTAATAGCGTACTGTGTGCTTCTCGAGTAGTTTTAGCGGTTACCGCTCGCGGGAATAAACCGTAGTGCGGCCTCGGTCTAAAATCGGTAACAAAATTTCGCACAATACTAAAAAAACAGAAAATACAATAAATGAATCTACCTCAAAGACGGAATAAATAAACCAAAGACAGACAAAATAAATATGTATTATTTGGTTATTTTTTAGGGGCTGATTTTACGGCAGTTAAAGTAATCGCTGCTTTAACTCAAGAATTCTCAAGAAGACATCAGCTGTTGTATTTTTTGAATCCTTGCGAAGAAGTTTTGAGTGTTTTCAAAGGAGCTGGAATACACGATTTCCAACACGTTTTTTCATATGACGAATTAGACAGATACATTACAGGTTACTTTTGATTTTTTTTTTTTGTAGGAAAAATTTAGAATTGCTATTTTTGTAGATAACTCTCAGACGGAAAATTTCAAGCTTTTGCCAGATATTGAGACAATTGGAGGTAAAAGAGCTTCAGTAGTTGAGTTGAAAGAAGTCTTGCATGAAGGTGTGTCGGTGAATTTAAACCATCGGAGAAAAAGTTGCCATTGAAGGAGATTTTGGAAACTAAACGGTTTTGTATCAAAGCTGACAAAAATTGTACGCTATGTGCAATAAACAAATTTATATTTTAATATGTGTAGATTATTAGTTTTTAAATAAAATAAATTTATTATAAAAAATATTAAATATTATTTAAACTAAAAAATTTCATTAAATTAAGAAAATTGATTGATATGTTAGTTTTCCAAATTTAATAATTCTCTGATCAGTTCCATTGACGAAATTTCGTAACGTGATGAAATTAAAGTTGATTTATCTTTAATTTTGAATGCTTTCACAGACGCTGCGGCATTAACGGTGTTACGAAAAGTCGCGCCAGTAACAGAATCTTAATTTTTATCTTCTAAAGATCTAAAAAACTTTTAGAACTTAAAGATTGTAAAGAACTAATCGAGTAAGTCGTTTTGCCTTTAGTGCATACCAAACGACCCCAGGAAAACGATGCAGGAATCGGTTTTTACTTTTATCCTAATCGTTTTCCATATTTCGACTTCGGAAATCGACAATCGCAAAAATTTTAATTAGTAATTTCGCAATGAATATTGAATCTTTCCATCAAGTTTCACATCGATATGTTCATCTTTTCGATTAGTACCAGTGTGCTAAAATTGATTTCTCAGCAATTCGTATTGTTTGAGAAAATTCTTGAAAACAGAAAACAGCCCCAAATGCTGCAAATGACAATTTTTTTTATAAAATTTTGTTCAAAGTTACCCGGAAGAGGACGAAATGCTGAAAACAATTTTCGAGTTTATTTCGCAGTGAATTTACAAATAAGCAAGATATCAGCAATTTATTAATTTCTCGACGGTTTTCAGCCATTTACTTTAACCCATTGCAAATTTTTCATACAGAATAATTTAGCCGAATTCCGTACGCATCCTGTGAGATTGTTGTTGTCCTCCTAAGCGGAGCATAGGGCCTCTACAAAGACCTTCCATCTGACTCTATTTTGAGCGAGGCGTTTCACCTCGTTCCACGTTTTTCCTGCGATCTTTAATTCTGCGTCTGTGGTCCTGCTCCACGTGTTAGCTGGACGTCCCTTTCTGCGAGAACCCTGCGGGTTCCATTGTACGGCTTGCCTAGTGATGTTTCCTTCGTCTCTCCTCAATACATGGCCCAACCATTTCCACTTGCGGTGTTTTATTTCTTTTTGTATCTCTTGTTGGTTTGTGAGGTGCCATAAGTCTACATTGCGTATTGTATCTAGCCAAAAAATGCGCAGTATACTTCGTAGGCATTTGTTTATGAATACCTGAAGCTTATTTACTATTGTTATGGAGATTTTCCATGTTTGGCACCCGTACAGCAAGACGGATTTCACATTTGAGTTGAATATTCTTAGTTTTGTTCGTGTGGAATACAGTTTGGAGGTCCAGACCGGCCTGAGCATACCAAATACCTGTTTGGCCCTTTTTATTCGGTATGAGACATCGGTGGTGGTGCCGCCCTCATTAGTAATTATGTTTCCCAGGTACGTGAATTCATCTACATCCTCTATTTGTTCGTCATAAATGCCGAAGGCGCGGGTATTCTTCGTGGCGGCTCTAAGCGATTTGGTTTTGCCAAAGTTGATTTTTAAACCTGCTTTGGATGCTTCTGCAGAGAGACGGTCGAGTTTGCTCTGCATGTCGGCGTGGTGAGATTACATTTATTTAAATCGATTGAAAGGAATCTTCAATCAATCGATGGTTATTGAATAAGTATATACGAGGGGTGTAAGAGGAACTGCGGTATTATCAAAATTCCTGCCGAAATGTCAACTTCACCTTCACGCGTTATAACGGAAATAACCGTTACGCACTCGGCATAACCGTTAAAGAGCATGGCTAAAACATCCTAACGATGTTGGCAGACACTTGAAGACGGCCCTTAGTCCCTGGCAGCTCGCCGATCGATGGCCATGGCAGCGGTCAGGGCAAAGGGCAGAGGGTGCGAGGAACCGTGTCCGTGAACCGTGACCGTGTTTGTCCGAGCTACCACAAATAACGAGAACTGCAAATAGCTACTTACAATACAAGAACTATGCCAACAGATCAGGAGGTACTGGAAATCAAGGTGCGGGAACTCAAGGAAGAAGTAGACAACATACACAGGGACATAGTTGGACTGTCCGAAGTAAGGAGAATACCAATTAACACTCAAATAAAACCACCTTTTATATAAAGCCTTTATTCACCTTTTATATTTATACCAGGGTAATCTGCATGGTGCTGAAACTAAGTGAGGGTATCAAACAGTATCAAGATCGTTATGTTTTACGCATCTACGACAAACCACACAGATGAGGATCTAGAAGACTTTCACGAACACATTTCCGAAGCGAAGCGAAGAACACAAAAATACACAATACATTCTTTCTGGGGGACTTCGCAATGATGTCTGGGACTTCTCAATGATCATTGCGAAGATGAAGCTGAAAACAAGATGACACCAAGACAACTTTGGGGAATAATAAGGGAGAGACACGCAAGAGCAAGTATGCTTGTAGATTTCTCGCGAAATCTCTTTTCAGGCGAAAACAGGAAAATGGACCAATGAGGAACCCGAATCATATAGGCAGCAAATAAAAACGCACTAAAAAAACTAGACGAACAAGAGACAGATATAGAAACACGATAGTAACTGTTCTAAAAAGCCCACAAGAAAGGTACTGTCAAAAGAAACCAAACACAACGGGAGATTTAGTTGCCATACAAAATGCCCAATGAAAGCTAGAAGAGAACTAAAAAGTAAATAGAGCAACGGATCGGACCTGCTAAAAAAACTCAATAAAGAGATATCAAAATCCGCCAGAAAGGACATACGGAAATACAACACAGATAATATAGCCCTGGTAATAGAATAAAATAAGAGTATTATAGTACTAAACAGAAAGCTATCCACCGAGAAGAAGACAATAAGTAAACACACAAATGTTTGTTACATTAAAAGATGATATCTTTCAGGTAGTTCAGAACTTCTTTGCCAAAGTGTATAGGTATAGGATGGACATAGACAACATAGCTAAGGTCCACATACGGAGAGTTCAAAATGAAGGTTCTGAGGACATACATGACATCCGACAACAGAGGAAATACAAAAAAACATATCACCTGGCGAAAATGGGGGAGGAAAATGAGGACGAAATTGTGATAAAATCAATAAAGGCTGGGGGAGAACTTCTAATACAAGCTATATATAAACTAGCCAATACATGCCTCATTGAAGAAAAAACCTTTAAATTGGAACGACATTATTACAGTTATGTACAAGAACGGCGATATAGCAGACCTAGCCAACTACAGACGCATCAGTCTCTTATCAGAGGATATAAACTGTTCACTAAGATTATTACCAAACGTCTAACACTTAAGCTCGATTTCTACCAAACTCGCGAACAAGCAAGATTCCGATCGGGTTTTGGGACAAATGATCATCTGCAAACTATAAAGATGCTCATCGAAGGATTTGGTGAATACAATAAGTCACTCGTTCTAATATTTGTTGACTTCAAAAAAGCGTTCGACACTATGAATCAGCACAAAATGCTAGTAGCTCTGGCCGAGTGTAGAATACATCACATATATTCCACGCTAATAAAAGGCATCTACGAAAATGCTAGCGATGGGCTCCAAGAAGTTTTTTTTATCAATCAGTGTGGGTCAAGATCTAAGAACAAGAACTACAAAAATGCGGCCTTGTGGCCTATTGTATTTCCGCGCAATGTTCCATTAATGCAAATAGATACAGCCCCTGTAGTAGGTCTAGGAGTCTATGTGCCATGTTCTTCACGGGGATCTCATTTGCTGTAATGTTAAGCTCGAGTCTCCTACGTGCAATTGTTTCACAATGAAAGATTATATGAGAGCACTTTCATCCGCTTCATAGTCTGCGTGGTTCATCTCTCCAGGTCCCAATTTTGTGCAGATTTTCTCGTAGAGAGCAGTGACCTGTACGTAGGCCGGCCATACTTGTGATTTGCTTCCTTTTCAGTTGCAGGAGTTCAGCAGTTAAAGAGACCGATGATTATTTTAGGATTCGTTTGCTTGTTTCTGACCATTTTTTTTATCCCACTGTAGGCGGTGCTTAGTAGCTACCCATTTACAGATTTTATTACGGGCTATGGTTTTGGAAATGTAGGAGTCCCTGCTAGCACTGATGTTTGCTTTTTTAGCACCATCCTTTGCCAATTTGTCCGCCATTTCGTTTCCTACCAGTCCCCTATGGCTCGGTACCCAAGCAAGTGTGACCTTGTTGTGTCTTGCAAGAAAGTTGAGGTTCTGGAGGCAGTTCAAAGTTGTTATACTATTGTACCCTGACCTCCCAGGGCCACTCAAGGTCCCAAGTGCCATTACACCTGTATCTGAAGACTCCCATTCTTGCTTCACCCATGATGAATATATCTAAGGGAGGCAGGCCTGTCATAATCTCTAGAGCTGCTGTTGGTACCATTCTTAACGATCCCGTAATTGCTAAGCATGCCAGTCTTTGAACATTAGATAATTTCTTTATGGCCTGTTTTTACTTCAGTTTGGTCCACCATACCGTTGAACCATATGTTATAATGGGTGCAGCTACCGTAGTATACAGCCATGCTCGGTTTTAGTCCCCATGATTTGTCAAGTATTCTTTTGGTCATCATTAATGCCATTTTACACTTGATGGCTTTCTTAAGGTGTTGATTCCAAGTCAGTTTGGCATCCAGGATTATACTTGAATACTTAACTTCCTCACTTACCTTTAGACGCTCATTGTAGAAAATTGTCAGCTGTTGCCCTTCAATTTTCTTCATTTTTGTGAATGGGCTAGAGTGGATTTTGGAGATTTACTCGAAGGTCTACCCCCCTGCACCATCTCTCTACCTCGTTCAGTGCTTTTTGCATGAGCTCTGCTATTATAGTAGCAAATTTCCCTATAATGAGAATGACTATTTCATCCAAATATATCCTTGGGTGTAAACTCCTTTGTTGTTTAGTGACACAATCAGACTGTTGACAACCATGTCCCATAGGAGTGGGGATGGTACCCTACCCAGCGGGCACCCTTTGACAACAGACACTCTCATTGTGTCACCTGCCACTTTAGTTTCAATATTTCTACCCAGCAGCATGGATGTTAACCATCTTTTAATAAAGTGGTTCGGGGGAAGCTCTCACTAAACCCCCTATTCCACCTTGGTTTTAAGTATTCGAGTATTTAAGTATTCTTGGTTAAGGAGTCGAGTATTCGAACGTGTCGAACGCATGCCAAATAGCTCCATAATAATATCACTTTTATCTGGTTCTCATGAACCTATTAAAGTTGTGAATAACATTAAAGTAAAGTTTGTGAAATGCTCCATGTAACTGTGCTACAAATAAGTAAAACAATTCAAGTGAATATTAATTAATAATATCACTAAAAACATAGCAAGTAAATCTCCATCTGAGTGACAATTCATAAAAAGATAACAAAAAACAAATTTGTTCGACAAAAAAGCAATTCTGCGCGTCTCCTTATCCGCGTTATCAGAAACTTGTCTTTTGTCTCCAGTGGCGTAGAAAATAAAATTCAAATTAATAATGGATAAATGTACAAATTGCAAAAAACAATTTGATGTTGCACAAATGTTCCCATGTGACAGTTGCAAAAGATTTTTATGTACGGAATGTGGAAATCTTACAGCGTCTGAAGTGAAATAAATGCCTGCAGTTAAGAACAAAGCGAAAATTGAAGTTTTTTTGTGAAACATGTGGAGGTTTCTACAAGGTTTTTACAAAGTACCTACACTTGTTAAAGAAGTAGCTGAACTGAAGGAAAGTTTGAACAAACTTATCCAGAACCAAAACAAGTTGAAATTAGGAAAAGCCGAAACAGATGTTGCTAGCTCAAGTACAGATGAAATAATAATAAATGAAGCGGCCGAACGGATTAGGCGGGAGAAGAACATCATAATTAGAGGACTCCAGGAACCCGATGGTAACGTTTCCCAACAGAAGGCGTCTGACTGTCAAGTTGTTAAAAATATGCTGTCCCCTTTATTATTAAATAATGATGCTTCTGTTATACTAGCCACCACGCGTATTAGTAAACCGAACTCGGCGAGAGCGCGTCCCATTAAAGTAGTGTTTAATAATGCATACGCTGTCCGAGCCGTGCTGCAAAACAACCCCAAAAAGACGGGATCTTTATTAATGGGGATTTAACCCCTACCCAGCAGTTACATGCATACAACATTCGCAAAGAACTTCGTGCACGTACCGCAAATGGTGAGACCAATTTACGGCTAAAGTACGTTAGAGGTCCATCCATACGCCCACCATTGCCCAAACAAAAAACATGTAAAATTCCAGCAGACGTATAATTATGAAATTTTATACCAGAATGTGAGAGGGCTCAACGCCAAAACTGTCGATTTCAACAATAACTGTAGCACGAGTGACGCGGACGTAATACTATTAACGGAAACTTGGCTACAGTCTCATGTCAACTCATGTGAATTATTTACCAAGGATTTCAATGTCTTTAGGTGTGATAGATCTTATGGCAGAGGTGTAGGTGTACTGGCTGCTTTAAGGAACAACTTCAGCTCTTATAATCTCAATTTAGTATCTCCTATTGTCAATACCGAACTGCTAGCTATAAAAGTTGCCTGTCTCACCATTATTGGGTTATACATTCGCCCAGCCACTTAATTAGATGATTATGCCCAACTTTTTGAATATCTTGAATCATCTATTGACTTTTCTCGCCCTGCTTTGTTAGTTGGTGACTTCAATATACCAGAACTAACTGAGTGCATGTCCGGAGCAAGAACATCTAAGTTGTATGAGGCTTACACAGTTTATATCACTTCACAATTTAAAACAACAAAATACAATTGTCAACTCGAATAACAGAATTTTAGACTTGATATTGACAACAGAGCACCTGTCCACTGTAGAACATAAGCAACAAGATCCTTTAGTACCTGAGGACCTGCACCACCCCTGCCTTGACATCAGCCTAAGTTGTGATCTCAGACTAATGACCCAGTTTCCAAGAAAAGAAGATCCAACCAAGTACAATTTCCGCAAATCGAATTTCATCGAATTATACGCTGCCCTCGCCTGTGTAGACTGGTCTGCCATACTATTGATAAACGACGTGGAATCTGTATGCTCTTATTTTTATGGTGTCCTCTACGAGTTGATGGATAAATTCGTTCCTAAAGGAAGCCTATCTCCCAAGACCTCCCACTATCCAATGTGGTTTACCAACGCCACAATTGCCTTAATCAAAGAAAAAAACAGGTCCTAGAATCGTTATAAGAAAACCAAACTTACATGCCACCTTGAGACTGTGAAGAGTTTACGTCGTGATATAAAACAAGCAACTCGTCGTGATTATAAGCGTCTGCTGAGGACTCCCTGCGAACTGATCCTAATAAGTTCTGGAAATTCATCAATCAAAAGAAAAGGCCAACGAGTGTGCCGGGCTCCATGATATATGGTAATAAGCTCTTGGAGAACCAGCAAGATATTGTCGATGCGTTTGCCGACCACTTCGCAAGTGTATTTAATTGTGATAGTCACTCGCCCTGTGACAACTGTGGAGAAAAATGCTGTGCTTCTGTACATGATAGCAATATATGTGGTAATCAACTCACTCTCAACTCGTTCACCATCAGTGAATGTGACATCCTCAAGTCTGTTGGTAAAATCAGATCGAACAATGTATGCGGGCCTGACAACATACCCTCCTTTATTATTGTTGACTCTATTCACTGTTTGCTGGTTCCGTTATGCCACTTATTTAATCTAATGTTAAACACATCAGTCTTCCCGTTAATGTTCAAAACGAGTCGTGTTATCCCTGTGTTCAAGTCCGGTGACAAAACCCGGATACGAAATTACCGTCCGATTGCTCTCTTGCGCAACTTTGCTAAACTATTTGATTGTATTGTATCTGACATTCTTTACTCCCATGTGATCACCAGATTAGCTCCAGAACAGCATGGCTTTATAAAAGGCAAGTCCACTGCCACCAACCTGGTTGAGTTTACACAATTTGTATCAAAAGCTCTAGACGATCGTTTCCAAGTGGATGTTATATATACCGACTTATCTAAAGCTTTTGACCGTGTAAACCATTGCATTTTGTTAAACAAACTGGGTGGATTTGGACTGTGTAATGGTTTCTTAAAGCTAATTAAGTCTCTTCTGGCTGATAGGGCACAATTTGTTGAATACGGCGGTTTCAAATCGGACCAATTTGGGGCTTCTACTTTTTATAATTTTTTACAATGATGTTGTTAGTAGTATTGACTGCAGAGTGTTTATTTATGCTGATGATCTCAAGATAGCCAAGATCATTGGTGCCAAATCTGATTGTTTACTTCTGCAAAATAGCAAACCAGTTGAACGCATGGTGTACGAAAAATAGTTTGGAACTTAACATTAGTAAATGCTTATTATGCAGGAGAGATATTATCGCTTTGATCTTTTTACAAAAAATATTAACAGGAGCAATACATTGCCCGTCAATCTTAAGCGAGATTTACATTGCCGTACCGAGAACAGAAAGTAGGAGTCACATAACCTTTTATTTTAACATACCTAGCACATTTTACCACTTCAATTCCCCATTGATTAGGTGCCTCAGACTCTACAATAATTTATAATCACAAAACTCGGAGTTTGATTTATTCCACGTCCAGTTCAATAAACGTGCAGTTAAGCAGAAATCAACTGCCCATTTTGCTACTCGACCTACATCTTGATATCTTCATATCTTAGTTAATTTCGTAATGTATTTTATGTATTTTTATTATGATCTGTCCATTATCTTGTTACCTATATGTATTTTATGTATTTTTATTATGATTTGTCCATTATAGACAAATATTGTCGGCTGGAAATAAACTTATTATTATTATTATTAAGTATACGCCACCCTGGTATTGCATATTTTGCAAAACCGCCCTAGTTGTTGTCTCCCCGACCAGGATTCGAACCCGGGTCTCCTGCAATGAAAGGTGGGTATGTTGTCAACTACACTACCAAGGAAGACGAATCTTAACCATCTAATTGATGTAATATATGCACCATGACTGAGGCCTGCATTGACTATACTGTCGAATGAAGTATTGTCAATCGCTCCTTCGATGTCAAGGAAGGAATGTCCCAAGTGCCAATTCCCTACTTTCCAATGTGTTTTCCATTCTTACCACTAATTGGTGAAGAGCAGATTCACACGATTTTCCTGGTTAATAAGCATGCTGATAGCCTGTAGGGGCCTGTCCATAAGACAGGTCTCTCTTAGGTACTTTACCACCAACACTACAATCTAGGTACTTTTCAACCAGTTTCTCTAACGTTTTCAGTATGAATGAGGTGTAGTCCAAGCCCTCGGTTTTTTGTATTAATACCACTTTTACTTGCCTCCAGAGGGTCGGAACATATCCTGTGGCCGGACTTGCCCTATACAGTTTTAGCAGTACAGTTGACATCAACGTTTCTTTTCCCTGCTACAACAAGTCTGGAAACACCGCCGGAGCCAGTTGCTTTGTATGGGCCAAAAGTACTTAAGGCCCATTCAATTCTTTTATATGTGATTACCTTTTTGGCACCTGCCAGTCACACCTCGTTCCTGTTTTAGGAAGGCGTACAATGTGGCATTCAGGGATTGCTATTGTAGATTCAATCACATGAGAGTCTTGTAAGTGGGCTTGGAATAGAATTTTCATAGTTTCTTTATCATTGGCTGTGTGTTTTCTTTTCCAGGAGTCTTTGGAGTCTGGCTGTTTCACAGGTGCTTTCGGCAGCTTCATATAACCTACTCTAGGACTCCCTTTTGGCTTTCCGTATTGATTTGTCATAATCGGTTCACTCGCCTTTTTTGCCCTATTATTAGGAGCTTTCTTTTTCTGCTCAAGTTCCTTGCTCCATCAGGTTACTTTTTGTTTCCTGGTTCGCTTCACTTGTGGACAGCTGTCATGATTCCAGCTTATGATAGCCTCCTGGAGTGATGTGCAAACTTCCTCTCGATCATGTGCATCGGTTATATTAGTTCTCAATGAACTAGTATACAGGTTCAGCTTTTCTCTATACTGCTCCCAGAATTATTTACTCGCCCCAAAATTATTTACTGCTCTCTTAGAACTCATGAGTAAAAGTCAAGTCGGGTGAAATTGGTGTTAACATAAACGGCGAGAAACTGAACAATCTGAAGTTTGAAGATGACATAGTTCGGAATAGCGGACCGATGAACGAATTCGTCCAGCCAAGCTAGAAAATGTGGGAAGGGCTCTCAGCTGATTGCGATGGGGTCGGACTAAAGATCAACACAAACAAGATCTTCTGTGAGATACAAGTGTGGGCTTGCACCAGCAAGTGTGCGCATATAAATCTTGCAACATGTTGATAAACGTGACTACGTTTACACTTGTTTATTTAAAATAGTTAATATTTAAAATATAGTAATTCTAATTTTCAGTTAAATTTTGTATGAGTAGTCTAATAAAAGTTTAGAATGAAGAATATTTTCTTTACCTATATATTACCAATATAATATCCTGAATGATTATTATTATTATTAATTAAACAAATAATTATTAGGACCAGCCTGAAGACAAGACCAAGCAGGACAAGAAGAGATTAGACAAGGACAAGACATGATTAGACAAGACCAAACATGACCAGACTAGACCGAACCAGGCAGGACAAGTATAGATTAATCAAGATAGAGCCACAGAAAGGTAGACGATTCGTAGGTTCTAAGTTTTACTAATACTAGATATAATACTAGACATCAAATAATGTAAACATACTTCATAAAATTCTAGAGTTTAGGTTTTTATATAGCCCAGTAAAATTAGTCAAAAAAGGGGTCAATCTCGGTATCTAACAGAAGAAGCTGATTTTTTGTATAGACCTTTATTTTAGCATTACTTAGCATTTAGAAGTCACATATGCCAACAGATCTTAGATATTCAAGGTCAAAGGTTTGCAAAAATCAGTTTTTTGAGAATATCTCGTTTTCTCTGCCTTCTATCGCATTTGCATTTATTATGAAAGTTGTAAAGAATAAAATTCTCTACCAATTTTATCTGAAACCTTTTTTTATGCATCGATCTGTTTTTGCGATAGAGGGAACAGAGTGTGGTGCGCTGATGAGCAGTCATACGTACGCAAGGTAAATCCGGAATCCCAATATATTATACCGTTTTTTTTACTTAATTACTTATTAAATATTACTTATAAATAATAATTTAATACCTTATACTAATATTTATATTTCTTTTAAATGAAATAGTCATCAAATATTACTTATCTATGACATACAAATAATTAAATAATGAAGTAAATCATTCTAAATATATTTTAATGCTATTCTAATTCAACCAATGAATGGGTTGGGTATTGCGAAATGAAACCCTAACGCCGGTAACAACACTTTTACCACGTGCACTAGATGAACTACTCACTTCATTATTCTGCAATTGCAAGAATGGTTGTGGTTGCTATAAGTTAGGGATGCAATATTCTTTAGCTTGTGGTTAATGCAATGTAAAGAAACGGTATAATACCTTGGGATTCAGGATTTACCTTGCGCTAAGGTACGTATGGCTGAGCGCTGCACTGCGTCCTCTATCTCAAAAACAGTCAAAAAAACAGTTGTATAAAAAAAGGTCTCAGGTGAAATTTGTAGAGAAATTTATGCTCTAAATACGGCAGTAGGCAGAAAGAACGAGATATTCTCAAAAAATAGATTTTTGCAACCTTTGACCTTGAATATCTAAGGACGTTCACATGTTGGCATATGACTTTTGAGACATTTGTAATGCTAAAATAATGGTCTATACAAAAATTCAGCTTCTTCCGTTAGACTCCGGGGTCAAATACTAAAATGACTGGGCCAATAGTAAAAATTCAAGATAGAAAACTACAAGAAACAATATAATATGTCAGCTGATCAAAAAAATAGAATTTACCTCACACTAGTCAAATCTTTGTTTTGTTCACTCAAAATGTATGACGAAATGTTTGAGATCATACAAAATGTTTAAGCTATTGTATGAGGCTATATATTAGAAAATATAAGACAAAACACTTGTAAAAAAATACTATACTAATTGTTTATTAAAGGCTTTTCAGAACATAGGAATTATTTTCAACGACAAAAACAACTACACACAAAAATATAATATAATAACAGTGTTTCCAATTCAAAAAACATTATTGACAAATACTAAAATATTAATGGCGTCATAAAGACAAAATTACAATACTTTCCCTTATTTGGCAATATTCCGAAACACCATAAATTCAAAGCATTACACAAAATGCATTCCCATTCCTTCAATACATGTTTGATGTTTCCTTTTACACAAAGGTTTATTCATGATGTTAGAAATCATCTCTCCCGTAGGAAGTTACTTTAAAATTATTACACCATCCAACAAACACTGTCTGACAAATTGATATCTAATATCGATGTGCTTTCTCCTCTTGTGATAAACTGGGTTCTCAACCAATTTTATTGCTCCCTGGTTATCACAAAAGATTAGTACTCTTTCAATAATGCTAACTCCTTCAACAAGTTTCTTAGAAACAAACGCTCCTTACTTGCCTCCGATACAGCAACATATTCTGCTTCTGTGCTCGATAGAGCAACAGACCCTTGTTTTTTTGATAACCATGATATGGGAGAATCACAAAAGCTAAAATAATAACCAGAGTACGATCTGCGATCAGCCTGGTCATTCCCCCAGTCATCGTCGGCAAACCCAATAAGGTTTTTCTGAGATCTGATAAAACTGATCCCCAGATCACTAGTCCCCTTAAGGTATATCTTCCTGGTAGCAAGAGTTAAATTGGCCGAGATAACAAAAAACCGCGAAACTCAAATCTGGTCTGGTGCAAACAGCCAGATACATTAACGATCCTATTAAACTCTGGTAAGGTATATTATCAGCCGGTTCAACTCCTTTTCTATTAGCAAGCTTTGAATTTTGAATCCCACATTCCATTTTTTTTTAGTAAACTTACAATATAGTCCTTTTGATTCGCATATATTTTATCATCACTACATTTAAAATTAATCCCTAAAAAATATTTGATAATCTTTAATTTTAAATTCTTCGGACAAAGCTTTAAATTTTACAGCACGCTTTTATTCTCACAATTTGATAAAATAACGAAATCATCCACATAGATGGCTACAATCGTTAGGGTACTGGCACTATGCTTAAAATATATACAGGGTTCGTATTGTGTCTTTTGAAACCCAATACCCGTAAAAAATACCCAATACCCTTCTACCCTTCTATTCCAAATCCTACTGCTTTGCTTCAAACCATATATTGCGCGTTTTAAGAAACAAACCTTTCCCATATTTTTACTATCCATGCAACCCTCACGCTGCTCCATATAAATAGTTTCTTCCAACTTGCTATTTAAAAACGCAGTCTCGACGTCGACATGGTCGACACTCATGCCTAGCCTTACTGCAAGTGCTAGAAGCAACCTGAAACTGCTAAACCTTATTATAGGTGAGAACGTTTCACAGTAATCAACACCATAGCGTTGTGTAAACCCTTTTGCTAGTAAAAGAACCTTGCAAAGCAACCTTGCTTTGAATTTTGGTTTCCCTTCATTTCCCCCATCACATTTAATCTTAAATACTCATTTATTTTTAACTATATTTACATCAGGCCTATCTACTAGTATCCAGGTACAGTTCTTGTTTAAAGATTTTAACTCAGCCCCAATAGCTTCTTCCCAGCTACAAGCATCTACAGACCTTCTAGCCTCATGTATTGTTAAGGGTTCTAATGGACTTATACAAAAAGCATTAAATAGTTGATAGTCATTAAAGGATACAGGTTGTTTCTTTCCTTCAATGCATACCGCCTTGGCCCATCAGGAAGGTCAGCTTCATCTACTTCTTCTGGAATCTGGTAGTCCTCTGATCCAATTGCATCTTCAGGCTCTGAACTGTCTTTCTCTTCACTGACGTGAACCGTGTTCTGGAGTGACTGAACATCTGACATTATCTCATCCTTCTCAGTTATAGGGTCGGAAACCACTGTCATAACTTTTTCATCCTTAAAAATCACATTCCGACTACGAACAACCTTATCTTCTTCAAAGAACCATATTCTATAGCCATCCTTCCCGTCACAATATCCAACGAAATATCCATGGTTACTTTTTGTCCCATTTGTGTCGTTTCACCTTAGGAACGTGTACATAACACTCCGTCCCAAACACTTTGAGGTGGTGAAATGACTCGAAATTCTGACCAATCCACAATTCGAAGGGTGATTTATCTTTCACTTGGGTAGGTCCATATATTGATAACAAAAACAGCCGTGTTCACGGCTTCAGTCCATAGTTTGGTTGGCAGTCCTTTTGTATGCATCGTGGACTTCGCACGAAAAACCTTTCCACCAGAGTGCGGTTCTCTTTTTCTGCAGATCCGTTTTGTTCAGGACAGTATGGCATGGAAATGCGAAATTTTATGCCTGCTCTTCAAGGATTCTCCGAACTTCAACATTATTAAATTCTGTTCTTCCATCACTCATGAAACACTTTATAACATGTCCAGATGTTTTGCATTCATTGATAAAAACTTTTAAACAACTTGAAACTTCATTTTTCATTCGAAGGGAAAACACTCGAGAAATCGAAACCTTGAGAAATCGTCTTTCAAGCATAGAAAGTACCTTGAATTTCCAATTGAAACTTGTTCCATGGGCCCACACAAATCAGCATGTATTAGTGTACCTGGAGAACTCGGACGATTCTTTCTCTTATGAAATGATACCCTCTTTTGTTTGCCATAAACGCCATTCTGATAAAAAAACATCTGAAGAATCTGATGTCTCAATCATTTGGTTATTTTGCACCCTTTTTACATGTTGCTTGTCCTGGTGGCCCAAACGTTCGTGCCATAACTGAAGAGACCTGCTTATCTGCCAACAATGCCTGTCCTGAGATCCGAACTCTCATGTCCAATGCGTACAAGCCATTACTGGTCGCACAGCCAGTGATCCTCATTTCACCAGTATATTTATTGTAAAATCTGCAACTCTTACCATCTGCAACTTCAAATTTATAACCTCTTTTTGCAATTAAACTGACAGAAATTAAGTTTTCTCAATTTCAGGCACGTACCTTACATTCTCAAGGTAATTTGGTTCCCATTTATTACCATCAACCAAAATTTCAATGTTTATGTTCCCTCATCAACCTGAAGCAACTCGTTGTTACCAACTCGAACTTGTACAGGAACCTCAAACTCTTTGTAGTCAACAAACCATTCCTTTATACTGCACATATGCTGTGAGGCACCTGTATCTGCCACCCAGATCCCTGACTCTTTTGCGCCAGATGTGCAGACAAAAGATTCTCCATTAAATTTACCAGATTGTCTTTCATTGGATTTCATGGGGCAATCCTTTGCGAAATGACCTGGTGACATTTAAAGCATTTTAGTACCCTTTTGTACTTTGTTTTTGTCCCTGTTGGTTATCAAAACTGATTTTGTCCCTTTTGATTACCAAAATTTTGTTTTTTGTCCCTTTTGATTACCAAAGCTTTGGTTCTGCACCTTCGGGGTAACTAATTTGTAACCGGTTTTTCTTGCTTCTCAGGCAACCTCATTTCAATCAACCTTAACCGTCTTTCACATCAATTGACTCCCAAACACTTTTGAATTCAAGATATTCAGGTGGCAAGGTCGACATAATCCTACTCATGAATAATAAATCTGGTAATTTCGTCTTCGGCAATTTTTTCAAGTTTATCATTCAATTCACAAAACGTTTTTTGTAGTTTAGCTACGTGTGTTGCAATTCCATCAAACAACATAACTTTCAATTGAACAACAAACTTCTTTTTATTTTTTCACTGTAAAACAAATTGAGTACTAAGCTGGGCCCATAACCTATTAGAATTTGTGAATTTTATAAGACAATACACTTGCAAAAGAATACTATACTAATTGTTTATTAACGGCTTTACAGAACATAGGAATTATTTTCGACAAAAACAACTATACACAAAAACATAATATTATAACAGTGTTGCCAATGCAAAAAACATTATTGACAAATATCAAAAGAATAATGACGTCATAAAGACAAAATTACAATACTATATATCAAAACTTGTGTATTGACTTGTTGACTCACAAAAGTGCCAGTGTAAACGTAATTTAAGAGATACTAGTAGAGATCCACTTCCAATCTTCATTTTGTGACGATTTTAAGAACGATCTGGGTGGCAAAAAGTCGATCCTAAAAATCGCAGAACGGTCTCCAAGATATCGATCTTTAATAAAATCGTATCGAGAACGGAAACCCAAAAATTAACAAGCTCTGCATAGTTTCTAGAGCACATTCTGAATGTAATAGACCTTTTCATAGTTGGATTTTTTTATGCGCATGTCAGTTTCCGCCACGTCAACTTTTTGGACGTATAACTAGTGAAAATAAAAATATGTGCCCGATAATTATTCAAACTATAAAACATATATAACTTATTAAACATATTCCCGCCTTTTAAACAAAGCGGACGCGCCTGCGCCTAACTAACCGTAAAAAGGTCTATTATTTCAATACTTCGCTTTTCAGATCTTTCCAATTAGACATTATGTTCTTGCTATTGGAAAACTGTGAAAATGTTCTGAAGATAGGGGAACAAGAAATAGTCCAGTAGGGTTCAACGCGGTAGAAATTATGTATCACATCGCTAACTTATCAGTCACTTCTCATAAAATTTAAATGAAAAAAGGAAATCTCACATTTTGTAGCAAAGGGTTTAATATTAAGCGCTTCCTATCTTTAAATTTAAATAAAACAAAGTGTGAGTGAGAAATCATCGACTTTTTTATTTGTTTGAAAGGCCTATCGATGCCATTATGTATGGAACATAACATTCTGCAAATGACCGTCGCGACTGCGCTGGATGGCGCGCATCCGAAATGTCCAATTTTCTGTCCAATTTGTGCGATGGCATGAGTTCTGTTTGCTTTGAGGGCTGCCGCGGTTTGTGGCTTATTCGCATAGACATGCGACTTGAAAACCCCACTAGAAAAAATGTAACGAGGTCAAATCACACGATCTCGGTAGTCACTTTACATCATCTCCACGTCAGATTGCAATGCCCTCAAATCGCTCTTGCTTAATGTCCAATGTGGCATGAGTTGTGTGGCACTTAGTCTAGTCCACGCCGTTCAGTTGAAACCAGATGTTGTTGGTGTCCATATCATCCAAGTCAGGCTAAAAGAATTTGGTAATCATCCATCTATAGTGCTCGCTGTTGAATGTGATGGCCTGGCCAACGTCGTTCTCAAAGAAATATTCTCCTGCACACCCTTGCGAACAGAGGCCATGTTTCCGGAAGATCTTGCGTTTCGTCGTCGGATTGGTGTTGGTTTATAGTATTGTATTTTGAATCAATCAATTTATGACAAATTTTGAATTGGTAAAACCATACAACATTATAGATAATCAGATAATCTTAATAAAGACGGAACACAGCTTGAATATATGAATATACTAAACCTCTATAATAGTAATGAGTCTTTTTAGGACTACCAAATCTCGTGTGAAATTTGTCAGTTATTCTATAGCTTTTAGTCCACCTTCGTGGCACTCAACAAAAACCATAAAAATATCATTGTTTTTAAGATCATGTCTTTCCGATATCTTTAGTGGATAGCCATCTGTGGACATGTTTCGAAATTTATCTCTCATCAGCACAGCTTTGCTTCCATGAACAATAATTTGTAATCCTAATAAATTTGTAAAAAAAAAATATTTGAAAGTTTCCAGAAATCAAAACAAAAAATAATAATAGTCCTTTTTATTAAGTTTAATTATAAAAATGAAACACTTTTAATATTACTCCAACAAGTATCACATATTATTCCTATCATAAATACTATCAATTTATCGACAACAAAATTTGATTTACTCTCAAAGTCTGGTGTTAATTTCACTCAGTTTCGGTTCGTTTTTCAGATCCAATTGAATTTCTTCCAAGGTTTTCCCCCTAGTTTCTGGAATGCAGAATATTGAAAAAATCGTGCTTAAAATACAACAAACACCAAACAATAGGAACGGCGAGTACATCCCAAAACACGAATACAACAACTGAAATACTTTTGTAACAATACTCGAATAAATTCCAAAGGAAATATTTAGTATACACAGCGCTTTTCCTTTAACATTTGAAGAAAATAATTCTCCTAGTAAGAGATTTGGAACAATGCCTAAACCTATAGAGTATAAAAGTACGTAAATTAACATTCCAATTAAAGGAAAGTAAGGTAGATAAATATCGTTTTCTTCTAAGAAATTTCTAAAATAAAAGTAGAAACTTTCGGCTAATAAAATTATTGCACAGCCTGCACAAGAGATTGTCATAGATAATCTTCTTCCTAATTTATCTAAAAATAAAGAGCCAATTAGGCTGAAAATAGTTAAAGCTGCTGAGTATATAGTGGCTGACGTGCTCGCTGAGATGTGTCCACCAGCTTGAAGAAACAAATATTGTGAATAGACAGCAAAAGCAGAAATCCCAGCGAATTGTTGCGCTCCCCGAACAGAAATAGCAATCAACAAACTTCTCAAATTGCTCCCAATCCTAAACATATCTAAAAAAGTCCCTGATTCCCTCAACTGCCGTTCAACACCAAGCTTCATCTCTGTTAACTCTTTTTCAACATTCTTGTCTTTCCTGAGTATCATTAAACTCTCCCTAGCTTTATCCAAATCATTATTCATAATATAGTAATACGGACTTTCAGGCATCAACATGAAACTGAAGAAAAATATAATTGGCAGAATGGAGAAAACATAAGCTGTTGTTTCAATACTATAATAAGCTCCAACAAGGTTCATCAAGCACATACCAAGATATCCACAGCAAGACATAGCGTTTCCCCACAACCCTCTAACATGGGGAGAAGAAACTTCCCCAATATAAACGGGCAGAGTAGCATAAAGACAAGCGTTAGCTAAACCGCTAAGGAATCTTGAACCGTAGATAACATAAATGTTAGTTGCTCTAGCTATGAGTATCCAGGAAAGTAATTGAGGTATTGCTACTGATAATAATATTGGTTTCCTTCCAAATTTGTCCATTAAATATGGAAAAACAGGACTGAAAATAATTGAAGATATCGAAGGGATTACTGTTATGTATGAAGCTTCTTCCAGTGTTACATTTGATGGAAATTCGTCTGATATTAGGATTGGAATTGACGGTGATGGCCAGACGTAGAGCAGGGCTGTATTTAGAGAGACCAGAGCAGCTGTAAAATGAAAACAAAAAATACAAATTATTTAATTATTTGATTAGCAGTTGATTATTTAAGTAGCTGTACGTTTAGTTAATTGAAAATAAAGGATGTATGGTGTAATTATCTCACATAATTATCTGTGTATTTTTAATTCGGCGTTTACAATTGGCAGGAAATGACTAAGGATTTTTCTATAATTATTAGTAAATATATTAGTTTACTGTAGGTGGATAGTTTACATGTGTGATTAAACTTGATAATTTGCAACAAACTCTAAATGTATTTTTCCATATTCATATACATTGTTTGAAAATTCCAATGTTTTCCTAATATTTAGTAATATAGTATATAATGCGTAAAATAGTGTCTAGAGTAGTCCGTCTGGACATGTCTATCTAGGTCGATATTTATCGGGTGTAAAAGAAATCTCAAGTTCCTACTATCAATATTTATTTACTTAGATTTGTTACTCAACTTTGAAAGATCAAATTTATACAATTGAGACTAGACGGACGATATTTAATTAACTAAAAAACGTCAGCGGACCCCCGTCAGGAATGAAGTTCCTTGCGCATTTTTGGAACGAAGTTCCTTTAGGGAACTAGAGTGTTCCTGATGGCTTTGATTTTCAGGGTAGTCTTCAGACTGAAGATTTGTTCTGCATAGGAGCGACCAGGGCGGAAGCCTGCCTGGTATTCGCCCATCTTGTAATCCACCTGGTCCTGTGTCCTTTGGAGTATGCACGCTGAGACAATCTTGTTGGGTCGCCCTTTTTATGCAGAGGGTAGATCAGTGCTCATTTCCAGTCGTCTGGTAACTTTTCTGATGTCCATATGTCTGTAATGATCTGTGTGAGTTCTCCGATTGAGTTCCGTCCGAGGTTTTTCAGTAGTTCGGCCACTATGCCGTCTTCGCCAGATGTCCTGTTGTTTTTGAGTCTGAGGATGTGCCTGTGACTCTTGTTAAACTTTCTCTTGTGTCGCGGTCATTTTGGGTAAATTAAATCGGAGTCAGTGTGTCTATCGGTTGGTTATGCGTGTGGGAATCTTTATGTGGGTTCTGGGCAGTTGAGAAGTTCTGAGAAGTATTTTGCCAGGCACCTTGCAGTTCTCCTTATTTCTCAGTGCTAATTTTCCATCACTTTTTCCGAAGCAGAGGTTTGGTGGCGTCCAAACGCCCTGTAGAAGTATCTTGCGTTTTAGTTGCGGAAGTTGTCCTCTATAGAGTCCAGCTGTTCCTTCGGGCACTTCCTCTTGGATTGACTGATTTTTTTTTCTGATGTCTTTCGTGTTTCGTTGGACACCTATAAATTTTCTGGGGACTTGTTACTGTTTTATTTCTGGTAAGCCAAATTCCTGCTGACGACTGCATTCTCACAATCAGTGTTCCACCATGGGTGGTTAGAGTTCTTCTTCTGAAGAATGAGGGCTTCTGCTTTTTTTGTGATTTTTCGGCGGAAATTTTTCCCGTCATTTGTATGCTCTTTTTCCAAAACTTTTTTCACTGCAGAGTCAGCGATCATTTTCGTGTCGAATTTCAGTAGGGGAGTTCTTACAGAAAGTTCTCTTGGGGCTGAACACTTTAACGCAAGTAAGATAGTGGTCAATGTTGGCTCCCCTTCGTACCTGTACGTCATTGACCTCTTTCTGTACTAAGTACGAGATTGCCACATGGTCAATTTGGAACTCGCCTAACGCTGGACGCCAGATTTTCTGTTTTCTGGGGTGTTTTGTGACAGATGTCGACATGAGCTTGAGGTTGTGCTGCTGGCAAAGTTTTATGAGCCGTGTGCCATTTTTGTGGTGTGAATTTATGTGCGGGATAATTTCCTACTGTTTTCCTGTGCATTTTTTCTCTGCCGATCTGTGCATTGAAATCGTCTAGGAGAAGTTTGATGTCATCTTTGGGGACTTTGGATAATACTTTCTCGAGGGTTAACCAGAATTTATCGGTGGACTGTGGGTCTTGTTGCTCTGGTAAGTGGGGGCGTGTGCGTTGATCAGTGTGTATTTTTTGTTGGCGCACTGAACGCGCATGTTCATCAGTCGGTTGTTTACTGGTGTGACTTCCCTGATGGATTCGAGTATGGTATTATGGGCCATGAAGGCCTTCGCCAACAGTGGAGCGCCTTTGACAAGTCACCTATTAGTTTTGATCTTAAAGATGTAGTTCTTGCCGTAGTTTGTGATGACTTCGTCTGTGAAACGTGTCTCTTGCAATGCGAGGATCAGTATCTTTTACCTATCGAGTTCTGTCACTAGGTTGTGCAGCTTTCTAGGCTGTATGAGAGTGTTGATATTGAAGGTACCTATGTACATTATTGTATTGTGTGAGAGTTTGCCAGAGAACTCACAGTATCTCTGTAGTCGTAGAAGTCCGGGTCTCCCAAAATCCGAGTGCCCGGTTGCCGCCTGTTGATGGGTAGGTTACCATCTGGGGTATTGCTGTTATTACTTGCACGAGTCATGGTTGCTTGTAAGCATTGGTATCCAGTGTTCACTCACTGTGTTGTTAGAATATGGGATTGTCAGTTCCTGAAGCATGTGTTACAGTCGCACTCACTGAGTGTACAGACGCTGACCAACCGCCCGTCGCTAGTACTGCAGACGCGACTTGGATTTGATACACTAAATTGTTAATTCATTATTATTATTATTTCCATTCATTCTAAATGAATAGAAATAATAATGTGACACACGTGACATCTTGTCATGTATGAATATAAAGTTTTATATTTATTAACGTACTTTTTTTCAGTGTTTTGTAAACTTTCTTGAGTTTCCATTTCTCAAAACCTAAGTCAAATAATGAGTATAATATAAACAACACTCGTATGATTTAAAACAAATACGTTTGAGGAACTTTTTTCATGTTTAGTTTTAAGGTTATAAACCGACCACGCTCGTCTGTCATTCTGCGTAAGAAAGAGAGAGCACTCATTGTAGAAATATACACTAAGAGAAAGAGAAAGAAAGAGAGAGAGCGCGCTCGGTATAGAAATATACACTAAGAGAAAGGCGTATAACGTAACGCGGCGTATAAGGTTTTCTGCCGAATCACTCATACAAAGACCTCCCTAAAGAAACTTCGTTCCAATTACGTAGTAACATTTATTATCTTAACTGCTTGTAAGCTTTGGTAGTTGAGGTTTTATATTTTCTTGTTTAGCTAGTTTGTATGGCAGAGCAGAAATTAAACCTCAACTAACAAATACCTGTAAGAAATCTAGTCCATCTAGTCTTATTATGCAGTTTAATCTTATTATGCAATAATTGTTTGAACAATTATTGTTTGAACTGATTAGACTGCGACTTCTTCTTCTTCTTCTTCTGTTGGCTTTATAACCCGCGGTGGGTTTTTGCCCCTACAACAATCTTCTTTCCATTCTGTCCTTTCACCGGCTTTCTCTCTCCAATCCCGTACTCCCATTTTTCTAAGACTTTCCTCCACGTCTTCCATCCATCTTTTCCTTGGCCTGCCTCTTTTCCTTCTTCCTACTGGCCGCCAGTTGTACATTTTCTTGGCTGGTCTGCCAAGACTGCGACTTATTGTCTGTATTAAACATTAACATTTTAATATAGTAGTAAAATCTTTATTTCCCCTACGTGGTTTAAGGATCCCTGTCTTTACATTTAATGATATGAATAAACATATTTTTTACATAATCTCTTGCTCTTCTTTTTCCTATCCAACACTTTCCTCCTCTGCCATACTTCTTTCATAAACTGTATCTCTCTTCCATCTGCATGCAGTATTTATTCTCTTTGCCTACCTTCTCTTTCTTTCATCTCTACACATTCATTCCATGTGCGCCACTGTCTCACTCTCCTCGTAGCATATTCTACACATTCTTTTTTCTTCTTATCTATTTTCTCTCTCCTCGTTTCCTCATCTAAACCTCGGTATTATCTTCCTTTCTTTCACACTTTTTCTTCCTAGGTACTTCTATCATACAGCTCTAACACTTCATATTGTATCTGTATTACCTTATTCTCTCTCTTCTTTCCTGCATGTCTACGTACTTGTCTCTTTCGCTTGTCTCCCTATTCTTTCACTTTCCTTCTGCTCTTAGCCTCTCTATTTCCTTACTCGCGTATCCATTTCATCGGTAATATTTCTCTCTTCCATTCATCTATATATTCTTGTTTTTTCTTTCCAGCATTTAGTCAGTAACCTGCAGTCTTCCCTTCCGTTCATTCTGTCTGCAAACTAAGTTGCTGTCTTCCCCGTTTTCACTCTCAATTTGCCCCTCTTACATTCCTCTCTCACTATATAGCCTGGAGTTTGTCTGTCTCCCGCTAACACCCATCTCAGGTATTTCTCTTGCACTCTCTCAACCTCTTCCTGTTCTTTCCAGCCCCAGATTTTTGCTCAATACATTAATATACTCTCAATTAAAAATTCATCTTCATCCTCCTCCTGAAGTCGTTTTCCCATTTTCTCTCTCCTATTCCCCAGATATACCCCATTAGATATACCTTGTCTGCTTCCCTGGCTAAAACTCTCACATGCGCTTTATCCGAGGCCCTCTCGTTCTATGTGTATACGTATATAAACTCTCTTACTCGCTCTATTGTTCCCCCTTCTATTCCCACTCCTCATTCTTCCTCTTTCTTTTACTCAACACCATCATTTTCGTTTTCTTAACATTCATTTCTATGTTCTTCTTCCTCACATACCTCTCCAAGATTTTCATCATTTCTTTCATCTCCCCTTCGCTGTTTGCCACCTATATCACTTCATCCGCGAATGCCAGACTCTATACTTTCTCTAATGGAGAATCACTTCATCCGCGAATGCCAGGCTCTATACTCTCTCTACCTCTCTAATGGAGAATGGAGGATGCTACCTCTCCAAGATTTTCATCATTTCTTTCATCTCCCCTTCGCTCTTTGCCACCTATATCTCTATAGGCTCTATACTCTCTCTTCCTCTCTAATGGAGAATCACTTCATCCGCGAATGCCAGGCTCTATACTCTCTCTACCTCTCAAATGGAGAATGGAGAATGCTACCTCTCCAAGATTTTCATCATTTCCTTCATCTCCCCTTCGCTCTTTGCCACCTATATCACTTCATCCGCGAATGTCAGGCTCTATACTTGCTCTCTACCTATCACATACCCTCCCACTTGCGCCTTCTTAAACATTCTTTTCAAATCTGCCTCATAAATAATAAAGGGCTAAGGCCCCTTCCCTTATTCTTACTAACCTTGCCTTGCTCTTTTTGTCGTCTCGAACCAGTAGCTCTCTTTCTCTCCCTCTCTCACTTTGATAATTGTTCTTAGATATATCTTTTCCACCCTCTCTACCCGTCTACTCCGCATTCTCTCATACATTCAAACATTGTCTCTCTATCCATTCTTTCAAACGCCACCTTGGAATCTATTAATAATGCACACACCCCTCCTTCCTTTTTTAATTCATTCTTTGTTAAATGATCAAGTTAATTTAAATATTGATAGTATAATCCAGTTGTGCTCAAATTATTTTGTGAAATTCCCGTGTGGGTAATAATTTAAATAAATAATATATTAAAATGTTCACTGGAGAGAGATGGAATGCAGAATGAGGTGTGGATTTATGGGACGAAGAGAGTGATAGAGAGACTGGTGGACGTAATGAATGGAGTATGGAGAACGGAGGGATTCCCGGCAGACTGGAGAGAAGGGGTAATATGCCAGATTTACAAAAAGGAGGGAAAAAGTAGAAAACTACCGGGGGATAACTCTGTTTAACACCGGGAATAAGTTGTAAATTAGAGGCTGAAGAATGAGATAGAGGAAAAGAGAATAATTCCAGGCGGTCAGGCAGGATTCAGAGAGGGGAGAGGATCATGATGTATATATTATACATAGTTCCATAGTACATCATGATGTATATATTATTTACAGTACCTATGCCCTCACTGAATCCTGCCTGACCGCCTGGGATTATACTATTTTTCTCTATCTCATTCTTCAGCCTCTCATTTACAACTTGTACCCGGTGTTGAACAGAGTTAATCCCCGGTAGCTTTCTACTTTTTTTCTCCTTTTTTTGTAAATCGGCCATATTACCCCGTCTCTCCTGTCTGCCGGGAATCCCTTTCCTCTCCACACTCCATTCATTACGTCCACCAATCTCTCAAATAAGACAGCAGACTGTTGTCTTTTTGTGCCCCTACAAGTAATTGCGTTCAATTTTTCTTTAAACTGATTTTTTGCTATTATCGAAATATCGGGATTGGTAGGGAAGATATTTTGGACTTTGTATATTTGAAAACTTTTCCTTAAGCAAGAAATTTAAACATCTTCGCCTTCAAAATTTAAAATTTTGGCGACGTAGTTGGCAGAAGCACCCCCTTCCAAAGAGAACTCCACTAGAACAAAATCATATTTTAGGGCGTCTGATGGGTCAAAAGATTCGCACGTATTTTCCGGAGTCATCAGTTCATTCATATCAAATTCCGACTCTTACGAATAGATTGGTTGCTTGATTTGTGGCAATAAAAGTTTGTGCAGGAAAGAAGTTGGCAAGCTCATCCTCGTCCTCAGAAGAACTTTTCGCGCAATAATTTTTCTTCCCCTTCGCTTTCATTGCTGAAGTTAGATTTGAAAGTTTTTGTAAATTTTCTGTTCTTTGGTTTATTTGTTTTATCCTCCGCTTACTTTAATCTATCCAAAACATCGTCATTGGTAAGAACATCCCCGTAGGTGAAGTGTTTTAAACGAGGCCCTTTTCCTGTGGTTGAAGATAGTAGTTATTCTTTTGAATGCTCTTTGCAAAATTTTCTACTATATCACTAAGTTTTTGAGGCGATTAAATGCGGGGAAAGCTTAAATTCAAGTTCCCGTCCAGGTCATAAGAGGTGTCATTGTTACGTGATATGATGTCGAGGAACGAAATAAATCTCGTGGTACTCCTGAATTAGTGACTTCAGTGACCTGATTATTTAAGGCAATGAAGTTCTGACTACTAGTACAAGGGATTTGTAGATCATTTGATGGTTGCACCATCGCCACCAACTGATCTTTTCTTCTTCTGTATCTCGCCAAATCAACCGGGTCAAAGAGGCTCACAGGAAATTTAGATGAATTTAAAGAAAAAACGCCGGTACTTTTAAAGCTACTCACTATGTTTGTCTTTTTCATCGCTTTTGGCCAAAATTGGCTTAACAACTCTACAAATTTCTATTTCAACATACAAATTATCGATTTATCAGATGGGTAATGCGATTTTCCATAATTAAACAGAATTTCGTCCCACATTGTCTAGACTGGCCCAAACACAGTTTTGTCTAGAGGCTATAGTTGGTCAGATAAATGAATTGAAAATTTTCTTATTTCTATTTTTGCTGCTATACCAGCTTCTATAATCCGGACACTGATATGGCAACTATGCCCATCATTCAATAAAACTGCTGCTTTGCCCTCGAGACAATTATTTTTCCATACTTTTCAACATGTACCTATGATTTTTTTCAACCAACCCAACTAAATAGTTATATTTATAAATACATAGACAAACTTTTTACCATGGAAGTCTTCTTAATTTCTGACATAGACTAAGCAGAATCAGAAAAGTTGAGATAAAACCAATCAACACCTTACAGGAACAGATAAGACCTAATAAATGAGACAAGATCAGACATGACTAGATAGCACCAGCTAATTCTAAGATCGATCAAGATCTGAAAGGACTAAACAAGACCAGACAACTTAGGAAGTTGTCTTATTAAACTATTAAACAAGGATCAGACAAGGCCTCACAAGGCCAGTCAAGACCAGACAACACCAGCCAAGACCAGACAGGACCATACAAGACTAGTCAATACCAGAATAGACAAGACCAGACAGGACGAGACAATACCACATAAGACCAGACAAGACCAAACAAGATCAGATAAACCAGACAAAAACAGAGCAGATCAGTTCAAACAAGACCAGACAAGACTAGCTAAGGCTAGACCAGATAAGATAAGACTAGACAAAACCAGACAAGACCAAACAAGACCAGAAAATACCAGACATGACCAGGCAAGAGCAGAGGTAAGTAGAGAAGATGAAATAACATCAAACAAGGCTTAACAGCGCCCCACAGGAGCAGTCAAGAGCAGACAATCAAGGCCATATGTGGCTACAGTAGACTAGACGAGACTAAGGCCTGATAATACTAGACAATAATATATAAAAGTTAATAAGGCTAGGCAAACTAGGCTACTAGGCTAGATAAACTGGACAGGTTTAATTAAAAATTACTAAACATGAACGGATAACACGTTAGATTATTTATATGTAATCATGTCTATGTTTGTCATACAATTAGACGGTTTCTCTGATAATATTCCACTCGTGTTTATCCGTAATAATACAAGACAAAACAATATTTAAAAATGCTACAAAATTTATTACTTGTTCTCTTTTAGTTAAGGATGGTAAAACGTTGGTTAAAAGACATTGGCGTCCGCCAATTAGGCGGCACAGGATATTCTTAGGCCGCATGCGCCCTTGTGGACGTAATATCTAGACCAGAGGTCGGCAATCTTTTTCACTAATAGGGCATATATCATAAGTGTTTGAGTTCGGCATGCACCAATAATGAAGTGGTGTGGTGGATTAATATTTGAACATAAAAATATGAAAGCAATCTAAATGTATTACAAATTTTTTTTTAAATATAAATTCTGACTTCAACACTGGAATTGTATGTTGCAGAAATGATGTTGTCAACTTAACTACCGTGCTATTGGTATTACAACAATAGCACGACGCGAACTGGAGAGCTTTTTCTTGCTAAACTTCGTGCTAGAAGAGTCAACACTCTTTGCACAGATTAAAAATATATTTCTTCAAAGACAAGAAAGCTCAACCCCCGGTACCACTGTCTGCCATTTTACTTCCCTGCTCTAATATTATGTGTGTTTAGTTTCAAGAGTATTTCGATATACAGTGTGTTTCAAAGAGAATATACGTATTACAAAGTATTATTTTGTCCAAACTATCGATCGCTGCGCATCGGCTCGGCTATTGGAGAAACGCATACATAGCCTAGTTTATATTAATAGCTTTATAATTCTTCTTTGATGGAAACACGGTTAACGGTCAGCGCTATGTTTCATATGTCAGCGCTATGTTTCATATGTTATAGAATTCGTTGTTTCCGAGGCTGCACGAAGACAACTTCATTTTTCAACAATACGGAGCACCCCCTCACTGAAGTCGCCAAGTGAGTGAATATCTGAATGAAACTCTACCGAACCGTTGGATTGGTCGTCAAGGAGCTGACGACTTGCGTGTTCGCAGGTAGGTTCCACGGTCACCGGATTTGACACCCTGTGACTTCCTCCTGTGGGGTTTCATTAAAGGCAACGTTTATGTACCACCACTCCCACAGAACCTGGAAGAGTTGAAGAACCGGATCCTTACTGCTAGACCATTAGTGACGACGGACCTGCTTGCCCGAGTATGGGTGGAATTTGAGTATCGGTGTGATATTGTTCGTGTCGCAGATGGAGAACATATTGAACATCTGCAATATAAACTTGACAGGTTCGTAAATATGTGTGTAAAGTTTCATATTCATTTGTCCTTTAGCTGATAAACCAACATCTCTCGATGTTTCGCCATCCATTCTTTTCTTTCCACTTTGGCGTCTTTCAAATTCAATGTCCCATTCGTTGCAAATTCGAATTCCTTCTTTCATTGAGTCACTAACTAATACCTCTCTTTCATCATGCAAATGATACGCGATGGGGAAGTGGCACTTCTCCAGTGACTCAGTTACGCACAGGTAGTCATCTCGCCTATGGTCTCACGTGACAATAAAAAAATATGTAGAAAAAAATGATTTATTTTTATTTTTTATGATGTAACGTAGGTATATGATGTGTTTTTGATATATGATATTTCATCCTTCATTTTTCCATTTCTCTTAATGGCTCTCCTATGCCTGTGTAGTTTTTTAATACACATATTTATATCTATATAAATATTCTTACATTAGGTGCTTTTTCACGCCCCCCTTCAAAACTAAATTTTATGAATAATTTTAAAAATAATAAGGCAGCTGGAGAGGACTCTATCGTTGCTGAACTGTGGAAAGGTGCTGGAAACAATGCCGTGCGCAAGCTAACCGAGATCATCCAGGACATCTGGGAAACAGAGAAATTAGCACCCGATTGGAAATCTGCTCTAATCCATCCGCTTCACAAAAAGGGAGATTTTACTGATCTAAACAACTACCGTGGAATTTCTCTTGTACCGGTAACATACAAGATTCTCTCGAAGGCGTTACAAACAAGGGCAGAAAATCAGTTGGATAGTCAACTGGGAGAATACCAGGGGGGCTTCAGGAAGACCCGATCCTGTGTTGAACAGATCCTCAACCTTAAAACTGTACTTGCATACTCCAAGATGAGAAACCGCAAGGTGGTCGTCACCATTGTTGATTTTAGGAAGGCCTACGATTCCATCGATAGAGAAACGCTTAACAAAGTACTCCAGGAACTAGCACTAGACAACAAAACCCGCAGACTAATCCTAGAAACTTTGACCCATTCCAAGGTTAAATTATAATAATAGAGGCGAGATTTCAGAAAGCTTCGAAATAAAAACTGGAGTGAGACTAGGAGATGGACTTTCCCCACTTCTCTTCAACTGTGTGCTTGAAAAGGTTATGCGAGAATGGCGCAAGGAACTGAACAATTTGGGTGCTCAGAGTGGTATCTATGTAAGAACGATGGACTGGTTGTAGATTGCCTGGCCTTTGCAGATGGCATGGCACTGTTTGCTGATTCTCTTGAGATGGCAACAATGCAGGTAAACTGTCTCAGAAAACAGGCTGCTAAAGTGGGTCTTCAAGTGTCGCTGGAGAAAACAGAATTCTTCACCAACATTAGAAAAGCAAACAGAGAGATGTTACTAGAACAGGGAAACATCAAGAGGACTGAGAAATTTAAGTATCTCGGCGAATGGATTGAACCCAACTTATCAGAAAGAGCATCATTATCCAAGAGAATCAGCAAGTTAGAACTAGCCTATCGGCTGACTAAGAACACTTACAATAAGAAATGACTGTCACGCAACGTGAAACTTAAGCACTTCACATCAGTCTTACGACCAGAAGCCCTATATTCCATGGAGTGTCTTTCCTTGAACCGAAGAGGTCTAATAGAGAAATTAAAAATCAGAGAGAGGAGAATCATCTGGAAGATCCTAGGCCCGATAAAGAAAGATGGGGAATTCCGAAGACGGCATAACTCTGAGCTCTACGAACATATTGAGATGCTCTCTGACTTTGCAAGGAAAAGAAGGGTAGCTTTCTATGGCCACATTGCAAGATTGCCTCCAAACGGACTAACCAACCGTCTGTTCACCTTCTGGCAAAACAAGAAGCTTCGTACCACTTGGTTGACAGAGACCGAGAAGGATATTAAAGAACTGGGAATAACAGATCTCAAAAACAGACAGTCTGTGAGACGCACCCTAAAGGAAGTCCGTGGATTTCAGGAAAAACCTCGAAGGAAGGATGCGACAATACTGGGTAAAGGTCAAAGCCCAACAGTTGAACAAGCGTGATCCAAAATAGCCCTATTCGAAAGAAGAAGAAGAAAACTAAATTTTATTATGGACATATTTATTTTTAGTTATATTTTTTTATCTTTTTAATAATACGTGCTACACCCATCAAAGAAGTGTTACGTTCAAGCTTTTACTTTCATTTAAAGTATGTATGAGATTATTTTATTGTTTACTGGAAAAAATATAGTTCGACCAATCTTAGTTGCTTTTTAAGAATCTCAGCTATTTTCCTGACATTCTGATCTAATAATCTCGGTACTAAATACTCTGTTTAATATCTTTTTCAAACAATTGTATTGACACATTCTTTTAGTATCTTCTTCAAATAATTTAAAAATAATTGAAATTAAAAATAGTTTACTATTTGTTCAATATCTACACATGCTACAAAGAAAACATATTGAATTACTATAATGTTAAGTCCTTTCTTTTTTCTTGTTTTTTTTTTTATTTAAGTTACAGATAACAAATTAAGCATCTCTTCTTTTATTCAAAATTAAATTTTATAACAATTTCTATATTCCAGCTTACTTTTTTGATTGACCCTATTGACCTAAAGCACGGGCCCTGGAAAGTTACAATAAAGGACGGGTTTGTGTATAATACGCTAGGCTTATTTTTCAAGTTACTTTGAATAAGTTACTGTTTTTTAATTTTATTTTATTAAAATGCTACGGTAATTATTGTGTAATAAAATGTTTTCTTATCAAGGAAGGAAGCTACTTTTTTTTGTAATTTTTTTCAACAACCAGAATTTATACATTTTTTTATTCTATAAGTTGAAGTTATGATATACGAAATGGCGTGATGAGGTATCCATCCAACGATGGGACCTCTGGGTACCGCTAAAGATCAGTCGGCCAGCGTCTCTTGAGTCTTCTGAGGACTTGGTATTGGGGAAACGTATTAATTAGTGGATTTGTGTAGTTCTATTTTTTCTTGATGCTTTTTCCGCCTTGCCTGGATTTCTTTCTTCACAGGGGTAAATTGAAGGTCTTCTTGGATCATGTGGTTTGTGACGTACCATGGAGCGTTGACAATTGATCTTAATATTTTAGCTTGGCATCTTTCCATGATGTCAATATCAAAAGAGCAGTGCGACAAAGTTGCATTCTGTCTCCCATGCTTTTCAATCTCTATTCGGAAGAGATATTCATTGAAGGTCTTGACGATGCCAGTGAAGGAATCAATATAAATCGAGTTAATAATAATAATATAAGATATACCGACGATACATTGATTGTAACGAACAACAAAGAAGATCTACAAAATCTAATGAATAAGATCTCCGACACCTGTACTCAATTTGGCTTAAAACTCAATGTCAACAAAACAAAATATATGGTTATCAGTAAAGCACGGGACTTTAGAGGTAATGGTATTATGGTCGAGGGCGCACATCTGGAAAGGCTGCATAAATTGTTGTATCTGGGTAGCAACATCAACGATCAATGGGACCCGACCATCCAGAACAAATCCAGAATAGAAAAGCCTTTATAAATATGAAAAAAGTGCTAATTGTACCGACTGGAAATAGTCAAAACTATCAAACGGCGAAACGATCTAACTTTAAAATTAAGAATGAAAATGGCACGCTGCTATGTGTTTCCAGTTCTCTTGTAGGGCATGGAGTCATGGACACTCACGGAAGTAATGCTTAAACGCCTCGAATCATTCGAAATGTGGGTGTACTGACGATTACTAAAGATCAGTTTGGTGGACAAAGTCAACAACAATAGAGCTCTCAATCGCATGGAAAAAGATATGCAAATAGTCAAAACTATCAAACGGCGAGAATTAGAATATTTTGGTCACTTTATAAGGCACCCGGAAAAATATAAAATGCTACACCTTATTATAGAGGGAAAATACCAGACAAGCGGGACCCAGGAAGAAGGAGAACATCGTGGTTAAGGAACTTGAGGCAGTGGTATGGGAAGTCTACGATTCAGCTTTTCCGGGCCGCTGTCAATAAAACAATCATCGTCAACATGGTAGTCAAAATGATAACCAACGATTGTTGAACGGTCATGGTATCAGAAGAAGAAGATCTTTCCATGATCGCAATATTCGATTTGCTGGCACATTCCCAGTGTTAAATGCCATAAGTCCAAATAGGTTTGATGATATTTTTATATAAAAGTATTTTGTTGCTTAGCGTTAAACTCGAGTTTTAGCCGATGAGCGAGCAGAGTTCTCTTTGTCTGAAAATGAGATCAATCTGTTTTATCTTATTGCTAATGTGGTTCTTCCAATTGAGTTTGCTGTCTAGATGTAGTCTTAGGCATTTTACTGTCGAGTATTGACGAATTTCTATATTATTTTATAAACTGGAGGACTGAGACCTTTTCGTAATGTGAATGTTGCATGGCAGGACTTGGTTTAATTAATTTGAAGTTTCTACTTTTTTAACCACTTTTCCAGTAGTATGTAGTCTTGGAGATGTTTTGTGGCGATGTTGGGATCTAAGTGGTTAGTTAGTACAGCTGTGTCGTCTGCAAATGCTCCTATAGTTGTGTTTAATGATTCGAGGATATCTGAGATGTATAGCACATACAGTAGAGGGCCCAATACACTGCCTCGTGGGACACAGCATTAATTGTAAATGCTGCAGTTTGTTGCATTGTTGACTTTTTCTGTTTTCAACTGTCGGTTGTATAGGTATGATCTGAGTAGGTTCGAGAAAGCTTGAATTATATATATATATATATATATATATATATATATATATATATATATATATATATATATATATATATATATATATGTATATATATATATATATATATATATATATAAAACAACAAAAATATATATGACAACAAAATTATTACAACCGAACATTCAACAAATTTATATACTCTATTGATTCTGGAGTCGCTAGTAGGAAATCTTCTGGTCTGCCGTTATAAACCGTTTCAGGGCATTCCTCCACAATATATTAGACGGTTTGGTTCTCGCCGCACTCTTGCCCCATTTGTGTAAAGTATAGGCACATCTGCCATGCTGCGTTCTGATTCTATTTATCGTGCACCAGGTTTTCCTTGGTGAGTCGAATCCTGGTCGTGAGTTAGTAATGCATGGTATATCACTGTTTTATTTCGATGTCCATTCCTGATACCAAGCATCGATGATGCTGCATTCATCTTCTACTGCGCTTAGTGCGGTCTTGGTTGGTGGTTTTCTAGATAGGAGGCGGTTGTGGTTTGCGTCCTCGACGTCTCTATGGATTGGTAGGTCTCTGTTGTTCAGTATCTTGTTAAACGCTCTGTACAGAGCTTTTATGCGGCGCAGGCTTGGGTTGAGATGTAACTCAGCACTGGAAGCCATTTTGTAGGAATCGATTTAATAACGTCAGCAATCATCCTCATTGTATTCTTGAGATGTGCGTCTATTTTTTGGAGGTGTGGGCTATTGTGCCATCCCGGAGCACATTACTCTGCAGCTGAGTAGACGAGCCCCAGGGCTGACGAGCGTAGAGTAGAAGCTTGAGCACCCCAAGATGTTCCGCACAGTTTTTGTATTATATTGTTTCTTGTTTTCAGTTTCTCTGCTGCTTTTTGATAAGTGCTTCTTATACGAAAGTGTTCTATCGAGTGTCACACCTAGATACTTTGGGGTCTTTGTTATATTTGAGAGTTGTGTTTTCAAACTGGACATTGAGTTCTCTATTTGAGAGTTTGTTATTCAGGTGAAAGTTGGTTACTTCTGTTTTGCTAGCGATTGGTGGGAGTCTCCATTTCTGGAAGTATTTTCCCAACTTCTCGAGATCAGACGTCATAATTTCCTCTGCCTCCTCGAATGAGCCGTATCTTATAGTCAGTCCCCAGTCGTCGGAATACGTGTTTTTTGACTTAGTTTCGGGCATGTCTGAGATGTATAAGCGGACTTGCTCTTGAGGTAGACCGTTCTTGAGTTTTTTTGGAAAGCCTGTGTCGGATCCCATTACGACTTGGAAAATTCTGTCGTTCAGCATGTTTTTAAGCAGTCGGGGTGTTACTTTGCACAGAATCGCTTGCGGAAACTTACAGACCATGCCCTCTCGCCACACCGTATCATAAGCTGTGGTTAGTCGATGAAGACGGCTGCCGTTTTTTGATTTTTTGGAACCCTGCTTCGATGTGTGTAGTGAGCGAGAGTACTTGGTCAACGCAGCTTCGTTTCGATCTGAAACCTGCCTGTTCTATTGGGATTTCGTCGAAGATTTTTTTACTTATTCGGTTGTATAGAAGGCGTTCGAGCAGTTGGTAACTCACGGATAGCAGTGCTATGGCTCTATAGCTTTTGGGTGAGTCTACCAGTTTGCCTGGTTTGAGGATAGCTATGATTTTGGATCTTTCAAATTCCTTGGGTAGATTTCCCGTCCTTAGTATGTCGGTGAAGAATTTGGCCAGCCATTTGATCGCAAATTTTCCGCAGTGTATTAGGAGTTGACGACTGACGTTATCGAATTCGGGAGTCTTTCCGGGCTTAAGATTTGGATTACTGTTGAGATTTCGTCTGCTGTGAAACGGGAGTGTTTCGTCTCTTTCGCTGAGGTTTTAAGGTGTCTGAGGTCTCGTTTAACTTTTACTGTGTGATCTTTGTCCTTTGGTGCTCTGGACGCTGCTACTATATGAGATGCTATAGCGTTTGGCAAGATAGTGGCTTTTGATCTTTGTATGCGTGATTCATTCTCTAGTTTACGTGATCCACTCCCTAGTGATCCACTCACTAGGAATAGTGAAGTGCAGTATTCTTCTTCTTCAAATGAGGTATTTATTTGATGGGCGAATCTGTGGCATTGTTGAACAGTTGAATGGCTGCCGACGAAAACCAAACTGATAGTTTGGGATCCAGTCTGCTGAGTTAAAGTCTGGGTCTAGTCTTGTAAGTATCAATCTGTCCAGTAGTTTAGAAACGACTGGCAGCAAGCTGATGGGCCGGTATGATGTCACGGAGCTTGGATCCTTTCCTGGCTTTGGTATTAGTATTATCTCAACCAGCTTGAAGTGTTTCGGGGAGTACTGAAGACTGATGATTGCATTAACCCCTTGGCATACAATGACGCCTCTAAGACGTCATGTATATGTGATAAGATCACATGTATTTTAACATGAACGCGCATTTTATTCGCATGTCAAGGGGTTAAAGATGTATGTGTCTGACATCACAATGGCTAAGGTAGCTACGTTTAAGAAAATATTGATTCTTTCTTTTTATTCACATTTTATACAAACTTAATAAAGCGGAATATAGATTGAATATATAAATATATTTAATCAGTTCGTACCTCTATAAAATTAAGTCTTATTAAGACTACGAACAAATCTCATGTTAAAACAACTAGAGATTTGTATGTTATTCCTAGAACCATTAAGTAGTCCATTTCCATGGCACTAACGGAGCCAGAGAAATAATTTTTGTTGGAAAATCATTGTTTTCTAAGACCATTTCTTTATATTCAAAGTGCATAGCCAATGTCGGTCTTATCCTGTCTGATAAGTTATCTCTGCCCAGTCTTGTCTTCCTAGTCTTCTCTGCCTAATCTAGTCTGACTAGTCTTGTCTGTCTAGTCTTGTTTATCTGGCCTTGTCTGTATACTCTTGTCCGTCTAGCATTGTCCGACTAGTCTTGTCCGTCAAGTTTTGTCCGCCTAGTCTCGTCCGTCCAGAATTTATATAGCTGACAAAAAAGAATTAATGTTGTCATGTGGGGTTCCGCAGGTGTCAATACACGGACCATTACAGTGGAATGTATATTATAATGAGGTCCTACACATTAAGATTCCCCAAAGGGTTAAAATATTCTGCTTCGCGTATGAACGGTCATAGTAACATGGGCTAAAAAGGAAGCAGAACTGATAGCACTGACAATGCTATGATCGTGCATTATTCTAGTGTGTCTACTCTTATCCATCTACTCTTGTCCGCCTACTCTTGATAGACTTGTTTGTCTAGTGTTATCCGTTGTGTCCGTCTACTCTTGTCTGTCTAGTATTTTCTGTCTTAGTGTTGTCTGACTAGTCTTGTCTGTCTGAGCACCAGGTCCGAACATCACGGACCACCAGACAGTCCGGACCATCGCAAATTGTCAAAACTGCATGCAGCGCTGTACCCCAGCACGTTTTAAATACTATAAACAGAACGCTAAGAGATTGTGTGTTCCCACAGAACTGGAAAAATGCAAAATTTGTTCTGCTCCGAAAAGGTGACAAGCCGCTTAACGGAACAACGTCCTATAGGCCTCTCTGTCTCCTGGACACTGCAGGCAAACTGTAGGAGCAGCTGCTGATACTAAGGATAAAGAAGGAACTTAAAGCCGGTGAAAATCTCTCGGACAATCAGTATGGTTTTAGGGAAGGGCGATCTACAATCGAAGCTCTTAATAAAGTTGTGCCATAGCAGATGCCGCCAGGAAGGGTACCTGGAAAACCAGAAAGCTATATGCACTAATTACCCTTGACGTGCGAAACGCGTTTAATTCGGCCTGCTGGCAGGACATTATGGACGAAGTCACGCAACGTAGCTTCCCACCGTATCTGCTTGCGATGATTGATAGTTACCTATCCCAGCGGGAAATCGTCTTTGTCTCCGATGGCCACTGCACTACCAAGCAAATGCACAGTGGTGTACCGCAGGGCTCAGTCATAGGCCCAACGCTGTGGAACATAGTGTACGACGGGGTTCTTCAACTCAAGATACCGGAAGGAGTGGAGACCGTCGGCTTTGCAGATGATCTTGCCCTGGTGGTATGTGACAAAACAGAACTGGGGTTGAAACGGAGGGCCAACAAAGCCATGCAACTAATAGACAAATGGATGGGGGATAAGCAGCTCAAACTAGCACCCTAAAAGACCGAGGCAGTACTCTTAACAGGCAAGAGAAAAATATGTATTGGGATGTAGCATTCAAACTTAGAGACGCTGTCATAAAGCCAAAGAGTGCTATAAACTATCTAGGCGTCATGATTGACAAGAACCTGGCATTTGGAGAGCAAGTCAGCAAAGCCGCGGACAAAGCCCATAAATCCCTATCGGCGCTGGAAAGGTTTATGCCCAACGTGGGAGGACCGCGAAGCAGCAAGAGAAAACTGCTATGCACGGTGGCTCACGCTACTAGGCTCTACGCGGCTTCTGTATGGGCGAGAGCTATGGACTAAAGGGTTGTAGAGCCAAAGGAAGAAGAAGATGGACACAGATGGCAACAAACGCAAGCTTGGAGCGATCCAAGGAATACTCGCGATCAGAACCAGTAGTGCCTATAGAACTGTCTCCCGAGAAGCGGTCTTAGTGATAGCAGGGATAGCACCAATAGAACTATTAGTTCAGGAGAGATCTAAGATCTACGCAGCCAGACACGGAACTACAACGATCAGCAAGAAAGAAATAAAGAAAATAGGAAGGGCAGAATTACTCCGGGCGTGGCAAAATGACTGGGAAACCAGCGAAAAGGGTCAATGGACAAGGTTGATGATAAGGGATGTGGCAAAATGGGTAGAGAGGAAGCATGGAGAGCTGAATTACCATCTAACGCAAGTCCTCAGCGGACATGGCTGTTTTAGGGATTATCTTCATAAGATCGGGAGAGCTCCAGACAGCTACTGTGAATGCTGCGGCGAAAATGACAGCGTGACGCACTCCATCTACGACTGCTACAGGTGGGACACAGAGAGAAGCAAGTTGCCATACGATATAGAACCTCGGAACACTATAAAGTTCATGATGGAATCTGAAAACAACTGGAACAGCATTCAGAAAGTCATATCTGACATAATGAGCTCCAAAGAGAAGGACGAGAGAAATAGACAGAAGGCAAAAAAAACTACGCGTAAACTCGAACCAGAACCAGTAGCAGGACGCCGAAAGTAAGGCAAGGAAGAAGACAAGGAAGGCGAGAGACAGCTTAATTCCCAACTAGGGCGGCATCTACCATCCGGGCTGCACACCCTGAAGGAATGCGCAAGCGATACTGGGGTGTAGCATACTCATGCCAAGTGGATAAGGGGTTTAGTGAGTGAGAGCATCACACTCAGGCTGGGAGAGCTTCCCCCAAACCACCATAAAAAAAAGTCTTGTCTGTCTAGTCTTGTCTGTCTACCATTGTCGGTCTAGACTTGTCTGTCTAGTCTTATCTGTCTAGTCTTGTCTGTCTAGCCTTCTCTGTCTAGTCCTGTCTGTCTAGTCTTGTCTGTATAGTCTTGTCGGTCTTGTGTTGTCTGTCTAGTCTTGTCTGTCTAATCTTGTCTGTCTAGTCTTGTCTGTCTAGGCTTGTCTGTCTAGCCTTGTCTGTCTAGTCTTGTCGGTCTAGTCTTGTCTGTCTAGTCTTGTTTGTCTAGTCTTGCTTGTATAGTCTTTTCTGTCTAGTCTGATCTAATAAACATATTATTAAAGCTTATTTAATATGCACAAAAATACAAGTTGATGAAATGCTACATAACAGGTTTGTAAAATTCGCCTAATTACAGATAAAATATCTTAATTTCCATTGTTTATTAATACAAAATTAGCAGTTAAAGAGGAAGATTAGACATAAAAGCAACACATCTAGACTAGATTACCAATCATCTAGCAACACATCTTTGGTAGAATTTCACATTTTCCGCGAATTATGTAACTATCAAAACAAATAACTCGCTAGCTTAAAATGCATTCGCGAAAATATAAACTAGAACTGAACCAAGAATAACTGAATATTTACCGTTAGTTCCAAAAACTCAACAACAATAAATTAGCACAGTAGATATATACACTTATACTTAAAAATAATAAAATTTACCTATTAATATTGAAAAGATTTGATTCCATTCCTGATCTAAAAGATTGATTTTTTGATACATTTCACTTATAACTTTTTAAATCAATTGTTTAAATTGGAGAAATAACTTGTATGAGAATAGGAGACAGTGGATGACGCTGCTTGGAATAAACGCACGTACGAAAATCATAATAATACTAATCATACTTACCCGAAGCTACGTTTATATTTCAAAGTGAATAACACGTGGAATTATTTACCGAACATTGAAAATATTATTGTTTCATTTAAGCTAATCTAATAACATAACTGCAAGGAAATAATGCATATAATACAATTGTTGATGTTTAATTTTGCCTTGGATATTCTTTCGTAAAAACAATTGATATTGTAATTTGACTTATCCGACTAATCTTGTCTAGTCTCGTCTGTCTAGGTTTGTTCGTCCAGTCTTGTCATTCTAGTCTTGTCTGTTTAGTTTTGTCTGTCTAGTCTTGTCTGTTTAGTCATATCTGTCTAGTCTTGTCTGTTTAGTCTTGTATGTTTTGTCTTGTCTTGTCTGTCTAGTCTTCTCTGCCTTTTTTGTTAGGGAAAGTTTGGTTTTATTTGCAAATACAATTCACTATAATCAGGACTTCAAAAAATATACGAACATACCTTTCGCGTCGCACTTTACTTCACACTAGCATCCGCTCTCGCATTTCTTCAGTGTAAGGGCTGTCTGTTCTACTTCCTGCAGTCTTTCTCCTTATGTTCTATAATCTTCCGAACGATGGTATTCACTTCTCTTTGCATGACTTCTCCGATCCTGTTAGACCCTCCATCATTTTGTACGCATTAAACGTCCTTCCTGTAGTATGCCCGAAGTTCGTTACATCTTCTGTCCATTTCGGACAATCAAAAAGCGTATGGTTTAGGTACATCGTCTACCTCCCGGCAGTAATTACAATCGTCCGTCTCCGCTCTCCTGCGGTCATACAGGTATTTCCTGAAACACCGATGGCCTGACAAAGCTTGAGTTAAATAATAGTCTATTTCACCGTAGTTCAAGCTTATCTATTTTTCTATATCTGGAATTACGAACCAAGTCCAGCGTCCATACGTTGCGTTATTCCATTTTATTGCCATTTCATCATCAGATTTTCTCTGGCTTTTACCTATTCGATCCAGTTATATTTTTCCTGTCTTTCTTTGACTTGGAGCTCTACAGCAGGATTTCCTGCAATAACTTCCCTATAACTTCCGCTGATATTGTCCTGTGTGAGCAGTAGTAAAGCTCAGAATTCTTGTTTTAGTTTCTGTACCAATATGCCAGGTTGGTGCTCCATACAATAATTGGGACTGGATCACGCTAAGAATTAGAATTCGTTTGGATCCTTTGGGTCCTCCGATATTTGGCAGAAGGCTAGTGAGAGCATTTGCCGCTGTTTACGCCTTCTGGGAAATTTTGTTCACGTGATGCGCAAAGGTTATCTATATGATAATAAAATAATGCAAATTCCCAGATATGTTAATGCTGTAATAGGAGTTACCGTAAAACCTTTGGCATTAAAAGTGTTTGGGGATGTCGTTCGTTTAGATGTTAGCAGTGCTTTGCTTTCGTCATCTCTGGCGCTAGTTGAAGTTGCCGCTGCTTAAGCCAGTTTAGTACTCTTTGTAACCCCGTATTAGCTGTATCCATTAGGATGTATTCTTATTTTGCGGTTACCACTATCGCCACGTCGTCAGCGAATGCAAATAAGGTTATTCCCTTCGGCATTTCGATTCTCAGCAGATCGTCTTAGAGTATGTTCCATAGGGTTTAGGCCAAGACTGATCCCTGTGGGGCACTATTGTTTATCCTTATTTTTCCTTCTGCCTCTAGAGCTCTCTTTTCGATAGATATGCCACTAAAATATTAATAAGGCTATCCTCTATCTTACTCTTTCTTAATTCATTTAATATTTGCTACTACGAGGCAATATAGAAGGCATTCCTCACATCGAGTGTTATTACCGCCCACAGTCTCCGGTGTCGAGGCCAATAGGTACCAGCTTCTCCTTCTCATAGGCCATTTTAATCACTTTTAATATGGCATCTACTGTGTGTCGACCTTCTCTAAATCCAAACTGTTTGTCAGACAGGTCCCCTGTTTGTTTAAGTTCTTTTGTAGTCTGGCTAATATTATCTTTTCATATAATTTACCCTCTACATCCAAGAAGGTTGTTCTACTGGAATATATGCTGGCCCTAGTGCTTTATTGTTTTTCAATTTCCGGCAGGCTATCTGGCAGGCAGTTCATCCGACGTGATGTACACAAAACGTATTTATTACAAATAAAATTTACTTCCTCGTGGTCTGGGAAAAGGTTTTCTACTGTTTTCATGGTCAAGTCTTGTCTGTCTAGTATTGTCGGTCTAGTCTTGACTTCCTTGCGCAAAGCAGTTAGTTCAGCAGTCCACCAATGCCCGGAATCTACGGCTAACAGAAACGGTGACTGTATCAAAAGAGCAGAGGCGAACGAAGACAGTATAATAAAATAGCTTATAACGCTAAATCAAATGAATAAAAACGCAACTCTAGAGTCGAGGAAACTCAAGTGGCGAGAATTCTGCACTCGATTTTCACAGGAAAACCCATGGGGCTCTGTTTTCTATATTCTAAGAGGTAGAAAAACCTCTACAAGCTACCTGGATACCGAAGGTTGGGGATAAATCATCAGGTATCTTTGAAACCTCTCATAAACTTCTTGAGACATTCTTTCTGCAGGATGATAAGAAGGAGGACACTCAGCAACACACGTTTGTCAGATTACTTGCTGACACTGGACAAGGAGGACAAGACGATACACCGTTCACTATGCCTGAGATTGAACGAGTTATACAAAAGATGAGCCCGAAGAAGGCCTCTGGGCTGGATGGCATTACCACTGACATAGTATTGGTTGCTTTCAGCTCGACGCCAAACATGTTTCTTAATCACTATAACAAGTGTTTGAACAAGTCCAAATTCCCGTCCTGCTGAAAAGCACAACTAATCAAGATTATCCCTAAACCCAACAAACCAGCGCTATCCATAAAATACTTCAGACCAATAAGTTTGCTTCCAGTGGCGGGAAAGGTGTGCATTGTCTTCTAATCTCGAGAATTGACCATCACTTTTATCGGAACAAGTTGGTGAATCAAAACCAGTTTGGCTTTAGAAGGGGCACAGGCACTGTTCAGACCATTTCAAAGGCGGTTAGGTTATCAGGAAGGCATTAAGATCAAAGCTTTATTGTTCAACCATAGCCTTGTATATAAGTGGGGCATTTGACATTTGATTTGCAGGCTGATTGAAAAGCACTCAGTGGACAAGGATGCTTTCGAGATTACCTCCACAAGATATTCAGAGCTGTTGATAGCTGCTACGAATACTGCGGGGAAGAGTACAGCGTGATGCACACCATCTACATATGTAGTAGGTTGGACACAGAGAGGGTCATCCTACCAAATGACCTAGAACCTAGAACCACTATACCCTTCATGTTAGAATCGGAAAACAACTGGAACTTAGTCCAAAAAACAATATCTGAAATAATCAGCTATAAAGAGTAGGATGAGAAGAAAAGGCAGATTGCTGAAAGACTACGGCTAAACCTGAACCCCTAATGAGCATGACTGGATGGGGGAAGTAAGGTACATCATAGACAACATTGAAAAACAACCGGCATCTTGAAGTTATGCGTAGAGCAGTGCCAGGATGTGTCGGTTTCAGGGGGACCACTTGCAAAGTTAACCCGGGGGTGCTTGCTACCAACCACCTCACCCCTACCCCCCCCCCCCCCCAAGAAAAAAGGCTGATTGAAAAAGATTGTCCTGACAATCTAATCAAATTAGCCAGGTCTTGGGTTAACCTGGTTTATACATAGAAAGGAGCATCGGCAAAGGTTGTTCACAGGGTTCAAAGTCAGGTCCAGGTTTCTGAAATAAATTATATGGCACCATTTTCGAAAGCGATCTGCCAGAAGATTGCGAAATTGTTGCTTATGCGGATGATACGCTTCTACTCTGCAAAAGCAAAACAAAAGCACAAAAAGTGCACAAAAGATCCCGTATTCATTCTTGGGAATACTAAAATTAGATACCAACAACTCCTACGGAACCTGAACTTCAGAGAACACATGAAACAGGCTTGTGGTGGTGTAAAACGGTTCAGTATAAAGCTGGGTATCGCTGCGAGTAGTGATTGCAATACCGGACCAAAAATACTATACCGGTATTCGGTATTTTTTAAACGTTATACCGGAATACCGGTATTGATACCGGTATTAGGAATTTTTGAAAAATGTACAAAAACACAGTTCTTCTTTGTCATATTAGTTTTATACAAAAAAAGTGTAAACTATAAAAATATAAACAAATTTGTTATACAAATATAAACAATAGAAACAAATAATAATCAAATATTATTAAGTAGTAACAAATATTATTAAGTAACATAAGAATTTAGAACATTCGAAACAAAAATTATAATACAAAAAATAAACCATTATAGAATTAGAGTATTACAACACAATAAAGAAACAAAACATATAAATATGTAGTATTACAATAATATTAAGAGTAAGTATCACAAACTTGTTGTTAGTACATAAATAATATCTATATATAGACAAAAAATACATAAACTAATTAATTAACTACATATTTTTGAAATGTGATCGTAAAAAACTGTCATTAAGTCTCGAACGTATTTTTGTGCAGAAATAACCTGCAGTTGAAAATGCTCTTTCCGCATCCACACTGGTTGGTGGTATTGTTAATAATGAGCGATATACTACCTCTAAATATTTGCCTCGAAGTCCTTCATCTTCTAATAACTCGATTTCTTGTCTGATGGTTTTGGATAAATCAATTTTTATTATTACTTTTGTATTATTGTTTGGGCAGCCATTTTTTTTATTTATAGCTAATTGTAATTTCATTTCGAGAGATAATTCTATTCCGATATTAACATCAACATCATCTTCAATAAATTCCTCTGGTAGGTTTGTGTTTCCTTTTACCATAAATTTTTTTGTGGAAATTTACGACGAATTTAATTAAATTCGACATTGTTAACCTCTTTTCTTCCTTTTCGTTTTCTCTTTTAAATTCATTATAATTATGTAAATACCTTAAAACATTTTCTAGTTCAATATGCCTTTCATCTATGCGAATTTGCAATGCGCTGTATAATTCCTTAGATAGTGGTGTATCCTGATCTTTAAGTGATTGCAACATAAAATTTATTGTTGCATTCGCCGTTAATAAGTTAGAATCCTTCCGACATAATGCCTCCACAGCCAGCTTTATTGGAAGCAGAGCTGACACCGTTTTAGATATTAAATCGAATTCACTATCGGAAAAAATGTTAATCAATTAATTAATAATTAATTAAAATTAATTAAAAATTTAAATCAATTAATGTTTTCATAATTGAATTTTGGAATTTCAAAAATCGTTCCATTATCATGAGCAAACCTAAGTTCTTTCTTCATTTCAGTAAGTATATATTTTTGTAAAACGGCATTTTTAGTAGGGGAACGTTTAAATATCTTAACGACTTTTCGAATTTTCTTAATTATAGGAAGCAATCCTTGATAAGTTAATAGTATCTTCTTCATATCCAAATAAGGTACTTTCAACAGTTATATTATTATTTTCTTCATTGTCTGACTCTTCAAAATCAGAATCAGATGTGTCTAAATCCAGAGTACTTGATTTTGTTTATATAGTACACTGATTACTCCAAGTTGAATGTATATGAGCATAGCATAATTGATGATTTGCATCAATCAACTTCCCAACTTTTTTCATAACCGCTGCTCCATCAGTTGTTATGCAGACAATATCTTCATTCAGAGATAATCCATGTTCCTCCAATTTGTAGTTAACTACTTCTACACATTTTTAAGCTGACATGTTTGAGTCCTAAATTCCACATTTTCTTTTCTGAATGTATATTTATATTTAAATAACGTCTATTTCGCACACTTGTCCATTCATCAAACGTGAGACTAAATTTGGTACCTTTTAATTTTAATTCTGTTAATTCTTTTTTCAGAGAATTGCGAACACTGTTACTATAGTTTATAACAATTCTTCCTATTGTATTAACAGATTTTGGTATATTTTTGAAACCTCTTGCAACTAATGACTTCCTCAATTCAATTGAAGTACAAAACATTCTGAAAGGTAAACCATCTAATGCTGTCATTCTAGACAAAACTTCGTCGAAACAGTCATTTTTTCTATTAAAAAAATTAGTAATTTGTAATGTTTTTGGTTTACTAATGTCATTTTTAGATAAGTTAGAATTTCCACTCATTAAACTTGTCTCGGATTCTTCTTTTGAATAAATTAATGCCATGTTTTGTTTTTAAATGTGTATGTAGTCCGCTTGTTGTTCCTCAAAAAACTTTAATAATGCTGGAACATGTTTTACATCTTGCTAGCATATTTGTTTCATCATACAAATAATAAAACCAAGCCGAACTATTATCGGCAGATTTTTTATGCTATTTGAAGTCATTCATTATAGATAAATAATAAATCTGAAAACATATACATTACAAATATAAATATTTTGAATATTAAAGTATAATATTAATAAAGTATAATATAATAAAATATAATATGAATTGCAATATAGCGAAACTGGAACTGAAAAGGAACTCAGCAATTTAAAAAATATCCAAACGTTTAAATATTTAAAACACTAACAATAAGCACAATTTCACTACAACAATGTGGGGTTACTTATCTTTAGTTTATTAATATCATTAATTTTTAGGAAAATTAGAATTTGTACTCTTTGGCTGAAGCCTTGTCTTGTCTCGGATTCTTGGTGGAAGGAAGACGACCAATGCGAACGTTGCCTGGTTTAAAGCGCTATAAAAGGCCGCCCGGCATCTTTCAAGGCTTTGAAAGGCCGCCGCCGCCGCCGATGCGTCTTTGAAAGGCCCTAGCATGCCGCTGCCGATGCGTTTTTTGAACTGAACACTTCTTTTCAATAAATTAATGGCTTGTAATTCTTTCAAAAACTGTAATAATACTTGAACATGATTTGCATCTTGCCAGCATATTTTTTACCAAATAACGAAAATCCCGGTATTTCACCTTACCAAATACCGGTTTCACGAAATTGCAAAATAGCACGAAATACCGGTATTCGGTATACCGGTATTGCAATCACTAGGTGCGAGAAAGGAGTGGGGTCTGGGGAGATTACAGCTGATTGATATCTACTGCGGCGCTATAGAACTCGCACTATTATACGCTGCTCAAACACAGCAGTCGTGTGGCGTGAAAGTAGGCCTAAAGCTTTTGAACGTACAGCGCCTCAGCACCATCCGTGCTGCAAAAGCGTATCGCACAGTCTCCTCTCAGGCAGCCTGTATGATTACGGGTCCCCTTCTAGCCGACATCCGTCTCAAGCAGCTGGCCCTCCATAACTCTCAACAGATCGCAGACGATACACTTATTAAAGATATATAATGGGCTTACCAGATGCACTAAACGAGCTCGAACTAACCGTAAATTTCCAAGAACTAATTCACCCTTCACAATTGTTACTGGTTACATACCATTTGACACTGAGTGATATATTTCAACTCCGGGTGTACAAGGACGGTTCGAGTTCGATCAGACGTACGGGGGCTGCATTTGTCGTCTACTTTACTGTACTTAAGATCGTGCTCCAAAGGGCATTTCGAGAAGCTCTGGTAGGACAGATGGCAACAACAGGCTTGTGGACCAAGCAGTTTATACCGTCCATTAAGACCTGGAGGGGTTTCAACATCAGTCTGTCCCACTACGCAATCCAGTTAATAATAGGTCATGCTAATTTCAAAGCATACCTCCACAGATTTGGTAAAAGAAAAAGTCTCCTCTGTGAGTGTGGCCAAAATGACTCCGCGGCACACATACTATTTTTTTGCACAAATACCGAAATACGGAGACGATCTTTCGAGACTGATATGCGGATGCATAAACTTACTTGGCCTAAATCTGAAGATGATATCGTTGGTCTAGATCAGAGGTCAGTGAAGTGTGGCTCGGGAGCCGCATGCGGCTCTTTGACCTCTTGACACAAATATCCTACGGGCTCTTGTGGCTCTGACACAAATATCCTACGGGCTTGCCCGGTCCTACGATATTAATTTGGCGAGATATGAAGCTTTCCTATTCCGTGAGACGGTCGTACGTTGGTTGTCGAGAGGGAACATTTTACAACATGTCGCATCCGTTTTACCAGAAATCAAAGCATTTCTCCTTGAGAAGGGTGTTCACTATCCAGAAATAACAGACGATAAGTGGAACCAAAACTTTTATTTCATGGTAGACGTTACGTTTCATCTAAATCAGCTTAATCTTAAACGTCAAGGGAAGGTGAGCACAATTTTTTTGATGTTAAAAGAATGATGTTAGTTGAAATTATACAGCGAAGCGACCTTAGCATTCGTCAAAAACCATCTTAAAGCTTCGATAACAGATTTGAAGTTCCCAACACAAGTGGTCTGCTTTGGAAGACCTGGAGAAGGAAGACGTGTTCATGTTCAACGCCTGGAATAGTATTCCGGACACTTATGATCAGCTGAAAAATTCGCGTTTGTTATTCTTTCCCTTTTCGGCTCAACGTATTCATACGAACAATCTTTTTCGAGTATGAATCTTATTAAAAGCAAATCTCCTATAAAAAGAAAAGAAGTCTTTCAAAAGACGCAAGAACTTTCTTCGCATTAAGTAGTTGTTATGGATTCTTCACCATCAAATTATTTGCTATCCTTATTAAGTATGAAATCCAGTTTTATTCAGTGTATAAAATTATGGTAAAAGTTTACTACATTTACAATCAGATTTGGCTCTCTTTTTTTTTAATCGTTTTAATTTGCACATTTGGCTCTTTGGCTAATAAGTTCGCCGACCACTGGTCTAGATGAACAGGGTATTAACTCAAAAAAGCAGGAGAGCGTTTTGAAGTTTCTAATCAATATATTTCCATTTCTGTAAATAATTGGTTAACCTTACCTATAATATCTTTTAAACTAACTTTATTGATAACGTTTTTGTTCACTTCATGACTGTCAATTTTGCTATTACTGAGAAAAAATAGAAATTCTACATTACGGCAAGAACATTACGAGTTAATACCCTGTTCATCCAAACGAATGATATATTAACAGTACCAAAATCGAGAGAGTGTGTCTTGTCTTTGATAAACACGCCAAACAATTATCTAGACTGGATCATGATGAACAGTATAGAATTCAATAACTCAGGTCCAGAGATCTCGGGAAAGTAGATAAAAACAGAAAAGAAAAACTGATAGCATTATAACCAGCATAGTGTCCTTTTGGACGGAATGCTGGCCTTCATGCGCTAGTCTGCACATCAAGGAAAATACAAATAGGCTATCTGTCTGTATCCTCGGTGGTGTAGATGACAACATACCCGCCTTTTAATGCGGGAGACCCGGGTTCGAATCCTGGCCGGGGAGACAACAACTAGGGCGGTTTTTCAGTAAACCGTCCGGACTGCATACGCTGGATTAATGAAAAATATGCGATACCAGGGTGGCGCATACTAAAAAAAAGCCTAGGTGGAATAGATGGTTTAGTCTTATCTGTCTAGTCGTGTCTGTCTAGTCATGTATGTCAAGTCGTGTCTGCCTAGTCTTGTCTGTCTAGTCTTGTGTGTCTAGTTTTATCTGTCTACTGTGCACTGCTAGTGACGGGAAAAACAGAAAGAGGGTTAATGCTTAGAGCTAAGAGAACAAGTTGGCGAATGGATGGTCGAAGAGCTGCTAAAATTGACTCCAGCATAAACGGAGACAATATTAATATCAGGTATGACAAAAATAGCACCTATTACTTTTATGTTAAGGAAAAAATAACACCAAAGGAGTCAATCCAATACCTAAGTGTGACTAACGACAAATGCTTATTTTTTAAACAGCATGTCTCTACAGTTGCAGATGAAGCGCTTAAAAGCGCTACAGACTAGTCTTGGCTGTCTAGTCTTGTCTGTCTAGTCTTGTTTGTCTAGTCTTGCCTGCCTAGTCTTATCTGTCTAGTCTTGTCTGTGTAGTCTCGCCTGTCTAGTCTTGTCTGTCTACTTTTGTCTGTTTAATCTTGCCTCTCTAGTCGGTCTAGTCTCTTCTATCTTGTGTTGCCTGACTAGTTATGTCTGTTTAGTCTTCTGTGAACTTTATTTATTTCGTTCTGTACATGTTTTAATTGTCTCTGTACTACTTTCATTCTGTTCATGAAAGATGCTTAAAGTGAGTTAGTTATTTAAATAATTTTTTCGCTATTATCTATATGGGCAAGTTTATAAAACGGAAATATTTATTTAATAAAAGAAATTAAGGAGATCATATAATTATAATATTTATGCAAGTTTAAAGGGTCCACATCCCATTGGAAAACTATTTAATTATAAATATTAATATTATATCTGCACACATAATAATATGAAAAAAAAACTTACGAAGAAATCTATTTGTGAAGTAAAATTCGTTAATACTTTCGTTTTATTCTCTAGAATTTTGAGCGTTTATTAAAAGCGCGGAAATTGCGTTTGCCTCAAAACAAACAAAAAGCAAACCGAAATTTAAATATAACACCTAATTTTATAAATATTGCACATAAAAAATTTACAAAAGAAACTAAAAGTAATTCGTTGTATATAAAACCTTAAGGATTATTAACATAAAATAATTCTGATTAATTAATATAAACCCGATGGGAAGTCGGTGAGTTTGCTAGAAGAATTTCGACTGCCTGTCGTGGTAAAGTAATCAGTTTTCTTTGTAGTTGAAATATTTTGTCCAGAATACATTCCAGCATTTCCATGTCCTCTCTTAATTAAGAAACTGTTATTGGTAGCTCTTTTTTCTTGGATTCTAGGAAAATAATACCTGCTTTCCCCGGTTACTCTATCATCAAACTTTTGAGTTGGTAAAAACATTTTAGGATTCTCATACTGCGTCCTATTCTTGAGAACCATTACATTTGAAGAACTTCGAGTTAACGTCGCAGCAGTTACATGCCCACTGTCACTCCTCGTCCTGTTTTCAATTTTTTCGGTTACAACAATATCAACCATAGCGTCTAAGCCGTCGTCAATTCGATCCAAACTCTTAGATTTTATATGATTACTTTCTTCGTATTGTTTATCTTTTCTACTACTCGCAATTTGATTCATTCTATATCTCTTCTCTTTTTCTCTTGCATCCATAATGGTATTTAAAATTTGTCTGTTGTTGTTATTACTTGAAGCAGCAATTTCTTTCTGGGGTCCTTGGCACTTTGATGCACTCAACAAAGAATCTGAACTTTCGTCGCTTGTATAAGCAGTTTCATTTTCAAAGAAAATTTCTTTATTGTAATAATCTTCAGTAGGAATATACAAGTGGACTAAACTTCTTGTTTTCCTTGGGGGTTGAGGATGAAGGTTGCAAGGAATGATTTCACTCTCACTACCAATTATAGAATCATCAATAGAGACATTTGAATCTACTCGCATTTGTATTTTGCTCCGGATTTGCGCTTCTTCTGTTTGTGCTCGTTCTACTTCTTCCCTCTTTTTGTTGAAGTCTTCAGTTTCTGCGTCATTTATTATATTTCGCAGTTCCTCAATTACCTCTTCAATCGTAGTTTCTTCTTCTTCGTCGTCGTCCAAAACACTGTGTTCCGCTTCTATCTGCCGGTGTTTAATGGAAACTTTAATAGGTAACGTTTCATTTTGAACTGTATACATTTCATATACTGAAGGTTCTCTTTGTAGTTCTTCTGGAGTTGTACTTCGCTCAGACGAAGATATTCCTTCATCTTCAGGAGTTGAACCATCTACAAAATAAAAATGTTATAGTTTGAAATTTAGTTTTATATAAATTTGATTTACCTCGCTTTGAAGAGCTTAAATTACAATTTGAGTTGTTTGCTGACTTTCCCGACTTCAAAGAAATTACTTCACCTTGAAGTTCACTACATCTATCTTTAAGGCATTGTTCCAATGACATCAAGATTCCCTTTTCTTCTTGTAAGATCTGTAATAAATTTGGAATTAATATAATAGGAACAATTATAGAATATATATTTTTATTACATCCCAATCTGATTGTGAATTCTACAAAGCCCAACGAGCACAGACAGCTAAAGTGATTCAAGCTGAGAAGTGTAAATATAAAAAATCACGTATTGAGAAGATCGACGAAAACTTTAACGTCTCTCGAGTATTACAGAACGTTCAGAAGTAAACTTATGGGCTATAAAACTCCGTCGTTATGCTTTCAGCGAAAGGACGGTACACTGGCAACCTCAAATGAAGAAAACTGTATCATCCTAGCTGACTACTTTAAGTACCTACTAAATTGCGATCAACCCAAATATCCCATCAAGACCGAGGAACCCATTCACAGATACCCAGAATCAAGACCACCCAATACAGACGAAATCAAACGTCCCATTGCACGACTCAAAAACAATTTATTTAATCATGTCTGAGCTACTCAAAATATAAAAATATATGTATATCACACATGTCATGAAATGTAAACTGTTCAAAGAAAATGTTGTTATAAAATGTTCACTCCAAATATCACTCCAATGTTCAGCACACATCACAGCATTTTCGTTACAGAACCATAAATCCCAGAGGGTACATGGAACTTGTAGGGATTGGCACAGAAGGTGTTCCATTGTCTGGGATTCTCCGCATTCACATGCTTCCTCTTCCGCATATCTCCACTTCAGGAGGTTGTTCTTGCATCTTCCCATTTGGCAGCGTAGTCGGTTGATGGTTTCCCAGGTATCCCAGTTTACCAGAGTTTTTCTCTAGGATTCTAGGTTGCGATATCATTGTCTGCTAAGCGCTGTTCCCATTTTGCCTCTTTGGTTGCACCTTTAGAGGCTGTGTGGATTGAATAAAGCTTTGTCTTGATTTTAGTCTACCCACAGGCGGGGCATGTCCGTGCAATGAATGTCTGATGTCGTCGCGTTGTTTGCTACGTTCGGACATGGCCTGGGTTTCCCTCCTTATTTGAGGTGGTGCAATCCCAGATAGCATGCACAGTTGGTCAAGACTGGTGGGTTTTAGGCATCCCGTTATTAATCTGCACGTGTCGTTCAAGACAGGGTCCAGTCAACAGGCGTATGTTGATCTCTACCATACGGGGTATGCATACTCGGCTGCGGAGTAGCACAGCGCAAGGGCCGAGGTGCGCAGGACGTTAGGGTTGGCTCCCCAACGGGCGTTGGTCAGTTTCCGGAGGATGCCATTCCTAATGTTGACTTTGGCCTTGGTTTTATCAATATGATTTCTGCAGGTCAGAGGTTGGTTTAATGTAACCCACAAATAGACTAGGTGTGGGCAGTGTTGCAGTCTGACAAGTTCCACTCTATTTGCAGTTCTCTTTTCGCCTGTCGGTTATCAAGGTGGAATAAGCATATCTGTGTCTTTGCTGGGTTGGGCCGTAGCTGGTTTAATCTATAATAATTGCTCAACCTTGAGAGCGATTCTGTTAGGTGCACTTCTATCTCTTCAATGTTTTTTGATTCGTAGGTGATTGCTACATCATCGGCATAAATGAAGCTCTTTGTTGTTGGGCCAGTTGGTTGATCGTTGGTATACACGTTGAAGAATATGGGTGCCAGCACGCTTCCTTGGGGGAGCTTCGACCTTCGTTTCAAGACGAAGCTTTATGCAATCTACACAGGCCCTCGCAGCCTCTAAAGCTACAACCAAGGAGGCAAAATGGGAACAGCGCTTAGCAGACAATGATATCCCAACCTGGAATCCTAGAGAAAAACTCCCTGCAGGTTCGGGCCTAAACTGGGGTACCTGGGAAACCATCCGACTACGCTGCAAATTGGAAGATGTAAGAACAACCTCCTGAAGTGGGGATATGCGGAAGAGGAAGCATGTGAATGCGCGGAATCCCAGACAATGGAACACCTTCTGGTGTGCCAATCCCTACAAGTTCCATGTACCCTCTGGGACCTATGAACATTCTTCTGGTTCCTCCAGCGGCTTCTTGCACCTTGGAATTTTACGTAGAATCTTCTGTTAGAAAACATTGTTTTTATTACTTTGGTCAGCTGGTAATCTCCTGTCATTTTAAAAATTATTTCCAGTAATATTTTGTGGTTTATAGTGTCATAAGCCGTTGATAAATCTATAAAGACTGCTCCCAACTTTTCCTTTCTTTCTAAGCCATCATCAATGTGTTGGGTGAGGCTTAGTACCTGGCCAGTACAGGACTTCACAGGTCTGAAGCCTGCTTGCTGGGGGATTAGGTGGTTTTCTATTTGGGTCCCAATCTTGCTTAGTATGAGGCGTTCATATAGTTTAAACGGGGAGCATAACAGTGACATCGGACGGTAGCTTTTAGCATCTTCAAGTGATTTCCCCGGTTTATGGAAGACTATTACCTTAGCTTTTAACCACAGTTTTGGTATTGTGTTGTTGGTCCAGCAGGAGTTGTATAATTGAAGAAACCAGCTCAGGGCTAATGGATCTAAGTTTATCAGGAACTCATTCAGGATCTCATTCAGGATGTTATCTGGGCCAGGGGTTTCCTGGTCTTCAGGGACGTGATTGCGGTTTTCAGTTCTGTAGTGGTACAGCAAGCCATGTTAGCGTTACCAGACTGTTGTGAAATCCTGAAGGTGAGACTCCCTTTTGATCAGTCTTACCACTTAGGAGTAGTTGATAGGAGCGCAATTTCGTTAGCAGTGATGTCTACCTGGTATTTGGAAGATGTTGGGTCGCCTGATAGCTTTTTGATACGGCTCCAGGCTTTCCTGCCATTGTGTCTCATATCCAGGCTTCTATCTTATCTTTCCATACCTCTTGTCTATTTCTACTTATCGAATCTGTCAGCTGGTCGCCCAGCTGAATGGAGAAGGGATTCCGACTGTAGTGCTCTAGGTACTCCTCGTATGTGCCTTTGTTTTCGTTAGAGAAACCCGATATATAGCAAGTTCTGCAGCCGCGAGGAATATTGCGCCTATCTGCCTTTTTAATTACAGAGATGAAATTTTCATAATATTCTGGGTTCGGTGGAAGGTCTGCAATTCCTTTGTTAACCTCTTCTGTGAATTTGTTGGCCTTGGGTTAAACTGCCTTTTAAATGGGACCTTCAGCGGCATTATCACCGGTCTAAACTTCAGCATTATTGGGAGTGTGGGATAGGACTAATAACTGTCTTGCTGCATGTTCCAGCTAGAGACTTGTTGATGAAGATAAGGTCCGGGTTATAGCCTCTCATCCATCTGCCACTATTAAAGGAAGCGGGCTGTTTCTGATCGTGGACGAGGAGAGCACCACTCCAGGAGTTCTCCATCCTCGTTCATGTCATGGTATCCCCAGGTAGTGCTGTAATTGTTGAAGTCTCCAATTACCACGTGTGGTTGGTTAAGGTGATGGGGAATGAGAATCTCTCGTTTGGTGGTTTGTATATTGAAGATATCGATATGTTTCCAAGGTCAATTGTGATCAGTTCTATGTTGTTGATTGAGGTGGCAAGTGCACTAATTACTTTGATTCCTGGGTTTACAAATATAGCACTTCCATATTGGACATGGCGGCATTCCTTCACTATTGACATTCTTGGGATGTTTGGGCGGCCTTGTGTTGGCCCTCTCTGTATCTTTGTTCTGCTCCCGGCTAGCAAGTACAGTTGGTCAAGGCTGGTGGGTTTTAGGCATCCCGTTATTAATCTGCACGTGTCGTTCAGGACAGGGTCCAGTCTACAGGCGTGTGTTGATCTCTCCCATACGGAGGATGCATACTTGCATAAGGCAAAGGACGTCACATGAGTTATCTTTGCATAAGTTGGAGATTAAGTCTTGCTTAGTGTTTGAAATGCCCTCAACATTAAGTGATAAAATTGCCAAGTTTGGCTCTAAGAAAAGCCCTTCTTCCATGTATTCGAAGTGATCAAAGTGATCGCTAATCGCTGTAGCTCAGTTTGAGGAAAGATCTGTCGGTGCTTATGCACCGTTGCCGAGGGGACGCCCGAATGTACTAATCATGCTTCATCGAGGAGGCTCTTTCCATGTCCCTCAAAAACAATAAGGCATCAGGAGAAGACTCTGTAGTTGCAGAACTTGAAATGAGGCGATGAGAGCAAAAGTGGCCTAACCCACAAAAATATGAAAATACCAATAAATGTAGATTTTGCATCCCCAACAGTTGGGATGCAAAATCTACATTTATTGGTATTTTTAGGTTTTTGTGGGTTAGGCCACTTTTGCTCTCATCGCCTCAAATATGCCCCTGAAGAAGCAGTTCAAATCTTGCAGAACCAAGTAGAACAAATTTTAACAGAAGAAATCCTACCAGTAGATTGGAAAACAGCCTTGATCCATTCACTACGCAAGAAAGGCAGCATGAAAAACGTCAACAACTATAGAGGAATGAAAATATCCCTCTTACGTGCTCTGTTAGAAAAGTATCCGACCTTATTTTTTATTTTGATAACCTGATGAATTTGAATCAAGCTTGCATGAGCCGACCTGGAACCTTCATGCGCAAGTGTGTTTTTTTTTCCGCCTGTAGATAGCGTTATTTGCTGTCGAGCAGTGTTTCAGTGACGTAGTGTGTAGTGCTCTCGTCGGTTTTTCAATGCAAGTAAAATGACGACAAGTGAAATGAGGGATGTCCTACGTCGCCTATCTATCACAACAATGCTCCATCACAACAATGCTCTAGCACATTCTTCGCACTTGGTTCACAATTTTTTGGCGAAAAACCAGACTCCTCTGGTTCGACAAGCTCCTTACTCTCCTGATATGCCCCCTGCGACTTCTGGCTATTCACCAAAGTCAAGAAGCCATTGAAAGGAACGCGATTTCAGACAAGAGAGGACATTATGGCTGCAACGACAGCCGAGCTAAAGTCGATTCCGAAAGAGGCTTTTTCGGAATGCTACCAACAATGGCGGCACCGCTGGGAAAAGTGTGTGGAGTCCCAAAGAGACTACTTTGAGGGTGATTAGGTTTCCAACGCTCCAGGTATGCCAGTTTTTTTATCGGCTAAAGGTCGGATACTTTTCTAACAGACCACGTACAGGTAACAGACAAAATGCTCTCACTTGCTATGAGAGATATGAAGGAGATATTAGAAGCTGAAGTACAGCATCAAATAGGCGAATACCAAGAGGGATTCAGAAAGGGTTGTTCAATTGCCGAACAGATCCACAACCTCAAAACGATCATCAGATATTGCAATCTCATGTCCAGACCGTACGTGTCCGTCCTTGTGGACTTCTAAAAGGCATATGATTCAAATGACCGCGTCGTCCTGCTGAACATCCTCAACAAATTTGGGGTTGATCTGAAACTGCTGGCACTAATTAGAGCCACCCTATATGAAATAATATCCAAAGTAAAGTTCCTAGGATGTCTATCGGACTCCTTTGAAGTCAAAACGGGAGCCAGACAAGGTTTTCAAGGCGTTCTCGAAAAGATCATTAGGACCTGGCGAACACAATTATTAGAAGCTGACTATAGCCCTATGCGAATGGGAACAAAACCCAAGGGGATTGTGGTTGACTGTGGTTGATCTTTTTGTTGATCATTACTTCTGTTTTTTCATTGATCTGTTCAGCTGGAGTTCAGCTTGAATATTAAAGTCATCAAATCTGCAAGCATTTAATATTCAAGCTGAACTCCAGCTGAACAGATCAATGAAAAAACAGAAGTAATGATCAACAAAAAGATGCCTCAGCAAAACTCCAGACAAAATATGGGAGGATCAACCGAGTGGAAACATTTAAGTACCTGGGAGAAATCATCATGAAAAGTGGACTGGGCAAAGAAGCACTTAAGGAATGAGTATGCAAACTCGAAATAGCCTATCAAACATCGCGCTCAACCTACAACAAAGAATGCCTGTCCAAAAATACCAAACTCTGTCATTATGAAACTGCTCTGAAGCCAGTAGTTATGTATGCAGCCGAAACCCTATCCCTAAATGGTAACATAGGACTCTTTGAAGAACTAGAGAAGTAAGAGCGCTGAAAGAAAAATAGTTGGAGGTGTAATGAGATCTAATTACAAGAACGGCATCCATCATAAAAATCCCAACTAAGAAGTCTATAGTGAAATAGAACAAAATTACAGAGACGATCCGTAAGAGGCGGGCACGGTATTATCATCTCAAACGAATGGACAGAAACAGACTGACAAAATAGATTTTTAACTTATATACTGTACCTCCAAACACAAAATATCAATAGTTGGGTTTATAAAAACCAAGAAGGACCTCAAAATACTGCATCTAAAACCAGACGACGCCTTCAATAAAAATCTCTTCCTCAAAAAGATATTAACGAATAGGATAAACCGAGATAAACCAAAATGAAGACAAGGTACCACCTGGACAGCGGAGCGCAAGCGGGCCCACTCACAGAGAATGAGGGAATTCTGTGCTCAGAAGAAAGCGACACAAACTGCAAAGTGTAACAAGACTTAACGTGGTTCTAGATGGCCTCAACGAATAATAATAGGTACATGGGGAAAAATAGTTCACTTACTTGTACACGTCTTTCTAGTAGTAAAACTTTATCTCGTAGGGAGTCATTTTCTCTTTCAGCATCTTGCAGTCTGATTGTTAAAGTTTCTGCATCGATATGGGTTTTATCCCATCGATCCAACTCAGAAAAAATTTGTTCAGCGAAAGGAGAATTTATTGTGATATTCTAAAAATATGGATTTGCGTAAGGAATTTAGAATAACAGAATATCTTAGATGTATTACCTTTTTGATGGACGGTAAATCGAAACCAGCTTGTTCAAGTTCAGCTTGAATATAAAGTCTTCTTTGGATAGCTCCAGAGGTTTCCAAGAAAGTATTGACAAACTTCATTCCAGTAGCTAACAATTCTCCTTGACCACCAGCCGAAGTCAACATTCCAACTAGGAACCTAAACCTAACAGGTTCCCCAAATCGTAGTCGTAAAGTAGAAAGAGCTTCGGAAACCGCGGAATTGCCGTTACCAGTTGGTTCGCATGCTTTTGTAAGCAACTAGAACACGACAATTAAACATTTATTTTAAAACTATTAATTGAAAAGTCTCTCACCTGTAAGGCAATTATTCTCGATTTATTTACATTGCTCATTATGCAAACGGCTAGTGTAAATAAGCCAGCCGAAGACGCTGCTAGTTTTCTTATACTTTCAGTATAACGAAGACAGCAGCATAGTAAACATTGTAAACACGCAAGTTCATCTAGAAGTGCTCGTCTTTGAATTGCCGGGGAAACTTTAACATTTGTCCCTGTATTACCAGCACCATTTGTTGCGTTATTTGATTGACTAAGCTGAATCGCTCGTAGAAGATCCAGTAAAAGCGTCACACCATCCAGAGGATCAGCAACAAATTCTTGCACGAAACTTAAAAAAAATGAAACGTAAAATCACGTTAGTGTATAACTAGGAGACAAACAAAACATTTTTATTGTTATTACGAATGTCACCGCTCATATTTTAATCAAAATTTTGTAATCTCTGCATTTTAACTTTTTTTTTCATTTATCATAGAAGATGGCTTGTCCAGGTCAGTGTAATCCATGTCCAGTCTCCTTGAGGCCACCTTGTGCTCCCTGTTGTCCTGCTCCTCCACCAGTTGCTCAGGCACAACCGTGCAGGAGAAAATGCAGATATATCCAACCGGAACGACCAGCTTCATACAAACCGAACATACAATTTCGACCACCAGTATTAAAAATGGACGATGATACAATCTACAGGAACTCGTATCTTCCTGTTGATGGAGAAAAGCCCGATCCGGTCCCTCCACGACACCACATTTGCATAGGAGAAGGAAAAATATCAGATTTTACTATCAATAAATTATCTTATCAAGGACATAGGACTTTGCCTCCTTGTCCTATTCTACCATGCGAACACAAGCTATTAGGAGAGGGACCCATGCAAGACATAACGACCCAAAAACACGATTATGTTCCTAAACCTTACTCTAAACCACAACCTGCAAGACCCGGAAAACATTTATTCAGCAGTGATTGTCCACTCAGCGATCTAACAACAAACCGACTTTCTTATCTACCAGTTGATGTAGGAAGATACCAAGTTAAACCTTTCTACCCTTGTGATACAATGGACAGGCCTTGTGGTAAAATATTCATTTCAAAATTCCAAACTTAACGAAATAACAATTATTTTCTTAAAGGAAGGATGGAGGATAATACTATTCAAAAATTATCTTATCTTCCTTGGGAGCCGCAGGTACCTGAAGATATGCCTTGGAAGAGGAAACCTATGTTTGCTCCACCGGCTCTACCAATGGAGGATAATACAGTTCAAAGACTGAGTTATATGCCTCCAGGACGATATGTAGACTGTCCAGATGGTGGATATGATTGTGTGGATTGCCCTGGGGAGCCTTGCGACCCTTACCAACTTGTTCACTTAGTTGGAAACAAGCCAGATGGTTCACCACCTTGCGGGTTGCCCTGCTGCTGTCCAAAAGCATCTTGTTAAGTACTAGTTTGTTTTACTACAAAGTTGTAAAATTTTTTGTAATGGTATTTTTTTGCAACCACTTTTTTTTAATAAAATGTGAAGAGATTTTTTAACAATAAAGATGTGTGAACAAACATAATTTAAAGAAACCTTTTTATGCAGCCCAAATGAATTTTTAACTGTTGCCTAGGTTATTTCTATTCATATTCATCTGTCATTTTTGTAATCTATCAAAAAATTTTCTGTTACATACTTAATATAAAATTAACTAACATGGATTCACAAAAAAGCGTGCAACCACCTCCAGCAACAAACTTAACGACTGAAATGCAATATCCATGCATGGGAGAAAGAATAATGTATGCAGAAGAAGTTATTCTAGATCTCATGATTTGTCCTGATCTCATGTGTCCTGCGTTTAACAAAAATATAATATGTAATCTAATGGGCAAATGTCCTTCGACATCAGGGGATTACCAAACACATCGAGACCAATTACACTATAACCCTGCAACACCAGAAAATAACCAAATCAAACGGGCAATTCCTCAAGATGGAAGAAACTATAAACCAGAAACATCAAAACATAATCAAACGAAACAGGAAATTCGTCGAGATACATCGAAAAATAACAAAACGATGCAAGCAATTACACAACAACGACTACACCTTAATCCCGTAATACTACATAAACAATCGAAGCATGCAATTCCTCGAAAACGAGGTATCTATAACCCAGAAACAACAGAAAATTTCCATGCAATTAAACAAGAACTAGTACATCTTAATCCCGTAATACTAGATAAACATTCGAAGCATGCAATTCTTCGAGAACGAGGTATCTATAACCCAGAAACAACAGAAAATTTCCATGCAAGTAAACAAGAACGAGTACACCTTAATCCCGCAATACTAGATAAACATTCGAAGCATGCAATTGAAAATTTCCATGCAAGTAAACAAGAACGAGTACACCTTAATCCCGCAATACTAGATAAACATTCGAAGCATGCAATTGAAAATTTCCATGCAAGTGAACAAGAACGAGTACACCTTAATCCCGCAATACTAGATAAACATTCGAAGCATGCAATTGAAAATTTCAATGCAAGTAAACAAGAACGAGTACACCTTAATCCCGCAATACTAGATAAACATTCGAAGCATGCAATTGAAAATTTCAATGCAAGTAAACAAGAACGAGTACACCTTAATCCCGCAATACTAGATAAACATTCGAAGCATGCAATTGAAAATTTCAATGCAAGTAAACAAGAACGAGTACACCTTAATCCCGTAAGACTAGATCAACAATCGAAGCACGCAATTCCTCGAAGACGAGGTATCTATAACCCAGAAACAACAGAAAATTTCCATGCAAGTGAACAAGAACGAATACACCTTAATCCCGTAATGCGAGATCAACAATCGAAGCACGCAATTCCTCGAAGACAAAATATCTATAACCCAGAAAATTTCCATGCAAGTGAACAAGAACGAATACACCTTAATCCCTTAATGCGAGATCAACAATCGAAGCACGCAATTACTCGAAGACAAGGTATCTATAACCCAGAAACAACAGAAAATTTCCATGCAAGTGAACAAGAACGAATACACCTTAATCCCGTAATGCGAGATCAACAATCGAAGCACGCAATTCCTCGAAGACAAAATATCTATAACCCAGAAAATTTCCATGCAAGTGAACAAGAACGAATACACCTTAATCCCTTAATGCGAGATCAACAATCGAAGCACGCAATTACTCGAAGACAAGGTATCTATAACCCAGAAACAACAGAAAATTTCCATGCAAGTGAACAAGAACGAATACACCTTAATCCCGTAATACGAGATCAACAATCGAAGCACGCAATTCCTCGAAGACAAAATATCTATAACCCAGAAAATTTCCATGCAAGTGAACAAGAACGAATACACCTTAATCCCTTAATGCGAGATCAACAATCGAAGCACGCAATTACTCGAAGACAAGGTATCTATAATCCAGAAACAACAGAAAATTTCCATGCAAGTGAACAAGAACGAATACACCTTAATCCCGTAATACGAGATCAACAATCTAAGCACGCAATTCCTCGAAGACGAGGTATCTATAACCCAGAAACAACAGAAAATTTCCATGCAAGTGAACAAGAACGAATACACCTTAAACCCGTAATGCGAGATCAACAATCGAAACACGCAATTCCTCGAAGACAAGGTATCTATAACCCAGAAATAACAGAAAATTTCCATGCAAGTGAACAAGAACGAATACACTTTAATCCCGTAATACGAGATCAACAATCGAAACACGCAATTCCTCGAAGACAAGGTATCTATAACCCAGAAACAACAGAAAATTTCCATGCAAGTGAACAAGAACGAATACACTTTAATCCCGTAATACGAGATCAACAATCGAAACACGCAATTCCTCGAAGACAAGGTATCTATAACCCAGAAACAACAGAAAATTTCCATGCAAGTGAACAAGAACGAATACACCTTAATCCCGTAATACGAGATCAACAATCCAAGCACGCAATTCCTCGAAGACGAGGTATCTATAACCCAGAAACAACAGAAAATTTCCATGCAAGTGAACAAGAACGAATACACCTTAAACCTGTAATGCGAGATCAACAATCGAAACACGCAATTTCTCGAAGACAAGGTATCTATAACCCAGAAATAACAGAAAATTTCCATGCAAGTGAACAAGAACGAATACACTTTAATCCCGTAATACGAGATCAACAATCGAAACACGCAATTCCTCGAAGACAAGGTATCTATAACCCAGAAACAACAGAAAATTTCCATGCAAGTGAACAAGAACGAATACACCTTAATCCCGTAATGCGAGATCAACAATCGAAGCACGCAATTCCTCGAAGACAAAATATCTATAACCCAGAAAATTTCCATGCAAGTGAACAAGAACGAATACACCTTAATCCCGTACTGCGAGATCAACAATCGAAGCACGCAATTCCTCGAAGACAAAGTATCTATAACCCAGAAAATTTCCATGCAAGTGAACAAGAACGAATACACCTTAATCCCTTAATGCGAGATCAACAATCGAAGCACGCAATTCCTCGCAGACAAGGTATCTATAACCCAGAGAATTTCCATGCAAGTGAACAAGAACGAATACACCTTAATCCCGTAATACTAGATCAACAATCGAAGCATGCAATTACACGAGAACAAGGATACTATATTCCTGAAAGACTAGAAGATAACGGAAAGAAACAGGCAATACATCGAGAACAAGGAAAATATAATCCTGACGGTACGAATATAACAATGAGTATTACAACAATTAAAGAAGTACCTAGTAGGAATTATGACGAGGATGATTCAATAGCAGAAGATGATTCTCTAACTAATACACATAATATTTATAAAAACATAAATCAAATAACATCAACCACTAGTTTAAGTGAAAAAGTACAATATGTAACAATTGCAACGTCTACATTAAAACCAGTTGAGCCAGTTAAAGTTCATAGATCTACTACAAGCGTATCAAACAGAAGCAACGCAAAAAGTAGAGATAAACCTAAAAAACAAACTGCTGGAAGGCTCAACGAATATGTCAATCCAATAGTTCTTCATGAATTTACAGAAAAACAATGTTGTTCTAGCAATTACGAAATGAGTCAAACTCATACTTGCAAAAGGTTTACGGGTTGTCCAGATGATTGCCCAGTTTCCGAACAAAATTGTAGAGACTTCAAAAACTGTGAAGAGGCCCATCCGTTTATGGAAAAATGCTTACATTCTGAAGTTTTAGCAAATTATAGGTGTTTCGACGAAACAAACACCCAGTGTTGCAATGAGACTCCTTTTCAAGCAAATGCTATTAAAGAAGAGATAAAGAATATACGGGAGGAACTTAATAAGACGTGTCATGAAACAAATACTAACCCTTATACAGCCGAATTTCAAGAATCCAATGAAGAGGTGACTGAAGAAATTATTTGTAATTCTTGTAATTTTAATATGTGTGATATGCAATCGATGTTAACAAGGAACAACGTCTATGGAATGAATATGCAGCCAACAAATAGTTGTTTTTTACCTTATAATAATATGTCTCAAAGTATGGTTCCAAGCATGTCCGGAAATATGCTGCAGATGCCTTTTTGTACAAATTCGCAAATGTCAAATTATTGGCCAAATAATTTTTCACAATACTGTAACCTGTCATCTTATTCTCAATGTGGTCCTTGGACATTTAGACGATAAAATATAAAAAAATATTATAAAAGTCACAACGAAAACAATTAGAACTGAAAATAAATCCTAAAAATAAGTGATAATCAGAAACTGTTTATTTCAAATAGTTTCAGTCATTTCTAGTACAAAAACATGTATTATTAATTTTAGACAAAATAAAATCAGAGTAACATCATTTCTTTTAATTATTATTATACACTAATTGTAAGGTTAAAAGCATTGGTGTTTGAGTAAATTGACAGTTTCTCGCCAACAACTATGTAGTCGAACACTAACTTTATTTCCGATGAAGGCGGAAAATGAAGATTTTGGTTATGAATTTCTGCAGCTTTACCGTTTATTTCAATAAATTTAACATTATTATAAGCCTGGTTCAAAACAATTTTGGTTTCATCTAAATCTAAATTTTTCCTGTGTACAACTTTTGAAGTTACATCACGAATATATATTTTCCGTACCGTTTTCCTGTACCGTTTTCAATATTAAGTATGTTAAATATCTTATAATATCTAAATTACGTAGTTTAACGACCAGTAGAGAAATCAATCCTTTTTTATTGACGGCAATTTAAAATTGACAACTAGTAAAATAAAAAACAATGTCTATACTAACTGGTTTTATATGTTACGGTAAAAGTACAAAATTGGCAAATGTAAACATTTACCGGTAGATGTATACATTTACCAATATGTATACATCTACCAATTTTATAGGTAAATGTGACTTTAAATCTGAGATCAGCTTTATATATCTACTTTTACCGGGATCGGTACACATTTTCCAACGTATATAGGTAAAAGATAAAAATAATAAAATACACTTAAAATAATTTATATTACTTGTAACTATTTTTTTTTTGTTTTAATACGAAATTCATTATTTATCAGACCTAATCACTCCCAAAAAAGTTAAAAAAAATGCATGCGCTATATATGTTATCGTAAACCTCTATACATTTACCAACTTCATTTGGTATATGTACACATTTTACGGAAATAATTGGTAAATGTAAGTTAAACTCACATTTACCAACCAAGAAGGTATATGTGCACATGCACCGGTAAATGTGTACATTTACCAAACTACGTACTTCTACCGTAACATATCATAGGCGTACGAGGAAAAGTCCATATTTTATAAAAGTCACCAACGTAAAACCACTAAGTCTTTTCTTGTCTGGAAAAATCCGTTATGTCCATATCAGCTATTGCTTGGTTACGATGATAGTGTTCATTTCGAGTCTACAAGTCCATTCGGTTACAAACATTGACAGTGAAAACCAACTTAGTGCACTTAATGGCTTTTGTTTCTACAAAATGTCAGAAATACAAATTCAGGTGCAAGGAAAATCCTTTAAGTCCAGAGATAGTGAGGTTATGTCAGTGATGTACGTAAACTGTCAGTTTACGAAGTATTTCACATGTCTTGTTTCTTTAGCCTCACCAAATCCCCTATTCCACCTTGGCTTTTAGTATGCGCCACCCCGGTATCGCATATATTGTATTCATTCAGGGTGGGCAGCCCGGACGGTTAATGAAAACCGCCCTAGTTGTCGCCTCCCCGACCAGGATTCGAACCCGGGTCTCCCGCATTGAAAGGCGGGTATGTTGTCAACTACACCACCGAGGAGGACTGTTTCTTTAGCCTGTCAAAACTTAAGTGAACATCCTCAGTGTGAGCCTATAGAACGTCCTAACCCAACGTCAGGTAAATTATTTCACTTAAAAAAAAACTTCCAAAATATTACTCATTATAATATTATCATTCTTGTTATTTATTTTCGTTTTCATTAGAAAATATGGATAAACCTTCGGACTTGGTAAAGAATACGGGATTTTTTTAAACTTAGTGTTGCGGACTTTTTACCTGGTGTAACTGTTGTTAATCATCTTTGGCACTCTTTAACTAAGATCGGGAAGCAAAAATTAAGCTTCTACACTGGTTCAATATATATTCGTGTCTTTGTTTAAACTAATTTTTGACATTTTCAAGATGACAGATGGTAGATGCGAACGCAACTAACTCGACGTTACCACGTTTACGTTTTTTTTTAAGAAAAATATTATCCCATTTGCATATCAAAATATCAATTCTTCTTTTTAGGATACTCTAACCGGGGTTAAACCAACGATCCTTGCCACATTGTCCTATATCGGATAGAGTTTGCGCTGTCGCGCGTATGTTGTCTTGATTTATCTTCCCGCTTCGCGACAGGCAACCTAATCTAACCCGGGTTAAACCAACGGTTCTTGTCACATTGTTCTACATTGTAACGAAAGTCCGCGCTGCCGCGCGTATGTTGTCTTGATTTATCTGCCCGTTTCACGGTGGGCAACCTAATCTAACCGGAGTTAAACCAGTCCTTGCCACATTGTTCTATATTTGATCGAGAGTTCGCGCTGCCGCGCAATACAATATGACATTAGGACAATATGGCAAGGACCGTTGGTTTAATCTAGGTTAGATTAGGTTGCCCGCCGCGAAGCTGGCTGAATTAACACCATATACGCGGGGCAGCGCGAGCTCTCCATCTAATATAGGACAAGGTAGCAATGACCTAGTTAGTTTAACCAACTCGGCTGGTATCAATTTCCATTCAAGTAATTTTTGAATTGTTTAGTCGGTATCTCTTAAAATACTCTCAATAGTCATAATAGAGAATAATTTATGGAAGGAAATTTTGTATATACTTTACACAAAATTGTGACGCAGAAAAATTTAAATAACTTATGTTTTAAATTTGGCAACACTGACCCAATTGTATCTACATTCTCAGTTATGTGACCAGTCATACACGTCAGTTGGTTGATTGAAAATATAATTTTTTTTATTACAAAAACCCATATATTTCTCCGAAATAAGAAAAAAATATTTTTTACAAGGCCTATGTCTTTCCACTACAATGTGCATGCAATTTCTGTGGCGGTGGCGTTAATAAGTAGGTACCAGAAAAGCAACCAACCTTGAAGTATCCCGACATAGTTTCAAGAGTTCGTTTTTGCACTTGGGGTATTAATACGACCCCTCGGCCGGGATCAATCTCCACTCAACCAAATTCTTGACGGTTTCGTCTCGATCCTGCAGAATCTAATGGCTGATGCTGCGTGGCTATTCGTTGCAATATGCATGCAACTTTAATACGTTTTACGTATACGCATATATGTTGCCAAAATTATAGTTTTTCATATAAACGGGCATTTAAACAAAAATAAACGTGGCAACGTCGAGTTAGTTGCGTTCGCCTCTACTATCTATCATCTTGAAAATGTCAACAATTATTTTCAACAAAAACACTTATAATTATTTAACCAACATAGACAACGTAGAAGCTTAATTTTTTGCTTCCAAATCTTAGTTAAAGAGTGCTAAAGACGATTAACAACAGTTACACCAGGTAAAAAGTCCGCAACGATATGTTTAAAAAAATCCCGTATTTTTTTACCAAAGCCTAAATGTTCTACGTCAGGATACCAATTATGTAAGAAAAACCTAACCTAACCTACCCCAAATATTCGACGTCAGGATACCAATTATGTAAGGAACAAGTTGACTTTGACTCTGACAACTCCGTTAACGATCCTAATTCCCTCGCATCAGAATCATCAGATTCCTCATCATCAGAAGGTCAGTAACAAAAGTACAGTAGATACAATAGATTTACAACGATAGGATATCATTTTTGTATAACTTGTTTAGATGATGAGAATAATGAAGTGGATTGCCAACAAACTACAAGAGAAGGATTGGAAAAGAACGAGAAAAAACCGAAGAGATGGACAAAAAGACCCAAGTCATGGAAATACAATGTCGCAAATAGAAGGAGAATCGAAGGTCTGCCCTATATAATAAAAAAACAAAATTCGTCAATCCAAAACGCCAAAAGGCAACGATTGCAGCAGATGTCGCTTTAAATGTAATGAAAAATTTTGTACTAAAGAAAGGCATATAGAGGGTCCGCCAAAAGTACTGTACCACGCGATGTAGAATTAATACGCGAGCCATTTAAAACATGATATTTTAAGGTTGCCTACACTAAGGTTTTCACCAGTGCATATTTTGACGATATTTTTAGTTTGCTAGTAACAATTGTTTCCGAGTGGTGGCGCCACATACGTTTTTTTTTAATGACATCATGGGTCGCTTTTGGTATCATTGGATAATTTTTTTTTGAATAGGAGAGTCTAAATCAAACATATGGAAAAATAAATATTGAATGAATGGAATATAAAAAACAAATATTGAGAGGCTCTCTGACTGTGCAAGAAAAAGAAGGGTATCTTTCTATGGCCACGTTGCAAGATTGCCTCCAAACCGACTAACCACCAGTCTGTACACCTTCTGGCAAAACAAGAAGGTTCGTACCACTTGGTTGACAGAAACGGAGAAGGCTATTAAAGAACTGGGAATAACAGATCTCCAAAACAGATAGTCTGTGAGACGCACCCTGAAGGAAGTCCGTGGATTTTAGCAAACACCCCGAAGGAAAGGTACCCCTGGACAGAAGAGAGAAAGGAGACACCGGCAGAAGATGCGACAATACTGGGCAAATATCAAAGCCCAACAGTTGAAGAAGCGTGATCCAAAGTAGCCCTATTCTAAACAAGAAGAAGATAAACAAGCTGTTTTACCAAAAAAATAGTTAGATTTCGTGATCGTGTCGAGCCAAAATATTACTTGACCGGAAAAGCAATTATAAATTTATTTATATATAGTACCCACAATGAATTCCTCATCATCAGAAGGTCAGTAATGAAAATACAGTAACAATGTAGTACAAGACTTGTTTAGTTGATGACAATTTTTAAGTGGATGGCCAGCAAACCACAAGTATTGGAAAAGAACGACAAAAAACCATCGAGATGGAAAAAAAAGACCCAAGTACATGGAAATACAATGTCGCAAAGGGTAGGAGAATCAACGGTGTGCCCAATATAATAAAAACAAAATACGTCATTCCAAAACAACGAAAGGCAACGATTGCAGAACCTTAGTTCATATTCTAACATAAACATAACTAGAAAAACTATCAAAAGCATGTCTTGCTTATAATGTTTACCAAGCCATGCTTATAATGTTTACTCATTTCTACCTGCCACTACCTTCATAAGGTCAGACATTAGGTCCATCCTTGGACAGGGCCTTTCTAAATTATTTCCGTCTTTCCCTGTTCTGTGCTGGTTGGATATATGCTAGTCTGGCTGTTCGTATGAGGTCATATACACCACCTCATAGGTGGTCTTCCTCTTCCTCTTCTGTGTTCATATGGTCTCCATTCTATGATTCGCCTGTTCCATCTCGTATCACTCCTTGCAACGTAACCTGCGCATCTTCATTTAAGCAAATTTAAGCATTTAATATTGCAATTTTTTCTCCAATATCTGTGGCAATAAAACGAATAACAACCTTAAAGTGGAACTGGGCAAGGCACATTGCGAGAATGAAGGACAGCCGATGGACCAGACGAATAATGGAATGGAGACCAAGACATGAAGCTCTCCGAAGCAGAGGACGCCCACCTGCAAGATGGTCCGATGATATTAAACGTATCCATACAAATTGGATGCAAGCAGCGCAAGACCGACAGATGTGGAAGCAGTGACGGGAGGCCTACGTCTAGCAGTGGACTACGATAGGCTAATTGATGATGATGATGATGATCTGTGGTTTTAGTTGTTGCTCGTATTCTTTCGCTTCGATATCTGTTCCTTTTTGTAATTCCCATCATTGACCTCTTCATTAGTCTTTGTGCAATTTTTAGTACTATATGTCATCGCAGGTAAAACGAACTGTTCAAAAACTCTTGATTTAGGTTGAGTGTTGAATTTAGTTTTAGTTTAGGTTGAGTGTTGAGCTATTTTCTTATTTCGCAGGATAAATGATAGTTTGGCGAAAGCCACACAACCTAGCCTCATTCTCCTTCTTATTTCTTCCTTCTGTTTGGTTGACAGTAAGTTTCTGTCCTAGATACAGTCCCAATCTTCCATATTTCCGACTTCCTGTCCTCCCACTATTATTGGTTCTTCTGTTGCTAGGTAGATTTCCTGAGTTTTTCAAAGGTTCAATTTTATATCTATTTTTTAGATTCTCTTTGTTGTTGTGCAATAATTGTTGATCTAACAAATGTATACTATGTGCCAAGATAATGATATCGTGATATCGCATATCTTAGATTTGTTAGTCGAGTTTCATTGATGTTGATAACTTTGTCGTTTCAGTCAGTTTTCTTAAAAATCTCTTCCAATGCTAAAGTAAAGAGTTTTGGAGATAAGGAGTCGCCTTGTCGTAGACCTCTTTCAAGTTGGACATGTTTAGTTTTTTCGTGGAGAATGTAAGTTGCGGTTGATTTTTGTTGCATCCTTTGTTTGTATTCGTCGAACTTTCTCTCTAGTCTGTTGGTGATTATTATTGCCAGTAATTTGTATTGATGTGACTTCTTGCTTGACTTGTGCTTGTAATTTTCTATCTAGTTGTTATCACCTTTTCTATAGATTTTGACAACGTTACTACTAAGAGCAAGAAGATAATAGGGTCTCCGGAACAAAGAAAAAGGGAAGAGAAATCGCATAATAAAATAGTGAACAATATAGTGAGTAAAGAAGGGGTCGAAGTAGGACAAAACATGGAAAAAATAGAAATAATGCTACAAACTATAATAAAACAAATGTAGCAGAACACAAACGAATTAAAACAGGTAATAAGAGAAATGAAAATAGAATTTGATAGAAAGGAAGAAGCATGGAAAATGGAAAAAAGAGATCTGATAGCTAGAATTGAGACGCTAGAAAGCAGAGCAGAAATAGAAGAAAAAAAGAAGAAGAAAAACAACCTAGTAATAAAAGGACTAAAAACGGCCGACAAAACGGAAGAGGACATAGGAAAATTATTCTCAGAGCAACTGCAGGTCAAAGTAGACATTAACAAAATAAATACTAAAAATAAGGGAAAAGGGAACGAAATTATAATAGTGGAAGCAGCGAACTGGGAACAAAAGCAAATTGTCATGGCGGCGAAAAGTAAATTGAAAGGAACTGATATATACATTGAGAACGAATTACCATGGGAAGAAAACAAAATCCAAAGAGAAATAAGCAGCATAGCTAAGGAAATGAAAACAAGCGGAAAACGAGTTAAATAAGATACCAAAAATTGATTTGTAATGGAGAAGTATATGTATGGGACACAAAAGGAAAAGGAGTTTTATTGAAAACAAGCGAGAATGTACAACAACCTTCAAAAACGACTAACAAGCCTTATGGCGGAAAAATATAACATGGAGATGAAAAGGCAAACAAAAAGGACTATACGACTAGGAGCATGGAACATTAGAAACCTACAGGGAAAAGAGATAGAACTAATAGAAGAATTTGAAAAAGCGGGATCTGGAAGAGCAGCTAAAGAAAATTACGAAAGCAGCAAAAAACTAACGACAAATAAAAAGGATTGGAAAATTAACGAAGTCAAATCAGGCAATGAAAAGGGATACGAGCTTAGGGTTATAAAAGATGATGAAGAAACACAGATACGTAAAAACACACTGAAAGGTAGGACATGGAGAATAGGAACATGGAACGTCAGAAGCTTATCGGGAAAGGACGAGGAACTAATAAACGAATTAGAAAAGATGGATATGGATATTGTGGGTATTACAGAAACGAAAAAAAAGGAAAAGGAGAACAAACGCTGACTGGAGAGCATGTACTAATTTATAGCGGAGTAAATGAACAGAACAGGGCAAGAAAAGGGGTAGCATGCTACATAAAGAGAGAAAATGTGAAATATATACGAAAGTGGACTGCAATAACGGAGAGAATCTTGAAGATGGAATTAGAAATTGATAAAAATACGTTATTGACAGTTATAGTAGTATATGGTCCAAGTGAAGACGAAAGGGTTAGAATAAAGGATGAATTTTGGAATCAACTGACGGAAGTAATAGAAGTAAGTAGGGGAAGGATGTTGTGAATAGGTAATATAAATGGTCGAGTAGGGAAAAAAGACTATGAATCTGAAGAGACAATAGGTATACATGGAGAAATCACTAGAAACAATAATGGAAGGAGATTGATAAAGTTGTGTATGCTAAATAATCTTATAGTAACAAATACTTTCTTCGAACATAAAGAGGCACATAAATATACGAGAGAATGTTTAAGGACACAAGAGTAAGACGAGGACCTGAAATATATTCGGACCACTATCTAGTTTTGACAAAATTAAAAATAGGCAACACAAAGCAGCAAGAAATTATCAGTGCAAATATAAACAAAAAGTGTGAAAATAAGCAAGTAATTAAAACATACAAATTAAGGGAAGATGAGACAGCTAAATTAGAAAAAGAGAAAATAGAAACGGAGATTATAAAAATCAAAGAAAGTATGAGCAGCATGTCAGTAGAAGATGCATGGAGAAATATCTAGGAATTAATTAAAAAATCAGCGAGAGAGACGTATGGATATATTAAAATCAACAAAAAACAAACTAGATGGTGGAACGTCGAAGTAAAAATGGAAGTAAAAATGAAAAAACAACAATGGAAAAAGTACCTTACGAACAGAACTACAGAGAACTATAATAATTATAAAGTACAGAGAATGAAAGTCAAAGAATTAGTGAAAACGTTGAAGCAACAATCCTGTGAAGAATTCGGACGCAAGATGGAAGAAGATAGCAAAGGAAATCAAAAGTTATTTTACAGAGTCTTAAAAACACTACGAAAAGGAAATCCGAATAACAGCATAGCCATCAAATCTAAAGAGGGAAACTTAATAGAAAGCGAGAAAAATATAATGGCACGATGGAAGGAATACTTTAAAGATATGTTAAATACAAAGCAAAATAATAGAGGAAATAAAACGGAAGAAAAAAATGAATACATAGGAAATAAGGAGAATATGATAAATGAAGACATCAAGAAAGAAGAAGTAATTGAAGCTATAAAAATGTTAAAACGGGGAAAGGCGTCTGGACATGATGCAATAACAACAGAGGTGGCAAAGAACATGGGCAACAATGGAATAGAAGTATTAGTAATTTTTTTTAACAAAATCTGGGAAGAAGAAATGATACCTGCAGATTGGGAAATAGGAGTACTATTACCACTCCATAAAAAGGAAGACAACAAAGATTGCAATAATTATAGGGGTATAACATTGATGAGTACGATCGTCAAGATATATGAGAGAATCCTGGAGAAAAGAAAAACTGTGACTGAAGCCCAGATTGAAGAAGCCCAGAGCGGTTCTAGAAAAGGTAGAGGAGTACAAGATCACATATTTACCATGAAGCAACAAATAGAAAAGAACGTAAGCCGCACCATATATGTAGTCTTTGTCGACGTTGAAAAAGCATTTGATAGCATCCCAAGAATATAAGTATGGAACAGCCTTAGACAAAGAGGAATCAGTAACAAGCTAGGAAAAGCTATTTTCAGTCTTTATAAAAATATAAGAAACTATGTTAGAAAAGGAAACTTACAGTCAGAGGAGTTCGTAACCAAAGAGGGATTAAGACAAGGGGGAGTACTGAGCCCGACTCTATTCAATGTAGTCCTGGATGACATAATAAAAGAAACAAAGAGAAAAACAAAGAAATTAGAATTAAGGTATAGAAACATGCAGAGGGTGGAAATAGTGGAATGTGCATTTGCCGACGACCTAATGATTTATGCAAAGAACGAAAAGGATTTACAAACGAACCTAGACATCTGGAAGACCGTTAGAAAACAAAAATATGAAAATAAACGTCGCCAAAACCAAAGTAATGACCATCGGGAAAGGAGAACCAAGCATAACGATAAAAATGGATGGAAAAGATATAGAACAAACAGAAACATAAAAATACTTAGGAGTAAATATACACAATGACGGAAAGGAAGAGGCTGAAATCAACACCAGAATTGAAAATACAACAAAACTATTCCATGCACCTAATAACACGTTTATAAGAAGCAAAGATATATCGATGAAAACGAAAATGACAGTGTACAATACTATATACAAACCAATTCTGACATACGGTGGTGAAATCTGGGTGCTAAGCAGTCAAATGAAAAGTAAAATACAGGCTCTAGAAATGAAATACCTAAGAAGCACTAAAGGTGATTACTAAAAGAGACAAAATAAGAAAAGAAACAATTAGAGCAGAACTTAATGTCGAACCAAATGGCGATTAAAATGGTTTGGGCATCTAGTAAGGATGGAAGAAGGAAGACAAACGAAAAGAGTATGGCTAGCTAAATCTACACAGAAAAAACAAAGAGGAAGACCAAGTAAAACATGGAACCAAGCAGTGGCAGATTCGTTGAAGGAACGAGGAATGAATATCCTGGAATGAGGGGTTGAAGATGGCAAAAAACAAGAAAGAATGGGCAAAATTTATTTATGCATGAAATGGGTTGATTTTATTTTATAGTTTAAATTTGATTTATTGTTATGGTAAATTAAGATATTGTAATAAGTACCTTTACACCTTAGGGTAACAAAGGTTTTTACTGATTAAAAAAAAAAAGACTACGTTAGCGTTTTTTCTTTGTTTTGGTATTTTCCTCGTCTTTAGGCATTTGTTTAGTAGTTTCGTAATTTTCTTTATTAGATTATCTCCTCATTCTCGCGTATCCCTGGGTCCAGTCACTGAGACCGCAACGGTTTTACTAATCGTGTGTATCTTTTTTCAAACAATACCCACAACTTACAGCGCCTGGCTAATTGTTCACTGAATCATAGTAACAAAATGTCAAAAATGGGTTTGTCATCAAATATGTGTAGACGCGTAATAAAAATATTTGAAATATTCGAGCGGTCGCTGTGACCGGTCCCGGGTCTTCATGAGAGTTTTAGTCGCTTGCACATGCACGAAATTTCCTTTTATTTCTAAATAAAAAACACTTAGATTTACATAACTTGCTTCATCATCTTCAAACCATTGCCAAAGAGTTTTTTCAAAGTCTGGATCTGTATATTTCACTGATTTTGCGCCATTTTATAATGTTGAATAATAATTGATCAACCAAATTGGTCAAGTAACTGCGGCTTCTACGAAGAGCAGATTTTATGACTGTTCCTGGAACCAACGGGCTTAAAAATATGAGAATAATTAGGAAAAAACTATATCAAACGATTACTAAGAACAACTATTTCTCAGTAATCGTTTGATATAGTTTTTTCCTAATTATACTCATATTTTTAACCCTTAACCACCTGGGTCGTTTCAGGAACAGTCATAAAATCTGCTCTTCGTAGAAAAAGCAGTTATTTGACCAACCCCTGCTCTTCATTTACTTCATCCCCTCTAATATTGTAACAACGATTTCATATTATTAGAATTTTGAAATCAGTTATCTGCGAGGTGATCACCCTTGCTTGATCAATTATTATTCAACATTATAAAATCGTTTGTTTTATATAATTCCTGTAAAGACACTCCCAACACGACAAGATTCGAATTTATATTTCTTTTGGCAAGGCAGTTAGTAACACCACATATGCAAAGAAGACATGAAAATTTTCATTTACCATATGAACTTCGCGCATGAATCCGCAGAGTACTAGGCATTCAAGCAGAAATACCCCAAGGAGATGCAAAACTGACAAAGAGGAAAACCTGTTACATGTGTGACCCGAAGTTGAAAAGAAAAACATTATACTTATGCCATTGCTGCAAGAAACCAGTGTGTTTAGAATGCACAAATAAAATTTGTCGCAACTGCAGCGAAAATATTTAGGGTGATATTAGGGCCTTGCAATTTTTATGAAAAAATTTTATTTTATGTTTCAATTTATGATTTTCTTTTAGTTTAATCCTTTAGTTAATAGAAATTAATAACTTTAGTCATATTTTTCAATCATGTTCTAATATAAATAATTTTTACTTAGATATGCTACAAAATTGCAAATAAATGTTATCTTCTAAATAAATTTTTATATTACAAATAATAAAAGTTTTATATGGTTTTATTACTTGTACTAATCCCAATAAATAGTTTAAGCTTCTTAAAGCACTTAAATAATAATTTCAACTTCGTGTAATTCTACCAGATATGTTGCGGTCTCGGTGACCGGTGCCGGGTATGTACGTTCGGGTTTTTAGACCCAGGCGGTTAAGGGCTATTATCCCCTTCTAATCTCTCTGCCACAATTTCATAGACACTGCACATTAGAATAACTAAATATAAATTTATTTAATGCGGCCCGCGGTTAAATTTTCCTCCGCAATGTGGCTCTGCAGACAAAAGATTTGCCCACTCCTGCGTTAGACACGTGCCAAACTTTAAATTATCTGGTTGTTACCAAATGACTATGACCTGAACTAGAATTGGGTAATATTTCAACTCCATATAAATTAGTTTGTTGTACCTCAAGAGTATAGAATTCATTATTAATTAATGAATTTATATAATCGATTAGGTGATATCCCTCAATATTCATTTTTGTTCCCGTCGTTGTTATAATTGGGATATTCAAATATATACTTTAGGTGAGTTTGAACAGATTCTGGTAATTGTAGAATTTGCTGATCCGTTTGAATTAGAGAATGCATCAAAAGGTGCAACGTTTTTATAACTGTAAACATCACCTTCAGTTTCAAACTCATTTTCAGTTACCTCATCCATATTCCACATTACTTACTACTTACTCCTCGGACCTACAGCCCATGAAGGGCCTTGGCGTCTTTGACGATCGTAGCCCAATCCTGGCGATCTTCCGCTCGTTTCCTCCATCTTCTGACTCCCATCTTTCGGAAGTCATCCTCTACATCATACAGCCATCTTTTCCGTGGTCTCCCTTTGCACCTTCTGCCACCTGGGTTTCCTCTGTGTACCTTCTTGACAGACCTGTCATCTGGCATTCGCTCTACATAGCCCAACCATCTTAGTCTATTACTCTTTATTTCCAAAACTATGTCAGCATGACCGTATAGTTCCTCCAATTCCCTATTTTTCCGTATTCTCCATTGCCCTGCGTCATTCACTGTCCCAAAAATCTTTCTTAATATTTTCCTTTCCCATCTTCTCAGACATTCCTCTTCTGCCACCCTCATTGTCCATGTTTCTGAGCCATACATTACCACCGGCCTTATAACCGTTCGATAGACAGTTATCTTCGATTTTCTGCTCAGGCTACGTGACTTGAGAATCTTAATCAGGGCCCAGTATGCTCTGTTTCCCGCTGCAATCCTTGCTTTTATTTCTTCACTTATGCTGTTATCATTAGTTACGGACACTCCCAAGTACTTAAACTTCTCACAACTCTCATAGTTGACTCCATTCAACTTTATGAGTTTGTCTTTCACCGCTGTTTCTCCTGGAAGAGAAGATATACTGTGTTTTGGCGCCGTTCACTCGAAGCCCCAATTCTTCTGCCTCCTTTTCTAACCTACACAACCCATCTTCCAGCCCTTTAAATCTTCGAGACAGCATACACACATCATCCGCATACGCCAAATTCTGGTTCATGCGGTTAAACAGAGTACCACCTGGGTTGTTGCTCTCCACTTTTCTCATCACTCTCACCAGTACTATGTTGAAAAGTAGTGTGGATATTGCATCGCCCTGTCTTAACCCTTGGTTGACTTCCATATTCCACATTATCGTCATAAATGTTCTCCTCCAGTCTTGATGGTTTAGCTGATCTAACAAAAAACTTCTTAAACTTTTTAGGACACTGACAGTAAAGGACAGTTTAGGACACTAAATGACAGTGTGGAGACAGTGGCGTCGTTTACATTAGTTGAATAAATAGAACAGAGAGGTCGCGGCAGACGCGTTGTCAGCACCGACGGTTGCAAACAATTACGTGTATTCTTAGCATTGAACGTGTTAAATAACATAAATTCAGTAGGGTATATTAATTTACACAATTATTTTTTTATTAAATAAAAAAACAGTAACAACATGTTAAGAAAAGCAACTAATTAACCAAATTAACCAAACAAAATATCTCTAGATAATAATTTTTAAAACATTGAAGTTTCAACATACATACTCGATATTTAGAAAATGTCAAGTAAATGTCATACGTTAAATTTAAGTTTGGGGTGTTCATACATCATCAAAATTTTCATAATTCACCATCATAAATTCATCAATTCTTTTAGCAGAAACGTAATAAAATAAGTACACAATTTAACTATGCCTACAAAATCAAGTGGACCAGAAACAAAGAAAGGTTATAAAGATAATGACAATGAAGAACCAACAAGAGATTATGACGATAGTAGTATATACCAAAAATCGAAAGACGTAAAATGCAAACGTCAACAAACACCAGAACACCAATGTACAAAGTACGTGAATAAAAGCTGTTGTAGTGCAATGAAATGTTGTGAAAAATCAACAAGTTCCACAGATCTGGATCAGCGACCCAAAACTTGTTCATGCGGTTGTTCGGTAAAACTGAGTTGCTGTTCAGTCACTGATTCTGAATCTTCAGAAACAAGTCCATACAGTGTCGAATGTAGATGGATCAAACTTTGCTCAATGCGTGCGAAATCGCAGAAGCCCAGAGAAATAAAATGTTCAAAACCTAAACTACCTAGGCTCACGGCATCTGATGCGGAAGAACTTACTGTTTGGATAGAAGAAATTGTAAACTGCAACGAAAGAAATAATACACTTCAAAATACGCAAAATTGTCCTTGTAGTACGTCGAATCAAGATTATATGAACTCCACGAATTGTCCAGCCTGCCAACCAAACTGTTTTCCGTGTGGCAGTTGCATGCCTTACTTGCCAAGACCATTTGGCTAACAAAAATACTGATATCTGAATGAGTTGCACTTTTGAGTACAATAAAGGAGAGTTAACGTTAATATATCAAAGTTTATTTATTTAATTATACAGAAAGAAGATTATATTGTTAAAAACCCTTTGAAGATTTTGTTAAATAGTTTGTGTAACTTTAAAGAAATCATTGCTGATTACATAAAGTTCCTCAAGCAAATGAATTAAACAGTTGGTTTCCTTAACATGTTACTGTCATTCAGTGAAAATCATCAGTGAAAATGTTAAAAGCATGAAAATTTTACATTATTTGCAATACATCAAATCATGAATAACAGCAATAGTAATTGTAGTGATTCATCAGAATCTTCGGCGGGTCCAGAAAATATAAGAATAACTAAAACCATAACAATTGATAGTACCAGATGCGAAAAATGTGCAAAATTCGATGAACAGGATGAGTCGAACAAATGCAGAATATCTAAGCGAATACATACACAAATAGTAACTTACAGTAACGATGATGACGATGATTTAAACTTTATAAAAGCTGCAGCATTAAAAGGTGACGATGTTCCCAAAAGCGAACCTAAAACTCAACCGGTAATTAAACAGAAATTAAAACAATTACGATCTCCAGATGGAACGGATGAAAATTCTCAATCAGCACAATTACAGGATCCAAAACAAGAAAGATCCCTGTATAAAATTTCCAATCGGTAAGTTGATAATTTCCAATCGGTAAATAAAGAGGAATCAAGACAAAAAAAATTACCTGATGGAACAATAAAAGAAATATCCACGTATAAAACAGTTACAAGTACTCAATCGATAAACAAACAAGACTCAAAACAAAAAAGATCTCCAAATGAAGCGGTTGATTCTTCTGAATCGGCAAATAAACGAGATTCTAAACAAGCAAGATCACTAAACACACATGACGCAATAGAAAAATATATCCAGATGAAATGGTCAATTCTTCTCAATCGGCAAAGAAAGAGGATTCACAACAAGAAAGATCCTTAGATGGAACGGTTGAAAATTCTCAAGCGCCAAAGAAACAGGAATTTGATTCTCCCTAATTGATTAGTAAACAGGATTCGAAATAAAAAACAACTTCGAATGGACCAGTTGAAAATTCTAAAAAGAAAACTGGGAAAGTTTCACCAACTGGAGCTAGACAAGGAGCTAGACTAAAATAACAATACGAAAACTTATACCGAAATATATAATTCAAAATTAAAAGCAGAAAAGCAAGATAATAACCTAGTAAAGAATTCTAAACAAGAAGAAACTCCAAATGCAACGGTTGAGAATCCCACAAAGGAAACTGGCAAAGTTTCACCGACAGAATCCGAACAATATGTTGATAGTATTAGCAAAATAAAGAAATCTAATTTAAAAGGACCCAAGGATGATAACCTAGGATGATAACCAAACGATTAATAGTTACTTCCAAGACAACAGCACATTCAAGTGCAAAACTTCCTGACGATTTAGAAACTTCAGAAGACGCATCTTTAGACACAAAATTATCAGAAGATGACAGAAGTCAGGAAATCGCTGTGACGAAATATGAAGAACCAAAGGAAAAAATAGAGGAAATTGCTCCTAAGGAGGCAGAAACTCGTGACAGCGTTTCCGTAGCTTCAAGTAGAAGTCACGAAAAATCGATTGATTCTATGGAAGCAGATATCAGATGTGACAGCAGCATTGAAGCCACTGGAATAAAGAAAATGACTATAAGGAAAGAGATAGTAACCACTATAAGTAACCACAGCCTACAAACTAATTTAGATGAATTATCGGTAATCAATGAAGAACCGGTTTTGGAAAATGAGGAGAATAATCAAAATGATATGAACTAACAAACATGTTGTTGCAGATTCATTTGTTGTGCAAAATCAATCAGCTGTTATGACCTGTGCAAAATAAAATCCTGCGGTTGCACCATAAAAATGCAAAACCATTGCAACTGCCCTAAAATCTTTGCATGTCAAAATCCGTGGTGCAGGCGATTTTAATAAAACATTTTATAACCAAAATATATTTTTATTATTCAGGAAGTGCGAAAATATGGATTACCTACCATTCATAGAAATAAACAATCATATTATATTGCTAAAAACCTTTTAAAGATTTTGTTATGTTAAATAGTTTGTGTAGCTTTTTAGAAATCATTGATTATTACATAAAGTTCATTAAGCAAATGAATGAAACAGTTGGTTTCCTTGACATTTCACTGTCATTTTTTATCAGTGAAAATGTTAAAATCATGAAAATTTTACATTATTTTCAATTCATCAAATCATGAGTAACCAACAAGAATCAACACAAAACAGATCTACAGATTCAACTGCTGAAAATTCGAAATCGCCAAACAAACAGGAATCAAGTGAAAAAAAAAATGCAGATGGAACGATTGAAAATTCTCAAGCGCCAAAGAAACAGGAAAGTGATAAAACAGTTGATAATAACCAATCGGTAACTAAAGAGGAATCAAAACAAAACAAACTACCTGATGGAATAATAAAAGAAATCACGTATAAAACAGTTACAATTACTCAATCGATAAACAAACCAGACTCAAAACAAAAAAGACCTCCTGATGGAGCGGTTGATTCTTCTCAATCGGCAAATGAAGAAGATTCAAAACAAGAAAGATCACTAAACACAGATGACGCAATACCAAAAATATCTCCAGATGAATTGGTCAATTCTTCTCAATCGGCAAACAAACAGGATTCAAAACAAGAAAGATCCCTAGATGGAATGGTTGAAAATTCTCAATCGGCACAATTACAGGATCCAAAACAAGAAAAATCCCTGGATAAAACAGTTGAAAATAACCAATCGGTAAATAAAGAGGAATCAAAACAAAACAAATTACCCGATGGAACAATAAAAGAAATATCCACGTATAAAAAAGTTATAATTACTCAATCCATAAACAAACCAGACTCAAAACAAAACAGACCTCCTGATGGAGCGGTTGATTCTTCTCAATCGGCAAATGAACGAGATTCAAAACAAGAAAGATCACTAAACACAGATGACGTAATATCAAAAATATCTCCATATGAAATGGTTAATTCTTCTCAATCCGTAAACAAACAGGATTCAAAACAAGAAAGATCACTAGATGGAATGCTTGAAAATTCTCAATCAGCACAATTACAGGATCCAAAACAAGAAAAATCCCTGGATAAAACAGTTGAAAATAACCAATCGGTAAATAAAGAGGAATCAAAACAAAACAAATTACCCGATGGAGCAATAAAAGAAATCTCCACGTATAAAAAAATTATAATTACTCAATCCATAAACAAACCAGACTCAAAACAAAACAGACCTCCTGATGGAGCGGTTGATTCTTCTCAATCGGCAAATGAACGAGATTCAAAACAAGAAAGATCACTAAACACAGATGACGCAATACCAAAAATATCTCCAGATGAAATGGTTAATTCTTCTCAATTGGCAAAAAAACAGGATTCAAAACAAGAAAGATCCCTAGATGGAACGGTTGAAAATTCTCAAGCGCCAAAGAAACAGGAATTTGATTTTCCCCAATTGATTAGTAAACGGGATTCGAAACAAGAAAGAACTTTTAATGGAACGGTTAAAGATTTTAAAAAGAACACTGGGAAAGTTTTACCAACTGGAGCTAGACAAGGTAATCACAATTTGAAAACTTATACCGAAATATATCAATCTAAATTAAAAGCACAAAAGAAAGATAATAACCAAGTACAGAATTCTAAACAAGAAGAAACTTCAAATGCAACGGATGAGAATCTTATAAAGGAAACTGGCAAAAGTTCACCGTCAGAATCCGAACAATATGTTGACAGTATTAGCAAAACAAAGAAATCTAATTTAAAAGGCCACAAGGATGATAACGCAGATACAATATCTATGAAATCTATAACCAAACGATTAATAGTTACTTCCAATACAACAGCATATTCAATTGCAAACCTTCTTGACGATTCAGAAACCTCAGAAGATGCCTCAAAATTATCAGAAGATGACACAAGTGAAGAAATCGCTGTGACAAAATATGAAGAACCGAAGGAAAACATAGAGAAAACAGCTTCTAATGAGGCAGGCACTCATGACAGCGTTTCCGTAGCTTCAAGTAGAAGCCGCGCAAGTTCGGTTGATTTCATCGAAGCAGATATCAGCAGTGACAGCAGCATTGAAGACACAGGAATGAAGAAAATAACTATAAAGAAAAAGATAATAACCACTAGAAAATTTAATCGGAAATCTTCGACCGCCTCTCAAAGATCGAAACAGAGTGATAGTAATATACCTATTACAGAGGCTAACACTGAAACCGACAGCTTACAAACTAATTTAGATGAATTATCGGTCATTTCTGAAGAAACGGTTTTGGAAAATGAGGAGAATAATCAAAATGATATGAACCAACAAACAAGTTGTTGCTTAATTTGTTGTGAAAAATCAACCAGCTGTTATGACCTGTGCAAAACAAAATCCTGCGGTTGCACCATAAAAATGAGCAAAATCTCAACAGTTGTATCAGAAACTTGTTGTAAAACATACGAGACTCCAATCTCTAACCAGAAATGTTGTTACAAACAAAAATGGATCAAGATGTGTAATACGGCTTGTACATGTGCAAACGAAATACCTGCGATAACGGTAGATCCCTCTTCTGAAGACAAAACTATAGTTTGGATAGAAGAAATTATTAATTGTTCTGGAAACGATGATTATAGCGAATATAGTCCCCCTCAGAGAGTATTGAGGCCCAGACATTTCAACATTGCATCATTTTCACCGTATTCAAGCTATTGCAACTGCCCTAAAATATTTGCATGTCAAAATCCGTGGTGCTGGCGATTTTAATAAAACATTTTATAACCAAAATATATTTTTATTATTCAGGAAGTCCGAAAATATAGATTACCTGCCATTCATAGAAATAAACAATCATATTATATTGCTATGAACCTTTTGAAGATTTTGTTAAATAGTTTATCTACGACCACTATTATAATTGCCCAATATTGTACAGATCGTGGATTATGTAAATACATCTTACAACACACGTATGTAACAGTTCGCGATTAATGTTATTTAATGATTAAATAACACACTAGTGCGTTTGGTTTACAATTCGTTGATTGGTTGAGAGCTGCTACTATCATTAATATAGGCAACCCAATACATTCCGTTATTTGTCAAAAAAAATTAAACGTCAAACTAATACATAAACACTATATTTTTTTTCAATTATAAAAATTAAAGTCCAGTGATGTCCAGTGATAGCGAAATAGAAAATGCTACTCCGCCCGAAATTGTTGAAAAAGCGAAACAAGCTGCCCATAATTTGCTACGGATTAAATCTCGGGATTGATACGAGGATGCATATAGAAAATTTACGGACCGGAGAATGAAGCATAAAGTTAAATCCTTTTCAGAAAATGTTTTATTATACTTTGATGAGTTATCTCAAACAGTGATCTTCACTTTGGGCAATTTATTGAATGGTTCGGACATCAATTAATATAAAGCACAACATCGACATTTCAAAACATTCAAAGTTAATAGCTTTACTAAACAGAAAATCGGATGTATTTAAAAGCAACAAATCAAAAATTTTAACCATTCAAGAAATTCAAAAGTTTCCTCAATAATTCGCTGGATAACAAATATTTATTGATGAAGGTATTCATTACTTTTTTATCTTATAATGCTCTCTAATGGGCATAACGACATATTTTTTATATAATGTTAGGTTATTCTTATCATTGGCATTAGTGGTGCATGCAGAAAACAAGAACTACGAAATGTCAAACCCTGCCATATAGAAGACACCGGAACATCTCTGATCATTAAAATTCCTGATTCCAAAACATAAACTTAAAGATCTTTTGTGCTACCGAAAGAATTTTACCAAACCTGTAAAAAATATATTAACCTACGCCCACGAAATATGGACAAAACTCAGTCTTTTTTTTCTAAATTATCAAAATGAGAAATGCCCTAAGCAATGGAATAAATAAAATTGGCTCTATTCCTAAACAAATTAGCCAATTATCTTCATTTGCCGGAAGAAAATCTTTCTTTATACAGGACATTGTTACAAACGTTCGTCAGCCACCATTCTTGTGGATTCCAGTGGTGATTTATTGTCACTAAAAAGGCATGGTGGCTGGCGTTCGTCTGCAGTAGCAGAAGGCTATATAGACTGCTCCATGAAAAATCAAAACGATACTGCTACAATACAGTAGGTATTAATAGGTATTAATGAAATTAAACAGATTATAAATTATTAAGTAAATATAAATTATTTCATTTGACACTGACACTGCGTACATTGTGTTGCCTATATCGATGAATCACTATATCAGTTACATCAAACATAATTTTCTTATTAAATAGAAAAAAAATAGTGTGGTCGTAGATAAAGTATAGTACATAATTCGAGTTGTAAGGCAATTACGTACTCGCGGAATTACGCGCTCCCCGCTACGCGGGTCGCGCGTAATTGTTCCGCTCGTACGTAATATGCTTCTTACAACTCTCATTACGTAATATACTATTGTGTAGCTTTTTATAAATCATTGATTATTACATAAAGTTCATTAAGCAAATGAATGAAACAGTTGGTTTCCTTGACATTTCACTGTCATTTTTTATCAGTGAAAATGTTAAAATCATGAAAATTTTACATTATTTTCAATTCATCAAATCATGAGTAACCAACAAGAATCAACACAAAACAGATCTACAGATTCAACTGCTGAAAATTCGAAATCGCTAAACAAACAGGAATCAAGTGAAAAAAAAAATGCAGATGGAACGATTGAAAATTCTCAAGCGCCAAAGAAACAGGAAATTGATAAAACAGTTGATAATAACCAATCGGTAAATAAAGAGGAATCAAAACAAAACAAATTAACTGATGGAATAATAAAAGAAATATCCACGTATAAAACAGTTACAATTACTCAATCCATAAACAAACAAGACTCAAAACAAAAAAGATCTCCAGATGGAGCAGTTGATTCCTCTCAATCAGCAAATGAACGAAATTCAAAACAAGAAAGATCACTTAGCACAGATGACTCAATACCAAAAATATCTCCAGATGAAATGGTCAATTCTTCTCAATCGGCAAACAAGAAGGATTCAAAACAAGAAAGATCCCTAGATGGAACGGTTGAAAATTCTCAAGAGCCAAAAAAACAGGAATTTGATTTTCCCCAATTGATTAGTAAACGGGATTCGAAACAAGAAAGAACTTTTAATGGAACGGTTAAAGATTTTAAAAAGAAAACTGGGAAAGTTTCACCAACTGGAGCTAGACAAGGTAATAACCATTTGAAAACTTATACCGAAATATATAAATCTAAATTAAAAGCACAAAAGCAAGATAATAACCAAGTACAGAATTCTAAACATAAAGAAACTTCAAATGCAACGGATGAGAATCCTATAAAGGAAACTGGCAAAGTTTCACCGACAGAATCCGAACAATATGTTGACAGTATTAGCAAAATAAAGAAATCTAATTTAAAAGGCCACAAGGATGGTAAGCCAGATACAATATCTATGAAATCAATAACCAAACGATTAATAGTTACTTCCAATACAACAGCATATTCAATGGCAAATTTTCCTGACGATTCAGAAACCTCAGAAGATGCCTCAAAATTATCAGATGACAGAAGTGAAGAAATCGCTGTGACGAAATATAAAAAACCGAAGGAAAAAATAGAGAAAACTGCTTCTAATGAGGCAGGCACTCGTAACAGCGTTTCCATACCTTCAAGTAAAAGCCACGCAAGTTCGGTTGATTTCATCGAAGCAGATATCAGCAGTGACAGCAGCATTGAAGGCACAGGTATAAATAAAATAACTATAAAGAAAAAGATGATAACAAATAGAAAATTTAATCGGAAATCTTCGACCGCCTCTCAAAGATCGAAACAGAGTGATAGTAAAATACCTATTACAAAGGCCAACATTGAAACCGACAGGTTACAAACTAATTTAGGTGAATTATCGGTCATTACTGAAGAAACGGTTTTGGAAAATGAGGAGAATAATCAAAATGATATGAACCAACAAACAAGTTGTTGCTTAATTTGTTGTGAAAAATCAACCAGCTATTATAACCTGTGCCAAACAAAATCCTGCGGTTGCACCATAAAAATGAGCCAAATCTCAACAGTTGTATCAGAAACTTGTTGTTAAACGTACGAGATACCAATCTCTAACCAGGAATGTTGTTACAAACAAAAATGGATCAAGATGTGTAATACGGCTTGTACAAATGCAAACGAAATACCTGCGGTAACAGTAGATCCCTCTTCGGAAGACAAAACTATAGTTTGGATAGAAGAAATTATTAATTGTTCTGGAAACGATGATTATAGCGAACATTGTCCCCCTCAGCGAGCATTGAGGCCCAGACATTTCAACATTGCATCATTTTCACCGTATTCAAACTATTGCAACTGCCCTAAAATCTTTGCATGTCAAAATCCGTGGTGCAGGCGATTTTAATAAAACATTTTATATCCAAAATATATTTTTATTATTCAGATCAAGAACATAGATTAACCACCATTCATAGAAATAAACAATCAGATATATTTAAAAACTGTTCAGTGAGATTCGTACAGCACACATATAGACTGTTAAGGATTTTCAGTTTGAATTTGCTATTATGATAATGGAAGAAGCTAAAAACCCATTTTATAGATATTGTATAGAACCGGAATGCATAAACACTATTATAAGTACACTAGATAAATTGTTTGATAAAGTCTAAGTCCAGGTGTATAGTCCATCCTACCTACATCTATTGCGCATGCGGTACAAAACATGCTGTCATAATTGCATATCTTTTTGGTAGATTGTCCGATTGTGCTTAAAAAAAATACTTTCAGTCATTGTTATTCATAATTTATAATGTCACTATATACCAAAATCGCACTAGGTATTGGAAAACACTACAGAAATCTTTGTACAGCAAAACAGCACAGTGAATATCGACGCCGATAAATGGCATAACGTGCACGTCACACTACACTTTTCGATTCTTTTCGAAATTTGAATTTCGCTCGCATATTTTGGACTTTTTTAATTCAATTTTTGGAATTAATTACAAACTAAATGCGAGAATAATGGTATAGGTATAAAGTCAAGATCATAAAGTATTGGGGGTAAAAAAACATTTTTTTTTTATCGGGTTCAATATAAAAAAAATATTGTGTAGTGTAAAATATAAAATATATATGGTGAATCCAAATTTTTCCTGATAATTCCATTAAGTTATGGGCCCAGAATCGCCGCACGGTGAATATTTTTAAAAACTGCGAGTTTAAATGTCCAAAAATAGTCGAGCCATTTTGTAGGTTCTTTCCACGCCATCCGTCCACGTCATCCGTGCAAGTGAAAAATACAACCCCAAACATGGAGAGTAACGTGCGTGTTTCAGAACTCATTAACATTGAGACCTGGAGTATTTGGAAGTTCCAGGGTCGTGTACTGTTGAATATGCATGGAGTCTTGTGAACAGCATAAGTAAAATACCCGGACCGCTCCCAGTGGACACGTCGGCGAATGACAAAACGCTTCATGAAAATAGAATTGAAGCATGGCGGAAGAAGGACGGGATGGCGCAGAAGATAATTGTCACAACGATAGGGCCTCAACACACCTCCCACATCATTAACTGTGAAACTTCGAAGGAAATGTGGATACGCCTAACGAATGTCTACGAATAAAAATAAAAAACGAGCGTCCACATGCTCCAGCAGTAATGGTACAAAATGGAGAAAATGAGCTCGGACGGCATATCCACCCATATTGCCAAACTTGAGGATCTAGCACGTCTCAGAATAATGGGCGAGGAAAAAAGTTAATCACCAAATTCTGCTTACACTTCCTGCCGGTTCAAATACTTCGTCAGAGCATGGAAGTCTGCCCCCGCCACGGAGCGTACATTGGTGAATCTCACCTCGAGGTTGCTGATAGAAGAGACGCGGAACTCTTCCCAGAATAAGCGCGAAGCAAACGCTCTGGCATTGAAATTCCGACCAGGAAAAGAGAGAAATTGCAGAAACAGTAAGGTCAAAAAGGATTCTGTAAGACCAGGCAAGTGTTTTAAATGTCAAGAGATTGCAAAGAGACGAAACCCAGCGATAGTAGAAGATACACCGGAAAATCCAGCGGCATAAGCTTCTTGAGCGAGGCTGTTGCCACAGCACATAGTGCCCACAGCGAAGAAAGCGATGGCATATGGTATCTCGATTCAGGTGCCAGCGACCACATGTCAAATAGGCGAGACTGGTTCGTAAGCTATGATGCTTTCGACTATGAAATGCTTATACGTGTAGGCGATGGAGCGCACACCAAGGCTCAAGGAAGAGGAAACATAAACGTTCCCACGTACGACGGCTTAAGATGGAGCGATAACCATCTGTCAAACGTTCTCTATGTGCCCAAATTACAGTACAACTTCTTTTCAGCAGGAGCAGCTATGGACAACGGCATGGAGATGCGGTCGAATAAGACGAAGTGGGAGCTGCTCAAGAATGGGCGCATCGTTGCAGTGGGAGAACGTCAAAGAAAACTTCTTATCGTGAAAGTTCGAGTTATGCCGCCAGCAGAGAGAAGCGAGCCATTGGAACCGGCGCAAGCTAAAGTCGCGTCCAGTTACTCGTTCAAGACGTGGCATGAAAGACTCGCACACCAAAACTACCGGCAAGTTAAGGAAACACTCGATAATTTCCAGATCAATAGTGACGAGGGACTTGAACGAATCATTCTGTGAAGAATGTGTCATGGGTAAAACACACAGGCTTGGAGAAGTCCATAGGCGGCGCACGATACTTTTTACTTTTCAAAGACGATGTGTACTTTATCGCAGAAAAACGTTTTCTCGAGGATTATGTCAAGAAATCCGAAAAACTGTGCCCGAGAGGTGTACGAGTACTTTTTTTTTATAGGAGGGGGAATGCATTGTTGCACACCGGGTCTTCAAACCCGCGTAGTGTGGGGCTCTCTGAACGAGTTCTTCGTGACCAGCATACCCCTCCTCTGTCTCTTCACTAGACTCCACCTGAAACTGCGTGAGCATTACGTCAGGTGGGTAATGGTGTTTGCTCTAATTGTTTCTTCTTTTTGTTTTCCTTTCTTCGTCTCGATTTCGTCTTTCTCATTCTGTCGTATTAGTTATGTAGTCGTGTGATTAACTATTTTTCGGTCTTTTCGTCATATATCTAGTAGTCCATGTTAGCTTCCTTGGGTGTCGTGCGATATTATGATCGCCTTTTTCTCTCTCCATTTGTTCTTTTCCCATCATGATTTTGGTTATGTAAGCTTGTACTGTATCCCAGTTATGCTCTTTATCTAACATAACTTCCATGATGTTCTGTTCTTCTAGTTTTGTAGCGCCTAGTCTCTCCGCGAGTCGAGTTCTTTCGTTCTCTGATTCTGTACACATGAAAATAGTGTGTTGTGCGTCGTCTGGGATATGACCGCAGTAAAAACACTCCGCATTGTATTTTTTTTCTAAGCGTTGAAGCACCCATGGCCAGTGAGCGCCTGTGTAAGATGATAACTCATATGTCCGTGTGACATTTCGTACCATGCTGTACCGTTAGGAATAAGGCAGTGTATCCATCGTCCATTAGTGTCGCTATCCCATCTTGTCTGCCATCGGTCCATCAGTCTCTTACGCGCTCTGTACTTGGCAGCCGCCTTCTCATGTTTTACTTCGTTTTTCGCTCTGTGTTGTTGCAGCTCTTCGCCATGGTGTACGAGTACTACTCACCGACAACGGCTTAGAGTTTATCAATCACGAAGTTGAAGAAATCAGCCATCGGTATTGAATTAAACAACAGAGAACAGTAGCTTACACCCCCAACAAAATAGATCGGCTAAGAGGGAGAACCGCACCATTATTGAGGCTGCTCGAACCATTCTCCATGCAACGAAGCTCGACAAACGGTTTTGGGCGGAAGCCGTGAATACTGTGACGTACGTTCTAAACCGAAATGTAACAAGCGGTATTAAAGACCTGACACCCTTCGAACTTTCGTATCATAGGAAGCCAAATATAACACACTTATGTGTCTTCGGGGAAATAGTATTCTCTCACATCCCCAAAGAAAAGAGACGAACCCATTTTCGTGCAAAGACAAAACTCGGGATCTTCGTACGATATGACGAGGAAACGAAGGGATATCGAATTTGGTATCCGAAAGAAAAAATGATAAAGATAGCTTGGTATGTCGTATTTACGGAAAAGGTAGAAAAAAGAAGGGAAATTGACGACAGCAAGACCGAAACGTTGGTCGGTACGAGCGACAACAGAACAGAGATCGTCGACGAACTGGTGAATGACGATGAGGAGCCCGACGTCATGCTCGAACTAGAACACAATGACAATCACGAGGTCGAGGTCGAAAATATAGAACAAGAGCCTCAAGCGGATCAACAAGAAGATAGAGCTCTTCGAGACCGAATCAGCTTGAGGTCACCCGTCAGATTTGACGACTACCTGAACATTGTCGACGCATTTTTTGCTGAAGACTAAGAACCTTCAACGTTTACAGAAGCCATCGAGAGTAAAGATACAAGAAAATGGCGAACTGCCATGGACGAGGACGTATGGGACCTCGTAGAACTTCCGAACAACGCCAAATAATTGACAGCAAATGCACATTTAAAAAGAAACGCGATGAGAAAGGAAATGTGAACAGATTCAAGGCCAGACTCGTGGCACGCGGTTTCCGGCAGACGTACGGTATCGATTATCAACAGACAGTCAGCCCCGTTGTCCGTTTTGATTCGATTAGGATAGTTCTTGATCATAGCTGTGATGGGGAAGATGAAAATGCTTGACGTAAAGACGGCGTTCTTATACGGAGAAATTAAAGAGGTAATCTATATGAAACATCCCGAAGGATATACGGATGGGAGAGACTAGGTCTGCAAGCTTAATCGCAGTCTATATGCATTAAAGCAGTCATCTCGATGCTGGAATTGGCTTTTCTCAGAAAATTCGACCTGAAGACAAACAGCGCGGATGTTTGTTCACGAGCAATAGAGATGGAAAGAAACTCATCTTAGCAATATATGTATATGATGGACTCGTCGTAGCAAAGCATCAGGAAACAATCGATACACTTCTTGATGAACTAAAGAAAGAATTCGAAATCACACACAACGAAGCTAACGTCTTCCTGAGGATGCAAATTCGATACGAGACAGACGGATCGATCTTCCTGCACCAGGATACATACAGTAAACACGTAATAAATCGTTTTCGGATGAATGATGTATCAAACCCAGTATCGATACCATCCGATCCGCACTCTATCTAGAACTATGCGTGCAAGAACACCCCATAGAAAAGAACGAGAAGCCATAGGGAGTCTAATGTATCTATCTGTTGCAAAGAGTCCGGATATTACCTATGCGGTAAATCGTTTGAGTAGATATATGGAAAACCCCAGAAAGATTCATTGGAACCGAGTCAAGAGAATACTAAAGTACCTCAAGGGAACGACCGAACATGTAACTCAGGGCGTACAGCGACTTGGATTACGCGCGGGAACTCGAAACGAAGGTCGACTACGGGATGCGTTATCAAGCTCGGAGACAGCACCATATCCTGGAATTCCCAGCGACAAGAAAGCGCGGCGCTTTCAACAAACAAGGTGGAGTACATGGCCGCTTGTCACACAGTGAAGGAAGTTATATGTATCAAGAGACTGATCAACGAGCTCCCAGACACCTTGATCGATGCAACACTGTTCCTAGACAACCAGACTGCAATTCAACTAATTAAGAACCCAGTGTACCATAAACGCACGAAACATATAGAGGTGCGTTACCACTACATACGGGAACGAGGCTGGTGAATTCGCTATAGAATACGTTTTATCTGGCGAGCAGAAAGGTGACATTTCGAAGCCTTTCCCAATCGATCGATATTCCATGTGTGCTGAAACAATTTCACTTCACACTCCCACTTTGGCTTCGCACATTTCCAATGGTGATCATCCTCCTTTCTGACTTCGTTTTCCTGGCACAGAACAAATACTGTCTCGTTGCGTCTGATGAATAATATATTTTATTTACTGTCACTTTACTGTCATTTTTTTTAGTCATTTCAGTCATTTCATCATAGTCATTTCAGTGAAAATGTTAAAAGCATGAAAATTTAACATTATTTTCAATTCATCAAATCATGAGTAACAAACGGGAATCTGATGTTCAATCCTTTAGTAAACGTGATTCGAAACTAGAAAGAGCTTCGATTGGAACGGCTGAGTATCCTAGAAGGAGAATTGGCAAACTATCTTTGAGTAAAAGCAACGAAGGATCGACTGATTCCATGGAAGGAGATACCAGCACTGAGAGCAGCTTTGACGGCACTTCATTAAGGAAAATGACCAAAAGGAAAGAGATAATAACCACTACAAAATTTAGTCGGAAAGCTTCGACCGCTTCTAATGGTAGTAAAATACCTATTAGAAAACCGGAAACGGACAGCGTACATACTGAATTATCGGAAGAATCGGTTGTGGAAACTAATGAAAAATCTTGCAATTGTTGCATTTGTTGTGAAAAAGCCACCAGCTGTTATGACCTATGCGAAAAAATATCATGCGGTTGCACCATAAAAATGTCCACAACTTGTTGTCAACAACTTGTATCAGCAACTTGTTGTAGAACATGCGAGAAACCAACCTCTAACAGAAAAAGTTGTTACAAACAGAAATGGATCAAGATGTGTAATACGGCTTGTACAAGTGCAGAAAAAAGACCTGCGAAAACAGTAGATGTCTGTTCTGATGACAAAACTATAGTTTGGATAGAAGAAATTATTAATTGTTCTGAAAACGATGATTATAGAAACCGTTGTCCACAACAGCAAGCATTGATGCCAAGACAATTTTACATTGCACCTTTTTCACCGCAATCAAACTGTTGCAACTGCCCTAAACCTTTTTCATGTCAAAATCCGTGGTGCAGACGATCTTAACAAAACATTTTATAACCAAAATATATTTTTATTATTCAGCAAGTCCAAGAATATAGATTACCTACCATTCACAGAAATAAACAATCAGATTGATATTTTAAGAAATATGAAGATTTTTATTTCGATTTTTATCTCCATTGAATAGAGTAATTACATAGAGCAAAATCGTAATTGCCATTTGATACTTCAGGATGTTATCTTTTAATGGCAGCTTATTAATGTAAAATAAATATGGAAATTCTGAAACGTATCGAGATAACCGGCATCCGTTTGTGGCGTGAATCTGCGCAATAAAATATTTTTCTTACCTCGGATAAGCCATTCTGAGGTCACTGCGGAGCTTGGAAAGTAGCTCGGTCACGGTTCCGAATTGTCTCAAAGTCATTTCGTTGCCAGTCAACATTGGATTTCTGTAATCTCTGTACGAATTCCCTTGAACCTTCACGTTTTCCAATTCGTTGCCAGATAAATTCGAATATAAGCCTGGACCATTCGCAGGTGGGCGACGACCCCATTTTTTCAACGACAAAGAATAATCCTCCGGATTATATATTGGTGGTCTCTGCTTTTCCTGCAACACAAACAATATAAATAGATTCAATATAAATTATTTATCTAATATAAAGTTACAGAAATCTTCAAACTACTTAAAATACTTGAAACAAGGCTAAACTAATCTAGACCGATAGAGTACGGACACGGTACTAAAGTATATTAAACTACAAGTATAGGACTTGTTACACCCAACTAGGCCCTTAACATTTACCTATCAACTATTATAGTACAAGCTTGTGACACTATAGAAGCTTATGGAATTTATAATTCCTAATCTCATCCATCAAGTATGTATGGTGTTGTCTGCACGAACTTGTAAAATCTCTCTCATCTAACGGGTGTTCCAATAAGAGGTTTCATTTTGATATGTGAAGTAAAAACGAGTATTCTTAAGGGAAATCATTGGATTAATAATGGAAAGCAATATTGGCCAAATAAATTGCATATTTGCCAAATGCATCACCAATTCGCACATTTGCGGCTGTATCTCTTCGATAACTTCACGAATTCCATTTTTGAGATCTTGAATCGATTGTAGGCCATTGGCATATACCTTATCTTTCATGTAGCCCCAAAGAAAAGAGTCTAGAGGTGTTAAATCACAAGATCTCGTTGACCAATTGTTATCGCCCCTTCGAGAAATCACACGGCCACGAAACTTTTCACGCAAAAGAGCGATGGTATCGTTACTTGTGTGGCACGTAGAGCCGTCTTGTTGAAAAAAAAAACGCCGACCACATCAATATCGTCCAATTCCGGCCGTACAAAATCATTGATCATCGTTCGATAGCGCAAATCCATTCACCGTAACAGTTGTTCCAGCCTCATTTTCGAAAAAGTAAGGTCCAATAAGTACATCAGACCAAAAATATAATAATATAACTTTTCAACAATAATTCTTGGGTTTTCCGATCCCCAAATGCGACATCTGCTTGTTAACGTAGCCTCCGAGGTGAAAATGGGCCTAATAACTCAAGATGAATTTTCGATAAAATTCCGGATTAGTTTGATGCATTTCAAGGACCCAATATGCAAAGACACGAGGTTGTTGATGGTCGGTGTTTTTGTGGTGTGAGTTCTTGTCTTAACTGAACTTTGAAAGCCTTAAGACCTAAGCCTTTATGCAAAATAAGGTGTCTTGTCCTTTGTGCAATGACCAATTCCAAAGATCGAAACCTGTAAACTCCTTAATTAGTCGTCTAAAACTCTCTCTGTCCATTATGTCTTCTTTTTTCACCCCCATCCGATCCAAGTCCAATCTCACTCTCCGAAACCATTTCGGTTCCGTCTTCTCCTCTTCCTGAAGACTTCAAAAATCCTCTTCGTCAGTCTGGTACTCTTCATCCTCATCAAGTGTCCATAAAACTGTATTCTCCTTTAGGAGCGTCTTTGATGTTGGTCATGAACACAATCTTCTCAAAATAAATTTAAAGCCCAGTCTTCTTGGCTATCATCTGGAGTTCTTCAGTTCTTTTTATCGCTGTTTCAACATCGGTAGGGAGTATCACAACATCGTCGGCGAATGCTAAACAATCCGTTTTGATACTTTCTTTACCTCTCCCTAACCTGAAAGCCTTTTTATCCGAAACTACCTTCGTCCATTCTCCAACAACTTTTTCTAAGACGCGGTTGAATAATATTGGTGATAGCCCGTCGCCTTACCCGTCGTCGTACGCCAGTTTTGCTTTCGAAAGGCTCTGACAACTCCCCCCGAAACTTTCTTTTGGAGAAAGTATTGCTAATTGTCTGTTGAATTAGATTCCTCGTCTTGTTGTCCACTTCAAATTCCTCGAGAATTGGCCAAATTGGAGAATTGAGAATAGGCCTTCCGGAAGTCCACAAAGACGGCGACATATTTATTCTGGCCCAACATCTTGTACTTTATGATATTCCGCAGGTTGAAGATTTGATCCGCGCAAGATCTCCCTTTCCGAAAGCCTGCCTGGTATTCACCCAATTCAGAATGCAATAACCTTTCTATTCTTGTCAGTAACGCTTTCGAAAAAATCTTGTAAGGAACTTAAACAAGGGAGATACATCGATCATTACCTGACCAGAATTAAATTGAAGTTTTTTCCAACCAGTGAAAGAACAAGGAGACAAAATATCCCTCGATATGATGTCGAAAAATTAAAATCCAATAATGCGGTATGGGAAAGTTACACAGATGAACTGAAGTGCCTTGCGTCAGGAAATTGGGATGTAATCCAAGACATGATCCAAGCTGCCGCTGGAAGAACGATTCCGCAGACAAAGCGAATAAGAAATTGGTGGAATGCAGAATGTGACGACGCACTGAGACGCCGGAAAGAGACATGGAAGAAATGGAGCTCCACGAAACCAGATGATGATCTTTTAATCTTCCGAACTCAGACGAAACATACAGCCCGGACTTTCAGAAGGACTTAGAGATAATATGAACAAGATCAGCTAAAGAAAACAAAAGAGGATTTCCAAATGAACAATACACGGAACTTTTATCGGACGTACAAATCGCGGTTAAAGGATTATCAGGCACCAGGAATGTGCTTCAAGAATGAAGAAGGAAGGTTAGGAATGACCGATACGCAAAACTGTGACATCCTTGCCAGATATTTCGACTCACTGCTTAACTGTGATGGTCCGCAAGAAAACCTTTAAATGGAACCACCAGAAGTATCATCTCCCAATTCATTGCCTCTATAATTATTGACGTCCATCTTGTCACCCTTCTTATGAAGGGAATGGATCAAAGCTATTTGCCAGTCATCAGGGATCCTCTCAGTTATCCATACGTTCTCAAGTAACAGAGAGAAAAAAATTACGACTTCCGCAGATCCCAGTTGTAAGAGTTCAGCGACGATACCATCTGCACCAGCAGCTTTGTTGGCATTAAGACCTTGAATAATTCGGAAAATGTCGGCTTTGTCAGGAGGCAATGAATTGGGAGATGATACTTCTGGTGGTTCCATTTAAAGGTTTTCTTGCGGACCATCACAGTTAAGCAGTGAGTCGAAATATCTGGCAAGGATGTCACAGTTTTGCGTATCGGTCATTCCTGACCTTCCTTCTTCATTCTTGAAGCACATTCCTGGTGCCTGATAATCCTTTAACCGCGATTTGTACGTCCGATAAAAGTTCCGTGTATTGTTCATTTGGAAATCCCCTTTTGTTTTATTTAGCTGATCTTGTTCATATTGTCTCCAAGTCCTTCTGAAAGTCCGGGCTGTATGTTTCGTCTGAGTTCGGAAGATTAACAGATCATCATCTGGTTTCGTGAAGCTCCATTTCTTCCATGTCTCTTTCCGGCGTCTCAGTGCGTCGTCACATTCTGCATTCCACCAATGTCTTATTCGCTTTGTCTGCGGAATCGTTCTTCCAGCAGCAGCTTGGATCATGTCTTGGATTACATCCCAATTTCCTGACGCAAGGGACTTCAGTTCATCTGTGTAACTTTCCCATACCGCATTATTGGATTTTAATTTTTCGACATCATATCGAGGGATATTTTGTCTCCTTGTTCTTTTCCTGGTTGGAAAAAACTTCAATTTAATTCTGGTCAGGTAGTGATCGGTGTCTACTTCTGCTCGCCTTGCTACTTTCACATTCATGATTTCTCTCTTTGCCATCGTAGTAATGGCGACGTGGTCGATCTGAAATTCTCACAATAGAGGATTGGGGGATCGGCATGTCTCTTGTTTCCTGCGTAAATGCTTGAAAGTCATTGACATAAGCACTAAGGCTCGACAAAGTTTTAAGAGTGTCTCGCCATTCCTATTGATAAGTTTATGTTCGGGATATTATCTTACTATCTCACGATATTTTCTCTCCTTCCCGATCTGCGCATTAAAATCACCTATTAGTATCTTGATTTTCTTCTTTGGTGTCCGAGACATCTGATCTTCTAGCTCTCCCCAGAACTGTTGTCTGGACTTTGTCTGGATTCTTGCGATTATCTTCGTTGATCGGGCTGTGAGCATTTATGAGAGTATATGTCTTGTTGCCACATCTTAAGTGCAGAAGTGACAGTCTTGGTAATGAACTTCCAAAGCCTATCACAGACTATATTATTCCGAGCCCCAATGTTATTAAAAATTAATTTTGAATCCCAATATAAACATTTAAATCTAATAAAATTAAATTACAAGTAATTCAGTCATCAATTAAAAAAAAAAACTCAAAACTGTTTATAAACATTATGGAACATGGAAATATATGGAAAGAGTTTTTTTCATTTATTTTTGAACAAATCCTAGCTTTAATATTTTTGCTTTGTACAATATATGGCAATCAAATAAATTTAATTAAATTAATTATTTTAAATAAATTTTAGAATTATGTATTTATTTAAAATTATTTTATTTAAATCCAAAATATTCTGCTTGTTTTAGTTCAGAAATTAATATTATTTGTTAATTTTCCATTTTTTACGTTAGTTACGGTAACAAAAATATCTTTCTGAAATTGCTCCGTTTATAAAATTAGTAGAAGTGATAGAAAATAATGAATGTAAAAAGTGTTAAGTGATGAGGAAGCAGAGGAACACAAGGAACAGAGAGGTTTAAGATATCTGCTTCAGGAAAAGGCATTTGGGCAAGGAAAATTAGTTTTTTTTTTTATAAATTTGACAATTTAATTTAATTTGACAATAGTGAATCGTCTAATTTCCAAAGACAATGAGGTTTTGGAAATTACGAGTTTTAGACTTTGAACATTTTTATTAATTTTGTATTTTATTGTTAGCCAATTAAATCGTCAGTCAGTAAAATCAGTATCTTATAATTAATATGGCGGATGTGAAAGATCTCTCAGTTACAAACTATAAAGTTTTTAAATGCCATTCAAATCTAAAAGTGCCTAAAATTGTTGTTTGTATAATATGTGAAATGTTCACACAAACGATTTTAACAAATTGTCTAGGGGTAAATATGTCAGTGATTTACTGGTAGTTTGTCCGGCACACCATGACGCCGACATAACTTAAAATGCAGTTTTGAAAACGTTGTTTTAAGTGAGGATGCACTTAAAATCATTACACAAACGAAATTATATGAGAAAGAGAAAATTAAACAAGATATTAGAAATAAAATCTCTTTAAATTCAACAAGAGAAAACATCTGCTTAGATGATTCTGTTGTTGAAGTTGAAATGGTGTCACTAAAAATATAAAATGAGCTACTAAAATAGCTAAACAAGGAACTTGAGGATAAAAATGATAAAAGATCTGATGGACGCAAAAAAAGTGATCTGCAATGATTTTAGTAATCGTTCCTATGCTAATATCACAAAAAACAAAATGAGAGACATAAGAGAAGTGGTTCCGAGTATTATGATCAAACCTAAAAATAAGATTAATCTCAAAACAGCAGAAAATATGAAGAACAAATTGTTAAGTGATGTATCAGTTCCTATAAAAAAAATTACTAATAAGGAAGGGGAGGTTTTTATTAAGTGCAAATATAAAGAGGACGCATAAAAAACTACTGTTATATTGAATGATAAAATAAGTACGGATTATAATGTTGAGCTACAATGTGTCAAGTCACCTCGATTAAAAATACCTAATGTGGATAATGATATGAGCCTAGAAGATCTAACTGAGGATATTAAAAACCGAAACTTTTTTATGATAAATGGTAATTTCACCCTAATATCTGAGTACAAAAATCCAGCCAAACAACGAACTGTGATCATGGAAGTTTCAGCTGATATAACTACATCATACATCATAACCACAAGATATATATATATATATATATATATATATATATATAATATATATATATCAATGTTATAAAGTTTTTGACATGATTAACCTAAGTATATGCTTCAAATGTGGTAGGTTGAATCATAGTAGTAAAAACTGTGCGAATGAAGTTAAGTGCTTAAAGTGTGCTGGCAATCATCCAACTATGAATTGTAACTCAAATGTTATAAGATGTCTTAACTGTGTTCACTATAAAAACTTATATAACAAAAACTGCTGACTACCCTAATGATATGAATAGCTGTGAATATTTAAAATACAGGTTCCATAAATTACTTAAAGACATTGACTATCCTACATTACCAAAAGTACCTAACTTTTTAGGTAGGATACCTAATCAGGAGAAATCATTTTTAACAATAAAATCATAACTCAATCATCTATGGAAGACAATTATCAACAAATTGAAGATAAATTTTGTACCTTAACCACCTTAAATAATTATATGTGTGAAGAGAACTTGTTAATATTGCATCTCAATGTTAGAGGTTTAAATGCCAACTTTGAAAACCTGAAATTATTTATTAGGAATCTAAATGTTAAGCCTAATGTTATTGTATGCTCTGAGACCTGGTCATTACCTTGGTTCCCCTTTTTTATACTAAAGGATTACAACAGTTTCTATAATCACAGCAATATAAATAAAGATGATGGAGTTGTCATGTACATTAAACGATCATTGCAGTCTAGTACAACAATTGAAGAAACTGGTAATTTAAAAATTCTTTCTACGGTAATCAAGTTAAGGAACAATAAAGTTATTAAAATATCAGGACTGTATAGTTGCCATGATTTCATTAAGGAAGTCTTCGTTACCTCAATCGCTGAATTTATCAATTGTATAAGACATGGAAAAAATCATGCTATTGTGGGTGGTTAACATTAACTTAATGGCTTCTGATCAAATATCTGATGATTTCTTATCTAATCTCCTTGATTCGGGATACATCCCTTAATTTAGTGGTGTTACTAGACCTAATGATTTTGGTGGAACATGTATCGATAACTTTTTTGTCAAATCAAACTTGAATAATGTTAAGTCGTTTACGTATACTAACATTTTTACTGATCACTACCCTATCTTCGTCACTTTTGGTATAAACACAAACAAAACACATAACAAGGATGAATCTAAAATCGATTACAACCACCTCGTTAATCTGAGTAAGAAACTCAACTGGTCATCTCTGCTGGAAATCCAAGACCCAGATGAATTCTTCGTTGTTTTTACAGATAAAATAAAATCATTAATAAATGACTCTATGTTTAAAGTGAAAAAAAAAGTTGTAATATGAAACCTCGTAGTAAGTGGATTACAAAGGGGCTAATGATTTCTTGCATAACCAAAGAACTATTGTACAATATTTGGAAATTAGATAAAAATAATAATGAACTTAAGAACCAATACTACACATATTGTAAGGTGTTTTATAGGTTGATTAAATTAGCTAAATGTAATTATGAATGTAATAGGGTAAAAAATGTTGGTAACGACAGAAAAAAACTTTGGCAATATGTTAATGATATACTAGGTAAGAATAATAACGTGGCAAAGGATATTGATTTCATTATTTGTAATGAGGAAATTATTACTGGAAGTGATTCTATTGCAGAGAGTGTTGTGGACTTTTTTAGTAATATTGGTTAAAAATTAGCTAGTAAAATAAGTAACAATACAATTAATGTTGAAAAAACAGTTAAGTTTAATTGCAATAGTATCTTTCTAATGCCCACAGACAGATTTGAAATTGAAAAGATTGTTCTGACAATGAAGGATAAAGCTGGTGGGGTTGATAGGATTAATAGTAAAGTTCTTAAACTCATAGTCAATGATATTTGTTTTCCACTGGAACATATTTTTAATAAATGTATCAGTAGAGCCATATGGCCTACTTCGTTAAAAAAAGGTGATATAATTCCGATCTTTAGGTCTGGTAATAAGCACTTAACGACTAACTGTAGACCTATTTCACTTATTTCCAATTTAGCAAAAGTTTTTGAAAAAATCATATACAACAGATTATATAGCTTCTGTTCTAAAAATTACTTAATCTCAAATAAACAATTTGGTTTCATGAAGAAAAGAGGTACTTACTTACCTTTACTTCAAATTTTATTTATAATAATATTGATAAAAATCTAAAAACAGTATTAGTATTCTTAGACCTTGCAAAAGCCTTTGATACCGCTAATCATAAGATTTTGCTAGAGAAACTTTGGAGATGTGGAATTAGAGGACTATCGCATCAGTTAATTCAAAATTACTTATCAAATAGAAAACAATGTGTAAGAGTAAATAATTGAGTGAGTGAATATAAATCTGTCAAAATTGTTGTTCCTCAAGGAACTATACTTGGACCGCTTTTATTTATTCTATATATTAATGATATCTTTAATGTAGTACCTGAAAATGCTCTGGTCTCTTATGGTGATGACACTGCTGTTTTTCTTAGGTTCTGGGGGAAACTGGGGTGAGTTAAGAGATTGTTTGAATTTTTGGCTAGAAGGGTTAAATATTTGGTTAAGAGATAATCAGGTCTCACTCAACATTGATAAGTCTACATTTATTACATTTGGCAGTTATACTGATAGTGTTCCAATAAATTTTAGTTTATTTATTAATGATTTAAAATTAAAAAGGGTCGAAAATTGCAAATATCTTGGGTTATTTTTTGACTGTCATATGAAATGGAATAAACATGTACTTGAACTAGTGAAAAAACCAAATATTTTACTTTTTTGTTCTACAAATTAAGTAACTGTCTTCCGCCTTCTATTCTGAAAACAATATATCATAGTCTCTTTGAAAGCATAATAAACTATGGAATTATTGCTTGGGGTGGGGTATATAACAATTCAGTTAAATCTTTAGCTTCTATGCAAAATAAATTAATAAGTAAATTGCATATAGCCAATGATTCAATGATTCCTTTAAAAATTAAAGATTCCTTCATCGTTAGTGCTTTATCTTACTACTATTTTGATTGTAAGCGACTTCATTCAGAAAGATTGACAAATACGCGATCCAGGCAGCTTATTTTACACAAAATTAACAAAACGATTAGCACCAAAAATTCTTATAAAGTGGCAATAAAATATTTGAATCTACTTCCTAACCATTTGAAAATTCTTTTTTGTGCAAGGAAGGTATTAAAAAAGAAAATTAGTAAGTGGATTACAACTATTGTATGATTATTTTTTGTTTGTAACTGTTCTATGTTTGTTAATTTGTTTCTGTGTATTTTTAATTTTACATGATATTTATATATTTGTGTTATGAACTTGTTAAGAGTTATTTTTAAGAATTTTAAATTTTGTATTTTTTTTTGTATTTCCATATTTTATATTTGTAATATTTCTCTGTATATTTTGATTTTTTTCTTTTTTTCTTTTTATAATCCAGTCCTATGTACAGATGGTACTCCCATCTCTATAGGTTTACTTCTGGTAAATAAATAAATAAATAAATTATAATTGGCAATAAACTAAAATTTTTTTTTTTAATGTACAATAATGAATAAATGACGAATGTAGAGAATACTACACAAACAAGACCAGAATGGTAAGACAGGGCAATATGGCACATTGGGCACAGCAAACAGGAAAGATAAGATTGGATATATAAGACTGGACAATGAAAAAAGTGACATTATAAAAAAAGTGAGTAAAGTGGTTGAAAATATTGCATTAATGAATAAATGTAAACTTTAGTCCTCTTTTAGCCCTCCTTAGAAACCAAATTTCCAAAAATCCCTTAGTGGATGTTTATTTCTTAAATGCCTTCCTTCCAAATTTTATGATCGTAGATTGAACAGTTTGCGTTGTGTATTGAAGAGTCTGTCAGCCAGTGAGAACACTTACTTATCTTATCTACATAGATTAGCCACAAACATTTAACTAATTAGACTACTTATCTTGTAATACTAAAAATGATTTTTTTGCAAAAAATAAATAACATAAAAGAAACTAGTCACGAAATGCGACTTTACTTTCTTTCCAACAATTGTTTGTCGATTTTTTAATTTTAACAGAAAGAAATTGTATCTTTTTATTATTATTACAAATTAACTAATTGCAAAATAGAATTTTCAATTAGCAATTATAAATAATTGTTTACTTTCTTAAGTAAATAAGAAGCAACTTCTCATAAATTTTATGAGAATATATTTATGTAGAAATTGTATTTGTATTTTTCTTCAACCCAAGCGAAATATATCTTCTATAAACGCAAATGAAAAAATATTTAAAATGATGTGCGAAAGAACTGGAACTCAATTATGTTCCTTTCCGAGCTAAATATATGCTTAGATTTATTTTACTAATTGTAAGTTTCATGCTCTTTAAAATTGCGTTTCAAGAATTTAATATGAAAAAAACACACATGTTTTAATGTTTGATGATAATCCGTGCTCCTTTGCGACTTAAAACATTACTCAAATTAAAACATTACTCAAATTTTGAATTGCTTCGTCTTCATCGGCTGCTAATATTATCACATCGTCTATATATAGTAGTGCTATCTATACCTTCAAGTATTAACGTCTTAAAAATTCTATTGTCCTAAAAATGCTTCTTTGAAATACTGTTGGGGAATTGCAAAGTTCTAAAGGCATTTTCCTGAATTGAAATTGTCCTTCGTGCGCAACAAACGCCGTATACAGTATAATCTTGATAAATTCCGGATTATCGAAATTAAAACAATGCAATCAAAATTTTACATATTTTACGTACAATTGTATTTCATAAAGAATAAAATATGTATCTATACTTATAGGTAAAAGTATACATACAAAACAATATGTACAAACTTAGGACAGATAGTAAGACAATTGTAGTGTAGAGTTAACTTGGTCAGAAGCATCAATCAAGTTTTTAGAGTTTAAAGCAGGGTGTGTTGGCTAGACCTTTTTCCAAGAACACTGGATGTTTGTTTTTGACTTTATTTCTTCTGTGCGCGAAGTTTATATCCGGCGCAGGGCTACGCAAAAAAAGACGTGTTTCTCCAGAGCGCCGGATTACGGAACGTGCCCGAATAACCAACCGCCGGATTATGTTTTACTGTACTAGATGATACTGATTTACTGATTAGATATACTACTGTATTTCTGGTATCGTCTGCGGCACTCACATGAAAAAAATCATTCTTCAAATCTATAGTGCTCGACACGCGTGCATCTATTAATTGGTCCAGTATGTCCTCTATCAATGGGAGTGGATATAGATCTTTAGAAATTACTTTGTTGATTTTACGTCGATGCATATTAGTCAATGCATATCCTGGGTGTTCCATCCGTTTTCCTTACGATCACCACTTGACTTGAAAATCGGACTTGGTTCTATTATACCCATTTTGAGCCAATCTAGGACCTGTTCATCCACTATTTTTTTCTCAATGAAAGATAGCCTCCGAAGATTGAAGAATATGGGTTCCTTATCTTTTAGTACTATCTTCATTGTTAAACCAGTTGCTCTTATTTTATTCGGGTGGTAAGCTGAAATGAAGTACTGAATTGTCTTCTTAGCCTTGGTGGAAGCGGTTTCTCCGATTTCTAATTTATCTTCGTCAACTATTTGAATCTGCATAAAAGACATGTTTTCCATTCGTTTAGATATCCTCAATCCATCTTAGTTTATTAGGATTTTCGCTTGTTCCATAAATTCATTCCCAAATATTGCAGTCACTGTCATGACATTGTCCGATACTATCTACTTAAATCCGACTAATGTTCTAACTGAACACAAGAAAAGTGTGGAACAACTAGAGATTCTGAAAATAAACAATTTCAATCTGTGCACTCATTTCTGCAGACAACAAGGTGCACATGGACGAGTAGTAATTTATACTAAAAATGGAGCAATATTAAAAACTAGAATAAATAGCATGGCGGAGCAATTTGTTTTTGAATGCGGAGCTAGAGACAGTAATTAAAAAAACCGGCCAAGTGCGAGTTGTGACTCGCGCACCGAGGGTTCCGTACAAACTTGTAAGTAAAGTATCTTTAGGAGGACCTAACTGTATGCAACCCATATGCTTCTGGTGCCTGACAATACCACGCAATACATTCGTGTATTTTCATAAGTTTCTAATAGTAAATTCGCATTTTTTTTGTAATTACGGTTTTCAGATATTTCCCTTTACATGTGCTGTAAGACACCGCTTCTTGACAAATTTCTTGATTCTAGGTCAACGGGAAGTACCCTATAGGTTTTGATTCCCTTGTGAAATCGCAAAATATGCGACATAAACGGTCATATCTTTTGATCGCGTTGACTTACAAGTTTGATTTTTTCACAGCTGAAAGAGACCGCAGAACCGAGTATTTGATATAAATTTCAACTTGTTACCTCTACGCGTTCCTGAGAAAAATGGTCTTGACAGACAGACAGACGGACGGACAGACAGACAGACAGACGGACAGACAGACAGACAGACATATATACAGACAGACGGACAGACAGACATACAGACAGGCAGACAGACGGACAACAAAGTGATCCTATAAGGGTTCTCTTTTCGGTACGGAACCATAATAAAAATGATTTCATAGTAGTTGCCGTATACAGAGCCCCACTGACGTATAACAATTTGTTTATAGAGAAGCTACATGAACTATTCGCCACGAGATCCGCTTGAGCAGAAACAACCAAACTTGTGAGTTGTGAAGAAGATTGGACTAGCTTGGGCAGCCTTTGGAATCCTAGGCTATGTCCTAAGATCCGACATTCCCATCTGCCTTAAAAGGAGAGTCTTCAATCAGTGCGTCTTACCTGTACTAACATATGGGTCCGAAACATTAACCCTAATAGAACGCACAGCTAACAAAATCTGAGTAGCACAGAGAGCAATGAAGAGAGCAATTCTGGGTCTGTCTCTGAGAGAAAAGGTTCTCAACCTAACTGTGAGGGGAAGAAGTGGAGTAACCAACGACATCGAGAGAATTACCAACCATAAATGAAATTGGGCGGGACACCTGGCCACAGTCAGTGATGACAGATGGACAAGGAGGGTGAGGGAGTGGAGACCGCGTAACGATGCATTCCGAAATAGAGGAAAACCGCCTACTGAATTAGATGAGAGCAGCACGGGACAGAGGGGGATGGAAATTGTTTCGGGAGGCTTATGTCCAGCAGTGGACAAGCATAGCTGGATGATGATGATGATGATCATGACATGGACTATTATCGCTATTATCGAATGAATCACATTACATAATAGCAGGCGATTTTCAAATAAATTTGCTAAAATTAACAAGGATTAGCCTACAGTTCATATCCCTATTATCATCATATAATGCTATACCTACCTCAAGGGAGGTAAACGACCCGGCAACGGGAACATGCATAGATAATATCATCGTAAGTACAAATTCAGTTTACAGCGTGATGACTAAGGATTACAAATTATCCGATCACTATGCACAACTTTCCACCCTCAATATCGGTAAGGAAGCAAAAAACTCAAATTATAGGCCGATTAGAATATTGAATGAAGAAAATCTTAAACATTTTAGTAACCGTACACAGGAGGTAACATGGGATGATGTTCTTCAAGTCAACTGTAAAGAGATCGACAATCAATAGAACGATCGACGATCAATAGTTTCATGGAGATCTTTTTAAAACATTTCAACGAGTATTTTCCCATAGTAGTAATTAATAGCAAACAAACGTTCGAACGAGTTTTTAGTGACCCCCAACATGGCCAAGCTAGAAAAGAATATATATATATATATATATATATATATATATATATATATATATATATATATATATATATATATATATATATATGAGAGAATATAAGAATAATAATTTGCTCTTTAACTCTTTAAGAACTAAGAAGAAAGAAACATTGAAAAACCAATTAACTAAATTTTCAAATGTCCAGAAAAAAACTTCGGATATAATCAGAAATATAACAGAACTGAGAAATCCGAGCCATACCGTAATAATAATGAAGAACTTCTTCGTAGAAAGAGCGATAAATGTATATATACGGTAAACAACCAAATGTGGAGTATAGTGACAATATATTAGGAAACTGCAAGTCAATCTTCCTTAAACCTACAACAAGAAAGGAACTAGAAAACGCCGTACATTGATATAAAAACAAGAAAAGTGTGGGTTATGACGGAATACCCTCAAGTGTAATAAAATACATGTATGTATGTGCTCCATTTATTATTAACACCATTAAAGTCGATCACAGATAACAGATTTACGACAGGTATCATCCCGGATGTCCTGAAACTGATATTTGAAAAGTTATTCTGCTCTCGGCTATTGTCATTCTTAGAGAGACATAAGTCAGTACACAAACACCAGCTTGGTTTCATTAGGCTTGTCGCACACTGGGTCCGCTCGTCTCCGCTCAGCTCAGCCAAGAAAAATATAAAACCCATGTATTTAAATAAAAACGCACATACTGCGTCTGCTCAGCTCAGCTTGGCTCCGTTCCGCTCCTCTCCGCTCTTTATCGTCTGATTGTGAAGAATACTAGGCCGGAGGTCGGATGCTGGCGGATGGTTCACGCAGGCGCAACACTAACGTTTTCATATATGCGCTAAGGCATTTATGCAACCAGGATAGCACATATTTAACTCTCCCGCTGAAAAGGTGGGAGGGGATTGAGTATGTGAAAAAGTGACGTAGCTGAGCGGATGCAATATGTGGAAAAATGACGGAGCTGAGAGGAGCGGACCCGATCGGATCTGATGTGAGCTGAGCGGAACGGATCCAGTGTGCGACAAGCAAAGAAAAAGGAAAGGAAATAATGAGTTTGTAAGTATCTGTAAGACTTCTGGGACTACACATCGAACACACTCTAGACTGGACTACACATATTGACCATCTAACCTCTAACCAAAAGAAATTAACAAATCAGCCTTTGCCATGAGGGTTCTCCCGAGATATATAGACGCGGATGCCCTCCGTTTGGTATATTTCGCAAATTTTCACGCCCACCTGAAGTTTGCAATTATGTTCTGGAGTAACGGAATACATGCAACATATGTATTTAAAATATAAAAACCGGCACTAAGGATTCTAAAAAGTCTACGTTTCAGGGAATCGTGCAAGGGCCAAATCAAAAGGAGCAACATACTTACAACCACAGGCACTTATATATACGAGAGCAGATTATCTATCATCAAGCATAGACATTTTACAAGTTTTCACAAGCCAAAAGAACGGCAAACCAGGTATTTGTATGAACTACCAAAACATACTGTGGCAATGACCGCAAAGAATCCACCCTATAGTAATATAAAATTATATAATATGCTTCCTACAGAATATAAGTATAACACTGCCCTGTAACGCACAAAGAAGAAACTATATAATTTCATTAAGGACATAAAACCAAGAATGGCAAGGATTTTATGATAGAGTTAAGTAATGTTCCATACATTCACTAGGTTATGTTTATTTTGTTTATTATATTATTTTTTTTTCTTGTCTGTCACATTTCATTTAGCATATATTTATAATATTTCTTATATAATGAAATAAAATAAATTTGATTTAATTCGTCTATGTTGATGAATGTATCAATTCGTCTATGTTGATGTTTACTCGAAAGAGTAAACCACCAATGTGAAGCTTATGGACTTCAAATGAATCTTTCAAAAACTAAGTGTATGGTAGTTTCTAAGGCACATAACCAACAAGTGCAACTAAATATCAACAATACCATAATTGAAAGAGTAGATTCCTACAAATATCTTGCAACCGTGCTAGACAAAACAAGCGACCAGGCTGGTGAGATACGAAGAAGGGTGGAGATAGCAAGATCAGCGTTTATGAAAATGAAAAAGTTTATTTGTAACAGAGACACTAATATAGAATTACGAATTAGAATACTACGCTGTTATGTGTTCTCTACCGTGCTATACGGAGTTAAAGCCTGGACCCTAAAGAAACCTGAACTAAAACGGTTGGAAGCGTTCGAGATGTGGTGTTATCGCAGAATGTTTAGAATATCCTGGAAAGATAAAGTCACCAACAAACAGGTACTAGAAAAGGTAAAAAAGGAATGCGAAGTCGTGCTGACCATTAAGAAAAGGAAACTGGAGTATCTAGGCCATGTCATGAGAGGCCCCAAATATAGTCTTCTAAGACTTATTATGCAGGGAAAAATTAAAGGAACCAGGAGTATTGGTAGGCGTAGAGTATCCTGGCTGAAGAACCTGCGTGAGTGGTTCAGCTGTAGCAGCACGGAACTGTTCAGAGCAGCAGTGAACAGGATAAGAATAGTCACGATGGTGTCTAACCTCCGGTAGGAGAAGGACTGCAAGAAGAAGATGTTGATGAAACTTCAAAGACTCCCTGAGTTTTAATACTCGATTTTCTAATTCCTTTTAAAATTTAAAAGTTAGTTTCTCTGATTTCTAGGGATCCCATTCTTTTAATTAGTCCTTAGCTATAGATATATTTAGATTTATTTTACTCAGTTTTAATTTTCTTGAAAATTGCGTCTCACGAAATCAAAATGAAAAAAAAAACATAGGTATATGATTTAATGATGATAACTTATAGATTTTATTTGAATAAATTTTCTGTCGCATTAATCTCCTGAACTTTCTTAACATTTAAACTAAATGCTAACTTTCCTAATTCACATTTTCAACATTCCATAATTTATATATTTTATAACTTTACTAATTTGTTGCAGTGTTGCAATGATTTTTTTATCGGTTCATCTATCTAGAAACATTTAACTGCGATGATATCAGATACAAAATAATTCTATTAAAATAAATCTTATTTAACCAAGTAAACTAGACTTTATAAAATATACAAATTTGCGCATCAGATAAGTACAACTAATCTACTTTTTATATCGATCATATTTTTCTAATCTTACTAATCTAACTTCTAATCTCAATACTACTCCAGAAGTAAAATAACTTTTCAAAAGTGTTATTTTTTGCGCAATATTTTCTTGTGATAAATTTGTATCGATATTTTCCATTTGATTTAAAATTTAGACTGTTTTCTTGTTTTGTCTGCGTAGTAAGATTAAACTGTGCATTTGTTATCATAAAACTTTCTTATACTTTTCTCTCAAGGAATGTGCGGAATTAAAGCACACATTGCGGTTGTATCTACCGGAAATTCATTTTTTTTTCTTGTAAAGAATTCTTATTTTTTAGATTAATATATAAATTAACTAATATATAAATTATTAATAATTTATTAATTTCTTCCGGAGTAAAATGCAAAATCAGTGAAATTATCTAATATCAATAGAAATATTTCTGTATAGTGTTATGTATGTTATTATAGTTGTGGATTTTCTAATATATAGAAGTGAATACGATAAATACCATTACTAAAAAATAATACTAATTTAGAATCAAGTTGCTTATATTTGGATGAATATCAAAATCATACTATAAATATTTGGGTTTGTTGAGTTTGAAGATTTGATAACTAAGAAATAAAATACTTTGACTATTTTCTTCAAAAGTTATATTTTTTTATATACCCTATATGTAGTATATACCCTATCCATACAGGGCAGGTATATCGGTGATATAAGTAGTTTGGTGATACAGAATACCACACAGTTATACAGTTAGAGTAGTAAACAAACTTTTTAGATAATTGTGCTTCAGTGGCGTCATTGTTCATTGAATTTGAGCTGCGTTTAAGCAACTAGAGACCTATTTTGCGCTTGTATTAAAAATTAACTAGAGAAGTCGGTATTTACGTATTAAAAACGCCACCACCGCTACATTTTTAAATGCCGCCAAACAACATCTAAAATCTTTATAATAAATCATACAATAAAACATTTATAAAACTCAAAATACTTTATTTTTTAACCCCGGTTAGATTAGGTTGCCGTGCAGCGGACAGATAAAAAAAAATAAAAATAAACATACGCGCGGCAGCGCGAACTCTCGATCCAATATTAGCGGTGGTGTCGTTAATACGTAAGAACCGAGAAGTCTAATTAATATAGAGTACTATTAAGGTATTTTTTTTAGAGGCATTCGTGAATGTGTTTTATTAATTTGAGGTTTTTTTTTATAAACTAATTACCTATATAAGATTTTTTTGATCACCAAATGGCCTATTCTTTCTGTACCTCTAGATTGGCAATGGAAACAAAGAGTGATCAAGGAAAATATAATCAGCAGCAACTTCAAAAAGCCGTCAGTTTAGTAAGAAATGAAGGTAAAACCACATATAAAGCTGCTAAGGAAGCAGATGTACATTTTAAAAACACCCAAAGCTTTACGATCAGCGAACGATCAGCGAACGATCAGCGAAGTAAAAGAGATTTTAGTACGAAATGCTTAACAACGACTAGTGCTAATGCAAATATAGTACAAGAAAACTGAGGCTGAACAGTTATCAACATCGGGCAAATCTGCTCAAGAAGCAAAGAAAAGTAAAATTCAAGTGATAGACGATGATTGAGAGTGTGGATTATGTGAGGTCTTGTACTCAACTGATGTTAAAAAGGGAATGGAGCCAAATGGATTCAGTGCTGGTATTGTTTGACGTTATATCACGAGATCTGCGCATCTATCGAAGATATGATTGATCCCAAGATACAGCTATATTATAGATGTGATTGTTACATGGAATGATATTAATTAGAGTAATTTTTTTTTATTTTAAGTTTAAAATATCTCTATAATATATTATATAGACAATTTCCAATCGATCACTAAATTTTCTAGCATTTTTATTTTTTCTCAAAATTATATCAAATATTCAAATTTTTTTGTTAAGTAAACTATTCTCAGCTTTTACTTTAAATAATAAATAATGTAATAAAACAAAACTGACTTTTTGCTAAGTTTTTAGCCAAACATTACAAAATCTTCAAAACAGTTTTTTTTTTATTTGTATCACCAACAAACCTTTCCTTACCCTACATTTCGTAATTAATCTTAACATCATCATCAATATAGCTAATTTTACAAATTGAAAACAATATATCCTAATGGGTCAGGGTACTTCGGCTGAAAAGAAAAAAGAGGCCATAATAATAACTCAATTAAAAATATTTGTGGTTTTAAAAATAGTATATTGTGTAACTAGTGCGGTAAGTTGTCAATTGGCCACGAGAACGAAATTGGGCACACGAACGAAGTGAATGCGCTCATTTGCTCGAGAGAACAATTGACAATACCGCCCGTGTTGCAGATAATATTTTTTATTACTCATGCGAGGGGACGTATCTTACAAGTTTGGGGTCCAGGGGCCATTCAAAAAAATATATAATCAAAAATGAAAAATTTCCTTCTTCAATTGTCTCCGATGGTGTGGATTTGTCATAAAAACTCATCAGTCTCCGATATCACCGATTTACACTCATTTAAAAACGTTTTCTTTAATTTTATTTTGTAATGAAAAAAAATTTCTGTCACTGTTTTAATATTGAGGTTTTGATTTGTGTTTATTTTATTTATTCAATCGCTTTTTTTATGTAACTTAGCGTTTTTTATTGAATCTTTGCGTGCGTTACCCAAGTTATGTGATAATAATTGAAATGACCAAAACAGCAATTTAGCGCACTAAAAAACGTGCGCCAAGATAGTACTTTTAACGCAGAGTAAAACATTTTCCTTTCCCACTTATTTGTTAGATGGAAATTATCCTATTTATGATAGTTACTGCCATAGGTATATCCATTTCACATCAAAGTTTAATAAAACATGTTTTTTTTTTAAATCCACAAATATTTTTAATCGAGTGATTATTATCGCCTTTGCTCTTTTCAGCCGAAGTACCCCACCTTTATCTATATTCATTGGTATATCTAAGCTTTGTTTTCAATTTATAAAATTAGTAATACTGATGATATTAAAATTGTTAAAATTATTATAAAAATATAACTTTTGAAGAAATGACAAAGTATTTCATTTCTTAATCATATTATAATGGCTTGGATTTTTTGCGTACAATAAATAGATGTTTTTTTACAAAAAATAGTTGCAAAAATACAAAATTCGGTTTATTCATACAAAAAGAGATTACTTCATCCAAAAAAAGGTTGCTTCGTCCAAAATAAAAGGCTTGGATTTTTTGCGTCCAATAAATAGATGCTTTTTTACAAATAATATCTGGAAATATACAAAATTCGGTTTATTCATACAAAAAACGATTACTTCATCCAAAAAAGGTTACTTCGTTCAAAATAAAATATAAACTCCCAATGATTGATTGAATCTTACAAATAATAATGGTTTAGTACAATAATTGATAGATTTGTACAAAATATTCAATTCACCCAAAAAAAGGTTTAACTGTACAAAAAAGGTTGGTCCATCCAAAATTTGATTGCTCTTTACAAACAATTTTTTTATACAAAATACAATTATATCTTCACAATAAACTAATTTTACAAACGAGGACTTGATTCCTTCAAATTTTATTTGTAACTAACGCGGCGTGTAACGAAAGAGAGAGCGCAAACAGATCAGTCTTACGACCAGAAGCACTGTATGCCATGGAGTGTTTTTCCTTGAACCGAAGAGCTCCGGTAGAGAAATTGGAAATCAGAGAGAGGAGAATCATCAGAAGATCCTAGGCATTCCCTGTAAAGGAAGACGGGGAATTCCGAAGACGACATAACTCTGAGCTCTACGAACATATTGAGAGGCTCTCTGTGAGAGTGAGACTGTGCAAGGAAAAGAAGGGTAGCTTTCTATGGCCCCGTTGCAAGATTGAATCCAAACCGATTAACCAACAGTCTGTTCACATTCTGGTAAAACAAGAAGGTTCGTACCTCTTGGTTGACAGAAACCGAGAAGGATATTAAAGAAGTGGGAATAACAGATCTCCAAAACAGACTTCTTCAAAACATCTTCTGTGAGATGCATCCTGAAGGAAGTCCGTGGAATTTAGGAAAAACACTGAAGGAAGTCCGTGGATTTCAGGAAAAATCCCGAAGGAAAGGTACCCCCTGAACAGAAGAGGGAAAGAAGCTACACCGGCAGAAGAGGCGACAGTACTGGGCAAAAATCAAATCCCAATAGTTGAACAAGCGTGGTCCAAAGCAAGGCTATTGGAAACAAGAAGAAGAAGAAGAAGATAGATGCACTATATATAAGAAGCACTATATATACTATATATATATATATATATATATATATAATATATAAGCAGATAGAATAATGCAATTTATTTCCGAGCTAATCCACTCATCAATAAGGTGAACAGTTTTTGCCTTTCAATATTTTTATGCATATAATAAAAGTGTGAAGATTATTAAATACACTCGTAAATTTGCTCTTTTCACTTATTAAGTAAAATAAAAAACCTTTTTTGGGTGAATTTCGAATATGTTGAACGATTCAATCGATTATTGTAAGGAAAAATCATAGTTTTTAAGAAAAAATCAATTATTGGATGATTACATTTTAATTTGGATGAATCAACCTTTTTTGGATGAAGTAATTTATTTTGTACGAAGTAACCGAATTTTGGATAGATTAATTTATTTTTGTATTTATCCAGCTATTTATTGTAGAACTTCATCCATTTATTGTATGTTGAGTTTTGTATACTTCTAATCGAATATTGGATGAATAAATTTTATGCGTATTATAATATGAGGGAGATATCGAATACTTATTTCTGACAAATCAGAAAACAGACAAGACTAAACGGACAAGACTAGACGGACAAGCTTAGACGGACAAAACTAGATGGACAAGACTAAATGGATGGACGGACAAGATTATTCTATTCTACTAAAAAATTGATTCTACACAAGAAATAAGTGTAGTTGCACAATGTGCAAAAATATGCAGATATGTGTTTAATGGTAGAGTATATGAAAGACTTATTAGTATAATCAATGTAAAAAAATCTACTGGTTCTGCTTTACATGACATGTTACAAACAAAATGAACTAAATTGGGTATACGCTTTGAAGACATTGTTGGTTGCTCATTTGATGGTGCAGTTTATAAGTCAATACAAGATAATAACGATAAAGTTAGCAAATACTTGCATACAGCAATATATAAATTGCTGTATGCCATAGAATGCATGTTGTAAGGAAGAACTTTATTTTCTTCTCCTAGATTTGATTGAGTATCTGAAATACTTAAGGAGATTGAGTACGGAGACTGATTAGGTATAGATTACAAAAATTTAAAACGATTTTTTCTTAAGTTTAGAAAAATGTAACCAAAGTTCTCATATAGGAGGCCTTTCTGTTACTTTGACCGGTGGACATCGACAGCAGTAGGGCCTGCTGTCGATCCGACACTGTAGATAAGTCAAATAAGCGCTGTCTCAGACGATATTTGTTAACAATGCCAAAGGAACTCAGATTCAACATCCCTTCTGACAGCAGTTTGATATCCTTAAAACATTTTTAACAAATGGTAATTTAAAAATTTTATATCGGAGGCTTATAAAAAGGAAATATAACCTCTGTTCGTAGTCATCTCCAAGTTATCTAAACACGCTGAAGCGTTAACCAAGCAAAATATAGAGTGGTTGAACTCTCGAGCTGCTGCTGTGCGGGAAATACTCAACAATTTACAACAAAAAGGTATTACAACCAGGGATAAACTCGGTAGCACAAAAAATTTAAATAAAACATCTGAGAAAATTAGCGCTACAGCCAATGGAGATACAATACAAATAAAAGAAAATTGAGAAACTCAGCGTCGCACAGTGGTCGGAAATCCCAAAAAGCTGGCCAAAAGGAGAAACAAATATATTTTTGACATTTAATGGTTGGAATAGTTGTAATGGCACACCTAGTATGTATTATGACAGTTACCGGTATACCAATAGTGTATTATGATCGTCAGTGCCTCACGAGTAGGGTCTGCCGTATTGTCTGCTCATTACTCGTCCAAAGTAACACGTTCAGACGGGTGTAGTATCGCGAAAACTTAACGTATTTGGATTCTGCAAAATGGATTCTTCTCCAGACAGAAAATACAATTTGAATGTTATTCTCGAAATTATTATTAGCAATGTACGAAATAATAAGTTATTAATGAAAATAATGGTATTTTTCGGTCTATTAAAAAAAGCAATAAGTCAAAACTTTTGTCAACCGAGGCTCTTAAACCAAATGGAAATTGTTGCTTACACACTTCTTCAGAACATATCCAAAAGTTAGCTGCAACTATCTGCGACTTTGTTTACGGTTATATTTTTTATGCGATGATGTCGCATGTGATGATGTTGCATCTTTCTGCAATTTTTCGTAATTTTTGCATCTGAAATATTGCTTATGGGAATGTAGTCAAGAAAATTCTCCTATTAATGTTATTCTTCCATTTTCAACAGAACCTGTGAATAATTTCTCAGAAATTTCTTTCACGAAAAAGGAAATTTTCGTATTTGTGAAATTGATATTAAACGGGACAGTCAACTTTAAATTTTTTATTAGCCATACTGGGCCCGAGATTTTTTCAGTTTCAATTTCAGTTTCGTAATCCGCGACCTCAAAAACTCCTAAATCCTGAGTTATAACAAAAATGAATGCTTATTTCGAAAAATGGTTTGCCATATTGGTTTCGCCATTTTGAAATTTAGAATATTGAATTCTGTTTAGCAATTAGCGACGTCAAAAATCGCCAAATCCGGAGTTTTAAAAAAATTGATCAATTTTTTCGAAAAATTATCCGCAATATTCTTCTTCTTCTTCTTTAAGTGCCGTCTCCTCTTAGAATGTTGGCAATCATCATGGCGATGTGCACTTTCGACATCGCAGCTCTAAATAGATCTATGGAACTACAGTTTAATCATTTTTTTAGGTTATCCAACCAGGAAATGCGTCTTCTTCCTATGCTTCTCCGTCCTTGTATTTTGCCTTGTATAATCTCTTGCAGGAACCTATATCTTTCCCCCCGCATTACGTGACCCAAGTACTGCAGCTTCCTGACTTTTATTGTATTGATTACTTCCTTTTCCTTCTTCATTCTTCTCATTACTTCATCATTCGTCACTTTATCCACCCAGCTTATCTTTAGAATCCTTCTGTAAGTACATAGCTCAAATGCCTCCATTTTATCTATCATGTTTTTCTTTAGCGTCCAGGCCTCCATTCCGTAAAGGAGTATTGAATATACATAGCATCTCAACAATCTGATCTTAAGATTTAAACTCATTTCTTTGGTGCAAAATACTCCTCTCATTTTGTTAAACACATTTCTTGCTTGTCCGATTCTTGCACTAATTTCTTCAGTGTTGTCATTGTTTTCGTTGACAATTGTTCCTAGGTGCTTGTATTTTGATACTTTTTCTACCTCTTCTCCATGAATTCTTAGGTTCTCTTGTGGGTGCTGTTGTTTAGAGATTAACATGAATTTAGTTTTTTCTGATGTTTAGAGTTAGTCTGTTTTCCTCACTGCTTTCTACTATCTGGTCAATTAGTCTTTGTAAATCCGCCATGTTCTCTGCAATCACTACCGTGTCATCTGCGAACCGTAGATTGTTAATTGGTTTTCCATTAACTCTAACTCCAGTTGTTTCCTCCGACAGTGCTCGTTGGATTATTTCTTTTGAATATAGGTTGAAGAGCATTGGTGACAGCACGACGCATCCTTGTCTCACCCCTCGGTGAATTTCTATATCTTCGGAAAGATCGTTTCTCTCTTTTACTCGGGCAGTTTGATAAAAGTAAAGGTTAGATATAATTCTAATATCCTTCATATCTAATTTCTTTTGTCGGAGCATTTGCATAAGATGATTGTGTCTGACTTTGTTGTAGTCCAGAAAACACACGTAAACTGGTTGATTGACATCCATGCATCTTTGTGTTGGCACATTGAAAGCAAACAGAGCCTCTCTTGTCCCCATAGCGTTTCTAAAACCAAATTGTGTTTCGCTAATATCTTGTTCAAGCTTTCTAAAAATGCGTTGATGTATAATCTTTAGAAATATCTTAAGACTATGACTCATTATGCTAACTGTTCGATGGTCACTGCATTCTTTTGCATTAGGTTTTTTTGGTATAGCCACAAAGGTTGAAGTCAGCCAATCTTTAGGAATAATGCCTGCATTATAGATTCTATTGTACAGGTCAACGAGTATTCCTATTTGTTCTTCTTCGATGAGTTTAATTATCTCGGCTGGTATATATATTATCTCCGCAATATAGCATACCGCATTTAGAAAATTTTGAATCCAGTTTCGTGATTAGCGACCTCAAAAAAAAACGCGAGGAGAGCAAAAATCACGGTATTTGAACAATTCCTTCAAATTATGGCCAGGTTTTTTGGATCACCGAGAAAGTCAAACTTAATTTATGGGAATAGCGATGACCCGACTGAAATAAAGGTGGACGTGTGGTTTCAACACCTACACCTCTACCGTTTGAGACATTAGGACATAATTTTATATCTTAGAAATAAAAACTTCAAACAAATAATATGTAAAAAGCTACAGTTACGTCACCCGACCGAATATGCGTCCTTTAAAGTATCATTACCAATTGAAGATTTCGATATTTTTAACAAATCAGTAACATCGCCACTGTACACTTGTTTGATCTGTTTTTTATTAAGACTGAAAAAACCAACACAGAAGGAGTAAAACACCTTAAGATGCGTAAGGTGCAAATCATCAACTGTAAAATTAATAAATCGTAATGTGCAGTCATTGGGTAACTCAGTGCATACCGTAGAATATATGTTGGAAAAAACAAGCAGTGTATATATTTAATTCTTACAGAGCGTTGGAAGAGCTAAGAGCAAATTGAAGTAATAAAATTAAAAGATTAAACTACATGACCGCGCACATGGCGGGGTCGCAATTCACTGCAGAGAAGGTACAACTAAAAAACCACGAAGCGACAGCAGTCCTATCGCTGAAAATAACATATTTGAATGCACAGCGATATAATCCGTTCTTAACGGAGATAATATAATAATTATTGGCCTATACAGAGCCCCTCTGGTAAATTATAGAATGTTTATAGAAAATCTTCAAGAACTTCTAATGTATTAGAAAATGGTGGAAATCAATTTATTATTGCAGGAGATTTCAATATTAATACTTTAAAACTCTAACCAGTCAGCAATTTTTGGCGCTATTCAAATCTTTTAATGCTACACAGTAGCCAAATAGTAAGCCATCCACATTCTTGAACATGTATAGATAATATTATTGTAAACACAAAGCTTAAATACAACATAACAAGCTCAAAATAACTAATATCTGACCATTATGCTCATGCTTTAGACCAGGAATTTAAAAAGGATTGGCACCCAAACCAAAAACGAATTCGAATCTTAAACGAATATAAAATAGAAAATGCCATCGGGAGCTCATGGATAACATATCATGGAGCACATTTTTTAGCACTGACTGCTCCGAAGTTAATATGCAGTGGAGCGTCATCATGGGGATATTCTACAGCCAATTTGATGAAGCTTTGAAATTTGATCAAGTAGCAGTCAAAAACAAACCAGCAGCGCTACGGTTCTTTTTAAATCCAAAAGTACAGCAGATGAAACAACATTTGGAGCTGCTATGTACGTGGCTATACATATACGTGGCGTTAGGAAAGTATCCGACCTATAGCCGGTAAAAAAAAAACTGGCATACCTTGAGCGTTGGAAACCTAATCACCCTCAAAGTAGTCTCCTTGGCACTCCACACACTTCTCCCAGCAGTTGGAAGCATTCTGAAAAAGCCTCTTTCGGAATCAACTTTAGCTCGGCTGTCGTTGCAGATATAATGTCTTCTCTTGTCTGAAATCGCGTTCCTTTCAATGGCCTCTTGACTTTGGGGAATAGCCAGAAGTCGCAGGGCGCCATATCAGGAGAGTAAAGAGCCTGTCGAACCAGAGGAGTATGGTTTTTCGCCAAAAAAATTGTGAACCAAGTGCGAAGAATGTGCTGGAGCAATGTCGTGATGAAGTCGCCAATTTCCTGATGACCACAACTTCCAGTCGCTTGCGCCGCACAGCATCACGTAGGCGATGTAGGACATCCCTATAGTACTCCCTATAGACGTTCCGTCATTTTACTTGCATTGAAAAACCGGCGAGAGCACTACACACTACGTCACTCGAACACTGCTCGACAGCAACTGACGCTATCTCCAGGCGGGAAAAAATTCACGCATACGCACGAAGGTTCAAGGTCGGCTTTTGCGCTTGATTCAAATCCATCAGGTTTTCAAAATAAAAAATAAGGTCGGATACTTTTCTAATAGACCACGTATATAATCGAAATTATAAACAGGTGTATAACAAAATGCGTAGAAAGTACATTAAAATGATGCGTGAAGAAAAAAAAGACCGTTTCAATAAGCAGTTAGAAAGAATATCCAAAGAGCTAAAACTCAAAAAAGAGCTAAACATTCAAAGAGCTATGTCTAACATAATATAGTTATGTCACTCCGATCAAAACAAATGGCGTTCTTAAAGAACCACATTCATTGGCCACAAATATCAATAATTTCTTTATTGATAAACCGAAAAAAAATTCAGAATCCCAATCTCAATTTCGTTTCTAAATAAAATAGTGGAAAATTATAACATTATATTTCTGAAATATAATGTTAAAATTTTTTGACAAAATTTCCAGTAGTATAATTAAAAAAGTCCTCCTAAGTGTGCTTAGCCCTCTTCAGCATGTTATTAATAACTCCTTCCATCATCATCATCGGCCCTACAGCACAAATCGCGCCTTTGCCTCCTCCCACAGCTATAACTCCTTGCAATTTGGTGTATTCCCGGAGAATCTAAAAGTGGCACTAGTCTCACAAATCTATAAAGTTGGTGATAAATCACTGATTAGCAATTACAGGCCTATAAGCATCCTGTCAACTTTCTCGAAAATCTTTGAGAAACTAATTTGCAACAGATTTTTTTTTTTCATGCGAATACAAAATCATAAGCCAACAACAGCATGGTTTCTAAAAGGTAGAAGCATAGATAACGCATGCTTTAAATTTATAATGCAGTAACTCTTTCATTGACGCGGCGCTAAATCTGAAACCGATCTGCTTTGCTTTCCGCACGCCTGAGTGACGTGTTCTTTGAATTTCAAAGACCTATCAATATATATGCTGTAGATGTAGGGAGAGCAGTAAATTGATTTGCCACCTATTTTGAAAACTGGATTCTGTTGGTTGGGCTTTTTGCCGAAGAAAATGGCCACTATTTTGCCGCATTAAATTTTAGTTTGGTCTCGGCGGACCATTCGCTAAGTGTCTCCAGCGTGCAATTTACTGAGTTTCTGAGCCCTTTATACGTGGTGGATTTCGCTAATTGCATTGTGTCGTCAGCATAAGCAACTATCTCGCAATCCTCCGGGAGATCTGTATCAAAGATGGAATCGTACAGGATCTTCCAGAAGCCAGGACCAGATTTGGATCCTTGCGGACAACCTTTTTCTACAGCTTTTTCCACGTGGCTCTGATATAATTGCTGTCCTGTTGTTGAAGTAGTCCCTGGCTAGTCGGATAAGATTGTCTGGACATTTCTTAGAAATAAGTCTGTCAATAATGAGTGGCCACCATGCGTTGTCGAACGCGCCACTAATATCCAGAGCGACCGCCGCGCAATAATGTCCCGTCGATTTATATTCTGTGACTAATGTAACTACTTTTTTTATGGCGTCTATGGTTCCTACTCCCTTACGAAAGCCAAATTGATTATTGTTGAGTAACTTATTTTGGGACAAGTGATGCTCCAATCTAGTGATTAGGAGCGAATCTAGGATTTTACCGGCTACTATGGAAAACATGGATATAAAAAATAAAGTTTAATGTAGGAAGCGCTTAAAGACCCTATAGATTATATGGAAGTACTTCCAAAAGATAATTTGTTTTTAAGAAATTTGTTAAAACTTTAAACTTTATTTTTTCACATAATAACGAATTTCCAAAATTTATTTCAAGATTTATAACTGATAAATATATGTGTATAATAAAAATTCTAAAAATTGAGCAAATATCGTTAAGAGCCAATTAAAACTTTTTTATAAAAATATTTTCGCTCGAACGTAGTTCAAACATGAGTTTTAAATTAAATTTTAAGAAATAAAAACTGGTAAACAAGTTCGCAAATTGGTTTATGCAAATTGATCTAAAGTACAAATCAAATTGGACGAAGCATCGATACATTTATGAATAAGTTCTCACAATATTAAAAGCAGGAAAGCAGGAAACTTCAATTTAGTATAAATGTGTGTCAAATGAGCTGATTTAAAACAACAAATTTATCTGTGAACACTGAAAAGGTATTGAAACGTTCTCCCATAGCTTCAAAATTCGCGTCGATCAAATGTTTAAAACATTCGAAAGTGTTAAAATAATTGTATGTGTATAAAATCACGGAAATAAAACTTCCTGTGACAGCTTCCATTTAAATAGAAGATTAACAAAATTACCTTCGTTATAATCTCATCAGACCACTTGAAAGATTCTATCCGCCTTCCATCCTCAGAATTCGGGGCCATGCTGCTCCCCGAATCGAAAATATCACTGAAAAGAAAGAACGAAAATTAAATTAAAAAAAAAAAAAACAGTTTTAGATGGCAAAATTAATTTACACAAAAAGGTAAAATTCTTTGAAAATTTTATTATGCTCCTCGAAAATTGTGCATCAACGGTAATGTGTACAATTACTTATATGCCATGAGAATCACAGGTGATATCAATTTGCATACTGACGTACACAATTTAATAAAATGTATTGAATGTTACTGCATTTTCAAAGTATTTCTCCTGCTATGGTGACAGTTAACGTGTTAAAAAACATCATTGTATGAACGCATTAACAAGCTGAAATATATATTAGTTCCCAGATTAAATATATTTCAAATTTATGTAAATAAATCGAAATAAAAAGATTCTGTATTATGAGTTTCCTTAAGATAATTTCAATAATATATACTCTGTTTCACAAATTGTTGCTCTAGTATTTATGTTGTTTATATAGTATGATCCATCCATTCTTCAATGTCAACTCTTACCTACTATCCATTCAACTGGGTCGTCTAGTGCTTTCTGTCTACTGTTGTCAGTTTAATCTTGTCTGTCTAGTCATGCTTGTTTTGTCAGTGTAGTCTTGTTTGCTAAGTCATGTCTATCTAGTCCTATCTCTCAACTCTTGTCTATCTAGTCTTGTCTCTCAACTCTTGTGTATCTAGTCTTGTCTGTCTAGTCTTGTCTGTCTAGTCTTGACTGTCTAATCTTGTCTGTCTAGTCTTGTCTATCTAGTCTTATCTGTCAAGTCTGTCTAGTCTTGTCTGTCTAGTCTTGTCTGTCTAGTCTTGTCTGTCTAGTCTTGTCTGTCTAGTCTTGTCTGTCTAGTCTTGTCTGTCTAGTCTTGTCTGTCTAGTCTTGTCTGTCTAGTCTTGTCTGTCTAGTCTTGTCTGTCTAGTCTTGTCTGTCTAGTCTTGTCTGTCTAGTCTTGTCTGTCTAGTCTTGTCTGTCTAGTCTTGTCTGTCTAGTCTTGTCTGTCTAGTCTTGTCTGTCTAGTCTTGTCTGTCTAGTCTTGTCTGTCTAGTCTTGTCTGTCTAGTCTTGTCTGTCTAGTCTTGTCTGTCTAGTCTTGTCTGTCTAGTCTTGTCTGTCTAGTCTTGTCTGTCTAGTCTTGTCTCGTAGTCTTGTCTGTCTAGTCTTGTCTGTCTAGTCTTGTCTGTCTAGTCTTGTCTGTCTAGTCTTGTCTGTCTAGTCTTGTCTGTCTAGTCTTGTCTGTCTAGTCTTGTCTGTCTAGTCTTGTCTGTCTAGTCTTGTCTGTCTAGTCTTGTCTGTCTAGTCTTGTCTGTCTAGTCTTGTCTGTCTAGTCTTGTCTGTCTAGTCTTGTCTGTCTAGTCTTGTCTGTCTAGTCTTGTCTGTCTAGTCTTGTCTGTCTAGTCTTGTCTGTCTAGTCTTGTCTGTCTAGTCTTGTCTGTCTAGTCTTGTCTGTCTAGTCTTGTCTGTCTAGTCTTGTCTGTCTAGTCTTGTCTGTCTAGTCTTGTCTGTCTAGTCTTGTCTGTCTAGTCTTGTCTGTCTAGTCTTGTCTGTCTAGTCTTGTCTGTCTAGTCTTGTCTGTCTAGTCTTGTCTGTCTAGTCTTGTCTGTCTAGTCTTGTCTGTCTAGTCTTGTCTGTCTAGTCTTGTCTGTCTAGTCTTGTCTGTCTAGTCTTGTCTGTCTAGTCTTGTCTGTCTAGTCTTGTCTGTCTAGTCTTGTCTGTCTAGTCTTGTCTGTCTAGTCTTGTCTGTCTAGTCTTGTCTGTCTAGTCTTGTCTGTCTAGTCTTGTCTGTCTAGTCTTGTCTGTCTAGTCTTGTCTGTCTAGTCTTGTCTGTCTAGTCTTGTCTGTCTAGTCTTGTCTGTCTAGTCTTGTCTGTCTAGTCTTGTCTGTCTAGTCTTGTCTGTCTAGTCTTGTCTGTCTAGTCTTGTCTGTCTAGTCTTGTCTGTCTAGTCTTGTCTGTCTAGTCTTGTCTGTCTAGTCTTGTCTGTCTAGTCTTGTCTGTCTAGTCTTGTCTGTCTAGTCTTGTCTGTCTAGTCTTGTCTGTCTAGTCTTGTCTGTCTAGTCTTGTCTGTCTAGTCTTGTCTGTCTAGTCTTGTCTGTCTAGTCTTGTCTGTCTAGTCTTGTCTGTCTAGTCTTGTCTGTCTAGTCTTGTCTGTCTAGTCTTGTCTGTCTAGTCTTGTCTGTCTAGTCTTGTCTGTCTAGTCTTGTCTGTCTAGTCTTGTCTGTCTAGTCTTGTCTGTCTAGTCTTGTCTGTCTAGTCTTGTCTGTCTAGTCTTGTCTGTCTAGTCTTGTCTGTCTAGTCTTGTCTGTCTAGTCTTGTCTGTCTAGTCTTGTCTGTCTAGTCTTGTCTGTCTAGTCTTGTCTGTCTAGTCTTGTCTGTCTAGTCTTGTCTGTCTAGTCTTGTCTGTCTAGTCTTGTCTGTCTAGTCTTGTCTGTCTAGTCTTGTCTGTCTAGTCTTGTCTGTCTAGTCTTGTCTGTCTAGTCTTGTCTGTCTAGTCTTGTCTGTCTAGTCTTGTCTGTCTAGTCTTGTCTGTCTAGTCTTGTCTGTCTAGTCTTGTCTGTCTAGTCTTGTCTGTCTAGTCTTGTCTGTCTAGTCTTGTCTGTCTAGTCTTGTCTGTCTAGTCTTGTCTGTCTAGTCTTGTCTGTCTAGTCTTGTCTGTCTAGTCTTGTCTGTCTAGTCTTGTCTGTCTAGTCTTGTCTGTCTAGTCTTGTCTGTCTAGTCTTGTCTGTCTAGTCTTGTCTGTCTAGTCTTGTCTGTCTAGTCTTGTCTGTCTAGTCTTGTCTGTCTAGTCTTGTCTGTCTAGTCTTGTCTGTCTAGTCTTGTCTGTCTAGTCTTGTCTGTCTAGTCTTGTCTGTCTAGTCTTGTCTGTCTAGTCTTGTCTGTCTAGTCTTGTCTGTCTAGTCTTGTCTGTCTAGTCTTGTCTGTCTAGTCTTGTCTGTCTAGTCTTGTCTGTCTAGTCTTGTCTGTCTAGTCTTGTCTGTCTAGTCTTGTCTGTCTAGTCTTGTCTGTCTAGTCTTGTCTGTCTAGTCTTGTCTGTCTAGTCTTGTCTGTCTAGTCTTGTCTGTCTAGTCTTGTCTGTCTAGTCTTGTCTGTCTAGTCTTGTCTGTCTAGTCTTGTCTGTCTAGTCTTGTCTGTCTAGTCTTGTCTGTCTAGTCTTGTCTGTCTAGTCTTGTCTGTCTAGTCTTGTCTGTCTAGTCTTGTCTGTCTAGTCTTGTCTGTCTAGTCTTGTCTGTCTAGTCTTGTCTGTCTAGTCTTGTCTGTCTAGTCTTGTCTGTCTAGTCTTGTCTGTCTAGTCTTGTCTGTCTAGTCTTGTCTGTCTAGTCTTGTCTGTCTAGTCTTGTCTGTCTAGTCTTGTCTGTCTAGTCTTGTCTGTCTAGTCTTGTCTGTCTAGTCTTGTCTGTCTAGTCTTGTCTGTCTAGTCTTGTCTGTCTAGTCTTGTCTGTCTAGTCTTGTCTGTCTAGTCTTGTCTGTCTAGTCTTGTCTGTCTAGTCTTGTCTGTCTAGTCTTGTCTGTCTAGTCTTGTCTGTCTAGTCTTGTCTGTCTAGTCTTGTCTGTCTAGTCTTGTCTGTCTAGTCTTGTCTGTCTAGTCTTGTCTGTCTAGTCTTGTCTGTCTAGTCTTGTCTGTCTAGTCTTGTCTGTCTAGTCTTGTCTGTCTAGTCTTGTCTGTCTAGTCTTGTCTGTCTAGTCTTGTCTGTCTAGTCTTGTCTGTCTAGTCTTGTCTGTCTAGTCTTGTCTGTCTAGTCTTGTCTGTCTAGTCTTGTCTGTCTAGTCTTGTCTGTCTAGTCTTGTCTGTCTAGTCTTGTCTGTCTAGTCTTGTCTGTCTAGTCTTGTCTGTCTAGTCTTGTCTGTCTAGTCTTGTCTGTCTAGTCTTGTCTGTCTAGTCTTGTCTGTCTAGTCTTGTCTGTCTAGTCTTGTCTGTCTAGTCTTGTCTGTCTAGTCTTGTCTGTCTAGTCTTGTCTGTCTAGTCTTGTCTGTCTAGTCTTGTCTGTCTAGTCTTGTCTGTCTAGTCTTGTCTGTCTAGTCTTGTCTGTCTAGTCTTGTCTGTCTAGTAGTCTTGTCTGTCTAGTCTTGTCTGTCTAGTCTTGTCTGTCCTTGTCTGTCTAGTCTTGTCTGTCTAGTCTTGTCTGTCTAGTCTTGTCTGTCTAGTCTTGTCTGTCTAGTCTTGTCTGTCTAGTCTTGTCTGTCTAGTCTTGTCTGTCTAGTCTTGTCTGTCTAGTCTTGTCTGTCTAGTCTTGTCTGTCTAGTCTTGTCTGTCTAGTCTTGTCTGTCTAGTCTTGTCTGTCTAGTCTTGTCTGTCTAGTCTTGTCTGTCTAGTCTTGTCTGTCTAGTCTTGTCTGTCTAGTCTTGTCTGTCTAGTCTTGTCTGTCTAGTCTTGTCTGTCTAGTCTTGTCTGTCTAGTCTTGTCTGTCTAGTCTTGTCTGTCTAGTCTTGTCTGTCTAGTCTTGTCTGTCTAGTCTTGTCTGTCTAGTCTTGTCTGTCTAGTCTTGTCTGTCTAGTCTTGTCTGTCTAGTCTTGTCTGTCTAGTCTTGTCTGTCTAGTCTTGTCTGTCTAGTCTTGTCTGTCTAGTCTTGTCTGTCTAGTCTTGTCTGTCTAGTCTTGTCTGTCTAGTCTTGTCTGTCTAGTCTTGTCTGTCTAGTCTTGTCTGTCTAGTCTTGTCTGTCTAGTCTTGTCTGTCTAGTCTTGTCTGTCTAGTCTTGTCTGTCTAGTCTTGTCTGTCTAGTCTTGTCTGTCTAGTCTTGTCTGTCTAGTCTTGTCTGTCTAGTCTTGTCTGTCTAGTCTTGTCTGTCTAGTCTTGTCTGTCTAGTCTTGTCTGTCTAGTCTTGTCTGTCTAGTCTTGTCTGTCTAGTCTTGTCTGTCTAGTCTTGTCTGTCTAGTCTTGTCTGTCTAGTCTTGTCTGTCTAGTCTTGTCTGTCTAGTCTTGTCTGTCTAGTCTTGTCTGTCTAGTCTTGTCTGTCTAGTCTTGTCTGTCTAGTCTTGTCTGTCTAGTCTTGTCTGTCTAGTCTTGTCTGTCTAGTCTTGTCTGTCTAGTCTTGTCTGTCTAGTCTTGTCTGTCTAGTCTTGTCTGTCTAGTCTTGTCTGTCTAGTCTTGTCTGTCTAGTCTTGTCTGTCTAGTCTTGTCTGTCTAGTCTTGTCTGTCTAGTCTTGTCTGTCTAGTCTTGTCTGTCTAGTCTTGTCTGTCTAGTCTTGTCTGTCTAGTCTTGTCTGTCTAGTCTTGTCTGTCTAGTCTTGTCTGTCTAGTCTTGTCTGTCTAGTCTTGTCTGTCTAGTCTTGTCTGTCTAGTCTTGTCTGTCTAGTCTTGTCTGTCTAGTCTTGTCTGTCTAGTCTTGTCTGTCTAGTCTTGTCTGTCTAGTCTTGTCTGTCTAGTCTTGTCTGTCTAGTCTTGTCTGTCTAGTCTTGTCTGTCTAGTCTTGTCTGTCTAGTCTTGTCTGTCTAGTCTTGTCTGTCTAGTCTTGTCTGTCTAGTCTTGTCTGTCTAGTCTTGTCTGTCTAGTCTTGTCTGTCTAGTCTTGTCTGTCTAGTCTTGTCTGTCTAGTCTTGTCTGTCTAGTCTTGTCTGTCTAGTCTTGTCTGTCTAGTCTTGTCTGTCTAGTCTTGTCTGTCTAGTCTTGTCTGTCTAGTCTTGTCTGTCTAGTCTTGTCTGTCTAGTCTTGTCTGTCTAGTCTTGTCTGTCTAGTCTTGTCTGTCTAGTCTTGTCTGTCTAGTCTTGTCTGTCTAGTCTTGTCTGTCTAGTCTTGTCTGTCTAGTCTTGTCTGTCTAGTCTTGTCTGTCTAGTCTTGTCTGTCTAGTCTTGTCTGTCTAGTCTTGTCTGTCTAGTCTTGTCTGTCTAGTCTTGTCTGTCTAGTCTTGTCTGTCTAGTCTTGTCTGTCTAGTCTTGTCTGTCTAGTCTTGTCTGTCTAGTCTTGTCTGTCTAGTCTTGTCTGTCTAGTCTTGTCTGTCTAGTCTTGTCTGTCTAGTCTTGTCTGTCTAGTCTTGTCTGTCTAGTCTTGTCTGTCTAGTCTTGTCTGTCTAGTCTTGTCTGTCTAGTCTTGTCTGTCTAGTCTTGTCTGTCTAGTCTTGTCTGTCTAGTCTTGTCTGTCTAGTCTTGTCTGTCTAGTCTTGTCTGTCTAGTCTTGTCTGTCTAGTCTTGTCTGTCTAGTCTTGTCTGTCTAGTCTTGTCTGTCTAGTCTTGTCTGTCTAGTCTTGTCTGTCTAGTCTTGTCTGTCTAGTCTTGTCTGTCTAGTCTTGTCTGTCTAGTCTTGTCTGTCTAGTCTTGTCTGTCTAGTCTTGTCTGTCTAGTCTTGTCTGTCTAGTCTTGTCTGTCTAGTCTTGTCTGTCTAGTCTTGTCTGTCTAGTCTTGTCTGTCTAGTCTTGTCTGTCTAGTCTTGTCTGTCTAGTCTTGTCTGTCTAGTCTTGTCTGTCTAGTCTTGTCTGTCTAGTCTTGTCTGTCTAGTCTTGTCTGTCTAGTCTTGTCTGTCTAGTCTTGTCTGTCTAGTCTTGTCTGTCTAGTCTTGTCTGTCTAGTCTTGTCTGTCTAGTCTTGTCTGTCTAGTCTTGTCTGTCTAGTCTTGTCTGTCTAGTCTTGTCTGTCTAGTCTTGTCTGTCTAGTCTTGTCTGTCTAGTCTTGTCTGTCTAGTCTTGTCTGTCTAGTCTTGTCTGTCTAGTCTTGTCTGTCTAGTCTTGTCTGTCTAGTCTTGTCTGTCTAGTCTTGTCTGTCTAGTCTTGTCTGTCTAGTCTTGTCTGTCTAGTCTTGTCTGTCTAGTCTTGTCTGTCTAGTCTTGTCTGTCTAGTCTTGTCTGTCTAGTCTTGTCTGTCTAGTCTTGTCTGTCTAGTCTTGTCTGTCTAGTCTTGTCTGTCTAGTCTTGTCTGTCTAGTCTTGTCTGTCTAGTCTTGTCTGTCTAGTCTTGTCTGTCTAGTCTTGTCTGTCTAGTCTTGTCTGTCTAGTCTTGTCTGTCTAGTCTTGTCTGTCTAGTCTTGTCTGTCTAGTCTTGTCTGTCTAGTCTTGTCTGTCTAGTCTTGTCTGTCTAGTCTTGTCTGTCTAGTCTTGTCTGTCTAGTCTTGTCTGTCTAGTCTTGTCTGTCTAGTCTTGTCTGTCTAGTCTTGTCTGTCTAGTCTTGCTCTGTCTAGTCTTGTCTGTCTAGTCTTGTCTGTCTAGTCTTGTCTGTCTAGTCTTGTCTGTCTAGTCTTGTCTGTCTAGTCTTGTCTGTCTAGTCTTGTCTGTCTAGTCTTGTCTGTCTAGTCTTGTCTGTCTAGTCTTGTCTGTCTAGTCTTGTCTGTCTAGTCTTGTCTGTCTAGTCTTGTCTGTCTAGTCTTGTCTGTCTAGTCTTGTCTGTCTAGTCTTGTCTGTCTAGTCTTGTCTGTCTAGTCTTGTCTGTCTAGTCTTGTCTGTCTAGTCTTGTCTGTCTAGTCTTGTCTGTCTAGTCTTGTCTGTCTAGTCTTGTCTGTCTAGTCTTGTATGTCTAGTCTTGTCTGTCTAGTCTTGTCTGTCTAGTCTTGTCTGTCTAGTCTTGTCTGCCTAGTCTTGTCTGTCTAGTCTTGTCTGTCTAGTCTTGTCTGTCTAGTCTTGTCTGTCTAGTCTTGTCTGTCTAGTCTTGTCTGTCTAGTCTTGTCTGTCTAGTCTTGTCTGTCTAGTCTGGTCTGTCTAGTCTTGTCTGTCTAGTCTTGTCTGTCTAGTCTTGTCTGTCTAGTCTTGTCTGTCTAGTCTTGTCTGTCTAGTCTTGTATGTCTAGTCTGTCTAGTCTTGTCTGTCTAGTCTTGTCTGTCTAGTCTTATCTGTCTAGACTTGTCTGTCTAGTCTTGTCTGTCTAGCCTTCTCTGTCTAGTCTTCTCTGTCTAGCTTTATCTGTCTAGTCTTGTCTGTCTAGTCTTGTCTGTCTAGGCATGTCTGTCTAGTCATGTCTGTCTAGTCTTGTCTGTCCACAACAAAAAGGGTCAGTTAATTCCTTAAACATTGGTGTACCATTCAAAACATCGATCCAAAAACAAATTTGCTTGTTTATGCAATGAATAAAATCGAGGCTGAGGACTTACTAATTACATCAATCAATCACCTCAATCGCATCCATTTTTCCTTTAACGATTAATAAACTTTTCCTTAATAACCGTATTTTTTTTTCAATACTGTGATGTCCTATTTTTCGTTCAATATATCGATTTTAATTGATTTTATTATTATATGTATTGTTACATTAATATACGTGTTTAATGTTCGCCTTGCTTTACTGTGTGATTTTCTTGCGAAACCAACAAAGGCCCAAGAAAATAAATCTGTATTTGTATTAATTATAAGCTCATTAACATTTAGATTACAGAGGAGTTAACAAGGAGGCATTAAATCGTAAGAATTCAAAACTGTAATTATTTTGTTCAGAGAGAAATGAAACAATATTCTCATCATTTTCGTTTGATGCTTTTTAACAACATAGAAAAATACTGTGTTTAAGAATGAAGCCAGGATGGAAATAGGAAGCAATCAAACAACTAAGGATTTTATTCCTATTAAGTGAAAAGTTGAATCGAAATTTTGACCAATTCTAAGAAATAAATTCTTGTATAAATTATGAAATAAATAATCTTGCTTAGATATAAAATCAACATACATTTTTTTAACATTTAAGTTAATTAATTACTTTTAATGATTTGATAAATATTGAGAATATATCTTAGTTCAAATCCATTACTGTCTAATTATTCTGTAAATATCAAAAACATAAACTCTTTCACTAGCTTCATCTTACGTAAACCTCTTACATAAAATATTTCCATTCAATTTATCACCAACATTCGCATTTTACCGTTTGCGTCCTCCTTACCAACCCAATCTCAACCGTCTGTAATTCCGTTTAATTTTAAATAATGAGTTTAAAAGAAGATAATATAAATAGTTAATTTTGAGTGTGCAAAAGAAAAAACTGTGCAAGAGGAGTATAGCGTGACTTGGTTCACTTCACCGTATGTAATTAAATTTGAAATTTGAGTGAGATAATAAAATGAAAAAAAAACGGTAGAAAAATTTACCAAACGCAATTAATGTGCAGCAAATTGACGATTTGGTTTAAATTATGAAGTTGGGGATAAATTTTAATTTTCTTTCGACGGATACGTAATAGGAAAATTATAAATAATTATTCATTATAGCCTTAGTATGATAAAACAGACAAAACTAACAAGAATATGATAAAACTAAATATTATATCGTAAATATTTACGACAAAACAGGCAATAGATCCATTATACATATAATAGTAGGAAATTACAGCAAAAAAAAAATATTTTAGGACTTTAGGAATTTAATATTTTACTTTAAAATCTATTCTTTGCAATGTTTTTTTTTCAAAAAGTTTCAGCATCAGATTTTAAAAAAATTAAACTTATTTACAATTATTTTAAAATATTTTAGATTATTTTTGTATTTTTCTTTCTTGGTAGATTTTGGATAATTTTAACTATTCTAATATTTAAATCAAATTAACAAGACACGATTAGAGTAACAGAACTAGACTGAAATGACTCGACAGAAAAAAAAGATAGATAAGACTGGAGAGACAAGATTGGACAGACAAGACTAGACAGACGAGACTAGACAGACAAGACTAGACAGACGAGACTAGAGAAACAAGACTAGACAGACGAGACAAGAGAGAGGAGACTAGACAGACTAGACAGATTAGACGGACTACACGGTCTAGACGGACTAGATGGACAGGACTGACTAGATGGACTAGACGGACAGAACGGACAGGACGAACAGGACGGACTAACGGACTAGACAGAATAGATAAACTAGGGAGACAAAACTAGACACTAGACTAGATTAGACTAGAAACTAGACAGACAAGACTGGAGAGATGAGACTAGACAGACCAGAGTATACATAGAAGACTAGACAGACGAGACTAGACAGACGAGACTAAACAGACGAGACTAGACAGAAGAGCTTGGACAGACGAGACTAGACAGACGAGACTAGACATCTTATTTGTTTATGCATACGCATAACTTATGTGGCCAGCACTCCGTCCAGGTGGACACTGCTGGTTATCGATTACAATAATAGTTTACAATTTAAATATTAATTTAGTCGAAATTAAAAAAAAACAAAATCAATTTATTTCTCCATTCAATCTACATAGATAGCTAAAAGAAATGTACAAAACAATACAAAACGAAATATAAAATAATTCACAATAAGAAGAATTATTCTACTCCTATTAGAATATCACATACATAACATCAAATGATTTAAACTAAAACAATATTCTGTGTACAAACTATATTTTGTGAATTGCGCTGTAATACTCTTCAATGGTATACAATGGTTCAATATTCTGTACATATTCAAATATCTTCTGCTTAAAGGATTTTGGTGATTTAATAAACTTTAAACGATCAGGCAAACTGTTAAAAAGTCTGATACAATTATAATAGTCTTGTAAGACTAGATCGTGTCTTGTAAAACTCATGATCTAGTCTTTTTAATTTTGCGCAGTTTGTATTAAATGTCTGCCACCATTCACTATTTTTATTAACCCTTTAACTACCGCGGTCGTCAATAAGCGATCTGACTCAAAATCTTTCAAATGCCGGAGTTACATTAAACACCGCAGTCGCTTTTAAGCGATATATTACAATATTCGTCGTAATTATTATTATTAAACAAAATTAATAATATACGTTACTTTTTATAGGTCTAGGAGAATAATCTAACATTTTGAGTGACAAAATATTTATGTCACAATACTCTTTGTTACAATTTATCGATCAATAAATATAAGAAATTATTTTGTACAGTTAGGAATATTTTTCAGCAGAAATTTACGCATTCTTATCATCTAAAATATCTTCGTGGCTGTTTGATATAATTATATGTATGTAAAATATGCGTACATAAAAACTACGAAACTGCTTCGAAATCAAACGAAGAAGACGTGGATTGTTTACATCTTACTAAGTAATGGTTATGAGTCCCAATATTGTGTTTATGTTTTGATATTTATTTAGGGCCCTTTTTATATTTTCAAACAGAAGATTCACTCATAGCCGAATATCTCGAAAAATTTTCGTATATTTTATGATGAGTCTCTCGCAGTGTTTTGACACATACGTTTCACAACGGTTTACAAAAAAACAATTTACCTATTTTTTTATTAGTTTTAATTATTGTATTAAGTTAAATTTATTATTTTGTGGGTTCGTCAACTATTACATTTTAATATTTTCAACGTCATCATGGACCCACAGCCCTCAACGTCGCGTGCCTAAAAAAGAGTTGCAGAAGAGGAACTACATCCAATAGATATTGACAGTGATGAAGAGGAACACATTTTTGAAAGTGACAATAGTGATATTGATAACAGTGATGCAAGTGAAGAAAGTGATGATGAAGTTGTTGCGGGAGATTTAGTATGGAGAAATTGTGATTTATTTCGGCCCAAAATATATAATTTTGATGCAAGAAATTCTGGCATTACTAACGCATTTTCAATAGAAGAAAACTTTGAAAAGTATGATTTTTTCACAAGATACTTTGACCAAGAGTTTATGTCTGAAGTTGTAAGTGAAACAAATAAATACTTTCAGTTTTCTGCAGAAAATTTCAACATACAACCACAATCCAAAACTAAAAGATGGGTCGATACTACAGTCGATGAAATGTATACATTTTTTGAACTTGTATTATTGATGCCACATGTGAAAAAGCATGCCATAGGAGACTACTGGTCAAAAGATCCGATGATTGCTACATTTTTTTTCAAAATATATGACCAGAAATAGATTTCTCCAATTACTGCGATATGTTTATTTTGCAGACAATAATTATCCATCTGAAAATGACCACTTGTGGAAAATTAGAAGTGATCTCTTATTTTGTTCAAAGGGAGATTAAGATTCAAACAATACATACCCTCCAAAAGGCATAAGTTTGGAATAAAATTGTTTGTTCTCTGTGATTGCGAGACCGGAATGATCCTAAATGTATTATTTTACACCGGTACATTACCAGAAACAAGAAATGATCCTTTGGGTGTATCTGGAGCAATTATAAAGAAACTATTAGAAGCTTATGAAAATAGAGGACACTTACTTTATACGGATAATTGGTATACAAGTCCAAAATTAGCCATATATTTGGACGAACATGACACTGGTTTATGTGGTACAGTAAAGAAAAACAGAAAACATTTTCCTAAGTTGACGAGAAGATTGCAAAGAGGGGAAATTGAATTCAAAAACTGCGACTCACTATTAGCCATAAAATGGAAAGATAATAGAGATGTATACATGATAACTACTTTTCCTGATGGACGTCTAGAAGATTGTCGCTAATTTATTGTCGCTAATGAACCTGTTCAAAAGCCAAACTGTGTTTTAGATTACACACTAAATATGAGGTTAGTGGATGGGGCAGATATGCAATTATTTACCGTGGAATGTATCCGTAAAAGTATCAAATGGTACAAAAAAGCATTTTTTCACATGATGGACTTGACTATTTTGAACAGTTATAACATGTATCTTGTGAAGACTGGAAATAATCGATTGAAATTAAAAGATTTCATTAGAAAAATAGTCCAACAAATTTTGGAAAAGCACGGTATTTTGAGCAGTGTAAGACCTGGAAGAAAAATTTCCTTAGCTATAGATCGACTTGCAGCAGTTAACTTTATGGAGCGACATTTTCCTGATCACATACCGGCGACAGGTGCAAGAAGAAAAGGTTAACGGATTTGCCATGTGTGTAGTAATACTACACTAAATGAACAAAAAAGACAGTATGTGACAAACAACTTGGTGTCCAGAGTGCAAAGTTGGACAATGTTTGGGAAATTGTTTTAGAATTTTTCATACTAGAAAATCATTTTAGATTTGAACAGCAGTTTTTCTTAATATTCTTGCGTAATCTGCTAAATTTTAGAGGTGTTATAATTACATTACTTATGTATTATTTTTTATTACTACTACTACATATATTATAATTTTTACTTTAGGTGTTATTTATAATTTTTATAATTCTGTGTTTTTGGAATCTACTTTATTTTTGTTTTGTTTGATATTTCTTATTTGTGTAAACAATAAATAATGTTTTAGTCAAAGAAGTGGTCTTTTCACAAACTATACCAACTACAATATTCAGTGTAAATTTTTACTGTTTTATTCTAAAAAATTAGAAAATTTTTATTATTTATGTATATAATTTTTGTTATAAGACTTTAGATAAATATATATTTTTATATGTACTGAAATATGGTTGCTTCCGGCCTGATATTTTGCTCGTGGCGGTGCGGTAAACAGTGCGAGATACCGGTAGTTAAAGGTTTAATTATGGTGAGGTAATCCTCGCTCCTTGGCCAGGGGCATCCCGCCTTAGTCATGCTGATTTCGGTTTGTTGTCGCCAGTTCTCTATAAGCGGATATCTACAGAGTACAGGAGCGGCTGTATCTTCCTCTTCGCATGTGCAGAGCGGAGACAGTCTCTACCCGAATCTATGTAGATATGCGTTAAAATTACCATGGCCAGTCATCAGTTGAATGTGATGTGTGGGTCTTATATCAATGTTCTTTCATTTCTCAGGAATTTCTGCAGGAATAAAATTTTTGGTCCAAAGTCCAGTTGTGACCTTATCCCATCACTCTTGCCACTCTCTATGGATCCTAACAGATATAGCCATTTTTATTGCCTGACCAGGTACTTTTTTGCATGGAAATTTGTTTATTTCGTCGCTGGTATTCTCTGTTCCTGAAACCTGCCTTGCAAGGTAATCCGCTCTTTCGATTCCTTTACGACCTTCGTGAGCCTTAACCCAGTGCAGCCGAAGTTTAGCCCTTTGTTGGATTACATGTGCCAGCGGAGATATCTCCTAAAGAAGCTCAGTTGGTTTTGTCATACATACAAGGATTGATTTATGCTCCGTTCTAATGTACCTTAGTGCTCTGTTGATGGAGGTTGCTGGGAGTTCCGCCTGGAAAATGGAACAGTACTTCTCTAGTCTCAGGATGTCATAATGAACCTTGATCTCTTTAATATAGTACACAAATGTTGCACCTACGCAAACTTCAGACTCACTAGGAAGACGCGAAGACGCGAGAGATTACGAACCATCAATATAAACTGAAATACTTGATCTGTTGTCATACTTTAAATAGTAATCTGCTGGTATAAATTCCGCCGGGTGTTTAATGTGAAACATACAGATTTTAAGTTCCATTATATTTGGAGACACGTCAATCCCGGTAAGACCTCTTAGTGTAACCTCGTCGATTGACTGCCTTGATCCATATAACGAGACTTTATTTATTGGTAGGTCGACTAGAAGAAGCTCCCAAATAAAGCAAGCCGCCTCTGTCTATACCGTGCGGTAAGCTCTAGCTGCTTTTAATGTGCATATACGCTGTACCTTGAGGAGTTTAAATTTTTCTCGGACCCGGCAGGGTTTGTACGAGATAGAGGCGCCATATAAGACGCCTGGTTCAATAGCTCTACTATAAATAGTGCTATGTTGGCTTTTCCAAACCCCCATTCCTTCCTCGATACGAGCCGCAGTCTTGAGCAGAATTGACAAGACTAGACAGGCGAGACTAAGTAGACTAAACTAGACAGATGAGACGAGACAGATGAGGCTAGACAGACGAGACTAGACAGAAGAGACTAGACAGACTAGACTAGACAAACTAGACTAGGAAGACGCGACTAGACAGACGAGACTAGACAGCTTATTTGTTTATTTAATATTTACAAATTGCAATATAAATATTAAGCAGCACTACGTTTATAATTAAACACTATGCTGGCCAGTTTTTACAATATTTTTCACATTACGTTTTTCAATTTAGGTCGTGGTCTAGTTATTTTAATTGCTTGGCATTATTGTCGAAAATCAACCACCATTTTCTATTTTTCTCAATGTTCCTTAATTCGTCTTCAGTTTTCGACCAAATACATCCTGATCGCTTCATAGCATTTTTAATTTTGAATCTCCACTCGTCAGAATATTTGCAATTGAGTAGCACATGTGCAGCAGTGTATTCTTGTCCACAAATGCAAGTAGGTGACTCTCGTTTTCCGAATCTATGAAAATATTCCTGTAAATTCCTATGTCCAATAATATGTTGGACAGCATGGTGTGATAGATGTATATCCAATTTTTTACAGACGTTTGGGATGAAGTTTTTTGTGCATCTACCTGTTTTCGCCTCTTCGCAGCGAGATTGCCATATTTTTTTAAAAAAAATTGTTTAATTTTAATTTAAAAGTTATTTAATTTAAAAAGACGAGACTAGGCAGATGCGACTAGACAGACGAGATTAAACAGACGAGACTAGACAGGCGAGACTAGACAGACGAGACTAGACATACGAGACTAGACAGACGAGACTATACAGACGAGACTACACAGACGAGACTAGGCAGACTAGACTAGGCAGACTAGACGAGATCAGAGTGGGATATCGCATGGGGTGTGGATGAAAGTCTATACCCTGACCGGTGTGTCCCGAAAGCACTGACTAAGATGATGCGAGACAAGGCTAGCTTCTAAAGCTCCGAAGACTGGTAAAGTTGTGTGACTAAAGTACACAATAGGAATGCCAGATGAGAACGGCGAGATTTGCTCACGGGATCGGTTTGTATACGAACTGGTCAACAAAAAAGCAGCAACTGAAGAGACTTCCAACCCAAAAGATATGTTTGCCTTCCTCACTAGGCAAAAAAAAATATGTAAAAGGAATGGTAGGAAAAAACTGGCAATCCATCGCAGGGAGAAAGCGGATTGGCCAATAACTAAAAAAAAACTTAGAATTTATTTTTGATAACACCGACACCGAATTGAGGGTATATTGTCCAAACGTGAACGAGAAAAAAATAGAAGAACAGGAAAAGCGGTCACGTATAAAATGAACGCTAATTGTTGCGAAAGGGAAGCAAAGCACCGAAGTTTCTGGACAGAGCAAGCAAAGAAAAAGAATGAAAATAAAAGAAGCAATTATAATAAAAGCGGCGGGTAATTCATATTTTGACCCACTCAAGATTATTAGGTCTAAGGTCGATCCGAATGAATCCAGAGCGACAATAACAGGAGCAAGAAAGGCCAAAACAGGCGAATTGTTACTAGGAGGTTAAAGCAGAAGAACTGAAGGAGCACATTATTAAATCATGCCCAAATGCCGAAGTGTGCCTAAAAACCAAGCAAGCAATTATTCACATAATATGCATGGACTCCGCGTCCATGCATTTTACCATTTGTCCATGGTAACCGCAACCACCCAAGAGGACATTAAAACAGCAATTAAACTTAAAGCCGTAAATGAAACATGTGAAGTTTTCCACCTTAGGCCCGCTTACGGGGAAAGCCAGGTAACTAAAGGGTGTCCCAAAATTAACGCAAGATTTGAATTTGCCGGCATTTGTGCAGTAAATTGTTGGCAACCTTGCAAAAGAAATAATTGGATAGCTAAGAGTTAAGGGTTAATAATTATGGAGCGTTACACGATAGAACAACGGGGTTTCATGATTGAAAAATATTTTAAAAAAATTTGGCGAACACAGTTAGAAAATTTAATACAAAATATGGTCGAAATATTGTTTTAACTTCGTCAATTGTGAAGAGATTAATTGAAAAAAATAGGAATACTGGATCAGTTGGGGACTCACTGGTGGTCCAAAAACAAGCCGTTCAAATGTCAATATAGAAGCAGTGCGTGAGAGTGTTGCTGAAAATTCCGGAACATCAATTGGGGATCGTGGACAAGAAATAGAAATTTCAAGAAGCTCTCTACAGCGTATACTCACAAAAAATCTGTGTCTCCCTGCTTACAAAATTCAATTATCACGACTAAAGCCTAATGACCATGCACAGCGAAAAGAGTTCGTTGAATGGATTATTGAACATCAACAAGTGGATGCTGATTTTTCGAACAAAATGATCCCATGAGATAAAGTACATTTTCACCCTGATGGCTTTGTTTCGAAAAACAAATGCATCCACAACGTGTCATTGTTTGGTGCGGATTTTGGGCAGAAGGATCATTGGACCATACTTTTTTGAGAATGAGGCTGGTCAAGTTACTGGTGCTCAATATCGCGACATGATAACACAGTTCTATCAGCCCAAATTGATATTGATGTGGCTAACATGTGGTTTCAATAAGACTGGGCCACATGCCATACAGCCCGTGAAACAATTCAATTACTGCATGAGACGTTTCCTGGTCCTTTGCTTTCTCGTTTTGGTGATCAGAATTGGACCCCTATATCGTGTGATTTAACACCATTAGATTTCTTTTTATGGGGTTATTTGAAGTCAAAGGTCTATGTCAACAAACCCACGACTACCCATGCATTACAGGAAGAAATTTGATGCGGCATCAACGAAAGTGAGCCATATTTATGCAGAATGGTCATGGAAAATTCTGGCGAAAGAATACGTAGGCACCAGCAAAGCTGTGGAGACCATTTTTCCGACGTCTTATTCCATAAATAACCCTATCCTATGTAATTCTTCTTCTTCTGTCGGCACTTAGGTCCATGTAGAATCTTGGCCTGCTCAATTACTTCCTTCCATCCTATGTAGTTAGTGATTCAATAAAAAAAAAAACAATCTAAAGACTAAAACCTTTGTTTTCTATTTAATTTATATCTTGCGTAAATTTTGGGACATCCTATATAACAAAAACACATAGAATTGTGATCGGGATGATTTCGTGCAGAATAAAGGAACGAATAAATATAACTAAATGCTATAGATGCTGGAAAATAAGACACATAACGGAAGGACTGCCATAGTCCGTATAGGCAAAACCTATTGCCTGCGCTATTGGCAAAAAGGCCTCAAAGCCCTAGACTGCAACAGGGAAGAATTTTGCCCCATATGTGAAGTGAAGCCACACAGGGCGGACACAGGAGCATGTCCCGTCTTTAAAAAAGCGCTATCGGAGGCTAGACGTTTCCAACGAAACCCACAATTCCAAGAATAATCCAACTCAACGCGATGCGCTGCTGGGCTGCACATGACCTCCTATCCGCTACTGTTTCAGAACTTGCCATTGGCATTATCATTATCAGGGAACCGAACAAGAAGCCAGAAAGTTCAAGAGATTAGTTTAAGGATAGCAAACATGACGCAGCGATAAAGGTCAATAAGGACGAAATCATACTGCACAGCGGTAGATGCCCTGGTTGTGTGCGGCTTGAATTGAAGAAAGAAATATGTATCAGCTGTTGCTTTTCCCCAAACGACTGCCTACCACAGTTGAAAATCTCATTAAACGACCTGAGACAATGTATAAGAGGCCCTACATAACCGAAATTGTTCTCCGGTGACTTTAATGCCAAGTCTCCATACTGGGGCTCCTCAAAAATGGACGTGAGGGGAGAACTGGTTATAGACTGGCTATCTGCGCTAGATCTCACTGTAGTAAATTAAGGTAATACACCAACATTCGAAACGAGGAAGGCAGCTTCCATAATAGATCACACACTGACAACAGCTGAGATGACAAGCAAGATTGAAAACTGGCAGGTGCTAGATAAGGAGACCTTAAGTGACCACAAATATTATATTTAGACAAACGAGACTAGACAGACGAGACTAGACGGACGAGGCAGCTTATTTATTCGATTCCTTGTCGCCAGCACTCCGTCAACAATGACACTATGCTATAATTAATAATTATTACATCATAATTAATTCATCTACATAATAAAAAGAGGCGAGAACATACTAGTCTAATTTAACATTTATTAGTTTGTGGTGACTAAGTCGTGATCCAATCTTTTCAATTTTTTTGCTCGTTCATCAAAAATCTGCCACCATTTCTTGTTTTTGTAACTTCCCTTAACTACTCCTCATTTCGTGACCAGGAGCATCCAGCATGGGACACTCTTAGGTCGGTATGTGGCCTCCATTCTGAGATGACAAGGCAATAAAAAAGCACGTGTGGACCTGTGTCTTCTTCACCGAACTGGCATAGTGGCTATATCCTTTTGCAAAGCGATGCAGGTAAGACTGAAAATTTTCATGGCCAGTAATCAGTTGGACCACATGGTGCGAGAGACAGATCTGCATATTAATCCATTTGTCGATTGACGAAAAAGATTTAGTTCAAAGACCATTTCTTGAATTGTTGTAATAAAAACCAGGACTGGACATCTGTGCCATTAGCGCACATTCCAAAACGTGTCCTTTGTCCCACGTTTTGGATAAATGCAATTGTTTTATAGTATGTCCAGAAACTAAGGGTTTTTATTACCACGCTAAAATCTACCTCCCCCAAACATATTAGAAAATGTGCGAAGGCCTATAAAAACCTTCTTATAGAGATTAACCAGAGGACCAGACATTTTCAGGGATGTAGAGAATTAAGCCTCAATTGTTCATGGGAGGAGTGAAGAAAATTCAATCTCCTCCTTATTTGAATTAGAGGGATGATTTAACCCCTCTTACAGATATATTATACTAGGAATGGTATAAATACCATTCCCCAGTTGTCAGTAACAAGTAAGAGAGAAAAGAGTAGAGTGGTAAACTATAAGTTCTTAAGTCTTAAGTTATTTCGTTGTATTATTGTTTAATTAATTTGTTAAAACCAACTCGACTATTATTTGACAAACTACGTGCCATGCGAATCCCGGTGAACATTACATTACAAGATCCCGAGATATTTAGATATATCTCAGAGTCCGAAGAATTGTTGGCCAGCAGTCCTTCCCTCTGAACATTGAAGTCGGCGGTGGTTCACACCACAACCCCCTTCGCAACATTGGTGGGAGCCCCACAACATTGGTGGCAGCCTCACAACAACGCATCCTATCGTTGTTGCTACTCCCTGTTAAGGTAGGCGTTAATCCCGTGTTTTATTGCCTTGTTTGGCACTGTTTTGAAAATTACTGCACTATTGTGAGGTTCTAGGCCTGTAGAGTCTTGACCAGAGGCTTGTCTTGCCAGGCTGTCTGGGCTTTCGTTACCTGTCAGGCCGTTATGTGCCCTACCAAATGGAAGCTTACTTTTGTTTTTTGTGAGACCTCCTTATATAGCTGCCACGTGTCGAATTGTATCTCGGTTGGCGAAGCCATGTTTTGAGGGGCATCTAGAACAGATTTGCTATCGGAGAGTATGAAACATTCGTCACAGCATTCGTTGTTACTGACAACTGGGGAATGGAGGAGGTTAAATCATCACAAAATCTGACAAGAGGGGTTAAATCATCCCTCTAATTCAAATAAGGAGGAGATAGAATTTTCTTGGCTCCTCCCATGAACAATCGAGGCTAAAATTCTCTAAATTCCTGAAAATGTCTTTCATTACGTCAGGCTTCAATAGAATATACGCTAACGCCCGGTTGATTGCAACAAACTCTGCTTGAAATATAGAGCAATACTCGGCCAAACGAAATGTTTCGACATGAATCTCTTCTTCTTCATTGTAAGCTACAAAAGCTGATCCAACATCTGCGCCTGATTTTTAGCTGTCTGTGAATATTTTTCTTCGGTGGGAGTTGGTGGGTGTCATAGTGTAGACAAGGGAGCAAAAATAGTTGGGATGGATAAGATGCTCTAGATGGATCTCTTTTTCGACAAGGTCGGAGGATACGTTGAAGCCGGTTAATTCTCTTAGGGTCTTAGAGTTTTCTAGGGAATGTCTGGTTCGGTACAATAAGATATGTTTTAGTTGGAGGAGTCAAAATGTATAAGTCCGGAGATAACACATGGAGCTTCGGTGGACACCGTCCTCTAAGCTTTGGCCGATTTTAATGTGCAGACTCGTTGAACACCATTGTACACGTGACTAGACAGACGAGACTAGACAGATGAGACTAGACATGCGAGACTAGACAGACGAGACTAGACAGACGAGACTAGATAGACGAGACTAGACAGACAAGACTAGATAGACGAGACTAGACAGACGAGACTAGACAGACGAGACTAGACAGACGAGACTAGACATACGAGACGAGACTAGACAGACGAGACTAGACAGACGAGACTAGGCTGGACAGTTGGGGCTGGAATAACAAGATTGGACAGACAAGACTGGAGAGGCAAGACTGGACAGACAGGACTGGAGAGACAAGGCCCGACAGTCAAGGCTGTATAGAGAAGGCTGGACAGGCAAAACTAAAAACAAGACTAGACGGACAGGACTAAACGGAGAAGTCTAAACAGACAAGACTAAACGAACAAGACTAGATATACTAGCTATTATTGATACCGAGACATTCTCTTAGAGTCTGGTTTGAGACAAGACTAGATATACTAGCTATTATTGATACCGAGACATCAAGACATGAGAAAATAGTTTATTTAGAAATTGCTTGCTTCTGTTGAGATTAGTTATATGTAGTTGTTGGTACAGACAATAGTAGACAGATAAGCCTAGACAGACGAAGCTATGCTGAATGGACTGAGCGAGTAAGACTAGACAATCTAGCAAGATTTGATTATGAGAGCTTATGATTAGATGTAGTTCTTGGGCAACGAGACTAAATTGCCAAGACAGAGAAAACAGTGTGGATGCAAATTAAGGCAAAACAAAAAATGGGAATGGTACAGGTAAGATTAAGAAGATTAATCAAACAGTTTAAGAAGAATAGAAGTAGTAAACAAAATAGACAAAGTAAGATAAGGCAGAAAAGCAAGACAGATAGATAAGTCTAGGAGGACCACAATAGACAAGATAAGGCTGACGGAGGATACAGAAACAACATAAACAGACCACATTGGTTTTATATGAGTAATAACACTGAAGTAATAGACAATATCTGTTTTCTTTTCGCATTTAAACGTTATAGGTACAGTTAAGAATACAGGAACTAGTTCAATCTAGCGAAATAGGACTATGCAGACTAGACGGACAGTGCTACGCAAGCTAGATGGGCCAGTATAGACAAACTAGAAATGACATGAAAAAACCATACCATGCGTATGCGCATCTTCATATACGTATTCTTACCAAACATGTTTGAATTGTGGGTCGTGTAAACTAATAGTCGTAATCTTCTTTAAACTCTCATGAGAATATTGCCGATGGCAATAGGTTTGAATAAATTTGCGAATTAAAAAAAATTGTAAAATTATAACGGGAATTTGAGTTCCAGTCTTTCCTAAAGATTTGTTTATTATTGGTTAACGGCGAGTGAAATCTGAACGTTTGTTCACTCTTGGACCGGCAATTATAAAAACGCAAAAAACTTTTCGGGACGAAATTTCTAGACCATAAAAATTATTTCATTCCGAAAAGATTAAAATCAGAGATTTTAGAAATATTTCTGTATTCTAAAATTTTTCTAGAATTGATTTTTGCGACACAGAATAATGGATACTGTGTGTGTTATCTGACAATATAATTAACTCTGATTTTGTATTAATTTATTATTTCTGTAATTTTTTTGTCTTCGGATTGTTATAGTCGACTGATTTCTTCCAATAACAAAAAAAAAGTTGCAAAAAACTTGCATTCCATAGATACATGTAAATGCTTCCCGTGTTGGTAGACCAATCCCGCCATTCTAATAAAGTTTTTGCATGTGGCTCGCGTATCAAGCAATTTATTGGTTATGCACTCTATTTACTTACTTTATGTGCACTTACAATAATCTTTTTATGGAATATATATTACGGCTTTCGGCTCGAGAACATTTTCAGACTACATTTTATGCTCGAGATTGCCTGGTAATATTTCATTGTACGGTAGAGACAATTTTTTACAACCTTTAAAGTTCTTCTTGGTAATCCTATCGTTTAATGAATAAAAACGCAATGAGGAATGAATTTATTTTAACTTTTAATTACATAAAAAAGAATTGATGGAGATAGCCTTATTGCAGGTATTGGAAATGCAGCAGATAAACCTCATTGTATAAATTTAGTCTTTCATAAAAGAACAAAAAATATTCACAGTTTAGTAATCAATATTTCTAGAATAACTGAAATGTATTCAAAACGAAAAACATCTATATATAATAGCATTAACAGTTTTATAAATATAAGAACATTTATTAAATAATTAGTTGAAAAAATTTAAGGCAAAAAAGTAATCGTAGTTTGAGTCCCTAATTATTATGTCGCTGATTATTTTAATAATTAGTAAAACATACTCGATTCCGTTCTATCTACGATCTATTGGTTACAAATATACAGTTCCTAGCGCAAAATATTCAACCACACAAGAATTTACGGTAATTTATACTAAAATATTTTCTTGTTTTTAACTACCTAACTTAATTATAGATTCTCACGATTATAATTAACTCTAATCTGTTGTCTTGATATTATTAATATGCATAGAAATTAGACTACCTAGCCGGTCCGGTGCTGTCCGTGTGGTATAGTCATTTAATATTGACCATAAGACATTCAATATAAATTTCCTTAGACTATTTTGTCTAGGTTTGAGGGGCGATTATCATTGTCTGTATAATAGTACCTTGAATTATTCCGTCTGTTTACCTAAAATTTGTAAGTCTTCGGCTGCTTTGCTTTTTCTATATGTATTTCTCATTATGACTCTGTTTCCATTGTTCTGCAATGTATAGTCTGAACTATTTAGTCTAGCGCGTTTAAACATGTCTATGTCCGTCTATTTCTGTAAGCTTTAGTCTGTTTTAGTTTGTTAGATACCTACACTAAAGGTATTTGAACGAATTTAAAGATAGACCATCTTGTCTTGTCTAGTCGGTCTAGTCTTGTCTGTCCTAGGCCCTACTTTGTGGAACATCCTATATGATATGTGTGCCACACTCATTGGCTTCGCGGACGACCTGGCGCTCGTGGTCTCAGCTAAAACCCCAAGTAATCATCGATTGGATGACATCCAACAACATGAGCCTTCAGCCCCATAAGTCTGAATCATACTCAACGCAATACAGTTTAAAGTACAACATATATAAGCCCTAATATCGAAATCACATACCTCGGCGTAGTCATTGACAAGAGTTTTTCCTTCGGTTTACACCTCATGCAGCCAGTAGCTAAAGGCATGTGGGCCGAAAAGTTCTAAACGTAGGCTTTTTAGTACGATCATACAATCCATCATACTATATGCTGCTCCAATATGGGCTCAAAGTATGGCAGTAGAAAACAATATCTATAAACTTGCGAATATTCAAAGAAAATCTGCAATCAGGATCTGTAGCGCATACACGACTTTATCGGGGAAGCAGTTTTGATAATAGCTGGTATAGCTCCTGGTAAAGGAGAGAGCCGAACTACGTCAGGCCGGATGGCATAGGCAATCTAGAATTACCGCTAGAAAAAATCTGGCAGAATGGCAACAAAAATGGTGGGCGTCCGAAAAAGGCCAATGGACGATGTTGATCATACAAGATATCACCACATGGGTCAATAGAAAACATGGTGAGACTAACTTTTACCGGACCCAGTTCCTTACAGGGCATGGGTGTTTCCGCGACTACTTGAAACAAATACGTGCCGCCGCAGATGATCTGTGTGAATACTGTGGCGATGTGGACTCAAGATGCACAATATTTGACTGTTGGAGATGGTAAGCAGAAAGGGACGAGCCAACAGCCAACATGGAGATACCGTTTAACGCATGAACGGTAATGGGTTACATGCTGCAAAATAGTGAAAACTGGGATAAGATGTTCATTATTTCATTAATTAATTATTTCCTCTAAGAAAAATGACGAAAAACTAAGACGCAATAGAAAGATCTACCAATAAGCCCAAATAAGATGAATCAACAACCATCTTAACTACAACAACCACATTGAAGATATGCTAAATGCGGTTCCGGCGTGATTGGAGATGTTCGTAGGGCCACCTGTCTGTTCAGCTCTCAGCTGCCAGCTACGTCCGCAAAAAAGTCTTGTCTGTCCAGTACTGTCTGTCTCGCTGGCATACCTCCTATTGACATCACAGTGCGCGCCAGATTCGAAACACATAACTCACGAGCTAATGCCAACAAAACATCTAGAAACGAGGAAAAAATAGCTGCCAAAATTTTTGAGGAATAGCAACGTGACTGGGTATCAGGTAGCAAAGGATAGTGGACGCTGGGCGAGGAAACATAAAGAGGCTAATTATTATCTCAACCGCGGATGGGTGCTTTAGATATTACCTGCACAGGATAGGAAAAGCTAAGGCTTCTTTAAGGAGAAGAAGATGGAGTTGCCCATATTCACTTATGGTAGGTGGCATGCAGAGAGTCAAATTCGTGAAAATAGGTCGACGAAAGAACGATAATGTCTCTGAATAACAAATGGCACGACATAATAACCTGATCCTAAAAATAATGTTCCAAAAAGAAAACAATGAGAAGGAACGAAAAAGAAATGGAAAACATGCTGTTACCCTAAACCATGCGATAATCACGGCGAATTGAAGCGGGAATTAAGGGTAAAATACGATACAATAAACAAAGTGTGATACACCACCACATCGAAGTTATGCGAAGAGCGATCCATAGATGTATGGGTTCTTTCAAGGGGGCAACTTGCTCAAGTTAATGAAAGCCCAGTGCTGTCGGTCTAATTCTTGTCTGCATTTTCTTGTATATCTAGTCTTGTGTGCTTAGTGTTAGCTGTCTAGTATTATCTCTATAGCTTTGAGTGTTTAATCTTGCCTTTCTTGTTATGCCTGTCTAGTCTTAACTGTCTAGTCTTGTCTGTCTAGTCCTGTCTTATCTGACTAGTCTTGTCTATCTAGTTTTGTGTATATAGTCCTGACAGTCTAGTCTTGTATGTCAAGTCTTGTCGGTAAAGTCTTGTCAGTCTAGTCTTGTCTGTCAGATCCTGTCTGTATAGTCTTATCAGTCTAGTTTTGCCTTCTTGTCGGTCCAGTCCTGACTGTCTAGTTTTGCCTATCTAGTCTTGCCTGTCTAGTCTTGTCTCTCTAGATTTGTCCATCTACTCTTGACTGTCTAGTCTTACTTGTCAAGTCTCTCCAGTCTTATCTGTCTATTCTTGTTTAGTCTTTCTAATCTTATCTGTCTAGTCTTGACTATCAAGTCTTTTGTGTCAAGTCTTGTTCCTCTAGTCTTGTCTATCGAGTCCTATCTGTCTAGTCTTGTCTGTCTTGTTTTGTCGGTCTAGTGATGTCTGTCTTAGTCTTGTCTGTTTTAGTCTTGTCTGTCTTAGTCATGTCTGTCGATTCATGCCTATCTAGTTTTATCTGCCGAGTGGTATCTGTCTAGTTTTGTCTGCGTAGTGTTATGAGTCTAGTCTAGTCTTTCCAGCCTTGTCTGGCTAGTCTTTTCTGTCCAGTTTGATATATTTTTTATGATATGATTTATGATTATATTCTTTTATATGTGTGGGCTGCCAGTAGTGTTTTCTGTGCAATGGTGTTTGCTTATTAGTTAACATAGTCAGTTTAAAGAGATTGAATGACATTGAAGTTAGAAAGAAATCTAGTTATTAAATAACTCATTAATCTTATTCATATATAATTGACACTTTAGTGATGCTTGTGCTGTGGTCTAATATTAATTATATATGTTAAATATTATTTAGTAAAGTTTTTAATAAAGAGATTTTGCACGCATCACGTTTTTGTTGTTCGTTCCACTGCGTAAGCCGTACCGTTATTGCAACGTTATTTTTAGTTTATTAATTCCTGAACACTTCCTTTACATAAATTATTAATTACAAAATTACAATTCCCTCCCGATTCTGCACGTGCTTCGCGCATTAAAAGTATAAATTCAATTCATCATTTTCTCCAACAGAAATGTTCCCACATTAAGTTTTATTTACACTATGAAAATATTACAAAATATAATAGGCAGTAATTCCTGAGTAATAAGTGATATTTTTCTTACTATTAAATTGAGATGACTTAATTTTGTATTACTCATGCATTATCTTGGCGCACGTTTTTTAGTACGAGAAATGCCTTTTGGTTGTATTACCACATAAATTGGGTAACGCACGCATATATTCAATATCCCTAGGTTACATTAAAAAAAAAACAAATAAATAAATTAAACAAACACAATCAAGACCTCAATATTAAAAAAAGTGACGTGAAAGTGACAGACATTTTTTTTCGTAACAAAATAAAAATTAAAGAAAACGTATTAAAATGAGTGTAAATTCTATGGTGATTTCGGAGACTGGGAAGATTCTTCTTATGATGAATCCACACCACCGCAGACAATTGAAAAAGCAAATTCTTCATTTTTTATTCTATTTTTTTTTATGGCACCTGGATTCCAAACTTGTAAGACACATCCCCTTCGCATGAATAATAAATATACTCTCTGCTTCACGGGCGGTATTGTCAATTGCACTCTCGAGCGAATGTGCGCAACACTTCGTTTATGCGCCAAATTTCGCTATCGTGTCGAATTGACAACCTACCGCCCTAATTAAAAAATATACTATTTGATAACAACCTATTGTCAGCTCTTAGAACGGTCAATTGTTATTATGATTAAAAATTTGCTATAGAAATGGGATTTAAGTTGTCAAGAAGTTTTTACTTTTTTTTGAATGAGTAAGCACACGTTTAGAATAATTTGTTTTTGAGAAAGTGTGTTGTAATGTTGTTAATACATTTTACTTTGAATTTTTATTTCACTTGTGAGATTCTTCCTGTGTGATCAAGGCGGGGTAAAAGGCAATGTGTGTAATAAAGGCAAATATCCGGTGGAAATATTGTCTAGAGCAGGGGTAAACAAACTTTTGATCACAAACATCATATGTAGCCTACCAACATCGTATGTATTAATTGGTAGTAAGAAAAGTAGTGATACCAAAAATAGACCAAAAATATGTTTAAATTGAAAGCTGGATAATACTTAAAATAAAACATTTGTCGCACGGCTATGAGACGCGAGTCAGAGATGGGTAAATATCAGAGCGCGGTCGACGGTTTGGCCACTGCTGATCTAGAGTGAAGTAAATGTAAATATGGCAACAAGACCAACACCAACTCGGGCATACAGCTGATTCTGGAAAGTACCCAGCTTTCAAGAAAGCACTTTCGGAGGCTAGGCGTTAATAAATTTGTTTGTTACTTTAAGATCTACGCAGACACAGTTGGGTTGCGGGACTACCTGCTATTGCAAGATTTATTTTATCTGCCAAGTGTTATCGGTCTAGTTTGGTCTGCGTGGTGTTTGCTTATTAGTTAACATAATCATAATCAGTTTAAATTGAAAGAGATTGAAGGCATAGAATGACATTGAGATTGAAATTTTATAAATGATTAATTAATAATAAATAATTAAAATATTAAATAAAAATGAAACACATAAACTGTAATTATTTCGCAATTGTAATATTCTAATTGTTATTAGCAATATTGAATACCCTTATATACCCATTCATATGAAATTCCGAACAATCTTTAAAGAAGTGATTGCTATTCAGTAGGGAAAGATGATTCCTTCTAGATCCACCATCTCCTTATAGGATTTACATGTAATCTAGCCCCTTATGGGGGAATTACATGTAAAATCTAGCACTATGCCCCTTATGGAGATTTACATGTAAATCTAGCACGAAGCCCCTTATGGGGAATCATATGCAAAATAGTTCTAAACGCGTCCGAGCGAGAATGTCTAGATGACGCTGCAAGATACGTGTACGTTGGAAAGCGGGAAAATTTAATTTCAATTGAGATTCAATTCAATTCAATTGAGATTATGGGGGATTAAGATTGACAAGACTAGGCAGACAAGACTAGACAGACAAGGCTAGACAGACAAGACTGGATAGACAAGACTAGACGGACTAGACTAAACCATTTTAAACCATTTGATGAGAAAAATCAAATCTGGTGTCAGAACGGCTCTAGCATGTGCCCTAAGGGAGATACCGCCCGACCGCCTACCCCTCAGTAGATGACGTAATCCGCCGAGGCAGATATTGCTAAACTAATTATCTCGATGGTGATTGGCTGATTAACGAATAAATAATTACAGTTTACCTTTTCCCTCAATTTATATGTAATGGACAAGACTGGACAGACAAGACTAGACAGACAAGACTAGACAGACGAGACTAGTTAGATGAAGCTAGACAGACGAGGGCTAAATACATGAGATTAGACAGACCAAGCTAAATACATGAAACTAGACAAGACTGAACTAAAATATATAAGGGATTGTTTAATTTAACTAAAATTTATTTTCGATTGTTTTTCTTATAATTGTTAATAATGTTTATATTTTTACTTTCATTATGTTATCTACGTTTTATTTTGATTTACGGCTTGGCGATTAGACGGTGCTGACCGTCTAGCACTGATAACAACTTCAGCTATCTTATCGGTGGTGCGCGAGCGGAGAAAATAATAAATTATGAAGCGTGGTCTAATCAATTTCTTAGCTTTGTTTTTCGTTTTAATTTAATAAACATAATCACGTGAAACATCCAGCATTTCATTTATATAAACCATAGTTCAATTTTCTGGCATCCACTTTTCATCTACTTGCATCCACTTTCTATCTACTTGCATCCACTTTTCATCTACTTGCATCCACTTTTCACCTACTTGCATCCACTTTTCATCTACTTTAATTATAAAAGTGGACTAAAGACAAAATCGATCATTTTTCAAACGAAAAGATCCACAGCTATCTACCCGGAAGAAATAGTAGTTGGCGATGAAACCATACAATTGGAACAGACGGTGAGACTTTTTGGTCTACATATCGATAACACTTTAGACTGGACATCGCATATTAGCAGAGTTATAATGAAACTCAATACTCAAGTATACGCAATTAGAACTCTTAGTCGATATTTAGATCAAAAAACTTTGAAAATGGTATATTTTGCAAATTTTCATCCCCACATTAAGTTATTATATTTATTTTCTTATTATATTATTTTCTGGGGGAATGGAATTCATATAAATAATGTTTTCAGAGTGCAAAAACAAGAGTTGCGGATTCTCCTCCATCTACCTTTTAGAGAATCATGTAGAGGACTTTTTAAAAAGGCAAGGATTCTTACAACAACGGGTTTATACATATATGAGAGCATAATGTTCTTAGTCAAACATAAACCTTTGTTTAACCAATATACAAAACCCAACCAAAGGGATACCAGATTTTATAAAATATCCTATGAGCTGCTCAGGCAGAATATGTCGATGACGGAGCGACTTCCTCCCTATAGTAACATGAAACTGTACAACAAGCTCCCAGTGGCCATAAGAAAAATGGACAATTTGAAAACTTTTAAGCAGGCACTTTTCGACCTCTTAATCAACATTGAACCGTACCACTTGGAAGAATTTTATGTTCAAGCAAAACATATCTAAATATATAGTTATTTTTTGTATTTTTTATTTCGTAGAAATTTTTGTATATTTTATACACAAGCACTGTTGATTCGTGTATTGCCCTTTTGTTATTTTGGGATTTTTGACAAATTTCAATTAGTTTTTCCTGTAAAAGGTGACTTAATTATTGAAATAAATGGTTTTGATTTTGATTTGATTTAATCTCAATTGAATCAACGCCTACCTGAATTTTCACCCCTCAACCAACATTTTGAATTTTCCCGCTTTCCAACGTACACGTATCTTGCAGCGTCATCTAGACATTCTCGCTCGGACGCGTTTAGAACTATTTTGCATAGGATACCCCTTCGTGCTAGATTTACATGTAAATCTCCATAAGGGACATCGTGCTAGATTTTACATGTAATTCCCCCATAAGGGGCTAGATTACATGTAAATCCCATAAGGAGGTGGTGGATCTAGAAGGAATCATCTTTCCTTACTCTATTTTGAATTTAAAAATTGCATTATTAAATTCGTAATCAGTGACTTTGAAAACCCTATTAAATATTTTAATGAATACCCTTATACACCCTTTCAGGGTTAGTGCCCTATTTATATGAAATTCCGAACAATTTTTAAGGAAGGGCCATATTCGATCTGCCATTTTGAATTTTAAAATTATACAATGAACTTCATAATCGGTGACCTCGAAAACACTTATATACCAATTTATATGTAAATTTGAATAATTTTTAATGAAGAGGTCGTCCATATTGCATCCGCCATTTTGAATTTTAAAATTATACTATGAAATTCGTAATCAGCGACCTGGAGAACCCTTGTATACCAATTGACGTTTAGGTTAGTTTATAATCTAACCTAACCTACATCTGAAACTAACTTCTTTCTATTTTTGACCAACTTTTTTGAAAATCCAGACCACTGTGCAACGGTCTAAACCTGACAACTCTCCCCTATGGGTATTATTACTGAGCTCTTCCAGTCATGCCGGACTTCTTGTGTTTTCCAGGCCATTACTATTATGTCCTGCAATAGTGCCTTTTTCTCCCATATGTTTAAGCGGCTATATTTCGGCTTGAATGTAGTCTAGCCTTGGCGCTTTTCGGGTGTCCTTATCCCTTCCTGTACTTCATGTAGTTGTATGCCATTATTTGTACTTGCTGTTGCATGTGTTGCTTCTGTTTCAATTCTCTCTTCATTGGTTGCCCCCAACATTTCTTTAAAATATTCACCCCATCTTTTTAATATTTTCGATGTTGCTTCTAATATTTGGCCTTCTTTATCTTTAATCTGTTTAGCTGTTTTCACTTTATCTCGCCTCATGTTTTTGAGTACTTTGTAGAAGAGTTTTTGGTTGTTCTTGCTATTATACTCCATTTTTTTCCTCCAAATTCCTTATTTTTTATTCCAAATTCCTTAGCTTGATCGACTTTTTCTTTAACAGCTTTGCTTATTGATTTGTATGTAAAGTATGTCTCTGCTGTTTTTCGGCTAAGGTATTATTTCCAAGCTTTTTTGATCTTGACGATCGGTTTGAAACGATAAATTTTTCTATTTTACGTCTGTAATGGACTCATAGCAGCACTCATACGCGTGCGGTTATGGCTCGCCGAGTGCAGTATAATTTTCTCAATGTATATCGGCGATTTTTTTATTTAGAAATGGCATAAAAGGGCTCAAAATAGAAAAATACTATAAAAAATCGTTCGTAAGGCATTTTTCAGCACTTGTCCATTGTGCCAAACTTGGACGCGTGCTGTAAAATCGGGTTTACTGAACTCGTCCTTTAATATACCATTATACGATAAAACAATCCATATATTGAATGTCAAGCTTTGTTCTTTTAATTTTACTGAAAATAAAATTGGAGTATAAAATACCTAGAGCACTCTTACAAAAACAATACGAATCGCTCGGAGTTAAAATAAAATTATAATATTTTAAGGGTCGTTTTCTTTATGTTGTTGTTTTGTTGAGAACTGAAGATATACGCATATCATTGTATGGATTGATAAATGTGGAATTATGTATGCAGTGCAGAGAAAGACGTGAAGTTACAGATACAATCTGCATTTTATAAATATGTAATTATAGCTTGCTCTGTATGTTTGCAACACTCAACTGGAAAATTTATTTTTCCAATAAATCTAATATCTCAAAAAAATTATATAATGTCTTACAGAAACAATAATAAATCCTTAGATTTTAAGATATTGATAAATTGTCGGACAAACTAATAACTGAAATTTATGTCCTCATAAATTATATTCGGATTGGAAAATTTTTGACAAAAAAAACGTTGGGACAAAAAAAAACAAATTAATTCATTATTTTACTAGTTACTTATTTATGTTACTAGCATTATGTTACTAGCTACTAGTTTCGGCGATGTAATATTTATTGTACAATTTTGCCATCATCAGGCTACAAAAAATAAAAAGCTAGTTAGCTAAATGTTGGAAACAATTAAAACTTACTTGCTTAGCAATAACTTTGTTGGAAAAAAATTTCTTGACATTAAATAATCAATTAATAAAAAATACACATTAAAAACATAAAACGCTATTAAACCAGGCCGTTGTGCACATCATGGCTTCTCGATGGACGAGCGGAAACAATCGGATTTGATTAAACTAGTGCGTATAAGATCACTAGAGGAACTGTTTAAACCGCATGTGCAAGGTCTGTTTTTTACAATAATCGAGTTTGAAATACGAAGGATACAATCGTGAAAAAATATATTTTTGTTTTTACAATTTAAAAGAAGATAATAATTGAAATTGTATTGAGATGAAAAATTATTAGGTTTTTTTGAAAAATAATGGAAAAGCGTACTGTTATGTTATATAAATTGAGCGTGAAAATTAAAGAAGGGCTGAATGTCAGAAACCTAGTCAGTGACCCAAAAACAATTATTTATTGAAAGACTTCTGATTTTTGAAGTGATGTAAAATGAAGCTATTACTTAAATTATTAATGTCGGTTCTTGAATTTAACGCATTAGGTTACTTTTGTATATGTATCATTTCACTTATAAGACGCTTATTAAGACAAGTTTCCTTGTCTAAAATCGAGGCCTTCTCAAAGTCAAAGTTATGATGGTTCTGAAAACAGTGTTGTGCCAAAGCTGTTCTCTTTGGGTTTTACCGTAAATTGTTTAACTTACAATCATAAATGTGACTTTTTAGCCTTGTTTTTAAATATTCCTATATATCAAGAGTCACAATCGAAACAATCAATCCTATATACAACGCCACTGATTTCAACTCTCAAGGCCTTATCATTACGTCTAGTGTTAAGGTTACTTTGAGTATTTTTGTTGTAAGGAACAATATCAAAATTATTGTCAATACAAAGGACGGATTTTAATCTCTGATGTAGATAGGAGACATAAATAAGTTTGAGAAAAGTTTTTGGGGGGTCTAACTGGCGTGAGATTTTCGAAGGAGAAGAAACATTATTGTTAAGGAATCTATTAAGTAGACCTATGGGATAACTCTTTTTTAAAGCACCAATAATTTAAAAAAAAAACGAGAAACCTCTCCTAATTGCTCACTAATTGTTCAATTAAAATTCTCAATTGCTCATATCATTAATTAATTATTTTATTAGTTATTAACTATTTAAAGTACAAATCGTTTTTCCCCTATTTGTGAGGGAGTTCTTTTTATTAAATTTTCTTTCAATAAATTGCTCACTTTTTGCTCATCTAGTTTCTATGCAAGGTCTTGGTTATTTAATTATTATTTTTTTAAATAATTAGAATTAATTATTTCGATTTAAAATTGCAATAAACGTAGTTAAGTTAATAATAAACAAAGACTGAAATCTCATGCGCTTGCGTTATGCACATGCGCATGCGTTATCACGTTTATCACCATTTTGAAATAATTACTTTCAGTTAATTAATAACTAATAAAAAAATAATTATGATCTTTCATATAAACTAGATGAGCAAAGAGTGAGAAATTTATTGAAAGCAAATTTAATAAGAAAAACTCAATGCATCCCTCACAAATAGAGGAAAAACCATTTGTACTTTAAATAGTTAATAACCAACAAAATAATTAATTAATGATATGAGCAATTGCGGATTTTAATTGAGCAATTAGTGAGCAATTAGGAGTGGTTTCTCGTTTTTTTAAATTATTGCAGTTTCACGCCAACTTTTGGGAGGTTCTTAAAGCAATGGTTTTTAATCTGTTTAGGTTCGTGTTTAGATTGGAACTATGACTTTATAAATTTTATGATTTTATAAATTTTATGTTTTAAAGCTTTGATTTTATGTTTTAGGCATTTTTTTTTTTGGTGGAGGGGATGTGACGAAAGCAAATTTATGAATTTTAGGTTATTGTTATACGTGTTGAAGAAGTTAGACATGTCATCAACTTGATCATGAGGGAAGGCGATCAGAAGGTTACCAACTTAATAAAGTTGGAACACAGACTGAATATATAAATACATTCCGGAGCTCTATAATATTATTGAGTCTTTCTAGGACTACCAAAACAAATTTAATGTGAAATTTTCCAGTTATTTACTAGCATATGGCTATTTATTCACTTAAGTTAACGGAAAGACATGATCTTAAAAAACAATGTTACTTTTCTGGTTTTAGTTAAGTGCCATGAAGCTGGACTGAAACACCTTCATGGCACTCAACTAAAACCAGAAAAATAACATTGTTTTTTAATATAATGTCTTTCCTTTAACTTAAGTGAATAGCCATCTGCAGACACGTTTCGAGATTTATCTCGCATCAGTGCAGCTTTGCTTTTATGAACAACAATTTGTAAAGCACTTACTTGAAACTCACGTGGATGACTAGGGGTTATATATTTTGAATTTGATATTTCGTGATAGAGACATGAACGTAGCTGGTTATTGATTTAAATGATAATTTACTATTAGTAAAACCAAACTAGATTATAGATAATCATATAAAATTAATAAAGGTGGAACACAGCCTGAATATATAAATATATTCAACTTATCTGGTGCTCATAATATTACTGAATTTTTGAAAATTTGAAAAAGGGGACAACCCATAACAAAAAAGGAATGGGGTTGAAAAAGGGGGACAACCCCATTCCTATTTTGTTACGTTGCCGACCTTTTGACCGCCATCCCTTACGATCAAGTTGATAAAATCTCTAACATCTTTAACACATATGACACGTTGACAATAACCTAAAGTTCACGTATCGCCGAAACTAGTAGCTAGTAACAAAGTAATTAATTTGTTTTATTGTCCCAACGTAACCAGTAAAATTTTCACATCCAAACTGATAACTAGAATCCGGATAAAAACAGCAAAAAAGCGCTTAAATATCAACGAAAATGTAACTAAAAAAGTATTAAAAAATCATAAAATAGAAAAAAAAGTTCGAAAGTTTCCAAAAAATTTAAAAAATTCAGAACATATTCTAACATTTTATTTACGAAAAGTAGCTGCATTCGCAAATAAACAATGATTTTGTTTAACATATCTTAAATCTTTAAAGACACTATTTACTTACTGCCTTAATCTTAACTAGGGCTCCACACGAGACGAGAGTTTCAAAAATCTCGCCTCGCTCTCGTTAGCTTAGTAGAGAGCTTAGTAATAGAGACGAGAGTCTGAGTCTCGCTTTCGCTCTAGGAACCGTTTGTCTCGTCTCGCTCTAGGAACCGTTTGTCTCGTCTCGCTCTCGTAACCGTTTGTCTCGTCTCCTCTCGTCTCGTCTCGTCTCGTCTCTCCTCGTGTCATCTCGTCAAATATCGACCTTGTTAAAACTTATTGTTAAGATAGTCCAAAACGAGGTAATCATTAATTTTATTGTAATTAATAAATGCGTGATTAATAGTTATATAGTTAATTGTTATATAATAAAATATAATGATATGTAACTTGCCCGAGCCCAGACGAGTAATTCAAATTTATGCAAGAAAATATTACGACTGCCGTACCGAGATCAGAAACGAGACTCTCGTGTCCCGCAAGAGCAAGACCACATACGCTCTCGTATCTCGCACACATGCTCTCGCTCTCGCGAGAGTGAGATCAATTACGTCTCGTTCTCGTCTCGCTTTTACGAGTCGAGACGAGACGAGAAAAATATCGTTCTCGTGTGAAGCCCTAATCTTAACACTTCGTTACTGAGGTGGTGTCTGTGAGATGCCAGCTATTGTGTTTACTGTCATAACTTTTGAAAAAGAAAGAGTGGGACCTTGCCCTCGTACATACTTTCCTAATTCTTCCCAAGTTGCGATAAATAATTGAAACGTTGAATAAGAAACAGCAAAAAATTCTGATCATATTCTCTCAGACGCAACATAGACACTCAAGTTATAATTGTATTAATTGCCAGGTTTGCAAAAACAGTTTAAAATTTAGTGATAAAAATAAAGAATACAAATAAAAATGAATTTCGAAATCAGTTTATCTTAAAAAAATTTGTAAAGTTAATATAATGTCTTTCAAAAAAAATTTAAAAAAACAGAACACCAAGTATTTATTGAAAGATTTTAATGAGATTTATAGAATTTGATCATTTACCTAAATGAACTACAACGATGATCAAAAAATTAGTTGGGTACTTACGTACTAACGCCACTCCAGCTACGGATTTAAATAAAATGGATGGTTATATTATGTTATATTAGGGCAGAAAAATCCAGACCACATATCGCGCGGTAACACCTCTCGTTGCGATGGCGTTAATATGTAATTACCATGAAATGTTTTGGTTTTGATGATATTTATACTTGCTTTCAACTTTATGAAGAGCTGCTGATTCTTTTATGTAATTGCTTCTAATATCCAATTAGCCTATGAGTAGTATGACGTTTCAGTTTGTAAAACTTAAAAAGATGTGTTAGTGTTAGTCGTCATGCACAATATCACCATCTAAGTGATTTTGAAAGGGGGCGCATTATTGGTATGCGAGAAGCGGGTTTTTCGGTTCATGCTATTTCTGAAAGGGTAGGCCGTAGTGTATCGGCGATAGTACGCTGCTGGTGTAGATGGTCCGAAGCTGGGAAGAATTGACGTAGACTTGGATCAGGACGTTCAAGAAGCACCACTTAGCGTGAAGATCGAGTTCTTCGTCTTACAACTTTAAGGGAACAGATTTACAACGTCGCGGGCTTTGAAAAAACTGGTTATTGCACTGGCATTGAAATGACTGGTTGGCTCGAAATGGCCAAAGAATATCCATACTACTGCTTACAGAAGACTCCGTAGTTTTGATATTAGATCCTACCGTCCACAATTGTGTCTATCTCCTGCTACGCATTATCGCAGAGCAAGACTTGATTGGTGCAGGGAAAGACAACATTGGACCCATGAATGAAATAACATTATCTTCTGCGATTAGTCTCGGTTCTGTGTAAGAGTGAGACGTCGACATATTCTTCTTCTTCTTCAAGTAGCACTACAACCCTATGTGAGTCCTGGCTGCAAGCACAATTTGCCTCCAACGACTTCTATCTAGCATTGCTTCCTGTTCATTTTCGATGCCCATCTTCTGCATATCCGATAGAACATTGTCTATCTATCTCATTCTAGGTCTTCCCGGTGGTCTTTTGTTCATTGGTGCCTTCTTCTTCTTCATGTGTCATGCCCTCCAAAGGCGTTGACGACCAATTTCATTATTTGAATTTTATCTGCAGCTTTTCGAAATAGGGATCTTGTACTTTGTCCAAACCATTGGCGAAGGTTCTTGAGCCATGGTGTTCTGCGGTGGCCTGGACTGCGCGTACCTTGTATTTTACCCTGTATTATTGTCTGCTGTAACCTGTACTTATCATTTCGGATAACATGACCAAGGTATTCCAGTTTTCTTCTCTTTATTGTGTTGAGAACTTCTGTTTGCTTATTGACTATTTGCAAGACCTCGACGTTAGTAATTCGATCCACCCAAGAAATTCTCAGCACTCTACGGTAAGTCCACATCTCAAAAGCCTCCACCTTCTTACACATAGCCTCCGTAAGTGTCCAAGTCTCGACGCCGTAGTACAGGATACTAAACACATAGCACCTTAACAATCTGATTCTGAGGGGGATTTCCAAGTGCCTGTTGTTCAGCACTTTCTTCATTTTGGTGAAAGCTCCTCTTGCCTGTTCGATGCGGCTTCTAATTTCCGATGTCATGTCCCATTTGTCGTTTACGTTACAGCCAAGGTACTTATAGGAGTTGACGCGTTCCACCACCTCATTTCCAACTCTTAGATTCAGCTGGTTATTTACGCTGGTTTTATTTACGGCGAGCCATTTTGGCTTATTAACGTTGAGTTTAAGACCCATGGACAAGCTGTGCTCTGTAACGGTTGTCATTAGTTCTTATAGGTCTTCTATGTTCGTAGCCAATAGAACGGTGTCGTCGGCATACCTCAGGTTATTGATCACTATGCCTCCTACGATTACTCCTATGTTCTTGCCATCCAATGCTTCTCGAAATATTTTTTCTGCATAAAGGTTAAAAAGTAATGGCGAGAGAACACAGCCTTGTCGCACCCCTCCTTGAATCATGACCTCTTCTGACAGTTCTTTGTTCACTAACACCGCTGCTGTTTGGTTCCAATACAGGTTGGCTATAATGCGGATATCTTGCCCGTCTAATCCTAGTTCTTTAAGTATATCTACTACTTTATTATGGTTTACGGTGTCAAATGCTTTTTCATAGTCTAAGAAGCAGGCAAAAACATCCACATTAACATCAAGGCATCGTTGTACCAGAACTTGTACACTGAAAAGTGCCTCCCTTGTGCCGAACCCATTCCGAAAGCCAAACTGGGACTCGCTGATCGACTCTTCACATTTGCGGTAAATACGATTATGGATGCCTCCTGCCTCCTTGGTGTTGGTGCCTCCTGCCATGCTATTTTCAGCAATCTGTCATCCGGTGCTCTGCATATGTGTCCTGCCCATCTCAATCATTGTCACTTTGCTTCTCTCACAATGGTAAAATCCCTGGTACAATTGTTCGAACTCCGCGTTTGTTCTTATGCGATATGGCCTTGACCTCGGATCCTGGGTTGGTCCCATGTCGACATATTCTGACGACATATGAAAGACATACCGTCCTTAGACAGCGAGTTATGGTTTCGTCGGTCTCCTCTAGTTTTTTAGAAGCAAGTTTCAACGCGATTTAGCATAACATTTAACAACATTTTACAGCCAGTGTTAGTGCCCTATGTAAATGCCTTGCAGAACTCAATTTTCCAGCAAGATAAGGCTCGGCCTCACACAACGGCTATTACAAGACAGTTTTTTGATAGTGCCAAAATCAATTTGTTACCTTGGCCATCTGGCTCACCAGATCTATCGCCGATAGAACATGTTTGGGATACGATAGGTGTCGGAATAAGTAACTCACAGCGTCCCGCTAACACTAATGGAACCTAGAGATAAAATTCGGAACTGGAAAAGTTTGGAATTAAATACCACAAGTCGATATGGATAACCTGTTTTCTAGCATGGCTGTTAATGAGTGCTTAGGAAATCGTGGAGGACCAACACGTTATTAATTTTTATTCATTTTTTTGTTTTGTTTTTCAAGTTGATTTTTTGATCATCGAAGCAGTTCATTTACATGATCAAATTCTGTAGATTTCATCCAATTTTCGTCCAATAAATACTTTGTGTACTGTTTGCTTTTAAAGGCAGTATATATTGTATTTATTATCCGTTCCAAATAAAAATAGATTTAATTAAGAGATTTACCAATAATTTAATTAATATCAATACCATTCCAGAGACGCCATGCCATTAACACTGCTACAAAAGTCGCGCCAGTATCCGAGTGTCAAAACGAATCATCACATATGCCCTGGTACATAAGCCATGGCATCTTTGAAATCGTTAAATAATTTTTCAGATACGAACATTTTTATTTTCCTAAAGATTTTATAGCATGGCTCACAAAATTGTAATTTGTTTTTATAAAAGCCTAATTGTGTTCTTTAGTAGTTATTTATTTTCTTTAGTAGTTATTAAGTTGTCGAAAGGTTACGCCTTGAAAACTTTCAAAATGTTGCAAAGAAAATGGAAGAATCTAGCCAAGTGCCCTTGTCTGCACTAGTGGCACGTCAGATAATATCTACCTAAACAACTGCACCCCTAAACGATCTCTTACAAATACTAGTTTTACTTTTAATTAAGGCATTTATTAATGGAAATTGTAATCTTATTATCTCAGAATAGCGGTTCAGTCCATTGACCAAACATGTAGACAATGTTATTATATTAATCTTCAAATTATAAGTAGCTTGTATCAGATAGAACTGCTGCATCTGATACTATAAATAATAACTTGTTAGATGGTATGACATCAGGCAAATCTCTCTCTTCTCAGCAGTGCCGTGTTCATCATTGAAGATTGGCAATAATTTGGGCAAAATCGTTTCTGCTCTTAGCTGTTCATATTAGTGAATTGCTGTTTCTCCTGTCCAATCCCGAATATTCTTGAGCCACAAGCACTTCCTTCTAACTGGTCCTCCCTTCCCTTCCATTTTCCCTCCATAAGTAGTTGTAAAAGTTTTTGTTGTTACGGTAAACGTGTCCAAGGTTAGATGTTTTTCGTTTTTTTATCGTACATAATATTTCTATGTTCCTTCACAATCTTCTTAAAACTTCTTCGTTTGTGACATGATCCATCCATGATTTTCGAAGTATACGTCGCAAAACCCAGAACTCAAATGCCTGTATTTTACTTTCTATGTTCTTTCTCATAGTCCATGTCTCTACATCGTAGAGCAACGTTGAATATATATAACATTGAACGAAACGGTAACATGTGGTAAGGTTCAGGCTACGATTTGTTAACAGCTTCTGTTTTTATTCGAGTTCGTACATCTAAATCAGAGTCTTCCGTTAGCCAACATCCAAGGTACTTAAATTTAGGTACTAAACTCTTTCAATGCGTGTGCCGTCTACTACAATATCGGCTTGGACATTTGGATTTTAACCAATTATCATTATCTTTGTTTTTCTGATGTTTAATTTTAAACCTACGGCCTCTCCATCCGCTACGATTGCATCCATTAAGCGTTGTAATCCTTCTGGGCTATCCAAAAACTCTACTGTGACGTCCGCATATCTCAGATTGTTTAATATTTTGCCGTTAACTTTAATGCCGTCATTAGTATCTTGTAGTGCCTTCGGAAAGATTTCCTCTGAGTATATATTAAAAAGCAGAGGTGACATGACGCATCCCTGCCTCACTCCCTTTTTTAAGGTCTTTTCCATGTTCGCGTCTTCCGTTCTCACTGTTGCAGTTTGTTGCCAATATAGATTTCGGATCAAGTTTACGTCTTCTTCGTCTACTCCTTTTGTTTGTAATATTTTAATTATTGTGTTGTGTTTGACATTGTTGTAGGCTTTTTGATAGTCTATGAAACACGCGTATACAATCAGATAAAATTTGGTATTTAATAAAATTATCAGGCAAATACAAGTTGGTAAATCCATCATGAATGAATTTTTGTATAGTTTTCTTGTTAGTTTTGTAATATTTTGTATAGTTTTTGTAATGTTTTGCTGCGTATTGTTAGTTAACTAGAAGAAGATTAAGGCTCGGGATTATCTGACTCCGTTGCACCTTGTCGTGGAGGGGGCCGGCAGATCGGCGATTGTGAGGTTCAGGAAGGAAGGCAGAGACCGGAACAGGCTCGCTGTCAAGATCCTCTGGCTGGAAGTACCAAAAGATGAAATGCTATGCAAATACCACCTCGAGAAAAGCTACAAAGCAATGTGTAGTAGTAGAGCGGATTGGAGCAACGAAACCTCAACATACCACATAGAACAAAATGTTATCAAGTGGTATACTAATGAATCTAAGACTAAGCAAAGTACTGTACTATGGGAATATTTCCAAGTATCTTCCTGGCAGAGGTACATGCAATCGAAATACAGTCGAACTTCCCTAAGTCCAATTACCATAGTTCATGAAAAAAAATTGGAGTTATAGAAAATTGGAGTTATAGAAATACATAACTACAAAATGAGTAAAATACAATATACACAATTTATTGGAAGTAAATACATATGTACATATGTATATATTTATAAACAAAAAAGAAATATGTATACATTATTTATATGATGTTATATAATTATAATTATTTAAAAATAATTTTAATTAATATATAATTTTTCTAAAAAGTCAGTAATTTTTAATTGTTTTCCATTAAAAAATTCTGTATCTACAGAGTTCTCCAAAGTAGGTAACTGTCCGTGCACTTCATTTCAGTACACTTGAAGTACACTTCGTCTAGAAGATTGTCTTTAAAACACAGATATTCGCTACACTTATTTAAATAATTACGAATTTATTTGTTCGTGGGTGGAATTGGGACTGTTTCGTTGCTAGATAAGACATCTTGTAGATTGTAGATATGTTGGTGACGAGTTATACTGCGACCTTTATATATCTATTGTACCCCACCCTCCTCCTCCAAGCGTTGGTGTACTTACCCTTTTAGAGCGCTTCCTCCAATCCTGATTCTTTTAGGGATTTGAGGATCTATGTAGGATTCAAAGCCTACAGCTCCTCTGTGTTCAAGCATTGAGCCCTGAGGTACACCTGCCTTTTGCGAAGTAGTGCTCCGCAGTCTTTGAGCAGATATATGGAGGTTTCCTTTGCTGAACCACATAATCTGCATCCATCATCCTCCTCTAGGCCTAGGGTCTTGAGATGTTTGCTAAGCCTGCAGTGTCCCGTCAGGACTCATGTCAGAATTCTAAGCTTGTTCCTGCTTAATTTCAGGCAAGCTTTTGTTCTTTTCTGGTTAAAAGATCCCAGCATCACTTTGGACTGCCTTAGCCCTGGAAGTTCTTTCCAGATTTTCATCCACTGTTCTCTTGTTTCTTCATCCAAACTTTTGTGGATGGTGTTCATACTCATGCCGCAAAAGAGTTCCGGACCTATAAAGGGGCTTCTGGATCCCTTGTTTACTAGGTGATCGGCTTTTTCGTTTCCGTCTATACCAGTGTGTCCTGGTACCCAGTATAGCGTTATTTTATTATCTTTGCCAAGCTTGTTTCATTTCCCAACACAGTCCCATGCCAGTTTGGATCTGATGGTGTATGAGCTAATGGCCTTAATGTCTGCTTGGCTGTCTGACAGGATAGCAATTCGTTTTTTGCGATAATTCCTGTCGAGGTTAAGACATCTTTATCCAAAAAAATATTGTTAAAAATATAGGCATCTGTTGGATAGTCCGCTATAACCACATCTTCATCTACAGATAAATAGTCAATAAGAGACACTGTTTTATCCACGTTATCCGGATTTTATGTGTCATACGCGGACTTCAATTCTGACAGAAGACTTCTTCACTCCAGTTTGTTTCGCCTAAAACGTAATATCTTGCTGTTTGTGAATAACTGTCCGTCACACCCAAAAATTGCCAAGCAGCTAAATTCGATTCGTTTTGTTTTTCTCCCGCCAAACGTGATGTAAAAGTTACAACCTATGGACAAACTATGAATTTATCATAATGTCTAGGTACACATTTTCAAACGTCTGCGATCATTAGTGGCACCATTTTCGGCATTGTTCAGAATTTCTTCGCGGTTTCTTATAATTGAATAAAGTGTACTTGGAGGAATCGTAAATTCTACAGCAATCACTTTTTTTCTTTTTAATACGTTTGTCAACTTCACTTATCAACCTTACTTTGTCAGATAACGACATCGAATACAGTTTTCTTTTGTGGCCACTCATATTTGCAATTGTAACGGCAGAGGTAAGAAACAACAATGAGCACACCCTCTGGTAAATTCTTAGTTTTGCTTTATTTGAGTTTTTGGTGATCATAAAATATGAAAAATAAAATGTTTGGTAATCTGTACGAGGATTACACTATCGACGGTTTTTGGTACGCAATATCCGGCATCACAAATTTTGAAAAATACGCGGTTAAAAAATTGGAGTTATAGAGATTATTTTGTATGTAAAATTTTACCATTATACAAATTTGTACTACGACTAATGGAAAAATTCGAGTTAAGGAAAATTCGAGTTATGTAAGTTAATTTATATGTAAAATGCTATCTAAACGTATGAATTTCTAAAAATATTCGACTTATAGAAAAATTGGAGTTAAAGAAGTTCGAGTTATGGAAGTTCGACTGTATATACACAATTTAACCTCGTCAGGAATTATAGCAAAAAACGAATTGCTATCCTGTCAGATAGCCAAGCAGTCATTAAGGCCATTAGCTCATTTACCGTCAGATCCAAACTGGTATGGAACTGTGTGGGAAAGCTAAACAAGCTGGGCAGGGAAAATAAAGTAACGATATACTGAGTATCAGTACACACCGGTATAGATGGAAACGAAGAAGCCGATCACCTAGCAAATAAGGGATCCAGTAATCCCTTTATAGACCCGGAACCCTTTTGCGGTATGAGTATGAACACTATCCACAAAAGTTTTGAAAGTGAAGAAATAAGAGAATGATGGATGAAAACTTGAAAAGAACTTCCAGGACTAATTGTAAGACAATCCAAAGTAATGAATCTTTTAACAAAAAAAAGAATAAAATCTTGCCTAAAACTAAACAGGAACAAGCTTAGAATACTGACAGGAGTTTGACGGGACACTGCAGACTTCGAAATAAAAAATGATCGCATTTTGCAAAATTCGTGTAAATTTTATAAAATTTTCCTGATGCTTTTAATATGTAGCGCAAGCTTCTTAAGAATCCGCTCTATAGTAATAAACTTATGGACAAAAAACTATTGCCTTGAACTTGAATACAAACATAAACTAATACAGTCTAAGATTACTACCTTATTACACGGTAAACAACTAGTTAAAGTTAAGGCAAAAAAAATAGCACAACTTGAGATGCAATTTTAATACAAATTGTAATGACGACGCTGTTTCACAAAACGAATTAAATTAGAAACACTGAAAATGAAGCGCAAACACTGAAAATAAGCACAAATATATAAAAAAGAACAATATATGTGTCGTAGTCACATAGTGAACTCCGTCAGATTGTGTACAACAGAGTCATTTCATGATCTGACGGCAGATCATGTAGTTCATAAAATCACCGATTTTAAGTGGCATTATATTTAACTACGATTAAAGAATCTGAATTACTTAACGTTTTGACGTTTCAAGAAATGACTAAGTACAATCATTTGATAGTATAAAACTACTTGTCTTAATTATCAGACCTATTAAAAAAGATATAAATAAACAAATACATGTGCGGCTGTTTCATGAACTGCCGTCAAATCATGAAAAGACTGTTGTACACAATCTGACGGATTACACTATATATGCCAAATTATAACATTTTGCACAATTCGTAACTTTTATAAATTGTTTTTAGAAAATTTAGCGTAAGCATAACGCCCATGAATCCGCTCTCTACTAAAAAGATGGACAAAAACCTACGTCTTGAACTTAAATACAAACACACACACACTAATACAGTCTAAAATTACTATGTTATTATACGGTAAACGGCTAGTTAAACTTCCTTTAAACGAAAAACCGTTTTAAAAGAAACCATTTCGCATTTGCATTTCAATCATCTATTTCCGTTTTCCCAGTACAATCGCATTAGAATCCAACAAACAAAATTATTCGTGCTGTCTCTCCCTTTTAATTCAATTAAAACAATCCCGTTCCGCCAACGTGCTGCGAATCTAATTACAAGAATCGATCTAAAAACAGAAATGATAAATTTCATACAAAACTGTATAATCTTGTTTGGATATTATTGGATTTTCTGCCATGCTAATGTGCAATTGCATTCATAACTGTAACTTGCAAGTAGGTAAAATTTTATTCAACATTTTCTAGAGCAAACATTTCTTTATGAAAAAATTCTCAACTTGCCTTATTATATATTGTTATTAGATTTAATAATAATGAATTATAGGCAGTGCCATTGTTATATAATTAATTTATTGAGTCAATCGTTGACTGTAAAACTGATTCACTGTAATTATTTTTTTAACGAATGGAAAATTATTGTAAAACCGGGATTTGTTTTTATCGTCTTTTTTAAGATAGAAAGTAGCCATAAAATAAATTTAATTCGATTAACTTTGATCATTTGGATTTTGGGGCAAAAGATTAAAAGAAAGTTGCTTTAGATAATTATTGCTAGATATTCGATATAAATATACGGCTAAGTCAAATATAGGATACTAACACAAAAATGAAACGAGTTTTAGACAAATAATTTACAAATAACTATAACAAATATACAAATGACATAAACCGATAAAATTAGATAGAAAATGAAGAATAAATAAAGGTAAATAGAGAATATAAGGAACATAAGGGAGCCCTGAATAACCGAAACATACTTCTGTAGCAGCAGGCGTACTGACATGTACCCGATTATCGTACTTGCTTCTATACTCCAACCCTAGTCATCCACATTTCATTCAAAGTTTAAATGAACAATTTTTGACATGACAGGTTTCTATAACATATTTCAAGAATATTCTTCTGGATAGTTCAATCTCGAGAGGAAATTTTACTGAAAACACATTGCAATTCTGTCAGCCTAGCATCTTCTTATTATAGTTTAAATTCAGCTATCATTAAGCAACGTTACAAATTATCAGTCACGAAAGTGCAGCATTTAAACGATTTCCTAAAAGCTGATAAAAAATACTCTAGTTTGTCTACTGAAATTATTTAAAAAAATATTTACTTACATTTAGTTTAATTAGCTTACATTTACATTTTAAAAATTAATAATATAACATAATTATTTTTTTAAATATAAATCTGAGCTAATGATAGATTTTATTTATTAGATAGATGATAGATTCTAAATTGACAAACCAAATGGAATAAACTAATGAAATATTGCACCTTATTTTGCGGTTATATTTTGTTATATGATATCCTCTGCGATAATTCATTAGAATTGACGCAAAATTCATACAAAAACTTATGTCGAATATCGAACAGAAATCGAACAATTGTACTGTTGTAAAACACTGTATAAACATATCCATCAATTTCCTACTATTCAAATTACAAAAATCATATTTAAAATATCGCTGAATTATTAACATAAATTATAAAAGAATCAATTATTTTAATTAAAATTAATGGAAAATAGAAAACGTAATGAAACAAAGAAATAAACATCAAAACTACTAAAAAATAAAATTAGACCAATAGACCAATTTTCTCTATATCAGTACTTTCAGAGAAAGTTTTAATAACAATTTACTGATATTAATATGCAAATCTTATAGGATCACAACAAGTAGTGAAATTATGGATAATTAGACCCGCTCTGATAAATAACAAATATAAACAAATAACACACAGATAAACCAATAAAAAAACATGAAATATGTCAGGAGTGATTGCAATATATCTTATAAAAATGTTTTATACAAATGTATAACACGCATTGAACTGTTAAATGTTAATCATAAAAGAGAAAACTTACTAATCTGTCGAATAATGTTATGTTTATCTCTATTATCTGATAGTTGCAATTAGTTTATAATTTTTTTATAAATATAGCAGAAATCGTTATAGTAGAAATTGTTTTATTTACATTTAGTAGATATTTGCGATATTAAGCAACTTTGTGTTAAGGGCATATTGGCAGGGATTGAAACGGGCATATTTTTAACATGGTTATTATGATGGATAATAATATGGTTTAAAATCAGTGGAGAATTTCTGCAAAACTAAGTGATTTTTGAGAAAAACTAAATTTATTTATTTAGTCGTACAAGCTAGAATTTACTACTACAGAAGACTTCACACGGGTCATTCCACATCAACTAAACACAGGGTCTAAACCTCGCGATCTCAGATTTTCCTGAAAGGTGTACTATTAGTATAGACTTAAAAATATGAAATTTTATTAATATGTGTAAACTCATTTTTGAATTACAGAGCTGTAAAGTTCTCATAAATGGACCCAAAAACAGGGAACAACATTTTTTTCTTGTAGAATTGCTGTAGAATCTTTCCTAATTGAGCTAGAGACCTAAAATTGGTGGCATTTTACAGCATTTTGCATGCCGTTCCTATGATTTACAACACTATATAGTTTAAGTTAAGAAAGCAATTCTTTAAACCCATTTTAAAATTTTAATTCAATTTTTTCCAGAAAGTATATATTTTAAAATTTCCAAATTAATTCCATCACTAGCTAGTATTGTTGTAAACCACAGATCAAAATACAAATGTGGGCAATGGATGGCTTTGTTGTTAAGAAAATTGAAGACTGAACTTCCATTTCCATTAATTCAACTCTCTATTCATAATCCAACAATGTTACTATAGCTACTATTAATAAAAGTTGCACTATTAAATAATACAACAGCTGAAGCCTTATCAAACTTAAAATGATCGACAGGTCATCATTTTATGTTTGAAAAGGCTTCATTTGTCTGACACATATCACGTTCAAGTAGATCATAGGTTCTTCCAGTGGGAGTTAGAGGATTCACTTTCATCAGGAGATCCACTACTGGACAAAGGAGTCCAGTAATGGATATCTCCACTTAGGAGACTTATTCAGGAGACCCACAGAATATCAACATTACTTGAATTTGAGAAGAATGTAGGGTTTAGTTGGTTGAAGAAAAATTATTTTTGCTTCATCAATTTCTTCATTCTTCTGTAAAAATATCTAAGCCACCAGTTTGTTTCATAGAGAACAGTGATGTAACCTGATATATCTGTTATAAAGTCTGCGTCATGATCCGAGAATGTTTCCGAGTGAGAATGATCATTGTCAACATTTTTGTCACTTTCCTTCCTACAACTATCGCAATTTTTTGAGCAATTGACTATTTGTGGATACAATTCAGGCATCCATGCTGTGGCTGTGATTACAATACTGAATTCTCAATGCATCAGTTTCTATATTGAAACCTAACCTAACTTATTGGTGAAACAATAAACATAAACAATATAATAATTACAATGAAGCCATTGCCTAAATTTATATTTTGTTGTGATTTGCAATAATGCTAAGTATTCATGGAATTAATTTGATTCTTTTTTAAATATGTACTTTTTGAAAAAATTAAATTAAAACTTTAAATTAGGTTTTGTGATTTTTTTTTCATATATTAACCTATATAGCAGCGATCCTCGGCACGATTTTTTGCGGCCCTAGGCTGTTAGGGAAATAAATAAGAACGTAAATTTAAAAACGTAAATTAGGAATGGGCATTAAATGGGTATTGTGACTGAAACACTGACTCAATTGCAAGGAGACTACAACAAAATTGTAACGAAAATGATGAGTATTGTTTTTTCATAGGAACAAAAGTTCAATATGTATATTGAAGAACTGTCAAAGGGTAATTATTCCAACTTTCCTTTATTTAAAACTCTGATGAAAATCCAGATGAAAAGCAAAATGTTTCTGATTTAATAAAGCTGTTGACAAACTTAAAAGACGAAATGAATGTGAGGTTTAGTGACTTCAGGAAGTATTAAGAACCATTTCGCAAAGTGTAAAATCCATGGGCAGTAACAGCAAATGTAGCTCAACTTTTTATTTTTGGATATGAAGCTGATACAGAACTCAAAATGATACACAACTCAAAGGTTACAGATGACACAGAACTAAAAATTATTTTTGAAGAAAAAAAGAAGGATAAGTCTCACCATGAGTTTTGTAAAGTAGTTGAAAAGGACAAATTCCCTAACCTACTTGACTGTGCTCAGAAAGTCGCTCAAAAAGTGTGTTTTTGCATCTACATATGTATGTGAATCTACATTCAGTGAGCTAAAGTTAATAAAAAACAAGAACAGATCCACGTTAACGAGTGAAAACGTTGACAACATTTTGAGAATTTCAGTTTCTTCCCAACCTGCTAACGTGTATGCTATATTAGAGAGCTGCGAAAGATTTCGCCCATCAACTCCAAAGAATGAACTAATTCAAGTATGCCAGCAGCTAAGTAAAAGACATTTCATTACATCTGTTCATTACATCATTTCGTTACATGTGTTCATTACATTTTTTACTTTCGGCCCTCAGGAAAAGCTGATAAAAACAATTAGGCTATCTAAAAAATCCTAGTGAGGACCCCTGCTATATAGTGTTGTATATCATAGAAAAGGGGGTGAAAAATGCTGTAAAATGGCACCAATTCTAGGTCTCTAGCTCCATTAAAAACACTGCTACATCGTTTCAAAAAGTTTGTGTTCCCTGTTTTAACACCCATTTATAAGAAAATCTCAGATGGTATAATAAAAATGGTATTTTTCTGTGTTGAATTGACATGAAACGACCCACACTTCTGCGTATAATTGTCGTTGCTGGTCTACACTAAACTTTCTGGAAATTTTTAATATCTATTTAATATAGTCTTTCGCTATTGTTTTCTCAAATTGTTACAGGAAAACTAAATAATAGTTTTAAAAAACTTCCCAAATGCTCTTAATGGGGCTCCACCGAACATGTCACCTGGTCTCCGAAATGCCAAAACCACCCGAAAGCTCCCATTGAGGGAGTAACAAATATTAAAATTAAAAACACCAACAGAAGATCGAAGGAACTGCCATTAGAAACTACACAAAATTCAAGAATTCATTCACCACTCACAAACCATACGCAAGAAATTAATCATCCCGCAAATGCCAACCGCGAGGAACTGGTAAAACAAGTGAACCGACACTTTGTGATTGACTTCAAAATAGACACTCATGCGTTTTTCTGTGGCAACAGGATGTATTGTAATGTTCGACCTTACTGCGCCTGACTCAGGCACTCCTACACAACCCACTGACGAAGCCTCCCAATCTATTGTAAATATCCATGGGTTAATTTCATTTACGCTAACATCAACAACTATACCAACAAACGGCTGCTTATAGATAGCTTCGCAGAAATACAGCACTTCGACGGACATTTATTTGTTGAAACTAAAACGAAACCGGACAGTAACACCTCCTTCATAGACTGGAGAACGATATCGAAACACGGCTTCCTATTAAACAACAAACCTAGGGGTGGTCCTTAGACAACTCCCCTTTCCCTAAATAATTAATTGAATGAATGCCTCCATTTTACCATATCTTTTCTCCAAAATAATATCCACATTTTCCTCGTATATATCCACCCCTACTTCTGGTTGAGCAGTTTGAACAAAATTTCGACTATGGCCTCATGTTTGAGTATTCAATCATCATCGGGGCTTCAATGTCAACAAAACCGAATCCCGTCATATCCCAATCCTCTATCACCAACTCCCGCTTCGTCCGTAAACACACCAATCCGACCTTCATTATGCCTCACAACAATTATGCCACCCCGACATCATTCTTCATACCTCCAACCTTATCAACTGGATTGTGGACTTTGTTCTTTCCCCAGAACTTGGTTCGGATCACCTAGTAATTTCCGCCTCCAACCCACTTGATTACATACCGCCCCCCCCAAGAACAACCATTAAAAACTAACCTAAAAAGCACCTCAAAATCACCTAAAATATCACTGATTACATAAATTCCATTGACACCGAAAACCTTTCCCAAAATCTTTAACAGACATGTTGTTCCAACATTACCTCGTTACATTTTAGCACTACTTAAAATCAAAAGAAAACTTTATAGTTATATAGCAACTGGACAGACGATCAAGACAGAAATCAATAAACTTAACACTAACATTCACAAACTAATCTACGAATTTCGCACAAACAGATGGCTCTCAGAGCGCAAGGAAATCGAGAAAGATCATGGCAGATCCTTTTCGTTTAAGATTAAAAAACTTACGAAATACCACCCACTCTTTAAGATCCCGGACATTACAATAAATAATGAAACATTTACAGCCGACTCTGACAAAGTACTCATCTTCTTCAAGCATTTTGAGAAATCGTTCACCCCTTCCTTTGACCAAAAAAACTTAGACAGAATTAACCTATGGTTCAATAACTTTTTCCAACATGACGACACGAACTTCGACGAAATAACCAAAGACGAATACCAAGCCGCTCTACTCCATGGAAAAAAATACATCACCCAGTTCTGACCTTGTGAAAAAACTCCTACTGTGAAATCTTCCACTACTTAAACTATATAACCTCAGCCTCCGAAACAACACCCAAGCTGCTGGAAAAAAGCGTAATCATAACTATTCTAAAACCAGGTCCATTCCGTCCCAAGTAGTTACCGCCCTTTCACCGTTTTCCCTCTTCATGGTAAAATCCTGAAACAAATCCAAAAGTCCAGACTGTGGAATATCGTCAGGTACCACATTCCCAAATACCAATTCGGTTTTAAGCACATTCATTCTACTATCCATTTACTAGTCATCATCACCAACAATATCTCAACCGCCTACCTACAAAAAAATCCTCTTCTGCTCTTTTCCATGACATCAATAAATAGTTCGTCAGCGTTTGGTACGCCGGATTGTTATATAAAATACTCCTCCCTTACCAATACAGTCAAGAAACAGATCCCCCCTAATTCGATTAAGCAATACATTTTCTCCTGAATTTGCACGCTTTTAAGGGCTCCCTCGAGGTTCTTCCCTGTCTCACCAACTTTATAATATATTTTCTTACATTGAGGTTGATTTGAGACTTGACGAGGTCCCAAATCAACCTCCACTCTTACATCCTTCGATACGCCGACGATATTTACTCATATCCCATAATAATTGAATAATACTTATATTTCATAATAAGAACCTTAAACGGACGATAGAACAAATCCTGACACCTCAATGGTGCAACCGTTGGAGACTCTCCGCAAATCCCACTAAATGTCAATTCCTTATTCCCCACCATAGAATATACCCAAACTCTCCCCACCTCCACCTAGGCACCATTAACATTAAGCCGACACCACACATAAAATACTTAGGTCTTCCTTTCGACCACCAATTCAACTTCAAGACTGGCGCAACGTTACGTAGGAAAAACACAATGCAAAGGTGCAAATATTTCAGTTGTCTGCCTTCGGGAAACAAGGGAAATTCAACAAAAATGGCCTCTAAAATCTATAAAGTCATATGCCGACGTATCTTAGACTATGGAAACATAGTCCGGACCAACGCACGTAACTCGCCAAAAGTATATTAAAAGTAGCCGAAACTACTGCATTACGCGTTATAACTAAATTAAGGCACCCAAACAACCTCCTCCACAATTCCATATATCTCAGACAGACACAAACAGCTACTAGACAAATTTAAAGACAGGGACATTAAACAGACAATAATCGACACACATTGCTTAAAACGGGACTTGCGACACTCTACACGCAGGCATCCTACAAAGACATTATACGAAACAATGTACGACGACTATTCAATGCATTTTTTTTCAAGCTGTGTTCTACCCACTGGGTATAAGCCTCCCGTTTCTTCTTCCATTTTCACGGTTTTGTGCTGTTTGGTACCAGTTTAGCCCTGTGTGGAGTTTAATATCGTCACTTCATCTTGTTAATGGCCGTCCCGCATTCCGTTTCTCAGTCCGTGGGCTCCATCGTACTTTCTCCGCGCTCCATTTGTTTGTACCTCCGGTCACATGTCCTGCCCAATTCCATTTCAGGTTGGAAATATGTTTGATGATGCCCCGTACTTTTGTCTGCTCTCTAATCCGCTTATTGGTTTTACGGTGTCTTAACGATATCCCCAATATTCTCCGTTCTGTAGCCCCTTGCTGCATACGCAGCTTGTTCAATATAGTGTTCTCGAGAGCCCATATCTGTGCACCCACCATACGTGCTTACTGGGAGGATGCATTGGTTGTATGTTGCTGCTTTGATGCTAAGCGGTATGTCTAGACTTAATATATCTTTTAGTTTGGCGAAAGCAGCCCAAGTTAGTCGTATTCTCTCACTAACCTCAACTATCTGATTGGCTTTACCCACGGTTATTGTTTGGCCCAGGTACTTATAGTGTCCGTTTACACGACTTTATTGTTGCCAATTATAACGCCATCTGCAAGCCCCGCACTGTTCGTCAAATACTGTGATTTTAGAAAATTAATTTATAGACCAATCCGCTTGGTTGCGTTGTGGATGTCCGAAATAGGTGATGTTAGTTCTTCTCTCCTACTTGCCTAGAGCACGATGTCGTCTGCAAACATGAGGTGATTTAGCCTTTCGCCGTTGATGTTAATGCCTCTGTCTAGCTAATTGATATTATTTATGGCATTCTGTAAGACCAAGGCAAACAATTTCGGAGACATTGTATCCTCTTGCCTTACTCCTCTCTTAATTTTTATTTTGCCTGTGATTTCGTGTAGTCGAATCTGCGCAGTTGAATTTTTGTAGATATTTGTTAATACATTTGCATAGCAGTAGAATTCTTGCGTTCTTCAACGCTTGCTGTAGAGTCCATATTTCAACTTCTTTTTTATCTACAAATACTAGTTTTCTTCTTCTTCTTCGTTTTAGGCATTTTTGCCTGTTCTACTTCGATACCATTCAGAAGGTGTCTTTCCATCTCTTGTTGGGGCGTCCAACACTTCTCCTCACTTCGGGTTGGCTGCCTCGTGCTATCCTTACTAATCTTTCATTTTCCATTCTTGGCACGTGGATATCCCATTCCTGTCGTCTGGCGTTTACCCATTACGTTATTGGTTGTATTTTACATGTTTCTCGTATGTTGTGGTTGGGTATTCTGTCTCGCCTTGTCTTCTCTATTATTTTTCTTAGTATTTCCATCTCTGCTACTTGCATCCGCTGTTTGCATGGTTTCCGTAGTTTCTATGGCGTATGTCATGATAGGTCTTACCGCCCCTTTGTATATTCGTGTTCTCGTTTCCGATCTTAAATGTTTATTTTTCCATCGTATTGTATAGGCAGCCTTTCTTCTTTCTGCTTTCCTTCTGCATTCTTTCTGCTTTCCTTGTTTGCTCCCCTACTTCTCTGTCTAAGTTTCCATGGCTTATCATTTTCACTCGTAAATACTTTATCTCCATTATTTGTTGAATTGGATTGTTCTATATCATCGGTTTACACCTTAGCGGTTCTTTCGCTGCTCTTTTCGCTGATCGATTTGGTTTGACGGTAGAAATTTCCATATTGTATTTCTTACATGTTTGATTGAACTGATAGAGTAATCTCTGTAATACATCTTCATTTCCTGCAACCAATAATGCTAGTCATAAGTGGAAATTGTATTCGGTTGCTTTCTCTATCAGAACTCTCATTGTTTGAAGGTGCTCTGTTGTGCTGAACCCTTCTCTAAATGCGACTTGTGCCTTGTCTTGTCTCCTTGTGCTTGTCCTTTTGGCTGATAGTAATCGAACCATGTACTGATGCGATTTGTAATTACTTTTTAGAACAGTTTGTGAGAGCAGACTGTTTGGTCGGTAGTTTTCAAGGTTTTCGTGTTCCCTTTATTGTGCAGCAGTACTACAAGGAAGTTTGTTCGGTCGTCCGGTATGTTCAGATTCGAGACATTTGTTAAATAAGGTAACTTAACAACCTTATTTAACAAATATCTCGAATCTGAAGACATCCCGGACGACTGGAAAAACTTCCTTGTAGTACTATTGCACAATAAAGGGGACACGAATACCTTGAAAGGTTGAAATAAGTTCTAAGCCTCCAGTCTTAAGCATTTCAGTGAGTATTCCGTCTATGCCGGCCGCTTTTACGTTCCTCATTTTTGTAAGTGTAGCTTGAATTTCGTAGTTTGTGATAGGCGGTATGTCTGCGGAGTTCACATTGAGAACTTTTCTTTCCCTTTCTTCGTGCGTACTTTCTTTGATGTGTACAAGTTCGAATAAAAGTTTTCTACCGTTTCGGTAATGTTCATCATTGCTACCATTTCTTATTTGGAGCTATTCGTTTTCCTTCTGAATACGTTACGCATTATCGGTAGCCGCATATCATCACATACCACCAATCAACGCATACAATAAATATTATTATTATTCTTATATAATTCGTTCGACTAAACGACCACATTTTTTTAATTTTATTTAAATATAAGCATTATTAACTTGATAACTGTATTAAAAAAAATTAAATTTGCATAATTTTATTATTGACGATGCCCACGATATATATATATATATATATATATATATATATATATATATATATATATATATATATATATATATATATATATATATATATATATATATATATATATATATATATATATGTATATGGCGTATTATATCTGTATGTATATACATTCTTTTTTAAGTACAAATTATGTAAATTTCTTCTATTATTATTGTTGTTGTGTAAAGAAAAACTTTTGGTTGTGTAAATATACTTTTCAAGTTCATCAAACTTGTTCGCTTCTGTGTTAGAATTATGCTGATTGACAGCAGGATGTGATAATTATTCTTCCTGCTATCTATTCAGTATTCATCGTGTGTTTCTTCTTCTCTTTCTGCTGACTCACATCGTTTCACAATTTCAAGAGATTGTTAAAAACGAGTTTTTTTAACAGTAAGTAAATAATTATGTTCTAGGAGTAATTAGATTTTAAAATTAAATTGAGATGGTTATTCGAGAAATTAAGTGTTTTTCTTTTATCCTGCAAAAATCATCATCATTTTTATATCTAGTCATGAGGATATTTAGTCATTCAAATATTTAGTCATCCTAGAGACCTGATATAGGACGTTATCAATTATGAAAACACTAGGAGAGAATATATATATATATATATATATATATATATATATATATATATATATATATATATATATATATATATATATATATATATATATATATATATATATATTATTTGAGTGTACCTATTGTAGTTAAACATATTGGAAGTGGATTATAATACCCATTATTAATGAATCTACTACTAGTTAACCGAAAATTAAAAAAATAAAACGACAAAAAACAAGTAATAACAAAAACATACAGGAATAATTTATTTAAATATCGTCGGCGACACAAGAAAATCTCTACTACAAAATTTAAGAGTGAGATAGTTATGCCATATATTGCCCACAGTCTGATCTCTGCAATGCTAAATCCTCGTAACTCCAGAAAAAATCTGCAATAAATACGAGTTACGAGGTTTTATTGTGTAGTCGAAGATATGTAAAATAGCTTAACAGTTTTAGCTTTGTATTTCATGATTTCCTTTAGCAAGTATTGTTTGTAAAACTTGTATGTTGTTGGTTTGTAAGACCTAGTTATTAGTTGTAAAGCGCTTTGTACTGTAATACAAGTTAATTTATACGGATTATAATTTTAGAAAGAGAACAAAAATCGCGGTTTTCCAATAAGCTGAATACCGAGATTTTTACACAATTAAAACTATTTTCTGCAACACAAAATCGTAATTACAAATGTAAATTAAAATGATTAGAAACTGTTCAGTGAACGAGCCGAGTCTATATTTCCTTTGATGTCAACAATAGTATGTGTATACGCACCAATAAGTAAGAAAACGGGCTTCTTAATTAACTATAAACTAAGTCTATCACAAAATGAAAAATCGGCGCAAAAACGACTATTGTGTGTTCCACTACCAGCAAATTGCAATGTTGAGACTGTAATTTTCGTTTCTCTGTTCCTCCAACACCGGCAGCCTTTTCTTAATTAGTTAATAATTACTGAGTTTAGTAACTCATTGAAATAAACCGTTGAATGAGAGATTTCTTTGTGAGATTAAAGCAAAAAATAGACTAATTTCGTTTCTCAAATTATAAATATATTTATAGTAATTAACGTGAATTTTACAATATTTATATAATAAATGTAGATTTTATCTATAGTTTATATAATATATTTATATAAAAATACATATTTAGACAAAAATTATTACCAAGCAATAAGAAAATTGCAATACTAATATATCTTAATCAGTTGCCCAACCTTTTTTGGATCATGTTCAACCTCAAGGCTTCAAATAAGTTGATGTTGATCTTTAATGAGAGTTAACAAATCTCTGAAAGTCTGAATGAAGCACACTCAAATTATTTGTTTGAAAATTAAGTTTGTTTAAATTTTATTTTATTTAAATATCGCAGGAAGGTTAGTCTATTACTTATTAAATTAGTCGGTTTAGAGTGGACGAAAGAATTTATTAATAAATCTTAAATCAATAAACTTAAAACAAACGTAACACAGCCTAAATATATAAATATATTCAGACTTTCCAGAGCTCTATAACAATTACTGAGTCTTTTTAGGACTACAAAAACAAATGTCATGTGAAATTTGTAAGTTATCTTATAGCTTTCAGTCCACCTTCGTGGGTGGCACTCAACAAAAACCATAAAAATAACATTGTTTTTAAGTTCATGTCTTTCCGATACCTTAAGTGGATAGCCATCTGTGGACGCGTTTGGAGATTTATCTCTCATCAGCACAGATTTGCTTCCATGAAGAACAATTTGTAAACTACTTACTTGAAAACCTATGTGGGTGTTTAGGGTTAGAAGTTTATAATTTTGACATTTTGAGCGAGACATGAACATATCAGGTTATTGATTGAACTGGTAAAATAGAATAGGTGAAACCATCCTACGCTATAGATAATCATACAAACTTAAAACAAACGGAACACAGCCTGAATATATAAATATATTCAGCCTTTCCGGAGCTATAGAACAATTACTCAGTCTTTTTAGGACTACCAAAACAAATCTCAGATGAAATTTGAGTTATAGAGCTCCGGAAAGGTTGAATATATTTATATATTCAGGCTGTGTTTCGTTTGTTTTAATTTTGTATGATTATCTATAACGTAGGATGGTGTCACCAATTCTATTAAATCAATAATTTAATAAATAAATTAGTTACATAACAAATAAACAAGCTTACATTAGCTATTCTTGTATGATTCAGTTTGTTCTTGTTTGATCAGTAGACAAACTCAGAGATGCATTGTTGACTAGACCTTTTTTAAATTACATTGTGATCAGTCATATTGCGCCTTCGGCAAATAATTTTTTTTCAGATATTCTTGTCAAACTATTCCTATTATTAAATTAAACGAATAAACAAGTTTGCGCTAACCATTCTAGTTTGTTCCAAATTGTTCTTAGTTTATAAACAAGCAAATTTTAATTTCTAAATAGTTCTATTATCAAATAACAGGAAATCAAGCTTATATTAATTATATATAAGTAGGCATTTCAAAAAATTCTAGTTATTTGTAGGGAAACACAAACTTTAATTTCTGGACAGATACATTTTCAAATAACAGAGAAACCAAGGTAAGTTGTTTAAGATCATTACATTTTTGGGTGTTTAATATTATTACATTTTTACTTATTATATAAACAAATTAAATTTTAATTTATTAGAGAGACTAGCCAAATGTTCATAGTACAGATTGATACATTCATACATTATTTTCAATTTTCTTAATTTATTATTCAAACATTTTGGGTAACAAACTTTCAAATCACAGACAAAAAACGTAATTACTACAAATTGGATTTTGAGCTGAAATTTAAAAATTGTATAAAAATATACGAATAATTTCAATGCTATAATCGACTCTGGCCACATCCCAACTGACTGGACTACAAACATCATGGAAACGATTTTCAAGAATAAAGGAGACCCATCAGAGTGCTCTATCATCCAATACGTCTTCTCTCATACAATGAAGATCTTTGAGAGAACTCTTGATCATCGACTACGTGACATTGCCAGCATTAACATCAACGCGTGTGGATTTGTCAACCAGTGTGGAGAGTGTGGATTTGTCAGAACAACTGACGCCATATTTGCAGCACGATTAGTCATGGAGAAGCACCGTGAGAAAAGAAAACCACTGCATATTGGCTTCCTCGACCTCGAAAAGGCCTTTGATCGTGTTCCTCCTGAGTTAATTTGGTATGCGCTCCGAGACCATGGGGTGCCAGAATCATTTGTTAATGTGGTCAAGATGCTATAAACAAACACCAGTAGCAGAGTACGTTGTGTTGTTGGTACTTCAGATAACTTCCTGTAAATGTCGGGGTCCACCAAGGTTCAGCACTATCACCATCCCTCTTTGTTATTGTCATGGACATCATCATCACTCGTGATGAACCCTTTTGTATGCGGATGATGTAATGGTTGCAGATGTCTCCCGCGAAAAACTCCAACATCAAGTTGAAGACTGGAATAACCGCCTCTCCCAGTATGGTCTACGTCTAAACGTGAAAAAGACGCAATGGAGAAAATCTAGTCAAGGCCAACTCCTCTAGGTACCTGGAGTCTCGTCTACAGAGTGATGGCAGCTTCAGTGGTGAAGTAAGAGCCAGCGAAAATACAACCTGGATACGGTGGAAGGACGTCGCGGGTATACTCTGCGACAAGAAAATACCACTTCACCTCAAATCCAAGATATATCAGACAGTGATACGGCCTGTTGCGCTATATGGAGTCGAATGTAGACCATCTAACAAGATTTCTGAACGTCATCTACATACCATGGAAATGAGAATGCATCGTAGAGGAATGGGCATCTCCCTTATTAACCATGTCGAAATAACACCATTCGAGAGCAAATGGGTGTCGCTCCAATTGTGGATAAAATGAGAGAGAATCGACTCCGATGGTATGGCCATGCACTGCGAGCAGCTGCTGATACTGTTATTAACTCTGCCCTCCATTTTGAAATTGAAGGTCAACGTCTCAGAGTAAGACCGAAGCAGCGATGGCAGGACACTATAAATAGTGACCTAAAGATCGTGGGCCTAAAACCAAATGACGCACAAAACCGTGAAAAATGGTGGACATTGACCAAGAAAGCGGACCCCGCACCAGCCGGACAACGCTAAGAAGAAGAAGAAGAGAAAAAATGTACGGACATTAACGTTTTCAGTTAATTTCATTTTAATTTGTATTTCATTTATCAACAGGAAAGCTCAAATTTGAAGTATGTAGTACCACTTTCAAACTACAGATAATTTAATTTCAATCACAGTCAAGAACTGTTTTAGTTTTTCTGATTTATGTGTTCTTGACCCAGTTTACTTCAATTTATTCCTTATGTATAAAGACACATAAACTAAAATTTCAGTTCCTAGAAAGACTAGAGGTACTCCTCACTTACAAATAACAACATTTTTAATATTTCGGATTACGCCCACCCTCAAGGCTTCAAATACATTGATCTCTTTAAGGATAGTTAACAAAGCTCAGAAAAAATAAAAATGTAAATACACTCAAATTATTTGTTTGTTTGGTGATACATATATAAATACATCTTGATAAATATATAAAAAAAGTTTTAACCTAAAGTTATTAATTCGGAGCTATTTAAAGACATTATAATGTGAAGAACTTATTATACACTTGAAAACAACTATAATATTCAACACAAAATCGAAAATATATTAGTATTACAAATTTTCAATATTTGATAATTAATGACATCAAGCCACAGAAATCAAATTTTTATTAACACATTGCAGTGTGTTGCCGTATTAATACGTTTTTCTTATTTAAAATTTGGTAACCGACGACGTAGTAGTACGTCAATTTATAATCAAAGTATAGGAGGATATATTAAAAACCTTTCCCGGTGGTAAATCGACTGAAGCGCTTTCGTCAGTTTTCAGTTTCCTCCTTCAGTTTACTTTCCAGGTAGAAAGCCGACTGGAGGATTTTCGGCAGTTTTCTGTTTCCTCCTCGAATCGTTAGAAGGAAAAGAATTGGAAAATCGGTTTGGTTTCCTGGGATTTTGAGATAACTTCGTTTGGTTTGAAACAGACATATTTAGTTTTGTGGAATATTTGGAGTTTTTCCTCGATTTTCGGGAAAACTATTACTTAGAGTTTGGAGCAGAGCATGGGAACTGAAGGAGTTTGGAAACTTTCGTGAATCTCTAGTCACAGTTTGGATCAGACCAGTTTGGATCAGGGACAGAATGCGTCATTGGAATATTTTAAGTTTTTCGTTGAGTTTTGGACCAAACTAAGAAAATTAATGTTTTTAAAAGATTTTCAGAAATATCATTATATGGATGGTCCACAATTCCTTGGGAGACTGAAAAAGTTGTTGCAACAGTTTCCCATCGATTTCGGAAAAAATGATGCTTAGATTTTGGACGATGGGGAACTGAAGAAATTATTTATATTATATATTTTTTTTGTATAACTACAGCTAGGATCCTGAAACGACTCTTGTGGAACTGAAGAATTTTCCAAAAAAAAATGTCGCTTTTTCCCAGGTGTTTTGGAAAGCAAATCGCGAAACTTGGAAGGAAATTAGTGTTTGGGAACTGCTGACGGTCGTATTTGAGATTTGGATCCTGACCAAAGGAACAGAAAACTCCTCGAAAAAACCCTCGCAAAAACAGGAATTTCTGAAGATGCTCACCTTTGTAATCGCGCAGCGCGCTGTATGCATATAGTTAAGACAATATTTCAAGGTTACAAGACACTCAGCCATCAAAAACTTAGATATTGGGATATTTCTACCCATTCAAAATATAAATAATATCACAAAATCGTGAACAGAAAAAAAAGACAGAAACAACACATTCAGAAGCACCTCGTGGATGGTAGCCCTTGGTGTACCAAGCAAGCAATACATATATATTCTCTCAAGACAACAGTCAAGTATCAAGGCTTCTAAAATTCCATTTAGTAGCAGTAGATGAAGATATAGATCAACGTAATTGCCTTACAACTCGAGTTATGTACTATTTTATCTTTTATTTACGACCACACTAATTCGTTTCTGTTTAATAAGAAAAATTTGTTTGATGTAACAAATTTATTTCTTATTAGGTTATGTTTATTTAATTATCCTTATTTAACATTATAATAAACAAACAGTTGTATTGTTTGTTGACAGAACAGCAAAATTTTAAATAGAATTTCAGTTTATGAAAATTTTCTTTGCTTAATAAATGAACTAACTGTATTTGTTTTATTGTGAGACGAGATTACATGAATCCGAATCGTAACGAAATCGATTTAATGTCCAGAACATGAGAAATGTTTACTTTTCGTTTTTATTAAAAATTATTTCTAGTCTGGAAATAAAATAATTGGATTCCAGAATGGAGAGCTTTCTGTTCTTTCACGCCCATTCTCCTCACTAAGTCAGTGCTGCAAATTACAGACTTTATAGTAATTATAAACGCATTAGTGTTTAGTACTTCGCTATTTACTTTATTTTGTCTTGTGTTCCAACAGAGGAAATTAATAGAAATTAAATACTTAAGTAGACAAAACCAAAAAAAAACAACAATGATCAATCTCTCGACTTTACGAAATTGCATGAGAATAATTAAGGAAGCTATACGTATATATACATGAAGTTAATGTATATATGATAAAGTCTAAAAAGCGTATAGATTCTTCATTTACTTAACAATGAGTAATGTATCAGTGTCGTTTAATGGCATATTAAAAGCAAATTGTTTTACACTGTATACTTAGCGAGTCTGCAAAATGCATAATAATTTAACAATGTGACCGTTAGAATTTATGTTCGAACATTATGAAATTAGTTATACTTATTTATATTTTTTTACATACTAGACATAATAATTAATCTGTATAATTTTAAGTGTTTAACATTACATATAGATCATACAAATGTTAAAATCGCTTGACTACATATTCGACTAGTTATTAAGCCATTGGGTAAAAGTCGTTGGGTTTAATCAAAATATCAGAATGCAAGAGGTATATAAGAGAGGTGACTCTCGCTCACCACTATGTTTGGTGCGGAAATTCGATGCGCGGTAATAACTATTTATGTTTTATTATCTAGTAATATGTTGTTTATGTTTGTGATCTTGTACTTTGAAGTTCGTTCTTAAGCACTGCGCATATAATCTTACAAAGTAGATGTATTCTCCCTTTAAAACTACGTAATATTTTCCTATCTGAGATTGGTGCGGTACCATGAAGCGGATTGCATTTTCGGGATCAGTTCGAGCTTGACAGTCTTGGAAGAAGGAAAAAATTAAATTTCTGATCCCCATTACTAAGTATGGAACTTAGTGATGAAATAAGCTCGAGTGAAGATGAGTTTGAACTAGAGTTGCCTAACGAAGAAATTACAGCTATACACAGAAAGCTTGACGATAGAGAGAGCGCGAGCAGTGATGAAGAGGTGTAAGAAGAGGAAAAATTAGAATAATAGACAGTGAATGTGACAGCGAAAGTGATACTGCAGAAGACCCAAAATCCGACAATTCGGAATGGATTAGTTGTACAGAATGAAGTAATACTCTCGAGAATACCGTTTATAGCTAGCGACACTCCAGCAGGACCATACACGCAGACAAGAAAGAACCGATTTTTTTTCAAACGAATTTTTTCAAACTATTGTTTGCCAATGAACTCTTAAATGAAATAGTTACTGAAAAAAATAACTATGCTTCAAGATAGTACTTATCCCGCATGAGTAATAAAAATGTTTATAGGTACATAATCAAACAGCTCCTTTTTAGAATGCTGTAAATTTTTTTGAAGGGGACACAATTTCAGTAATGGAAGTAGTAAAAAAAACTAAAAATTTTCGTGTCAAAAGCGGTTGGAAAATAATTTTCTTTCGTAAACCATCCCTAATAATAGAAGTCAGTTAAAACAACAAGGTGCAATCAGTCTCGTAGGTTTCATACTATGTGCAAAAATCATTCCATCACAATAGTAAATTTTTTTCAATAGAGATTCAATAGATGTATAAGAGCTTTCGTTTTTTGACGGTTGTCATCACCTCTTTAACTTTACCTATTCCTCTAAGTAATTCCTCGTTGCTTATCCTGTCTACCCAGGATATACGCAGTATACGGCGGTACAAGTACATCTCAAAGGCGTCAATGCGGCTCTCCATTGAGTGGCTGAATGTCCAGCTCTCGGAGCCATAGAGTAGGACTGGGAAGATATAGCAACGTAATATACGTATGCATGCGGAGCTGTAGGTTAAGGTCTCTATTAGTGAAGGGGGTCTTCATGGGCTCCAAGATATTTAACGGACGGCACTTGTTCCACAACCTGGTTGTTAATTTGAAGTCCGTCTTGGTGTCTTGGAGAACACAACCGCCTTGGTCTTGGCAACATTCATGTGTAGACCATACTGTGTGCTATGTTTAACGATAAGATCCATCTATATTCTTGACATGTGGGAGGCTGCCGGCGAGCACAGTCTTATCGTCAGCGATACGGTTCACTGGCCTCCTCGCCACTCGCCTCCTGTTAATTTTGTCACGCTTCGCCATTGTTAAAATGGTATTTGGCCAGCTTAAGGCGGCTACAAAGGATCCGGCAGGTCTGTCAGTTCGAACTTAGCAGTCCGCATGAAGACCGGTCCCCGGATGGACTGACGATACTCTAAACCAGGGATAGCGAACCTATGACCCGCGGGTCAGATACTGACCAACACAGGCTTTTTAAGTGACCCAGGCATTGATTTTTTGGCATTGGAATTTTATTATTTTCTTATCAAATTTTCTGAAGCACAAAGGTATGGATATTAAATATATCAAAAAGAAATTTCTTCTCCAATTATTGAATTTTAAACATGTTGTATGTGAAGGACCATTATTATTATAATCGTGTATAAAAGTATAAAAATCGTGCGTAAAAGTCCAATATAAATCAAATGGAGTTTCATTAGTAAATGATTTCCGTTTGTTGGTACTATGGCAACAACTCGCGTCACAAAACAAAAAAACATGAACGTGGTGAAAATTTTCTGACCTCTATTAAAATTGACTTAATTTTAAGTTTCGGCCCCTCAGTCTGGATTTGTCTGGCTCTAATTTAACATAATCTAATTGTAAGCCACATTAAATCTACGTTTACCTAGATTACATCGACAACAACCAAATAGTGTTCCCGTTACTGTGGGTTTTTACTAGTTAGCAACTTTTGCCACGGGGACGCTGAACGTTCTAAGAAACATTGGTTCTGTTCAATATCTTAAGCAGAATATTCCACATCATTTAATTGGATTTCATTGAATAATACTTCAAGAATTTTTATGGACTTATTCATTAATACGATACCAAAGAAGGTAAATTCTTATAAAGCGTTCGAGTTTTGTCTAAAGGGTTTTTGACTAACTTTTTTACTTGATAATCATCCTCCTGATATCATCCCTTAAAGTTAACTCGTCCCAAATTGAACCTTCACTCGGTTTTTGCATTTTTTTGCATCAAAAACAAAATTGCAGAAAATTGGTTAAAACAACTTTTATTGAGAATTAAATTCTCTATGATTCTTATTTAAAACACTTCTCTCTATTTCATCTAGGTTCTGAGTGATAACCTGTCAAACATTCAGCTTTTTTTCAAAACCTAACCTAACCTAACCTGCTATTAAACCTGTGAAGTAAATATCAATTTCTTATAACGCCGTGCGAAATATTTACAAATTTTAAAAAGATTCTTAGACAACATTAAATTTGCAACAAGTTTTGTCTAAAACGTTTCTCTAAATTCTTTACTTTATTGTGTGTCCCGTCTGTCCCAATATGTGGCTGTTTGTGGAATCGTAGCTCCTAAACAAATGGACCGATTTTGATGCCGTTTTTTTTATTTGAAAGCTGACGTGAGCGAGGAAGTTCTTAGCTATAATTTATGACGATCTGTTCATGCGCATGATGATCATCCGCTCATTTCCTTCTTGACAAAATTAATCTCCAACCAATTTGACACAAGTGTTTGTCTAGTTTATCCAAACTTGTGTTTGAAAACTGACGTGATCAAGAAGGTTCTTAGCTATAATTTATAAAGATCCGTTCAGCCATTTGATGATCTCTTTTAACTTATTAATATTTTGATGATGTGCATCGCCGCGTCGTGGAACTGCTAAGTAGATCAAGTAATAAAACCAGAATACAAAGAAATCAAAAGAAGATTGGTAATGATAAAGTGTGGATACAAAATTAACTCCGTTGTTTAGATAATGGAATTTTCTACAAATATTGTCTAAGCCACTTTCATTTATTTTGCCTAATTTCTAAGTTACAACCAAGCAAACTCAAAACTTAGTCCGATTTCACGATGGCATAACTTTTGAACGGCTATTAACAGTGACTTCTAGTTTTTACTAATCGATTCAGCGTCCTTCCATCTGATTCTCGGCCGCCCAGCGGTCGTCTTCTGGCTGGGTTTCCTTCCCATACTATCTTGATCAGTCGGTCGTCAGGTGCTCTTTGGACATGTCCAGCCCATCTCAGACGCTGGGATTTTATTTATTTGACTATATCCGGCTTTCTTGACTAGGTTCTGGAGTTCTGCATTCGTACTTATGCGATATTGCTTTTAAAAGATCTACAGACTATACAGGTATATGACTGGAAGGAGGCCATGTTGGACCGGGACCGATGGAGGCAAATCGTTATCGCAGCCAAGGCCCACCAAGGGTTGTAGTGCTACCCAGAAGAAGAAGAAGATTCAACGTACCAAAATTATACGGAAAACATATCATATTCACAAGATGCTTTTGATTCAAAAATACCATCGAACAATCCGTTGATCCGCTCGAGGACTCTTATACGGTATAATCTCGATTATCCGACAAATATGGGACCAGACAACCGCCGAATTATAAGGAAGAGTGGTGGGAGGGAAGAGCGTGAGGGGTCTCCAGACCGCCGGATTACTGTACGTGTCGTCCGATTAACCAACGGCCGAATTACCGAGATTATACTGTATACATTTTTTGATTTCGACCTTTATTTTTTGCTCTCCACTTCCAAAGTAGAAGTTGTAAAACAAGAAGGAAAATTGAATTTTGTAAAGGCCTTATAAGTGAGAACAAAAAAAGTAGTCTTTGACATCCCTCCTCTTTTCCATTTCCAAGTGATGCCACTGGCCTAGTGATCCACGAGCTAGAACGCAAAATATAATGAACAAAATTTGACCCACTACTCAAAAAGGTTCGCCATCCCTGCTCTAAACGCTCAGAAGATTCTGAAATATATGTCAGTTATCATCTTGGCTTCCACTGACGACGACGAGCACTTTTCGGTTTAGCAGTCACTTCTTTGGGTAAAAGGAAACCCAAAAAGAAACGTACGACGTGGTGTTCGGATAAAGATGTACGAAAATATTTTTGATTTTTCTCTGGCTGCCTGAACAGTTTTAATTGACAGATTGACCGGAATATTTACAGGTTAAGGTGACCGGAATATATACACGTTCAGGTGACCGGCCTTCAGGCGGACTGTTCTGTTCGAACTGGCAGGCCTACCGGATCGTGTGTAGCCGCCTTTAGCCTAACCAAAATATCAAAACAAGAAGACAAGATATTTATAGAAAATATGACCTAGAAATGTTAATAGAAACAACCTAAGAAATCCTAGGATATTGGTGTAGATTAGTCCATTTTAAATAGTAAGTGACATTGAAGCATTCCGACATATATTATATTGAAAGTAAGATCTTGAATAAATTAAGACCAATTCATTCCCAAAATACCAAACCAAAGACATAAATATATAAATCTATATACTGGCAAGGTGTATTAAGATTTTAAAATTTTCAGATATAAAAATATCATGTTATTAAATTATAAAATACCAACATGTGTGGAAATTAAGATCATTGACATCATGGTACGGCGTAAACATCGGTGTTTCAATATAGCAGAACATTATATCAAGATATTAAATTAAAACTACACATACAAATGATTTTCACACGATAAGTCTTTCCTAGTAAAATACTGTTTAAATAGAAAAACTCGGCCGTCAGTCGAAAAAATTTCAAAGTTCAACAAATATGGATATAAGACATTAAGTTATTAAGAAACATATGCAGATATATGAAATCATTAAAAAAGGTTTTAAAAGATCACGAAGATATGGATAATAATCAGAACTGATAGAAATAAACTGTTTAATAATTTTATAAAAGATATTTAATTAATAGTGTGATCTTGAATTTAACAAGAAGGATTTTATAATTAATACAAATTTATTTAAGAAACCAGAAAAATTTTGAAATATGTTAAATACAAGTATAATTAAAGCGACAAAATATATGCGTAACGGTAATGAAGAAATAACGACTATATTTGAATTATAATAAATATTAGTAGCAGTTTTATCAAATGCAAAATTGTAAAGCTTACAGGAATTTTAATTAGAATTTCAACAACGATTTTTAATTAATTAGCAACAAAAAGTAATAATTTGAAAATTTGAGACTCAAAAGCACATTTCAAAATTAAAAATATTTAAATTAAAAAATACTATATAATATTGAGCAAGATCCGAGCAAGATGGTCTAGAGAGGCTTATGTCTAGCAGTGGAGCAGACAAGCTGCTATATGATGATGATGATATATTATTTAAAATGCATTCATTAATAACTTGAATAAATGAATAATTTACACAAATTAGAATGAAATAAATTGAAGAAAAAGTGTCATTTCTATAAAGCTTGTACTATTAAGTCCATAAAAACGTATTATCCAATTTGTATTACTTAAAATTATATTCTTATTACGTAAATAATTATTCTGAATTATTCGAGTAGATGACTTAATATGTAATAGTTTTTACAATTAACTATACTCAAATTGCATCAGATGTTTACCTAGATATTCCAAATTTACTGTATTTTGTTCTCAATTGTCTACGTTACTATTATTACTTTATTATTGTTAATAGCAGAAAATCTTTTTTCAATTACGGTAAAACAAATGCAGCAACTGTAAATTATATAAAAAAATCTACGTAATATACCAACAAGATCGACAGACAAAATAGTGAAGTAAATATGATTAATTGACAGAAAATACTAGTAGAACTGCAGTAGATAGCACAACATAAATAATACTGGACAAGCAATAGGTACTGCATACACAAGAAAACATTATGCGGATGGATTAGACTTTATTTTGTAGACAGTCTAGACTCTGGGGGGCGGTACTGCTCAATTTGGGAATATATGGTCTAGTCCAGGGGTCGGTAGACTGCGACTCGCGAGCCGCATACGGCTCTGCATATATTTACTCTTTGTCAACTGCGGCTCCGCAAACATAAAACACTCCATCAAACTTCGTTCAAACAAATTCTTTTTAATATATCAAATATTTTTATATATCATTACTTTGTATATGTACATAGACTTATTAATTACTACATAAATATCAATACTACATACCCTATTTATTATAATAAACAGCTTCCTCTAATAGACGGCGCACTCAAAAATTTAAATAAATAATAAACAGCGCCCTCTAATCCTCTAATAAACAGCGCCCTCTAATCCTCTAATAAACAGCGCGCCGTTTATTAGAGGATTTGTAACCTTAGTTTAGGAGACAATGATTATTAATTATTATTATTAGAATTATTAAGACAATGAGCAGGATGACACGCTGTACAGAACTGGACTAAAACAAGGTGATGCGCTCTCCCCACTTCTCTTCAACATTGTTCTAGAAAAAGTAATTTGGGAAACCAAAAAAGTCACAACTAGACGCATTACAGATAACCATCACAAAATCCTGGCATATGCAGATGACATTGAATTAATAGGAAGTAATCGAGGAGGAAATTGAAACTCTATTCAGGAAATTAAATGAATGCGCTGTTAAAATAGGTCAAAAAAATAATGAAGAAAATACGGAATACATAATCATACAGAGAGAAAACAGCGAGACTACAGATCAACTCAATAACATTAATATAGACAATTTCAGGTTTAAGAACAATCCAAACTTCAAATACCTCGGTGTCAGTATAAATGACTGTAACAGAAGACAAGTTGAACACCAAATTAGATTACAGAACGCAAACAAAGTTTACTTTTCCGTGCAGAAATTACGTTCCTCCAAACTGCTGACTAGAAAAAACAAACTAAAGCTATACAATGCGATCATCAGACCAGTACTGCTATTCGGAGCCGAAACATGGAGTGCGACCATAAGGGAGGAACACAAGCTTACAGTCTTCGAAAACAAGGTGTACAGGAATATTTTCAGACCCACTTTTGACCAGAATACTCAAAGATGGGTTCTCAGATCAAACCATGAGCTGTGCAAGTTAGCCAATCAACCCAGGGTAGTGAAAATCATGAAAGCGAGACGGCTGAAATGAGCAGTAGGTACATGTGATCAGAATAGATGCTACCAGAATAGTTAGTCAGATCTATGGGAAGAAGATAGAAGGCTCAAGACCGCCTGGAAGACCGAGGAGTAGATGGCAAGGTGAGGTGACCTCTGACTGCAAACAGATGGACGTTACTGGATGGGAGGATGTGGCACTGGATAGATAGATAAAGAATGGAGACAAATAGTGAGAGCGGCACGGGATTGTCACGTCCCAAAGAAGCCAACGGAGTGAGTGCGTGTGAGTGAGTTTAAGAAACACAGCAGAGTGAAATACTTAATAGTAATAACCTAATAGGTATATAATTTTTAGGGCTTTACCCGAGACGAGATAGGGCGAGAGTTTCAAAAATCTCGTCTCGCTATCGTTAGTTTTGAAAAAAATTACTCTCGTCTCAGTCTCCCTCTCGCTCTATGAACCGTTTGTCTCGTCTCGCTCTCGTAACCGTTTGTCACGTCTCGTCTCGTCTCATCTCGTCAAATATCAAATATCGTCAAATATCAAATATCGTGCCCGAGGCCAGAAGGAGCAGTTTAAATTTATGTAAGAAAATATTACAGCTGTTCGTGTCAGAGTCAAAGATTGAAGAAGAAGTATGAACGAGATCAGAAACGAGACTCTCATGTCTCTCAAAAGCTAGACCACATATTCTCTCGTGACTCGCGAGGGCGAGACCACATGTGCTCTCGCTCTCGCCTAAGTGATTTTCAAAACTGTCTCGTCTCGGTCTCGTCTCGCTTTTACGAGACAAGACGAAACGAGACAAGAAAAATATATTTCTCGTGTGAAGCCCTAATAATTTTGTATACGCTTTGTGAAATTGCCCCACTTGAAACTGTTTGTCAATGGATTTGCAATACATGGGAATCACTGCCCCTTGATTTGAAATTATTCAGATGCTATGGGGATGGGATTAAACACTGATGGTTGTGAGGACACGGAAATAACTTGTTTTCAAGAAGGAAATAAATGTGGGGGTGGTTTGAACATTTTAAATGGAAAAATGATTGCTTTGAAATTAAATGTTAAATTTGAATTCTTCTGAAGATATAATTTACGAAGAATATTTAATATTTGCGTACGTTACCCAGATTATGTGGAAATATAACAAGAAGTGGCATTTCTCGTATTAGAAAACGTGCGTCAAGAAGTACTTTTCGCGCATTTTCGAGTAATAAAAAATTATATATATATATATATATATATATATATATATATATATATATATACATATATATATATATATATATATATATATATATATATATATATATATATATATATATATATATAATATTTCTGTATTGCATTAATACTTGAACGTTGACGCTAACGCTTATATTGTCGTTATCAATGTCGTAAATTTCTTCTGATCAGAACATCTCCTAAAATGTTATAATTATATAAATGAGCTAGTGTGCTTATACTATATTAAAATTAGTCAATATGCTATATAAATTAAATTGTCTACGAAATGAGATATTATAGGGTAAAATTGCCTTAGGATTAACCGAGATATGAAGAGCTAAACAAAATGAATTTTTAAAAAAAGTCTCAAATATAATATTTTCGAATATTGACTCTTCTCATTTGTCTGTGTACTCCTGGTCAAGACTTGAAACTAGGACAAGATAAAGCAAAGCAAGAAAAATATAAATTTAGGCAAAAGATTATACATCCAAGTCTAGATAGACAAGAATAGGCAAAAAGGCAAGACAAATAAGAACAATAGACAAATAAGAATGGGTAGACAAAAGATAAACAGACATAACTGGACAAACAAAACAGTACATGCCATGCTGGAGAAAAGATCGGACAGACAAGACTGGACAAATAAGACTAGATACAGAAGACTAGCCAGATAATGTAAAACCGACAGGCAATTCTAAATAAGAGGCAAAGATTGTATACATACCAACCATAACAGACAAGATAAATTGAAGTGAAGTTTAGTGAAGCAAAATTATACCCGTAAGACTAAATATATCAGATTTTACAGACAAAACTAGACCAATAGAATCAGTACTAATTAATTACAAACTTTACTATATCTGAATGTATTTTTCCCATTTTCATAAACTTCAGATAATCTTGTTATATTGCGCACTTTGCTGTTTCGCGTAGAGAGACAAATGTTTAACAGGAGAACGACAATTTAGTCGTACGTGTGCTCAGGTTCACGGACTCGTCTACAGGAAATAGTGTTTACCCTCCAACCACCCACAAAGACAGAAACGTCTTGCTTCCACCTGTGCAACAAATACGCAGATAGGGAGTTGCAGGTTTACTTCGAAGCCTTCTCCACCACAAGCCGCACCCAAAATACCTCGGAATTACTCTCGACACAACACTATTCTACAGAAAGCATCTAGAAAACACTGCTGCTAAACTGTGAACAAGAAATAACATCCTAGACAAGCTTTGTGGAACTTCGTGGGGATCCTATGATGACTCCTTAACCCTCCGTTTGGCGCATGGGGCCAGCCAGACCTTTTGCGATTTCATTTTCATTTTTTTTAATATAATTCTAATTGAGCTATCGACTTAAATTTCATTGACTTTTCCTAAAATTTCATTAGCTTCCATTTAAAAGAAAAAATAAAAGGATACATGTCATACAAAGTTGGTAAAGGTAATTACAAGGATATGTATTTCAATATACTTCGGTTTGGCACATGTGGTCTGTCCGGACCCATATATATTTTATAAAATGTATTTTGAACATTTTACCGCTTTTGTTTAGTTCCTCTATATCTCACGCCCGAGGGGTGCCCACGAGCTTTTGTCTTACTCGTATATCGTATTTTGATCTATCTAGCTAGCAAGCCACGTGTTGGGCCAGTTTAGGATCTTGCGAAATTTTTGTTGGTATCATAAAAATGAATTACGAAGTTGAATTTGTATATAATACGCGATTACGTAGACAAAGTTAGGATACTGATTTTCTTTCCGGATTGGCTGCGGCTTTATCTAACGAAATTCAACGTAATCCTGAGGAGAGATTGATGACAATGTTGTGAACATGATCCATCCAGGGACAAGGACGACGATAATGATTTGGATTATGTACCTGAAGAAGATGCGTCTGATATTCGAGAGGATTTGGCAATCAAACCAAACGAAATTCTAGATAGTGACGAAAAAGAAGAAGTAGAGGGAGAAAAGCACATTTTAAAAATCAGTTGCAACAGAGGAATTTTTCTTTGGCCAAGACGATACACATTTTGTACCGTAGTAGTACAAAATATCGTATAGATAGGAGTAGAAATGAACCAGCTGCTGTTGGTCGTTTGCGTCATCAGATTATTAATATTATTTGCGAGCTGGACACAAAGAACAACAAAATTCAGTTCCGATTGAGGTATTCAATACATTTTTTCACAAGACATTACATTCATCATCATCACCAAGACGAATCGTTATGCGAAAGGTACAATTCAAAGGTGGAATCTGAAAAATCCCGATAAAAAAACCAAGAGTTTGGAAAGAGCTAACGAGCACTGAATTAGATGCATTTATTGGTGTATTTTTGGCCGCTGAAGTTTCACCAAATAACATGCAAAAGCACTAGTTCTTTGGCATACAGACCCATATTCCGATCAACTATGTCTCATAAGCGATTGCTACGATATATATCCGTTTTGATGATAGGCGTACACGTGCATTTCGCCAACGAACTGACAAAGCCGCACCAACATTTCGTGATATATGGAATTTCTTAAATGAAAATCTTGCGAAACACTATGATTAGCATGAAAAATAATCAAAAAATAATCTTTACTTTTTGATGTACACCTATTTCCATACCGCGGCAGAACAAAATTTACTCAATAAATTCCATCAAAACCATCAAAATATGACATCAAAATTTGGTGGACATGCAAATCCAAAATAAAATATCCGTTGCAAGGAATAGTATATTACGTAACGAGAGTTGTAAGAAGCATATTACGTACGAGCGAAACAGTTACGAGCGTAATTCCGCGAGAGTACGTAATTGCCTTAAAACTCGAGTTATGTAGGTACTATACTTTATCTACGACTACACTAATTTGTTTGTGTTTAATAAGAAAAATATGTTTGATGTGACAAATGTATTTCTTATTAGGTTATGTTTATTTAATTATCATTATTTAACATTATAATAAACAAACAATTGTATTTTCATTGCATTTTCAACTGTTATTCTACATTATTTAACTTTGAATGTTCTCATTTAAATGTTTGTCGACCCCTGGTCAAGACTTGATGCTAGGTCAAGATAAAGCAAGGCAGGAAAAATATAAATCTAGGCAAAGTAAGACAAGACCAAGTCTGTACCGAAAAGATTATACATCCAAGCTATTAAGACAAGACAAATAAGAACAATAGACAAATAAGAATGGGTAGACAAAACTGGACAAACAAGACACGCTGGACAAAAGGCCAGACAGACAATTTAGGCAATTTAAAACAGACAGACAATTCTAAATAAGAAGTCAAGATAAAACATTGTATACAGATCAAACATAACAGATAACTTTACAAATATACAGACCTAACATAATTAATTGAAAGAGTAGTGAGGAAATTATACCAGCAAGATTATATAGAACAGATTTTACAGATAAAACAAGACAAATAGAATCAGTATAAATTAATTACACCCTTTTTTCTATCTGAATGTTTTCGCATGTTGGTATATTCTTGTTATATTGCGCACAAAACAATGTGTAACAGGAGAACGACAATTTCGTCGTACGTGTGCTCATGTTCACGGACTTGCCTACGATAAATATAGTAGATAAAGGTATCTACCACAACAAAAGTCCCCCGACAATTTATTCTTACGTGTGTTACAGATCTTAAAATTAAAGAATTGAAAACGCAATTGATTATTATAGGTATATCTAGAAAAACCAACACACAGTTTGATAGAACATTTGGTAGAAAATTGGTACAAAAATTTGATAGTTTAGCAAACAATTCTAAAATTAATTCTAAAAATAATAAATAAAAAAATTGAAAAATATTTTCTTTTCTCTGAATTTTCCCATAATATGAAGAATTGTAAATTCATGTTTAATCGAAATTGTATTATTTTTGGAAAAAAAATCAAAAGTTTTTAATCAATGTATGTACGTAAATTACATTTAAAACAGAATTTAATTTTTGTATTTCTGTTTTATCATGTTTAAAATTTATTTAATAAAAATATTATATTCACCTGAATATATATTTGTTGATAATCAAAACTCACAAACATCCTAAACAAAATGCACTTAACACACGAGAAGAAAATGAGTAAAAAGACACGCATAAACAGTTCACGCTCCACTTTATTCCACTCTCGAGACGTTAACTCTTAAACCAGCAGACACCGACTGACGCGCACTTTAACTCAACAAATTACGCAAGGTTACTTACTCTTAGTAAAAGTAGCTGCGCATAGACCCTCACTGGAATTTTGTACTAATTGAAAATAAACTTTATCATTCAATTTTTCATTTTAAACAAATACATTGTTAATAAGATTTAAAAACACACAACAGATAGGGGTTCTTAAACTTATGTAGTCCGAGGACCCCCTTTTGAACAAATTTTTATTTGGGGACCCTCTCTTGAACAACTTTGTTTTTGCGGACCCCATCCCAACCTTAGACATTTTACGTCGTTCTTGTGACTTCATTTCTAACTCAATCATGTCATATAGGCTTATACGCACTACTTTATAATAAATATTGCTAAAACTGTATCGCAAGTAATTTTATTAAATGAACATTTTTATTAGGACACGACAAACATTTTTCTTGGAACACAGAAAGAAAAACATAAAATGAATAGAAATAGTAGCAGAAGGAGCTAAAACGTGTACAATATATCATCGTCTACTTGAACTGTTTCCACCCATTTTTTATATCTAGTGGTCTCGCGGACCCTCAGCAATGACTATGCGGACTCCAGTTTAAGAACTTGTGTACTAAAGGATATTTAGAGGTAAAATAAATATATACAGACTATATTAAATAGTTAAAACTGGAAAGACAACACCAGGCCTACAAAGACTAGACAGAGAAGACAAAGCAGACTAGTCTATACAGACAAGTCTAGATTGAGAAGACTAGACTGACTAGACACAAACTCATTCCAAAAGAACAACACGGCTTTCGCAAAAGACAATCGATTTCGACGGCTATTACTGAGTTCTATAGCAAAGTTCTGAAAGAGGTCGATAACAGCAAATATCCAGTCGGTATTTTCTGCGATTTATAGAAAGCTTTTGACTGCGTGTCACACCGACAATTGTTAAACACATTGTATATATTAGGAATTCGAGGTAAATCGATAAATTGGTAAAAATCATTTCCAACAAACCGAAAGCAATGTGTGGAAATCACATCCAAGAAAAAATCTTTCATATTAAAACCAGTAAACTTTAAAGGCTCCTTGAGACCGGGGCGGAGTGTATCCGTCGCGAAATTTCCGCAGCAAAAAAATCGCTAGGTGAATCGCAATGTCTACATCAAAACGCGATTTAAACGTGTATAGTAGAGTCATGATTTCCTCAGAGTAAGAAGCTATGCTATTATAAGCATTAACTGCATAAATTAAAATATGTTATTTTCTATTTATTTTGAATTTCAAATTCAACTCATTTCAGAATTAAACATGGGTTCATGGGTTCATAAAATCAATGTGATTGCAGAGAACACTATTTCAAAACACAGCGGCAACGAAACTAACCGCGCATGCAGCGTCCTTGTCGTGCAACGCTGCACTACAGCGGCTATGGCGGAAATCGCGCTTGTTGATTTGAACATGTAGTAAGCCACCGTGTCAATCAGTCCGCCGCGATATCGCATCGATGGCGGCAGCGAAACTTCCGCTCCGGTCTGTGAGATCTTTAATACAGGGGTTCCGCATGGAAGTGTACTTGCAACCACACATACCTCTTATACATTGCGGACCTTTTGCGAACATTTATGTAAGACAACAAACGCATAATATACGCAGATGATTCCACTTACATTATCTCCAGAAACTCTAGGATTGAAAATGAACTAGTTACTCCATTTACGCAGGATGTGTAGCCTAAACCTAACTAGTTATTTAAACAGACACAGATTTTCTCGTTTCCGGGTAGCAAATTTAAATATATATCTCCTATCACAAAATGTTTTTGGTACGTATTAACGCCACATTTTTAAATGCCGCTAATTTACACCTAAAATTTATATAATAAATCATAAAATAAAACATTGTATTTAAAAGTAAAACATTTTTAAAACTCAAAATACTTTATTCTTTAACCCCGGTTAGATTAGGTTGCCGCCGCGAAACGGACAGATAAATCAACACTACATACGAGCGGCAGCGTATACGTAAGTACCATGTTTTTTACGTTTGACTTCTCCAATAAATAATTATACAAATCAACGATGAAAACGTTAACATCTATTTTGTGAGATCTGTAGAACGCCGTTATAGTTATAGTAACAGATTTGTATTGCATAACGATGTGGATAAAGTGGACAAAGATGTTTAGACATGAACCACGAAATGTACATCTGCTACGTCGCTGCTTTAGACAGGGTCCAACATACCAAACTACTAGAGATACTAAAGAGAAAAAAACATGGATAGTAGAGATACAAGAATAATCTCTAACCTCTACTGGAACCAAACAGCTAAAGTAAAAGTCGAAAAAGACCTAAGCGAAGAGTTTAAAATATGCCATGGGGTAAGACAGGGATTTATACTGTCGCCTCTCTTATTCAATGTATATAGTGAATGTATCTTCGAAGAGGCATTGTCCGAAGAGATGGGAGGCATCGTCATAAATGGCGAGACAATTAAAAACATACGATATGCAGATGATACTAACATTACAACTGACAACAGAGAAGAACTACAGCGCCTAGGCGGTTCAGTAAACACCCACCAAAAAGGTACGGACTGGACATAAACACAAAGAAGGCAAAAGCTATGGCTACTACAAAAACCTATAGTCATTAACAACGAAACTATAGAATGGGTATCCGACTACAAGTACCTGGGAACATGGGTAACAGATAATGCAGAGCAAATCAAGAAAATCAACTGCAGAATTGAACTCGCCTTTAGTGCCCTTTCTAAAATAGGGAAAATTCTCTGTAGCCGCAGCATAAATTAGAGATTAGAAATCGAATGCTGAAGTGCTACATATTTCCTACCCTGCTGTATGGAATGGAGGCCTGGACATTAAAGGCGGAAACATAAAAAAATTGGAGGCTTTCGAAATGTGGTGTAAGGAAAATCCTTAAAATGTAATGGACCGAAAAAATTACCAACGAAGCAGTACTGCACATTGTGGATAAAATCAGAGAAATCCATAAAACCATTAAAAAAAGAAAACTTAAGTACCTGGGACACATTCTAAGAGGAGAAAGATACAACATCCTCAAACTAATTATCAAGGGTAACATTAGAGGAAAAAGAACTGTTGGCAGAAAGAGGATATCGTGGTTCGCAACCTCAGAGAGTGGTTTGAGTGTACGTCTACCGAGCTGTTCAGGTCGGCTGTCAACAAGATACGTGTCGTTATTATGGTTTCCAAACTTCGATAGGAGGGAACTCAAATAAGAATAAGATTGTATTTCAAGTTCGAGGCCATTTATGTTTCCAATTTTGATGTGTTTTGTATTATATCACAATTCCTCTTTAACATAAATACAAGTGCCATCGTTTTGTTAATATTATCGCTTGTATGGTAGGTACATGTTGTATTTTTCAATACGGTATAAATTAGGATAATATAATTTTTATAACTCGTGCACAATAGTATTATCTTGGTGCACGTTTTCTAGTGCGATAAATTGTCAATATTCGTTGTATATTACATGGGAGACTGAGGAGAGTTCTTATGACGAATCCACACCACCACAGACAATTGAAAAAGCAAATTCTTCATTTTTGATTCAATTTTTTTTGGATGGCACCTGGATCCCAAACTTGTAAGATAGCTCAACTCGCATGAGTGATAAAAATATTGTTTGTCACACGGGCGAAATTGTCAATTTCGCTCTCGAGCGATGCGCGCCCTCACTTTGTTTATGCGCACATTCTCGCTCTCGAGTAATATTGACAACTTTTCGCCCTAGTTACAAAATCTACTATTATAAGTTTCCGTACAAATAATAATATCCGGATGTTTTAGAAAGTTTAGTGCTAATTGTAGATCATCGAAATATTTGTCAAGACTTCTTATATTTAGATGCATTATATACAACCCGGCTTTATTATCTACGTGGTCTGTTAGAAAAGTATACGACCTTATTTTCTATTTTGAAAACCTGATTGATTTGAATTAAGCGCGCTTGCATGAGCCGACCTTGAACCTTCGTGCGCATGAGTGATTTTTTTCCCGCCTGTAGATAGCGTCAGTTGCTGTCGAGCAGTGTTCGAGTGACGTAGTGTGTAGTGCTCTCGTCGGTTTTTCAATGCAGGTAAATTGACGACAGGTGAAATGAGGGATGTATTACATCGCCTACGTGATGCTGTGCTGCGCAAACGACTGGAGTTGTGATCATCAGGAAATTCAAATAATTCGCATCATCTTCGCACTTGGTTCACAATTTTTTGGCGAAAACCAGACTCCTCCGGTTCGACAGGTTCCTTACTCTCCTGGTATGCCCCCCTGCGACTTCTGGCTATTCCCCAAAGTCAAGAGGCCATTGAAAGGAACGCGATTTCACACAAGAGAGGACATTATGGCTGCAACGACAGCCGAGCTAAAGTGGATTACGAAAGAGGCTTTTTCGGAATGCTTCCAACAATGACGGCACCGCTGGGAGAAGTGTGTGGAGTCCCAAGGAGACTACTTTGAGGGTGATTAGGTTTCCAATGCTCCAGGTATGCTAGTTTTTTTTACCGGCTAAAGGTCGGATAGTTTTCTAACAGACCACGTAATATGTAATTAATGTCACTTACATTTCCGCAATTTATAGTTTATAAAGTTAGATTCTTAAGTTCATAACATCCATTTTGCAACACTGGACTAGTAAGCTAGTTTTATATTGAGTTCTTGCGATAGCAGCTTTTTTGAAGAACATATAGCTTTGACAGACCGTTGTATCGCAAGAGTAATGGTCCACGGCTAAGTTGGTTTAGTATTTGCTCTAGCACAGCTGATACATCTTTTAGAGTCTTTGTTATTACTGTCTTTTTTTTTCGTGATTTTAGGCGCAGAATTTACAAGATGTATCCTCATACGTTTTTTATGCACTGTGTCCATATATCCCAGGCCAGAGTTCAACATCTATTTAGATTATAATCTGGAACTTGAAGCAAACAATGTTTTACTTAAAATGGTGAAGTGGTGCTCGAGAAACAACCTGTTCCTAAACAAGGAGAAGACGGAGTATGTAATTTTTCAAACACCAAGAAGCCAATACGCCGATAATTTAAGTTTAAAAATCTACAATGTCAACCTGCATAGGGCGAAAAAACAAAATTCCATCGACTCTATATGTAGTAAGTACTTGTGAGTTGCCAAAAAGAATTGGACTAGCCTGGGCAGCCTTTGGAAAGCTAGGCTATGTCCTAAGATCCGACATTGACATCTGCCTTAAAAGGAGAGTCTTTAAACAGTGAGTCTTACCTGTACTAACATATTGGGCCGAAACATTAACCATAATAAAACGCAGAGCTAACAAAATCAGAGTACCATAGAGAGCAATGGAGAAAGCAATGCTGGGTCTGTCGCTGAGAGACAAGGTTCTCAAAACAACTGTGGAAGAAGTGGAGTTACCGACGCCATCGAGAAAATTGTCAACCTTAAATGGTATTGGGCGGGACACTTGGCCAGAGTCAGTGATGACAGATGGACGAGGAGGGTGATGAAGTGGAGACCGCATAACGATGTATTCCGAAATAAAGGAATGATGGTCAGACGATCTTAAGCGTATGCATCCCAATTGGATTAGAGCAGCACGGGACAGAGGAAGTTGTTACGGGAGGCTTATGTCCAGCAGTGGACAAGTATAGCTGGATGATGATGATGATGAGGTATTTGGGATTTGCCTAACTTGGGATAATGCCTAACTAGGGATAAGACAACGGAAACTTTACTAATAAAGTTACGTGGAAATATATTACGCCAAATTATATTATTACTCCAAATAATAAACCAAGCTGAGCTTCCCAACTTTTCTCATTCTAGTATATAGAATTTTGGCTTGGTGATCCAAATAAATTTGAGATTATACTGAAGGCTCAAAAGAAAGTCTTTCGATCGTTAGTGGGTATTTCTGCAACAGCCACAGGGTGACCGCACTTCCAGCGACTGCAAATACTAACAGTAAGAAGCCCTTATATATGAGTTGTTGCTTGCTTCATCCATAAAATGAAAATTAGTAAAGACAGAAATAGGGATATTCACCTGTACAGTACAAGAGTACAAAACAAGCTATAGCAGCTAAATTGCTGTAGTAAATCACCAGAAATATTAGGAGTGGTCATATACAACAAGCTGGTTAATACCATCACAGAAAAATGTCCAACAAAAGCTTCAAGTGAAGAGTAAAATCCCTACTACTAAAGGAAGCATTTTATACCTTTCAAGATTTTTTTCATTGGTTTCAGTGATTATCATAAATTTCGATTTGTTGGCTTTTGATATTTTATTCATCAAAACGTGACTAGACTGAAAAGCCTGATGAGACTATACGGACAAGACTAGACTGACATAACTAGATTGACCAGACTAGACTTACCAGACTTGGCAGACAAGACTAGATAGTCAAGATACCCTACGAGACACCTATGAGGTTTAGTACCCTACGAGGGTACTAAACATGAGTATCACACAAGGAAGTATTTTATGCCCACTTTTATTCGTTCTTTTTATTAACGATTTGTACAGATGGAACATGTATCGAGATTTTTAAGACGAACATAACTTTGCAGTGCGTGCGGCCCCTCGTCATAACATGATAAATTCTGCAGATAATACTACCATCTAAATATCAAATCAACCTAAGGAAGACATTACTCAAAACGTGAGTCTGGTCCTGCGTTGGCGTGGTTTGCTGAAAACCATCAAATAGTGAACAAAGATAAGACCAATGCTATTATATTTTCAAGCGAACGGAATGTATGTAAAGCATGTTTTTAGAGTAGAAAAGCAAGCTTTCTCATTCTACCGTTCATCATGTAGAGGACAGTTTAAAAATTCTAGCTTGCTAACTACTACTGCCCTATATATTTGACAGCATAATTTTTTTGGTTAAACACTTGTTTGAGAGATATGCAAAATCCACCCAAAGAGATACAAGATTTAGTAATATCTCCTATGAGCTGCCAAGACATTGCTTGTCGATGACTGAGATATACCCTCCCTACAGCAATTAGAAACTTCTCAATCACTTAGCATTGGCCATGTATGATGAGGAGCATTGTATGATCTCTTAATTGAGATTGAACCCTACAATTTAGAATAATTTTATGTTCGATTAAAACATGTTTAAATGTATATTTACTTGTATACACATTTTTGTTAATTTTCTCTTTTAGAAGTTTTAATTTCTTGTATTAGTTTTTGACATATTTCATTTAGTTCTCTTTAATGATGTCTTAAATAATAAAATATATAGATTTTGATTTTTGATTGGATTAAACTTAGAAGCTAGATTGGAGAATTATAGTAATATTACTTACTAATAAGTTTTGTTGTTTTAGTTATGTTAATTATTAAAAGGATGTTGTTTCTTTTATTTCAGATCGTTTTCCAATTATTTATAAATTAAATTGAAATGCAGTTTTCACTACATCTTAGTTGATTTCTCAATGTTTCTTTTACGATTGTGGAAAATTGTAATTAATTAAAATATCTTGTTTCAATATCAGGGAAAGCAAATAATATTAATGTAAACGTTTATTTATAACTTATAAAACTTTTTATTAATGTAAACATATATATAGATATATATATATATATATATATATATATATATATATATATATATATATATATATATATATATATATCAACTATATATAAACTTTTGGTTTTATATTTTATTTCTGGTTCTTTTGATTGCGTTGTCTTTTTTAAAGTTTCTCCTCATGAAAAAGATAATTAATTCATGTAATAATAGTGTCCGCGTTTCAATCATCCACTTGCAATGTAAGATTTCTTAAATTATCTTTTGTAAGAGCTTTTTATATAAAATAAACATTCTAAATACCAATTTATACTAAAACAATATACAGAAAAAAAATTTGTTAATGAAAATATTCATTTATTTTATTTATTTACTTATTTAGTCTTCAATTAACAAATTGCAATCGAAAGCAAGGTCAAAGTTGTAATGAGTAACACAGATAAACGGAAAGTCGTAGTTTCCTTGATTGAATATTTGTTCCAATTTGAAAGAAAACTTTCTCCCAGATTCATTTTAACATATCAATTGGTCATATTAACAACATCCATAACAAAGTATACTGAAATTCGAATTATTAAAAGTAATATGAGATTGAAATAAATGTAATTACACTTTAAAAACGAGTTTGAATTGCAAAAAGTGACAAGCTATTCCAGCAAGAACTATCAATCACATAACCAGGTGAACAAGATTACAATAAAAATATAAAAAAAGATTAATTAAAATACTATAAGACTGTAATAGATAAAAACCAAGTATCTAGATAGTATAAAAATAGATTAGCTACACTTGCTTAAAAAATATACAATAATATATTAAGAATGTCTAGGTAGAACTTATTTGGTTTTACAATTAGTGGATTCAGCGATGTCGCCTTTCTACAAGAATTTATCTGTGTAACGGTGTCAATGGTTTTTGCGGTTCTTCGAGATATAATTTTGCAGAATATCCAATTAATAATTCGTTTAGATTTACTGTTTTGTAAACTGGCAGAGTTTTTCTTGTAATAATAATTTACTTATAATACAATTACCTTAATTAATAGCTGCTTTCAAATAATAGTGCAATTTGTAATCCATTGAAATGAAATAATAGAAAATTTTACAGTTTCTGGACAATTAGTATAACTTTATAGTAGGTACTTCTTTTATTATAAAGGATATTTTTATAATGCAATTTCAATTGGATTTAAAAGGAAATTTGAAAATACTATTTTGGTATTAATATTTCCAGACATATTCTAGATTGAATCATTTTTTTTCAAGTTTTCTCGCTGAATCTTGAATCCTAAAAATATTGTATTCTTTCTTTCTTCTTAGACTGCCGTATCCGTTGCGGATGTTGGCGATTAGCATGGCAATCTTGGCTTTATCAACTACTATTCTTGTTGAATAGATGTAAGATGTAAGTTTGTACTCACTTGACAATGACCCTAATAAGTCGAAACGTAAGTCGTGAACTGTTTGTGTAAACAAATAAAGTTTTTGTGGTAAAAAACATAGTAATTTCGACTTTTTATTATTAATAGATGTAAGGCCCAACCACTTGTGTAAGTTCTTCAGCCAGGAGTTACGCCGTCTGTCTGGTCTTCTTCTCCCATTTACTATTCTAGTCTTGCATGACTAATTGTAATATGCGATATTTCTCATTTCGCATTATATGCCCTAAGTATTTTAGCATTCTTTCTTTGTTGAGCAGTTCTTTATTTTTACCGATATGTTGGAGTACTTCTTCATTTGTGATATGATTCATCCATGATATGCGCAAGATGCGTCTATATATCCTAAACTCTAAAGATTCCAGCCTATTTTGCGTCGCCTGTGTCAATGTCCAGGCCTCCACGCCATATAGGAGAACAGGCATGATATAGCACCTTACTATTCGGATTTTAAAGTGAAGTGACATGTTGCTGGAGAACAACATTTTCTTTAGTTTGTAGAAAGAAGATCTGGCCTTTTCTATTCTTTCACGAATTTCTTTCGAATAATCCCAGTCGTCATTTATGAGGGTACCCAGGTAGACATATTTTTCTACTCTCTCAACGCATTCATTCCTAAATATTAGTGTATTTTGGTGTGGACCCTCGTTTTTAGATATCACCATGTATTTTGTCTTTGAGGTGTATACGTTTTAGAGTTTTAAGTTTTAGAGTTAAGAGTTTTGAGGTTCGCTTGTGGTTTTGACGTTGTTCATTGTACTCTGTAGGCTCTCCAAGGTGTTAGCCACTATGATGGTATCAACGGCGTAACGTATGTTATTGATGTTTTGGCCATTCATCCTTAATACCTTCGTTTGCGTTTAATGCTTTTTGAAAATTTTTCTCAAGTATATGTTGAACAACATTGGAGATATTCATCCGGACGCCTCTCTGGATGCATACTTCTTGCGAGATGATCTTTTCCACTTTTATGTCAGCTGTTTGGTGCCATTACAGGTTTGGGATATTATTGGATACGTTTTTCTTATCTATGCCGGTTTCCTGTAACAGCTGAATCAATTTATTATGTTGTACGGTGTCAAACGCTTTGGCGAAATCAATGAAACAAACGTTTATTTATTTATTTACTTTGCCATTTACTTTGCTACGTTCCATATTATATACAATAGTTAATACAATGATAATAGACAATAGTTTAATAGTAATGAATGATAATAGACAATATATTAATACAATTAATAAAACAAAAACAATAAATACTACAAAAATGCAACTACTAAAAATTACATTATACACTAAATTATCAACGTTATGATAGCAAAATGATACAAATTATTTTTCCAATAATTCAGATATTGAATAATATGCTCCTTCAGCAAGGATACATTTCACATCTCTTTTAAATTGCTTAATGTTCTTTGTTTTTATTTTATTGTCCAGCTTATTAAATAATTCAATTCCTGTATAACAGAAGGACTTCTCAAGCCCGTACATAACACGGGGAACTTGGGAACGATAGCAGAGAGCCATCCATGTCTTGAATGGTGATCGTGATATTTCGCTAAGGTGTTAAAGTTTCTTATATGATATTTTGTATAACACAGCACTTTTAACATGTAAATCGAGTGTAATGTAAGTATATTGAACTTTTAAAAAAATATTTATAACTTTGCCCTCCTTTTAGACCAAACATAAGTCTAACAATTCTTTTCTGCAAAAAAAAACATCTATTGACGGTAGCGGCTTGACCCCAACGTAACACGTATAGATACATGAGAATATACCAGTGCATAATACACACTAATTTCTGATTCTTTGTTAAACGACTTTTTAACTTGTTAAATTGCGAAGTAAGCGCTTCTATTTTTTTTGCAAACATGGTCAATGTGATGTGATCAACTAAAAGTAAACAACTAGAAGTTGGTATATGTTTCGATTTTATGGTTTTTGTCGTCAATACTGAGTTGAAAATGCATTTGAATTTTTCTCTGTTTAGCAAAGTAAATACAAACAGTCTTATCCGTATTCCGTATAAGATGTCCGTCCTCGGCACCACGCATTCACCTCATCAACAACTTTCCCAACTCCGTTTTCAAGCTCTTCTATACTGTTCCCAGAGACAGCCATTTTCATGTCATCTGCAAACAGTATAGTTTCCGCACTTACATAAAGTATAAGATCGTTGATGAACAGCAGAAATAGAAGCGGCCCTAAAACAGATGCCTGAGGGACACTATACTTATATTATTGCTATTAAATTTGTAGTTATTGGCATTTACAATCAACTTTCTTCCTGTAAGGAAGGATCTAATCAACCGTGCAAAAGACCCTCCCTCGAAAACCAGAATTTTCTTATTTAGTTACCATAAAATCAATGTTGACTGTGTCAAAGACCTTGGACAGGTCAAAGAATAGACCCATTACATGTTTACCTGTGTCAAGTTCTTTAATAATACATTTACTAAGTTGTTCGTGGCTGTTTCAAGTTATCTCTGAGTTCGAAATCCATGTTGACAATTGCTGATCAAATGATATTTTTTCTAAATAATAAGAAATCGGATACATGTGATATATCTAACTATAGACCTATTTCTGTTGCGTCTTCCTTTTCTAAAATCTATGAGAGGCTGATTTATAATAAAATGGTTGTTATTATAAATCAGCCTCTCATAGATTTTAGAAAAGGAAGACGCAATCGAAATAGGTTTATAGATATATCACATGCATCCGATTTCTTGTGCAAGGGAATCACTAAAGCTACCTTCAAAACCAATGGATATATCCCATCCTCAATAGATTTATTGTCCAGTTCTAATAGTGGACTTTCAATGAGGTCTAAGATTGATGTTATAGTTTTGATAGAGAAACCATCTATGCCCGATGAATTTGAAGTGGAAATATTTGAAATAACCTTTTGGAGTTCAAGTGGTTCAATGGGGGCATATAGAAAAAGTGAAGGATACTAAAAGGGGACTTAGTGCACCCAGAACCCGACGTTAATAACTGTTCTCTGATATATACTTATGGCTATGCTTGAAAAGTGCGTTGCAAAAACATCGGCCACTTGTTTGTCAGTTACCAGTGCTTTGTCTATCCTGAGTGTTATTGTGGTACACTTTTTTTGCTTCCCTAAAGATTAATTAATAATCGCCCAAGTATCTTTAGATTTATTTTTTGACTGTTGGATTTTGTTGAAGACGAACCTCCTCTTAACGGAGGCTATGTGTTTGTTGTGCTGACGCTTCACAGTTTTGTAAGCTTCAATAAGGTTTAAATCATTAAGGGTATAACACAGCCAAAACAAATGATCAGCCATCAATATGTACATCTCGTCCCATGTCTCTACACCTCTGTATCATGACTTGGACTGTGAAGATGGCTTCTCTCGTTTCGAGCGCATTGCGAAAGCCAAACTGCGTCTCTCCCACATGTTCCTCACACTTACGATAGATCCTGGCATGTGTGACCTTTAAAGCTATCTTGACAAGGTGGTTCATTAGGCTGATCAGTCTATATTAGTCGCATCGCATATTCATCTCCTCGCAGGTGGGTTCTTGGGGATTGTCACAAACATAGAAGTCATCCTTTACTGGCATTTGTCCCGTAATGTAGCTTTGATTAGATAAGTCAATGATGATTTTTAGGAATTCTAGGTGCGAGTAGCAACATACCTGAATCATTTCAGAGAGGAAGTTATCTGAACCAGCTGCTTTCGTATTGTTCATTGATGTTATGTCATTTTAACCATTTGTCATCTGATGGTACTTTAAAGTACCACCATATAAAAATATGTTTGAAACTAAAGCAGAGTTATATTTGTCTACATCTACTTCTGAGTACTATGCAAAGATCGCGTAGAAATCTTAACGTAACAAATACCGTCAGTCGTTTACACGTGGTATTCAGTTGTGTATAGTGAGCACAAGTGTGTTGACGCCATTTCCAAACGTTCAATATTTATTTTATGTTATGCCTAAAAATATCAGATATTGTAATAGCTATCCAAAATTTTTGTTATTTCGATTAATAAAGTGAAAAATAAATAAAGCAGGCTACTTTAAAAAAAAACAATGACAAAATTGTTACTCTTAATGGCGAATGGTACTTATTATCTAAAATAGTACCGGTTAATTATCTAAAAATCTAATTGGTAAAAAAATGTAAAAAAAAATTCACAGTCTTTATTGAACACTAAAATTTAAATAATTTTTCAGAAAGTCGAAGATTTGCAGTTTTTACTTATGTTGGGCAACAAAGGGTTAAACTTCGTCTTTTGTAATGGTCAGTCCGTCAAAAGCTCTTGTACATACTTTTCGCATACCTCGATTTTATTATTAAATTTAAATAATCGTGTAGAAATAATTTCCGCGAATATCATTTTTAGTTAGGATTGTTTTGAAATTTCTAGCAGATTTGTGATATCATATAATTTTTATTAGTTTTATTAGTTATCTATATTGAGTGTAGTTTTAAATTAATATTTAATACCAATTTGCCTGAAGGTAAAACGACGCCGATTATAAAACCCATTGAGTCCCATTTTTTACCGAGAAATAGAAAAAATACGTTTTCTAAGACCGCGATTTTTTTTTACAATTTAATAGAAAATGCAAAGAAGGACAAAAATTCTATCAAGCTTAATAACTGCATAGCCAGGAACTGCTTAAGTAACGGAACGTAAAAGGTGTTAGCAGAATCATCCTTATTATGTGTCTAATCGTGCACGGAAATGTCAGACAATCGAAAAGAACGGTTATAAACTGACAATTTGTGACAATTTAGGGAGAAAATTCATTTTATATTTTCGTCAATAATGTAATCTATTTAATTCTAGATGGTTAATGCAATTAAAATAATCCACCGGTAAATTTCTAATATGCTTATAAAATTATGATTCTAGATATGATTGATAACATTTAATAATTAAAAAATATTAAATGAATAATGCTGATGATATAATAAACACAGGAGCTGGGAAACATTTAATCATGCAAAAGCGCAATAAGTGACTTTTAATTTCAGATATGGTAAACATAGTCTAAACTTAATTAAGACATCATTCTTGATGTGTAAAAGCTGCTTATCAAACTACAAAAGAAATATGAAGAGCGAAATTATTATATAAATAAGCAAAGCCCATCAATATAACCCCTATGAGTATCGGAACATCAAAAAGTATTCTTCTGGACGGAAACGGGTCTAGCGCTATAATATTTTTTTTTATATTGCGTCTATAATGAAGTCATTATAGCACTCATATGGGTTCGTTAATGGCTAGCCGAATGCAATAAAATTTTCTCAATATGTATAGGCAATTTTTCTATTTAGAAATTGCATAAAAGGGCGCAAAATAGAAGAAATAGTATTAAAAAACTCGTTCGTAAGGCGTTTTTCGGACTTGTCCATTAGAAAACTCCTAGCTACGCTCGTCGTTTTGTAAACATGGACGCGTGCTAAAAAATTGCGGTGATTGAACTCATTCTTTAATATACTATTAAGTTCTTCAAAATTTGGAATATACTTTGTAATTGTTAAAGAAAAGGGTGGTGACTTGTTTTGGAGGAATGTCGACAATAAAATAAAAGAAAAATTGAGTACATTCAGGCTTGTTTTAGATTATTTGCGAAAACTTCAATTAACAAATACACCGCTCAAAACAATTAGCGGGTCACTAATTTGTGTCTCTATAAAATTACATGCAAATACAATTAAGAACATTTGAAAGAAGCTCTATTTAATTGTTTTAATTGGCACATATGAAAGTGTCAGGCATCACGTACCCGTAAATAGTAGTACCCGTAATAACTAACAACAGCTTCCAAAACCAAAGTGCAAAACGAATATAAATTAATTGTTGATGTAAACTTTTGTACATATAGTGGTAACTTAATAACGAGTATTTGTTCTCGTTTGAATTTTATAAAAGCACAAATTAGTGACCCGCTAATTGTTTTGAGCAGTGTATATTAAATTGTGAATTTCAAATATTTCCAATGCAAATGATTTAAACTTGAAGCTAGATATTTTGGGGGTAGGTACAAAAAGTTTAAAATTAGATTGTTTAAAGTTGTCCATCTCAAATTTGGAATATATTTTTTATTACTCATGCCATAAAAGTATTATCTGGCGTACGTTTTTTATTACGAGAATTGCCACTTTTAGTTGAATTACCACGTAACTTGGGTAACGCACGCAAATATTCAATACCGCTAGGTTACATTAAAAAAATGTACACAATCAAGACCCTAATATTAAAAAAGTGACGTGAAGTGTTAGAATTTTTTTTCATAACAAAATAATAATAAAAATTAAAGAAAACGTCTTAAAGTGAGTGTAAATTCCATGGTAATACCGGAGACTGAGAAGAATTCTTATCACGAATCCGCAACACCGGAGAAAATTGAAAAAGAAAATTCTTGATTTTTTATTCAATTTTTCTTGGATGGCCCCTGGATCCCAAAGTTGTAAGATACATCCCTTCGCATGAGTAATAAAAAATATTGTTTGTAACACGGGCGGAATAGTCAATTTCCCTTTCAATCGAATGTGCTTCAAACTTCGTTCGTGCGCCCAATTTCGCTCTCGCGAAAAAAATGTCAACTTTAGTGACTGCTCCGTATCACGGCGTGACGTTTTCAGATGTCAAATGTCAACTGTTTAGATTACGTTAATATTATTACTATTAGATAGAATACTATTAGATTACGATTAATAGAAGGAATTTCAAATTTAAATTAAGATGTAGATTAGATATATCAAATTATTAATTAATTTGAAGGGGAAATTTCATATTTTAGTATTTATTCTTTCGAACTAGATTAGTTGAAAGTGAGATAACATTTTTGTCTATAATTTGAGTATAAAATGAGAGTCTAGATCAGAAATTATGAAATTTATCTACAGCTTTGTTTTCAAATATTGTATAGCTGCAGCTTCCATGACACGAAAAAGAAAAACAAACAAAAAGTTTGATTTTAAGGTGATTTTATTTAATTTTCACGATGTCCAAAGAAAAAATTAGCAATAAACCCAAAAACCAATAAAACAATCACCGCTGATAAGACATCACAGAAAGCTCTAGAAGCCAACAAGTTCTCCACTCCATGTCTACATATAAAGATTTGATCGCTACTACAAGGTTTACAATACATTCTTACATATCTTTACGTTTAAACCAAATAACTCAAAGGTAATATTGAGATTAGATATTTTAAAAATGATGCAGATGCAGATAGATATTTCAAGATGCAAATTAGCATTAGCTAAATTAGCTAAAAATTAGCATTAGTATTAACATTAATTTAGCATTGTTTAGAAATTTATTAATTTGTAATATTTGCTTTAGTATATTATTTTAATATTTAGACTACATATTTCAAATTTGCCTATAATAAAAGGAAGAAAATTAATAATTTTAATTTAAACAAGTTTAAATTGTCCGAGATTCAGACATTGTTGGTCTTCCTCCACTTTAGTTTGTTAGTTTTTACGGGTGCCACGCCAGTTCGTATTCTCCATGTTTTCCAGTCCAAATTTAACCCTACACCGGGACTTTCGTTGATAGGGAAGTTGTCGGGCGGTTCCACGGTGGCACATTGAAGAATTTTTTTCCTTGATTTGAGCCTTTTCCGTTGCTGTTCTTGGCCATAAAGGACATGGCGATCGTCGAATGTTTGCTTATAATTTTTCTACGTGCTCTATACCCGTCCTTCTTTCACTTGGACAGAGGCTTGGCGCGGATGTTCTCAAGACTTGAGGTTTTGCACCCCATTTGCTTCTGGTCCCCGAATGCTTCTGGCTAGTTTTTCTACAAGTACTTTTAAGTCTTTTCTCAACTACTTTTTGTCTGGATTTGTGGCAGTGCTGTTTGTAAGTTAGTGTTCTATTAAAGATTACACCTAGATACTTTGGTGTTTCGGCGTATTCTAGTTCTTCGCCCTCCCAGGATACATTTAGTTTGTTGTGAACCTTGAGGGTATTTAAATACAAAGCACTTACTTGCGTTTTTGATGGGTTCGGTTTTAGCGAGTTTTTTCGATAGTATTTAGACATAGTTCCCATTGTGTCCTCCAGCCTTACCTCTATCTCCCCGAAGTTTTACTTTGAACTATGACAAGTAGGTCGTCAGCGTATACTTAGTGTTTGTCATTTTCTGTTATAGGTTGGTCATTGGTGCATATATTAAATAGAGTGGGGGCCAGAACACTTCATTGTGGGAGACCGTTTCTTTGAAAGACGATATAAAAAATCTTGATTGAGTAAAATGCACCTTTTAGACTGAAGTTGAATATTTTTTTAAATTTCCAAATGAAAGAATTACGTCAAATTTTGTTTTCCCAGAAACATACAAATTTAAAAGGAGCTATTTATTCAAAAAAATTATTTTTGATTACTGGATTTTTGATCCCCGTTTCGAATCTGGGGTCGCAAATATAATAGCCACCGTTCTCCTGTGCATGGCTCTGGAAAAGTCATCACGGTAAAATTTGCCTCGACAAAAAACCCCAATAGTGTCTCGCCATCCACGTCAAAAAGTATAAGGGCCCCCTTACACTTTAAGATCAAAACACCAAAATACAAACGTAAGCAGGGGAGGTTAGGTCAAAGCCAATTTAGGGCTGTAGTGCCAAAGGAAGAAGAGAATAATTTTTTTGAACAGATTTTGTAAAGAAAAAAAAATACTATCTTTTCCGTTGAAAAATTATAAGCAAATTTGTAAACAACATATTATTAGTTTATCAGGAAACTAACGGATTAGAATAGGTTAACACATTCATTTTACCTAGCGGTCACAATATTTTGAATTTGATATTATAGGAAAGTTATAAAATTAATTGATATTACTACAAGGGATTAAAAGTTTCTGTTTTAAATGTATTTGTTTTTGAAATACTTATCTTATACTTATATTGGATGAATTTGAAATCTTAATTTTATCAAGTAATTTTGATCTAATATTATAGGACCAACGCTTCCTTCGAAGAGGAGAAATTTCCCGAGATTTTCAAAAAAGTCAAAAATGTATTTCTATTCACACAAAAAAAATATTATGAATAAGAAAATTTCAGACCAGTTGCTTTAATTTCGGCAACGGCTAAAATTCTACGATACGCTATGGTAAGCAGACTGATACCCTTCATAAATAAGCATTACCTAACTCCGGCAGCGTGGGTTCTGCAAGGCGAAATCGACCACAACCGCTATTCAAAAATTACATCAGTAGATCCTACTCGACATCAATGAGCAGAAGTGCCCAGTTGGAATATTTTGTGACCTTACCTATTTTAAACATAGAGCTTTCGAAATGTGGTGCAACCGAAGAATGTGGAGGATCTCGTGGACTGATAGGGTTACCAACATCGAAGTCCTAAACAAAATGCAAAAGGAATGCGAAATCATTCACACCATAAAAACGAGAAAACTACAATACTTAGGACATATAAAGCGAGGCCCCAAGTACGAACTTCTGCAACTGATAATACAAGGGAAGATAAACGGGAAAAGGAACATCGGCAGGCGACGACGTCTTGGCTCAGAAACTTAAGAGAATGGTTTGGCTGTACCAACATCCAACTGTTCAGAGCTGCCGTCAACAAAGTGTGCATTGCCATGATGATAGCAAATCTCCGATAGGAGGAGCACTAGAAAAAGAAGTGACCTTATCAAAGCTTTCCACTGTGTTTCACACATAATTTTGCTCGAAAAACTAGAAAGTTACGGAATTAGAGGAAAATGTGGAAGATAGCTTGAATCGTATTTGCTAAATAGAAGGCAATATGTAGGAATAGAGAAGAGCATAAAACTGTTGACATTGAGGGTGTCCAACAGAGAAGTGGCCTCGCGCTTCTTCTATTTTATTTATATATTGCAGATCTACCACGGTATTTAGGGGGTGCCAAATGTGTATATTATGTTGATGATGCAAGTTTTCTATATTTGCCGCAGCGATTTACACTGCTTTGCCAAATTTTACTTTTGTGCGAAAAATATAAATCCCAATACTATAACCAAATACAAATCACTAACGTGACGTTTCAGATATAGCCGAGTCAATAAAGATTTTAAAAACTCGAGAGCACGTGGCATACAACCGGACTGGTCGACTGGTTTAAAGTTTCGGCTGCGTGATCTACGCTTCAAAAGCATTTGCACTGATCAATAGGGAATCATCCCCTGGAAATCACTTGCAGATCACGCAAGTTTATTACTCCATCGGGTGGTTGCGGCAAGTATAGTTGCAGAGGAGTCGACACAAACAACGCAAATAGCAGCCAACAATCCTCTCAACAATCGAAGTGGAGAAAACGAATTTCTTTAAAATTTTTAGGAATATTTCTGGAAGATGAATTACACTGGAATAACGATATACGACATATTGCCGTTAAAGTCAACTAGAAAGCCTTCATGATAAGAATACTCCGTAGTAACATCGACCCATCGCTCTTGCTACGAATATGCCACGCGGCGGTTCAACCAATTATTGCAAATGCGATCATAATATGGGGGGGCATCCCCGCACTTAGACGTCTTATTTAAGGCACAAAAGAGGGTAGCGCGGGCCATCTAGGGCATATTTAGTTGAACGTCATGTCGGACATATTTCAAAGAACTACACCTTCAGTCCCGTCCATATACGTCTGAGAACTAGTTTGGTTTGTTTTTAAAAATAAAGCAAAATTTTCTAAAAAATAGTTATCGATACTTACATAACACTAGAAACAAGAATATGATACAAACTTGACAACTTAACAGTACTTATTTGCCAACTTAACAGTGTGTACCAAAGCTCCCTCGCATATTGGAATCCAAATCTTCAACAGTTTACCCATTAGTTTAAAAGAAGAATCATCATATAAGTTATTCCGTAATAATCTAAAAGATTACTTAATCAATACATGTTTTACAAATCGATGATCTTTAACGTTGTATATACAGTATAATCTTGCTAATCCGAATATGGGACCACACAACAGCCGGATTATAAAAAAAATCCGGATTATTAGAATTAAAAGAAAACAATAACAATTCTACATATGTTATGTACAATTGTATTTCAGAAAGAATAAAATATGTATGTACATAGATAAACGTGTACATAAAAATAATGTTCAAACTTAGAACCGATAGTAAGACAATTGTAGAGTGAAGTTAACTTGGTCAGAATCGTCAATCATATTTTCAGAGTTAAAAGCAGGGTGTTGGCAAGACCTTTTTTCAAGAACACTGGAACGTGTTGTTTTTGACTTTATTTCTTCTGTGTGCGAGGTATATATCCAGCGCGGAGCAGCGTAAAGAAAAGACACGTGTTTTCCCATAGCGCTTTATTAGCGGATTACTAAACGTATAGGATTAACTGACGGCCGGATTATCAAGATTATACTGTCTGTATCAAAACAAACAGTATAATTATTTACATACATCTCAAAAGTCAATAAATTGATTTAATTTAATTCTAACTATAAATTTCCTGTTTTCATTTTAATTTTGCGGAAATATGCAAATAATATTTGTAATTAAATCTAATTGCCAAGGAGAAACATTAAAAAATCACATTCCATAAATATTCATTGTTGCGCTCATCGGATCGCGATAATTGAACGTGCGTTTTCCTTAATGTTTTTTTCTTTAAGTTATTTTTCTAAGTTTACTTTCTTTAAAATAAGTGAAATTGCGCGTTTTCCACTACACCGCAAACTAATTTACAATCGTATTTAGCAAAAGAAAATGAAAATTATTAAGTCGCGTGACCCACAAATTTTAATATGGGTTTTCTTTAAATGGCTATGATTATTTTTCTCTTTTAATTTTATTTATAAAAGCAAGTTTTGTGTTGGAAATATAAACATTTCATTTTTAATTAACGGACTTTTACTAAATTAACTTAAAAACATTTTTTTCCACAATTTTGTTTTGTTTAAAAAATATTTATAAATTTTTTTAGCTTAACACATATTTTTGTTAAACATTATAATTTATTAACGCAATAAAAGTAAATACCTGTAAAAATAATTCAAATGTTAATTTTCTAGTAATAAAAGTAAAACCACTGCAACTAGTTTGTGTGTTTTAGGTCAAAACATTTTTTATATACTTTCTATTGAGGTTTAATTTTGGCCCATTAACCATTTTCGTAACCACGCGTACGATAAAGATTTAAACAAACTTTCTGTTTCCAAATTTAAATTATTCTAATAATCTGCTCAAACAAATTACAAATTGAAAAAACACAATTCTATTTACGCAACTTCTTTAAACATACATTTACAACAACCAATTGGTTTTTTAATATTAACGTTTCTTTCTCCTCTACTATTATATCTAAATTACCTATAAATTCGTAGAAACCATTATTTTATCTTTATTATCTAAATAGATATCTTTAATATATTACGGGTTCAACCAGCAACGGTTTTCTGATTCCAACGGCAGTCCGCCAGGAAGTTCCTTCTCCGCTGCTTTTCAACGTGGATATAGACGCCATTATGAGGAAAGCATTCAGTGGTCGACCAGGCGTCCAATACGATGACAACAAATTCATTTCCGATCTGATGTTGATCTGAAGATGATAGTGTTATATTTGCCGATACAGGTGCAGATGCTACAGATATTCCCAGACCGCCGAATCCTATCGACTGAAAATAAACGACCGAGGGATCAACAAGCCAATGTTCATCTTAATGACACTCAAATCGAACACGTGAAAGAACTCAAGTTCTTGGGCTCACTGGTGCAAGAGAAAAAAGCGGCGTCAGCCGCTGACATTCACAGCTGGATTGGTCATCAGCAGCATTTGCGTTACTCAAATGCTGCATATGGAAGAAGACAAACATATCCACTAATACCATAATTCGTCTATTCTGGACGCTCATCCTACCAATTCTTTTGTGTGGAGCAGAAACGTGGACGCTACTTCATTCGGACCTCAACGAACTCGAGGTGTTCCAAATGACACCTAATCCTGAAGAATTAGAGGAATGAATCCTTAGACAGATTATTGGTGTTTCGATTCGCGATAGCCTGCGAAATGAGAAAATTCGAGCCAAATGCCACCACCGATTGTGGAACAAATACAAACACGTCGTCTACATTGGTTTGATCACATTTGCTGAATGAAGGAATATTTATTATCGTATGGCACGTACATATAACAAGGTGGGTATAAACATTCCTAAAAACTCACTAGCTAATATATTACATTTCGCAGCGTCACAAATCTATGTCAAAATTGATCAGCCAATATATTGCTTCTGGAGTAAATTCCAATAATTGACCAATGTCGCCAGTGAACTGTCGTAGTGGACATTCATATATGATGTGAGCTATTGTTTGTTCAGCCGCATATTTCCACAGTCACATATTGTGGCGGATCGTATACCCCAGCGGTGCTATACCCCATCAGTTGGGCACATCTGCCTACCTCGGTTCAAATTCGGTTAATGATTCTCCATTCGCGTCGTTTCAACAAGAAGCTGCTCGGCGTGGCAGTCGGGTCGGATACATCTGCCTACCTCGGTTTAAATTCGGCTAATGATTCTGCATTCGCGTCGTTTTAACATGAAGCTGCTCGGCGTGACAGTCGGGTCGGATATCAGTTGGTTGTTATGTACACTATGCCAATTGCGCCTCCACGTCGTATCGATGCAGAAATTTCCGTCAAGTAGTTCTCTTGCTTCTTTCCAAAATGGATTTCTTGACCCTAACCTGTCACGTATGTTTTCCTCCTGTAGAATACGGTTTAGGAGGGCTTCGAATGAAGGAAAATCGGCTTCCACGCAAACTCCTCAGGCGGAAGCGGCCGTCCCACTAGAGGATTCAACGATCAGCACCAAAGAAGATATGGACAAAATATGTATCATAGAAGATGACCTCAAGAACCGACGACTGGACCTCGATGAGGCAAGGAATATTGCCATTGATCGGAAAGTGTGGAAGCAAATAGTAAATGAAGCGAAAAATCCAGCGGTACCAACATCAGCGTATTGGTTACGATAACGACGTCCTCGATAATCGCCAGCTACGGATTAAAGAAGAAGACACAAGTCATTACGCAAATTGGTGGTTAAGTAAAGACTCTTCATTTTTATTTAATTTGCATTGTGATCTACAAAACTAATTACGCAACAGGAAACAGTACGTTAGAGTGTCTAATGGAAACGAATTGGGACAATCTGACATCATAGAGACAAATATTTTGGTTCCTCAAGGGAGCATTTTAGCACCTACATTATTTCTATAATACATCGCAGACTTGGAAAATTACGTGAAAGAGTCGTATTGCATCTTACATGCAGATGATTGCCTGCCGTACATGCCTGTTTTATTTTGTCGCGGAATAAGTTGGAAGAGAACACTGTAAAGGTCAAGTTATTGTTAAAATCTCTGAATAAATGGTTCTCTGCGAGACATCATAGAGGCAAATATTGGGGTTCCTCTAGGGAGTATTTTAGCACTCGCATTATTTCTATTATGCATCGCAGACTTGGAAAAATAAGTGAAAAGGCCGCATAACATTGTATGCAGATAGTTTTATTTTGAAGCTAAATAATTTGGAAGAGAACACTGAGCAGGCCAAGTTACTGTTAAAATCTCTGGATAAATGGTTCTCTGCGAGAAACCATAGAGACAAATATTGTGGTTCTCAAGTACTCAAGTCATTAAGCAAATTGGTGGATAAGTGAAGACTCTTCATTTTTATTTAATTTGTATTAGGATCTACAAAACGAATTACGCAACATTAAAATACAATCTAATTATAAGCTAATTACCGAACCAACTAGAAAAAACAGGAAACAATACGTTACGGTGTCTCATGGAAACAGATTGGGACAATCTGATATCATAGAGACAAATATATATCACAGGCTTGGCAAACTATGTGAAAGGGTCACATTTAACCTTGCACGCAGATAATACGAGTTTTATTTTGTCGCGAAATAATTTGGAAGAGAACACTGAACAGGCCAAGTTACTCTTAAAATCTCTGGATAAATAGTTCTCTGCGAGACATAGACAAATATTGTGGTTCCTCAAGGGAGCATTTTAGCACCTACATTATGTCTATTATACATCGCAAACTTGGTAAATTATGTGAAATGGCCGCATTGCACCTTGTATGCAGATGGTACGTGTTTTATTTTGTCGCGGAATAATTTGGAAAAGAACACTGAACAGGCCAAGTTACTGTTAAAATCTCTGGATAAATGGTAAACTACGAGAAAGAGCGGCATTACACCTTGTATGCAGATGGTACGACTTTTATTTTGTCGCGGAATAATTTTGAAGAAAACACTGAACAGGCCCATTTACTGTTAACCCTTAACTTCCTGCGCTGGTGTAAAAAGTACACCAATTCTTCAAGAAATGCTGTCGAATTACGGTGTGATTCCATCTACGCCGCTCCATGTAACCTACGCCCAATGTGTCTACTAAATGCTCATCCAAAATTGGTTTGGTAAAGGCCCATTGAACTGCTTTTTCTCGTACTTTCGTTCCTGTGCTGCACTTTGGAGTACAAAATGCACCGCGCGTAGTTTTTCTCCTTCTTCTTATACTTCGAGAAGACCATGAGGTCTGTTTA